>CM065907.1:5782500-10582500 GCA_033439115.1 Firmiana major
GTGTACTATAATCTTTTGTGATAATAGTTCCACAATTAAACTATCAAAAAATCCTGTGTTACATGGTCGAAGTAAACACATTGATGTGCGTTTTCATTTTCTTCGTGATCTCACACGAGAAGGAGAAGTTGAGTTGGTTTATTGTGGAACACAAGAACAGTTGGCAGATGTGATGACAAAGCCCCTTACATTGGATGCGTTTCAGAGATTTCGGAGTCAGTTGGGAGTTTGCCAAGTTCCTGAATTAAACTAGTTGCAGTTGGGAACTAGTTTAAGGGAGGGAATGAAGAGAAAGTTTAGGTTTCTGTTAGGAATAAGTCCTAGTCTTTAGGATACTTGTTTAGTGTTAGTTGCACTTATCACGTTGATTAGTTGTAAACGTGATTTTCTCATTCTGTTAAGATTGTAAAAGACTATTTATAAGTTTAGTTTGTTCAATAAGAGGTATGTCATTCCCAGAATTATTGTGTGTTTTTCATTTTGTGTTTCAATTCTTAACAAAAAGTAGTGCAACTCTTAAGAATTTAAAAGAAAAAAGAGAAAGAGTCTGAAAATTATAAAAAAAAAAAAAGGAAAAAAGAGAGAGAGTGGGGAAGGCGCAAGTTAAGAATAGTAAGTTTTTGATATAACTATGACATGTCAAAAATTACAAGATATTAAGAATTAAGTTAAACAGTACAATAATTTGACAAATAAGTTTTCAATGCACGAGGATATGGTTAAAAGCTCTAGCAATTGCACCTATCAAAGCAGCTCAACGAATTATTGAAATGAATTCAAATGGAAGGAAAAAATACGTTGCTTAATGAATTCCAGTTTGTTGATTATTACTTATCAAATCTTGTTCTATAATTTAGTTTGATTTTATAGTCCAAATAATCTCGTGCCATCATGTATTTAAAATGTAGTAATTAACGAAAAAAAGAATACTTTGTACAAACTATATCGAAGTAAGACCATTTCCTATGGCCTATGAATTAAAATCTTTTTAATATTCTGAACCATTCATGAACATAGCAGCAAATATGATTAAAACATTTAAGGCTCCCCGGTAAATTAAAGAGCTGGACGAATTGAGATGGCGGCTCAAGATTCTCTCTTGGGAAATCCTCTCCTGACACGTTTCAATGAAGAAGATGACCTTCTGTCAAGGTCAACGAAGAGAGTCAAGGTGTCCGTGTCTTCATCTGACATCCAACAGAATGATGTGGGCATGCAGGATTCCTTTGTCTCACGTCCCTCTTCTAAAGACATGGTTTTGGCGGCAAGTGCTAGGGAAAATCCTCGAAACTCTGTTGAGGAAGATTTCTGTCAAAATACTGCAAATGAAGGGTTTATTTCGATCTCAAAAAATGGAGTCGTGTCGAGTGCTTACTTGTCTGAGTAGTATCGAAAGTTCATTCAGAAGCAATGGAGAGATTGATTGATGGTGAAGCTATTGGGATGATCTTTGGGATTTAAGATCTTAGATGAGAAAATTCGAAAGATGTGGAATCCGGAAGGGGATTATGAGCTTATTGATTTAGGGGAAGGCTTCTTCCTAGTGAAGTTCTCTAATACGGAGGACCTAAAATTTGCTTTGGAGGAGGGACCTTGGATCATCTTTGTTCACTAAACCATACATAGATGGTAGCCTGATTTCCTGCCTAGTTCTGCTTCTATTAAATCTACAGCAGTATAGGTATGCTTTCTTGGGTTTCCTATTGAATACTATGATGAACGCTTATTACTAGCAATGGGAAGCACGTTTGGTGAAGTGGTTAAGGTAGATTCCAAGGAAATTCGCGAGGGTCTGTGTAGAAGTGGATCTCAATAAACCTTTGGTCTCAAAAATCTGTGTGGATGGTCACTGGCAGCCAGTTGAGTATGAGGGTCTTAACCTGATCGGATTTTCATGTGGTCTCATTAGGCATAATGGAAGTTGTCCCTTTATTAATAAGGAAGATAATGCTATTAACAAAGCCACGGATGTTGGGGCAGCCGGAGAAGATAGGGGTAACGGAGGTGTGCAGGAAGTTAACATAGACAAGCTTGTAGACAATTACGGTCCTTGGATGATTGCAAAAACCAGGAGGAAAAGGAAAGTGGGTAGAGATCATGGCGAAATTCATGGGAATAAATCAACTTCGGGATCACGTTTTGCTATTTTATTGAATTAAAATGTTGAAATTCCGAAGAATCCTGGTAATGACGTGCACGCTCAGATTAGGCCAAGTAAATATGGATTGGCCACGGTCTGTTCAAAGCCCAAGGGATAAAGTTATTAGAGGCAGTCAAATATGTCATACCTCGATTTTCGGGTGACTTTTTATCCATACATATACTATTATGGTTGGGTTGTGAGACGATGCAATTACTAAAATTTCATTTATTTACAGCGAAAATGCTTAAACTTTAATTCACACTCCCAAGTATGTGTAAATATACAAAATTAATTGTATAATAATATCTTTACATAATATCCTCATATCACTGTTTACATTTCGATTTGTCACTGTGCGATACATTATAATAGATACAAAAGACTTATGTGTATACAAATCTTATACCTTTGCAACTGGTGGGAGCTGTCCGACACAAAAAGATCTAGAGACTATCGCACTGTCTTACTTCTCAGTATCTGGATGGGGAAAAGTAGTGAGATGAGCAAACCACAGCTCAGCAGGTAGATCCTGTACTATCTACATAGCCCATGCATGCATAATCAAAATCATATTCCGATATAAATGGAAATATTACTAGAAAATGCATTCAACATTCATTTCTCATATAAGCATTTTCATGAAAACATGTTGCGATATTCCCATTTGAAAACATGTCAAAACAATGCTATCATAGCACGAGTATCCAAATCGAGAGATTTATCAAATCTCAAGCTCTCTTTACTTTTCTCAAATCATTTCTTTTCATCAAAACTCTTTCTTTTCTGATTTTCTCAATTTTTTGTATCTCTGAGACAGACATGATATTTTCGGCAATCAAACATCCACGACGTATGGCCATAGTCAGTGATCCTAGGCCTCACTGATCAGGTGTGCACATGGCATCACTTCGCCTGAAGGGGGATGGGTCAGTCATACCATCCGGCTCATCTCAATCAACCTCATCTCCTCATATACTCACGGTATAAGGTACGCTATGTGTCATCTATGCGATACTCGTACTCGCGTGCACCTAACACGGTAAATAGTATACCAACGGACAACTACATAGTTTAACGTACGACCGTGGACCCAAGTCCATCTACTAACTCCAATGGACTTTTCATCCCGAACCATGTCTCATATACCAGACGAGCAATCAGCGTGACACACAGTCATCGCAAGGCTCCAGTGCGGTACGATTTATTGTTAAGGTCCAGCCCATTCCAAGGCCGTCGGCTGACATCCCCTTGGGTCCCAGACCCCCATGTTTACCTCAACTGAGTAAAGACGGGTGCAAGCAATGTTCCAACACTTTTCTCAAAACCATCGTGCGAGTTAAACTCCAGCACGACACATCAAAAGCATAGAAACATGTGCGAGCTAACACTCTAGCACATTATCATTATAAAACCACGTGCAAGTCACGCTCCAGCACGGTTTATCAAAACATGCAGACGTATGCGAGTGAAACTCCAACATAGTCCAATTCATCAAAACGGGTGTGAGCTAAAGCTCCAACACCATTTCACATTTCAAATCCGATAGGTGGCTATTTTCTCTTTTAAAAACATCAAAACATGTTTTATTTACGTTGCATGTCTTCCCATGCTAAACATGTAAAACTAGCCAACCTATCCATCATCATTCTCAATCTCAAAATCAGTGCATGGTTGAGAAAACATCAAAACATCATGCATAGATGTAAAGCATTAAAAACATGCATGTCAGACTATTTTTCCTTTCCACATCCCACTTTCACAAATTATATCATAATACATTTCCAATCGTATTTGGTTTAATAGCTAAGCATAATATCTCTAGCGTCATAACTATCAAAATCATAGAGAAATACGTACAAATATCTCTCTATCGCTAGCATACAGTCCCTTACCTCGAATCACGCTCGTATTTTCTCTGTCACGTTTGATCCGATCACGATTCGGGTTAGTCGTGTTTCACTTATTCCGAGCTACACGTATAAATCATCAAGTTATTTTCTGTTTCATCCTCTAAACATACACATTTCACTTATTTGTCTATTCATACTCCTCAAACCCTTAATATTACTCACCCATCACTACATCCATCATTCCTATCAACATTTCACATATCATTCAACCTAAAAATATCTAGAAACCATATTTAGAAGCTTGAAGGTTGAAGAGCTTACCCCTTTTAAATAGTCAAAATTGTGGTTGCCACAACTCATTCTCTTAATCACACAAATGTGTGATTTTCGGGTATGTTGTTCTCCTTGCTTTAAGGAACAACTTTCCTTTCTTGAGCTTTTTCCAAAACTGATCGGAATGTGGTGATTTTTAGAGTGAGAAAGCTTGGGTCTTGAGAGAAAATGGCAAGTGTAGTTTGGTGGGAGGGAAAATCTGAGTTTTTAATCCAATCTCATGCCCCTTTTTATAGATGCAGGCATATGAGATCGATCTGGTCCTTGAAGAGATTGATCTCTGCAAGGTTTGGTAGTCCTTTTTACCAAACACAACCACTACAAGATCGATCTTCTTCCATGATGAGATCGATCTGTCGAAGTCCAATTTCCTCTTGGAGATCGATCTGCTCTTTACAGAACCGTTAAGGAGATCGATCTGTCGAGTCTTGAGATCGATCTGTCTCAAACAGAGAGTTAAGGAGATCGATATGCTTATCTTAAGAATCGATCTTCTCATTATAGAATGCTTAGCAGATCGATTTGGCTCTATTAGAGATTGATGTGTCCTGCTCCATAGCTCAAAATAAGATCATTTTTGCTCTTCCAGATCGATCTCTCATCCTATGAGATCGATCTATCATTCATATTTCCAGATTTTACTGTAGTTTTCTGCAGCAACTTCACTCAAAACATCATTTAATTTGTTGCCATAGTTATTTTCTCATTCACCCACCTTTGAGACTTGGAAACGACTTTCATTCATACTTTATACACATTAAAACTTGTGTGTAATCCTTGTATAATCAAATGTATACAATATATAACTAAATGGAAACATAAAGATTTGCACCACTTATGCAATTTCATTCCATTTTACTCACATTCATCATATATCAAAGTCCATTTCTTCATATTACGACTTAATGCAACTTATATGTACATCACAACTCTTATTACCAGTGTGTACATTAAACTTATGGACTTTACATCACATGTGCTTCACATTACTAGTACATTACAATACTTCATGAATTCATTTACATATGTACAAGGCTAAACCTATACGAGGTCTGACATTCTCCCCCACTTAGAAAATTTGGTCCTCCAAATTAGAACCAATCATTCTGTGAATAACTCGGGATACTTCTCCCTCATCAAACTCTCCAATTCCCATGTGGCCTCTTCCACGGTGTGATGTTGCCACAAAACCTTAACCAATGAGATCTTCTCGTTCTGCAACACCTTCTCTTTTCTGTCCAATATTCGGATCGGTTCCTCCACATACGACATGTCCTCCTTTAGCTTAATGGCTCATAGCTAATTACATGCGTTGGATCTAGATAGTACTTCCGAAGCATAAAAACATGGAAGACATTGTGGACTCCTACTAGCTTAGGTGGTAAAGTTAGCCTATAGGCTCCATCTCCTACTCTATCCAAAATCTCGAAAAGGACCAATATAACGAGGACTTAGTTTTCCTTTCTTCTTGAATCTCGTTATTCCCTTAGAGGGAGATACTCTAAAAAATACGGACTCACCCACATCAAACTCAAGTGGTCTTCGTCTCTTGTCAGCATAGCTCTTTTGTCGACTTTGAGCTGTTCGTAGCCTCCCATATTATCTGAACATCTTCGTAGGCTTGTTTAACCAGATCAGAAGCGAGCAACTATCTGTCACCAATCTCTTCCTAACCAATGGGTGATCGGTATTTACGACCATATAGTGCCTCATAAGGGGCCATACCAATACTTGAGTGATAGTTGTTACTGTAGGCGAACTCAATCAATGGCAAGTGATCGTCCCATGAGCCTCTAAAATCCAGCACGCACACTCTCAACATATCCTCCAGGGTCTGTATAGTCCTCTTTGATTGACCATCTGTCTGAGGATGAAAAGCGGTGCTAAAGCTCAATTGGGTCCCCATCGCTTCCTGAAAATGTCCTTAAAAGTGGGAAGTGAAGTGGGCATCCCGATCAGAAACAACACTCAGTAGGACTCCATGCAATCTCACTATCTCCCATACATACAAGTTCGCCAATGCACTCAAGGTATCTGTAGATCTCATGGCTAAAAAGTGTGCCGATTTCGTTAACCGATCTACTATAACCCATATAGCATCGTGGTTCTTACAGGTTCTCGGTAACCCCATCACAAAGTCTATGGTGATGTGCTCTCACTTTCATGTCGGTATCGGTAAAGGTTGTAATAATTCTTCAGGTTTTTGATGCTCAATCTTTATCTGCTGACAGATGAGACATCTAGTGACATACTCAGCTATGTCTCTTTTCATTCCAGCCACCAATATACCTTTCGAAGATTCTGATACATTTTACTACTCCCCGGGTGTATTGTATATCTTGCTGAGTGAGCCTCTGATAATATCAACTTCCTCAGCTCTGAATCCTTAGGAACACATATTCTATTCCCAAACCTTAATACTCTATCTGAACACAATACAAATTTCATACCCTTACCCTCCTGGATTTGGCTAATCACATCAATGCACTATTGATCAATCTGCTAAGCTTGTCGGATTCTCTCAATCAACTCCGGTTCTAATCTCAAGCTAGCAATAATCCCATAGTTGCCAATCTCAGGTAGGATCATATCCAGACTAAGGTTCGTGAATTGTTCCAACAACTCGTGTTCTCTAACCATCATATGTGATACCAACCCGAGACTCATTCTACTCAATGCTTCGACAACCACATTTGCCTTCCTCGGGTGGTACAAAATTTTACAATCGTAATCTTTGAGGAGTTCTAACCACATTCTCTGTCTCATGTTTAACTCCTTCTATGAGAATAGATACTTCAAACTCTTATGATCTGTAAAGTTCTGAAATTTCTCACCATACAAGTAATGACGTCATATCTTTAATGCAAATACTACGGTTGCCAGCTCTAAATCGTGAGTGGGGTAGTTCTTATCATGATCTTTTAGCTATCTAGATCCATAAACTACTACCCTTCCATCCTGCATCAAAACACATCCCAACCCTTGATGTGAAGCATCCGTATAAACAGAATAGTTTCCTAAGCTGTTAGGGATGATAAGAACTGGCGTGGTGATCAATCTGCGCTTAAGATCTTGAAAGCTCCTCTCACATGCTTCATCCCATGTAAACTCCACATTCTTTCTCGTAAGTCGTGTCAACGAAGTAGCCAATCTAGAAAAATCATCTACAAATCTCCTGTAGTAACCTGCCAAACCTAGAAAACTCCTAATCTCTATGATTGTCCTGGGCTGTTCACACTGAACTACGACCTCAATCTTGGATGGATCTACTGACACCCCATCCTTTAATACAACATAGCCCAGAAAGGAAATCTGCTTTAGTCAAAAATCACATTTACTAAGTTTGGCATACAACTTTCCATCTGGGAGGGTCTGCAAAACAATCCTTAAGTGCTGCTCGTGATCTTCCTTGGACCTTGAATAGACCAATATATTATCAATGAAAACGATCACGAACTGGTCCAGGTATGGCTTGAATATCTCATTCATTAGAGCCATAAAAGTTGCTGCTGCATTCGTCAACCCAAAAGGCATCACCAGGAATTCGTAATGACCATAGCGGGTGCAAAAAGTTATCTTGGGCACATCCTTCTTCCGAATCTTCAGTTGATGGTACCCAGACCTCAAATCTATCTTGGAAAAGATCTGCGCTCCCCAAAGCTGATCCAATAAATTGTCGATGCGTGGTAAACTTATTCTTGATGGTAGCCTTGTTCAACATCCGATAATCTATACACAACCTGAGGCTCCCATTTCTCTTCTTCACAAATAATACCGAAGCTCCCCATGGTGAGACGCTCGGTCTTATAAACCCCTTATCTAGTATATCTTGCAACTACTTCCTTAATTCCTCTAACTTAACTGGAGCTGTCCTAAATGGTGACTTGGATATTGACTCAATTTTAAGTGTCAAATCTATACCGAATTCCATTTCTCTATCCGGTGACAATCCCGGTAGGTCATTTGGAAAGACATCAGAGAATTCTCTAACCACTGAGATGTCATCTATATCCAGACGTGTTTTGTCTAAATTCACCACATAAGCAAAAAAACCTTCAAAACAACGTTCAATTCATTTATATCAATGTACTTTACTTGTCACAAAATTCAGGATTTTATTACTTCTCTAAAAGCTTACAACACATTCTTCGGGTAGAGAAAATATAATAGACTTAGTGTGGTAATCTAAGACAACATGATTGGTAGCTAACCAATCTATTCCCAAGATTACATCAATGTCATACATATTCAACAAGATCAAGTTGGCTGTCGTACACTTATCTCCTACCCTCACCTTACAATTTCTATACACTTGTTCAGCCAATTGGCTAACTCTCATCTGAGTACTTATTAACAAAGTCCTATTCAAGTGTGCGGGTTCTACAAATCCTATTAACTTTGATGCATATGCAGGTGATATGAAAGAATGCGTAGCACCAGAATCAAACAAAGCTATAGCTTTCAAGTTATAAATCAAGATTGTACCTTTTATCACCTCAAAAGAGGTATCTGCTGATGCCTGGTCTATCGCATATACCCTGCCTTGACCCACAACTTGCTTCCCTTTTTCTTCAGTCGTGGCTCTCTTCCTTGCAGAAGGTGTAATTGTAGGAACTCTCTCTGGCTCCTTACCCCTTTGTGGAACTACATCAACTGCCTCTAGACATTCCTTTGCATAATGTCTGAACTTGCCACATCTGAAGCATCATGTACCCTGAAGATGACAGGACCTACCACCATGATATCATCTGCATATTCTGCACTGTTCAGTAGCCGGTCGGGGTCCACCAATCACTATACCTCTAGTTCGTGTCTGAGTCAGAGGCATAAAAGGTTTAACAGACTTTTTCTGCGACTCATCTGCCTCTCTCCGACGCTTACTCATAAATCTTCGACCAAATTTGGCACTCTTGTCATCTCCCAGCTTCCTCGGACCTTTGTCCTTACCCCAACTGAACTCAAAAATCTACAGGTCATAATCCTGCTCACACAATTAAGCCCGTCGCACAGCCTTTTTATATGTAGCGATATCAAACAGGGTCAACTTAGCTCGAATCGAAGGCCTCAGTCCATCCACAAATCTACGGACCTTGATAGCTTCACTCCTGATAGAGTCCGGATCCTATCGGCCCAATGAAGTGAATCGTGACTCATACTCATCTACAGTTTGATTCTCTTGATTCAGATTCAGAAATTTCATCTGCAACCTACGTTGAGCGGTATCTAAGATGTATTGCTCTCTGAAAGCACCCAAAAGCATATCCCACGTGATAGCCATACCCTAAGCTCTCAACATAGGCCTGATAAACTTTCACCAGTGCTCTGCTTCGCCTCTCAGTATAAAGGCTGCAAGCGCTACTCTCTCCGTAGCCGAACATCTACAAAAGTCAAACAACTTCTCCATCTGGCTTATCCAGTCCTCAGCCACCGCCGGATCCTTTACCCCGCTAAAAGAAGAAGGCTTAAAGTTCATAAAATGTCTCAACCTCTCCCTATCACAATCATATTCATACCTCAAATCATCATCATCATACTGCTGTGGGGCTACTGGAGGAGGTACTAGTCGAATATGGGGATCTCATGGCCTAACCGGTTCAGGTTGTACAAGTGCAACATTCTCAGGTTCAGGTGTAGCTGCTGGGCGATTCGGTGCAGCCTATCCTGTTATACCGGTGTACCCTCAAACCTAGCCATGATCTGGCCCATCATGGTCATCATAGTGCGCATGTCTTCCTCTAATCGGGCTATCCGAGGATCAAAAGCCTCTATCTATTCTTAAGGCTCATGACTAGAGGACGATCTACTGTACCTCTCAGTCCTGTCATTCCGTCCTTGAGCTCTCGAGCTCTCTCCCCTCTTGCAATGTCTCTCAGGCATATCTCACTAGACTGATAACTTCCTGCATTTACAATAAACTTTTAATTGACTAACAGCTCCGTATACACATTTGTATCTAAATATCGCACAGTAACTTGGGGATGTATGTTTCAGAGTCCTAAATATCGACTCACATCAGATCAACCAAGCTCTGATACCAAATCTGTCACACCTCAATTTCTCGGTGCCCTTTTATCCATACATACACTACTACGGTTGGGCTATGAGACGATGCAATTACTAAAATTTTATTCATTTACAGTGGAAATACTTAAACTTTAATTCACACTCCCAGGTATGTGTAAATATACAAAATTAATTGTATAATAATATCTTTACATAACATCCCCCATACCACTGTTTACATTTCGATTTGTCACTGTGGGATACATTATAATAGATACAAAAGACTTATGTGTATACAAATCTTATACCTTTGCAACTGGTGGGAGCTGTTCGACACAAAATGATCCAAAGACCACCGTATTCCCTTACTTCTCAGTATCTGGAGGGAGACAAGTAGTGGGATGAGCAAACCACAGCTCATTAAGGAAATGGATGCTAACAGGTAGATACTGTACTATCTACATAGCCTATGCATGCATAATCAAAATCATGTTCCGATATAAATGGAAATATCACTAGAAAATGCATTCAACATTCATTTCTCATATGAGCATTTTCATGAAAACATGTATACGATATTCCCATTTGAAAACATGTCAAAACAGTGCTATCATAGCGCAAGCATCCAAATCGAGAGATTTATCAAATCTCAAACTCTCTTTGCTTTTCTCAAATCATTTCTTTTCATCAAAACTTTTTCTTTTCTGAGTTTCTCAATTTTTCGTATCTCTGAGATAAGTATGGAATTTTAGGCAATCAAATATCCACGACGTATGGCCATAGTCAATGATTCCAGGCCTCATTGATCAGGTGTGCATAGGGCATCACTTCGCCTGAAGGGGGATGGGTCAGTCCTACCTTCTAGCTCATCTCAATCAACCTCATCTCCTCATATACTCACGGTATAAGGTACGTCATGTGTCATCTACGCAATACTCGTACTCGCGTGCACCCAGCACGGTACATAGTATACCAACGGACAACTACACAGTTCAACGTACGACCGTGGACCCAAGTCCATCTACCAACTCTAATGGACTTTTTATCCTGAACCATGTCTTATATACCAGGCGAGCAATCAGCGTGACACACAATCATCACAAGGCTCCAGCGCGGTACGATTTATTGTTAAGGCCCAGCCCATTTTAAGGCCGTCGGCTGGCATCCCCTTGGGTCCCAGACCCCCAAGTTTACCTCAACTGAGTAAAGACGGGTGTGAGCAATGCTCTAGCACTTTTCTCAAAACCATCGTACGAGTTAAACTCCAGCATGACACATCAAAAGCATAGAAACATGTGCGAGCTAACACTCTAGCACATTATCATTATAAAACCACGTGCGATTCACACTCCAGCACGATTTATCAAAACATGCAGACCTATGCGAGTGAAACTTCAGCATAGTCCAATTCATTAAAATGGGTGTGAGCTAAAGCTCCAACACCATTTCACATCTCAAATCCGATGGTGACTATTTTCTGTTTTGAAAACATCAAAACATGTTTTATTTACGTTGCATGTCTTCCCATGCTAAACATGTAAAACTAGCCAACTTATCCTTCATCATTCTCAATCTCATAATCAGTGCATGGTTGAGAAAACATCAAAACATCATGCATAGATGTAAAGCATTAAAAACATGCATGTCAGGTTGTTTTTCCTTCCCACATCTCACTTTCACAAATTATATCATAATACATTTTCAATTGTATTTATTTTAATATATAAGCATAATATCTCTAACGTCATAACTATCAAAATCACAAAGAAATACGTACGAATATCTCTATCGCTAACATACAGTCCCTTACCTCAAATCGCGTAATTATTTCCTCTTTCATGTTTGATCCGTTCGCGATCTAGGTTAGTCATGTTTCTCGTATTCTGAGCTACACATTTCACTTATTTGTCTATTCATACTCCTCAAACCCTTAATATTATTCACCCATCACTACATCCATCATTCCTATCAACATTTCACATATCATTCAACACACAAATATCTAGAAACCATATTTAGAAGCTTGAAGGTTGAAGAGCTTACCCCTTTTACTTAGTCAAACTTATGGTAGCCACAACTCCTTCTCTTAATCACACCAATGTGTGATTTTTGGGTATGTTGTTCTCCTTGCTTCAAGGAACAACTTTCCCTTCTTGAGCTTCTTCCAAAATTGGCCAAAATGTGGTGATTTTTAGAGTGAGAAAGCTTGGGTCTTGCGAGAAAGTGGCAGGTGCGATTTGGTGGGAGGAAAAATTTGAGTTTTTAATCCAATCTCGTGCCCCTTTTTATAGATGCAGGCATATGAGATCGATCTGGTCCTTCTAGAGATCGATCTCTGCAAGGTTTGATAGTCCTTTTTACTAAACACAACCACTACAAGATCGATCTTCTTCCATGATGAGATCGATTTGTCGAAGTTAAACTTCCTCTTGGAGATCGATCTGCCTCTTGTAGGAGAATGATTTGCTTTTTACAGAACCCTTAAGGAGATCGATCTATCGAGTCTTGAGATCGATCTGTCAAGTCTTGAGATCGATCTGTCTCAAACAGAGAGTTAAGGAGATCGATCCGCTTGTCTTAAAAATCAATCTTCTCATTACAGAATGCTTAGCAGATCGATCTGGCTCCATTAGAGATCGATCTGTCCTGCATATTTCTAGATTTTACTGCAATTTTCTGCAGCAACTTCACTCAAAACATCCTTTAATTTGTTGCCATAGTCATTTTCTTATTCACCCACTTTTGAGACTTGAAAACGACTTTCATTCATACTTTATACATATTAAAACTTGTGTGTAATCCTTGTATAACCAAATGTATGCAATATATAACTAAATGGAAATATAAATATTTACACCACTTATGCGATTTCATTCCATTTTACTCAAATTCATCATATATCAAAGTCCATTTCTTCATATTACGACTTAATGCAACTTGTACGTTTATCACAACTCTTATTACCAGTGTGTACATTAAACTTATGGACTTTACATCACATGTGCTTCACATTACTAGTACATTACAATACTTCATGAATTCATTTACATATGTACAAGGCTAAACCTATACGGGGTCTCGCAAAATCCAAGATGACCATGTGGATAACATAGAGGTGGGAAAAAGTAATTTGGGGGGAAAGATGATGGAAATTCCTTGGGCCACTAAAACATTGGTGCTTATTCAAAGGTGGGCCATCATGTACTGGCTTTCAATATTCATTAAAAAAGAGTCTTTCTTTGGGAAGAGGATTCATGAGAAGTAGTGAGTTCCAACTTAGTTAACTCGTGGAAGAGTCTGAATCGATAGAGTTTGACACTGCAACTCGCTCGGGAGATAATTTAGAGATGGATTATCGCCTCAAAAAACCCTTGGAGCTAAACTCTCAAGGTATAGTTAGTTGTTCAAGAGTCATAGATATAGAGAATAATTATTCATGATAATTATCTCTTCCAAATGCTTGCACATGGGGTAATACTTGATTCTTCTTATCTTAGGGAGATTTTATGCCTAGGACAAAATGAATATTATGTTAATGAATATACTGTCACGCAACAGTAGAGGAGCAGCTAATAAGAAGTTCTTGTATATCATTAAAAAATTGCTAAAAATGCATAAACCTAGCATTCTCTTGCTTGTGGAGATTAGAGTCTCGAAGAATCGAGCGCGAAAGGTGGCACAAAAGTTTGGTTTTGAAGCTCATTACATAGTTGACCTAGTGGGCTATTCAAGAGGCATTTGGGTATGTTGGAATACTAGTGTTGTTCATTTAGAGGTTCTGGTAACATCGTCTCAGTATACATATTCAATAGTCAAACATGGGTTCTCAGCAGTGTGGCTATTTTCAGCAATTTATGCAAGCCCAACCCTGGAAGTGAGGAGATTGCTATGGAATCACCTTAAGGAGTTTGCTCATTCTGTGAATATGCCTTGGGTACTAATGAGAGACTTAATGAAGTTTCTAGTAGCTTAGAAAATTTTGGTGGATGTAGATTTTCAAAAGGGCTTCTCGGTTCAAAAAGATGATAGATGCGTGTAATTTATTGGATCTTGGTTTCTAGGGGATGGCGTTCACATGGGTAAATAAAAGAAGTGGGACGTCAAGAATACAAGAAAGATTGGATAGAGCACTTACAACTCCTAGTTGGAGGTTGATATTCATGTAAGCAGTTGTTAAGCATTTACCTAGCACGCATTATGATCGTTGTCCATTGCTTTTACAGGGCAGAGTGAAAAGAAATGGGAAGAAGGGTCATAATCCATTTAGGTTTCAAGCCATGTGGTTGACAAGACCAAAGCTTGCTTTAGTAATTGGTGGCAGCTGGTGAAAGAACTTTGGTCAGTTTCCTAATAAAACAAAGCAATTAGCAATGGATCTTAATGAGTGGAACATGAATTTGTTTGGTCATCTCTTTGGAAATAAAAGGTTGTTATTAGCAAGACATAATGGGGTTCAGCGTGAGTTGGTTTTTCATTAGTCTCATCAGCTTTAGATTTTGGAAAAATAGTTGGAACAAAAGTATAACATAATTTTATTTCAGAAGGAATTATACTGGTTTTAAAAGTTGAGAGCTAATTGGATTTATGATGGTGAAAGGAATACGAGATATTTCCATCTATCTACTATCTACCGAAAGAGGAGAAATAAAATTGCCATGCTAAAAGATGATGTGAGAAATTGGATTTTTGAAGATGATGCTTTAAAAGGTATGGCTTTGGACTTTAACAAAAATTTGTTCAGTGTCTCTACGAATGTTGTAAGAAATGTGATTGTATCCTATTCGAGCCCTTGCTTTAATCAGGTACAGGTGGAGTCTTTCGATACTAATATTATGATGTTGAAGGTTCGCGCTGCTCTATTCCAAATGAAAGCATGGGCAACGCCGGGTGTAGATGGGTTACAAGTAGGGGTGATTCAAAGTTTTGGCAAATTATGAAAGACTCATTGTTTGAATTGGTGAGTAATGCATTGGTGTTTGGTTCTTTTTCGAGAGATCTTAATAGCACATTGATTTCTTTTATTCCAACAACTAAGAATCCCCAAAAACTTGCAGCAGTTCTAGACTATTAGCCTTTGCTTTGTAGCCTATAAGCTAATCACAAAAGTATTAGTTAAAAGGTTATGTCCATACATTAATGAGTTAGTCACTCCGACGCAAACTAGCTTCATCCCTGAGAGCTAAGCAGTAGATAATATTCTAATCGCTTAGGAATTGATTCATACAACTAAAAAATTGAAGAGTAAATATGGCTTGATGGCAATCAAAATTGATCTAGAAAAGGAGTATGATAGAGTTCGATGAGAGTTTTTAGAGGGGAAATTGCGATGCTATGGATTTCTAGAAAAATGGATTAAGTTGATTATGTTTTCCGTTAGGAGTACGAGAATGTCCATATTATGGAACAGTGAACAAACAAAATTTTTCTCTCTTTAGTGTGGTTTGAGACAAGGTGATCTATTGTCCCCGTATCTTTTTGTGTTGTGCATGGAGAGTCTTGGGTATCTCATTGATGAGGCAGTGAATAGGGGTGCATGGAAACCTTTGAAAATCGGGAAGGATGTCGTAGGTATATCTCACTTATTTTTTTGTAGATGACATATTTTTGTTTGGAAGGGCAAATGTATCTCAGGCTACCAAAATTAGAGAAGTGTTAGATGTCTTTTGTGAGTCATCTAGGGCCAAGGTTTGCCTTATGAAGTCGAAACTCTACATCTCTCCTAAGGCAATTTCGGGGAGGGCAATGGGTATAGGCTCTTTTTGGGAATTCTGTTAACGAGCAATCTTGGGAAATACTTGGGAGTTCCTTTGGTGCATGGTCGTGTAACTACGAAAACTTATCAGGACATTATTGAAAAAGTTAAGGGGAGACTTGCAAGCTTGAAGTTAAGAGTGTTAAGTATAGTGGGGCGGGCCACACTTATTCATTTGGCAAGATCCTCAATCCCTACTTATAGTATGTGGACCACGTTTTTGCCTGAAGGGATAAAGAATGCATTGGATAAGCTTCACAGACAGTTTTTATGGGGTGACAACGAAGAAAAGAATAGTGTTGCACTCGTACGATGGAAAGAGGTTTGTACACCTCTAAAGATGGGTAGCTTGGGGTTAGGGAGTATGTTTCATTAGAAGATGGCCTGGAGGTTTATCACGGAACCTAATAGTTTATGGGTCAGAGTCTTCAAAGCAAAATATAAGCCGAACGATGATGTAGTTAATTTTTTTAAGTTAAATAAAGGAGCCAAACAAAGGTGGTCTCATTCCTAAAAGGGATTCTAATGGCGTTAAACTTACTTGCAGATGGTTTGTGTAAAATAGTGGGTAATGGGAATAATACATCCTTTTGGTTTGACCGTTGGCTCAATAAACCTCTCATTGAGTTAGTTGATGCTGTGCCACATAATCTTCATGCTAAGGTAAGAGATTTCGTAGATAGTGGTGGGGAATGGAGGCTCGATATGATCATGTCTCATTTGTCGAAAGAAGCTACTATGAAGGTCATTGGGTACCCTCTCTCTCTAATTGTGGTCAAGGGGCGGATAAATGGATTTGGAGATATACCTCTGATGCAGTGAACTACATATAAAATGCTATGTGGTGAACTGCCTCTTGAGGTGATAGGTGATTTAAGCTGGACTTGGAAGCTACCAATACTCAAAGGTGGTTATCTTTTCTATGGCATGTTCACAGGGATTGGATTCGTACAAATTAGTTTCGATATCGTAGAGGCTTGGCTTCCTCAGCTTCCTGATTGTTTTGTTATAACATGGAGGAAACCACACTGTATGTACTGCGAGATTGGAAAAGAGCTAAGGTGGTTTGGAAACTATTAGTACCTACCCAATTCTGGAATTCTTTCTTTAATGTCACTTTGGTGGAGTGGGTAGAAGTAAATTTGAAGGGTTCAAATGCTGTTGGGAAGTACATTAACTGTAAAATTACTATTCATTGTGCTATTATATGTCCTTAGAAGGACTCAAATTACTAAAATGTTTTTTTATATCTATTTTGGTGCAAACAGGGCCGCTTGCATACGGAGAGGGTTGTGGACCCCACATGAGTGTACACCTACATAGATATATCCAGTTCATCTTAATATAATGATATATGGCCTCAGGTAAAATTTTAAGCTCTCAAAGATTTATTTTTCGACTTATCTTGATAAATGTTTAACGATTGTTAAAATGACGATTTTATCCATAGGTCAAATTTTCAACAGTGACTAAATGGACACTGTGAAATGAATTAGGGGTATGAAATAAATCGTGTCAAGCCCTTAATTTATTATATTAGACTTTTTTTTGAAATGTCAAACGAAAATATCAAAAAAAAAATCAAAATAGTTAAAACCAAATAAATTCCATCTAGAACGGTTAAGTGACCTGAATCTTTTAGTTCATTTCACCTATAATACATTATTTACATGCAATAAACATGTAAATAATGGAAATTGTATAAGAATTACAAAAGGACCAATAGAATTTAAGTTTAATGAAAAAAACATAGTCATATTTATGAAATTTTCATGATATATCTTATTAATTAATTAACTATTCTTATAAGTTGGCACATGATTGACACATGCTAACATTTATTTATTCATTTCTTAAGACCATGGTCGGCCATCACAAAAAAAAAAAAAAAAAAAAGAAGCCAAAAACCCATATGAAAATTCATGAGAAAATGAAAAACACCATTTTCATGAATAACAAGTTTTGCCACCAACTTTGCTCCCATTTCTAGATTTTTGGACTTTTATTTCTTCTACAAAGTTGCTCATCATCACTTCCCCTACGACATATCAAAATTGGTAAGCATATTTTATGTAGTTTAGGAGATCAAGAATGGGTTTTCAACTTTCCTTAAGTTTTGGTTTTGGCCATTTTCAAAGGGTTTTCAATTGCTTTCTTTTACAAACTTAAAGTATATTATTTAGGGACTAATGATGAGTATTTTTTTTGTGTTTAGATTGAAGAAATATTAGCCATTCTGCTTGGTGGGGGTTTAGGCCAAATTGGGATCCATTAGTTAAGGTGGTTTTCAATGCATGGTTTTGATATATATTGATTACTTTGATATGTATAGATGATTTATGAAGTTAGTTTGATGAAAGAAAACGTTTATGATATAGTTGTAGAGTAAACCTAAAGACTTTTAGAGAGAGAAGGTGAAATTTCTATGAATTTACATAAAAATTTCTTAAATGGGAATGTGATTCATGTAATGGAACATGAAATAAACCATAATGTGGCTTTAAAATTATTATAGGACAATTATGTAATTTCAGCCATAGTATGGGTATTTTGGTAATTTTTCTCTTACTCTATAATTTTGGTCCTAGGTCAGTATTAAACATAAGTATAAGTAGTATGTGAAGTTAGAATGATCAAAAAATGAAATTTGATAGCTTTTGTCACATTGTGCTAATATGTGACCAGAGCTAAATCGAGTCAAAACATATCTTCTAACTAGCTTTAGGGTATTTTGAATGACCTACTAAGCTAATTGTGATATGTTATAGGATTTTGAAGTGAAATTGTAGTGCGTGAGAGTGATCTAACAAGCTGTGATAAGTGGAGTATTGTGAAGTTTCGGTAAGTTCAATTGTATAAGCTGCGGGTTAACCCCGTACCAATTGTTTTATATTTTAAATCGAACATTTGATTATCATAAATGCTTTGTTTGAACTTTTTGAATAAACAAGTGAATCTTTTGATCGATTTGAAATATGAGACGTATTGAATCAACTAAATTGAGGATATAAATTGTTCTCTACTTTGCAAGCTGGGTAATGAGTAATTGTTACTTGGTCTTATTGCAGAAATTTCGTAAATTGTCTATATGTTTCAAACTAAAACCCTAGTGTTATCGGAATGTGATTTCGATTCGTTTTGACATGTTTTGAACCTTACTATTATTTTCATACATTAAAATCATTGCATGACATTGTGTGAGAGATTTAAAAATTTGTACAGATTTTTATTTGCATGCATGTATCACTTTATAATCTCATTTTGAATTTGTTTTGGACTAATTAGAGCATATGTCTTATTTAGCTTATGCTTACTGTTTTTGAATTTAAGCATTGATTGTTTTCCGTCTCAATTGTTATATGATTTTTGGAAACGTATTTTTAAATGTTTTATCGTTTATGAGCATTCTAACTATGTTATTCCTGATAGAACATATGAATATAACCTTGAGTTTCGACTCTTATACGGGCAGTTTGGCTTGTCCGACATTATCGTGACAAGTTTCAATTTTGGCTGATCACTAGGACTGAAGACTTTCAGATCTATGGCCATAGGTAACATCCTAGTTTCCTGGGTAGTTTCGGTTCACTAATAGCTACAGTGGGAAAGTCTTTATTGGGATATAATTGTTGACTTCGCCTATATTCGTATAATCCAATCACATAACTTTTCTGCATAATATATCAAACCGTATGGTTTCAAAATTTTTTCTGATATATAAGTATGATATGAATTTTATCGAACCCTACGTCTTTGATTCAATTTACTGAACCTTGTGAAAGTATATGGGAAGTGTGTAGTAAAAAGTATTTTGATGTAAGTGTTCGGTTTAAAAAATTTGATATATAAAAATTTATGACTTATAAACTTGTATTAAATCTTGGTTTTCTGCATTTGAATATGTTATCGTATTTCGAATTAATGTGTATTGTATTTCATTTAGGTGGTCAGGTCTGATGGTCAATTGAGGTATTTCAAAATACCTCTATGCCTGAAAGACTTGACAGCGTCTAGATATGATTATAGTCTAAAACCTAACCAGATGTGATTTATTGAAAGACTCTGACTTATGATATACACTTTTGACATGATAATTGATTTCAAAATGTGATTTGTACAACGTACATTTTAAGTAAACCAGTATTTCTGTTTTGGTTAATTCTGCACTTGTGTGGTTGGCTTACTAAGCTTCCCCAAAATTCACCCCCTCTCTTTTCCATCATAGGTCAATTGCAGAGTTAATTTTGATCGATAATAGTGTCTAGTACCGAAGTTTATGACTTTGGAACTCTCGCAGCACATTTATTAGTATACCTTTAATTATATAATTATTTTCTTTTCAGACAGAATTGTACCTGTAGCTAAGCTGGGATGTGTACTAAGTGTATGAATGTTTATATTATCGAAACTAGAGTTATTGGGATGTAAATGCATTGATAATTGACAAGCATTAGAAATAGTAAATTAAGATATTATTTCGTTGTATAATTTTTTTTTAGCCCTTGAGCTCAAGATGAACTCCGAAAATTATGAAAATATTGTGAAAAGTATATGTAGGAGTATTATAGATAATCGCATGTTAAGTTTTGAATTCGAACTATTATGAAATATTTTCAGGTTATTTTTCTATATTGACTGACATTGGTAAAATACGCGTTTACATGAAAACTCGGTCGAAATTGTTTCTAGTCGCAATTTTGATTTAAAGATATGACTAGGACCCTAGGCAAGTGTCTTAAGCCAATATTGCATAAATGAATGCACAGTATAATTATAGGACTGTACTCGCACAATAAACAATTGTTAGTGTTATTGAATAAATAAGTCATAATAACTATATTTTCGCAATAAGTGATAGTGACATCATCTTTTTCAGGATGTGACAGGAAGTCTATTGTTGTGCATGATAAAAAGTATAATAAAAATAAAAAATAAAAGTGCGTAACGTGGCGTACGAAGAAAATGGGTGAGAAACCGGTTCTACTGTCTTAGAAACAGTATTGTGGGAGACATAAATTATGCAGTTTGGACAGTTTTGTCCTTAAATATTTTTGATTTTGCAAGACCCACAAAACAGTAAAAAAATACTTAATTAGTGGATAACTACATAATTAGATGTGAAATTAATCCCTATAAATGGATGACATACATGATTTATGAAACAAAGACTTTATTTTGTTTACAAAAACTCTATCAAATTCTCTGGTTGACTTAAGCATGGAGTGCTTACGCAGGGAACAATCCCTACGTCCCTCAGATCATTCTTTTTTTTAACAGAGTTTTTGGTAATACGTGACAAAAAAATCGAAGCGAAGATGTCAGTAATACATCACTGTTGTTTTAAGACAACACCACCTATGAAAAGGTGGAAATGTGTTTTTTTAACTGCTATATGGAGGATTTGGACATTTAGGTGCAAAGCGATTTTGGAAGGAGGTGACTATGTTGTGTTTAATCCTAACAGGTTGGCTGAATTTATCAAGTATGGGGCTGCTAAGCTTCAAAATATTGTTCTTGTTATGGGCAAAATAAGATAAAAAATGATAATATGACGTGTCATTCAGATAAAGCGCCACGTGTCCCGCTGAAATCAAATACAGATGAAAATAGACTCTGTATCTACAGCTCAGCTCCGGACAATTTTATCCCTAGATACCTACAGTTAATATTACTGGGTAAATACGTCATTGAAGATTAAATTATTCCCTATAAATAGGGCTCAGGTATGACTTTTTGACCTAATTGAGATTTTACTTTGAGAATACACTGAAACTCTGCCGAAATCTTTTTCTGACTTAAGCATCGGAGTGCTAACGCAGGGAATACCCTGCGCTCCTTTGACTACTCTGATTTTTACAGAAGAGTGACGTGGCTGGAAGATCGAAGTATTGACGTTAGCAATCCATCACTGTTGTGCTGTTCAACAACAATTGGCGCCGTCTGTGGGAAACGAAAGAAAAGCTGTGATTCTACAACGATGGTGAAGACACGATCCACGGCAATCAGAGATGCGGAGAATGAAGACACGGCCAGTTCTTCACTAGACCGTGGGGAAGAAGCTCGGGAGGACAGTCATATGATGACTATCCCTGTTGCAGAGTTCGAGGCGATGAGGAAACAGGGCGAGGAGACTGCCCAAGCCCTACGCGAGATGGTAGACCTGTTCAAAGGTACCTTTCCGCAGACAAATCTTCCACCGGCTATCCAAAACTTGGCCGAGCCAAGGATACAGAGAAGGAATGTTTCGGAGGCTGGTAGGATTGGGTGCGAGACTGCGGAAGGCTTAGGGCGTCAGGGTGCTGGAACTCCGGTGCGTATGGCTGCGGAAGACCTGTTGTGCGAGGTCGCAGAAGGCCTTATACGCGAAGCCGCGGAGCACCAAGAAGCGCAAGAGTCTCTTCGCCAGGATCAGCGAGACTGCCTTCAGGGTGCGAGAGGATCAGATGGAAGAATGGTACACCAGGATTCGCGAGACTCCGATGAGAGGGTGGCGCACCAGAGTGCGCGAGAGACAGTAGCCATTGTGCCGTCAGGGCGCGCCAGTGGTCGGGCATCAGGATGCGCCAGTGGTTGGACGCCAGGGTGCGCCAGTGGTCGGACCCCAGGGTGCGCCAGTGGTCGGGCACCAGGGTGCGCCAGCGGTCGGGCGCCAGGGTGCGCCAGCGGTAGGGCGCCAGGGTGCTTCGGTGGTCCTACTCCAGGGTGTGAGAGACGCGGTTCGTGATCCCTGCCGCCAGTATGCGCGAGGGTCTATAAAGCATTTGCTGCGCCAATTCGCGCCAGAAGCTGGCCGCCCGGTTCCGAGAGACTCAGTTCGTGAGAATGCTCGAGACTCACTCCGACAGGGTGCGCGAGAGTCCGGGGACGAACTAGTGCACCATGGTGCGCCGGAGGTCTGCCGCCAGGATACGCGAGAGCCTAGTGGTGATCTGATACGCTAGGGTACACGAGGGCGAGACCGCAGTGAACTGCAAGGCATCGAGGAAGGTACTGGGGAAATGGGTTGCCCGAGTATACAGGACCCCGCACGCATGGAGAACCCCTCACAAGAAACTGGAGAAGGTTCAAGGCGTCCAGGGGCGAGAGGCGTGGCACGGGAGATTGTTAGGGGTCTCCGACGCCCGAATGTTGAAAATCTCGCTATGGATGGTATAGGAGGTGCTGGGATGATGGGGTCTCATATGGATAAGAGAGGCTCAGAGGTAGATCCGACATGGAACCCCCTACTGAAGTAGCAAACTTTTTATCTCGAACCGAGAAGAATCCTGCCCCCAATCTATACAACAAGGGGAAAGAGACTGTCGATTGTGATCAAGCTGATTCATGTAATGTCGGAAAGATCCAAGATGCTATGGACATAAAGAGAATAGTTGAACAAATTTTAGAAGAAAAGAGATTGGTTCCAACTGAAGAGAACCAGAGACGGAAGTCCCATTCAGCGCAGCAATCATGGGGAAACCACTACCCCCAAAGTTTAAAATGCCGCAAATAGCAGCGTATGCAGGAAAAACAGACCCTTCTGATCATGTAGAAAGCTATGAGTCATTAATGCTACTACATGGCTGTGAGGATGAGATAATGTGCAGGGCGTTCTCTCTAACCTTGGCACGTCATGCATTGAAATGGTTCAACAATTTGCTAGAAGGGTCTATTTCTTCCTTCAACCAGCTAAGAAGAGAATTTTTGAGAGCCTTTCGGATAAATAGTCAGAGAAGAAAGGAGGCCACCTATTTGCTCACCCTAAAGCAAGGAAACAAAGAACCACTGAAGAGCTATGTAGACCGATTTCGAGATGCTACTCTGAAGGTGCGTGATCTGCAAGTGGGGATAGCAGTGACAGCCATGCTCCAGGGAACACGGTCTAAAAAACTCCAGGAATCATTGTCCTTGAATCAGCCAACGACAGTCTCAGACTTGTTCTCTCGAGCCAACAAGTACATTACCCAAGAGGAGGTGATGAAATCAATTCTGATGGGAGATTCAAAGGAAGGAAAGAAGCGGGAGAGAGACCTCGACGAGAGGAATATGGGGAGATCAGACAGATCCGACAAAGCCCCAAAGTTGAAATATGCAAGCTACACACGACTTTCTGAACCACGCGCTTCGATCCTAGCAGCGATCGAGAGAACCGGGATGCTCCAATTCCCTAGAAGAGGTGAGGGAAACCTGGGGGGAGATCTCAGATCCTATTGTAGTTTCCACTCCGCCTTTGGTCATTCAACGGAAAGATGCCGCGATCTTATGAATCAACTTGAGAAGTTAGCTAGAGAAGGACTGTTGGATCGCTACACTCAGAAAATCGAGAGGAATCAATATCCTGCTCATGGTCAGAGGGACAATAGACCACGGGATAGACGTAATGACGGTAGAGTCAACAGAAAAAGAATCGAGGAGAGAGGAAATGTGGCAAGACAGGGGGAACGTAGGAATCAGCATATTGATAATGAGCCTACAAGACCCGCAATTAATGTCATCTCTGGAGGAGAGTACACAGCAGGCACCTCATCTACCTCACGGAAGGCTTATGCTAGACAAGCATACCAGGTTCATTCGGTAATGAAAGTAGTTGAGGACGAAGAGACGATTACTTTCACGCCCGCTGATCAAGGAGATGTTATCATTCCACATGATGATCCAATGGTTATATCAGCGGTAGTGGCCAAGCATCCGATAGGGCGAATTTTGATAGACAATGGGAGCTCGGTGAACCTCATCTATTGGAATTATTTCTAGAAAATGAATTTGAGCGAGGACAGGTTAAAGCCGGTAACTACTCCCCTCTTTGGCTTCACATGAGAAAAGGTTAAGGTGGCAGGGTCAGTCGAACTACCTGTTACTCTGGGTGAAGAACCTAAGAGTGTTACAAGACAGGTTCTATTTATGGTGGTCAGGTCGGCCTCTCTGGCTTATAACGTTATCCTCGGGCGTCCATTATTGAGCGATATGAGAGCCATACTTTCCCCATGTTACTTGCTGATGAAGTTCCCAACTCCAAGAGGAGTGGGACAAGTTAGAGGAGACCAAAGGAGAGCAAGAACATGTAATGTTGCATCGACTACATGTAAGGGGATTCAGAGGAAGGAAACCCTCACTATCATGGAACCATCAAAGCCAAAGCCGGTTGAAGAAATGAAAGAAGTGAAGTTGGGGATTGAGGGCGAAGAGAAGAAGGTGTATATCGGAAGCCGATTGAAACCAGAAATGCAGGAAGAAATAATAAAATGCTTGAGGGATAATGCTGATATTTTTGCATGGACCCCCGTCGATATGCCTGAAATAGATCCGAAGGTCATTTGTCATGAACTTAACGTGCTACCCGGAGCTAAGCCTATCAAACAGAAAAAAAGGAATTTTACCCCCGAGAGGCACCAAATCATTGAAGAAGAGATAGACAAGTTGCTTGAGGCTGGATTCATTCGGGAAGTCCTGTATCCGGAATGGTTAGCAAATGTGGTGATGGTGAAGAAAGCCACCGAAAAATGGAGAATGTGTGTAGACTTTACGGACCTGAATAAGGCAAGTCCAAAAGACTCATATCCACTACCTCGGATAGACAAACTTGTAGATGAAACTTCGGGATACGAGTTTCTTAGCTTCTTGGACGCTTTCTCCGGCTACCATCAAATCTTAATGCACCCAAAAGACGAGGAGAAGACGTCTTTCATCACTGATAAAGGAACTTACTGTTACAGAGTAATGCCGTTTGGACTAAAAAACGCAGGTGCCACATACCAGCGTATGGTAAATAGAGTTTTTAAGGACTTACTCGGAGTTACAATGGAAGCTTATGTGGACGACATGATTATGAAAAGTAAAGAAGGGGAATCACATGCTTTGCAACTATCCAAAGTCTTCTCAGTCCTAAAAAAGTACCACATGAGACTGAATCCCAACAAGTGTTTGTTCGGAGTCCAGTCTGGGAAGTTTTTGGGGTTCATGATAACCAACCGTGGGATCGAGGCTAATCCCGAGAAGGTCCAAGCCATTCTGGATATGAAACCTCCAGTTACAGTTAAAGAGGTACAGAGGTTGACGGGGAGGATAGCTGCACTAAACCGCTTCCTGTCAAAATCAGCCGAAAGGAGCTTGCCTTTCTTCAAAACACTCCGAGGCGGAAAGAACTTTCAGTGGACCGAGGAATGTCAAACAGCCTTTGAGGAATTGAAGGAGTATTTGAAAGAGCTCCCATTACTGTCAAGGCCTCTAACCGGGGAACAGCTGTTTGTGTACCTCGAAATAGGTGATAAAGTGGTAAGTGCAGTTTTGCTGAGGAGAACCGCAGAAGGAGATAGGCCTGTTTATTATGTAAGCAAAGTGCTCTTGGAAGCGGAGACGAGATATCCCCAGGTTGAGAGAGTTGCGTTAGCACTTGTTGTAGCAGCTCGAAAACTACGCCCCTATTTTCAGGCACATTCTATAATTGTATTAACAGATCAGCCACTGAGACAGATACTCCAAAAGCCAGAACATTCCGGAAGGTTAGTGAAGTGGGCAGTGGAGCTCGGGGAACACGATATTTCTTTTCAGCCTCGACAGGCTATTAAAGCACAAGCTCTGGCAGATTTTATCGTTGAATGCACGTGTCGAGATGATGCCAAGAAGGAAGAGTTGAACTGGTGGAAGTTATTTGTTGACGGGGCGTCAAATGTCAGGGGGAGTGGAGCTGGCATCGTGCTAATATCACCTGAAGGAGAAATGATAGAATACTCTCTACGCTTCGATTTTCCTAGTTCCAATAATGTGGCCGAATATGAAGCATTAATTTGTGGCATGAAACTTGCAAGGGAGCTCCAAGTTCAAAATTTGCTAGCCCATAGCGATTCGCAACTCGTCGTCAACCAATTCAAAGGACAGTATGAAGTGCGAGAATCTACCCTTGTTCCGTACTTAGAGAAGGTTCGGTGGTTAGCTCAATTATTTGACAATTTTCAGATAACCCAAATCGACCGATCTGAGAATGGCCATGCTGACGCTCTATCTAAGTTGGCATCCTCCAAAGAAGCTACTGGGAGAGTCGTAAAGGTGGAAAGATTGGTTAAGCCTAGTATAGAAGAAGAAGAAGGGGTGTTAGAGATTGACGTCGGTTCTGACTGGAGAGTGACTATGAAACAGTATTTAATGGAGGGAACGCTCCCTAGTGAAAAGGAAGCAGCCCGAAAAATGAGAACTCAAAGTGTGAAATTTACTTTGATCAACGGGGAACTTTATAAAAGGGGATATACCATGCCGCTGCTGAAGTGTTTAGGACCAGAACAAGCCAACTACACATTGGCTAAGGTCCACGAAGGGATATGTGGAGAACACTTAGGAGCACGAGCTTTGGCAGCAAAAATACTCAGGGCAGGATTTTATTGGCCCACACTCAAGCAAGATGCACTTGATAAGGTGCGAAGATGTGACAAATGTCAAAGGTGCGCCCCCCTGACGACTACCCCAGTATCGGCCCTTCAAAGTATATTTCAGCCCACGCCGTTTGCCTAATGGGGTTTGGATATACTTGGACCATTCCCGGTGGCTACGGGTCAACGAAAGTACTTGTTGGTAGCCACAGATTACTTTACCAAATGGGTCGAAGCAGAGTCCCTGGCCACAATTACTGAGAAAAAGGTCGAAGCAATGGTTTGGAAGGAGATAATTTGCCGATTTGGAGTCCTAAGGATCTTGAACGTAGATCATGGGAAGTTGTTTGATTGCGAAGCATTCCGAAATTTCTGCGAGGGATTGAAGATTCAGCTCAGGATATCCTCTGTAGCATATCCGCAAGCCAATGGCCAAGCAGAAATCAGTAATAGGACCATACTTCATGGCCTCAAGACTCACCTGGACAAAGCAAAAGGGGCCTGGGTGGACGAGCTGCCAAGTATTCTATGGGCATATAGAACGACGAGTCGGGTACCGAATGGGGAAACACCGTTCAGCTTAGTATATGGAACTGAAGCGTTGATACCTGTAGAAATCGGAGCTGGCTCACCGAGGTTAATTCCCTATGTACAAGAAGTGAATTCTCAGGGGTTACGAGAGAATCTGGATCTGCTTGACGAGCAGCGAGATCTTGCCGCTATACGGCTGGCCGCTTACCAGCAAAGGGTTGCTCGTTATTATAACTCCCGTGTAAAAGATAGACCCCTACATGAAGGAGATCTTGTACTGCGAAAGTCAATTATCACCAATACCTCAAGAGAAGATGGGAAGTTCAGAGCAAATTGGGAAGGGCCTTACAGAGTCAGGAGGATGATCGGACCTAGTACCTGCATCTTGGAAAGTTTGCTAGGCAAGAAGATAGCAAAGACATGGAATGCTAATCACCTAAAGCCATATTGGCAATGAGATGTTCATTTTTATCTTTATTTTTTTTTATTCTATTGTCAAAACTATGGATTGAAATTAAGCAATGAATTATTAAATACCTTCAGTTATGTTGCGTGAAAAGGGCTTGAAGCGAAAAATGCGCGAGGTAAGCCACGCACCCAAGATAAAGGGCTTGAAGCGAAAAATACGCGAAGTAAGCCGTGAAGAAAACGTGCAAGGGCTTGAAGCGAAAAATGCGCGCGGTAAGCCACGCACCCAAGATAAAGGGCTTGAAGCGAAAAATGCGCGAAATAAGCCGTGAAGAAAACGTGCAAGGGCTTGAAGCGAAAAATGCGCGAGGTAAGCCACGCACCGAAGATAAAGGGCTTGAAGCGAAAAATGCACGAAGTAAGCCGTGAAGAAAACGTGCAAGGACTTGAAGCGAAAAATGCGTCTTAACACTCTTAAGACACTAATCTACAAGTTTGTTCGGATATTGTCTTAACACTCTTAAGACACTAATCAGATTTGCTCGGATAGACAAGGGTGGTGATAGATTTAATTAAATCAGCTGATACTAATCTTCACCCGTTGGGTAATCTGATTGGAGATATTCGTCAGCTTCTTCAAAGATCGTGGAGTGTGCATATTCAGCATGTGACATTAAGACACGGTTTGAGTTGTTAACATGTCCCCCTTCATCTTTACGGAAGTTCCTGTTGGCCGATGCATGGGGTATTTCCTATCGCTGTGCTTTTAGAGTGTCTTAATTCTTTTATTTTTTTTTTCTCCTGCTTTTATGTTTCCCTTTTAACAAATAAATAAATAAATAAAATAAAGAGCTAGACAGCAGCTACAAAACGAGAATTTGAGAGAATAAAATAAGGATATACAAACAACTTAACAAGAACCAATCCTTTTTCCTTGGCCCCTATTATAAGATCTGATTCAAAAAAAAAATTAAAAGAAAATCGTGTATGGGTTCAGGCAAATCCATTATATGTAAAATAATAGATAAATAAATCGAAATGCTATGATGCAAAAATATGAAAAAGGGAAAAGAAATTAAAATAAGAAACTTAGACAGCATTATAGATGTGGCATCAGCAGCAGTTCATGGAATCTCCTGTTCCTGCATGTTTGCTTGGGATTGGGATGCAGAAACGTAGATTTCTCATAGTGTGGGATACAGTCATCCCAATTCTACAGCATTAAATTCCTCTCCACAGTCCCTTTCTTTCATTTGGATACTTCCTTGTTAAATAAAGTTAAAATGCTTTCCTTATTTAAAGCTATCTTAACATTTCATTGGTGTCCACTATAACGAAAGCCATGTTTTCGAAGCTTATAAAGTTATTATCTGACTATAAGCAAATCGTGGTGCATCCCACTCTGATCAGCTGCTTCTCGGTATGCTTGGAATCGTAGGTGATGAGTCATCCCCAATAGTGGGAAGTAAACAACAATTTTACGTGCTTGAAATAGTGTTGAACAGCAAACTGCACGTCAACATTGTGAAATTTCTCACTTATTGATACACTAAATTTAATATGATCCCATGTCGAAATGTTCTATTATTATTTTATTAAAGTTGTTGATATTTTCCACCACTTTGAAGCAACTAGGCGATTTTTTTTTTTTTTTGTTTATTTGCAATGACAGACCAAAACTAAATGGAGCGTCCAACAATTCGTTACAGAGAAAGAAAAGCATTATTAGGGTAGCTGGAAATAGCAATCCGTATATGATCTGACCAAGGTGTACGGCAGTTGTGTGATCATCGCTTTTTGAGTGGTTTTTGTTTGGATAGGGTTGATGAGTCCACTAATCATATCGGTTCAATTTGAATTTTTTTTTTAAGTTAAAAGATATTAATTTAAAAAAAAAAAAAAAACTTTGTTGCAATCAAGCTATCAAATCAGTTTTTCTATGAACTCCTAATTTCATAAAAAAAGTTAGCAAAATGATTGTTTTATCTAATTACATGAGAAAAAGAAATTATTTATCTGACCCGATTGTAAATTATGCAACTTGTTGAAAAAATTATTGTTTCAATTATAAGTTAAATTTGAATTCATTTTTTTATTTTAAATAAATAATCCAATTGTTCGAGTTAATTCTATTAATCAAGAAAAACCAAATCAAAATAAGTTGATTTGATGGATTCACTTAAAAATCAAATTTTCTATTTTTATTTTTCCTATATTTATTTTCATATCTTTATTATTACAAATATACTTTATAATCCTTGAATTTCCATCCCTTTTGGTTCAAATTCAATCATCATCACAATTTTTAAATATATTTAATTATTTACATTATATATTACTATATTTAAAATATATATTAAAGGAAGTCAATTAATTCTACCGGTTCAATTGATAACTTTAGATACTGAAAATTAATTGATTTAATAGACTAAATCGATCCCATAAACCGATTTCTAATCAAAACTGAATTAATTAAATCAAATTTATTGAATCTAATTAATTTAATCAATCTGACTTCTACTCACCAAAAAAAGGGGTCTTCACGTATTTGATCTTCACTTTGCGCTTAATTTTGTATTCTGTTTTGGGTCGCAAAGTACTACTCCCCTGGGGTTAGGAATTGTATTACTTGATGAAATTTTATTGTTATAGAAAGAAGGAAAAATTGATTACTCTTCTGAAATGTTGTAACTATCGGTTAATTACAAAATATGCCGATAGAATTAGAGGCAATGCATCAAATTAAACTCTTATGGCTGACACCCTTTTAATTTTCCCCTTTATCTTTTCCTGGATGTTCCTTGTGCAGCTAATAACATGAATTTTGGATCACTTCTTGCCTCCCAAATCCCAATTCCCTATCCAACATGCAAAACAAACCCTAGACCTCACCATCTCCAACAGATTTCGTATGAACTATCTCCTGGTGTATGTATAGTTCAAATACAATTAGACTTGGTATGAAAAAAAAAGAGTTAACGAAGAAGAACACTACACTTTTAGCAAAACTTGAATCTCCACACCATCTCGATGTCTGCCTACTATTATTAACCTGTAAGCCAAAGTAAGTAGCTAGCTATGCCTATAGCTCTTCAGGAAATGATGTTTGCCAATATTCTGGTTCCTACCAACAAAATAGTTCAATTCGGTATTGTAAGTCATGTTTCAGTAAATTTTATTTGCCAAATGCCATAGTTCATGTATTCCACTAATCATCATCTATAATTGCTTTGTCGTGAATCAGTTGGTCAAGTAATTATCAGATGAACATAGATGTCATTATATTAATTAACAAATATAATATGGATGATGTAATATTTCAGGTGACAGCCACAAGTCCACACATCATCGGAGTCGTGTTCTAATTATGATTTAATTCCTTCACCATCTTCATTTGATAGGTCAAAGAGAACCAATAACTAAGCAGAAGAGGAGACTGTAATTTCTGGAGGTCACCAGTCACCACCATCACCACCACCACCGCCACCACTGCCATCATCGACATCATCATCGCTGTCATTATCATTAGCTTTGTCAAGAGATCGTTTATATGACACCATCAATATCCAGCTTGTATAATGTAGGCTTTAGGAAATTCAAAAGAATTGGTTGCAGAGCTTCCCAGTGAACCTGATGTAATACTATTAATACATCACATTGATTTTTCTACAATTTAAAATTTTTATTAGGATAAAATCCTGAAAATTCAATGAATAATCAAATAATTGCCTGATAAATGATAATCTTGCCATTGTATTTTGACACACAAATAAATATTTGCGCAATTCTGTGCACCGATGTGAATATATAAAAATCACTTACCAACTTTGCCTACTTAAGCACCAATATCAGATCCCAAAGGAGATCGTGAAACCAACTTGCACATTCCAAAAGAAATAAAAATGATGATGCCTACCCATTTTGTTAAAAATGGCTGCTGACATAATGATCAAAAGCATGTAGTCATCTACTATTCACAACTTCTCAATTAGTTCTAAACGCTATAATTACCAGTCCAAACCAAAAAAAAAAAAAAAAAAAAAAATCTGAGATCACCCATGTAAGCTTTCCAGGAAAAGATATACTGTTTAGATGGGAAAACAGGCCCAGATATTACTTGTCAGGTGTGAATATATAAAAATCACTTACCAACTTTGCCTACTTAAGCACCAATATCAGATCCCAAAGGAGAACGGGGAACCAACTTGCACATTCCAAAAGAAATAAAAATGATGATGCCTACGCATTTTGTTAAAAATGGCTGCTGACATAATGATCAAAAGCATGTAGTCATGTACTATTCACAACTTCTCAATTAGTTCTAAACACTATAATTACCAGTCCAAACCAAAAAATAAAATAAAATTCTGAGGTCACCCATGTAAACTTTCCAGGAAAAGATATACTGTTCAGATGGGAAAACAGGCACAGAGATTACTTGTCAGATGTATTTGGTTTTCTAGCAAGGGGTAGGTTTTTGTGGCCTGTCATGATTCCTGACCTTGTTTGCTCAAGGAAAATTCATGGATGTTGTCACAGCTTCCATGGAAGACATTGGTAGCAATTAGGTTCCTGTCAATCCCCATTTCCTTAATAGAAAATTCAAGGTGAGATCAGATGATTTCCGGTAAATTCATAATCATGCTTTCCTTGGACCTTGGTTAGATATATTCGGTTACAGTTAATTTCACTATGTTTTGAGTCTACATATAGGGAAAAAAAGATTTATAAATCTAATTTTATGATGTAACTGATCAAGGGCATTTTTCCTTTTTTTATTTTTTTTATTTTAACTTTTCTTTCTTTATAGCCGCTGGAACCTTGATAACTGAAAATAAGAATACATTTTACCAGCATACAACAACAAACCAAAAGAAAAAAAGATTGGTCTTTTTTTTCCTATTGTTTGACTTAAGTGTTGGATTGGGATTTAGAAAGTGACCAAGTAAATAAGACTCAGCTAACAATATTAAGAAGAGTCAAGATCAACTTCAACCTCGCCTAATGCTAGAACCCTAAAACTTTTTTACTTTTAATTAGTAGGGTTTAGAGGCAATCATTGTTTATAAAGTATAGAATACAGAAAATATGCATCCGCAGATCCTTTATTAGGCTGCTTACTCAAAGTTCCCCTGTACTTTCTTTTCTTCTTGTAATTAGTTGTGTACATATATATATATATAGTTCCAACTTCCTTTGATAACACATGCCAAATTCTCTACTTCTACCTATAAAAAGAATAATCCCTCAAATATTTTTGTCTGTACATTGCATGCGTTACTTTAATTAATTAGTTTAAATTGGCTTTATTATTAGTTAGTGAAATTTTTATTTAGATACTTTCTTGTCTTATTCAATTCCTAAAGTATACAGTTGGATAATTGTAAAGTCCATTTTATCATCAATGAAATTAGCATCAATGTCACATGGAAAATTAGCATCCAGCTAATAGAATTATAAAAGCATCATATATGTAGACCAAATTTAAGAATCCAAACTTCTTTAAAAGTTGGTTTCCCATTAAGTTTGAGATTTTAGTTTTAATACCTGCATTCCCATTTCCTATATTACACTATAATATTTTTCATACAAAAAAATTAAAATTTTAAACTTATTCAATATCTACATCTTTTTTTCTTATATATCTCTAAATTGTGATTTTTTTTTTCTACCAAAACAAATTAAAAACTTAAAAAAACATTATCTTTAATTAACTTGCTAATCTACTTCACTAATTTTTTTTGAGAGGTCGTTCAATATTGACACCTAGAAATATTTATTTAATTTCATTCTAATCTTGTTAGAATTCAATTTTCAAGTTTGTCCACACAGATAGCATGTTTTATTAAATCTTGTTTACTTATGAAGTATTTTAATAACAAATTTTTTATCAAATAATTAAAGAAAAAATTGTGGCATATTATTAAAAAGGGTTTGAATCTAAATAATCTCACATTATCTTTAATTATCAAATATTTTCCTTATAACTAAAATTAAGAAGTAATTTGAAAAGGTCTATCTTAGAATTAAGGGTTAATTAGCTCAAGACTTCTATCATTTTCCTAAAAAGAGAGAAAAAAAAAGGGGGACGCAGCAAAGAAATTAAATTATAATTCATGGACAAGGTTCCATCCACGACATGTGATGATTCGGCAATGGGGTGTCATTTTCCTTGATGCGTAGGTATGAAAAATAAATAAGGGGTATAGCCATTATTAGGATAGGAATCCACCGCGAGATTCCACCAACTTTGTTTTTCGTTGGAATCCAATCACTAAAGCACCATTAATTCATTCTCCCATGTGGTTTTACCCTCGTCTTGAACAATTTATTTTATTGCTCCATTTCGTGAAATTCCTATCCAAATATCCCAGAAAACCTATTAATTTAAGAAAAGTTAATGTATCATTTGGCTTTTGATTTAGGTTATTTTTGTCGCTTTGATACTAGATCTTTATTTTCGTCCAACATTTTAATTCCTAACTTTAACACAGTTTGAAAAAAAAAATATTTATCTTTTTTTTTTTATTTTGGGATCAATTTTTGTCCCTTTATCCATAGGTTTATCTTCTTTTATTGATTTTTGTTGTTGTCAAACACAACAGTGATGTATTGTTGTAAGAATGGAATCCGAAATAATAGCATCCCTATGTTGCACCCAAAAGTCAGAGTGGTCGGGATCCAATTTCGACATACGATCTACGATCTGCCTTTTTAATTGAGTGGTCTCTCGATACTTAAGTGTTTAAGTTAGAAATAGAATTTGACAGAATTTTTATAAACAAAATAAAATCTTTCTTTTATAAATCATACATGACTCCTATTTATAAAGATTGATTCCGTATTTAATTACGTATTTATCAATTTTATTTATTTTTTAAACAATATTTATCTTCTTTTATTTTGGGATCAATTTTCGTCCCTTTATCTATATGTTTATCTTCTTTTATTGATTTTATCTCCCATTTTTAGTAGATTCCGATTGGAAATCCATCTCTTGTTTTTTCCTTTTTCTTTTCTTTATTTTCTCAAAATGATTCTATCGAAATTAATAAAAAGATAAAAGGTAAAAATAATGGGTAAGCATTTGACTATTGGGCCCCAAGCTCAAAATTCATGTTTTCACTATTTAACCTGAAATCCAATAACTAAAGTAAAAAAAAAGAAAAAGAAAAAAGCTAGTTGTTTAAGTTCAATTGGCAACTGAAGTTCGAACTCAATTAACTAGTTCAATTTTATATCTCTCTTATCAAAAATATCAATCCATAACATAAATATAAGTCTGAATAATCCAATAAATCTAATTGATGCTAAAGAAAACTCCGTACAAAAATAAAGTGTCTACCGTATATATTATTTAAATTTAAAATTTCAAAGAAGGAACTGATCCCACTTTTGAGCCGTGGCCACGCATTGAGCCTACTTGATTCACAAATACTTTCATTCTCTCGATGTGTATGAAAATATGAAAAAAAGCTTTTACATGCTATAACAATTTTGACTTGATTAGAAGTAGAGTATTTATGGGTCCGATATTGTTGGATCAAGTTCGACCCGTTTTGAAAAATTTTGTTGATGGGTTTATTTGGATGGATAATAACATTAATTTCGGAATGATTGAAAACGAAAAACAAAATTATTAAGGATATATATTTTTTAATAAAAATAATAAAAAATTTATATCAAGAATAACAAAGTAATTTATTGCACAATATTTTTTGTCTTTTAGTGAGAAAACTTACGAGACCGTGGCTCACCGCATAATATTGATGGCCAAACAATCTAGACATCTCACACAACCGATCGTGTACAATAAGAATCAAAAGAATATTAAATATATATTTTAAGGCTTTGTTTGGTAGAGTGGAAAGAAAAATGGAAAGATGAAAGTTAGAAGAAAAAAAATAAAGAGATGGAAAACATTAACTATTTTTTTAGGTGTGCTTAGTAGGAAAATGAAAAACATGAAAAACAAAATATGATTTTCTTTCCTTTTATTACTTGATAGTGTTGAAAATGGAATAAAAAAATAAAATTATATTAATTTATCATTATATCATTACTTAATCAAGATAATAAAATAAAAATAAAAGAAATAAAAGATAATTTTATAAATATACATGCATGACTCACATTCCTCTCATTTTCTCTTCACTAAGACAGAAAAATACCTGCATGATCAAATAATCAGATCGGTCATCAGAAGCAGGGAAACTCTTAAAAAACTCAGCCTCATCCCGAGAAAGAATGGTCGACCATCCCAGACGAGATGCTACTCTCGGATCATGGATTGAGTCATTATCATTAACACCAGGATAAATAATAAAGTTCTGTCCCCGAACGACTGTGCCACCATCTACTTGATATCGAGACGTGTTCAGTTTCGCTATCTGTGGAAGCAATGGAGTATTTCGCATGGTCGGTTCAATATGTAATAATCGCCTGTCAATGCGTGAAGGATGGGTAATGTTGCATTCTGCCCTATTCCTCCGATGATGTTCCTCTAATTCGGGATCAAGAGGCAGAACTTCTACCGTTGGCTGTTTGCCTCTGCCCTGAGCTCGAGAACCTGATCCCTCATGATGCAATGAAGAAGTTACAGGTGGGGATCTTGCTCTATCATCTCGAGCTTGACCTCAAGAGGAAGTTTCCCTAACCTATCCTTGAACAGAACTCTGAGGACGCTTTCGCTTGTGTGGACGAACAGCCCCAGGAGCACTCTCCGTTTCATCTCGTTTGGTGAAGGCTCTTCCGAGTGCACTCGTTCCTGAAAGAAAAGAAACCAAAAGGAATCAAAACGACCATTTAAGAAGTAAACAAGCATGTGTATATGTGAATGCAATGTGAAATCACCTGTATTAAGATAAGCATAAAGAGAATGAATGTTAGCTAGACTTTCATCGGAAGGGAAATCTAGAAAAGGGCTTCCAAAAACCTTCGCTTGATCTCATTCCAAGTTTTCATCAGAATTTCCTTCAGAAGACTCGGAGGGGTTCCTCACACCCTGACCCTCTTCCACAAAAATAGGAGGCAAGGTGGGCACGAGTGTGGAAATGGGAACGATGAAAATGCGCCCCCAACCAGCAGCAGTTATATTTTCTGAAGTTAGTAAAGATAACAAAGTGCTCCTATCATCTACTTGCAACTAGGAGATTAAAGAGTCATATAAATGCCTTAAGTCAGAAGGCCGACAAATGTTAGGAGGGTCACGAAGACATCAATGAATGAGAATGTTCAAAGACGGCAGAATCTCAACAATAATCCAATCAGAGGCGTAATTGTGCAATTTAGATGGTAGCCTTCCAAAAACCTTACTACTTTATCCTACCCCAGCAACCCTATGAATACTAAAACATGTCGAGTTCGGGACACTACGAACTCGAAAAAAGGAACTAAACAGAGGAATAGTAGGCGTAACACCACATTTATGACATATGACTGTAAACCCGATCACCTGCGCCCATCCATTAGGATGAAGTTGAGCGGGGACTATACCGAAATGTTGAAGAAAAACGACTCCAAAATCGGGTAAGGGAAAACGAAGTCCAAAGTCTAGCGAAATTAAGTGAACAGGAACGCCATTGCTGATCGCTTGAGGAGCGCATTCTCTATCAGTTGGAAGTCTATAAAAATAATCCTCAGGTAGAGGAAAATTACTACGAATGAACTTAAGATCAGACTCCCTAAATCTAAATGGGCCGGGCACCTAAATTTATTTATTTGTCGGTACCTTATCTATCCATCACAACTTGCCACGAAAGTTATTTGCCGCTAAGGTATATGGATTGCCGAACTTGAATTGATGTCGCAAGTATAGCTTGCCTCCAAGATGAATGTCTTGCCGCAAGAGAGAACACTTTGCCGCGAAGGATCAAGGCTTGCCGCGAAAGAGAATGCCTTGTCGCGAGTATAGCTTGTCACCAAGATGAATGTCTTGTCGCGAGAGAGAACACTTTGCCACGAAGGTTCAAGGCTTGCTGCGAAGGAGAATGCCTTGCCGCGAGTATAGCTTATCGCCAAGATGAATGTCTTGTCGCGAGAGAGAACACTTTGTCGCGAAGGTTCAAGGCTTGTCGAAAAAGAGAATACCTTGTCGCAAGTATAGCTTGCCGCCAAGGTGAATGTCTTGCCACGAGAGAGAACACTTTGCCGCGAAGGTTCAAGGCTTGTCGAATCTGAATTGATTGCTGCAAAAGAGAATGCCTTACCGTGAAGGAGAATAGCTTGCCGCGAAAGTTTATTAGTCGCAGCTACTATGTGAACCTGAGAGAATACGTGAAATGAAGCAGGTCAACGACCCTACTTCAATATATATATATATATATATACCGTGGGCCGCGCCAACTGCAACGTCACGGCCGCGCCAACCTTCCAGACAAAAATGTAAAAAAAAAAAAGTTTACTCTTTCGCTGAGTAATAACTTACTTACAAAAGAGTGGGGAGCAATTGTTATGAATAATAATTTCGATGCTATTTCAGCCAATCATAATGTGTCATGTGGTATATCTGCGCTGCGCATGAGCTTATGCACGAGATAACTAAACAGATAAGAGTCACATTAAATGTATCGAGACATTTTTATAAAATGATAAAAGCATAATTAAGGAACAGGGAAACTCATTATAAATAGAGGTCATGTATGATTCTGTAAAGGAGAATACAATTACTTACTGAAACTCTATCAAAATCATTTTCTAACTTAAGCATCGAAGTGCAAACACATGGAATAACCCTTGCGTCCCTTTGATTATTTCTTTTCTTACAGAATATTCTAAAGCACGTGGCACGAAGATCGAGGTAGATACGTCAGCAATTCATTATTGTTGTACTTGGCAACAACAATTTCGATTTGTTAATAAAAATATCAATATTTTCTATTTTATTTCCTTCACTTTTTTTCCTACCAAGTTTGATAAAAATTATTTTCTTTTAACTTTTTCACACTCTTTTTCGGTCTTCCACTTTTCCACACCACCGAAAACACGTTAAATGTTGTTTTGGATTCAAGTTTAAACTTTATCCAAACTATGACTAAGGCCTCGTTTGGATTCAAACAGGCCAGTAAGGTGTGATGGAAATACACTACACCTCATTTACAATTTTGCCATTATTTTATTTTTTTAATTTAATATAATATTTATAATAATCATTTCATTATTCATTTTAATATTATTGCTATAATTAAATTCAAATATAATACCGTTTAACATTAATATTATTATTATTATTATTATTATTATTATTATTATTATTAATTTTTATTGAAATCATATACAATTTATTGTATCATTTATTTAAATTAATTTTAAATCAAAACACGACATTTTACCCATCATTTTGGTACCAAAAACGAAAAAAAAAATAAAGTTTTTGTGATACAAGATAACAACTGTCATAAAGACTAACCATTAAAGCTTAGTTTGGATGCCAACCCGGTGCGGTGGCTTCCAAGCAGAAGTTGACAAGATATAAGGGAGGTAAATTTATATTTTTTTTATTTTTAATTTTTTAAAATTATTTTATTAAAAATTTATAAATTTTTAATTATTTTTTATCATCTTTAATGTCATTCAAACTAATTTCATTACCCATATAAAATAGCCCCAAATATTAAAAAAAAAAAATTCTTTTTTGTTTCTATCTATCTTGGCAATCTTGCCAAACAAAACAAACAGCTAACTTGATTATAATTACTAGTCTAGTCAATCTCAACTCAATTATTAATTGTAAATAAAGTGTTGTTCGATAAAATAAAAGTTTAATAATTAAATGTATTTTTATTTTTTTATAAAAATATATACATGTATATATATAAACCTTTCAATATCAATTTTATTGTAAAAAATTTATGAATTTTTATTTTATTATAAATAAACTCTCAACTTTAAAAAAAAAAACATAATTAAATAAAATAAATAAGAATTTAAGATCTTATAAGTCTTTAACATTTTTATCATATTGTAAAAAATTATAATTGATTTAGATTTAATTAATTACACTATTTTGTTAGATTAGGGGTTATATAGTATAATTAAATGTTGAGGAATTATTTTTGTTTTGTGCAAAATATTAAGGGTATATTTGACTAACAATCTTGAGATAAAAAGATTATATACTAAAAATACAAATTTGCCTTGCATTATAATAATATACTTTAAAAAATAGTTTTAAATTTTTCGTACACGAATTTTTCCTTAAATCCCACTTTTCTTTTTAGTACTAAGAACATTAAACACTGAAAGAAAAATTAGCCACTTGATTATAATTTTAGTCATACTCAATAAGTCATTTCTTGAATGTAAGTAATTAATTATTAAAGCGTTGAATGAAAAAAAAAATAAACACAAAAAATTAAGTGTTAAATTTTAATCCCTACGGGGAATTATTATGAAACCATTTGGTATGTTGCTAAAAATTAGAAGTAGAAGTCTTTTTTTTTTTAAATAGTATATGATTTCACAGATTATAAATACAAAAGGAGCTGCAAATGATTCCATTAATTGAAAAATACATATTTTTTTATTGTCAAAATGAATTGTCAGAGACATCTTGCATATTTTATTGTCAAGATCAGAAACGTTAGCAAAATTCTTGACAATGTTAGCAAAATTAAACGAATAAAAATTATAATTTTCAATAACTTATAAAAGAATGAATTAATATCTTATACATTATTAGTAGAGTTTTTTGACTCCATAAGTAGAGTTAAAATGATGACATATATGTTATTTTATTTTTTTATTTTATTAATTATTTAATGGACATATATTATTATTTTAATCTCACTTATGAAGATAAAAAACTCTACTAACAATTTATAGGATAATTATCCTAAAAAAATTACAGCAATTAAAACTATATTATAATAACATTGAAAATAATCATAGCACATAATATTTTTCAAAAGATGCAAGATTTTTTTTATATAGAAAAATTATAGTTCAAACTTTAAATTTTGTCCAAACCCTATTTGATTTAGACGAAACAATTTTAGACACAATATTAAAACAACATGAATAAAAAATATGAAGATAAATCGGACCAAAATTATATTAAATTGTATATAAATATGATAAAAGTTAAAAATAAAATTTTGTATGTTTCGTATTAACACAAATTTTAACACAAAATGTTTGTGTTTTACACAATACAAACACAATTTTATATGTTACGAGTATGAATTATAAACACAAATAATCAAATTTACTAAATAATCAATTACAAAGGTGTCAAAATGAAAAAGAAAAATCTAATAAAAAAATTAGTTACAAGATTCCACCAGCCAAGAGAAACTGCAACTTTTAATGCGAAAGTAATTTGAATAATTCACATTCAATATGCAATATTAAATGTTAACCTAATTAAGGACATTAACTTTTATTATCGTCTTTTTAACAATGAAGGTTTCTAATTAAAAAAAAAAACTAAAATCAATTAAATCTTTTTACCACTAAATTATTACCACATTTCTCTATTAAGTACCTTAAATTGTTAACACGTGTATCTGTTAAACGCCATTAATAAGTTAATGGCGCATGGCTCTTACTACCGTTAATAAGGCTTTAATTGAATAATTTCTATAATATTTTATTTTTATTTAATTAAATTAATACGTTGTATCTTTAATTACGAAATACCTTAAAATAGTTCAAATTTTAAATTTTGTCCAAACCCTATTTGATTTAGACGTAATAATTTTAGACACAATATTAAAATAATATGAATAAAAAATATGAAGATAAATCGGGTTAAAATTATATAAAATTGTATATAAATATGATAAAAGTTAAAAATAAAATTTTGTATGTTTCGTATTAACACGAATTTTAACACAAAATATTTATATTTTACACAATACAAGCACAATTTTAAATGTTACGAGTATAAATTATAAACACAAATAATCAAATTTACTATATAATCAATTACAAAGGTGTCAAAATGAAAAAGAAAAATCTAATAAAAAAATTAGTTGCAAGATTCCACAAGCCAAGAGAAACTGCAACTTTTAATGCGAAAGTAATTTGAATAATTCACATTGAATATCCAACATGCAATATTAAATGTTAACCTAATTAAGGACATTAACTTTTATTATCGTCTTTTTAACAATGAAGGTTTCTAATTAAAAAAAAAAACTAAAATCAATTAAATCTTTTTAACCACTAAATTATTACCACATTTCTCTATTAAGCACCTTAAATTGTTAACACGTGTATCTGTTAAACGCCATTAATAAGTTAATGGCGCATGGCTCTTACTACCGTTAATAAAGCTTTAATTGAATAATTTGGATAATATTTAATTTTTATTTAATTAAATTAAAACGTTGTGTCTTTAATTACGAAATACCTTAAAGTTTATGTTGCAATTTGAGCACTGAGCATTTAAATGATTATGTTCTTAAATTTAGAGTGTTAGTTTTAGAAGTTTAAGATTTGAGTTTCACACTCTAGTTTCAATTCCTCTGCTCTTTCAATTTCAATTCATTGTCTAAACCATAATCTCAGAAAATATTAAGGAAAGCAATCAAAATAAAAAGAATAAAAAATGAAATGTAATAATAAAAGTGAAAAATAATTGAATAAATAAATAAAAATATAATCTTGACGTTGGATTTGAAATAGAAACTGCCTCTGTCACGACTCGGAGGACGTGGATTTTCAAAAATTTATTGTGGAAGTATAACAATTTGGACTAAATTTTTCATTTTTCTTTTAACATTTTTTGTCACGACCCGTGACCTCTACTTCTATACCTAAACATCTAAACTAATGCGGAAACGTTTTAATGAGATCTAATCCTGGGCTAGTGTTTATTTTAACTTCTTTCGAATTTTTTCTTATAGTTCCGTATCCGATATAAGTTTAAATCTTTTAGACTAATATGTGGCGGATTTTATTAAGGTCCTAATTTTTTTCCTAAAAATTTCGACAGCATAACAGTTGTAATTTGACCTAACCTAACATACAAATAGCTCAATATTCAGCCAAATCCTCAATTTCAATCAACAACCACAATTTATCAATTTCGCAAACAAATATATAACGATAACCTTAGCTACCCGCAACTAATAATCATGCTGTCACATTTCAAAATCAGTAAAAACAATATCCTCAACCACTAACTATTGACAATAGCCCAATATCTATAGTTTTGAATCAATTTACAAAGTATTACCTAGCTAAGTAAATAGATCCTAGTATAGGAGCAACACTCTAGAATCAGCTAATACATCACAAATGATTATTACTTAAATCTGTGCATATATACAAGTCTGAAATAAAAACCTTACACTTGTTGCGTATACCTTAGCACAAAAGCCATGCTCTCAGCACGAGAAATCAGTGATTTCCGAGCAGTTCACCTACGAATTAATCTGAAATGTTTTAAAGAACGGGGTGAGAAATCACACGCTCAGTAAGAAAATTATATAACTGAAGCTAATAACTTACCAAGTAAGCGGTTGTATAAATATTTTATGCGTTTAGTAAATCATTCACTTTGTAAAACAATGTACAAGCTTTAATTTGGTCTTTAAACGTGATAATACGTTAAACACGGATGAGTTAAATCAACATACTTTTCAAAACTGAAGATTTCACAAAGCTTGCTAAGAACCCATAGTTTATAAATCATCGGCACAAAAACCAAGCACAGAAAAACCTGAAAATCTGGTAACTTTTCATCTTTACTGAAAACAAGTACAGTTCAGCAAATGCATACATGGGCTCAAATTAATAATCAATACAAATAGGAGAGATGTGGCATAACCCTTAAGTTTGTCATGAAACCAGTTACACAATGTAAACACAACTATGGCCATAGTGACTACCGCCCTATCCTAGACTGATCAAGTCTGGACTAGGGTACTGAAGACGGGATCAAGGTCTCAGTAGTAGGTAGCTGGCACCGTAGGGAAATCACGCAGAACCTCCTACCGATGCTACTTAGAAAATCTCAATGCCACAAAGGCATCTCTATGAAGCACTTGGCACCGTAGGGCAATCACCAAGAACCTCCTACCGGTGGTAGAGATGGCTCTCACGTCCCATAAACTCGATGCCACCCAGGCATCCCTGTGAAGCACTTGACACCGTAGGGCAATCACCAAGAACCTCTTATCGGTGCTAGAGATGACTCTCACAGGACATGACTGCTACAAAGGCATTTTCAGGGAATTCGCCAACAATCTCAAAGTTTACATCAATAGGTGCACGGTAAAATTATGAAAATCATATAAAAATCATTTCCTTTCAACATCAAGTTCATATAAAAATGTACCAATAATTTTAGAAAATATGAAATATTATCGTAAAGCATGCTAATTTCATTCTGTACACCACTATACTTTCCCAAATTATAATTGAAAACGGCCCATGAAATCAAGTTATAAACATGATGCATAGATGCGCAAAACAATAAAATCGGGTAATAAAACGTTGTACTCATTTGGTTTAACTATTTTCTTTTGACACTAAAATCAGTACACTTAATTTAAACATCATTTCTACTAAGCCTAGAAACTACCAACAAAGTTTTAGAGTTGGTGAAAGCCTAGAAACTACCAACAAAGTTTTAGAGTTGGTGAAAATCAGGTACGGTAGGTATTTAGTTTAAAATAAATCCTAACTAGACTAACAACCTATGGTTTCTAGTAAAGTTAGCTTAACCTGAGGTATCCTACTAGTTACGAGCTATATAAATCCCTTACCAGAAAAGCGACGTGCACTAATTACCCTTATCGCCTTTGGCACACATATATGTTCCTAAGCTTCCTCGGTAGCTAGGGGTGCGCTAACTGCAATTCCACAAGTAAAACATTCGATGATCAGTCTCCATATTGATTTCTTAAGGTTTCACATTTAAAACCAATTCTACACATGTGTTTAGACTCAACCAATCTACCATAACCACTCCAATGGGATTAAATCATGCATCTCAGCCATTAAACTTCAACTTTACATCATCCTTCACAAAATTGCCAACTTAAATTCCAAGCAAACAAATTATTCCTAATCTTTTCAGGTTGGCCGAAATCTTCCTTCCAACACCAAGTCAAATTTTCTTCCAAAAATACATACATGCAAATCAAATTTATGTATTACCTTTACTACCTTTCTTATAGTTTAAATTTAAATATTTAACATAAATTCCCTAATTTCCTCTGAATGGTCGAACCTTTATTCTCTACCCATCTTATGTACTTTAGATTTTTAATCATACAATGCAAACTATATTATTCATATTATAATTCTATGATTTAAACTTTAATTTCCCAAATTAAACAAAAAAAATTCTAAGTGGCCTAATATTTATTCTCCTTGCCCACAATGTGATTTTCATCAAGTAGTTAAATTCATCACTAATACTCATTTAATGTAGCTAAAACAATTAAATTAAACCCCTAATTTTAGAAATCCCCAAATTTCCCCAAATTATAAACCCTAATTTCATCTAACTTCTTCAAAACTAAAATTAAATTAAATCCTACACTATACATACTCTTATATCACTAAATAAGCAAGAATTAAATCAAAACTAGGCTTACTTACCTTGTATTTTCCCTTTGGCTGAAATCCTTTGTCACGACCCAAACTACCCAAAAATCAGAGTTAATTTTTCGCGTTTTATTATTTACTTAAATTCTTACCTGTCCTCGAATCGTGACCAACACTCCACTAATAATTGGGCTGTGCGTCAATGCCAGTCCCACCATTCAATTACCATCTAACTTATTTCTTCTCCAGTCATTTATAATTGTTATATTATTTATACATCCGCTAAAGTTACTTACAAACATGTTACTGTGCTATGCTTATGTAGATACAATATGTACAAGTGTATATATACCTTATGTTGATGGGCAGCAGCGGATATCCAGAATGCAGTACTGAGTCGCCTCAACTTCAACTGGAGATCATCTGTGGGAGAAAATGAAAGGGGTGAGCACATCAAGCTCAGTAAGGCAATCCTACGAACAAGTAGGTAACCATACTACCTACATGAACGTGGTGCCATGCATAAACCACCCTTTCTCCACACATTTTAAAACATATGATATGGAAGTTATGATGTTATGTAAATCAAGTTGCACGGAAAACTCAACATGCAATTATTTTAAATCATTTCTTTCTCTTTAAAAATTTCACAATGAAGTCAGGACTCGGCCCCTCCTTCGGGTGATCCTGACTCACACAAAACCATGGAAATTGAGTTTCTCAAAAGCATCGATATCGAAAACATACGTATATATATATACAAGATACGAGACTAGGCAATAACTGTATATCGGTAATAACCAGGACTGGCCAATATGTCCTCGTGAGTCCCTCTAGCTTCACGGATCCCAGTGTGCGAGGTCTCACCCTGATCGGGAACTGCCCGGGAGGTGGGTCAATCCAACCCGTCAGTCTTATCAGATCTCACGCATCCAAAGATGCCGTATCCGAAGATACCCCGTATCACAAAGATACCGTATCACAAAGATACCCCGTATCACAAAGATACCCCGTATCACAAAGATACCGTATCACAAAGATACCCCGTATCACAAAGATACCGTATCCAAAGATACCTTGTATCACAAAGATACCGTATCCGAAGATACCCCACGGTACATCGTACTCCATGCTACTTGCACGGTACATCGTACTCCATGGACCCATATCACTCTAGGTACTCCAGCCCAATGGCCTGCTTCCCACAGAGAGGTTTTGTTTCTCAATACTCATTGCCATGTCTCAAAACGCACGTGCGAGCCTATTTAATCGGTGACACACAGTCTACCCGATGCTCCAAGCACGGCTTATCGTATGATCTCTGAAAAGTAGTGCGAGCGGTGCTCTAACACTGTCAGTAAATCAAATAAAACTAGTGCGAGCTAAGCTCTAACACTCTGTATGCAAACCATATGAGAAGCTGGTGCGAGCGAAGCTCCAACACCCTGTCTCAAAAATCACATAAAAATATGGTGCGAGTTAGACTCTAGCACCCTGTCACGAAAATCATATATATATATGTATACAAATCTGGTGCGAGTTGGACTCCAGCACCTATGCATGTAAAACTCTAGTGCGAGCTCTCGCTCCAGCACTAATGCATGCATCACACAAATCAAACATCGTGCGAGCTGAGCTCTAGCACGTCACATGTAAATAAAACACGTAGGCGGCTCAGTTATCTCAAAATAGTTTTCACAGAAATCACATCGTTTAAGATATGCAATGCTATGCATTTTTCTTTAAAAGTGAGCCAGCCTACTCATGCATGTGTTGAAATACCTCCAGAACGAGCAGGAACCTCTTGTCCTTGCTCCTCCCAATTTTTCCTAAATTTTTAGATTCTACCCTTAACAAGGGTATTTTAGTAATTTTGCCCATTCGGGGCACTGAAATTGTTCTTCGACCTCTAGACCCTTCAGTTAATTTTAAAGGACTGCGTATGAATTTAAAAATTGCGTAAAGTTACCTCTAGCAGTCCGCAGAATTCCCTTACCTCGATTCTCGTCGAGTCTGACCTTTTTCTTTTCCATTGTCGTCTCGTCGCGCAGTCCGATATGCTCCCAATCAAATGCCCGGAACTGCGTATTAATATTTCTTAGGTCAGATATTATACAATTTAATTGTATTTAATATTTTCTGGGCTTAATTTAAATCATTGGGCCCGTTTACCCCTATTGGGCCCGATTGCACCTTAATGGGCCTTAATCGGCCTTAAGCCCGTTTTCCACTTAGTTTTCTCTTTATCGAGGCCTATTGGGCTCTTTGGGCCCACCAATAATTTATTGGGCCTCGTTCTAATTCTCGAATATCTAAATTCACTATTTACGACTATTTATCTAATTTCCATAATTTAATTCAATTTATGCGGAATTTAAATCAATATCACGCATAACGAGAAAATTGTCGTAAATAGGGGTCACTTACCCGAGATTCCATGCTAGTCCGCAAATCGAGGCTGTCTCGAGCCCTCGGTGGATGCCAATCGTCGAGCTACACAATTAATTACATTTTCCGGGTAAATTTCTAGTCGAAAATTAATTAAATAAAATATTCCGAAATTTAAATCGGTCAATTCGACCGCTTACCGACTTACCCGAAGCTCGATTGCATCACCGGAATTTTCCCCGATTTTTTTCTCTTTTTTCTTTTCCCCTTTTTGGCTGAACCGGTTCAATCCGGTTCGGACCGGTTCAGACCGCCGGTTCAGCTCGGTCCGGTTCGGTTCACTTTTGGCCGGTTCAGGCCGGTTCAACCCCAAATTGCTCATTCCGGCGTCGTTCGGCCGGTTCCCGGCGCGATTCAGGTGCCGATTGACGCGTAATCACGTGGGCTTCAATTATCGGGCCTCGGGGCTGGTCGAATCAGCGCCGTGGCCGCCGATCGCAGCTTCTCCCCCGCGGCCTCTCCTCCTTCGATCCGACGGATTCCGGCGGTTTCGTCGGCCGGTACTGGTCTCAAAAGGACCGGCTCTTCTCCCCGGTCACGCCGGTGCCCGCCGATCGCCCCCAACTGCCGTGGATCGCCGGCACCGACTCCGTTTTTCAGATTTTTTTTTTTTATTTTTCTTTATTTATATTTATAATTTATTTTAATATTATTTAATTGATTAAAATAGCCTAAAATATTCAAAATATCTTTAAAAAAATTATATTTTATTCATTTAGTCTATAATTTAATTTCTCGGTATTATTTCGGCTTCCCGGTATAATTTTCAATTATTTTTCGAGATTGCTTTTCACAGCGAAAATTTTGGTTAATTCTAAAAATTAATATTTTAATCAATTTTAACCCGAAACATGTTATTTCTTCGTTATTGATCAAAATTCTTTAATCCCTTATTTTTAATAATTATTTCTCGTTAAATTTATATCGGCCTTCGATCTTTTGACCGTTTTGCCCTTCACGTGTTCGGGATTAATTCAGTCATACTTTCCTTCACGAACACTCATCCATTTTGTGTTTTAAATCGTTATTTCCTGTCCGAAACCCATTTCATTTAATTTTGGGACCATTTTTCTACCTCGTAATAATTTACGATTTAATTTCGGGTCTTACATCCTTACTCTTGAAACCCAAAACTTCTCCTAAAATTTTATGAAAATCTTGGTATTCTTTGGCTAAACTTGGCATTAAGCTAGTGTGGATGGTTTTCCTATACTATTTTTGGCTAGCCCATGCATTATCTCTTTTTTTTTTTTTCTTTTGGCTCTCAGCAACTCTCCTAATGGTATCATGAACCAGTAGAAGAAATAAGAGAGGTAGAAGCACCTGGGAGGGAGGGAGGTAGGTAGTGGGGTCAAGGGTATTTTTGATATTTTGTTTTGTTTTTTTTAAACATGATTTATATTTCAAATTTTCTTTTTATTTATTTCCTTAAATAATCCCATTTTCCAATTACATACATATATAAATGTACATATATTTATATGTATTCCTATTTTTTTACTAAATATTAAAATTTAACTATTTTAAATTCTATTTCATCACTAATAAAATTTCTATTACCAAATTAACATGGTTTGATTATTATTATTATTATTAGTATTTTATTTTATTTTAACTCTTACATAAATATTTTTTTCACCTATCATACTGACATTAATGTCTTAAATGTGTGTATATATATATATATATATTAACTTTATATCTAAATATCAGACCTTGAATATTTTTGGCTATACTAATATTTAATTAGTTTCAAGTTAAGGTCATATCTCGAAATTATTAAACCCCTACATAAACTCATGCTTTAACACTCTAGTGGAATTGTATTAAGCTAAGAATCGAGGTAAAAGAGTTAGCGGTCTTACACGTCTTTATCATGTGAGAATAGTCTTACAAAGTTTCTAAGTCTCAAACTATCTAGCTTGGTTTAAGGTTATGAACCTAAAGTCATAGTCTAACTTTTTATTAACTTTCGTAATCATTTCTTAATTCAATACACATCCCGACACATGCATTGAAATGTAACTGTCTGAAATAAGTACAATTAAACAATATAAATAAATATACCGATATAAGCTACGAGATATCGAACCATTTACTTCAAAGTTAATACTGACATCGATATCAATGCATCTTTAGTCTGAATCTGTGATGGAAAATGGAAGGGGGTGAGCTTTGAGGAAACTCAGTAAGTATACTACACAAGTACAGAGGTAATAATATCATAATACTAAATTTCTAATGCATGTCTAAAGCATTCCTATTCGATCATTCTTTCTTATCACTTATCCGAATCACAATTTGAAACTTATCGAAAGTTACATTTTTCTTGGGTTTACGAACTAGAATATTATCTAGACGATGTCAAGTTTTTTAGGCAGAGAGGCACTTTGAAATACCTTAATTAGCCATCAAACCTGATCAACCAAATTGAATATACCCATAGGAGTTCAAAATTCGAAATATAATTGAATGCAGAAAATCAAAGTTTAATGCAATCCACATTCATCATTCAAACACAACGATTCTTGAAATCATATCACATAATCCAAATCATATCACATATCGAAAAATATTCATATATCAGAAACATCTCTTATTTAAAACATAACTTGTATTCGAAACTTATCACACATCGAACACATCTTATTTCAAACATAATCTATATTGGAATACCTTCCTTATCCGGAACATGTATCTGAAACATATTCACATTTGAAGCATATTCCTTATCTAGAATACATTTCATATTCGAAACATATTTCTTATCTAAAATATATCACTTCGAAATACATTCAAGTATTCGAAACATGTTTCATAAAACCCTCTTCATAGTTCAAAACGTGGTTCTTATTCCAAAATATACTTCACAATTCGAAACGTATATCATACTTTCTTTACTAACTATTCTAACCCATTAGCAGGGACACTACTAACTATTATATCTTGTCAGCTGGGGCTACATCACTAACTATTATCATCCCGTTAGCAAGGGCCGCAACATATTTATTCCATATCATTAGGATATGTTCTGTGAACCATGCTCATGTTCGTAAAATATTTTCGAAAATATATTTTATACTTTAAAACATTTTTCACGTTTTGAAACACAACTCAATGCATATTTCAAAGTTCGAAACATATTTCATATGATCACTATTTTAACCCGTGATCAGGAAAATATCAGAGTCTCAAAATACATGACCAGTGCTAACTATTATAACCCGTTAGCAGGGCTCAAAATTATCAACTATTATATACTCCGTCAGTAGGGGTCGAAACATTGCCAACTATTATATTCTCCATTAGTAAGGGTCGAAACATTGTCAACTATTATATCCGGTTAGCAAGGGTCGAAACATTACTAACGGTTATATCCTGTTAGCAAGGACCGAAACATTACTATTTATATCGCCAATAGTAGACTACATCTGTCACGACCCAAAACTACCCAAAAATCAGAGTAAATTTTTTTGGTTTTGTTATTTTCTTTCATGCTTACCTGTCCTCTGATCGTGACCACACTCCACTAAAAAATTGGGCTATACGTCAATGCCAGTCCCACCATTCATTTACCATATAACTTAATTCTTTCTCAGTCATTTATAAGTGTTTACAATATTTATACATCCCCTAAAGTCACTTACAAACATGTTACTGTGCTATGCTTATTTAGATACAATATATACAAGTGTATATACCTTAAGTGATGGGCAGCAGTGGATATCCGGAATGCAGTACTTAGTCGCCTCAACATCTACTGGAGATTATCTGTGTGAGAAAATGAAAGGGGTGAGCACATCAAGCTAAGTAAGGCAATCCTACGAATAAGTAGGTAACCATACTACCTACATGAACGTGGTGCCATGTATAAACCACAATTTCTCCACACATTTTAAAACTGATGCTATGATTCATGATGTCATGTAAAACACGTTCGCATGGAAAATTCAACATGCAACTCTTTTTAAATCATTTCTTCCTCATTTAAAAATTTCACAATAAAGTCAGGACTCAACCCCTTCTTCGGGTGATTCTGACTCACACAAAACCATGAAAATCAGTTTACATCACACATGGGTTTAAAAAGCATGGAAATAAGATCATGCAAATTTAGTTTAAAACCCAGTTTCAATCTCGTCCAAATCATCAACATGCGAGACTAGGCAACATCTGTATATCGGTAATAACCAGGATTATGGTCATGTGTCCTCGGGAGTCCCTCTGCCTACATGGATCCTGGTGTGCGGGGTCTCACCATGATCGAGAATCGCCCGGGAGGTGGGTCAGTCCATCTCGTCGGTCTTATCCGATCCCACGCATCCGAAGATGCCACACGTATCCGAAGATACCACGCATCCGAAGATGCCACACGGTACATCGTACTCCATGCTACTTGCACGGTACATCGTATTCCGTGGACCCATATGTCATACCCTGTCTCAGAACGCACGTGTGAGCCTATTAAATCGGTGACACACAGTCTTCCCGACGCTCCAAGCACGGCTCATCGCATGTTCTCATAAAATCACTGCGAGCGATGCTCAGCACTCTCATCAAATCAAGTAAAACTAGTGCAAGCTAAGCTCTAGCACTCTGTATGCAAACCATCACGAAAATCATATATATATATATATATATAAAATTTAGTGCGAGCGAAGCTCTAACACCCTGTCTCAAAAATCATATAGAAATATGGTGCAAGTTAGACTCTAGCACCGTATCACGAAAATCATGTAAAATCAGGTGCGAGTTAGACTCCAGCACCAATGCATGTAAAACTCTAGTGCGAGCTCTCGCTCCAGCACTAATGCATGCATCACCCAAATCAAAATATCGTGCGAGCTAAGCTCTAGCACGTCACATGTCAATAAAAACACGTAGGCGGCTCTATTTCCTCAAAACAGTTTTCAAAACAATTTCCTCGTTGAAAATATGCAATGCTGTGCATTTTTCTTTCAAGGTTAGCCAGCTTACTCATGCATGCGTCAAAACATCTCCAGAATGAGCAGGAACCTCTTGTTCTTGCTCCTTCCAATTTTTCCTAAAATTGTAAATTTTACCCTTAACAAGGGTATTTTGGTAATTTATCCATTCGGGGCACTAAAATTATTAACTTACTTCTAGACCCTTCAGATAATTTAAAAGACTGCATATGACTTGAAATTTCGTAAAGTTTACCTCTAGTAGTCCGTAGAATTCCCTTACCTTATTTTTCTGTAGAGTCTGACATTTCCTTTTCCACTGCTGTCTCGTCACGCAGTCCGATTTACTACCAATCCAATGTCCGAAACTGCGTATAAATATTCCTTAGGTCAGATATCATACAATTTAATTGTATTTAATATTTTATGGGCTTAATTTAAATCATTGGGCCCATTTACCCCTATTAGGCCCGATTGCACCTTAATGGGCCTTAATCAGCCTTAAGCTCGTTTTCCACTTAATTTTCACATTATCGAGGCCTATTGGGCTCATTGGGCCCACCAACAATTTATTGGGCCTCGTTCTAACTCTCGAATAGCTCAATTTATTATTTACGACAATTTATCTGACTTTCTAAAATTTAATTTAATTAATGCGAAAATTAAATCTGAATCACGCATAACGATGCAAATTATCGTAAATAAGGGTTATTTACTCGAGATTCCATGCTAGCACGCAAATCGAGGTTGTCTCGAGCTCTCGTTTGACGTCGATTGTCGAGCTACACAATTTCATAAATTTCCAGTTGAAAATTAATTAAATTAAATATTCCAAAATTTAAATCGGTCAATTTCGACCGCTTACCGACTTACCCGTAGCTCAATTACATCGCCGAGATTTTTTTCCCAATTTTTTCTCTTTTTCTTTTTCCCTTTTTCTCTTTTTTTTTCCTTTCTTTCTTGGCTGAACCGGTTCGGACCGCCGGTTCACTCCGGTTCACTCCGGTTCAGGGCCTTGCCGGCCGGTTCTCCGCTGGCTTCCGCCGCCAATGGCTCCGCTGGGTCGTTCGCATCTCAGATCTGGGGTTGGCTTCGGTCAAGGTCGTCGAAAAGTGGTCGGTCCGGCTTGTTCTCTCCGCCGTCGGTACCCATTTCTGGGCTTGGCCGTCGTCGACGATTTCGACCGTTTCGCGGCAGCTACGGGTCTCAAAATTACCGGCTCCTCCTCCCGATCACGCCGGTGGCCCCCGCTCACGCCCAACTGCTGTGGATCGTCGGGACCGAGCTCTTCTCTCCCGTCGATCTTTCTCTCCCCCGATTCGCCGGATTCCGACTTCGGTGGGTCGTGCCGCCGGTACCAGGGAGATCACCTGAAGCTCCTCTTCCTTTTCTGGTGGTCGTGGCCCCTCATCCGGCGCCGGTGGTGGATCGCCGGTGATGGTTTTCCTCGGTGGTTTTCCGTTTCTTCTTTTCGCGTTTTTTTCGTTTTCCAGTTTCTATCTTTTTTTTTTAAATTTCTTTTATTAATTTATTTAATATTATTTTAATCAATAAAATACATTAAAAATACCCAAATATCTCTTAAAATATCCTAAAAATTATTATTTAATTCCTTTATTCAATAAATGAATTTATCAGTCTATTTTCGTCTTTTCAGTATATTTTTCGATTACTTTTGAGATTATTTTTCGACTTAAAAATTTCGATTAATTTCAATAAATTGATATCTTGATCAGTTTAACCCAAAATAAATTTATTTCACCTTTATTGACCAAGATTTCTCAAATCCATATTTTTAATTAAATTTTCTTATCGAATTTACGCCGGCTTTCGATCTTTTGACCATTTTGCCCTTGCACGTGTTTGGGACCAATTTAGGCTGACTTTCCTTCTTGGACCCACTATAATTTCTCATTTACAATTTGTATCTCTGTCCAAACAATTTAAATCTCATAAATTTAATTTGAAATTCCTTAATTGTTTGTTTTTCAGATTAAACGTACGTTCGACTATTCCATACATATTTATATGATCAAAATCATCCGTCTTATGATTCTATCAACATATATAATAAAATTCGGGTCTTACATAATCTCCCCCACATAAGAAATTTGGTCCTCCAAATTAGAACCAAGTTAGTCTGTAATTCACTCCGGGTACTTCACACATATCATACTCTTAACTCTTATGTGACTTTTCTGGAGCGTACTACTACCAAAGGACTTTAATTAGGGTGATCGTCTTAAACCTCAATACTTTCTCTTTCCTGTTTAATGCCTGAATCAACTTTTTCAATATACTTATATTTGCACTGAGCTGAACTGTTGGAGTTCATATCCGATCACCTATGCTGGATTTGGATAGTATTGCCGAAGTATCAAAAGATGGGACACATTGTGGATGCCTATTTATTCAGGTGATAACGCCAACCTACAGGTCTTATCTCCCACTTGTCCAATCTCTCAAAAATTCCATTCAGCAAAACTCAATTTGCCTTCTTCCCGAGTCTCGTTATGTCCTTATTCCCTTAGGACAAATAACTTCAACAATACAGACTCACCATCGGTGAATTCCAATGCTTTTTGTCTGCTCTGAGGTGTTCTTAATCTCTTACTCAACTGAACACCCTCAGAGACTTATTATACTAATTCGAAAGAAATTTCTATCTGTCACCCACTTTTTCTTGTCTGAGTCGGGGAACAACCCCTACAGCCTTACACTGCCTCATAATTGTTATCCCGATACTCAAGTGCCAACTGTCGTTATTGGCGACTTCAATTTGTAACAGCTGATCATTCCAGGAGCTTATAAAATTAACGGCACACACTCAGAGTATCTGGGGATTTCTTAACCAGAAGGTGGGTAGACTTAGTCAATTTAGCGACTATCATCTAAATAGCCTCGTGATTCATCTGAGTCCTCTATAACTCATCACGAAATTCATGGAGACTTGCTCCCATTTTCGTGCCGTGTTGATATAGGTAGAGGCTGCAATAACTCTGCAGACTTTTAATACTCTACCTTATTTGCTGACATACTAGGCACTTTTCTACAATCTCTACCATATCTCTTTTCACATCTGACAACCAATACCATTTTTAGAGATTTCATTTATATAATCGTTAATTTCCGTATGCACTGTATATCCCGAAGAGTAAGCTTCTGACAATATTACTATCTCATCAACTGTGGTCCTGGGGAGCACTTATACTGTCTCTGAACCTCTGTAAATGTCACGACCCAACTATCCAAAAATCAGAGTGAATTTTTTCGCGTTTTTGTTTATTTTCTTACTTAATTCTTACCTGTCCTCGAATCGTGACCAACACTCCACTACTAATTGGGCTGTGCGTCAATGCCAGTCCCACCATACATCTACCCTAGTACTTATTTCTTCTCCAGTCATTTATAATTGTTATATTATTTATACATCCCCTAAAGTTACTTACAATCATGTTACTGTGCTATGCTTATGTAGATACAATAAGTACAAGTGTATATACCTTATGTTGATGGGCAGCAGCGGATATCCGGAATGCAGTACTGAGTCGCCTCAACTTCAACTGGAGATCATCTGTGGGAGAAAATGAAAGGGGTGAGCACATCAAGCTCAGTAAGGCAGTCCTACGAACAAGTAGGTAACCATACTACCTACATGAACGTAGTGCCATGCATAAACCACCCTTTCTCCACACATTTTAAAACAATGCTATGCATTATGATGATATGTAAAATACATTTGCACGGAAAATCAACATGCAATTATCATAAATCATTTCTTTCTCAATTAAGATTTTGACAATAAAGTCAGGACTCGACCCCTCCTGCGGGTGATCCTGACTCACACAAAATCATGAAAACATTTACATCACACGTGGGTTTTGAAAAGCATGGAAATACCATCATGCAATTTAGTTTTAAAACCCAGTTTAAATCATCATAGAAATCATCAACATGCGAGACTAGGCAACGTCTGTATATAGGTAAATAACTAGGACTATGGCCACATCTGTCCTCGTGAGTTCCTCAGCTACACGGATCCTAGTGTGCGGGTTCTCACCATGATCGGGAACCGCCCGGGAGGTGGGTCAGTCCATCCCGTCAGTCTTATCCGATCCCCGGCATCCGAAGATGCTGCATCCGGAGATGCCGTATCCGAAGATACAACACGGTACATCGTACTCCATGCTACTTGCACGGTACATCGTACTCCATGAACCCATGTAATATCTCTAGGTACTCCGGCCCAATTGGCCTGCTTCCCACAGAGGTTTGTTTCTCAATACTCATGCCATGTCTCAAAACGCACGTGCGAGCCTATTAAATCGGTGACACACAGTCTACCCGATGCTCCAAGCACGGCTCATCGCATGTTCTCATAAAATCTGTGTGAGCGATGCTCAGCACTCTCATCAAAACACGTCAACTGGCAGAGCCCGCTTACATCCCCACAAGGCCGCCAACCTCATCCCTCACTCTCACCCCACCTAAGAGGTCTCTTGAGCCTGTTGGGCCTTTTGGCTGACTCCAAGGGCAGACAGCGGTACTCCACAAATCCGGTAAAACTAGTGCGAGCTAAGCTCAGCACTCTGTATATTATAAATCACATGAAAATTTTATAAATACTGGTGCGGGTTAAACTCCAGCACTCTGTCTCGAAAATCATGTAAAAATATGGTGCGAGTCAGACTCTAGCACCGTGTCACGAAAGAGCATGTGAAATCTGGTGCGAGTTATACTCTAGCACCTATGCATGTAAAACTCTAGTGCGAGCTCTCGCTCCAGCACTAATGCATGCATCACACAAATCGAAATTACCGTGCGAGCTGAGCTCTAGCACGTCATATGTCAATAAAACACGTAGGCGGCTCTATTTACTCAAAACAGTTTTCAAATCAATTTCACGTTGAAAGTATGCAATGCGGTGCACTTTCTTTCAAGGCGAGCCAGCCTACTCATGCATGCGTTGGAATATCTCCAGAACGAGCAGGAACCTCTTGTCCTTGCTCCTCCCAATTTTTCCTAGATTTTTAGAATTTTACCCTTAACAAGGGTATTTTAGTAATTTGCCCATTCGGGGCACTAAAATTATTATTTGACCTCTAGACCCTTCAGGATATTTTAAAGGACTGCATATGAATTTAAAATTGCGTACTGTTACCTCTAGCAGTCCGCAGAATTCCCTTACCTCGATTCTCGTCGAGTCTGACCTTTCTCTTTTCCAATGTAGTCCCATCGCGTAGTCCGATATGTTTCCAATCCAATGCCCGGAACTGCGTATTAATATTCCTCAGGTCAGATATTATGATTTAATTGTACTTAATCTTTTCTGGGCTTAATTTAAATCATTGGGCCCGTTTACCCCTATTGGGCCCGATTGCACCTTAATGGGCCTTAATCGGCCTCAAGCCCGTTTTCCACTTAATTTTCTCTTTATCGAGGCCTATTGGGCTCATTGGGCCCATCAATAATTTATTGAGCCTCGTTCTAATTCTCGAATAGCTAAATTTAATATTTACGACAATTAATCTAAATTTCCATAAATTAATTCAATTTATGCGTAAATTTAATCAATATCACGCATAACGAGGAAATTGTCGTAAATAGGGGTCACTTACCCGAGATTCCATGCTAGTCCGCAAATCGAGGCTGTCTCGAGCCCTCGGTGGATGCCAATCGTCGAGCTACACAATTCCATAATTTTTCCGGGTAAGTTCTCAGCCCAAAATTAATTAAATAAAATATTCCAAATCTAAATCGGTCAATTTGACCGCTTATCGACTTACCCGAAGCTCGATTGCATCACCGGAATTTTCCCCAATTTTTTTTCCTCTTTTTCCTTTTCCCTTTTTCTCCCTTTTTTCCCCTCTTTTTGGCTGAACCGGTTCAGTCCGGTTCGGACCGGTCAGACCGCCGGTTTTTCTCCGGTTCGGCCGGTTCACTGCCGGTTCACTGCCTTGCCGGCCGGTTCTCCGCCGGCTTCCACCGCCAAACGCTCCGCTGGGTCGTCCGCATCACGATTCTGGCCTCGATTTGGGTCAAGCTCGCCGGAACGCCGCCGGTCCGGCACTTCTCCCTCTCGGCCGTCGGACCCGTTTTCCCCTCTTGGCCGTCGCCGCCGATTCCGGCCGTCTCGTCGGCTGCCACCGGTCTCAAAAGCACCGCCGTCGCCTGGGCTCTCCAAATCGGGCCTTGGTTCTGGTCGGATCGCCGCCGTTCGCCGGGACCGAGCCCCTCAATCCCGTCGGCCTTCTCCTCCTCCGATCGGCTTCCTCCGGCGTCGGTTGGCTACACCGCCGGTACCATCGTGCTCATCGGCGTCCCCTCTTTCTTTTTCGGCCCTTGGCCGGGCCGTTGGCCGCCGGACGGTGGTCGGGCCTTCTGCCTCCGTTTGCTTCGTTTTCGGCTTCTCTGCTTCTTTCTCTCTCCCCGACATTCTCTCTCTCTGTTCTCTTTTTTTTTTTTTTTCAATTCTTTTTTTTTTTTTTTTTACAATTATTATCTTATTTAACAATTTATTTTTTATTTATTAAAATACACTAAAAATACCCAAATATCCCTTAAAATTATTATTTTATTCTAAATTAATTAATTTAATTTAATTTAATTTATTTATTATATTTTAACCTATTTTTCGGGTATAATTGCTCCGTATTTTCGGGATATTGTCCCGAGTGACTTTTCAGTATATTTTTCGATTATTTTCGGGATTATTTTTCTGAACTAAAAATCCCGATTAATCCCGATTAATTCCAATAAATTAATATCTTGATCAATTTAATCCGAAATAATTTTATTTCATCTTTATTGACCAAGATTTCTTAAATCCTTATTTTTAATTAAATTTCCTTATCGAATTTACTCCGGCTTTCGGTCCTTTGACCGTTTTGCCCTTACACGTGTTCGGGATTAATTTAACCCGACTTCCTTCATACTTCCTCTATCTTTTCTTATTTAGTTTTCGTATTTTTATTAAATTCGGGTCTTACAATTCTCCCCCACTTAAGGAATTTGGTCCTCCAAATTAGAACCAAGTCATATGAGTCCATATACAACTCCGGGTATATCGATCATATCATACTCTTAAAATTTATGCGACCTTCTTCGGAGTGTATTACTACCAAAGGACTTTAATTAGGGAGATTATCTTAAACCCCAATACTGTCTCTTTCCTGTTCAATGCCCGAATCAACTTCTTCAATATACTCATATTTTCATTAAACTGAACTTTTGGAGTTCATATCCTATCACCTCTGCTGGATCTGGATAGTAGTACCGAAGCATCATAAGCTGGGACACATTGTGGGTGCCTATTAATCCAAGTGATTAACAACAACCTACAGGTCTTATCTCCCACTTGTCCAATCTCTCAAGAATTCGATCCAGCTCAACTCAATTTACTTCTTCCAAAAGTTCCGCTATGTCCTTATTCTCTTAGGACGTGTAACTTTCAACCATAATAATTCACCAAGGGTGAATTCCAATATTTTTCTATCTGTTCTGAGGTGTTCTTAATCTCTCATCCTTAACTAAACATCCTCAGAGACTTATTATCCAAAGTCAGAAATAATTTCTACCTGTCACCCACTCTTTCTTATCCAATTTGGGGAACAGCCCCTACAGCTATACACTGCCTCATATCTCGTTATCCCGATACTCAATTGCCAATTGTCGTTATTGGCGACTTCAATTAGAAATCAACTGATCATTCCAGGAGCTTATAAAATCAATGGCACACGCTTTCATCGGATCCTCCAGAACTTGTACAGTCCTCCCTGACTGACCATCTGTCTGAGGATGTAAAGCTGTGCTAATACTCAGTCGGGTTCCCATAGCTTCCTAAAAATATTCCCTGAGGTAGGAAGTGGAGCGGGAATCCCTATATGATACCATGCTCACTGGAACGCTACTTAATGTTCCACAATCTTTCTTATACCTGAATCCTCATACACACTCTGAGTATCTGGGGAGTTCATAACCAGAAGGTGGGTGGACTTAGTCACTCTATCGACTACCATCCAACTAGTCTCCTGATTTATCCGGGTCTCCTATAACCCATCACGACATTCATGGAGACTTACTCTCGTTTTTCGTGCCGTGTCGATATAGGTAGGTGCTGCAATAACTCTGCAGACTTTTAATACTCTACTTTACTCTGCTGACACACTAGGCACTTTTCTACAATCTCCACCAATATCTCTTTTCACATCTGACCACCCATACCCCTTTTGAGATTTTAATATATATTATTATTACCTTCCGCATGCACTGTATATCCCGAAGAGTGAGCTTCTGACAATATCACTATCTCATCAACTGTGGTCCTGGGGAGCACTCATACTGTCTCTGAATCCTCAGTAACTCATTATCACCCACTGTGAACTCTATCACTGTACCCTTCTGAATCAGACCCAAACTATCGACATCCGGTCGATCATCACGCTAAGCCTGGCAAATCCGGGCACTCTCATCCGGTACTAGTCATCAGGCTAGCTGTCACACAATCACTGTCATCCTCAGAAGGGATCACATCAATACTGAGGTCCACAACTGCATCTAGCAGCTCACGCTCCCTGACCATCATATGTGGTACCATCCCGAGGCTCTTTCTGCTCAAGGCATCAGTCATCACATTCGCCTTTCTTGGGTGGTACAATTCTCATAAATCAAAATCTCTCAGAAGCTCTAACCCAATATGTATTTTCATATTCGCCCCTTTCTGTGAAAACAGATACTCGGGCTTTATGATCAGTGCATATCCGTAATTTCTCATCGTGTACCTAATAGTACCATATCCTTGGTACAAATACTGTTGCCAACTTTAAATCATGGGTCAGATAGTTTATTTCATGATCAAGGAGTTGTCTGACTCCATACTTGACTATCTTCCCATTATACATCAATACACAGCTCATTCATTATTTCGAGGTATCCATACTCACTGAGAACCTCTTGAGCTGTTGGGTATGGTGAAATTAATCACGGTGGTCAATTCATACTTTACCACACCGAAATTCACGTCACCTCAATCATCTTATTTATCATCTTATTCAATGACCACGTTTTCATAGTTAAACGTGTCAACCAAGTATATCCATTTTAAATCTCGCAATAATCCATCTGTAAAAGCTATCTTCCAATTGTTGCTTATAATTCGCCCTAGGCTTTAACTACTCCCAGCATATCACCGTTAATGATGATTACACTCGATCTAATCCTTGACTTATTTACGCAAGGCGTACAAGATCCTTCTCAACCGCTTACGTTTTCCAGGTGCTAACCTGCGCTATTTCCTTTTCTTATCTTAACGGCTCTTATCAAATTTTACTACGTTAACCTTTATAATTTGTCGAATTTTAATGTTCTTATCGTCTTAGTAAGGTAACCTAATGCTAAAGGTATTTATTACGATGATCGATTTCCCGTTATAGATTATATATATATATATATATATATATATCTAGATGCTGTCAAGTCTTCAGGCGGGGAGGTATTTTGAAATACCTTTATTAGCCTTCAGACTTAACCACAACTACCGGTTATGGTTATATCCATCTTTGTCCTTGGTTATAATTTGTATTCGCTACTAATTGTTTAACCTCAATTACTTCGCATATTAAAGGTATTCCTTATCTAGCATATATCTCTACTCCAATACATCTTGTACTTAGGATCTATCTTATCTCGAAGATTTTCTCCTTTGCGTATCAATTATAATGAAACTCTTGTCTTTATTCATTCTGTGAGTACATCCTTTACTCCTGTAATTTCAACCGTTACACCCCTGTTTATCAACTTAAAATCTCTATATCTATATTCCGTTAATTCATCCTCCTCTATTGGGGTACTCATTTACCCATATTGTAACCGATGACGTAGGCATTCATGCCTTTTACTCACTTATATGCGAATGAAGGCGGTATGAATAAATATGTGGCACAGGATTAATGAACATATGTACTTCGTTATTCATAACAAGTGTGGTATCTTACACCACATCCATGAAACATCAATAGCATCCTGGTCCAAGACATCCACTCGCCTTCGTCCAATAGCCTACTTTCCTTTTTCTCTTCGGCTATGGCCTCCCTTTTCGTTTTCAGCTATAACAACGAAATTTTTCTCTGTCTCTTTACTTTTTTGTGGGGCGATTTCGCCCAACTCTGTGTAATCAAAATCAATGGTCCATCATACCACACTTAACGACCATTTTCATCAATACAGTGTAGGTATAGACCCTCCTTCCGTGGTATCCACCACACATCTCACACTGCTTACAGTGCTTACACTGCTACACTGCTTCGTAGCAGGTCGGGGTCCTCCAAATCACAATGTCCCCCAAGAGTGCCAAAATTGGATGCACTGAGGCCTTACCAATTATCTTAGTCCATTACTCGTCAAATTTAATCTTTTACCAATTACCATTTTTTCATTTTGACATCTCTGTCATTTCTCGATTTTCTTTTCTGTCTCTATTTCAGCCCTTACTACCTTTCCCAATCTCAGAGGCGTGCAATTCATGTTCTTATTTACCCAACTGTAAATCTGTGCACTGCCTCGGTATAGGTAATATCTCACGGGCCAATCGGACTCTAATTGAAAATCTGAGCCCTTCCATAAACTTTTAGACATCTCGACTGTCACTTTTCATAGTGTCGAGGTAATATCTGCCCAGAATATAATCGAGTCTCCATACTCGTCAATAAATTAAATCCTCTGGGTCAGAGTAAGGACTTTAATCCAAAATTTCCTTTAAATCATGTCCAGGATATCCTGTCACCGGAATACATCCATAATCATTTCTCATATCAGCTCTTAAGATGGGTCGAGCGGGTTTTCACCAATGCTCCGCTGCGCCCTCTGATCTCGTACATAATCTGAGTAATTAGCTCCTCAAAATAATCTCCACACTCCGCTCCAATCTCGCGAAGCGTGTCTCAATACTGTCCGATCTCTCTGTCGGACTCTGTGAGGCATGCTCAACATTCGCCTCTATTTCAATCTCATACTGATTTTCATAGCCAAACTCAGCACGACTTAGCAGACTCAGGTCTACCTCTACGACCTCTGCCTCGTGCACTATCTCATTTAGCGCGACTCATATTAGGCATTCCTGCATTCTCAACCATTTCTTAGTCAAGCCCATCTCGATATACACTATTGTATCTAACTAAGCACAGTAACACGGGGATGTAATTTCTTAACTTCTGACACTGACACACATCAGACCAATTACGCTCTGATACCAAAATAATTGTCACGACCCAACTATCCAAAAATCAGAGTGAATTTTTTCGCGTTTTTGTTTATTTTCTTACTTAATTCTTACCTGTCCTCGAATCGTGACCAACACTCCACTACTAATTGGGCTGTGCGTCAATGCCAGTCCCACCATACATCTACCCTAGTACTTATTTCTTCTCCAGTCATTTATAATTGTTATATTATTTATACATCCCCTAAAGTTACTTACAATCATGTTACTGTGCTATGCTTATGTAGATACAATAAGTACAAGTGTATATACCTTATGTTGATGGGCAGCAGCGGATATCCGGAATGCAGTACTGAGTCGCCTCAACTTCAACTGGAGATCATCTGTGGGAGAAAATGAAAGGGGTGAGCACATCAAGCTCAGTAAGGCAGTCCTACGAACAAGTAGGTAACCATACTACCTACATGAACGTAGTGCCATGCATAAACCACCCTTTCTCCACACATTTTAAAACAATGCTATGCATTATGATGATATGTAAAATACATTTGCACGGAAAATCAACATGCAATTATCATAAATCATTTCTTTCTCAATTAAGATTTTGACAATAAAGTCAGGACTCGACCCCTCCTGCGGGTGATCCTGACTCACACAAAATCATGAAAACATTTACATCACACGTGGGTTTTGAAAAGCATGGAAATACCATCATGCAATTTAGTTTTAAAACCCAGTTTAAATCATCATAGAAATCATCAACATGCGAGACTAGGCAACGTCTGTATATAGGTAAATAACTAGGACTATGGCCACATCTGTCCTCGTGAGTTTCTCAGCTACACGGATCCTAGTGTGCGGGTTCTCACCATGATCGGGAACCGCCCGGGAGGTGGGTCAGTCCATCCCGTCAGTCTTATCCGATCCCCGGCATCCGAAGATGCTGCATCCGGAGATGCCGTATCCGAAGATACAACACGGTACATCGTACTCCATGCTACTTGCACGGTACATCGTACTCCATGAACCCATGTAATATCTCTAGGTACTCCGGCCCAATTGGCCTGCTTCCCACAGAGGTTTGTTTCTCAATACTCATGCCATGTCTCAAAACGCACGTGCGAGCCTATTAAATCGGTGACACACAGTCTACCCGATGCTCCAAGCACGGCTCATCGCATGTTCTCATAAAATCTGTGTGAGCGATGCTCAGCACTCTCATCAAAACACGTCAACTGGCAGAGCCCGCTTACATCCCCACAAGGCCGCCAACCTCATCCCTCACTCTCACCCCACCTAAGAGGTCTCTTGAGCCTGTTGGGCCTTTTGGCTGACTCCAAGGGCAGACAGCGGTACTCCACAAATCCGGTAAAACTAGTGCGAGCTAAGCTCAGCACTCTGTATATTATAAATCACATGAAAATTTTATAAATACTGGTGCGGGTTAAACTCCAGCACTCTGTCTCGAAAATCATGTAAAAATATGGTGCGAGTCAGACTCTAGCACCGTGTCACGAAAGAGCATGTGAAATCTGGTGCGAGTTATACTCTAGCACCTATGCATGTAAAACTCTAGTGCGAGCTCTCGCTCCAGCACTAATGCATGCATCACACAAATCGAAATTACCGTGCGAGCTGAGCTCTAGCACGTCATATGTCAATAAAACACGTAGGCGGCTCTATTTACTCAAAACAGTTTTCAAATCAATTTCACGTTGAAAGTATGCAATGCGGTGCACTTTCTTTCAAGGCGAGCCAGCCTACTCATGCATGCGTTGGAATATCTCCAGAACGAGCAGGAACCTCTTGTCCTTGCTCCTCCCAATTTTTCCTAGATTTTTAGAATTTTACCCTTAACAAGGGTATTTTAGTAATTTGCCCATTCGGGGCACTAAAATTATTATTTGACCTCTAGACCCTTCAGGATATTTTAAAGGACTGCATATGAATTTAAAATTGCGTACTGTTACCTCTAGCAGTCCGCAGAATTCCCTTACCTCGATTCTCGTCGAGTCTGACCTTTCTCTTTTCCAATGTAGTCCCATCGCGTAGTCCGATATGTTTCCAATCCAATGCCCGGAACTGCGTATTAATATTCCTCAGGTCAGATATTATGATTTAATTGTACTTAATCTTTTCTGGGCTTAATTTAAATCATTGGGCCCGTTTACCCCTATTGGGCCCGATTGCACCTTAATGGGCCTTAATCGGCCTCAAGCCCGTTTTCCACTTAATTTTCTCTTTATCGAGGCCTATTGGGCTCATTGGGCCCATCAATAATTTATTGAGCCTCGTTCTAATTCTCGAATAGCTAAATTTAATATTTACGACAATTAATCTAAATTTCCATAAATTAATTCAATTTATGCGTAAATTTAATCAATATCACGCATAACGAGGAAATTGTCGTAAATAGGGGTCACTTACCCGAGATTCCATGCTAGTCCGCAAATCGAGGCTGTCTCGAGCCCTCGGTGGATGCCAATCGTCGAGCTACACAATTCCATAATTTTTCCGGGTAAGTTCTCAGCCCAAAATTAATTAAATAAAATATTCCAAATTTAAATCGGTCAATTTGACCGCTTATCGACTTACCCGAAGCTCGATTGCATCACCGGAATTTTCCCCAATTTTTTTTCCTCTTTTTCCTTTTCCCTTTTTCTCCCTTTTTTCCCCTCTTTTTGGCTGAACCGGTTCAGTCCGGTTCGGACCGGTCAGACCGCCGGTTTTTCTCCGGTTCGGCCGGTTCACTGCCGGTTCACTGCCTTGCCGGCCGGTTCTCCGCCGGCTTCCACCGCCAAACGCTCCGCTGGGTCGTCCGCATCACGATTCTGGCCTCGGTTTGGGTCAAGCTCGCCGGAACGCCGCCGGTCCGGCACTTCTCCCTCTCGGCCGTCGGACCCGTTTTCCCCTCTTGGCCGTCGCCGCCGATTCCGGCCGTCTCGTCGGCTGCCACCGGTCTCAAAAGCACCGCCGTCGCCTGGGCTCTCCAAATCGGGCCTTGGTTCTGGTCGGATCGCCGCCGTTCGCCGGGACCGAGCCCCTCAATCCCGTCGGCCTTCTCCTCCTCCGATCGGCTTCCTCCGGCGTCGGTTGGCTACACCGCCGGTACCATCGTGCTCATCGGCGTCCCCTCTTTCTTTTCCGGCCCTTGGCCGGGCCGTTGGCCGCCGGACGGTGGTCGGGCCTTCTGCCTCCGTTTGCTTCGTTTTCGGCTTCTCTGCTTCTTTCTCTCTCCCCGACATTCTCTCTCTCTCTTCTCTTTTTTTTTTTTTTTTTTTTTTTTTTACAATTATTATCTTATTTAACAATTTATTTTTTATTTATTAAAATACACTAAAAATACCCAAATATCCCTTAAAATTATTATTTTATTCTAAATTAATTAATTTAATTTTATTTAATTTATTTATTATATTTTAACCTATTTTTCGGGTATAATTGCTCCGTATTTTCGGGATATTGTCCCGAGTGACTTTTCAGTATATTTTTCGATTATTTTCGGGATTATTTTTCTGAACTAAAAATCCCGATTAATCCCGATTAATTCCAATAAATTAATATCTTGATCAATTTAATCCGAAATAATTTTATTTCATCTTTATTGACCAAGATTTCTTAAATCCTTATTTTTAATTAAATTTCCTTATCGAATTTACTCCGGCTTTCGGTCCTTTGACCGTTTTGCCCTTACACGTGTTCGGGATTAATTTAACCCGACTTCCTTCATACTTCCTCTATCTTTTCTTATTTAGTTTTCGTATTTTTATTAAATTCGGGTCTTACAGTAAATCATCGACACTCTCTGTGAACTCTGTCACTGTACCCTTCTGAATTTAACCCAAACTATCAACACCATGTCGATCATCACGCTAAGCCTGTCAAATCCGGGCACTCTCATCCGGTTCTAGTCTCAGGCTAGCTGTCACACAATCACTGTCATCATCAGAAGGGATCACATCACTACTGAGGCTCACAACTGCTCTAGCAGCTCATGCTCCCTGACCATCATATGTAATACCATCCCGAGGCTCTTTCTGTTCAAGGCATCAGCCATCACATTAGCCTTTCCTGGGTGGTACAATTTTCCACAATCAAAATCTCTCAGAAGCTCTAACCCACTATGTATTCTCATATTCGCCTCTTTCTGTGAAAACAGATACTTGGGGCTTTATGATCAGTGCATACCAAAAATTTCTCACCATGTACATAATAGTACCATATCCTCAGTACAAGTACTACCGCTGCCAACTTTAACTCATGGGTCAGATAGTTCATTTCATGATCCTTGAGTTGTCTGGATCCACAATCGACTATCTTCCCTTTTTGTATCAATACCTAGCTCATTCATGATTTTGAGGTATCCATACACACTGAGAAACCTCTTAAGCTGTTGGGTATGGTGAAAATAATCACGGTGGTCAGTCATACTTCATTACACCAAAACTCTTGTCAGTCTATCATCACATTCAAATACCACGCTTCTTAGTTAAACGTGTCAACAAAGTATACCCTTTTTCAGAATTTGCAACAACCATCTGTAAAAGCAATTTTCCAATTGTTGCTTATAATTTTCCCTGGACTTTAAATACACCCAGCATATCATCAATAAGGATGATGACCAATCGGTCCAGGTAAAGTTTAAATAACTCATTGTAGTTGAGCTCCATTACATATTTTAATCGCCCATATCCTTGACCTATGTACGCATAAGCGTATAATCACTTCAAAATTGCTTATGTTCACGATACGAACCCGCGTCATTTCTTTTTTCTTATATTAACGGCTTTTATTAAATTTTAATATTTTAACCTTCATAATTAATCGAATTTTATAATTCTTTATCCTACTAGTAAAAATATCCAAATTTTAAATTTATATCTTACCACAGTCGATTTCAAGTTATAAGTTATATATATATATATATATATATATTTCTAGATGCTGTCAAGTCTTCAGGCGGGGAGGTATTTTGAAATACCTTTATTAACCCTTAGACTTAACCACAGGGACTAGTTATAGTTATATCCACCCTTATCCTTAGTTATAATTCATATTTACTACTTATCGCTTAATCCCAAAGACCTCATATCGTAAAGATGTTCTTACCTTGTATACGCCTCTTACTCCAATATATCTTGTATTCAGAATCAAGCATATCTCAAAGATTATCTCCTTAGTGTATCAATTATAATGAAACTCTGTCATTATTCATTTCGTGAGTACCATCATTTGCTCCTTTAATTTCAACCGTTGCACCCCTTTTTAGTACTTATCAAAACTTACAGTATACTTTTTCAAGGGTAACCATATTACTATCTTAGGATAGAAATCCGAACATCATAATATGCAGCCGACTACTTTATTCTCAAATATTACTTTAAATTATTCATAGTCCATTGAATAAAATCGGCTGACTTATACTTATTCCCCCGTTTTCAACTTAAAATCTCTTCATAATTATTTCGTTAGTTAACCTTCCTCTATTGGGGTACTCAATTATCAGCATTATGCCCAAGAGTGTAGGCATTCATGTCTCTTACTCACCTACATGTGAATGAAGGCGGTATGAAGAAATACGTGGTACCAGGATCAATTAACACAATTACTTCTTTATTCATAAGCAGTGTGGTATCTTTCACCACATCTTGTGAAACATCAGTAGTGTCCTGGTCCAAGACATACACTCGCCTTCGTCTAACAGCCTACTTTCCTTTTCTCTTCGGCTGCAACCTCCCTTTTCGATGCAGCTATCTCAACAGGGTTTTCTCTATCTCTTTACCTTTCTGTGGGGTATTCTCTCCCAACTATAAGCAATCATAATAAATGGTCCGTCTTACCACACTTAACGACCATTTTCATCAATAATATGTAGGTGTAGGTCCTACTTCCGTGGTATTTACCACACATTCTACAGTCATCCGTAGCAGATCGGGGTTCTCCAATCACAATACCCCTCAAAAGTGCTACAATCGGATAACTGTGGCCTTACCAATCATCTTAGCCCATAACTCATCAAATCAAATCTTTTATCAATTACCCTTTTTTCCCGTTCTGACATTTCTGTCATTCTCAATTCTCTTTCTATCTCTATTTTGGCCTTTACTACCTTTCCCAATCTCAGAGGCGTGCAACACTCGATCTTATTCACACAACTGTATTCTGCACACTGCCTCGGTATAGGTAGTGATATCTAATGGGGCCAATCGGACTCTAATTGACAATTTGAGCCCTTCCATAAACTTTTAGACATCTCGACTATCACTGTCCATAGTGTCGAGGTAATATCTGCCCAAGAATATAACCGAGTTTTATACTCATAATTCATACTCGTCAATAAATCAATTCCTCTGGGTCAGAGTAAGGAATTTTATCTATCATTCCCTTTAAACAGTGTCTGGGATATTCTATCACCGGAATATATCCAGAAATATTTCGCATGTCAGCTCTGGATGTCTAACTCTTAAGTTGGGTCGAGCGGACTTCCATCAATGCTCCGACTTTTCCTCAAATCTTAGGCATACTCTGAGCAATTTGCTCCCAAAATATTCTCCACACTCCGTTCTAACCTCGCGAAGCGTGTCTCAATACTGTCCGATCTCTCTGTCGGACTCTGTGAGGCATGCTCAATATATACCTCTATTTCAATCTCATCTTGATTCTCACAAGTCAACTCAGCGTGATTAGCAGGCTCAGGTCTACCTCTACGACCTCTGCCTCGTGCTCTACCTTCTCTATCGCGACTAATATTAGGTATTCCTGCATTCTCAACCATTTCTTAGTTAAAACTCATCTCGATATACACTATTGTATCTAACCAAGTACAGTAACATGGGGATGTAATTTCCTAATTACTGACACTGACACACATCAGACCAATTTTTGCTCTGATACCACCTTTATATATCACGACCCAAAACTACCCAAAAATCAGAGTAAATTTTTCGCATTTTGTTATTTTCTTTCATACTTACCTGTCTTGTGATCGTGACCACACTCCACTAACAAATTGGGTTGTGCGTCAATGCCAGTCCCACCATTCATTTACCATATAACTTAATTCTTTCTCAGTCATTTATAAGTGTTTACAATATTTATACATCCCTTACAGTCACTTACAAACATGTTACTGTGCTATGTTTATTTAGATACAATATATATAAGTGTATATACCTTAAGTGATGGGCAGCAGCGGATATCCGGAATGCAGTACTCAGTCGCCTCAACATCTACTGGAGATTATATGTGTGAGAAAATGAAAGGGGTGAGCACATCAAGCTCAGTAAGGCAATCTTACGAACAAGTAGGTAACCATACTACCTACATGAACGTGGTGCCATGTATAAACCACCCTTTCTCTACATATTTTAAAACTGATGCTATGATTCATGATGTCATGTAAAACACGTTCGCATGAAAAATTTAACATGCAACTCTTTTTAAATAATTTCTTCCTCATTTAAAAATTTTACAATAAAGTCAGGACTCAACCCCTCCTTTGGGTGGTCCTGACTCACACAAAACCATGAAAATCAGTTTACATCACACATGGGTTTAAAAAGCATGTAAATAACATCATGTAAATTTAGTTTAAAACCCAGTTTCAATCTCGTCCAAATCATCAACATGCGAGACTAGGCAACATCTGTATATCGGTAATAACCAGGACTATGGCCATGTGTCCTCGAGAGTCCCTCTGCCTACACAGATCCTAGTGTGCAGGGTCTCACCATGATCGAAAACCGCCTGGGAGGTGGGTCAGTCCATCTCGTCGGTCTTATCCGATCCCACGCATCCGAAGATGCCACACGTATCCGAAGATACCACACATCTGAAGATGCCACACGGTACATCGTACTCTATGCTACTTGCACGGTACATCGTATTCCGTGGACCCATATGTCATACCCTGTCTCAGAACGCACGTGCGAGCCTATTAAATCGGTGACACACAGTCTTCCTGACGCTCCAAGCACGGCTCATCGCATGTTCTCATAAAATCAGTGCGAGCGATGCTCAGCACTCTCATCAAATCAAGTAAAACTAGTGCGAGCTAAGCTCTAGCACTCTGTATGCAAACCATGTCCCGACCCTCAACTTACCAAAATACGTACAAATTTTTCGCATTTTCATGCATCGATCCTTAATCATCCTTCCTCGATCGTGAACAACCACACACTTAACAGTTGGGCTGTGTGTCGACGTCTAACTCACTCCACCATACCAATTCAATTTGAAACATTATTTATGAGTAAACACTTGTGTAAATGTATATATATCAGAGTTGTTACATGTGTTTACATTGTTTTACATCCCCAGTGGTTACATACAAAATGCTACTGTGCTATGTCTAGTTTAGATACAAAATAATCCAAGTGTGTATACCTTTAGCGATGGGATGCAGCGGATTACCAAAAAGGAACGCCTCCAGTCACGCTCAATCTATACTCAAATCTCTGTAGAGAGGGGGGAAATAAGGGGGGTGAGCAAACCACACGCTCAGTAAGGCAATCATGCGAACAGGTAGATACTGCACTATCTACGTGATCGTGATGCCATGCTCAAAAGCATTTTATTCATTGTTTATCTCAAAACATGAGTGTATGATTGTGTTAATGGTATGTAAAGCATTCATGCTATTAAAATTCAGTGCACATTTCAACTCAAAGCATGGTATATATCATCATGCATAATTCACAATAAAAGCATGGCATTAAACATCATGCATTTTCACAATAAAGCATGGCATTAGACATCATGCATCCGTGCACTTTAAAACCATTAACAAATCAATTTCAACATTGGTCAGGTCTCGGCCCATCCCTCGGGCTTTCCTGACCCACAAATCATTTTCAAACATGGATTTAATCTCAAATAGCAGTAGACATGTGAGATAGGCAGTTCAACAATAGGTAATAACCTCAAGGCCTATGTACATAACCTGTGATACCGGCTACACGGATCAGGTGTGCGGGATATCACCACCATCTGCTTCCACACGGGAGGTGGGTCAAATCCTACCCGCCGGTCCATAGCAGATCTCGTCCTAAGAAAGCACATCACAACTTAACACGGTACAATGTACTCCATGCTACATGCACGATACGATGTACTCCGTGGACCCAATCAACACATCATATCACGCCACATCTCAAACGCACGTGTGAGCCTATTTAATCGGGGCGACCTCTTGTCTATCCGAAGCTCCTAACACGGCTAATTAATCATGTCAACACAATGCACGTGTGAGCCTATTTAATCGATGTGACACCCAGTCTACTCGAAGCTCCAAACACGGCAACATACAAGGTGGGCATCCAGTGCGAGACAAACTCGAGCACAATGCCAAAACAATTATGAAATCCATGTGAAAACTAGTGCCTCTTGCACTCTTTCATACTCACGAAATCATGTAGGTGGCTCAAAACTTGCAAAATATGATTAACAAAACCAAAACACACTCATCTCTTTTGCAAATCATTTCAATGTTAGCCAACCTACCAATCATTTGCTAAAAAGCAATAAAACATGATTTTCAAAGCAATATGCTTTTGTTTTCATGCACATTTCTCAAACTCCCAACTTTTACCCTTCAATCACCCAACAACATTTCCTAATCTCATGCATTCTAGCAAAACACTTAAGCGCCCAAATTGCGCACAGATATCTCTAAGAGTCCACACAATTCCCTTACCTCGATTTACTTGGTGTGACTCCTTTCCTTTTAGCTTCTCACGCTCTTGGCTCAACTCGCCTCGGCGTATCCTCGGAAGCTGCGATTCATTCATTAAATCGATTGAGTTAATGTATTTAACCCATAATTGACCTCACTAGTCAACATTATTCACTTATGCATTTTACAAATGCCTTAACCCTCATTTTACCTCTTTTAGGTAAACCTCACAATTTATCCACTAACCACATCTTAAAATCATACCACAATCACTATTAATGATTTCTACATATCTCATTCATCATTAATCTCCATACATTCCACTTTCTCACACTAAACCATTTCTAGGTCAAAATCATTCCAATGCATTCTAGATAGTTTCTAACCATCCATACTCATGCCAAACAACTCCAAAATCACTTAAATAAATAATGCACCTTAGTTGGAGTGTTAGAATCTTACCCAATTTGAGTTCTCTTCTTGTTCCAAATGGCAATGCCCTTAACTCCTTCAATACCATCAATGGGAAAATGGTTTCCAACTATGTTGTTCTTCTCTTTGATAGGAACAACTTTGTCTCTAATGGTCTCTCTTTAAACCTCACTGAAAATGGCTGATTTTTTAGAGAGAATGTTAGGTTTTTGGGTTGAAAGTGGAAGGTTTGTGTTTTTTCCCGAATTTTCTGATTTCCAGCACTCCTTATATAGAATTAGCTTGAGGAGATCGATCTGGTCCAAGAGGAGATCGATCTGGTCCCTTAAAATCCCTTTTTTTCATGGCCTTTTTAAGCCTGAGATCGATCTGTCGAAGCATGAGATCGATATGCTCCCAAACAGAGAGCTAAGGAGATCGATCTGGTCCATTGGAGATCGATCTGTTCTATTCTTTTGCTCAAATAAGAGCATTCTGGCTCTTCCAGATCGATCTCTCATCCCATGAGATCGATCTGCCCTTCAAATTTTCCAGATTTTCTGCAGTTCCTCTGCAACAACCTTTACCAAACATCCTTAATTTGCTACCATGATCATTTCCTCATTCATTCATCTTTGAGTCTTGAAAATGGCATCCATCCTCACTTCATACGCATTAAAACTTGTGTAGAATCTTTGTATGACCAATGGTACTTAATATAAACAAAAATGGAAGTGCACATCTTATGCAATTCTACTTCCATTTTACCAAACTATTCATAATCCATTCTACATACATTCTCCACATGTTTAAGTCCATTTCTTCACATTCATACATAATGTAACTTGTGTGTACAATTACCACTCTCATTACAAGTGTGTACATTACTTATGGACTTACATCACATATACTTCACTTATGAATTCATAGTACAACTCTATTTACATTTCCATGTACATATATACCCTTATACATATACGGGGTCTCACAAACCATCACGAAAATCATATATATAGATATATAAAATCTGGTGCGAGCGAAGCTCTAACACCCTGTCTGAAAAATCATATAAAAATATGGTGCGAGTTAGACTCTAGCACCGTATCACGAAAATCATGTAAAATCAGGTGCGAGTTAGACTCCAGCACCAATGCATGTAAAACTCTAGTGCGAGCTCTCGCTCCAGCACTAATGCATGCATAAGCCAAATCAAAATATTGTGCGAGCTAAGCTCTAGCACGTCACATGTCAATAAAAACATGTAGGCGGCTCTGTTTCCTTAAAACAGTTTTCAAAACAATTTCCTCGTTGAAAATATGCAATGCTGTGCATTTTTCTTTCAAGGTTAGCCAGCCTACTCATGAATGCGTCAAAAAATCTCCAGAACGAGCAGGAACCTCTTGTTCTTGCTCCTCCCAATTTTTTCTAAAATTGTAAATTTTACCCTTAACAAGGGTATTTTGGTAATTTGTCCATTCGAGGCACTAAAATTATTAACTTACTTCTAGACCCTTCAGATAATTTAAAAGACTGCATATGACTTTGAAATTTCATAAAGTTTACCTCTAGCAGTTCGTAGAATTCTCTTACCTTATTTTTCTGTAGAGTCTGACCTTTCCTTTTCCACTACTGTCTCGTCACGTAGTCCGATTTACTCCCAATCCAATGTCCGAAACTGAGTATAAATATTCCTCAGGTCAGATATCATACAATTTAATTGTATTTAATATTTTCTGGGCTTAATTTAAATCATTGGGTCCATTTACCCCTATTGGGCCCGATTGCACCTTAATGGGCCTTAATCAGCCTTAAGCCCGTTTTCCACTTAATTTTTACATTATCGAGGCCTATTGGGCTCATTTGGCCCACCAACAATTTATTGGGCCTCGTTCTAACTCTCGAATAGCTCAATTTATTATTTACGACAATTTATCCGACTTTCCAAAATTTAATTTAATTAATGCGAAAATTAAATCTGAAGCACGCATAACGATGTAAAATTATCATAAATAAGGGTTACTTACCCGAGATTCCATGCTAGTACGTAAATCGAGGCTATCTCGAGCTCTCGTTTGACGTCGATTGTCAAGCTACACAATTTCATAAATTTTCGAGTAAATTTCTAGTCAAAAATTAATTAAATTAAATATTCCAAAATTTAAATCAATCAATTTCGACCGCTTACCGACTTACCCATAGCTCGATTACATCGCCGAGATTTTTTTCTCAATTTTTCCTCTTTTTCTTTTTCCCTTTTTCTCTTTTTTTTCCTTTCTTTCTTGGCTGAACCGGTTCGGTCCGATTCAGACCCGGTTCAGACCACCGGTTCACTCTGGTTCGACCGGTTCAGGGCCTTACCGGCCGATTCTCCGTCGGTTTCCACCGCTAGTGGCTCCGCTGGGTTGTCCGCATCTCAGATCTGGGGTTGGCTTTAGTCGAGGTCGCAGGAAAGTGGCCGGTCCGACCTGTTCTCTCCACCGTCGGTACCCATTTTTGGGCTTGGCCGTCGCCGGCGATTCCGACCATTTCGCCGGCAGCTACGGGTCTCAAAATTATCGGTTCCTCCTCCCGATCACGTTGGTGGCTCCAGCTCACACCCAGCTGCCGTGGATCGTCGGGACCGAGCTCTTCTCTCCCGTCGATCTTTCTCTCCCCCGATTCGTCGGATTCCGGCGTCGATTGGTCGTGCCGCCGGTACCAGGGAGATCACCTGAAGCTCCTCTTCGTTTTCTGGTGGTCGTGGTCCCTTATCCGGAGTCGGTGGTGGCTCGCCGGTGATGGTTTTCCTCGGTGGTTTTTCGTTTCTTCTTTTCGCGTTTTTTTCGTTTTCCAGTTTCTATCTTTTTTTTAATTTATTTTATTAATTTATTTAATATTATTTTAATCAATAAAATACATTAAAAATACCCAAATATCTCTTAAAATGTCCTAAAAATTATTATTTAATTCCTTTATTCAATAAATGAATTTATCAGTCTATTTTCGTCTTTTCGGTATATTTTTTGATTACTTTCGAGATTATTTTTCGACTTAAAAATTTTGGTTAATTTCAATAAATTGATATCTTGATCAGTTTAACCTAAAATAAATTTATTTCACCTTTATTGACTAAGATTTCTCAAATCCATATTTTTAATTAAATTTTCTTATCGAATTTACACCAGCTTTCGATCTTTTGACCATTTTACCCTTGCACGTGTTCAGGACCAATTTAGGCTGACTCTCCTTCCTGGACCCACTATAATTTCTCATTTACAATTTGTATCTCTGTCAGGACAATTTAAATCTCATAAATTTAATTTGAAATTCCTTAATTGTCTGTTTTTCGGATTAAACGTACGTTCGACTATTCCATACATATTTATATGATCAAAATCATCCGTCTTATGATTCTATAAACATATATAATAAAATTCGGGTCTTACAACATCATTGCTAAGTATTATATACCCCTATAGTAGGAGTCGAAACTGGTTGTAAACCCCACAAATTTCCTACGTTTAATTAAATTATATAAAAATGGAAATAATATTTATTAATAGAAGTGTGAATATTCGTTGTAGGGCTCGAGGACTATAGGAACCGAGAAGCCCGTGGGATGACCAGGAACCCGAAGATACAAGAAGTGATAAAGCAAATGAAAGTACAGAGGGATTGAGAAATTTTAAATTATTAGTTGAAAACTGTTGATGTAAAAACGTGTATCGGGAATTCGTGAGGAGTGATGGAATCCCGATAATATTTCATTTTTGAAATAATAAGAGTTTCATGGAAGGCATGGATATTATGTCCTTGGATAATTTTTCAAGAAAATGTGTATATATATATATATATATATATATATATATATATATATATATATATATATACACATATACATATGTGTATATGTATATATAAATATACATGACATTTAAATAGATGGATAATAATAATATATATATATATATATAACAAATATATATATTATGTAATGTATAGTATTTAATATATATGTGTTAATAAAATTAAAATTAAAGCATAAGACAATTAAAAATGAAATGGAAACCATACAAAAAAAAAATAACAATACAAAATATATAAACAAATAATACATATATACTAATATAATATATATATATATATTAAAATAATATATATATATATATTATGGCATGTACGAAATTGGCTTAGAAAAGTCAATTCCGTCAGCCACTATTTGGAATTGGAAAAGGAAATCAAAAACAGAGGAGCTGGGCGGGAGCCGAAAGAAGAAGAAAAAGGGGAGAAGAAGGAGAAGAAAAGAGGGAAGAAAGAAAGAGGGGTCTGGCCAGGAGAGAAAAGAAACCAGGAAAAAAGAGGAAGCCGACTCTGCCGAGGAAGAAGAAAAGGAAAGAAGAGAAAAGGAAAGGGAAGGAAAAAGAAGAGAAAGGAAAGAGAGGGAGCTGCTGGCCGGGAGAAAAAAAAAGGGAAAGAAGAAAGCGAAAAGAGAAAGGTGCGTGGACTGAGGCTAATCGGGAGGGAAAAAGGAGAAGGAAGGAGTGGATAGCAGCAGGGAACCTGAAGCCGAAGTGAGAAAACGAGAGGGGAAAGATGAAGTCAGCAAAGGAATATGAAAACTGAAGTGGGAGACTGGAGAAGAGAGCTGGGAACAGAGGAATTCCTACCTCTGTAAAAACTACAACAACATAAAAGAAGGGATGGCCGAGAGAAGCTGGAGGAGATCGGAGCAGAGAAAAGAATGAGGGAGTGAAGAACCGAGAGGTTGAGGAAGAAGGAGAAACCGATAGGCAAGCTGGAAACCGAGACTAAATTGGAGCTGACCGAGAAGCAGGGGAGGCCGACGGGAGGAAGAAGAAGGCCAAAGAAATTGAGCTGGAACCGAGACAAGTGAAGAGAACAGAAACAACTAGGAAACAACAGCTAACCGAGGGAGAAAGAGAGGAAGAAGAAGAGCAATCGGGATAGTGAGCAGCTGGAACCGAGAAGGAAGAGGAGAAAAGAAAAAAAAGAAAAGAAAAGAAGAAAAGGAAAAAGAAAAAAAGGGGTAAGATATTTATGTATATATGTATTTTTCTATAGACAAATATATATATGTGATGGTATATAAGTATGATAAGGTAAGTTAAATTAGAGGTGAAATAAAAATAAGAATAGGAGAGATGTGAAATAGACAAATATGTATATGTATTTATTTGAATATATATATATATATATATATATATATATATATATATATTTGGGCATAAACATGTAGGTATATATATATTTAATGAATGGATATGCTAGTATTTGTACAAAAAATATGTATGCATATGTGATAAGGAAAAATGGAAAACAATGATAATATATAAATATATAAAGGAGTGTATATATATATATATATTTGTTTATTTATTTATTTATTTAAGTGCATATACATGTGGGGGTACGAAAGATGAATGTGTGCTAATATATGTATATACAAAGAATGTATATATATGAGATAGGGAAACATGAAAACAAATAAAAGTATATATATATATATATATATATATGTAAATACAAAGAATGTATTTATATGAGATAGGAAAACATGAAAACAATAAAAGTGTATATATATATATATATATATATATATATATATATATATATATATATATACACACACATATAGGAGTGTATATATATATATAATTATGCGTATATACATGTGGATGTATATAATAAAGGTATATGTTAATACTTGTAGGTACAAAATATATAAATAGTGAAGAAATATATAAACGTGCGTGTTGGCCTAAGGATATACAATAATACGTACACACGCAGTAGTAATGATAGGTTACGATTTTTAACGCAATTCGGGCAATTCGCATGAATAGGGTGCTAAGTATACAATTTCGGTGTAGGTGATTGTAGAAGGAATTAAAGGAGGTACTAGGAGGCGTCACCGTTCGAATTCGGGATATCCGATAAATCGAGGTAAGGGGTATTATTTAACTTAGTTTTGATAATGCACTTTTGTTTCACCAGTAAATGATTTTATGAAAGAGCAAATGATTTGAAATGATTTATCAATGTTTTCATACTTATGAAACTGTTTACGATGCATGCTTTAATTTATCGAAATATTCCCCGAGTACCTTCCATGATACAAAATGAATTTTTCCTAAGGTATGAAACGTATGGATGTTTTACAAATATTTATGATCTTATATCCATATCGTTAAAGAAACTTTTGACAATTTCAAAAGCATAGAAAATGGGAAATGGAGAAAAAGAAAAGATGTTTTGAGACTATATGCTTCATGCATGGTTACTTCTTGTGGTGTTCCGACTCCACCACTTGGGTGCCGGTACGTAGGCCCCTTTAGCACTTGACTCAACTTGTGTGGAAGATGTCGTGCTACTTGTGGTTTATGACGATATTTTCAATAGTATCTCGTGCCCGCGCAGCACACAATTATGTTTCCTACACGGAGAGTGCCACTGGTGCCCGTGTCCTAGCTAAGTGCTAGTGAATGTAAGTAAGATAGATACTACCGTGCTAGTGAATGTAAGTAAGATAGATACTACCGTGCTAGTGAATGTAAGTAAGATAGATACAACTCATACTTTACGAAAGGGTTGTATGACCCTGATCTAGTCTACAGCCCACTTACCATGGCCATAGGTATGATGACTCTCTACGGAGAATGACACGTATCGTATGACGTAGTTATAGCCTAGTCTCCTCGATTTTAATTATGAAAATCGACTATGATGAGTTGTTTATGAAATGATTATGAAATATGCATGAGATGTTTATGAAATGATTATGAAATATTCATGAGATGTTTATGAAATGACTATAAAATATTCATGATATGTTTACGAAATGATTTGTGAAATGTTCATGAAAGGTTTATGAAAAGTTGTAAAATGGTTAAGCATGTTAATGGTTTTAATGACACGCATGCTTTATGACGATTATGCATGAAATGAAAATTTCTGTATTGCATTAAGCTTCGTTCTATGAACAACTTCAAATGCTTTTATATATCAGAACTATTTTAATAGTACTATCTTACTGGGCTTTTCCCCAAAAGCTCACCCCTCTACCTTCAGATCATTTGCAGTAAATCTATAGACGCTACCTGCCGTGTACACGAGGTAGGCTGGTGGGAAGAGCTACCATAGGCTACTTTTTGTACACGCAAAAGGTATACATTTACATTCCTGTACCAGACATAATTGTATACACAGATACACATATTGGAAATATCAGTTGGGATGTAATTTTGTAAGGAACGATGTAAACATTATTATTTTGGGATAATGTTTTGAGATAAAATTTTGATATGACTAGTATTAAATTGAAATAGATGTATTGAGTGGTAAATATGAATTTGGAAAGTATGCTTGGTAGTTGTGGATATCTAGGATTGCCAAAAATAACTGATTTGCAGGTGGGTAGGCTCATATATAAGCTGTTGTGCTGCAGAAATTTCTATCGGCCATATAAGTTAAAATATGAAAATTAATTATAATTACGAGTAAAGAAATAGGAAAAGTGTTTTGACACTGCACAAGAATACAACCTAAGTGAATAAGGGAATAAGTGGGTAAATTAAATTCAAAAAAAAAATTTCTCCGATTTTCAAGGGTAGTTACAGTTTAAGTGGTATCAGAGCGAAGGTTGTCTAGTACTGTCAGTGTCGAAAATAAGGATTAAATTACATCCCAATGTCTGTGCTTGTCTGGTTGCAGGTAATGTATACCTAACGAGTTTAAGATTTGATTTTTGGAATTACACGTAGGTATTAGATCACTACACGATGAGTGGAAGACGCAGACGTCCTCGGAGGTACGCTCAGCCACCTCCACCTCCTCCACCCGAGCCAAAGAGTCCTGGTACTCGTATGGCTCAGTTTGAGCAGCGATTGGAGCAGCGCCTCGAGCGAGGTTTGGAGTCGATAGCTGCCATGGTTGCCCAATATCTAGGGGCAAACATTTTTTATTCTGCTGGTACGACACCTATTCCTACTCCGGTGCCGACTCCTCCACAAGCACCACCTCCTCCTCCACAAGTTCCTCCAGTACCTATGGCACCTCAGCCTCCTGTACAGGCCTGGAGGGAAGAGAGAGATATCGGTAGGATGAGGGATTTCCTGAAGATGAAGCCTCAAGCATTTAAGGGAATTAAGAACCCAGTAGAGGCTGAAGAGTGGCTGGTGAGCCTCGGGAAGATCTTCAATTTTTTGGGGTGTTCGGATGTTGAGAAGGTTTCCATGGCCACCTACATGCTATAGGGCCAAGCAGAGTATTGGTGGGGATCCACCAAGGTCCTTCTGACTGCTCAGCATCCGGTGATTAGTTGGGATGCATTCTCCACAGCTTTTAGGAAGCAGTATGTTCCACTAGCTGCCCAGCAGAAGTTAAGAATGGACTTTCTGAATTTGGTACAGGGCGGTATGACCGTGGATGAGTACGAAAGTAAGTTCACCATGCTGATAAGGTATGATCCGGAGACGTTCCAGAATGAAGAACTTCAGACTGAGAGGTTCTTAGCAGGGTTAAGGCTAGCTATCAGAGACCGTCTTTTGGGGCTATGGATTACGGAATTTCAGGATGCCCTAGGTAGGGCACAGATGGTCGAGAGAGGCCTAAATGTCACACAAGCGGAGTATGGCCTTAAGGGAAAGAGCAGGGATAAAAGTAAGTGGACAGAGTTTGTGAGGCAGGATTTCAGGAGGGGTGAACCCAAGAGGCAGAGGACTGATGAGTTTTGACCTAGACTTGATAGACCCATCATCCCAATACCTGCTCCTCAGATTGCTAGAGGTCTGCAACAGTATAGGCCAGTGTGCAAACAGTGTGAAAAGCTTCATGGAGGTGTGTGCCTTTTGACCACCGGGAGCTGCTTTGTGTGTGGGTAAAAGGGACATATAATGAGCGATTGCCCACAGAACCAGATTCCACAATGCCCAGAGCCACCACGGTAACCTGAGAGGCAAGTTCCCCAAAGACAAAACCCACAGAGATGGGCTACCGCAGCAGAGAAGGGTAAGAAGCCTGTCACGCATGAGAGGGTCTTTGCCTTGGATAAAGAGGCTGCTGATACCTCCACTGAGACCATTCAGGGTAAGCTTTTAATTTGCAATCATGAGGCACAAGTATTGTTTGATTCAGGTTCCACCCACTCTTTCATATCACCACATTTTTCACGTCAATTGCATGTTAAACTCGAATCTCTAGACTTTACGTTACACGTTAGTACACCCATGTATAAATCACAAAAGACTGATATAGTGTGTAGAAATTGTGAAATCAAGGTAGGAGATAGGATCATATTAGCAGATCTAATCTTGTTGAGCATGTATAGCTTTGATGTAATTTTGGGTATGGATTGGCTAGCCACCAACCGTGTAAGTTTAGATTGCTACTCTAAGACTGTAACCTTCTCCTTACCTAGTAAGTTTAGTGTATGCTTTGCAATGAAGGAATAAATTTTATGATTTTGACAATTGATGAAAAATTTTGATGAACGTGCTAATGTGAAGGTTATGTTGCATTCATCCTCAATACTAGTCGGGAATGTCTAAGTATTCAGGACATACTAGTGATATGTGAGTTCCCGGATGTATTTACTGATGAACTATCGGGACTACCACCGGAGAGAGAGTTAGAATTCAAAATAGATTTAGCACCAGAGACTCAGCCAATCTCGAAGTCTCCTTATCGGATGGCCCTTGTTGAACTTGAGGAATTGAAGAAGCAGTTGTAAGACTTGCTAGACAAAGGGTTCATTAGGCCAAGTGTATCCCCGTTGGGAGCTCCGGTATTATTTGTATGAAAGAAGGATGGTAGTCTCAGGTTATGTATAAACTACAGGCTGCTGAACAAAGCCACGATTAAGAACAAGTATCCCTTACCCAGAATAGATGATCTATTTGACCAGCTAAGAGGGGCTATGGTGTTCTCAAAGATTGACCTGAGATCGAGCTATCACCAATTGAGGATTAGGAAGGAGGATGTTCCGAAGACTGCCTTCAGTACGAGATATGGCCACTATGAGTTCCGTGTGATGCCCTTTGGTCTAACTAATGCCCCAGCTGTATTCATGAGCTTGATGAATGAGGTGTTCCGGGAGTATCTAGATCGGTTCGTCATTGTTTTCATTGACGATATTCTGATCTACTCAAAATCCCGAGAGGAGCATGAGCAGCATTTGAGAGTAGTGCTCTGAACTCTCAGAAAGAAGTAGTTGTATGGGAACTTGGATAAGTGTGAGTTTTGGTTGGAGCAGATAGCATTTCTAGGCCATGTTATTTCTAAGGACGGGGTGTCAGTGGATCCGTCTAAGGTTGAGGCAGTACTTAATTGGGAGAGGCCAAAAATTGTTACGAAAATCCAAAGTTTTCTGGGACTAGCTGGATACTACAGGAGGTTTGTAGAAGGTTTCTCCAAGATTGTCGCTCCACTGACTAAGCTGATACGCAAGGATGTTCCATTCGAGTGGACTGATAAGTGTGAGCAGAGTTTTGAAGAACTCAAGAAGAGATTGACTACCGCCCCAGTCTTAACTATTCCTAGTGGGTCTGGAGGCTATGCAGTATACAGTGATGCCTCATACTAGGGCTTGGGGTGTGTACTTATGCAACATGGGAGAGTGGTTGCATATGGTTCTCGACAGCTTAAGAACCATGAAAGGAATTACCCCACCCATGACTTGGAGTTAGCCGCAGTTGTTTTTGCTTTGAAGATATGGCGGCATTCTCTGTATGGAGAGAGATTTCAGATTTTTACTGACCATAAGAGCTTGAAGTACATATTTGATCAGAAAGAGTTAAATATGAGACAGAGACGGTGGATAGAGCTCCTCAAGGATTATGATTGCGAGATTCTGTATCACCCGGGCAAGGCAAATGTAGTGGCAGATGCTTTAAGCAGGAAGGGGATAATTTCTTTCATGATGGTCAGAGAATGGGAGTTGCTAGAGCAGTTTGCCAAACTCAGTGTTAGTGTGGAAACAACCGATGTTGGGTTCATAGCTAGTTTGCAGATTGAACCTAGTATACTTGATCAGATCAGAACTGGGCAGAGAGATGATCAGAACTTATTGGATATGGTCAGTCAGGCAGGACCGGACGTACAGTCAAACTTTGTGGTCGGTGAAGATGGATTGATGAGATTTAGGGGTCGTATATGTGTCCCAAACGATGATGCCCTATGGCAAAGGATCTTAAAGGAGTCTCATTGTTCTCGGTACACCATGCACCCGAGAGGTACTAAGATGTACCATGATTTACGAAAGGTGTATTGGTGGGTCGGTATGAAAAGAGATGTAGCTAAGTTTGTGGCCAAGTGTCTGATTTGTCAATAGATTAAGATCGAACACCAAAGACCAGTAGGACTACTTAAGTCTCTTCTAGTGCCTACTTGGAAATGGGAGCACATTACTATGGATTTTATTATGGGTTTACCAAGGACTCGAAAGGGGCATGATGCAATCGGGTAATCGTAGACAGGTTAACAAAGAGTGCCCACTTCCTAGCCATAAAAAATACAGACTCCTTGAGTGCTTTAGCAGAGTTGTATACGAGAGAGATAGCTCGACTACATGGGGCACTTGCGAGCATTACATCAGATAGAGATGCCCGATTCACTTCTAGATTTTGGGCTCATTTTCAAGAAGCCATGGGATCTCAGCTTAACTTGAGCACAACCTATCATCCTCAGACCGATGGTCAGTCTGAGAGGACCATTTAGACCTTAGAGGATATGCTGAGGGCGTGTGTTTTGGAGTTTAAGGGCTCATGGGATGATCATCTACCTCTTGCACAATTTTCTTACAACAACAGCTATCACGCTAGCATCGGGATGGCACCTTATGAGGCCTTGTATGGTAGGAGATGTAGGTCTCCAGTGGCTTGGGAAGAAATGGGTGCAGAAGGATCTTGGCTCCTGAGTTGGTAAAACAGGCAGCAGAAGGTGTTCGGATAATCTGTGATAGACTTAAGACCGCACAAAGCAGGCAGAAGAGTTATGCGGATAAGCATAGACGGCCACTTGAGTTTCAGATTGGGGACTCCGTATTTCTTAAGGTATCTCCGAGCAAGGGTATCATGCGGTTCGGGAAGAAGGGGAAGTTGAGTCCTCTCTTCATTGGTCCTTTTGAGATCCTAAAGAGAGTGGGAGACGTAGCCTATAGACTTGCCTTACCACCACAGCTTTCTAGGGTACACAATGTCTTCCATGTCTCGATGTTAAGGAAGTATAATCTGGATCCCTCGCACATCATTGAGTATGAACCCTTGAGTATTCAAGAGGATATGAGCTATGTTGAGCGACCTATCCGGATATTGGACAGAAAAGAAAGGTACTTCGATTGAAGACGATACCTTTGGTAAAGGTTCTCTGGCAACACCATTCGATAGAAGAAGCTACATGGGAACTAGAGAGCCTTATGAAGGAGAAGTACCCACACCTATTCTGATGGACTCGGATGAATTTGGGGACCAAATTCTTTTAAGGTGGGGAGAATGTAAACCCCACAAATTTCCTACGTTTAATTAAATTATATAAAAATAAAAATAATATATATTAATAGAAGTGTGAATATTCGTTGTAGGGCTCGAGGACTATAGGAACCAAAAAGCCCGGGGATGACCGGGAACCCGAAGATACAAGAAGTGATAAAGCAAATGAAAGTACGGAGGGATTGGAAAATTTTAAATTATTAGTTGAAAACTGTTGATGTAAAAACGTGTATCGGGAATTCATGAGGAGTGATGGAATCCCGATAATATTTCATTTTCGAAATAATAAGAGTTTCATGGAAGGCATGGATATTATGTCCTTGGATAATTTTTCAAGAAAATATGAATATATAGATATATATATACATAGGTGTATATGTATATATAAATATACATGACATTTAAATAGATGGATAATAATATATATATAAATATAGATATATATATATATACAAAATATATATTATGTAATGTATAGTATTTAATATATATGTGTTAATAAAATTAAAATTAAAGCATAAGACAATTAAAAATGAAATGAAAACCATACAAGAAAAAATAACAATACAAAATATATAAACAAATAATACATATATACTAATATAATATATATATATATTATGGCATGTACAGAATTGGCTTTTGTCTGCCACTATTTGGAATTGGAAAAGGAAATCAAAAACAGAGGAGCTGGGCAGGAACCGAAAGAAGAAGAAAAAGGGGAGAAGAGGAAGGAGAAGAAAAGAGGGAGGAAAGAAACAGGGGTCTGGCCGGGAGAGAAAGGAAACCAGGAAAGAAGAGGAAGCCGAATCTGCTGAGGAAGAAGAAAATGAAAGAAGAGAAAAGGAAAGGGAAGGACAAAGAAGAGAAAGGAAGGAGAGGGAGCTGCTGGCCGGGAGAAAAAAAAAAGGGGAGGGAAGAAAGGGAAAAGAGAAAGGGGCATGAACTGAGGCTGATCGGGAGGGAAAAAGGAGAAGGAAGGAGTGGATAGCAGTAGGGAAGCTGAAGCCGAAGTGACAAAACGAGAGGGGAAAGGTGAAGTCAGCAAAGGAATGTGAAAACTGAAGTGGGAGATTGGAGAAGAGAGCTGGGAACAGAGGAATTCCTACCTCTGTAAAAACTACAGCAACATAAAAGAAGGGATGGCTGAGAGAAGCTGGAGGAGATCGGAGCAGAGAAAAGAATGAGGGAGTGAGGAACCGAGAGGTTGAGAAAGAAGGAGAAACCGAGAAGCAAGCTGGAAATCGAGACCAAATTGGAGCTGACCGAGAAGCAGGGGAGGCCGACGGAAGGAAGAAGAAGGCCAAAGAAATTGAGTTGGAACCGAGACAAGTGAAGAGAACAGAAACAGCTGGGAAACAGCAGCTAACCGAGTGAGAAAGAGAGGAAGAAGAAGAGCAATCGGGATAGTGAGCAGCTGGAACCGAGAAGGAAGAGGAGAAAAGGAAAAAAAAAAAGAAAAGAAGAAAAGAAAAAAGAAAAAAAGGGGTAAGATATTTATGTATATATGTATTTTTTTTATATAGACAAATATATATATTTATATATGTGATGGTATATAAGTATGATAAGGTAAGTTAAATTAGATGTGAAATAAAAATAAGAATGAGAGAGATGTGAAATAGACAAATATGTATATGTATTTATGTGAATATATATATATATATATATATATATATATATATATATATATATTTGGGCATATACATGTAGGTATATATATATAATGAATGGGTATGCTAGTATTTGTACAAAAAATATGTATGTATATGTGACAAGGAAAGATGGAAACCAATGATAATATATAAATATATAAAGGAGTGTGTATATGTATATATATATATATATATATATATATATTTATTTATTTGTTTATTTATTTAGGTGCATATCCATGTGGGGGTACGTAAGATGAATGTGTGCTAATATAAGTATATACAAAGAATGTATATATATGAGATAGGGAAGCATGAAAACAAATAAAAGTATATATATGTATAAACAAAGAATGTATATATATGAGATAGGAAAACATGAAAACAATAAAACTATATATATATATATATATATACACACATATAGGAGTGTATATATATATATATAATTATGCGTATATACATGTGGATGTATATAATAAAGGTGTATGTTAATACTTGTAGGTACAAAATATATAAATAGTGAAGAAATATATAAACGTGCGTGTTGGCCTAAGGATATACAATAATACATACACACGCAGTAGTAACGATAGGTTACGATTTTTAATGCAATTCGGGCAATTCGCGTGAATAGGGTGCTAAGTATACAATTTCAGTGTAGGTGATTGTAGAAGGAATTAAAGGAGGTACTAGGAGGCGTCACCTTTCGAATTCGGGATATCCGATAAATCGAGGTAAGGGGTATTATTTAATTTAGTTCTGATAATGCACTTTTGTTTCACCGGTAAATGATTTTATGAAAGAGCATATGATTTGAAATGATTTATCAAAGCTTTCATACTTATGAAACTGTTTACGATGCATGCTTTAATTTATCGAAATATTCCCCGAGTACCTTCCATGATATGAAATGAATTTTTCCTAAGGTATGAAACGTATGGATGTTTTACAAATATTTATGATTTTATATCCATATCGTTAAAGAAACTTTTGACAATTTCAAAAGCATAGAAAATGGGAAATGGAGAAAAAGAAAAGTTGTTTTGAGACTATAGGCTTCATGCATGGTTACTTCTTGTGGTGTTCTGGCTCCACCACTTGGGTGCCAGTACATAGGCCCCTTTAGCACTTGACTCAACCTGTGTGTAAGATGTCGTGCTACTGGTGGTTTATGACGATATTTTCGGTAGTATCTCGTGCCCGTGCAGCTCGCAATTATGCTTCCTACACGGAGAGTGCCACTGGTGCCCATGTCCTAGCTAAGTGCTAGTGAATGTAAGTAAGATTGATATTACCCATATTTTACGAAAGGGCTGTACAACCCTGATCCAGTCTACAGCCCACTTACCATGGCCATAGGTATGATGACTCTCTACGGAGAATGACACGTATCGCATGACGTAGTTATAGCCTAGTCTCCTCGATTTTAATTATGAAAATCGACTATGATGAGATGTTTATGAAGTGATTATGAAATATGCATGAGATCTTTATGAAATGATTATGAAATATTCATGAGATGTTTATGAAATGACTATAAAATATTCATGATATGTTTACGAAATGATTTATGAAATGTTCATGAAAGGTTTATGAAAAGTTGTAAAATGGTTAAGCATGTTAATGGTTTTAATAACACACATGCTTTATGACGATTATGCATAAAATGAAAATTTCTGACTTCAAATGCTTTAATATATCAGAACTGTTTTAATAGTACTATCTCACTGGGTTTTTCCCCAAAAGCTCACCCATCTACCTTCAGATCATTTGCAGTAAATCTATAGACGCTACCTACCGCGTACACGACGTAGGCTAGTGGGAAGAGCTACCCTAGGCTACTTTTTGTACACGCAAAAGGTATACATTTACATTCCTGTACCAGACATAATTGTATGCACAGATACACATATTGGAAATATCAGTTGGGATGTAATTTTGTAAGGAACGATGTAAACATTATTATTTTGGGATAATGTTTTGAGATAATATTTTGAGATGACTAGTATTAAATTGAAATAGATGTATTGAGTGGTAAAGACGAATTTGGAAAGTATGCTTGGTAGTTGTGGATATTTAGGATTGTTGGAAAGCATGCTTGGTAGTTGTGGATACTAGGATTGCCAAAAACAACTGATTTGTAAGTGGGTAGGCTCATATATAAGCCATTGTGCTGCCGAAATTTCTATCGGCCATATAAGTTAAAATATGAAAATTAATTATAATTATGAGTAAAGAAATAGGAAAAGTGTTTTGACACTGCAAAGGAATACAACCTAAGTGAATAAGGGAATAAGTAGGTAAATTAAATTCAAAAAAAAAAATTCCCTTGATTTTCTAGGGTCGTTACACTGGTCATGGCTAACTATTATCGCCTATCAGCTAAGAAAAAACATTTAGTTGTAAAAGCTATCAAAATGCTTGGTCTGAAATCACTTCTATCACTTCTAATCACAATGTGGATAAAAGCAAAGTTAGCTTAAATCCAAAACACAGAGACGTATGTCTCACATACTTTCAAAACATGCCTTGAGTGAGATTTTAAAGTTTCTTGAATGCAGGTATAAACCAATGTAAGCTTTCTAAATCTCACAAAATCATAATATACATCCAGATGTAATTTTAATTCAAAATAATGTTCATATAAGAACATATCATTTTCGATAAATTTATCACCGATATTTTCACATACTTATAACACCTAGGATCCTTAGACATCACATGCTTTTGTTCTAGGACCCAATTTAATCCATTCGATGCTATCTCGCATCAAAGACATTAATTCGTATCATGTTCATATATCAAAAAATAAGTCTGAAACCATATAGTTTGATATATTATTCACAAAGTTCGATGATTGGATCATACGAATATAGGCAAAGTCAACAAGTATATCACAATAAAGACTTTCCCACTGTAGCTATCAATGAACTGAAACTACCCCGAAAACTAGGGTGTTACCTATGGTCATGGATCCAAAAGTCTCAGTCCTAGTGATTAGCCAAAACCGGAACCTGTCACGACAATGTCGGACAAGATAAACTGCCCGTATAAGAGTGGTAAACTCAAGGCTATCTCCATATGCTGTATCAAGAATAACATAGTCAAAACGCCCATATACGATAAAACAATCGAAAATCACATTTCTAAAAATCATATAACAATCGGGACGAAAAATTGTTTATGCTTAAATTTAAAAACACTAAGTATAAGCTAAATAAGTTATATGCTCCAATTTGTCCAAAATAAATTCGAAATGAGATTATAGAGCATTGCATGCATACAGATAAAATTTGTATAAGTTTTTAAATTTCCCACACAATGTCATACAATGATTTTAGTGTATGAAAATCATCGCAAGGTTCAAAACATGTCAAAACGAATTGAAATCACATTTTCGATAACACAAGGGCCTTAGTTTGAAACATATAGATAATTTACGAATTTTCTATAATAAGACCGAGTAACAATTGTTCATTACCCAGCCTGCAAAGTAAAGAACAATTTATATTCTCAATCTAGTTGATTCAATACGTTTCATATTTCAAATCGATCAAAAGGTTCAAATACTTCTTTGAAAAGTTAAAATAAAACATTTACGATATCAAAGGTTCGATTCAAAACATAAAGCAATTTGTATAGGATTAACCCGCAACTTATGCAATTAAACTTAACTCATATGCCAATACCAGTTGTAGCAAGTGAGGTTCACTTACACGAGATACTGAGATTTCACGCAAATCGAGACTTGATAGAACTCGCGTTCATCACCTATTGTCGCGCTACATATTTATATATTTAAATTGGGTCAGTTTCGATTAAATATAAATTCAAATAAATTTTCAAAAATTGAAACGGTCAAATCTGATCGCTTACTGGTTTATCCTTAAACCGAGGCATCATAAAATTTTATCCCTTTTTTTTCTGGCTGAACCGGTTCAGACTGGTTCAGCCAATTTCCTTTCTACTGAATTGGTTCAGTCTTTATTTTCACCATTCGGGGCGTCATCAATCGGTTCTCAACTCCATCTTTCGCCAGCGACGTCGCACAATGGACAGAAAGCTTCGGTCAACTTGGCTTGGGGAGATCGGCGGCGTTCCGCCCTTTTTTCCTCTTCTCTCCTTCCGCCTATCTCTCTCTCTTTCGTCCGCTTTTCCTTCTTGGGTCGATGTCGGCCACTTCCTCTCCCCTCGCCAGAGACGTTACGCTGCCTCCCCCTGTCACTGCCTTAGCTTTTTCCTTCTTCCTTCACCGTCTTCTTTCTCCTTTATCTAAGAAAATATCTATATATATAATATATTATAAATATATATAAATATCTACCTATATATTAATTTATCTATTTCTATTTTTTTTCTAAAAATGTTATCTCGTATTTTCGAGATAAATTCTCAAGGTAATAAATTTCAGGTTATCACAGGGTGTGACAAAAAATTGGATTTAAAAAAATATTTAATAAATATAATTGGATTTGACAAAATAATTGGAATTCAAAAAGAAAAGAAAAAAGTATTATTTAATAAATATAATTTGGCTGAAAAAAATGGATTTGAAAAAAAATATTTAATTTTTTTATAAAGCAAAAGTACGTTTTTGTCCTTTTATCGATATGCACTCTTTTACATAGTGAGTGTAATTCACTCTCATTAAAAAATCCTTAATTGAATAATTTTGATAACGTTTAGTTTTTATTTCATCAAAATAAAAGATTGTATCCTAAATTATGAAATACCCCAAAAATTTAATCTTAAATTGAGTATTTAGTCTCATTAAAATTAAGATTTTTGTCACCTCTCTTTTTTTTTTTTTAAATTAACTATAAGCCATATGATTTTTATTTTAGTCAATATATGTTTCTTTTACAAAATAAAATCATGTAAATCAGCATTTTTTTATGCATCATTCTAGAAAATAAATTAAACATTAGTTTCATTTCAAAATTACATTATTGCATTTTGTAAATACCTCATTTTGTCTAGGGTTTGTTCAAAAGAGTACTCTACTAGAAAAAAACATAAAGATTACTATTACATAAAAAATATTAACTACAATTACTAAAATCGAATGCAATATAATATCTTTAACTACAGTTTTTTAATCATAATCACATTTTCAACTTTCAAATATCATAGATTTAACTACAGTATAAATAGAAACGTAGTATAGACATTATAGACCATTTATTGAAAATGCACACATTCTAATTTCTTTAACTACAATTTTAAATTTTTTTAACTTTTCAGATTTCAAGCCACAAAGATTCAATGTTTTGTCTTTCAAGATTCGAGTATATTAAGAGTATATAAATAAGCTACGATTTTTATTTTCAAACGTAGTATTTTAGGCTAAATGTTGTAACGGCCCAGCCTAGTCGGACCAACCCAGCCGGCTATGGCTACCCCTCTTGGACCCACAACATCAACCATTATTGACATCGTTACTTGTCACGACCCAAAACTACCCAAAAATCAGAGTAAATTTTTCGCGTTTTATTATTTTCTTTCATGCTTACCTATCCTCTGATCGTGACCACACTCCACTAACAATTGAGTTGTGCGTCAATGCCAGTCCCACCAATTTAATTCTTTATCAGTCATTTATAAATGTTTACAATATTTATACATCCCCTAAAGTTACTTACAAACATGTTACTGTGCTATGCTTATTTAGATACAATATGTACAAGTGTATATACCTTAAATGATGGGCAGTAGCGGATATCCGGAATGCAGTACTCAGTCGCCTCAACATCAACTGGAGATTATCTGTGTGAGAAAATGAAAGGGGTGAGCACATCAAGCTCAGTAAGGCAATCCAACGAACAAGTACGTAACCATGCTACCTACATGAACGTGGTACCATGCATAAACCACCCTTTCTCCACACATTTCAAAACTGATGCTATGATTCATGATGTCATGTAAAACAAGTTTGCATGGAAAATTCAACATGCAACTATTTCAAAATCATTTCTTTCTCATTTAAAATTTCACAACAAAATCCAGGACTCAACCCATCCCTCGGGTGGTCCTGACTCACACAAAACCATGAAAATCAGTTTACATCACACATGGGTTTAAAAAGCATGGAAATAATCATCATGCACATTTAATTTAAAACCCAGTTTCAATGTGAGATCTGAGAATTTCAGACATATTTTAATTATGTAATATGAACTTGAAGTATAATTTATTGAGCTAAGTGAATTGTGGGAATAATAATTGGAGATTTATATGTTAAGTGTTTAAAATAAGTATGAAGCTATGAGGACAGATCGATCTGGGAGAAGGAGAGATCGATCTGGTGAGTTAAAAATGACAAGGAATGAGGAATTTAAGGAGCAGATCGATCTCCAATGGAAGAGGATCGATCTTCTTATGATTCTGTTTGAGCGAAGATCGATCTCATGAGGAAGAGATCGATCTCCAAATGTTTCTGTTTGGGAAAAGATCGATCTCCTCAAGGAGCAGATGGATCTCATAAAGCCATAAAGAGATCGATCTCACCCCTCGACAGATCGATCTCCTAGGCATAAATTACCCCAAATCGTCCCCAAATTCAAATGCAGATCGATCTCATCAAGAGCCAGATCGATCTCCTACCCTCAGTCTATATAAGGAATCCCTGCTTTCTCCTGTAATTTCACTTTTTCTCTCTTCCAACCCCCATTTTCACCGAACCCTAACTTTCTCACTCATCCAAAGCACCCATTTCCGTCCAAATCAGAAGTTGTGGCAAGAAGGAAAGTTGTTCCTCACCCAAGGGAGAACAACATACTTGGAAATCGAAAGACGGATCAAATCGAGGTAAGAGATAAGCTCTCCACAAGTTTTTGGTAATTTCTAAACTTCGATCCTTATATTTGAGATGATTTTGGTGATAATGGTTGTTGGCATTGTGTTGAAATAGCTGAAAAATGATTAGGGATTGATGAAATTACAATGTAGTTGGAGTGATGATGATATTTAGCAACTTTGGTAAATTTAGGAATTTTTGAGCTATAAATGGAGATTTAGACAATGTGGTGTATTAGCATAGATATTATGGCATAGGAAATATAGAATGTTGAGGTGTTGTGAGCGAGATGGTGGTTTGTGATGGAGTTATGAGAATTGAGAAATTTGAGGTGTTATGAGCAATTATGCTCGATTTTGAGAATTGAGGTTAATGTGATAATGAGTATTGATGTTTTAACATCGTTTAGACAGCTCGGGAGTTCCAGAGTGGAATGCGAGGCTAGTCCGTGATACGGGGGAAACGATTGCACTGTACGAGGTGCAAAGAGGTAAGGGAAAACTAAACCATTTGTGTATGTGTTTTGATGAACTGTTTGTAGCATGAACCACGGTTTGAGAATACAAGCATGTTTGGTGTTGTGTTGTGATATAATTGCACACGGTTTTTATAGCCGATTGGAGCCCATTATTTTATGAGTTTATAAGCTGAGTGTGAAATTGCTTTATAAACCTTTGAGTTTGCGTGAAAAGTAAATTGGGCTCTACGTTAAGGCGATATTGAAATTTGAAAAAATGTGTGCGTGTTTTACCGGTTGGAACTCGGTTTTAATATGTTTTGTGTTGAGTACACAAATGTTTTAAATGAGTTTTATGAGAGAAAACCATTATGAGTTCTACGTGAAGGCATAACGTTTTATAAGATAATGGCTAATGATTGAGACTTAGGCGTGTCATGTTGAATACACATCGGGCCTTGCTCTGGTAGCATGTAAGACCGATATAGTGGGACGCCTGGGAACTGACCCAGGGACCACAGGCCTTGTTCTGGTAACATGTAAGTTCGATTATTCCTTCGCTTTGGTAGCGTTGGGAGGCCTTGCTCTGGTAGCATGTAAGTCCGATATTCCTCCGTTTTGGTAACGAGAGATGCCTCCGTTTTGGTAACGTGAGATGACCCCCGTTCTGGTAACGCTGGGTGGCCTTGCTTTGGTAGCATGTAAGACCGAGAGAGTGGGCCGCCTGGGAACCGACCCAGGGACCATGTGATAGTGTGCATGAGGCGAGGCATTGCTCTGGTAGCAAGTAAGGCCGGGCCTTGTTCTGGTAACATATAAGTCCAATATACCATGCATACGACCATATTGTCGACGTTCCCTCTATACGAGGATGCCTGGGATGCGCACCCAGAGGAGATTACATATTTGATGTGCCATGACGAGTTTTAATTGAGTTTTATTGCCTAGTCTCGTTTTACACATGAGTTGTGTTTTGTGACCCTGTCACGTGCTATTTATTGAGGTGATTTTTATCACGTATTTTGAGAACAGCCATTATCACATATATTTACACATGCTTGTGAGTGCTCGATATTGAGCCTTTTTACCTTCATGTTTTCACATGATTTATGAGTTATGAGATGATGATGTTTTGAGAACTTTCATGCTACGATTTCAAATAAGCTTCATAAACAAATACATATTTGTGATTTGTGATATGGTTTATATAACTGAGTTCCCTTACCCCCCTTACTGAGCGATTTGGAAGCTCACCCTGTTTTCTCTTCCCCCCAGATCGCTTCAAGTGAAGTGAGTTCCCTGCGACGTACAGGTTAGAGACTAGTGGAGGACTTGAGCTCCAGGCCGTATTTTGTGTATTGAGGTAGATATTTAATATTCATGTACCCAGACTAGAGTTATATTCACAGAAACTTATTGTACAATGATGTACGGGATGTATTAGGATTAATTAACTTGGAATTGAGTAAGGTATATGATACAATATATACTATCTTATGATGAGATCCTGAGGCATGATAATTATGATGATGTATGACACTGCACAGGAATGCACCCTTAATTTTGAATTGATGAGTAAAAAGTTTTAAATTAGCCCTATTTTTCGCTCTTTTGGGGCATGACAGAGTTTTCTTGGTATCAGAGCTTAGGGTGTTTAGTACTGTCAGTGTCGGTTAAGTGAAATAGAATACATCCCAAGTGTCTGTAATAGTCTGGTCATGAACTGAATCTGAGGATTGAGATTTCAATCGATTTTGATATGTACGCACAGGAGATGAGTTGAGATAGAGAATGAGTAAACGACGAGGTCGTTCGAGGAGGCAGGCAGAGTCCCCTCCGTCACCTGTCCCACAACCAGAGAGTCCTAACTCTCGATTTAATCGGATTAAGACCGATGTGAGGTAAGGTTTTGAGCAGATGGCAGCGTTATTCACGTAACACTTTAGAGTTAATGCCTCGGGTACTACTCCTACACCACCACAAGGACCTCCCATACCCCCAATGCCTCCCGTCACTCAGCCTGATGACAGAAGTATGGTCCGACTGAAGGACTTTTTAAAAATGAATCCACCTACATTTAGGGGAAAGAAGGATCCTACAGAGGCTGAGGAGTGGTTGACGGAGTTGAGAGTTATATTCGACTATCTGGGGTGCACCGATGCTGAGAGGGTCAGTATGAGTGCCTATATGTGAAAGGGAGAGCTCGAGATTGGTGGGGTACTACCCAGGGTATTTTGATGTCCCACCAGGATGTGATTGGTTGGGAAGAGTTCCAGACAGCCTTTAGAGCCCAATATGTACCACGAGCTACCCAGAGAAGGAGGCAAGCAAAGTTTTTGAGTTTGGTACAGGGTGACATGTCTGTAGATGATTACGAGAGCCGATTTACCGCTCTGCTGAGATATGATCCAGAGACTTTCAAGAATGAAGAGCTCCGCACAGAGAGATTTGTGTATGGATTGAAGCCCATCATCAGAGATCGATTGATTGGGTTGTGTATTACTGAGTTTGGAGATGCTCTGAGATGAGCACAAGAGATTGAGAGGGGAATTGAAATTGTACAGTCCCAGAATGAGTTTGGAGCAGTGATTAGGGACAAAGGCAAGAGGCCAGCGATGTCTCAAGCAGATGTTCGGAGAGGTTCCTTCAGGAGAGGAAGGATTGAGGTACAGAAGGGTAGATTGGAGAGACCCAGAGCTTATCCTATTATCAAGGAGACCCCTCGATATGGCAGGCCAGAGATAAGGGTTTGTAGAGACTGTGGCCGATCGCATGAGGGAAGTTGTACTGGGTCGATCCGTGGATGTTTTAGATGTGGTGACATGTATCACAGAGTGAAGGACTGTCCTCAACCTCAGATACCACATGCTCCGGAGCCTACTAGACAGCAGCCTCAGAGAGTGAATCCCCAGAGACGGGCCACTGCTGCAGAGAAAGGGAAGAAAACTGTGGCACAAGGATGTGTGTTTGCCCTGGATAAGGAAACTGCGGACACTTCAGCAGAAACTATAAGAGGTACACTTTCTGTCTGTAATCATAAGGCTCATGTATTGATAGATCCAGGATCCACGCATTCGTTTATTTCAGAGCATTTTACATGTAGTTTAAATTTGAAGTTTGAACCTCTAGAGTATGTACTACATGTAAATACCCCTATGCGTGAATCCCAGAGAACTGAGTTAATCTGTAGAGGATGTGAAATAAAGGTGGGAGATAGAGTGATGTTAGTAGATCTAATCATGTTGAATATACATGGGTTTGATGTAATTCTGGGGATGGATTGGTTGGCAACCAATCTAGTGAGTTTAGATTGCTACACTAAGATTGTAACTTTCTCCCTACCTGAACCTTACAGTGTACGGCTGAGATATTAAGGAAATGAATATGTGGAATTCTAGTAAGTAATTTGAGGATTTTAATATTATTTTTGAGAGTATTAAATATGATTGTTCATGTGAAGGTTACGAAACACTCATCTCAGACGATGAGCGGGAACATCCGAGGATTGAGGATATACCTGTGGTGTGTGAATTCCCGGATATTTTCCCAGATGAGTTGCCAGGTTTGCCACCAGAGAGAGAGCTGGAGTTTACCATTGATTTAGTACCAGATACTCAGCCGATCTCTAAACCTCCCTACAGGATGGCATTAGTGGAACTTGAGGAATTGAAGAAACAACTACAGGAGTTATTGGATCAAGGGTTCATTAGGCCCAGTGTTTCACCGTGGGGAGCACTGGTTTTATTTGTCAAGAAGAAGGATGGTAGTCTCAGATTATGCGTAGACTACCGGCTGTTGAATAATGACACGGTGAAGAATAAATACCCACTGCCCATGATTGATGATCTACTTGATCAACTAAGAGGGGCCTCAGTCTTTTCTAAGATTGATTTGAGATCGGGCTATCACCAATTGAGGATCAAGGAAGAAGATATTTCCAAGACGGCCTTCAGGAAAAGGTATGGCCATTATGAATTTCTGGTGATGTCCTTTGGATTGACGAACGCCCCTGTTGCATTTATGAGGTTGATGAACAAAGTGTTCAAAGACTACCTAGATAAATTTGTGATAGTCTTTATTGATGATATCCTGGTATACTCTCGGTCGTATAAGGAGCATGCACAGCATTTGTGGTTAGTACTTCAGATACTCCGAGATAAGTAATTATATAGAAAGCTTAGTAAGTGTGAGTTTTGGCTGAACCGGATAGCTTTCCTTGGTCATATAGTCTCAGAGGAAGGAGTATCAGTGGATCCAAGTAAAGTAGCAGCTATGCTTAGTTGGGAGAGACCAAGGACAGTTACTGAGGTGCGAAGCTTCCTTGGTTTGGCAGGGTATTACAGAAGATTTATGGAAGGATTTTCAAGGATTGTCGCTCCTTTGACTAAACTCACGCGTAAGGAGACTCCGTTCATATGGACTGATCAATGTGAGCTCAGTTTTCAGGAGTTAAAAAGGAGTTTGACAGCGGCACCTATGTTAACTATTCCTGAGGGATCATGAGGATTTTCAGTGTATAGTGATGCATCTCATCAAGGATTGGGGTGTGTGCTTATGCAGTACGGAAGAGTGGTCGCATATGGATCGCGACAGTTGAAAGACCATGAGCGGAATTACCCACGCATGATTTGGAGTTAGCCGTTGTGGTATTTACTTTGAAGATCTGGCGACACTACTTATATGGGGAAAGATTCCAGATCTTCACTGATCACAAGAGTTTAAGATATCTCTTTGATCAGAAAGAGTTAAACATGAGACAAAGGAGATGAATGGAACTCCTTAAGGATTATGACTGCGAGATTCTATATCATCCGGGTAAGGCGAATGTAGTTGCTGATGCCCTGAGCAGGAAGAGTATGATATCTGCTATGATGATAAGGGAATGGGATTTGTTAGAGCAGTTCGTCGAACTTCGAATCAGAGTTAAAGAGGTAGAGACTAGATTTTTGGCTAGCTTGCGGATAGAGCCCAGGATCATGGATCAGATTAGAACTGGGCAGCGTAGTGATCAGCGGTTGATAGATATGGTTAGCCAAGCTGAACAGAGTTCGCAGTCGGATCTCACAGTCAGTGAGGATAGATTGTTGAGATTCAGAGGACGGATTTATGTACCGGACGATGATACCCTAAAGAGACTGATACTGAGAGAATCTCACTGCTCGCGATACACCATGCACCCAGGGAGTACTAAGATGTACCGAGACTTAAGAAAGGTGTATTGGTGGAGTGGTATGAAGCGAGACGTTGCAGAGTATGTGGCCAGGTGTTTAGTATGCCAGCAAGTGAAAGCTGAGCATCGGAAGCCTGGAGGACTACTACAGCCCTTACCTGTACCTACATGGAAATGGGAGCATGTCACCATGGATTTTATTATGGGTTTACCGAGGACCGGAAGAGGTTGTGATGCGATATGGGTCATTGTGGATAGATTGACCAAGAGTGCCCACTTCCTTGTCATCAAGAGCACAGATACTGTGGATGCCTTAGCTGAGCTGTATGTCAGCGAGATAGCTAGATTACATGGGGCTCCAGTGAGTATTACTTTTGATAGAGATTCCCGGTTTACTTCCAGATTTTGGACCCAGTTTCAGGAGTCCATGGGATCTCGATTGAGTTTCAGTACTGCCTATCATCCTCAGACAGATGGTCAGTCAGAGAGGACTATTCAGACCCTGGAGGATATGTTGAGGGCGTGTACGATGGATTTTAAGGGATCATGGGATGATCACCTGCCCCTAGCAGAGTTTGCGTACAATAACAGCTATCATGCAAGTATTGGAATGGCACCCTTTGAGGCTCTATATGGTAGGAGGTGTAGATCCCCTGTAGCTTGGGAAGAAGTCGGTGACAGAAAGATAAATGCTCCCGAGCTAGTTGAGCAAGCTGTACAGAGTGTGAAACTCATATGTGAGAGGCTACGGGCTGCACAGGGTAGACAGAAAAGCTACGCGGATCTGCTTAGACGGCCACTCGAGTTTGATGTTGGTGATGCGAAATTTTTGAAAGTATCACCGAGTAAGGGTATCGTGCGATTTGGGAAGAAAGAAAAATTGAGTCCTCGATACATAGGACCATTCGAGATTCTTGAGAGAGTGGGAGAGGTAGCCTACAGATTGGCATTACCCCCACAGATGTCCGAAATACACAACGTCTTTCATGTGTCTATGTTGAGGAAGTACCACCCGGACCCTTCTCATGTTATAGAGTATGACGAGATGGACATACAGGAGGACATGAGCTACACTGAGGAACCCGTCCGAATTCTCGATAGAAAGGAGAAGGTACTGAGAACCAAGAGCATCCCATTAGTGAAAGTTTTGTCGAAACATCACTCAAGGGAAGAGGCAACGTGGGAACTAGAGAACCTCATGAAGGAGAAAGACCCCCATCTCTTTGACTAGTTGAGTTGAATTTGGAGGACCAAATTCTTTTAAGGTGGGGAGGATGTGAGATCTGAGAATTTCAGACATATTTTAATTATGTAATATGAACTTGAAGTATAATTTATTGAGCTAAGTGAATTGTGGGAATGATAATTGGAGATTTATATGTTAAGTGTTTAAAATAAGTATGAAGCTATGAGGACAGATCGATCTGGGAGAAGAAGAGATCGATCTGGTGAGTTAAAAATGATAAGGAATGAGAAATTTAAAGAGCAGATCCATCTCCAATGGAAGATGATCGATCTCCTTATGATTCTATTTGAGAGAAGATCGATCTCCAAATGTTTCTGTTTGGGAGAAGATCGATCTCCTCAAGGAGCAGATCGATCTCATAAAGCCATAAAGAGATCGATCTCACCCCTCGACAGATCGATCTCCTAGGCATAAATTACCCCAAATCGTCTCCAAATTCAAATGCAGATCGATCTCATCAAGAGCCAGATCGATCTCCTACCCTCAGTCTATATAAGGAATCCCTGCTTTCTCCTGCAATTTCACTTTCTCTCTCTTTCAACCCCCATTTTCACTGAACCCTAACTTTCTCACTCATCCAAAGCACCCATTTCCTTCCAAATCAAAAGTTGTGGCAAGAAGGAAAGTTGTTCCTCACCCAAGGGAGAACAACATACTTGAAAATCGAAAGACAGATCGAATCGAGGCAAGAGATAAGCTCTCCATAAGTTTTGGGTAATTTCTAAACTTCGATTCTTATATTTGAGATGATTTTGGTGATAATGGTTGTTGGCATTGTGTTGAAATAGCTGAAAAATGATTAGGGATTGATGAAATTACAATGTAGTTGGAGTGATGATGATATTTAGCAACTTTGGTAAATTTAGGAATTTTTTAGCTATAAATGGAGATTTAGACAATGTGGTGTATTAGCATAGATATTGTGGCATAGGAAATATAGAATGTTGAGGTGTTATGAGCGAGATGGTGGTTTGTGATGGAGTTATGAGAATTGAGAAATTTGAGGTGTTATGAGCAATTATGCTCGATTTTGAGAATTGAGGTTAATGTGATAATGAGTATTGATGTTTTAACATCGTTTGGACAGCTCAGGAGTTCGAGAGTGGAATGCGAGGCTAGTCCGTGATACGGGGGAAACGATTGCACTATACGAGGTGCAAAGAGGTAAGGGAAAACTAAACCATTTGTGTATGTGTTTTGATGAACTGTTTGTAGCATGAACCACGTTTGAGAATACAAGCATGTTTGGTGTTGTGTTGTGATATAATTGCACATGATTTTTATAGCCGGTTGGAGCCCATTATTTTATGAGTTTTTATAAGCTGAGTGTGAAATTGCTTTATAAACCTTTGAGTTTGCGTGAAAAGTAAATTGGGCTCTACGTTAAGGCGATATTGAAATTTGAGAAAATGTGTGCGTGTTTTGCCGGTTGGAACTCGGTTTTAATATGTTTTGTGTTGAGTACACAAATGTTTTAAATGAGTTTTATGAGAGAAAACCATTATGAGTTCTACGTGAAGGCATAACGTTTTATAAGATAATGGCTAATGATTGAGACTTAGGCGTGTCATGTTGAATACACATCGGGCCTTGCTCTGGTAGCATGTAAGACCGATATAGTGGGACGCCTGGGAACCGACCCAGGGACCACAGGCCTTGTTCTGGTAACATGTAAGTCCGATTATTCCTCCGCTTTGGTAGCGTTGGGAGGCCTTGCTCTGGTAGCATGTAAGTCCGATATTCCTCCGTTTTGGTAACGAGAGATGCCTCCGTTTTGGTAACGTGAGATGACCCCCGTTCTGGTAACGCTGGGTGGCCTTGCTTTGGTAGCATGTAAGACCGAGAGAGTGGGCCGCCTGGGAACCGACCCAGGGATCACGTGATAGTGTGCATGAGGTGAGGCATTGCTCTGGTAGCATGTAAGGTCGGGCCTTGTTCTGCTAACATATAAGTCCAATATACCATGCATACGACCATATTGTCGATGTTCCCTCTATACGAGGATGCCTGGGATGCGCACCCAGAGGAGATTACATATTTGATGTGCCATGACGAGTTTTAATTGAGTTTTATTGCCTAGTCTCGTTTTACACATGAGTTGTGTTTTGTGACCTTATCATGTGCTATTTACTGAGGTGATTTTTATCACGTATTTTGAGAACAGCCATTATCGCATATATTTACACATGCTTGTGAGTGCTCGATATTGAGCCTTTTTACCTTCATGTTTTCACATGATTTATGAGTTATGAGATGATGATGTTTTGAGAACTTTCATGCTACGATTTCAAATGAGCTTCATAAACAAATACATATTTGTGATGTGTGATATGGTTTATATAACTGAGTTCCCTTACCCCTTTTACTGAGCGATTTGGAAGCTCACCCTGTTTTCTCTTCCCCCCAGATCGCTTCAAGTGAAGTGAGTTCCCTGCGACGTACGGGTTAGAGGCTAGTGGAGGACTTGAGCTCTAGGCCGTATTTTGTGTATTGAGGTAGATATTTAATATTCATGTACCCAGACTAGAGTTATATTCACAGACACTTATTGTACAATGATGTACGGGATGTATTAGGATTAATTAACTTGAAATTGAGTAAGGTATATGATACAATATATACTATCTTATGATGAGATCCTGAGGCATGATAATTATGATGATGTATGACACTGCACAGGAATGCACCCTTAATTGTGAATTGATGAGTAAAAAGTTTTAAATTAGCCCTATTTTCCACGCTTTCGGGGCGTGACATTCAATCTCGTCAAAATCATCAACATGCGAGACTAGGCAACATCTGCATATCAGTAATAACCAGGACTATGGCCGTATGTCCTTGTGAGCCCCTCTGCTACACAAATCCTAGTGTGCGGGGTCTCACCCTGATCGGGAACCGCTCGGGAGGTGGGTCAATCCAACCCGTCAGTCTTATCCGATCCCACGCATTCGAAGATGCCGTATCCGAAGATACCCCGTATCCGAAGATACCACACATCCGAAGATGCCACACGGTACATCGTACTCCATGCTACTTGCATGGTACATCGTACTCCGTGGACCCATATCATATCTCTATACTCATGCCATGTCTCAAAACGCACGTGCGAGCCTATTTAATCGGTGACACACAGTCTACCCGATGCTCCGAGCACGGCTCATCGCATGTTCTCATAAAAATCAGTGGGGGTGCGAGGGATGCTCCAGCACTCTCGTCAATTCAAGTAAAACTAGTGCGAGCTAAGCTCTAGTACTCTCATCAAATCATGTGGAAAATCTGGTGCGAGTTATACTCTAGCACCCTGTCACGAAAATCATATAAAATCTTGTGCGAGTTAAACTCTAGCACCGTGTCACGAAAATCATATATATATATATATATATATAATCTGGTGCGAGTTGGACTCCAGCACCAATGCATGTAAAACTCTAGTGCGAGCTCTCGCTCCAGCACTAATGCATGCATCACACAACTCAAAATATCGTGCGAGCTGAGCTCTAGCACGTCACATGTTAATAAAAACACGTAGGTGGCTCTGTTTCCTCAAAACAGTTTTCAAAACAATTTCATCGTTGAAACTATGAAATGCTGTGCATTTTTCTTTCAAGGTTAGCCAGCCTACTCATGCATGCATCAAAACACCTCACAATTTTTTTAAAAAATTGTAAATTTTACCCTTAACAAGGGTATTTTGGTAATTTGCCCTTTCGAGGCACTAAAGTTATTAACTTACTTCTAGACCCTTCAGATAATTTAAAATACTGCATATGACTTTGAAATTTCGTAAAGTTACCTCTAGCAGTCTGTAGAATTCCCTTACCTTATTTTTCTGTAGAGTTTGACATTTCCTTTTTCACTGCTGTCTCGTCACGCAGTCCGATCTGCTCCCAATTTAATGTCCGGAACTGCGTATAAATATTCCTCAGGTCAGATATCATACAATTTAATTGTATTTCCTATTTTCTGGGCTTAATTTAAATCATTGGGCACATTTACCCCTATTGGGCCCGATTGCACCTTAATAGGCCTTAATCGGCCTTAAACCCGTTTTCTACTTAATTTTCACATTATCGAGGCCTATTGGGCTCATTGGGCCCACCAACAATTTATTGGGTCTCGTTCTAACTCTCGAATAGCTCAATTTATTATTTACGATAATTTATCTGACTTTCCAAAATTTAATTTAATTAATGCAGAAATTAAATCTAAAACACGCATAACGATGTAAATTATCATAAATAAGGGTTACTTACTCGAGATTCCATGCTAAAATGCAAATCGAGGCTATCTCGAGCTCTCGTTGGATTCCAATTGTCGAGCTACACAATTTCATAAATTTTCGGGTAAATTTCCAGTCGAAAATTAATTAAATAAAATATTTCAAAATTTAAATCGGTCAATTTCGACCGCTACTAACTTACCCGTAGCTCGATTACATCGTCGAAATTTTTCTCCAATTTTTTTTCCTCTTTTTTTCCCTTTTTCTCCTTTTTTCCCTTCTTTCTTGGCTGAACCGGTTCAGACCCGGTTTGGACCGTCAGTTCACTCTGGTTCGGCCGGTTCAGGGCCTTGCCGACCGGTTCTCGGTCGGCTTTCGCCGCCAGTGGCTCCGCTGGGTCATCCGCAGCACAAATCTGCCCTCGGTTTCGTCCAAGGCCGCCGGAAAGTCGTCGGTCCGGCCTGTTCTCTCCACCATCGGTACCCATTTCCTCTTTCCGACGTTTTCGACGCCGTTCGTCGATTTTGCGGATCGTTTTTCGCTCCCATCGGTGCGCCATCGAATGGGGAAGCTTCGGTTGGCGGTGGTCGGAGTCAAATCGGCGCCGGTGGCCTCCGATTTCGCTTCCCCTTTCCGCGACTTCTCCTTCCATTTTCGGCCTCCTCCGGCGTCGGTGTGGCGCGTCGTCGGTACCAGGGAGGTCGCGCTGACACCCTCTTCCTTTTTCAGCCCTCACCTGGTCGATGGGGTCGCCGGTGGTCGTCCGGTCTTCTCCTTGGGTTTCGGCTCCGTTTTCCCATTTCTCTCTCCCCGATCCATTTTCTGATTCCTTCCTTTTTTTAACTAATTAATTTATTTATTTATTATTTATTTTTATTTATTTATTTATTTTTATTATATTTTAATCATTAAAATATTCACAAATATTCTACAAATATCTACAAATTTCTTATTTTATTCTAAATTCATTTATTTAATTTTATTTAATTTATTTTAACCCTTTTCGGTATATTTTTCGATTAATTCCAGTAAATTCATATCTTGATCGATTTAACCTGAAATTTAATTATTTCTTCGTTATTGATCAAGATTCTCAAATCCATTATTTTTAATTAAATTTTCTTGTCGAATTTATTCCGACTTTCGATCTTTTGACCATTTTACCCTTGCACGTGTTTGAGAATTTCACTTCAATCCTTTTGCATTTTTAAATGCACTCGTAAATTTCTATTCATTCCCTTTTGCTCTTACAATAAAATCGGGTCTTACATTACTCATCCATATTGTCCGATTTGAAACCCCCACAGGCGCCTCACGATTCTATCGAGGTAAATAGCTCAATTCGCGTCCCACATGGTTCGAACCCAAGACCTTAAAGTCTTAGTTCTTACACACAAGAACTGAGCCAAGTTGGCTCAGTGGTATCATGTGTGTAAGAACTAAGACTTTAAGGTCTTGGGTTCAAACCATGTGGGACGCAAAGTGAGGTATTTACCTAGATAAAACCGTGAGGGGTCTGTGGGGTTTCCAAAGCAAACAGTACGGATGAGTAAGACTGTGGGGCCACCTCTTGAATAATCTTTTGTGGCTCAAGCATCAATATTTCGTCTTCCAAAATTAGAGGACATTAGAAAATCATTTCACTTTCAGGCAAGATTACTACTAAGTCACTTATGAAAAGACATTTTGATGTGTTTAAATGTAGTCTTTTAGTTGGATCTTTCATCTTTAATATTCATATACATTAAAAATGATTTTATTCATTTATGATATGCATTTATTGTTTGAATAAATTTAACTACGGTTTATGGTTTGAAACGTTGTCTTTTGTGTTTGATTTTTGTTTTTCGAGATTCATGTACAATAATAAAAAACTATGGGTTTTATCTTAACTGTGGTCTAATTTCTAAATAGATTATGGTCTTTATATTAAACATAGTTTTATGTATCTCAAATTAAATTACTATTACAAAATACTACAGTTTTAAACGATAACCATAGTCTTTTTTCTTTTTTTTATTTATAGTTTATAAGCGGACTTAAGCTTCACTACTCACTCTTCATTCCATCATTCTAAAGACTAACATTTTCTCTCTTTGTGTAGCATTGCCCTATCAAAAATCATTTTCAACTTAACCTCATTTTCAACAGAAAGTCATTTTCTTCAAATGATAACATACCCGAAGTATTTGCTTACTCTACAAAACATTTTCAGCATAACCTCATTTTGAACAAAACAATTTATAGAAAACAATTTTCATTTCTAGATCGACTCTCGCAATACATTAAACACCTAGAAATAACTATATTAGAGATGATTAACTATTTCCATTTATATGCAGTGCAATCCCATTTCACTATTGATTATTTATTTTTTGTTAGTTTGTTTTTTAATATTTTTTTTTGTTTTCACCTATTTTTATACGTTAGAAGGATGTTTTTCGTTTACCTTATCTGGTTCTTACACATTGATATTCTCTTTTCCAATCCCTTTTTTTTTTAATTTTTAGGGTTTAATTTCTACTAATTTTTAGTTTTAGGTTTTTTAATACTCTAATTTAGGATAAACGTGAAGGAAAATAAACTTGAAAAAAAAATTAATAGGTAAAATATCAAATTTAACCTTATTATATTATAAATTTTAAAACAAAAAATGTTATAATTGAAAAAAAAATTATGAATCATTTCTCTTACTTTACACACTTAACCAAACAAAGATTGTTAAAATTACTTTCATTTCCATTCTTTTTTTTATTAATTTTTACTACCTTTTCTTTTCTCTCGTTTCTTTACTTTACATTCCTTTCTTGTCCATTCCTTTCTTTTATTAATGCCTATCTAGAGAGAGAAACAAGTGAGAAAAATGAGAAGCAGCTAAAATTTTGGACATTATGTACATTGAAGAAACGAGGTTGTTTCGCAAAATTTAAAAAAAAAATTTGAAAACTCGCATATCAACCCGAAGTGCACACCAACCCTAATCATCCGACCCATTTGTATGTATATCCCCCTACTTTTGTTTATTATCTATGTTATTTTTGTTTTACTTAATTAAGGTTAACTGTTAATTTGATTATTTATTTAGTTCACTTAACAAAGATAATTTGTTAATAAGTTAAATGGTTAATTTGTTAATGGTAAAAATAATTAAGAAATCTAATTAATTTGGCAGTATGCTTTGTGCCCAAAATTCATGCTTAATAAAAGGTAATTATTATGTAATTATGACCATTTAAATTAGAATTTGAAAAATAAACCAACTTCAAATAAGAAACAATATATATTGTTTAACCAACCATAATTATATAGTAAAGGTTATCCTAAATACCAATGTAGTAATTTTAAAATTCTAATATTTCTTGTTGTCACGACCTCATTTTACCCAAGAGCACTACAAATTTTTCGTTTTTTTTTACATTTTTCCCTTCGTGACCATCTTGTTAACAGTTGAGTTATGATTCAGCATTAGTCACACCATGTCACTTATCTTATCATACATTCACATCTCATATAATAGTAAATGCTTGTATTGTTTTGTAAACCCCACAAATTTTCTACGTTTAATTAGATTATATAAAAATGGAAATAATATATATTAATGGAAGTGTGAATATTCGTTGTAGGACTCGAGGACTATAGGAACCGAGAAGCCCGTGAAGGACCGAGAACCCAAAGATACAAGAAGTGATAAAACAAATGCAAGCACGGAGGGATTTGGAAAATTTTAAATTGTTAGTTGAAAATTGTTGATGCAAACACTTGTATCTAGAATTTATGAAGAATGTTGGAATCCCGATACTATTTCATTTTCAGAATAATAAAAATTTCATGGAAGGCATGGACATGATGTCTTTGGATAAATTATACAAGAAAATGTATATATGTAGATATATACATGTGAATATGTATATATATATATATATATACATATTTACTAGACATTTAAATAAAAGAATAATAATATATATAGCATATATATATTATTTAGTGTATAGTATTTAATATATAGTATTAAACAAATAAATAAATAAAGCATGAGACTAATAAAAATAAAATTGATGAAGTGAAATAAAAGGAAATGAGATGAACACAAAACAATAATACAAACACTAGACAAAAAGACAAACTGTAAGACCCGAATTTAATTAAAATATGAAATGAATGAGTATTCGTGAAGAGAAGTCGGGTTAAATTAATCCCGAACATGTGTAAGGGCAAAATGGTTAAAAGACCGAAAGCCGGTGTAAATTCGAGAAGAAAAATTTAATTAAAAAAAATAATGGATTGAGAAATCTTAGTCAATAAAGGTGAAATAAATTTATTTCGGGTTAAATTGATCAAGATATTAATTTATTGGAATTAATCGGGATTAATCGAAATTTTTAGTAAGGAAAAATAGTCCCGAAAATAATCAAAAATTATACCGGGAAGCTGAAATAATACCGAGAAATTAATTTATAGATTAAATGAATAAAATATAATTTTTTTAAGATATTTTGAATATTTTAGACTAATTTAATCAATTAAATAATATTAATAAAAATAAATAAAAATATAAAACTAAATTAATGAATTGAAAAAAAAAAAAGGGAATCAGAATTGTCGGGGAGAGAGAAGCAGAAAACGAAAAACAAAAGCCGAGGGAACCCGACAAGCCCGAGGACGCACCGGCGACCGACAGGCTCCGACGAGGCCACGAGGAGGTAGAGGAGAGATCGACGAGCACGTGGGCACCGGAATCGCACCGTGCAGTGGCCGGAGGAAGCCGATCGGAGGAGGGAAAGAACCAAGGAGAAACGGCCCGATTTCCGGCGATCCACCGCGGTTGGGCATCAACGGAGGCCACCGATGAGTTCAGGAGGAGGAGCCGGTCATTTTGAGACCGGTAGCAGTCGACGAAACGGTCGGAATCGCCGGCGACGGCCAAGAGGAGAAATGAGTTTCGACGGCAGGAGAGAAGAGGCCGAACCGGTGACCTTCCGGCGGTCTTGGGTGAAGCTGAAGCCAGATTCGAGCTGCGGACAACCTCGCGGAGCTGCTGGCGGTGGAAGCCGACGGAGAACCGATCGGCAAGGCGGTGAACCGATCGAACCGGAGTGAACCGGGGTGAACCGGCGGGTCTGAACCGGTCCAAACCGGACTGAACCGGTTCAGCCAAAAAGAGAGGAAAAAAGGGAGAAAAAGGGAAAAAGAAAAAGAGAAAAAATTGGGAAAAAATCCCAACGATGCAATCGAGCTACGGTAAGTCAGTAGTGGTCGAAATTGACCCGATTTAAATTTCGGAGTATTTAATTTAATTAATTTTGGACTGAAAACTTACCAGGAAAATTATGAAATTATGTAGCTCGACGATTGGCATCCACCGAGAGCTCGAGACAGCCTCGAATTTTGTACTAGCATGGAATCTCGGGTAAGTGACCCTTATTTACGACAGTTTACATCGTTATGCGTGATATGAATTTAAATTCCGCATAAATTGAATTAAATTATGGAAATTTAGATAAATTGTCATAAATATTAAATTTAACTATTCGAGAGCTAGAACGAGGCCCAATAAATTATTAGTGGGCCCAATGAGCCCAATAGGCCTCGATAATGTGAAAATTAAGTGGAAAACGGGCTTAAGGCCGATTAAGGCCCATTAAGGTGCAATCGGGCCCAATAGGGGTAAACGGGCTCAATGATTTAAATTAAGCCCAGAAAATAAGAAATACAATTAAGTTGTATAATATCTGACCTGAGGAATATTGACACGCAGTTCCGGGCATTTGATTGGGAGCATATCGGACTGCGCGATGAGACAATAGTGGAAAAGAAAAGGTCAGACTCGACAAGAAAATAAGGTAAGGGAATTCTACGGACTGCTAGAGGTAAACTTTACGCAATTTCAAGTTCATATGCAGTCTTTAAAATTTATCTGAAGGGTCTAGAGGTCAAATAATAATTTTAGTGCCCCGAATGGGCAAATTACCAAAATACCCTTGTTAAGGGTAAAATTTATAAATTTAGGAAAAATTGGGAGGAGCAAGAACAAGAGGTTCCTGCTCATTCTGGAGGTGTTTTGATGCATGCATGAGTAGGCTGGCTAACCTTGAAAGAAAATGCACAGCATTGCATACCTTCAACAATATAATTGTTTTGAAAACTGTTTTGAGGAAACAGAGCCGCCTACATGTTTTTATTGACATGTGACGTGCTGGAGCTCAGGCTCGCACGATGTTTGATTTGTGTGATGCATGCATTAGTGCTGGAGCGAGAGCTCGCACTAGAGTTTTACATGCATAGGTGCTAGAGTATAACTCGCACCAGATTTCACATGCTTATTCGTGACACGGTGCTAGAGTCTAACTCGCACCAGATTTTACATGATTTTCGTGACAGGGTGCTGGAGTTTAACTCGCACCAGATTTTATAAGATTTTCATGTGATTTATATATATAGTGCTAGAGCCTAGCTCGCACTAGTTTTACTGGATTTATTGAGAGTAGCGCTGTCTGCCCTTGGAGTCAGCCAAAAGGCCCAACAAGCTCAAAAGACCTCTTAAGTGGGGGGTGAGAGTGAGGGATGAGGTTGGCGACCTTGTGGGGATGTAAAGCGGGCTCTGCCGATTTTACTTGATTTGATGAGAGTGCTGAGCATCGCTCGCACTGATTTTATGAGAACATGCGATGAGCCGTGCTTGGAGCATCGGGTAGACTGTGTGTCACCGATTTAATAGGCTCGCACGTGCGTTTTGAAACATGGCATAAGTATTGAGAAACAAAACCTCTCTGTGGGAAGCAGGCCATTTGGGCTGGAGTACCTAGAGTGATATGGGTCCATGGAGTACGATGTACCGTGCAAGTAGCATGGAGTATGATGTACCGTGGGGTATCTTCGGATACGGTATCTTTGTGATACGGGTATCTTCGGATACGGTATCTTTGTGATACGGGGTATCTTCGGATACGGTATCTTTGTGATACGGGGTATCTTCGGATACGGCATCTTCAGATGCATGGGATCGGATAAGACTGACGGGTTGGATTGACCCACCTCCCGGGCGGTTCCCGATCAGGGTGAGACCTCGCACACTAGGATCCGTGTAGCTAGAGGGACTCATGAGGACACACATGGCCATAGTCCTGGTTATTGCCGATATACAAATGTTGCCTAGTCTCGCATGTCGATGATTTTGATGAGATCAAACCGGGTTTTAGATTAAATGTGCATGATGGTTATTTCCATGCTTTTTAAACTCATATGTGATGTAAACGGATTTTCATGATTTTGTGTGAGTTAGGATCACCCGAAGGAGGGGTCGAGTCCTGACTTTACGGTGAAATTTTAAACGAGAAAGATATGATTTTGAATATAATTGCATGTTGAATTTTTCGTGCAAATGTGTTTTACATAACATCATAACTCATATCATCTGTTTTAAAATGTGTGGAGAAAGGGTGGTTTATGCATGGCACTACGTTCATGTAGGTAGTATGGTTACCTACTTGTTCGTAGGATTGCCTTACTGAGCTTGATGTGCTCACCCCTTTCATTTTCTCCCACAGATAATCTCCAGTAGATGTTGAGGCGACTCAGTACTGCATTCCGGATGTCCGCTGCTGCCCATCATTTAAGGTATATACACTTGTACATATTGTATCTAAATAAGCATAGCACAGTAGCATGTTTGTAAGTAACTTTAGGGGATGTATAAATATTGTAAACAATTATAAATGACTGGAGAAGAAATAAGTTAGATGGAAATTGAATGGTGGGACTGGCATTGACGCACAGCCCAATTTGTTAGTGGAGTGTGGTCACGATCAGAGGAATGGTAAGTATGAAATAGAAATAACAAAACGCGAAAAATTAACTCTGATTTTTGGGTAGTTTGGGTCGTGACATGTTTGGTATCAGAGCAACAATTGGTCTGATGTGTGTCAGTGTCAGTAATTAGAAATTACATCCCCGTGTTACTGTGCTTAGTTAGATACAATAGTGTATATCGAGATGGGTTTTGACTAAGAAATGGTTGAGAATGCAGGAATGCCTAATATGAGTCGCGTTAGATGAGAAAGTGCACGAGGCAGAGGTCGTAGAGGTAGACCTGAGTCTGCTAAGTCGTGCTGAGTTTGACTATGAGAATCAGTATGAGATTGAAATAGAGGCTAATGTTGAGCTTGCCTCACAGAGTCCGACAGAGTGATCGGATAGTATTGAGACACACTTCGCGAGATCGGAGCGGAGTGTGGAGATTATTTTGGGGAGCTAATTGCTCAGATTATGAATAAGATCAGAGGGCGCAGCGGAGCATTGGTGGAAGTCCGCTCGACCCATCTTAAGTATTAAACATCCAAAGCTGACGTGAGAAATATTTGGATGTATTCCGGTGATAGAATATCCCGGACATGATTTAAAGAAAATTATGGGTAAAAGTCCTTACTCTGACCCAGAAAATGATTTATTGACGAGTATGGAAACTCAATTATATTCCTGGGCAGATATTACCTCGACATTATGAACAAGTGACAGTTGAGATGTCTAAAAGTTCATGAAATGGCTCAACTTTTCTATTAGAGTCCGATTGGCCCATGAGATATTACTTATATCGAGGCAGTGTGCAGATTTACAGTTAGGTAAATAAGAACATGAATTGCACGCCTCTGAGATTGGGAAAGGTAGTGAGGGCCGAAATAGAGACAGAAAAGAGAATCGAGAAATGACAAAGATGTTAAAATGGGAAAATGGTAATTGGTAAAAGATTTAATTTGATGAGTTATGGGCTAAGATAATTGGTAAGGCCTCAGTGCATCTAATTTTGGCACTCTTGAGGGGCATTGTGATTGGAGGACCCCGACCTGCTACGGAGCAGAGTAGCAGTGTGATTACTGTAGAATGTGTGGTGGATACCACGGAAGGAGGGTCTATACCGACACTGTATTGATGAAAATGGCCGTTAAGTGTGGTATGACGGACCATTGATTTTTGATTGCACAGAGTTGGGCGAGATCGCCCCACAGAAAAGTAAAGAGACAGAAAAACTTCGTTGGTATAGCTGCAACATAAAGGGAGGCCATAGCCAAAAAGAAAAAAAAAGGAAAGTAGGTTGTTGGACGAAGGCGAGAGGATGTCTTGGACCAGGACACTATTGATGTTTCATGGATGTGGTGTAAGATACCACACTTGTTATGAATAATGAAGTACATATGTTCATTGATCCTGGTGCCACACATTTATTCATACCGCCTTCATTCGCATATAAGTGAGTAAAAGGCATGAATGCCTACATCATTGGGCACAATACTGATAAATGAGTACCCCAATAGAGGAGGATTAATTAACGGAATATGGATATAGAGATTTTAAGTTGACAAGTGATAAAAAGGGGTGCAACAGTTGAAATTAAAGGAGTAAAGGATTGTACTCACGGAATGAATAATGAAAGAGTTTTGTCATGAGGGATATACGAAATGAGATAATCTTTAAGATAAGATAGATCCTAAATACAAGATGTATCGGAGTAAGAGGCGTATGCTAAGTAAGAACATCTTTACGATATGAAGTCATTAGGATTAAAGCAATTAGTAGCGAATATAAATTGTGACCACATGGACTGGTATATAAAGTAATTGTGGTTAAGTCTGAAGGTTAATAAAGGTATTTCAAAATACCTCCCCGCCTGAAGACTTGACAGCGTCTAAAAGTATATATATATCCTATAACGTGAAATCGATCGTTGTAATAAACACCTTTAGCATTAGGATACCCTTACTAAGACGATAAGAATATTAAAATTTGACGAATCATAAAGGTTATCATAGTAAAAATTTAATAAGAGCCGTCAAGATAAGAAAAGGAAATGACGCAGGTTAGTACCTGAAAACGTAAGCGATTTTGTAGGATCTTATACGCTTATGCGTAAATAAGTCAAGGATTGGATCGATTTGTAATCATCATTATCGATGATATGTTGGGTGTAGTTAAAGTCCAGGGCAAATTATAAGCAACAATTGGAAATTGCTTTTACAGATAGTTGCTGCGAGTTCTAAAAAGGGTATACCTTGTTGACACGTTTAACTATGAAAACGTGGTCTTTGAGTGAGATGATAGATATGACGTGAATTTCGGTGTAGTGAAGTATGAACTGACCACCGTGATTAATTTCACCATACCCAATAGCTCAAGAGGTTCTCAGTGAGTATGGATACCTCGAAATAATGAAGGAGCTATGTATTGATGTAAATGGGAAGATAGTCAATTTTGGATGTCAGACAACTCCTTGATCACGAAATAAACTATCTGACCCATGATTTAAAGTTGGCAACAGTATTTGTACCGAGGATATGGTACTATTATGTACAGGGTGAGAAATTTTGGGTATGCACTTATCATAAAGTCCCAAGTATCTGTTTTCACAGAAAGAGGCGAATATGAGAATACATAGTGGGTTAGAGCTTCTGAGAGGTTTTGATTTGTGAAAATTGTACCACCCAGGAAAGGCTAATGTGATGACTGATGCCTCGAGCAGAAAGAGCCTCGGGATGGTATTACATATGATGGTCAGGGAGCATGAGCTGCTAGAGCAGTTATGAACCTCAGTAGTGATGTGATCCCTTCTGATGATGACAGTGATTGTGTGACAGCTAGCCTGAGATTAGAACCGGATGAGAGTGCCCGGATTTGACAGGCTTAGCGTGATGATCGGCATGATGTCGATAGTTTGGGTCAGATTCAGAAGGGTACAGTGATGGAGTTCACAGAGTGTGATGATGATTTACAGAGGTTCAGAGACAATATGAGTGCTCCCCAGGACCACAGTTGATGAGATAGTAATATTTGTCAGAAGCTCATTCTTCGGGATATGCAGTGCATACGGAAGTAAAGAATACATCGAAATCTTGAAAAGGGTATGGGTGGTCAGATGTGAAAAGAGATATTGTAGAGGTTGTGAAAAAGTGCTTAGTATGTCAGCAGAATAAGGTAGAGTATTAAAAGTCTGCAGAGTTATTACAGCCTCTACCTATATCGACATGGCTCGAAAAATGAGAGCAAGTAACCATGAAAGTCGTGATGGGTTACAGAGAACCCAGGTGAATTACGAGGCTATTAGATGATAGTCGATAGAGTGACTAAGTCTACCCACCTTCTGGTTATGAAATCCCTAGATACTCAGAGTGTATATGCGGATTTATGTGTAAGGAAGATTGTGGAACATTATGTAACGTTCCAGTGAGCATTGTAGTAAATAGGGATTCCCGCTTCATTTTCTACTTCAGGGAATATTTTTAGGAAGCTATGGGAACCCGACTGAGTATTAGCACAGCTTTCCATCCTCAGACAGATGGTCAGTCAGAGAGGACTGTACAGGTTCTGGAGGATCCGATGAAAGCGTGTGCCCTTGATTTTATAAGCTCCTGGAATGATCAGTTATTACAAATCGAATTCGTTAATAGTGACAGTTGTCACTTGAGTATCGGGATAACAAGAAATGAGGCAGTGTATGGCTGTAGGGGTTGTTCCCCAAATTGGATAAGAAAAAAAAGTGGGTGACAGATAGAATCATTTTCGACTTTGGATAATAAGTCTCTGAGGATGTTTAGTTAAGGATGAGAGATTAAGAACACCTCAGAGCAGATAGAAAAGTATTGAAATTCACCGAGGGTGAATTGGTATGGTTGAAAGTTACTTGTCCTAAGAGAATAAGGACATAGCGAGCTTCTGGAAGAAGGTAAGTTGAGTTTTGCTGGATTGAATATTTTGAGAGATTGGACAAGTGGGAGATAAGACCTGTAGGTTGGCGTTATCACTTGAATTAACAGGCACCCACAATGTGTCCTAGCTTTTGATGCTTCGAAAATACTATCCGGATCCAGCATAGGTGATCGAATATAAATTCCAAAAAGTTCAGTTTAATGAAAATATAAGTATATTGATAAGTTGATTCGGGCATTAAACAGGAAAGAGGAAGTATTGAGGTTTAAGAGGATCTCCCTAATTAAAGTTCTTTGGTAGTAATACATTCCGGACAAAGTTACATAAGAATTTAAGAGTATGATACAATCGATGTACCCGGAGTAGTCTATGGACTCATATGAATTGGTTCTAATTTGGAGGACCAAATTCTTTAAGTGGGGGAGAGTTGTAAGACCCGAATTTAATTAAAATATGAAATGAATGAGTATTCGTGAAGGGAAGTCGGGTTAAATTAATCCCGAACATGTGTAAGGGCAAAATGGTCAAAAGACCGAAAGCCGGTGTAAATTCGAGAAGAAAAATTTAATTAAAAAAATAATGGATTGAGAAATCTTGGTCAATAAAGGTGAAATAAATTTATTTCGGGTTAAATTGATCAAGATATTAATTTATTGAAATTAATCGGGATTAATCGAAATTTTTAGTACGAAAAAATAGTCCCAAAAATAATCGAAAATTATACCAGGAAGCTGAAATAATACCGAGAAATTAATTTATAGATTAAATGAATAAAATATAATTTTTTTAAGATATTTTGAATATTTTAGACTAATTTAATCAATTAAATAATATTAATAAAAATAAATAAAAATATAAAACTAAATTAATGAATTGAAAAAAAAAAGGGAATCAGAATTGTCGGGGAGAGAGAAGCAGAAAACGAAAAACGGAAGTCGAGGGAACCCGACGAGCCCGAGGACGCACCGGCGACCGACAGGCTCCGACGAGGCCACGAGGAGGTAGAGGAGAGACCGACGAGCACGTGGGCACCGGAATTGCACCGTGCAGTGGCCGGAGGAAGCCGATCGGAGGAGGGAAAGAACTGAGGAGAAACGGCCCGATTTTCGGCGATCCACGGCGGCTGGGCATCAACGGAGGCCACCGATGAGTTCAGGAGGAGGAGTCGGTCATTTTGAGACCGGTAGCAGCCGGCGAAATGGCCGGAATCGCCGGCGACGGCCAAGAGAAGAAATGGGTTTCGACAGCATAAGAGAAGAGGCCGGACCGGTGACCTTCCGGCGGTCTTGGGTGAAGCTGAAGCCAGATTCGAGCTGCGGACAACCTCGCGGTGCTGCTGGCGGTGGAAGCCGACGAAGAACCGGCCGGCAAGGCGGTGAACCGGCCGAACCGTAGTGAACCGGGGTGAACCGGCTGGTCTGAACTGGTCCGAACCGGACTGAACCGGTTCAGCCAAAAAGAGAGGAAAAAAGGGAGAAAAAGGGAAAAAGAAAAAGAGAAAAAATTGGGGAAAAATCTCGACGATGCAATCAAGCTACGGGTAAGTCAGTAGTGGTCGAAATTGACCCGATTTAAATTTCGGAGTATTTAATTTAATTAATTTTGGACTGAAAACTTACCCGAAAAATTATGAAATTATGTAGCTCGACGATTGGCATCCACCGAGAGCTCGAGACAGCCTCGAATTTTGTACTAGCATGGAATCTCGGGTAAGTGAGCCTTATTTACGACAGTTTACATCGTTATGCATGATATGAATTTAAATTCCGCATAAATTGAATTAAATTATGGAAATTTAGATAAATTGTCGTAAATATTAAATTTAGCTATTCGAGAGTTAGAACGAGGCCCAATAAATTATTAGTGGGCCCAATGAGCCCAATAGGCCTCGATAATATGAAAATTGAGTGGAAAACGGGCTTAAGGCCGATTAAGGCCCATTAAGGTGCAATCGGGCCCAATAGGGGTAAACGGGCTCAATGATTTAAATTAAGCCCAGAAAATAAGAAATACAATTAAGTTGTATAATATCTGACGTGAGGAATATTGATACGCAGTTTCGGGCATTTGATTGGGAGCATATCGGACTGCGCGACGAGACAACAGTGGAAAAGAAAAGGTCAGACTCGACAGGAAAATAAGGTAAGGGAATTCTACGGACTGCTAGAGGTAAACTTTACGCAATTTCAAGTTCATATGCAGTCTTTAAAAATTATCTGAAGGGTCTAGAGGTCAAATAATAATTTTAGTGCCCCGAATGGGCAAATTACCAAAATACCCTTGTTAAGGGTAAAATTTATAAATTTAGAAAAAATTAGGAGGAGCAAGAACAAGAGGTTCCTGCTCATTTTGGAGGTGTTTTGATGCATGCATGAGTAGGCTGGCTAACCTTGAAAGAAAATGCACAGCATTGCATACCTTCAACAATATAATTGTTTTGAAAACTGTTTTGAGGAAACAGAGCCGCCTACATGTTTTTATTGACATGTGACGTGCTGGAGCTCAGGCTCGCACGATGTTTGATTTGTGTGATGCATGCATTAGTGCTGGAGCGAGAGCTCGCACTAGAGTTTTACATGCATAGGTGCTAGAGTATAACTCGCACCAGATTTCACATGCTTGTTCGTGACACGGTGCTAGAGTCTAACTCGCACCAGATTTTACATGATTTTCGTGACAGGGTGCTGGAGTTTAACTCGCACCAGATTTTATAAGATTTTCATGTGATTTATATATATAGTGCTAGAGCCTAGCTCGCACTAGTTTTACTGGATTTATTGAGAGTAGCGTTGTCTGCCCTTGGAGTCAGCCAAAAGGCCCAACAGGCTCAAAAGACCTCTTAAGTGGGGGGTGAGAGTGATGGATGAGGTTGGCGGCCTTGTGGGGATGTAAAGCGGGCTCTGCCGATTTTACTTGATTTGATGAGAGTGCTGAGCATCGCTCGCACTGATTTTATGAGAACATGCAACGAGCCGTGCTTGGAGCATCGGGTAGACTGTGTGTCACCGATTTAATAGGCTCGCACGTGCGTTTTGAGACATGGCATGAGTATTGAGAAACAAAACCTCTCTGTGGGAAGCAGGCCATTTGGGCTGGAGTACCTAGAGTGATATGGGTCCATGGAGTACGATGTACCGTGCAAGTAGCATGGAGTACGATGTACCGTGGGGTATCTTCGGATACGGTATCTTTGTGATACGGGTATCTTCGGATACGGTATCTTTGTGATACGGGGTATCTTCGGATACGACATCTTCGGATGCGTGGGATCGGATAAGACTGACGGGTTGGATTGACCCACCTCCCGGGCGGTTCCCGATCAGGGTGAGACCTCGCACACTAGGATCCGTGTAGCTAGAGGGACTCACGAGGACACACATGGCCATAGTCCTGGTTATTGCCGATATACAGATGTTGCCTAGTCTCGCATGTCGACGATTTTGATGAGATCAAACCGAGTTTTAAATTAAATGTGCATGATGGTTATTTCCATGCTTTTTAAACCCATATGTGATGTAAACGAATTTTCATGATTTTGTGTGAGTCAGGATCACCCGAAGGAGGGGTCGAGTCCTGACATTACGGTGAAATTTTAAACGAGAAAGATATGATTTTGAATATAATTGCATGTTGAATTTTTCGTGCAAATGTGTTTTACATAACATCATAACTCATATCATCTGTTTTAAAATGTGTGGAGAAAGGGTGGTTTATGCATGGCACTACGTTCATGTAGGTAGTATGGTTACCTACTTGTTCGTAGGATTGCCTTACTGAGTTTGATGTGCTCACCCCTTTCATTTTCTCCCACAGATAATCTCCAGTAGATGTTGAGGCGACTCAGTACTGCATTCCGGATGTCCGCTGCTGCCCATCATTTAAGGTATATACACTTGTACATATTGTATCTAAATAAGCATAGCACAGTAGCATGTTTGTAAGTAACTTTAGGGGATGTATAAATATTGTAAACAATTATAAATGACTGGAGAAGAAATAAGTTAGATGGAAATTGAATGGTGGGACTGGCATTGACGCACAGCCCAATTTGTTAGTGGAGTGTGGTCACGATCAGAGGAATGGTAAGTATGAAATAGAAATAACAAAACGCGAAAAATTAACTCTGATTTTTAGGTAGTTTGGGTCGTGACACAAACAAACAAAAATAATAATACAAAATAAATAAACAAATAATATAATATACATATATATATATTAATATAATATATATAATTAATATATATATATAAAACATAGCATGTACGAAATTGGCTTAGAAAAGCCAATTTCGTCTGCTATGTTTTCGAATTGGAAAACATAAACAGAGAAGGGCTCAGCTGGGCGGGAGAAAAAGCAAAAGAAAAGAAGAAGAAGAGGAGAAAGGAAGGAGAGGTGCTTGGCTGGAGAAGAAGGAAAGGAAAGAGGAGAGCTGGCCAAGGAAGAAGGGAAGAAAACCAGGAAGAAAGAGAAAAGAAAAGAGGGAAGTTGCTGGCCGGGAGGAAGAGATGAGAAGAAAGAAGAGAAGGAAGCTGATTTCCGCCGAGGAAGAAAGAAAAGAGAATAAAAGAGACGAAAGGGGAAGAGGTTGCAGCAAACCGGGAATGTGCAGGGAAGGTTGAGGGAGACCGAAGGCAGCACCGAGTGCAGGAGAATCTGGAACAAAATAGAGGCTGAAGAGATAGCAGAATCGTGGGAGAAGGAGGCCTAATTGGGAGCTGGAAATCGAGACAAAAAAAGGACCAGAACATAAATGAAGCTGGAACCGAGGGTGTGCAGTGGAAGTTGAGGAAGAAGGAGAAATCGAGAAGCAAAAAAACGAAGCTGGAAATGAGGGCTGGAACAGAGGTAAGAGAGAAGGAAAAGAAACAGAACTGGGATTGAAGAGATAGCAGAACCGAAGGGAAAAAGAAGACTGCAATGGAGGCTGTAACCGATAGTAAATAGGAGAAACTGTGAGGGAGAAAGGGTGATCAGCTGAGAAAAAAGAGGAAGAAGAAGGGCTGACTGAGAGATGAGAAAAGAAAAGGAGAAAAGAAAAGGAGAAAAGAAAAGAAAAAAAAAGGAAAGAAAGAAGAAAAAGAAAATAGGAAAGGTAAGATATTTATGTATATATGTATTTTTTTGTTAATATACATGTATATATATATGTGGTAGTGTACATAAGCATGTTAGTGTAGATTGGAAGAGACAAAAAAAGGGGAGAAAGGGTAAATTTAATGTACATATATACATGTATGAATATATATATCTATATGTATACATGCTTGAGATATAGGCTTGGTGTGTATTAAGGTGTGTGAAATGAAAATGAAGGGAAAAGAGGTAAAAATCTATATGTATATATGTATATTTAATTTTACATGTATATATATATGTGATGGTGTATAACTATGATAAGGTAAATTAAATTAGATGTGACATAAAAATAAAAATGGGAGAGATGTGAAATAGACAAATTTATATATATATATATATATATATATATATATATATATATATATATATGTGTGTGTGATGATGAATAATGGGAACAAGTAATAATATATATATATATATATATATATATATATATGTATTCATGTGAATATATATATATATATATATATATATATATATATATATTTGGGTATATACATGTAAGTATATATAATGAATGGATATGCTAGTATATGTACATAAAAAATATATATATATGTATGCATATGTGATAAGGAAAAATGGAAAACAATGATAATATATATATATAGGAGTGTATATATATATATATATATATATATATATATATATATATATATATTTATTTATTTAGGTGCATATACATGTGGGGGTATATAAGATGAATGTGTGCTAGTATATGTACATACATAGAATGTATATAAATGAGATAGAGAAAAATGAAGACAAATAATAATATATATATATATAAGTATATATATATATATATATATATATATTCATGAGTATATACATGTAGATGTATATAATAAGGTGTATGTCAATATTTGTACGTACAAAATAATACGTGGTAAGAGAAAATATATAAACGTGTGTGTTGACCTAGGTGTATACAATAATACGTACACACGCAGTAGTAACGATCGGTTACAATTTTAACGCAATTCGGACAATTCGAATGAATAGAGTGCTAAGTATACAATTTCGGTGTAGGTGATTGTAGAAGGAATTAAAGGAAGTACTAGGAGGCTTCACCATTCGAATTCGAGATACCCGATAAATCGAGATAAGGGGTATTATTTAACTTATTTCTGATAATGCATTTTTGTTTCACCGATAAATGATTTTACGAAAGAACATATGATTTGAAATGAATTTCCTAAGGTATGAAGTGTATGGATGTTTTACATGTATTTATGTTTTTATATCCATATTGTTAAAGGAACTTTCGACAATTTCAAAAGTATTTAAGAAAAGAAATATTTGTTTTCGAAAGGGGATTGTGGGGGCCACCTCTTGAGTCCTACGGGAACAAAGTGCCACACAGTCTTTCTGTTTTATGAAAGAGTTTTCAGATTATAAGGAATTTGATTTTATTACTCGATATGAGTTTATGGGTTATAAAACCCAAGAAAAATTTTGAAAACTCTGTTTTGAGACTATAGGTTTCATGCATTGTTACTTCTTGTGGTGTTCTGGCTACACCACTTGGGGTGCCGGTACGTTGGCCCCTTTAGCACTTGACTCAACCTGTGTGGAAGATGTCGTGCTACTGGTGGTTTATGATGATGTTTTGGTAGTACCTCGTGCTCGCGCAGCACGCATAAATGTTTCCCGCACGGTGAGTGCCACAGGTGTCCGTGCCCTAGCTATGTGGTAGTATATGATAAGAAATAAGAAGATACTACCCATGTTTATAATTATTATTGCTGTATGAACCTGATCCAGTCTACAGCCCCCCCTTACCATGGCCATAGGTATGATGACTCTCCACGGAGAATGACACGTATCGCATGACTTAGTTATAGCCTAGTCTCCTCGATTTGATTATGAAAAATCGACTATGATGAATGAATGTGTTTTCATGATTACGAAATATTCATGAAATGTTTACGAAATGATTATGAATTATTCATGAAATGTTTCGAAATGACTATGAAATATGCATGAAATGTTTACGAAATGACTATGAAATATTCATGAAATGTTTACGAAATGATTTATGAAATGTTCATGAAAGGTTTATGAAAAGTTGTAAAATGGTTAAGCATGTGATTTGTTTTAAAGACACGGATGCTTTATGACGATTACGCATGAAATGGAAATTTATGTATTGCATTAAGTTTCATACTATGAATAACTTCAAATGCTTTTATATATCAGAACTGCTTTAAGAGTATTATCTTATTGGGCTTTTCCCCAAAAGCTCACCCCTCTACCTTCAGATCATTTGCAGTGTATCTATAGACGCTACCTGCCGCGTACACGACGTAGGCTGGTGGGAAGAGCTACCATAGGCTACTTTTTTGTACACGCAAAAAGGTATGCATTTACATTCCTGTACCAGACATATCTGTACGCACAGACACATATATTGAAATATTTCGTTGGGATGTAATTTGTAAGAAAATGATGTAAAGAATATGATTCTTGGGATTAGGTTGTAAGATGATTGGTATTAATCGATATCGATATATTGAGTTGTAAAAGTGGATTGGGAAAGTATGCTTAGTAGTTGTTGTAACGACCCATGACCCTCGAAAATCAGAGGATTTTTTTTTTTGAACTTAATTTACCCACTTATTCCCTTATTCACTTAGGCTGTATTCCTGTTCAGTGTCAATCCTTAAAATTATTCCATTTCATTTATTCTTATACAAGTTTCATCCCGACACATTACTTTCAATAGATGTCTGTGCATACAAAGATGTCTGGTAAAGTAATGTAATTGTATACCTTTGCTGCGTGTACAAAAAGTAGCCTAGGGTAGCTCTTTCCCACAACCTACGTCGTGTACACGGCAGGTTGCGCCTACGGAGCACTGCAAATAGTCTGAGAGGTAGAGGGGTGAGCTTTCGGGAAAAAGCCCAGTAAGAAGAATACATTTAAAACAGTCTTAGTGATTCAAATATGTAGAAAACATAAATATACGTATAATGATTACTTTCTGCAAACAAATATGAAAGACTTTCGAAAATAAGAAAGTCGGTAACATTATGATTCAAAACATAATTCTTTAAGTACATGAACTTAGCAGATATTACGTAAACTATTCGTATAATCAGAATTCCAAAACAGGAATATATGTCAAATCACATAATATAAAATCACATTCTGAAAACAGAGTTTAATTTTCAAATAGAGACTACATCGACCCATCTAATTATCATGCGGTAATAACCAAATCATCCTCCGTAGAGGGAATTCAGAACCCGAAGGTGAAATTCAGAACCTATGGTCACGACGAGACAGAACCCGAAGGCGAAATTCAAAACCTATGGCCACGGCGAGACAGAACCCGAAGGTGAAAATCAGAACCTATGGCCACGGCGAGAAATTCAAAACCTATGGCCACGGCGAGACAGAACCCGAAGGCGAAATTCAGAACCTATGGCCACGGCGAGACAGAACCCGAAGGTGAAATTCAGAACCTATGGCCACAGCGAGGTAGAACCCGAAGGTGAAATTCAGAACCTATGGCCACGGCGAGACAGAACCCGAAGGTGAAATTCAGAACCTATGGCCACGACGAGGCTGTAGATGGAATCAAGGTCATACAGCATTTCAGAACCACAAGGGCGAAGTTCAGACGCCACACAGGCGAAGTTGACATGCGTTGGCCCCTAGTCTCAAAACATACTATATTTCTCATATGCGAAAACATCGAATTAAAAATCATCTTGTTCGAAAGATCATTTCAGAAGACATGTTCTTATTTCAAAAGCACAAATACAGAAAGCATAGTCTTGATCAGAAATATAATTTAGAAACATGCATGAAAATCACACTTCATGTCTTTGTAAGCTTTCCTTAATCATGGTTCAGAAAGTAACTATTACCGTTTTAAATTATATCCTCTTACTTCGATTTATCGGAACTACCAATTCGAATAGTGACACCTCCACGTATTCTTCCTTAGATCCTTCTACGATTCTTCTACACCGAAATTTGTATTTCTTAGTATCCTATTTATTCGAATTACTTACGATGCGTCAAGATTGTAACCTTACTTACCTAGGGAAAATATACTTGAAATCGTAAAATACGTATAGTTATCTCTAAAACTTGCATAAATTCTTTACCTCGGTGTCTGTCCGCAGTCCTTAATTGCTTCGACTTAAGTCCGATCTACTCGGGTTATTTCTGTCGGAGCCCCTTTCCCTTGGGTTTCCAAATTCTTTGTGTCTTTTCCTCTATTCCAAATATATATACAATTATATATATATATATATATATATATATATATATATATATCCCCTTTTTTATTATTATTATTTTTCTCTCGGCTACTGTTTATTTTTCACTATTCACTTTGTTTTGGAATTTTCCCGCCTTTTCTTCTTTTCTTTCATTCTTTCATTCTTTCATTCTTTCTTTCTCGCAGGTAGCCGAAGCCCCTGCTCACAATCGTCGTCGCCTTCTTCCTCCCTTGGCGTTTCCTTCAGGCACTGATGGCTTCTCCGTTCACCCCAATACCAGTGGCCATATTGACCTCCGCCGTTTGCCACCGTTTCTGCCTCTCCCGATCACCTGTTTCAATCATCTGTTTTGGCAGTCTCCACTGTTTTTGGTTCCTAGTGGTAGGAAGCTTCTCCCCCAATAGCCAGCTCTCTATTTTCAAGTGCTGTACATTCGTTCCCCTATCCGTCTACTGCTTCTACCTTCCGCATAGTTCTCCTTGCCCATACTCTCTCATCTCTTTCTCGCTTAGTTTAAGTTTCCCAATGCTCCAAGTTACTAGCCACTACCTCCCCCTGCTTCAGCTTCTCGGTACACTCCTCATGGTTTTCTTTTTCTTTTTTTTCCTTCTCCCCTAAACTGCTTCATCATCATCCTTTAGTAACCAGAAATTCTCAAGTTAGGAACTCCTGAAAATTTTCAGCAAACGGGACTATCTTCTCTGCGTTTCCAGTCGTTGTGCAGATCAGCTGCTCTCACCCAGAGTTGGCTCTCGGGTTTTCCACTTGAAGTCTGTTTTCTACCCCTTTTATATTTCGGTTCCTTTTTATCTTGTTTCCTTCTCATCTTATCCCACCGAGAACAATCAAATCATCTCACCTTTCTTCACGTTTTCTGCTACAGTTTACTGCAGCAGAAAACACTCTCGGGTTTTGGCATGCAACTCCTGCTACAGGTTTACATATAATATATGTGTACTATATATATTTCCTAACAGAAATACACTACCATCTTGCCTCACCAAACACCCTCGGCCTTCACGTTTCTTCATCGCCCCTTTTCCTGTTTCAATTCCTGTCTTTCTCTCGGTATGTCCTATGCTCCCCTCTGTCATTTTACTGCTTCAGCAGTTGCATCTCTGTATGCTTTCCTTCAGTCTCACAAATCGTACCTTAATTTAATATCTTCAAGGCTTCCCTCTCTTCCACTACCAGTCCTAGTCTGTAGCTACTTCTGTCTTCGGTTTAGTTTAGTCTGTCCAAGTCCCCATTTCCCTCTTTTCACTACTGAATTTTTCAGAACATCATTTGTTTTCTTCCTTTCCTTTTATTCCACTCATAATACGTGTGTGTGTGTATATATATATATATATACACTATTCACCGAGTCCACCATCCTCAAATCCTGACATATCCGGCACTTACTTCTTATATGTATTATATATATATATATATATATATATATATATATATATATATACATATATGTATATTTATATTCATCCTTATATTCAACTTAGAGAATAATCAACATTTTCTTTTATATATATATATATATATATATATATATATATATATATATATATATATATATACTTGTTGAATTTCCCTGATAATATAAAAAGAATTTAACTTCATATATTATACTTGATTGTAGTGTAATGTAGCATTATACTTCACTTAGTAGTCTTTTCATTTTGTATTTATTCACATTACAAGTTTTAATACTCTATTTAATTGAATTCTCCTAAGCTTTTCATGTTAAATAAGAATTTAAAAAAATTTAAATTCTCTCAAGTCTCAAAATAGAAAATAAAAATTGAGTTTAAATCTTTGAGTAAGGATTTGTATCTTCGATTCCATTGACTACATTGTTATTCATGGATAAATCCCAACTCATGAAATTCAAGGTATTTACAGTTGTAGATATCTAGGATTGTTGGAAAGCATGCTTGGTAGTTGTGGATATCTAGGATTGTCGAAAACAACTGAATTGCAGGTGGGTAGGCTCATATATAAGCCGTTATGCTGCCGAAATTTCTATCGGTCATATAAGTTAAAGTATGGAAAATTAATTATAGTTACAAGTAAAGAATTAGGAAAATTGTTTTGACACTGCACAGGAATACAACCTAAGTGAATAAGGGAATAAGTGGGTAAATTAAATCTAAAAAAGAAAAAAAAATTTCCCCCGATTTTCAAGGGTCAAGGGTCGTTACATGTTTAATGTGCATTTACATGACCTTATATATTGTACAACAATTACATCCCCAATATTGCATCCATATTCATCAATGTGTTGTGATGTGTTTAGGTACAAAACTATACAAATGTGTATACCTTTCGATCGATGGGAAAGCAGCGGATACCGAAATGCGAGTCCTCATTCGCTCTCTAGCTATTGAAAATGCTCTGTAGAGAGAGGAAAAATAAAAGGGTGAGCTCACTAGCTCAGTAAGGCAATTATGCAAGCAAGTAGATAACTACATTATCTACATGACAATAATGCTATGCTTTAAATCATTGTGTTTCCATATCACATTTGAAGCATGTTTTTTATGTATAAAATATGCAACATATACAACCATTTTCGTATATATGGAAATCATAAATCTATCACACAAAAGGACATTTCATGCGCTTCATTCATGGACATGTATTTTTCCACATTTAACATTTTTAAATGAATTATCGAGACTCAACATTTCCCTCAGACTATCCCAATCCATTTAAAATCATATAAAACATGTTTTCATTCAACAAATATCAAGGCTCCTCCCGTCCCTCGAGATACCTCGATCCGCATAAACAATATGAAATAATATATTTATACATATCATGTAACATGCGAGATTAGGTAGGTATTATGGTAAACATATAGGAACTATGGCCACATCCTGATCAGTGATCCCAAGCTACACGGTACCTAGTGTACGAGGCATCACTGCTGCAACGATAGGTGGGTCAAATCCTCCCTGCCAGCCTATAATATAATCTAGTCCGAAGACTCATATAGCTCAAAGACTGCACGGTACAGTGTACTTTGTGCTATGTACACGATACAACGTACTCTGTGGACCCCATTTCATATCAATCACCCATTTCATGTCTCATATTGCTCGTGCGAGCAATCTCATCCATGTAACACACAGTCTACACGAGGTATCTAGCATGGCTCATGCATGTCATATCAAATCCATGTGTGAGTAATCTCCAACACGGGTTTTATACATATCAAAATCGCACTGCGAGCAATGCTCCAACACATCATCACATATATCATAGCAAAATACAGTGCGAGCAATGCTCTAGCACGTTTTATGGATAATTCATATAAAATCTAGTGCGAGAAACTCCCCAATACTATACCATGCATAAATATGTGAAATCTAGTGCGAGTAACACTCCAGCATAATTACATGTAGAAAATATATAAAATGCAGTGCGAGCAGTGCTCCAGCACGATTTGTTTCCACACAAACTCGATAGATGGCACACTTTCAAAATAATCGTTTTCATAATCATGATTTGCACCACAATGTGCTATTTTATATAAATCATGTAAATACTTACCAATCTATCCATGTACTTGCTAAAAAGTAGTAAAAACAATCAAAAACATGCATTTCATGCTTTTCGTGAGTTTTCTGAATTTTTGATATTTTACCCTTAATAGGGGTAAAATCGTAATTTACCCATATCAGGTTTGTATAAATTTTATTCTATTTCTATAGCCCTTGGACTTTTTAAGTGACTGTATATGACTCGAAAAATACGCATAGCTACCTCTAACTACTCAAAAAATTCCCTTACCTCGAATCACGTTGAGCGTGCTCACTTTTCCAACACTACTGATCACTCGGTCCATTTTGCTCCTCATATAATCTATGGAGTTGCACTGTCATGACCCTTCATGACTTAACCAAAATCACTACAAATTTTTCACATTTTAACTTACCTTTCTCCTTATCAATGGTTGGGCTGTGATTCGATGTCAGCATCCTCGCTTACCATATCATCCATTATCATACATACATGTCAATGTACTATTTCTGATTATAATTTCTTTTATAATACATGTGAGCTCATATAAAATCTGATACAAATACATTCCCCATAATATATATCGTATACATTACTATGCTGTTTATATGTTTAGATACAGAACCGTACAAAATATGTATACCTGTCGATCGATAGGAAATGGCAGCGGACAACAGGAATACTATCCCTCAAACGCTCTCACTCTACTGCTGATGCTCTGTAGAGAGATGTGAAAGAAAATGGGGGTGAGCTCACAACTCAGTAAGGAAATCAGGCAAGCAAGTAGACATCTACACTATCTACTCAAAATAATGCTATGCCTCAAAATATCATTTCCTTAACTCACTTTCAAAGCATGTCTTTAAAATATATATATATACTTGTACAGATTAAATCCCATGTACAGAAATCATGCTTTTGTTCTCAAATATAGGCATATAGTGCAAAATAATGCATCTTTATAATATCACAATGCCTTTAGATAAATCATGTCATTTATGTTCAAATCACAGTAACTATGGCATTTAAATCATTCATAACACAATAATCAGATTCCGACCCATCCCTCAGGTCTATCTGTATCATAAATAAATCAATCAGGTGATATATCATGTGAGACTCTGTGGTGAAATGCAATAATATCCTGGACTATGGTCATATCCTATAATGGTGATCCCAAACAACTCAGAATCCTAGTGTGCAGGGCATCACTACTGCAACGGGAGGGGGGTCAGTCCATCACAACCGTCAGCTATAACCTCCTCAACTCCACAACACCACATGGTACAGTGTACCCCATGCCACTCGCACGGTACAACGTACTCCGTGGACCCTACATCACAGTTGGGGTGCCTGCCATAGGTCTTAGCCCTTAAACCATGGAATATAAATACCACGTCTCTAAATCCACATACGAACATCTCATAGTGTGACACTGAGTCCACACAAGGAAATCAAGCATGGTTTTTCAACATGTCTTATATATCACATAAAATACAGTGCGCGCCTTTGAGCGCGATTCACAGTCGACACTCCGCTCAAACACTGTTTCACATCACAAACTCAACTCTAGTGCAAGTAAACCTCCAGCAACTAGGTCATGCATAGTTCATGTATCAAATCAAGTACGAGCAATAGCTCCAGTACCATGCTATGCACAAAACTCATCAAATCAAGTACGAGCAATAGCTCAAGTACTATGTCATGTATAAATCATGAAGAATCGAGTACGAGCAACTCTCTAGCACTTTGTCATGCATCTCATGAAAAATTTGAGTACGAGCTAATCACTCCAGCACTCTATCATGAATAAATTATATAAGACTGAATACGAGTAATATCTCCAGCACCCTATCATACATGTCATGGAAATCTAGTGCGAATCATACATCAGCACTAATATATGTGGAAAATATATGAAATCAAGTGCGAGTTGTGCTCTAGCACAATTTATTCTCACATAATTCGATAGATGGCTCTTTAAAAGGGGATGATTTTCAAAATATCAAAATCAGTACTATAAAGTGTGCTTAATTCACATCAACCTTAAAAACATTAGCTCATCTTTTTACTCTTCTGCTAAACAGCAGTAAAACTCTCAAAATGGTGGTTTCCATTTTTTTTTTACAACCTTTCCCAAAAGTTGTTTTTTTTCCTAACTAAGGGTAAAATCGTAATTTATCACTATCGGATCATAATAATTATTATTCACTTTCTCTGATCCTCAAAGTTTTTAAGTGAATATAAAAGCAGACGAAAATACGTGTTGGCACCTCATAAGTCCGATGGCAATGCCAACCTATACGCCTTATCTCTCACTCGATCAAGTATCTCAAAGGGTCCAATATAGCGAGGACTCAGCTTTCCTCTTTTTCCAAATCTCGCTATGCCCTTGGAAGGAGAAACTTTCAGAAACATTGATTCACCAACTGTAAACTCTAGTGGCCTTCGTCTCTTGTCAGCGTAACTCTTCTGTCTACTCTGAGCTGTCCTCAGTCTCTCTACAATCAAATGGACATCCTTAGATGCTTGTGTAACCAAGTCAGGAGCGAAAATCTTACGATCACCCACTTCTTCCCATCCAATAGGGGAATGACATCTATGGCCATATAAAGCCTCATATGGTGCCATCCCGATACTCGAATGATAGCTATTGTTGTAGGTGAACTCGACTAGTGGTAAGTGATCATCCCAAGAGCCTCTAAAATCTAGCACACATGCTCTCAATATGTCCTCCAGAGTCTGTATAGTCCTCTCTAACTGACCATCTGTCTGAGGATGGAAAGCAGTGCTCAAACTCAACTGGATTCCCATGGCTTCCCGAAAATGTTCCCAAAAGTGAGAAGTGAAGCGGGAATCCTTATCAGAGACTATGCTCACTAGTACACCATGTAACCTCACTACCTCCCGTACATACAACTCTGCCAATGAACTCAGAGTTTCGATAGCTCTCATAGCTAGGAAGTGGGCTGACTTCATCAGTCTGTCGACGATCACCCATATAGCATCGTGATTCCTGCGGGTTCTCTATAAACCCATCACGAAATCCATAGTGATATGCTCCCATTTCCATGTCGATATAGCTAGAGGCTGTAATAACCCTACAGGCTTCTGATGCTCTACCTTCACCTACTGACATACGAGACATTTCACCATAAAATTTGTTACATCTCTCTTCATACTCGACCACCAATACACCTTTTGAAGATTTTGATACATCTTGTTACTTCCCGGATGTAACGTGTACCTCGACGAATGAGCTTTCACCAATATCAATCTCCTGAGTCTTGGATCCTCGAGAACACACAATCTATCTTTGAACCTCAGCAGTCCATCAGAACTCAACTCAAAATCAGACACTATGCCCCTCTGCATCTGACCACTCACATCAATGCAAAACAGATCAGTCTGTTGAGCCACTCTGATCTTGTCCAACAAATCTGGCTCCAAGTGCATATTAGCTATCACATAACCTGTATCCATGTCAGAAGGCACAACTCCCAGACTGAGGCTAGCAAACTGCTCTAACAACTCATGTTCCCTAACCATCATATATGATACCATCCCTAGGCTCTTCCTACTCAAAGCATCCGCTACAACGTTAGCCTTACCCGGATGATAAAGTATCTCGCAATCGTAGTCCTTCAGAAGCTCTAGCCATCTTCTCTATCTCATGTTCAATTCTTTCTATGAGAACAGATACTTGAGGCTCTTGTGATCGGTAAATATCTGAAACTTCTCACCATACAAGTAGTGGAGCCATACCTTCAACGCAAACACTACTGTTGCTAACTCCAAATCATGGGTCGAATAGTTCTTCTCACGATCCTTCAGCTGTCTGGATACATAAGCAACTACTTTTGTGAGACCCCGTATAGGTTTAACCTTGAACATATGTAAATGAATTCATAAGTATGATGATGTACTAGTAATATGAAGCATATGTGATATACAGTCCATAAGTTAAATGTACACACTTGTAATAAGAGATGGTGATTGTATGTACAAGTTACATTAAGTATGAATATGAAGAAATGGACTTAAACATGTGATGAACGTGAATGGAATGAGAAATGAGTAGTGTAGTAAATGGAATAAAGATTTACATAAGTTATGCACTTTCATTTAGTTATATATTGTATATATTTGGTCATGCAAGAATTACACACAAGTTTTAATGTGTACAAAGTGTGATTGGATGTCATTTTCAAGTCTCGAGGATGGATGAATGAGGAAATGACTATGGCAGCAAATTAATGATGTTTTGAGTGAAGCTACTGCAGGAAAACTAAAAAATATGAAGGTCCAGGAAAACTAAAAAATATGAAGGTCAAATCAATCTCATAGGATGAGAGATCGATCTGAAAGAACCAAAATGAACTTATTTTGAGCTATGGAGCAGGACAAATCGATCTCCAATGGAGTCAGATCGATCTGCTAAGCATTCTGTAATGAGAGGATCGTTTTTAAGGAAAACAGATCGATCTCCTTAGCTCTCTATTTGAGACAGATCGATCTCAAGACTAGACAGATGGATCTCCTTAAGGATTCTGTAAAGAGCATATCGATCTCCTACAAGGGGCAGATTGATCTCCAAGAGGAAAATTGGCCTTCGACAGATCGATCTCATCAAGGGAGAAGATCGATCTGGGAGTGGTTATATTAAGTGAAAAGGACTACCAAACGTGCAGAAATCGATCTCTACAAGGACCAGATCGATCTCATAAGCCTGCATCTATAAAAAGAGCAGGGGATTGAAATGAAAACTCATAACTCTTCCTCCACCAAACCTCACCTGCCATTTTCTCTCAAAACCTAAGCTTTCTTACTCTAAAAAAATCACTACATTCTGGCCAGTTTTGGAAGAAGATCAAGAAGGGAAAGTTATTCCTTGAAGCAAGGAGAACAACATACCCAAAAATGACCTATTGATGTGATCAAGAGAAGGAGTTGTTGTTACCACAAGTTTGGCTAAGAAAAAGGGGTAAGTTCTTCAACCCTTAAGCTTTAAATAAGGATTCTAGACATTGTATGGGTTGAATGGTATGCAGAATGTTGATAAGAATGATTTGTAGTGATGAGTGAGTAATGTTAAGAGAAATTTAAGAAGAGGGAAATCTATGGGAAGCTTAAGAAATAGTTTAATGAAATAAGTGATACAATGGAAAAGTGATATATGATTTAAAGGCTTGAAAGGTATAAATGGGAGAATAATTGACAATGAGGATATTTGGGAGAAAGAAAAGAATTGACTTAATGGTTATGTGTGTAGATTGGAAGAACGTAGAACACGGCTAACCCGAATCGCGAACGGAGCATACGTGACAAAGAAAATACGAGCATGATTCGAGGTAAGGGACTGTGTGTTAACGATAGAGATGTTCGTACGTATTTTACGGTAATTTCGTATTGCTAGAATTAGTACAATACTATGATTCTATGAAATGATATGGAGCATGAAATGTACTATGATATATACGTATTAAGAAATAGGATGGGGTAAGGAAATAACATGATATGCATGTTTTCAATGTTTTTCTCAATTTTGTATTGATATTGGTGATTGAGAAATGATGATGATAGGTTGGCTAATTTTTACATGTTTTAGCATGGAGAGGCATGCTGCATAAATAAACATGTTTTGAGTTTTTAAAAAGAGAAAATAGCCACCTATCGGATTTGAGATGAGATTTGGTGTTGGAGCTCTAGCTCACACCCGTTTTAATGACTTTAACTATGTGCTAGAGTGTTAGCTCTCACATGTTTCTATGTTTCTGATGTGCCGTGTTGGAGTTTAACTCGTACGATGGTTTTGAGAAAGTGTTGAAGCTTTGCTCGCACTTGTTTTTACTAAGTTGAGGTAAACTTGGGGGTTTGGGACCCAATGGGATGCCAGCCGATGGCCTCGGAATGGGCTGGACCTTAACGATAAATCTTACCGCACTAGAGCCTTGCGATGGCTGTGTGTCACGCGAATTTGCTCGCCTGGTATATGAGAGATGGTTCAGGATGAAAAATCCATCGGAGTTGGAGTATAGACTTGGGTCCACGGTCGTACATAGTACTGTGTAGTTGTCCATTGGTATACTATGTACCGTGTTAGGTGCACGTGAGTACGAGTATCGCGTAGATGGCACATGGTGTACCTTATACCGTGAGTATATGAGGAGATGAGGTTAATTGAGATGAGCCGGAGGGTAGGACTGACCCATCCCCCTTCAGGCGAAGTGATGCCCTGTGCACATCTGATCAATAAGGCATTTGATCACTGACTATGGCCATATGTCGTGGATATTAGATTGCCAAAAATTCCATGTCTATCTCAAAGATTTGAGAAATAGAGATAACTCGGAAAAGAAAGAGATTTGAGGAAAAGAAATGATTGAGAAAGTCAAGAGATTTTGTGTTTTGATAAATCTCTGATTTAAACACTCGTGTCGTGAGGGCATTGTTTTATGAAGCATGTTTTAAAATGGAGGCATGACATCTATGATTTACATGAAAATGCAAATGAGAAATGTATGTTTAAAAGCATTTTCGTATAATAATTCCATTTATAATGAAAATATGGTTCTGGTTTATACATGCATGGGTTATGTAGGTAGTATGATATCTACCTGCTAGCATTCATTTCCTTACTGAGCTATGGTTTGCTCATCCCACTATTTTTTCCCTCCAGATACTGAGAAGTAAGGCGGTGCGGTGGTCTCTGAATCTCTTTTTGTGTTGGATAGCTCCCACCAATCGTAAAGGTATAAGATTTGTATACACAAGAGTATTTTGTATCTATTATCTTGTATCGTACAGTTGTACCTTGGAAATGTAACAGTTTTATGGGGATGTTATGTAAAGATATTAATATTCAATCAATCTTGTATATTTACACACACACCTGGGAGTGTGAATTAAATCTTAAATATTTTCGCTGTAAATTTTTGGAACTTTAGTAATTGCATCACCTCACAGCCCAATCGTAGTAGCGTAAGTATGGATAAAGGACACCCGGAAGTAGGGTGTGACAACATTCCCATCCTGCATCAATACACAGCCCAATCCTTGATGCGAAGCATCGGTATACACTACAAATCCTCCTGAGCTGGTAGGGATAGTGAGAATTGGAGCGATGGTCAATCGATGCTTCAGCTCCTGAAAACTCTTCTCACAATCCTCGTTCCATACGAAGGGTACTCTCTTCTGAGTGAGACGTGTCAATGGAGTAGCCAACTTCAAAAATCTCTCAATGAATCTCCGATAGTATCCTGTTAAACCCAGGAAACTCCTGATCTCGGTGACTGTCCTCGGTTGTTCCCACTAAACTACAACTTCTATCTTAGATGGATCTACTGATACATCATCCCTCGACACAACGTATCCCAAAAACGAGATTTGTGACAACCAAAAGTCACACTTACTGAGTTTAGCATATAACTTCTGCTCTCGTAGAATCTGCAATACAATCCTGAGGTGCTCCTCATGCTCTTCCTCGGATCTCGAGTACACCAATATGTCATCGATGAGGACGATAACAAACTGATATAAATATGACTTGAACACATCGTTCATCAAAGCCATGAAAGCCGCAGGAGCATTCATCAATCCGAATGGAAAAACCAAGAACTCATAATGGTCATATTGGGTACAAAACGCTGTCTTAGGTACATCTCCACTCCGAACTTTCAGCTGATGATACCCAGACCTCAGATCAATCTTGAAAAAGACCTGTGCTCCTCGAAGATGATCCAACAAGTCGTCAATGCGTGGAAGAGGATACCTATTCATGATGGTGGCCTTATTCAACAATCAGTAATCTATACACAATTGGGGGTTCCCATCCTTCTTCCTTATGAATAAAAAAGGTACTCCCCAAGGTGAAACACTCAGTCTAATGAAACCCCTATCCAATAGTCCTGTAACTGTCTCTTAAGCTCTTCCGGCTCAACTAAAGCCATGCGATAAGGTGGTCTTGAAATAGGCTCTGTACCAGGCACCAAGTCTATACAGAACTCTATCTCTTTGTCTGGTGGTAATCCTGGCAACTCATCCGAAAAAACATCTGGGTACCCACTGACCATAGGAATATCTAATAACTTTGGATACACCCGTATCTACCGCGTATGCAATGAAACCTTCAACATATTCGTTGCTCAGTCAGCAGAGTATATCGTTATTGTAATCGTAACTACTATTTTCATTTCTTTTCGTTAAACTTTACAACATATCTAATAGCGTTAGGAAACATAACTGTCTTATCATAACAATCTAAAACAGCAAGGTTTGCAGATAACCAATTCATTCCTAAGATTACATCAAAGTCGCTCATACTTAGCAATATTAGATTGGCTGTCATATCCTTGTTTCCTACTCTCAACTTGCAATCATTAAATAGATACTCTACAAGCTGACTACTATTCATAAGCGTACTAATCAACATCATCATACATAATTGTGTACGCTCTACATGTCTTGCTAACTTACATGCAAATAAAGGTGATACAAATGAATGCATGGCACCAGGATCAATTAAAATATATGCTTCAATATCATGAATTTGGATGTTACCTCGTATCACATTCGATGAAGCATCAGCTGTGCCCTGGTCCAAAGCATGTATGCGCCCTCGACCGATCACTTGCTTCCCTTCTCTTCTGTTGTCGTTCTCCTCCTCGAAGCAAAAGGATCAATTGGAGCTCTCCCTGGCTCCCTGCCCTTCAGTGAAACAGTCTCAACCATCTCCGGGTAAGCTCTAGCAATATACCCTGGTTTCCCACATCGAAAACACACTATAAGAGTCAGAGGATAAGGTCTACCTCCATGATGTCTACCGCATCTACTGCATTGATCGGTAGTAGGCCTTTGTCCTCCAATGACAATACCTTTCGCTGGAGCTATGGTTGGATAAGTAGGAGGTTTAGCAGGTCTCTCTCATGCCTCATCAATCTGTGGTCTCCTACCGAAGAGTCTCCTCCCTCCTCGATAACTGAAACCTCTATCTCTAGACGGTCTCTTCCTCTCTCTATCACGGCTCCGACTAAACTTTTCGAACTCGAAAGCATTCCTCTCATAATCCTGCTTGCACAGTTGCGCCCTGCGCACTGCTTCCTCATACGTGGCTACATCAAATGGGACCAATCTGGATCGCAGAACCAGTCTCAGTCCATCAATGAACCTGTGGACCTTCCTGGTCTCACTATACATGGTGTCTGGGTCATATCTCCCCAAGGATAAAAACCTAGTCTCATACTCGGTTTAACTTGTGGCTCTTATAGCTCACATTAGGCTTTTATGTAGCTTTTAAGTGTTAAATCATTTCACTAACACTTAAATCTAGTAAATACTCTTCTTATGATTTAAATAACTTAATACATGTTTGTACATATATAAATCATGAGGAACAAGCTACATAAAAATACGGGTCTGACATGCATGTAATTATTTATCATATTAAATACAGTTTATTTACTTGTATTTTACTTTTAATACAGTCTATTTAACTTATTGGGCACGTTTACTCTTATTGGGTCTTATTCACTTTAATTGGGCCTAACCCTGTCTTAGCTCATTTTCACTTTACTATTTATTTCATCTGGGTCTATTGGGCTTATTGGGCTCATTAACATTTATTGGGCTTTGTCTGAGGCCCATTGCCTTATTTTGGGCCGAGACCACATCGGTTTGGCCCATGGTGTCTCTCGGCCATGGCATGTAGCCGAGCACCATCACGCCACCCTTAGCCGATGGCTTGCCATCACCACGCCATTTGCTAGCCAAATTCACTTAGGCATTTTATCAAACACCTTTCATGCATGCCTTAAGCTATTTCCATGGTTCATGTTGGCATTTTATTAAACACCTTACATGCCAACATCATACAACCATTCAATTCAACAAACTGATCAAAACTAATCATACCATCATCATCCATCCATCTTAACTAGTCCATATATGCATTTAAACAACATGGGTATTCATTAAAACTCAAATACCCATTTTCGACCAACATGTGTTCATGGTGTTTTAGGTTGTTTTGTCATACAATTCATACACCAATCAACTCCATATAGTCCCTAGATAAACATACTTGAAGTTGGAAGCTTAAAAACTTACCTAGCTTATAGTTCTCACTTTGGCCGAAACTTTGCTTGATTTTCGCCCCTTCAATATAGCTTCTCTATGGTTGGTTTTGAAGTATGTTATTCCTCTCTCAATATGGAACAACTTTCACAAATATCACTTGTTCCAAATATGTCTCTAGGTAGGTGATTTCAAGAGTGAGAAAGCTTAAAAGCTTATGTTTCCATGGTGATTTAGACTTTGCTTAATAAAGAAGATAATTCCCACTTAGCCAATTCTGATTTTGTTTCCTTACATTTCAGCCATTATTACCTAAAAATCAGCTCATGGATTGGGCTTGTCAATTGGTTTGGGCTTGGCATAGTTTTAGGCTTAACTTTAATGGAATTGGGCTTTAGTCTTTTTAACTATTGGGCTTTCCTATTCATCTTATTGGGCTGGATTTTCAATGTCATTTGGGCCTTCAATTAGTCTTGATTTCAGCCCATTTAATTGGCCCAAAGATTCGACCCAACAAGCTTATACACTTGGCCCACCAGTTTTTGGCTTAATGGGCTTTATCCTTTTAACCAATTGGCCCAAATGCTTTTTCTTAAATTTTCAGCCCACTTTTATTCAATCCATTAGCATTTTAAGTCCATTTTCTTATGTTTGGCTGAATTTCTAAATATTGGTAGCCCAAAATAATTTTTCTCTTTCATTTACCATGGTTTGGTTAAGTTTTAACCATGATTAATTCAATAGCCAAAGTCAACATTCCAAATTTGACTTTTGTTGACTTTTTGTCATTGAAAACATTTGACTAAAGTCAACTATCCCAAATGTAGGCATTTAAATGTTTAGTTAGTCCATCTCCACGTTTTGGACATCCTTAATAACTGAAAATGCTAAAAACACCTCAAACAATTTATTTTGAGCTCGTTTAGGCTTTGGTTTTTCCTACTTCAACGTATTCAGAACCAAACCAAACCAACTTTCCTTCTTGAACTACCCTTATTTTGATATTCTAAATTCTTATCTTCAATCAGAATGGTTGGCATACCTTCGGTTTAGCCTGTGGCCGTTATAACCCTCATTTAGCCTTTTCACAACGTATATACATTTGTTTACTTCGTTTGCATTTTCATTTCAGTAAACACTCTTCTTATGATTCAACTAATACAACTAAATGTTTATACATAAGAATCATAAGGAATATAATACAAAAGTGTGGGTCTTACACTTGCCCCTTATCTAGCATTCCCAATTATATATATATATATATATATATATGTATGTATGTATGTATGTATGTATGTATATTGTCATGTTATTCAAAATTTTCCACCAAAAGTAAATTTTTTGCGAACTTCTATTTAGAATATTCTAAAATTACTTCACTAATCAAATTAAAACTATAAATAAGGCTAACGGGAACATTAGGTATTTGGGCTATTTGTGATTGCAAGAATATTTCGTTCAAAAACAATTTTTTTTTTATTTTGTATCTATGCAAGTGTTTACTTTCTTCTTTATTTTGTTTATTTCTAATACATAAAATATTTGGTATAATCTAATATAGTATATCAAAAACAAAAGTATTTGGTAAAAAAAATATATAATTTCTTCTTATTTTATTTGAATAAAATATTACTTCATTTTTTTCAATTTGTTTCACCGTTAATTGGCTCATTTATTCAACAGTGATTCTATCAAAGTTTTGTTATTTTACATCATTTTACATTTTCAAATCAATAATATTAAATACATAGACAAAATAATAATAATATTGAATAAAATCATCTTCCGTAATATAAACAAATTAATTATATCACATTCAAACTAACAAAACTTCCTTACAATTATACATTATTAGTCCATAAATGATGAACATAAGATATTTCTAGAAAACAAATAAAAACATTTTTTTCTAGGATGTTTTTTCATTTCCATTTTCATTTTCTAAAAATATTTTCTACTATACATTTTTCCTATGCATTTTATATTTTTTTAGTTTAACACATCTTTATTTTATTTAAACTTTCAGGTTTATAAATATTATTATAAAAGATGAAAATGATACAAATTGAAAATTTTTAAATACTCAATAAATTATTTATTTATTTTATCATTATTTTTGTTGTTACAATCATTTTATTTATTGTCAGTAGAATATATAATTGAGTGAAAGTTATTTACTTTTGTTAAGACACATAAGACATAGACCTATAAATGCTTCAGTTGGGAGATTGCGGCTATGAATGATGAAAAAATTATCAAAATTAGAAGGAGATTGAAAAAAAATTTAGAAGGTAATTATTCGAAAGAATATAGTAATATTAGAGTTGAAAGAACACATTACCTTTAATAAGAATAAGTGGAAGAAAATAATTCATGTTAACAACTTAACATGAGTTAATATATTAGTTCATGTAACATTACACCAATTTATTGGGTGAAAAGCTTTGATGATGATAATGTTAGTAGAATATAAAATTTGTTTTTCTTTTTATTATCTATCATAAATTTTAAAGATATGGATACATAAATTTGAGAATACTATGAATTTATGTATGTACACATATATTTGAGAACACAAAACCATATTTATATTAGAGGAAAAACAAAATGGGATAATATGGAATTGTAAATCCTTCTAAATATGAATTACATTAATTGTAATCAACAAGGAAAGTTGCACCTGTCAAATATATTTTTCTCATGCTTTATTTATTTGTTGAGCATCCAATTACTTAAAATCAATTAATAATAAAGGAAGAAGTCAACTTGAATATAAAAGCACATAAAACTCAATATTTAATATATATTAAATAACACTATTTTAACACTCTTTCTTTTATCACATATGGATGAAAACAAAAATCCTTATCATGTGACGTAGTAGGTACGAATTATAAAATGAAACTTGAACTTTAATAACGTACATCAAACCTAAAATAAATTGATATTAGATAGAAAAATTAATTTAAATATATTCACAAGAAAAAAAAACTTAAATATAAAAAATTACAAAATAAAAACTCAATGTTTATCATATGCAAAATAACATCAATATATATTCTATAAGACTCATAAATTAATATGTACTCTTTATGATTTTGTGATATATAGACAAGTCACAATTGATATAAATCATGAGAAATTGATGTTTTGAAGTTGTAAATGTGTATGAAATGTAAAATGGATGGTTAAGTAAATCAAATACCGATGTAACAGTGACTTTGGGAAGAAAATGCAGCAGAACTACTTCTGAAGAGGAGCAGATCGATCTCCCATTCAATGCAGATCGATCTTGATGAGGTTCTAGGTAGAACAGATTGATCTCATGTAAGGGCCAGATCGATCTCCTTAAGGTTCTAAGTAATGTAGATCGATCTCATGCTTAGGAGCATATCGATCTCACTAGGCCTGAAAGGTCGGTTCTGAGGAGAAAAGTGCAGGGCAAATCGATCTCATGTAGTTAGCAGATCGATTTCTAAGAGCTAATTCTATAAATATTGGACCTCTGCAACATTTGTTTCACGAGAAACATCAAACCTTCCAAGAAACCAAGCTAAACCTAACATTTCTAATCCAGAAACTTCATCTTTTAAGTAGTTTTGAGTGAGAATTAGTTAAGCAAAGTTGTTCTTAATCAAGAGGAGAACAACATACTTGGAAACAAGAATTTGGAATCAAAGATTGAAGAAGCAAGGAGGACTTTACCAATTTTGGAGAAAGAAAGGAAAATTTCAGCTAGGTAAGATTCAATGCACCAAGTTCATATATGCTAATCTAGGTGTATTGGTGAGTTAATTGGTATATGCATAAATTGTTGAAAATAAATGGATCATGAAAAATATTCATACCTAGCTATTGGCATAAAAGTGAGAAAATGATGAAGAAGTTATGTTGGCATGGATTAAATGATGGAATATGCATGTATGGAAGACTGTAAGGTAGTTTTATGAACTGCATAAATTGGAAATGAGGAGAAATGAAGATGAATATATGAAAAATATGGCATAACACCATAAAGGGAGAAAGTGATGAGATTGATGCATTAAATTGAGATTTATGCAAAGGAAATAAAGTATATTACGGTATACTAACGTAGGTAATTATAACAGTTTCGAAAATCACATTGGAAACTGATCGAACTGCGAGGATTAGCAACACTGAGGAAGAGAGGTCACGTGATGTGATCCGAGGTAAGGGAATTTCATGAGTAGCTAGAGATAGCTACACGTAAATTGAATAGAATTTCAATATTATATTCTATATGAATTCTCGTAAATAGAAAGGTTATGAATTAGGGACTAATGAGGTAACTTGAGATTTTATCCAAAAATAGGATAAAAAGCCTTAGAAGCATGTTTGTGACTAACATTCATAGTTGCATGGATAGAATGGCTAATGTCTTCATGGATTGCGAAAACAACACATTTTAATGCAGATTTGATTTATTTGGGTGAAATTATGATTTGAAATAAGCCATATATTGGGTTTGTGTGTAAACCCTTACTGTCACACCCCACTTCCGGGTGCCCTTTATCCATACATACATTATTACGGTTGGGCTATGAGTCAATGTATTTACTAAATTTCATGCATTTATAGCAGAAAATTTAAAAAAAAAAAACTTTAATTCACACTCCCAGGTATGTATGTGTAGATATAAAAAATCAATTGTATAATATAATATCATTACATAACATCCTCATACAATTGTTTACAACCTCAATTCATAACTGTGTGATACATGAGAATAGATACAAAATGCTCATGTGTATACAAATCTTTATACCTTTGCAACCAATGGGAGCTGTCCAAAACAAAAAAAGATCCAGAAACCACTGCACTGTCCTACTTCTCAATATCTGAAGGGGAAAAAATAGTGGGATGAGCAAACCACAGCTCAGTAAGGAAAAGGATACTAACAGGTAGATACAATACTATCTACATAGCTCAAGCATGCATAAACAAAATCATGTTTCGATGTAAATGGAAATACTACTAGAAAATGCATTCAAACATTTATTTCTTATATAAGTATTTTCATGAAGTCAAATATGCAATACTTCCATTTAAAAATATGTCATAAACAGTGCTATCATAGCACAAGTAACTAAATCAAGAGATTTATCAAATCACAATCTCTTTGCTCTTCTCAAATCTTTTCTTTCTGAGTTTTCTCGATTTCACTTATCTCTGAGACAGGTATGAAATTCTCAGCAATCTAATATCCACGACATATGGCCATAGTCAGTGATCTCAGGCCTTACTGATCAGGTGTGCACAGGGCATCACCTCGCCTGAAGGGGGATGGGTCAGTCCTACCCTTCGGCTCATCTCAATCAACATCATCTCCCTCATCATATCACATATACTCACGGTACAAGGTACGCCATGTGTCATCTACGCGATACTCGTACTCACGTGCACCCATCACAGTACATAGTATACCAACGAATAACTATACAGTTCAACGTACGATCATGGACCCAGTCCATCTACCAACTCCAATGGACTCATCATCCTAAACCATGTCTCACATACCAGGCGAGCAATCAGCGTGACACACAGTCATTGAAAGACTCCAATGCGGTATTTCTCAGTGCGAGCAACAGCTTACAGCACTGTATCATCTCAACTCAGTAAAACTGGTGTGAGCAATGCTCCAGCCCCTTTCTCAATCCATCGTGCGAGATGAACTTCAACACGGCATATCAAAACATAGAAACATGTGCGAGCTAACACTCCAGCACATTGTCATTATAAAACACGTGCAAGTCACGTTCCAGCACGGTTTATCAAAACATGTAGATGTATGCGGGTGAAACTCCTGCATAGTCAAAATCATTAAAACGGGTGTGAGCTAGAGCTCCAACACCAATTCACATCTTAAATTTGATAGGTGGTTATTTTCTCTTTTAAAAACTCAAAACATGTATAATCACGTAGCATGTTGTTTCATGCTAAACATATAAAACTAGCCAACCTATCCATCATCATTTCTCAATCACAAAAATCAATACGTAGTTGAGAAAACATCGAAAACATGCATATCATGTTATTTTCTTACCACATCCCATTTTCATAATACATATATATCATAGTACATTTCATGCTCTCATATCAATTCCATAGCTCAATAGCTAAACATACTATTTCTAGCGTCATAACTACTAAATCACAGTAAAATAATATCTTTATCGCTAACACACAGTCCCTTACCTCGAATCGTGCTCATATTTCCTTCGTCTCGTGTGCGCCGTTTGCGATCCAGGTTAGTCGTGTTCCACGTATTTCAATCTACACGTATAAATCGTTAAGTTATTTTCTTTTCCTTCTTCTACACATACACATTTCACTTATTTGCCTATTCATACTCCTCAAACCCTTAAATCACATTTCACTCTTCCACTAATATCATTTTATCATCTCTTAAACTTTCTATCCCTTTTCCATGGGTTTCCTCTTTGTAAATCTCCCTTAATATTACTCACTCATCACTACATTCATCATCCCCATCAATATTTCACATATTATCCAACCCACAAATGTCTAGAAATCCATATTTAAAGCTTGAAGGTTGAAGAGCTTACCTAACTTAGTCTTTTTCCTTAGCCCAAACTTGTGGTCGCCAAAACTCCTTCTCTTGGTACACCAATGTGTGATTTTCAGGTATATTGTTCTCCTTACTGCAATGAATAACTTTCCCTTCTTGAGCTTCTTCCAAAACTGGTTGGAATGTAGTGATTTTTTTTTAGTGAGAAAGCTTGGGTCTTTGAGAGAAATGGCAGGTGCGGGTTTGGTGGGAAGGAAATCTGATTTTCAGTCCAAATCCCATGCCCTTTTTATAGACGCAGAGAAGTGAGATCGATCTGGTCCTTGTAGAGATCGATCTCTGCATGGTTTAGTAGTCCTTTTTACCAAATGCAACTACTACCATATCGATCTTCTTCCATGATGAGATCGATCTGTTTGCAAGCAAATTCCTTCTTGGAGATCGATCTGCCTCTTGTAGGAGATCGATCTTCTTTTTACAGAACCTTCATGAGATCGATCTTTCGAGGGCTTGAGATCAATCTGTCTCAGGCAAAGAGTTAAGGAGACTGATCTAGCTAGGGAGGAGATCGATCTGCTCTAACCCGATAGCTAAGGAAATCGATCTTCTCATTACAGAATGTTTATCAAATCGATCTGGACCCATTGGAGATCGATCTGCCCTGTTCCATTACTCAAATAATAGCATTTTTTGCTCTTCCAGATCGATCTCTCATCCTATGAGATCGATCTGTCATTCATATTTTCTAGATTTTGCTGTAAATTTCTGCAGAATTTCGCACACATACATCCATAACTTGCTGCCATAGTCATTTTCTCATCCAACCACCTTTGAGACTTGAAAATGACTTTCATTCATACCTTATACACATTAAAACTTGTGTGCAATCTTTGTATAACCAAAGGTATACCATACATAACTAAATGAAAGTACCAAGATTTATACCACTTATGCAACTTCACATTACAAGCACATCACCATACCTATGAATTCTTTATTACTTGGTCCAAAATCATCCATATTATAGTTCTATCTACATATATACAAGGTTAAACATATACGGGGTCTCACATTCTCCCCCACTTAGAAAATTTGGTCCTCCAAATTGAACCAAGTCTATTCCTCAAAAAGTTGGGGATATTTCTCCTTCATCAGGTCCTCTGACTCCCAAGTGGCTTCCTCCGATGTATGATGTTACCACAAAACCTTAACCAATGAAATCATTTTGTTCTGCAACACCTTCTCTTTTCTGTTCATTATCCGAATCGATTTCTCCACATACGACATATCCTCCTTGAGCTCCAATGGCTCATAGCTAATTACATGTGTTGGATCCGGATAGTACTTCCTAAGCATAGAAACATGGAAGACATTATGGATTTCTGCTAGCTTAGGCGGTAAGGCTAGCCTATATGCTCTATCTCCCACTCTATCCAAAATCTCGAAGGGACCAATGTAACGAGGACTTAGTTTTCCTTTCTTCCTGAAACTCGTTATTCCCTTAGAAGGAGATACTCTCAAAAATACAGACTCACCCACATCAAACACAAGTAGTCTCCGTATCCTGTCAGCATAGTTCTTTTGTCGACTTTGAGCTGTTTGCAGCCTCTCGCATATTATCTGAACATCCTCAGATGCTTGTTTAACCAAATCGGGAGCAAGTAACTGTCTGTCACCAACTTCTTCCCAACCAATGGGCGACCGGCATTTACGACCATATAGTGCCCCATAAGGGGCCATACCAATACTTGAGTGATAGTTGTTATTATAGGCAAACTTAATCAATGACAAGTGATCATCCCATGAGCCTCTAAAATCCAGCACACACGCTCTCAGCATATCCTCCAAGGTCTGTATAGTCCTATGTCACTGACCATTTGTCTTAGGATGAAAAGCGGTGCTAAAGCTCAACTGGGTCCCCATCGCTTCCTGAAAATGTCCTCAAAAATGGAAAGTGAAGTGGGCATCCCTATCAAAAACAACACTCACTGGGACTCCATGCAATCTCACTATCTCTCGTACATACAAGCCCGTCAGTGCACTCAAAGTATCTGTTATGGCTAAAAAGTGTGCCGATTTTGTTAACCGATCTACTATAACCCATATAGCATCATGGTTCTTATGGGTTCTCGGTAACCCCATCACAAAGTCCATGGTGATATGCTCCCACTTCCATGTCGGTATCGATAAAGGTTGCAATAATCCTCCAGGTTTTTGATGCTCTACCTTAACCTGCTGACAAATGAGACATCTAGCAACATACTCAGCTATATCTCTTTTCATTCCAGACCACCAATATACCTCCCGAAGATTTTGATACATTTTACTACTTTTCAGATGTACTGTGTATCTCGAGGAGTGAGCCTCTGATAAAATCAACTTCCAAAGCTTTGAATCTTTAGGAACACTTATTCTGTTCTCGAACCTTAGTATTCCATCTAGACTCAATACAAATTTCGTACCCTTACCCTTCTGAATTTGGCTAATCACATCAACACGTCATTGATCATTCTGCTCAACTTACCAGATTCTCTCAATCAACTCCGATTCTAATCTCAAACTAGCTATAACCCCATGACTGCCAATCTCAGGTAGGGTCACATCCAAACTAAGGTTCATGAATTGCTCCAACAACTCGTGCTCCATAACTATCATATATGATATCAACCCGAGACTCTTTCTACTCAATGCATCGGCAACCACATTCGTCTTCCCCAGGTGGTAAAAAATCTCACAATCATAATCGTTGAGGAGTTCTAACCACCTTCTCTATCTCATATTTAACTCCTTCTGTGAGAACAGATACTTTAGACTCTTGTGATCCGTAAAGATCCGAAATCTCTCACCATACAAGTAGTGACGCCATATCTTGAATGCAAATACTACGGTCGCCAACTCTAAATCATGAGTAGGGTAGTTCTTCTCATGATCTTTCAGCTGTCTAGATCCAGAAGCCACTACCCTTCAATTCTGCATCAAGACACAGCTTAGTCCTTGATGTGAAGCATCTGTGTAAACAGAATAGTTCCCTCAACTGTTAGGAATGGTGAGAACTGGCGCGGTGGTTAATCTGCACTTAAGTTCCTGAAAACTCCTCTCACACGTTTCATCCCACATAAACTCCACATTCTTTCTCGTAAGACGCATCAATGGAGTAGCCAATCTAGAGAAACTCTCTACAAATCTCCTGTAATAACCAGTCAAACCCAAAAAACTCCTGATGTCCGTGACTGTCCTAGGCTGTTCCCACTGAACAACAACCTTAATCTTGGATGGATCTACTGACACCCCATCCTTTGATACAACATGGCCCATAAAAGAAATTTGCTCTAGCCAAAAGTCATATTTACTAAGTTTAGCATACAACCTTCTCTCTCGGAGGGTTTGCAAAACAATCCTCAAGTGCTGCTCATGCTCTTCCCTAGACCTTGAATACACCAATATATCATCAATGAAAATGATTACGAACTAGTCCAGGTATGGGTTGAATACCTCATTCATTAGAGCCATAAAAGTCGCTGGCGCATTCGTCAACCCGAAAGGCATCACCAGGAATTCGTTATGGCCATAGCGGGTGCGAAAAGCTGTCTTGGGCACATCTTCCTTCTGGATCTTCAATTGATGATACCCAGACCTCATATCTATCTTGGAGAAGATCTGCGCTCCCGAAACTGATCCAATAAATCGTCGATGCTCGACAAGGGGTACTTATTCTTGATGGTAGCCTTGTTCAACATTCGATAGTCAATACACAACTTAAGGCTCCCATCTCTCTTCTTCACAAACAATACCGGAGCTCCCCATGGTGAGACGCTCGATCTTATAAACCCCTTATCTAGCATATCTTGTAACTGTTTCCTTAATTCCTCTAGTTCAATTAGAGCCATCCTGTATGGTGATATGGATATTGGCTCTGTTCCAGGTGTCAGATCTATACCAAATTCCATTTCTCTATCCGGTGGTAACCTAGTAGATCGTCTGAAAAGACATTAGGAAATTCTCTAACCACAGGAATGTCATCCATATCTGGATGTATTTTGTCCAAATCCACCATATAAGCAATAAAACCTTCAAAACAACATTCATGTCATATATATACCAATGCATTTTACTTGTCACAAAATTCAAGATTTCATTTCTTCTCTTAAAATCTTACAACACATTCTTCGAGTAGAGAGAATGTAATGGACTTAGAGTGACAGTCTAAGACAGCATGATTGGTAGCTAACCAATCCATTCCCAAGATTACATCAATGTCATACATATTTAACAAAATCAAATTGGTTGTCATCCACTTATCTCCTACCCTCACCTTACAATCTTTATACACTTGTTCCGCTAATTGACTAACTCTCAACGGAGTACTTATTAATAGAGTCTCATTTAAGTATGTGGGTTCTACAAAATCTGTTAACCTTGATGCACATGCAGGGGATATAAAAGAATGCGTAGCACCAGAATCAAACAAAGCTATAGCTTCCAAGTTAAAAATCAAGATTGTACCTTTTATCACCTCAGAAGAGGTAACTGGTGATGCCTGGTCTATCGCATACACCCTGCCTTGACCCATAACTTGCTTCCTTTTTTCTTCAGTCGTGGCTCTCTTCCTTGCAGGAGGCGTGACTGTAGGAACTTTCTCTAGCTCTTTAGCCCTCTGTGGGGCTACCTCCACTGCTTCTGGGCAATCTCTTGCATAATGGTCAGGCCTACCACATCTGAAACATCGTGCACCCTAAAAGTGACATAGCCTACCACCATGATATCAGCCACACACTCAGCACTGATCGGTAGTTGGCCAGGGTCCACCAATCACTATACCCTTGGCTAATGTCGAGTTCGAGGCATGAAAGGTCTAGCAGCCTTCTTCTATGACTCGTCTGCCTCTCTTTGATGCTTACTCATAGATTTTTAACTAAATCTGGCACTCTTGCCATCTCCCAGTTTCCTCGGACCCTTGTCCTTACCCCCAATTGAACTCAAAAATATGCAGGTTATAATCCTGCTCACATAACTGGGCCCGTCGCATAGCCTTTCTGTATGTAGCAACATCGAACGGGGCCAACTTAGCTCAAATCAAATGCCTCAATCCATCCACAATTCTGTGGACCCTAATAGCTTCACTCTTAATAGAGTCCGGATCGTATCGGCCTAATGAGGTGATTCGTGACTCGTACTCATCAACTATTCCATTCCCTTAAGTTAGATTCAAAAATTCCATCTGTAACCTATGTCAAGCGGTATCTAGGATGTATTTCTCTCTGAAGGCACCCAAAAACATATCCCATATGATTACCACACCCTGAGTTCTCGACATAGGCCTGGCGGACTTCCACCAGTGCTCTGTTTCACCTCTCAGTACAAAGACCATAAATGCTACTCTCTTCATAGTAGAACATCTACATAAATCAAACAACTTCTCCATCTGACTGATCTAGTCTTCAGCCACTACCGAATCCTTTACCTCGCTAAAAGAAGGAGGCTTAAAGTCCATAAAATGCTTCAACCTCTCCATATCACAATATATCCATACCCCAAATCATCATCATCATACTGCTGTGGGGCTACTGGAGGAGGTACTGGTCAAATATGGGGATCTCGTGGCCTAACTGGTTCAGGTTGTGCAGGTGCAGCATCCTCAGGTTCAGGTGCAGCTGTTGGGGGATTCGGTGCAGCCTGTCCCGTTATACCAGGTACACCCTCAAACCTAACCATAATCTGACCCATCATGGTCATCATCGTGCGCCTGTCTTCCTTTAATCTGGCTATCCGATGAACGAAAGCCTCTATCTGTTCCTGGGGCTCATGACTAGAGGACGATCTACTGTGCCTCTCGATCCTGTCATTCCGCCCTTGAGCTCTCGAGCTCTCTCCCCTCTTGCAGTGTCTCTCAAGCATAACTCACAAGCCTGATGTGAGATCCGCATTTTTTTGTATGATATTCCTTATGATTTCTATATTGTATGACATTATTATATGTTAATGGATTCATAATATGGTTGATTCGAATCTGACAAATGTGGATGAAATGAAATAAGGTACGTAAAAATCGAATAAGGATAAATCGAGAAAGCAGGGACCCAACAAGTTCGTTTAAGGAATTTAATCGAGTTGACTGAAAATAAGAAATTGAAAATAAGGAAAAGATTGTGGATTTATGAAAGAAAGTCGATTCAATTTAGTCCCGAACATGTGCAAGGGTAAAATGGTCAAAAGACCAAAATTCGGTATAAATTCGATAAGTAATTTTCATTAAAATATGGAATTTGCGAAATCTGGATCAATAACGAGGAAAATAGTTAATTTCGAGTCCAATTGATCTAGATATAAATTTATTGAAATTTATGAGAATTAATCGAAATTAATTCGAACTTAATCGAGATTTTTAATTCAAAAAATATCTCGAAAATAGTTGAAAAATATATCGAAAAAGATAAAAATTGATCGATAAATCCATTTATTGATTAAATGGATAAATTAATATTTTTTTAGATATTTTTAGGGATATTTTGATTATTTTAATGTATTAAAATAATAATAAATTAATAAATAAATAAATAAAAAAGAAATTGAAAATCTGAAATCGGGGAGAGAGAAACCAAAAACGGAACCCACCCAAAATCGATTGCAACTCGATACCCCCGACGAGTCAGCGGCGGTCGACGGACCCAGACGACGTTCGGAGAAGATAGAGGAGAGTCTGGCGAGTCCAACGGTACCGATAACGCGCGCGCCGACGGACGGAAGATTCGAGGAGAAAACGCGTCGATTCCGACAAACCACGGCGTTCCAGCACCGATTCGACCCAACCGAGCACTCCCCTGGCTGAGGCGGTTCTTTTGAGCCTAGTGGCGATCGGTGAGATGGTCGGGATCGCCGGCGACGGTAAACGGGCCAAAACGGCACCGTAGCCGAGAAGGAGGAAAAGAAAAAAAAAGAAATGGGAAAAACGAAAGAAAGTGTACCCGGGGACGACTCGAGATTCTGGTAGTGATCGAGGGTCGGGATTGACTTGCGGATAAATCTCGAGAATTCAATTTAATATTTTATTGATGGAAAATGAGTCGGATTTGCATAATTGTGCAGTGTTATGACAGAGCCCGAACAAGAGCCGATTTAGCTTTGATTTTCGCACCCCGCATCATATTGGGTAAGTACATTTTAATTACGATAATATGAGTCCTCTAATGTAGGGTTCAGATTATTTTACGGATTTACGGATTTATTCTGCATAAAAGGAATTTTATTCAAAATGTCAACGTAATTATCGTAAATAGAATCCAGGCTATCCAATAAGTTTGGAACAAAGCCTGATGATTATTGATAAGCCAAATGAGTCCAATAAACCCGAAAAAGGGATTTAAAAAGTGAAAACGAGCTGAAAAAGGGGTCGAGGCCCATTAAAGTGCAATCGGACCCAATAGAGTAAAACAGGCTCAATGCTTTAGATTCAATCAGTAAGAGTGAAATACTGATCAGTATATTTGAACTGAAAACCATATGTGGTTATATGTAGCTCCGTAGATGAGCGAATTGGACTGAGAGACCTGGTACGATCGAGTCGGGATAAGCTCGCGCGTGATTCCAGGTAAGGGAATTTTATGAGCACTTAGAGGTAGCTGTACGTAGTTTCGAGGGGATTTACATTACATTAAATTCATTAGGCTACCCAAAAACAGAATAATAATTTTTACGGAAAAATATGGAAATAGTGATAAATGACTATTTTGCCCCCAGTTAGGAAAATTTAAAAAAGGGTAGTAAGGCTATGAAATTGCATGAAATTCATGATTTTAATGTTTTCATGATAATGTTGCTTTAATTCAAGCAATTTATGGATAGGTTGGCTATTATTTTCATGTCTTAAGTGAAAAGGCACGGGTTAGGTGCCAATTAATATTTATTTAACGTGTTTTGATAAAATTGAGCCACCTATCAGTGTTATATGAGTTGTAATCGTGCTTGAGCACTGCTCGCACTGTATTTTATATTTTAACTCATACACAAAGTGCTGGAGCCTTGCTCACACTATTTTACAGATTTATTTCATATGACTACCGTACTGAAGTTTTTTCTCGTACGAGGTTTTTATTGAGTTTCTATACATACCCGTACTAGAGTATTGCTCGTACATCGACTATGATTGAATTTATAATCAGTTTAAGTCTACTGGAGCACTGCTCGTACATAGATTTCATTGATTTCTATGAAACTGTGCAGGAGCTTTGCTCGCACGAGGTTTTTAGATATCATGTATGTGTATGGAGCCGTGTTGGAGTTTTCTCTTGTAGATTGTGTGTCACAGTGAAATGATATGCTCACATGTGCATACTGAGACATAATTGACATGGGTGAATAAGACCTATTTCAGGCACCCCTGATTGAGCTTGGGTTCATGGAGTACGTTGTACCAAGTATATCACATGGAGTACGCTGTACCGTGGGAATTGTTGGAGTGGAGTGGCATTAGCCACGAGACAACAAGTCTGGCCCTCGTAATCTTGATATTATACTATTCTGGCGGGTATGACCGACCCACCTCCCGTTTCAGGTGTGACACCCCGCACACTAGGATCCGTGTACCAGTGTCACGCCCCGGAAGCGCGAAAAATAGGGCTAATTTAAAACTTTTTACTCATCAATTCACAATTAAGGGTGCATTCCTGTGCAGTGTCATACATCATCATAATTATCTTGCCTCATGTGAGATCTGAGAATTTCAGACATATTTTAATTATGTAATAAGAATTTGAAGTGTAATTTATTGAGCTAAGTGAATTGGGGAATGATAATTGGAGATTTATATGTTAAGTGTTAAAATAAGTGTGTAACTATGAGGACAGATCGATCTGGGAGAAGGAGAGATCGATCTGGTGAGTTATAAATGACGAGGAAGGAGGAATTTAAGGAGCAGATCGATCTGGGAGAAGGAGAGATCGATCTGGCGAGTTAAAAATGACAAGGAAGGAGGAATTTAAGGAGCAGATCGATCTCCAATGGAAGAGGATCGATCTCCTTATGATTCTGCTTGAGAGAAGATCGATCTCATGAGAAAGAGATCGATCTCCAAATGATTCTGTTTGGGAGAAGATCGATCTCCTCAAGGAGCAGATCGATCTCATAAAGCCATAAAGAGATCGATCTCACCCCTCGACAGATCGATCTCCTAGGTATAAAATTGCCCAAATCGTCCCCAAAATTCAAATGCAGATCGATCTCCTACCCCCAGTCTATATAAGGAACCCCTGTTTTTCTCCTGCAATCTCACTTTCTCTCTCTTCCAACCCCCATTTTCACCGAAACCTAGCTTTCTCACTCATCCAAAGCACCCATTTTCGGTCGAATCAGAGGTTGTGGCAAGAAGGGAAGTTGTTCCTCATCAAAAGGAGAACGACATACTTGGAAATCGAAAGACGGATCGAATCGAGGCAAGAGATAAGCTCTCCACAAGTTTTGGGTAATTTCTAAACTTCGATCCTTATATTTGAGGTGATTTTGGTGATGTTAGTTGTTAGCATTGCGTTGAGATAGCTGAAAAATGATTAGGGATTGATGAAATTGCAATGTGGTTGGAGTGATAATGATATTTAGCAATTTTGGAAATTTGAGCTATAAATAGAAATTTAGACAATGTGGTGAATTAGCATAGATAATTGGCATGAGAAATGTAGAACGTTGAGATGTTGTGAATGAGAGTGTAGTTTGGGGTAGAGTTACGAGAATCAAGAGATTTGAGGTGTTATGAGCAATTATGCTCAATTTTGAGAATTGAGGTTGATGAGATAATTGAGTATTGATGTTTTAACATCGTTTGGACAGCTCGGGAGTTCCAGAGTGGAATGCGAGGCTAGTTCGTGATACGGGGGAAACGATTGCACTATACGAGGTGCAAAGAGGTAAGGGAAATCTAAACCATTTGTGTATGTGATTTGTAAACTATTATAGCATGATTTGTGATTTATAAAACAAGCATGTTGAGTGTTGTGTTGAGAAATAATTGCACACGGTTTTATAGCCGGTTGGAGCCCATTATTTTTATGCGTTTATAAGCTGAGTGTGAAATTGCTTTATAAACCATCGAATTTGTGTGAGTAATGAATTGGGCTCTACGTTAAGGCAATATCGAGATTTGAGAAATGTGTGTGTGTTTTGCCGGTTGAACTCGGTTTTATTATGTTTTGTGTTGAGTACAAAACAGTTTTCAAATGAGTTTTATGAGAGAAAAACCACTATGAGTTCTACGTGAAGGCAAACCAATCTTGTGTGATAAGACTTAGGTGTGTAATTTGAGTACACACCGGGCATTGCTCTGGTAGCATGTAAGCTCGATTTCTTCTCCGTTCTGGTAATGTGAGAATAACCCATTCTGTGGCTATGCCACGTATACTTGGTGGCCGTTGCCACGTGAGAAACCCCCTTGGTGGCCGTTGCCACGTGACACCCCATCTGGTGGCCGTTGCCACGTGAGAAACCCTATTTGGTGGCCGTTGCCACGTGAGAAACCCTATTTGGTGGCCGTTGCCACGTGAGAACCCCTAATTAGTGGCCGTTGCCACGTGAAACTCTATTCTGTGGCTGTGCCACGTGTGAAATTAAATCAGTGGCCATGCCACGTGAGTTAGTGGCTGTGCCACGTGTGAAATTAAATCAGTGGCTATGCCACGTGTGTGCATTATTATTATAGTGATTTTATCACGTATTTGAGAAAGCGTTTATCGCATTATTTTCACATGCTTTGTTAATGCTCTAGACTAAGCCTTTTTACTTCATGTTTTCACATGATTTGAGATATGAGAATATCGTTTTGAGTACTTTCATGCTATGGTTTTCAAATGAGTTTCACATACAAATAAATATTTTGTGATGTGCATTTTGGTTTATGAAATGAGTCCCTTACCCCCCCTACTGAGCGATTTAGAAGCTCACCCTGTTTTCTTTCCCCCCAGAGTTCTTCAAGTGAAAAAGAATTTCCCCTGCAACGTACGGAGTAGTGGCTAGTGGAGGACTCGAGCTCCAGGCCATATATATTGTATTTGAGGTATATTTTATCTTTTCATGTACCCAGACAATTATTGTAATTGCCGACACTTGATGTATAACATTCTATGGGATGTATTAGGATTAATTAACTTATGATGGATTAATGTATATGATACAATATACACTATATTATGATGAGATCCTGAGGCATGATAATTATGATGATGTATGACACTGCACAGGAATGCACCCTTAATTGTGAATTAATGAGTAAAAAGTTTTAAATTTGCCCTATTTTCCGCATTTTCGGGGCGTGACAGAGTTTTCTTGGTATCAGAGCTTAGGGTGTCTAGTACTGTCAGTGTCGGTTAAGTGAAATAGAATACATCCCAAGTGTCTGTAATAGTCTGGTCATGAACTGAAATTGAGGATTGAGATTTCAATCAATTCTAATATGTACGCGCAGGAGACGAGTTGAGATAGAGAATGAGTAAACGACGATGTCGTTCGAGGAGGCAGGCAGAGTCCCCTCCGCCACCTATCCCACAACCAGAGAGTCCTAACTCTCGATTTAATCGGATTAAGACCGATGTGAGGCAAGGTTTTGAGCAGATGGCAGCGTTATTCGCGCAACACTTTGGAGTTAATGCCTCGGATACTACCCCTACACCACCACAAGGACCTCCCATACCCCCAGTGCCTCCCGTCACTCAGCCTGAGGATAGAAGTATGGTCCGACTAAGGGATTTTTTGAAGATGAATCCACCCGCATTTAAGGGAAAGAAGGATCCTACAGAGGCTGAGGAGTGGTTGACGGAATTGAGAATTATATTTGATTTCCTGGGGTGCACCGATGCTGAGAGGGTCAGTATGAGTGCCTATATGCTGAAGGGGAGAGCTCGAGATTGGTGGGGTACTACCCAGGGTATTTTGATGTCCCACCATGATGTGATTGGTTGGGAAGAGTTTCAGACAGCCTTTAGGACCCAATATGTACCACGAGCCGCCCAGAGAAAGAAACAGGTCGAGTTTTTGAGTTTGGTACAGGGTGACATGTCTGTGGATGACTATGAGAGCCAATTCACCGCACTATTGAGATATGACCCAGAGACCTTCAAGAGTGAAGAGCTCCGCACAGAGAAATTTGTGTATGGGTTGAAGCCCGTCATCAGAGATAGATTGATAGGGCTATGTATTACTGAGTTTGGAGATGCTCTGAGACGAGCACAAGAGATTGAAAGAGGAATTGAGATGGTACAATCCCAGAATGAGCTCAGAGCAGTGAATAGAGATAAGGGCAAGAGGCCAACACTTTTCCAAATGAAGGCCCGGAGAGGTTCCTTCAGAAGAGGAAGGATTAAGGTGCAGAAGGGCAGATTAGAGAGACCCAGAGGTTACCCTAACATTAGAGAGACCCCTCGAGATGTCAGGCCTGAGACAAGGTTTTGCAGAGATTATGGTCGAATGCATGAGGGAAGTTGTACTGGGTCGATCCATGGATGTTTTAGATGTGGAGACATGGGTCACATGGTGAAGGATTGCCCTCAACCTCAGAAACCACATGTCTTGGAGCCCCCTAGATAACAGCCTCAGAGAGTGGATCCCCGGAGACGGGCCACTGCGGCTGTCACGCCCCGAAAATGCGGAAAATAGGGCTAATTTAAAACTTTTTACTCGTTAATTCACAAATAAAGAGTGCATTCCTGTGCAGTGTCATACATCATCATAATTATCATGCCTCAGGATCTCATCATGATATAATAAATATTGTATTATACCCATTACTCGATTACAAGTTAATTAATCCTAATACATCCCATATAATGTCATACATCAAGTGTCTGTAATTACAATAATAGTCTGGGTACATGAAAAGATAAAAGGTACCTCAAAGCACAATATATATATATGGCCTGGAGCTTGAATCCTCCACTAGCCACTACTCCGTACGTCACAGGGAAGTCCTTATTCACTTGAAGAACTCTGGGGGGAAAAGAAAACAGGGTGAGCTTCTAAATCGCTCAGTAAGGGGGGTAGGGGACTCATTTCATAAACCAAAATGCACATCACAAAGCATTTATTTGTATGTGAAACTCATTTGAAAACCATAGCATGAAAATACTCAAAACGACACTCTCATGTGTCAAGTCATGTGAAAACATGAAGTAAAAAGGCTCACTCTAGAGCAAAACAAAGCATGTGAAAATACGCGTTAAACGCTTTCTCAAATAACGTGGCATAGCCACTGGTTTAAAAATCACACGTGGCATAGCCACAATACACACGTGGCAAAGCCACTGAATTATTTTCTCACGTGGCATAGCCACAATACACACGTGGCAAAGCCACTGATTTAATTCTCACGTGGCATAGCCACAGAATAGGGTTTCTCAACGTGGCACAGCCACCAATGGGGTATAACGTGGCACAGCCACCAATGGGGTATACGTGGCACAGCCACCGATGGGGTATAACGTGGCACAGCCACCAAGGGGGTATCTCAACGTGGCACAGCCACCAATGGGGTATACGTGGCACAGCCACCGATGGGTTTTCTCAACGTGGCACTGCCACCAATGGGGTTTTCTCAACGTGGCACAGCCACCAATGGGGTATACGTGGCACAGCCACCAAGGGGGTATCTCAACGTGGCACAGCCACCAATGGGGTATACGTGGCACAGCCACCGATGGGTTTTCTCAACGTGGCACTGCCACCAATGGGGTTTTCTCAACGTGGCACTGCCACAGAATAGGTCATTCTCACGTTACCAGAACGGAGAAGAAATCGGGCTTACATGCTACCAGAGCAATGCCCGGTGTGTACTCACAACTACACACCTAAGTCTTATCACATAAGACGGGTTTGCCTTCACGTAGAACTCGTAATGGTTTTCTCTCATAAAACTCATTTGAAATCGTTTTGTACTCAACACAAAACGTAATAAAACCGAGTTCTAACCGGCAAAGCACATGCACACATTTCTCAAATTTCAATATTGCCTTAACGTAGAGCCCAGTTATAAACTCATAAAACATTGGGCTCCAACCGGCTATAAAATCGTGTGCAGTTTAAATCTCAACACAAAACACTCAACATGCTTGTTTATAAATCATAAATCATGCTATAACAGTTTACAAATCACATACACAAATGGTTTAGATTTCCCTTACCTCTTTGCACCTCGTATAGTGCAATCGTTTCCCCCGTATCACGGACTAGTCTCGCATTCCACTCCGGAACTCCCGAGCTGTCCAAACGATGTTAAAACATCAATACTCCACATCACATGAGCCTCAATTCTCAAAATCGAGCATAATTGCTCATAACACCTCAATTCTCTTGATTTCTCGTAACTCAACCCTAAACTACAACTCTATTCACAATATCCCAATGTTCGATATCTCTAATACCAATTATCTAGGCAATTCTCTACATTGTCCAATTTCCATTTATAACTCACAATTTCCTAAATTCACCAAAACTCTCAATATACATATCACTCCTACCACATTGAAATTTAATCACTCCCTAGTCATCTTTCAACCATTTCAACACCCATTCAACCACCAATAACATCGAAATCAACTCAAATATCTAGATCAAGATTTAGAAATTACCCAAAGCTTGTGAGACGCACAACTCTCGCCTCGATCCGATTCGTCCTTCGATTTCCAAGTATGTTGTTCTCCCTTTGATGAGGAACAACTTTCCTTCTTACCACAATAGCTGATTCGGTCGGAAATGGGGGATTTGGAGGAGTGAGAAACTAGGTTTTCGGAAAAATGGAGGTTTTGGAAGAGAGAGAAAGTGATTTCAGGAGAAGACACGGGTTCCTTATATAGACTGGAGGTAGGAGATCGATCTGTCTCATGGGGAGATCGATCTGCGTTTGAATTTTGGGGGCGATCTGGGCAATTTTATGCCTAAGAGATCGATCTGTCGAGGGGTGAGATCGATCTCTTTATGGCTTTATGAGATCGATCTGTGCCTTGAGGAGATCGATCTTCTTCCAAACAGAAGCATTTGGAGATCGATCTCTTCCTCATGAGATCGATCTGCCTTCAAACAGATTCATTTGGAGATCGATCTCTTCCTCATGAGATCGATCCCTTCTCAAACAGATTCATAAGGAGATCGATCTCTTCCATTGGAGATCGATCTGCTTCTCAAATTTCCTCCTTCCTCGTCAGTTTTAACTCACCAGATCGATCTCTCCTTCTCCCAGATCGATCTGTCCTCATGGATCATGCTTATTTTACACACTTAACACATAAATCTCCAATTATAATTCCCACAATTCACTTAACTCAATAAATTATACTCAAATTATTATTACATCAATAAATATGTCTGAAATTCTCAGATCTCACATCCTCCCCACCTTAAAAGAATTTGGTCCTCCAAATTCAACTCAACTAATCAAAATAGATGGGGGTATTTCTCCTTCATGAGGCTCTCTAGTTCCCACGTTGCCTCTTCCATTGAGTGATGTTTCCACAAAACTTTCACTAATGGGATGCTCTTGGTTCTCAGTACCTTCTCCTTTCTATCGAGAATCCGGACGGGTTCCTCAATGTAGCTCATGTCCTCCTGTATGTCCATCTCTTCATACTCTATGACATGAGAAGGGTCCGGGTGGTACTTCCTCAACATAGATACATGAAAAACGTTGTGTATTCCGGACATCTGTGGGGGTAATGCTAATCTGTAAGCTACCTCACCCACTTTCTCAAGAATCTCAAATGGTCCTATGTATCGAGGACTCAATTTCCCTTTCTTCCCAAATCGCATGATACCCTTGCTCAGTGATATTCTCAAAAATACTGCATCACCAACATCAAACTCGAGTGGCCGTCTACGCACATCCTCGTAGCTTTTCTGTCTACTCTGTGCAGCCCGTAATCTCTCACATATGAGTTTCACACTCTGTACGGCTTGCTCAACAAGCTCGGGAGCATTTATCTTTCTGTCACCGACTTCTTCCCAAGCTACAGGGGATCTACACCTCCTACCATATAGAGCCTCAAAAGGTGCCATTCCAATACTCGCATGATAGCTGTTATTGTACGCAAACTCTGCTAGGGGCAGGTGATCATCCCATGATCCCTTGAAATCCATCGTACACGCCCTCAACATATCCTCCAGGGTCTGAATAGTCCTCTCTGACTGACCATCTGTCTGAGGATGATAGGCGGTACTAAAACTCAATCGAGATCCCATGGACTCCTGAAACTGGGTCCAGAATCTGGAAGTAAATCGGGAATCTCTATCAGAAGTAATACTCACTGGAGCCCCATGTAATCTAGCTATCTCGCTGACATATAGCTCAGCTAAGGCATCCACAGTATCTGTGCTCTTGATGGCAAGGAAGTGGGCACTCTTGGTCAATCTATCCACAATGACCCATATCGCGTCACGACCTCTTCGGGTCCTCGGTAAGCCCATAATAAAGTCCATAGTGACATGCTCCCATTTCCATGTAGGTACAGGTAAGGGCTGTAGTAGTCCTCCGGGCTTCCGATGCTCAGCTTTCACTTGCTGGCATACTAAACACCTGGCCACATACTCTGTCACATCTCGCTTCATACCACTCCACCAATACACCTTTCTCAAGTCTCGGTACATCTTAGTACTTCCTGGGTGCATGGTGTATCGCGAGCAGTGGGATTCTCTCAGTATCTGTCTCTTTAGGGTATCATCGTCCGGTACACAAATCCGTCCTCTGAACCTCAATAATCCATCCTCACTGATGGTGAGATCCGACTGCGAACTCTGCTCAGCTTGGCTAACCATGTCTATCAATCTCTGATCACTGCGCTGCCCAGTTCTAATCTGATCCATGATCCTGGGCTCTATCCGCAGGCTAGCCAAAAATCCAGTCTCTACCTCTTTAACTCTGATCCGGAGTTCGGCGAACTGCTCTAACAAATCCCATTCCCTGATCATCATAGCAGATATCATACTCTTCCTGCTCAGGGCATCAGCAACCACATTCGCCTTACCCGGATGATAAAGAATCTCACAGTCATAATCCTTAAGGAGTTCCATCCATCTCCTTTGTCTCATGTTTAACTCTTTCTGATCAAAGAGATATCTCAAACTCTTGTGATCAGTGAAGATCTGGAATCTTTCCCCATATAAGTAGTGTCGCCAGATCTTCAAAGCAAATACCACAGCGGCTAACTCCAAATCATGCGTGGGGTAATTCCGCTCATGGTCTTTCAGTTGTCGCGATCCATATGCGACCACTCTTCTGTGCTGCATCAGCACACACCCCAATCCTTGGTGAGATGCATCACTATACACCGAGAATCCTCCTGATCCCTCGGGAATAGTTAACACAGGTGCCGCTGTCAATCTCCTCTTTAACTCTTGAAAACTGAGCTCACATTGATCAGTCCATATGAACGGAGTCTCCTTACGCGTGAGCTTAGTCAAAGGAGCGGCAATCCTCGAGAATCCTTCCACAAATCTCCTGTAATACCCTGCCAAACCAAGGAAGCTTCGCATCTCAGTCACTGTCCTCGGTCTTTCCCAATTAAGCACAGCTGCTATTTTACTCGGATCCACTGATACTCCTTCCTCTGAGACTACATGCCCAAGGAAAGCTATCCGGTTCAGCCAAAACTCACACTTACTAAGCTTTCCGTATAATTGCTTATCTCGGAGTATCTGAAGTACTAACCACAAATGCTGTGCATGTTCCTCATACGATCGAGAGTACACCAGGATATCATCAATAAAGACTATCACAAACTTATCCAGATAGTCTCTGAACACCTCGTTCATCAATCTCATAAACGCTGCAGGGGCGTTCGTCAATCCAAAGGACATCACCAAAAATTCGTAATGGCCATACCTTGTCCTGAAGGCCGTCTTTGGAATATCTTCCTCCTTGATCCTCAATTGGTGATAGCCCGATCTCAAATCAATCTTAGAAAAGACTGATGCCCCTCTTAGCTGATCAAGTAGATCGTCAATCCTGGGTAGTGGGTATTTATTCTTCACCGTGGCTTTATTCAATAGCCGGTAGTCCACACATAATCTGAGACTACCATCCTTCTTCTTAACAAACAGCACTGGCGCTCCCCACGGCGAAACACTGGGTCTAATAAACCCTTGATCCAATAACTCCTGCAGTTGCTTCTTCAATTCCTCAAGTTCCACTAATGCCATCCTGTAGGGAGGTTTAGAGATCGGCTGAGTATCCGGTACCAAATCAATGGTAAACTCCAGCTCTCTCTCTGGTGGTAAACCTGGCAATTCATCTGGGAAAACATCCAGAAATTCGCAAACCACAGGTATATCCTCAATACTCGGATGTTCCCGCTCATCGTCTGAGATGAGTGTCTCATAACCTTCACATAATTAATCACATTTAATATTCTCCAAAATAATGTTAAAATTCTCAAATTACTACTAGAATTCCACATATTCATTTTCTCAATATCTCAATTGTACACTGTAAGGTTCAGGTAGGGAGAAAGTTACAATCTTAGTGTAGCAGTCTAAACTCACTCGATTGGTCGCCAACCAATCCATTCCCAGAATTACATCAAACCCATGTATACTCAACATGATTAGATCTGCTAACATCACTCTATCTCCCACCTTAATTTCACATCCTCTACAGATTAACTCAGTTCTCTGGGATTCACGCATAGGGGTATTTACATGTAGTATATATTCTAGAGGTTCAAACTTCAAGTTTAATCTACATGCAAAATGCTCAGAAATAAACGAATGCGTGGATCCTGAATCAATCAACACATGAGCCTCATAATTACAGACAGAGAGTGTACCTCTTATAGTTTCTGCCGAAGCGTCTGCGGTCTCCTTATCCAGGGCAAACACTCGTCCCTGTGTCACAGGTTTCTTCCCTTTCTCTGCCGCAGTGGCCCGTCTCCGGGGATCCACTCTCTGAGGCTGTTGTCTAGTGGGCTCCGGAGCATGTGGTATCTGAGGTTGGGGACAGTCCTTCACTCTGTGACCCATGTCACCACATCTAAAACATCCATGGATCGACCCAGTACAACTTCCCTCATGCGATCGGCCACAGTCTCTACAAATCCTCATCTCCGGCCTGACATATCGTGGGGCCTCCTTGATAATAGGATAGGCTCTGGGTCTCTCCAATCTGTCCTTCTGCACCTCAATCCTTCCTCTTCTGAAGGAACCTCTCCGAGCCTCTGACTGGAAAAGTGCTGGCCTCTTGCCCTTATCTCTATTCACCGCTCTGAGCTCATTCTGGGATTGTACCATCTCAATCCCTCTTTCAACCTCTTGCGCTCGTCTCAGAGCATCTCCAAACTCGGTAATACATAGCCCCATCAGTCTATCTCTAATAACGGGCTTCAACCCATACACAAACTTCTCTGTGCGGAGCTCTTCACTCTTGAAGGTCTCTGGGTCATATCTCAATAGTGCGGTGAACTGGCTCTCATAGTCATCCACCGACATGTCACCCTGTACCAAACTCAAAAACTCGGCCTGTTTCCTTCTCTGGGCGGCTCGTGGTACATATTGGGTTCTAAAAGCTGTCTGAAACTCTTCCCAACCAATCACATCCTGGTGGGACATCAAGATACCCTGGGTAGTACTCCACCAATCTCGAGCTCTCCCCTTCAGCATATAGGCACTCATACTGACTCTCTCAGCATCGGTGCACCCCAGTAAATCAAATATAACTCTCAACTCCGTCAACCACTCCTCAGCTCTGTAGGATCCTTCTTTCCCTTAAATGCGGGTGGATTCATCTTCAGAAATTCCTTTAGTCGGACCTTACTTCTGTCCTCAGGCTGAGTGACGGGAGGCACTGGGGGTATGGGAGGTCCTGGTGGTGGTGTAGGGGTAGTATCCGAGGCATTAACTCCGAAGTGTTGCGCGAATAGCGCTGCCATCTGCTCAAAACCTTGCCTCACATCGGTCTCAATCTGATTAAATTGAGAGTTAGGACTCTCTGGTTGTGGGACAGGTGGTGGAGGGGACTCTGCCTGCCTCCTCGAACGACCTCGTCGTTTACTCATTCTCAATCTCAACTCGTCTCCTGCGCGTACATATCACAATTGATTGAAATCTCAATCTTCAATTTCAATTCATGACCAGACTATTACAGACACTTGGGATGTATTCTATTTCACTTAACCGACACTGACAGTACTAGGCACCCTAAGCTCTGATACCAAGAAAACTCTGTCACGCCCCGAAAATGCGAAAAATAGGGCTAATTTAAAACTTTTTACTCGTTAATTCACAAATAAAGAGTGCATTCCTGTACAGTGTCATACATCATCATAATTATCATGCCTCAGGATCTCATCATGATATAATAAATATTGTATTATACCCATTACTCGATTACAAGTTAATTAATCCTAATACATCCCATATAATGTCATACATCAAGTGTCTGTAATTACAATAATAGTCTGGGTACATGAAAAGATAAAAGGTACCTCAAAGCACAATATATATATATGGCCTGGAGCTTGAATCCTCCACTAGCCACTACTCCGTACGTCACAGGGAAGTCCTTATTCACTTGAAGAACTCTGGGGGGAAAAGAAAACAGGGTGAGCTTCTAAATCGCTCAGTAAGGGGGGTAGGGGACTCATTTCATAAACCAAAATGCACATCACAAAGCATTTATTTGTATGTGAAACTCATTTGAAAACCATAGCATGAAAATACTCAAAACGACACTCTCATGTGTCAAGTCATGTGAAAACATGAAGTAAAAAGGCTCACTCTAGAGCAAAACAAAGCATGTGAAAATACGCGTTAAACGCTTTCTTAAATAACGTGGCATAGCCACTGGTTTAAAAATCACACGTGGCATAGCCACAATACACATGTGGCAAAGCCACTGAATTATTTTCTCACGTGGCATAGCCACAATACACACGTGGCAAAGCCACTGATTTAATTCTCACGTGGCATAGCCACAGAATAGGGTTTCTCAACGTGGCACAGCCACCAATGGGGTATAACGTGGCACAGCCACCAATGGGGTATACGTGGCACAGCCACCGATGGGGTATAACGTGGCACAGCCACCAAGGGGGTATCTCAACGTGGCACAGCCACCAATGGGGTATACGTGGCACAGCCACCGATGGGTTTTCTCAACGTGGCACTGCCACCAATGGGGTTTTCTCAACGTGGCACAGCCACCAATGGGGTATACGTGGCACAGCCACCAAGGGGGTATCTCAACGTGGCACAGCCACCAATGGGGTATACGTGGCACAGCCACCGATGGGTTTTCTCAACGTGGCACTGCCACCAATGGGGTTTTCTCAACGTGGCACTGCCACAGAATAGGTCATTCTCACGTTACCAGAACGGAGAAGAAATCGGGCTTACATGCTACCAGAGCAATGCCCGGTGTGTACTCACAACTACACACCTAAGTCTTATCACATAAGACGGGTTTGCCTTCACGTAGAACTCGTAATGGTTTTCTCTCATAAAACTCATTTGAAATCGTTTTGTACTCAACACAAAACGTAATAAAACCGAGTTCTAACCGGCAAAGCACATGCACACATTTCTCAAATTTCAATATTGCCTTAACGTAGAGCCCAGTTATAAACTCATAAAACATTGGGCTCCAACCGGCTATAAAATCGTGTGCAGTTTAAATCTCAACACAAAACACTCAACATGCTTGTTTATAAATCATAAATCATGCTATAACAGTTTACAAATCACATACACAAATGGTTTAGATTTCCCTTACCTCTTTGCACCTCGTATAGTGCAATCGTTTCCCCCGTAACACGGACTAGTCTCGCATTCCACTCCGGAACTCCCGAGCTGTCCAAACGATGTTAAAACATCAATACTCCACATCACATGAGCCTCAATTCTCAAAATCGAGCATAATTGCTCATAACACCTCAATTCTCTTGATTTCTCGTAACTCAACCCTAAACTACAACTCTATTCACAATATCCCAATGTTCGATATCTCTAATACCAATTATCTAGGCAATTCTCTACATTGTCCAATTTCCATTTATAACTCACAATTTCCTAAATTCACCAAAACTCTCAATATACATATCACTCCTACCACATTGAAATTTAATCACTCCCTAGTCATCTTTCAACCATTTCAACACCCATTCAACCACCAATAACATCGAAATCAACTCAAATATCTAGATCAAGATTTAGAAATTACCCAAAGCTTGTGAGACGCACAACTCTCGCCTCGATCCGATTCGTCCTTCGATTTCCAAGTATGTTGTTCTCCCTTTGATGAGGAACAACTTTCCTTCTTACCACAATAGCTGATTCGGTCGGAAATGGGGGATTTGGAGGAGTGAGAAACTAGGTTTTCGGAAAAATGGAGGTTTTGGAAGAGAGAGAAAGTGATTTCAGGAGAAGACACGGGTTCCTTATATAGACTGGAGGTAGGAGATCGATCTGTCTCATGGGGAGATCGATCTGCGTTTGAATTTTGGGGGCGATCTGGGCAATTTTATGCCTAGGAGATCGATCTGTCGAGGGGTGAGATCGATCTCTTTATGGCTTTATGAGATCGATCTGTGCCTTGAGGAGATCGATCTTCTTCCAAACAGAAGCATTTGGAGATCGATCTCTTCCTCATGAGATCGATCTGCCTTCAAACAGATTCATTTGGAGATCGATCTCTTCCTCATGAGATCGATCCCTTCTCAAACAGATTCATAAGGAGATCGATCTCTTCCATTGGAGATCGATCTGCTTCTCAAATTTCCTCCTTCCTCGTCAGTTTTAACTCACCAGATCGATCTCTCCTTCTCCCAGATCGATCTGTCCTCATGGATCATGCTTATTTTACACACTTAACACATAAATCTCCAATTATAATTCCCACAATTCACTTAACTCAATAAATTATACTCAAATTATTATTACATCAATAAATATGTCTGAAATTCTCAGATCTCACAGCGGCAGAGAAAGGGAAGAAACCTGTGGCACAGGGACGTGTGTTTGCCCTAGATAAGGAGACTGCTGACACTTCGGCAGAAACTATAAGAGGTACACTCTCTGTCTGTAATTATGAGGCTCATGTGTTGATTGATTCAGGATCCACGCATTCGTTTATTTCTGAGCATTTTGCATGTAGATTAAACTTGAAGTTTGAACCTCTAGAATACATACTACATGTAAATACCCCTATGCGTGAATCCCAAAAAACTGAGTTAATCTGTAAAGGATGTGAAATAAAGGTGGGAGATAGAGTGATGTTAGCAGATCTAATCCTGTTGAATATTCATGGGTTTGATGTAATTCTGGGAATGGATTGGTTGGCGACCAATCGAGTGAGTTTAGACTGCTACACTAAGATTGTAACTTTCTCCCTACCTGAACCTTACAGTGTACGATTGAGATATTGAGGAAATGAATATGCGGAATTCTAGTAAGTAATTTGAGAATTTTAATATTATTTTGGAGAATATTAAATATGATTGTTCATGTGAAGGTTATGAGACACTCATCTCAGACGATGAGCGGGAACATCCGAGGATTGAGGATATACATGTGGTTTACGAATATCTGGATGTTTTCCCAGATGAATTGCCAGGTTTACCACCAGAGAGAGAGCTGGAGTTTACCATTGATTTGGTACCAGATACTCAGCCGATCTCTAAACCTCCCTACAGGATGGCATTAGTGGAACTTGAGGAATTGAAGAAACAACTACAGGAGTTATTGGATCAAGGGTTCATTAGGCCCAGTGTTTCACCGTGGGGAGCACCGGTTTTATTTGTCAAGAAGAAGGATGGTAGTCTCAGATTATGCGTAGACTATTGGTTGTTGAATAAAGCCACGGTGAAGAATAAATACCCATTGCCCAGGATTGATGATCTACTTGATCAGCTAAGAGGGGCATCAGTCTTTTCTAAGATTGATTTGAGATCGGGCTATCACCAATTGAGGATCAAGGAAGAGGATATTCCAAAGACGGCCTTCAGGACAAGGTATGGCCATTACGAATTTTTGGTGATGTCCTTTGGATTGACGAACGCCCCTGCAGCATTTATTAGATTGATGAACGAGGTGTTTAGAGACTATCTGGATAAATTTGTGATAGTCTTTATTGATGATATCCTGGTATACTCTCGGTCGTATGAGGAGCATGCACAGCATTTGTGGTTAGTACTTCAGATACTCCAAAATAAGCAATTATATGGAAAGCTTAGTAAGTGTGAGTTTTGGCTGAACCGGATAGCTTTCCTTGGTCATATAGTCTCAGAGGAAGGAGTATCAGTGGACCCAAGCAAGGTGGAGGTTGTGCTTAATTGGGAGAGACCGAGAACAGTTACTGAGGTACGAAGCTTCCTTGGTTTGGCAGGGTATTACAGAAGATTTGTGGAAGGATTTTCAAGGATTGTCGCTCCTTTGACTAAGCTCACGCACAAAGAGACTCCATTTATATGGACTGATCAATGTGAGCTCAGTTTTTAGGAATTAAAGAGGAGGTTGACAGCGGCACCTGTGTTAACTATTCCCGAGGGATCAGGAGGATTTTCGGTGTATAGTGATGCATCTCATCAAGGATTGGGGTGTGTGCTGATGCAGCATAGAAGAGTGGTCGCATATGGATCGCGACAGCTGAAAGACCATGAGCGGAATTACCCCACGCATGATTTGGAGTTAGCCGCTGTGGTATTTGCTTTGAAGATCTGGCGACACTACTTATATGGGGAAAGATTCCAGATCTTCACTGATCACAAGAGTTTGAGATATCTCTTTGATCAGAAAGAGTTAAACATGAGACAGAGGAGACGGATGGAACTCCTTAAGGATTATGACTGCGAGATTCTATATCATCCGGGCAAGGCGAATGTGGTTGCTGATGCCCTGAGCAGGAAGAGTATGATATTTGCTATGATGATCTAGGAATGGGATTTGTTAGAGCAGTTCGACGAACTTCGGATCAGAGTTAAAGAGGTAGAGACTGGATTTTTGGCTAGCCTGCGAATAGAGCCCAGGATCATGGATCAGATTAGAACTGGGCAGCGCAGTGATCAGAGATTGATAGATATGGTTAGCCAAGCTGAGCAGAGTTCGCAGTCGGATCTCACCATCAGTGAGGGTGGATTGTTGAGATTCAGAGGACGGATCTGTGTACCGGACGATGATACCCTGAAGAGACAGATACTGAGAGAATCCCACTGCTCGCGATACACCATGCACCCAGGGAGTACTAAGATGTACCGAGACTTAAGAAAGGTGTATTGGTGGAGTGGTATGAAGCGAGACGTGGCAGAGTATGTGGCCAGGTGTTTGGTATGCCAGCAAGTGAAAGCTGAGCATCGGAAGCCCGGAGGACTACTACAGCCCTTACCTGTACCTACATGGAAATGGGAGCATGTCACTATGGACTTTATTATGGGTTTACCGAGGACCCGAAGAGGTCGTGACGCTATATGGGTTATAGTGGATAGACTGACCAAGAGTGCCCACTTCCTTGCCATCAAGAGCACAGATACTGTGGATGCCTTAGCTGAGCTGTATGTCAGCGAGAAAGCTAGATTACATGGGGCTCCAGTGAGTATTACTTCTGATAGAGATTCCCGATTTACTTCCAGATTTTAGACCCAGTTTCAGGAGTCCATGGGATCTCGATTGAGTTTTAGTACCGCCTATCATCATCAGACAGATGGTCAGTCAGAGAGGACTATTCAGACCCTAGAGGATATGTTGAGGGCGTGTACGATGGATTTTAAGGGATCATGGGATGATCACCTGCCCCTAGCAGAGTTTGCGTACAACAACAGCTATCACGCAAGTATTGGAATGGCACCCTTTGAGGCTCTATATGGTAGGAGGTGTAGATCCCCTGTAGCTTGGGAAGAAGTCGGTGACAGAAAGATAAATGCCCCCGAGCTTGTTAAGCAAGCTGTACAGAGTGTAAAACTCATATGTGAGAGGTTACGGGCTGCACAAAGTAGACAAAAAAGCTACGCGGATGTGCGTAGACGGCCACTCGAGTTTGATGTTGGTGATGCAGTATTTCTGAGAGTATCACCGAGTAAGGGTATCATGCGATTTGGGAGGAAAGGGAAATTGAGTCCTCGATACGTAGGACCATTCGAGATTCTTGAGAGAGTGGGAGAGGTAGCTTACAGATTAGCATTACCCCCACAGATGTCCAGAATACACAATGTTTTTCATGTGTCTATGTTGAGGAAGTACCACCCGGACCCTTCTCATGTTATAGAGTATGACGAGATGGACATTCAAGAGGATATGAGCTACACTGAGGAACCCGTCCGGATTCTCGATAGAAAGGAGAAGGTACTGAGAACTAAGAGCATCCCATTAGTGAAAGTTTTGTGGAAACATCACTCAATGGAAGAGGCAACGTGGGAACTAGAGAGTCTCATGAAGGAGAAATACCCCCATCTATTTGACTAGTTGAGTTGAATTTGGAGGACCAAATTCTTTTTAAGGTGGGGAGGATGTGAGATCTAAGAATTTCAGACATATTTTAATTATGTAATAAGAATTTGAAGTGTAATTTATTGAGCTAAGTGAATTGGGGAATGATAATTGGAGATTTATATGTTAAGTGTTAAAATAAGTGTGTAACTATGAGGACAGATCGATCTGGGAGAAGGAGAGATCGATCTGGTGAGTTATAAATGACGAGGAAGGAGGAATTTAAGGAGCAGATCGATCTGGGAGAAGGAGAGATCGATCTGGCGAGTTAAAAATGACAAGGAAGGAGGAATTTAAGGAGCAGATCGATCTCCAATGGAAGAGGATCGATCTCCTTATGATTCTGTTTGAGAGAAGATCGATCTCATGAGGAAGAGATCGATCTCCAAATGATTCTGTTTGAGAGAAGATCGATCTCCTCAAGGAGCAGATCGATCTCATATAGCCATAAAGAGATCGATCTCACCCCTCGACAGATCGATCTCCTAGGCATAAAATTGCCCAAATCGTCCCTAAAATTCAAATGCAGATCGATCTCATCAAGAGGCAGATCGATCTCCTACCCCCAGACTATATAAGGAACCCCTGTTTTTCTCCTGCAATCTCACTTTCTCTCTCTTCCAACCCCCATTTTCACCGAAACCTAGCTTTCTCACTCATCCAAAGCACCCATTTTCGGCCGAATCAGAGGTTGTGGCAAGAAGGGAAGTTGTTCCTCATCAAAAGGAGAACAACATACTTGAAAATCGAAAGACGGATCGAATCAAGGCAAGAGATAAGCTCTCCACAAGTTTTGGGTAATTTCTAAACTTCGATCCTTATATTTGAGGTGATTTTGGTGATGTTAGTTGTTAGCATTGCGTTGAGATAGCTGAAAAATGATTAGGGATTGATGAAATTGCAATGTGGTTGGAGTGATAATGATATTTAGCAATTTTGGGAATTTGAGCTATAAATAGAAATTTAGACAATGTGGTGAATTAGCATAGATAATTGGCATGAGAAATGTAGAACGTTGAGATGTTGTGAATGAGAGTGTAGTTTGGGGTAGAGTTACGAGAATCAAGAGATTTGAGGTGTTATGAGCAATTCTACTCGATTTTGAGAATTGAGGTTGATGAGATAATTGAGTATTGATGTTTTAACATCGTTTGGACAGCTCGGGAGTTCCAGAGTGGAATGCGAGGCTAGTCCGTGATACGGGGGAAACGATTGCACTATACGAGGTGCAAAGAGGTAAGGAAAATCTAAACCATTTGTGTATGTGATTTGTAAACTATTATAGCATGATTTGTGATTTATAAGACAAGCATGTTGAGTGTTGTGTTGAGAAATAATTGCACACGGTTTTATAGCCGGTTGGAGCCCATTATTTTTATGCGTTTATAAGCTGAGTGTGAAATTGCTTTATAAACCATCGAATTTGTGTGAGTAATGAATTGGGCTCTACGTTAAGGAAATATCGAGATTTGAGAAATGTGTGTGTGTTTTGCCGGTTGGAACTCGGTTTTATTATGTTTTGTGTTGAGTACAAAACAATTTTCAAATGAGTTTTATGAGAGAAAAACCACTATGAGTTCTACGTGAAGGCAAACCAGTCTTGTGTGATAAGACTTAGGTGTGTAATTTGAGTACACACCGGGCATTGTTCTGGTAGCATGTAAGCCTGATTTCTTCTTCGTTCTGGTAACGTGAGAATAACCCATTCTGTGGCTATGCCACGTATACTTGGTGGCCGTTGCCACGTGAGAAACCCCCTTGGTGGCCGTTGCCACGTGATACCCCATCTGGTGGCCGTTGCCACGTGAGAAACCCTATTTGGTGGCCGTTGCCACGTGAGAAACCCTATTTGGTGGCCGTTGCCACGTGAGAACCCCTAATTAGTGGTCGTTGCCACGTGAAACTCTATTCTGTGGCTGTGCCACGTGTGAAATTAAATCAGTGGCCATGCCACGTGAGTTAGTGGTTGTGCCACGTGTGAAATTAAATCAGTGGCTATGCCACGTGTGTGCATTATTATTATAGTGATTTTATCACGTATTTGAGAAAGCGTTTATCGTATTATTTTCACATGCTTTGTTAATGCTCTAGACTGAGCCTTTTTACTTCATGTTTTCACATGATTTGAGATATGAGAATATCGTTTTGAGTACTTTCATGCTATGGTTTTCAAATGAGTTTCACATACAAATAAATATTTTGTGATGTGCATTTTGGTTTATGAAATGAGTCCCTTACCCCCCTTACTGAGCGATTTAGAAGCTCACCCTGTTTTCTTTCCCCCCAGAGTTCTTCAAGTGAAAAAGGATTTCCCCTGCGACGTACGGAGTAGTGGCTAGTGGAGGACTCGAGCTCCAGGCCATATATATTGTATTTGAGGTATATTTTATCTTTTCATGTACCCAGACAATTATTGTAATTGCAGACACTTGATGTATAACATTCTATGGGATGTATTAGGATTAATTAACTTATGATGGATTAATGTATATGATACAATATACACTATATTATGATGAGATCCTGAGGCATGATAATTATGATGATGTATGACACTGCACAGGAATGCACCCTTAATTGTGAATTAATGAGTAAAAAGTTTTAAATTTGCCCTATTTTCCGCATTTTCGGGGTGTGACACCTCAGGATCTCATCATAAGATAGTATATATTGTATCATATACATTACTCAATTTCAAGTTAATTAATCCTAATACATCTCGTACATCATTGTACAATAAGTGTCTGTGAATATAACTCTAGTCTGGGTACATGAATATTAAATATCTACCTCAATACACAAAATACGGCCTGGAGCTCAAGTCCTCCACTAGCCTCTAACCCATACGTCGCAGGGAACTCACTTCACTTGAAGCGATCTGGGGGGAAGAGAAAACAGGGTGAGCTTCCAAATCGCTCAGTAAGGGGGGTAAGGGAACTCAGTTATATAAACCATATCACACATCACAAATATGTATTTGTTTATGAAGCTCATTTGAAATCGTAGCATGAAAGTTCTCAAAACATCATCATCTCATAACTCATAAATCATGTGAAAACATGAAGGTAAAAAGGCTCAATATCGAGCACTCACAAGCATGTATAAATATATGCGATAATGACTATTCTCAAAATACGTGATAAAAATCACCTCAGTAAATAGCACGTGACAAGGTCACAAAACACAACTCATGTGTAAAACGAGACTAGGCAATAAAACTCAATTAAAACTCGTCATGGCACATCAAATATGTAATCTCCTCTGGGTGCGCATCCCAGGCATCCTCGTATAGAGGGAACGTTGACAATATGGTCGTATGCATGGTATATTGGACATATATGTTACCAGAACAAGGCCCGGCCTTACATGCTACCAGAGCAATGCCTCGCCTCATGCACACTATCACGTGGTCCCTGGGTCGGTTCCCAGGCGGCCCACTCTCTCGGTCTTACATGCTACCAAAGCAAGGCCACCTAGCGTTACCAGAACGGGGGTCATCTCACGTTACCAAAACGGAGGCATCTCTCGTTACCAAAACGGAGGAATATCGAACTTACATGCTACCAAAGCAAGGTTCCCAACGCTACCAAAGCGGAGGAATAATCAAACTTACATGTTATCAGAACAAGGCCTGTGGTCCCTGGGTCGGTTCCCAGGCGTCCCACTATATCGGTCTTACATGCTACCAGAGCAAGGCCCGATGTGTATTCAACATGACACGCCTAAGTCTCAATCATTAGCCATTATCTTATAAAACGTTATGCCTTCACGTAGAACTCATAATGGTTTTCTTTCATAAAACTCATTTAAAACATTTGTGTACTCAACACAAAACATATTAAAACCGAGTTCCAACCGGCAAAACACGCACACATTTTCTCAAATCTCAATATCGCCTTAACGTAGAGCCCAATTTACTTTTCACGCAAACTCGAAGATTTATAAAGCAATTTCACACTCAGCTTATAAACTCATAAAATAATGGGCTCCAACCGGCTATAAAAACCGTGTGCAGTTATATCACAACACAACACCAAACATGCTTGTATTCTCAAAACGAGGTTCATGCTACAAACAGTTCATCAAAACACATACACAAATGGTTTAGTTTTCCCTTACCTCTTTGCACCTCGTATAGTGCAATCGTTTCCCCCGTATCATGGACTAGCCTCGCATTCCACTCTGGAACTCCTGAGCTGTCCAAACGATGTTAAAACATCAATACTCATTATCACATTAATCTCAATTCTCAAAATCGAGCATAATTGCTCATAACACCTCAAATTTCTTAATTCTCATAACTCCATCACAAACCACAATCTCGCTCACAACACCTCAACATTCTATATTTCCTATGCCACAATATCTATGCTAATACACCACATTGTCTAAATCTCCATTTATAGCTCAAAAATTCCTAAATTTACCAAAGTTGCTAAATATCATCATCACTCCAACTACATTGTAATTTCATCAATCCCTAATCATTTTTCAGCTATTTCAACACAATGCCAACAACTATCATCACCAAAATCATCTCAAATATAAGGATCGAAGTTTAGAAATTACCCAAAACTTGTGGAGAGCTTATCTCTTGCCTCGATTCGATCCGTCTTTCGATTTTTAAGTATGTTGTTCTCCCTTGGGTGAGGAACAACTTTCCTTCTTGCCACAACTTCTGATTTGGACGGAAATGGGTGCTTTGGATGAGTGAGAAAGCTAGGGTTCGATGAAAATGGGGGTTGGAAGAGAGAGAAAGTGAAATTGCAGGAGAAAGCAGGGATTCCTTATATAGACTGAGGGTAAGAGATCGATCTGGCTCTTGATGAGATCGATCTGCATTTGAATTTGAGGACTATTTGGGGTAATTTATGCCTAAGAGATCGATCTGTCGAGGGGTGAGATCGATCTCTTTATGGCTTTATGAGATCGATCTGCTCCTTGAGGAGATCGATCTTCTCCCAAACAGAAACATTTGGAGATCGATCTCTTCCTCATGAGATCGATCTTCTCTCAAACAGAATCATAAGGAGATCGATCCTCTTCCATTGGAGATCGATCTGCTCCTTAAATTCCTCCTTCTTTGTCATTTTTAACTCACCAGATCGATCTCTCCTTCTCCCAGATCGATCTGTCCTCATAGCTTCATACTTATTTTAAACACTTAACATATAAATCTCCAATTATCATTCCCACAATTCACTTAGCTCAATAAATTATACTTCAAGTTCATATTACATAATTAAAATATGTCTGAAATTCTCAGATCTTATAGCCATGGATCACGAGGTTATGGCCATAGTCCTAAATGTTATCGATATAGTCACTTACATGTCTCGCATGACAAACTCACTTGATAAATCCTTTGGTTTTGATAGACCAAGGTAGACCCGAAGGAGAGGTCAGGCCCCGATTTTCTTATGGTTTCAATTGAGTTTTAATTGTTCCCATGGAGGGATTTTATGAAACTTTCATGACTTGTAACCCTGTGAGAAGGGTGAATTTTATAACGAAAATTTTAAAATAAATTATTTTGTTGAAATGGATTTGATTCTTTGAGTATATCACATTTTAACCCAGATGGGGTGATTTAAAACATATTTATTCATTTGAGCATAAGATGTTTTCACATAAGAATTATTCCATGTTTTAATATGCCGATTTCCTGTTTTAGAACAGATGATACTTATACATATGGCATATCATTGTTTTTACCTCATGCTCACATATATCATGATTTCTTATCAGCATGTCGATAGTATAGCTATCTACCCATTTGTATTATTGCCTTACTGAGCATGTGGAGCTCACCCTTTCATTTTCCACCCACTTTTAGTGTTTCCACCATAGAGATAGCGGGTGTAGAGAGTAGACGGCATAGTTGATTATCTGTGATTTCCATCGACTGTTAGGTATACACCACGTACAAAATTTTGTATTAGTATGCATTATAGCACAGTATTGTATATGAAATAATATTTGGGGATGTAAATATAAAATCATGTGATGTAGAAAACATACCGACCACTCTATTATATGATAAATGATATCAGTATGTATGTTTACGTTTGATATTTCTTAATGGTTAGAATGGTATATCGATATTGATTCACAGCCTGACCTGTTCAGAGGGATTTGTCACGATGAGGTAAGAAGGATTTTCCAAAAGCGAAAAACTTGTACTGATTTTGGTAGTATTGGGTCATGACACCTAATAACTTCCTGCATTTACAACAAACTTTTAATCCACTACCACCTCCATATACACATTTGTATCTAAATATCGCACAATAACTTGGGGATGTATGTTTCCTTAGACCTAAATATCGACTCACATCAGACCAACCAAACTCTGATACCAAATCTGTCACACCCCATTCCGGGTGCCCTTTATCCATACATACACTACTACGGTTGGGCTGTGAGTCAATGTATTTACTAAATTTCATGCATTTATAGCGAAAAATTTTAGAGAACTTTAATTCACACTCCTAGGTGTGTGTGTGGATATACAAAATCAATTGTATAATATAATATCTTTACATAACATCCCCATACAATTGTTTACAACCTCAATTCATAACTGTGCGATACATGAGAATATATACAAAATGCTCATGTGTATACAAATCTTTATACCTTTACAACCGATGGGAGCTATCTAATACAAAAAGAGATCCAGAGACCATCGCACTGTCCTACTTCTCAGTATCTGGAGGGGAAAAAATAGTGGGATGAGCAAACCACAGCTTAGTAAGGAAAATGATGCTAACAGGTAGATATTGTACTATCTACATAGCCCATGCATGCATAAACAAAACCATGTTTCGATGTAAATGGAAATACTACTAGAAATGCATTCAAACATTTATTTCTTATATAAGTATTTTCATGAAATCAAATATGCAATACTTCCATTTAAAAACATGTCATAAACAGTGCTATCATAGCACAAGTAACTAAATCAAGAGATTTATCAAATCACAATCTCTATGCTTTTCTCAAATCTTTTCTTTCTGAGTTTTCTCGATTTCACTTATCTCTGAGACAGGCATGGAATTCTCAGCAATCTAATATCCACGACATATGGCCATAGTCAGTGATCACAGGCCTTACTGATCAGGTGTGCACAGGGCATCACCTCGCCTGAAAGGGGATGGGTCAGTCCTACTCTCCGGCTCATCTCAATCAACATCATCTCCCTCATCATATCACATATACTCACGGTACAAGGTACGCCATGTGTCATCTACTTGATACTCGTACTCACGTGCACCCAGCATGGTACATAGTATACCAACGGACAACTACACAGTTCAACGTACAACCGTGGACCCAGCCCATCTACCAACTCCAATGGACTCATCATCCTGAACCATGTTTCATACACCAGACGAACAATCAGTGTCACACACAATCATCGCAAGGTTCCAGCGCGGTATTTCTCAGTGCGAGCAACAGCTTCAGTACGATATCATCTCAACTCAGTAAAAATTGGTGCGAGCAATACTCCAACACCTTTCTCAAATCCATCGTGCGAGATGAACTCCAGCACGGCATATCAAAACATAGAAACAAATGTGCGAGCTAACACTCCAGCACATTATCATTATAAAACCACGTGCGAGTCACGCTCTAGCACGGTTTATCAAAACATGTAGACGTATGCAGGTGAAACTTTGGTATAGTTAAAATCATTAAAACGGGTGTGAGCTAGAGCTCCAACACCAATTCACATCTTAAATCTGATAGGTGGTTATTTTCTCTTTTAAAAACTCAAAACATGTATAATCACGTAGCATGTCGTTCCATGCTAAACATATAAAACTAGTCAACCTATCCATCATCATTTCTCAATCACAAAAATCAATACGTAGTTGAGTAAACACTGAAAACATGCATATCATGTTATTTCCTTACCACAACCCATTTTCATAATACATATATATCATAGTACATTTCATGCTCTCATATCAATTCTATAGCTCAATAGCTAAACATACTATTTCTAGCGTCGTAACTACTAAATCGCAGTAAAATACGTACGAATATCTTTATCGCTAACACACAGTCCCTTACCTCGAATCACGCTCGTATTTCCTTCGTCTTGTGTTCTCCGTTCGCGATTCGGGTTAGTCGTGTTCCACGTATTTCAATCTACACGTATAAATCGTTACGTTATTTTCTTTTCCTTCTTCTACACATACACATTTCACTTATTTGTCTATTCATACTCCTCAAACCCTTAAATCACATTTCACTCTTCCACTAATATCATTTTATCATCTCCTAAGCTTTCCATCCCTTTTTCCATGGGTTTCCTCTATGTAAATCTCCCTTAATATTACTCACTCATCACTACATTCATCATCCCTATCAATATTTCACATATTATCCAACCCACAAATGTCTAGAAATCCATATTTAAAGCTTGAAGGTTGAAGAGCTTACTTAGCTTAGTTTTTTTCCTTAGCCCAAACTTGTGATAGCCAAAACTCCTTCTCTTGGTCACACCAATATGTGATTTTCGAGTATGTTGTTCTCCTTACTTCAAGGAACAACTTTCCCTTCTTGAGCTTCTTCCAAAACTGGTTGGAATGTAGTGATTTTTTTTTAGTGAGAAAGCTTGGGTTTTTGAGAGAAAATGGCATGTGCGGGTTTGGTGGGAGGGAAATCTGATTTTCAATCCAAATCTCGTGCCCTTTTTATAGACGCAGAGACATGAGATCTATCTGGTCCTTGTAGAGATCGATCTCTGCATGGTTTGGTAGTTCTTTTTACTAAACGCAACTACTACCAAATCGATCTTCTTTCATGATAAGATCGATCTGTTTGCAAGCAAATTCCTTCTTGGAGATCGATCTGCCTCTTATAGGAGATCGATCTTCTTTTTATAGAACCTTAATGAGATCGATCTGTCGAGGGCTTGAGATCGATCTGTCGAGGGCTTGAGATCGATCTGTCTCAGGCAGAGAGTTAAGGAGACCGATCTGGCTAGGATGGAGATCGATCTGCTCCAACCCGATAGCTAAAGTAACCGATCTTCTCATTACAGAATGTTTATCAGATCGATCTGGACTCATTAGAGATCGATCTTCCTGTTCCATTGCTCAAATAAGAGCATTTTTGTCTCTTCCAAATCGATCTCTCATCCTATGAGATCGATTTGTCATTCATATTTTTCAGATTTTACTGCAGTTTTTTGCATAAATTCGCACACATACATCCTTAATTTGCTGACATAGTCATTTTCTCATCCAACCACCTTTGAGACTTGAAAATGACTTTCATTCATACCTTATACACATTAAAAATTGTGTGCAATCCTTGTATAACCAAAGGTATACCATACATAACTAAATGGAAGTACCAAGATTTATACCACTTATGCAACTTCGCATTACAAGCACATCATCACACCTATGAATTCTTTATTACTTAGTCCAAAATCATTCATAGTATAGTTCTATCTACATATATACAAGGTTAAATATATATGGAGTCTCACACTTACTGCTAGAGAATTTCTCGCACTATATTGTATGAGATATGCATGATAGAGTACTGGGAGCATAGCTCGTACTCAGTTTTCATTTAATTATGCATTGTAGAGTATTGGGAGCTTCGCTCATACTCAGTTTTACATGATAGAGTACTGGAGCATAGCTCGTACTTAGTTTTCATTGATTGATGCATGATAGAGTATTGGGAGCATTGCTCATACCTAAGTCTTTACATGACATAGTGCTGGGAGCATTGCTCGCACTAGATTTCTACATCACTGGTATTATGGTCATGTTGGGAGTTTATTCGCACGTACCGAATTTTGAAAAGAGCACGAAACAGCTGTGTTGGGAGCTTGTGCTGACTGTGTGTCGCACTGATTATATGCTCACACGTGCAATATTTTGAAATATGGCTGAGGGCTATCGAAAATAGAACCCATAATATGAGGACTAAGACTCATGGTGAGCATCCCGACCTTGAGATTGGGTCCATGGAGTACTTTGTACCGTATATGTCACATGGAGTACGATGTACCGTGAGTACACGATGAGAGTGAGTTGTGAGCTGACGATAAGGATTTGACCCACCTCCCGTTACAGTAATTGTGAGACCCCGCATACCGAGTACTGTGTAGCCTGAGATCACGAAAAATGAGTTATGATCATAATTTTGGAACATGTAGTCGCCTATCTCGTTTTCTTCTCATACGATGTAAATTGATATTTCTTAAATAAACTATCACATGGTTTTAATAATGTGAACATGTGAATTTGTGAATTGTGAAAAGGGTAACCCGAGGAATAGGTGAGGCCTAGATTTCCATGTTTTTAAACATAATGATATGCCATATTATTTTGATTTGATTGAATGGCATTATAAATGTAATTTATGTGAAATTACATGTGAAATGCAATATTTTGCATAAACAGCTGTGATTTTAAACCAGCATGATGATTTATATCTATATGTATATATTGCATAAACGCTTCAAGAAAGATGCATGTTTTAGATATAAATTGATAAGGAAATGACTTCAAGGCATGAGTATTATCTTTGTAGATAGTATGGTTATCTACTTGTTTGCTCGATTTCCTTACTAAGCTGTGAGTTCACCCATTTTTATTTCTCCTCTTTACAGAGCGTTTACAGTAGGTGGACATGGCTGAGGACTGATATTCCTTAATCCGCTGCATATTCATCTTACGAGAGATATACACACTCGAATATTTTGTACTGAACATTGTAAAAGCACAGTTGTATAAACGATTGTACGGATGTATGTGTATAAGTATTTGTATTAATGTATAAGAGCATACATTATAGAAAAGAATATTAAATTGTATGCATGTTATGAATGAATGTGAATGAGTGACTAATATCAAATCGCAGTCCAACTAATTGATGTGGAGTGATGAAAGAAGGAGAGGTAAATTAAAAAAAAAAATTGTGGTGATTTCGGTAAGTCACGATATGGGAGGTCGTGACATATGCATACATACATACTCTCTGAAGTGTGAATTCAATGAATGAGCTGTTAAAATGAAAATAATCAAAATCCTTTATTTTTTTTTTCTCTTTAAGAAATATTAATGGTGGCCACTCTCCTTGGCACCTACTCCTAACGCACACCACAAATGTTATTTTGCATGCACATTTGAACAGCACTTAAACTTGTCATCATTTGATGCCAATGATTCGAATCCCCACTTAACCTCAATAACAAATATAATTAAATTGATCTCATCTCGCTTTCTTGGTGTTTTTTTTTTCTTTGGTATATTCCATCATCCAAGATGGGGTTGAAGCTGTTCAGGTAGAGCACGGGGATAAGAGAATCTGGAATTTGGAGTAAGGCTACGTACGAAATTTGTACAATTTTGGGTGTTATGAATTATAAAATTGACATATTTTCTTTGACTGGACAGGAATAGGATAGCTTTCACTTCCCTCTTCCTATCCAGAAAATAAAAAATAAAAACAAAAAACCACCCTAAAATTAAACATTCAATAAACCTCACATACAAGCAAAATTCTAGATTCGATTGTACAGTGAAAATATATGGATGGGTGCAAATAAATATATATATATATATATATATATATATATATATATATATAAGTTGGTGAAATTTTCCAAGCTTTAGAGCTTTTCCTTTGTAGTTTAATTTGAATCCTAAATTTTTGTTTTCCTTTTTACAGCATTTTTATGATATAAAAACCTTTAAATTTAAATTATTTATCTATTGACATTATATCCGTTTTATAAATTATCATATCACAGTTCATATCTACATATCAAACACAATTTATTTATAAATTTTTTCATCCATATACTATTTTTTTCAAAATTTTAACCTATATTAATTTTATATATTTTTGTATTATTTTCATATCGTGCTATTAGGAACATGAGTTCATTTTTTTATAATAAATTGAAAAAAAATTCAAGCCTTGTTTGAACTAGATCAAGATTCTATAGACTTCACTCTCAAAAAAGAAAAACTATTCTAACTCGAAATTGATATGTCCATTTTAGAAACGACGACGTATAGTTACTACCATTACCTTGATTACCGAAAACAAAAAAGCAAGATTAGAGCAGCAAATTTGTTTTGATTCTCTCCATCAGCTCAGATACTAGGGACATTCTAACATTCGCCTTTTTGTTGCCCCCTCTCCTCTTACTTGCCTATATAAGAAGCAGCCTTGTCTCATTTCATTGCCAAAGAGAAATATTAAGCAGTTGATAGGAGGGAGAGGTAGAGCCAGGGCAGAAGGACTCAGCAGGGCAGGGAGTGAGACAAGGGAAACAAGAAGCAAAACCAATCATGTTCTCTTTTAGTCTCAACAAGGCAAAGCCATACTTGGCTATGGTGTCCCTCCAATTTGGCTTTGCTGGGATGTACGTTATCACCATGGTTTCTTTGCAGCATGGAATGAACCATTACGTTCTGGCTGTTTATCGTCATTTGGTAGCAACCATGTTTATTGCTCCCTTCGCTCTCGTCCTTGAAAGGTCTCACCTCTGACCTGATCTGCCCAGCTTAATTACTGTCTAGTTTTTTTTTTTTCTTATAATTGAATTGACTCCCGTTGTTGCTTACTCGATTCTTGGTTTTTATACAGGAAAATTAGACCGAAGCTGACTCTCCCCATTTTCCTGAGAATCCTGGTGCTTGGTTTCCTAGAGTAATGCTCCAAACATTTTCCCTGGGGTTTATGCATTATGCAGAATTACACTTCATTGCACGTGGGAACACGTTGCATGCAAATGAAAGCACTATTTCTTTCTTAAAAACCTGAAGAAAAGAGTCAGAAAAACCCTGTTTGGGATCATTTTTCCTGATTCAATCAACTCTAATTTCATATCCATATTGTTTAATCCCCTCATTCATACTAACAAAAATACGTCCATATTTCCATATGATCAGATATGATTATTCACTTCTTCATTTGTGGTATTGATTCATAAGTTTTTAATTATAATACATAAGAAATTATTGTATACACAATCAGTGCATATATCCATGTTTTGCTTGTTATAACGTGTTCATGCTAAAAGAAAAATAAATCTAATTATATCAGTGTTGGTTGTGTTGATGATGAACATGAACAGGCCAGTGATAGACCAAAACATGTACTATCTTGGGATGAAATACACGACGGCAACGCTTGCATCTGCCACTGTCAATTTGATGCCTGCCATTACCTTCTTATTGGCATTGATTTTAAGGTACTATACATAATTACTTCATATTCATAAATGCAAGAATAAACATATAATTGAGTTGGGTGAGAAAAAGAAAGTTGCATGCGCACGTAAGAGGCAGGAGGCCACTGATTAATTGACAGACGTAAGCTCCCAAATTAAACCAAACCTTTGTTGGAAGTTGCCGTCATCAGGATATATATATCTTTTCTCATCTCCTTTTGCCGAATTTATTTGGGGATTATGCAATCTTTATCATATGCATCTTATGGAATATTCATGATAAACTTTTTGCACTATACTGTTTCACATGCTATTGCTACACCAAGTTAATTAATTGAAATGATATTTCTCTAATTATTGCACTCAAGAACAATTAAACTTCGTTTATTTTTTTCTTGAATAATTTGAATTTTTTTTTTTTTTTGTTGGAAGAGATATATATGGTTATAAATTAGGACAAATTTAGGCCACACTAAGTGTTTGTTTGGGACACTAGTGAAGAATGGTACGATGAGATTAAGAGAATAAAACAAAAAATGAGTGGGGGTAAAATTACCTCTTTACTCTTGATTTTAATTCTTTTAATTATTTCATTAAAAATCAAATATATTTGATAGTTATTTTTCATTTTTCAATTTCATCGAAACCAATCACACCGTATATCCAAACAAATCTTAATAGCAACAATGTTTTTTTTTTCTTTGCTAGATAATTTGAGACAGGGTAGAGTAGAGCTTTCTTTCGATTAAAATTCAAATAACCCTTGGAAATTATTAATGTCATTGCAATAACACAAGTATTAACTTTGTTAATTAGACTGGAGAGAGTAAACTTGAAGAAGATGCCTAGTATAGCCAAGATAATTGGAACAGTAATCATGGTCCCTGGAGCAATAATCATGATACTGTACAAAGGCCCTGCAATCAATTTTATAAAGTTGCAAGGAGGAAGCCACCACAGTGCCACCAATGAAGCTGAGGCTAAGCATTGGATTGCTGGGACACTGATGCTCCTAGCCAGATGCTGGGGCTGGTCAGGTTTTTACATTTTGCAAGTGAGTATAATCGATTTCTTATATCCCAAAATATGCTGATCTAATGATCTTCCTGTGCTAACTTGGATTGTGATAATTTCGGTTTCAGTCATTTACATTGAAGATGTACCCAGCAGAGCTCTCACTTACAGCTCTGATATGCTTTATTGGAACCATAGGAGGTGCAGCAGTGTCATTTGCGGCGGAAAGAGACATGAACGCCTGGAAAATTGGTTGGGACTCAAGCTTGTTAGCTGCTGTATATTCTGTAAGTGCCAGAAAGAAGGGATTTAAAATGAGAAAGTTACAGCATGAATATAGAGTTCTTGACATTCTAAAATCTGTGATTAATCAGGGAGTGGTTTGTTCTGGAATCGCTTACTATGCACAAGGAATTGTGATCAGAGAACAAGGCCCAGTTTTTGTTACAGCCTTCAATCCGCTTTGCATGATCATCACAGCAGCTCTAGGATCAATCATTTTAGCAGAGAAAGTTCACCTTGGAAGGTATTGTTACAAGATTACACCTTTAATCTTCCTTTGCACTATCATAATACTAATAACAGCACTCACTCGACCAAATTTATTGCTTCCATTTGGTGGGAGATTTCAGCATAATAGGAACAGTTGTTATAATATTTGGACTTTACACTGTCCTGTGGGGCAAAAGCAAAGATCAGAAGAACTCAAACACAGAGGAAGGTAAAGCCCAAGAACTGCCAATCACAGACGGTGCTAAATCAATCAACCTGGAAGAAAACATCGAGGGACCTGCTAGAATTTTGAAGATCCCAGCAGAGAGTCCATTAACTCGAGAAACATGACGGAATACTGTGAAATTTTGGAATAATTTGCAGTGGAGTTTTCTAAGCTACAAGTGCATGGTGCATATCTTATATTTTGTCCTAATCTCTCCCTCCATCGGAGACTCTCTTGTTAAATAAAAAACCAATCGACGGGCTTTAACCTGTTAATATTAAAGCTTATAAGTTGAATGGTTCTTCACTGTACTAATTTTGACTAAGCCATTCAGTTTTGCAATATAAATATAATTATGCAAGGATATTCTTCCTACCCGTGACTCTTATTCTGCATATCTGTTACTGATAAACCTACAAATCGTACGATCCATTGGAGCTTAACCCCACAATGAAATCTTCAAGGATAAACCAGAGAGAATGCTGGTGCATAACAATAAGTTTCTAAATAAATTTATGAGAATTGAGATTATAGTCTACAAGTGGTGCAATTTTTACTTTAGAAGTGCAAAAACATTACTTGGAACTCTTATTTTTGAAGTGTAAAACATGACTTGAATCTCATTGATCATTTAAGAAACGCTAGCTGAGTTCTTGCCAACCATTTGATCCCTTATTTAATGATATACTTATTAAACAGTAATAGAGATTATGATTCAGTCCAAGAAAACTGCATGGTAGAAAGGCAAAAAAGATGGCACCAGACAAGCTATGCTGTGTGGCTGAGCAGTTCATCCGATTTAGTCTTGAATTCAAATGGCAAGTGACTACCCCTTTGCCATTTGGAAGTGACAAAGAAGCAGGCATAATAAGTGATTTAAACACACGATTTTCTTCAAATTTTATCAAAGTGGCAATCGAATAGATTTGATTCATTATCGAACTGAAAAGGAGTCGGATAATTTTGGCTATTTCTTATTTTTCTATTCTGATGAAGTTGCTACTTGCCCGAGTTCCAACTCGAAAGGGTTATGATTTAACTCTGTAGGGTGTATTAAGAAAGCCTCAAGCTCGTTTACTGCTTGTTGATCAGGCAATCTGCTACTTATCCTAGTTCCAACTTTAAAGGGCTGTTATTCAACTAGGTAAGGTTTATCATGAAAGGCCTCAAAACCGGTTTTCTGGTAAAACTAATGCTACTTATTCAACTTCTAACAGGAAAGGACTCTGAATCAACATGGTTAGGTTTATTAACAAGGCCACCAATAATTTTTGTAATTTGATTTAAAATTTTCTATTTTAGGTATATCAAAACATAAACAAGTGCCTTACACTTTATCTCTCTTGTTAACAGATCTAGAAATAGGCCAGAGATCAAGTGTCTAATAAAACACACAAGAAAAAGCAACCCAATCTATTTTCCATTTGACTGTATATTGTAAAGGTGGTGACCAAAATCAGGGGATAAACAGCACCATGATTGTGTTTACATGTAAAACCAAAATGCAACTATGGCATTGGCACTGAAAATCCTACGGTTTAAAACAAAATTACCCTTTTAAGAATAATAACCCAAGTTACAATATAAGACATCCTAATCAACAAAGATGAAAGCAAATTTCTCTATCAACTCACCCATTCTATCAAGGACCATCCGTTCTCACACCAATTATAAAACTAGCAAAATACTAGTAAGAAATTAAAATTCAGGAAACATAATACAGCACCATAATCTAACAGTCAATGAGCCAGCCATAGCCTTGAAGGTTTAATTCATGCAGGGTTCAGTCACTGTCGTCATCATCTTCTGCAAAGATAAGCACAGTTCATATATAAGAGAACTGACAGAACAGCTTAGAAATAATAATAATAATAATAATTATAATATTTGCAGCATTTTCTGGTTTACTTTCAGATACTCGGATGGGTCAGAACAAAGAAATGATACCACATCACAAATGGTTCCATTTTGCATTCCATGGCCTCAATTCACTTTAAAACTGGTTCTTTATATTACTAAATAAATTAGAGTTTACCTCATTGTGAAATCATAGATTTGCAAAGTATTAAATAAATTGTCCAAGGTAAAAATTTCCTAGCCCCACTTTGACTTCCTCATATGTACCAAAAATAAATTTACTATAACAAAGGAACAATAATGAATTAGTTGGCTAAGACTGATAAATTTATTTATCATTAAGAATACATATGAACTATTGACAAGCTCCAGTCTATATGATCAAAGAGTACAAGCACCAAAAATCAGAAGATCTATACTATCATAACTCAAGGTTCCCATTTTGATAGCTCATAAAGATAGTCAATAAAACTTTATAAGCAAATCTTCATACTCACCTTCATCTGATTCTTCACTTTGGCTGTTGCCATCATCACCCGCATCTTCATCATCATCTTCATCATCAACATCACCGTCGTTCTCATCACTTTCTTCACTTTCATCATCATCACTCACATCTGGTATTTTGGGCTTTGGTGGAGCAACAAAACTGGTCGTAGACCTTCTACGCGAACTTGACACAATATTACTTGTGTCAATCCCTTCTAGTTCTTTCGCTCTTTGTTTTCTCTTCCTCACTTCCTTGATTTCTGAGAATTTAAAATACTCAAATAGATTAATAGTATTGAATAAAAGATTAAGTAGAAGAGTTTAATGATGATGCTGGTGATAAAACCCACAAGTTGTGGATCATAAATAAATTGAGCTTCGAGTATGATTTACAGGGAAGTCACGGCAATCCCATTTGAATTTCATATTTGCCTACCAAATACTAAAACAGCAATGATCTTCTAGATATATGATGGATACCATCACTAAAATTTCATCTGAAGCAAATATCATCAAGCCTTCCGAGTACAGACACAGAAACATTCAAGTTTCAACCCAGAGAAACAAATAGCAAAACTACGTTCCCCACGAAAGATAGCATGAAGGGAAAATGGACATCTTTAACTTACTTTTACATGGGTAACAGTTCTCTGTTATCGGACAGTTTTACCATCATCCTCTAGGATAACGAAGGCATCCATGCGATGACAAAACTAGTTAATAATTTTTTTCCCTCTTTCCCAAAATCCCACTAGTAACAAAGATCTTTCCCAAACAAGATCAACTCCATTATCGAATAGTAACCATCAATAGTTGTACATGGGGCTAAAATTGTGACCTTTTTCCGAAGTATTTGCAGACAATCCTTCTTTAGAAAGAATCTCCTCTAGTTCCTTTATTAATTGGGCTTCACGCTTATGCTCAGGTACCTGTTTGACTCTCTTGTAGATTGAGGGAGGAACACTGTAAATAAAATAAGTAATAAGAACACATTAAAGTTCAACCTTGACAGAGATCAAAATTCATGAAAGGGTCAGTCAAAGTGAAACCTCATCCCACATGATTTGATGACTGACTTTAGATTTTCCACACGTTTCCCATAAACTGGAGTGGAAATTTCTTTTCTCTGCATGTTCATAAAATGATTAAAAGACACTTAATTCAAATCAAATCAAAAGATGCTTAAATTATCAGAACATAGATTTTGGACAGAAAATGAGCAGTAAGAAGCAAGACATTCACTGCCTTTGCAACAGAAGATCGAGAGCGGACATCATCAGATACGCTCCCACTGTCTTCTTCATCGCTATTATCATCTGTAATTGATTCTGTATGCTTGCTTCTCTTCTTGCTAGGCATCTCTGTCTCCTTTTTAGGTATCTTCCGTTTTTTAAGCCCTTCAGAGTTCTTAATCTTCCCTTTCGGAGTGATCTTCTTTTTGGGTTTCACTTCTTCTTCTTCTTCTTCTTCTTCTTCTCCTTCTTCTCCTTCTTCTTCATCTTCTTCTTCTTCTTCTTCACTTTCGCTTCCTGACGAAGCAGAATTCACTTTCCTACTGGCAATTTTAGAAGTTTTGCTCTGAGAATTTTTCTTGAGATTTTTTTTCTTAACCTCACTTGCAGGTGCAGAAACTTCACGAGACTTTAATACCTGATAATTAACACAGAAAATCACAAGAAAGACATTATGCACATGATAGTTTAGGAAGGTGAATTGACTTCTCATGAACAAGTTATGCCCACCTCATCTAATTGTTCAGTTATAAAATTCTTGTACAGATCGAGTGTATATTTATCAAGTTTAAGATCTTCCTCCAGAAGCCGACGAAGCCCAGCCATCGTGACTTTGCTGAAACATCAAATATCCAATTATTCAATGTTACACCTCAGTATACCATAGGCACTGAAAAGAGTTAGCACAAAGCAACATGATGCAAGATCATGGACAAGAACTTATAGTTTGATTAGCAGAACCAATTAAACAATTTAGCAACTTACTCAGAATTAGCTTCAACATACGAAGCTCTTTTTCTGATAGCTTTCTTTATTATACTCTCAGAAACTTCTTTTTTTTCTTTTTTCTCAGTTTTAGTTTTATGTCCAGTCAGAAGGCTCAAAACCGGAGAGTCTTCCAATTTCTCCTCATCTTCAGAGCAAGCTTGCTTTCCTTCTTTCTTAGGTTTCCGTCCTTTGGGTGGTTCTGTTCCTTCAGTGGTTGTACTTACATTTTTCTCCACAGTTTCACCAGAACTCTTGGAGCCTTCATCATCATTGCCACCATCTAAACACTGTAAATAAAGAATGGATTAATCGCCTGATTAAATAAAAGTGAGATGAGAAAAAGAAAGAACACCTTTCAGCATTCAAATTCTGACTCATCAATTCCTTCTATATATAACATTATTAACATCCAAATGTTCCAAGAGCAACAACATTTGCAATTTTCATCATACTGAAATAAATTACAGCTCTACCCAAACTAGTATGCCAGTTCGTCAATTTTTTTCTCCAACACACATGGTCCTGTAAGTCCAGAAAATCTTTAAACTGGAAAATATCATAATTTCATAAACATGTGATTGAAACTGCAGCGTATTATACCAACAATCAAGTAAAGAATATTACAGATAACAAATGGCTATTAAATTAAAATTTTTGTATTATAGATAGATAAACCTTTTTTTGTTCTATATGAAGAAGAAAAAAAAAAACAGTAGGGCTACTCGTGAACTTTTTGCAATATTTTTTTTCGCTTGTTATCTCTTGTTTTCCAAGAGTTTTATAGAGAAAAGGCAAATATGGAAAGCAAAATAATGATCGACTGAAAAAAAAAAAAAAAACAAATGTCTAAAATTTAACATCAATTCTTCATAATTTTTCCATGGAAAAGCAAAATCTTGCATTTTGTCCAACTGCACGATTTACATTTCCATCCGGTAGCAAATAGCAGCACACTCAACTCCCAAAAGAGGAAATAAATGAAAGGCATTAGAAATTAACTTAATCGCTCCATATAAAAAATAAAATTATGTATTTTCCAATATGATATATACAATTTTTATTCTTAATTTTCCAAAAAAAAATGACTTCTGTATCTAAAACACACCTTTTGCTTTTAAAAGTGAAAAAGCAAGTAGCAAAAGCAAGGCCCAAAATTTACATGAAGCCTAAATAAGAAAATGCTTCTTATCACCAAAAGAAAAAGTACTTGAGAAGGAATTCTAATATTGAAAAACAAACAGAAAGGGTACCTTCAGCAGGCATTGCTTGACGAATCGCTTGTGAACATCCAATGCAAACTTCTCTAACCCCAAGTCTTTCTCTAACAATCTCCGAACTCCCTCGAATGTTAACGAACTTACCAACAAAAGAACTAAATTAAACAAAATTATCAAGTAAATCACGCTTAAAACTGGATTACAAGTTCCAGAATTATACTCAATATCACATTCTTTCAAAAATTTCGAATAAAACCCTTCACATACCCGCCTAAAACATCTAAAAGCCCCTAGAATTCAACGCAGAAATGGGAATTTAACAAACTTATGAATTCCAAAATGAAACCTAGTTAGGGAGTGTAAGAAATAAACAGCGAGAGAGACAGAGTATACTCGGCTTGTTCCTTGAAATGGCCAACGCGAGAGCGCATGGCTGTGGTAATTCGTGACTCGATTTCGTCCACCACCGCCGTAATTTCAGCTACTTCCTTGGCGTCGTTGTTGGCTGCGGGGCTATCATGCGCCTCCTCTGCCATTTGTGGGGACAAGGTTTCACTGTTACTGGTCGAGAAAGAGAGTGTCTGTGTGCTAAAACCTTAAGACATGGGAAGACGAAAAAGGGTCCAAGGAAGTGGTACGGTGCAGCCGGGTGTAGGATAATAAAATCAGTATCGTGGATTGTGGAGTATGCCCGGAGAATGAAGATTGACTTTCTTTTATCCAAAAGTAATTCCAAACACGACATAATGATTATGATAAAACGATGAAGAGGCACAAAAGATGTATCAGTTAAAAATTAATAAAAATTTTAAAATTTTATACATATATTACTAAATACACCGTAATTTTTTAAAAAAAAAAAAATCTTTCCACAACTCAAAATTATAATGACAATATTAATATATCTTTTAATTAAATACACCCTAAATTCTAAAAAAAAAAAATGACTCTTTCACCATTTAAAATTATAATGAAAATATTAATATATTCTTAAACTAAATACACCTTAAATTTCTAGTTTTTTTGGTCTTAGTCTCATCGTTTTTCTTCATCAAATCATCCCTACCTTAGTCAAAAATTTAAAAACCCAAATTTGAGAATCCTAAACCAATATCCTTTGTAAAATCAACAAGTATTTTTTTGTTGTGTACGTGTTTGTGTGATTTTTGTATTATTCATGTGTAGAAAGACAAGATTTACATAAACTACTTCTAATAATATGAATTCATAAAAGTAATATTATTAAACAAAATTTCAAAAACAAATAGTATTTCTGTGCAAGTTTACTTACGCAGGATCGTGTCCCTGCCGTGCGCGCAAGTAAACTTGGGCGGGAAATGCAATCTTGCACAAGTTTACTAGCACAGACACCACTTCTCAACTCAAGCTGCGGATTTGCCGCTAACATCGGCAGCAAACACCGTCTGCATCGAAGAGGGAATGAGGACTTAGTTCTATTCTTTTTCTTTTCAAGATCAAATTAAAGGAGCGAAGTGGCTGGCTATTTAATAAGTTAATAAGGGAAATTGCCTTCATTGATATTCCTAAGAGATGCTTTTTCATTTCTCTGTTCTCCATTCCATGTTATCCGTTTCTCTGTTTTTTTTTTTTTCTTGATTAGTATAATTTACAAAGGATATTTGGGTAGAAATAAAGTCAAGGTTGAAAGAGAGGAACAAATAGAATAAGCAGACGGAAGGACGAAGTGATTTCATTAATTTTGTAATTTTATTAAGATTAAAATTGCTTTTTTATTTAAAGATATTTTTTCTTTAAATTATTGAAATATAAAAAGTATTTTTTGAGTTTATTTAAAAGCTTTCTAAAATCTTATATGAATATGACAAAATTTAAAAAGTAAATTTTATATTTGATACGTTAACATTAATTTTAACACCAAAATTTGTATTTTACATTACACAAATAAAATTTTTTATGATATGATCATAAATTTTATACACGAATTGTCTTTTTTTTTAGATCTCTTTCCAACTCATTTTATGTGTTTTTTTACTAATATCAAAGTATATTAAAAAGATAAAAATTATTATATTTATTTGAAAATCAAAATTAAACAATTTGATAGATATTTCAATTCCAAATGTATTCAATTATTAAATATTTTAAACAATTAAAAAACTTAAATAATTTAAACATGTTAAATTAAATAAGAATAATTATCCAATATACCGTCAGTGAAGTTTTTTAACTCCATAAGTGGGGTTAAGATAATGACACATGCTATTTAAAAATATTAAGAAAATAAAAAATAAAGAAAACAGAATATGTGTTATCATCCTAACATCATTTGTGGTGTCAAAAAACTCAATTGACTGTATATTGAATATTAATCCATTAAATAATGTTAATTTTATTATGAGATGATATTTTTATTAAGATGATTATCCAATATATTATCAGTAAAGTTAAACTACACATGCAAGGTATCCACTTGAAATATTAAAAAATAAAAATAAATAAAAGTGAGAGTATGTGTCACCATTTTAACTTTATTTATAGAATCTAAAATTTCCATTGGCAGTGCATTAGATAATAATCAGTTTTACTATATATGTATTTGCTAGCTCAAGTGTAACAAGCAATCTAAGATGGGTGAATTAAATGGACTCCAAATTTTTCAAAAATTTTCTCAATAAATTTTAATGGGAAAATAATTATTCAACAAAAATGTAAATATAAACATAATTTAATTGTAAAAAAGTAGAGAAAGAGAAATCAAACTCATTGATTTATAAAAATTCACCTTCTAATGCCCTATATTCTTTTTCTTAGCATCCACACTAAAGAGTTCTAATCCATTATTGGTAAGTTTGGCTCACTAATTGTACTAGTGTAGCACGATTAGAATTCTCATCGTGCTACATTTCCAAATTAGTCTATCCTCGCCTTTTTTCTTTATTTTATCATAATATCTTTAATGATTATTTTCTTTTTTCACTACACTCATTTAACCACATCGCTGCACTTACATCCAAACATATCGGACTAGTTTAGATGGGTAATACGATTAGTTTCGATGAGATTGAAAAGAGAAAAATGATAAAAATATAAACTTTTTAATAATATAATTAAAAAATATAAAAACAACGCGGGGAGGTAATTTTACTCTCATCCATTTTTTATCTCCTTCTAAAATTTTACTCATGCTGTGGCTCACCATGCCTCACCGGTGAGCTAAATAGCTTCATTCACACTAATCTTACCGCTATCGTTAGTTTCAATCTCATCGAAACCAATCACATCGCTCATCCAAACCAACCTTGTATCAATTATCTTTTAAGGTAAGGTTGATATTTACGCTCCCTATCTTTATCTAGGTTAAATATAAATTATCTTATACACCTCCAATGGAATTTTTTGACTCCACAAGTAGGGTTAAAATGATTACACATGTCCTTTAAAAATATTAAAAAAATAAAAAATAAATAAAATAAGACATGTGTAATCATCCTAATCCTGCTTATGGAATCAAGAACTCTAATGATGGTGTATAAAATATTTATCCAATATAGAAATATATGTTACATTTTCAAGACTTAGGTATAACATCTAACTCCCTATCTTTTCTAAGTTAAAGATAGAAACTTAGAAACCCTTTAAACATGAGTTTATACAAAAACTTACTTATATGGTATCTTATCTCTTGATCGATTACAAATTTTGAATTTTTACAACTCTATGATTTCTCTAAGATTGGGTATTTTCTTAGTAAGATCAATAATATATAAATGAAGAACAAATACATTTTGATTACATGGATAATTAAAGGTAACTCTAAAACCTTAAGGTGATCGAATTGCTTGAAAGAAATGATTGAATATTATTAGGGATAAAATCATATGTCTCTATGTTTATATTTGGTAAGGCTAAAAAAATTGAGAAAATTGAAAAACCAACTCGAATCGGGGTTTCAGATCGACTTGAATATAACAAAATTTTTGTTCGGATTTGGATTGTGACATCATTAAGCCGAATTCATTTGGTTTAGTTTGGATTAGGATTATATCCGAAAATTTGTTACTATTTAATATTTTGTATTTTCTTACTATTTATATCAAAAACCAAGTTTTATATTTAGTTAGAAGCCCAAAGAAAAATTAAAATAAAATCCAAAGTTTCTTAAACCCAAATGACCAATCTGAACCGATTTGCAACCATGCGAATCAACTTGGATCAAATACAAATCACAAAATAATAAATAAATAAATAATCCCACTTAGGTTGAATCAGAAAAAAATTATAAAAATCTAATTTGATCTGACCTGATACCACTCCTAATATTTTCATTATTGACATTCTAGACAAAGGGGATTGATGCCTCATGCTTTGTTCCTCAAAATGCAATGTTGAAAAACAAGAATGGATACCTTATTAAAAGAAATAAATGCGTCTACTCAAGAGATGAATGCTATGCTAAAGGAGATCGATCTCTTAGATTGCAAAATCAATTCAAAACAGTAGGATGAATACCAAATGTGAGGAAAAAGAGTTGATTATTTGTGTGAATATAGATCAATGCTATCACCCAAGGATGAATACCTACAATACAAAACCTCTAATTTGCTATTTTTGCTTTCCAAACATCATTTCTTTTCACTCAAAATTAATGATTTTAAAACATTAAACGACTTGTAATCATGAGAGGCTTTATCTTAATATTGAGGTAAGTTATATAAATCAATATATGAATTCACGTCAAGTCGTTAGCATAAATTCTCCTTCATTCATTTCTATCTAATGCAATGTGTTATTCTAACTCCTGTTCTGTCATATCTTTTCGAATTACTTCTTTCTAAATCTTTTTTTCAAAATAATTTCACAAAATACTTCGATGCATATTACTAATCATATTATTTTCAAGATATATTTATTTCTTAAAAACCAATTATATTATGTCCAAATAAAATAAGTCTTATATTCAAATCAATTGAACTTATATTTCAAATTAAGATTACAAGATAATAATCTTTTAATTTAAGAAATACTTGAATATTAAAAGTAAATTTATTTTATAAAAACTCATTTAAACACACTTAAATTTTTATTATTTCAAAACTTATTTCAATTTAAAACTATCGGTATTTTATATATAATTTAGAGTTTAGACATAAATTAAATAGGAGTATTAATCTATATTTTATCCAAACAAATAGCTACGTGTAACAAAGCCGGGCCACGGAGTGACGACCTTTGTCAAAATTCATCATTTTCCCCAAATCCAAAGCCCCCCAAAATTCAGTTTTTAAGGGTTTCTCCTAGAAAAGCAATGGGCGGCCATGAAGCTGTAGAGGTTGCTAAGACGGTCGTCGAAGTCGCCGACGTCGCATGGACCGCCATAGAATGTTGCCACCACTTCCACCACCATCACGACCACGAGGATGAGTCCCCCGAAAACCATGACAATTCCAAGCTGGAAAAAGAATTGGAAACCCTAAAATCCGAAAATCGACGTCTCAGGAAATATCTGGAACAGAACCTCAAACTTCTCAACAATCTCTCTGAATCTCCTACTCTATTAGACGATTGTCCTCCTGATGTGCGTAAATTTCATAACTTTTTTTGTGTTTGATTTTCTTTTAATTTCGTGAACCTAATTATTCAATTAATTGCAGCTCCATGATCGGTTGGTATCTACCGTGGATTCTAAAGACTTTTTGACCCGTCTCGAATTTCTTAACCAATCCAGTACTAAAATTGAGTTTCCATTCAAGGAAGCTACAGGTTCTTATACCAAATATTTTCGTTGATTTTAATCGTTTAATTGATTAATTTCTGTCAGAGTAATGCTACTTAACCTATCATTTTTGTATCAGTTATTTGCACTTTTTGTATGGCATATAGTTTTCAGGTGCATTAAGGGTGGAATCTACGACTCCAGGAATGCATCTAGCAATTCATAGTTGAACTAGTAATTTATCACCGCATTAGCTGGGACAATAATGTTGGAGTAATTCTTGTTTCCTTTTATGTTAGGAATATCGATTTTGATTGATTAGTTAATATGGTTTCTTTTTATTTTGTTTTTAAATTAGGGGATGATATACGTTCAGCTGAACTTCTGATTAATGTTGACCAAAAAGAACCGAGTTGGTGGGTTTGGGTAACTGATGAAATGGTTCCAAGCAATGTTGAAGAGTGGAGTGGAATTGATGATGAGAATTATATTGTTGTTGGCGAGGAGCATGTTGTGGATGGAGTTGCTAACTTTATGGCAAAGTGCATTTTGTCCAATCCTAAAGCTCAGGTTTATAGCTACTGGATCTGTTCTTTTTTTTTTTTTTTTCAAAATTTACTTCACATACTTTATTCTCATGTTGTTTGTGATCCTGGTATTGCAGACTTTGACACCAGAAGAACTGCAGAAAAGTAAGTTTGTTACTCAATTTACCTGGCTTTACTACCTAAATAAATTTATGTTCACTCATTTATCTTCCTTGGTAGTTGGTATGGTTACCTGACTGGATAAATGCTTCATGATAATTGATGGTAACTATTGCACTTTCATTCTTTTGATTAATAGGAAATGGGATTACAATTCACTCTATCATTAAACTATATAATGGAGATGGGCAGCACTGCTTTGACATTACTAACAAATTTGATGCATTTAATTCTGGATGCGTCTCCCTTTTTCCATGTTTGGTAACCTTAATGTTTAGACACCTAATAAGTGGGTTTCTATTATTTGAGTCTGTTGCCTGGCTTTTGAAAACTCACTGGCAAATTTGTAACTAATTGTATCTTGCCTTTCTTCCCACTTCTAATCAACTGTGAATATTATATAGTGTTGCTTATTATGATAAGATTATGTGCAGCTCTGCTGAAAGCATTAGGAGGTGTCAGCAAATTGGAGAAAGTTTTGGGCATTTGGCATGCTGGAAAGATGTTCTACGCCTTGTCAACCTGGGGACTTGCAGTGGTTGGGTGTGTTTCTCTGTTCCTTTTACTATGGTTTCTTTGCTCTTCATATTTTTCAGTCTCCTTCCATGTCCTTAAGGTCAAAAATTAAATGGCATTTTTGTTCGTTTTGTTCAAGAGGATAGCCTGATTATTTAACTTTGTGCACACCATTGAACGTTTTTTCTAGTGGCAATGCTTGTTAACCCTTTTTTAGGAAGATCAAAGTCCAAGACACCTTTTGCAGTGTGATTATATCAGTAGTTTAATTTATGCAGCCTTCTTCGATATTAGCAGGTGAAGGATATAAACAGCTCCCCCACCAACACTACGCTTTTTTATTTAACAAGGATTGTTATTCATTGAAAGAATTATGCCTTTTAATCTTAGATCATGTAAACTCCTAGAGTTCCTGTAGAATCTTTTGGATAGATATCTTGTGAGCTAAATTCATGCAATCTATTGATGTAAGTATTGTTTGAAACCCTAGTCTTGCGTTCAGTGCCACATCTAAACATTGGAAATTTTAACACTTTCTACTTCAACTCAAGTTTTGTTGAAGATCTTGGTACCTGAGATTTTCCTAGTTGCATTTAGATTTTGATTTGAGCATAGTGCTCGAGGCTTTGGCCGTATTCCTATATAAAATTTTTTATCTACTAATCAATATATCAAACTCTCTTTGACTTGAACAGGTTATATAGGACCCGTACCGTACTAAAAGCCGCTGCATTGGGCATTCACACGACTGGCAAAGTTGTAATGAGGGCTCTATGAATTAATTGATTTTATAGCAGAGAAAGCCTCTCTGAACTGTATGTAATAAAGCTTGGGGTTCTTGCTTGGTTTCTGAAGTCATTATTGCTGTAAAATGTAAATATTGGAAGTATGTGTGCCTTGTAATACTGTTTTGAATGGTCAATCAATTTTATTGTTTCACCCATGCTTGCTGCTCATTTAAATATTCACTTGTAAAAGGAAAGATAAAAGATGGGTGGAGATCAACATCTTTGATTGGCCGACGTCTCATGATCATCATCGGAAAATTGATCAGCTCATTAGATGCATCAACACATCATAACGTTGATGTTCAAATACTGGAGTTCAACATTGACATCATGAAAAATGGTGTACTCGCAAAGAAGACACCCTGGAGGGTTCTCCCATGAGACTGACTTGTGAGGCAAATGTAGAATCATTTATCAGCATCTACCAGTGCTGCCTCTGAAATCATTTGCAATTGTGTACACTTAGGATGATCAACTTGCCAAAGAAAATGTTTTCATTTATCAGCATCAACCAGGAATAACGCTGAAAATGTTTTCCTCTAGACGAAAGTCATGTGCAATTGTGAACACTTGAGGTGATTTAAGAGTTTGCATTCCCCAAAACTGAACAAGTCTAAGTTTGTCATGAATATTTGTATAATAAAGTTGGAAAAAGGCCCATATGAAAGCTATATCCACCATTTTTTCTTGTTCCTCAGTTCCAAAAACTGCAGATTTAACACGAGTAAATGCCCTTAGAAATTATAAAGCATCCCCAAGGCAAATTTAGCTTCAACTGTTTGATAGAGGAACAGTAGAAATAATAAGAGGAAAAAAGGCATGCCCTTGTATGCATTCAAATCTCATCTCGAACCTATCAAACTCTTCCTAAGGTTAGCAAGGGAATTCATGGTAGCAGGAGCAGAATCTCTGGTCTGCAATCACCCAATGTAACTTTGCCATGTGCATGAACGCTGATAAATAGAAGAATTAGACCACTGGGCGAGAGAGAAATCAAAATGTCTAGGAAAATAATCATCTAAAACCTTTCTTAACATAAACTAAAGTCTCCGAGAAGATAAAATCTTTAAATGGTAGCTCAATCTTTCACATTTTAATTATTTATGTCATGCAAATTCTGTATATCAATGTTTGCACAAGAAGACGCTTTTGTTCTCAAAAGAAACCAAGATTCATGTGATAATTGCTTGTAAATGTAAAACAGGCAAACCGTGCAATGTCAAAAATGAAACAAAAATTTCTAAGAAAGACTCACCAAAATTCAGTAGATGATAGAACTTTTGTATCCTCCTTAACTTTATGTTTCTGGAGTCTTTCTCTTCTTGTCAGATGCCGAGGCCGCCTCAGATTGAGCCTGACCATATACTGACCTGCACTCACAATAGAAATCAACTTTAAATACAAGAATGTTAGAAAAGAATCCCAAGAAATTGAAAAAGATGTCTGGATTTTCAGCAAGAGAACCGGGCAGTGGCTATTCTAGATGACCACTAATTTTATCAAGAAAAGCTTGAGAACTCACTGAATTTTTTAATTGTTCAATAGAAACTATAAATGCAAATATGCTTACCCACAGGTCGAACATTTCTTCTGATGCTTGCAGAAAATTGACAAACATACGGAGCATATGTAGCCCATGTCAATGGTATTTTTATGGCAAAAACATCTGCAAATTTCAAAATTCAATCAAGTGCATTACATTATTTAAAGTTAGCAATAAGAGCATGAGAATTGACAAATTTAATTCGATGGAATGTAGAGGAAAACCTCATGCAGTTATGATAACTCAGCAACATACAGTTTGGCTTATACTTTAAAAACAGAAAGTGAAATATATATATATATATATATATATATATATATATATATATATATATATAGTACTCCCTCTGTTATAGTAATACCAAAAAGAAATTGTTAAAAACGGATATTTACAGTGTTTCAGCTAAAGTTGGTTCCATGCACATACTTTTTTCTAAACGGACAGCGCATGATATCAGATCATTTTCTAAGTTAATATTTGACTAACATAATCCATCATCAATGGGATAAATACATGTTTAACATGTATGAGAGGAACATTGTACATTCATACAAAATAAGGATGATTTTGCAATTAACACAATAAGCAATTAGTAAAACTTACGAGGCACGAAAATCTACACCAACAGGCTTTGGAAGATGTAAGAAACTGCGAGAATGCAGGTCTGCAGCAAAAATAGTCTGCACAGAAGGCCAATAACATATTAGTACAATATGTTCCCACATTTTCATAAACCAAATGCACTTTGAGGAACATCTACAAAGGAAAAGACACTTTTGGCCCTATGCAAGGCTACAAGGTACTGTTCTCATAAACAAGTACAGTAAAACATATTTTTCCAAAAATCATGTTATATTCATCAATCTATAGAGAGAGAGCAACAACTAGTGGCAACAAGCAAGATTTCAAATCATAAATTCAAATTGATTTCCAATAGGTAAAATTACATACCACGAGATACTGAAACAACCCATCCAAATTTTGAGGCTTATGATGTACACCACCAGTTATATAAGAAGCCTAAAACTCTCGAGCATGAAAGAGTATCAATAGAAGTGAGAGAGGAAGACCAATTCTTTTTGCAGCATAAGGTCATTAAGAATGCATTACTAAAGGTGCAATACCTGCTGCAGAAAGGCAGAATTCTGAGCACCTATATAACAAGAATCTATAGGAACCTGCAGAGGAAGCCAGTTAATGATACGAGCACATTAGATGCAAGACAAACTACACATCAATATAATAAATAAATATGTTGTATATGAGCATGTGTTTGCTGTGTATATTGATATTTATCAGGAGAGAGGGAAAAAAACATGACAGTTACAAACTTAGAGAAATTAACAAAGTCAAATTTCACCAACAAACATGTAAATCATCAAATTTCACCAACAAACAGGTAAATCATCCTACTTTAAAAAGACATAGGAGTACTGGAGTTTCCACTAGAAGTTTAAGACTGATTAACCAACCACAAGCTGTCATTGAGATACCCAGAACATACATCCATAATCAATCCAAACAGCTGCTAGTCAAGGAAAATTAAATTCCAACAGTTTATCTAAGTTCTTCAAGTCATTATAAGCAATAACACAGAGGACTGGGTTGAATTTAGCCTGATAATGAACTCACAAATATGAGAAACCAAAAATTCCAGGAAAAAATTTGACAAGAATATTGAAACAATGAGAAAGGAATAAAAGAAGCAACATCAAGTACCATAGAGCGTTGGGCAGAGAATATCGCATTCATGATTGCAACATATCTGCAAGGAAGAAAATATGTCTTTGAATCTAAAGCCCAAGGACAGAAAGCATTTTTTTTTTTTTTTGGCCAAAAGGACAGAAAACATAATATAAAACAACATACTGTTCAGGTCCATCCGGTGATCCCTGCAAGCATAAGATCTGCCTAAATATGTTAGTAAACTATTAAAAAACATAGTAAAAACACTAAACAAGAAAATACATAAAAAACGCCAGCAGAAGTCAGTTACAAAATTTGCAAATGTTTACTGTTTTATTCTAACATATATCCACAGAAACTCTCCAATTTTCTTCTTGGTTTCAATATGGCTATTCCCTTACTGTTTGAAATTAAACCACTCTAATCTTTTGCAGAATATGCAAGAAGAAAAATTACATCGTCCAGCATACATTTACAGCATCCACAATTATATATCCTTGTATGCTTAAACAAATATCATTTTGTCTTTATTGTTCCTGATATATATAGATTATCATAGGCTCAACAACTAAGAAAATTAACATTCCACTTCCACCTATGTTGAATGGTTGGCCGAGAGATAATTTAGCAACTGCAGTCAATATTACCAGCAACAGTTAAACTGCATTATCCTTGCAAGGTCCCAGTTACCATAATACAACTATTACATTTTGATCTCATCCGAAGTAAATATAAAACATGATGATGCAACAACATGAGGTGCTGAAAAATGAGTACAATACATGCATTCAACTAACAAGCATTAGACACATTGTTCTAAAGATGGCACTTTGACTTATAAGAAGATAGATCATTTCCACCAGCAATAGTACTTAACTGAACACACACAAATGAAAGACAGAAAAAAAGTGTGTATCTAAAGTTATTATTTTAGTACAAGTTAGCACCAGGCAAATAATAAAATAATTCAGTTTCACTCATCTCATGAGATAACTACAATGACTAGTGACTACATAATTGATGGATAAAATTTGAGATTCAAATTATAAAACTTGGGAGATAAATCAAATTGCAATCAAGTTTCAGAGACTCACTCGAGGATGCGGATGGAGGGCTCCAGAACGAAACACTCTCTGTATATCTATTAAAATCTAATTAAATCAAACAAATGGTAAAGGGCATATTCACAGACTCCAGTGTAATGTAAACAATGCCTCTGTTTTTTATGCACTTTCTATGCAACTGGCTGAATAATAACTGCCCACGCAACATCATTTGGTATGAAAGAACCAAATCCCTTGCGTGGCTCTATAACACTATTACCACCATAAACCCACTCAATTTCCAAAAGAACTTGGTTTTACTATGAAGAAACCAAACATTAACATCAAAAGAAGTAATGAGGCACTAAAACACCAGAGAGGATACAGCAAAGAGCCATTGACAATGACCCTGACAAGAGGGAAGACTTAATTCTTCCCTCAGGTTCTTCCTTGCTCAACTGCTCGTCTTTAATAAGAAATTCCTCTAACTTTTGCAATAAGCTGGAGCACATAACAGGCATTCTCCCATTCTCAAAACTGCGGTTCAAATCCGAAGAGGAATCGAAGATATAATCACAAGAATTATATCCGGTAGCAATAACCACAACTTGGTTTAGTTGATTTAGAGTCAATAATGAATTCAAAAATGCAAGAACCTATACAAACACCAACATATAAGTTAATAGAATGCAAAAGTCAATTAATTGTGATCTTGGTTTGCATTTTTTTAGGATCTTGTAGAGCAAAAGAGAGATTACATGGGAAAGAAACTGAGAGAAAGAGAGAGAAAAGGAGCTCCAGAAAAATGGGTTAGTATCGAGCAAAACCACCACAAGGCTAACATCATCTGCAACGCAAATAGCAATATTAGTAAAAAAATTATCATAATAATAATAAAAAAAAAACCCAAGGATATCAGTCAAAATTATGTGAATAGTGAGAAAAGTTAAAGAAAAAGGAACCTGCATAGAGCTTGGAAGGAGCCGAAGCCATGGAGGAGGCAAGCTTCTCCTACTTTTGTTTATTTTATTTTATTCTTTTACTATCTCAAGAATGGGTTTTCTCTAATAATCACCTAATTTAACTTCAGTGAATTGGATTCCTGGGGAAATGGGAATCACAGCTCCCTGGAGTCTGGAATGAAAATTGTTCCAGCTCCTCCACCTGAGGATAGCTGAAGCTGAGTACAGTGCTAGGTTTTTGCATAAAATAGGCTAGAGATCAGAGGCCCAAGTTCTCAAGGGATGGATTTTCAGAGGGCTCGATTAGGCCCATTTGGCATTTTGCTAGTTCTAGTGTTTTTTTTTTTTTTATGGAAAACTATTTTTATTTGGTGAATTCTTTTGGATTCCATTCAACAAAATCCCATTTTAAAAGCAAATTCCTTATAATAATGAGCTTGTTAGAATTTATGACCAAAGCTGTACTAACTTAGCCCTCTTGAATTGAATCTGTGTGTAGGTTCCAATATTCTTTACCATAAGCATATGCAGATCTTAATGGTAATTAATTCAGGTCCTTGTTGCGACTTGAAGCTTTTCAGTTCTCTTTCAACAGAAAATCTGCACATCAGATGGGCTAGTGGCTGAGTAAGGTCGTTTTCTAAGAGATTTGTTAGATTTATTTTTTTTAAAAGATTTAAAAAGAAAATAAAAATGGAGATTTGTTGTAATGAAAATAAAAAGAAAAATTAATAAACTAAAATGTAAGCAAAGAAAAATCAATATGATGAAAACATCTAACAAAATGAATAATTTTAGAATGGGTTCATGGAATTGATCATTGATGCAAAAATAAGTTCTTTTAATCTTTACCAAATTGGTTATGGTTATTGGTACCAAGAGATTGGTTAAATTTATTTTTCTGCAAAAGATTTAAAAAGAAAATAAAAATGGGGATTTGTTGTAATGAAAATAAAAAGAAAAATTAATAAACTAAAATGTAGGCAAAGAAAAATCAATATGATGAAAACATCTAACCAAAGGAATAATTTTAGAATGGGTTCATGGAATTGATCATTGATGCAAAAATAAGTTCTTTTAATCTTTACCAAATTGGTTATGATTATTGGTACGACATAACAACCTATCCCTTCTTACTTCTTCGATAGTCAGGATACGATCTCTAATTATTTCTTTTGTCAGTTAAATAACCTTAGATACGATCTTATGATTTAATTTACCAACAGCATTGAAAACTAGAGAGACTACCAATTCTAACCAACAAACACACATGTAGGTTCATTTAAGCTAGATTATATATCTTCTTAACAGAAAATTGAAATCCTATATGAAATCAATTATGTTATTTATCACTTATATTAAAATGCCTAAACAATTACGGATTCAGATTTTTAATTGGTGATATATTATCCTGACAATTGAACAAATGGCATTTTTTACTCAATCAATCAAAATAATAATTTAAACAAGAACAAAAGAGATATAAATAATAAAGATATAAAAAAACAATATAAAACTAATTAAATCTCACAATTTTTGAAGAACCCAAATTTTAATTATCCTTTGGCTAGACTAAAAATTTAGCAAGCCATAAACATTAAAGAAAAATAAAAATATATGAAGATTCAAGATTTAGATTGAGATGCCTCTCCCTAGCTACTCTTAGTCTATAAATACTAAATATCCTAGCCCCAGAATCTATTTACAAAGGAAAGTTCTCTGATTGAGTTTGATTACAATTAAACTTCTTTCCTTTTTCCATCACTTGCCAAAGACAGTAATTAAAATATTTCACTTGCCATCCTTAGATTGATTCAGTCAAATTCAGCTACAAGTGATAAATCTTGACTTGAATTGCAAGATTTCTTCTGATTTTGTGACTTGAGCAGAATTTGCAACTTTTAATCCATTTTGTCTATTTTCCTTCATTCACAATATAAAATAGAAAATATAAGTCAAATCCAAAAATTAAGCATATAGAATAATATAAATCATGAGAAAATATGACAATTAATATGTTTAATATGCAACTTATCATGGGCTACTACTGCATTTACTAGCAATTCCTTCAAACGGTAAGCAGAAGTTCTGCAAACCCAACACTAGAAGCTTTACCATCTAAATTAAGGATGTTATGGGTAGTGTATAAACGGGTATCTGATACTATTCGTCTCATTTAATTCACATTCGAGTACCGATAAATGGGTTTTAATCGGGTTAAGGTAGTAATTTCACTACCTGTGATGGGTTTAAGTAGTACCCCTCTGTGAGATCTGAGAATTTCAGACATATTTTGTTGATGTAATAATAATTTAAAGTGTAAAGTATTGAACTAGATGAATTGTGGGAATTATAATTGGAGATTTATATGTTAAGTGTGTAAAATAAGCATGAAGTATGAGGACAGATCGATCTGGGAGAAGGAGAGATCGATCTGGTGAGTTAAAAATGACGAGGAAAGAGGAATTTGAGGAGCAGATCGATCTCCAATGGAAGAGATCGATCTCTAAATGATTCTGTTTGAGAAATGATCGATCTCATGAGGAAGAGATCGATCTCCAAATGATTCTGTTTGGGAGAAGATCGATCTCCTTAGGAGCAGATCGATCTCATAAAGCCATAAAGAGATCGATCTCACCCCTCGACAGATCGATCTCCTAGGCATAAAATTGCCCAGATCGTCCCCAAATTTCAAACGCAGATCGATCTCATCAAGAGGCAGATCGATCTCCTACCTCCAGCCTATATAAGGAACCCGTGTTTTCTCCTGCAATTTCACTTTCTCTCTCTTCCAACCCCCATTTTTTTCGAAAATCTAACTTTCTCACTCATCCAAATCCCCCATTTCCGGTCGAATTAGCTGTTGTGGCAAGAAGGAAAGTTGTTCCTCATCAAAGGGAGAACAACATACCTGGAAATCGAAGGACGAATCGGATCGAGGCGTGAGTTGTGCGTCTCACAAGCTTTGGGTAATTTCTAAACCCCGATCTTGATATTTGAGCTGATTTTGATGCTATTGGTGGTTGTCATTGCGTTGAAATAGTTGAGAAAGGATTAGGGATTGATGAAATTGCAATGTAGTTGGAGTAATGTAGATATTTGATAATTTTGGTAATTTTGAGAATTTGTGCTATAAATGGAAATATAGACAATGTGGAGAATTAGCCTAGATAATTGGCATGAGAAATATAGGACATTGAGATATTGTGAATAAGGTTGTAGTTTAGGGTTGAGTTACGAGAAATCAAGAGATTTGAGGTGTTATGAGCAATTATGCTCGATTTTGAGAATTGAGGGTTGATGCGATAATTGAGTATTGATGTTTTAACATCGTTTGGACAGCTCGGGAGTTCCAGAGTGGAATGCGAGGCTAGTCCGTGATACGGGGGAAACGATTGCACTATACGAGGTGCAAAGAGGTAAGGGAAATCTAAACCATTTGTGTATGTGAATTGTGAACTATTTTAGCATGAATTGTGGTTTATAAAACAAGCATGTTGAGTTTTGTGTTGAGATTTAATTGCACACGATTTTATAGCCGGTTGGAGCCCAATGTTTTATGAGTTTATAACTGGGCTCTACGTTAAGGCAATATTGAGATTTGAGAAATGTGTGCGTGTGCTTTGCCGGTTGGAACTCGGTTTTATTACGTTTTGTGTTGAGTACAAAACGATTTTCAAATGAGTTTTATGAGAGAAAAACCATTACGAGTTCTACGTGAAGGCAAAACAGTCTTATGTGATAAGACTTAGGTGTGTAGTTGTGAGTACACACCGGGCATTGCTCTGGAAGCATGTAAGCCCGATTTCTTCTCCGTTCTGGTCACGTTGAGAAACCCCATTAGTGGCTGTGCCACGTTATACCCCATTGGTGGCTGTGCCACGTTATACCCCCTTGGTGGCTGTGCCACGTTGAGATACCCCATTGTGGCTGTGCCACGTTGAGAAACCCCATTGGTGGCTGTGCCACGTTGAGAAACCCCATTGGTGGCTGTGCCACGTTGAGAAACCCTATTCTGTGGCTATGCCACGTGAGAAATTAAATCAGTGACTTTGCCACGTGTGTTTTGTGGCTATGCCACGTGAGAAATTAAATCAGTGGCTTTGCCACGTGTGTTTTGTGGCTATGCCACGTGAGAAATTAAATCAGTGGCTATGCCACGCGTGTTTAGTGGCTGTGCCACGTGCATTATTTTTACTGTGATTTTATCACGTTATTTGAGAAAGCGTTTAACGCGTTATTTTCACATGCTTTGTTATTGCTCTAGAGTGAGCCTTTTACTTCATGTTTTCACATGACTTGAGACATGAGAATGTCATTTTGAGTATTTTCATGCTATGGTTTTCAAATGAGTTTCACATACAAATAAACATTGTGTGATGTGCATTTTGGTTTATGAAATGAGTTCCTTACCCCCTTTACTGAGCGATTTAGAAGCTCACCCTGTTTTCCTTTCCCCCCAGAGTTCTTCAAGTGAAAAAAGATCTCCCTGCGACGTACGGAGTAGTGGCTAGTGGAGGATTCGAGCTCCAGGCCATATATATTGTATCTTGAGGTATATTTTATATTTTCATGTACCCAGACTATTATTGTAATTGCAGACACTTGATGTATAACATTATATGGGATGTATTAGGATTAATTAACTTGAGATGGATTAATGTATTTGGTATGATATATAAATCCTAGTGATGAGATCCTGAGGCATGATAATTATGATGATGTATGACACTGCACAGGAATGCACCTTTAATTGTGAATTAACGAGTAAAAAGTTTTAAATTTGCCCTATTTTTCGTATTTTCAGGGCGTGACACCCTCGGATACTCGATTAATATAATTGGGTTAGGGTACCCGAACCTGATACCCGTTTATTTTTTGCTTGCAAAATATAATTTTTAAGATTGTAGAGACTTGAACTTTGATTTTTTAATCTTTATATAATGAACTTGCCAAGTAAGCCATAGGTTATATTTAACATAATATGTTATAAAAAATATTTATACAATAAAACTTTGTGTGTCTAAAAAAATTATTAATTAGCATAATAAAAATAATTATGAAATTAAAATAATTGATTATACTTAAAACAATAAGTTTTAAAATTTAAAATATAATGTACTAAAATTAAATTAACAAAAATTTCATAATTAGTTAAAATGCAATTCTTACACATTAATGATTAGCCATTTGCATATATGATATCAATGCATAGTATATTTCTATGATACAAATTGTATTTAAAATTGTAATTTTTAATTTTAATAAAACATTGTAAACTAAAAAAATAATAAAAAATAATAATAAAATAAATAATTATGAAATTAAATTGGGTTAATTATGCTTAAGATAATATGTTTTAAAATTTTAAATACAAGGTATTGAAATTGAAATAATAAAAGTTTCATATTTAATTAAGATCAAATTCTTATAGATATATATACACACACACACTAATATAGTATTTGTATATGATACAAATTATACTTAAAATTGAAATTATCAATTATAGTAAAACATTTTTTAGTGAGAAAATTAATGAAACATGATAATAAAATAATTATGAAATTAAATTAATAAATTATGTTTAAGATAATAAGTATTTAAATTTTAAATATAAATTACTGAAATTAAAATGATAAAAGTTTCAAATTTGATTAAGATGTAATTCTTGCAAATTGACCATTTACATGTATTATATATGATACTAATATAGTATATGCATATGATACAAATTGTACTTAAAATTGAAATTATTAATTATAATAAAACATTGTTTACTCAAAAAAATCAATGATTCAAATTAAAATTTTAAGTATATGATAAATTTATAATTTCATATTATAGTATATGATATTATAGTATAATTATAATATATGATATTATATATATGATCATTTACATATATGATACTATAGTATATGTATATGATACAAATTGTAATGAAAATATTAATTATAAATCTAAGATTTACATTTTTTTAATCATTTAATATTATTCTCATTGATTAAATTAATTTACATTATATAAATATATCATAACTTCATAAGAAATCAAATGTATGAAATTATAAATATTATGGTATGTATTATGCACTCATAATGGTTTCAAGTTACTTGTTGGACTATTAAAATTTGTTTAATTATGATGAAACATGTATGTTTTTATTTAATTTTATATTTTTGATTTTTTATATTAGAATAATTTTTTTCATAGTCGGATTTTGAATTCAGATTAATAAACGAGTTATCAAAATATAAATTGAATAATAGAGTAATTACATGAATTCAAATATTTAACAAATAATACAAAATTTATTATAATAGAGTTCGAATAATTATTTCAAAAATGAATCGAATAATTATAAAATTCAAAATTTATAATTATTAATCGAAATCAAAATCAAATAATTCAAAATTTATGAATTTCCGTCCCTTATCCAGTCTGACACTGAACTTAGCATAACCCAAAATATTGAAAAATATTAACATCACTGACATATGTCATAAAGCAGCAGAAGAAAGAATAATCATGACAATATTAACTGGTTGGACGCAATCTTCCCTGGCAAGTGGCAAGGGTACTGGAGCTGTAGGCTTGCCATCAAGAGAACCCAAAATGCCCTGGTTCCAAATATTGTTTCCACTTCAAACTTTAACACACTCTGAGCCAGATATCTGACATCTAATGTCACTTTGTTTTCACATTTGAGGATCTGGAGAGCAATCCTGTGTCTTCACTCTTCAAAACTCTTGTAATTATGTTTGATGCTGATTTTTTTTTAATAAATCACATTGAATATAAAATTAATTTTTATTAACACTTAATGATTAATATTGACTCAAAAAAATTTAAACCGATGAAAGATTTGAATACAGAACTTCCCCCTACTTCCCACCATAGATCATCCTTAGTCAAAAAAAGACCCTACACAATCATCCCTTTGGATTATATTTGATACTGTATTCAACATCCTCTAGTAAACCAGTGGTACACATTTTTTCCATGCTATACCCAGTGGCTGCCCGATCAGACCTGAGATGTTCAAAGTAGCTATAAAAATGTTGTTCCCCGCTCATAAGTAGATGTAACACAACCAATACATGTCAACAGACCAACTTGGCCACAACTTCCAGTATTAACAAGTTTCTAAGATTAAAAAGGGCCTCAGAACCTAAGTAGCCACTGGGATGAAAGCAAAAGGTCAACTCATACAAACTATTGTCTATTGCAACATTCTGCCAACACAACATTCCAAAATAAATAATTATCCCTTTTATATTATCCACAAAGAAAAAATAAACTCTGAAACAAGGAGACACAAGGCAATAAGAACTTAGTAGTCCTTCAAAGGCAAGAGAAATTTGATAAAGCTCATATAAATGAACAGAAAGGCAACTGCCCGTGAATTGCACAAATGATCAACAATCAAGTATATTAACTTATAGTGCAATCTCAGAGCCACAGCAATAATGCAAAGCTGTCATGAATAAAGTTACATACGACAGACAAGTGGGACAGGTAAAAAACTAACCAAACTTGCAAAACAAAACCCCACAGAATGGACAAGCAAAATTACAATGAGAAGGGTGAGATTACTTTGATAAGCATTATAAGTGCAATAGGAAGAGCAACCACTGAATTCACCAATGTGGAAGCATCAGAGAAACTTCCAATAGGGGCACCTACAGGGGGAAGTCCAGGAAGTGACCCAGCAGATGGAACTGCAGTAGTCTTGGGCACCGTTGTTATGGCACCATCTGACTGGGGTGCCGGTGCAGGTGCAAAAACTGAATCATGTGTTACGTAAGTAGGTGGGGCTACAAGGGGAGGAAATTTCTGCGGTCCTGCATTATTTTTTGAAAAGCAATGCAAGTTTAAATCAGTAAAGAAGCCTTCTATGACCATTTGGAAATACTTGTTAATTTTCAAATGTAAATAGCTCATGTTCAACTACTGAACATTTCAAGTCATAAGTCTTTTCACAGAAACTGAAACTTTCATCGCTTTTAAAAAGAAGCACCAGAATTGTCAACAATTATGCATCAGTAAAGGTAACAAATTAATTCAGTATGTCGATGAATAAATAAATATTATTCGTATTCATAGATGCTACAACAAAGAAGATCAGAACAACATCAGATAAGAACTATCTCATTCCTCTCCGTTTGATTAGCAATTATCAAATTCAATCATTTTCATCTGTCTCAATGCGAAAAGGAAATGAACTCAATAACATTGTATTGGATTAGGGAAGTTTACATCGCCCTAAAATCTAACAATTTCTCATGTACATGCTTTTTAGAACAACAACCAACGAGAAGAGTATTTTATAAACTCCTACCTGGACATCGAGGTTGAAGAGATGATGACAACCTGCAGAACAAAGACAAGAGTTGAAAGGGTTCAGCCATTGAACAAAACTCAAACTCAGATATTACTTGTCACAAAACCATCAATAAATGTAGGTAAAAGATGTAGCATACGAGTTGATAATGGTGCCATTCACATAACCACCATAAGCACAAGAAGTAACGTTGCATCCAGCACTACTTTGCTGCACTGTGACATTCCCTAGCATGAGATTGCTGCTTTTGCATTGCATGCTTGAACAAGAAACAGCCAAAGAAGCAGGCATGCAGTACAAACTGTACAACACAATCAGTAAACATGATTAACTCTGGTCCTGGACTGTTAGATTTAGGGGAATGAATCCCATGAAGCAAAGACTGACATAATTGAAACAAATAAACCAATATGCTAAGAAGCAGCTCAATTACTCGCTACTCCCCGGCCCGCAGCTGCACTGAACACAGTGGCTAGCAGTAATAGAATAGCTCCCATTGGCCACGATCAATCCATGATCCGAGGCATATTTAGGAAAATTAGAAGCACAAGCTGCAACAACCAAAAGAAAACAACACTTAACCTCCATTGCCCTAAGGAAACAGACACAACAAAGCAAAAGCATAAAAACACAACTCAATTCCTGAAGATGAGTAGAGAAATACGCAATTATTCGTTAGCTTGAACTCATCAACGCAAATAATAATAATAAAAGGATAAAAATTCAACTAATACGAGCAATACCATTGCTGCAATTATATAAAGTCTAATCCTAGTACAAACGACAAAAACTCAACTACAGTCTACAGCTGAAACATACAAGATACTGGCACTGGCTTAATGGCTTTAGATGATTAAAGTATAACAAATTTCAATTTTTAATGTCAACCGCACATTCTACAAAAACAACGAAATTAAAAAAAAAATACCTGATAAAGGAACAGCTAGAATATCACCAGCCTTAATAGAAGTACTCCCCATAGAATTAACATTCATCAAATCTGTGAGCGTAGTTGAGTAACTAGCTGCAATTCCAGCTAAAGTGTCCACTGGCTTCACCACATACGATAGATAAATGGCCGACAGGCCATTATCTGTCCCATTAAAACAAGTACACGGCAAAGGAACCACAAGATTCTCACCCACGTCAAGAACAGAAGGATCAGCAATCGAGTTAGCCTCCCTAATCTGATCAGCTGACACCAAACCAGCATAAACCGTATCAGCAATCGAGGAAAGAGTGTCCTGAGGGCGGGTTTTGTAGCGAGTGGAAACGGATTTCCGGATCCCCTCAACACATGAACAGAGGATGGGGATCTTGAGGAAGAGTTGTGAAGGAAGAATGTGGTTTTCGACGTCGGGGTAAGAGATATCGATGGCGTTGGCCGTGAGGATCGAAATGGGGTCAACCTGGAAGAGGGAAGCAACCTCGGCGACTTTCAGGTCGGTGTAGAGAGTGTATCCCAGTAAGGCGTTGCAGGAATCAGAGTTCGAACAGGGCTCGATTGTTGATTTCGAAGTTACCAAAGCTACATTGGTGAAAACCACGAAGCAAAGGGCTTTGTAGAAGGAGAAAAAAGTGGGTTTTCTGTTTGGCATTGTTAGGTTCCGGTTTGAGAAGTTTGTGGCTTTTTTCCTTGTTCCTCTTCAGTTTGAAGCAGGGTAGAAACAGAGTGTTGAAGAATGTAAAGGAAAGAGCTTTTCTTTGCTTCTCAAAACTGGGTTCTTAGTAAGGGTCTATGGTTTAAGAGGGAAAGGACTAAAAAACCAAGAATTGGAACCAATAAAATATGGGTTCTTTTCTTCTTTGCTTCTTCTGGTTCAATCGAATGAACAAATGTGGTTGAATTGAAGGTTCTAGGGTTTCTTCAACTGGCCTTTAGACTCAAATGTCAACCAAAAAATATACTATTTACTTTAGAATAAGAAATGAGTTCCTAGGTACTACAATGTAGAAACTTTGACAGTAGAAAAATGGCTACCTTCAAGCTCGGAAAGGTTCAGTGTTTAGGGTTTGGACTTCTTCTTCTTCTTCTTTCCTGTAAAATGGTTAACAGCAAAGAACAAGAAGAAAGAGAGAGAGAGAGAGAGAGAGGGTTGAAGCTGGTGGAGCTGAGAATGGGACAAAAGTGTTGCACAGAGTGAACAGACAAGTCAGATTCTCGATCTTAGAGTCTTCAACTGTTATTACTTTTTTTCATTAGACTAATTTGTCCCTCTCCTCTTCTCTATTTTTCATTTCGGTAAATATCTTCGATATTTTTAAATAAAAAATATAAATATAATACGAATTAAAAATAAAATTATATATAAGTATTATAAAAATTAAAGATAAAATTTTATCTTTTTACATTAACAAAAATTTTGATGTAAAAATTTTATAATTTATAATATATAAATATGATTTTATTTATAATAAATCATTAGATCTACAATAAAATAATGATGTTGACTTGAATTATATTATGAGTCAATAATAAAAAGTTTGAAATCAAATTTATTTAAATTGTAATTTTTAAAGGTGAGATTAGGTAAACTGTGAAATAATTTAGGTGAAATTATAAAATAATTAATTATTAAAAATATATATTTTAATAAAATAATAAAAATTTTAAAAAAATATTTTTATATTTTTGTTATTTTATTTTTAGTGGGGTTTTATCCCTAGATCACACCACATTGGTGTGCCGAACCCATTCTTATACAACTACATAAAAAAAAAAAATAATTGTATTGAACAATATAATTATTTTTTTTTACATGTATAAATTATTTCAGTTCGATCTAATATTAAATATTTAATAAAATTTTGCGTATTTATTGAGTAAAATTAGATTAAATTGATTTGTTTTATGTTTACGGTCTTGCCTAATTTACCTGTTTAGCCAGGGTGGTTTTGACTATAAGTACAAAAAAAGGACAGTACTTTACCTGAAATACCCCTACTTTTTGCCCCGATAAAATAACGGTTTATGGGTGCTTTTTAGACTGTTTACGATGGAGGGGTGTTTTGGTGAATTCAGCTATGTGCCTTCTCAACTAATAACTCTCCTTTTATAGTGCCCTTCAAAGGCGTGGCCGAAAGGTAAAGAATTCCTGGTTCTTTTCTTTTCTTGAATGTTGCGGTTTCGGATATATTAGAGTAGCATTCTTCATTCCCCAACCCCACGCTTCGAATGGGCGCGTATTCCACGCATCTCAGGGTTGAGATTCAACATTTAGAACCGGACAACTTCGAGAAAATCAGATGTTGGAATTTCGAATTCAACTGAATCTATCAAGCGAATAAAAATTATAAAATTATATATATATATATATATATATTGAAATCTAAGATATTTTAAATATTTAAAATTTAGATAATGTAATAAATTTAATTAAATTTAATGTTATTAAAATTTTTCATTAAATAGTTATTTGATAAGATAGTTTAGTATTTGAATATTTTGTTAAATGATATTTTTTTAGTTTATTTTAAATATGAAAAATTAGTAATTTATCTAATTAAATGCATTTTATTATTTTGATAAATTCAATTGAATTCAATTTTAACTAAGTTTTGAAATTAATGGAGTCAACTAAATGAGCTCTTCTAATATAAACTAAACCCTTAACCCTTTATGCCAGAACGATCTAACCCATCTTGTTTTACTTGGTTTCCCAATCAATTTATTATTTTGGAACTTAGAATTTAAACTCATTTTAGGATATAAATAAAAATGTTCCGTATGCATTGTCATAAAATATGTTGATTTTTTAATAATTTTTTATTGAATTTAAAAACGATTATGAATATGAATAACATTTCAAAATTCAATGGTTAAATCAATGCATTTTGAACAATTTGTTTAGTCATTTATATTTGCAAATAAATTTGTTTACAAATTATTTAAACTTTATCTATTGATAATAACAAAATAATAATATTACATTATATTCTAATTTTTTTAAATTTATGACCTATTAACAAATTGTTTAGTCATTCGTATTTGTAAACAAATTTATTTAAAAATTATTTAAACTTCGTCTATTGATAATAACAAAATAACAATATTACATTATATTCTAATTTTTAAAAAAATTTATAACCGATTAACAAATTGTTTAGTCATTTATATCTACAAACAAATTTGTTTGAAAATTATTTAAACTTTGTTTATTGATAATAACAATATTAAATTATATTCTAATTTTTTAAAAAAAAATTATAATCAATTATTTGAAAATTGTGAAGATGTTCTTTCAATGCTTAGGGTCAAACTTGTTTTAACTTAAACACAAGTTGATTCCAAAATTTAATTTCGAGTATCTTTATATTTATATTTAATAAATCGAATTAGAATATAATGTAAGAAATCCTTAATGAATATGAATAATCTTGACAATAAAATAAAATTACATGAATATAGCAAAACTTTGTTTAATTCGATTCATTCGTACACTTTTCTCTTCAGCTCACAATAACCTTTTATTGAGTGATTTAAAAAAAATGTAGCATAAACATACTCATCCTCTATCCTCAATTAAAAAAAAAAAAAAAGTTAATGTCACAAATGCCCCAAGAACATACTGATTAATGCAATGTCATCATGAATTTTTAAATTATTATATGTGGTACGCAGACTATCCCATCATTTGTTAATGCAATGCCCATAAATAACTCTAGTACTTATGGCTAATGATGTGGACTCCTGCCAATAAAAATCATCTTATTTTGGCCGGACAATAAACCGTGGCATGCCACATCGTTTAATGATTGATGACGTGGCATGCAACATGTCAATCATTTATTGGAGGGCTGTAATTACCACCCTCGAATATAAATTATCTAAAGATGAATCTAAAATAAATTAAAAGCAAACTAAAAACAAATTATAAAAATTAAATATAACTCAAAATCCAAGAAATTCATATTTAAGGTTCAAGCCTCAAGCAAAATCCGAAGAAATCAAACCCCAAAACTTCAACTCTAATTGAAAAAAAAAAAAAAAAACTTTCAAGCTTCATTCCCAATATGTAAATGGGTACCTATAAACGGTGCTTATACTATCGATTCGATTAAATAAAATTAAAGTAGTCAATAATAAGGTTTGAATAGTATTTTTATCATCTATCATGAGTTTGGATAAAAATCGCGTAGTAATTTTAAGGTATTTTATTATCTATAAATAATAATTTTTAAATATTAGTATGTATATATTTTAATCTATAAATTATTTATTGTGAATATAATGCTTAATTAAATTAATTCATTAAGTATTTTAATTATGATTTTTATTATTAATTTATTTTTATGAGTTAATTTAAATTTATTAATTTAATTTTTTTAATAATATACATTAAAATTGATTTTAAATTTAAATGTGAAAGTTAAATTTTGACTTAATAAATAAATATTTTTTATATAATATAAGTAGGATTTAAGTAGTAAAAATTAAAATATTCGAATAATTAATCAAATTTGATTATTTCAAAATTAGTGACTATTTGTCCCATTGACATTCCTAGTTCCCATAAGCATTTGGTACCTAACATATAGAAACCCCCCATCAATCCCAAAGCCATCAACCCCAAAACCATGACAAGCTTAAACCAATCCCAATCTCCCTAGCTAAAAAAAAAAATCCACAATTCAAGACCAAGATAAGAGAACCATCATCAGCCAATAACCCATCAATCAAAAATTCAACACAACTCGTAAAGAAACCCGAAATCATCCAACCATATTCAACTGAAAACCTATAACCTAAGAAATCAAACCCATTTATCCCAAATTACAATCCAAAAAAGTTATCCAAAGAAAAGACATAATAGAAGTATAATAGATACATGAGTGTAAAATGAGCAAAAATTCGCGAATTGACCCGTTAGTAACTTGGTAGGCCAACAATCCATGCAAGCCAATTCGCTCTGATACGAGATGGCTCGCGGACCAGACAACCCACCAGTTACCCAGGCTAGCCCCCAACTCCAAGCCCTCATAGAGTAAACCGTAAGCCCGCCTCGGCTGCACTTGATTTGGACCCTTATCCTAGTGCCAAGCCCAACTAAATCACAATCAACCCCAACCCAACATTTTCGACACCTTAAAATCTAAACCCGAATTCCCTTCCCAAATTAATTCACTTACTCACTCATCACAATTTCCTTGTCTTCCTGCTTTGCGTCCCACCCCTAAGCTCAGCTTGCTCACTGTTCAGGCGTCTCGTGTCAATTAGTCAGGCCACCTAACCCAATCCAATGTGGTGCTGTGAAGGCAGAAGATCCACAGTTCAAGCCACGTTGTATCTTTTAATTGTTTAGTGTTTTCACGTTGGTATTTTGTTTAACAGTGTTAGAGTTTGGTACTGCATTCATTAACGGTAGCATAGTTCAAGAATTACATTGACTATTCTTAAAGTTCATGAATTACATTGCATTAATCTCTATAATTCAAGAAGGTAACATTAACCCTTAAAAATAAAAATCCTCTCTAATTAAAAATCAATGTAAACAAAATTATATGTAAACAAAATCGGAGCTAATGCAACAACCAGTGAACTACTTCCGATGCTCAAAATTCTCACCAACATTTTACGACAAATACCAGATTATTATAATCAGTATTCAATTTGCATAACAAATTAACAATAACTTTAAATTAGTTAAAGTTTGATTTAATAATTATTCCATCTTAAAAAAAAGATTAGGTTTAAAGTTCGAAATTTCTTCATTTCTTTATCTCTTTATGAGTAAAAAACTATCACTTAAAACTTTATTTACCTGATTCTTCAGATTGTTTCAACTCTAATTACCAAAAATAAATTCGAAATCTACTTATCTTAATTTTAAGGTTACAATAATAAAGATTGATATTTTAAAAATTTTATCTAAAAGTTGACTCTAATTAAACTTGTAATTACACAAAATGTTATTTTATATTATAAATTTAATATTTGACTCAAGTTGAATCAAATTTGCTGGTTTGATGAACCATTGGATCATGAGTAAATCTAATGTGAAAATAACAGGAATTTACTTGTTCATGCATTAACACTCAATTCTAAGTTTTATGAATAAATTGGATTTTGAATCATTGTTCAATTTCTTTGATTAATAATGTAATAATTGGTACAGAAGAGGAAATGTTTATTTCATGGTCTGAGTCCAAGCAGATAACATTTTTCTTGTCCAAACATGCAAAATTGCTCAAGTCCATTAACAGATGGACTTATGAGGACAGGGATTTTAAGTACTCAGAAAAATAGAAATAATTTACAAATGGAAACTTGCAAATATGTGGATGAATCATATGTTCCTGAGACTGAAATTGTTAATGGAATGGATCTGTCTTCTAGAACCGTGTCTTAAGTTAATGTTTCTGAACCTTTCTTATTGAGTTTTTGGCCATTATTTTTATACTAATTAGCTACTTGTGAAGGATTCTTTGAAGCTGTTAATGATCCCTTCTGAGAATTTAGATGCATTCAGCTGCTGTGATGAGCAGCTGCAGATGACTAAGTCAGTTTCACAACATGGATTTTGCTTGTATGCTAAAGAAATTGATGGTATAGGATCAAGCATGGGGTGGGTTTAAGCATAGGATGGATTTGAGCCAGGGGATGCTGGCGTCCTCAACTAATACAATGGTACTTGGCAGATTCCTTGGACATGATGCTAGAGCCAGCAGGAGTTCAGTTGTTGGAAAGGGTTTGGACATGAGCCCTTCAAGACGTGAGCTAGCAGTGAAAAGGTGCAGATTGTCATTTCCGTTGAAGCTACACTTGTATCTATTGTACATGAGTTGAGAATGTTGACATTGGCAGATCACAGATCACAGATCAAATTTCATGTTTGTAACTAACAAAACAGGCATGGAGAGCTTGTAACTTGGAGTAATATCCTTAGCTTCAATCAGCTGCTATGGATATTTAAATGGATGAGGGAAAGTTGAAAACTCAGCTGCCGGGAGAAACAAAATATTATTCAGCAAATGGTAAGCGTTGAATGGTAGTACTTATTTGAAAACAGCTGTCATTTTTGGCCCAACCTTAAGTCTTGCTAACTTGCCTCACCATATGAAAGCTGGTAAAGTAGATATCTTAATCTCGGATGTGATTCTATCCATTCTCATTTCAAAGCATGCATTCTCAAAGGTTCCTTAAGTGATATAGTGATAATAAGCAATATTGAGTCACTATTTAAAGGAAAATTCTACAATAAAATCGATCTTAATATATATATTTTTTTTCTGTTAGCTATCTTAAAATAAAATGTCTCTTTGATCTTCACATATTGTCTGTCTTAAAACTTATCAAACCAAATTCCTTGTTATGGGTTCATTGATACTTCTCATTGTAGCACAATGCGTAGGACTTAGAATTTTTTTCCTTAGGTGGTCGTTTGGGGGTAGATTTTTATGTTTGTAAACTTGTTATATTTGATGGGAATTTTCGATGGTTGGATATGTATGCCTTTAGAATGAAACAAGGATGTTAAAAGCTCTGAATTAATAAATTAGTAAATTTTTCATCATTTTTTTCATCAATTTATGTTTATTAATATTAATTTTATGCTTATTTTTAAACATTTACGAAAGTTCTGATGTAAAAATAAGTGTTAGATAAATTTATTTTACAATAAAATCGATTTTATTATATATATATATATATTTATAATTCAAAGATTTAAATAAGTTGAAATCTATGCGTATTCTCTTTCTTTTGCATTTATCTTACTTATATAATTCGGTCTTTCTAGCTAAACCAGCGTGCTGACTTATGGTAGCGTAATTTAGTTTCCGATAAATATTAGAATATTGACGTCACTACTTACACGAATTGGCTTTGAACTATGTCCTAATCCGGAGTGAACATTGTAATTGCAAAGTCACAACCTACGTGGCATGTTACAACTGAGAGATATGATAAAAGGCTTTATACCAATTAATATAACGTTACTTTTTGAAAGCTAACTATTAAGATGAGACTCCAAATTTATGTAAATTTCGTTTAAAAATTCTTATATTTTCGATATTGAATTCAAGTATTCCACACTGCTTGCAATTATGATTATAACAATCAATTAAAAGGAACCTTCAAAAGTTACAGATTTCATTATGACCTAATTATATTTGCATTCGCGTAGGTTACGAGGCAAATATAACCTAATTATATTTTCAAGGTTAGTATAGACGAGAGTGAGATTGGTTTTTATAATATTAAAAATAATAAAAAATATGAAAAAATATTTAATTAATAAAATAATAATAAAGAAAAAAGAAAAAAAAAGGTGAAATAATCAAATCAACTCTCATTTTTTTGTCTTTTAGTCGCTTAATCGCACTGCACTTGCAATGCTCGAGCTGTCAAACTAAGCCTTAATTAATTGTGACTAACTGCGTTTTTCTCGCAAGAAAACAAGCTAAATAAATAACTTCTGAAAAATAAAAAAACTGAACACTGCTAATTCTTGTAATTCAGCATAATTTATCCAAAGAAATACTACGATTTATGCGGTATTATTCCTAACTATCCACATTACTACACAAATATTGTAGACCAAGCCACTCTTCTTCTTGTTGGCATACATTACCTGATTTAAGATCAGTTTATATGATTTGGTAAGATCGATTTCAATTAAATTAAAAATAATAAAATAATAATTAAAAATATATATTTTAATAAAATGATAAAAAAAATAAAGCATCAAGTGAAAATGTTATTTTATCCCTCACTTTATTTTATTTTATCTTTTAATTTTCCTATCTCACCACACTGCATTGTGACAAATCACGATGTCAAATTTAACATTATTCAACAAAATAATGGATGATATGATAGTAATGTATATATGTCCTATACTTCTCTCAACTCAAATACAATATGTAACTTAAAACAAACGTAGATCTTATCATTGTGTTTGAGTCTTTAGACTAATTTTAAAGTTTTTAATTTAAGATGAGATGTTGAACTCTTGATTTTTGAATTATCAAGTCAGTTTTTCATTTCTTAGAAAAGATTTTGTTTTAATTTTTTGAATTAATTTTTTTTTATTTTAAACTGTTTCAATAGTCATTTTAATATAATGTTTGAAACAATTATATTTGTAAAATGAATTATTATTAATTAATAGACAAATACAATTATTTATTTGTAACTTTTCAAACTCTATAAAAAAACATACCTCTATTATTAATTTACTCTACTTCTAAATTTTCACAACAAAATTCTTAATACTTTGTTATATTTTGGAATAAGTCGCTAACAAAAGTATAGTCCTACTAGAGGATCCTAACAAAAGATACATTGATTTTTCCACCTAGAAGAAATTAAACAATGTCTAGGCGTTGGGAGATGAGTGCTAATAGGATCATAGGAATTTAGTGCAAAAGATAGGCATCGGCCGGTGCAACATCTTTTTCAAGTTGGGCTTCTTCCAACAATTAAATATGTACATGTGGGAAGTTAAATGCCAACGAAATGGTCAAAAGTAATTCTGAAGATTTGTTGGGAGAGTGATAAAATTAATTTTAGTGGGATTAAAAATGATAAAAAAATATATGTTTTTAATAAAATAATAAAAAATTAAATAGAGATATAACAATAATTTTATCGGTATCTCTCGACTTGTTTGATAAAGATTTGTAAAGATGTAAACAAATAAAATGTTTGTCTAAGAGTTAGTAAATGTTTAATTCAGTATTTAGTTGATATTTATTTATATTTATTTATTAATCTTAAAAGACAACTGACCTAACCATATAAATTATAAGGATGAGGAAGTACAGATACCTGATGATGGAAATTCCCTTCGTATAATAGAAGCAATTAACATCCACCATGAGTTAGGTTAGAAGGCAAGAAATTAAGCTTTGCTAGCAAATTTCAGGGCAGAAATAATCCCAGCTCCCCAGCATGTTCCTTTTATTTCTTTTTTCCCATAAAGGCAGGACAATTCTATTAAGTAGTCATCAATATCTGCGACTTAGTTGCCCTTTCTCAAGTCTCACTAGCCAATTAACAAGCAGGCTTTGTCTTATATATGTGCATTTTCAAAAAAGCAGTTTTGTACATTTATCTTCATTATAAATGGCCTGGCTAACTTGGGTGTTTGTCTGAACCTTTTGCCATAATTTAAAACTCTGCTCTCAGGTTGGCTAGCTAGATAGACATGCCAGGTTGATCGATCGAGTAACGATATCATGCAAGCTAGCAACCTAATTATCCTCCCTTGTACACGTAAATATTTATATCTCATTGAATTAGGTTAAGCATGCTTCAAGTTCAAAGTTCAAATACATTGGTAACACGAGGTTGCTTTTATTAGGTAATAGCTAGGTAAGGTTGATCTCTGTATTCATGGTGGTTCAAATAGTTCTTCTCCATTAATAACATTAATTACTGGTATTAACGTCTTCTTCCTTTACTCATCATTCTTCTTTTTTACCAGTATTAAATTTTCAATAATTACCACACCTTCTCTCAAATTTTTATTTGTCTTCCTTTGTTCTATAGAGTTGATTATCTTAAACACAATATAATAATACGGTATGAAAAAATACGAAAGTAATACGAAATAAAAATTAATAAAAATTATAAATAAATATAATAAAAGATAAAAAAAAAGTTTATATTTAATATATCAATACAAATTTTAATATGAAATTTTCGTCATATACACTATATAAACACAATTTTACTTGATGGAGCATAAACTTTATATATGAATTATCAGGTCATGTTATGAAAAAGGAGGAAATAAAAATTTACCAATTGTCATTACTCTTCCATAGAATAAAGGAGACTTCTCTTGTCATTGTCTCTTTTTTGGTATAAATGATGACAACCCTAACAATTACAGCTGATGAGTGATGACATAGAATCAAAACCAACATGATTCATAGTCGTAATAATTGATTTGGGATTTTCCTAGCCAACCAGCCGGCCTGTGCCATAGCTCCGAACCCCAATTCGACAAGCATGCCATTACCATTTTCCATTGCCGCATGTGCAAAATCTCATTACATTCTCTCTCAGGACTCAATCCATTCCCCTTTGTCCTGTGCTGTGCCTGTCCTTTTGCCTACGAATCATTTATAATCACAGCTCTTCCCATCTGTAGTATCCCTTATTTGCGCCCCATAGGCTATATAGCTTTGTGATTTGAAAAAGAAAACGTTGGTTCTTTGAAGTGCTACAATTAATGTATTGCGTTATTGTATATAGAGTTTATAAAGAAATGATTGTTTTCTTTACTTTCTAATCACAGGATTAATGTAATATAGCAACCATTAATTAAACGAATTGATGTAGTAAAAATGGGATTATATTGCTTTATTTTTAAAAAGAAAAATAAAAAAATGCTTTTCCTTTCAAAATCAAATAAGCCAAAATCCATAAACATATTATATTATCTCGAAACCACTGTTAAAAACAAAAAAAATAGCAGCGGCTATGTAGAGATTATTGTATGTCGTATGCATACAGTACAATTCCACAACTCACGAGATTGCGAAAACGTAAGCTTACTGTTCGAATACTAATTCGTCTCTATTATATATTCTGCTATTAAGTCTTCCATCTTTTCTCAATTCCAACACAGACCCTCTGCTTTGCACAAATTCCCATGCAAACTGTATATTTGTTTAAATAAATAAAAAAATAGCAGCTATGTGACTGAGGATGCCGTGATCCTTTAGATTTGGGTCTTGTGAAAGATAAACTGTTCAATTTTTGAATCATCATTGGGATAAAATGACTTTTTTTTTTTTAAACAAAACATGATATTTAAGAAAATTAAAATTAAAAAGACTTAATATAATAAAAATTTTAAAATTTATTTATTTATTTTTAAATATAACCCCGTAATAATAGAGAACCCATTTTCTTTTGAACTCATGATACTATAGATTGATATTTAATAAAAATGTATTGAAAAAAAAATTGAAAAACCTATTACAAAATTTATAATATTTGGTTGCAACATTGGACGAGCCTATAATCAAAGTTGAGAAAATAGAGGGAAAAATGGAAGTAAATTGATTAAAATGATATTTGATTCAAAATTAAGAAATTAGAATACTAACTTTTGAGGTGATGCGAATTGAATCCTTTTGCCATTATTCATTGTTTGGTTCACCAAATCAACAATCTGCTTTTGGAAGCACATAGACAAAAATGATAATTGATTCAAAATTTAGGAGTCATGAATGCTATTTACCTTTTTTAATAATATCGACAAGAAATCATCCTAACCAAGAATCTCACTTTCAGGCGCAAAACCAACATTAATGTCAATTTAATTGAAAATATTTAATTGTGTATTCCATAAAAATAAAGTTTTAATTGTTAATATAAATTGAAAAAAAAATTATTCTTGATAAAAATATTAGACTATTGGATCAATTTTAAACTTTATTTGTATAACATATTTAATTATTTTGTTAAATTAAATGGTTGATTTATAAAAAAGATTCACATGAAATTATAAAAATTTGTAAAATAATTTATTTTCCAATAGTACAATTTGATCTTTTATTTTTATTTTATTTTAATGTATTAGAGTAGAATTCTCACATCAATGATCACTTATAGTGTAGCAAATAAGAGAGTTTACTAATTAAGTATTATAAACATTAATGCGTTGAGAGAGAGTAATTTTACTATATACAAATATTACTATAAAAAAAAACCCATTCTAAATTAATCTAGAAAACATCATATAGATAAATTACTCACATCATTGTCTTAGCATTTCATTTTTTACAAGGTATAGAGAAGAGATTATAGATTTTAAGATTTAATCCCCAAACTTATTGAATTCTACCTTTAAAAATAATTATAATTTTGTTTGAATTAACTGGACTATAAATGTTGAATAACATTTCATTTTTAATTAGTTAAAAAGAGCACGATAAAAATAATACAAATGTAAATTAATAATTTGATCTGAATAAAATTAATTTTATATTATAAAATAAATAAAAATATTTATCATTAAAAAATCTCTTTTACTATAAACCGCTCAAATCCCAAAATAATAGGGTTAGGGGTAATAAATATGTATATATTCTATTCAAAAAGGCTAATTAATAAAAAAAATAGAATAGAGAGGGCATATAAATGTAGTTTTGAAAAAGTAAAAGGAAGACTGCAGCAGCGGGTTAGTCGGGAGCAGTAATTTGGAAGTAAGGACCAAATTAAAGAAAGATCCAAAACTCGCAATTCACGAGGGGCCCTTCTCACTGTTTCTGACATTTCTCTCAATTTTTGCTTTAATTTTTCTATTACAAAAGCTTTAGGAGAAAAGGTTGTTTTCTCGTTAATTTATTAGTTTATCAAAATTCTTTACGAAATTTTTAAAATTTATAATTCATTTATTAAAAAATATAAAAACTTAAATTTAAATATAAATATTCAAATCTTAATCTTGCTTATGTTAATTAATTAAGTTATTTTATACTGGTTATTTATTTTTTGTTTGAGAAATTTTTAGATTTTATTATAATGTAATTGATAATTATTTTTGTTGTGACGTCTAACTCAGTCGGTAGGAGACCCACTCAATCATATTGTCCGCTTTGAACTTTGTCCTCAGGCTCCGTCCTCACGGTTTTATCGCGTCTTCAGAGGTTCGAACCCAAAATTTTAAAATCTTTATTCTGACATAGATGATACCAATTGTTATTGTTGTTGAACAGCACAACAGTTTTAATATTATTATCTTTAAAATAATTAAAAAAATTGACGTCTCTGAACTATGAAGCAATAAGGATAACAAAAAAAATTTTAAAAAGCAGAAAACTGCTAATTTTTTTTATAAATATCTTACGTATTTTTTAACTCTACATTTTTTTAAAATTTTTTCTAATATATATATATATATATATATTAAAAATCAATCTAAATAAATGTTTTCATATAAATTTATAAAAATTTACTTTTCACAATTTTTCAATAAATTTAAATTCCAAACAACAAAAGGAAATGATTTTTTTTTTTTTTTTTTATCCCTTGAATCTAGATTTTTACTTGTATACCATACGATAAGTAAATCTCAACTATCTTATTTTTATTCTTTTTGGTTTACAAATAGGGAAATTTTTTTTTGAATTTTAGATCTATTTTTTTATAAAAAAAAGAGATAATAGTAGTTAAGTTAAATTAAATCTGAATTTTTGACAAATTAGGTTAAATTAAATCTGAATTGTTAACTATTTTAATTATTTTTCAAACCCTATTAGTATTTCAATCTATCTTTTATATAGATTAAATAATTCGTATTTATAATTCATATTCATATTATGTAAAATTGTTTTCATATAATAAAAAATATTAAAATTTTGTATCATAATTAGTATCAACGAAAAAATATAAAATTACTTTTAACTTTTAATGTATTTATATACAATTTTTACTTAATATTAATTTGTGTCACTTTCGTATCATTTATTTTTCGTATTATTTATTTGTGTCGTGTTATCATGTTATGTATAAAATTGTCAATTCTATTTTTACCAAATATTTATAAAAGAGAAACAAATATATTAAAGCACTATAAGGAAATAGTAATTAATACATAGCACACTAATTCGATGCTAGTTATAATTGCATCTTATTTTTATTTATAGACGCATAATAAATATAAAAAATAAATTTAAATAGATTTTCACTAAATTTTGTTATAAAATAAATGAAAGAAAAAGAAAAAAAAAGTTATTATGAAGGAATAATAATATTAAAAATAACAAATTGAATACATTGTGTTAGCCTCTCAATCTCAATCTAAAGTCGGGTTTTGGCATTTTGATTCTGACATGACATTTCAATGAGAATCTAAATCTCAGGCTTCTGTCTTTCTTTTATAACCAAACAAACAAGCCAATCGATCTTCGATGGAGACTCTCCCTTGACCCATTGCGGGAAGCGTCACGTAAGCCTAATAATTGGAATATATATTTTTTATTAGTATTATCTTATATAGTATTTATATAAAATAAAATATTAAAATTTATTTTAACGCATCAAATATTTTATATTTTTTACTTAATTTTTATATAATTTTTTAAATTTTAATTTGTGTAAATTTATTTACATACGGTATCTTGTGTTATATTAAAAATTAATAAATTAAAAAAATAATTATTCTATATATTGTTAATAAAATTTTTTAATTTTACAAACACAATTAAAATGATTATATATATTTTATTTTATTTTATTTATTATTTATTTAATATTTTTTAAAAATATGTATAATCATTATAATTCTACTTAAATTAAAAAATTTCGGAAGATTTTTTTTGGGTCAAAACAGAGACCAAACTCTCTATTATCCCAAATATAACTGACTATGGAGAACTTATTGAATTGTTGGAAGTGTAATTTGAGATAAAGAGTGCATTAAATAGTTAGATAATAGGTACCCATCATTAGAAGCTTCAAAACCGGCCAAGAGAAGAACACACAGTTGGGGCGTCACTCATCAGCCATAAAGTAGAAGAGGGTTCGTAACTCCATTGGTGGAGTTGGGCAAAAATAAATGGTAACGTTGCAACTTACAAGTTGAAAGTTGAAACTCTACCCCAAGGAATAAAATGGACCATGTCCATGTGCGTTCTGCCCCTCCCTTGCTGCCATGAAAAAACACTTTTCCTGTTAGATCTGGGCAAATTCATTAAAATTTTGCAAGTACATTAAACACTTGTTACTATTTCATTTACTTTTTCAGAATCAAAATTGAAAGAAAATATTGTAGTTAGTTATGTAAACAAATTAAGACATTCGTGAGTTATTTAAGTTCGGTTCAATGATTATTTAAATTTGACTAATTTATTTTTAAGTCGAGTTTGACCTCGAGTTATAAAAAATCAAGTCGAATTTGAATTTTTAAATATTTAATTCGAGTGATTCACGGGATTTATTAAACTTTTTTAAAATATATATTTAAAATATTTTATTATTAATTTATTATCTTACGTTTGTAATTACAATTGAAAATCTAACTTAACGAGTCAAATTCAAACTTATCAAATCGAGTTCGAATTTTTTGTCGAATCGAATTTTTAATTTTTAAATCTAATTTAATTTAAATTTAATATTGAATCGTAGCTAGTTAATATCCATAATTGTACTGGAATAGAATCTGAAATAATAGATGGAAAATTTGCAAGGAATTGGCAGTAAAAAAAAAAAAGAAGAATTCCTGTCTTTCATCACCAAGAACCTGATCATTTGCAATTGTTTTTACAAAGGCTTATCTATAGTTAAAAGAGACACAAAATGGTCAGTGATTCCCGTGACTTTAACCTGCAACAGAGATAAATTATCATGGTTTTGCATCATCACAGCAGCTGCCTTACCGCACCCACCACTTTAACTCCTCCATTCTGCCATCCATCACTCTTTTTTGTCCCTCTCTTTCTTTCTTTCATTGCCCTCCTTTTTTTATTTAGTTTATTTTTGGAAACTGTTGGCTTATTAAGAGTTTCAGTCTTCTACTCTTCTCTTATTAAAGCCCCACAACTTCCCAGAAACCCCAGCAAGGCTCCAACTTCACCCTCCATTTCTTTTTCGCTCTCTGAGTTAGGACTGGCCTGTGATTGGCAGTCAAGAGTCTTTCTCTTCATTACTAGTTAGCGTACCAAGTTTTAGCCAGCCAATTTTAGGTAAGTGAAGTGACAGAAAAATGTCAAGTTCAGGTTCATTTTTGAGGCAGCTAAGCGGAAAAGAGAGTTGCAAATCCACATCCTGGAGATGGGGAGGGAACAACAAATATAACAACGTTAGTGGGAATAGTTATGGTGGGTTTGACACTAGCTTAACTCAGATGGAAGGGCTTAACATGTATGACAATGGGGTTGACAATGAGTTGGTTTTAAGGAAGAGAGTGATGGTGGTTGTGGACCAAAGCTCTCATTCTAAGCATGCAATGATGTGGGCACTTACTCATGTAGCTAACAAGGGTGATTTGCTTACTTTACTTCTTGTTATTTCTCCAAGCCAGAAGAGTTCTGAGCCATCTTCTTCTTCTTGTTCCCCTCATCTTGTTAGCTCTCTTGGGTCACTTTGCAAGGCTTGTAAACCTGAGGTAATGTAGACAATTCTGAAGTTTGTTAGTATTTGTATTTCTCAATTTTCTCTTTTAATGAAAATTTGTCATTTTTTGATTTTGAGTGTTGGATCCAATACGTTTAGGAGTTAAAGAGGAGAGAGTAGGAGAAAAAAGTAATCTTGTCTCTGTGTTTGATAGATCCTCCTTGATTTGATCTTCCTTAACACCCCCCATTCCCCGCCCCCCCCCCCCCCCCCCCTCCTCTTTTCAGTATCTTTTTGGTGAGGGGCAATTTTCAAGTTATTCTTGATCTTTACCACTTTTTTTTTTCTTTTTTAACAAAATTCTCTGTTACCTCCATGTTTTGCTCCATTTCTTTTCTTTCAGCTAGGAAGGGAGCTCTTTTCAGCTGCAGTTTCTCTTCTTTTTCTTTCTCAGAACCCAAAGCAGGATAGTTTAGTTGGAGGGAGGATTTTCAAATGCTCTATTTTTTTTCTTTTGTTTCATTCATTCAGCCTTTGTTTTTCGTTGGTTTGTGTGAGAGATGCCATTGCCTTAAGTCATGCTCTCTAATTTACTCTTCTCTCTTCTTAATCTTGCATAAAATCTTCACAAGTTTAATCTTTTCTGGTGTTGTACTTTCGTTCCACGGGACCAATGTCCAGGTAGAAGTGGAAGCACTGGTTGTCCAAGGGCCCAAGCTGGCCACAGTGATGAGCCAAGTGAAGAAGCTAGAGGTTTCAGTGCTGGTACTGGGTCAGAAAAGGCCCTCCCCATTCTTGAACTGGTGGGTCCTGAGTTTCCAACCCCTTTCCATGTACAGATTTTTCCATCAATCATTCAGATCTTCGTATCACCTCTTTCTGATCTTTCTAACTGTTGCTGCTTGCATTGCAGTCTCCGCGGGACGAGCAGCACTGAGGAGTTTGTCGAGCAATGCATCAACAAGGCAGATTGCTTAACCATAGGGGTTAGGAAGCAGAGCAAAGGCGTCGGTGGCTACCTTATCAGCACAAGATGGCAAAAGAACTTCTGGCTCTTGGCTTAATTCAAGTTACTATCAACTAAATATATAAAATCACTGTAATAATGTTAGCTTCTGATCCAGTCTTTCACCTAATGTACAACTACTACTAACTAGAATTTCTTTTGGATTCGGCATCAGACATGACATGTACAACTCTGCATCTTCTTTCTCGGACCGGACAACCAAAATTTGTCTTGCTCCATTGAAGTTCAGAGTCATTGCTATTACAAGACAAGTTGTTTCTTTTCTTTTCAACTTCAATTGCAAGGGTAAATTTACACACAAGAAACAAACAAGCTTGTCTGTTTGTAGGCTGTAGTTTGTGTGGGGAGAAGCTGTCAGCCATAGGTTGAAAATAGAAAAATTTTCCATTGGTTTCATGTACTCGAAATATTTTCACAGTAATAAATAAAGAGATGTAAGAGAAACTAATAATTTTCTGTTTCTAGGAGAGAAGAAAATATGTTGAAAATCTTCAACTAATAGAGTAATCTAATGTAAATCGGCACAAGGTGACTGAGCGTCCTGTCCGAACTATGACATTCTTTGTATTATCACCTTCTCCAGAAACAAAGATGCCCCACGCATAGCAAACTACATTAGACTTTGTCGTCTAACTTATCGATATTTACCAGGGGGAGTAGTTCCATCCTGTTCCGAGGCGTTCGGGGAGTTCCAGGAGGCTGCTGGGAAAGCATGTGTCGCACGTAACCATAAAATGTACATCCCACAAGTGTGATACCGCAGCCAACAGCATTTAGACCCGAAATTGGGTTTCGGAATATAAGCCATGAAATCAACACAGCAACAGCTACCTGTACAAGAAAAACAGAGAATAATGAAATAAACAAAGCAAGTGCTGCAAGTCTGCAAGTATATACTACAAAGCTTCCAAGATTTTGCAGATATGGAAAATGCATGCAACATTAACATGATGAATTTTAGCATGAAGTTCGTTATAGGACAAATACACTATAAATAATTACATCCGAGGTAAAGTTAGAAAAAAAAAGCCTTAAACCCTTCATACCACAGTCAATGAGAGCAACAATGACTGTAACGAATACGACTGAGTGAGATCGTGAGAAGGATCCATTTTCTCTTATACAAATCTCACCTTAAGGTTTCCTGCAACATTAAATGTGACGGCAGTAGTTGAGTGAATCACGTAGAAAATGGAGAAGTTAAGACAGAAAGCCAGCACTCCTGAGCTGAAAATAATGATGAGGGCTGCCCAGGGAGAGGGGTGGGTCTGAAACCAATCCATAACCCCATTACCTTCAAGTAACATTGCTGGTACTCCCAAGATCATGGTTGCAAAAGGTGCCATGTAGTAGACAGTGTTTATGCTATAAGAGTAATCACCAAAAAAGAAAGTGAAAGAAGATCAAAAAATTTGTGGATAAAAACATTGGAATGAAAACATCACCACAAGTATAGAACCAAGCAGCACAGAATAATTCTTGAGAATACAAATAAATACGAAACAACTAAGGCTTAGCTCATTGAGCATAAATTGTTTAAGAAAAAGAACAAGCAACCTTAAGGTCTCTACATGGTATGTGTTACTGAAATCACATACTTCCACATCAGCTAGGAATGTGATGAACAGTAAAAAAAGTGATTAACTATTAGAATGTTACAAAAGGCAAAAATTAAAGCAGTGCTTGGGAGGTGGGGGAGGGGGGGAGGGGGGGGGGGGGTGTGGTGTTTGGGTGTGGGGTTTGGAAAACAAGGAAGGAATTCATCTTCAGCCTTGATTCTCAAGAAGGAAGGAAGGCTTGTCTCGCAAGTCCAAACTAGGCTCTGTTTAATAACTAGAACCAGTCTGAGATACAGAATGTCTACACAATTAGATGATTTTAAGTTGCGGGGCCTTGCATGTTCAATGCTAGTTTAAATAACAGTTTGCATAGGTTTACTAGAGAGTTATAAAGTAGCGGCAGTAATTGTTCTTCACCTAAACATTTCCTGGTTAATAGTTCAATCTAGGGAGACAGAAGGTTATGTCAACCAGAAGACAGCCGGTCAGAAGAAACCGTTCTCAAAAGTAAAAACTCTAAGCTGTTGGAGGTTGTGATGGCCAAAGTAATACCAGTCATTCTATTTTGTGGTAAAAACAATACAATTAGAAGAGAAAATAGGCATGTTTGAGCAAAATGCAGAGGAAAGGATGATTGGTGTGTCATAACCTAATTTATACATTGTACATGTGCTTTAGCTTCCATCCAGTTGTCTTATATTTAACCTTTTCCAAAATGTCAACGATGACCGAAAGGACAAAAAACAATCAAAAGAATAACATCAGTACCTGTCAAATTTGTATCCATGCAACAGAGATTCTGCAAGGATAGTCTTTGTAGAAGTAGCTAAACATCCAAATAAGGCTGCACAAAATCCTAACATATTAAAACTAAGTTCTGTAATAGACGTGAGCAGAATTCCTCCGACAATAGGTACCAAAGAGGCCCAAATTCGCCAGTCAAAGTACTTTCTCCAAACTAGCCACTGCAAAACAACTGTCAAAATGTACAGAGATCAGATGTGTTGATGATATGCAGTCATAAGCTATATCAGGATATTGTGCACAAAAATGACGATTAGGCTTATAATTTCTAAATCTCACCTGTGGTAGCGGGTGTGAATGACTTTATAGTCTGCATAAAAGAAACTGGGATGTAGCGTAAGCTGACATTTCCCAACACTATGTTGATACAGAATACAAAAGACATGGGAAATATCCTTTTCCAGCGATCTTCAGGATCAACAACTATTAGAGGTTTAAGCTTTAGCACTTTGATTACCATATATGCTCCAATTGATGAGCAGATAAAGTGCACACATGATACTGAGAGAGGAAATTTGAAATCCAGTTTCTGAAAAAAAAAAATGTCATATCCTCAGGCCTTTAACCATAAGTGTCAAAATCAACCAATTACCATCTAAGATACCAATATCCCAATCTAATAATTGTGTGATATTGAATTAAAATTACTTTATTATATCCTCTTGAGAAAAGTAAATGAAAAAAATAAGGAAAGAAAATATTTAGAGAGAAATATTTCACATCAAGCTGTTGGATGGAGTAAAGAACAACCAGAAGGATTAGGCTCCAAGCTATGCACATATTAAAGTTACAGAAATATTTTGATATTTAGCATTAAATCAGGTTAGAAGGTCTTTTTAAGCAACCAAAACTTTAATGAATCATTTGGAATGAATTGTAAGCGCAGAGCAAAATCATTAGCATGTTTCCCAAGATTCCATTAACCATTCAAATTTTGGCTTAATTTTTAAGCAGGAATATATACTTCTCAAGCCACAAATTGAAGGTAAGAAGGTTCATATTTAATCCCACAACATGATAGGGAGCCATTCCTCCTCACCTCAACAAGTACCACATAAACAGAATAAACATCATAATACCTATTAATGAGGAATCATATATATATATATATATATATATATATACATATATATATATATAAAATTAAGATATATTTATATTCCTAGATCTGTTACTTAAAAACTTGGACAAAACTAAAAATCGCAGCCACATTCCTCCAACACAAACAAAACTGACAGCTTAGCCATGAATCCTGTATCTTTCTTCAAAGATATATACTTTAAGTCCATAATCAGGCTGTTACAATAGATTACCAAACAAAATTAAATAATAAAAACATGGTAAAGAGGAAAAGAACCTAGACAGTTGATATATTCTATAAATGAAAATTATTGAGCTAAGGAATAGCCCATGCCCGACATGAGAAATCTAATTTTCATTTTCTAATTTCCAAAAGAAAAAGGAAAATTTCGGTTTAACAAGCATTACCAAGGATCAATCAACAAACTCCACCAAAATTTTCACTGATACTGAATGGAAGCAGAAAACAGAAGGCATCAACAGTCAAAAGTTTATAAACAGCGAAATAGAACTCTATACTAATCAAATAATTACATAAAAATATAAGAAAATTAAGCTAAACCTAAGTGTGTCAAAATCAATTAATGGAATTAGCAACAAACCTGAAAGATCCATTTGTTAATGATAATCACAGTAACATTAAAACCCCACCACTGGAGAATTGCAAGAAGAGATCTGAAAACACTCCACTGCCACAGTCTCCCGTCCTCCATTTCTCCCCCTCCCCCTCCTCTCTCCTTATCTCAACAAAAACCCCCCACAATTCCGCAAAAACCCAGAACCAAAAACCAAAAAAACACAAAAAGAAAAAAGAAAAACCACTCAAAATTTTATTTTTAGAGCATTGAAGAGGTAGCTAAGTTAAATAAATAGAAATAAAGAAAAAAAAAAATACGCAAAAGAGAAACCTAAAGAAAATGTGAGGGAGGGTGTAACGGTGGAGGCAGGCCTTCATCCATGATTATATTTATACATCTCTCCAATATGAGGGGGTTGAATTTTAATCGATTGTTTTATTATTCTTTTTTTCTTTTATTTGAAGCGGGTTCCCCTCGTAGGCAAGTTCCTAGGAAACAGGCTGATCGAAGCCATTGAGTGAATATACTTTCTTTTCATTGTTGACGTTGACTAATTTCTCATCATCGGATTCTGTCTAATTCTAGAACTGGTCTCACTCTTGTTAAACCTCGTATATGAAACTATAAACCGGGAGATAATTACGGTAATAATAATTAAGTTTAGTTTTTCTTCGATGAGCATTGAAATTCCTGGACATAACTGCCAAGTTACGCTTGTATTTACGAAAGAACGTTATGGCTTTGATTGTTAGTATCTAAGGTTGATTTTTATTTCCTACTTAGTCGTTATTTGTTTCTTTGTTTCCTTTTAAATAACAAGCCATTAAAGATGTTTCCAAAAAAAAAAAAAGCCATCAAAGATATTTTTCATTTTAGAATTTGGAAGGTGACAGCGAAGGAATTCATCAAAGAAAATTTCCCATTTAGAAATTGAAAGGAAAGTTGAAAAAATCATAGTTCATTTCTCCCATGATTAGTTCGATGAGAATTATTCTTATTTATCAAATCATTGTAAGTTTTTTTTAATAAAATTGATTGAATTATAATTTAATCAAATTCAATATCAAAAGAATTTTTTTAGAAGACAAAAATTATATTTGCAATTAAATAGTATATTTTATAAAAAATTACTAAATTGAGTAAACAATAAACTAATCAACAAATTATTATATGATCGAATAAATTTAACTAAAATTATATCAAATTTATGCATTGAATTTTTTTAAAAAAAATTATAATTATTAAATAGAAATGAGCTCGATGTTACTGATTAATTAATATAAAGTGTACTTGAAGATAAAAAAGTGTTCTTTCTGATGATATCTCAAAGTTAATGGAAACAAATATGGTTCCACCAAACCATAAAAAAAGTAAGTTTTGGGCATTAAATTTCAAGTTTAGGTGTTGAGAAAACACTACTTTTGTATTAATTCATGATGATAAAGGATGCTAGGCTTCTTTCTTTTTGAGCCTTGGTCTCTAGACCTTATAGCATAAGTTTATAGTAATATTGGGATGATAAAATGAAATTTAATGAACAACCAATATCATTTATTTCATTCCCTTGAATAATTAAAAATTTTGAGGAAAAGCTAAAATTAATGCAATTCCATTGTCAAAATTAGGTTAACCAATGCAACTCATAAGTTAATGAACAAAGTTTCTTTAATTTTCATTAGGGTTTACTTACTTTATAAGAAGGGTAGAAAATAGAAAGAACAAAAGTTTTATTAATGGTATGGTGAACTTTTATTACCATTTTCCTACAATGTAGTTTAACAGCTAGATTATTAACTTTTTCACCCTACAAAGTAAAATTTTAATGTTTCAATAAGCAAATTGCACATGGGTTTGTTGGATTGCCAACAAATGTGGCTTCATTGAAGAAGTAGAGACATGCATTGAGCAAATCAGCAACGTTTTGTATCTCTTTAATTGTCCAATAAGATAGGGTTAGAAAACGTTTGATCAAGGCAACTGCAAAAGCAAAATGTGGGTGAGTAATGGAGAAGTTAATCTTGGCCTCTTTGGGGCAAATCGGGGAGCACATGGATCAACTGTTTATAGCACCGTTTCATATGTGAAAGGAAATAGGTTACTACGATGTCTTAAAGATAAACATGCATATTGAAAATTATCTAATTTTATACAATGCATTAAGATATCATCGATAAGACTCAAATTTAATACTATTTTAATTGAAATGAATGATTTGATTGATTAAGATGTCATTTGAAATCAAATAAAATTTCAGTATAACACGATGAAATTTTTCATGGGGTCGCATTTATAATTTTATCTTCATTTATTTTTGGTTTTAATATAATATTTTTACTTATTTTATCATTTACTTTACCGTCGTCGTTGCAATTGAATCCAAACTTATTATCATTTGACATTAATTTCATTGTTATCACTGTTTTCAATCTCATTGGAATCAATTGCAATCAATCGTACCATCTATTTAATACAATCCTAAATTAATTTATTAATGGCAAAACAAATTTAAAGGTGAAAATATTGAAAAATTAGCAAAATCAGTAACCTACAATTACATGCTACTACTACTTAATGAGAAATTAACAAGATACCACAATAATCTCTCTCCTAATTGGGTATGATGAATGTGCTAGAATTAGAAACAACATAAGCCCTCTAAACCAACGTGTTGGGTTGTCAGTCCGACAATTGATAAAATGGAAAAAAAAACCCAGTCTTAGGACAGAATTAACCACATGAAGCACTAGCTAGATAAATAAATTTGGTTTAGTAATTAAGAAAAGAAAAGAAAAGAAAATTTTGCTGTTTGGCCATCTGCATTTCAATCATAGTTGGTGCTTCCGCGTCTAACAAGTCTGCAAGCAATTGTGGAAAAGAAAAGCATTAATAATCCCTATGCCTAATTTTGCAGGGTGCCCCGCCACTATGTGGACATGCATGCGTTGAATTCAGCGGCACATTTTCCTTCGAAACGTGGGTTTCAAGTTGGTCTTGTTTACCGGATTGATCAAGACTCCAAATTCAAAGAACTTTGGCTGCCCTCCGGTCAATGATGAAATCCTTTTGTTAATTTACATTCTACAGGTCCCATTGCTTTTCTCAAATTAATAAAGCAGCAAATTAAACGCGTATTTTTATTTGATCATTTGACTCAAAATTAGTCGATTTTTGTTCAAAAAATAAGGTTCAGAATTATTCTTTTTCCGATAATAAATATATTTCAATGTAATATAAAATAATGAATAATGTTTATTACTTATTAAATTATCTTAATTAGACCAATTTCAAGAAAAAAAAATCTAAAGTATATGAAGCTCAGTCATGCAAATTGGGGCTTCGTCTTTTGTTTGGTTGAAAAAAAGTACAGAAATTTGGTCAGTGGGGAAATTTATGGCACCGGGAAAGTGGACAATTACCAAATATTTTACAAAATACTAGATTGAGAAAAAAAATTGATTTAAAAATTGAGTCAAATGTACTTATTTGACTCTTATATGATATTATTTTATTTATTTATTTCTTGATATTTAAAAGTTATAGACTCATAATTAGATACTTGGACATGTATTTCGGAAATCACTTTGACCTTCTAAATTAATATCTTCAATCAATTGGATGATCCGTGAGAACGTAAAAAATTTATGTCATTTTACAAAATAGAGTTAACTTTAGAATTAACTAAGTAAAGCACACATAATAGAGCTAACTTTAGAACTAATTATGAATTTAATTCTTTAAGTATTTGTAAATGAGTTCTCTATTGTGAAGAAAAAACTTTACAAATCAATAAAATAGGGTAGGCGGAGAGATAGCAGAGAGGAATACTGAAATAGTCTTTGAAGTATTGAATGCAGCAACGGTGGTGGTAGAAGATTGAGAATAGCTAAGTAGAGAAGAGACAAAGGTTGAGAAAAGAGTTAGAGAAGAGAGAAGAGAATTTCAAAGAACTACGGCAAGTCCCTTCAATAATATTAAGAACTCCTATATATAGGTGTTTGAATTATAAGAGTAACAAAATATGATGATTAATAGGCATAATAATAAGATTGATAATTATAAAAGAATTAATGTTTGTCTAATGGGTGTTACTATTTTGGGGAGTGAATAGTGAATAGAGAAGTATACTATCTATTTTATAAAGAAGGGGAAAAACACTCATACATTAGAGAAAGATTAAGAGGAGAACTCTTAATTATCTTTATATTTGATCCATCAAGTCAAGCTCTCCAAGATATTTTGGTAGTGAAGTTACTCAAGAATCTTGCCCTTTTTCTAGGTTATTTCCACTTCTTTTCAGTAAAAGTGTTATTCAGTGAAGGTGTTGATATTGTTCCATGAAGGTGTTATATTGTGAATGTGATATTTTGTGAAGTTGCTACTTTGTGCATGAGCTATTCTGAGAATATATTATTGTTCTGTCAATGAGCTATTCTGTAAACAAGTTTTTCTGAAAACATGTTGTTATGTAAATGAGCTATTCCGAAAAAAGGTTGTTTTGTAAAGAAACTATTGATAAGTTGTATATTAGACATATTAATTGTCATATTTTCTCATGATTTAGATTATTTTATATGCTTAATTTTTGGATTTGACTCATATTTTCTATTTTGTATTGTGGATGAAGAAAAATGGACAAAATGGATTAAAAGCTGTAAATTCTGCTCAAGTCACAAAATCAGAAGAAATCTTGGAATTCAAGTCAAGATCTATCACTTATAGTTGAAGTTGACTGAATCAATCTAAAGATGACAAGTGGAAGATTTTAATTATTAAGGAAGATATATGCAAAAACTGTCTTTGGCAAGTGGTTGAAAAAGGAAAGAAGTTTAATTGTAATCAAACTCAATCAGAGAACTTTTCTTTGGAAACAGATTCTGGAGCTAGGATATTTAGTATTTATAGACTAAGAGTGGCTAGGGGGAGGCATCTTCAATTTTGAGCTGAATCTTCAATCTTGAATCCATTATCATAGACATATATTTTTATTTTTCTTTAGTATTTTTCTTTGAACTTATGGCTTGCTAAATCTTTAGTCTAGCCAAAGGATAATTAAAGTTTGAGTTCTGCAAGAATTGTGAGATCTAATTAGTTTTTATCATGTTGTTTTATATCTTTGCCATTTATATGTCTTATGTTCTTGTTTAAATTATTGTTTTGATTGATTGTGCAAAAAGGGTCCTTTGTTCAATTGTCAGGATAATATATCACCAATTAGGAACCGGAATCCGTAATTGTTTAGGAATTCTAATATAAGTGGTAAATAACATAATTGATTATAGATAGATTTTCAATTCTATGTTAAGAAGATATATAATCTAGTTTAAATGAACCTATATGTGTGTTTGTTGGTTAGAATTAGTAGTCTCTCTAGTTTTCAAAACTGTTGGTAAATTAAATCTTAAGATCGTATATAAAGTTGTTTAACTGATAAGAGAAATAATTAGAGATCGTATCCTAATTATCGAAGAAGTAAGGAGGGATAAGTTGTTAGGTCGTACCAATAACCATAACCAATTTGGTAAAAATTAAAAGAATTCATTTTTGCATCAATGATCAATTCCATGAACTCATTCTAAGATTATTCCTTTAGTTGGATGTTTTCATCATATTGATTTTGCTCTGCTACATTTTAATATATTTTTCTTTTTATTCTCACTACAACAAAATCCCCATATTTATTTTCTTTTTAAATATTTTGCAGAAAAATAAATCTTACCAATCTCTTGGGAAACGACCTTACTCAACTATACTGCAGTTTTAATTTATTTTGAGTAGGATTTATTATTGTTGTCTCGACAACCACCAACTATTCTATTAAGAGTTATTCTTAAAAGAATTATTCTATGAAAGAGCTATTCTGAGAAAAGATTGTTCTATAAATGACCTTTAGTAGAACAACCTTATAATCTTTCCATGAAAATCAGGGCCTAATAAAATTGGGCCAAGCATAGTTTCATCATTTTTTAGTCTAAGCCCAGTAAGACACGAAATTATAATTTTTTATTATTTTTTATACTAATTCATTTTTAATTATTTTATTTTTTCGTGCAATTTAATTTGAACTTTTATTATTTTCTTACTTTAATTTAAAATTTTCATGTTGTTTAGTATTTTTGTAAGAATTTATTTGAACTTATTGGTTATACTTATTAATTATTATGTGTTTAAATATAATTTTTATATTGTAATATAATATTTTTAAAAAATAATAGTGTTTGGACTCGATTATACAAGTTTGAACTTATTTATTATACGTAAAAACGAGTTTGAATGAAAAATTAGGCTTGAAAGATAGAGTCGAATCGAGTTTATGCTCACTTTTACTTTTAACACCTTACTTAAGTCTTGCCCCTGAACACATCTATATTTTTTGAATTTAATTCTTCTATATATTTAATATTTGATGAGTTTAATTCTTTAATGTAATAAAAGACAGTTTTTTGAGGATTTATATAAAATAGTACAAGAAGTACCTATACGAGAAAACCTTTGTATTGGTGGTGAGCTTAATGACCATGTAAGTACTAGAAGAGAGGACTTTGAGAACGTACATTAGGATCTTAATTATGGTGTAAGAACTGAAGTTGGAGATGCTATACTAGATTTTGCTTTATCTTATGACTTAACCCTAGTGAATACACTGTTTGGAAGAGAGAACCTCACCTTATAACCCTTAAGAGTGGATCGAACACAAGTCTGATAGACTTCTTTTAACCAGGAGGAGGGATAGATGCAATTGTCTGAGCTGCAAAGTTGTCCAAGGTGAGAATGTTACCGCGCAACATTGACTATTAGTCTTAGACCTAAAAATTCATAAAAGACAATGTAAGAACCAGCAAGAAAGAGCTACAAAGATTCGATGGTGGAAGCTAAAGAAAATTGTCATGCAATATGTAAAAATAGTTGAACCCAAGAAGAAGAAGATTGGACAACAGAGGAGAACCAGAGTACAATGTAGAATAAGATGGCAAAACACATTCGAGATGTGGATAAGGAAATACTAAGAGTATCAAATAGAAAACATCGATTGAAAATGATACAACATGGTGGACTGAATCAGTTAAGGAAGCTATAAAGACTAAGAGAGATTGTTACAGGGCTTTGAAGACAAACAACACTGAAGAAAGCTTCACAAAATACAAGTTAGCTAGGGCGAAGGCAAAGAGGGTGAAAGCAAAGAGGGCGGTGGCAAAAGCTAAGACAAAAGTTGTAGAAGATATTTATAACAAGTTAGACACAAAAGAATGAGAGAAAAAATATATAGATTGGCACGAGCAAGAAATGGGAGGAGTCGGGACTTGTGAGTTGTGAAATGTATCAAGACTGAGTACCAAAGAACTCTAATTAAGGACAATGGTATTAAAGAAAAGTGGCACAATTATTTTAACAAACTATTTAACGATAGATAAAGCCAAATTGTGAATAATATCTCGATGCCTCTCAAGAATTTGAACCGATACTTTATGCGTAGAATCAAAGAGATAGAGGTAAATGAGGCATTAAAGGGGATGATGATAGGGAAAGCTATTGGACCTAATGATAATCCTATTAAAGTTTGGAAATGCCTTAGAGAAGTCAGAGTTAGGTGGTTAATAAATATTTTTAATAAGATTTGGCGCACTAAAAAGATGTCTAAAGAATGAAGAAAAAGTGCATTGCTACCTCTCTATAAGAATAAGAGAGATATTCAAAGTTGCTCGCATAAAACTAATGAGTCATACGATGAAATTATGGGAAAGAATAATAGAACGAAGATTAAGGAAGATTATAAAGATATCGACGAATCAATTTGGTTTTATGCATGGCTGGTCAACTATGGAAGCAATAACACTTGTTTAGATAGCTTGTGGAGTGTTCTCGAGTACAAAGGAAAGATATTCATATGGTCTTTATAGACTTGAAGAAAGCATATGATAAAGTACTTAAGGTCTTTATAAACTTGAAGAAAGCATGTGATAAAGTACTTAAGGATGTGTTATGGTGGTCTTTAATGAAGAAAAAAGTCTTCATGAAATATATTGAAATAATTAAAGACATTTATGGAGATAGAAGGACACATGTGAGGATGTGTGGAGGGCAAACAAGTGAGTTTCCTATCATAGTAAGGCTACATCAAGGGTCGACATTAAATCCATTTTTGTTCGCTAAAAAAAGGACAAGCTGAGAAAATTCATCTAGGATAATATACCTTGGTGTATGATGTTTGCAAATGATATTGTGTTGTGTGCAGAGACTAGTCTAGATGTTAATACCAAGTTAGAATTTGGAGAGAGACGTTAGAGTCATGAGTGTTAAGTTAATATATTTTGAAATGACAAAACAGTAATTCAATAATGGATATTATAAATCTAGAAATGTTTAAAACATGTTAAGAGGTTAATTAGAATATATTGACAGACAAGTCATTGCCAGCAACTGGGTGTTAAAGGTTGAGAGATCGATCTCATGAGATGAGAGATCGATCTCCTGGGTTTTCAAGTATGAGAGATCGATCTCATGAGAATATGAGATCGATCTGATAAAGGATTAAAGACTCAAAGAACATGTATAGGATGTTAAGGAAGAAGAGATCGATCTCTAAAGGTTATGAGATCGATCTTTGACTTACAAAATGCCTATGAGATCGATCTGGTCTAAGAAGAGATCGATCTCCTCTAAGGCAAAGGTTAAAGGTCTTAGATCGATCTGTAGATCGATCTATGTTCAAACAGAGAGTTTATGAGATCGATCTCATATGGATAGAGATCGATCTCCTCAAAGTTAGAGAGTTTAGGAGATCGATCTAGGGTGATTAGAGATCAATCTCCCCTCTACGAGAATGTTTGCTAGATCGATCTGGAGATCGATCTTGCTTCAAACAGAGAGTTTATGAAATTGATCTGATGGTTCGACAGATCGATCTTCACTAACATTTTACAAATTATAAGATCGATCTCTACAAATATGAGATCGATCTCCTTACTTTGAGTTGTTTTGTAATTGCAGGAATTTAAACTAGAAGATCGATTTGGTCATGATGGAAGATCGATCTGGTACTCTACTAGAGGTTCCCAACGGCTCTCTCTGTAAAATATTCAACGGGAAAAACTGCATTAAATGCTTCACCTACCATCATAGCATTGAAGACACTGGAGAAAAGAGACTTATGCTGAAAATTCTGAATACTCTCAAGAGATCATTCCTCAACATTCCCTTTGTCTTTAACATCATATTTATTGTATTGTTTTAAATAGCTTGAGTTAAAGTTATTCTTCCTACCCACAAAAGAGAGTTCTTATTTGTATTCATCCTTAATCCAAAAGAAAAGAGGAGAGTTTCTCTGTGAGAGAATTTTGTAAGAGGTGAATATTTATATTTGTAAAAAGGAGTAGAGAGGTTATTCCTTAACCTTAAAAAGGAGGCTGTATCAACTATTGTGATAGTGAAAGAAAACTCTTGACAAGAAGGTCAAGAAGAGAGAACGTAGGGAAGCGATTGACCGAACCTCTATAAATTGCTGAGTTTGCTGCTTCTCTATCTTATCTCCTTTAATTTACTGCACTTTAGTCTATTGCTTATTCTTTGATTACTTGCAATTAAATTCAATTAAGCTTAAATTTAGCATATAGACTAGAAAACCGATTCACCCCCTCTCTCGGTTGAGCCAACAATGAGGATTCAAACTAAGCAAAGCAAAAACAAAATACATCGAGTGTAAATTCAGTCCAAACAAAGAAGAAAATAGAAATATAGTTCTGCTAGATGTGATGGCGATCCTTAAGCGAGATCATTTTAGATATTTGCGGCCAAACATACATATGGATGAAGAGATTGATGATGATGTGACCTATAAAATACAAGTTGATTGGAGCAAGTTGAGAAGTACTACTGGTGTGTTGTGACAAATAAATTTCTACAGGATTGAAAGAGAAATTTTACAGGACAATTGTTAGACTAACATCACCAACATTATTTTATGGTAGTGAATGTTGGGCAACTAAAAAATTATATATACAGAAGATGAGTATAGCATAAATATGAATACTACAATGGATATGTGGATATAAGAGAAAAAATAGAATGAGAAATGAGGACATTTGCAAAAAGGTTGGAATGACGTCTATCGAAGATAAGATGAATAAAAGTCATTAATGTTAGTTTGAACACATACGACGTAGACCTGTGGATGTTTCTGTTAGAAGAATGAAGACTATGAATGATGTAAAAAGGGTCAAGACTAAGGAAAGACCGAAAAAGACTTAGAAGGAAGTAATCTAGAAAGATTTGCTTTAGATAGGAATGAATGGAGGGGAAGAATTCATGCTGACGAGTTAACATGAGTTCATAGATTGGTTCATATAACCTACTCCAGTATTGGGATAAAGACTTTGATGATGATGATGATGATGATGATGATGATAATGATGAATTCTTAAAGTATTAAAGTGATAGAAGTAACGTAAACTAATATACAAGTAAATGAATATTTAGCTCAAAAATTTAAACAACTTTGTGGTATTTTTACGATCAATTCAACGTTTTGATTACTCAACAACCAAGCTATTCGAAACTATCTAGTTGAAATGGAAATTTTTGACTAATTAGTAGATCTGACAATTTGTGTATAATATTTTTGCTTGTATAATGTAAAATTGTGTTCGTGTTGTATAAAACATAAAAATTTCATGTTAAAATTTCTATCGACATACCAAACATAAAACATATTTTTTAACTTTTGCTATATCCGCGTATAATTTTGACAAATTTTTAGCTTGTATCTCTTTTATATGCTTTATTCGTATCGTTTTCATGTTATATTTAATAGTAACATGTCTACTAATTAGGTACAAATGATTTGAGCTGAAATACTTAATAGATATTTCTTACTCATATGTCGTGTGGAAATAATTAATGCACGAAAAGTTTTGAATGATCTAATATTCTTATAATTAATTTTAAAAAAGAATGACATATATTATTAAATAAATAATATATATTAATGGTTAAAGTTTTATTATTATTAAACAAATATCTAGATATTTTCAATTAATTTTAAATTTAACATGTATATGATCTATATGAATAAAATATAAGATTTAATAGCCTAATTAAAAAACAAATCATATAAAAAATATGATAATGTGTAAATTACATTAAATAAAATTAAATTTTCATTATTATAAGTTAAATCTCATCTCTCATATATATGTGTGTGTGTGTGTGTGTTTGTGTGTATGTGTGTATATTTGTGTTTTTGTGTGTGTGTATATATAAAAATGAAAAAGGAGTTGCTTCGAGCAGCTTCAACTTAGTCAGAGATGATATGAAAATCGATGAATTGATAAAAAAAATTATTTTTAATTAAGTTGTTGTTACATTCTTTCTTAAAAAAGAAAAAAAAAACATATGAAATATAGTTTGAATTATTCTCCTAATTTCAAATTATTCTCAATCAAAACAGTGAAGGATGAAAGAAATAAAACAAAGGAACTATCCTAATCCAATGTGAATGTCTATATAATTATATAATTAAGGAGACAGAGATCCACACAATAAGTTAATTGATAATTAAAATGAATAAACCCATGACCATACTATGATATGGGAAATTTCATCATGTTATTTTAGACAAAACTGATATAGTGATAACGAGAATTATCTTCCAAAATTCATTAAAATTAATTTTGATTTTATTTTTTAAAATTCTGAAATTTTATATCATTCATAATAATAATAATAAATTTTTAATTTTTTAATTGAAAATAAGAATTTGAATGTAATTTTTTGATGAGTACTACTTTACGTGTATCTTTATTTAGATAATTACTTTTTTTTAAGTTATTTTGAATGATTTCAAAATTATAATGTATTTTTTTTGAAATCATACCATTTTACGATTTGAATCTAATTTTGATCAGATTAAAAATAAATTCAAATAAAATTTTCTCAACAACGACGACTCTAATTATAATATATTCAGGTACTTTTTAAAGTTGGTATGCCTAGAAAGCCAAGTTATTAACCCATAAATAGACTATGATTTTGGCTAGTAGCCAACAATAAACTTCAATGGCGATTTTCCTCTGAATTATAAAGGGGAGGTTGATCTTCGACTGGGAAAATGAGTAAACATCGCAGTCCGGAGGATTGAAGTCATGAATTTATTCTCTAAAATCAAAATTGGAAAACAACATATTCATCTACACCAAGAACATTACATGATTCCTGCAAAGACTAAATGTTGGTGAGGAGATTGACAACCATATTGTTTTTTAGCAAGATATCAAAATCATAGGGATCGATTTGCCTATCGATTTTGAGCTATATTTTTTCATGGATCTAACAAACCTGAAAACAAATAATGGGATAATTTTTTCATTTGCCTTAAATAAGTATTTTAGTGAAATATTTTAATTTTGATATTTTTTTAAAATTTAACAAAATTAAAAGTCTAATATTGACAAATTCAATATTAATTTATAATATAAAAGTAAATTTCAATTTAATCCCAATACTAAATTATAATATTGAGAGAAATAACTCTAACCTTACAAAAAATTAGATGTTCACTTCCTCAAAACAACTTCACATGAAATATTTGTGGTTTGTCTAAATTAAGATTGCAAAATATCAACCATACTATAAAATCAAGAAATCTCATTAGATATTCAATATTTCTTAAGAAATTAAATAAATAATAAAATTTAGAAAAATATGTAAATAATAATTTAACATGTTAACATGTAAACTTTATTTTAATGAAATATAATTTAAATTACATTTTTATCCATTTTATAAGTCACTAGGTAAATTTTATGGTGTAAATTGCATTTTTTATCATTCAAAAACAATAATATATAGTAAATTATATTTTTATCTATTTAAAAATTAATAATATAAATATAAAAAACTATAACAAATTATGTGACATGTTAATATTAAATTTTATTGTTTTTAACTTATATTATTGAAAATATAAAAAGAGTCAATTACCTTTTTATAGCAGTCGACTGCTAAGGAATATAATTACGTTTAAAATATGTTTTTAGTGCAAGCAATCGATTGCTATGATTCTAATTAATTTTAAAGCATGCATCTAATTAAGTTTACATTAATGTATAATAATTATAGGCTTACGTATGATAATTTTACAATAATTATAATAGTTTTACACTAATTCTAATAATTTTACATGTATTTCATCATTTTTATATTTAATTTACACTATTATCATAATTTTACATTTATTTTCTTTAATTTTATAATTAACTATCATAATTTTATATTTTCATAATATTTTTACACTTACTCTCGTTCATTCCAACAAAGCTCTGTTTCCATTGTACGTGTTGTCTTATTTTGCTTCGTAATTAATGAATTATTGATTTAGCCCAAAAAAGGCTATAATAATTTGACCCATATATACTATAATAATTTCATTTTTGCCAGTTGCAAGTTTGTGGCGCTCACCTTGGCACATGGTTCAATGTATCACGACATCCAGTCCAAGGCTCTTTCACCGAGTACTTGGCGATGAGGTTTATTATAGCCAACAATAACAACAATAATAAAATAATAAAAAGAGATGTTCGAGTTTAAGATATCATGCATGTATATGCAGATAGTGCCATAGTCTAATGGTAAATGAAATTAATCAAGAAACAAATAAATGTAAATATTTGTCTTTATAAAGTTATATTTATCATAAAATATAATTTGTTATGGGATAACAAAAAAGTAAAATTACAGTTGTTACAAATTTTCATATTTAATAATATCGATACGTAAATTTAAATGATATAATTGTGAGAGTATTTAAGATAATAAAAGAGTTAATGTTCAAAATAATATACTAATAAATGATAAATAACAAACAATTAGACTGATTTCATAAGCTTTGGTATCAATAGGATATTCTATGTGTCAAAATCATGATAGTGCTAGCATATTATCACACTTATTAATACTATAAATGATAATAAGCATGCAATAGTAAAAGGAAAGATCTTCGGAGGCAATTTTACCTCACATTGCATGATATTCTTGAAACATATGAGTTAGCAATTTCAGTGTTAGGCTACAAAATTCGAAGAAATCATGGTTGTATGGGTGCAATTAAATATTTTGAGGACCTAATTGCACAAATTTTGAAGTAAATATATATAACATGATTTAAAAACTCTTGGAGCCCGAATGCAACAAATTCATTGGGGAAAATATGAGATTAACACAATTTTGACTTTTGAAGGATTATTCCCTCATCTTCCTCACATGGCCGGGTGTACAAATCCAAAAAAAAAAAGCATTTTGATCCATTTAGGTGTGTTATATTTTTTTTTTCGAAAGGTTTCATATTTTAGTGGATTTTTTTTAATAAAAAAAACCAGAATTCATAGGTTTAAAGGCAGATTTAGCTCATGCATTATTTTAAATCAAATTTAATTAAAAAAAAAGAAATCAAGCATTTTTCGAATCTAATTTATAAATAGAGTATAACATGCTTATTCTACATTATAATGTCACAAGTTTTGAACAATATTATATTATTAATTATAATATTCAACATATATTAAGGAAAAAAACCTAAAAGAAAGTGTAGGCAATCGAAAAGCTAACTCATTTTTAGATTAATATTTGATGATCAAATTAAAATTTTGAAGGTAAATGCATGACTTTTTGATTCTCCGTTGAATTGTTAATGACTTCTTTGGGATTGACCAGCTTCAAAGCTAATGAGAGTTGATACTCTGGAGTCTACTCGAAGCAAAGTTCTCGAAGAGGATGAAAGAAAAAGAGTATAGTCTATGTAAATTTTAATAAGCTTAGAGACTTTATAAATATAAATATATATATATATTTATATATATGCATCGGTCTCCTTTACATATCTTACCCAACTAGTTGTATTTGGGGTGGGGTTTTGTTTGAGGATCCCTATGATATAAGCTTACTTACTCTTGGGCTATTAAATCTGATTTGGGCTATCAAGCCTTGTGATCTAAACCTTCATGGACTATCTTATCTTTTTTTTTTAATTTAATTTAGATATGTCTTTTTTTAAATAGATTTTTTTAACAATCTAAATATACTTTCTTTAAATTTAAGAACTTAAAATATAATTTAAATTGATTTTTTTAAAGAATAATTATTCTATTTATCGTTAATGCAGTTTTTTTACTTTACAAGCGAAATTAGAATGATAACACATGTATTTAAATATATTAAAATATAAATAATAAATGAAATAAGATATGTGTTATCATCTTAACTCTACTTATAAAATCAAAATACTTCACTGGCGGTAAATAACATAATTATTCTTTTTTAAAATCAAATTTCAATAATCAACTTTAAATGATGTGATTTTTATTTAATTTTATTTTATATATAGTAATATAGATATAGATGTATACATATTTTAAAAATTAAAATAAATAATTAATTTAAAGAGATAATTAAGTTATTTTGTATTTTTATTATATAAAGAAATTATTATTTTTTGAAACTTGAAAAAAGATAATTAGTATTTTATTTTTAATAAGTTACACACGTCAGGCATATAAACTATACATATAAGATGTTTTACTTGTACCCAATTACTTTGACTTAAATATATATATATATATACATATATAAAAGATAAGATAGAAGATTATTATCAAAACTGAATTTTATTGAAATGAAAAGTGTTATCTTGGATGATTCATATGCACACTTTAATGATAAAAAAAGTCCATCTTACTACACATGCCACATACTCATATGAAATATACATATTTTTCTTTAAAAAAGTGTATCCAAGTAAAAATATAAATTAATTATTTTAAAGTGTATCTAGGTAAAAATAAATATTAATAATTTCTTTTTTTTTTTGGTTTACCAAGAGTTAAAAGTAGAATGAGACTCAAATATTGAACTTAATCCCTTTTATAGAGGGATAATAATATTTAGACAAAATTCTGAATTTTTTTAATGTATATATAGAGAGTAACAATAGATATTTATTAATAAAATATGTGTATAAATATTGATAAATAATACGTGATTTTTTTTTTAATTTTAATAAATATAGGTCGTTGACTTATAGACACCATCCACTAGTTAAAAGAGTGAAGGTTACGAATAATGTAAAAGAGTCAATGTTAGAGGAAGATTGAAAAAACTTGTAAGGAATTAATCCGAAAAGATATAACAAAACGAGAGTCGGAAGACACACTCCTTTAAGAATGAGTGGAGGAGAAAAATTCATAATGACGACTTAGCGTAATGTTAAATATTAGTTTATAAGCCTACCTAGTATTGGGGTCAAATATTGAGTTCATATTAGAGATGTAAATGAGTACCTTATAAATGAATAACTGACGCTACCCGACCCGATTAAATAGGGTTAAGGTATTTAATAATCTAGTTTGATAAGGTTCAGATAGTAATTTTAATACTCGTCACGAGTTTTATGATTTTTAATATTAATCTATTTTTAAGAGTTAATTTAATTATTTTAATTTATTTTTTAGTAATATGCATTGAAATTAATTTTAAATTTAAATTTAAAAGTCAAATTTTAATTTAATAAATGAGTATTTAAACGGGTTCAGATAATTAACGAATATTTCATATATTATATCAGTAGAGTTCGAGTAGTGAAAATAAAAATATTCAGGTAATTAATCGGGTTCAGTTCGGATACTCAAAAATAACGATACCCGCCCTGTTTACATCCTTAGCTCATATGGCCTATATTAATATTGGGATAAAAACTATCATCTTGATAGATATATCATTTAAAAATTGAAATAAATAATTGATTTAATATAATAATTAATTTATTTTTTAATTTTAATTTATATAGATTTTTATCTTTTAAAAAATAAAAAAACTAATTTTTTTATTTTAAATATTACACTGACATTTAAATAAAGATTAATATTTAATATATCACCGATAAAATTTTTTTTACTCTATAAATAAAATTAGAATAACTATACGTATTATTTAAAAATATTAAGAAATAAAAAAATAATATTATCATTTTACTCTTACTTATAACATTAAAAAAAAATTTATGTACAATGTATTTGATAATTTTTTATTAAATAATCAATATAAAATCTTAGATATTTATGTAAGATTAGATGGAATAGAATGAGAATTCCAAACCAATATTGCTCCAGCAGGCAAGCAAAGAATAGGCGTAACTCAGAGGTCACACACCAATTGTTTACTGTTTTCTTCTCCTCAACTTGGTTCAAGTTGTTGCACTGCTATGCAATTGATGTCCCCGACTCTCTGAGGAAAACAGTAAGAAAGCGCTCTTTGCAAATTGGATGGGTAAATTGAAGACCGATTCTCCCCTTTCTCGTCGTATCGTTCGTTCCTTCTTAGATTTCCTTGACTCAGGTACTCGCTAGCTCTCTCTCTCTTTCTCACCTCTGATTTTATTCATTAATTTTCTCATATTTTATCATTCAATTAGGTTAGCTTCGCGTTTGTCACTATTTTTTCCCTTTTTTAAAGTGATTTTCTTTTTGACTGTTCTTGATTTGCTATGATGCCAAAAGTGAAATTAGCTCGTTTGCTAAGTGATTTTTGATTTGGGGAAAGCAATATTAGGCAATGCTTGTTGGAAAGTAGGTTGTGTACAATCTATGAAATATAAATTCCAATTTGAAATAAATACTTTCTTAATTACATGGAATGTGATAGGTCGAAAAGAAAAAGAGGTGTATAAATTATGATGTTGTAGTCGACAATTCAACGTAGGCAAAAATGTATAGTGGGATTGCTTGCTTGTTTCGTTTCAATAAATGCAAGTTTCCTAAGACGTCGAAGGTGCAGTATCAGCTATGGTCTATGGAATGATTTCATTGGAGAATGTGTCACTACCTGAAAAACGTTAATTTTTAATAATTTATTGCAAAGTTTAAAAATTTTAGCTAAATTTTTTATTTTTTTTTAATATTTGTTTGTAATGTGATATCAGTCTTGTAATATTTTTAGGTTTCAAACTACTTAGATTGGTTTAAGATTATGAACCTAATGTCCCAGTTTAATTTCTTATTAACTTTTTTAATCATGTCTTAATTCAATACATATTCCGACACATGCACTAAAAAGTAATTGTCTGAAAATAAGTACAATTAAATAGTATAAATAAATATACCGATATAAGTTGCGAGATTTAAAGGCGTTCACTTCGAAGCCAATACTGATATCGATGCCAATGTACCTCTAGTCTGAACTTGTGATGGAAAATAGAAGTGAGTGAGCTTTGGGGAAAATTCAGTAAGTAAACCACACAAGCACAGAGGTAATGACATACATGATACTGAATTTTTAATACATGTTTAACGCATTCCCATTCGATCATTTTTTCTTATCACTTATCTGGATCACAATTTGAAACTTGTCGAAAGTCACACTTTTCCTTAGTTTACAGACTAGAATATCATCTAGACGCTGTCAAGTTTTTCAGGCAGAGATGTATTTTGAAATACCTTAATTAACCATCAAATCTGACCACCTGAACTGATTATATCAATAGGGATTCAAAATTCGAAACATAGTGAATGCAAAAAACTAAAGTTTAATACAATCCAACATATAAGTTTTTTACCTCTTGAATTGCTTACATTTACATTCGTTCTCAAAACACAACAATTTTTTGAGATCACATCATACAATCCGAAAACATATCACCTATCGAAATATATTCATATATCAGAAATATTTTTTATTCAAAACATAACTTGTATTTGAAACTTGTCACACTTCAAAACATGTCTTATTTTGATATATAATTTATAGCGATACATCTTCCTTATTCGGAATAGGTATTGCATCCGAAATATATTTCTTTTCCGAAACACATTTCATATTTGAAACATATTTCGTATTTCGAAACCCTCTTCATAGTTCAAAACGTAGTTCTGATTCCAAAACATACTTCACAATTCGAAACGTATTTCACACTCCCTTTGCTAACTATTCTAACCCGTTAGTAGGGGCGCTACTAACTATTATATCCCGTCAGTTGGGTTACATCACTAACTATTATCATCTTCGTTAGCAGAGGTTACAACATATTTATTCCATATCGTTAGGATATGTTTGTTGAACTGTACTCATGTTTGTAAAACATTTTCGAAAACATATTTCACATTTCAAAATACATTTTACATTTCAAAACACGTTTCAAAATCCGAAATACATTTCATATGATCACTATTTTAACCCGTGATCGGGAAAAATATCAGAATCTCGAAATATATGACTGTTGCTAACTATTATAACTCTATAGTAGGGCCCGAAATTGCCAACCATTATATTCCCTATCAGTAGAGGCCGAAACATTGCTAACTGTTATATCCCGTTAGTAAGGGCCGAAACATAATTAACTATTATATAACCCGTCAGCAAGGACCGAAATATTGCTAACTATTATATACCCCGTCAGCAAGAGTCGAAACATTTGCTATTTATATTGTCAACAGTAGGCTATATCATTTCTAACTATTATATATCCCACTAGCAGGGGCCGAAATTGGTCATAACTAACTATTATCGCCTGTCAGTTAAGACAAAAAAGCTTAGGGGCTGTGACTTGGGGGGGACTTGGGGGGGAGGGGGGAGAGGCTGGGGGGATGCTTAGTTTATTTGAGGATTGTCTTTACCATATGCTGAATATGTTTCTAGATCTTCTTTTGTTTAGATTGTCAGTTACTAATACTAATTCCTGTAGGGCTAGGGATCTTTTTGACTGTTAAACTTTTATCTGTTCTCTGTGGTCTAAGCCTCTTCTAGCAATTTTACTATCACATACTTTTTATTTACTGCGCTTGTTCAACTTGGTATATCATTTTCTAATTATGGTTCTGTTTTCTGTAAAATAGTTGAACCTGCTCCGGGGGTTGATCTTGAAGGTCTTGAAGTTGCCAGGGATTGTTTGACTGATGTGTTTAAACTTGATTCAGCTTCTATAAATGATGTAAAACCTGATGTATTAGTTGACATATTCTGTTCATTGGAAGCAAGTGAGGACCAGAATAAATCAGATTTAAGTCACAGGGGAAACTCTGATAACGCTCCTGGTTCATCAGTTACACATGATGTCAGAACCGCTAATTCCTTGGAGGCATCAAAACTGGTAATTTTTCTACTTTTTTCCTCAAAATTTATTTTAAACTATATTTGGCTTTAGGAGTTAACTTAGGCCTGATGTATGTTGTCTAAAATTTAATATGGAAAATTCTGATGCAATCTCACATCAAACTTTAGATGCAAATAGTTCTAAATGACTTTACGTTTGATAAAAGTAAAAGGAGGGATCTGGTTGGGTGAAAAGAGAGTGTGCAATGTGTAATGAAGCATGCATTTGGTCATTTTTTAATGGAATTATTATTGTTAATGCTACTGTTGCTCTTACTACCGCAACAACTAATTTCTTTTGGAATTTTATCTTTCAAAATTAATCATTAAGCCTTAATGTTCCAACAATGCATTTTTCAATTCCTTGCCTCTGACTATATAAAACATTAAACTCTAGGCAATATAGAAGCTGACCATTTTGCTTTCTTTAATTAAATTACTTTTTTTTTTTGCTATAGTTATGCTCCAATTGTTCTCCCAACTTTTAGATTAGCATTTTATTGACTAAGCAAAGCAAGTGGACAAGAACAAAAAAAGGGAGAAAAATGTTCTAATTTGTTACTTCTTATGAATGATTGCCTATTCGATTTTGCAATCTCTAAGAATAGAACATAAAATCTTACGATAACATACATGATTTTCTGCTTAATATTGCATCAAATTATAAAAAATGCAGCTACAAGTTATTAAAGTTCACGTGAATTCTGGAGGCATTCATAATATTGTGATATTTATCGCCTTTAGCACTTATTTTCTTTCTTTCCATGTATTTGAACATTATGTTTTTGTATGGTTCTTTTAATACAATCAGTGTCTTGATTTCGCTGAATTAGGGGGATAATTGGACAAGAGAACCTCAGTCTGCTGGTATGACTAAGCTATTTATTTTGGTAATTTAACATCAGGAATTTTTAATGATAGGGTTGAAATAGTTTCACATTGTGTTATCTATTTCAATCTTTAGGTTATACAAAATAATTCTAATTCAACACCAATGTAACTTGCAGGGGTCTCTAAGGATGAACTCTTTGGGCAATTTTTTGCTGCACTAGAGAAAAGTCACTTTTTTAGGGCTATGCCTGACGGGAATGATGATCCTGCCCAACTTGATAAAGCTACTCAGTTATTTCAAGATGCTCTAAATGTATGTCCTGTTCTGTTGTATATTAAACCTGTTGCGCTGGATGAATTGTGAGTCAACACTAATTGATGGTTACTTTTGCTTAAATTAATTGTTACAAACTGATGGTTCTTATTGAGTTATCTTCAGATTTGCCTCATGGATTCTGCTTAAGTGTTAGATTGCCCACATTCCATTTGAATAAGTTTCTTCATAGTGTGTCCATTCTTTGACTGCATCATTACATCCGGAAACTAAATTAACCAAATTAGGTGCTTAGGTCATTTAGGATCTTCTGCTCAACTTTAGTATCTTCACTGAAGGACACTCAGAAGGGAAATTCTCTGGTGCTGAAATTAAATAGCTGAAATATTGGGGGATAAGGCATTAAACAATAAAATTTCTGATCTGTCTTTGCAGAGACTTGACCAAAAGTAAGTTTGTAGGGAAATTCTGCAAAGGAGTGTTTTGCATGAGTAAAGTGCTGGTATGCAAGGATCGGCCAAGGAGATGGGATATAGTGATCATGAATGTTTCACTAGGGCATGATTTATGCATCAGTAATGATCTTCATCCTAGCAATTTAGTATGAGAATCTGTGGTGGATTTCTTCTGATATTTTAATAAGAAACAATCTTCTTAAGCTTAATCATTGGCCTCGGAGAATTATACAAGCAAACTATTATCATTTGTTTCTTAATTTGGCATCTTGCCTGGCTGAGCAGACAATGGCTTCTCTATTTCCTTTTCCAGATTAATGGAACATGTACCTTTGCAAATTGGCCAGCCTTTGAAGTCTTACAAATCAAATGACAAGCTCCAGTTTCAGTTATCTCATTTATTGGAGAAACATATAAATGCATTTATCTTACCGCCATATAGATATTTGGCTTGTAAATAATAAAGAGCGGAATGCCAATTTCTAGGTTGAAGTTCCTGTAAAATAAGCATCCTTGACCAAATGGCTTATAATATTTGGATGGAGAGTTAAGTTAGTGAGCCAGCTATAAATTTGTTAATCGGAGAACTAACAAGTTAGAGGTTATAATGTTTTCTGTTGCATGGTATCCAGCTGAGTTTAAGCATGTGTCATCTTTGAGGTTTTGTTGTGTAGAAAACGTGATTATGAGGAGGGATATTAAATTCTCAATACCTTTTCTTTTTAAGTGCGTAGACAGGAATTTGCGATCCACCAGTGATGATATCAACATCATTCTTGCTTTCACATCATTCAGGACAGTTTGGGACTTGATTTTTAATAATATTCTCATTCAATTTAGATAATTTTTGCTAATTATGGTTATTGCCATCTATTATTTTACTTTCTAAATATATCTGTTAGCTTCTGTTGTGCCTTTATTATTATCTTAATTATCTGCCACATCAGGAGATGGAAAGATCTGGATGTCAGGCATTTGACCATAAGAACCTGGCTGAGACATTCAAATGTCGAGGTAATAAAATATTTGTTTGCCTTTTGTTCAGTTAGCAGTTAGTGCTTCAAAAATGTAATCGTTATTTTCACGTGTTCATCACCTGGAGATGTTGAGAAAGTTTTGGTCTTTCCTTTCTTTCTTTGTTTTATTTTTGGTGCTTTATCTGTTAATTTGTTAATTGTCATGAGGTAAAGGTTGTGAAAGCAGACCCAAATTAATCTGCTCGCCCGAAACCCAACCCATTGGGCATGATTTTTTTACTAAAGAGTCACTGACTAGAAACCAGTTACTAAATCATTGTTGAGTAAAATGTGGCAAAAGTTGACATGAACCTGAAAGACTTGTCAAACCTGCCAGCCCGAAATGCAAGCAGCACCAATTTAAATTGAATCTAAGAGTTAATGACCCAAACCTAGAGTCACTTGTAAGAATTCAATACCTGAAAGTACCCAACTGATCCAATTGCCACCTTATCATGAACTCTCTCTCTCTCTCTTTGCTTTTAAAAATGAATCTTTTTTCATAATAATTACTGCATGAGAATTGGCAATAGGATGACCATCAATTTTGTTGTTATCTTGGTAGGCATGATTTTCAGAATATTTTGCAGTGTTCATTCTCTGTAAAAGCTGCTCTCTGATTTATATTGTCTTTTGCTTTCAGGTAACAGGGCCATGCAGTCAAAGCTATACTCTGATGCAATAGAGCTGTATTCTGTTGCTGTTTCTCTTTGCGATGATAATGCCGTTTATTATTGTAATAGGTATAGCATTAATTTGTGTATGCTGATAATTTGATATGTATATGTATATGTATATGTATGTATATATTTATATCAGGTCAATTTACCATATATATTTTTTAAGTGTTAAATGAATTTGTTTGTTTGAAGTATAAAGCAATGCATGGATCTTTGGGAAATAATTTAGACTGGCTTGGTTTAATTTTTTTCTTACCAAAAGATGGGAAAGTCCTTAATCCTATTAGGCCACACTATACATGCGCTATTAGGTCATCCTACTGGTCATTAAACACTGTAAAGCTTTTACTTTTAGAAATAGTAAACTTGTTTTTTCTGTTCATCATGTCTTGGTAATATCAGGATCTACTAAAGTCATTCTTGTTGGAAGTTTGATTTCTAGTAATTTTTAGAGATAGTACTTATTTCTTTTATTTAATTGCAGCAAGTTTCAAAATTTTCAGATATTTTGACTACATGAAACTGTAATTTCTAATTGAACTATGGTGTATTCTTATCAGGGCTGCAGCTTACACTCAAATTCACCAGTACAATGAAGCCATTAGAGACTGTCTTAAGTCCATAGAAATTGACCCAAATTATGGCAAGGCATACAGTCGTCTTGGTTTAGCATATTATGCTCAAGGCAACTATGTTGATGCAATTGAGAAAGGATTTAAGAAAGGTTAGCGGGAAAATATTTCTGAGCTAAAACCCTGTTACTATTGTACTGAGAAACGGGGGCAGCAGCATCATTATTTTTTGTATCCATGCATTTTCAAAGTATTTAGATTCTTTTTATTATTCTATATCCTTTTTGTGAGTCCACAGTCTTAACTATTTATGTAGTTTGCCAATTTCACCTCTATATGGAGAGAAGCAATTTATCTTATTTTACAGTTCCTTAATATACAATATACAGACCAATTTCCGTGTTTAGTTTGCACCGTAGGAATTAGTCAATTTATTTGGATCTTATCATAGAAGCTATCGTACAATCGTTGCAAAAGTTGAAAAAATTATTTATCATTTTATTAGCCAGTCTTCAGTTTATTGTGTTTAGCTTTTATCTATATCGCAGACACATCCGAATATAGGATATCATTTTTGAGCATTTATCTCTTAAGTGTGAATTATCTTACATTCACAGTTAAGTCCCACGTTTACATAAAGCCTGCTATTTTCTTTGACCATATCAATGACAGATTAATGTTTGTGGATACCTGTTGCTGTCAAACAATGTAGTTTCTAAGTTTTTTTCATTTAACTTGTGCAGCCTTACAATTGGATCCAAACAATGAATCTGTGAAAGAAAATATCAGGGTAGATTTCGGTGTTCATTTTCTCACATTGTTATCGTGGTGTTGCTGTCTTGACTTTATGATTGTGATATGCAGGTAGCTGAGCAGAAATTGAAAGATGAGCAGCAGAGGGCCGAGCGGGATCAGGTATTATGAACTATTAGTCTTTTATTCAAATGTGATTATAGGTATTTAACACTGAAAAATTATTTAATAATTAACATGCCAATAATAGCCATTACCAGTTCACTACCTTAGAATTTGACACTGAAAGAGAGAGGGTGTGAGTGTGACTGTCTCAACTTGTACCCCTTGAAAATAGGACCCATTTTGTTATCTGTTCAGTTATTCTCAAAGAATATTTGCTATTTGAATGTTATTTTGTAATAAGTTCCTTGTTCTTGCATATAAATCAATATTCCTTCCTCCTGTAGAGATCTCATAGTCATTTTCACCACAATGTTACAGTTTCTGTTCTTTTAATCCCTTCTTGCAGAGTGCTAGTTCCAGTCATAATAATCAAGGATCTAATAACCATTCAACTGGGTCAAGGAATCAGGGTGCATCACCTCCATTTACAATGCCTTTTGACACTAGCGGCCTCCCCGGCGATTTTGCGAGCATGCTAATGAATATGGCAGCAAGTGCATAAGGGACAACCGTCTCAAAACCGGCAAGGGGAAGACGTCAACATGACTGGATCAGAAGAACCGGGAATAAGTATAGATGGGAACATCAACTTGAATTTTGGTGATCAAATGCAAATACCAGAGGAGTTAAGTGGAGCTTTCAGATCTGTGATGGAAATGTTCTCAGGGACATCACCTCCTGGAGACACTCGGGATACAAATGGAAGATCAGCTTCGAACTAAACGGTTGTACAAACATGTATCATTATGTTTCATTGTTCATGCTTTTCGTTTTAACCGTTCTCATCGAGTTGCCCAGGATACCCTTGAGAGTTGAGACAAAAATAAGAATAGAGAGATGGTGATGTTTTGTTCTTTTATATTGTATATACCAAATCACTAGTTTTGTAACTCGTTGCCAAATGATAGGTAGTTTTGTAACTCGTTGCCAAATGATAGGCTTAATAAGGTAAGATGATTTTGATCAGCTATCACTATGATTAGCGGTGTATCGGTAGAGGTGTGATCAAGTCGAGTTAAAATATTTTAATATTAAATTTAAATTTAATTTGATTCGAAAAGGTAAAATCAAGTTTGAATTCATTAGAGTTTAATTTTTGACATTAAAGTTAGATTTGATAAAATAAAACACTCTGAGTTATTTAAGTTTAATTTGATATGTTTGAATTTAAAATTTTCAGATTTCACTTGGTTTTTTAATAATATTTAATGAAAATAAAATAATAAAATAATAATTAAATATTAATAATGTATTAAAATTTAATTAAATTTGCAAATCATTTAAGTAAGGTATTAAAACATTTGATTTCAGTTTGATTTGTTGTTTAAATAGTTCAAATTTGATTAAATATCAAACGTATTAAATTTAAAAAATTATTAAGTTTAAATAGCTCATGAAACGTGAGCTTAAAGAGTAGTTTCAATTCTTTTCTAAACGGGTCAAAATATGAAAATTCGTTTGGGTTAGTCAAATTTTTTTGTAAAAAAATAAAATTTTAAAAAATATCCATTAAATATATATATATATATATATATATATATATATATAAAAAAACAATTCACATGTATTAAATACAACCCATCTATAATTTTTAGAAAATAAATAATTATGAGCTTTTAATAGTAGGAACGCCCAAAATGTAAGAGAAAATAGAAAAAAGTAACTAAGCCTATAGACCATGGATCGATGTGGAGCTACAATCCGCGGATCAGTCTGTGTTCATTTAAATCGGTTCGTTAACAGGTCTAAATATGAAATTTCGATCCTATAATACTTCGTAAATACATCGAACTAATCTGCGGACTTTAATCCATTTTGCGTACGGAAAACGTTGTTGACAAATACATATCATGAAGAAATGAAACCCCTAAAGACCGGGCAATATTTCACTGCTTCGATCTTCTGACTTTTATATGGTCAAACTATAAATCAGCATCAGGACACGATTAAGAGGGCTTGTTTGGAATGCATGAATGTTGACAATTGTTTTCATAAGCTTAAAAGGAAACATAACAAATTGGTAATAACATAATGGCTAATATTAATTAAATTAATTATTAATAGTACTACTTTTCTATTTCTTGAATGAGTCTATTTCTTAATGCATTTGGATTCGATCCATTTTTAGGTAATCAACATTTATCTTTTACAATATTTTAATGCAAAAATAAAGAATTGATAATTTCTAATGGAATCAAGCAAAACCCTAATATACACGTTAGGAATGTCACTATGATCAAATTTAGTATTGTAAATTCTTTATTTGTCATATTCGAACATTTTATTAATTAAATTATTAATATTTTATAACAGTTTAATAGAAGAACACTTTTTTTATTATTATTTGTTATAGCTAACCTAACCTGTGATTAAGTATTAAATGTATACTTAAATAGTTTTGGTGCATTGTAGCAAAAAAGATTGTAACGTAAAATGATTGTTGAGAAAAAATTTGTTGAAAAAGTAATTTTACAATGGTTGGTATGTACTTGTTGTGAAAGTAACATTGATACAATTGAATTAATTAAAAATTTAATTACTAATGAAAATGTAAACTTTATTGATATTACTCGTCATATATAATTTTAAATTTTTATGCAGTATTATTAATTTAAAATTTAATTAGTATATTAAAATATAAATAATTAAAAAATACATTGAACCATTTAATTTTTTAAAAAATCATACTATTGTTTTAGAAAGTTAAATTATTATATTAAAATATAAATAATTAAAAACTTCACCAAATCATTTTTCACTTAAACAAAAATAAAACACTGTTTTTCATTAAAATCAAACATGATTGTATTACAATATAAATAATTAATTAATACTTCTATTGATTAAAAATGATAAAATCAATATAAATAATCAAATATTAGATTTCAAACCCTAAAATGTGTTTTATCGAAAGGGTTTTTTTTTGGGAATAAATTACCTTACAATTATACCTTTCCTGCGGGCAATCTTCATCCCAAGCTTAGTTTTCAGTCCTAAAATATGGCTTCGACACCAATAACGTGATATCATCTTAAAAAATTTCCTTTCTCAGAAACAATTTAAAAGAAAGTTACTTACTTTTCCTTGTATAATATAAATTATGATTCGTCGTCACGATATAAAAACAATATGAATAAGAGACACGAATATGACAAATTAAAATTTAATAAAAATTATATATGAATAAGACAATAAATTAAAAAAATAATTTCATATTTAATGTATTGATACGAATTTTTTTTGTTTTATATTATACCGACATGAATTTTAAACATAAATTATAAATCTAAATTAATGTTTGAACTAAAATATAAAAATTACTTCAACAATATCTTTTCGTTAGGTTTAGATTAGGTAACCAACTAAACCTACATGCTTTTTGTAATCTCGTAGAATTTTCCACTGCAAATATATCTGATAATAAATATTGAGAGTTAAATTATGTCGAGATACAAATTCAGAGTTCTAGTTGGTTTGAACAATTCTTTTAAAAATAAATTTCAATATATTTAGAATTCAAAATTCAATGTTTACTTCCTCTTTCATTAAACTTCTGTACTTATATGATTTCATAGTCTTGTTCATATCTGACAATTCATTTATATATTATGTGTTTATCTTATATTAAATTATATTTTTATTATATAAAATACCAAAATTTCGTATTAAAATTTTATTAAACACGTTAAATATAAAATATTTTTTATGACTGTCAAATCTAAAATATAACTAGCCAAACATCGACCATCGATTCAAGACACTGCCCATCTAAATATAATCATGAAGAAAATTTCTTTGATCTCTGAAAGCATATTTATCCAAATTAACCCATGTATAATATAATTAGCAAAATGTTAAACTCATAATTTATAGGATCACATTAGTTTGATTAGGTAAGATTATATACTTAATTAAGACTGACGAAATCCCTAGCAATAATTAAGAAAGGGCGTTGTTGCATTTAAGAATGTTACAAATCTTTATTCACTAAGTTGCCTATTCCATAAACATACATACATACATATCATACACATATATTATATATATATATATATATATATATATTAGCTACATACATACATAGAATTTTATTGTTATTGATGTTAAAGGTCACATAACCGGAAAAAAATGATCTATTAATTAAATGATAAAAAATATGATATTTTTTTTAATTATAAAAAATCACGTAATTATTTTATTTTTAAAAGAAAAAGAACTAAAAAAGAATATATCTTATGTTCCTTGAAACATGCCAAGGTAAAATTGGCTGTTTTAATTTAAAAAATATTCACATTCGAATTAATCAAACTCAAAATAAGTTTTACTTATAAAGAGAGCCAAATTAAAAGAAAGGAATAATAGCATCTTTATGTAAAAAGAAAAAAAATGTTTTTAATTTCTTTTTCATTTTTAAATCAATAAATAAATAATTTTTTATAAACTCATTAAAACTTCACTGGAAAGCAAAAGATAAGTTGGAATACTTCTGAGTTATCAGAAAGACACGTCATTTGCTTTTATTGGCAAGAAATTTCTTACCCTTGAAAGAATTTGAAACAAAATTACAAAAAAATCATTTTCACACAATTATTTGGTCCCCTGCCAAACTACTATATATGTAAATTCAGTTCCATGTACATGAGCTGTGCGTTCGATTGGAGAGCAAGTGAGGAACCTAGCATGGCAGATGGGCCATAGCCACATGTACTACATGCACCACAATCCACACAATCTACATCCGCCACCACTTTGATGCCCTTCGGGGTTTAAACCTTAAACACAGTCATCTGAAGCTCAGGTGCCATATGTTTCGTCCCAAACAGACACTGTTCATTTCGGAGTAAACTACTTCTGAAACTCCAACTTCTTTCATCCTCGTTCTTTCCGCCTTTTAACTACCCTTTTCGTAAATGTCTTTATTTTTTTTTCTCTTATAGGATAGCTGAACGACCCTTCTTATTGAACCCCCATTGTTTTGGTTCTCTTGGAATGCTGATAACTTGAATTGGTTCCTTTTTGCTTTCCCAAATATTTCAGCTTCAGCTTCGAGATTTTGAAGGTATCTTTGATCATGCGCGTGTTTACTTCAATGGGTTTATCTTCTTTGTTTGACCTTTCTTTTAATGTGAACATTTTGTTTTGGCTTTTCGTTTTTGCCATTGTTGAAAATGTGGGTTCTTTGATTCAATGGACTGCCTCAAATTTCCCTTTTCTTTATATCATTTGAGATTTTGCTTGTTATTTAATTATATACCATTTGAATTGATATTCTGACTCTGGGATTTATGCAATGTTTGTTTACCCTTTTGTTTCTCTTTTTTAATTAGTTTTAGGCCTTTTCTTATTACTTTTGACTATTGGTCCCATAAATGCAGGAAAAAAGATACAAGGTTTTTTTGGGTAACATCTAAAATAGTTTAGCACCCAGGAAACTTCGTTTTGAGGGAAGTTAGCAGCCAAAATATGGAGTAATACATAGTATAATACTAGAGTTCCGAATATATCAAAAATCAGTATTATGCTTGCTTGGTTAAAAACAATGTTGAGTTATGAAGGTGATAATGATAATAGGAACTTCGTTCTTGTTCTTTGCTCGTGCTTTGTTTTTTCGTAAGCTGTCTATTTGTGTACAATTGATTATGGTAAAACAAGGTGATCTCTCTCTCGCTATGCAGCTGCATATGCTCTTTGTCATGTTTGGCTTGGCATGGATGGCAATTTGCCACTTTTTTATGAGGAAAAAACTTCTTGTGGCTTTAACTTTTTCTCCTCAGCTACTTTCTATTTGGTCTATTTCAATCTTGCAGACATTCTACTTTTCCAAGCTATTCGAGAAAAAAATAAAAATAAAAAGGGAAAATGACTTTGAATTTTTCTGGTACTCATTTTTTGGTTAATGATCATGGTTGTATGTGATTCTGTTTTCAGGAGAACATAAAGGGGTAGAATCTGCCAGGGGCACAAAATCCTATAAATATGAGTGCTTATATTGTTGGTGCGCTTTTCCCTATTGTTTTTACACTTCTCCTTCGAAATTCCAAGAAGATGAAGAAGCGAGGGGTGCCAGTTGATGTTGGTGGAGAACCTGGGTATGCAATCCGAAACAGTCAGTTTGAATCCCTTGTTGAAACAGCATGGGAAGGCATATCTACTCTTGCAGAACTTTTTGAGCAGGCATGTAAGCAGCACCATGATAAACGCTTGCTCGGAACTAGGAAATTAATTTCAGCGGAGGTTGAAGTAACTGAAGATGGAAGATCCTTTGAGAAGCTTCATTTGGGAGAATATGAATGGCTGACATACGAGAAAGCATTTGAAGCTGTGTGTAACTTTGCTTCTGGATTAGTTCAACTCGGTCATAAAAAGGAAGAACGTGTGGCAATCTTTGCTGATACAAGAGAAGAATGGTTCATTGCACTGCAGGTCTTACTTATATCTTCTGAAATTTTCTTTTAATTTTCATGTCTATTAGTTTGAAGTTTTAACTGAGGTCTAACTCATGCCATGTCCTTTTCCTTCCACAGATTAGAGAATATAACTGATATATGTCCTTTTTTCAGGCCTGCTTTAGGCGCAATGTCACTGTGGTGACAATATATGCATCTTTGGGGGAGGAGGCTTTATGTCACTCATTAAATGAGGTCCTCTCTCTCTCTCTATATATATATGTGTGTGTGTGTATGTGTGCGTGTGTGTGTGTGTATGTGTATTTTCATAAATTTTCTTTCATTATTAGCTACAGTTCTGGTGCAACAATTTTTTTTTTTAATATTTGTATATAGTAAAAAAAATCAATATTATTATGTGCAAAATAGTTAACTTTTGATTGCACTAATATTTTTATTAGCCCATAAGAAACTACATCTGTTCTTAATTTGCTTATCTATTGGTGAATTGTGTTTTCTTATATCTTAGATGTTGTTTAAATAAATTGTTAATGGTCTGCAGGTAGTTGATTAACTTTTCAACAATATTTGCTAAGGTTTTATTTATTTATATTTGTCAAAAAATATCATATCATTAAGCTTTCTTGAACTGATATTTATAGTTTAGGTGTTATGTTGGTAATTCACTCTTGACAAGGATAGTGAGTTAACCCTACATCACAACAGTTTTCCATTCATTTTATAATGTGCAACCGAGTGGAAAAAGTGGTGATTCACTGGATTAATTGGCTAGTGAATATTTTTATGGTTTTCCGCGTTCGTTACTCATATTTATTTATTTATTTATTTATTTGTACAATCTTTGCCCTGCTAGACTGAAGTTACAACTGTGATTTGTGGGAACAAAGAACTAAAAAAGCTTGTCAACATTAGTGGGCAACTTGACACTGTCAAACGTGTGATTTGTTTGGACGATAAGATTCCAACTAGTGCAAGTGGTAGATGGACAATCACTTCTTTTGCTGATGTGAAGAGAGTCGGCCATGAAAATCCTGTTGCTGCTGATTTACCTATTTCAGCTGATGTTGCTGTTATAATGTATACTAGTGGAAGTACTGGATTGCCTAAGGTTAGAACTGTCTATTCTGTGTTCGGGTTCTTCTGTTCCCTTATAGATATTGTAGGTAAAAATATGCTTGTGGTCAGTGAATCAGTACTTAGCCTTTGTTATCTTTGAGGTTTGCAAAATGGTTGAGATTAGGTTTCCATATTGTTAAGCCTCTTCAAATATATCAAATTTGCACAGGGTGTGATGATGACACATGGCAATGTACTAGCTACTATTTCTGCAGTCATGACAATTGTTCCTGGACTCGGAAGCAAGGATGTTTATCTTGCATATCTACCCCTAGCTCATATTCTGGAATTAGCGGCTGAGGTAATTTTGTTGTCTTGGATAGCGTTACAAAGATTAATGGGAACTCGGTTTTGATATCTGATTATATTTCAAATTTGTTTACCTCCATGTGTGTTTAAACATGTTTAACTTTCGTTTTCCAATTGTAGAATTTAATTCCTGCTGTTGGAGGTGTCATAGGATATGGAACCCCTTTGACTCTTACCGACACATCTAGCAAGATAAAAGCGGGAACAAAGGGGGATGCCACTGTGTTAAGTCCAACCGTGATGGCAGCTGTCCCAGCAATTCTTGATCGTGTTCGAGATGGAGTGCGAAAAAAGGTTAGAAAATTTCACTAGTACAAAAGTATGAGTTCTTTATATGTATATATATTGTGAAAATAGGCTCATTTCAATCATTGTTGTATCTTAAACTTTAGGTAGATGCAAAGGGTGGATTATCCAAGAAATTGTTTGACTTGGCTTATTCCCGTAGATTATCTGCAATAAATGGTAGTTGGTTTGGTGCCTGGGGCCTGGAAAAGTTTCTGTGGGACTTTCTTGTCTTTAAAAAGGTCCGTGCAATTCTAGGTGGCCGCATTCGATTTTTGCTGTCTGGTGGTGCTCCTCTATCTGCAGATACTCAGAGATTTATTAACATCTGCCTTGGGTTAGTATGTTTCTAGCAGTTTGAGTTGATCTTTGTATAAAATAAATTTATGGATCATCTGTCGCTGCTCTTGCATACACAGACACGCATGCTCACAGTCAACACACAAGCAAATTTCTGTAGTTCAATAACAATTGATGTACTAAATTTAATTAAGGTGTAGTTTGATGAACTGAAAATTTTATGTGCTGGTTTATAAAATATATATGATTTTTATAGCAATTGCTCATGTGATAAGAATTAGAAATAAATTTAAATATATAGCTAATTTAGTCAAATTATTTTTTTTTTTAAAAAAAAGAGGAAATCTTAAATAACATTGATTGATTGCAATAAGTTGGTTTTAACTTAATAACATTTTTCAACCTTTTTTCATTGAAACTATTCTATTTAGTGGTTTCCAAAACAAGCTACCAAACGCATTGAAAATGACTATTTTGAATGGTTTATCTAACAGCACCTAACATCTTGTTCAACAGAAAGATGCTCAATCTAGATCTTGATCTGGTTATTAATTTCTTCTGCTTTTCATCTTTACTCCTCGGGGTTAAACACTTGAAGTAGTGATATAATTAAAGAGCAGTTTTGAATAAACCATGTGTGGAAAACTGAAGCATAAGAGTATTATCAGATGCTCAACTATGTGCATAAATCTGCTTGCTGGTCCTGGATCTGGTGCTCAAATTGTCTAAATCTGTTGCTTAGGTTAAATTTCTGTTGCTTCCTCAATTAGAGCTGATATATTGTAGATAGTGGACATAAAGTACGTGTTGGATGGGTATGTAACTGATATGTGTTTTTATATCTCAATCTTGATTAACATAACTTGACAATTTAGCTACAGGTGTTATTCCTTTTGAATCATCTCATTTGGATTAATTTCCGCTGGTTGCATTTAGTTCAACTGTAATTCTGCCTAAAGTAATCAGATGAAGGATAGTGCTTTATTGTTAAATTCACATGGCTCATTTATTGAAGTTGGCGATTATTAAAACAAGCTTCTCGAACTGGAGACACCATCATGTTATGTTCCCAAACAATTTGGACCAATTCTGGTTGCTCTGAAGAACTGTAATATTGTACTGGATATGTCCTTGATAATTTTAAATATCATTATTCGATTTTTTCAAATGAAAGCTTCTTAAGAAACCAAGTCAGAAAAATGATGTGTGTGAATTAAAGAAAATAGGTATGCTTGAAGATTATTTGGATGAAGGTCTACCCTTTTTATTTAGATGATAAACTCAAACAGATATACAAGCAGCTGTTTTTTTAACCAAGAGATATACAAGTAGCTTATACATTATAACGACAGTCTAAAATGCATGACATTAGGTTCTTGGTGTGTGATCATCAAGTAGATACCATCATCAGCAAGGACATTAACAATTATCTTTATTGCACAGTTTTATTTAATTTTCTGAGTATCATACTCATTGGATTTCTTTTTTCAGTGCCCCAATTGGCCAAGGGTATGGTCTAACTGAGACTTGTGCTGGTGCCACCTTCTCTGAGGTTGATGATACATCTGTTGGTCGTTCTGGTTCTCCACTTCCTTGCTCCTTTATTAAGGTAAGAGATGATTAAGGTTATTTTCACTAGTTTGAATGGGATGACTTTGGATGACTTTTGACCAGCTCATGTGCTTTGCTTTAATATTCTAAGGGACTGATTCTTTTGGCCATAGGGGACTCTGTTTAGTGTATTTGCTTTTCTTCACTATCTGGTGGTTAAATTTTATATCTTTACCTATGAAATCAACTCAATAGATTATTTTTCATTTTTTTAAATATACAAATCCATGAAAATCTGGAAAATCCCTTGTTACTGGTTGAAATTGGAAGCTTTGAGAATGGACCTCTGTGGTACTTGTAGTTGAAATTTTCCATGTGAACATTGTTGCTCTGCACAACTTTGCTTTTGGTATCATGTACACCCAGTGGTAATCTTTTGCCTAAAAGCATTGCCTATCTGAGCTATGTTTCCTGTGAATGCTTTGCATCTATGGGTGTTTGCACGTGTGTTGCTGAACCTATGTGTGATCAAAGCTTAATTTTCTCTTTGCTCTCCACTCTCTATAAGATATGTTGTGGGATATTTGCTCTGCTCATCTCATACTGATGTGATTACTTATTCCAGTCGGTGGACGCATTTCTGACTTAAATCATATTGTATTATATTTTGTTTATTTCAGTTAATAGATTGGCCTGAAGGTGGATATTTAACTAGTGATTCGCCAATGCCTCGTGGAGAAATAGTGGTCGGTGGTCCGAGTGTAACACTTGGATATTTCAAAAATGAAGAAAAAACAAAAGAAGTGTACAAGGTAGGCTTTTGAACTTTCAATTTCTGCATTCCTTTATTTATCTCTTTATTTTTTTAGATTACGAAAATAGATTCTCTCTTTCTTTCTCCTCTCTATCTCTTAGTAAACTGATTATTTTAATCTTTTGGTGTGGGAAAGGTTGATGAGAGAGGAATGAGGTGGTTCTATACAGGTGACATAGGACAGTTTCATGCTGATGGTTGCCTTGAGATAATTGACCGTAAAAAGGACATAGTCAAACTTCAGCATGGAGAATATGTCTCTTTAGGAAAGGTATGATTATGAACGGATGTTTCTTCCCAAACAAAGATGTTCTTCAGATGTTCCACGGTAACTAATATTTCACCTGCAGGTTGAGGCTGCTCTCAGCATCAGTCCATATGTTGACAATATCATGTTGCATGCTGATCCATTCCGTACTTACTGTGTGGCTCTTGTGGTGGCTTCCCAGCACGCAGTGGAAGATTGGGCTTCAAAGCAAGGCGTTGCTTTTACTGATTTTGCAGATTTGTGTGAGAAAGAAGAAACTGTCAAAGAAGTACATTCTTCTCTCGTTCAGGTATATCTCTACTCTCTAGAATAAAATTCCAGTGATTTAGAATTTACCCTGATGTTAGGAAATGTATAGCTTCACCAAAAAAAATATAAAAAAGGAAGATTTAAGCTTTGAGTAGGGTGCCTGGAAGTACATGTAATTTTGAAGCAAACTGCAACATTTGCTTTCACATATTGCAACAAATTCTTTTAAACTTGGAGAACTATCAGGTGGTAACATTTACTTTTGCCTTCTATTTATGATCTCTCATTTATGATAATACGTCTGATAATGTACTCTGCCTAACATGTTATACAACGGGATTATAAGGATTCTTTTTCAAGTTCTCGTTTAGCTTTGATGTAGCTGGTACAGAAAGCTCTGAATTTGCATGTACTTTCATGTATAAAACAGAGATATTGTATTCCCTTCTCTTTGAACATAGCCTCTGGGTGTCTTTGATGGAGAAAGTAGTGAAAAGTTATGCTGCCATGAGACAAGGCTGCTATTAGTTCGATTTTACATTTTCACTGATTCTTCTTCTCCCCCAACTTCCTTTCCGCTACTGCTTTTATTTGCAGATTGCCAAGAAGTCACGTTTGGAGAAGTTTGAGATTCCAGCGAAAATCAAATTGCTTTCTACACCATGGGCTCCAGAATCTGGCCTTGTCACTGCAGCTCTCAAAATCAAGAGAGAGGCCATTAGAAAAGCTTTCTCTGAAGACCTGGCTAAGTTATATACATGATAGTTTTAAGAGGACTCGTTGCTTTCACTGGTGACTTTGCCAAGCTTGAAGAATGGAATAGTACCGTGAGCCTTGATTTATGCAGTCCTTTTGTAGGTTTCTTTTCTTGCATTTTCTTTAATTCTATCATTGATATACATGTTTTATTCTAAAGAAACTACAGAAAAACACTGGTTCTTTGCCTGTTTTCAAGCAGGCTTGTTAGATACAAATCTGTTTTCTCGGTGTGCATTTATTTATTTATTTATTTATTTATTTATCTGTCCTTAGCCCTTGGTTCTTAACTTGCTTTTTCCTCGATCTAACAATTTTATACATAATCTTATACACGATACAAAAATAACACGAATAAAATATATGAAAATGATATAAATTAAAATTAAATAAAAATTATATATGAATATAATAAAATTTAAAAATAAAATTTTATATTTGTCTGTTATAATTTTTTCTTTTAGTATGTAAGGTTACTGTTCTCATTTCAAGTTTCCAATTAAACACGACATCAATCATACCAAAAAAAAAGTTTTAAAAAATATACATACACAAATTTACGGATTAAAATTTTAATAAAAATTATATATAAATTAGACAAAATTGAAATATTTTTTCATGTTTGACATTTTGATAAGAATTATAATATGATAATTTTCATATTTTATATATTTAATACGAGACGAACATTGTAAAATACACTAATTGTAAAATCTAATTACAATAAAAAAATTCTTTTTTATTGCATAATTCAATCTATAAATAAAAATGAAAAATCAAAAGGAGCTATACTAATGAGAGGTCTAGCTTTGTTTTTTCTCTGAATTTTGCTGCATTCTAATGATGAGGAGATACAATAAGAGATGTAGTCATCGAAATTATGCAGTGTCTAGTTGAAGACAACTGAAAATTGTAATCATGCTATGTAATAATGAAGAATAGATTTTTGCTTAGATAAGGAGGAAAGGTTTTGGATTGTACAAACTGATTGGGGAGCCTGAAAATGCACTGTGCTATGATTAATTCATTTCATCTATTTGATTTACCAATCCAATGGCATGGATGGATGCAAAAGTGGAATTTTTTTTTTTGGGATAAGTAAACAAGAAACAAATTAGGTCTTAAGTAGATTTTGGTTGAAGGGGTTAAGAAGGTTTTCAAAGAAAGATATATATATATATATATATATATATCGAGACATGGAGTTTCAAGGAAGATGACAGACTAATTTCCCGTCCAAATGTCTCATTAGGAGTCAATGGCCAAAGTAGTGTATTGCTTATTTTTAAACTATAATAATGTGACAATTTTAAATATAATATAGAGATATAAAAATGATTAAAAAAATTATGAAAGTAACATGTATTAAATTTTTTATAAAAATTAAATGATAAAAGTTTAAGAATTAATTTGATATTTGATATGTTGATATAAATTATAATACGATAATTTTATATTTTACATGATTTAATATGAAACAAAATAATATAGATAAACGAATTATCAAGTTTGAGTTAATGTCTACCAAGATCAAAATAAATATGTAATGGGACACTCTATATTTAAAATCTTAAATTTTATTGTATTAAAAAACATTCGAGATATTATTTCAAAAGTTTCTAATCAAAATTTGAGAATAAAAAAAATTATTTCTATTCGTGTAATTTAAATATAATGAATTTTATTTGATCATGCGAAGTATAAATAAAAAAAAATCGAACTTTAATTTTAATAAATTTTTTAAAGAAAGTAACAATTGTTAAACTAAATTTTAATAGTTAAACCTAATAAATTTTTATTTTGTTAGAACGAAATTAAAAGAAAAAGGGGAGTGCGAAGGTGTTGGAGAAGACCACAGGAAGAAGCATATTAAAGTGGGGTAGGAGACCCACAATCCCACAGCTAAGATTTGGTCCATGATGCTTGACGATGATGATGTGAAACTTGACTTCAACTCTTCAACCCTAACCAAAATCAAAACATCCTCTTCTTCTCCCCATGTGACTGGCTATTACTTTGATTGTTTCCCTTCACTTTTTTGAGTCTTTTAGGATGTGTGTCTCATGGACACTTCAAATTCAAACCACCTTTTTCTTGCCTTCTTTCTTTAGGATATAATATTTTTCATTGAATTTATAAAGATATTAAATGACATATATAAATAAATTATTAAATTTAACTGTTAATTTGTAAAAATATTAATTTTACATAAATTATAAAAAAATATATAAAATAAATTATTTTACATTAGTGTAATTGAATCTGTCTAGTATATATTTCACTCATTCAAAATATATAATTTTTTGAACTCCCTTTAAACACTTTACCTAAATATGCACGAGCACAATAAATAGCTAAATGATGGAATGCTTAGCCTAGTGGCAAAATTATGTGGATCATAAATTTTGAAATGAAAACAAGAGATAAAAAGGCATGGAGTGAGAGCTGATGTAAATTCTCAATTAAAAATTACATAAAAAGTTGATTATAGAATTGTTAAAATAATGTGGTATAATTCACCTACTTTGCTTAACAATGGGATTTTTTTCTTTTTTCTTTTTTTAATAAAATAAAAGCCTGTGATATGAGAAAAGGAAAATGTAATGGTTGATGTGAATTTTATATTTGTAAAGTTTTCATGTTTTAAAAGTAAAAATATGATAATTTGAATTAATATTTAAAATAACAAAGAATAATTTTGACTATACAATATTGTTAAAAAATATTGTAAGAACCTAAATTGCAAAGGGTTTTAACATAAAAATGGATGTTATAAATCAAATATTATAGAGCAATTGAAAAAATAAATTAATGATTAAAAATGATGGACCTTACTAATAATTTAACAATCCAATTAATGCATGGGTACTATGGCACTATTGGGAACCCCATGTTATTGAGAAGCTTCATGCCAAAGGCTATAAAACAGGTGCTTTTTCCAATCTCGGATGTCGGGGGCTGCAGCATTTCCCTACATATTGTGCCTTTACAGTTACATGGCCTCAGATCAAATTGGAGTCTCACTACTTGACTTAATCCATAATCATAATACAAGCACCACCCTGTTTTTATTATTATTATTATAGAGAAATGGGTTTTTGGTTATTTTCTTGATTAATCATTTGCGAGTTAAATCTCTTAAAATATAGAACTTAAAAATTATTTAGAGTGCTCACATTTATTTTATATAAATGAAACGTAACGGTAAGTATTGACAGATGAAATATATTACAAATGATGTTTTTCATTGTAGTCAGGATCAAATTTTGACGTAATACTTCGATTCAAATAAAAATTAACGTGAAAAAAATTTATTTGAGATTGAAATGTTTAATTTTTTGTTGATGCACAATTGATGTAGAGTGGTCGAATGTTTGTACAATTTTTTGGTAACAAGTTTTTTTTTTCTTGGTTTTTGGATAAATAAAATTGCTATTTATCCAATAAATAAATAAATTTATTCATTACATAATTACATTCATCCCCAATTTCTAAAACTAGCAAACCAACTACTAAATGAATCAAATTATGAAGATCTCACCAACAAATTAGGAAAAAATATTACATATTCGGAGTGGCAATCTTACCTAAAAATTGGGAAAATAGTAATAGAAACTATTGTCTATACCTTAGACCAAGTCAAGATTCTTATATATTTAAGATATTATTTCATATATAGTCAATAATGTTTTTAAATTATAACTTATTATTTATTTTTCTCCATTCCCTTTCTCACTTGTTTCATTTCATTTTCTTTTCCATAACAGAAGAATGGGTCTAATTTGACAAACATTGAAATAAAAAAAAAAAAATCATGTTAAACAATATTCAAAGAAACTTAGGTGGCTAAGAAATTGGCTTCAAAGTTCAAAGTAGTACAATGTGGATGGCTATCTAAAAACCCACTGCCCTCTGATCTACCTATTATATTGTCCAAACTGATATGTTGGTGGGACCAATCTCATGATGATCTTACCTGCATTCTCCACAATATAAGCTATCACCACCATTGCTACTCCTTTTTATTTCTCTCTCTCTCTTTCTTAAAGGAGTTCATATTTCTTCTCTTTGCTCTCTCTCTTCTTTACAGCGGTAGTATAGTATCATGAATGGGTATAGGGAAGACAATTCATGCTGCTATTTCCATCCTAAACAAGTAGTTGTTGGGGTTTGCCCTTTGTGCTTAAATGAGAGGCTTCTGATCTTAGCTTCAAAGCAAGGCCATCGCTCTTCATCATCTGGTAGTGGCAGAGGCAGCCATAGATTTCTTCAAGGTGTTTCTCACAAGAAACCTCCCATCCACCTCCCCAAGATCTTTGCTTTAGGCTCAATTCTCAACCGTCTCGAGTTCAAGCATTGGAAATCTGAAAATTCTGATGATCATTATGCTTCAACCAGTCAAGAAGGTACTACCCTTTTAATTTCTAATTTCCCTATCCTGCTTTATTCTTCATGCACAAACAGTTTTTTTTTTCCTTGAGTTTCCAGAAGGAAAAAAAACAATTAAATCAAAACACAACATGAGAAAGATATGCATCACATGCATGCATGTGTGTCTCTTTGTGTAAAATCATTGTTTGTGTAATGACAAAAGTGTGGTCAAAACATGGCAGAACTGGAAATGAAGAATCTTTTCCTGTTTTCCTCTGTTTCCTCTGATTTTTTTTTTTTAAAATAATGTTAAGTACTAATTCCCCTGCATAACTGATAGCGGTTACTCAGCATGAAAATGTGTGTGGGTGGGTTTACTTGGGAGTGGGAATATAATGAAAACGTTTTTATATTAATTGAAAGATATGTTTGTTTGGCAAGAATGTTATTTTTTTTTTTAAATACTATGATTTTTGAAGGCATTTTAAAATCCATTCAACTCTAGGCTGATAATTTATGAATATTGGCTTTTGTTTCTGACCAGTATCTGCAAAATCTACAGAACTTGGCAGGTAATGCAAACAGAAAAATTAAGAACTTTCCTGTAACATTCCAGATGTAACCAAAACAACATTACCATTTATTTGTTGGACCGTGCAAATCATTCAGCTTCCTATCAGAAACAAAAATAATAATGACAAGAAAGATCATACAAATTTTCTTCTAATCTGAATTCACAGAGGGACCCTTTTCATGTCAATTCTTGCTAATCATGTCCTCAGCATATAAAATTTTGGTAAAGATGGCTTTCCTTGTACATTTTTCTTTTTCCAGGCTATGTTTGGAGATTACTGTTACTGTTGTTAACTAATTACAAATGTATGGATGTACTTTAATACATGTACTTTGCCATATAGAAGTAAAAGTTGTTACTTTTTCTTTACCTTTGTTTTAGTACTTTTATTTATTGTGAACTTGCTTGGAAACCTTCCTCAAGCTCCAAATTTTACTTTGGCAGACTCCTTTATCTCAATCAAGTTTGAAGAGAATGGTGTTGCTTCCTGGGAAAAGGGCACAGTTTCTAAGGTCTCACTTGAGCATTGCAGCATGTCCTGGAACCCCACCTTGACCAAGGAGCAAAAAGAGGCCAATAAGCGTGTGATAGAGCATGCCAAACCACGTGCCTCCCTTAGGTGGCGAAAGCGAATTGGTCACTTGTTCCAGCTCATGAGGTGGAAGAGGTCCAGCAAGGCAAATGTGTGCCACGTGGGCAGCAAGGTAGAAGGAGTGAAGGTGATGAGGAAGGGCTGGATAAGGACTCTGACAAAGAGGACCAAAGAATAAAGAGTTTTTTGTATAGAAAGGGACACTAAAGCTTTTCCTCCACCATACCAATTTGTGTGTTGGGGCTCTCATTTGTGATTGTAAAGTTCTATATAATTGAGATGGTAGAGTCAAAATATACTTTATCACCCACAAGTGCTTTGTTTTTAAGTTCATTGGCTTCTTCTTGTATTCTGTTCTTAATTGATAAACCAGAACAAGCTGTAAAAGGAATTGTTACAAATGTGCCCCTGATTTCAGATTGACCTAGACAAGGGCACATTCTAATACAAAAGAAATATTTGTATATTTTCTCCCCATACTGATCTTTAAGCAGCAAAAGCAAAATCCCCCATTTAAGGTGCACAAAGTGAGGATCATTGGGACATAATTTTACAAGGGCCCCAAGGCAACATGCACTCCAAAATATAGTGCTACAACTTGTCTTATTGTTGTCTTGGTAGGAGAGAATCTTGTTCCTTTCTTCTAATCTCCAACTAATTAGGTTATATTATAGAGAATCATCAAATTCTCTAGTGTCCATAACATGTTCCATAGACTTCTAAATTTTCATCATTGCTCTTGGAAATTTCTGCCCACGTGCCAGTCATTGAGCTGGTGCAAATTACCCAACAGGTCCCTTGGTTCTGTTCAGTAAGACCCTTCGCTAGTCACTAGGGCAGCCAGTTTGTCCCAAGTTCTAACTCTCTCGCAAAAGGGACGATTTGCACTTAGGACCACAATCGATGTTGAGAAAAGTCAGAAATGGAGTGGACGGAAGTGACAAGACATAAATCTTCACCCCACCTCCATCTACACGTTAGAAGAAGAAGAAGAAGAAGAAGAGGAAGAAGATGTTGATGATGAAAGAATCATGGCTGCCAAAGGAATATGTCACTAGAATTTTCCTTTTCCTTGGCCTGTAAATAAAGTCGTACTACTAGTGTATATTTAAACATCAATGGCAAGAAGAAAGCATTTGTCAACTTCATTTGGGAACGATTGAAATTGACTGCTTGGTCCTCCATTATTTGCCACTGTCAAAGAAGACTAGTGGAGGCATTTTTCAAGCTGAATAACTTTCAAGGTAAAGAGATTCGAAAGTACAAATTGGGCATGTTGACAAACAAAAGAGGAATTCTTCTTATTATTCTGCATAAAATTCCCGTTACCTAACAGAAGACTTTGAAAACAAGAAATTTCAAACCCTATAACAAGATTAAAGAAAACTTTCAGCACCGGGCAACTTTGATTAATTGAAATCAATATCAAACAATAGTTGGCCATTTGTCCCAATTGGCTTATAAGGCTTAAATTTAACTCTTGTTTCCAATTATCCTTCTTGATTGACGTTATGTAAATCTAATGTAAAAAATCGTTGAGACCTACGACATGTATTAACTCTAAAAAGACTCTCATCACCTAAACATCTTTTTTTTTTTTTTCCAAAAAAAATAGCATTTTCCATGTTTTCCTTTGAGTTGAGGGTGGTGAGGCATTGTAGGGAAGTGGTTGAAAGTTGGTGAGTGAGAGGACCCCCTCAAGTCTTTCATCCACCGAACCCCAGACACAGAACTTGGTAATAACAATAAAAGGGCAGCAGCTTTAGTTTCTTTGGTTCTAAGATAAAAAGGGTGCTTCGCTTGCTTTGGACCTGGCCTTCCTTTGCAAGCTCTCCAAGTCAAACACACTTTAAGAGGCACATTGTTTTGTCACAACTCATAAATAAAGATACCGCAATTTCTATCAAATATAACCAAAGTATTCATAAATTATATAGCATTCAAGACTTTAGCTCCTCGTGTAGGCCTCTTCCCAGTCTTTACTTTCCTCTCCTTTTCTGCATTTCAAGTTGCAAGCAAGGCACCGGTCCACATTACAACATCTTTGTCTAGGAGCTAACCTTTTTTATTTTTCTTCCATACGACTTTTTCAATACAGTGGAAAAGTAGAAGAAAAGAAGGATAATGAATGGTTCTAGAAAATCTCAATTTTTTTTTTTTAATCACTAGATGTTTCCGTTGTATATCGGGTAGAAAATTAATCTCCGCTCTTGTTTTGTGATTGACTCTATCCTTGCAATACAGTACCGGATTGTTTGTGCTACAAGTTTGACATCGTCAAGTTAACTTTTCTATTCAATTATTTGATGAAGACCCCCACAGAATTTAAGTTCAATGGTTCAACTGCCATGATTCTGAAAATCCTTGTTTAAACAATTACAAAATTCCATTTTAGGCATGACAGCTTAAGTGGTAAGATGAGCATCTTAATCAGTATGTTTAATTTATTCGGGTTCGAAAAAGTTTCTAGTTCAGAATTAGAATATGCCGTAGATTTCAATGAAAATTTATATTGGATTTATAGATATCAGACCAAAGAGAATTGTAGATCGTGAGAGTCGAATCTAAGTTTATATTATAATGTAAAATTAAAATTTAAAATTTAATTAAGTAATACATGTGAAAACCTATTGAATGTAGACTATAATAATGTAAAATTAAAATTTAAAATTTAATTAAGTAATACATGTGAAAGCCTATTGAATGTAGACTATGGAAATTATAGTGGAGAGTGCAGATAATATTAATACCTTATTCAATGTATTGTAATGTAACCCACTCTACTAACCTAGGCTTGAATTAATCCTTGATGGGTGATGGAAATGAGTCCGTATTCAATGAGCTGTGCAACCCTAGGGGCTCTACCACATGCTTGAGGTGTTATGTGGAGATGAGAGACTGAAAGAGGCAAAAAGCAGTGAAACTCTCCTTCCACAGTTTCCCTTGGCCATTAGGCTGAACAAAGAGACAGAAATTGGACATTTAACAAACTAGACAAGACTACATAATCGTTTGCCTCAAACACTCTCTCCCAACTTATCCATTTACACTGTGCCACCGTGACTGAATGACATCTTTGATTTTGGACTGTCTTTGGAGGCCATGTTTCAATCCTTTTCCCTTTTCTTATTTTCTTTTAATTAATCTTAAATCTGCTCACAGTTCAAGTCCCAATGTTAGACTTTAGTTACCCTATCCCTATATATTCGAGTATTTTTCATCTTCAATGTGGCTATTGTTGTGAATCTACGTGACATGCAGATTATTTTATTGCATGAACTATTCTGAAACATGCATGTCTGATTGAGATTTGATATAAAATATTCTGCTTAATTTCACAATCAAGAAGGGATCAAGGCCACTTGTTCATGTTAGGGTTTGAAATTAAAACATCCAGCAAATTACATCAACATAATTTTATCTGTCTCTAAACTATTAGCCTAGCTACAAAGGCTAGAATAAAGCCTATAATTTACATGATTTGATTAGATGTTCTAACGTCAGATTTTAATTAAGTCTTACTTCATAGTGCTTAATTACATGTGATTGGACTACACATTTCTATAGGTGGCTTGCACCTATTGTTTATCATTATCCTAGTACTTAATTATCCTTCGACTCCAATCAACCAATCAACGAATTAAAATTAATTTTATATTTAATAAATGATGGTGGTCGTCTCACCAGATCCACGTGTGCAACTATCCGCCTGCCACGTGTCGAATCAAGAACGGGCCACGTGGCAGATTGGCGACAGAACCGTCATGCGACACCATTCCTAGAGATGCGACAGGGTGTCTGAAGCGAGAGGAGTCTGCCACCTCACAGTCTGCCGCGCATCACAGGACTCCGCATTGCCCCCGACACAGGTCTCCCGCGTGCCTGAGGCAGAGGTCTCCCTCACCTCACGCGGTAGAGGATTCCCGCACCTCACGCGGTAGAGGTCTCCCGCACAGACCGCTGTAGAAGTCTCCCGCGCAGCATGCGGCAGAGGTCTCCCGCATAGATAGCGGCATGGTCTCCCGCACAGACCGCGGTAGAGGTCCCCCGCTCAGCCTGCGGTAGAAGTCTCCCGCGCAGCATGCGGCAGAGGTCTCCCGCATAGATAGCGGCATGGTCTCCCGCACAGACCGCGGTAGAGGTCCCCCGCTCAGCATGCGGCATAGTCTCCCGCACAGCATGCGGCATAGTCTCCCGCGCAGCATGCGGCAGAGGTCTCCCGCACAGACCGCGGTAGAGGTCCCCCGCTCAGCATGCGGCATAGTCTCCCGCACAGCATGCGGCATAGTCTCCCGCTCAGCCTGCGGTAGAAGTCTCCCGCACAACATGCGGCATAGTCTCCCGCACCGATCGCGGTAGAAGTCTCCCGCACAGATCGTGGTAGAAGTCTCCCGCACGAACAGCGGTAGATGTCCCTCGCCCAGCGTAGTGGCAGAGCAGCTCCCGCTTAGACAGCGGTAGAGGTCCCTCGCCCAACGTAGCGGCAGAGGTCTCCCGCACCAATAGCGGTAGAGGTTCCATGCATACTCTGCCGCCAGACTACTTCCCCCAAGTTGCATGGCCCGAGGCGCGACAGAGTGCTCTATAACTCTGTCGCGGCCCAGACACGCGCCTGGGTCTCAGCCCGAACCGCCTCAGGAACCTATAAATACCAGGTGAGCTCTCTGAAAAAAGGAGATCCGATCCGATCCAAAAAAGAGAAAAACAGGGAGAAACACTTAAACCCTTTGATTTAAGCAATACTTTCTCCTTTTCTTACATACACCAACTCCCGATCACTGACTTGATCGTCGGAGTGCGCGTGCAGGGATAAATCCCTGCCCCCTCTGATTCCTGTTGTTTTTGCAGGATATACGAAGAACACGTGGATCAAATTGCATCGACGTCATCCTTTCGTCGTTGGCATAATCAGACCACGTGGAAGGTAAAGCACTGTTGCTGTCAGGTAGGCAACATCAATTGGTGCCGTCTGTGGGAATCTCGGTAAAAAGTCAGGTTCTCTATCGAAATGGTGAGGACACGCTCAACTGCAGAATTGACAGGAGGGCAGAACTCTGTAAGTCCCCCTGTCAGATCGGAACAACGAAGAAGACACAGTGAAAGGGCTCAAGGAGAACCCTTAGTCTCCTTGGAGGAATTCGAGGCCCTGAAACGCAAAAATACGGAGGCTACCACAGCACTGAGAGCTATGGTGAACTTCTTCAAAGAAGCTCTCCCCCAATTCAGCTTACCCCATGAAGTGCAGCAGCTAGTAGGGGAAAGCACACCGAGGCAGACCTACGAGAGAGGTCAGCCCTCCAGCCTGGTAAACATTGGACAAGAGGCAGAAACGCCACGTAACGCTACTGCCAATCCAGCGAGACAGGGTCCGCCCTCAGCTCCCAGGCGACAGAGTTCTCCAGTGGCTCAGGTGCGACAGAGTCCGCCCATAGCTCTTGGGCGACAGAGTTCGCCAGAGACTCATAGGCGACACAGCTCACCCGCATCTCCCATGCGTCAAACATCTCCTTTGTCCTATGAGCGGCAGAGCTCGCCGAATGTGCAGCGGAGTCCCCCTGCGGCTCAACGGCGACAGAACTCTCCCGCAGACAACACGCGACAGAGGTATCCCACATCAGATATGCGACGGTGCTCTCCCACCTCTAATAGGCGACAGAGTTCACCCTTGCTCGATGCGTGGCAGACCTCTCCTCTGGCCGCTCAGCGGCAGGGTCCTTCCACAGCTCCTAGGCGGCAGAGTCTCCCTACCTGCCGCAACTCATCTCCCGTAGTGTTGGAACATGACCTAAGGGCACATAGAGCTGGGGAGCAACGGAGACAAGGAGATTTTAACCCACAAGAAGGTCCCGAGATATCAAGTCCCGTAGTGAGAGGTGCTGGAAGAGGCATTTATCAATCGGACTCTTCTAGACCAGAAGGGACAGGACCTTACTCAGCTCGAGGGTCGAAGGACGTGGAGAAGGTCGTCCAAAGGATCCTCAAGAAGAAAAAGCTAGTGTCTTCGGATGACGGACAAAGGAGGAGGATCCCATTCAGCCTGGAGATCATGAACAAACCTTTGCCGAAGAAGTTCAAGATGCCCTCTATGGCTACTTATACCGACAAAACGGATCCCTATGACCATATTCAGAGTTATGAATCCCTCATGCTGTTGCATGGATGGGAGGACGAAATTATGTGCAGAGCTCTTTCTCTCACATTGTCCGGGCATGCTCTCAAGTGGTTCAACGGGTTGAGCGAAGGTTCAATCTCCTCTTTTGATGAGTTGAGAAATGAATTCCTCAAAGTCTTTATGATCCACAGCCAGAGGAAGAAAGACGCTACCTACTTACTCACGCTTAAACAAGGGAATAAAGAACCCTTGAAAAGCTTTGTAGATCGCTTCCGAGATGCAACCTTGGAAGTGGAAGATCTACCAGTAGGCGTAGCCTTGGCTGCAATGCTGCAAGGGACGAGCTCCGAGAAGCTACAAGAATCCATCTCTCTCGATCAACCGATGACGATTTCCGACCTCTTTGCCAGGGCTAACAAATATGTAGCTCAAGAAGAAGTGATGAGAACGATACAGCCCAGAGAGGCAAAGGAAGGAAAGAAAAGAGAGAGAGACACACCCGAGAGAAGCTTCCCAAGACCCGTGAGAACTGACAAAGCCCCTAGGCTCAGGTATGAAGGTTATACTAAGTTAAACGAGCCTCGCACTGCAATACTGGCAGCCATCGAAGGGGCAGGACTACTGGAATTCCCCAAGAAGAAAATTGGAGACGTAGGCCGAAACACTGAAGCCTACTGTGAATTCCATTGTGCTCACGGACACCCAACAGAGAGGTGTAGAGACTTAATGGACCAGTTAGAAAGACTGGCCAGAGAGGGGAAGATCAACCGCTTCCTGTGGCGAAGCGAGAGACCCCGATATCCTCCGCGTGACCAAAGGAATAATCGTCCGCGGACGGGGGCAAATAATGATATCAGAAGGTATAGGCCTAGAAACGAAGCAGTCAGGCTCATCCCCCGTGCTAATCCGCCAAACAACGAACCTACAGCCCCCGCGATAAATGTCATCGCAGGCAGGGACTCAAGTGCAGGAAGCTCCTCTACTTCCCGCAAGAGTTACGCTAGGCAAGCGTATCAGGTTAACGTGGTGATGGAGGAGCAGGCGGATGAAGAGCCCATCATGTTCACTCCGGCTGACAAAGGCGATGTCGCCATGCCCCAGACGACCCCATGGTGATATCCACGGTGGTGGCCAAACACCCGGTGAGCAGGGTCCTGGTCGATAACGGGAGCTCAGTGAACCTGATCTATTGGAATTGCTTCGAAAAAATGAGCATATCCGAAGATAGGTTAAAACTCGTTATGACACCACTATATGGATTCACGGGGGAGCGAGTGAAAGTTGTCGGGTCCATAGAGTTGCCTGTAACTCTTGGTGAGCACCCGAAAGACGTGACCTGACAAGTATTGTTCATGGTAGTCAGATCGACCTCTGCTGCCTATAACATGATTTTGGGCAGGCCGGTGTTGAACGACATGAGGGCGGTGATATCCTCTTGCTACCTATTGATGAAGTTTCCCACTCCCAACGGAGTCGGGCAAGTACGCGGAAACCAAAAGAGTGCCCGTACTTGTTATCTCGCTTCCACTGCCAACAAGGTAACACAGAGGAAAGAAACCTTATGCATCGACGATCCGCCTAAACCCCAACCTGTAGAGGAAACAGAAGCCATTACGCTAACTGAAGGGGATAGCGAAAAAAGGGCATTCATTGGGACTCAGTTGGGCGAGCAACAGAAAAAGGAGATAGTCGAGTGTCTGAGGAGAAACTCGGATATCTTCGCCTGGAGCCCAGCGGACATGCCCGGGATCAGTCCCGAAGTCATATGCCATGAACTTAACATCATACCCGGACATAGACCCGTCCAACAGAAGAAGAGGAGTTTCGCCCCGGAGCGACAAAGAGCAATCACTGAAGAAGTGAATAAACTCCTAGGCGCCGGATTCATCCGAGAGGTCTACTACCCTGAGTGGTTAGCCAATGTAGTGATGGTAAAGAAATCTAGCGGGAAGTGGCGAATGTGTGTTGATTTCACCGACCTGAACAAAGCCTGCCCCAAAGATTCATACCCCCTACCACGGATAGACCGACTAGTAGATGAAACATCCGGTTACGAATTCCTCAGTTTCTTGGATGCATTCTCCGGGTATCACCAAATCATACTCCACCCAGAAGACGAGGAAAAGACTTCCTTTATAACCGACAACGGGACCTATTGTTATCGGGTAATGCCGTTCGATTTAAAGAACGCGGGTGCCACCTACCAACGAATGGTGAGCAAAGTGTTCAAGGATCTTCTGGGAAATACCATGGAAGCCTACGTGGACGATATGATAATCAAGAGCCGCGTAGGAGAGTCTCACGCTGATCAAATGTCCAGGGTATTTGAAGTATTGAGGAGATTCAACATGAAGCTAAACCCCGAAAAGTGCTCATTCGGGGTAAGATCAGGAAAATTTCTAGGCTTCATGATCACTAACAGGGGCATCGAGCCAAATCCTGAGAAGATACAGGCTGTCATTGACATGAAACCCCCAACCACCGTAAGAGAGGTCCAAAGATTGACAGGCAGGATAGCGGCTCTGAATCGCTTCTTGTCGAAATCAGCAGAAAGGAGCTTGCCTTTCTTCAAAACTCTACGGGGGGGAAGAACTTCAAGTGGACGGAAGATTGTCAAAAAGCCTTTGAAGACCTCAAGGAATACTTGAAGCGGTTGCCTCTATTAACAAGGCCCCTGGAAGCAGAACAGCTCTATATGTATTTGGGAGTCGGTGATTTCGCCGTCAGTGCGGTGTTACTGAAGAAAGATGAAATGATACACCGTCCCATCTACTACGTGAGCAAAGTGTTATTGGATCCAGAGACCCGCTATCCACTGGCCGAGAAGCTAGCATTAGCCCTCTTGATGGCCTCGCGAAAGTTGCGTCCGTATTTCCAAGCACATCCCATCACCGTCTTAACAGATCAACCATTAAGACAGATCCTCCAAAAACCTGAACATTCAGGAAGGTTAGTGAAATGGGCGGTGGAGCTTGGGGGATACGACATCACATTCCAACCGAGGCAGGCTATCAAAGGTCAAGCTCTGGCTGACTTCATCGTGGAATGCACTATCCCGAACGACAGCAGTGAAGGGAAGGCTCACCCATGGTTGCTGCATGTCGATGGGTCATCAAGTGCCAACGGAAGTGGAGCGGGTATAGTCCTGGTGTCGCCAGAAGGAAAATCCCTGGAATACTCCCTACGATTCAGATTCCCTAGTTCGAACAACATAGCGGAGTATGAAGCTCTGATAGCAGGGATGGCACTAGAGGAGAAACTGCAGGTTCACCACTTGGTAGCACACAGTGATTCTCAACTGGTGGTGAACCAATTCAGCGGAAAGTACGAGGTACGAGAACCGATGCTGGTTCCTTACTTAAAGAAAGTCCAACTCCTGGCCAAGACTTTCAAAACCTTTCAGCTGATGCAAATCAACCGGTCCGAAAACACACATGCTGATTCACTGTCTAAGCTAGCCTCCTCCACCGAAACACAAGGAAGGACAGTAAAGGTGGAGAGGCTCGAACGACCAAGTATTGAAGGAGTCGAAGTGTGTGACATTCAAGTTGGAGACGATTGGAGATTCCCATTTAAACAGTATCTCACTGAGGGTACACTCCCCCAAGATAAAGACGAGGCTCGTCGCTTGAAAATACAAGGGGCGAAGTTCACACTCATCAACGGAGAACTGTACAAAAGGGGATACTCATCGCCACTGCTAAAATGTCTGGGATCGGAACAAGCAAGATATGCCCTAGCGGAAGTGCATGAAGGAATCTGCGGCGAACACTTAGGAGCAAGAGCCCTCGCTGCTAAAGTACTGCGATCGAGATTCTACTGGCCAACGCTGAAAAAGGATGCAATGGACCAAACCCGCAGGTGTGACAAATGCCAGAGGTTTGCGCCTATCACCACAGCCCCAGTAACTCCCTCTCAAGGCACAGTACAACCAATTCCTTTTGCACAATGGGGGTTGGACATCCTTGGACCTTTCCCATTAGCCACGGGTCAAAGAAAGTTCCTGTTAGTGGCTACCGATTACTTTACAAAGTGGATTGAAGCAGAGCCTTTAGCCACAATCACGGAAAAGAAAGTGGAGGCAATGGTGTGGAAAGACATTATTTGTCGATTCGGAATTCCCCGCATCCTAAATGCCGACCATGGAAAGCAATTTGATTGCAACGCCTTCCGTGAATTTTGTAAGAGCCTCAACATTCAGCTAAGGATCTCCTCAGTGTCATATCCTCAAGCTAATGGACAGGCCGAAGTCAGTAATCGGACTATCCTCCATGGGCTGAAGACCAGGCTAGACAAAGCAAAAGGGGCCTGGGTGGACGAATTGCCTAGTGTTTTATGGGCATATCGTACCACCAGTCGTGTGTCGACTAAAGAAACGCCGTTCAGCCTTGTATACGGCGCAGAAGCATTGATCCCCGTGGAACTTGGAGCATTATCGCCAAGAGTGGTACCCTTAGTAGAGGAAGAAAACTCACAAGCTCTAAGGGAAGGCTTGGACCTACTCGATGATCATAGAGAAACCGCGGCTATTCGATTGGCATCCTATCATCAGAGGGTGGCCAACTACTATAATAGCCGGGTGAGAGATAGGCCAATGTCTGAGGGAGATCTAGTGCTCAGAAAGTCACAGATCACAAATGCCCTGAAGGAGGATGGGAAGTTCAGAGCCAACTGGGAAGGTCCCTACAGAATCAGATGCAAGATCGGACCCAATACTTGCGCTCTGGAAACTCTACAAGGGAAGAAGATAGGGAAAACGTGGAATTCAAATCACTTAAAGCTGTATTTGAATTAACCACTACATCTTTCTTCCCAAGCACTATTGTTTTACTAACACTGTCACCAGATGTCATTACCTAACCGATATATGCATTATCTTTTTGTTGTAAGTCAAAATCTCGTGACAGGATTCAAAACCGTGAGGGCTGCCCTTGGTTCGGGCCCTGCGAACGCAGGCTACCAACGGGCCAAATCCAAAGTGGACAATACAGGTTGAGTGGGCCAGACCCAAAGTAGACCGTTCAGCCGAGCCGTAAGAGCCTGAGGCGCTATGCGTCACTGTGGCCAGGCGTAGTTCAACCGAGCCGTAAGAGCCTGAGGCGCTATGCGTCACTGTGGCCAGGCGTAGTTCAGACGAGCCGTAAGAGCCTGAGGCGCTTTGCGTCACTGTGGCTAGGCGTAGTTCAACCGAGCCGTAAGAGCCTTAGGCGCTATGCGTCACTGTGGCCAGGCGTAGTTCAGACGAGCCATAAGAGCCTGAGGCGCTTTGCGTCACTGTGGCCAGGCGTAGTTCAACCGAGCCGTAAGAGCCTGAGGCGCTATGCGTCACTGTGGCCAGGCGTAGTTCAGACGAGCCGTAAGAGCCTGAGGCGCTTTGCGTTACTGTGGCCAGGCGTAGTCCCACCGAGCCGTAAGAGCCTGAGGCGCTATGCGTCACTGTGGCCAGGCGTAGTTCAGACGATCCGTAAGAGCCTGAGGCGCTTTGCGTCACTGTGGCCCGGCGTATACGTATCACTGTAAAACAGGTATATATACATCCACACAAGAGCCGTAAGAGCCTGAGACGCAACGCGTCACTGTGGCCAGGCGTATACTCAAAAGAGCCGTAAGAGCCTGAGGCGCTATGCGTCACTGTGGCCAGGCGTAGTTCAGACGAGCCGTAAGAGCCTGAGGCGCTTTGCGTTACTGTGGCCAGGCGTAGTCCCACCGAGCCATAAGAGCCTGAGGCGCTATGCGTCACTGTGGCCAGGCGTAGTTCAGACGAGCCGTAAGAGCCTGAGGCGCTTTGCGTCACTGTGGCCAGGCGTAGTTCAACCGAGCCGTAAGAGCCTTAGGCGCTATGCGTCACTGTGGCCAGGCGTAGTTCAGACGAGCCGTAAGAGCCTGAGGCGCTTTGCGTCACTGTGGCCAGGCGTAGTTCAACCGAGCCGTAAGAGCCTGAGGCGCTATGCGTCACTGTGGCCAGGCGTAGTTCAGACGAGCCGTAAGAGCCTGAGGCGCTTTGCGTTACTGTGGCCAGGCGTAGTCCCACCGAGCCGTAAGAGCCTGAGGCGCTATGCGTCACTGTGGCCAGGCGTAGTTCAGACGAGCCGTAAGAGCCTGAGGCGCTTTGCGTCACTGTGGCCAGGCGTAGTCCCACCGAGCCGTAAGAGCCTGAGGCGCTATGCGTCACTGTGGCCAGGCGTAGTTCAGACGATCCGTAAGAGCCTGAGGCGCTTTGCGTCACTGTGGCCCGGCGTATACGTATCACTGTAAAACAGGTATATATACATCCACACAAGAGCCGTAAGAGCCTGAGACGCAACGCGTCACTGTGGCCAGGCGTATACTCAAAAGAGCCGTAAGAGCCTGAGACGCAACGCGTCACTGTGGCCAGGCGTATACTCAAAAGAGCCGTAAGAGCCTGAGACGCAATGCGTCACTAAGGCCAGGCATAAAACATCAATTAACCATAAAGGCCTAAGACGCTACGCGTCACTGTGGCCAGGTAATCAAAATACTAAGGCTATAAAAACTAAAGACGCTTTCATGTCACAGTACTCAAGCCTTAAACAACTACGCGTTTGTACAAAAAATTCTTCCTGAAAGTATACCTTTCTATCAAGAATTGGGGAGCATACACGAATATAAATACAAAGCTATGTACAAGCAAAGTATATACAAGCAAAGCAAAAGAAACAATCAGACAAAGAATGATAAATGACTTTAGAGAAGTAGTGTAAGACAAAGCATGAACAAAAATCTCAATTTCATTTCATTCAAGTGTCGGTACAAGCAGATCTTTAACAGATCTTTACAATTATATTTCGACAAAAGTACAAAGTTAAAACAAAAAACAAAGTACTTGAAATGAAATACAAAAAAAAAAAGCAAAAATCCCTATCTACTCTCCGGGAGGAAGCTGGGGATCAGCTGCAAAACCTTCACTTCCAAGGGATTGCTCGCCCTCCTCGCCGTCTAAATCGATGAGGGCTTCTATAGGTTCAGGAGCACCGTCCAGATCCGCGGGCTCCCAAGGACCAGCAAGGTTGACGAGATCATCCTGAGCAGTCCTCTTGAATAGCTCATCTGCAGGCTCAGCCTCGGGCTCGTACTTGGTCCAATCAGGAGCCTCAAAGAGCATTGCCTCATGGGTGTATTGGAGCTCAGGAAACTCTTCTCCTTCCCTGTGTGCTTCTAGCCAAGACAGGGCCAGGTAGAACCCGTACTTAACATAAGGGTTGGAGAAGTCTTCCTTCCGCCTCAAGCAGTCTTTGGAGAGACGATACTCCTTTACGGCCTCGGCCCGTATGCTGTTAATCTCGGCCTGTGACAGTACAGGAGCAGCTTGGCCTTCCAACTCAGCAACACGCTGCTCGAGCTCTTGATTCCGAGTGAGCATAGACCTGTAGTTGGATTGCATACGGTCTAACTCAGAATGAGCCTCCTGCAGGTCCTCTTGGAGTTTACAAGACCGGGCCGTCTCCACTGTGAGATCCCCCTTTGCAAGACCGAGGTCTTGATGAGCCTTAGTAAGCTGCTCCTCCAGGCTTCGAACTAAATCCGAAAGAGGGGACAAGTTGTTGACCGTGTTCTGTAACTCCATGACTTTGTCCCTCAACTCCCGGATCTCTCTGTCGGCTCGCTCCCGATAAGCCCGATGTTGGGCATTATTTACCACGGTTCGTTGAGCCAGCTGCGAAAAATGCAAAAATGTTAGATTCAAAGCATGCTACAAAAAGCAATCAAAAAGAAGAGAAATCAGAAACTTACCCTCAACGCCTCGATATCGGCTAAGTCTTTACCCTCGGGGTAGTTTCTGAATATCCTTGCCTCATCTCGAGGAAGGATAGTGGACCAACTCAACCGGGAGGCCACCCCGGGAGTGTCCAAAATGTCGTTGTCACAAACACCGGGGTAGATTCGGAACTCGTGGCCCCTCATAATATTCCCCCAATCCACGGAATAGGGCCTCTCGTCGGCAGGACCTATCCTCGGCAATATCGGTCTGCTTCCCATCGAACCCTCCATGTACAGGCGCTTTCTATTCTTCCGCTGAGGCGGAATGATATTGTATTCCACGCGCTCCTCGGAGCGTGATCGCCCGGATGACCCGGAAGCCCCCCGTGAAGACGAGGCAACTCTCCCCCTATCCGGAGAGAAATCTCTCTGCTCTGAAGGAGGGGGAGGCATCGCCTGCCTAGAAACAGGAGGGGTCCGAGCACGAGATGGATGAGAGGGGACCGGTGCCTCACTTGGGACATCGTCAGCCAAACGATGCCTCTTCCTGGCAGGAGCGCTGGAAGGACCAGCCTCAGAAACCTGGCGACCTAATGATTGCCGAAAATGACTCATATCTGCAAAAAAGAAAAAGAAGATCAGTGGTTAATAAATTGATCAAAAATGATAAGCAGCAGGAAAAAATAAAAGTTACCGTCAGGAGAGTCTAAGTGCTCCTGAAGGGACTCGATATTTATCCCCTCGTCGTCCGGGAGCACCATGAAAGTGGAGCCGAACCCTTCCCAACTAGTGAGATCGGCTAAGGGTTCGCTACCAGAGCTGGATTCCAGATAGGTGCCCCCTATATCCTCTTGTGGCCTAGGAGCTTCAGGATTCAACTCGGGAGAAGCCGAAGGCAGAGGATCTGACGACGAAACAGAGGGTCCGGCAACAGGGACCCGACCCACACCCCAGCCTGCTAATATCAAATTTTCATTTGATACAAGGGTGTCGAGGCTAAGGGGATGAGGGACTAGCAGTTTGTCGATGTCAGAAGACAACTGCTCCCTAAGCGTAGCGACCCGGGGACCCTTGGGGATTTCGCGCCTATTCTCCCAACGAGTGGGGATATCCAGGCCCTCGGGCACTTCCACAACCAGCCATTCTGTCTCGAAACCATGAAGCTTGTTAGCAGGTTTCTCAAATAATCGATTCTCAAAACCAGGCTGGTACACCCGCTGAAGCGAGTAAGGCACTAAGCCGGGACTCCCTCGAAGCCTAAAGAATACTTCAAAAAGAGGAAGAGACGGAGGGACGCCCCTTAAATGGCAGTGCACAGTGAATGCTACCAATTGCATCCATGCATGAGGATGCAGTTGCCCCGGGGATACCCTGTGCGTCCTGAGGAAGGAAGCCCCAAAGTCGGACAATGGGAAGCGGAGTCCTAACTCCAAAGCTGCCCTAAAAACGACAGCCCCGTCAGACACACGACGTATGTCGCTCTCCTGAGGGGTTGGGAGTCTATAAGTGTATCCCTCGGATAAAGAAAATCGAGATTCTAGGTCTTGGATGTCGGCTTCCTTTAAAGTCGACTTAACGCCTAGTTCGATTTGCTTTCCTATGCCATGTCCAGCCATCTTAGAAGTTCGTAGATCAAAGAAGCGGGACTACGGGCTACGAAAAATTACCTAAGGTAATGGAAACAGAACTCGCGGCAGAGTGTGAAAATCCGCGGCAGACTAGCGACACAGTGAGCAGTCCCGCGGCAGAGTTGCGACAGTGTGGCGAAGGAGTTGCGGCAGAGTTGCAACAGAGTGTCCTGAGAGTCGCGATAGAGTGTCCTTGCGAGAGAATTCAGTAGCAACAAGGACGTCAGGGGCCCAGTATTTATAGCGGTTCGCCTGAGTACACACACACGCGGAGGTCCGACCCGACCCGAGAAACGCCAGACCCAGATCCTCTTTGGCGGAAAAAATTCCCGCCAAAGAGTGGGGAGCAATTGATGGTGGTCGTGTCACCAGATCCACGTGTGCAACTATCCGCCTGCCACGTGTCGAACCAAGAACGGGCCACGTGGCAGATTGGCGACAGAACCGCCATGCGACACCGTTCCTAGAGATGCGACAGGGTGTCTGAAGCGAGAGGAGTCTGCCGCCTCACAGTCTGCCGCGCATCACAGGACTCCGCATTGCCCTCGACACAGGTCTCCCGCGTGCCTGAGGCAGAGGTCTCCCGCACCTCACGCGGTAGAGGATTCCCGCACCTCACGCGGTAGAGGTCTCCCGCACAGACCGCGGTAGAAGTCTCCCGCGCAGCATGCGGCAGAGGTCTCCCGCATAGATAGCGGCATGGTCTCCCGCACAGACCGCGGTAGAGGTCCCCCGCTCAGCCTGCGGTAGAAGTCTCCTGCGCAGCATGCGGCAAAGGTCTCCCGCATAGATAGCGGCATGGTCTCCCGCACAGACCGCGGTAGAGGTCCCCCGCTCAGCATGCGGCATAGTCTCCCGCACAGCATGCGGCATAGTCTCCCGCGCAGCATGGGCAGAGGTCTCCCGCATAGATAGCGGCATGGTCTCCCGCACAGACCGCGGTAGAGGTCCCCCGCTCAGCATGCGGCATAGTCTCCCGCACAGCATGCGGCATAGTCTCCCGCTCAGCCTGCGGTAGAAGTCTCCCGCACAACATGCGGCATAGTCTCCCGCACCGATCGCGGTAGAAGTCTCCCGCACAGATCGCGGTAGAAGTCTCCCGCAAGAACAGCGGTAGATGTCCCTCGCCCAGCGTAGTGGCAGAGCAGCTCCCGCTTAGACAGCGGTAGAGGTCCCTCGCCCAACATAGCGGCAGAGGTCTCCCGCACCAATAGCGGTAGAGGTTCCATGCATACTCTGCCGCCAGACTACTTCCCCGCAAGTTGCATGGCCCGAGGCGCGACAGAGTGCTCTATAACTCTGTCGCGGCCCAGACACGCGCCTGGGTCTCAGCCCGAACCGCCTCAGGAACCTATAAATACCAGGTGAGCTCTCTGAAAAAAGGAGATCCGATCCGATCCAAAAAAGAGAAAAACATGGAGAAACACTTAAACCCTTTGATTTAAGCAATACTTTCTCCTTTTCTTACATACACCAACTCCCGATCACTGACTTGATCGTCAGAGTGCGCGTGCAGGGATAAATCCCTGCCCCCTCTGATTCCTGTTGTTTTTGCAGGATATACGAAGAACACGTGGATTAAATTGCATCGACGTCATCCTTTTGTCGTTGACATAATCAGACCACGTGGAAGGTAAAGCACTGTTGCTGTCAGGTAGGCAACATCAATAAAATATATAAACATGCTGTAATTAAAAAAATTTTACCCTATTTTTTAAAACTTTCCAAGAAGAATAAATTACACGATTTAGAGGCCCAAACTTGATTATTGAACCGACTGGACCAGATTAATTAGCTGAATTCTACTTTGGAACTGAAAAAAATTTTGATTAATAAAGAGGAACGCATTGCAGCAGTTTTGCTGAATGCTAGTTCCAATGCCAGTAAGGTTGCTAATGAATTAGATAGAGAATTCAAGTTACACTGCACCTGTTATGTATGATTATTTATTACTTTAATGTTTAAAGCACTCTGACAAGTCAATTTTAACAGAACTTGTGGATCTGAGAAGGTCCCAGTCCAGATTTGATTGAAAAAAAATTTGTCTGCAGCCTCTGTTTGGTGAATTCCATCCCAATTTACTGCAACTGATGAGGGGTGGTCGCATGATCCAAGTGGTAGTCAGATGCCATACACAGCAATCACTCCACTTGTCTTTACAGCCAATGGTTGCCCAAATCCCAGAAGCTCGAAGAAACCATTGTGAGCTAATTAAATCATTGGGTTTGGTTATCGTTGTTTCAACTAGAAGTTAACAGATGTCGTAAAGTTGTAACATGGTTAAGCTTTAAGGTCAATACTTCTTTAGGGCTCAGATGGATTGAAGATCGACTGGTAACCATGCAATGTTATTTCACAGTGGAAGAACATCGATTGATCAAATATGAGCCACTTGTATGAGATTTTGGAGAGCCAATAGTATTGTTCTTTGGAGCTTCTACGTTGCTTTGGCAGACTGAAGAAGAATTTATGGAAGACTAAATTGCCGTGTATTACTGTGGAAAATAAACGATCAATTTCCAAAGTTGTAGAATATCTGAACCATTATAAATGAAGGATTATCAGCATTGCTAATATTGGTTCATCTTTGTGTGCCAGTGTGTGCCTACATGCATTATAAGTTCATTTAGCGCCTAGCTTATCGTTTTGGGCCGTGTTTGGTACAGTTAAAAAGTAAAAGGAAAAAGGGGAAAGGAAAAATGAAAGGAATAAATTTTAAGAACGATTGATAAAAAAAGAAAAAGAAAAAAAGATAATGACAAATAAGTGTTTTTTCCCTACTCAAAAAATTTAATCTGTCCAAATAGGAGAGAAAAAGAGGAGAAAATGTGGTTGATGTAATTAAATCAGGTGAGAATACTATATTACTCCTAATTACTTTGTTTTTATTTTTTTTCCTTTCACTTTTCAACTTTACCAAGTAAAAAAAAAGACATAAAATATGTTTTCCATTTACATTTTCATTTTTTCTTACCAAGTATATTTATGAGAGGAAATAATATAATTTCTATCTTTATTTACTTTTCTCCCCCTCTACTATTTCATTTCTTTATTTATATATTTTTAATTTATAGGAGGTATAAATAGAAATGGAGAATCAAATTTTAAATCTAATTTTTTTAAAGAGAGGTAACAACCGTTAAGTCAAATCTTAATTATTCTTTATTTATTTTTTTATACTGGTAGAACCTTAATAATTAAACTTGTTCGACTTGATTAGACCATATCGTAGTCAAGAAATGCAGGTTTTTTTTTTCTTTTGAGTCAATCATCTTCCAAAAAAGGAGGCTATTAGAGTATGTATGTATGTAAATATTTTTTTAGAAATAGAAATACTTCCTTAATATTAAGATTGATTACAAATAGATGAAACAAGTTATATGATATCAATGATAAATTTAAGTGTAAAATTAAAAAATTTATATGATAAACTACATGAAACAAGTTATAAATTTATACGATAAATTTAACAAAGGTCATTTTTTTATTTTAAATGTAAAATTAACATGTTATCAATGACATATCAATTATCCATAAAAAAAAAAGTCTATTAAAATGTAAATAAAATAAATTTTACATCCATTAAATTGAATATATTTGACATATAAATTTAAGAAAGATTATTTCACTTATTATCAATTGAATTTAATTTTAAAAATTAACATGTTACCAGAATAAGCATTTCTTTTTTTATTATCCTTTCTGTGATAAATTTTGTTACATACACACGTAAAATTTATATCATGTGATATATTCGATATATTCGTTGTCTCAAAGATATCTCTATCTATTATCAATTCAAATAATTTTAGATTTGATGTTCTTCTCACAAAAACAATGTCTCTACCCAAAACGTGGCTTGGGTCCCTCAAGAGTCAACATGTAGCATTTTACACTCCCAATGGAAAAACATACATATTCAAGGAAAAATCTTGTCGGCAAATAACTTTCGAGTTTACTGTAGAATTTCCTTTTCTCTTGAGATCTTTTCCAAATTTATCAGCACAGTGTCTTAAATGATAGTTAAAGTAGGATTTGAACATCGTATAATGTATGTACACGTTCTATTTTCTCACATCTATGTAACCTCTCCGGGCATGGGACCATAGTGTTCCTGTAGATGAAGCAGCTTTGCATGTAGCTCTAAAGACAATAACTTATTAGAGATATGACTATGCAAGTCCTCTGATAAAGCCCTTTTCAGGGGAACAGGTGAATCGGAGAAAAGATCCTGTGGAAATTTGATTGAAGACAAATCTGTTTGCTCCCTCAGACTTCAGAGTTGTGAAGTTCATCCATTTATGTAAATTATATTTGTGGTCATACCTTTGACGCCCTGTGACATGCCAGTTTTAATGGAAGTTGTGGATATAAGAAGGCTTCAGTCGTGATTTGATCGAAAACATATTTGTTTGCTGCCTCTGTATAGTAAATTTCATTTCAATTCGATCAAGATAAATTTTCAATCGTAAAACGGATGAGATTTTCGATTCCAACGGCTGAAGAAAACCCAACTAGCGAACATTCATATCTTAGTCCCATGTGTCATAGGCAAGGCTAAACCCATTTGGGGCCCCGGCTTGTTCTGCCTGCTGGAAAAAATAAAGTTTACAACTACCAGTTCATTTTTTGGGTACATTACAACTACCAGTTTATTGCTCTCACTTAACAATTACCAATTTAAAGGGTAAACTGAGATTAATTTATCAATTTTTTTTCTAATAAAACTAGTGCTTACTAGATTTGATTTGATAATTCTGTAATTTATTTATCTATATATAAAAATGTTGGCTTTGAATATTTATCATTTATCAGTGTGAAAGAAAAAGTAAGAAAGAGAAAAGTAAAGATTTGTTAATCTAATGATTAAATTTTATAATCATTTACTTTACTTTATAAGTTAATTATTGAATTAACAAATTTTATATTCAGAGCTATTTCTTTCTTTCATGTTAAGCAAAGCCTTATAGAAATTGGGTACTCTCAAAAGGCAGGGAAAATTTGGTTTTCCTGACTATTGAGTAATGACCAAAGAGCCGGAGTTCTCTGCTAGGAAAGAATAACAGAATTCTCAGACAAGAAGCAGATGTGGGAAACAGGACACTGTAAGAGATATCTCCTCCCGAAGTTATTGTTTTTTATTCAGATTCCTGTCTGACTAGCGTCTGAACTGTAGAAATGAAACCACATTTTTGGCGTTCTCAGCTTTGGTTTGATTTGGCAGATGACAGAGGATATGATTTAGAGAAATCACTTTTTGTTGCATACTTTGAACCATTTTCTTCACACCAATATAAGTTTTCCAAGAACAATGTAATAGTCAAGCTGTAACAATTAATGCAACTTTAGCAGGTTTGATTGATCTTCATGACCTGAGGAAACTTGAAACTGAAATCAAACTCAGAAAAGAGATTATTCAGACGGATGCTGTCATTTTTGTTTGGTTAAAAGTACATTATCGATGAATATATCGAATGCGTACACAGGCTAGACAGTGATTTATATGAAATAGTGAAAGCAAAATCAAATACTAAATTGGAGAAGTAGTTCAACCTAGCCACAGAGCTAAAGCAAAGTTAGTTTGCTTGATTAGGAAAGGAACAGCAATAATTCCAATGATCAATTCAATGGCCCAAAAATACTTGACTTAATTCAACTCAAAAAGATATTACCTGAACGTTAACATTCAAATTTGGGTAGTGACATTACTTTGCTCAACCCATCAACTCCTTTCAGAACTCCACACTACTTTCCTTTTACATACTTTTATCTACACAGGTTACCATGAAATATAGGGTAGATATTCAACAAAAACAACACTAAAGAAAACATATAATGAACGGACTCAAAGTAACTATAGACAATAATAATCCCACACGAAAATGCTTGGTATAGTCCTCGTTAGTAATGCAATTGCAAGACCATAAATGATGAACCCAGCACTTCAGTAAATCACAAAAAAAGTGGAGTGCCAAGTGCTTCAGCAGACGAAGGCTGTAGGGCACGGATTCTAACATCATATTTTCTATGTCTAGGAGCATCATTACCGGAGGATGAATTGGATACATCTAATACATGAGGGTAACCTGAAGTTTTATCATCATAAGCACTTCCAATATGGTTGCCACACTTGCGGCAAAGAAGTTTGGTTCTACGGCGAAACAAACCCCACAAGTGCTTTGAAAAGAAGGGAATGCATTGGAACTCATCAACTTGAGTAAATCTGCTCTCATCTATCTGGAAGAATGATATAATCCCTCGCTTTATAGATTTTCCATATTTAGAACCAATTGTTGTGGTGTTTCGATTAGAGGAACTTAGGTTTAGCTCATACCCACAAGAACCACAGCTGCAAGAAAGAATCGTTTCCACCGCTTCATTTTCAGAAATATAATTTTAAGAAAAAAATCCAAGTACAATAGGACACATATATTCCATAGTTTGCATATATTGTTTTGTAGAAGGTTATTGACCATTTATTACTGAAAACAAGGAGGCCAAGATTTCAACTAGTGTTTTATTTTCAACATATAACAACATCAGGAGGTTTACTGAGGAAGGCATCAAACTTATATTGGAAGCACCAAAGAAACTTTCCTATAACTGACTATTTTTCCGTAGTCATTGCAAATTAAAAAAACTTTAATAGTAACAACTCTTGACTACATTAAAATGGTAGTACAAAAACTTTAATTCCCGCTTGTCCAAAAAAAAAAAAAAAAACTTTAATTCCCACTGTCAAATGCTCAAATGAAAGAATTTGTAGATTTTAATTTCAAACGCTAAAGTAATAGCAAACTGTAAAATAAAACTCATCGTCCTAAAAGAATCCTCAACAAACAATCAACTGATAGTAACGAAAAATCAACAATAGCATCGGTGCTCAATATCTGCCTTTAATAATTGAAATCAAATAGAGCAAATGAAGGTAACCAGAAAACTACAAAAATTGAATCTTTCAAATGTCAAAGTAATAGAAAACTGTAAAACTCTCAGTCCTAAAATGATCCTGAACAAACAAATAAAAATCAACAATCGCATCTATGTTCATCATCTTCCTTTAATAATCTAGGTCAAATAGGCAGATGAAATATAGAAATACAAGTAGTTCTACTAACTGCCAAAGGTAAGGGAATCAAATTAAAACTCAGCAAACCATAAAAATTGAATCTCCAGATGCTTCATTACTACATCTACCAGATATCAGGTAAGCCAGTGTATGAGAAAAATGAGAAGTTACCATAAATGCAAAATAACATAGATAATCATTTCTCGGACATCCTAATATACTTGTAACATAAACAAAAACTATAATAGATATCATCAGCCAGTAACAACCAGAATACTATCCCAAGAAACACACAGAGAAGTTAGCTGATTCCTAATCCCAATCTCTCCCATTCATAAATTTTAAAATTGATAAGTAGGCTACTACAACAGCCCATGGTACTAGTTAAGCAACTGATTTTGCACAGAGATCACAGTAACTAAGCCAATTTCATTAAGATAAATAAGCATTATAATGGTAAAAACAGGGTAGTTTTTTTTTTTTTTGATGTGATCTTTGAAAAATATTTTTATTTCACCATTGTTACACCAAGTGGTCCCATTAACAATCAATTTACTTCTCATAAAGATTTTCTTCATATAAAAGCTCACTTAAAATTCAGCCTTGTATTGCAATTAACGGTTAATAATTAACTCTTTATTACTGCCCCCTGCTTTACAATCAATGGAGACAACCGAAAAACATAAACTTTACACTATTTGACAATTAGACACAGTCAACGCAGTCAAGTTCCTTCACGAATCAACAGAAAAAACAACAAACCCAGAATCAATTATCTCATAACAAACAAAACCCAGTAATCAAAATCCAAAATTTAAACATCTAATTCAACAAAAAAAAAAAAAACCCAATCAAAGTTCACCCCAAAAAAGAAAGAGCAAACCTGTAAGTTACATGTCTTTGAGAAACAGAAGAGAAAGAGTGATGGAAATGTCCATTGACTTGTTGGACATCTTTAACAGAAACTGATTTCTCCATTAATTATTTCTTCTTCGCACAGAACCAACAGTTTTGATTATGAGACTTTGACGGTGCTAAAAAGAACCAACTTCTAACCGAGAGGTTACTGCTGAATTGTTGGCGGAGAAACGTGTCCGCCTGAATCGGTGGTGACGTTAACGGCTCGATTTTCAGGGGTTGAGTTAGAGAATTAAAAATAAAAATGATGGGAAAACAGCAGCAGTTTCTAGAAAGAGGAAAGGCAACTAGGAAACGCTCCTTCTATGGGTTTTGCCTTTTTTTGGCTGTCTTCTTCTTGCCGATGACGCGGTTTATAACGGAAACGATAATTAATTTTTTTTTCCGGAAATACTAGTGTAATTCGATTAATTTTATATTTATTTTTTATATATTTATATTTATTTAAGATAATTTTAATTTATTTTATATTTATTAACATTAAGTTTATATTTATTTTTATATATTTATATTTATTTAATATGTATTTATGCTTATTATTATATATTTATATTATACTAAATTTACATTTTTTCATATGTTTATACTTTTTATCATATAATTATATCTATTAATATTAATTTTATTTTTGTTTTATTGTGTTTATCATATTTTTAATATAAAAATAAATATAAAATAAGTTGAATTTATAATAAAATCAATTTTCTCATAAAATTTTTTTATTTTTTTTTGACGAAATTAAGAAAAAATAATTAATTAGGTTAATGATAATAATTAAAGTTTTTTTTAAAGGGTATTACTCCTCTTTAGAGGAGAATAGATTTGATGTTCGAATTTAACTTTCTTTTGTACCTGATGTTGCCCTGTACGACAACATGGTGATTCTTTCTACGTATTCAAGTTGCGCTAACGACAAAAAGATGCTGTTGACTCAATTTCTTCCACGTGTGCCTCGTATATTCTACAAAAACAACGAAAATCAGAGGGCGCAGGGATTCGTCCCTACACGCGCACTCCGATGATTAAGTTAGAAAGCTGAGTTTCTGTGTATAGGAGAAAGAGAATTATATTCTTCAAAATCAAGAGGGTTCAATTTTTTTTCATCCCCTTTCTGAGTACTCACCTGGGGTATTTATAAGTTTCTCTCGGGTCGGTTCAGGCTGAGGCCTAGGCACGTGTCTGGGCCGCTACAGAGTCGTTTGGTACTCTGTCGCGGTTCGGAGCTGGACGACTTTGCGGGTGAGTTCGGTGGGCGGCAGAGATATATGTGTGAACTTCTGATGTGGTCTATGCGGTAGAGGTCTGTCGCAGTACAGGCGGTAGAGGTCTGTCGCGATGTATGCGGTAGAATTCTGTCGCGACCTACTGTGCCGCACGGAGCCTATGCGACAGAGTCTCTATCGCCTAGAGACTCTGTCGCCTACCAAGCAACTGTGTCGCGTGTAGACTCTGTCGCTGTAACAGCCACGTGGCTTATCTCGTGTTTGACATGTGGCGGTCCTTGGTCGGTAGATCATTGTACACGTGGACTTTGATGATAGGACCACCATCAATTGCTCCCCACTCTTTGGTAGGGATTTTCCTGCGAAAGAGTATCCTGGATTCGCAGTTCCCGGGCCACTCGCGGTTCCTGGGCCACTCGCAGCTTCTAGGCCGGTTCGGATCCCCGCCCGTGTGTTGACGCAGCCGCGCCTCTATATATACTGGGTCCCTGCTGTCATTGTTGCTACTGAGTTCTCTCGCAAAGACCACTCTGCCCCAGATTCTCTCAACACTCTACCGCAACTCTGCCGTATCTCTGTCGCCACTCTCTCGCGTAAACATCACTGTGTCGCAAGTTTGCCGCGAGGTTAACAAACTCTGTCGCCCGTACTTTTTACTGTCTTTCTTTGATTAGGTAAACTCTGTCGCCCATAGTTTGTTTTTGATTTTTCTTGAACTTTCAAAAATGGCTGGCCACGGTGTAGGGAAACAAATAGATCTAGGAGTCAAGTCGACTTTGAAGGAAGCCGACATCCAAGACCTTGTATCTAGGTTTCCTTTGCCCGAAGGATACTCCTATAGGCTTCCAAACCCTCAAGAAAGCGACATACGTCGCGTGTCCGACGGGATAGTTATTTTTAGGGCAGCCTTAGAATTAGGACTCCGCTTTCCGTTATCCGACTTTGGGGCTTCTTTCCTTAGGACTCATAGGATTGCCCCCGGACAACTGCATCCTCATGCATGGATGCAATTAATAGGGTTTACCATACACTGCCACCTAAGGGGCGTTTCTCCGTCTCTTCCCCTTCTCGATGTCTTTTTCAGGTTTCGAGGCAGCCCCGATCTAGTCCCTTATTCACTTCAGCGGGTGTATATGCCTAGATTTGAAAACAGGTTATTTGAGAAACCTGCTAACAAGCTTCACGGTTTTGAATCGGAGTGGCTTGTTGTGGAAACGCCTGGGGGCCTGGATTTCCCCACTGGTTGGGAGACTAGGTACGAAATCCCCAAGGGCCCCAGGATTGCTACACTTAGAGAACAGTTATCCCAGGACGTCAGTAGGTTACTAGTTGATCGTCCCATTAGCCTTGACAGTCTATTATCAAATGAAAATTTGATATTGGCTGGCTGGGGTGTGGGTCCCATTCCTGTTGTCGGCCCTTCTGTTCCTATTTCGGATCCTCCACCTTCAGTTCCCCCCGAGTTGAGCCCCGAACCTCTAAGGCCACAGGAAGATATTGGGAGCACCAATGTAGAGTCTAGTTCTGGCAGCGAACCCTTAGCTGACCTGACTGGCTGGGAAGGGTTTGGCTCAACTTTCATGGTGCTCCCTGACGACGATACGATAAATATAGAGTCCCTTCAGGAGCATTTTGATTCTCCTGATGGTAACTTTTTATTCTTTTTTACTGCTTGCTGATTCTGATCATATTTTTGACCACTTATTTGTTCTATTTCTTTTTTGCAGATATGAGTCACTTCTGACGATCACTGGCGCGTCAAGTCTAGGAGGCCGGTCTGTCTAGTGATCCCACTAGAAAGAGGCCTCGTTTAGTTGACGATGTTCGTAGCGAGGCACCGATCCCGCCTCAGTTGCCTCGGGCCCGGACCCCACCCGTTTCCAGGCACGCGATGCCTCCTCCTCCCTCGAAACAAAGAGATACCACTCGGGATAGAGGGAGAGTTCCTTCTTCGTCACGGGGGGCTTCTGGTTCATCTGGGCGGTCTCGTTCTGAAGAACGCGCTGAATGCAACATAATTCCATCCCAGCGAAAGAACCGGAGGCGCTTATATGTCGAGTCGTCGATGGGGACTAGGTCAATTCTCCCGAGGATAGGCCCTATCGATGGGAGGTCCTACCCTGTGGACGGTGGTTTTATCATGAGGGGAGCCGAGTTTCGGGTTCACCCGGGAGTTCGCGACAACGATACCTTGGACACTCCCGGGGTGGCTTCTCGACTGAGTTGGGCCACTATTCTCCCGAGGGACGAGGCTAGGATATTCAGGAACTATCCGAAGGGAGAGGACTTGGCTGATATGGAAGCGATAAGGGTAATTTTTATATTCTCCTTCGTTTAACTTCTTTTTGCTGTACTCTTGAGTTTAACTTTTTTTGTATTTCTTTGCAGCTTGCTCAGAGGACCGTGGCCAACAATGCTCAACACAGGGCCTATCGGGAGCGAGCTGACAAGAAAATTCGGGAGTTGAAGGACAAGGTCATTGAGCTATCGAATACTGTCAACAACTTGTCTAAACTTCCCAATGTGGTACGGAACCTGGAAGAGCAGCTCTCGAAGGCTCGCCAAGATTTGGACCAGGCCAAAGGGGATCTTACCGTCGAGGCGCCTCGGTCGAGTAAATTCCATGAAGATCTTCAGGAGGCCCACGCCGAACTGGACCGTATGCAGTCCAACTACGGGTCCTTGCTTAATCGTAACCCGGAGCTCGAGCATTACGTCGCTGAGTTAGAAAGTCGGGCTACTCCTTCGCTGACCCGAGTGGAGATTGATATCATCAGGGCGGAAGCCGTGAAGGAGTACCGCCTCTCTAAGGATTGCTTGAGGCGGAAGGAGGATTTTTCGAATCCCTATGTGAAATATGGATTCTACCTCGCTTGTTCCTGGTTAGAGAAGCATAGGGAAGGCGAAGAATTCTCCGAGCTCCAATATACGGACGAGGCGATGCTGTTCGAGGCCCCTGACTGGACTAAGTACGAACCCGGGGCTGAACCTGCGGACGAGGTTTTCAAGAGTACTGCCCAGGATGATCTAGCCAACCTCGCCGGTCCTTGGGAGCTTGTGGACCTGGACGATGCTCCTGAGCCTATTGGCGCTCTCCTTGATTTGGACTGGGAGGAGGGTCAGCAGTCTTTAGGGAGCGAGGGCCCGTCGGCAGCTGATCCTCAGCCTCCTCCTGAAGATTGAGTTTTTGTTTTTGTTTTTTGTTTATTCTGTCGTTTTGTTTTGATTTTTTGCTTTTGTTGGATGTACTTGTAAAGATCTATTAAAGATCTACTTGTAATTTTCTTGAATGAAATGACATCCAAATTTTGTTCATGCTTCGTATCGCATTACTTCTCTATTTGTTGTTTATCATCCTTTGTCTGTTTGTTTATTTTACTTGTATATATTTGTTTTGAATGTATTCGTGTATCCTCCCCAATTCTTGGTAGAAAGATACATTTTCAGAAAGAATTTTTCGTATAAACATATCGTTTTCTGAGGCCTGATTACTATGACGCGAGTGCGTCTTCAGTTTTTACGGGCTTTATGTTTTTATTACCTGGCCACAGTGACGCATAGCGTCTCAGGCTCTTATGGCTAGTCGGATCTTTCGCGCCTGGCCACAGTGACGCATAGCGCCTCAGGCTCTTAAGGCTTGTCTGAATATACGCCTAGCCACAGTGACGCATAGCGCCTCAGGCTCTTACGGCTCTTCTGGATATACGCCTGGTCACAGTGACGCATAGCGCCTCAGGCTCTTACTGTAAGACCCGAAAATTCGGTATCATTTTTAAGAAATTGATATTAAAAAATATGGATTAGTGTAATCTTGATAAAAAATCGAAGAAATAATTTAATTTCGAGTCCAATTGATCAAGATATAAATTATCAAAATTTATCAAAATTTTTGCCTCGAAAAACGAGCTCGAAAATAGTGAAAAAATATACCAAAAAGGTAAAATCGGACTGATAAATTCATTTGCGGACTAAATGAATTTAATATGAATTTTTGAGATATTTTAAGATTTTTATTATTATTTTAAGAATAAAATAATAATAAAAATATAATATAAAAAAAAAATCTGTTAAAAAAAAAAAACGGAATTGGAAAGTTAGAAATCGGGGAGAGAGAAAGAGCCAAAACCGACGGAGAGGAGAAGACCACCGGGCGGCCACCACCTGCGACCCCACGGCTAGGCACGCGACCGGCGAAGGAAGCCCAGCACCGGGCGACCCGCCAGCAGCCACCACGCGCCCCAGATCGCCGGCGTGAGCAGATCGGAGGGGGAGAGGCCGCGGGAGAGAAGGGGCGATTCGGCCGCCACCGGCGCCGATCGACCCCACCCGAGGCCAAAAGCAGGCTCCCTAACCCGAGCCCAGTCGAATGGCGGTGGAATCGGGTCTGGAACCGGTCGGCAGTGCCGGCAACGGCGAAATGGCCACTGAACCGGTTCGGACCGGTTCAGTATGAAAAGGGACTGAACCGGTCCGGACCGGTTCAGGAGGAGAGAGAAAGAAGAGAGAAAAAAAAATTTTTCATCGGACTTTGGGTAAGTCGATACGAGGTCAAAAGTGACCGATTTAATTTTTGATAAATTTATTTAAATTATATTTAATCGAAAATTGGCCCGAAAATGAAAAATACGAAATTGTGCAGTTCGACGATTTAATTCCGAACGGAAGCCAGATCGAACTCCGATTCGCGCACCATCGCACAATATCGGGTAAGTAAAGCTCATTTACGATAATTATGTGATTAACGCGTATTTAAGATTTAATTTACGCATTTCGGATTAAATTTTGGATTTAGTGAATTATAGTCTAAAATTCGAATAAACTGTCGTAAATGATATTCGGGCTATCCAAAGAGTTTGGAACGAAGCCCAATGGGTATTGATAGGCCCAATGAGCTGATAGACCCTGATGAAGGGAAATAATACGTGAAAACGGGCTTAATACGGATTAAGGCCCGATTAAAGTATTTAGGCCCATTTAGAGTAAACGGGCCCAATTAAGTGAAATGAACTGTATTAAATGTGTAATACAGTAGGAAACGTGTAATTAATCCAGTGAATGGTTAAATGCAGCTCCAGAGTCATATTGAGAGTTGACCGGACTGCGAGATTTGGACAGCACAGAGGAAGAGAGGTCACACTACGTGATCCGAGGTAAGGGATCTATGGGAGCTATTAGAGATAGCTGTACGTATTTTCATCGTCGTTTACAGTCAATTAAATTTCGTATAGAGTATAGATATGAAATTTCTGGATAGTACCCGAATATGAGAAAATTACGAAAATACCCTTAGACTCGAAAATTTTTGTAAATGCATAAAGTGCATGCAATCCATGTTTTCTCTGTGAAAAAGAGATTTTTATGAAGCTGAAATGATAGACTGGCTCATGATTTGACTGTATGCATTAACTTGCACGTTTTTCTAAAAAAAAATGATTTAATTGATAAGTGATTTGATGAGATATTTCCCTCTCACTTTGTTTGGTACCGTTTTGCATATTGCACTCGGTTTTGAGTACCACAGTGGTGGAAAATAGAGCCAGATGTCTATTTTGTGTGTGTGAAATCGTGTTGGAGCTATGATGAGATCTGTGGATTTATCCAGATCCGCTCCCACTTGATTTTGGGTATTTCATCTGTACAGACCGTGCTGGAGCACTGCTCGCACTGGATTCTGTTGTGATTTGTGATTGAGATCGTGCTGGAGCCCTTGTGTTGACTGTGTGTCACACTGACTTACTCGCACTAGATCTGAGACGACAGGCTATGGTTGATAATTTATTTGGTTGGGGTGGTGAGCTTTTGACTCAGGCACCTACAACTGTGTGGTAATTGTACCTGGTTCACGGAGTACGCTGTACCGTGTAGACAACATGGAGTACACTGTACCGTGCAACTATGGGGTGTGAGGATTGCGTCTTTGGACTCGGGCATGCTTTGTCATTGCTCTGTTTTGTGATAGTCCTTAGATAGGAGCCGATGGATAGACTAATCCCCTCCTCGGACTCAGAGACACCCGGGCACACCTGATCCGTGATAGCTTGTGGGTCTCGGACTTTGGCCAAATGTTCCCTTGGATTTGTGTTGAAATCCCTGCCTAGTCTCATTTGTTTTATTGGTTTCGGTGATGAAACTAATTGTGATTTGATTTCTGTGATGAAACCGTTTGAAATGAGAATATGATTTTTAAAGTGAGTTTCAATACTGAACACAGAAATATTTTACTCTGAATGAGTTTTGATATTCGATTTTTGGCATTAAATTGCTATGTGTTTTACTATGATGGTTTTGTGAATGCCATGAGTTTTTCGGCATAAACCATGCATCATGAGCATCGTGGATAGTTTGATTATCTACTTGCTTTATAAATTAATGAGAGTGTTTTGAAAAGTAAATGCATTTGTTTTACGAGTTGATAAAACATGCATTATGAGCATCGTAGATAGTGTGGTTATCTACCTGCTTTCATATATTTCTTACTGAGCGCGTTATGCTCATCCCATTATTTTTTCCACCTCTACAGAGCATTTCAGTAGAGTGTATAAGCTGCGTCCGTCCTGCGATCTTTTACACACAGCTATCCAGCAGCATCGAGATATGCACACATGTACTTTTGTATCTGAATAATAGTGTACAGTGATGTAGTCATGTTATATGGGGATGTATATGTTAGGCAGTGTAAACGAGTTTATAATTATGAGCTTCCGCGAATGTTAGTGCCTGGGACTAAGGCATTGCCTGTTTTGCATATATATATATATATATATATATATAATATATGAAACTGAGCGAGGGATATTGACTCCCAGCCCAACAATTAAAATGTGGTAAGTTCGCGAAAAATTTGTAGTGATTTTTGTAAATTTGGGTCGCGACACTTACGGCTCTTCTGAATATACGCCTGGCCACAGTGACGCATAGCGCCTCAGGCTCTTACGGCTCTTCTGGATATACGCCTGGCCACAGTGACCCATAGCGCCTCAAGCTCTTACGGCTCTTCTGGATATACGCCTGGTCACAGTGACGTATAGCGCCTCAGGCTCTTACGGCTCTTCTGGATATACGCCTGGCCACAGTGACGCATAGCGCCTCAGGCTCTTACGGCTCTTCTGGATATACGCCTGGCCACAGTGACGCATAGCGCCTCAGGTTCTTACGGCTCTTCTGAATATACGCCTGGCCACAGTGACGCATAGCGCCTCAGGCTCTTACGGCTCTTCTGGATATACGCTTGGCCACAGTGACGCATAACGCCTCAGGCTCTTACGGCTCTTCTGATTCCTGTCACAAGATTTAGATATATAAAAGCTGCAGATATATAGCAAAAGAACAATCTGCATAATGATTGGATAATAATATCTTGTGACAGTGTAAACAAATGACAGTAATGTGAGAATATAACGTTTAAGAAAGAAAATATAATGATTAATTCAAATACAATTTTAAGTGATTTGAATTCCATGTTTTCCCTATTTTCTTCCCTTGTAGAGTTTCCAGGATACAGGTGTTAGGCCCAATCTTATGTTTGATTATGAATGGACCTTCCTAATTAGCTCTGAATTTTCCATCTTCTTTCAAGGCGTTCGTGATATGCGACTTTCTGAGTACCAAATCTCCTTCGGACATTGGTCTATCCCTCACCCGGTTATTATAGTAGTTGGCCACCCTCTGATGATAGGATACCAATCGAATAGCGGCGGTTTCTCTATGTTCATCAAGGAGATCCGGGCTTCCCTTAGTGCTTGTGAATTCTCTTCTTCTACTAAGGGCACCATCCTGGGTGACAATGCTCCAATTTCCACGGGGATCAATGCTTCAGCGCCGTACACAAGACTGAACGACGTTTCTCCGGTCGATACCCTACTAGTGGTGCGATATGCCCATAAAACACTAGGCAATTCGTCCACCCACGCCCCTTTAGCTTTGTCTAACCTGGTCTTTAGCCCACGAAGAATAGTTCGATTACTGACTTCGGCCTGTCCGTTAGCTTGAGAATACGACACAGAAAAAATCCTTAACTGAATGTTGAGGCGTTTACAAAATTCATGGAAGGCATTACAATCGAATTGCTTTCCATGGTCGGCATTCAAGATGCGTGGGATCCCGAATCGACAGATAATGTCTTTCCATACCATTGCCTCGACTTTCTTCTTCGTGATTGTGGCTAAAGACTCTGCTTCAATCCACTTTGTAAAGTAGTCGATGGCAACTAACAGGAATTTTTTTTGGCCCGTGGCTAATGGAAAAGGCCCTAGAATGTCCAACCCCCATTGTGCAAAAGGAATCGGCTGTATCGTACCCTGGGAGGGAGTCACTGGGGCTGTTGTGATCGGCGCAAACCTTTGGCATTTGTCACACCTGCGTGCTTTGTCCATTGCATCTTTTTTCAATGTCGGCCAGTAGAATCCCGATCGCAGTATCTTAGCAGCAAGGGCTCTAGCTCCTAAGTGTTCACCGCAAATTCCTTCATGCACTTCGTCTAGGACATAATTTGCTTGTTCCGACCCCAGACACTTTAACAAGGGTGACGAATATCCCCTTTTATACAGTTTCCCATTGATTAGTGTGAACTTCGCCCCTTGTATCCTTAAGCGACGAGCTTCGTCCTTATCTTGGGGGAGTGTACCCTCAGCGAGATACTGCTTGAATGGGGATCTCCAGTCATCTCCCGTTTCAATGTCACACACTTCGACCTCTTCAATATTAGGCCGTTCGAGCCTCTCCACCTTCACTATCCTTCCTCTTGTCTCATTGGAAGAGGCTAACTTGGACAATGAATCAGCGTGTGTGTGTTTTCAGACCGGTTAATTTGTATAAGCTGGAAGCTCTTAAAAGTCTGAGCCAGAGATTGGACTTTCTTCAGGTAGGGGGCTAAAGTTGGTTCTCGAACCTCATATTACCCATTGAACTGGTTTACCACCAATTGAGAGTCACCATGTGCTACCAAGTGGTGAACCTGCAACTTTTCTGCCAGCCTCATCCCGGCTATCAAAGCCTCATACTCCGCTATGTTATTCGAGATGGGGAACCCAAACCGTAAGGAGTATTCCAGGGATTTTCCTTTTGGCAATACAAGACCACACCCGCTCCGCTTCCGTTTGCACTCGATGCCCCGTCAACATACAGCAACCATGGTTGAGTTTCCCTTTCGTTGCTGTCGCTCGGGCTTGTGCATTCTACTATAAAGTCTGCCAGAGCTTGGCCTTTAATAGCCTGCCGGGGTTGGAACGTGATATCATATCCTCCAAGTTTCACTGCCCACTTCACTTGTCTCCCTGAGTGTTCAGGCTTCTGAAGGATTTGTCTTAACGGTTGATCCGTCAAGACAGTGATGGGGTGTGCCTGAAAATAAGGGCGCAACTTACGCGAGGCCATCACAAGAGTCAATGCTAGCTTCTCGGCCAGCGGATAACGGGTCTCCGGGTCTAACAGTACCTTACTCACATAGTAGATGGGGCGGTACACCATTTCATCCTTCTTCGGTAGCACCGCACTGACGGCGAAATCACCGACTCCCAAGTACATATACAATTGTTCCCCTTCCAGGGGTCTGGTCAATAAAGGTAGCTGCTTCAAATATTCTTTGAGGTCCTCAAAAGCCTTTTGACAATCTCCCGTCCATTCGAAGTTTTTTCCTCCCCGCAGAGTTTTGAAGAATGGCAAGCTCCTTTCTGCTGACTTTGACAAAAAGCGATTCAGAGCTGCTATTCTGCCTGTCAATCTCTGGACGTCTCTTACGGTAGTTGGGGGTTTCATGTCGAGGACTGCCTGTACCTTTTCAGGATTTGCCTAAATACCCCTGTCAGTGATCATGAAGCCCAAGAACTTCCCTGATTTCACCCCGAATGAGCACTTTTCGAGATTTAGTTTCATATTGAATCTCCTCAGTACCTCGAATACCCTAGACATCTGATGAGCGTGAGACTCTCCCGCTCGGCTCTTGATGATCATATCGTTCACATAGGCTTTCATGGTATTTTCCAGAAGATCTTTGAACACTTTGTTCACCATTCGCTGATAGGTGGCTCCAGCATTCTTTAAACCGAACGACATTACCCGATAGCAGTATGTTTCATCGTCGGTTATAAAGGAAGTCTTCTCTTCGTCTTCTGGGTGAAGCATAATTTGATGATATCCGGAGAAGGCGTCTAAAAAACTGAGGAGTTCATATCTGGATGTTTCATCCACCAGCCTATTTATCCGAGGTAGGGGGTACGAATCTTTAGGGCAGGCTTTATTCAGATCGGTGAAGTCTACACACATTCGCCACTTCCCACTAGATTTCTTTACCATTACCATGTTGGCTAGCCACTCGGGGTAGTAGACCTCTCGAATGAATCCGGCGTTTAGGAGTTTATTCACTTATTCAGTGATTGCCTTTTGTCTTTCCAGAGCAAAATTTCTCTTTTTCTGCTTGACAGGTCTGTGCCCGGGCGAGACATTAAGCTCGTGGTAGATCACTTCGGGATTAATCCCGGGCATATCAGTCGGGGTCCAAGCGAAAACATCCGAGTTTCTCCTCAGGCATTCGACTATCTCGCTTCTTACTTGTTTATTCAGCTGAGTCCCGATGAATGCCTTCTTTTCTCCGGCCCCCCCGGTTAGCTCAATGGCTTCTGTTTCCTCTACAGGCTGAGGCTTGGGCAGATCCTCTATGCACAAAGTCTCCTTTCTCTGTGCTTCTTTGTTAGCGGTAGAAGCGATATAACAAGTATGGGCACTCCTTTGATCTCCTCGTACTTGCCCGACTCCGTTGGGAGTGGGAAACTTCATTAACAGATAACAAGAGGATATCACCGCTCTCATGTCGTTCAGTACGGGTCTACCCAGGATTATGTTGTAAGCAGCGGAGGTTAACCTTACTACCATGAATAATACTTGTCGGGTCACATCCTTCGGGTTTTCTCCAAGAGTCACAAGCAACTCTATGGACCCGGCCACCTTCACCCTTTCGCCCGTAAATCCGTATAGTGGCGTCATAACAGGCCTTAACCTGTCTTCGGATATGCTCATTTTTTCGAGGTAATTCCAATAGATTAGGTTCACCGAACTCCCATTATCGACCAGGATTCTGCTCACCGGGTGTTTTGCCACTACTGCGGATATTACCATGGGGTCATCATGGGGCATGACAATGTCACCCTTGTCAGTCGGAGTGAACATGATAGGTTCTTCATCCGCTTTCTCCTCCATTACAACATTACCCTGATATGCCTGCCTTGCGTAGCTCTTACGGGAAGTAGAGGAGCTTCCCGCCATTGATTCCTGCAATAACATTTATTGCTGGGGCGGTAGGTTCGTTGTTCGGCTGATTGGCACGGGGAATGGGTCTAAATGCTTCATTCCTTGGCCTATTTCCTCCGTTATCATTATTTGGCACAGTCCGCGGACGGTCATTTCTTCGATCGCGCGGAGGATAACGGGGTCTTTCACTTCTCAAAGGAAGCGGTTGATTTTCCCCTCTCTAGCTAGTCTTTCTAGCTGATCCATTAGGTCTCTGCATTTCTCCGTGGGGTGGCCGTGAGCGCAATGGAATTCGCAGTAGGCATCAGAGTTTCGTCCTACATCTCCAATCTTCTTCTTGGGGAATTCCAACAGTCCTGCCCCTTCGATAGCTGCTAGTATCGCGGTGCGAGGCTCATTTAGTCTGGTATAACCTTCATACCTGAGCCTAGGGGCTTTGTCCACTCTAACGGGTCTTGGAGAGCTTCTCTCGGGTGCATCCCTCTCTCTCCTTTTTCCTTCCTTTGTCTCCCGGGGAGGTACCATCTTCATCACTTCTTCCTGAGCCACATATTTGTTGGCTCTGGTAAACAGGTCGGGAAGTGTCGCCGACTGGTCGAGGGAGAGGGATTCTTGTAATTTTTCAGACCTCGTCCCTTGCAACATTGCAGCCATGGCTACTCCTACCGGTAGATCGTCAACCTCCAAGGTTGCATCTTGGAAACGATCTACGTAGCTCTTCAATGATTCTTTATTCCCTTGCTTCAGAGTGAGTAGGTAAGTAGCGTCCTTCTTTCTCTGGCTATTAATCATGAAGACTTGCAAAAATTCATTTCGCAATTGGTCGAAGGATGAGATGGAACCTTGGCGCAACCCATTGAACCACTTCAGAGCATGCCCGATCAACGTGAGTGAAAAAGCTCTGCACATAATTTTGTCCTCCCATCCATGCAGCAACATGAGGGACTCATAACTCTGTATGTGGTCATAAGGGTCTGCTTTGCCTGTGTAAGTGGTCATAGAAGGCATCTTGAACTTCTTCGGTAAAGGTTTGTTCATGATCTCCGGACTGAACAGAATCCTCCTTTTTTGACCATCATCCGGAGACACCAGTTTCCTTTTTTCCAAAATCCTTTCGACCACTTTCTCCACGTTTTTTGACCCTTGAACTGAGTATGCTCCCCTTACTTCGGGACTTGAAGAGTCCAACTGGTAAGCACCCCTTCCGGCACCTCCCATTCCGGGATTCGACCTTGTACCTTCGAAACAATCTCGAAGGTCAAGACTCTTCTGTCTTTGTCGCTCCCCGGACCTATGTTCTTCCAACTCATGCTCCAGCCCCCTTGGAGAAGTACTGCGCCATGCGGAAGAACTCTGCCACATATGTGTTGCGGGAGAACTCTGCCGCCTGTCCGGCACGGGTGAGCACTGACACCTGTAATCCGCGAGAGAGCTCTGCCGCCTAACTGTCGCAGGTGAGTTCTGTCGCCTGAGATCCACGGGTGAGCTCTGCCGCATGTGATCCGCGGGTGAGCTCTGCGGCCTACCTGCTGCGGGAGAACACTGTCGCCTGCCCGGGGCGGGTGAGCTCTGACGCCTGCAATCCGCGAGAGAGCTCTGCCGCTTTACTGCCGCAGGTGAGCTCTGTCGCCTGAGATCCACGGGTGAGCTCTGCCGCCTGTCTGCTGCGGGTGAGCTCTGCCACATGTGATCCGCGAGAGAACTCTGTCTTGTCGGGTCTGCGGTAGTATTCACCTCCCGTGACGCTTCCATAGGGTGACTTCTTTGAAATGCGGTAGAGTTTGGGATCAGTCCAGTGGTATTATTTTGCGCTCTTTCCCCTTGTCCATCATTCACTATGGTGGAGGGTTGACCTCTCTCGTAGGTCTGCCTTGGGATGTTTTTCCCCACCATCTGCTGCACTTCAGGGGGTAAGCTAAACTGTGGGAGAGCATCTCTGAAAAAGTTCACCATAACCTTCAATGCTGTCGTCGTCTCCTCATTCTGACGTTTCAGAGCCTCAAATTCCTCTAAAGAAACCAAGGCTCCTCTGCAATCCCTTTCACTCTGTCTTCGTCCTTGCTCTGACCTGACAGGGGGACTCACAGAATTCTGCTCTCCTGTCCCCCCTGCTGTAGAACGTGTCCTCACCATTTTAATAAGGAATCTGACTTTTTGTTCTGATTCCCACAGACGGCGCCAATTGATGTTGCCCTGTACGACAACGGGGTGATTCCTTCCACGTATTCAAGTTGCGCTAATGACAAAAAGATGCTATTGACTCAATTTCTTCCACGTGTGCCTCGTATATTATGCAAAAACTTCGAAAATCAGAGGGCGCAGGGATTCGTCCCTGCACGCGCACTCCGATGATTAAGTTAGAAAGCTGAGTTTCTGTATATAGGGGGAAGAGAATTATATTCTTCAAAATCAAGAGGGTTCAATTTTTTTTCATCCCCTTTCTGAGTACTCACCTGGGGTATTTATAGGTTTCTCCCGGGTCGGTTCAGGCTGAGGCCTAGGCACGTGTCTGGGCCGCGACAGAGTCGTTTGGTACTCTGTCGCGGTTCGGAGCTGGACGACTTTGCGGGTGAGTTTGGTGGGCGGCAGAGATATATGTGTGAACTTCTGATGTGGTCTATGCGGTAGAGGTCTGTCGCAGTACAAGCGGTAGAGGTCTGTCGCGATGTATGCGGTAGAATTCTGTCGCGACCTACTGTGCCGCACGGAGCCTATGCGACAGAGTCTCTATCGCCTAGAGACTCTGTCGCCTACCAAGCAACTGTGTCGCGTGTAGATGTCGCTGTAACAGCCACGTGGCTTATCTCGTGTTTGACACGTGGCGGTCCTTGGTCGGTAGATCATTGTACACGTGGATTTTGATGATAGGACCACCATCAGTACCCTTTGTATCTCTTATGGAAAAAAATAATTAGGTTAATAATAAGAATGATACCATCATTATTAATAAGCTAAATTGTTTGGTTGGCAGCTAGGAATTTAGGTAAATTTATTATCCTTGATTACTGCTGAGAATTTAGGTAAATTTTTTTGTTTTTGGGTAATTTTTGTTCAGTACATTCTCTTCTCCATTCACGAAGGATTTAACTGAATAATACAAATTTTGTACAATAATAAATGTTAATCATCCAAACAGTTAGATTATTCAATTATTTGTACAATAATAAATAATAATTTAATAACTATTCACTTTTTTTTAATAAAGAAGTTGGACAAAAAAATCACTGAATACTTTTGCACTTTAATTGATTTAATTTTAAAAAATTCTTTTGTTTCAGTATTTAAATTGGATTTAACCTTACCATTTCATAAGTCATAACAATAGAACTATTAGTAGAAATTGTGAAAAAAAAAAAAAACAGCAACCAAAACTTGACAATTATATTTTATTTATATGGAATTAATTTTACAAATAATAAATTTGTAATTAAAAGTAAATGATTTTTGCAATAATTTTTAAAAGATGACGTCCAAAAAGTTTGAGTTCGAATCTTAATTTTTATAACTTTTTTATTTTTATTTTCAAGTTTTGATTATATATATATATATATATATATATATATATATATGTATGTATGCAAAATGTTGTGCCTATTCATTTTGATAATTAATTTGAAGGAATTATTTTGTCCACTGAAAATACTAAATTGAAGTTCAACTTTAATTTTAGATAATAAATCAAAACCATTTCATTGCCACTTGATCTTATATTTGAGGGAAAGAAATGAATAAAGATCTTGTTTCTGAATTATAAATTCATAATGCTTTTTCCTTTTATACAAAAAGAATTGCATAGTATTTAAGTAGTAGTTATAGGTAGTTATGTCTTGAAAGACTGTATCCTTGTGATAGGCCTGGTTTGACCCCAAAAGTCAAATAAAAAAACTAACCATACTAATTTTTTTTATTTAGAGAAATTATTGGAAACAGGAGAAATATTTATATTTTAAAAACGAAATTAACAAATTAATAAAATAATACATATTTTTTAAAATATATTAAAAATAAAAAAACAATTAAAAAAATAAAGCATGTGATAATATCTTAACCGTTTTGTAGAGTGATTTTTTATTTTTTTTAATATTAATGCAACTCTTCTAACTCATATCTAAATTCAGACCGGTAATGTTGAGAAACTCCAACTGAAGAAACCGTGTTACAAGTGCAATCACAAGGCTACACCGACAAAACACTGCGCCCATGCAAGGTCGGCTATAAATTAAAGAAGCTTCCTTTGTTTTTATAACCGACCAGCACAAGGTCAAAAGCCTTGAAAATGAAAGCTAGTTAGTGGCAAATTCCGGGACTTTCTCAGGGTTCGGATTCCCAACAGAGAATTGCTTTATAACATGTTCTGGATTCCTTTTATGTGATCAAGTGGAATCAAGAATCGAGTTCTTTGGAAATGTGTATTTGAAATCCTTTTCGTTATTTTCCACAATGTGCATCTCTGCCATATTTGACTTTTTTTCTTCCCATGATTACTTTTGTTTGAAGTAAAGCAATGTGGTAGCAGCCCACTTCTTTGATGAAAACGACCAGACATGAGAAAAAGGGTTGAGAAAACATCGTATCATGCTGAAATCTGTAAGAACAAACCGGCAGCTATTCTTCATCTTCATCTGTGACAAATTTACCAGTCCCAGGATTTATAGCAGCAAAGAAGAAGAAGGCAACGTTGAACAAAACAAGGGGTTCAATTTCGCTAATGGGGATTCCTGTCTCAATGTTTAGGTGTGCTAGAGCTCCCTTCCCTCTAATAATTTCTCCTATCAATGAGAAGGCAATACCCAGCTGAGACAATCTTCCTACAAACAGCTCATTTGCCTTTGTGAATCCAAACAATGGACCTGACAGATACCAAAGCACAAGAGAAAGTGAGCAAAGTTCCTTCAGAACACAAGCCATGGAATGTTAAATATTGAAACATTAAATTTGGCTCCAATTTGTTAGACTGTAAAACAAGCTTGTTTTAAAATGCCAGAATGTATACCTCCTTCGTTGAGACCCAATGCGGCCCTAATGCCTTTACCGGGAGGGATAACTGCCCCTTCAATCCCTGGAGGAGGTCGTCAACAAGGCTACCTCGGTCACCCAAAGCTCCTATGGCTCCAAGGAGGGTGAAAAGAATGAAGAAGAGAGAAGGGGTTCAGCTTCATAAATGGGAATTCCAGTCTCCAGGTTCAACTGTGCTAGAATTCCTTTCCCTGTTATTGCTTCACCTAACAAGAATGCCTGCAAGATTGCACCAAATGCCCTATGTTAACATATCTATAATTCAATGGTACAATGCATCCATCATCCTGAGCAGAGTTTGAATCTCTTCTTTCCCAATCTGTGCAATTAAAGCAGTAAATCATATCCCTTAATTCATGTCAACCCAACTCATGTCATTTGCAAATGATCATGAATAAACAAAATTTGCTTTGACTAGACTTCTGTGACTTGTCAGTGTGAAGTGAAATCATTTTTAGCAAACTGTTGATAATTATATATGGTAAATTGTTGCTATTATAAAAGTCCATCCAACGTCAAAAAAAAAAAAAAAAAAACAATGAAGCCAGCTACAGTCCCAGCTAATAAGAAAATACAGAAAACTTAGTCTAGCTAAGTCGAGTAGTAGTTAAACACAATAGATTGCTTGCTTGAAAGAGAAATTCTTAAAGAAATTACTTACAGCAAAGCCAAGCATGGCAATACGTCCCACAAAGAGCTCATTTTGCTTGGTAAAACCATTCCCTCCACAGGTGCCAAAGATGTGATCGTTAATCTTTGACTTTGATTTTATCAACATCATCTTGATTGAGTGATTAAAAAAAAATTATGACATAACATAAAATATGAATTCGAATCCAAGTAACTTCACTCCATCATCTCTTATTATTAAATATTTCCCTTGTAACAAAAATTAGATTAAAAAGTAAAAAAAAAATTATTAGATGCAATTATTTCACGTTAATATATATATTTTATTCAAATAATATCATGAAATCACATTAATAAAAAATTAATCATTTATTATAAAAATCATTAATAAATTTAAAAATATTTATTATTTAATTATCACATTAATTTTTAATAAATAATTAATTTTTTTAATAATGTGATTACATAACATAATTTGATAAAAAAAACATATATTGAAATGATATACTCATTTTATACAATTTTTTTAAAAAAGTGCTAAAAAGTTACTAACAAGTGAATTATATATATAGTATTGTAAAGACAAGATATTTTAATACAAATATTAGTTCTATATCTTTAACAATCTTCAGCATTTTCAATTTTTTGGCTACAGTTTCGGAAAATTTTAACTTCGTTGACCGATAGATATAATACACCTAATCTAAGGGAGTTTCTGTCTGAAAAAAAAAAACGGTGAAAATGCAAAGTGATGTAGACATGTCACCAATGCCACATGTGGCATGTGACATGTAGGGGTGTAAAACGGGTCAAACAGTGCGGATCGATGCGGATTAATACGGACACGGATTTAAGCGGGTTGAGTCCGTTTAGGTCCGCATTTAAACGGATTAAATTTGTGGAGACCGATCCGATTCTAATGCGGGCCGGATTGGCCCGCGGGCTAACTTAACTTTTTTTTTTGGAAATAAAGGATTGGATTTTAAAAAATAATGAATTGAGCCTAAACACTTAATTAAGTCTAATTTAAATTTGTTAAATGATTATTGGGCTTTGGGAATTAACCAAAATTGTTATAAAATCAAATCACATAGATTTGAGACTAAAATACAAAATTTGATTTGCAATTTTTTTAACAAGAGGAATATTAGTTCATTCATGATCAAATATAACAAGTTCAAAGTAAAAACCAAAATGATTTGAAATTCTCCACTTAATTTCAAATTGTAAGTTAGTCACATAAAACAATATATTATGTACAAAAGCAAATTATGGGTTTGTAATATATATATATATATATATATATATATATATATATATATATATATATATATATATATAAGCATAAGCAATATATTATATCATAAGCAAGCAAGTCATAAAATTGTGAAAATAGTTCTACAAATATTCTTATATTAATCTCAATAAAAATAAAATCCACAAACATAATATCCATTAAACAAACTCGCATTACAAATACAAATTACACATGACATAATATTATGGTCTAAATAATTAAATAAAGAATAGTAAATAAGTTTAAAAGTCATAAAATCTATAAGCATCCATTAAACTCCACATCAAACAACATTAAACTTGTGAGTTAATTTCATTATTCAAATGATTTGAATCATTTGATTCTTCCACTAATTTATCTTTGTTTTCCTCATCATTTTTCCAACCTATAAAATAAAATTTTCAATTATTAACTAAAAATACAATAACATTATTTTGGTAAATTTTTAATTTTTTTACTTTTGTAGTTTTGTTTGTTTAAACTTTAGAAATTAGAATAGGTAGAATGAGAATGATTTAGGACTTAGGTTTGATTGGTGTGTTGGTAAAATAGCCCGCGGGTCCGCCCGTACCCATACGGGTTGACCCGTATAAATTATTTACCCGACGAGCTTGACCCGTATAAGCCCGTTTTTAAACGGATCACATATTAATGGACCGGATCGTTAAAAGCCCTCGGTTTTTACGGACCAACCCGCGGGCTTGAGCCCGTTTTACACCCCTAGACATGTGACATGTTGTGGAGTTTTGTGTTTGGTCTCATTCAGACAGACTTGGGTAGTTAGCCACGGCAATGTCAGGTAGCTAGGGTTTGCCCCTTCAATCAGTACAATGCTAAGTAGTCCTAGATTTGATTCAAATACTTATGTAGAAAATAACGTTATTATTTAGTATGATCCATCAGGATCCATGCTGTGAGTTTGACTATTGATTAGATTTGAATGCTACAAAATTAAAACTTCCATTGAGTCATTGAAAATGATTTTTAAAAAATTATTTCTGAAAAATTGATTTTCTAACAATATAGATATTTTCTGTTATTTAGTTGATATGCTGAAAAATATTTTTTTATTGTTTAACTGTTTTTTTTGGAAAATTGATTTTCTAGAAAAATTGATGTTTTATGTTAAAATAATGTTATTTACATAATTAATTACTAATAACGTTTTTAAATCAATAATAATAATAATAAAGATGAAAAGAATAATTAAAAAAAAAACAAAATCTTTATCATATATTAATAGAATTGATATAATTTACACATTTGATTATATAATAATTTGTTAAAAGAACAACTTAATATAATAAGAAAATTTTAATAAATTTTTAAAAGAACAATTTAGTAAAATTAAAATAATAATAATAATAATATAATAAGATCATACAAACTTATAATTAATATAATAAATTATACATTGTTCTTACACAAGATTTTATTCGACAATAGTTATAAACCATAATTAGCACTTTTCTACTCAAAATAGCTAATATTGTTATACACAAAATCCTACAATAATCATTTATACAAAACCATATCCATAATAATATTATAGGATTTAAAAAGTACAGAGTAACATTTAATGAGATCATAATTGAGGTTGAAGACACCTGGACAATGAATTTGAACAAAGACCAAAATTTAGGTGTGTAAAGAAAGGAAAACATGCAATAAGCAATCACTAAGTTATGAAGCTGACCAATCAAAGTGCATCTAGAAACAGACGTACCAGTTGTGTGCATGGTGAGATGCGCATTCGATTGCAAAATGGAGTAATCTATAGATTTGCTACATCATAAACTCAATCAACAAGCAAACGACAAACAAGGGAAATGTGAGATCTGAGAATTTCAGACATATTTTATTGATGTAATAATAATTTGAGTGTAATTTATTGAGCTAAGTAAATTGTGGGAATTATAATTGGAGATTTATATGTTAAGTGTGTAAAATGAGCATGAAGTATGAGGACAGATCGATCTGGGGGAAGGAGAGATCGATCTGGTGAGTTAAAAATGACGAGGAAGGGGAAATTTGAGGAGCAGATCGATCTCCAATGGAAGAGATCGATCTCCTTATGAATCTGTTTGAGAAGGGATCGATCTCATGAGGAAGAGATCGATCTCCAAATGAATCTGTTTAAGAGAAGATCGATCTCATGAGGAGGAGATCGATCTCCAAATGCTTCTGTTTGGGGAGAAGATCGATCTCCTTAGGAGCAGATTGATCTCATAAAGACATAAAGAGATCGATCTCACCCCTCGACAGATCGATCTCCTAGGCATAAAATTACCCAGATCGTCCCCAAATTTCAAACACATATCGATCTCAGCAAGAGGCAGATCGATCTCCTACCTCCAGTCTATATAAGGAACCCGTGTTTTCTCTGCAATTTCACTTTCTCTCTCTTCCAAAACCTCCATTTTTCCGAAAACCTAGTTTCTCACTCCTCCAAATCCCCCATTTCCGACCGAATCAGCTATTGTGGTAAGAAGGAAAGTTGTTCCTCATCAAAGGGAGAACAACATACTTGGAAATCGAAGGACGAATCGGATCGAGGCGTGAGTTGTGCGTCTCACAAGCTTTGGGTAATTTCTAAACCTCGATCTTGATATTTGAGCTGATTTTGATGTTATTGGTGGTTGTAATTGTGTTGAAATAGTTGAGGAATGATTAGGGATTGATGAGATTGTAATGTAGTTGGATTAATGTTGATATTTGGAAATTGTGGCAATTTTGAGGATTGTGCTATAAACGGAAATATAGACAAGGTGGTAAATTAGCGTAGATAATTGGTATTAGAGATATCGAACATTGGGATATTGTGAATAGGGTTGTAGTTTAAGGTTGAGTTACGAGAATCGAGAGGTTTGAGGAGTTATGAGCAATTATGCTCGATTTTGAGAATTGAGGTTTGTGTGATGTTGAGTATTGATGTTTTAACATCGTTTGGACAGCTCGGGAGTTCCAGAGTGGAATGCGAGGCTAGTCCGTGATACGGGGGAACGATTGCACTATACGAGGTGCAAAGAGGTAAGGGAAATCTAAACCATTTGTGTATGTGATTTGTAAACTGTTATAGCATGATTTATGACTTATAAACAAGCATGTTGAGAGTTTTGTGTTGAGATTTGAACTGCACACGATTTTATAGCCGGTTGGAGCCCAATGTTTTATGAGTTTATAACTGGGCTCTACGTTAAGGCAATATTGTGAATTGAGAAATGTGTGCGTGTGCTTTGCCGGTTGGAACTCGGTTTTACTACGTTTTGTGTTGAGTACAAAACGATTTCAAATGAGTTTTATGAGAGAAAACCATTACGAGTTCTACGTGAAGGCAAACCTGTCTTATGTGATAAGACTTGGGTGTGTAGTTGTGAGTACACACCGGGCATTGCTCTGGTAGCATGTAAGCCCGAATTCTTCTCCGTTCTGGTAACGTTGAGAAAACCCATTGGTGGCTGTGCCACGTATACCCCATTGGTGGCTGTGCCACGTTATACCCCATCGGTGGCTGTGCCACGTATACCCCATTGGTGGCTGTGCCACGTTATACCCCATTGGTGGCTGTGCCACGTTGAGAAAACCCCATTGGTGGCTGTGCCACGTTGAGAAACCCCATTGGTGGCAGTGCCACGTTGAGAAACCCCATTGGTGGCAGTGCCACGTTGAGAAACCCTATTCTGTGGCTATGCCACGTGAGAAAATAATTCAGTGGCTTTGCCACGTGTGTATTGTGGCTATGCCACGTGAGAAATTAAATCAGTGGCTTTGCCACGTGTGTTTTGTGGCTATGCCACGAGTGATTTTAAATCAGTGGCTATGCCACGTTATATGCGAAAGCGTTTATCGCGTTGTTTTCACATGCTTTGTTAATGCTCTAGAGTGAGCCTTTTTACTTCATGTTTTCACATGACTTGACACATGAGAGTGTCGTTTTGAGTATTTTCATGCTATGGTTTTCAAATGAGTTTCACATACAAATAAATGCTTTGTGATGTGCATTTTGGTTTATGAAATGAGTCCCCTACCCCCCTTACTGAGCGATTTAGAAGCTCACCCTGTTTTTCTTTCCCCTCAGAGTTCTTCAAGTGAATAAGGACTTCCCTGCGACGTACGGAGTAGTGGCTAGTGGAGGATCCGAGCTCCAGGCTATATATTTTGTACTTTGAGGTATATTTATCTTTTCATGTACCCAGACTATTATTGTAATTACAGACACTTGATGTATGACATTATATGGGATGTATTAGGATTAATTGACTTGTAATCGAGTAATGGGTATAATACAATATTTATTATATCATGATGAGATCCTGAGGCATGATAATTATGATGATGTATGACACTGCACAGGAATGCACTCTTTATTTGTGAATTAACGAGTAAAAAGTTTTAAATTAGCCCTATTTTCCGCATTTTCGGGGCGTGACAGAGTTTTCTTGGTATCAGAGCTTAGGGTGTCTAGTACTGTCAGTGTCGGTTAAGTGAAATAGAATACATCCCAAGTGTCTGTAATAGTCTGGTCATGAACTGAAATTGAGGATTGAGATTTCAATCGATTTTGATATGTACGCGCAGGAGACGAGTTGAGATTGAGAATGAGTAAACGACGAGGTCGTTCGAGGAGGCAGGCAGAGTCCCCTCCACCACCTGTCCCACAACCAGAGAGTCCTAACTCTCGATTTAATCGGATTGAGACCGATGTGAGGCAAGGTTTTGAGCAGATGGCGGCGCTATTCGCGCAACACTTTGGAGTTAATGCCTCAGATACTACCCCTACACCACCACCAGGACCTCCCATACCCCCAGTGCCTCCCGTCACTCAACCTGAGGACAGAAGTAAGGTCCGACTAAAGGAATTTCTGAAGATGAATCCACCCGCATTTAAGGGAAAGAAGGATCCTACAGAGGCTGAGGAGTGGTTGACGGAGTTGAGAGTTATATTTGATTTACTGGGGTGCACCGATGCTGAGAGAGTCAGTATGAGTGCCTATATGCTGAAGGGGAGAGCTCGAGATTGGTGGGGTACTACCCAGGGTATCTTGATGTCCCACCAGGATGTGATTGGTTGGGAAGAGTTCCAGATAGCTTTTAGAACCCAATATGTACCACGAGCCGCCCAGAGAAGGAAACAGGTCGAGTTTTTGAGTTTGGTACAGGGTGACATGTCGGTGGATGACTATGAGAGCCAGTTCACCGCACTACTGAGATATGACCCAGAGACCTTCAAGAGTGAAGAGCTCCGCACAGAGAAGTTTGTGTATGGGTTGAAGCCCGTCATTAGAGATAGACTGATGGGGCTATGTATTACTGAGTTTGGAGATGCTCTGAGACGAGCACAAGAGGTTGAAAGAGGGATTGAGATGGTACAATCCCAGAATGAGCTCAGAGCGGTGAATAGAGATAAGGGCAAGAGGCCAGCACTTTTCCAGTCAGAGGCTCGGAGAGGTTCCTTCAGAAGAGGAAGGATTGAGGTGCAGAGGGACAGATTGGAGCGACCCAGAGCCTATCCTATTATCAAGGAGGCCCCTCGATATGTCAGGCCGGAGATGAGGATTTGTAGAGACTGTGGCCGATCGCATGAGGGAAGTTGTACTGGGTCGATCCATGGATGTTTCAGATGTGGTGACATGGGTCACAGAGTGAAGGACTGTCCCCAACCTCAGATACCACATGCTCCGGAGCCCACTAGACAACAGCCTCAGAGAGTGGATCCCCGGAGACGGGCCACTGCGGCAGAGAAAGGGAAGAAACTTGTGGCACAGGGACGAGTGTTCGCCCTGGATAAGGAGACCGCAGACACTTCGGCAGAAACTATAAGAGGTACACTCTCTGTCTGTAATTATGAGGCTCATGTGTTGATTGATTCAGGATCCACGCATTCGTTTATTTCTGAGCATTTTGCATGTAGATTAAACTTGAAGTTTGAACCTCTAGAATATATACTACATGTAAATACCCCTATGCGTGAATCCCAGAGGACTGAGTTAATCTGTAGAGGATGTGAAATAAAGGTGGGAGATAGAGTGATGTTAGCAGATCTAATCATGTTGAATATACATGGGTTTGATGTAATTCTAGGGATGGATTGGTTGGCAACCAATCGAGTGAGTCTAGACTGCTACACTAAGATTGTAACTTTCTCCCTACCTGAGCCTTACAGTGTACAATTGAGATATTGAGAAAATGAACATGTGGAATTCTAGTAGTAATTTGAGAATTTTAACATTATTTTGGAGAATATTAAATATAATTATTCATGTGAAGGTTATGAGACACTCATCTCAGACGATGAGCGGGAACATCCGAGGATTGAGGATATACCTGTGGTGTGTGAATTTATGGATGTTTTCCCAGATGAATTGCCAGGTTTACCACCAGAGAGAGAGCTGGAGTTTACCATTGATTTGGTACCAGATACTCAGCCGATCTCTAAACCTCCCTAAGAATGGCATTAGTGGAACTTGAGGAATTGAAGAGACAACTACAGGAGTTATTGGATCAAGGGTTTATTAGACCCAGTGTTTCACCGTGGGGAGCACCAGTACTATTTGTTAAGAAGAAGGATGGTAGTCTCAGATTATGTGTAGACTACCGGCTGTTGAATAAAGCCACGGTGAAGAATAAATACCCACTACCCAGGATCGATGATCTACTCGATCAGCTGAGAGGGGCATCGGTCTTTTCTAAGATTGATTTGAGATCGGGCTATCACCAATTGAGGATCAAGGAAGAAGATATTCCAAAGACGGCCTTCAGGACAAGGTATGGCCATTACGAATTTCTGGTGATGTCCTTTGGATTGATGAACGCCCCTGCAGCATTTATGAGATTGATGAACGAGGTGTTCAGAGACTATCTGGATAAGTTTGTGATAGTCTTTATTGATGATATCCTGGTGTACTCTCGGTCGTATGAGGAGCATGCACAGCATTTGTGGTTAGTACTTCAGATACTCCGAGATAAGAAATTGTACGGAAAGCTTAGTAAGTGTGAGTTTTGGCTGAACCGGATAGCTTTCCTTGGGCATATAGTCTCAGAGGAAGGAGTATCAGTGGATCCGAGTAAAATAGCAGCTGTGCTTAATTGGGAGAGACCGAGGACAGTTATTGAGGTACGAAGCTTCCTTGGTTTGGCAGGGTATTACAGAAGATTTGTGGAAGGATTTTCAAGGATTGCCGCCCCTTTGACTAAGCTCACGCGCAAAGAGACTCCATTTATATGGACTGAACAATGTGAGCTCAGTTTTCAGGAATTAAAGAGGAGATTGACAGCGGCACCTGTGTTAACTATTCCCGAGGGATCAGGAGGATTCTCGGTGTATAGTGATGCATCTCACCAAGGATTGGGGTGTGTGCTGATGCAGCACGGAAGAGTGGTCGCATATGGATCGCAACAGCTGAAAGACCATGAGCGGAATTACCCCACGCATGATTTGGAGTTAGCCGCTGTGGTATTTGCTTTGAAGATCTGGCGACATTACTTATATGGTGAAAGATTCCAGATCTTCACTGATCACAAGAGTTTGAGATACCTCTTTGATCAGAAAGAGTTAAACATGAGACAAAGGAGATGGATGGAACTCCTTAAGGATTATGACTGCGAGATTCTATATCATCCGGGTAAGGCGAATGTGGTTGCTGATGCCCTGAGCAGGAAGAGTATGATATCTGCTATGATGATCAGGGAATGGGATTTGTTAGAGCAGTTCGCCGAACTTCGGATCAGAGTTAAAGAGGTAGAGACTGGATTTTTGGCTAGCCTGCGGATAGAGCCCAGGATCATGGATCAGATTAAAACTGGGCAGCGCAGTGATCAGAGATTGATAGACATGGTTAGCCAATCTGAGCAGAGTTCGCAGTCGGATCTCACCATCAGTGAGGATGGATTGTTGAGATTCAGAGGACGGATTTGTGTACCGGACGATGATACCCTGAAGAGACAGATACTGAGAGAATCCCACTGCTCGCGATACACCATGCACCCAGGGAGTACTAAGATGTACCGAGACTTGAGAAAGGTGTATTGGTGGAGTGGTATGAAGCGAGATGTGGCAGAGTATGTGGCCAGGTGTTTAGTATGCCAGCAAGTGAAAGCTGAGCATCGGAAGCCCGGAGGACTACTAAGCCCTTACCTGTACCTACATGGAAATGGGAGCATGTCACTATGGACTTTATTATGGGTTTACCGAGAACCCGAAGAGGTCGTGACGCGATATGGGTCATTGTGGATAGATTGACCAAGGGTGCCCACTTCCTTGCTATCAAGAGCACAGATACTGTGGATGCCTTAGCTGAGCTATATGTCAGCGAGATAGCTAGATTACATGGGGCTCCAGTGAGTATTACTTCTGATAGAGATTCCCGGTTTACTTCCAGATTTTGGACCCAGTTTCAGGAGTCCATGGGATCTCGATTGAGTTTTAGTACCGCCTATCATCCTCAGACAGATGGTCAGTCAGAGAGGACTATTCAGACCTTGGAGGATATGTTGAGGGCGTGTACGATGGATTTTAAGGGATCATGGGATGATCACCTGCCCCTAGCAGAGTTTGCGTACAATAACAGCTATCATGCGAGTATTGGAATGGCACCTTTTGAGGCTCTATATGGTAGGAGGTGTAGATCCCCTGTAGCTTGGGAAGAGGTCGGTGACAGAAAGATAAATGCTCCCGAGCTTGTTGAGCAAGCCGTACAGAGTGTGAAACTCATATGTGAGAGGTTACGGGCTGCACAGAGTAGACAGAAAAGCTACGCGGATGTGCGTAGACGGCCACTCGAGTTTGATGTTGGTGATGCAGTATTTCTGAGAGTATCACCGAGTAAGGGTATCATGCGATTTGGGAAGAAAGGGAAATTGAGTCCTCGATACATAGGACCATTCGAGATTCTTGAGAGAGTGGGAGAGGTAGCCTACAGATTGGCATTACCCCCACAGATGTCCGGAATACACAATGTTTTTCATGTGTCTATGTTGAGGAAGTACCACCCGGACCCTTCTCATGTTATAGAGTATGATGAGATGGACATATAGGAGGACATGAGCTACACTGAGGAACCCGTCCGGATTCTCGATAGAAAGGAGAAGGTACTGAGAACCAAGAGCATCCCATTAGTGAAAGTTCTGTGGAAACATCACTCAATGGAAGAGGCAACGTGGGAACTAGAGAGCCTCATGAAGGAGAAATACCCCCATCTATTTTGATTAGTTGAGTTGAATTTGGAGGACCAAATTCCTTTTAAGGTGGGGAGGATGTGAGATATGAGAATTTCAGACATATTTTATTGATGTAATAATAATTTGAGTGTAATTTATTGAGCTAAGTAAATTGTGGGAATTATAATTGGAGATTTATATGTTAAGTGTGTAAAATGAGCATGAAGTATGAGGACAGATCGATCTGGGGGAAGGAGAGATCGATCTGGTGAGTTAAAAATGACGAGGAAGGGGAAATTTGAGGAGCAGATCGATCTCCAATGGAAGAGATCGATCTCCTTATGAATCTGTTTGAGAAGGGATCGATCTCATGAGGAAGAGATCGATCTCCAAATGAATCTGTTTAAGAGAAGATCGATCTCATGAGGAGGAGATCGATCTCCAAATGCTTCTGTTTGGGGAGAAGATCGATCTCCTTAGGAGCAGATCGATCTCATAAAGACATAAAGAGATCGATCTCACCCCTCGACAGATCGATCTCCTAGGCATAAAATTACCCAGATCGTCCCCAAATTTCAAACACAGATCGATCTCAGCAAGAGGCAGATCGATGTCCTACCTCCAGTCTATATAAGGAACTCGTGTTTTCTCTGCAATTTCACTTTCTCTCTCTTCCAAAACCTCCATTTTTCCGAAAACCTAGTTTCTCACTCCTCCAAATCCCCCATTTCCGGCCGAATCAGCTATTGTGGTAAGAAGGAAAGTTGTTCCTCATCAAAGGGAGAACAACATACTTGGAAATCGAAGGACGAATCGGATCGAGGCGTGAGTTGTGCGTCTCACAAGCTTTGGGTAATTTTTAAACCTCGATCTTGATATTTGAGCTGATTTTGATGTTATTGGTGGTTGTAATTGTGTTGAAATAGTTGAGGAATGATTAGGGATTGATGAGATTGTAATGTAGTTGGATTAATGTTGATATTTGGAAATTGTGGCAATTTTGAGGATTGTGCTATAAACGGAAATATAGACAAGGTGGTAAATTAGCGTAGATAATTGGTATTAGAGATATCGAACATTGGGATATTGTGAATAGGGTTGTAGTTTAAGGTTGAGTTACGAGAATCGAGAGGTTTGAGGAGTTATGAGCAATTATGCTCGATTTTGAGAATTGAGGTTTGTGTGATGTTGAGTATTGATGTTTTAACATCGTTTGGACAGCTCGGGAGTTCCAGAGTGGAATGCGAGGCTAGTCCGTGATACGGGGGAACGATTGCACTATACGAGGTGCAAAGAGGTAAGGGAAATCTAAACCATTTGTGTATGTGATTTGTAAACTGTTATAGCATGATTTATGACTTATAAACAAGCATGTTGAGAGTTTTGTGTTGAGATTTGAACTGCACACGATTTTATAGCCGGTTGGAGCCCAATGTTTTATGAGTTTATAACTGGGCTCTACGTTAAGGCAATATTGTGAATTGAGAAATGTGTGCGTGTGCTTTGCCGATTGGAACTCGGTTTTACTACGTTTTGTGTTGAGTACAAAACGATTTCAAATGAGTTTTATGAGAGAAAACCATTACGAGTTCTACGTGAAGGCAAACCTGTCTTATGTGATAAGACTTGGGTGTGTAGTTGTGAGTACACACCGGGCATTGCTCTGGTAGCATGTAAGCCCGAATTCTTCTCCGTTCTGGTAACGTTGAGAAAACCCATTGGTGGCTGTGCCACGTATACCCCATTGGTGGCTGTGCCACGTTATACCCCATCGGTGGCTGTGCCACGTATACCCCATTGGTGGCTATGCCACGTTATACCCCATTGGTGGCTGTGCCATGTTGAGAAAACCCCATTGGTGGCTGTGCCACGTTGAGAAACCCCATTGGTGGCAGTGCCACGTTGAGAAACCCCATTGGTGGCAGTGCCACGTTGAGAAACCCTATTCTGTGGCTATGCCACGTGAGAAAATAATTCAGTGGCTTTGCCACGTGTGTATTGTGGCTATGCCACGTGAGAAATTAAATCAGTGGCTTTGCCACGTGTGTTTTGTGGCTATGCCACGAGTGATTTTAAATCAGTGGCTATGCCACGTTATATGCGAAAGCGTTTATCGCGTTGTTTTCACATGCTTTGTTAATGCTCTAGAGTGAGCCTTTTTACTTCATGTTTTCACATGACTTGACACATGAGAGTGTCGTTTTGAGTATTTTCATGCTATGGTTTTCAAATGAGTTTCACATACAAATAAATGCTTTGTGATGTGCATTTTGGTTTATGAAATGAGTCCCCTACCCCCCTTACTGAGCGATTTAGAAGCTCACCCTGTTTTTCTTTCCCCCCAGAGTTCTTCAAGTGAATAAGGACTTCCCTGCGACGTACGGAATAGTGGCTAGTGGAGGATCCGAGCTCCAGGCTATATATTTTGTACTTTGAGGTATATTTATCTTTTCATGTACCCAGACTATTATTGTAATTACAGACACTTGATGTATGACATTATATGGGATGTATTAGGATTAATTGACTTGTAATCGAGTAATGGGTATAATACAATATTTATTATATCATGATGAGATCCTGAGGCATGATAATTATGATGATGTATGACACTGCACAGGAATGCACTCTTTATTTGTGAATTAACGAGTAAAAAGTTTTAAATTAGCCCTATTTTCCGCATTTTCGGGGCGTGACAGGAAAACAAATCGCAATTGACATAGTAAATCGTTTTAACATAAGATAGGGTTTTCAAGTCGCTAGCAGAATTAGCTCTAGAATGCAATCTGATTAAATTCATTGCATTGCACCGCACATTATCAGATCGTACAATTTCTGAAACCAAATAACACATACTGAGATGATGTTGATTCAGTTGGACAGACAAATAGCCGAAATAAAACAATAACAAATCATAGGGATCCAAAAAGCAAAACAAATTAAATGAAGAACGCCAACTGCAAAATACAAAAGAGGGAAAAGAAAATCGAGAAAAAGCAAATGAAAACCAGAGTAATACAAAGATTGTTCAGGATGTCAAAAGGCAGAGTGGTCAGAATTATCCATGTCAGTTTCAATATCAAAGTGAAAAAGTGTAGATGAACACAGAGCAACAACATTAATCAATCTGCAATTTTCAAAAGTAACAAAACTCATGAACATGAGAAAAAGATGACATATGTTGAAAATCAATCTCAATTTACACAGAATGCAAGCTCAATCAATACATAATTTTCTTGTTGTTCTTAGACAATAACACCCGCTCTAGTTTTTTTTAGTGTAATTTGTTAAATCGATTCTTTTATTCTTTTCAAGAGAGTCATTACATATTTCTTTTTCTCCTGTCAAAAGGATTAGCAGAACAATACCAACACCGCAAACATCAAGCTTAGCTATATACTCAGCTGCAGTAAGTCCTATTACTCGTTTATCATCATAGCAGAACAAATGGGCTAACCATAGACGTCATGAACACACAATAAATGTTGTTCCAAACAGAAAACAATCCTGAACATTATCACAACATTCGGCAGAGAGCAGCGGAAGGAACAAATCAACAAAAATATGAGCTGTAATACCCGTAAATTTCCATGTATTTGTTTTATGAAGATATAATGTACATGTACTTTTGTTACAAGTGTATAAGTGATGAGCCCCAGGAACAGATAGAGGCTTTCGATCCTCGGATAGCCCGATTAGAGGAAGGCATGCATACAATGATGACCATGATGGGTCAGATTATGGTTAGGTTTGAGGGTACACCTGGTACAGCGGGAGAGGCTGCACCAAATCCCCCAGCAGCTGCACCTGAACCCGAGGATGTTGCACCTGTACAACCTGAACCGGTTAGGCCACCAGATCCCCATATTTGACCAGTTCCCCCAGTAGCTCCACAGCAGTATGATGAGGATGATTTGGGGTATGGATATGACTGTAATATGGAGAGTTTGAGGCATTTTATGGATTTTAAGCCTCATTCTTTCAGTGGAGTGAAGGATCCGACAGTGATTGAGGATTTGATCAGTCAGATGGAGAAATTATTTGACTTCTGTATATGTTTGACTATAGAGAGAGTAGAGCTTGCGGCCTTTATACTGAGAGGCGAAGCAGAGCACTGGTGAAAGTCCATCAGGCTTATGTTGAGAGCTCAGGGTATAGCTATCACCTGAGATATATTTTTAGGTGCTTTTAGAGAGCAATACATCCCAGATACCACTCGACGTAGGTTACATATGAAATTTCTGAATCTGACTCAAGGGAATCGAATTGTTGATGAGTACGAGTCACCATTCACTTCATTGGACCGATATAATCTGGACTCTATCAAGAGTGAAGCTATCAGGGTCCGTAGATTTGTGGATGGACTGAGGCCTTCGATTCGAGCTAAGTTGGCCCCGTTTGTTGTCGCTACATATAGAGAGGCTGTGCGACGGGCCCAGTTGTGTGAGTAGGACTATAACCTGTAAATTTCAGAGTTCAGCTGGGGTATGAATGAGGGCCTGAGGAAACTGGGAGATGGCAAGAGTGCCAAATTTGGACGAAAACCTATGAGTAAGCTTCGGAGAGAGGCAGATGAGTCACAGAAGAAGGCTGCTAGACCTTTTACGCCTCCGACTCAGGCACCAATAAGGGGTATAGTTATTGTGGACCCCGGTCGACTATTGACCAATGTAGAGTATGCAGTCGATATCATGGAGGTAGGCCTTGTCATTTTCAAGGTGCTCGATTCTTCAGATGTGATAGGTTTGGGTACTATGCAAGAGATTGCACAGAAGCAGTTGAGGTAGTCCCACAGAGGGGTAAAGAGCCAGAGAAAGTTCCTACATTTACACCTCCTGCAAGAAAGAGAGCTACAGCTAAAGAAAAAAAGAAGCAAGTTGTGGGTCAAGGCAGGGTGTATGCGATAGACCATGTATCAGCAAATACCTCTTCTGAGGTGATAAAAGATACAATTTTGATTTTCAATTTGAAAGCTATAGCTTTGTTTGATTCTAGTGCTACGCATTCTTTCATATCAACTGCATGTGTATCAAAGTTGACAGGTCTTATAGAACCCACACACTTAAATGAAACTTTATTAATAAGTACTCCAATGAGAGTTAGTCAATTAGCTGAACAAGTGTATAAGGATTGTAAGGTGAGGGTAGGAGATAAGTGTACGACAACCAATTTGATCTTGTTAAATATGTATGACATTGATGTAATCTTGAGAATGGATTGTTTAGCTACCAATCATGTTGTCTTGACTGCCACACTAAGTCTATTATATTTTTTCTACCCGAAGAATGTGTTGTAAGATTTTAGAAGAAATAATGAAATCTTGAATTTTGTGACAAGTAAAGTGCCTTAGTATATACATGACATAAATGTTGTTTTGAAGGTTTTATTGCTTATGTGGTGAATTTGGACAAAACCCATCTAGATATGGATGACATTCTAGTGGTTAGAGAATTCTCTGATGTCTTTCCAGACGACTTACCGGGATTGCCACCGGATAGAGAAATGGAATTCGGTATAGATTTGACACTTGGAACTGAGCTAATATCCAAGTCACCATATAGGATGGCCCTAGTTGAGCTAGAGGAATTAAGGAAGCAGTTACAAGATATGTTAGATAAGGGATTTATAAGACCAAGCATCTCACCATGAGCAGCTCTGGTATTGTTTGTGAAGAAGAGAGATATGAGCCTCAGATTGTATATCGATTATCGGATGTTGAACAAGATTACCATCAAGAATAAGTACCCCTTGTTGCGTATCGATGACCTATTAGATCAGTTCCGGGGAGTACTGATCTTTTTCAAGATAGATCTGAGGTCTGGGTACCATCAATTGAAGATTCGAAAGGAGGATGCGCCCAAGACAGCTTTCCGCACCCGCTATGGACATTACGAGTTCCTAGTGATGCCTTTCGGGTTGATGAATGTGTCAGTAGCTTTTATGGCTCTAATGAATGAGATATTCAAGTCATACCTGGACCAGTTCGTGATCGTTTACCTTGATGATATATTGGTGTATTCAAGGTTTAGGGAAGATCATGAGCAGCACTTAAGGATTGTTTTGCAAACCCTCCGAGAGAGAAAGTTGTATGCCAAACTTGGTAAATGTGACTTTTGGCTAGAGCAGATTTCCTTTCTGGACCATGTTGTATCGAAGGATGGGGTGTCAGTGGATCCATCCAAGATTGAGGCTATTATTCACAAAGATCAGAAGCTTTTTGGGTTTGGCTGGTTACTCAGGAGATTTGTAGAGGGTTTCTTTAAATTGGCTGCTCCGTTGACACGACTTACGAGGAAAATTATGGATTTTACATGGGATGAGGCGTATGAGAGGAGTTTTCAGGAATTTAAGTACAGATTAACCACCACGCCAGTTCTTATCATCCCTAACAGCTCAGGGAACTACTTTCTGTATACAGATGCTTCACATCAAGGACTAGGCGGTGTCTTGATGCAGAACAAAAGGGTAGTAGCTTATGGATCTAGACAGTTGAAAGATCATAAGAAGAACTACCCCATTCATGATTTAGAGTTGGCGACCGTAGTATTTGCGTTGAAGATATGGCACCACTACTTGTATAGTGAGAGATTTCAGATCTTTACGGATCATAAGAGTCTTAAGTATCTGTTCTCACAGAAGGAGTTAAATATGAGATAAAGAAGATGGTTAGAACTCCTCAAAGACTAAGATTGTAAGATTTTGTACCACCCGGGGAAGGCAAATGTGGTTACAAATGCATTGAGCAGAAAGAGTCTCGGGTTGGTATCGTACATGATGGTTAGAGAACACGAGTTGTTGAAACAATTCACGAATCTTAGTTTGGATATGACCCTACTTGAGATTGGCAGATATGAGATTATTGCGAGCTTAAGATTAGAACCGAACTTGATTCAGATGGAATACTAAGGTTCAGGATAGAATATATGTTCCTAAAGATTCAGAGTTGAGGAAGTTGATCTTATCAGAGGCTCACTCATCGAGATATACAGTATATCCGAGGAGTAGTAAAATGTATCAGAATCTCCGAAAGGTATATTGGTGGTCAGGAATGAAGAGAGACATAGTTGAGTATGTCGCTAGATGTCTCATTTGTCAGCAGGTAAAGGTTGAGCATCAGAAACCTGGAGGATTATTGCAACCTCTATCGATACCGACATGAAAGTGAGAGCACGTCACCATGGATTTTGTGATGGGATTACCAAGGACCCGTAAGAACCATGATGCAATATGGGTTATAGTAGATCAGTTAACGAAATTGACACACTTTTTAGCCATGAGATCTACAGATACCTTGAGTGCACTGGTGGACTTGTACGTACGGGAGATAGTGAGATTGCATGGAGTCCCAGTGAGTGTTGTTTCTGATAGGGATGCCCGCTTCACTTCTCACTTTTGGGGACATATTTAGGAAGCGATGGGGACCCAATTGAGTTTTAGCACCGCTTTTCATTCTCAGACAGATGGTCAGTCAGAAAGGACTATACAGACCTTGAAGGATATGTTGAGAGCGTATATGCTAGATTTTAGAGGCTCATGTGACGATCACTTGTCATTGATTGAGTTCGCCTATAATAACAGTTATCAGTCAAGTATTGGTATGGCCCTTTATGAGGCACTATATGGTCGTAGATGTCGATCACCCATTGGTTGAGAAGAAGTTGGTGACAGACAGTTGCTTGCTCCTGATTTGGTTAAACAAGCCTCCAAGGATGTTCAGATAATATGTGAGAGACTGTGAACATCTCAAAGTCGACAAAAGAGATATGCTGACAGGAGACAGAGACCACTTGAGTTTGATGTGGCTGAGTCCGTATTTTTGAGAATATCTCTTTCTAGGGGAATAACGAGTTTCGAGAAGAAAGAAAAATTAAGTCCTCTCTACATTGGTCCCTTTGAGATTTTGGATAGAGTGGGAGATAGACATATATGCTAGCCTTACCACCTGAGCTAACAGAAGTCCATAATGTCTTCCATGTTTCTATGCTTCGAAAGTACTACCTAGATCCAAAACATGTAATTAGCTATGAGCCATTGGAGCTCAATGAGGATATGTCGTATGTGGAGAAATCGATCCGGATATTGGACAGAAAAGAGAAGGTGTTGTGGAACAAAACGATTTTATTGGTTAAGGTCCTGTGGTAATATCATACATCGGAGGAAGCCACTTGGGAGTTAGGGGACCTGATGAAGGAGAAATATCCCCAACTTTTTTAGAAATGTAATACCCGTAAATTCCCATGTATTTGTTTTATGAAGATATAATGTACATGTACTTTTGTTACAAGTGTATAAGTGATAGGAGGATGTAAGGATTTTGAAAATTTAATGAAACATCCATGATTTCAAGTAGTGTGCACAAGTTTCATTAAACTATGAACTAGGTGGAATTGATGCCATTGTGTGTTAATTGTGCACGGATTGTAAATTGAGGTATGCAGTAAATAAGGATGAATGTACATTGAGAAATCTACAGAAAACTGCAGAAAATGAGGGTGCAGGGGATGAGAGATCGATCTTATATGAAGGAGAGATCGATCACCCCTCATGAAATGCCCAAAAATTGTCGAATGAACTAGGCAGATCAATCTCATGGGAAGACAGATCGATCTCCTTAAGTCTCTGTCTGGAAAGAATCGATCTCTCACAAGGCACAAATCGATCTTCTTAACTCTCGACCAAGAAGAGATCGATCTCCCCTAGGCGACATATTGATCTCATTAAGGTTCTGTAAGAAACAGATCGATCTCCTACAAAAGGCAGATCGATCTCCAAGAAGGGATTTGCCTGTGAACAGATCGATCTCATCATGTAAGAATATCGATCTGGTAGTAGTTGTGTTTGGTAAAAAGGATTACCAAACCTTGCAGAGATCGATATCCATAAGGACCAGATCGATCTTATGTCTCTGCATCTATAAGAAAGGTACAAGATTTGGACTGAAAACTCATATTTCTCCCACCAAACCCGCACTTGCCATTTTCTCTCAAAGATCCAAGCTTTCTCACTCTAAAAATCACTACATTCTAGCCAATTTTGGAAGAAGTTTAAGAAGGAAAAGTTGTTCCTTGAAGCAAGGAGAACAACATACCCGAAAATCACATATTGGTGTGACCAAGAGAAGGAGTTTTGGCTAACACAAGTTTGGCCAAGTTAAGGGGTAAGCTCTTCAACCTTCAAGCTTTAAATATGGATATCTAGACATTTGTGAGTTGGATAATATGTGAAATATGGATAGGAATGATGATTGTAGTGATGGGTGAGTAATATTAAGAGGGATTTATGAAGAGGAGTACAAATGGGAAATGTGAAATGTGGTTTTAAGTATTGGGAAGCATAAATAGCTAATTGGGTGACCATGTGTATGTTTAGAAGAAGGAAAAGAAAATAACTTAACGATTTATACTTGTAAATTGAAATATGTGGAATACGATTGACCCGGATTGCGAACGAAGCAAACAAGAAGAAGGAAATACGAGCGCGATTCGAGGTAAGGGACTGTATGTTAGCGATAGAGATATTCGTACATATTTTTACTATGATTTTGATAGTTATGACGCTAGAAATATTATGCTTAGCTATTGAACCATATGTGAGTGGAAATGTATTATGATATAATTTGTGAAAATGGGATGTGGGAAGGAAATTAGCCTGACATGCATGTTTTTAATGTTTTCACATCTATAAGATGTTTTGATGCTTTCTCAACCATGTATTGATTTTGACATTGAGAAATGATGATGGATATGTTGACTAGTTTTATATATTTAGCATGGGACGACATGCTACATAAATAAACATGTTTTGAGTTTTTTAAAGAGAGAATAGCCACTTATCGGATTTGAGATGTGAATTGGTGTTGGAGCTCTAGTTCGCACCCGTTTTAATGATTTTGACTATGCTAGAGTTTCACTCGTATATGTCTACGTGTTTGATAAATCGTGCTGGAGCGTGACTCGCATGTGGTTTTATAATGATGATGTGCTGGAGTTTATCTCGCACATGTTTCTATGGTTTTGATGTCGTGCTAGAGTTTAACTCGCACGATGGATTTGAGAAAGGTGCTGGAGTATTGCTCGCACCGGTTTTTACTGAGTTGAGATAATACAGTGCTGGAAGCTGTTGCTCGCACTGAGATATACCGTGCTGGAGCCTTGCGATGTCTGTGTGTCACGCTGATTGCTCGCCTGATATATGAGACATGGTTTAGGATGATGAATCCATTGGAGTTGGTAGATGGACTGGGTCCACGATTGTACGTTGAACTGTGTAGTTGTCCGTTGGTATACTGTAAGACCCGAATTTTTGTATTATTTCTTGAAGAATATATCATTTGAATATATAATTATGATATATCGATCAATAAGGAAGAAATAATACAATTTCGAGTTTATCTGATGTAATTAAAAATCGGTAAGTTTTAAAATACCGAAATAAGAGCTAGGGTAAATTCGAAATAAACCGAATAAATTTTGGTCAAACAGATTGAAAATATGGACTCAGAACGCGAAAATATAGGGAATCCAAGAAGGGAAGTTAGTCCGAAAAATGATAACCCGAAAATTTTCCCACAATGAGAATTTATCTCCGAAATAAAGAGAAATAAATTATATTTCCAGAGAAATAATAAAAATAGAATATGATGTACATATATATCTATTTTTCGAAGCAAAATTAAATAAAATATATGTACACAGGTATGAATATTAATGTATAAAAATACATTATGGTAATATGATATTATTATAATAATACAAAATAATTGTTTATTATTATTATAATAATATTATATTAAAATATATTATTTAATTAGGTATTATATTATATTATATTATATTATATTATATTATATTATAGTATAATATAATATAATATAATATAATATATAAAGGAAAAAAAAAGATAAAGGAGAAATCTGAAAAAAAAAAGAAGAAAGAAAATCGAAAAAAAAGGAAAACAGAAGCAAAAACGCGAGAGAGAGAGAGAGCCGAGGAACCGAAGCCCGACGCCTGCCTTCTGTCTCCGGTGAGCAACGGCCGGCACAGGAGAGCGCGAGACCACCGACGAGTGACGATCGGCAACCCAAGAGGCTACTGGACGTCGGCACGCGTCGTGAGAGCTGCCGAAAAGGCAGATCGGGGAGGAGAAGCCCGCGAGAGAGAAAAGGGAGATTCGTCGGCACCGACGACGATCTGGGCCGAGCCAAGCTAGGCGAATCTTCCTCAGGCCGAGGCGCACCCAACGGTGGTCGACCCACGCCGAGAACCGACCGGCAGCACCGGCAACGGCCAATTCCTCACTGAACCGGATCGGACCGGTTCAGTGTGAAAGGGGTTGAACCGGTCCGAACCGGTTTAAGAGGAGAGAGAAAAAAGAGAGAGAAAAAAAAATTTTAAAAAAATTCAGTGTTATCCCTACACAACAGTAGACTGGTAAGTGGTCGAAAATCGATCGAATTATTTTTCGAATAATTAATTTGAATTTATTTTAGACCGAAATTAACCGATTTAAATATATATTACTGTGTATCGAAAAAAGGGTAGGCGACGTGTACAAGTTCAAGCGGATCTCGACTTACGTGCCACCAAGGAAAGATTCGACTTCCGAGAATACATCCGGAGCCAATTAGACTGCATAATCTGAGTGGATCGAGGAAATTAAATTCGCAGTCTACACATTTTGAGGTAAGGGACTTATGTAAGCTATAGAGATAGCTATACGTATGTTTTCTTATCTACTGTGTGCAATGTATGCGATAAATATATAGATATCGATATATCTAATTAGAAAACTACGTATAAGAATAAGTCAAATGACAAGTTGCATGATTTCTATGATTGTGTGAAAATAGGTTCTTACAAACGTTTTGAGAAAGAATGATAATAGACAGGCTCCCGGTTTAACCAAGTGCATGTAATGTGTTTTAAAGAGTGACTGAAGGGAGAATTGCCTTCTCACTCATGACTATACATGGAGCCTTTCTATTTATTTTCTGTGTGAAATAGTGCTAGAGCATGAGAGGCAACGGTAGATTGACCAGTCTCACTCGCATATTATTTTCAAAAGGATTTTGAGAAAAGCTAAAGAGTGCTCGATGCCTCGAGTAATACTGTATGTTCCACTCGAGCTGCTTGCACTAGATTTTGGGAATCATGCTAAAGACTCGAGTATTGCTGTGTATCTTGCTCTGATTATGCTCGCATGTGACCCTCTTGATTTAAAGTGATGAGATAACAGTGCTTGATGCCTCGGTAATACTGTGTGTTCCATCCGAGAGCTCGCATTCGTGTTCGATGCCTCAGATATACTGTGTTCTACTCTAAGTTGCTCGCACGTAGTCTCTTGAGCATCTGTGTGACAATGAAAATCGTGCTTGATGCCTTGATAATACTGTGTGTTCCATTTGAGAGCTCGCACGAGAGTTTATGAATTTTTGTGTGATGGATAAACCGTGCTAGAGCCGTCGTGGGTTGTTGTATGTCTGACACTGATCTGCTCGCACGTGGTTTTGAGACAACGGAAATGGGTGATAAGGATCCACGGGAGCACGATGTACCGTGAGCGTTAGCCATGGGGTACGATGTGCCGTGACTATCTGTGTGATATCTGTGTGATGCTGAATGGTTGATCCGCCTCCCCAAGCGTAGGATTCCCGCACACCTGATCAGTGTAGCCTGGAATCTGACTATGGCCATAAGTCTTGATAAGTCTACTGTATCTGTGTGATACGATATTGTCACTACTGTGTGAGGTGACAGATGTCTTCCCTTGCTGTGTGTCTGGGGATATGTTAACCCATGATTTATGTCTCAACATGTAACTGATTTACAAAGTATAAAGCATTTTCTATATGTGCTCTGTGTGAATAGATTATGTTGTGTAAACCTGTGTGGTTTTGAAAAATGATCTATGTAAAACTGTGTGATACTGTGTGAAGTTAAACCTGTATAGTTTTAAATGATAAACTGAGTGGATATGCATATACCCATCTAGCGAATTAATGATTTCGCATTGATGGAAGTTGTTTTTAAAGAACATGCATATTATTTTATAAGGAAAATGAACATGTATGTATTTTAGCATGTAGATAGTGTGGTTATCTATCTGCTTGCATATTTTTCTTACTGAGCGCGTTATGCTCACCCCTTTATTTCTCCTCCACAGATACTACGCAGTAGTGAGTACTGCTGTCGTCCCTGCTACGGTGTTCTCTAGTTACCCAGTTGTACAAAAAGGTATACACTACTGAAAAAAATGTATCCTGTAAATTAATGCACAGTCTAGTAATATTTTGTACGAAAGGGTTGTATAAATTAATAGAAACTGAGGTAAACGCTTCCGCATAGTTATAACAGTACAGTTTCTATTCTCTTTCATATATTATAATGAATTATATGAGAGGTCAATTGGATTTGACTCACAGCCCAACTGTAAGTGGTAAGTAACAAGGTAAATTCACGAGAAGAGGGTAGGGGTTGTGACAGAATGGTATCAGAGCAGAGTTGGTCTGATGTGAGTCATTAAGAAATTATACATCCCTAAAGTACTGTGCATTATTAGGTTACGAATATGTATACCAAGCTGAAAAATGTGACTGAGACACTTATTTGAGTATGCAGGATGTCCGATAGACGACGTACTCGTAGAGGAGAGAGTTCACGCTCTCAGGGGCATAGAGATGAGCCCGAGAGGCGTAGTGGGTCTAGTACTCGTAGAGATCCACCAGAGCTTAGTGAGGCTACTGAGGCCCGTATAGCGCAGTTACAGCACAGTGTAGACATGGTTATGGAGATGTTTACACAAGCTATGGCCAGAATGGAGGGTAGAGGGGAAAACCCTATTGGTCAGGCTGCTGCACCTGAGAGAGATGAGCCTGCACAGCCTGCACCGAGACCTCAGGTTGCAGAGGTAATGATACCTATACCTCACCCAGTTCAGGACATTCCCCCACCAGTTGAGGATTCTGTAGCTCCACGACAGGTTGGTAGTGAGGGAATTTATGATTGTGATCTAGGAAGACTGAGAGAGTTCTGAAAATTCAGACCACCTTCGTTTAGTGGGGTGAAGAACCTAGTGTCAACTGAGCATTGGATACACAGTATGGAGAAGCTCTACCGATTCTTCCATTACTTCGACACAGAGAAGGTCACCTTTGCGGCTTTTGTATTAGAGGATAAGGCCGAGCATTGGTGGATGGCTACACAGCCGATGTTGAGTGCCCGACACTCGGTCGTGACTTGGGACATATTTCTGGATGTCTTCCGGAGGCAGTACATTCCAGCCACTGCACGGAGAAAGATGTAGATGGAGTTCATGACATTAACTCAGGGGAACCAGACAGTGGATAAGTATGAATCTGGATTCACATCCCTGGGTAGATATAATACAGTGACTATGGGCCTGGAAGAGAGAAAGGTTCAAAAATTCCTTGAGGGACTGAGACCTTCCATTAGAGCTCGACTAGCTCCACTGGACATTACCACCTATGATGAGGCAGTACGCAGAGCTCAGCTATGTGAACAAGATTTTGAGTTGCATGCCTCGGAGTTGAGTAAGAGTGGTAAGGGCAGAGATAGAGATCGAAAGAGATCGGCTGATGATAGAGGGTTCAAAAAAGGTCGAAGGTTTTTCGGTAAGGGGCCTAAAATTGAGGAGATGCAAGAGGGGCCTGTAAAGTCTCCAGTTCATCCAGTACCGAGGGCCACGGGTATTATTATTGGTGGACCCAGACCTACCACCGAGCAATCCTGGATGGTAGATATCATGGGGGTAGACCATGCCCTATGACAAGATTATGCTATAGATGTCATAAAGCAGGGCACATAGCTCGTGAATGCCCAGAGTTAATTGATACAGCCCCACAGAAAGGTAAAGAGCCAGAGAAGACTACAGGTGAGACACCTACACCTAAGAGGAAAGCCACAGCTGAAGAGAAAGGGAAACAAGCTGTTGGTCATGAGCGAGTGTTTGCTTTGGACCAGGCTTCTACAGAGGCTTTTAAGAATGTGATAAAAGGTACCATCCTAGTATTTGATTTTAAAGCATTAGCATTGATTGATCCTAATGCCATGCATTCATTCATATCGCCTACTTTTGCCTGTAATTTGATTAAACATGTAATACCTGTACCTCTTGGTAGGACTTTACTTATAAGTACTTTACTTAGAGAGAATGTAATGATAGAATATGTCTGTAATGGTTGTAAACTGAAAGTAGGGGAAAAGGAGATGTTAGCCAATCTGATTTTGTTAAACATGAGAGATTTTGATGTAATCTGAGGAATGAATTGGTTAGCTGTAAACCAAGCCATCTTAAACTGTTATGCTAAGACAGTAATGTTTTCTACCCCTGAAAAGCATGTTGTAAGCTTTACAAAGTAAGGAAAGAAATAGTAAATTATATCTAAAGACGGATGTTTTACTAATCAAATGTGATTGTGATGTGTTGAAGATTTTATAGCCTATGTGGTTGATTTGGATAAGGTGTATCCGGATATGGTTGACATCTCAGTGGTGGAAGAATTCCTTGATGTCTTTCCGAAAGAGTTACCAAGATTGCCACCAGATAGAGAGATGAGATTCTGTATTGATTTGGTGCCTGGAACTGAACCGATATCCAAACCACCGTATCGAATGGCTCCAGTGGAACTGGAGGAGCTACAGAAACAGTTGCAAGAGCTGTTGGACAAGGGGTTTATCAGACCGAGTGTATCACCTTAGGGAGCACCGGTTCTATTTGTAAGGAAGAAGAAATATGAGAGTCTTCAACTGTGTATAGATTACCAATTATTGAACAAGGCTACCATTAAGAACAAATATCCTCTTCCACGGATAGATGATCTATTGGATCAGTTGCAGGGAGCACAAATCTTTTTGAAGATTAATCTGAGGTCTGGGTATCATCAGTTGAGAATTCGGAGTGGAGATGTATCCAAGACAGCGTTCAGGACCTAGTAGGGCCATTATGAATTTTTGATTATACTAATTGGGTTGACGAATGCTCCTGTAACGTTTATGGCTCAATGAATAATGTGTTTAAGCCATACCTGGATAGATTCGTGATTGTCTTTATAGATGACATATTAGTGTACTCGAAGTCCAGGGAAGAGCATACGCAGCATTTGAGAACAGTATTGCAGACCCTCCAAAATCAGGAGTTGTATGCTAAACTGGATAAGTGTGATTTCTGGCTGTGTAAAATATCATTTTTGAGTTATGTAGTCTCGAGAGACGGGGTACAATGGATCCGTCTAAGATAGAGGCTGTGGAACAATGGGATAGACCCAAGACGGTTACAGAAATCTGAAGTTTTTTGGGTTTAACAGGTTATTACCGACGATTTGTCGAAGGATTCTCTAAGTTGGCTGCTCTGTTAACTCGTCTCACCCGAAAAAATGTGACATTCGAGTGGGATGATGAGTGTTAGAAAATTTTTTACGAGTTAAAATATAGACTGACCACCACACCTATTCTCACCATAACCACCAGTTCAGGAGGTTACTCAGTGGACACAGATGCCTCTAGACAGGGATTGGGTTGTATGTTGATGTAGGATGGGAAGGTAGTAGCCTATGGATCCAGACAGTGTAAGGACCATGAGAGGAACTACCCGACCCATGATTTAGAGTTGGCAGCCGTAGTATTTGCATTGAAAATATGACACCACTAATAATACGGTGAGAAATTTTAGGTGTATATAGATCATAAGAGCCTCAAATATCTGTTTTCATAGAAAGAGTTAAATATGAGGCAGAGATGATGTATATAGCTTCTAAAAGATTATAAGTGCGAGATATTGTACCATCCAGGAAAGGCTAATGTTGTGGCTGATGCCTTGAGTAGAAAGAGCCTCAGAATGGTATCGCACATGATGGTCAGGGAATATGAGCTGCTCGAGCAATTTGCTCACCTCAGGTTGGATATAGGCCCTCTTGATATTAACAGAGACTGTGTGATAGCTAGCCTGCAAGTGAAATCGGATTTGATTGACCGGATACGACAGGCTCAGCTAGTCGATTCGCTGTGTGATGATCATGTTAGTCAGATTCAGAGGGGTGATGTGGTCGATTTCTTTGTGAGTGATGATGACCTACTGAGGTTTAGAGGCAGAATTTGCATTCCCAATGACCCGAAACTAAAAAGGTTGATATTAACTGAAGCTCATTCATCGAGATACATATTGCATTCGGGAGGTAATAAGATGTACTAAAAACCTCCGAAAAGTGTATTGGTGGTTAGGCATGAAAAGAGATATCGCAGAGTTTATGGCAAGATGTCTAGTATGTCAGCAAGCAAAGGTAGAGCATCAGAAGCTTGCAGGATTGTTGCAGCCTCTACCAGTACCAACATGGAAATGGGAGCATGTCACCATGGATTTCATCATGGGATTGCCGAAGACTAAGAGGAACCATGATGCTATCTGGGTAGTGGTTGACAGATTGAAAAAAATTCGTTCACTTTCTAGCTATGAAATCTACAAATACTTTGTGTAGTTTGACAGAGTTGTATGTACGGGAAATAGTGAGACTACATGGTGTTCAAGTGAGTATCGTATCAGATAGGGATTCCCGCTTCACTTTTCACTTTTGGAAACAATTTCAGGAAGCTATGGGAACCCGATTGAGTTTCACTACAGCTTTCTATCCTCAAATCGATGGCCAATCAGAGAAAACCATCCAGACGTTAGAGAATATGTTGAGAGCAAGTGTTATAGATTTTAAAGGTTCATGGGATGATCACTTGCCATTAGCCGAATTTACTTATAAAAACAGTTACCACTCGAGTATTGGGATGGTACCATATGAGGCATTGTATGGTAGACGGTGTCGTTCTCCTGTTGGTTGAGAAGAAGTGGGTGATAGGAAAGTTTTTGCTCCCGATTTAGTGCAGCAAGCCTCTGAGGTTGTTCAGTTGTTATGTGAGAGATTGAGGACAGCTCAGAGCAGACAGAAGAGTTATGCTGACACGAGACTGAGGCCATTAGAGTTCACTGTAGGTGATTTGGTGTTCTTGAGAGTTTCTCATTCAAAAGGGATTATGAGGTTCGGTAAGAAGGGTAAGTTGAACCCTCGGTGTATCGGACCATTTGAGATACTGGGGCGAGTGGGAGATAAGGTTTATAGAATTGCGTTGCCACCGGAGTTGGCTAGCATTCATAATGTCTTACATGTATCGATACTTCGAAAGTACCATCTAGATCCAAGTCATGTGATTTGGTATGAGCCATTAGAGCTCAAAGATAATTTGACATATGTAGAGAGACCGATCCAGATACTGGAGAGGAAAAAGAAAGTGCTACGGAATAAGATGATTCCGCTTGTTAAGGTTCTCTGGTAGCATCATAATTCAGAGGATGCTACCTGGGAGTTAGAGAACCTGATACGGGAGAAGTACCCCCAAATTTTTGAAGAGTAACTTAGTTCTAATTTGGAGGACCAAATTTCTTAAGGGGGGAGGAAATGTAAGACCCGAATTTTTGTATTATTTCTTGAAGAATATATCATTTGAATATATAATTATGATATATCGATCAATAAGGAAGAAATAATACAATTTCGAGTTTATCTGATGTAATTGAAAATCGGTAAGTTTTAAAATATCGAAATAAGAGCTAGGGTAAATTCGAAATAAACCGAATAAATTTTGGTTAAACAGACTGAAAATATGGACTCAGAACGCGAAAATATAGGGAGTCCAAGAAGGGAAGTTAGTCCGAAAAATGATAACCCGAAAATTTCTCCACAATGAGAATTTATATCCGAAATAAAGAGAAATAAATTATATTTTCGAAGAAATAATAAAAATAGAATATGATGTACATATATATTTATTTTTCGAAGAAAAATTAAATAAAATATATGTACACGGGTATGAATATTAATGTATAAAAATACATTATGGTAATATGATATTATTATAATAACACAAAATAATTGTTTATTATTATTATAATAATATTATATTAAAATATATTATTTAATTGGGTATTATATTATATTATAGTATAATATAATATAATATAATATATAAAGGAAAAAAAAGACGAAGGAGAAATCTGAAAAAAAAAAGAAAGAAAGAAAATCGAAAAAAAAGGAAAACAGAAGCAAAAACGCGAGGGGGAGAGAGAGAGAGCCGAGGAACCGAAGCCCGACGCCTGCCTTCCGTCTCCGGTGAGCAACGGTAGGCGCAGGAGAGCGCGAGACCACCGACGAGTGACGATCAGCAACCCAAGAGGCTACTGGACGCCGGCACCCGCCATGAGAGCTGTCGGAAAGGCAGATCGGGGAGGAGAAGCCCGCGGGAGAGAAAGGGAGATTCGTCGGCACCGACGACGATCTGGGCAGAGCAAAGCCAAGCGAACCTTCCCCCGGTCCAGGTGTACCCAACGGTAGCTGACCCACGCTGAGAACCGACCGGCAGCGTCGGCAACGGCCAATTCCTCACTGAACCGGATCGAACCGATTCAGTGTGAAAGGGGCTGAACCGGTTCGAACCGGTTCAATAGGAGAGAGAAAAAAATTTTGAAAAAAAATTCAGTGTTATCCCGACACAACAGTAGACTGGTAAGTGGTTGAAAATCGGTCGAATTATTTTTTGGATAATTAATTTGAATTTATTTTAGACCGAAATTAATCGGTTTAAATATATATTACTGTGTAGCGGAAAAAGGGTAGGCGACGTGTACAAGTTTGAGCGGATCTCGACTTACGTGCCATCAAGGAAAGATTCGGCTTTCGAGAATACATCTGGAGCCAATTAGACTGCATAATCCGAGTGGATCGAGGAAATTGAATTCGCAGTCGACACATTTCGAGGTAAGGGACTTATGTAAGCTATAGAGATAGCTATACGTATGTTTTCTTATCTACTGTGTGCAATGTATGCGATAAATATATAGATATCGATATATCTAATTAGAAAACTACGTATAAGAATAAATCAAATGATGAGTTGCATGACTTCTATGATTGTGTGAAAAGAGGTTTTTGCAAACGTTTTGAGAAAGAATGATAATAGACAGGCTCCCGATTTAACCAAGTACATGTAATGTGTTTTAAAGAGTGACTGAAGGGAGAATTGCCTTCTCACTCATGACTATACATGGAGCCTTTCTATTTATTTTTTGTGTGGAATAGTGCTAGAGCATGAGAGGCAACGGTAGATTGACCAGTCTCGCTCGCACATTATTTTCAAAAGGATTTTGAGAAAAGCTAAAGAGTGCTCGATGCCTCGAGTAATACTGTATGTTCCACTCGAGCTGCTTGCACTAGATTTTGGGAATCATGCTAGAGCCTCGAGTATTGCTGTGTATCTTACTCTGATTATGCTCGCATGTGACCCTCTTGATTTAAAGTGATGAGACAACAGTGCTTGATGCCTCGGTAATACTGTGTGTTCCATCCGAGAGCTCGCATTCGAGTTCGATGCCTTAATATACTGTGTTCTACTTTGAGTTGCTCGCACGTAGTCTCTTGAGCTTCTGTGTGACAATTAAAACCGTGCTTGATGCCTCGATAATACTGTGTGTTTCATTCGAGAGCTCGCACGAGAGTTTATGAATTTTTGTGCGTGCTAAAGCCGTCGTGGGTTGCTGTATGTCTGACACTGACCTGCTCGCACGTGGTTTTAAGACAACGGAAATGGGTGATAAGGATTCACGGAAGCAAGATGTACCGTGAGCGTTAGCCATGGGGTACGATGTGCTGTGACTATCTGTGTGATATCTGTGTGATGCTGAAGGGATGGTTGATCCGCCTCCCCAAGCGTAGGATTCCCGCACACCTGATCAGCGTAGCCTGGAATCCGACTATGGCCATAAGTCTTGATAAGTCTACTGTATCTGTGTGATACGATATTGTCACTACTGTGTGAGGTGACAGATGTCTTCCCTTGCTGTGTGTCTGGGGATATGTTAACCCATGATTTATGTCTCAACATGTAACTGATTTACAAAGTATAAAGCATTTTCTATATGTGCTCTGTGTGAATAGATTATGCTATGTAAACCTGTGTGGTTTTGAAAAATGATCTATGTAAAACTGTGTGCTACTGTGTGAAGTTAAACCTGTATAGTTTTAAATGATAAACTGAGTGGATATGCATATACTCATCTAGCGAATTAATGATTTCGCATTGATGGAAGTTGTTTTTAAAGAACATGCATACTGTCTTATAAGGAAAATGAACATGTATGTATTTTAGCATGTAGATAGTGTGGTTATCTACCTGCTTGCATATTTTCCTTACTGAGCGCGTTATGCTCACCCCTTTATTTCTCCTCCACAGATACTACGCAGTAGTGAGTACTGCTGTCGTCCCTGTTACGGTATTCTCTAGTTACCCAGCTGTACAAAAAGGTATACACTACTGAAAAAAATGTATCTTGTAAATTAATGCACAGTCTAGTAATATTTTGTACGAAAGGGATGTATAAATTAATAGAAACTGAGGTAAACGCTTCCGCATAGTTATAACAGTCCAGTTTCTATTCTCTTTCATATATTATAATGAATTATATGAGAGGTCAATTGGATTCGACTCACAGCCCAACTGTAAGTGGTAAGTAATAAGGTAAATTCACGAGAAGAGGGTAGGGGTTGTGATATATACTATGTACCGTCCTGGGTGCAAGTGAGTACAAGTATCGCGTAGATGACACATGACGTACCTTGTACCGTGAGTATATGAGATATGAGGAGATTAGGTTGATTAAGATGAGCCGGAGGGTAGGACTGACCCATCCCCCTTCAGGTGAAGTGATGCCCTGTGCACACCTGATCAGTGAGGCTTGGGATCACTGACTATGGTCATATATCGTGGATATTAGATTGTCGAGAATTCCATGCCTGTCTCAGAGATAAGAGAAATTGAGAAAACTCATAAATGAAAGAGATTTGACGAAAAGAAATGGTTTGATAAATCTCTTGATTTGAATGTTCGTGTTATGATAGCACTATTTATGACATGTTTTCAAATGGAAATATCGTATACTTGTTTTCATGAAAATGCTTATGTGAGAAGTAATGTTTAAATGCATTTTATAGTAATATTTCCATTTATATTGAAACATGGTTTTGTTTATGCATGCATGAGCTATGTAGATAGTACAATATCTACCTGTTAGTATCTTTTTCCTTACTGAACTGTGGTTTGCTCATCCCACTAGTTTTTCCCCTCCAGATACTGAGAAGTAGGACAGTGCAGTGGTCTCTAGATTCCTTTTGGGTTGGACAGCTTCCGCCAATTGCAAATGTATAAGATTTGTATACACACGAGCATTTTGAATCTATTATAATGTATCGCACAGTTATGAATTGAAGTTGTAAACAGTTGTATGGAGATGTTATGTAAAGATATTATATTAAACAATTGATTTTGTATATCTACACACACCTGGGAGTGTGAATTAACGTTTTAAATATTTTCGCTGTAAATGAATGGAATTTAGTAATTACATTGACTCACAGCCCAACAGTAGTAGCGTATGTATGGATAAAGGGCACCCGAAATCGGGGTATGACATGAGCGTACAAAACAAAGTAAACAAAAGAATTTCATTTGAATAATAGCGCAAATAAATGCAAAATGATTAAATGCAGAATCAAGTGAAGGAGAGCAAAATACTCACCAGGTGGCTGACAAATTGATCGAGTATGAGACTTGTTTGTTGACAGGAATGAATCTTGTCCGACAGTTCACTGAGCCGAATCAGTACAGATCACACTGTTTTAAAAGGCTCAAAAGAGAGATAAGAATCCTTTGCATGAAATGTGCTAGTGTGTACCAATGATGTATCAGAGTGGACTGTATCTCGAGCAGTAGTAACAACAAGATCGATTAGATGCATACGAGCAGAGGACATTGCAAAAGAGCTTTCCATTGCTCGAGAAACACATAACAAAGTTTGGTTTATATTTATGTTACCATGAAGAATGCTTTTATAATCTCTATTTTTACACCTTTGATTCCTATGATAATGACTTCGCTCTAGCCTACATTTTTTACTCGACTCTTTATCAATCATTGCTAAGTACTTAACAACAAAACTTGATACTGAAATAACACAAAACATAGACAGGCAAGGAACAACATGAAAATACAGAACAAAAACCATATGTTTAAAAAATAGAGCAAATAAAAAAACTCAAAGAATGAAAAGACAAGATGGCCAACATAAGTAGCACAGGAGATTGTGAGAAGCACATCAAAAGGTGAAAAACAAATGCACCAAATTTGCATGTTGCATCATAAAAATACAAGTGAAATTCAATAAATGAGACACAACAATTAATGAAGAGAAGCTAGAACAATAAGAGAAAAAAAAGAATAAAGATGTAAAAATAAAGCACAATAATGATCCACAATACCAAACAAAGAGAGTGAAAAAAACATGAATACTAAGATAGGCTAAGAATGGCAAAAATCAGACAAAGCAGCCAACTTTCACATGATGAAAAACAAAAGGAAGGAAAAACATATACCTTGAAAAGAATAGCACCTATCAAATCTTGGAGGACCAACCCAAAGTCGAGCTATAAGAATGCACAACAGGGAAATCATAACTGAGTCAAATGCAGGAAACACAAAGAAAACCAAAAATAGAAATCACCAACACTGATCAGATGTGCCAAAATCTAGCAAAAAAATTGGCAAATAAAACATGCGCTTGATCTTGCAAAGACACGAAACAAAAAATATCAAATAACAGCAAAGCACCTGACACAAAAGAGCCGAGAACTAAAATGAAGACAATATCAAAATTGAACGAACAACACCACGCTCAACAAAAATCACAGACATGATCCAACAGAACAACAAAACAAAAATGCAACAACATGATACCTAAGAAAGCAAGCGAAAAAATGAGCATCAAGATAGCATAAGAATGACAAAAATCAGAGAAAGCAACCAAGTTTCACCAGAATGCACAACAAAATAAAGGAAAAAATATATACCTTGAAAACAGTAGGACGTATCCAATCTTGGAGAAACAACACAAAATTGGGCCACAAGGATGCAGAAGGCAAAAATCACAACTGAGTGAAAATAGAGGGAACACAGAAAATAGCAAAAATAGATATCACAATCACTGACCAGTTGCGACAAAACTCAGCAACCAAAATGTGAAAAAATATGGGTATTATCGTGCAAAGACATTAAACAAAAAATTGTCAAACATTACACAAGCACCTGCTAAAAAAATAGGACAAAAAGAATAGAGCACCAAAGAAGGCATCTTATAACAGGCGAAAATGGAAACCAAGACAAAATCTAAACCGAACAAACTTCACCAGGCTGAACAGAAAGCACAAACCTGATCCAACAGAATAAAAAAATACAATTGAAAGAACACAACCTATGAGCATTAAAATATAAAAGATTCTCACTCAATTTATTAAAACGAAATATTTATTAAATAAAATATGTGGGACAAAATTTTATAAATCTTTAAAAAATTAATTAATTTTATTGATATTTAGTTTTAAGGGTTTATATATTTATTAATTTTATTCATTAATGAGTTTTTTTTTTTTTGTAATTGACTAACTATTTAGATAGACGGTGAGATTGGATTCAATAAGATTGAAAATAATGAAAAGATACTTAAAAATATAACTTTTTTAATAAAATAATAATAGTTTTTATGGAATGACGGGGTAATTTTATCCTCTCAAATTTTATCTTTTAGTGAAGGGATCGCGTCTCAATGAAGGCAATCAGTCACCAAAACTAAGTTTAAGAGCTAATTTAGATGAACGAAACAATTGGTTTTAGTAAGATAAAAAAGATGAAATGATTATTAAAAATATATGTATTTTAATAAAAAAATAAAAAAAATGATATAAAGGTAACTTTACCTTTTAATTTTTCGTCAATTTTCCCTTATCCCACCACACTTACCGAGTTATAGTTTATTGAGAATCCAAACTCATGGTAAGAATGCATATCATTGGATAATGAAACCCAAACATATTATAATCAGGCTTAATAACTAAATATGTTATCAACTTTTTGAATAAATAAATATAAACTTTTATATTTTATTTACTGTAAATAAATTTTTAATTTTTTAAAATTATTTAATTAAATTTAAATATAGTAAATATTTTAAGTGATAGTCAACTAAACTATTTACATTAACCTCTACATAAAATATTTAAATAATAATTAATATTATTTAATAAATTTAAATTTAATTATATAATTTTAAAATATCAAAATTTGAATAGAAAATGAAAAAAAAAAAAACAGTAAATAGCTTTTTGGAGTAAAAACAAAACAGCAAACACAAAGAGATAGCGAGATCGAGAAAGATATCTAGAGCATCCGAGCTGGCAAGAAGCAGAGATACTAAAGCCCCACATAAACAAAAATACTTCCCTCTAAGACCGTCAAAGCATGTGGAAACACAACATGCCACGTACACAACAATGGTGTCCACGTTTCTCCACGTGGCACCCATAGGAGGGTTGCCAAGATCGCGCGCAACATCAGCCTCTTATCCAGCAAAATCCCATTAGTTCTCCCCTACAATTCTCTCTCCTTCACTTTCTTCCTCTGCCCCAAACGGCTAATGAACGTCTTTCTTTTTGAAACGCCATGACTGCCATAGCAACTTCGGGCGCTTTGACCTTGCCAATCTCTGTACGCAGATCATGCAAGATTAGTTCTAAAAAGGTACTGTTTTCTGCTTTTTTATGGGATTACTTTATCTGGGTAGTTGTTGAATTTCGAAGAAAATTTAGTTTTACAGTGGTTTACTTGTCTTTTTTTTTGCTGTGAAGCCGGAAAGTTTGGTTTTTGATTTATCTTTAAGACGAAAGTATCTGGGTCAATTCTAAATTTTATTGAAGTTGCATGATCCTTAAGTATATTGCATTTTTTTATAGGTTTAATAGAGTCACTTGCAAGCAGTAGTGGAAAATAAACTTAAGCTAAGTAAATGTATGACATTTCTGCTAAAATTTACGTGCACACTTTCCGACTTTAATAATTCAAATATGTTTGTTGATTTGACAGTGTCTTTACTAGCTTAGACAGTGCTTTCAAGTTTCAACCTTGGAAATCATTGTTGTTTGTTTGTTTATTTATCATTCTTGTGTAATTTTGGTTAATAAAAAATTAAAGTCAGTTGATCTTGGCTTATATACAGAGATTGGTGCAGTTTCAGTGCGTTAGAGGAGGCTTTGGGGTGTTTGCTGTGTTAGGGGAAGAAAGTAGCTTGGGGGATAAGAAGAGCCGATGGGGCACGCTCTTTGATGTAGAGGATCCAAGGTCTAAAGTCCCACAATGTAAAGGGAAGTTCTTAGATGTATATCAGGCCTTGGAGGTGGCTAGATATGATATTCGGTACTGTGATTGGCGGGCTCGGCAAGATTTGCTTACAATCATGCTTCTTCATGAAAAGGTCTTCTTCAATCTCAACCTGATTTTCTTCTTTCTGAGAATTCAGAACTTGTTCTAAGCTTATTGACTTGTTCTATTTTTTGAACTTTTTTTTTTCAATTTAAGTTTTTGTTTCTTTATTATGGTAGTTCTCACTGTGTTGGATATGGTTGTAGGTAGTGGAAGTTTTGAATCCTCTAGCTCGCGAATGCAAGTCTATTGGCACCATGAAAAAGGAGCTTGTAGAACTGCAAGGAGAATTGGCACAAGCTCACAAACAGGTAGGCAAAAAATTAGCAGTTAAATAAACTGAGATAGATAAAAATTGCACAGGAGGTTCCAACTCTGGTGTCATAACCAAATTTAATTTTGGTCCTTGAGAAATAACAGGTACATATATCTGAAGCAAGGGTTGCCACTGCTTTGGATAAACTAGCTTACATGGAGGAGTTGGTTAATGATAAACTATTAGAAGATAGAACCTCAACAGAATCCAACCTAGCATCCACTTCTTCTATTGCGCCAACACAATCTTTGGATGTCAGGAAGAGGAAGTTGCCCCGGAAAAGCTTGGACGTGTCAGGTCCGGTTCCTCTATATCACCCCCGTTTGAAGAATTTCTGGTATCCTGTTGCTTTCTCCGCTGATCTGAAGGATGACACTATGGTAAGCTACAGGTCAAAACTATAATATAACAACTAAAGTTTGGCCTAGCGATTGTTACTCCTCCTTAGAAGGGATTAGGTCCAATGTTCGATTCTCCCTTCCTCCACTGTACCTCCTTAGAACAAAAATAAATACTATTATATTGCTTATCATCTCAGATACCGATCAGTTTATGTCATGTCACAACATATTGACAACTATCCTCATTCTGCATGAGGTTGATAGGTACCAGTGCTTCCTTTTATTTTGCTTTCTTGTGGCAATTGGTTTAGCTATCTTCTATTGTGCTTTTGATGTGGTTTCATTGCAATTTTTGTATTTTTCATTTCCCAATAATTGACAGATGTTCTCTTACTAATGTCTCTCATTTCAGATTCCAATTGATTGCTTTGAAGAGCCATGGGTTCTTTTTCGTGGAAAAGATGGGAATCCAGGATGTGTCCAGAACACCTGTGCACATAGAGCATGTCCTCTTCACCTTGGTTCAGTGAATGAGGGTCGTATCCAATGTCCATACCATGGTTAGTAAGAATTTAGGAAGTTTACAGTAATTCTAACATATTTTTCTGAAAATGGAGAGACATGTAAGAATGAATGGTTTACACGCTATATATGCTTGGAGAGATATCCAATCCATTGTGTTTAACCAAAAGTTGTATAAAATTTTCTAATTCTTGAAACATTTTTTGATATATCAGGATGGGAATACACAACAGATGGAAAATGTGAAAAAATGCCATCTACGCAATTACTTGATGTGAAGATAAGGTCATTGCCATGCCTTGAGAAAGAGGGTATGATCTGGATTTGGCCTGGTGATGACCCAGCGGCGGCAATCCTTCCTTCCTTACAACCTCCTTCTGGATTTGAAATTCATGCTGAGGTATGCTATAGATGTTTTTAAAGGCTATTGTGATTGCAAGAATCATGTGAACTTTGCTCAAGTGACTCAATAAAAATGTTGGACAACTTTATAACTGAAGTGAAAGTCCCCACTATCTCACCTCAATTTTCTTGGTATGCTGATAAATGCAGATTGTCATGGAACTTCCAGTTGAACATGGGCTACTTTTGGATAACCTTTTGGATCTCGCTCATGCTCCTTTTACTCACACTTCCACATTTGCCAAGGGATGGACTGTTCCCAGGTTCGTTTCTGCAATTAGATTGGCAAATGTGATTTATTGCTTTTGTATTTTGGTTTTGAAGCAGAATAGCTTACGGGTTAATAATTTGCAACTTTTTTCAGTGCAACTGACATCTTATTTAAATGTTTGGAAAAGTTAAAATCATATGCAAGGCTTGGGAAACAAAACAATTGAAATGATCATGCTCTTTTTTCACCCTTTAATTATGAATTGTATTTGATAATTACTTCTTTGCATGTATCTATTTTGCATATATATAATCTTACTTGCTGTGTGTAATCTAAACGTCTCAGTCTGGTGAAGTTTTTGACACCGGCATCTGGTCTACAAGGATACTGGGACCCTTATCCCATTGATATGGAATTCCGACCACCTTGTATGGTGCTATCGACCATTGGGATATCAAAGCCTGGGAAACTGGAAGGACAGAGTACCAATGAATGCACAACACACCTCCACCAGCTTCATGTATGCTTACCTTCATCAAGAAAGAAGACAAGACTATTATATAGAATGTCACTAGATTTTGCTCCCGTATTGAAGCACATTCCTTTTATGCATTACTTATGGAGGCATTTCGCTGAACAGGTAAAAAAATATCTTATTTTTCCATTCATTGCATAGTGGAACGTGGTTTTAGGGATAGTTAAATTCACATTAATTACTTACTGAAAACCTACTCAAAATCCTCCTTGGTTGCATTCCTGAATGATTTGCTGAAAAGATTCAATATTATTTGAAAACTATCATCATAACGCTTATGACTAACCCTCTGAAAGCAGCAACTTCAATAGTCCTGTGTAAGTTATGGTTTTTGTTACCAAATGCTTACAAGAAGTACGCTACATGTCATCTGCAATCTCTGCTTTTGCTAAACTGTTTTTCATTTTCATTTGATCCGTATGATTGGCGTTTGAGTAGCAGACATGTCTAATATCTATCAACCTCGGTCCTACTTTTCATGTGTAATCAATACAGGTATTGAACGAGGATCTGCGACTTGTGATTGGCCAGCAAGAACGTATGATTAATGGCGCAAATGTCTGGAATTGGCCAGTAGGCTACGATAAGCTAGGAGTGAGATACAGATTATGGAGAGATGCTGTTGAAAAAGGAGCTAAACAATTACCCTTCAGCAAACCAACATAAATTTTAACTCTAGCTACCAGTTTAACACATCTTCTCACATTGTGTGGACGGACTCTTGCACGCGCAAGCAGGTTTAGTTAGCGCTCTACAGAAAGCAAAGATATTCTTAAGGTTTAGCATTGGCACATTGAGGACAACCAAGGAGATTCAGCGGAAACCGTGCATTGATCTGAGACAGATAAGAGTTGGTCTCTCCACGCAAGCCCTTGCAAAATTATAGAAACTGTACACTGCATTGTAGATTGTGTACAGTCAAATCACCTTTTTTTTTACCTTTGACAACCCTGGACCAGGGAATTGATCATAGAAATTGTTTTTTTTTTGGTTTGGCCATGGAAGCCAATGTTAGTCTCTTGTCATGGTCAAATATCTTTGTACTACAGTAACTTACGTTTAATGACAATCCCAGGATTTGCATTTGACTTTCATGAACTCGTCACCATCTCACACTCCAAGGTTCAAAGTATGCAGATGATTTTTTCATTAAGGAATTGCATTAATACAAATTAAATAAAGCAGAAGAACATCAATCCGATTAGTAATTTTAGTACAAAACTACAGAATGTTCCCCTTCCTTCACAATGCATTTGTGACATTAATGAGCATCATCAGAACGAACTTCTCAGATCATCATACAGAATAAAATTCCACCAAAACGATCAGATCCTAAATGTTGGAGCAGCATTATTTGCTTCATTCATAGATTCTTGAAGCTTCAAACATAAATAACATGTAAATAACTTAGAACAACATCAAAAGACTTTAATATTTAAAAGACGAATAAACAAGACGAATACTTCAAGCAACAAATCAACGGAATAACTAATAACTACGGAAAATAAACAATAGAATTATAGTCAATATATAATAATCTCAATAAAATTTACCTAAATTATTTAATGCACCAAATGAAAAATCTAGATAAACAAATATCCCATAGAACAACAGAAAATAAAGAGCACTGAATATGTGGAAAATCCTCCAAGCTAAGAGGAAGAGCCATATTACAAGAGTTCAATAACTCAACCTTTAGCCCAAATCAGGCAAAAATTTACATTCTCGCTCAAGCACATTCAACTATATTATATTAAAATAAGTTATTCAATGCCCGGAAGAGATCAAATATTGAATCAACTTGGCATCTGGAAGCGACATAATGGGCACAAGTGACTCGTCTCCAACCACTTGACGACGCAACCATCATGGTAAACATGTCCACAAGGCATCAACGCAACTTCGTCACCGTCCAGGAACTCAACCAAACAGATAGTACATTCTTCCTTTGAACTCAAACGCTCGGATAGATTATTTTCATCACCCCATCTAAACCTTTTCAAAGCTTGAATAGATGAGCTACTAGCAGGCTTGAAATCCAATGTACTTAATGACTCATCAATCACCTGATCAACTATCACTTCAATTGCCAACGTTATTACTTTACGCCCAAGATTAGCAGGGTCCCTGTTAATCTCCCGGGCACATTGCAAGATACGAGGAACGATGTCAACATGAAAGAAATCCGGAGGTTCAACGGCGGAGTTGTTGAACATGGAAAGTACGATGTTTGGACCACGCTCGTCAGATAAGAACATGTCACGAGGAGATGCAAGGGAATCATAAAATGTTTCTAAGGTTGTTTCCGGGTTAAGAGGTGACAAGTAACGAAACTTTAGGTTTATGCAGAAAAGTTCACATGGTAGATCAGAATAAGATTCTAAGAGATCCTCGTCTTCTTGCCAAACCTTGACGGAATAAAAGGAAGCCATGGCCATGTCTTAGAATTTTTTTTTTTTTTCTGATTTATTGTGCTTTGAAAATCGGAGTTGTTTGCAAATGCAAGTAAAAACAAGTCTTTTATATAGGTAAATTAAATCGAGGTTTAAAAGGAAATCCCATTACAGTTTGGAGTCAGCGGAAATCACTGACTCAGGCTTATATGAGTCCCCGGCTTACAAGTCTTTTTCTCACGTGTCAGTCTCTTTATTTTTATTTTTAGTTTCTTTTTCTGTATTTACCAATTTACCACCATAAAATTTTATGATTTACTTCATTTGCAATTCAAGAGAAATTATTTAATTCGTTCATAATAAAAGTTTTAAACTTGACAAATAAAAATAATAGAGTTATACATATTTTTAAGGGTATGTGTATCAAATTTGAATTCTATAATCAATTTTAGTTTATAGATAAATCTATATATTTATATAAAAAAAATATTACATATCATACACTCATAGTTCCGATTTTATTATTTTTAAATTCAGTTTTTACAATTCAAGCAAAATTCATCACATTTACACTAAGCAAACCCATTAAGTTATTATATGCAAATTAAACTATTAAATATTTTTATTTTTAATACAAAAATTCAGTAAATCCTTTTCTTTTCTAAGTTTTTTATTTGCTCCTTCCTGTATAAACATTGTCACAATTTGCTTTGTTTAATTTCAAATAATATTCATTGTTTTAAATATTTTTAATTAGACAATTTACGTATAGAAATTGAACAAATATATCCTTCTTTTTTTTCACCATAAATAGCTAGCAAAACATATATTCAAGAAAAAAAATCCTGGAGCAAGTCTAGTACTACTTGTCACTTTTGCTTAGAGTTGACACATTTTTAATGCCTTTTGATATGTTGATGCCACTCAATATGTCATATGTGATTAGAGTACATGAGTGAAAAGGAAATGACAGATCTAAGTAATCGAGGCTCGCTCGTGGATAGAAAACTGGCAAGCTAGCTTTCAACTATGTCTATAGTAAATAGTGTAGGGTGAAGTTTACCACTACTGTTCATCATCGAACCAAAAGTACAATAAACTATATCTACTTTGACTTTTAGGACCTTTTTCTAGTCAAATCAAAAGGTAGATTGTTTGTTGACTATTTTCAATGGGTACTACTCAAGAAAGTTGTAGGTGTACTTCTTAAAGCAAAAGAGTGATGTGTTCGTCACTTTTAAGCAATGAAAAGCTTTGATTAAAAAGGAAATTGAAAAAAAAATCAAGCACTTGAGAAAAGATAATCCTCTTTTTGAGTTTCATGATTTATGTAAAAGTGAAAGAATTGTGAGACATCACATTATCATAAAAATAAATTTTAATATCTTTATTTATAAAAATTCAATTCAAAAGTTATGTCTTCACAATTAAATGTTATAATTTTTTAATTATGTTGTTTGATCTAACAAATATAATTATTTAATGTAATAACATCTGGGTGAAGAATCCTGAAATGAGGCCTTAGAGATTATTTGTTGTTTTCTCTTGTATCGATTCCATGATTTCCAAAATCTCCAAAGTTGATTTTTCTATATCTTTAGAGAGGCCAGTGGGATGGCCGACTCCCTTGCAAAAGCAGGTGTTGACAGAGTTGAGGATTTTGTCGCCTGGCTTTAGCTTGCTGTCTTATTTTGGTGTTTCTCGGTTTCCTTTACCTTTCTTGCTCAAGTGTCTGTATTGAATCCTTTTGTGAGTTTATGTCTTCCCTGTTTTTACCGATGTTTCCCATATCATATCAATAAAATTTCTTTCGATTTTCTAGGTGATGTTTCTTCTGTTCATGTCTTTAAAGAAGCAAATTCTTGTGGTGATGCTCTTGTCAAATCGGGCTTTCTTCAGAATACCAATTTGATTGCTTAATTGTAATTTCCTTTTATCATTAATAAATTTGACTTTTCTATAAAAAATAAAAAAAATTCTTGATTGGTTGAGAAAAAAAAAACAATTTTTGAAAACCAATAATTATAATTTAAACCATTCATAAGTTAAAAAATAACTTATCAGAGAATATGTAACTTTTTGAAAAAAAAAATATTCATTAAATAATTATATTTAACTTCTTATTCTATTAATTAAATATAAATTTTAATCAACCATACTTTTACTATTTTGAAAATTTCAGTAGGGTTGTACGTCGGAATGACTTGCTGAAACGATTTTATTGTAACTGATAGGTAGTGCCTATGACTAACCCTTTGAAAGCAGCTAACTGCAGTAGTCCTGTGTAGCATGTGTAAGTCATGATTTTTGTTAGCAAATGCTTACAAGAAGTATGCTACTTGTCATCTGCAATCTCTGCCTTTGCTAAACTGTTTTTCATTCTCAATTGAAACCATGCTGTTGGCAAGAAGTATTATATTAGCAGTCTTTCCTCTGTATCATTGGTGTTTGAATAGCAGATATGTCTAACATCTAACCTTGCTTCTCACTAATACAAATTAAATAAAGCATGAGAACATCCATCAGATTAGTAATTTTAGTACAAAACGATTGTGACATTAATGAGCATCATCAGAGCAAACTTGCTTCACAAATCAGGAGAAAAAGATAAGGGCCATGAACAAAAATTATGGAATAATTAAAAGAGACGAATCATTATATTTCTAAAAGCAAAAATTGTTAGACATCGAGCAACAAATCAACACAATAGCTGTGGAAAACAGATAATATAACCAAATCGGGCAAAAAATTACATTCTCTCTCAACAACATCCAACAATATTATATTAAAGAAGTTACTGTGTTCAGAAAAGATCAATATTTAATCAACTTGGCATCTCGTAGCGACACAATGGGCACAAGTGGCTCGTCTCCAACCACTTGACGATGCAACCATTATGGTAAACATGTCCACAAGGCATCAATGCCACTTTGTCACTGCCCAAGAACTCAACCAAACAGATGGTACATTCTTTCTTTGAACTCAAACGCTCGGATAGATTATTTTCGTCACCCCATTTAAACCTTTTCAAAGCTTGAATTGATGAGCTAGTAGCTGGCTTGAAATCCAATGTACTTAATGACTCATCAATCACCCGATGAACCTCATCATAAGTTTCCTCAACAGTTACTTCAATTATCAACGTTATTACTTTTCGTCCAAGATTAACAGGGTCCCTATCAATCTCCGATGCACAATGCAAGATAGCAAAAACCATGTCAATTTGAAAGAAATCGGAAAATTCAATGGCGCTATTGGCAAACATGGAGAGTACGATGTTCGGACCACACTCTTCAGATAAAAACATGTCACGAGGACATGTGAAACATTGATTAAAAGTTTCTAAGTTTGTTTCCTGGTTAAGAGATGAAACGTCATGAAACTTTAGTTTTATGCAGAAAAATTCATGTGGAAGCTCAGAATAAGGTTGTTCTAAGAGATCGTCGTTTTCTTGCCAAATCTCGATGGAATGAGAGGAAGACATGGTAATGTTTTGGAATTCTTTTCTCTGAGTGTTTTTTTTTTTTTTTTTTGGGGATTGTGAGAAGTGGAGTTTGTTTGCTGGTAAAATCAACTCTTTTATAAGTAAAATTAGTCCGAGGCTCATAAGGAATGCCAATGATGGGTGATCACCGACTTGAAAGTTCGAAGAAGGATGGGTTTAAACAAAGAGGAATGTCCTTGTAAAGGTTTATGTAGGTAATCCTACTTTTCTTCGGTTTTGGATTCCCTTCAACAATACACAGCATGTTTGAGACACAAATTAAAGTCGAGAAAATAAAAGGGATAGAAAAAACAATAAAACAAGTGTTGACTTGATCTCAGAGAATTAAACCCAACTCTCTCTCTCTCTCTCTCTCTCTCTCTCTCTATATATATATATATATATATATATATATTGAAATAACTATGTTATGTTAAGATGTATACGTGAATTTTTACTATATATATAACATACAATGAACTTAAATGAATTAATGAAAAAAAATAGAAAAAGAGAGAAAGTTTCTTCTAAAAAAAATGTGAAAAGAGAATTTAAGCTCATTAAAAACATGTTTGTGTCTATACTCATTTTTGTTCGAGCTTCTTAAATTGGGTTTAAAGATTTTCTTGTTTCAGAGGGTGAATCTATCACACTCTACAAACCATTAACAAGCAATCCTAACGTGGGTAGATTTGGTCTGGTGATGCAGAAATAGTACTTCATGATCAATTACGTGTCCAAGGCCTTTTCTTTTTCTTGACATCTAGTGTTTTCGCACGAATTTTTTGTTTAACAATTCATAATTTTTATCTTAAAATGGTACTAATTAATCTTAATTTATTTTAAACTTATCTTAATGTTTGTATTAATTTCCATAATTAAACATTGGAAAAGAAATGTTCAAGAGTACTCGTTGACTTTCTTGAACTCTATCGCTGGATTGATCAAATATTTTATAAAATTTTTATCTTATTTTAATTTTTTCTTAATTTTTATTTTCTAACTTAATTTCCTATTTTTACTTTATTTTTTTCTAATTCTTATTATCTTTATTTTATTACTTTAATTTTATATTTTGAAAAATAAATATGAAATATGAATTCTTGAAAATTTTCTCGAGAATTCCGCTCAATCCTAATGTTAGTTGTTAAATAATCCCTAGTAATAAATCTAATTGTTAATTATTAAATTAATTAATTAAATTAAAATAACCAATTAACTAAACTAATCAAATAAATAAAATAAAAACAAGTCACCTAATCCTTAAGGGATCATTATCACATACACTGTGAGTCAAATTTTTTAATTCTACAAGTGAGATTAATAAGATGACAATGATTATTTATACTTTATAATTTAAAATCCAAAATAAAATAAAGTGTCTATAATTTGTATTTGGGATTCGCTTTCAAATTTTAAATCATTTTTGGACCTAATATTTCTTTTTGGGTCTTTTAGGAATTTGGATTAAATTTATGATTGTCTTATTATTATTATTATTATTATTATTATTATTATTATTATTATTATTATTATTATTAATTAAAAAATAAAAAAAATGAAGAAGAGAAAAGGAAAAAAAAGAAGAAAATTAGGATGCAAATTTTGTTTGGAATTTAACTTTGGATTGTTTTGCAATTTTCAATTTGAAATTCGTAATTATTTTCTTGATTAAAATCCTATTGTTTTCGGATATTTTTTTTGGGATTAAAATTCTATTTGTTTAAAGAATAAAATTTTTAATTCTAGTAATTTTGAGTTAGAATTCCTATTGATTTTGAAATGCTTACATATTCAAACTTCAATCATTTGATGTTCTCTTATTAGGAGCATAATAAGCTTTTGAATTCTTATAATTATTGCACTATATTTATATGATAAGAGATTCTCGAAGAAGAATATGGATATATAGAGTAAACTACTTTCAATATATATATATATATATATATATATATATATATATTTCCTATTCAAATAGTCAATTACAAGAGTTCAATCTCGAATATACTAATTAAAAGAAGTTATTCAACGCTTGAAAGAGATGAATATCGAATCAACTTGGCATGTGGTATCGGCATAATGGGCACAAATGACTCGTCTCTAACCACTTAACAATGCAACCATCATGATAAACATGTCTACAAGGCATTGAGACAACTTCGTCACCGTCCAAGAACTCAGCCAAACAGATTGTACATTCCTTATTTGAACTCCAACCTTCCAGTAATCTCCTCTTCTCCAAGGGAAGATTACTTTCATCACCCCATTTAAACCTTTCCAAAGCTTGAATAGATGAGCTACAAGCAGGCTTGAAATTCAATGTACTTAATGAGTCATTAATCACTCGATCAACCTCATAATCATCACTATTCACCTCAAATATTACTTCCATAATCAACATTATTACTTTATATCCGAAGTTAGCAGGGTTCCTATCAATGTCCCATGCACTATCCAGGATATCAGGAACAAGATGAGTTAGAAGGGATTCGGGAAATTCAAACCAGTAATTGGAAAACAAGGAAAGTATGATGTTTGGACCACATTCTTCAGATAAAAACATGTCACGAGGACATGTGAGAAATTGACCAAAAGTTTCTAGGGTCGTTTCTGGGTTAAGAGATGAAACTAAACGAATTTTGAATTCTATGAAGAAAAGATCTGGGAGCCTGGAATAAAGTTGTTCTGGGTCATCATCGTTTTTTTGCCAAATCTCGATGCAGTAATCAGAAGCCATGGCTATGTTTGAGATTTTTTTAGGGGGTATACTGTGGTTTGAGAATGGGAGTTGTTTGCAATTGCAAGTGAAAACAAGTGTTGTATATAGGTAAATTAAACCGAGGCTGATAAGGAATTTCCATGACAGTGGGAGTGAGCAGAAATCACCTACAGGCTTACAAGTTCCAGGTTTACAAGTCTTCTTTCACATGACGTTTCCATGTCCATTTATATTTTCCTCTCTCACTTTTGTTTTTCTTCTATTTTTAGTTTCCTTCCTTGTATTTACCAATTTACCACCACATAATCTTATCATTGACAAACAAAATTAACATATATATATATATATATATATATATATATATACACAACATATATTCATATATAAATTCGACTAATCTATCCCATTTTTTTATCCTATAAGTAGCTAGCACAACATATATTAAAAAAAAAAAGCTGAAGCTAATCCACTACTGCTTATCAAATTATTAATTTATACAACAATTGAGATGAAAATTTTAATGAAATAATTAATTATTATGATACAAAGGTAATTGATTTAAAAGGTTATGATGTAGCAATTACTAAATCAACATTTGACTACCAAACATAATTCAAACGAACAAAAAAAAAAAAATCACATTGAAGAAAACCTATTTACAAACCTCCAAGAAATCTAAAACTCCCTAAACTGGAAACAGTTTATTTCAGAACCACACAAGAGAGCAGAAACTGAACTCAGGCTCAACATGCTAATCAAGTCACAACAAGGGCAATGCAAAATCTCTGAAACGGCTACAGATGATGAATCAATCATGGGGGGTGGAAGAGATAAATTCTGATGTAAGAAGAGCTTGCAGTTGTTGCAATGCATGAGACTAAGAGGCTCTTCTCCAGGCCATCTCCAAAAGGGACTAAAGGAAAACTTCAACACTTTCTCGTACTCGACAAGATCAGCATGAGCATGTTAGAATCATCTCTTTTTGATGCTCTGCTTCTTCATCATGATCAGACATAAACCTTCTGCACAAATCAGGGAAAAAAAATATTAGAGAGATCAATCTCCATGAACAAACCCTTTAATGAAGCTAATATAGTTTTCAGCAACCTTGCAACTTTGGCCCATCAAATAAAAAAAGCACTCTAAATGCCAAAATTGTGGTAACATTTAATACGAAAAACATTAACATGGAAAAGTTGAGCAAAATGGTTAAGCAATAAAGAACTGAATGTTCCAAAAGTAGAACTGCAGCAAAACCTTGAAAAGTGAGAAAATATAATCTAGAAGAACTAGTAAGTAACTTTCTTTACCCAAAAGCTGCTATGCGCTGACATAAAGGCTTCAAAATAGATCAAGAACACACTATTGAGATGTGCTCATCTACTGCAGTAAACCCCCAACAGCATCCAAAATGAGATATGCTGCTAAACACACCAAGAACATTATCCAAGTCTGCACTCCATTATATTACTAATTGCAATATCAGTTTATCAGATGGAAACCAGCATGAATAGTCCACTCTGCTGACGTTATGATCCAGAAGATATCCATTTATTAGTAGCACAGGATAAGGACTAGACTTCCTAATATATCTACAAAAGAGATGTTATGCATTTATGCTCAATGTGTAGGAAACAGACTGCGTTGTTTCAAGCAACCTAATTATGTTCATAATTGAAAAAAGGCATAAATGCTAGCAATCAAACCTTTCATACAATAATCCATCAACTTCAAGCATTGATAAGCCTCACCTTCTCAAAACTATCAATGGATCTATTTCAATAGCTCAATCAATCTGCTTCAGATCATCACATTTTACCAGCCTCAAAATGCCACAACAAGGATAATATCCTAAAGCGCGGATCTCATTATTAAGCAAATGAAAATTTGCTTTGAATCATCTATCCCTGAAGTTTCAAACATAACCCACATTTAATTAACTTAGAATAAGGTCAAAAGGCTTTAATCATACAACATATATAAAATAAAATTAGACATATGGAGATAAACAAGAAGAGCCAAGACTATATCTCTATCCTACTGTATATATTTTTGATTCCATGATCCAATCAATCATATACAGCAAAAAGTTCATTAATCATCAGAGTTCATATTCATGCTTGCATTGTTGATTTCTCTAATACTTATTATACAATAGAAATAGAAAGTTAATAGCATGCAAATTCTTGTCTGAAGAAAATTTGGAGCGACATCCCAAAACTGCTGGCCATATTGTTGCTCCCAAAACTCTCAAATATCAAATCCCTAGTCCTTACTACTATGCAGAAACAAACTCTGAAGGCAAAATTTTACCTTCTGTTAACCATGTTCAACAGGTGATTTGAGGACTGGAAATGACCAAAATCCAATCAATTTGGCAGACGGTACCGGCATAATGGGCACAAGTAACTAGTCTCCAGCCAACTAACGATGCAACCACCGTGATAAACATGTCCGCAAGGCATCCAGACAACCTCATCACTATCCAAGAGCTCATCCAAACAGATAGTACATTGATCTTCATCACCCAATTTCACCCTTTTCGAAGACTGAATTGATGACCTACTAGCAGGCTTGAAATTCAATGTACTCAACGAGTCATCAATCACTTGAACCTGATTACCATCATCATCATTTGCCTGAACTAGTACTTCCACAACCAACTTCATTGTTTTACGTCCGAAGTTAACAGGGTCGCTATCAATTTCCCATGCAAAAGACAGTATATCAGGAATAATGACAGTTTGAAGCAATTCTGGAGATGTACCCGTGTTGGAAGACATGGAAAGCACAAGGCTTGGACCGTATTCTTCAGATAAAAACATGTCACGTGGATATACAACCGATCGATGAAATGCTTCTAAGGTTGTTTCCAAGGTGAGAGGTGAAACATAACGAAACTCAAATTCTATGTTGGAAAGAACGTACGGAATCCAAGAAAAGAGTTGTTCCAGACGGTTATCGTTTTCTTGCCTAAACTTGATGCAATATTGGAAGCCATGGCAGGATTCTCTTCTGGGTTTTTGTCGGTAAATGAAAAAACAGGACTTTCAGTTGAAGTTGGGTGCCAGAAATACTGTATGACTGATTTGTACCAAAGAAGAAAAACTTTCCCCTTATTTTGGGTCCGTTTTCTTTTTGATTCTCCATTTTTTCCTTTTTATAGAAAATGTGACTGGCTGAGACGATGCAATTTAATATTTTATTCAAATTTAATTCAATTCGATATAAAAATTTAAAATTCAAAATTTCAATTTAAATTTAATCTAATTTAATTTTTAAAGTTCGATCCAACAAAATATTCAAATCACTTGAATTCAATTCAAATTTGACACGTTAATCTTAATTTATCATTTTTTACTATATATTATGAAAATAATATTAAATTAATAATAAAATATTAAAATATATATTAAAAAAATTCAATTAAACTCTCGAACTATTTAATATGAATATTAAAAAGTTCAAATTTGATTCAATTCGTTTATCAAATAATTCGAACTCGATTCAAAAATAAACCTATCAAATTTAAATAATTATCGAATTAACCTCAAATAATTTAACTCGTTTACAATCTTCTTAGCCCTAATATTTTACCATGAAGGATTGCACATTTAGCTTCCCACCATATTCCTCTCACGGGTGTGGAAATTTGCAACATTGCAAGTTTCCTACAATTTGTACACAGTAATTCTGTAAACAATTCAACAATTAATCCCGATACATAGTTAATTCCTAAAATTAATCTCATGATTCAACTTTACTTTTAATCAATTTGGATTTCTGATATATTTTAAAGGTGATGATGAAAATGTTGCTAGCTGAAATGTACAGATTAATGTTACCAGCATCTCTGATGCTCCTCTCAAACAAAAATCAATGGAGAGTGATGCTATTCAGTGTCGTTCCAAAACAAAATTTAACATTTCCACCCAAAAAAAAAAAAAAAAACACAAGTTAACATAACATGACTTCCCAAGAACACGAACTAGGAATCATTGGAAATCGTGCTTGAGATCTTTCAGAACATATTTTTTTTCCCTTGAATACCTGGTATAAAGGAAATCATGGTGTAAAATTTGTCCTTCCCAAGTTCAAAATCAGGTTTCAAAGCAAACACAAGAATAAAGCACGCAGGAAGCTATGGACGGTTTATACTACATCATATGTTACGTAGCCATTAACACTGACTACAGACAGGGAGAGACGCAAGCAAGAATTTGGTACAAAGAACTATTCCATTAGACATTCAGTTTATACATTTTTTCACCACTCTTTTTCAGGTGAAGTTTGTTTAGTCTTACATGAAAATAAGGGGCAAACAAAGAATACAAAACAGGGATACATACCGGCGGAAGACGGATAATGAAGAAAATCCGAATAAATATTTATTATCTCAAGTAACTGACCCCAGCCCTGTAATATCAAGTTTGCTACAACTACTAACCTCTCTTTGAAAAAACTTAGCTCAAATTGTGGATCTTGAGATAAATAATTGACTGGGCTTCTAAAAGTATGTAATACACTGTTTCTCTGCTTCTTTAATCTCCAAGTGCGTCCAAAAAGTTGGATGATCACAACTTGTGAAACCAACTGAAGACACATAAAACACTCACAAAACTTTCACTCAGAATTGAGGCTCAAATATGTACAAGAAACTCGGAGTTGGAGGTCATTCACTCACTCACTCACTCACTCAGGTTTTTGTCATCAGACTTCTAAGTTTTTGCTTTGTGCTCCATGCAATCCCAAATAAAAATCTGAAACCTGCGAGCTTAACTGACGAAGCCTGAAACTATCACGACATTTTCATTTGGATTTGTCGATGAATATGTACAAGAAACTCAACATAAGAGGGGCCACTTGCATTCTTGTCGTCTACCAAGCATGAGAAGAATAGCATTCCTGAAATCGTAACAGCTAAATCATGAGAATGTCGTACTATAGTTGTTTTTTCTTTTTTTTTTTTCTAAAATAAAATTCATAATACAGCAATCACTCTGATGATAAGAAACCTGCAAGCATGGAAGCAATAACGCAGAAGCTATTTGCTTCATTTGTCACAAAAAAAGACAGGGCAAACATTTTTGGACACCCACGAAACACAGCTCTCTCTCCAATTACACATAATGAGAAAACTTAAAATGATGCATGTTAAAAAGAATTTTGTAGCAGGTTTGTGTTATGCAAAAACAAAAATGTACAACAAAAAGAATAAGTAAAAAAGGACTATGTAAGAGAAATCAATGGCAATTTTGGTTAATATTCCACATGGGATATTTATCAACCAGTATCTTAGTTTTTGCATGACAGGGAAGTTCTACGTTCTGACCTGATGGATCCCCCTTCTTGCACAATTTCAAGCTGCAAAACAACACAGAGATAAAAAGCAGTAAACAGAGAAATCTATTTCAATTTTCCAAATATAAAGCTTTCATTTAGGAAAACAAAAAAGTAGAGGCAAAGAAAGAACTATTATTCATACCGAAGGTAGGAACATCTTTGGCGCCGAATAACATTTACTACATCATTGAACTTCTTCGATAACGGATTGTCATATTGCTGCATCACAAACTGCACATACAGAAATGTTTTAAAAAAGGGCATAAGTGTTTTTAAAAGACAGATGAAAGGGTCAAGACACAGAATAAAGCTAGAAAACATACTACGAAAATAGGCACCACAAATTAATGTTTCCATCCTTTTCCATAGTTTCCATTTATTATTTCTTTTCCCACCTTTACTTTCTGACACATTTCGGGAGATAACCCTAACCCAATAATCCTGAAACTTGAATACAAGGCCACTTATTTGAGTGTCCTACTATTCAGTCATCAAGACCAAGACCTTTCAAGACTCTTCTCATCCAATCCGATAATCACATACTCCATAAATCACCAAGGGAAATTCAGACGAATAAACGGAAGCAAAAGGAAACTGAGCATGCAGACAAAATCCCATCATACAAAGGACTTTAAGTGCTATTTTGAGCCAAAACATGGATGTGCTCAATTAAATATATTATGGGCCATTTGACTTGAGTATTTAAATAGTGAGCTCATTTTTTAGTTAAATAGAGTAAGAAAATATCCTAAGTTTGCTCATCTTGCAGCAGATAAAAACCTGATTAATCTCAACGCTTTATGTGTGATTATCTTCACAACTCAAAAATAGTTTCTCATAAATTAACCAGTAAATGAGAATTTTGGTAAGACATAAACACTCCAAAAGGAATTAAAACAAAATACCTGGGTGGGGACCTCATCTGAAGAGGTAAAGCCAAAAAGTTGTTGCAAGATACTTGAATCCACTGAGCTCCCAAAATATATTAAAGCATCCTCACCATTCTCAAGAAGATAGATTCCATCATCACTGACATGTTCACTAGTAAGTGGGATTGTAGGAGGAAGAATAGAGTCATCCCCTTCCTGTCCAACAAGCAGAAAATTTTGTTAGTACGGTTGAAACGCTCTGGACTCTAAGCCAACTAGAAATTATTACCTTTGAATTAAGGTTGTGGATGGCAAACATCCTGGGATAAACCAGCGGGACTGCCAAAGGAGTAGAAAGGGAGGAAACATAATTGAACCAGAAGGAACGATCATCTATTCTGCCATCATTTCGCAACCCTGTACTCTTAATTAATGCTGCAAAAAGAAAAAGATAAAAATGTCAACCTATCAAAAATATTTCAATTTTTTCTGAAGAAGACCAAATTTCTGCCACAGTATTTTCCAGAATGGAAGAGAATATGATATGTAAAGATGGAGGTTAACTCAAAATAATAATAACAATGGAAGAGAATGAGTTACGGAATAATCTAGAAACTAGGAATCAGGTAGATAATTAGCAAAAAGAAACATATATACCGAGTGTGCATAGAGGAAGAAGCTTAAGAGCCTCCGGAAGAATAAGCTGTCCAGAAGATGAAACTGTGGCGCAAAATTTACGATAAGAAAGCAGAATGTTGATGCAAAGATTTGTCACTTGCTCCCTCACTTGCACAAGCGGGCTAGTAGGAATTTCAATGGCAGCTGCATTCAAAGTAAATTAGTTAAGAAAATACATGGTCAGTATTTCACACATCAAATTAATGATACCCGAAAGAAAATTCCAAGAAAATTCTTCAAATAAAATAACCAAGTAACACCTCATCCATATTGAAAGGATCAATAAAAAAATTTGAAAAACAATGGGGAAGAAGAGCATCGTGAAGCATCTTGAAATCACAGTGCAAAGCAGAGAAAATATGCCTTAAGAGAGGGAAACATAACTAATAAACACGCACAACCAATTCAAAAAATATGGAAAGAAAGTAAAGAAAGATGTACAATGCAGATTCAAATACCTTGCTTTAAGAAACAAGCAAATTGAGTATCCAAGTCAGCAGATCGAAACAAATTACTTAGCATATTTGTGCATGGCAAGGATAAGTTTGTGACTCGAATTCTTCTTTGCCCATAAACAGTGGTATAGAGAAGAGCACACTGCACAGTGAAAGCCAGATTATTATTGAAGCATCAGAACTCTCAAATTCTCAATGCTAACAAATGACGTACGAAGCATGACATTAAAAATTCAGACACCATTAGGTTAGTACCTGAAAAGCAAATTCAGAACCATCGTGTAATTTATCATCATGCTTTAAGGTTACCAATATGCATTTGTCACAGTCAATCTGCATAACAAAGAGGATTGATCATGACTGAAACAAATTGATACAGATAAAACACTAAAAATCAGCTTGTGCAAAACTGAACCATGTCAATAAGCCATCCTAGCAGTTATACGTGTAAATTTTCTTTTAACAAAAATTTTATATATATGTGAAGCAAAGTTGCCAAGTAATAGATAAAAAATTATGGCTGACAAGCACAAAAATACATATGTGGCAGGGGACAAATGTTGAATAAAATATCTCATTATGGAATTGGTTGTATGATACTAAATATGAAAACTAGATCAAAAATTTTTTATACCAGTACGCTGCCCCGATCCTTAATTTTCTTTAAGTAATCATGTTACACATACAACACCTCAAAGTGGAAAATCAATTATGAAGATAGAACTCTTCAAAAAGAATAAAGAATGATTTTGTTAAGTTAAATTTGAACAGACCCCAGTCAGCCACTTTACGCATGCCTGAAAATATCTCAAGTGCGAGCATATATGCCAACTAAGCAAACCAACCCTCCGGCGCCAGTTATTATCTCATTCAATGAGTCATCATTCATCTCCCATAGCTCATTTATGGTGTAATTATAAGACTGACTTAAATCACAACAATGAGAAAATATAAAATATTTTCGCCTAAAAATTAAAGCCTCTTTGATTGGATTTGAAACACTTGGTAGAATGTAACCAATATTTTAGTAATAAATTCTTCAACACAACAATAGACAAAATAAAACAATATTCACCAGGCTAGGAGCACTATATCCCAGATTTTTTATCCAGCATATTTCCTAACTCTTTATTTTTTTTCCTTTCTTTGTTTTCTTTTACTTGGGATTAGCCAAACATTGAGTAGTAAATAATTGCCATTGTGAAGCCTATACTTTCCTAAGGTTAACCAACAGTGTCAGCAGTTATGGTTCAAACTATTCAATCATGCTTTAAATGATAAAATAATCAAAATAATTTGAGGTAAAGAAGCTAAAAGACATTAATGAGAAATATAACACCAAGTATTTTTCAAAAAGAGTACAAACCCCAGGTAGGTCAATGTCCGTTGGAATGCGTTTGCAAAAGTTTCCAGAGTAATCTTGAACTTGAATACCCTGCAGGTATTTAAGTGGAGGAAAAAGATTAAAAGAGGGTTAATTAGCACCATAATATATAATGAAGTCAATTATCAACATTTCAATACTGAAACAGAGCAAAACATTGGAAAACATTACCTGGCTGCATCTCACACGCATGACAGCCTCAAAACCTTGGGGCCTAGTGATGTTCCACCGTAGGTCATTGTAAAGCTTTGCAGAATCAGATACTGCAGAGAAGGGGTAATAATAGTACACCTGGAATTTAGAGAAAATATATAGTTAAATGTGAGTCTTCCACTCAAGAAATAACTCTGTAGTCTGGTACTGAAAACCTCATACACAAGTTCAACAAGTACAGATTTGATGGCGAATAATAAATGCATCAATAAAGAGTCAGGTGCTCACGTTTCACCAAACATGCATCAGGCTTAAGTTATTTTGTTGAGTTAGCACTCTACCAATGACTGAGAACGAGTAGGAGGAGGATGGAAATAGCAAGTTCACTAACACTGACAAGGGAGTAATGCAGTTTATCACAAAACAGAGAATTGAGTAAAGATAACTTGTTATCTAACAAAGAAAGTTGTTGCTCATCCATCATTTTTTACTACTTCCAGTAAACTTGAGATGCACCTCATCCATAGTTTAGCACCATTTAACCTAGGAAACTGATGCAATAGAACTGAGCAGGCCCCAAAATAAATTGTTTGGATGTGGTTGTGGAGATTCCAAATGTTAGGAGTCAAAAAGAAAAAAAGTATAGAAAGATCAGAAAATCAACCTATTCCGACTTAACTAACAAGCTTGCATCGATAACCTGATCTAAAGTACTAAGAGGTCCCAATAGGCACCGACATAGAAAGAAATATTGAAGTGCTATGCGATAGAAAATTTTAAAGCACCCAGCCAATATGCAAGGTTTGAAACCTAGCATACTTAGCAAACTGCAAATCATGTTTTCAAATGCTGGCTCCCTTAAAACTAATTAATAATGAACACAGATTTGAGCATAGCTGCACCCTTGGGCTCACAAGAGGCACTTTTGTGAATAGACGACTTGTAACAAAAAATGCATTCCCTCCATTAACATTATTATGCTGTTTCCCATTTTAAAGCAAATTCGTCTCAACATTTTTCATACAAAGTTTTATAATTTTAAATGAGAAGAATTATTCTTAAAGGTCTGAATCTTGACAAGGAGGGTTTACACACAACTTTTCAATACTTTATAACATTAAAGTTAGAGAAAAAAATTAAATTGAGATAACAGTGCAGGTGGAATTTCAATTTGAAGCAGAGAGTATAACAAACATCTTGTACTTCACCGATTCAATTGGAGCAAATTATGGTCTTAGAAGACAACAATTTGTACTAAATTATCAGGCAGTGAAGCAGGAAAGCGAAAGTAAATATTAGTTAATACCTGGCCTCCAGTTGTTCTTGGGATGACAGAGATGGAAGCAATGTCTACATAATTCTGGGTAGTTACAAATACATCAACACAGACCTGCCATGTGTTGCAAGATAGAGAGCATGCTCAAAAAAATCAGTCATAGCCACAGATTTATGTAACCAGTAAGAATTTTAACAAGCATTGATCAGGTGAATTGTTTTATCTTATGAAGATATCAAGGAGAAAAGAAATCACTTGAGGTTTACCTGAGACTCAGCAAACTCAATTGCTGTTGTCTTGAGAATTTTGTCAGCTGGTTGCAGTAATTTATGAGCCTCCTGATCAATAAAATGAAAAGATTTTAAAACAGAAGCATAATGCCTTCCACTGAATCAAAAATAGTTCCTGCTTCAATTACAAATTTTCTGAATTTCATTATACAAACAAATGTACCACAGTAAGTTCATTTTATGTTAAATAGAAGGTAAATTCATTTTATGAATACTTATGGATGAAATTGTTTTTTTTTTTTTCCTCTTCTTTTTCTCGGAAGGGAACTGGTGCACCCCCTGTCAAGTAAAAGGCATAACTCCACTACAAAGATGATGATATGAGTTATCGGTACCTAAGCATAATCCATAACCATTCCCAAAAGGGCCCAATTTTTGAAAGCCTACCAACTATATAGAAAAATACAGAAATTAAAAGCCAAGTCAGTAGCCTTGCAACAATATCAATTTTTGGTTACCAAACTGGAATATGAGCCAAGTGTGATATTCAAAAGAAGATTATCAATATTTTCATCTAGAAGAACAGAGAAGCATTTCTACTAATATATCCGAAAACATATTCATCAAGGTCACAATAAAATGATAAATCAAATGTGGTAACTACCCCAATTTCTGAATAAATGAAAGAATCAATTTTCTGAAAATGTAACAGTCATAACTCAAGACATCAGACAACAAACAGAAGGTTCCACATTTTTATCTCTAAGTATGAAAGGATAACCACATCTCCAACCAAAAGAACAACTTTCCTATGCAAAAAAATAATAATAATAATAAATAAATAAATAAATAATTGCTAGACTATAATTCAAGTAAGAACATGGAGGAAACCATTAAAAGAATATGCAAACCTTTTCACCAGAAGAGATGTTAGTTCTCCCTTCAGCCTCCCTAGAAGAAAGGGCACCAATGCCAACTGATGGCAAGACTGTCAAACATGCCATATATGAGCTTCTATGGTATATTAACTTCTATGTTATAAAAACTGTATGATACACAAGTCAAAACATGCAAATGTAGTATAGCTATATGAGCTTGCCTGACTGAAATACTAGAAGCTTCCCCCCAGTACTTTTCATGGCCAAGAATGCAGCCTGAAATATAAACAGAATAGAGAGATATCAACATCTACACCTTCAATATACAGGAATAGTTATAGATCCTAAATCATGACCAGGCTTTATTAACTTTCAAGATAACCATAAAAGTACTGTTTTTATCAGTCAGGCACCTTTCTCCATCAAGTACAAACCAGCAGCCAAAAACCTCAAAGCATGCTAAAGTCTAAAGTTTATAATAATTATTTGTTTAAGGAGCAAAAGTTAAGTTTCTTGCCCTTCAGACCTTGAACGAAACCCCTTCTTAGATATTCATAACTATAAACCAATGTATTTGCTAAACTAGGGTATAGATTAACCTACAATAAAAACCCAGTGGTTCTAGATGCTATAAAATAGTAGATGAAATTTAACTTGTTATATGATTTGGAAAGCATCAGCATATCCCAGTGCCACCTGGGGCTCGGGGGTATGATGAGTGGGGATTGGGTAGCCTGAATAGATCATAGGTCCGAGCCCTTGTGATTTCTTCAGATATCAGAAAAAGATTCCAATAATGATTGAAATTTGCAAAGTAACAGAATTGCTTTATTAATTTATTAAATAACCTTCTATGACTTACCTTGATTGCAGCACCAAAACATGACTCAGCAGTTTTACTACTCTGAAACATTGTTGGGATATTTTCAAGCAATAGCTCTAAATGCTGGCGGCACTGAACACTCAAAACAAAATGCAACCAAAGTCATCAGAAAGTATTTGGGAAAAATCAAATATGACATCATAACATCAACCACTGTTAAATTTACAATTTGCAAATTTCAAGAGATATAAGGAAAAAAAATATCCCATAAATTAAGAACTAACCTCAGAAAGCTGAACAATAACATCTGTTTGGAGAGGGGTATAGACATCTTGTATATCAGGAACGATAAGCATCAATGGCTGCAAATTTCAAAAAGTTCTTCAGTAGATTATATCAGAGAAAAAGATCATATAATATAAGGTTCAAAGGTTGTTGGCAATCAATAAAATATGGAAACTGACACATTTGCATTCCTGTGTATGCGCCTAACAAAATATCAATTTTCAGATAGAGATTCGGAAAAAAAAAAAGGTTTAAATGTCTAATTGATTTGCTGGGTTTATGATATTTTTGACATTCTAATTCCATCATAAGACATAACTTTTAATCATTTTTTGTTGACCCTTATGAGGAGAAACTTCTTACACATCTCTAGGGGTTATTGTATAACTACATCTATCCCAATGAGCCGTTTATCACATTGTTGCAATTGATGTTCGATCCTCGAGAGAGGGAAGAGATCTTCGAAAAGCGGGTTTTTATGATCCAATAAATAATCAAACCTATTTAAATGTTATGCTATTCTCTGTTTCCTTGAAAAAAGAGCTCAACCCACAGGAACTGCTCATGATATTTTAAAGGTGGGGTTTTTTCAGAACTTAGTCTTAATCAAACAGAGGGAGATGGCCTCCTCAAGAAACTATAAAGGTTGAACAAAACCTCCTCACCAAACTCCCTACCCTCGCCAAAGAAATGAGGACACACAAACATTTGAAACACATTATAGACAGCACGTTTCCTTCTATTTACTGTCATGATCTTTGATATCAAAACCTGTAAACACAATTTCCACAATTTGACCGCCTTTATTTTATATATATAGAAAACAACCAGCCAAACTGCCAGCTGCAACATCAAAACCATATTTTTGCCATCCTGAGTCAACAAATTCAAGCTTCCAGCATGCAGCCCAAACCAGCATGAGTCTTAATTTACCATAATGTCATCAATTGTTAGTCTATGCCCAGAGTGAACTCACTTGGAATGAGGCATGATATCATAAATACACATGATTACTTATGGTAAGTGAAATGAGGGGTTTCTCCTCACCATTTGAAGCGACAACAATAGGATTATTAGTTACTAAACTAAAAAGTAAAGCCCATGGAACGAGATAAACCTTGCAAGAGAATTATAAAGAATTACAATTATGAGGATCCCTATGCATCAAAGTTTTGTTCCTAAATAGTTCATGGTCATTGTATTCTCAAGAATGGGCGTTGCTAGTTCTCAAAGACTGTTACATGCTAAGCCTTCTTACTTGAGAAATAAGCAATCGATCTCATAGGTATATGAGGATAGCATGTGGGCTCTTATTAGAGAAAGTTCATTCAACATGAGCCGCTATGAGAGATCCATTTGGTAGTGTCACTCGAGTATCTATGGAATATGCTCTCATATGTCAATAGTGTAAATAATTATGACTTGAGATATCTAGTCATCTTATGTGTAAATTGTCACACCTTGATTTCACATATATGGCTTTGGTAACCAAATGCCTAAAAAGAGTGATTTTAGGTATTTCATTAAGTACATGAAGATGGATGAGTAGTCAAGATTAGGATTTATCACCCCACATTACTTAGAGGACAATATCTCACATATCCTAGCTCATATTAACTCAAAAGTCTTAGCCTAAAGCACGAAATGTTATGAAGTTAATACTTAAGAGTAAAAATGGAAATTCACATAAACATTGTACCATGATTTTATTCATTGTCAAACTTTTTTTAATGAAAAGATCGAATTACAATGACATACTATACACCGAATAGATTAGTCAAACCATTTTGACTTTTTTAACATTTAGGTGGTCATGATGTATTACTAGATACCTACCTTAATCTATGAATTAGAATAGAAATTATAATTCATTGCCAATAATTTGGAAACCTAACAGACCACGCACATAAGAATGTTGAATGGATTGAAATGGATTAGAAATGTTTAAGGAATATTTGGAATTTCCCATGGTGGACTTTATTAAAGTTATTATAATAGTTAAGTAGAATTAATTAAAATTGTTTAATTAAGTCATAAAACCCTACTTATAAGTATAAAAGTATAATGGAATTAACTAAAAGTTTAATTAAGTAATCAGGCCCAATTTTAATTAAAAGCAAAATAGACTTAATTAGAAGAATTTAATTATGACATTAGGCCCACTTTTAATTAAAAGAATGATAAAATTAATTAAATGAGTTTAATTAAGTCTAGTACCCAATCTTTTAAATAAAAAAGTGGACTTAATTCAAAAAATTTAAATAAGTCATAAGGCCCAAGTTTAATAAAAAAAGTTAATAAGCTTAACTAAAAGAGTTTAATTAAGTTAACTTAATTAAAAAGGTTTTAATAACTAGTGGACCCATTTATTATTAAAAGAATTTAATGAATATCAGGCCTCAATTATAATTAAATTAAAGTCCAAAAGGCTAGTAGGAATTAGAAAGACCCTAGCCTATATAAACAAACTTATGGCCGGCTACTAAGGCATAGAATCAATCCCTGGGAAGAAACCCTAAAATTGTGGCAACCCTAATTGTTACAGTGTGCAACTCCTCTCTTCTCTCACTTGCATCCTCTTCCTTACTCAAGAAGAAAAAGTGCTTTCTTCCATTGTTTTGAGCTTCAAGAGACTGAGAGTGCTTAGTAGAGAATTTACGAAACTCGATTTACTAGCACATTGATGGTCATAATACAATCCAACCTCCCAAAAGTTCCATAACTACTTGTGTTGATCACCCTTAGAGGCCAGACAATTTGATGGCTTTGGTTTGCTACAACCGAGCCTCTGTGCAAAAGCATAGGGGAACCAAAGTCTTTCTATTACAACTTCTTAAGGAAAAAGGTATAAAATCTTGAAACACCGTGTTGCATGCATGCTGGCCAATTTTATATATAAGGTAGTATCAAGTCTGATCCTTTAAGGTTTCAAAATCTTGGTATCCCATTAGTTGCCATGCATGCTGGCTGATTTCTATATTTAAGTCAGTGTCAAGTTTGATCCTTTAAGGTTTCGATGTTTCTTTAATTTACTTCTGCTGTGTTTTATTAAATGAGATTGAATATGTTTGAGCCAAAACCCCCTAGGATAAAACCTACATTTCACTACTAGCAAAAAGAAATTCATGAAACCTCTAAAAAAGTTAGAATATTCTAGACATCATTATTGCCAATCTGACTTCTCTTTCTCAAATATAAATCATCCCACATGATGAAACCAAGAAAAAAATCTCCAAACCAGCACATTAGTAGCCAGAAAGAAAGTAATGTTGGATCAAGTGGAGGGAATGCTTGCAACTAATACTGACCTGTTGTAGAGCCCGTTTTAAGTTATAAAAATGGATTGTTGTGTCAAATGTTGCAATTCCTACCAAAGTTCGAGGACCTTCCTGCAATAAGCAATCAAACATCAACCAACTGAATTTCCATTGGCTTATACTAGTGTTTAGTAAATTATTACTGGACAGAAGGGGAAAAGAAAGATGCAAGACAATGTATCAACCTCCAAATCAACTAATAGTGACAGGAATCCAACTACTGAGGACAAAAAAAAGTAGAAAACCTGCATTGTCTTTTATAACGCATTCAAAGGACAATTAGCCATGCCTGATATGCAACTATTATAACTTTTTTTGGCTAAAATCATACAAATAATGCCATGTGATACTACCACACCCAATGGAAATACTCTAGCAGATTTCTAAAATCAAGCTTAACAATTTTCTCGAGAAACAATGGAAGCTAATCACTTCTGTTCTATAACAACCAAAACTAAGCACATTGAAAGCCCATGTTATGATTTTCTTGACGAACATTTCACTTGAGGTCATTGGAAAAAAGGATCATTTGAAATACAGGAACTAATACCGACACAAATCAATAATCCATCTTAGCTTTTCAACCAAAACATACACCTATAAAACCCTCAACTGCATAAACCCAAACAGACTCAAAAGTTCATGTAGAATCATTGACACTTCATGGCCTCTACTTTGTTACTACAACAAGAATTTACGTTTCAACTTTTTTCTTTAATGCACAAGCTTTTTTTCAAGAGAACAAAGAAATGAAATATGCACACAACATTGCATCAACAAACTGACTCGATGGTTCATGCAGAGCCATTGCCACTTCACAACCTCTATTTTGTCACTACAACAAGGGTTTACATTTCAACCTTCTCTTATTTTTCTAGTCTTGACAAGAACTTAGCATTGATCTGCAGTTACGTCTATAAAAATGCTTACATCAAAATAAACCTTCCGATACATCACTCAAGCAACAAGAACAAGAAATGGCTCACACAAATTCAATAAAATAATTTAAAATCTTTTGCAATTAATTATCAAAGAAAAATAATAGACCAAAACACAAAGTATGATCCCAGCAAAATTTCCACATTTGCAGATATAATGCAGGGAGAATTATAAGGGAATGAGAAAGAAACAACTAGAACAATAAATTAGAACAAGAAAGAACCAAACACCATCTGTTCTAGAAATTGATATGATACTCACAGGAAGATCAGAAATAACTTGATTAATCGCACTGCAAGCAGCAGCAGTGGCACCTGTCTGTACGGCATTCATGGATACATCAATCAGGAAAAAGTACACAGTTGGCATTGGATCACGGACCTGGAAAAGAGAAATTCAGTGCAAAAGAATTAATTATCCTCCAACCAAGTTTTCTTTTTTTTAAAAAAAAGAGAGAGAGAGAGAGAGAGAGAGAGAGAGAGAGAGAGAGAAACACTACTGATGAAAGAAGAAAATGCAACCAACCCAAGAAAACCCTAGGTAAACAATAATTTCACACAACTAAATAATACAAAATTTTAGCATGAATTTTTAACCGTTTAAATTCTTCTTTTTAATTAATCTGTCATTTTTCTGCTTATCTTAATCTTTTGGATACTACCCTTTGAATGCAAGACCAGCTAAAGTTGTTAAGGAAAGATCCAGTGTCTTAACTCCTTTGCAAGAGTATGGCACTAGATCAGGTAGACGATGGGCAAAAGATATATTCATCTAACTGCTCGGAACCAGTTTGACATTGAGTTGAGTAGGATACAGGCATATCATCTTCATAATGCCTCAATCAAATGTTTACTAATCACTTCATCCATATATGATCCAAAGACATCAACATTCATCTTGCAATTGCTACGTAAGCATTAAATAAATAAAATAACAGAGATATGGCTACAGTTAAAAAAAGTAGAAACTTAAAATTAATCAATTTAAAGTTTACAAATTTATAATTTTAACAAACCATGTACTCTTTTGAAGCAATAAATTCAACTGTTCCTTTACAAAGCTCAGGTCTGTCATCAGCATCTCTACGCCTGCCATCAGGGCCTAGGTTGCAATGGTAGTCACGAGGAGTATCATCGGTAAACCCTGAAAGAAGATAACACAATCAGTGATATCTCCACCTTACTACATGACAGCAACAAAATCGGAAAGCAGAATCAGACGAGAAATGTCTGTGGTCATGGTTTTTTTACTCAGTATATAAGTGGTATGCTTGAAAAGAGGAAATGTTAAATTGATAAACGTCCAACCAGCTAAGAATAGAAGAAGAGACGAGTATAATAAGGAGTCCTATAGCTAACAACTAAGATACTTGGAGCTTATTATTACATTTCAATCCTAAATGGTAATTCAAATAGCTTCCAAAAAAGAGCTGTCAAATAATAACTCCGACCAATCCACTGTTTAGCCCCCAAAGTGTAAGCAGAGCTATCAATGAAGGTCTGACAGCAATGAAACACAAATGGAACAAAAAATGCTATGAATATAAGTGTACATTAAAAGCCACATGATACTGCCAAATGTATGAGATGGACACACAGATAATTGATACTAACCACATAAATTGCAAACAAACTTCCTTCCCTGATCAATGAACTTCATGAAAGGATTGATGTAACCTTTGCAACGAGAACATCGAACAGGACCAGTTTCCCCAAAATCCACAACCTATAGAAAGAAGGTTTACAATTTGATGACCAGATGCAATTTTCAAAATCCATTGAGGATGCAACAGATTGGATAGCAGGCTGTAAGAACAAGTCGATCAGACATTACTTGAATAGGATCCTCTGATGGATGAGGAAGAGCCATAGGTTGGACCAACAATGCCAACTGCATGGCGGAAGTTGTCAAAAGGTCGGCCGTGCATGGGATCTGTTATATGGAAAGAAAGATAAACAGGAAACATCACAATGTGTACTGGTTGTGAAATTGCAGTGAAACGTCATTAAATTATACACAATTACAAAGTACCCGAAAGGCCAAAATTAATATTTATAGTTTGTTATGACCTGATTGATGGTGCATCTCATATAACGTGGACTACAATTCCCAGTATCTCTGACAATGTAATCGCTTGTAGCAGACTTCAAAGATTACAAGTGGTCAGGAGAAGAAACAAAAATCAAGATGCAGCTATACAAAAAAGTTGTCATTGCAATATACATACATGCAATGACAACATAGTAAAAGAATATGAGAAGCCAATGAAAATAACAATGAGCCTAACTTAAATGAAGATCAAAAGGAATAGCCAAATTAGCAAATTCCAGAGTGAAATAAATAATTTTCTTTCCATTCTTCTGAAATGATCAGAGATAATACCGGAGGAGGATTTGCCGAGTTGCCTTGGCGTGTTTCATACACAATTGGTGAGGAACTTGGAATAGGCCTTGGAATTTGATTAGGATCAATCTTTGATGGGCCTGACAAAGGTGCTCCAGGTTGTCCCATGGCAGGTGGAATGGTAGTCATAGCTTGATTTGGTAGTTGGTGTGGCATTCCAAACATTCTTGGAGGTTGTGCTTGTGTAGAGCCAGGAAGAAGAGGAGGTTGGATTCCCTAAAGCAATTCAAAACATTCAGAATCCAAATTATTGACAGAAGAGAACAAACACAAACGCCACTTAAACCAAACCACACAATCCTGTACTTAGAATTTTCAGCACCTCATACACAATGCTTTAAAATAGTTTACAGTTCTAACAGAACTTAACAAACTTGACTCGGAGGCTTTAAAATATCCATTAAGAACAACATATATGTCAATTGATCAAATTCAACCTAATCAAAGTTCAATAACCAACTTCTAATTGATTGTGTGTTTGTGTGCAGATGTGATCAAGATAAACAGGAACAGAATCACTAATTTTTGCACTGCTCTATAACTTTCACCACTGACTACTGGATCTAATATTCTATTTATGCAGGTAATACTCAAGCCAATCCAATATTGTTGAAGCTTCAATGACAAAACTATCTTTTATTTATAAAATTGAAGGGTAATGTTGAAAATAATAAAACAAACAAACATATTCAATCAACCTAAATCTTGGCACGCATAGTCGACATTCATAGAATAGATAATCTATCAGTTGACTTAATGAAATATGACTTGTACAGAGAAGAGGCGAGAAAATTCAACAAATCTTACACAATTGATACATGTACAGGTACACATAAGAAAGATCTGTGAATTTTATTTCAAAATAACATAATAAAGGGTTAAATGGGCATCAGCTGACGCCTGACACAGTTATAGCCTAGCAAGAGGGGCAACTACATAAGGTTGGTATTGTAAGAGTGATTGCATTTGGTGGACTGAATAGGCCAAATCAACGGCAGAAACATGGAAGCCACATTTTATGACAAACCTATGGCTCATAAAAAAAAAAAAACCTAATTGATGGGAATGAAAGATATTTCTCTTTAAATAACACAATAAAGTAGGTCTTTTTTTATCTTTCAAATATAAAGCACCCAACAACAAATAATCTTAAACCCGTATGCCAATAAAACAATTGATATCTTCTGAAAAACAGAGCTGGCAATGTTACCAATGGCTTCAAGAAAACATCAAATTATACAACCTATATTTTTGGATTAATAAGCCAAACATACAAAAGCCCTAGGGGTTTGACATCCTTAGCTTTAACATTAGAAAGAAAAAGTTTGAAAAACATAGCCAAAAATTGTAAACCAATTTTCAAGGCTAAATGATTTAAGTATAAAAAAGCAAAGCACATCCTCAATTTAATTTTTTTCCATTAAAGATTTACTAAAATCTTTAGATTTTCTTGGAATAAACAATGAATGCAATAGAAGGGAAGAGAACAAAGGTGAAGGGACTCTATTTGAATAACAATTTAATGGAGGGGGAGCAATTTGAAGGGATATGTACCCTTACCCTACAAAGCCTATTAACCTTAAACCCTTCAAATTGGGAGGATTGGGAGGGGAAGAATTCCTTGATAAAAGTTTATCATCGTAAAAAAAAAAAAAAAAAAAGGTTAATTTTTCTTTTAACTTATAAATAGCATAATTTTACAAAATATAATAATTTTCCCTTTCCGCCCAAAATTAGTAACATAGCGTTTCCTTCCTTTCCCTCTCTCTTAAAAAAATAAAATAAAATAAAATAAAGAGTTAACGTTTCTTTTAACTTAAAAATGGCTTAATTTTACAAAACAGAATAGTTTTTCCTTCCACCCTTCAGCCAAACAAAATTTGTGACATAGCCTTTCTTTCCTTTCCCTCTTTCTTTCTAAGCAATAAAAAAAGGGACAACTTAATGCACAAGACTCTCACATTATGGAGCCTAAAGAGGGTCATGTGTACGCAGTCTTCCCTCTGCATTAACAAATAGGTTGTTGCCACTTGATCTAGTGACCTACAAGTCGCAAAGGAGCAATCTGTACCATTGTACCAAGGTTCCCCTTTCTTTTTAAGCAATCCAAACAAGAAAAATTATTCATTTCATTTCCTTATTCCCATCTCCCTCCATTTCCTCTCCTTTTCTCCCGTCCTCGATCCCAAACACTGTCTTAGTACATTTTGATAATTACATGCCAACTCAAACAAACAGTATCTAGAGTATACAAGCATTAGATTATTTTCTGTTCAGCATACAGATATAGGGGGAAGGACAACAGAACCTAGTTCTTTGAGCCAGAAGATATATGGACCAGCCATTGGACCAAACATCCAGGTCAATAGATGCAATTTAAGGTAAACACTAATGTACAGAACTTAGATTTCTAAACAGTCATTCGCAGTTAATAATGCCAAAATTTCCATATCAACATAAAACAAGTATACGTCACTGAATTGCATAAAGAAAAAGAAGCCGATCAAAGATTTTCTATGCCTAATGCAGGTTGCTAAAAACCAGCTCAACAACAACATATTCAAAATAAATTCCAATTGAATGTAGTCCTTTATTGGAAGAAACTTCAAAGAAAAATATTGTAAAAATTTTAGCGCTAACCTGCTGGGGTTGCATCGCGGGCCAAGTCTGTGGTCCATAAGGAGGACCTGGAGGTGGCGGTCTAGCCTGAGGCACAGCTGAAAATGGTGATGCTGAAGGCATTGGTGGAGGTGCTGGGGAACTAATAGGTGTAGTTCCAGTTCCCAAAACAGAACGCATGCTTGGAGCCTGAGCAGGAGCCCTAGCTGACAGCATAGTTGGTGGAGGTCCAACAGGAGGTTGTGAAATACTTGCAGCAGAAGGAAAGCGGGGTGCACCAGGCAAACCTCCTGAACCAAACGCTGGTGGTCCATTACTCAAAGGACCACCAGGTACACTTGACGGAGGCACAGCTGGGCCACCAGTCAAAGGTGAAGATGACACAAAAGGACTCGGGCGAGCACCTAATGGTGGTGGTGCAACTGCGGCACTAGATACACCTGGAGATGCAAAAGCACTAGAAGGTAGAACTGCAGGAAGAGGTCTAGACCCGAAAGGAGAAGGGTGACTAACAGGCGGACCAAGGGGTCTCCCTGGGGGTACATTGGCAGGTGACGTAGACTGTGGTGGTCCCATAGGAGGCACTGCAGGTCTTCCCGCCAAACCAGGAGGGGCGCCGGGACGTGACATTGGCAGGGAGGCAACGGGGTATCCAGCAGAAACTGCGGATTGAGGGAAGGATGGCCGTTGACCAAAAGGGGAAGGCCTAGGACTAGAATTGGGCATCGAAAGTGGCCGGTTTAGGTTCAAATTCTGCATGTTATCAGCTAACGAATTGGGATTTGTTTGATAATTCGGATTAAAATTAGGTGGTGGTGGTGGTTGCTGTGCATTGGCGCCGGGTCTAGGTGCCCCAGGAGGCACAGGACCTGCCATAATTTAATAAAAAAAAAAATCCAATCCCCTCTTTCAATATCCTTTTTCTCTATATACTTTCCAACAACACGATCAAAATCTACACAAATCCAAAAAAAAAAAAAATCAATGATTCTATTAAAACTTCTACAGTAATGATGATCGCAAATAAACAAAAAAAAGATCAAATGAAACAAAAATTATAAGATATAAGTAAATTAAGCACCTGAGATCGGAAAGAAATGAAGGGTTGGATTTTTTTAATTAAGTAGATAACTAAGTTCAGATCTGAAGGATCATGACAATGCAGTAGGGTTTTAGAAAAAGAGATCGGAGAAAATAGGGGTTTTTATGGAAGTAAGGGTCGATCGGAAATCGTGATCTGGGAAATGATCGGAGAAGGAGGTCGAGAGAGCGGGGGCGGGTATTTTAATGTTGGGAAAAGGAGAAAATATTGTAAATCTGAAAAGTATAAAATATGAAAAAGTCTTGTAAATGTGAATGGGTAAATTGTAATTAAGGAAATTTGTTTTATATTAATTAATTAATTAATTAGGATACATATTTTTTAAATATATTAAAAATAAAAAAATAATAATAATAATAATATATGTACAAATTTGTTTATTAAATATAGTCTTAAAACTTATGCTTTTTTTTGTACATTAAAAATTAAGCTTATAAAATTCAAGATTATAATAATTTAAAGATTGAATGCCAATATCGTATTGTTTTTTCTTTGCATACTATTACTACGGCCTTGTATAAAAAAATCAGTCAAATATCGATAATTCATTTTCCAAAATTAAAAGTAAAAAAAAAAATCCCTTTCAGAATGCATTAAATAATATAAAATAAAATTTAATATTAGATGAATGGATTTGTTGATCAAAGGCATACACCAGCCTGAACGTTTCCCTTCCCAGGTAGTGGGCAATGTTAAATCCGTTGCATTCATTAATAATCATAAGAAGCGAAAACAAAGCAATCATACACTTTCAAACTGCAAAATATAGTTTGCGAAGAAGCTGCTTTTAACAACCCAAGCTCACATTCCATGAGTACAAATGAAGTTTTTACATCAGTTGCATCAAGCTATTGATTCAAATGTGTATTTCACCGAGTAAAAATACAATAAACTATACCCTCAGGATTCCCATGTAAGAAAATTATAATTATATAATATTTATATTCAAGATCTCATCTTTAATCATCAAAAAAATTAGAATACAAAAGTGTATCTAGATCCATTGAAATTTATTGATTGAGGTTAACAGTCTTTCAATCTAAATTTTTACCTTTTGAAAGAAAATTTTGACTCACTCACTGATGGAATATGAGAATGAAAAAAATCACGTTTAGACTGGGGACCATAACATATTTATAACTTAAATATATTTTATCCTATTTTGACTCATCATTAAAATAGAATGAAATATCATGTCTTTACACATTGTAAAGCTCATACTAATTGAGATACACTGAAATCTAATAACTTTATTTGATCACTTTTGAGTGGATTAAAATAAATTAAATAGCCTATAAAATAAAATAAATTAATATATATAAACCCACATAAATAATTTATCAACATTCCATGTATCCGCTCAGTTCAAACTCCCAGGAAAAATCATACTAGCTTCCAATCTATAAGCACTTCTTGGAACATGTCCAGCATCAGTTCTTTTTTCTGCCTGCCTCAAAAAGTTATTCATTTCATCTCTAACATCATATATCTTGCCAAAATCAATCAATTACATCATACATACACCCTTTCTTCAACTTGTTCAATTGGTAAAGCCAAGCCTCCAGCAACTTCTCAAGGACATTTTGTGAGTTGATGTCTTCCAAGAGGCTTTCCTTGCAACCATTTTTTAGATCTACAATGTCATATTTATTTGCCGCTCCCAGTAGTGCCAGTCGATGCTTTCAAAAATCCTCTTGCTTTATTGTTCCATACAAGTAACTTAAAAAGGCCATGCAAGATTCCGTTGACATGTCCTCAATGAGGATTGTGGATGAGGCCTTTTCCTTGAGGTTGTGCCGGAACATGCTCTCGAAAACAGGTGAACTTGCAAAGAGAACTGCCTTGTGAGCTCTTAGAGTACCATCAGGAGTCTTAATGGTAATATCCGCATGTATACACTCATCAAGCATGCGAGCAAGGGAGCTCAGGGTGCTTTGAGTTGACATAGACTGCATTGCTCCATAAATAGGCCATATGGAAATGGATTCACCGCCCTGGGTATAAAGAAACAATAAATCTATTGACAAATAGTAAGGGCTCACTTCAGAGAGATTGGCAAACAAAAAGAAAAAGAAGGAAAAGAAGGAAAACGCATTCGAAGATTTGCCAAGAACCTTATTCATTTTAATTTTCTGACTAGGTACCTCCTCTTTGGAGGCGTGATGTGGCTCTTCAAACACATACTAACATGCTTTACCAATAAGGGAAAGGGAGGGAGAGGAAGAAGTAGAAGAGATTTATTGACATTGACATTGCCATTTTACCACATTAAAATGATGAAGGAGCTGACGTTTATAGGGCAGATCCTCAGGTCCAGGAACTCAACATCAATAATCAAGCGCCCATGGAATATAGAATCAACAGGCCAAACAAAGTCATCACATCCCAGTAGTCTGTCATGAACAGCAGCACCGAGCAAACAAATTAGTGTCAAGGGCATCTTCTCAGAGCTGCTTAACAGAAAATTTTGCATAAAAGCATGTTGGGAAAGCAATTCAAGGTCAGAGATCAAGGCACTGACTATGAGCACAACTATATTTATGTCAGCAAGAAACAAAATAAGCACCAACTTTCACTAATCAAGTGTTTCTTCCTTTTTCCCATTTTTCTCATCCAAAAATATAAAAACACTTTGCAATAGAAGAGTGATTTTATACCCCATCTTTTCATTTTCCAATGACAATCATCATCAATATTCGCTATCAAATTTCAAATATCATTTTCGATTTTAAAAATTCTATCGCAAATAGCGCCGACAGATACACAAAACTACAGTAAATTCATATTTTTAGATAATAAAACTCCAACTCCAAATCTCACACTTGCTTTTCACTTACACATATATAAAATTTGTATTCGTGTCATATAATATTATATTTGTATTGAATAAAACATAAAAATTTTATATAAAAATTTGTGTCGACCCACCAAACACAAAATTGATTTTTTAACTTTTATTGTATTTATATATAATTTTTATTAAATTTAACTCGTGTCACTTTTGTATTTTTTTCATGTCAAGTCACATTGTTGTGTCTAAGGTTTCCAAGTCTAACTGCCAAGTTGGATATGTTTTCCTATTAGCTAAAGCATTTGGATAATAGATCATACAACTATATAATTCTTATATGATCAAAGTGGAGATGTTATGTTCAAATCCTAAAAATCTCATCATCTTTCCCTTAATTCACCCAACATCTTCTCCATCAGGTTTACATGTAACACTCTTTACTCATCTTCAGCTTTAATCTTTATTCTAAACTTGAATCCACATTTACAAGCTATTGATCATTCATCCGACCTAGACGTGAGTTAGAATTTCATTAAATGTTATAAAAGTTTGACCTTACCTATCTATTTAAGCTTTCGTCACATACAAAACATTAAAGATCAATAACGAGAAAAAAAATTGAGAACCTATAATAAGAACAACATAAGCCAAAATTGTACACCTAATTTGGCCCGAAAAATTAAAAAAAAATAATAATAAATAAATAAATCAAAAATATAAAAAATAATAATTGAAACCAAGTCAACATTTTGATCAAACTCCATACAAACCCTAAAATCCCATGCAACGCCACGCATCCATAACCCCACATTAAACTCATGCAAAACATCTCTCCATTCACCACACCATGTCAAAAGTTGAGTAAAGAGCTAAAAGGAAAGAGGATGAATAATGTACAAAGAATGGAAAGAAAATAAAAGAGTTGATTAAGGAACCAAAATGATGGAAGATGAATCTGCAAAATAATGGAAAGATGATAAAATTAATAAAAATATAATACCAAAATTAAAGGAAATGTTTCTTTCCTCAAGTTGAATTTATGAATTGATTATAAAAGGGTACACGTACAGAGAAGAAATGGGGGAGAATGGAAACACACTGGAAAGAAAAAAACAATGAGAGACTTACACTCACGGAGAAGAGAAGATTAAAACACACAGAGAGAGAAAAAAGAGAGAAGAGTCGAAAGCAGCGGGGGACATACTCGATAGAGGAGAGCGGCGTAGACAGAAAAATATAAAAATAAAAGAAAGAAAAAAAAAAGTTTTTAGTTTCTTTTTTGGTTGTAACGACATAGTCAAGGTTGTGAGGAAGGGCTCTTGTCACTGTTTGCACCGTTGCTCACTGTCCACCATCCTTGCTCTCGCCATCCGCCGCATCACCACGCCGTTGCCCCTGCTGTGTCGTTTCTGTCATCTTGCTGTTTCCTCTGCATCACCATCGTCCACCGCACTTCCCTGCATCATCCATTGTGTCCCTCCCTGGACTCTGCAGTGTTGCCGCTGCATTTCTGTCCTCGCATCCAACGCTGCACTACTAAGGTTCCTATTACCGCATCACCCAGCCTTACTGCGTCTTTGCTCTTTCGTCACTTCTGGTTGCTGCTGTCAAAGTCTCCCGCTACTGCTGGACCTTTGCTGGTTGCGTGAGGGAATCGCTGGCGCCTGGTATCGCTCTTGGTTTTCTGCATCTTCATCATCCTTGCATCGAGAAAGTCGCGCCTGAGAAAATCCTTGCTGCTGCGTCACGTCGCCATGCCTTGTGTTAATGCTGAGTGGTCGGCTTGATCAAGGATTGAAAGGAAAAGCATGATATTCGCTGACAGGTTTGCAAATTCCTATACTCCTTCTGCACTTGTATATATTTCTTTTTTATATTGATTGGATATATATATATATATATGTATATATATATATATATATATATATATATATATATGTATATATATATATATATATATATATATATATATATGTATGTATGCATGTATGTATGTATGTATGTATGTATGTGTTTACTCTTGATGCTTGATTTGAATATATATCCTGACTAATCAACATGGGTTTGTTTGTTTGTTTGTATAACTTGTTGCCTTTTGACTATTCAAACATTAATTTATTTGCTTGTATTACGGGCTACATGTATTCATTAGCCTACATCGGCTTATATATTTGTTTTGGTAAGTACATGAACTTAGCTTTATGTTTCATTTATTGGTTACTTTTCATTTGTAATCTTAAACACATATTTTGATTATTTGTCATACATATATACATATTACCCGAGCAAATATGATTAGTAATTATAGGACTTATAAAACCAATTCACAGCTAAAATCATAAAATCAATTTATAAATTAAAACTTATATTACATGAATTTAACAACCAAAATTTAACATGTAATGATGTAATTCCAAAAAGTCATGAATAGTTGACTTGAAAATTGTTAAGTGAGAAAATGTTTTTTAAATCTCGTCAAAATGATAAAAGATTTAAGTAAAACTTTTAGTTTAATGATCGAAATTTACTTTCAAAACATAAAATAATAGTAATAATAAATTATAATAATAATGATTATTTTGAGAATGAAATTTTAAAAAGTCACAAATTGTTGATATTTGGAGGTCTGTAAGTGATAATATTTTTTTTAAATTTCGTCAGAATGATAAAAGATTTAAGAAAAAATTTTGATATTAATAATCAAAACTTATTTTTAGGAAGATATAATAATATAATAAATTACTAATAATAATTTAAGAATAAATAAAAATTATTTTGATGATGAGATTGTAAAGAGTTACGAATGGTTGATATGTGAAAATCTCTAAGTGAGAATATTTTTTTAAAATTTTGTCAAAATGACGGAAGATTTAAGAAAAAAATTTAATATTAATAATTAAAATTTATTTTCAAAAATAATAAATCATTAATAATAAATTGAAAATAAATGAAGATTATTTCAAAAACGAAAATTTCAAATAGTCACAAATAGTTGACATTTGAAAATATTTAGATGAGAAGTTTCCTTTAAGTCTCACTAGAATAATAAAAGATTTAAAGGAAATGTTCAATAATTAATAATCAAAGTTTGTTTTCAAGAAAATTAAAATAGATAAAATTTGAAAGAAATAAAATTACTAAAGATAAAAGAAAAATAAAATAAGTTAAAATAAATTAAGAAATAAGAATTAGAAATTAAAATTAGTTAATAAATTAAAATTTTTTTATAAGATATTTAATGAATCCGACAACGGAACCTCTTCAAATAAGTCGAATGATACTACTTGAATATATTTGAGATGTAGGTAAATTTTCGAGAAATTCCGTCAAAATGATAAAGAGTTTTTTCGAAGATTTTTTAATATTTAAACATTTAAAATAAAATAAAGAGTAACAAATTAAAAATTATTCAAACAAAATCATTTTAAAATAACACAAAATTGATTAAGTACAAATTTTAAGATTGATGGCGTAAGAGTGCTATCACCTTCCTCATGTGTAATTATACCCTTAAATTCTAAATTTAAAACGTAAATTAATTTTTATTCTTAAATAAAAATAGATAATCAATCACACATAACGACTCTATAGAACCATATCTAAGTATTAAGTCTAAGATTTAAATAGTTAGGACACGAAATAAAGCAAAGCATGGGATAAAAAAAAAAAAAGGAAAAGCAGAGTGCGAGAGTAAGGCATACCTGGGAGATATCAAGTCTACGATTAGAAACACCATTTGATATCTCGTGACTCACAAAAGTCTTGTTCCACGAGGCTACAAACCTTGTGAAACCAGTATTACGCAAGGATTATTGCAGTCTCCGCGGGGTTACAAAGTGAACTGAAATGCCATTTGAGTTTTTAAATTTTATTACAAAATGATGAAAAACAAACCAAAATGAAAAAAAAAAGTTTAAGACAGTACGGCGGCAGTGACGTGGCTTAACCAAAATAAGTTTAAGACAATCTATCGTAGAACAAAGATTTGATTTTAAACATCAAATATGTTGGTGGGCTTTGCCTTTGTCTTCGTCAGCTATCAGATCCAGGCGCAGGTAACGGTGTGGGATCCTCTTTCTGCGCACGCAGATCACAAATTCACAATATAAACTCTCTTTCAATTCCCACTCTTTGTTTCTCATTGGCTCTCTCTCTTCCTATTAGATAAGGTAAGATTTTTCATACCCAATTTTCTCCCGTTTCTTCATTTGTTTTTTTTTTCCCTGTAAAACTAGTTTCCGTTTCTCAAGTAACTTTGAAGAAACAAAAAAAAGAAAAGAAATATTTATACAAAAGGGTAATTCAAAGTTCAGCTTTTTCTTTCTGTTTACTTCAGTTTCTTAGCAACCAAACAATGTCTGGCTGTAACGTAATATTTTTAGTTCATTAGATTGAGTTTTTGGTCTACCCATTTCTTGGTTTTAATTTGGCAACTTTTATCTGCTGCTGATTACAATAAGAATAATTACCAAAAAAAAAAAAAAGCAACTTTAAAACACTTTCAACTCTTGTACGGATTCCCAATCACTTTACCTGATTTGTGCTTTTATTTTGATTATAATTCCATCTTTATGATTGCAGAAATCGTGTTGATTTAATGCTATGGCTTCTACTATTGTAAATACTCCATGTACGGTTCCTTCAGTTAAAGGTTTTGATGGTCAAAACTATGTTGGTCTTAGACCTTTCTCGAGTTTGAAATTCAATTCTGTTAGAACTTCAATCTCTGGACGTTCTCAGCGCATTTTTGTGGTGAGGGCGAGCGAAAGGCATGATGGCCATGTGAAAAAGTTTGAAATGAGTATTGAAGAATGTGAGGCTGCTGTTGTAGCAGGGAATGTGCCTGAAGCTCCACCAGTGCTCCCTCAGCCAGCTGCTCCTGTTGGGACTCCCGTGATTCAACCTCTTGTGAGTTTTTAAAATGAGATGATAATGCAATTTATCTTCTCACTTTTGTTTAATGCTTGGATAGTTATATTCATATGCAAATAGGGGTAATGTGGTACGGACTCGTAATTAATTTGATTGTCTGAGGAGTTCTGCAATGCCATAAACAAGTTTTTGGTCTAATGAATGATGATTTTTTTAGTATCTATTTGAAACTTCACAGATTTTTTTTTCTTATCTCATGGCATGGATGAGATTTAATCAATAGTCGATTGTTCTCTGTATCTCTTTAATTCATGACAACGAAATGCAATAGTTAAAGTTATAATTGAGGTTTTGAGGCAGCTGGTGCACTTTCCTTTTTTTCTTTGCTCATTTGGTGTTTGCCTTTAGTAGCAACTTGGCAGGCGCCCTCGTCGTAACCGCAAGTCCCCTGCATTGAGAGCATCATTCCAGGAAACGAGTTTATCTCCTGCAAACTTTGTGTATCCTCTTTTTGTTCACGAAGGTTGGTATTTTATGGATATTGGTCTGTTTTTGGTTTTGGTGAATATGGAACTAATAAGTTAAGAAGGAGCAATTATATCAAAGACCATGATAAGCACTCTCAATCATAACATGAATATTATATTGTTGCAGCTTTCCTTTCTGAGACTTTCGTGATACTTTTCTCTCTTTCTACCTTCCAAATATATGCTTACATTTAATTTGATACCTAAACCTGCAGGTCAGGAGGACACTCCCATTGGAGCTATGCCAGGATGTTATAGGTTTGGATGGAGACATGGACTTGTTGAAGAGGTTGTTAATCTTTTTCTGATTAGTTGTCCTTTTTCACAAAACATTTTTGCATTTGTCCCTCCATAGTGGTTCTCAATTACTTTATTATCTTGTTTTAATGAATATTTCATGTAACTGTATGATAATAGACGCTCTATTGATTGTTGAAGTTGTGAACATATATAAGCATTTTAGATACTTATTTAAAGAGTCAATTTTGAAGTTGTTTTCAAGTATTCACTAACTGATGCAGGTAGCAAAGGCCCGGGATGTTGGTGTTAATAGTATTGTACTCTTCCCCAAAGTTCCAGATGCTCTGAAGGTTTTGATTCTCCCACTAGAATCCTATTCTGTTTCATATGTTGATTAACGTAATTGGGTTTTTGCACATTAGTCTCCCACAGGTGATGAAGCCTATAATGACAATGGTTTAGTACCTCGAACAATACGGCTGCTTAAGGACAAATATCCTGACCTTGTAAGTCAATTTAGTTCATCCTCTCATTTGTATATCATTTAGAGCTGGAACAGCCAGATTAACATGTTTAATATGTTGAAATGTGATCACTTATTGGTTTATTAGGTTATCTATACAGATGTTGCTTTAGATCCATATTCCCCAGATGGGCATGACGGTATCGTCAGAGAAGATGGTAAGATAGATATGTTTCGTACATTTTTGGTTGGTAGAAATGGATTATCTTATTAAAATATGTTATTCAAAGACAGATGCCAAAAGCCTAATTAATTAGTAAAGGATTCAGTTGTAGATATATCCATAGCCAGAAGAGATGCATTTATCTTACTAAGCTGCTTTTTGGTTTGCTATGTTGTCATACAAGTTGACTTAGAATGATACTTGTTTTCTTTACGACAACTGGGGTGTAAGCATCAAGTTTTGGTTGTTGAGAAATTTCCTACTTGGTCAAATTAAATCTTCTTCAGGTGAAGTCACTAAGTTCTACACAGATGTGTGCATAGAAGTGCTAATTGTTATGTCTGTTTCTTTTACCTTGTAGGAGTCATAATGAATGATGAGACAGTGCATCAATTATGTAAGCAATCTGTGTCCCAGGTAAATTTTGTAGTTTTTTCTTGTTAGAATTTTTTTGCATAGGCAGAAATCTAATGGCTTCATCAGAGTTCTAAATGCGGCAATAGCATGTGATGACTTACTGCCCTTGTGATACATTTGTCGTGGCAAAAATTTCAGTGATCTTCTTCCCCTTTGTGATTCTCTGCTTTGCACCTCCCATTGGTCTTATATCTTAATACTTATCCATGGCTTAACTTTTCTTTAATACTTTATGTTTGATTATATAGTGTTTCAAATGCTTCAAGCAAGCAAAATTCTGCTATTACTGCTTTAAATGGCTAGTCAGTGAAATACTTGGTAGTTTTCTGATCATTTGCACGGATATTAGAGGTATCTTATTTATGCTTATTTTATGTCCAATTCTTTTTCTGCTAGCTTTGACTTGGTTGTTTATGGTTTGATTCTTTGGGTGGTATATTTCTATAAGGCCCGAGCTGGAGCTGATATTGTTAGTCCCAATGATATGATGGATGGACATGTTGGAGCTATCCGTGCTGCCCTTGATGCTGAAGGCTTTCACCATGTTTCTATTATGTCCTATACCGCGAAGTAATTCAACTTTGTATATTTGCCCTTGCATTCCTATAGATGTCTGTTTGTAGCTTTACCTGTTTCTAAAAGTAGGTTACACTGAAGCATGGTAACAGCCTATGATTGTGTTAAACTATAGCAGAAGTTTTACTATCTTCTTTCTTTCCCCCACCACCCAAGAAAAAATGCTGTGAGGGAAAATAGAGTGATGTCACACTGTTGCGATTCTCAAAGACAATATTCCTTTTGATTCTGTTACCTGATTGTGTAAGACATTATTGGTTGTCTTATTCTGTGGCCTTTGAACATTTTGAACAAATGGAATGTGTTGGCAGAAATTATTCTCTGTTATTCTTGGTCACCTGCGTGAAATCTGTTACTATTTCTGACATTAATTTTTCTGGCATAACAGATATGCAAGTTCATTTTATGGTCCATTTCGAGCAGCACTGGACTCCAATCCTCGTTTTGGAGATAAAAAAACGTACGAGTTCACTTACCTGTATGCTATTTTATGTGTTGCCATGGGAAATTCTTGGTACTCACGTTTAATTGTTAATTTGTTCAACAGGTATCAAATGAACCCGGCAAATTACAGAGAGGCATTAGTAGAGGCTCATGAAGATGAGGCTGAAGGAGCGGATATTCTTTTGGTTAGTGTGGCTTCTTTTAGGAACTTTGAGCTCTTCTGATTAATGGCAAAGCTCCCTTCATGCTGAAGTCTCTTATTGGATCACAGGTGAAACCCGGTCTTCCTTATTTGGATATCATAAGACTTCTCAGGGATCGATCTCCTTTGCCTATTGCTGCATATCAGGTACTCTATAACTTTTCAGTGTCCTGCATTTACTAATATTCTTATCATTGCTTTAATTCATGAGTTTTAATTTTTCTTTGATCTGGTTTCCGTAATCACTGGGAGGGAAAATTTGAATAAATATTTATGTACCCAATAATGCTTTCGTCAGTTGGTGCTCTAGATCCTTGCCTTCCTGAATTGTTGGAACCGAAGTCCTTAACTAAAATTTTGTGATAATCAAATTATATCCATAATTTTCTTTTCTTTTTTCCTTTAACAAGATTGGAGTAACAGGTTTTTAACTGCAGTGCCTGATTAATACTTATAGGGAATGTGTGTACTTCATACTTCATTGGATGAAGGATGAAGAAAGATAGGATGGCATAAGAATAGTAGAAAAGGGAGAAAAAAACCGTAAAAATGATTTTTTTTTTTTTTGGCATATATCATGAAACCAACCATTCTTATATAAGATACTCAAGGTTATGTCTTAATTAGCAATTAACGGTTCCATAATTTGCTTCAATAAGTTGTGGGTTTGTGGGGGATATCCTTTATGACTGCTTCTAGTTATATGCACACACATATATACATGTGTGCCTATGGGATGAGACTCATGATTTGCATTTCAAAACTTAGCTATGGGAAAAACGAAAAGGAAAGGGTGCCAAGCTCTTACCCTCCACTTCCCTGACCTTTTTTCTTAACATTCTTATTTTTCCTTCTAAACGGTAAATTTGTATAATGCATCAAAGTATAAATTTGTAGCCGACTTAATCAAACACATTTTTGTTCTGAAGATGTCTAATAGTTTTTTTTCTTTCTTTCTTCTAAAATGCATATTTTCACTTTCCTGCCTCGTGTCAAATTTTGATTATTTTTATTTTTATATTGTCCAGGTTTCTGGTGAATACTCAACGATCAAGGCTGGTGGTGTTCTCAAAATGATTGATGAAGAAAGGGTTATGATGGAATCCTTGACGTGCCTCCGCCGGGCTGGTGCTGACATCATCCTTACATATTTTGCCCTACAAGCTGCTCGATGTTTATGTGGTGAGAAAAGGTGATCTTGGTCTGATTTTTTTCATGGGGCTTTGGTTGATTGAGGTACTAAATCTTCTACCTAAGAGTGCTAGAGGTTAGAATGTGCGGGAGTTGTTATTAGAATGCTTGACTTAGCAGTTTGTAGTCCATGTTCCTGATAAACCTCAAGTAAATTACATGCTAAAGATAGAATACCATGGATGTATTTTCTAGTGATGAAAATTCATGTTCTGTTAACTGTAATTCTAGATGCTCGTCCGAAAGAAGAATGCAACTCCAGAAGCAAAGTTGATTGAACTGTAGGTGTGTTGGTGTGCTTTATTATAATAGATTATGTGAATAAATGAATGCATAAACATAATTTCATGGATCATACCAATAAAATCACCTATTCCATGTCTGAATGGTTATGAAAACAATGAGAAAGGTACAAGGATTTGGTGAGGGGATGAGAGATGAACTTGCAGATTTGAAGAACAACAAAAAACTAATTGGGAATGGATACCTGGTAGAGAATCTGGTACAATAAAACTATGAGAAGCTCTTAAATTGGTGGAATATTTTGCTATGAATGGCGCCTGCTGAGATGCTACCTTTTAAAAATCATTTCAATTCCTTTGCACTTTTAGTTGTTTTGGACAGGAATGAATGAAAAATAAGAATTTATATTTACAACTTAACAAAAATTATATATTAATTCATATGACATACTACAATATTAAGATTGATGCTTTGATGATGATAATTATGACAAACTCTTCGCATTTAGACTTGGGAGGCTTTTGAAACCATGTGAGAGTTGATGCATATTAAGATTTTCATGATGGTGAAGCAACGTTGAGCTGTTGTCATTCAAAAGTTGGTGTGTAGGGTTGAATACAGAGTACTAATATACTAGGAACATTTAACATTGTTACAACTACATCCTAAGAGCAGAGCACCCTCTGCCTATTTCTTTACATTGGCAAGGTGGAAAATCTTGACAAAAATTACGAGAGCACATCACATTGCAAATGCTCTGAATAATCTGTGCTCGGTTGCGTTACAGCTAGCTCTTCACTTTAACCATGCTCAATCAGGTATCTTTCTGCAATAGTGGCATGAACCGCAGCACCTATGGGAAGAACATCTTCGTCGATCATGAAATATGGCGAGTGGCCTGTGTGTATAGACCCCAAGGTCTCATTCCTTACGCCAATGTAGTAGAAAGCTGCCGGAACCACCTCTGTATAAAAGGAGAAGTCCTCAGCACCCATCATCGGAGGAACCACCCTGAAATTTGGTGGTCCGAGCAAATCAGTAGCCACCTTCTTCACATGTTCATACATACTGTCATCATTCACTGTTGGCGGGTAGATTGTTGACTCCTTTTCAAAGAAGTCCACTGTTGCCGAGCATCTGAAAACACTGGCCTGTTCCACAACTACCTGTGTAGTGTTCCATGTCAGTATGTAAGAAGGGAAAAACCAGGCTGGAAATAGGATTAGAATCCGAAGAAGAACCATGACAAACCTCTTCGATTCTTTGAAGAAGGTTGTAGAAGCTGGCATTTGAGAAAGCCCTGAAGGTACCTCCAATTATCACAGTGTCAGGGATCAGATCAAGATTATTGCCTCCATTGAATGAGGTGACAGACACAACCTGCATTGCAAAATTAAAACTCAAGAGTCGGAAATTTACAATGTCGAAACATTAAAAGAAATTCACGAAAACGAAGATAAACCTGAGAGTCCAACGGATTTGATTCGCGAGAAACAATTCCCTGTAAGCTAATTACTGCAGCCGAAGCTGCCAAGATAGGGTCAACTGAGTGATGAGGGTTCCCAGCAAGGCCTTTTCTTCCACTGATTACAGCTCTAAAGAAGCCGCACCCGGCAAGCAGAGGACCAGGCCTCGAGCCAACAATAGCCGTGGGGTGTTCATGAGAAACATGGACTGCAAAAATGGCCTCTACGTTTTCTAATGCCCCATCTCCAATCATCCTCTTAGCACCATTTCCTGCTTCCTCAGCTGGCTGAAAGAGTAGAATAACAGTTCCCTGAGACAGCCAAAGGATTTAATTCGTCAGGGTAATATGCTAATTGCTAGATCCTACATAACATTGTCCTCGCTTCCTTGGTAAATTCTTCTTTAAGAAAATCATCAGAATGCAATTTGAATACAGAAGAAAGAATTCATAACAGGACAAAGGCAACATCTTAAATTTTATATATATATATATATATATATATTTTTATTACTAATGCAAAATTTTTGTTTGGTTAGGCCAGGATAAAACTAGTCACGCGTGCTTTAATCGAAGCAAGGGATAACAATGATTTTCAAAAATAATTATTTTTTAAGAATAAGGACAAAGCTTCAACATTATCAAATAAATAAACAAACAAATTAGGTTTATTTCACTGTCTAGAGATTCCAAAATATTTGAGTGCCAATCAAGTTTGGTTAATTCCTTGTACTATACAACAAAACGTGAGGGAGAAATTATTCTTCTCCAACAACACTTCCGCTTTTGAAGATTCTTCTAATAAATAAACCTAAGCTGGAAAAGCAACCTAACCCTTTAACAAAAACTAAAAATTTTGAGCTTTCATTTCTTTAAACAAAAGATATGATTATTAGATTCGTTTAAATGATCGTGTTTGAAAATTTTATAAATAAGAGTGACAAATGCATCAAACGAAACCAAGTAAATGAAACAGATTGGAAGTCACATCTAAACTCAACAAGGAATCTCAAAGCACCTTGCTTTTAGCTTTCTGTAAATTAATGTTCACACAATGTGATGAGTTGAAAGGTTTGAAACAAGCTTTAGATTTGCACTTGGTAGAATGTACAAACAAAATGTAACTGTAAATGTAAAACAGGAAAGCAGCAAAACATTTGTTAGACAAGACACTTATACATTTGGGAGATTTCATGTAAGAGCAGTTCCAAACAGTGGTCTAAGGTTCTTAGTTGCTTATCATTCGTGTCTTTCTCAAAATCAATTTAACTGAATAAGAATTGGACCCAAGTACCAAAAATCAAAATCTAGATGAATTACAAAATGGGTAAAGTTTCTTTTTCTGTGTGGATGTGAAGAAATCATCTGCTTGATGGCATAAAATATTGAAACACATATGGGTCAGACTGAACTCACACGAAACCCGTGTCAAAATTCCTTTTAAATACAGCAAAACAGCCAACTATGACAGGCCATTTATAGCTGGCCATGGGAACAGAGAAGTTAGCAAGGACAGCCAATCCTTTTCTCTGTCTATGAACCAAAGTTGATCACACAAAATTTCATTGCACTAAAACAAGATCAAAACCAACAAGATTTACAATGCATCTACAGTATTAGATTGGGTTAGATGACATGAAATGGTTTGCTATTAAAAATTTAATTTGGAGTAATAGGTAGGTAAATGAGACTAGCTACGGGGTAATTATAGAGAAGGTTTAGAGTTAAAAAGCGAACCTTCAAAAGGTGTTCTCGATTCTTCAATATTTTGGCAGCACCGACAAGCATTGCAACATGTGCATCATGCCCACAAGCATGCATTTTCCCTGGAACTTTGCTTTTATGCTCCCATTCTACAGCTTCCTAAAATAAGTTACCTCATCGTAAGTGAAATTCAACCATGCCATAATATTCCATGTAAACTTTCATTAAGATAGGGTAGAAATTTAGTTGAATGAGGGTCCCAGTTGTCTAAAATTCCAAAAAGTATAATGCCATATTTATTTAAAGTTCTCATAATTATATTTCACAATAATTTCAATATCGAGAATAGAACATTCTATCATATGTCAGGTTTGACTAAAAATATATTTTTTATCTTATTCTATATATCATTATATCCATAATATAAAAAATAAATATAAAATAATAAATTCATCTCCCCTACACAAAAATCTCCATAGCAATCTCCATAGCAGTGACAAAAAAGGATAATTCAATTTTTTTTCAATAAAATCCTAATATTCTCATCTTCATTCCCAAACATTTCATGCTTAATCTCCACTCCTTTAAATTGGCTTGGGAAAGTAGTTGACTTCCACTTTATAACAGAAAACCAAACCCTATTTCCGAACTTCCAAGTCCAAAATATTGTCAACAAATTAATTCCAATGTTCATGAACCAACTACCCCATTTTCTTCTTGTACCAACTACCTAGTACCTACCCAAACTGTAGGTATTCATATATAGTTACAAAAGCCTCTGTGTGTGTATATATATACAGGTATAATTATAAATATGCGTATATTTATACATATTTAAGTAGTAAAAAACCAGTCATAAAAAGAAAAAACTTAGCTATACCTGTATAGGAAGAGCATCCATGTCAGCTCTAATGGCAACAAAGGGCGGCCCACCCGTTCCAATCCAAGCCCGAATACCCGTTTTCGCCAAAGGGTACCTGTATTCAATCTCCATCCGATCCAACTCGGCTCGAACCAGCTTACTCGTTTCATACTCTTCAAAAGCAAGCTCAGGGTTCTCATGTATCTTCCTCCTCAACCCTTTAATCCACTCTACGTTCTCGGGCTTCCGGGCCAGGCCCAACACTGCTTCGGAGCAGGTCACATCCCATACCTCGCAGATGGAAGAACCAAGCGAAGCAGACAAAGATGTTCGGTTCTTACCGGAGTAAGAAACCTTTGGATTAATGGAAGTTACGGCGTCGAAAAAATTGGTGTATTCGTTATCCGACGAAGACGACGAAGAAGAAGATGATGATGTTATGCAGTTAACGAAAACAAGAAAATTATTAGCAAAAAAGGTTCTAAAGATTAAGATTAAAAGTAAAACATATGGTTTCAGAGAATTCATGTTTGGAGAGAAAGAAAGCAAGAGAAACTAAGAAAGAAAAAAGGAGGAGGAGTTTAAAAGAGGATGAGAAGAGAAGGAAAAGAAGGAAAGAAAACTGAAACAGAGAGGAAAGAGAGAGAGAGCAGAGAATTGAAGCACGTGGTGATAAGGACAGGGAATTAGTCACGTGGGAGAATATGGATGTAAGAAAAAAAAAAAGTGATCGAAGAGTTTTGATTGATTAAGGCGTCGAAATGCAGCAGTTTTTGGGCCCACCACTTTCGGTAGCGGTTTTCGATGAGAAGGATTGACACACTACCTTCGATGCAGATCATTTTTCTTTTTTCTTTCTTTTTTTTTTAATTATTGGATCATCAATTTGCACAAATTGTTCTTTTTTTTTCAATTTTTTTAATTTTAAAATGATTTTTTAAACACTGTATACTCTTAATTTTTATAGAATTAAAAACATAAAAAAAATTCTTAATAAATGTGAAAAATTAAAAAAGTTAAATAGAAATATTTTATTTTTGGTGAGAAATGATTAATAAAGATATAATTTAGATATAATTTTTTTTTTTAAAAAATTAATAAAGATAAGATGAAGATTTCATTTCATGTTTTAAATTATTATGCATCTGAAAATATTGCAAAAACAAGTGACATGATTTATATACTCTTTGGTTTTCCCCTAAGCAATCAATAATTGAGTCACTGTGATGACGTTAATAAGCATTTAAGCACGAGGTTATCAAATTTTTTTTATCATATTTACATTTACTTTAATTATGTATTATTTCTTCAAAAATTTTAAAAAAAAAATATCTTTTCATAATAGTTTGACGGAATATATCAACTAAAAGCTTAAACTTTCGTTCTTAACAAATTTAAAAATAAAAATAAAAATTAAAGAGAAATCAAGTTTGGAATTCTAAATTTTGAACTTCAATTTTAAAAAATAAAATCAATTTTATATGAGATCTTTTTAACAATATTTATGATGAATTGGTGGATTAGGTCACCAAAAGTATTATTTAATTATATATTTCAATAATATTTTTGCAAAATGATGAAATTGAGGTTAAAACAATGTAAATTAGAGTCTAGAAGATCCCATCATTTTTAAAACAAATCAAAATTTAAAATCTTTTATGACAAATTTATATAAGTTTTGTAGGGCATGCAAGTAATTTACCTTACAATAGCTTTTCTTATTTTATGAGAATTAAAAATATTCACATATCAAATAGGTTAGATTTAATTGATAATAGTTATGGCTTTTAAAAATATGTTTAATTAAGATCTAATATTCAATTTATTCGGGAAAGTTTATTTAAAGTTTTTAAATTTAAATTTTTATTAAGAGTGTTCAAATTTCAGTTTTAATTGAATTAATCAATTGAATTGAAATTTGTTTTGCTTAATTTGTCAGGTATCATGGTTAACGAAAAATTAATTTGAAAAAAATCGATTTTAGGTTAAAAAAGAAATATAAGAAATTAAAAAAATATAAACCCTACATATATTTTTAATATTTTAAATTTAGATCACATATTGAATTTAATGTTGTTAAAGTTTTTAATTTAATACTTTAATATTTGAATATTTTGATGAATGATATTTATTTAGGTTGTTTCAAATATAGTAAGTAAATAATTTAACTTAATGTTAATTAATAAAATTAATCAAAGTTAATTTTTTTGATTAATTTTGAAATTAAAAATTTCACTTTGATTAATAAAATAATAAAAATTAATTCGATTAAATTTGATTTTGATTAAATTAATTTAAAATTAACCAAATCTATCAAATAAAGACCCAAAATTTTATTATTAAAATATATTACGTTAAAATTTTAATATTTTTGAATATATTTGAAGATTAATATTAAATAAAAATTAATTAAAAATAAAATGTTTCTGTAAAATTGATGATTTTAAATTGGGTCTGGAATCCAGACTCGTGGATGAAAGCAATGCTTTTGTCATAATTCATTTATGTCTCAACTTCCAAGATGAGATGAGTGAGACTCACATTCACATCATCCAAAAGCTTACACTCACATGAAGATTTCTTTTCTTTTTCTTTTTCTTTTTTTTTCTAATGCTAAATTTTATGCAGAGATTGATGGGACCGGAAACCTAATCCGCATTCAAACACAATCAAATCTCAATTGAACACAGGCAATGAAAAACGAATTTGATTGGCCAAAAAAAAACAGAGACACGTGTACATGACATTTGAAAATTTATTTATTTCTTATATTTATTTTCTTATCTATAAGGTCACTTACGCTAATTAATATTATTTATTAATAAAATATTAAATATTTATTAATTCTTTTGATAATTTCGTGAATCTCATTTTCAATTTTCTAGATTTAAAAACTTAAAATCTTTTAAATTAAATTTTCATATTCTTAATTTTTGTCTATAATTGAGATGGACAAAAATTAATTATTTTTGAGTGATCTAATTTCATAGCATAGATTAGATGTACGTAGTCCATGCACTTTAATTTTTTTTTTTTTTTTATAATTGATATTGCAATTCACTACAATATTTTCCTCATATGAAGAAGCACCCACGTTTATATCCTTTCGTCCGTAAAAAATGGGATTGTCATTATCTTTTTTTTCTTGTTGTCGGGGTATACATCTTCCTATGACCTCCATTCTTTTTTAAACAAAGAATTCTTCTTCTATTAGTTAGATATGGCAAAAAAAGTATCAAGAACTTAAAATCCAAAAAGGACTAGGCCAACAATTAGAGAAATAAATTACTATATTTGATGCATTTTTACTAAAATAAATCATAACATAACTAATAAATTTAAAATATTTATTCTTATAAAATCATTATTTTAAAATATGTAAATTAATAAAATACTATGCTAACTATAACTTATAGACAATATTTAATATATTGTTGTTCTATAAAATATATATAGTTTAATAGTTGACTATCCTCTCAATATTTTGCATAAAATAAGTATATCATATAAGTTTTCAATATTTAATTTTATTATATAAACCATCAACTTTTTAAAATATCACAATTGATTTTAAATCTATTAAATTTCATTAACTTTTATTTATATTACACATGTGATAACTCATAAAATTATCAACATTAGCTGCCACGTAGATGTTAAAATCACAATTAGTTTTATTTAATGAATTTGAATTTAATTATAATATTTTAAAAAATTAGAGATTTATTTACGATAAATTAAAATTTTATGAACAATAAAATAAAATTAAAAGTTGATGATTTATATTTATTTTGATAAAATATTATATTTGATTATTAAACCATTATAAATCTAATTATTTAATGCAAAATGAAAGAAAAAAAATCAAAAACTTTGAATATTCTCTATTTTTTTTTTTTTATATAGAAATTGAATGATGCCGACGCATTTCAAACATTTGAATATTAGTTTTGCATGTGCTCCGAGCTTTTTATTCTCACTGTGAAATGTGAATGTATGTATCCAAAGAATGATCTTAATTTCTCGTACAATTTTACATGTGACAGAATAATTATTCCGTCTTTCATTAGACGATTGGACCACATATTAGGGATTGACATCGGAAGAAAAATCATCTGTTAGCGACTATGTTGAGTCAGTGGTTTGATTGAGCAGTGAAGTGTGGATGTGGAAGGATTAATTTGTATAGTTTAAATGAAATTGAAATAAAAGAATAATTATTAAAAATATATATTTTAATAAAATTAAAAATAAAAGTATAAATTAAAAAAAAAAAAAATTTATCTTTCATATCCCGCCGAAAATACTGTTGAATTCAAGAACTCCCATAGACATCTTAACTAACTTTAATTTTACGTTAAGATTCCCTCGAAGGTGGACTGGACTGTGTCCTGACAGTCACGGCAAGATTTTACTTAGCCGCCAGTAGTAAGTCGACGAGACGAGCGCCGCGGCTGCTCGCCTGCTCACACTAATTAGACCAATTTATAAAAACCAAAAGCCATTGTACAAAAAATTCTTCCACTTAATGAGAACTGACAAAGAGATATTATTCTTTAAACCGCTAAACTTGAATAACAAAGAAAAGGATATTTGACTTTTATTTTATTTTATTTTATTTTATTTACATCTCCTCCGACCCAAAATTTTCTGATTTTTTTCAATGATTTTATTTTAGCTACATATAATATTTCGATAACCTTAATTAATTTAATGATATTTAGTTTCAATTACTATTTTATATTTATTTCCCATATATTAATTTGATTTATATATACATACATATATTTATACATATAAACATAACACTACAATACGTAAAATCAATAAATATATATTTAAAATTTGACTTTTGAAACACGATAAATCCACGCACTGCACATAATGGTAGTAGTAGTTTTGGAATTGGTTACGGAAGAAAAAGTTATATTTCCTTATTTTATTTCTTTTTGAATCAAATTATGTAATTCTCGATTAAGACTTTAATGGTGAAAAAGATATTTTGAAATTTTAAAGTTTTAAATTTAAATTTCATTATAGGTGAGTTTTAAATAAAATAATTTTTATAATTATTAATTTAAAAATGTAATATATTGATTATAATTGTATTTTTTTAATAAAAAAATTTAAGCCAAACCATTCCCAAAAGCAAAAGTACACGCATAGAATGCTAAATTCACAGTCGCATTGACCTCTTTTTTAAATAAAAAACCAACATTTGAGTTACATATATATATATATATATATATATATATATATATATATATATATATATATATATAAGTTGGAGTTGGACAACCTCTCGGTCCATCTATTCATAATTTCCATCTTGTTCCAATTTTTCTTTTTTGTTTTAATTCACATGATCAAATTGTATATTGATTAATTAGCAATGAAATTTTTTAACTTAACAAAAAATTAAAAAAATAATACATATTTTTTTTTTAAATATTAAAAAATATAAAAATAATTTAAAAATACAGTAATTTTTTTACTTTATTTATAAAATTAAAAAGATATCACTGATAGTATATAAAATAATAATTTTGTTGGTCACAAAGAATAATAATTCATTGTATATACACGTATATCTCAGTTTTTGGACCACATCAAAAACTTGCTATATTTAATTTTTAGAGTATTGAAAATTTGTATGGTAGCGGTAGGTAAAGAGAGTGCCACAAACCAAAATCATTTGGTCATATTATACTATATAATATTATATTATATTATAATTTGAAAATGTGATATAATAATAATTAGGGTTCCCATTCCCAAACTCTTTCGGGTAAAAGGATGGATTGAACAGCAGCTGGCACCACCGATTAATATTTAGTGCATGTGAAACATTTTGTTGTTTCCGATGAGAAAAGGACATGTTTAAGAATATTTTTTTAATCTTCACCCAAAAAATTAATAATAAATCTGAATGTATAAGTAATATATGTTCATGCTTTGGTAACGGGAGTAACGCTGACTCTATTAATTTAAACTGAGCATAAAAAAATAAAAATAAATTATAATTTTTGAAAGAATTATTCATATTTTTATTGAATCAAACATATGATGGTTTATATAGTTATACAGTTTTAGTTGTAAATCTCTACGAGGAATAGATCACTATCACTAAATTTCTAATACTACTAGACTCCTAAAAAATTGTGATTATTTAAATAACAGCTAAAGCAAATATGTTTACAATTTCTCCCTTAAATTGAAAAATTAGTATTTCAGTTTATACATGAACTAGAGACAACTCCAAGTAATCCATCTCATGATCCTAATAGTACCCCTTTACTACTAGCCTGGTTTTATATTTGTCCACTTGACTTCAATAGCTTTTACTCCAGCTGATAAGTTAGTTTGTTCTCATGTTTGATTCCTCTCGGTTGCCTCAATCTCACGGTCCATTGCTTCTCTCCGTTTAGAACTACGTACAACATCTTTAAACAAGATTGGATCACTATTTATAAAGAGTGTCATCTGAGCTAGACTTTCACTATCAGATATCTCACTACCACTGACATAATCTTCCATCCAAATAGGAGTTCTTCTCTGTCTTGGTTGTCTCGAATTGAAATTAGCTATGCTGTCTGCAGCAGGTGAGTTTGTTTCGACATTCTCTCCATTTTCTGTTGTATTCTCGATGGCTTCAATAGCTTCTTCGTGCACGGCTTCTTGTTAGTTGTCTTCAATAGCTTCAAGATCAATCCTAACTTTTTCACTTGTACCATTAGAATTGCTACCAACACTTTCTTCTCCTCACTTGGACCAATCCCAGCCCTTTCTTTCGTCAAATACCACATTCATGTTGATTATAACCATTCAGGTCATTGAGTTATAAAGTCGATAGGCCTTAGATTCTTCACTAACTCCAAGCATCACACATGGTGTGCTTTTATCATCAAGTTCCATCCGCAAATTATCATGGACATGAGCATAGGCTAGACAACCAAAAACTCGAAAATAATCAATTATTGGCTTTCGACCACTCCATGCCTCCTCAGGTGTGAAGTTTTTCACAGCAAAAGTTGGACAATGATTCAAGATACAGACACTCCACATTATTGCCTCTGCCCAAAATATTTTTGGCATCTCCATGGTTGCCAACATGCATTGTACCATGTTCATTATGGTACGATTCTTCCGTTCGGACACACCGTTTTGCTGGGGTGTATAAGCCGCTATTAGTTATTGTTTAATTCCATTATCTTCGTAAAATCGAATAAAGTTTTGTGAAGTAAACTCCCCTCCTCGATTAGTTCTTAAAGCTTTGATAGACTTATTAGTCTCTTTTTCTACAACAATCTTGAACTTTTGGAACATCTCAAAAACTTTTGACTTTTCAGTTAGAAAATATACCCAACTTCTGCTACTATAATCATCAGTAAAGGTTACAAAATACCTTTTTTCGCTGTTAGAAATGAGATTGATAGGTCTGCATAAATCCACATGGATTAATTAAAGAATATGGCTAGCCTTCCATGAACTTGCTGGTGGAAATGGTGTTCGATGATGCTTGCCTATCATACACTCTTGGCACACTTTTGAAAAGACTTCAAACAAAGGCAATCCAGTTACTAACCCTTGCTGTTGGAGAGCCTTTAAATCTCCATAGTTGAGATGACCATATCTGTAGAGCCATAGCCGAGTGTCTTTCGGGTTGATGTTGTGAGACACACTTTATGTCCTTGAGGGGGTTCAGTGTGCAGTGGAAACATACGATTTGATGTCATTTTCTACCAGTGCAAGCTGACCTTTCTCTGGGTGTCAGATTTCACATGTGTTTTTTCTGAAATATGATAACAAACCACTTCTCTTGAAGTTGTCCAAGGCTAATGAGGTTGATTTTCAATGCTGGTACATAGTATACTCCAGTGATGCACTGTACGGCTCCATTCATTCTAATTTTTATGTCTCCTTTGCCTTCGACACTCAAGTTGAAATTGTTTCTTAACTTAACGGTCTCTCTGAAAGTCTCATCTAGGCTGAAAAAAAGTCTTTGATCACCACTCATGTGGTTGCTATAACTCGAGTCTAAATATCAGACACTACTTGAATACTCTTCTCTGTTGTCTATGTACGCCATAGGTAGCATTTCTTCATCAACTTCAGTGTAATTGACCTTGGAATTCCGCTTGTGTGATATACCTCGCGCATTTTTCGCTTCAAGCCCTTGCACAGTTTCTTCGTGGCTTACCTCGCGCATTTTTCGCTTCAAGCCCTTTATATGGGTGCATGACTTACCTTGCGCATTTTTTGCTTCAAGCCCTTGCACATTTTCTTCGTGGCTTACCTCGCGCATTTTTCACTTCAAGCCCTTTATATGGGTGCATGGCTTACCTTGCGCATTTTTCGCTTCAAGTCCTTGCACAGTTTCTTCGTGGCTTACCTCACACATTTTTCGCTTCAAACCCTTTATTTGGGTGCGTAGCTTACCTCGCGCATTTTTCGCTTCAAGTCCTTGCACAGTTTCTTCGTGACTTACCTCGCGCATTTTTCGCTTCAAGCCTTTTATACGATCAATCAACTATCAATTATTTAAAAATCTCAACAGGTAATATGACATAAATCACAGTTCAACGAATAAAATTTCAACCTATAGTTTAATAACAAGAAATAACATTAAATGAATTAAAGTCTCACTGCCAGTATGATTTTAAGTGTTTCGTATTCCATGTCTTTGCTATCTTTTTTCCTTGTAAGCCTTTTAAGATACAGGTGTCGGGTCCGATCATCCTCCTGACTCTATAGGGTTCTTCCTACTTTACCTTGAATTTCTCATCTTCCTTCAAGGCCTTGGTGAGCTACCAGCTATGTACTCCTAACCGAAAATGACATTAATAGCAGCTCCTGTAGGTTCATTGTTTATCTGTTGGTTCATATGTTCTTCCTTTCTAGCCTAATTTCTTATCTCTTCGTTTCTCTTCAAATTTTCTCTGTCATTATTGCGTCTATCACGCGGTCTATTGTCTCCTCGACCACGAGCGGGGTTGATTTTGATCCAAGTACATTGTCTCTTTTATTGATTTTGGGGTTGATTGGCATGTAAATGGATGATTGAAACCATTTAGGTAGTATTGGAACTAATGTAACCTAGAAAATGGAATGCCTCTAGTGTGAGAAAGTGTGATTTGGGGAGTTGGTGGTTTATGGGTTATGATAAATTGTTATTTGTGTAATGTGGATGATTAGAAATGGGTAAATGAAGCTACATTGTGGGTTTTGTGAATTGATGAGAATGAGCACATGTAGTGTTTGATAATATGCCATAGTGAAGGAAATTTATGAAAAATGAACATTATGAGATTAACATCGATTTAATATTGATTTGGAATGAGTTAATAGGCCTAAAAGAATCCATAGACTTGAGTTATGGGTAAAGTAATGAAACGAGGCCTCATAAGCGTTAATAGAGACTATAGGTCGAATCGACTATAGTAAACGCAAGAGTTGGATTATAATGGACTATAATGGTGCGAAATACGTTTGTGTACAGCTCCGAAGAGTTCATTGGAGACGAATTGGGCCGCACGAGTAAGCAGCTCTAAGGAAGTGGAATCACGCATCGCGATTCCAGGTAAGAGAATTTTGTAAGTATATAGAGGTAGCTGCTCGTATTTTGAACTTGTGGGTATATATATAGGATTTTGAAAATGTGCATGAGTTTGTGAAAATATGGTTGACAATGTATTAAAATTATTACGAGTATTTGCGTGAAACTTGGTTGTTGAAGTGGTATTATAAAGAAATGGGATAGTAAGGCTAATAATTGCATAAATCAAGTGTTTTGGATGCTTTCACAAAACATGTGTTTTGTTTTCAGCTAATTGATAGATAGGCTGGCTATTGTTGTTTGATGTTGTGTGATAGCACATGTGAAGTGCTAAATGTGTTTAGAGATTGGTTTTGAATGTTCATGAGCCGACTATCGTGTTTATGTGAATTAAACCGTGCTAGAGCCTAGCTCGCACTGGGTATTGATATTCTCACATGTTTGAACGCGTTGGAGCTTAGCTCGCACTTTGGTTTGAAACTATGACGATACTTTATAAACCGTACTGGAGCTTTTGCTCGTACGTGGATTTTGAGTGGTTTTCTTATGCATATAACCGTACTGGAGCAATGCTCGTACGTGGTTTCTTCATATTTTTACGCATAAATGCCGTACTAGAGCGTTACTCGTACGAGGTGATTTATTTTGATGCATGAATTCGCGCTAGAGCGTAGCTCGCGTTGATTTTCACACTGTGATATGTATGAAGCCGTGGTGAAAGTGATACGGATTGGTGTTCAGGGAACCCAACAGGCCTAACAGACCTCTTGAGTGGGGTGAGGGTGAAGGGCTAGGACCTGACATAATCCATTCAGGGAACCCAACAGCCCTAACAAACCTCTTGAGTGGGGTGAGGGTGAGGGGCTAGGACTTGAATGAGGGAACCCAACAGGGGCGAGCAAGGCCATGAGAGGCTAGGACCTGGTATTAAGAGTACTCTCACGTGCACTTGAGACTAGAGGTTTCGCTTGGTATGGGGTAGATAAGACCTATTACGGGCACCCCCAACCATGTTATGGGTCCGCGGAGTACAATGTACCGTGTATATAATATGGAGTATGATATACCGCATGGTTGAGATATTGATGAGAAAAGTCTGGCAGAGAACTAACCCACCTTCGTTCCAGCTTGATACCCCGCACATTGAGATCCGTGTGGTCTGGGATGATATGTGACATAGTTGGCCAACATAGTCTATGAGCTTATAGTGACCTGTCTCCCTTGCTTGATTTACTTACTACCACATGATTTTAATCTATAAGTGTGATTGTGACTGTCCAAGGTAGACCCGAGGGAGGGGTCGAGCCTTGTGGACTTGACTTGTGAAACGATGATGATGTTTGTGATTAAGAATTGATTTTTATGGGATTTGGATGTATTTGAGAAGGAGATGAGTTTTAAAAAGGATGTTTCAAGTGAATTTTCCTTTTCATTATGTGATCTGACAATTGAGCATGAGATGGTTTGTACATGATGATTTACCATGTTTTATTATGCCAATTTACATGATTTTAATACATGATATATGTATACGCATATGGCATAGTTTTGTTTTCCTCATGCTCCGAACTATAACTGATTTATGCATACACTATCAGCATGGCATGTAGATAGAGTAGTTATCTACCATGCGCATTATTGTCATACTGAGCGTGTGGTTGCTCATTCCTCTTTATTTTCTCCCTCTTACAGAGCGTGCATAGTAGCCCAGTGAGGATTAAGGCATTATGTTTTTGGACATTCGCTGCTTCCATTGTCGAAAGGTATATACACAGGATTCTTTTTGTATCTAAACAATGTAATGGCACAATAATAATTGAGTTGTAATTATGGGGGATGTAAATGTCAGTAAACATGTTCTGTATGAGTAAATGATTTATTTTCGAATATATGACATCGTTTTTATTAATTGTGGATGAATGGTAAGTGGTGATTATTATTGACTTACCGCCCAACTGTATGTGGTGAGTTTGTTCACGACCGGGTAAGGTAACAGTAAAACGCGAAAAAATTATAGTGATTTTTGGTTAAAGGGAATGAAAATGGGTCATGACAGAGATTGGTATCAAAGCCTTGTTGGCCTGATGTGAGTCAGTAGTAAAACGTAAAAAAAGTACATCCTCATATTATTGTGCTTTTGTTTAGATATAACTGTGTATACCGTGATGGATTGAGCTTAATAAATGATCTTCGTACAGGAAGTTAGGCACTATGCATGCTATATGCCAAGGTAGAGGGGCTAGAGCACGTGCTAGAGGCCGTTGAGATAAGCCTGAGAGCCGTGCGGAGCCACAAACTGATCAAGCTCCACAGAACCCTGCTGAGAGAGCAGAAGATACAAAGGCACGCTTCGCTAGGATAAAGCGGAGTATTGAGAATTTGGTGGAGATAGTCGAGCAGGCATTAGGTGCCGGCGATAGACGAGGTCCCGCAACACAGCCTATGACTGGACAGGCGACTGTAGAGGCGAAGAGACCTCAGGCTACTGAGACGATGACACCTCCAGTATAGGATACAGATTCTCCTATCGCTCCACAGCAAAGCGGTAGTGATTTGGGTTATGAATGCGACTTGAGCAGACTGCGAGAGTTCCAAGCATTGAAACCCCCACTGTTCAGAGGGGTGAAGGACCCGATTATCATGGAGGAGTGGGTGTATGAGATGGAGAAACTGTATAGGTTTTTTCGATGCACTTCAGCTGAGAAGGTAGCCTTTGCCATGTTTATGTTGAAAGGCGAGACCGAGCATTGGTGGAGGTCCACCGAGGCTATTTTGAGGGCCAGACACTCTAAGATCTCATGGGAGATATTTTTAGAGGCCTTCAAGAGACAATATATTCCAGCTACTGCACAGAGAAAACTGCGGATGAAATTCATGAATCTGGTTCAGGGGAACCGTACTATAGACGAGTATGAGTCCAAGTTTATGTCGTTGGGGAGATATAACCCGGACATGATGGGTAGTAAGACCCGAAAGATTTAGAAGTTCATGGATGGACTGAGATTAGCCATCCGAATTAAGCTAGCTTCCTTCGACATTTTGACCTATGAGGAGGCTGTACATAAGGCTCAGTTATGCGAGCAAGATTTTGAGCGGAATACCTCCGAGCTTGAGAGAATTAGTGTTAGGAAGGATAGAGACCGAAAGAGATCCGGGAGGGATAAAGTGGCCAGGAAAAGAGGCTCAAGGCATTTTGAGAAGAGACCTAAGATCGAGGAGGTGCAAAAGAGAGCTGCTAGACCTCTCGTGTACCCAGCTTTGACTGCGCCGAGAGGCATGACTATTGGAAGACCACGACCTACCACTGATCAGTGTAGGATATGTGGCAGATACCATAGGACTAGACGATGTCAGGTGCCCCTGTTTCGTGTTTTTGGTGTGGAAAGCCTAAACATATTTTGAGATACTGTACCGAGATGGTTGAGATTGCCCCACAGAAGGGTAAGGAGCCTGAGGGAGCTCCAGTTGAGACAGCGACCCCGAGGAGGAGGGCTACAGCTGAGGAAAAAGGGAAACATACTATAGGTGTGAGCAGAGGAAGGGTACACGCACTGGACCAGGACACTGTAGATGCATCAACAGATGTGATTAAAGGTACCATCCGAATATTTGATTTAGAAGCATTGATATTATTTGATCCTGGTGCCACACATTCTTTCATATCACCTTCCTTTGTACATAAATTGTTGAAGCATGTGAAACCAACATTGTTGGATAAAATGTTGATGATTTCCACACCCATGAATGATAATCAATTGATCGAGTATGTATGTAGAGATTATAAGTTAAAGATAGAGGGAAAGGAAATGATAACCAATTTAATTTTATTGAATATGAATGATTTCGATGTAATATTGGGAATGGATTAGTTGGCTACCAATCGTGTTGCTATGGATTGCCATGCTAAGACATTGATGTTTTCAGGATTAGACAATCTTATTGTAAACTTTGATGAAAAGAAATGATATGAAAAGAGTATGTTTGTTTTAAATGAAAGAGTATAACCCTAATATATGATATTTGAGAGATGAATTCCTTTGTTATGTTAAAAGTTGATGTAATGATTTGCGATACTAATGGTGGAAAGAACGATGTGACAGGTTCATTGCCTACATGATTGATATAGATGAGGCACATCCGGAATTGAGGGACATCCCCGTGATTGTGAATTATTCTGATGTCTTTCCGGATGAATTACCAGGACTACCACCTGAAAGGAAAATGGAATTTTGCATAGAGTTAGTGCCTGGTATTGAGTCGATATCGAAACCACCATATAGAATGGCACCGATTGAGTTAGAAGAGCTGAAGAAACAGTTGCAAGAGTTGCTAGAGAAGGGGTTCATTAGACCGAGTGTCTCACATTGGGGAGCATTGGTTCTATTTGTAAGGAAGAAGGATGGGAGCCTCCGACTGTGTATAGATTACCGGTTGTTCAATAAGGCCACCATTAAGATCAAGTACCCCCTTTCACGCATAGATGATCTGCTGGATCAGCTCCAAGGAGCTCAGGTGTTTTCAAAGATAGATCTGCGGTCAGGGTACCATCAGTTGAGGATCAGGAGTGGAGATGTACCCAAGACAGCATTTCGTACCCGTTATGGCCACTACGAGTTTATGATGATGCCATTTGGATTGACAAATGCCCCCGCAGCATTTATGGCACTGATGAATGATATATTCAAGTCATACCTGGATAAGTTTGTGATTGTGTTCATAGATGACATTTTGGTTTATTCTAAGTCCAGGGAGGATCATAATAAGTACTTGAGGATAGTTCTGCAGACCCTCCGAGAGAAAGAGTTGTATGCCAAACTCAGCAAATGTAACTTTTGGTTAGAGCAGATCTCATTTCTGGGCCATGTTGTGTCAAAGGATGGGGTATCAGTGGATCCATCCAAGATAGAGGCAGTTGTACAGTGGAAACAGCCCAAGACAGTTACTGAGATCAAAAATTTTTTGGGATTGGTAGGGTATTATCGGAGATTTGTTGAGGGTTTCTCCAGACTAACTGCTCCATTGACACGCCTCACGTGGAAAGATGTTAACTTTGTATGGGATGAGGCATGTGAGAGAAGTTTTGAGGAGCTTAAGTGTCAATTGACCACTGCTCCAGTTCTCACCATTCCTACCAGTTCAGAAGGATTCTCGGTGTATACGGATGCATCACATCAGGGACTGGGCTGTGTACTTATGCAGGATGGAAAGATAGTTGCCTATGGATCTAGACAGTTGAAAGATCACGAGAGGAACTATACGACTCATGATTTGGAGTTGGCGAATGTGGTGTTTGCTTTGAAAATATGATGTCACTTTCTCTATGGTGAGAAATTTTAGGTGTTCACAGATCATAAGAGCCTTAAGTACCTGTTCTCGCAGAAAGAACTAAATATGAGACATAGGAGATGGCTCGAACTCCTGAACGACTATGATTGTGAAATCATGTACCACCTGAATAAGGCAAATGTAGTTGTCGATACTTTGAGTAGAAAGAACCTTGGGTTGATATCTTATATGATGGTACGAGAGCATGAATTGTTGGAACACTTTGCGAACCTCAGATTGGATGTAACCCCACCTGGATCAGAGAGATTGGATATCATGGCTAGTATGAGATTAGAGCCAGAGCTGATTGGCCGTATTCGGCAGGCCCAGCAGAGCTATCGACAGTGCATCGATTGGCTGAGGTTGATACAGACATGTGTGGGTATTGATTTTGAGCTGAGTGCTGATGGGTTATTGAGGTTCAGAGGCAAAGTATATGTTCCCGAGGATCCTGAGATCAGGAGGCTAATTTTATCAGAGGCTGATTTTATCGGAGGCTCACTAATCGAAGTATACAATACATCCATGGAGTACTAAGATGTATCAAAACCTTCGGAAGGTTTATTGGTGGTCTGGAATGAAAAGAGACATTGTTGAATATGTCACTAAGTCTCTCGTATGTCAGTAGGTGAAGGTAGAGCATCAGAAGCCTGCAGGATTATTGCAGCCTCTACCAATACTGACTTCGAAGTAGGAGCATGTCACCATGGATTTTGTGATGGGATTGCTAAGGACCCGCAGAGGTCATGATGCCATATGGGTTATTGTGGACCAGTTGACTAATTTCGTCCATTTTTTGGTTATGAGAGCTACCGATACACTGAGTCAGTTGGTGAACCTATATATTCGAGAGATAGTACGGCTACACGGTGTTCCAGTGAGCGTTGTTTCTGATAGGGATGCTCCTTCACTTCCCATTTCTGGGAACATTTTCAGGAAGCGCTGGGGACCCGACTGAGTTTTAGCACCGTTTTTCATCCTCAGACAGATGGGCAGTCAGAGAGGACTATATAGACCCTGGAGGATATATTGAGAGCGTGTGTGCTGGATTTTAAAGGCTCTTGGATGATCACCTGCAACTAGCCGAGTTCACCTATAATAATAGTTATCATGCGAGTATCGGGATGGCAACTTATGAGGCATTGTACGGGCGTAGATGTCGTTCCCCTATTGGATGAGAAGAGATTGGTGACAAACAGATTTTTGCTCCGGACTTAATGCAGCAGGCATCTGAGGACGTCCAGTTGATATGTGAGAGATTACGAACAGCTTAGAGCCGAAAAAAGAGTTTTGTTGACAAGAGACGAAGACCACTAGAGTTTGATGTGGGTGAGTCGGTATTTCTGAGAGTTTCACCTTCGAAGGGTATTAAGAGATTTGGTAAGAAGGGCAAGCTAAGCCCTAGATATATCGGACCCTTCGAGATTTTGGAGAGAGTGGGAGATAAAGCGTATAGGTGGGCATTGCCACCGGACTTGGAAATGTCCACAACGTCTTCTACGTCTCTATGCTCCAGAAGTATCACCCAGACCCGACAAATGTGATAAGATATGAGCCGTTAGAGCTCAATGAGAGTATGACGTATGTTGAGAAGTCAGTTCGGATATTGGACAGAAAAGAGAAGGTGTTATGGAATAAGACAATTCCCTTGGTGAAAGTTCTTTAGCAACATCACACGACGGAAGAGGTCACATGGGAATTGAAGAACATGATACGAGAGAAGTACCCCCAACTTTTTGAAGAGTGACTTGGTTCTAATTTGGAGAACCAAATTCCTTGAAGGAGGGGAGAATGTGAGACCCCGTATATCTATGGTTGTAATGTGTGTAATTGGATCAATAAATGCTAATGGACATGTAATGTAAAGTATAATTGATGTAAGTCTATGAATTCAATGTACACATGTGTAATATGATTCGTAATGTACATACAAGTTTCATTGTTTATGAATATGAAGAATTGAGTTCTTATAAGTGATGAGCGTGATTGAAACTCAAATGAGTAGTGTGGTAAATGGAAGGAAGTTGCATGAATATAAAGGCTTCTATTTGGTTTTATATAGTATACCTTTGGATATACAAGGAATACACACAAGTTTCAATGTGAATAAGGTATGAATGGATGCTATTTTCAAGTCATAAAGGTGGATGGATGAGAAAATGGCCATGGCAGTAAATTAAGGATGTTTTGGTGTAAGCTGCAGCAGGAAAACTGCAGAAAATCTGAAAAATATGAAGGTCAAGTCGATCTCATAGGATGAGAGATCGATTTGGAAGAGTCAGAATGCTCTATTTGAACAATGAAATAGAGCAGATCGATCTCTAATGGGGCCAGATCGATCTCCTAAGCATTCTGTAATGAAAAAATCGATCCTCAAGTATACAGATCGATCTCCTTAGCTCTCTGTTTGGGAGCAGATCGATCTCAAGCTTCGACAGATCGATCTCATACTTAAAATACCATGAAAAAGAGGGATTTAAGGGGACCAAATCGATCTCCTCCTAGTGCAGATCGATCTCCTCAAGCTATTTCTATAAAAGGAGCGTTGAAAATCTACAGATTTCGAGAAAAACATCACCCTTTCCATGTCCAACCCAAAACCTAAATTTTTCTCTCTAAAATCCACTCATTCCAGTAAGAATTGAAGAGAGGCTATTAGACATAATTTGTTCATCTTGAGGAAGAGAACAACATAGTTGAAACCCAAAATCTCATTGTTGGTATTGAAGGAGCTAAGGACATTGTCATTTGGAGTAAGAAGAGAAATCTGATTTAGTAAGTTTCTAAGACTCCAATCCAAGTACATTGTCTATTTTATTGATTTTGGGGTTTACTGGCATGTAAATGGCTGATTGAAACCATTTAGGTAGTATTGGAACTAATGTAACCTAGAAAATGGAATGCCTCTAGTGTGAGAAAGTATGATTTGGGGAGTTGGTGGTTTATAGGTTATGATAAGTTGTTATTTGTGTAATGTGGATGATTAGAAATGGGTAAATGAAGCTACATTGTGGGTTTTGTGAATTGATGAGAATGAACACATGTAGTGTTTGATAATATGCCATAGTGAAGGAAATTTATGAAAAATGAACATTATGAGATTAACATCGATTTAATATCGATTTGGAATGAGTTAATAGGCCTAAAAGAATCCATAGACTTGAGTTATGGGTAAAGTAATGAAACAAGGCCTCATAAGCATTAATAAAGACTATAGGTCGAATCGACTATAGTAAACGCAAGAGTTGGATTATAATGGACTATAATGGTGCGAAATACGTTTGTGTGCAACTCGGAAGAGTTCATTGGAGACGAATTGGGCCGCACGAGTAAGTAGCTCTAAGGAAGTGGAATCACGCATCGCGATTCCAGGTAAGAGAATTTTGTAAGTATATAGAGGTAGCTGCTCGTATTTTGAACTTCTGGTATATATATAGGGCCTTGGAAATGTGCATAAGTTTGTGAAAATATGATTGACAATGTATGAAAATTATTACGAGTATTTACGTGAAACTTGGTTGTTGAAGTGGTATTATAAAGAAATGGGATAGTAAGGCTAATAATTGCATAAATCAAGTGTTTTGAATGCTTTCACAAAACATGTGTTTTGTTTTCAGCGAATTGATAGATAGGCTGGCTATTGTTGTTCGATGTTGTGTGATAGCACATGTGAAGTGCTAAATGTGTTTAGTGATTGGTTTTGAATGTTCATGAGCCACCTATCGTGTTTATGTGAATTAAACTGTGCTGGAGCCTAGCTCGCACTGGGTATTGATGTTCTCACATGTTTGAACGTGCTGGAGCTTAGCTCGCACTTTGGTTTGAAACTATGATGATGCTTTATAAATCGTACTGGAGCTTTTACTCGTGCATGGATTTTGAGTGGTTTTCTTATGCATATAACCGTACTAGAGCGATGCTCGTACGTGATTTCTTCATATTCTTATGCATAAATGTCGTACTAGAGCGTTGCTCGTACAAGGTGATTTATTTTGATGTATGAATTCGTGCTAGAGAGTAGCTCACACTAGTTTTCACACTGTGGTATGTATGAGGCCGTGGTGAGAGTGATACGGATTGGTGTTCAAGGAACTCAATAGGCCTAATAGACCTTTTGAGTGGGGTAAGGGTGAGGGGCTAGGACCTGACATAATCCATTCAGGAAACCCAACAAGACTAACAAACCTCTTGAGTGGAGTGAGGGTGAAGGGCTAGGACCTGAATCAGGGAGCTCAACAGGGGCGAGCAAGGCCATGAGGGGCTAGGACCTGGTATTAAGAGCACTCCCACGTGTACTTGAGACTAGAGGTTTCGCTTGGTATGGTGTAGATAAGATCTACTGCGAGCACCCCCAACCATGTTATGGGTCTACGGAGTACGATGTACCATGTATAACACATGGAGTACGATGTATCGCGTGGTTGAGATATTGATGAGAAAAGTCTAGCGGAGAACTAACCTAACTTCGTTCCAGCATGATACCTCGCACACCGGGGTCCGTGTGGTCTGGGATAATATGTGACATAGTTGGCCAACATAGTCTATGAGCTTATAATGACCTGTCTCCCTTGCTTGATTTACTTACTACCACATGATTTTAATCTATAAGTGTGATTGTGACTATCCAGGGTAGACCCAAGGGAGGGGTCGAGCCTTGTGGACTTGATTTATGAAACGATGATGATGTTTGTGATTGGGAATTGATTTTTATGGGATTTTGATGTATTTGAGAAAGAGATGAGTTTTAAAAAGGATGTTTCAAGTGAATTTCCCTTTTTATTATGTGATCTGACAATTGAGCATGAGATGGTTTGTACATGATGATTTACCATGTTTTATTATGCCAATTTACATGATTTTAATACATGATATATGTATACGCATATGGCATAGTTTTGTTTTCCTCATGCTCCGAACTATAACTGATTTATGCATACACTATCAACATGTAGATAGAGTAGTTATCTATCATGCTTGTATTATTGCCTTACTGAGCGTGTGGTTGCTCATCCCTCTCTATTTTTTTCCTCTTACAGAGCGTGCATAGTAGCCCAGTGAGGAGTGAGGAATTGTGTTTTTGGACATCAACTGCTTCCATCGCAGAAAGGTATATACACAGGATTCTTTTTGTATCTAAACAATGTAATGACACAGTAATGATTGAGTTGTAATTATAGGGGATGTAGATGTCAGTAAACATGTTCTGTATGGGTAAATGATTTATTTTTGAATAAATGACATCGTTTTTATTAATTATGGATGAATAGTAAGGGGTGATTATTATTAACTCACAGCCCAACTGTATGTGGTGAGTTTGTTCACGACCGGGTAAGGTAACAGTAAAATGCAAAAAATTTATAGTGATTTTCGGTTAAAGGGAATGAAAATAGGTCGTGACATTATGAGTTCGCTTCTGATTAGTTCGAGGTGGTAAGTTTACTATTTCTGCTTCAGGGTTCTGAGTCGAATTCATTTCTGAGTTTCTCCTCAAAGTATGGGACCCTATCATTCCAAAACCTCCTATTACATTAGTCGACGGGCCATTTGTGTTCTGGAGCCAAGGAACTTCCGCATCCAAATATCCAGAACCTACCATAGCTGGACTTTCAAGGTATTCAATACTTTGGTGTCTCCGGCCACCAATAATCTCCCCTATTGAATTCCTTGTACCATGACTCTGCTGTTCTCACTCCGCCATAGTGTGAGGGTCTCGCGCCGCCAAGCCGTGAGATTCTCTTGTCGCCAGGCCGTGAGGGTCCTGTGTCAGGCTGCCAGGGTCTCGCGTCATACCGCCAGGGTCCTGCATGCCGGAAGGGTCTCGCCCCATACCGCTAAGGTCCCGCATGCCGTGAGGGTTTTACGCCATGCTGCGAGGGTCCTGCATGTCATGAGGGTCTCGCGCCATGTCGCCAGGGTCTTGCATGTCGTGAGTGTCTCGGGCCATACCGCGAGGGTCTTGCATGCCGTGAGGGTCTCGCGCCATACTACGAGGGTCTCGCGCCACGCCGAGAGGGTCTTGCATGCCGTGAGGATCTCGCGCCATGCCGCCAAGGTCCCGCTTGCCTGGAGGGTCTCGAGCCATGCCGCTAGGGTCTTGCATGCCATGAGGGTCTCGCGTCATGCTGCCAGGGTCTCACATGTCGTGAGGGTCTCGAGCCATGTCATTAGGGTCTTGCATGTTGTGAGGGTTTCACGCAATGCAGCGAGGGTCTTGCATGTCGTGAGGTCTCGCATACCATGGAGGTCTCACGCCATGCCGCCAGAGTCTCGCATACCGTAGAGGTCTCGCGCCATGCCGCCAGAGTGTTGCATATCGTGGAGGTCTTGCGCCATGTCGCCAGAGTCTCGCATGCCATGAGGGTTTCTTAAGCCCACGCCGTGAGGGTCTCTCGAGCCCACGTCGTGAGGGTCTTGTGCGAACATGCCTTCAGGGTCTCACGTAGCCAGGCCGTTAGGGTCTCGCACAGAACATTTTTCTCCCACCAAGTTTTGGACGGTTGGTGGCAAAATCACTCGCAGAAAGGCATCCTTGAACAGATCCACCATAGTCCGTAAGGCTTCAACGATCTCTTCCCCTGTTTTTTCATGGCTTCAAATTCTGTTACGGTTATTGTCATCATGTTCACCTCTCGCTCCCCCTGGACTCCATTGCCCAAGTCACCAATTGGTGAGCTCACTGTATCTTCATTCTCATCGCTTCTCACCGTTGCTGAACGTGTCTGTATAATTGTTGTAGAATAAAAAGCTTTTATTTCATTTCTCACAAACGACGCCAATTGTTGTTGCCAAAAACAACTGTGATGTCTTGCTGACGTGCTCACTTTGATCTTCTTATCACGTGCTACCGAAAGCTCTGCAAGAAAAGGAATGATCAGAGGGACGCAGGGGTTGTTCCCTGCATAAGCACTCCGATGCTTAAGTCAGAAGAGAATTTGACAGAGTTTCTGTAGAGAAAATAGAGACTTCGTTTCATGAATCATACCTGGTCCTTATTTATAAGGATTAATTTCACCTTAAATTACGTAGTTATCTACTAATTGAGTATTTTTTACTATTTTTCGGGTCCTGTAGAATCAAAAATATTTAAGGATAAAATTGTCCAAACTGCATAATTTATGTCTCCCGTAATATTGTTTCTAAGGCGGTAGACCCGGTCTCCCACATGTTTTCTTTGTGCGCCGCATGACGCATTCTTAGTTTGCCACGTGGCGTAATTTTATTTTTATTATTTTTTTATCATACACAACAGTATTATTGATTGGTCATCTTTAATATGAATGAATTGATTGTATGAGACATGATAAGGTAGACACCATATGCTAATCATGTATAATCATAGATTATAATCTCTATCAAATAGAGTAATCTTGATTAAAAATATTTGGTTATAGCAGCCATCAAACAGAGTGATAATATATTAGGAAGAACAAATCCTAGAATTGAATTAAGATTTTTAGGATTAATGATATAAAATTGCAATGTATTGGTGAAATCAAACTCCTAGGCTTCTCTTTAGTGGTTAGTTTATAAGTTTTAATTTATCTTGCATTAAAATTAATTATTAAATAATTTCATTAGTTAATTAGATAATTAGATAATTCCTTTTTATTGATTTTTATAATTTTTTTTAGGACATAAGTAGTTGAATTTAAATCGAATAAATTTAGCAAATCTCTCTGGGATGGACTCTTGTACTTGCACACTACTATTCATTTGATTCGTGCACTTGCAAGAATTTAACTTTAATTTTTCATCAATATATTAGATATATTTTCAATAAAATCATTTAATATATTTTTAATACGTTCATAATTAATATTACTATTAGATACTATTATTTAATATAATTAATTATTGTTTTCATAATAATATTATTTAATATTTGTAATATATCGAAGGACCTGACTTTTCGGTTACTTATTGCCGAAGTATGAAATTATGGGCTAAATTTTCATTTTTCTTTTCACTAATTTGTCATTTGAGCACATTCTTACAATATTTCTAGGTTACAATCTACTTAACTTAGTTTAAATTATCGAATCTAAGGTCCCAGTCAAATTCGGCTTATAAAATCTATCAAAATTCTTCAATTACAATTCCTGCGTGAAGCAGTAAATCCTTACAGAGACCTATCTCAGACAAAATATTCTCTACAAATCAGATTTTGAATCTTATTACTTAGCTGTCTCATACATTCCATAATCTACCTTGTACAATATTTTCAAAAATTTCAGAAGTTGTTTAAGTCTCTAAAATATATATTGACTGCAATAATACTATCGATGCTCGATTTTGACCATTTTACCGATAACACTTCATTTACATCTCGTAATAACACAAATCAAGTATATAAACATACAATGACCTCATACATATCCCGACTCATGTATTGTTGGAAAATTGACTAAAAATAAACACGTTTAATAGTATAAATATATATATTGAATGTGAGCCGCGAGATCTTCGAAGCCAAAACTTTGAAACTGGATACTGAAGTCGATAATAGCACACCTCTGAACTTAACTTGTGATGGAAAACAGATAGGGAGTGAGCTAGGGAGCTTAATAAGTAAACCACACAAGTACAAAGATAAGAATATATAAGATATTAAAGTTTAATGCATACTTATAACATTTAATTTCATATAAGGATAAAACACTCATATTTAATATTTGCTTATATATCTTATAATGAATTCAATATGTATAACTTTCTTGGTTTTTTTTTTTTTTGGAATAACGTCATTTCTAAATGCTCTCAAAGTCATCAAGGAGAGAGAGGATACTTTAAAGTGCCTCGATTTCCCTTTTGACCTAATCACAAAACTCTGATCCGGTAATTCTAACCTCTTGATACATACATATATATTCTAAGATGATATTGCATGTCATATTATGAATGCTCGGTTAATCAATGTATTCTTATAAAACTAATGGTTTCTTCTATCTTAAAATAGTTATAAAATAGTAACACATGCCGAAAACACATTTCTGATAACATTCATTTGTTCTGAAATGGTAATACATTCTGAAATCATAGTTCTAATAAATCAAATTTTGATCAATCTTATAATTTTGAAAATCGATGACACATGCAGAAATCTAATTTTTGACAATAATGTTTGGTAAGCTAATTTCTTTTCAAACCGATCGATATATTGATTTCTTTTTGAAAACACTAATTGGTAAACCGATTTCAGATTAAGATTAGACAACTCCCCTGATTATCCCAGTATGGGAAATAGGTCGACAGCAATGCCAAATTTGTGGTTCTGATATCAGTTTATGTCTACGACTATTATCAGACCTATATTGCCTGATAATCCTACTTATAAAATCAATGAGCCTGAATTAATAAGTCATATTGTGACGCATTTTTGTCCCAATGCTTTATTGATATGAACTGTCGTGTATCTCTGAAACATATAAGACAAAGTTTTCAAAACGCTACGGACTTTGGAGAGTGTAGCACTTTGCCTCAAAGGCTCTAGAGGTGGCTCCCACCTTATAGCACTAAGCTTCATAGGTTTAAAAAGTCACAGTAAGCTGTAAAAGTAGACTGAAAGCAAGTTTTGAAATTAGATAACAGTGTAGATAAAAGTAGAATAAGCTTAAATCCAAAATCAATAGGCATAGGCAAAATAGGTTGTATGATTCACAAACTTTTAAAACATGCCAGATGTGAGATTCTAAAGCTTTAGTTTATGCAAATAACAATTAATGAAAGCTCATAAACCTCACACACACACCATGCTATGCATGATAATGTAGTGTAACTCAAAGCATTGTTTTGAAAAACACATGATACTGACAAAAACATGAGGAATGTACGACATGCTTTCTTATTCTTATAACTTATAATCGCTAAGAAATTCTTGCAACATAGTTGAGCTATATAAGCTCATTACCCAACCTTCCAAGGGAAATCATATCACAAACTCAATCCAGTATTCTTGTTTACAATCAATCACATGTACTTATTCATCAATCTTATCTACAATCAGTCACATATACTTACAGATTTTGAAAGTAAATAAATCTATAGTATTGAAATAAATATATAACAAATATAAATATAAAATAAATGTATTTAAGAGAACGTGAGTAATTTAGTGAGAATTGAAGAGATTGTGTGGGGGAGAAAATAATTAAAACCAAAATCACAAAAAGATCATACTTTAAGTTTAGTGAAAATAACCAATTTACCATTAATTTCCACTAAACTTTCATACTATTTGTCCACTTGTAATTCTCACATAATTGTCATTATCAACATGTATATCATATGTAAATAATGTATTATAGGTGAATTTAACTAAAAGAAATAGATCATTTAACATTTTCGAATGAATTTTACCCGGCTTCACCTATTTCGATCTTTTTTGGCATTTTTGTTTGACATCTCGAAAAAAAGGTATGATATAATGAATTAAGGACTTGACACGACTTATTTCATACCTCTAAATCATTTCACGGTGTCCATTTAGTCCAATTGAAAATTTGACTTATGGACAAAATTGTCATTTTGACAATTGTTGTATGTTTACTGAGATAAGTTGAAAAATAAATTTATGAGGATTCAAAAGTTTGCCTAAGGCCATATATCATCGATTTAAGATGATTTAGATATGTTTGTATAGGTACGCACTCCTGGAGGGCTTACAAACCTCTCAGTATACAGACGACCCTATTTGCACCAAAATATACATAAAATGACATTTTAGTAATTTGAGCTTTTATAAAGTTGTACAGTGGCATAGTAAATAATAATATTACAATTAGTACACTTCAATATTGAGACAAGTATTTGTAATTCGTGCCCTTGATCCATAACAGGTGTATCATTATTCATTTTGAATTCAAAATATTTCAAAGAAAAAACTTGTCCATTCTTCTTTTTTCATCATTGTATTTTTCTCTCCAATATAGCCAAGATTTCTTTTGTAGATGACATGTTTGATATAAATCATAAAGTCAATCGGTGAGAAAGTTGAGGGGGTGACCGCGACAAATAACTTCATCTTCTCTATGCTTCAGTCTTTCATCTCCACATCTTTAAAGTCATATTCCTTTGGTATTATAAAGAACATAGGCTACCTTCAACGATGTCAACAATAAAGTCATTTTGTCCTTTCATTATATGTAGTTAGTATTGTGAAAACGATAAGACTTGATCACCTTTTTATTTAGAATCTTAAAACTTTTACTCAAAGGCAATGCATCTCGAAAATCCTTAATTATTAAATCTTGAAGAATAGAAACAAAATAAATCAAAAAAATAATTTTGAGGCATGAATAGTAATAGTTTTCCTTAATAATTCAAAAATCTCTCAGGATACAATAAATTTTTTAAGCTCTCTGAAATACAGGTATGAAACTTCATAATAAAATGAAGTACAAAAATTTGAAAATTTATAATGATCAATAAACACTTTGAATGAACATGTCTTGTCCAAAACGCACCACTTTAGGTTATGTCTATTAGACAACTTCTAGACAAGTTATGTTTGTTGAGACTAATTATGCCTATTAGACATAACTTTTTGAGAAATAAAGTTTGTTGGGATTAGTTATGTCCATTAAATATAATCTTTTAACAAGTATGTCTATTCAATATCTATTAGACATAATTTTTTACAATTTAAATTTAATTTTCAAACTAAATTTAATTTGATTTTAAGATAAGTGTATCGTGAATATTTATTTTGTTTAACGGTTTAGGCTCAATTTAATCCATTGCGATAGTTATTAATTTAAGATTCAACTTTTTTTTTATCTTTTGCATTACATGATCACATCATTGAAATTATTTTTCATTAAAAGTTTATAAAAATATTCAAATCTCAATTATCTAATTTGTACATTTATGTATAAATTAGTGGATGGATTAGACATGCGACCAAATCGATCTAGATTTAGTTTCAGATTGGATTGGATCGATTTTGGCCTAATAAGAGATGGAATCGAAACAATCCAATTTTATACTAGATCAGTTTCGATTCCAGTGTCATTACATTGGAACCGCATCGGTCTAGTAATTTGGAACAACGGATCGAACTGGTTTTAGATTTTTTTTGTTATTTTTTATTAATTATTATTTAACAAATTTAAAATTTTTTTTAATAAACAAAAGTAATAAAAGAGATCAAATATTTTTTTATGTAGATAACGATTTTGAAAGTAAATAAATCTATAGTATTGAAATAAATATATAACAAATATAAATATATAATAAATGTATTTAAGAGAACATGAGTAATTTAGTGAGAATTGAAGAGATTGTGTGGGGGAGAAAATGAGAATTTGGGGTTTTATTGGGAAAAAAAGAAATAATAAAAGAATTTTTTTGAAAAAAGGTTGCACTCCAAACCGGTTCCAGATTGGAACCAAAACCAACCCGGAACCTGATGTTTCAAACCTATACCTAACAAGCCTTAATCCGGTTCTGATTTACTTTTTTTTGCGAAACCACTCCAATCCGAATATATATTGGATTGGAGCAGAATCGAAACCCCGTTATGGGTTCTGATTATGGATCGAATTGGCCCGATTTGCACGTCTAGATGAGATCGTGCAAATGGTACGCCATATTAATTATTACATACGCATAACTTCTTTTTCAACTTATTAATTGGTTCAAATTTCTGTATCCCCTATTCCGAAAGATAAACGAGTGTGGATACTCTGCAGTTTGCACATGGTGTGCTTGTAAAGGCATATTGCGATATTGAGAACACATTTCTCATTCCCTCTCAGAAGTCGTACCCATTAATTTTATATATATATATATATATATATGAAAAAAAATTTATAGATAAAATATTAAAATTTTACTTTATGCCTTATTCTTCTTGAAGCATAAAATTTGTCTGCAAACTCTTTTTTCCTCGCTTTTAGTTTTGCGTGGCTATATTTAGAAACCTCCCAAGGTTGAATTGTTTGTCCAAACTCAAGATAAGGTTGAATAAAAATATTAAATTAATTAGATATATTTAGATTAACAAATGAGATTGGATTAAAAAAAATCATATTAGACTTTGAATTTATCATTTCAAGTTCAAATTCAATATGATCTTATCTACAATTATAAAATTTTCACAATTTGTTATAATTTAATTAATTAGATATTGTATTAAAATATAATTTTTCATTTTGTAGATTTTAAATAGATTTTGTAAAGATATATCAAGTAAGGAAATCATTGAAAATTATGCTAATACATATTTTCAATTGTTTTAATTTTTTGTGTAGGTTAATTTGATTTTGGTTTAGATTTTTATGGTTTTGTAGTATATTTATTAATGATAATTTATTTTTCTTAGATTTTGTTTTAAATTTGCTTAAAAAATGATAATGTTAATTGGATGAATTTGACAGAATCTAAGTTTCGTCTTGTATGTAAAAACAAATTTGTACAAAAAAATAAGTCCCAAAAATCAAATTCAAAATCAAATTTAAATTTAATTTCGAATTAATTCATAAACAAGTCTAACTATTCCTTAAGTTAAATTATTTTATAGATAATATTTTTTATTTTTAGTTAAAATATGAGAAAATTTTGTGGTATATCTTAGCCCAAACAAGATTAACGATGAATGATAACCTTTTTTTTTTTTTTTTTGAAAAAGGGAGATCCTCCAAGATGATGTTTGAACAGGATGATGCATTAATCACACAAAGTCTCGGGTGTGATGATGTCGTTATTAAACTTTAAATTTATTGATTTTCCTATGGTGGGTCATGAATATAATTAAATTCAATTCCTTCAAGGAAAGAAATACATGAACCTAAAACATTTTAGATAACAATTCATAAAAAATAAAAATAAAAAACAAATTCATATCCTAGTCCTTCATCCAACCAAAATGAAAAGTGAGTTTACCTAATTTTGAATTTTCATGTGCTTCAAAATTATCAAACACTTCTTTTGTTGGTTGCCAAAGAAACAAGAACAGAGGATTTTTTTTTTTTTTTTTTTTGTTCATCAATTTCTTCGAATCTATGGTCACCAATCACTATGCAAAAGAAAGAAATATAGGATTCCTTGCCCTTTTACTTCAACCCGAAAAGGATTTAACCTCGCATGAATTATTGAAGTGCTTGAGCTGGTTGTGGTTGACAATGTATTTGGGGTCAATTCAATCTTCGGTCACAACCAGCCTGTCAATTATTTAATATAACTTTATTGGTTTCCTGGCCCTATTTTGCCACAAACTTGTCTTAAAGGCTGAATATTTCGTCATCTTCATTATAACCTTTTCCTCTGCCAATTTGATTATATTTTTACTCAGAATCCGGAGTTATACATATAAAGCTAGCTAGGGCAAATTTGGTGGGTTAAAATGGCAATCAAGGTTTGTAGAAAATTAATTTGCTGATTGATGGGAATTATGCAATAACATCAATGTCCACAAAACAGCAGACATGGATTAATTAACAAAGAAATGAATCTTTTTCGTTTCTTAATCACAATTAAGTTTGATGTTTGCCTTCAGCTAATGTACAACAGTGTCTCTGATATTTTTGTTGATGATTGTCAACCCCTTAATCAGTGATTTTTAGTCCCTTCAGTTAATTCATTATTACCTTAATTTCTGACTAATAGATTTTATATAGAAGTCTTTTACATTTTTGGGTTTAAAAATCTGCTCAATTTTCTTATTAATATAAAGGTGGAAAGAGAATGATTTTAGACTTTTGCCACTGTTTGATAAGAGCGAAAAACCATTATTAGAAAAAATGTGATAGATCACGGTTATATGAATATATTAACTACTATTATTAAAAATATTTGTATATTTTCATTAATTACGATTTTTAAAATTTTAATCGTATTTTTAGATTTAAGGTATCATGGCTTTTATAAGTTTATTTTTTAATAGATTACGGTTTTTTGGTTTGAAATATAATATTTCTTGATTCAATGTTTTATATTCCAAGAATCAAATATATTGAAAATGATTTCAATTTCAAACAAAACTGTTGCAATGTCACTTATAAATAGACATTTTATTGTTTAAATAAATTAAACTATGATTTTTATTTAGTAATAGACTATGGTTTAGATTTTAAAATATAATTTTTCGTGTCTGATACTTCGTTATCTGATATTCACATATCTGTAACATTGACGCTTTTGACAAGTATGTTGCAATACTTTAAGTTTGAAGAGACATCAATCATTTATCACTTTGCATTTTTCTTTCTCTCTTTTTTTCAACAATTTAAATCACGTTTCTTTTAATAAACATGGTGCTTATTCGCATTTTATTGTTTTAATTACATTTTGCTCTAGTCTCGCTAGTTTTCTCTGTGTGTCTGAGCTCTCTAGTTGATGCTGTGGTGGAGGAGATGTGGGTGGAAATGTCTCCGATGGTACCGGTACCTTTGGCATAACCCGAGGTGATCGCCCTCTACCACGCTGCATCATCAATTATTCTAAATAATGGACAAGTGCATGCATTAGAACAGTATCACATAGTTTCGCAGTTCATATTCAAACAAATACAATACTATGGGATGTGATTTCGGGATGTAAACTTTACTTCGGACCTTTCTCTTACTGACTCACTAAACACATCTGCTCTAACACCAACAAATGCTGTCACGCTCCGAGAGACATAACAGTTTCAGTTACTTACATGCAACATGAAAATTATGGGCAAACTTTTTCCATTTTCTATCTTTGTCGCAGTGAATCGGTATTATATAGTTAAAATCGATACCCTTTGATCCGATACCAGTTTATGGTAGTGGTACCTAAGGCCTAAGTTCATTTAAAACTCAATATCAAGTTTAATATTCATTTCGATAGAGCTTCCAGGTTTATCGCGTATTTTCCCTGACACAAATAAGTTAGATAATAGTTTAGTATCCACCAACAGTCAAATTTTAGATTTCAATACCCAGTTATTTGTATTACTTAATAATTTATCTCCACACATTTTTTTTAATTTTCAGATAATCCGATCTCTCGAAAAATATTGTTTTACAAAAATTATAATATTTTTCTTAGTTTTGACACATTTCTCGATAATTATTCGTTTATATCCGGATTTAAAACATTTTCATAATTCGAGTTCATATTCAAATTCTACACATCCTAATGGATAATACTGTACAAAACTGTCTTATAATAACGTTATTTAACCATATCAATTGTATACCGAAAAATGAACTATGAATAGCTCTGAAGCTTGAACTTACGAAGCAGAATACCAATCACATATATCGTTGCTAATTTGACTTAACCTGTAAGGAAAAGTAAGGGAATGAGCTAGGAGGCTCAATAAGCTAACAATACAAGGGTGGAAATAGCTACATACAGTAAAAATATGTTCAATAATTCATGCACGATTTTCGATAACAATACATATACACTTTTCACATAATCACGATAACTTTTCGTATAAATCATGATACTAAGACTCGATGACATTGTTGAGATCTTTCATGGGAAGAAAATACTTTGAAGTACCTTGGTTACCATTCTAATTTGACCTCACAACTAAACAGTCCTATCAATGTCACATCACAATGTTCAATGCAATAAACTATGTGAAGTTCGATAAAATCAATATGATACGTTTTTCAATGAACATTTTTCTTTCACAAATCACAATGCATATTCAATAAACATATTCGGTAACATATCCTATCCTTTTCGATAAAACATATTCATTAACATAACATATTTAATATAAAGTTAGGTGACTCCCGTGTGAATAACCAATAAAGGTTTTATCACTATAGCTAGTAGCAAGCCATACGAGATACCTTGAAAACTATGATGTTATCTGTGGCTATAGACCCTCGTGAACTGTAATCCTAGTGATCGCTAAGAGTGGAACCTGTTAACGACAAATTGTCAAACAAGCCTGTTACCTATACAAGAGTGATGAGTCTTAGTCATGTTCCTAATACTTTATCAGTCCATATAATAATTGAAGTGCTAATAAAAACCATAAAATAGCTCAGTCACATGTTTTGAAATTCATATCAATAAAACGAATATATAAGCACAATATGCTAAATTCGAAAACAGTGTCATAGGTAATTGTACCAATGTAATCATATCATTTCAAATCCTGTAATAAGATGATTTCAAAACTTTTATGGACAACAATATAAATTAATGCAAGTTTTAAAATCAAATCAATATGATGCTATGCGGTAAATGTACAATGCAATAAGGGCATGGTTCATATGAAATCTATATCCTTTATTTTTCAAAAATACTGTAAAAAGTCAAGTTTACTATATGACTTTACCCAGCCTGCTAGTGAAAAACAATAATATTTCCCAATCCACAGTTTCAATCAATATCCAATCCGCACTTTCATTCGATAATCAATCACATATTCATATACATGTCCCAGAATCATTTTCATAAATTCGAGTGCATTTACTTACATTTTATGATGCTATTAAGCATCTCAAATGATTAACTTACCCAATTTTGTTCAAAATGGCACATATCCAAGCTTGTCAATAAATGACACCACACCACCAAAATAATAAGTTTCACTACAAATATATGCACAGTCACAAACTCATTATTCACCACTATATACTATCAGAGTGTCATTTAACTTTAAACGCGGACTATCTTAACTGACTTCACCACTCGACTATTATTGATAACAAGTGTCAAAAGTCACATTTGTCTATTTTTTTTAATTGTTCTTATTGCACCAATCATATCACTACTTGTCTAACTCGTATAACACTAAGTTTGTATCTTAGGTGTAAAATTATCATTTTACCTTTCACATTGCTTAATACATAACTTTGCATATAAATGTCCTGTGATCAATTTTCTTCCACAAATTCACTAAATTCATACCTAATTACATTAATTAAGCAATATGTGTTAAAAATGTAAGACCCAAAATTTTTCACCTCGAGAATTATTTCGGGAGAATGAAAAAATATTTTCAAGGAAATAAAAATGAATAATGATGTCTATATATACGCATAAAATATAAAAAAAAATTGGGTGTCTAAATATATACATGTGCATTAGAAATCAATGTATTTATAATACATGGTAATAATATTTTTATAATAATAATATAAATAATATGGGATATTTATTATTGTATTATTATTATAATGATATTATATTAGAGATATTTTATATCTATTATTATTATATTATATTATATTATATTATATTATATTAAAAATATAATATAATATAAATTGAAAAAAAAATGGAATTGAAAGTGAAAAAAAGTGAAACAGAACAAAAAACGAAAGGAAAAGAAAGAAAAGAAAAACGCACAGCCCCCCCCTCGATTCAACCACCGGCGAGAGAAGAGAGAGAAAGGAGGCGAACGGCGGCCAAGAAAAGAGAGAGCTCATCGCCACCGGCTAGAAGGGAGCAGAAATGCCAACGTCGGTAGCCCATAAACGCCGATCGGCGAAGCCGAAGAAAGAAAGGGTCGGACTGACCAGTTTTCAACGAGCTTTGGGTCGTACACCACCAGATCCACGCATCGCGAGACCCGACGGATCTGCTAGGAGTGGAAGTCGACGAGGAACCGACCGAAAAAGAGTCCGAACGGCAAACTTGCCACTGAACCGGGTCGAACCAGTTCAGTGAAAAGCCGGTCTGAACCGGTCCAAACCGGTTGAGCCAAAAAAAAAAGAGAAAAAAAATTCGGTGATGCCTCGAGTTTAAGGAAAAATCGGTAAGTAGTCGAAATTGATCGATTAAATTTAAAAAAAATTATTTGAAATTATATTTGATCGAAATGAACCGGTTTAAATATATAAATGTGTAGCACGTCAATAAGCGACAAAAGTGAATTCAATCGAGTTTCGATTTGCGCGCCATCATAGAAACTTGACTCCTGAAGGCATATTGGAGTCGGGAACGAGTGAGTGATTAGAAATTGGAAATATAAAAGCGGAATCGATTGAAATTCTAGGTAAGGGATTTATGATTGCTATAGAGGTAGCTGTACGTATTTTAATAAATCCATATATAAGAATAAATAGTATGAAATATATAGAGACTGAAAATCTAGGAAAGAGCCTAGTGATAAATAAATTATGATATTATAGGGAAATGCATATCGTTGAGCATCGGGAATGCAAGATTTGAAAAAAATTGCATGAATTGCATATTTTGATGTTTTCACTATAAAACTCTGCTTTTTAGCAAGTATATGGATAGATTGGCTATTGTTTACATGATTTGCATCATGACAGCATACTATTTATATTGAATTCTAATTTTGAGTTATTTTAAAGAAAATAGAGTCATCTATCAGATTTGTGAATAAAATAAATCGTGCTAGAATTACGTGTTAACTAACGGGTTACACGATTATGCTTGCACGAAATTTTAAATGTTATTGATGATAAAACTGTGCTGGAGCCCTCATGTTGACTGTGTGTCACACTGACTTGCTCGCACTGGTATATGAGACAAGGTTATGGTTGATGATTAATGCTGAGGTCGTAAAAGCCTGCCTACTCTCAAGTAGCCTCAAGCATACAATATATTGTTATAGTCCATGGCGTAGGGTGTATGGATAGGGTCCACGGAGTACGTTGTACCGTGTTAGCGTCTTCGGACAGATGATAGAGTAGAAATGAGCTGATGGATTGGATTGACCCACCTCCCTAGGCGACTGACACACTTGCACGTCAAGCTAGTGATTGCTTGGGGTCACTGACTATGACCATATGTCCACAGATGATTGCATATCCCTACCTAGTCTCAAAATGATCTCAAATGGTTTAAAAACTATGATTTGTGATTATGATGAAATCACTTATTACCAGTACCAGAGGAGTACTGATTTCGAAAATGAAAACAAAAAGAAATGTGATGATTTGAAATGTGGTTAAAGTGAAAACAAAAGCTTTCTATCGAATTAATGATTTCTGAATAGATTGTTATGGTTTATCAAATGCATTTGCCTTGTGATGGTATTAAGCATGCATTATAAGCACGTAGATACTATAGTTATCTACTTACTGTCATGTTTTCCTTACTGAGCGCGTTAACTCACCCTTTTTTTTCTCACTCCACAGATAAGGCTCATTAGAGCATCTTGCGGTCATCCCTGCTAGTTCTTTTGTTGTACAGCTCTCTTTACTGCACAAAAGTGTATATATATATATATACACATATTTTGTATCTGAACACTAAATCGCACAGACATGTACTGTATAAATTACTGGGGATGTAACGTATAAAAAGAATGATTATATAAATAGATGTACAATTATGTTTAATATTTGATACATATGATTGAATAGAAATGAGTAACATCGACTCACAGCCCAACCAAATCTTGAGAATGAAATGAAAAAGGTCAGCAATAACGGTCGTGACAAAAACCCCCATGAAATCATATCATTTACTTTGTAAAACCCTAATTGTCGAACATCAAACTCAATGATTTCAAGCATTTATTCAATTTCAATAACATAAATCATCTTAACATGTCATAGACATCCATATATATATATATATATATATATATATATATATATATATATATTTATATATATATATCAAAGTTAGGATTTAAAACCAACATTATCTAAAAAACCCAAAGTAGTCGAATCTTGATCCTAACTTTGGGGAGCTTTTTGCCTCAATCTAATTACACATAATCCATATTAACTCTTATTCATCATATATTAACATAGAAAAAAGAAAGCAACTAAATCCTAGTATAATAACTTGTGACCGAAAATTAACCTTTTTGGAATTTTGGTAGATCCTTGCTTATTCGTTGGGAGTTTGTCCACCAATTTTTAGTATTTTGTAGAGGAGGCAATGAGGAACACATTTGTAGAGAAGTTTTGACTGAAAATGGCTAGAAATGGATATAAAAGTGGTGGCAAAGTGAGTAATGGTGTTTTCTTTGACTAGTTTCTCTCACACAATAATTTTTATAAGGTTTTTACATATTAAAAATGACTATATAGGTGGTGGGGAACAATCTTCATGCTCATATTAGTAAAAGTGGCTTATCATAAGCCTTTAGGATTTATTTAATTAATTTCCAAATGCCTATGCTATAAGCTTTGTAAAAAAAATTTATATTTATCATAATTTCTATAAATTCCCATTTTTCTTCACTCTCATTGGTCCATTTTTTATGTTAGGTGACAAATTCATTATCCACTTGTATGTCACATACAAATAATATATTAATAGGCGAAAATTACAATAGGTGGTTGGTGTTATACTTTTACGGTAAAAAATTCATCTAGTTTCACCTATTTCGATCATTTTCGGTTCTATCATATTAAAAATGTCGATATAGGGTCTAACATGACAATTTAAGAGTTTGACATAAATTATTTCATATCCCTAAATCCATTAACAGTATCTATTTTGTCAAAGTATAAAATTGACTTATGGACAAAATCGTCATTTTTCAAGTTGTTGCATGTTTTGTAAGATATGCTCGAATTTAACTTTAAATGCAACAATTAAACTTACCTGAAGACATAAATCATTAAAACATGATATATTGGACGATTTCGAGTGAGTGCATGCTGAAAAATCAAGGTTTAGCCATTTTTTTACTATTCACATGTTCTTATCACATTTATGATAATCTTATATCAATAATATGAATAAAAAAGTTAGGATTTTTACATCAAATTTTGAAAACAGAAAATATGTTTGGTTAATATTGTTACGCACTAAAAAAATAATTAAAATGATTCAGATAAAATAATTCAATTCACAAAATAAAATTTTAAAAATTAAATAAATACTTATTTATTAAATAACGTTATATACATTATATTATTTTATATTATTTAAGACTAATATTAGATATCTTCATTTATTAAAATTTATTATAATTTAAATAATATTATAATTAAATATATTATTAAATAATATAATTACGTAAAAATAATTCAATTAAAAATATTTTAATATTAATTTTTATTAGATAATAATTGAAATTAATAAATTTTATATATTAAATAATCATATGAAATAATAAATTATATTTTATAACATTAAATAATATATTCAACTCATTAATTTATAATAAATTATATAAAATATATTATATCTAATATAAATAATATTATTTAAAGTTAAGTATTTAGTTATTTAATACTATTAAATTATTATGTATTTTAAATTTAATCAAAAAAAAGTATAATATTAAATAATAATATTGTTCAGTAAAATAATATTAATTATATTGGATAATATTACTTAGCAATAATAGTAATTATTAACATATCAAAATTATAAATAAATGTATTATAGTTATTTTCATTTATATTTAATTGCTTTTTGCATTTTTCAACTTTTCTATATTAAAATAAATATACTAATTTTAAACTATTTAATTTTAATTAAATAATATTTTATATTAAAAATTATTTAATTTATTTTATGTTTTTTATTAAGAAAATATATTAATATTATATTAATATATAGACAATGTTCACTTGCTTTGAATAGTACTAGAAATAAAAACATATTTTTCGAAAATAATGGTAACAAAAAATTCTTACTTGACAATTTTGAAAATTTTTATTTTCATTTTCATTTCTAAAAATAAAAACATTTTACCGAACATGTTTTGCTAACGTTGTTAAAAATTAAAAAACAAAAACAAAAAACATGAAACAAAAACTATGTCAAATGACTCCTTAATTATTTGATAATATATAGATAGAACGCAAACTAGACATTGTGTTTTAAAAACCTAGTCTATATCAAAAAAAACAACAAAGGATAAAAATATAGTATATTTATCAAAATAAACTATGCTTCTCATGATAAAACATAGTCGAAAATTAATTTGTTTTTAAATAAATTAAACGCTAAATTTAGAACAAAAGGTATATTCTATATTATACTAATGAAAACTATGTTTATTTTATTCTAGCGTAATCTATATTGTACCATAGAATACTAAAGTTCTACTCGAATATAGTTTATGATATCTAAGAAAAGATTAAGATGATTAGATTATGATTACATAATCGTAGTCTTTTGTCATCATGTACATTTTTTTAAGTGTAGTTTTTTTAAAACTTTTTTATAAAATAGTAAATGAGAGAAAAGAAAATAAAAAAAATTATTGTTTTTTTATTACAAGAGAAACATTTAATAACTAGCTTTAAGAGTTTGGGTTGCTTGGATTGGAATCTAAATTTTATAATATGTCATAATTCTTCCTTAATCAATCGATTATTATTGTTAGAATATCATTGACCCTTAATTATAATTGACTTTTAATTATAGTAATGGTACTATAATATTATGTAACTAGTTTTTTACTTAAATTTGTTTTTTGATAAAAATCATATATATAATTTATTTATTTATTAAAATATTAAAATAAATTACGTGGCTAATATAATAAAAAAATAAAGCAAATAGAATTAAAGTTAATATTTCAAAAATAGATACCAAATCTTACAATAAATTATTAAAATAATTGATTAATATTGAAATATTTAAATAATTCATCCAAGACATCCAATAAATACGTGTAACTGTTAAATTAAAAATTAAAAATTCGATCACCGAAAAAAGGTCTTCAAGATTTTTACTTTTGCATATCTTCATCTAACGCTGCTAGATTTATATACCTACAATTTTGTATATATCATATGTACATTTTAGTTATTTATCAAATATAATAAATTTAATTAATTAATAAACGTACACTTAACTTTTTAAATGCATAAATCTATTTAAATTTATATACTATTATATTTAATAATATAGCCTAATAATTGATTAGTATTTATATCAAGTTAATACTTATACAGTTCAAAATCAAGAAAATTATTTTTATTAACATTTCAGCAATATAATTAATTCCTTTCTGTACCATGATTTTGGCTTGAGATTTTTATTTTATTTTTTTGCATTGATTGTGACTTGTGAATAATTGTCTTTTTTTTCTTGTGTGAATAGCTTTTTTTTTTTTTTACCTTGATTACAACTTTTTTTCATAGTTTCACTAACTTTTGTGTTAAGATGTGAAAATGGGAAAGGAATCTTTGCTATCTTAAATAATGGTATTATAAATATTATTATAATTATTAATATTAAATTAACGTTATCAAACAAATCATTAATAATGGACTTTATTTTCATGAATAAAGAGAGTGTTTAAAAGGAAATGCATACTTGAACCGCACCGTTTTTGTTTTTTTTTTTGTTGCAAATATTTTTCAATAATTTATTCTTTGTTTCTAAAAGAAACCTTTCATAGTTTCACTTAACAAAAAAAAATTATATAAAACCCTATAAAACATTCGTAAAAATTTTTATTATTCATCACGCTCCGATCTCGAATAACGACCAAAATTTACTAAATTACTCACTCGATGCCCTATAAGCCTCAAGTTAGATCCATTATATTACATATATGATTCCTTAAAAAGAAATGAAATGAGATGAGAATTATATAAGGAAAAAATTACCGAAAAATAAAATTGTTGTGTTTCTAATTGGGCAATGGTGCTTGACTACTAACCTGTTGTATGAATTATAGCAAGATTGAGGAATGTTTCCTCAGTAATATATGTGTTTTGTAGTTTGAATGATTAGATTATAGATAATTCATTAAAATGTAAATGAGATGAGATGAGAATTATAGAGGAAAAAATTTACCTTAAAATGAGATTGTTGTGTTGCAAATTGGCTTGTTATGCTTGGCTACTGAGTTGTTGCATGTAAATTATAAGATTGAGAAATGTTGTTTCACCGTTGTATATGTTTTGTAGTTACACTGATTAAATTATAGGTAATTTATTAAAAGAAAATGAGATGAAAATATATTTATAAAAGGAAAAAATTACCTGAAAATGAGATTGTAGCAATTTTTTGTGCTACTAATTGGCTGATGGTGCTTGTCTGATGTATCTATTTTGTTGGTAGTAATATGCAAAATAATTGTTGAGTGAGAGAAAAGTAGATTTATAAGTGAATGAAGTAAACCATGGATTGATGAAAAAGAGAAACTGATTTTATATGTTAAATTTAAATTTCTTTAGATAATATGAGTACTTAAAAATTATTTCTTAAAACTATTGATATAAGTTAGATAATTTTGGAGTAAGAGGGTGTTTGAGAGGAGAGAAAAAATGGCGTGAATGAGATAAGAAAATTGTTTAAAAATAGAATTTTGAAAATATTTAAAAACAAAAATATGAGAGTTTGAGAGACTATTAAATTGTAATTAGTTTCTTTATTATAGAGATGAAATTGATTTTTATCTATAGTAAATTTAAATACGGATAATGTGATAGTTGAGATAAAGTGATTACATTAATTTTGAATAAAAACTAATTAGATAGTGTTGGGATTTAGAGGGAGAGAAGGATTTTGAAAAGTGTTTAAAAAAGAAAAGGTGAGGGAGAGAAAAACAAACTAATTGCTTACATGTTAATAAAGTTGTACACATCAACGCCATGTAAGTTAAAAATGATAATTGTGCATGTACCTTGTAATATATATATAATATACATATATATGATTATGTAGTCAAATGTAATATGAGAAATCAGAATTTTATAAATTAAAATAATATTTAAGATTATGTAATTATAATTTGATTCTTATCCCAATTAATGAGAATCCTTTATATATAAATATGACACTCTTATACAATTCCATTCAAGTTAATTATAAAAACAAATCATTTTAAATTGAAAAGACGAAGGATAGAAAATAGGAAAGATATAAAGTCAAATTTGTATTTACAAAATTATTTTTTAGTTTTTGAATTTTATTTTGTTTTATTTTCCTAATTAATTAATGATATAATGGTACAATAATATAATTTTATTTTTTTAAAACTTTACTAAGCAATAAAGAGAAGTAAAATTATATTTTCTTTTCTTTCATATGTTCCTCCTTTCTTACCAAGCATATCAATGAAAAATATTTTTCATCTTTTCATTTCCCCTTTTCAATTTTTCACTTTTATTTTTTTTCACTCTATCAAACAAAGCCTTAAAATTTCGACACTGTATTTTCTTTTTGGATTTAAGGGAAAAAATTAAAAAATCTAACTGAATTTATAATTTTCTACAATTTCGTGCTTCTTGAAAAAAAAATGAAAAATCAAAATTAAAATCTCCTCCCTTCTCATGATTCTTATCATAGATGAAAGAAAAAAGAATAAAATTTGTCTCCCTCATCCTTACCCTAGTTGAAAAGGGTTTTTTTTTTTAAAAAGAAAAGAAGAAAAGAAAAAAACTAACACACACCAGCGAAATGGATAAAATGCATTCTACATCAAAATAATAACATCATGAGAAAATGAAGTTCCATTTGAAAGAAAAAAAAATCAGTGAAAATTATGGTGGGTAAATGAGAGAAAATAGAGTGGTTTAAGGTGTTTTAATGTGAAAGAAAAATTTGATTGAGTCCCTTGACTGGACTTAAAGAGAAAATAGCTAGACAACAAAGAAAAAGGGGAAAAATTGATGGCATTTTCTTACGTCCAATAAACACCACTAACTAAAAGGAACCAATCAGCGAGGATTTTAGGTTTGAACCTAAGATTTTGTATTGAAAAATACAACAGGATTCTAACCCTGATATCCTTAGGCTTTGTATGTTTTTGAAAACTGTTGTTACTTGAAATAGTGGTGTCGTAAGTATTCCGATACTTAAGTTAAACAGAGAATTTGACAGAATTTTTGTAAAGCAAATAGAGATTTAGTTTCACGAATCATACATTTTCTCCCTTGTTGGTGGTGATTGTGCTTTTAAAGACATGAGTTTGTATCTGATTGAAACTCTCTTTCTTTATCTATATATATTCTGATTTTTATCTTGATAATATTACAACCATGTAGATGAGATTGAGTTTGAATCCAACGTCAATTACTCTTTTTTACCACTTTTTTATTTATTATTACTATCAGTCACAACAAAAACTATATTTTATAAATTTTTGAACTGTTTCTTTGTAAGCAGAAACTAAAACCTTTTCGCTTTTTTCATATCAATTTGAATGGTTTCCAACCTTTTAAAATTTGGAGTTTTTTTTTTCTTGTTATTTGGATTATTTCCTAAGTGTTTTTTTATTAAATGTTGTTATATCTTTGATGTCTAAAATATTAGAAATTTTTAACAAAAAAAAAATATTAGAAATAATAATAGTAAAAGAATTTAGAAATCAAAAAGAATAAACTGTAGGTAGAATTATGTATGTGAAAAATCCAAAAAGTGTGATTAAAGAAAAAAAAAAAAAAAGCAAAACTTGAAGGCAAAATATAAGTACAAGGTTGAGACAAAAAGACCTTAAAAATGAAAATAATAAAAAAAAGAAAATACTAAATTCAATAAAATTTCAAAAAAAAATAAAAAATAAAAAAAAAACATTTTATAACACTTAAAAACTTAGGTTTAAATTTTACAAGAATTAAGGGAAGTCAAATGATAATATCTTTAGGGCTTTAAGAAAGGCAGGGGGCCATGACTCCTCCTAACCCTAGTTCCGTCATCCTCGATTGAGAACAATATATTTTTATTAAATCATATTTCAAATGCACAAATTTAATTATGATTGTGTTAACTATTGATTTCTAAATTAAACCTGGAAAAATAAAGATTTATATTTGCTGCATCAATATAAATCTTAAGATTAATATCCTATACATCATCAGTAGTGTTTTTTGACTATACAATTGAGATTAGAATAATAAAGATGTTTTATTTTGTTTATTTTTAATTTTTTTAACATATTTAAAATATATGTGTCATAATCTTAATTTTACTTGTGGAGTCGAAAAACTTCACTTACGTTGTGTAAGATAATTTAAATCTTATACATTGTTAGTAAATCATAAAATATTATTTTTTAATTCATAAATTTTAAAATGAAGAATCTTTTAAACATTACAATTACTATTTTATGAAATCTTATAATATGAGTCAATACTAATATATAAAATTTATACACCGATAATGTATAAAAGTAAATATTTTCAATTGTAAAAAAAAAACAAAAGTAAATATTTTCATTTTCAAGCATGAATATGTTTTCCACTTGTAATTCTAATGCAGAACTGGAAATAGAATTAGTGTTGGCAAAAGTTAGTCTAAACTCAAAAATTAGTCTGAGATCAAACTTGAACCAACCCGAATTGATAAAAAAGTCAAAGGTTTGAACTCGAAAAAAAAAATTTAACCTAAAGAACTCAAACTCAAAAAATATCGAATCTGACTCAACCCAAACTCGAACATAACCTGAGCTCGATATTATTCGAATTTGATACTAATTCAATCCGAAACCCATAAAAAATAGAATTTATAATCCATAAAAATTCTAATTATAATTATGTGATTATTTTATTATAAATAAAATTTACAATTAATGAATATAATTTATATTTATTGTTTTATAGCAAATATTGTAAGAATTTTAAAAAAGTAAATAATTTTTAATCAAATAATAAATATTAAAATGTAAAAATTTATATTTATATAAAAATTTATTAAATTTTAAAATTATATAAAAATTAAAATAATTAATTCATTCAAAATTTAAAAATATTCATATTTTATAAAATTTTAAAATAATTTAAAATCGACCCATTAAATTTGCTCGATTTGAATCGAGATAAAATCTAAAAATAATTGAAATTGAAAATAATCAAATAAAAAATAAAGTAGATTAAAAAGCCAAAACCCCAAATTATCTAAATCCTAAATTTACATTTGAAAAAATTCAAACTCAAAAATATTTGGATCGAAAAATATCTAAGTTCAAAACAATCCAAATCTAGAAACAATGTAGATCGAATCCGTTCGAGTCTATCCGTTTACACCAATCACACGCTTATTAAAAGGCATCAAGGCTGGTCTACTTTGAAAAGTTTTGGAGGACCACTTGAACAAGGAAGTGAAGGGAGAGTGATGGTCAGTGGGGCATAGGAAAAGGACTATTCTCCCAGATGTTGTAACTTGTACTAGGGCATAGGGCCTAGGAGGAATGATGCCCAATGTGGGTACTTAGTACAGACACATCTCCCTTTCTCTCCTTTTCAACTGTTAAACGACAATGGAGTAATGGCCATGGATCACATCCTAAAATGAAGGGCTCCTCCGTCATCCGAGAGTTTTCCAATTGAATATTGTTGCTTTCAAAGGTATAAAAATAAAATTTACAGAGTTGGTTTAGTATTTTTTTGAATTTTTGTTAAGGATAATTTATATAAAAAATTTTGTATTTAAATTTGTATGAAATTAATTTTTTTTGAATTTATGTTACTCATAAAATATAAATAAAAATTTATTTAAAATAATTTTTTAATAAATTAATACATTATTAATAAATTTTTTAAATTTTATTAGCAAAATAAAAAAAATAATGACTCGGAGACGGATTTTTCAATAAAATGATAAATTTTTAATTTTGATGACTGTATTCAATCTTTGAAAAAAAAATACAATAATTTATTATTATTGAATAATAAAAAAAAAACATCAGACTTGACTTTGACTAAAACCATCACTAGCAGTTAGCCTTATTAAATGAAATGGGCCTGCTTGGATGCCCGCTACTGCCTCCTTGCTCTAGATTGGTACATCAACATCTATTTGCTTAAAAGGCAGGGACATTGAGATACATCACAAAGGGCCATATGCGCTGCCAACGTGGTCAAAATCAAACAGTTATTTTATTTTCTCCTTTTCTTTTCCATTGTCGTCTCTTTCGTTCCCTTTGCATTTAATGGTTGAGATGCTAGGACAGGTTGGAACTCTTAGCTTCGATACGTCATGATAACAATTGCATGATGATGATAAAAAAATAATTTAAAATATATATTTTTAATTAAATAATAAAAATTTAACATTAAAGATTAAAAAATAATTTATACAGACGCAAATTCTGATCATATTATGAAAAAATATATTAAACCGTGATTTATCGTATTATACCGATGAACCGATCTCCCATGTCGGCAACTGAAATTGTTTCCCTCCTATTGGGGCCTATGAGCTACGTTCCGAGCCATGAAATTTGACCCAAATATCAATTTCATTGTTATTTATATTTCTTTGAGAAGAAAGGTGATTATTACCGACGACTTTTTCTTTGAGAAGACGGATAGTGGCAGGCATGTTATCCATTTTAACAGTAAGTTGTAGACTTGAAGTCCATTTTCAAGAAGAGAGATGATAATTACCGACGACTTAATCTTTTTACTGCAAAACTTTGTTTTTTGGGACAGTGACTGAACAGTAAACAGCATCTGTTAAAATTTAAATATCTCTGCCAGCTGCTGATGCTTGCAGTTGAAATTAATGTCTCTAGAAGATAAAGTTAGGTTTTCTGGTGAAAAAAGTGACGACCCATTTCCCAAACGTGTTAAATTAGTTTCCAACAGTATGACGTACAATCAGGAGGAAAGGCATGGCAAAGAAGATTGGTTGAACATGAAAATTGGATAAGATAATAAATTTATTATTTAATCGTAAAATTTTTAAATTTATATTTAATGTTTAGATAATAATGTGTTTTTTAAAAATATTAAAAAAATAATAAATAAATAAAATAAAATAGGTATTATTATTTTAATTTTATTTATAAAATTTAAAAATTTTACATATTAAATAATAATCTTATAATTTTTTTCCTTTCTCCTAAGTTACTTTTTAAAAAAAAAATTATTGTACAAAAGAAATTAGAGATGAAATCAAAGCTAATCATAAATTATTTGAATTTCATTAAATAATTACCTAAGTTTAATTAGATTATTTAGAATTGAATGCAAACTACTCAAAAATAAATAAATAAATTGATTCGAATTTAAATATTTTATTATCTAAAAGATAAATCAAATCTATTGAATCCAAATCAAATTTTCTGAATCAAATTAAATTTATGAAATCAAATTCGAAACACTAGAATATTTTATTGAATCAAGCTTCAAAAATTAAATTCCATCAAACTCATTAAGCTTTAGACTTTCAAATCTTTCAATTTAAATTAAACATAACACTAAATCATATCAACTTAGCTTAATTGCCTCTTTAAAAAGACAATTACAGTTCAATGTAAAATGGAAGGGAGTATGAATTTATTGACAAATAGTATGTTTTTATGGAATCTGTATTGGCGGGGGCTTTTAGTGTTATTCACACATTGTGGCCTAACAGGCAGGCTGGAGTTCCTTTTCTCTGGGTTAGAACAGCCCTTCGTCGTTGATTCATTGGGCTAAGCGTCCAGTGACAGGCTCAGTTATAGACTGATAAATCCCTGGGCTGGAGGCTCAGATCTTCTTTGCCTGTTCTACCATAGAACTTTATCTTCCCTTTGAACATGATTAACAATATGAAATTACAATGTCTTGCCCCTTAAATAACCCAATGACTTCTTCAAAGTGCCACATTTCTCTCCACTTCATTCATGGATGTAGAACAATTCAAAGGCTGCACTTCCATTTTTTTTGTTCCACTTTTCAGGGTGGATACAACAGGACTCACGGCTCTTTGCAACACAGCTATCCATCTAATGTTCACTATTGATGATCTAGGAACATGTGACATAATGGCAGAAAATAAATATGTTTATTTATAAATTTGAAAGGTGCACAAAATGGTAACAAACAACAAATAAATTGAATATTGGTCTTATTAGAGGAACTAGCGACCAAAGGTTTGAAGCTAACCTTGATCTGGCTAATGTATATATCCATAAATAATCTGAGGCATCAGTGGTATGATGAGAAATAGCTAGGGTTAATAAAACGTTCATGGTAGTAATATAAACAAAAGAATGCAAAATTCTGTCCCATCCTGATTTGTTGGATGGGAAATTGAAATCATGTACCAATCTGAAAAGATCAAGTTTTGAGTCTGGCTGATGAAAGACTGACCAGATTAAACACCATATATGTATCAGACATGACCCTGCGCATACGGAGATTGTTGTTTTGATGACAAATTGCCCCAAGAATTCAGCAGCCATGCCAAATCATAGAATGGTTTTCAATATGTAGATGGAAGAAGATCCAGAATACTCCTTTTCAAGCCCTTTCACTTCTCTTCAATCTCAATGACTTCCTTTTCATTGTTGCTGACCTCTGTGTTGCTTTGCATTTCAAGTAAGTTCTGTTGTTCCTCCTCTCTCGCTTGTACTGTAGCTTCATGAACGACTTTGGGCTTATTGCCTGTGGACTGCTGATACATAATCCCACCTAGCATACAAATTAAGAGCCCTACTGTCCCCACAAAAGTGGAATGCTTGTCCCAAATAACCAAATTAATCACAACCGTCAAAAGCTTGTTAACTATGCCAAGAACAGTGAAACCTGTAGCAGAAATTGCCCTTCGGCAAGAGAACCCAAAGAAAGAGATGGCCAACCCAAATAAACACGATAAACCCACAGGCAAAATCACTTGAAAAGTATGCCAGTCAGACTCATCTGAGATTTCATGCTTTATTTTCTTCAACTCCCCCATTATTAGTAGCTCAAGAGGAAACAATAGGAGAGCCTCAAGATTGTTGTACAGAACAAGACCCCATGTATTTAGACCGATAGTCATTACCACATGTTTTATGTAAACAAAATCTATAGTCATGCTTACCAGGTATGCAACAGCCCAAGTATAGGCAGTTAACGTGAACTGGTAATCAGTAAGAACATAAAGCACACTGCCTCCAAAGATGGTGCCTAATGAGATCCATGTCTTCCTTGAAGGCCATGGCTGGTGCAAGAAAAGGGTCTCTCCTACTGCAACAAGCATAGGAACTACTGAACGGAAGACAATGAAAGTGTCAACGTTAGCATTTAGGAGGAGCTCACTATTGGTGAAGAGAGAGAGGTAAAATATAATGGCTGCAGGTAGGAACCGCCACATGGTCAGAAGGTCAAGCGCATCATGCTCTATGATCTTGAATGATCCACAGAGGAATACACCAGCTGCACTTGTCAGATACTGCAAAGCAGTTAGTGCCCCTGGATAAGGAAATTTCATGACAGCCCATTTGTTTATGATGGAGAGAAGAGAAGCTGAGATGCAGTATCCTGCCGCTATTCCATAGACAGATACTTGCTTAAGCAAACTACTATACCATGTTACTTGGGCTTCACCAGAGAGAGCAGAGGCTCCAGGACCATGAACTACAGGACTCTGCATATCCTTAGACATCTAAAAGCAAAAAAATACAATGTTATTACTGGGTCTAGCTATTAGCAAGTGCGTATTGTGTGCACATGTGCTGGCAGGCCTTTATATCTATACCCCCACCCCACCTATCCTCTGTTGACTGAACCTGCTGCAGAGGCAGGGAGAAAACTTTTCATTGAACATTTAAAAGTTGACTACAATTATGCCAAAGCGAATTAGCGGGCACATGCTATTAAAATACCATCTTGGCTGCAGAAAAAGACACATCAAATGTGATATTTTTCTCCAGTAGAGGTGAAAAATCAACTGAAATTAAATACTAGTTTTATTTCATAACGAAACACCATAGTAGAAAGGAAATATATCAACATGTTGAGCACCATTTTGTGTTCTAAAAGTAACAATCAGACTCATCCACAAACAAACAAATCTGTTTTGTTAATAAATAAGTAAATATCTTTTAAGATTGATACACAAGGGACTGTGTTTTCCATTTGATACAAAAATGCTACATAGTTGGAGACAAACAAGATTTAATATCCTACTTAGAATTAATTTGATAATCATCGAGGCTATAAATGATCAAACATCAAGGCACAAAGATAGACATGCATCAAAACAGAGACTAAAAAACTGATATCACACTTAAAGTTCAAGATAATTATCCAGAACCCAAGAAAATGCCAACCATGAAGCACACCAAGGCTCTCTAAGTGAATTGATGGAAATAGGACTCAACTGGCTCACAGCTATCTTCAAATACATTAAAAAAGACATTTATAATAATGTTGAATTTCAACCAAACCTATACAAAAAAGGAGGCAACCCAAAAGGAGGCAACCCAGTGCACAAGACTCCCATATTGTGAGATTTGAGGAGGGTCATTGTATGCAACCTTTCCTCCGCATTTACAGAGAGACTGTTTCCGCTCGAACTCAAGACCTCCAGGTGACAAAGGAACAAGCTTTACCATTGCACCGAGATTCAACCAACCCTCTATCTAGTATAATTTTCAAACAAAGAATATATAACGCTACCATATGCGGCTTCTAGCAAATAAACCTAGGAAATTTTGCATGACTGTGAATGGGGTTCATTTCTCTAATGCTCACAAATTCTTTCCTCTACATGAATATTCATTTCCTCCTTTCCAAATACCCCCATAATTAATGACAGACACATATAAATTCCCCGTAACAAGAGCAAAGTACCTTACAGCAAATAAACTTAGAGATGCTTTATCACCAAAGTAGCATAAACAGTAATAGAACATCCTCAAAATTGCATAAAACAGTAGCAACAACAAAACAATGTTGTTAAATGAATGGTTAACAAAAGTTGTAATTATCAAACAGAATGTGCTCTTATATTCAAAACTCAAAACCATATTGTAGCAAAACTATTTCATGTACCTTGAAGTAGAATGGCAGCAGATGACCAACAAGATAATAACCACTAAAGTCAAATATTTTAACCCAATCCTCCTCTAAATAGCTGCAATAAAGAAAATAGAAAAAATGTAAACCTCTTGCTGGACACAAAATCATCAAAATACACATTGACAGCACAAGTTGCCAATGAGAATGACCGAAATGCCTGGTTTGGAGGTTGGACAAATAAAGTTCAATTCATATGAGATAACATAAACCATTCTTACTAAGGAATTAAGCAGCAAAATATCCATTTCTATAATGGCAATTGTCAATTGTGAGATATTATTAACACTAAGAAGATTCAAGTACTAATTTGCTAGGCTTGGTTATTCAAAAAGCATGTCGAGATCCCACATTTCCTCTGGGATTTTCTTATGTAAACCTCCCCGCTAAAGACTCAATTCTAAAAAAACATACTGCAAGTTTACTGTCTAAGAGGCCAATTATAATTGTAACCATAAGTAAAAAACGAGCACACCTTCTACAACCTTGAGAACTGCTACTGTAGACCAAAAAATGTACACCCTTTTCCATGAAAAATACAGCACTTTACCAAAGTTTACGAGGTGCATCCAATCCTAAGAGAAAAGGATATCTGACAAAAGGAAAAAACAATGCACCAATGAAATGTGCATTTACATGGGAAAAAGGAAAAATAATTCTTTTTCCTTTGTGTTTTTCCTCAAAAAAAAAAAAAGTAAATCTGAGAGTAGAAAAACAGCTTTTCTTAAAGAGTAAGTGCAAAGATGGTCCTTTGACAATATATTAACAAAAAATAACAAAACCCCACAAAACAAAAACAGGGAAAGAGAAAAACCCAGATGGAAAACTGCAAACTTAGAGCAAGAATTGTAGTATTAACGAAAGGTGAAAAAGCCTAATGCAATGCCTAAATGAAAAGGAAAGAAAATCCATTTCCAGATCAGTGGAACAGATAAATGAAGATGACAAAGAAATATAGAAAAAAAAATTTACCATGGGAGATTGGAAATCTTTAATACTCTGAGTAGATCTGCAAGGGGCGTTTTCACTGTGAGTTGCTGCTTGCTACTTGGCGGAACTGGTTTTTTGCCTGTTTTCGTTTTTCACGCTCCACGGTTCACACTATATTGTTCCCATTATTAGTTGTAGTCATAGAAAAAGTTGGTATGGCGAGAGATTTGGGCCAACCCGAGACCCGATTATTAGGTCCAACCATCATCATTTTTTTTATTTTTTTTACCGTTTCAATTCGGCAGTCCAGCTTTCCTGCATTGATATTTTTTCTAAAATTACATTTTCATTGAAATTTATAATTATAATTAAATAATACATTACCTATAATATAATAAATTAATAAATACATATTTCAAAAAAATTAATAAATACAAATAATGTTATTGTTTTTAATAAATATTTCTTAAATCTAAAAGTTTTTATTTATTATTTATTAAAATAAAATATATTTTAAATTTTATATACGACACTGACCGTGATAAAAGAATTTATTCATCTCATTATGTCATATTATAATCAAAATATCATATCATCCAAGAAAAATAAAAATTATCGTTGTTACCTACTATAATTAAATTTATTTAAAATAATAAAGATTTAATTCATTGTGTTTGAAGTGATGACGCTAAATATTGATGTAAATAAGAAATCAAACTTAAATTTGAACTTTGATAAGAGATATTAATTTTAAGTTTGATTTGAAGCAAATATTAAGTCATTAAAAATAGATGATGACTTCAAAAACATAAAAGACTAACTTTTAGAGTAAAGGTGAGCAAAATTCAAGTGAATAATTTTAAAGTTTAGATAGTTAATCATTTATAAAAATATAAATTTTGACGTATTTTTTTGTCATTGTATGATTTTTTAAAAAAAATTAAAAATTCACTGATAAGGTTAGTTCGATACAATATGAGATTAATCATAAATATTTAAAATTTTGAAACACATATAAATAAATAACAAATATAGTAATATTGCTATTTTATGAATAAACCTTATAACTTATATTAATCAAATTTGAAATTTTACAAAATTTAAAGTAGAAACATCAACAACGTTGATTATATAAATTTTTTTGAATAAAAGGTCTTCAAAATTAAATATTGTACATCCGATCTTTTAATCCGGAATGTAGGTAGGTATGTAAGTAATTAGGACCATGAATTTTGTACCATATTCACTCGTCAAATTTTGAAGATCAGCCTAAAATTAGTCCAAATTCATCAATCCAAAGGAATATGTGGACCGACGCTCACTCTTAGTTTAGACTTTGCTTGTTCTTATTTAAATGTACCTTACAAATTTCTCTTTACACTTTAACTTTCTTTCTTTTTTTATATATATAATTTTAAGATAGATATATTTTTAAAATTTAAGACAAAAATGCCCTCAAAATACAATTTCTTAAATCATCAGTTTGATCAGGGCGGATTTTGACCTATATATATGAAATGATTTGCAAATATTTAAATTCATATACTCACCGCTCCCGAAATGCGATTTGCCTCCTTTAACCATCAACCACTCATCATCGATGATGGTTTGCCTCTAAAAAAAATCACAACATTCTTTTTTGTTTCATTCTTCATTTCTATCAAATTAATTTTTAAAAAAATATAGAAAAAAAAAATCTTAGATCTAATGTTTAAGAGTATGGCTTCAATTTTAGGAGTTTTTTTTATAAAAAAAAAAAAAACTAAGTTATACTGGAATCTTTATTCCCAAACAAAATTAGTTTTAATCTTTTTTTTTCCCTTAAATGAGGTATTAGAATCCACATGGCCAAATTGTCTAGGTGGAAGATGGCCAAATTGTTTTTTTCCTTTTATTTAATCTGTTTGTACATTGCAAAATAATTCAAAGTCCTTTTTCTTATTCTTATCAGTTTTTCGTCCATAACACGAGCTTCATATTGTCTGCCTGAAACAATTGCTCGGTAGAATTCAATTCTATTCAAGCTTGGATTGGAAACATCGATTTACTACTTTGAAGGACCAAAAATGTAAGTGTTGGAGTCAAATAAAATGATGATATATTCGATATTGTGTCATGCATTATTAGAGACTTTACAAGAAAAAAAATGATCATAGGGACGTAAAGGTTATTTTCTGCATAAACACTCTGATTTTTAAATCAGAAGAAAATTTGATAGAATTCCCTTACCCCTATTTATAAGAATTAATTTCACTTTTAATTATATATTTATTCATTAATTAAGTATTTTTTACTATTTTATAAAAAATGTAAAATAAAAAATATTTAAAAATAAAATTAATCAAATAAATTTTTCTCGCATGGTCACTAACAACATTATCTATAGTTGCGAGAAAAATTTATTTGATTAATTTTATTTTTAAATATTTTTTATTTTACATTATCTATAAAATAGTAAATTAGGTACTTCACCGTAAAGTTTAAATTCAATTTGATGGCTGAGATCAGAAGTATTACTGGTTGGCACAGTAAACGACTCAGAAATAGCCACAGAGAAACCATGTCTCAAGACGATCAAGACCAAGAAGTTGGCAAGCTCGCCGTCCGGCTAGCTAACGCCGTGGTTCTACCCATGGTCTTAAAATCAGCCCTAGAGTTGAACATCATAGACACAATCTCAGCCGTTGGTGACGGCGCGTTTCTCTCACCTTCTCAGATCGCGAGTGGCCTTCCCACCAAGAATCCTGATGCACCAGTGCTACTAGATCGAATGCTACGCCTGTTGGCTAGCTATTCCATTCTTAAATGCTCTTTAAGAACAAAGGAAAGTGGAGAAGTTGAAAGACTGTACGGTGCAGGCCCCCTTTGCAAGTTCCTTGTTAAGAATCAAGATGGAGGGTCGGTGGCTCCCCTGCTTTTGTTGCATCATGACAAAGTCTTCATGGAAAGCTGGTATTTCAGCCATTAAACTTTACCCTTTTTTTTTTCTGAACAAAATTTTGTTAATTGTAAGCATTGAAGTTTATTTATTGTTATATAAGGCCCGGCGCAATACTTAGCTCAAATTAACTCTAAGACCAAGTTAAGCTTTAGCCATAAGACCAGTTGCTGAATATAGAAACTGTAATAAACCCGAATAATTTGATAGCTTATTTGTTTGATTTCAGGTACCATTTAAATGATGTTATACTAGAAGGAGGGATTCCTTTTGACAGGGTATATGGAATGTCAGCATTTGAGTATCCAAGAACTGATCAAAGGTTCAACAGGGTATTTAACCAGGCAATGTCAAATCATACTACTTTGATCATGAAGAGGGTTCTTGATGTTTACAAAGGGTTTGATGGGGTGGAAGTGTTGGTTGATGTGGCTGGTGGAATTGGAGTTGCTTTAAGTATTGTTACGTCTAAATATCCTCATATCAAGGCAATAAATTTCGATCTGCCTCATGTTCTGGCTGATGCACCAACTTATTCAGGTACTCTATGGCTCCCTTTTACTCTCTTGGATTGATGCAGTGAAATCTCTTTAAAATGAATGGATATTTGGTAATCCAATTTGCTCTGAATATGATGCTCCATTCATATCTCATCACTGACTAATTCAAAGTATTGCCGTAGCTGGCTTAGTTCTGTATTCTATTCACATGCTTTTGACAGTAAGTGCTTGAAACTAAATTGAAACTATAGAACAATGTCATTTTGTTTCTAATTCAATTATGTCTACTCTATTGGCTATAAGTAAACAATTCATGTCTTATTTCATTGTGCAAAGCTCATTGTTATAGGTGTGGAGCATGTTGGAGGAGATATGTTTAATAGTGTTCCGAAAGGCGATGCCATTTTCATGAAGGTAAGCCTTTCTTTAATATAGTATAGTAAATGGAGCATTTTTTTTTTTCATTTACTTAGCTAGTTCAGTTGTATTTTCGGTAATAATCTATAAATTTAGAAGGACAAAACAGCAAAGCTAACTAGCTAGCTAAGTGGGCTTAATTGCATTCCAGGGCAAATTTGTTTCCTCGTCTTTGTTTTATTTTCTGGAGTCCCCGTGAATATAAATGAGGAAATCTACAACTCCAATTGAATGTTTACCATTAGTTTATCTTAAAAAGATTTGTTGTTAGGTGTTACCATGTTGGTTTGTTGATGAAACATGCAGTGGATACTCCATGATTGGAGTGATGAGCATTGCTTGAAACTTCTCAAAAACTGTTGGGAAGCTCTCCCTAATGGTGGCAAAGTAATCATTGTGGAATCAATCCTCCCTGAGGCTCCTGATGGCAGTGTTTCTTCCAACATTGTCTGCGAGCAAGATCTATTTATGTTAGCTCAAAACCCTGGGGGCAAAGAGAGAACCCAAAAAGAATATGAAGCCTTGGCCTTAAGAACCGGTTTCTCTGGCTGTGAAGTCATCTGTTGTGCTTATAACAGCTGGGTCATGGAGTTCCCCAAAAGACACAATCCTTGATGTCCTGTTCAATACTTCCATTCTGTTTCTCCAGAATATGCTGTTCTAATGTTAAATGTATTTGAATCTCATGATCATGTTAATCTCTAAAATGTAACTGGTTCTTTCTGAACAGAATAGTTTCTTCTATCCCTTCAAGAACATGAAGAGTCATGGCTTTGTTTATTTGTATAATGATTGACAATCTTTCTTCCTTATGTGTGCTTGACATAAACTGATCTGTGCCAGCCATCACAGTCTTGGCTTACAAAAAAGAAAGGGACTTTAGGATTCCTTTTGCTTATATTAATCTTGATTTTTTTTTCTTTTTTTTTTCCGCGTACTGCATTGATCTTGGTGGAAGAACTGATTAATTTTGTTTCTTTAATCTGGTAAACTGGCATTGATTGATGTATGTGTGATTTATCGTTGCTAGATGAAGAATTAAGAAAGATAAGATATTAATGTACGTACTTTAAAGTTTGGAAATTCTTTTGTATTAAAAGAAAAACAGTGTCCTTTGTGTCAAATTAAACAAATAATGTAACATATCTTAAGACATTATTTAATAAATTTGGTTCGAAGTAAGTTCTGCATAGCAAAATTACGTACCAAGCTCATTTTTTTTTTCTTCTCCGAAGGGAGGATAATAATTGGATGGTGTTACATGAATTAAAATAAACACTAAACTATTGCATTAAATGATGTACCATATCTATTTCTTATTTTTGAAATTAAAATAAAAAATACTAATTTTTATTATTATTTTATAATAAATTTGAAATTCTTTTTAATCAGTTAGTCACTACTCTTGATCAGATAACTTTGATTTAGAAATTGGGTCTAATGCATATATATAATAATTACAAAAGATTCATAAAATAAATAAAAATTTGACAACATATATATATATATATATATATATATATATATATATATATATATATATATATGTATGTATGTATGTATGTGTGTGTATAGCATTGTGTATCATTAAACTATGGTATCCCTGGGAATTGAAGCAAATGATAGAAGCCATTATTGAAGTCTAGCTTAGCCACATCATAGTTCATAAATCAAGTGATGATGAATTTGTACATAAGATTTGTGTAATTCTATCAGTTCGATACTATTTATTATTCATCAAGGAATAATTAAAGGGATAAATTGATAGAGGGACTTGGATTGCCGATATTTGTAATAAAAAAAAATATTACAGTATTTTGTTATCTAACATGCATATGAATCATAAGAGAATAATCTCATAATGATTTGTCAATATAACTTCTTCCTTAAAAAAACCAAATATTTGAATGCAAATATAAATATTTATGTTTTCCCATAAAAGCATTATTAAAATCATAAATAAATTTATGTATTTGATTCAATAGTAAAATATGTCCTTTTTTATTTAAAATATTTCTTTTGATTTTTTTTTAAAAAAATTTTTTGCTCTGTCTCTCTCTTTGACACACACATACACACACACATATATATATAACATAAAAAGAAAAGACAAAAACATAAAAAAAAAATTCTTAATTTAATGGTAATTCTCTTAGATTTTGCTAAGTAGAGTAGAAGAACAAAAAAGATAAAATACTAACAACCAAGACTTTGTCTAATGATTGCTATCCTTCTTTATGAGAGATTAGATCCAAGTTTCGATTCTTCTTTTGGACCTCTTATGAATAAAAAAAATAAAAAACTAGAAAGAGAGAAAAATGAAAAAAATAAAAAATATATCTTTTCTTTGATGTATTTGCTAGAAAAGATGAAAAAAAATGAAAGAAAAAAAAAATTTCTTTCATCCATTATTTGGTTTAATAGAAAAATAAAAAAAATATTGTTTTACTATTATACCATTAATTAATTAAGATAACAAAATAAAAGTTAAAAATAAAGGATAATTTTGTAATTATAATTATATGATTTGTCTTGACAAAATAATGTTTACTATTGTCTACAAAATAATAAGGTTTCATTATTATTGTCTACAAAATAATGTTTGTCTTGACAATATGTGCTTAAATGCTTTGGTCAAATAAGGTTTCATTGTTTCTATATGTGATTATTTGGGATTGAATTAAAAAAAAAATCTATATAGAAATTTTGTTTATTTGATATCAAATTGAATTTATTTTTTATTATTTTGACTAAGGTTTGACACAACACCCTTAATTAAAATAATATATTTGGTTAATTTTAATATCAATAAATTTGTAATTAAACACATTGATATTATTGTTTTACCCCATAAAGAAATCTTTTATATTTGTGTTTAATTAGAATGGGATAGTGTTTTGTTTTTAATTTTGTGGTCGATAGACTAAGAATTAAAAAAAAAATAGTCCCATTATGTAAGTTTAAAATTATGAATTTTACATGTTATAATTTATTTCTATAGGAAAATTGTGGTATGTATTATTCAAGTTCTAGAATTATTTTACGTAAATATTCCAAATTTGTTACTTTATTCATTTATAAATTCTAAATTTTGGCAGCAATCATGATTCTACATATGATTCTTTTGAAATACTTTTACTAAGTGGTGAAAACTATTCAGATTGGAAGGAAAAGGTATTGTTGGCTTTAGGGTGCATGGATCTCGACTTAGCAAGGATTGATGAGCCTTTGGTTCCAACCGAGTTGAGTACTGATGCTGAGAGGATGACTTTTGAGCATTGGGAACAATCTAATCATCTTAGGCTTATGTTTGTCCAATCTCACATAGGGAAAAGTATTCATGGCTCTATTTCGGAGTGTGACAAGATAAAGGAATATTTCAAGGCAATAGAACAACAATTTGAGACTTCTAATAAGACTTTAGCAAGCACCCTAATGACCAAGATGTGCTTTATGAAGTTCAATGGCACAAAAAGTGTTCGAGAACACATAATGGAAATAAGGGACTTGGTTACTCATCTTAAGTCCTTAGAGATAGAGATGTCTAAATCCTTCTTAGTACTTTTCATTTTACATGCTTTACCTTCAGCCTATGGACCATTCAAGACTTCTTACAACACATATAAGAATAAATGGTTAAAATTATTGATCGTGTGTGTAGGAAAAGAGTCAGCTGAATCAAGAAAGGATCGAAAGTTCACATCTAACTCATGGGAAGAAACAAAATTACAAAAGACAAAGGCAAGACACCCATCAATCAAGTCAACAAGGGTGACCTGAAGTGTTTCTTCTGTAAGAAGAAGGGACACATAAAGAAAGATTACCTTAAGCGCCAAAAATGGCTTAAAAAGAAAGTAATTTAAATCTTATCTTTATGGTCCGTTTCAAAGTAAATATATGTTATGTTTCTTACAATACTTTATGGATTGATTCCGACTCTACAATTCACATTTGTAATACCATGCAGGGCTTAGTGAGTCAAAGGAAGTCGATTGAAAATGAATAGTATATCTATTCAAAAAATAGGATGCATTCACATGTGAAGGTCGTTGGGACTTATCAACTTACTCTATCCTTAGGACATGTGTTAGAACTAGATAAAACCTCTTATATTCCCTCATTTTCTAAAAATTTAATTTCAGTTTCAAGACTTTTACCTTTGGGTTATGTGTTTAGTGTTTCTGGAAACAATGTTTCTGTCGTGACCTAAATTCCTTACATTTATATCAATAATTTCCACATATCACGACTACACATACGGACAGTTGGGCTATGAATCGATGTCAGTCGATCACTCCCATATTCTTTAATTTATTCACTTCTCATGCATCCATAATAAGAAGTTGTACTTATAATAATTTACAGAACTTTTACATTCGTTTACATTGGTTTACATCCCAGTATTAATATAAATACATCACTGTACCCTGTCATATTTAGATACAAAAGATTTCAAAAGTGTGTATACCTTTCGCAATGTGATAACAGCTGCTAGCGGAAGGAAAATACAGAAATCTACCATAGAGCTCTCAAAAGCACTATGGCTAATCTGTGGAGAGAAAAAAAAAGGGGTGAGCTAACGCGCTCAGTAAGGAATAAATGAAAGCAAGTAGATAATCATACTATCTACGATACTTATAATGCATGGTTTATGCTGAAAATCCATAGCAATCACAAAACCATTATAGTTAAAACACATAGCAATTTACTGTCCAAAAATCGAATGTCAAAACTCGTTCAGAGTAAAATATTTCCGTGTTTAATATTGAAACTCACATTTAAATCATGTTCTCATTTCAAATGGTTTTCATCATAGAAATCAAATCACAATTTGTTTCTTTATAGAAACCAATAAAATCAAGTGAGACTAGGCAGGGATCCATACAAATCTATAAGACATTTGGCCAAAGTCCGAGACCCCGAGCTATCACTAGCTAGATGTGCAAGGGTATCTCAGAGTCCGAGGAGGGGATTAGTCTGTCCATCGGCTCCTATCTAAGGACTATCACAAATCAGAGCAATGACAAAACATGCTCGAGTCCAAAGACGCAATCCTCACATCCCATAGTTGCACGGTACAGTGTACTCCATGTTGTCTACACGGTACAGCGTACTCCTTGAACCACAGTACAATTACCACATAGTTGTAGGTGCCTGAGTCAAAAGCTCACCACCCCAACCAAATAAATTATCAACCATAGCCTGACGTCTCAGATCTAGTGCGAGCAAGTCAGTGTGTGAGGTCCTGCCTACCACAGGCGACCCCTCTGGGCCCCTGCTGCGACAGCCCCCTACTCAACCCGTGGGCTCCAGCACGATCTCAATCACAAATCACAACAAAAATCAAGTGCGAGCGGATCTGGATAAATCCACAGACCTCATAGCTCCAACATGATTTCACACACACAAATAGACAGCTGACTCTATTTCCCACAACAGTGGTACTCAAAACCGAGTGTGATACGCAAAACGGTGCAAAACACACATTTCATAAAAACGTGCAATTTAATGCATACTGTCAAATCGTGAGCCAGTTTATCATTTTGGTTTCACAAAACCTCTTTTCCACATGTAAAACATCATGTTCATGCACTTTATGCATTTTCAAAATTTTTTCCCGGGTCTAGGGTTATTTTCGTAATTTTCCCATATTTGGGTACTATCCAGAAATTTCATATTCATACGCTATACGGAATTTAAGTGTATGTAAACGACAATAAAAATACATACAGCTATCTCTAAGAGCTCACAAAGATCCCTTACCTCGGATCACGTAGTGTGACCTCTCTTCCTCCGTGCTGTCCAAATCTCGCAGTCCGGTCAACTCTCAATATGACTCTGGAGCTGCATTTAACCACTCACTGGATTAATTACACGTTTCTCACTGTATTACACATTTAATACAGTTCATTTCACTTAAATGGGCCGTTTATTCTTAATGGGCCTTAACACTTTAATTGGGCCTTAATCTGTATTAAGCCCGTTTTTCCAGTATTAATTCCCTTCATCAGGGTCTATCGACTCATTGGGCCTATCAATACCCATTGGGCTTTATTCCAAACTCTTTGGATAGCCAGTATATCATTTACGACAGCTTATTCGAAATTTCGAATATAATTCATTAAATCCGAAATTTAATCCGAAATGCGTAAAATAAATCTTAAATACACGTTAATCACTTAAATTGTCGTAAATGAGCTTTACTTACCCAAGATTTTGTGATGGTACGCGAATCGGAGTTCGATCGGGCTTCCGTTCGGAATTAATCGTTGAACTGCACAATTTTGTATGTTTAACTCCGGGTCAATTTCTGATTAAATACAATTTAAATAAATTTATCGAAAATCAAATCGGTCACTTTTGACCTCGTATCGACTTACCCGAAGTCCGGTGAATTCTCAAAATTTTTTTTTCTCTCTCCTCTTTCTCTCTCCTGCTGAACCGGTTCGGACCGGTTCAACCCTTTTCACACTGAACCGGTCCGAACCGGTTCAGGGTCGATCTCGTCGTTGCCAGCGTTTTCGGCCGGTTCCGAGGCTGATTTCGCCGCCGTTCGACGCGGCTTCACCAGGGGAGCGCTCGGTCTGCTGGGCTCGGGCCAAATCGGCTCCGGTGCCGTCCGATTTCTCCTCTCTCTCTCTCTCGCGGCTGTCTTCCCTCCGATCTGCCGTTTGCCGGCGTTTCACCGCGCGTCCGGCTGCCTGGAGGTTGCCTAGAAGCCGATGGTCCTGCGCCGGTCACTTCTCACGCCTCCTGCGCTGCCGTTGGTCGTCGGAGATGGATGGCGATCGGTTTTGGATTTCCTCTCTCTCCCTCGCGATTTTGCTTCTGATTTCTTTTTCTTTTTTTCTTTTTTTTTATAATACAATTTTATTATTATTTTATTACTTAAAATAATAATAAAATATTAAAATATCCTAAAAATATCCCAAAAATTCTTATTAAATTCATTTAGTTCGTAAATGAATTTATCAGTCCGATTTTACCTTTTTGATATATTTTTCTACTATTTTCGGGCTCATTTTTTGAGGCAAAATTTCTAAAAATATTAAATAACTTCGTATCTTGATTAATTTGATTCGAAATTAAATATTTACCCTGTTTTTGATCAAGATTCCTCAATTTCATATTTTTAATGAAATTGTCTCATCGGATTTATACCGGATTTCGATCAATTGACCGTTTTACCCCTGTACTTGCTCGGGAATCATTTTAACCCTTATCTCGCTGTTATGTAGCTCACATGTATTTTTAATTTCTCAAATAATCGATTGCATGTAGTAAATACTCTTCTTATGATTCAACTATGAAAATATAATGTTCGTACACATAGGAATCATAAGGTACAAACTACATACGTAAATCGAAAATTCGGGTTTGACAGTTTCTTTGTTAAAGAATTTTATCATTGTTGGAAATGGTTCTATGAATGAAGATCTTTTTAGGCTTCATTTTGTCCTGAGCATGATTGCAATTTTATGTCTATGCATGGTAATTCTGGTTTGAAATGTAATGCGATAAATAAGAAATCCTTCATGTTATGGCATTGGAGATTAGGACACATCTTCATTGAGATGATTGAAAGGTTAATAAAGGAAGATGTCCTTGAGAATCTTGACTTTATTGAGTACAGTCCATGTGTTGACTGCATAAAGGGTAAACAGACCAACACAAATAAGAAATGTGCTAGAAGGAGTTTTAATCTACTAAAAATTGTACACACAGATGTGTGTGGACCCTTTCAAGATGTATGCTTTAAATGTCAAAAGTTGTTACGACCCTCTTCCCGTGACTTAATTTACTATTAACAGTTGGGCTGTGAGTCAACATCCATATCCATATCTCATCCATTCATAATTTAAAATTCATTTAATGAAATAGAAATTGTTCTTTTATAAATATGTAGAAACGCTTACATCAGTTTCTATTATATATATCCTTTTCGTACAAAAGATAATTATATTGTGCATTAATTTATAAGATACAAAATTTTTTCTCATAAGTGTATACTTCTATACTGCTAGAGAATTGGAGAACACCGTAGCAGAGACAACTGCAGTAACTCACTACTGCGTAGTATCTGTAGAGGAGGAAATAAAGGGGTGAGCTAACATGTTCAGTAAAAAAAGTATGAAAGCAGGTAGATAACTACACTATCTACATGCTTAAAATATAAACATTTATTTTCCTTATAAAACATATGCATTTCTTTGAAAATAGCTTTCCTCGATGTGAAACCATTAATTCGCTAGATAGGTGTATGCATATACATCATCAATTCACACAGCTCAATCTTTCAAAACCACACAACTATATTTATCATTTCACACAGTACACACTTATAAATCTCTGCATTTAGCAAATTTCTTAGTAAATCAATTTACATGAGACATAGTATGAGATATCAAATCACCCTGTATCACACAGTAGAGGGGACATATGTCACCTTACACAGTAGCGACAAAATGTCATATCACACAGATAAAATACTTATGGCCATAGTCTGAATTTTAGGCAACACTGATCAGGTGTGAAAGAATCCCATGCTTAGGGAGGTGGATTAACCATCCCTTTAGCTTACACAGAATCACTAAGATATCACGGCACATCGTACTCCATGGCTAATGCTCACGGTACATCGTGCTCCCGTGGATCCTTATCACTCATTTCCATTGTCTCAAAATCACGTGTGAGCAGGTCCATGCAAAATCACTTAGTAGTACACGACGACTCTAGAACAGTTTTACTCATCACATAGTAAACATCATAAACCACGTGCAAGCAACTCAGCGTAAGATCACACAGCATACCTGAGGCATCGAGCACGATTTTGTTGCTTACCACACAGAAATCTTATAAAATCACGTGCGATCAACACAACGTAAGATCACACAGCATACCTGAGGCATCGAGCACAGTTTTGTTGCTTATCACATAGAAAGCTTATAAAACCATGTGCGAGCAACTCAACCTAAGATCACACAACATACCTAAGGCAACGAGCACGGTTTTGTCTCATTATTTTAAATCGAGGGGGTCACATGTGAGCATAGTCAGAGTAAGATCACTTAGCAGTACTCGAAGGCTCTAGCATGATTCTCAAAATCTAGTGCGAGCTCTCGAGTGGATCACATAGCTTCGCTCAGCTCTAGTACCTTTTTGCTTTTCTCAAAAATCCTTTTAAAATGTTGTGCGAGCAAGACTAGTAAGTCTACTGTTACTACTTTGGCTCTAACACAAGTTCACACAGAAAAAGGAATAGATGGCTCCATTCACTAAGTATGAGTGAGAGGGCAATCTCCCTTCAATCACTCGTTAAAAGCTTTTCATGCAAATTACTAAATCGGGAGCCAGTCTATTATTGCTCTTTCTCAAAACACTTGCGAAACATCTTTTCACAACAAGACATTGAAGTCATGCATATAAGCTTCTTCTCATACTTAGTTTCACGTAGATATATCAATACCTATATACATTATCGTATTTATTTGCACACAGCAGGTAAGAAACATACGTATAGCTATCTCTAATAGCTCGCATAAATCTCTTACCTCGAATCACCATCGAATCATTTTTCCTTGGTTTCCAATGCTCGTGATCTGGTCTTATCGGTTCTAATTATGTCTTCAGGAGCTACAATGATTTACAATTCTCATCAGTATACTTCAATATGTTTCATTTTCACTTGCATAAAGTTCAATTCAATGCATTGAGCCATTTTACACCAAATTTGGCCTCGTTATGTCTTATTGGACTTTACTCTCTCTTAAGTCAATCTCGATCGCTCTATTCGTTTCTCGAGAATCCTTTAGACTCTTTAGGTCTATTGTTTCACACTGAATCGACATTACTCTCACAATGTCTTGAGTCCATCATTTTCTTTCTCTATGACATTTTATCAAACACTCCTTATGCCCACTTTCAATCATCATCCATTCCAACATATGGATTTCACAAAGTTATCTTAAAATCATCTATACATGCTTAAATCATCATTAACTCCATGCCGTTCCAACTTTCTCTCACTAAGCCTATTCTAGGTTATGGTTGTTTAAGCATGTAAATGAACATTTCAGCCAACATTATATACACCAAATCACTCATCAAAATGTCTAGATTAACATACTAGAAGATGGTGTATTGAGATCTTACCTAACTTAACTTTTTTCTCATTTTTTGCCAAATTGGGGGAAAACCTCTTTTCTCCCTTAATCCTAGGTTTTAGTTTTCAATCTTTGACTATGTTGTTCTCTTCCTCACTAGGAACAATTTTGCTCAAAGGAACTTCTCTCAAAACTGATAATTTTAGAGTGAGAAAGCTAGGGCACTTGTTAAAAATGGAGGAAATGGGTTGTTCTTGTGAAATGCAGGTTCAGCCGTTGAGTTTTTATAGGAAACGCATTATGAGATCAATCACCAAGGGTTGGAGATCGATCTGCCCTTGCTTGAACTCCTTCAGAATTCGACAATGCAGGCAGGAGATCGATCTGCCTATTTGCATGAGATCGATCTGCTCAAAGGAAATGAGATCGATATACCTATTTGCATGAGATCGATCTACCTATTTGCTAACCATGGGATGAGATTGATCTTGGCCAGACAGAGGACTTCAAAAATCGATCTGGCCTATCCAGAGGCAACTAAAGATTGATCTGCCTTATGAGAGGAGATCGATCTGGTCCAAACAGAAGCAACTTGAGATCAATATGGTCCAAACAGAAGCAACTTGAGATCGATCTGCTTGAGTGAGAGATCGATCTCCCTCTTGCAGAATGCCCTGACATTGCATTTCAAGGCAATGAGATCGATCTCCCCTTGCAGTGAGATCGATCTGCCATGTATCTACAGCATTTCTGCTGCAATTTTTCCCAGATTTTTAAAGTTAAACTCTCATTCAATTGCTTCTATGCTCATTTTGCATTTCATTCACATTTAAAACTTAAAAACATTCATTTCTTATGATTCATATATAATGAAATTTATCTATACATTTTCGAATCATAAACATTACATAGAAATTTACGGGTCATACAAAAGTATTTCATCTCATTTATTGATGACCACTCATGATTTATGTATCTTTATCTGCTTTATGATAAAAGTGAGGTCATTAATGCCTTTAAGACCTATAAAGCAGAGGTACAGAAAGAATTAGGAAAAAAAATTAAAATTGTGAGATCGGATAGTGGTGGAGAATACTACGGTAGATATACTAGGTTTATGTTGAGTTAATGTATTTTGAAATGACAAAACATGTTAAAACAATAATGTTAAGATGGTATACAAACATGTTTAGATGATATCAGGACCAGAACTTAGAGTTCTGCTGATGAGAGATCGATCTGAGGTGTGAGAGATCGATCTCCTGGGTTTTTATTTGATGAGAGATCGATCTCATGATGGAAGAGATCGATCTGGCAAGCCTTAAAACGGTATAAAGGGTTTAAGGTAAGAAGAGATCGATCTGCAAGGGTTAAGAGATCGATCTGCTCTAAGTCAGAGAACTTAGGAGATCGATCTGGTAAGGAAGAGATCGATCTGCTCAAAGTCAGAGAGCTTAATAGATCGATCTGGTATATTGAGAGATCGATCTTGCCTCAAACAGAGAGGATAGGAGATCGATCTGCCTATTCGACAGATCGATCTGCCTCTGCCTATTTAAACTAACAGATCGATCTGGTAATGTATAAGATCGATCTCCCTGTGTATTTGTGCTTTGTCATTGCAGGATTTAAAACTAGGAGATCGATCTGGCCAAGATAGGAGATCGATCTGTCTGACCACTGGAGGTTCCCAACGGCTATTTTCTTCAAATCTCAACGGGAAAAACTGCATTTAATGCTCCAACTACCCAACCTTCAGTATATAACCAAGCATTGAAGTCAAAGCAAGAGAGAGAGACTATCACTGAATATTCCAAACATTCTTAAGCTTTAATTCTTTCATTCATTGTATCTCTATTGCTCATTTTATTGAGATTAATTGTACAAGCTTATGTACTACAAGCTTTGTTAGTTCTACCCACTAAAAAGCCTTATTCTGTATTCATCCACACCTTAAAAGAAAAGAGGATTGTTCCTCAGTGAGTGTTATTGTAAAAGGGTGAATACATTTTCTGTATTGCTAAGGGTAGAGAGGTTATTCCTTAACCTGTAAAAGGAACTTTGTAAACTCTGTTGAAAGAGAGAAAGAAACCACTTGACAAGAAGGTCAAGGAGAGAGGACGTAGGCAAGAGTTGGCCGAACCTCTATAAGTCGCTGTGTTTGTTTCTCTTTCCCTCTCTTTGCATTAAATTGTTATATTGCACTGTCTTATTCATTATCACTTGTGTTTAAATTGTGATTGTTTTAAAATCTCCCATAATTGTTAGAAAACCGATTCACCCCCCTCTCGATAGAGCCAACAATTGGTATCAGAGCTAGGACTCTCTAATCACATAGGAACAACTTCCTAAGAGTAAAAACGATCAAATGGCTCATAACAATGTAGCAACTAATTTGATAGGAGAGGGGCACTCCACTGTTAGACCTCCCATGTTCAATGGTGAACATTACTCTTATTGGAGGACTAGGATGATGCTATTTATACAAGCAAACGACTATGAAGTATGGAGAATTATAGTTAAGGGACCTCAAATCCCTACAAAGAAAATAGAGGGAAGAGACATTCCCAAAGAAGAAGATGAATGGGATTCTAATGACATTAAATGTGCACAGCTAAATGCTAAAGCTATGCACACATTATTTTGTGCTTTAAGTCCTAATGAATATAATAGAGTATCCGGGTGTGATAATGCCAAGCAAATATGGGATATATTGGCAATAACTCATGAGGGTACAACCCAAGTGAAGGAGACAAAAGTAGGTATGCTCACACATGATTATGAGCTCTTTAGGATGAAGGAAGAAGAATCCATTAGTGATATGTTCACTAGGTTTACCGATATAATTAATGGATTAAAATCTTTAGGAAAAACATACTCTAATATTGAAATGGTAAAGAAAATTTTAAATAGCTTACCTAAGTCATGGGAAGCTAAAGTGACAGCAATAGAGGAATCAAAGGACCCACACACACTGTCCTTAGATGAATTAATAGGTTCCTTGCTAACTTATGAGATGAAGCTTAAAAGAAATGAAGAGCCACCCAAGAAAGTGGGTGTTGCTCTAAAATCCACTACTGAAAAGGTAATTAAAAATGAGAGTGGCAGTGAGGAGGATATTGAAATGGCAATGTTTGCCAAAAGATTTAATAAATTCATGAGGATGAGAGCTGGAAATAGCTATAGGAGAAACAATAGGAGAGAACAAGAGGAAGTAGGTAGAAAAGACTCTATTGTGTGTTTTGAATGTAAGAAACCTGGACACATAAAGTTTAACTGCCCTCTTCTCAAAAGATCTAATGATAGGTTTCATAAAAAGAAGGCGATGGTAGCTACATGGAGTGACAGTGATTGCTCCGATGATGAATCAAATGAAGACATTGCCAACCTATGCTTCATGGCAATTGATGAGGATGAAAAGGTAACATCTAATATCAATGAATACTCTTTTGATGAACTGCAAGATGCATTTGATGATTTAGCATTAGAGTATGAATCTATGAGCATGAAGTATAAAAAGTTAATATCTAAATTAAAAAGGGAAAATGAGATAATGTTAAAAGATAAATTGGAATGTGAGGAGAAACTAGAGATGGCAAATCTAGAAATTGGTGATCTTAAGGAGAAAAATAGCAATTTACATAACTCCTTTAATAGGTTTCACATGGGGCAACAAAAGCTAGATAGCATGTTAGAAACCCAAAGAGCATTTTTTGACAAAAATGGCTTAGGGTATAATGCACAAAGTAGGGAGACCCATCTTAAGAGTTTTATGGCTAGGAAGAGCATGAATAAACCTGAAATTACTTGTTCATATTGTAATAAGAAGGGACATAAGTCACATTATTGCACTAAAAAGATGAGGAATCTTAAAGGAAAAATTGTAAAAAGGGTATGGATTCCAAAAGAGGTAATTCATTCCAAGGACTGCACTGCATTGGCAAAATGGATCCCAATGGGATCAAAAATTGCATTTACTAACCTTCAAGGACCCAAGAGAATTTGGGTACCTAAGACTTGAGTGTGTTTATTTTTTTTGTTGTAGGTGATTGAGCATAACCACAAAGCTAAAACAAAAGAAGCTTGGTACTTAGATAGTGGATGCTCAAGGCACATGACGGGTGATAAAAGCCATTTCAATTCCTTCAAATCGAAAATTGGTGGAGAAGTCACTTTTGGGGACAACTCCAAAGGCCAAGTGGAAGGGAGTGGCTCAATAGGTAATGATCATTTCTCCTTAGAAAAAGTATTACTTGTTAGGGGTCTAAAGCATAACTTGCTAAGCATTAGTCAACTTTGTGACAAAGGTTACAAAGTAATTTTTGATTGCATGAAATGTAATGTTATAGATCCTAAATCAAATAAAATTCTTCTTCTAGGTCATAGGCAAGGTAACATATATATAGTCTACCTTAATGAACTCAAAAACGAAAACATATGCTTAATGGTAGATAACAAAAAGGAATCTTGGTTATGGCATAGAAGACTAGGCCATGCAAGCATGAGTGTGCTATCTAAGTTAGCTAGAAAGGATCTAGTTGTAGGCTTACCCAAAATATCCTTTGAGCATGAAGAAATATGTGAAGCTTGTGTTAAAGGAAAACACAAGAGAACAGCCTTTAAGCCTAAGAATAGTGTATCCACTACTAGGCCTCTTCAATTACTGCATTTAGACTTATTTGGACCCACTAGAACCACTAGCCTAGGTGGAAAACACTATGGATTTGTAATAGTTGATGATTACACTAGGTACACTTGGGTGTTCTTTTTGAGAGTAAAGAATGAAGCCTTAGAGAAATTCATAACTGGTGACTCAAAATGAAAAAGGATATACAATAACAAGCATTAGAAGTGATCATGGCAAAGAATTCGAAAATATAGGATTTGATGAGTATTGCAATGATCAAGGAATTAGTCATAACTTTTCAGCCCCTAGGACACCACAACAAAATGGTGTAGTTGAGAGAAGAAATAGAACTTTGGAAGAGATGGCTAGGACCATGTTATGTGAAAATAACTTGCCAAAGTACTTTTGGGCTGAAGCTATAAACACATCATGTTATATAATCAATAGAGCTATGATAAGACCCATGCTAAAGAAAACTCCTTATGAGCTCTACAAAGGTAAGAAGCCTAATATTAGTTACTTCCATCCTTTTGGCTGCAAATGCTTTGTTCTAAATAATGGAAAAGATAATTTAGGAAAATTTGATGCCAAAAGTGATGAGGGAATATTTCTAGGATATTCATTGAATTCAAAGGCTTATAGAATTTATAACAAAAGAACATTAATGGTTGAAGAATCTATTCATGTTGTATTTGATGAATCAAATAATATATCTAAAGATTCAACCAACAATGATGAAAATGTTGAGATATTTGATGAAGGCTTAGAAGATGACTTTCTAGAAAAGCTTGATTTGAATAAAGAAGATGAAGAAGAAATAGAAGTTTTAGAAAGAGAACCTAGAGCACCAAGAGAGTTAGGATATGTAAAAGATTGTGAAATAGTAGGAGATCCAACTCTTGGAGTTAGAACTAGGTCATCCTTAAGGAATATGTGCCAATATATAGCCTTTGTATCTCAAATAGAGCCTAGGAATGTCAATGAAGCCTTAGAGGATAATAATTGGTTCCTAGCAATGCAAGAAGAGTTAAATCAATTTGAGAGAAGCAAAGTATGGAAACTAGTTCCAAGGCCTAGTGATCACTCTATAATTGGAACTAAATGGATATTCAAGAACAAAATGGATGAAAATAGTGTGATCATAAGGAATAAGGCTAGGCTAGTTGCTCAAGGCTATAGACAAGAGGAAGGCATAGACTATGATGAAACATATGCACCGGTAGCTAGATTAGAGGCAATAAGAATGTTACTTGCCTTTGCATGTTATAAAGATTTCAAGTTATATCAAATGGATGTAAAGAGTGCATTCTTAAATGGTTTCATTAATGAAGAAGTCTATGTAGAGCAACCTCCCGGATTTGAAAATCATGAATTTCCTGAACATGTTTTCAAATTGTCTAAGGCACTTTATGGGTTAAAACAAGCTCCTAGAGCTTGGTATGAAAGGTTGTCAAAGTTCTTAATAGAAAAAGGATTCTCAAGAGGAAAGGTAGACACCACATTATTTATCAAAAATAAAAATAAAGACTTACTAGTTGTACAAGTATATGTAGATGATATTATTTTTGGTTCAACTAATGAGTCTTTATGTCAAGAGTTTGCTAAGATCATGCAAGGGGAATTTGAGATGAGCATGATGGGAGAACTCACATTCTTCTTGGGACTTCAAGTGAAGCAAACAAAGGATGGAACATTCATCAATCAAGCAAAGTACACCAAGGACTTGCTCAAGAGATTTGGGATGGACAATTGCAAACCTCAAACCACTCCAATGGGCACCAACATCAAGCTTGACAAAGATGAAAGTGGTAAGCGTGTAGACACTAAACTCTATAGGTCTATGATTGGATCATTGCTTTACTTAACTGCAAGTAGACCAGATATATTGTTTAGTGTGTGCCTTTGTGCTAGATTTCAATCCTCTCCTAGGGAATCACATCTATTGGCAACTAAGAGAATCTTTAGATACCTCAAAGATACTCCCTCACTAGGACTTTGGTATCCCAAAGACTCCACTTTTGCCCTTCATGCATTTTCAGATGCTGATTTTGGAGGCTGCAAAATAGATAGGAAAAGTACTTCAGATACTTGCCAATTCTTAGGAAATAGGTTAATTTCTTGGTTCTCCAAGAAGCAGAACAGTGTTGCTCAGTCCACAACTGAAGCTGAGTATATAGCAGCTGGTAGTTGTAGTGCTCAAGTGTTGTGGATTAAACAACAAATGAGAGATTATGGCATTGACATGAAACAAGTGTCTATTAAATGTGATAATACCAGTGCCATTAATCTGTCTAAGAATCCTATACAGCACTCCAGAACCAAGCACATAGAAATTAGACATCACTTCCTTAGAGATCATGTACAAAAAGGGGATATAATCTTAGAGTATATTGATACTACACATCAAATAGCTGATATATTCACCAAACCCCTTGATAGAGATAGGTTCTGTATCCTTAGAGGTGAATTAGGACTCATGAGTATGCCTTAGGACTTTCATGTTGTAAAAATCTTGATTTCAAGTTGATTTTTAAAGAGTTTTTGCAAAAATTTTCTGGCAAAGAGGATGAGAGATCGATCTCCTTGTGATATAGATCGATCTCCATGCTTCTATCAAGCCTAAATTATCAAGGTTAAGATAAGCAGATCGATCCTCTAACCATAAGATCGATCTCCTTACGTCTCTGTTTAGAGGCAGATCGATCTGTCCACACGACAGATCGATCTCATCAAGCTTCCGCATTCTACAGATCGATCTGTGCATGTAACAGATCGATCTCCTTAAGCCTCTGTTTGCGACCAGATCGATCTGTCCCTACGACAGATCGATCTCTCTTCGCTTCTGGGAGTACCAGATCGATCTGTCCCCTCGACAGATCGATCTCCTATGCCTTGGAGTATAAATACCCGCGAAAAATCCCCAAATCTCCCAAAACCTAAAATTCAAATTCTCCAATTCCCTCGCATCCTCTTCTTCAATTCCTCCTCAGATCGATCCTCGTACAGTCTTCCTTGCGTCTCGGTGTTAAAATTTCGGTATAGTAACCTACATTTCTCACGAAATTCTCAAAAATTTTCTCTGATTTGTGTTGTTATTCATTCTAGGGCAACTTAGGTACTGTTTCATTGCTTCTCTCTTTGTTGAATTCATTTAGCAAATCTTTAAGGTCTAAGATAATGCCTAGGAAGTCAGTAGCAAACAAACCCCCTAGAACCACAGGAGAGGCAGGTTCCTCATCCCAACCCACTTCCATCGCTTCTTTCAATAGGTGTTTTAGAACACCAGCCAAAAGAAAGCGGTATGAGGAATTTTTCTCAACTATGCCAATCAAGCATTGGCGCACCATTGATTTTTCCTTCCTCAATCACATAGACTTTCCATACCTAACAAAATTTGAGGAATTTGGTTGGGTGAAATTCTTGAGAATCAACACTCCTGTCCCTCCAAATCTCGTTCGTGCATTCTTTTCAAATGCCGAACTCGTTAATGACCCCGATGACACCTGCAAAATCCTTGCCTTCAGAACCTTCGTCATGGGTCAATCAATAATAATTGATTCTGAAGTTATAGCCAAAGTATTTGATATACGCGATGAAGGCTTAACTAATGAGGATGAGGAAGTCCCCTTTGCGTTTGAACTCCCCGGGGACAAGGCGAGTAACCTTCCCATGCACCTTCGGTTACTCCACCTCATAATCTCCTGGAATCTCCGCCCTTACGGTACCCGTCACTCTACCGTTAGGCGTCTAGACCGTTTTTGGCTCCATCACATTCACACCACCAGCCAAAAGCCTAACCTCCCTCACTTCATATACGAAGACTGGCTGAAGATTGTGCGTGGACAAGCTACCACAATCGTTTTTCCACAACCAGTAGCCTATCTTCTCCGTCGCCTTGGCATCGACTGCAGCGGCGAAACTGGCGAACTTCCATCTCCTAAAAGCGAGCTTAATATTGGGACCCTACATCATATGGGGTACTACAAAGATTTCCGGGGAGAGTGGACGAAAAAGCAAGAACAGCAACCTGCTGAGGCTGAGGATGACCACACTGCTGAACCAGCACCTGCAGCACCCGCTCCAGAACCGTCGTCCTCCACGGCTGCGCCAACTGCACAAACATCGTCTCCTGCTGACTTGGCGCTGATCGTGAAGATGATAAGCGACCTCAGTCAGAGGATCGATGAAGGACATACCACTCAGCAGCGTATGATTGCCGAATTGACTCAACGAGTGGATAGGATTCAAGACACTCAAAAGGCGATGTTCGATAGATTTCAAGAAACTCAAGAGGCAATGTTCGATGAACTTCAAGTGACGCGCACGCATGTTGAGGAGCTTTTGGATCGTGATCCTCCCTCACATTAGGCATTAGGTGCTTAGATTTAGTGTAGTTGCAACATTGTTAAGCTACTTAATGTTCTTTGTGAAAAATTTGCTTGAATGAAATGTTGATTGACTTGTGTTAATGAAATGTCATTCTTGTGTTAATGCAAAATATTATTTTGAAATGATGCGTTTTCCATTCTTGTCTTATTGATATGACAAAAAGGGGGAGAAGTCACATAAGAAACAAACATGCATGTTGTTATGTTTGTGTTCATAGCTTACAAGAATGATTTAATTGAGGGGGAGTTAAGACATGTGTAAGGATGATAGGATGATTTAATTGAGGGGGAGTTAAGAGCTAGAGCTGACTAAGGGGGAGTTAAGATTTAACTAAGGATGAGTTAAATCTTTAACAAAGTCAAAAGCTCACAAAAAGTTTATTGGATGAGTTTTGTCATATCAAAAAGGGGGAGATTGTTGAGTTAATGTATTTTGAAATGACAAAACATGTTAAAACAATAATGTTAAGATGGTATACAAACATGTTTAGATGATATCAGGACCAGAACTTAGAGTTCTGCTGATGAGAGATCGATCTGAGGTGTGAGAGATCGATCTCCTGGGTTTTTATTTGATGAGAGATCGATCTCATGATGGAAGAGATCGATCTGGCAAGCCTTAAAACGGTATAAAGGGTTTAAGGTAAAAAGAGATCGATCTGCAAGGGTTAAGAGATCGATCTGCTCTAAGTCAGAGAACTTAGGAGATCGATCTGGTAAGGAAGAGATCGATCTGCTCAAAGTCAGAGAGCTTAATAGATCGATCTGGTATATTGAGAGATCGATCTTGCCTCAAACAGAGAGGATAGGAGATCGATCTGCCTATTCGACAGATCGATCTGCCTCTGCCTATTTAAACTAACAGATCGATCTGGTAATGTATAAGATCGATCTCCCTGTGTATTTGTGCTTTGTCATTGCAGGATTTAAAACTAGGAGATCGATCTGGCCAAGATAGGAGATCGATCTGTCTGACCACTGGAGGTTCCCAACGGCTATTTTCTTCAAATCTCAACGGGAAAAACTGCATTTAATGCTCCAACTACCCAACCTTCAGTATATAACCAAGCATTGAAGTCAAAGCAAGAGAGAGAGACTATCACTGAATATTCCAAACATTCTCAAGCTTTAATTCTTTCATTCATTGTATCTCTATTGCTCATTTTATTGAGATTAATTGTACAAGCTTATGTACTACAAGCTTTGTTAGTCCTACCCACTAAAAAGCCTTATTCTGTATTCATCCACACCTTAAAAGAAAAGAGGATTGTTCCTCAGTGAGTGTTATTGTAAAAGGGTGAATACATTTTCTGTATTGCTAAGGGTAGAGAGGTTATTCCTTAACCTGTAAAAGGAACTTTGTAAACTCTGTTGAAAGAGAGAAAGAAACCACTTGACAAGAAGGTCAAGGAGAGAGGACGTAGGCAAGAGTTGGCCGAACCTCTATAAGTCGCTGTGTTTGTTTCTCTTTCCCTCTCTTTGCATTAAATTGTTATATTGCACTGTCTTATTCATTATCACTTGTGTTTAAATTGTGATTGTTTTAAAATCTCCCATAATTGTTAGAAAACCGATTCACCCCCCCTCTCGGTAGAGCCAACAGTTTAGATAAAACTCGGTTCATTTGCAAGGTTTCTAGAGAGTGAAGGTGTTGTAGTTCAATACATAATGCCTGACACACCACGAAAAAATGGTGTAACCAATAGGAGAAACCATATGGTAATAGATGTGGTGAGGAGTATGATTAGCAATTCTACCCTCCCATTATCCTTGTGGAGTAAAGTTCTGAAAACCTCGGTGTATATCTTAAACTGAGTTCTGACCAAGGTAGTTGCTAAAATGCCTTTTGAATTATGGAAATGATGGAAACCAAGTTTAAGACATACACATACGTAGGGTTGTCTAGCAAAAATTAAAGTGTACAACCCACATGAAAAAAAATTAGACTCAAAAACAATTTCTGGATACTATATTGGCTATGCAGAGAGGTCTAAAGGGTATAAGTTTTATTGTCCAACCCAAAGTCAAAAGGTGATTGAGTCTCGAAATGCAAAGTTCTTAGAGATTAATGAGACTAGTAGGAGTTCCCAACCTCGTAACATTGTGTTTGAGAAAGCTCGAGAATCCATTATAAACACTTCTAACAAGCAAATTGTGGCTTCATAACTATCCCGAGTCTACAATTGATACATCTCATCATAAAAGGACTCCTACAGAGATCACTTCTACAGATCCCTTGTCTGTTAAACCTAAAAGTTGCAGACATAATGGTAGTAGACCCAACCTTTGCAAAACCAAGAGCAGTAGTCACAAAATCTATAGATCCAAATATTATAGACCAAGTAATTCAACACTCTTAAACAGAAAATGTTGATACATCATTAAGGAGGTCTACAAGGCAAAGGAATTTTGTAATTCTGTCTAATTATGTAGTATATCTGCAAGAATTTGATTTTGAGATCAGTGAAGAAGGCGACCCAAATACATTTTCACAAGCATTAAGTGGAAGTGAATCCACTGTATGGTATAATGCCATAAAGGAAAAGATAGATTTTATGGCAAACAACTAGGTTTGGGATCTAATTGAATTGCCAAAAGAAGCTCGGGCCATTGGTTGTAAATGGGTTTTCAAGACCAAACAAGACTCTTTTGGCAATATTTAGAGACATAAACCAAGATTGGTTGCCAATGGATTCACTCAAAAGGTAGGTGTAGAATATCATGATACCTTCTCTCCGGTATCTAAGAAGGATTTTTTTAGGATAATCATGGCCTTAACAGCTCATGTTGATCTAGAACTACATCAAATAGATGTGAAAATGGCCTTCTTCAATAGAGACTTAGAGGAAGAAGTATACATGAAACTATTTAAGGGGTTTGTTTAGAAAGAAAAGAACATCTGGTTTGCAAGCTTAAAAATCGATATATGGACTAGAGCAAGCCTCCCGTTAATGATATTTAAAATTCCATAATATTATTACCTTTTTTGGTTTTATAGAAAATATTATTAATTAATACATATACCATAAGATTAGTGGGAATAAAGTAATCTTCTTAGTCTTATATGTTGATAACATTTTACTTGCATCTTGTGATTAGGGTCTACTTCTTGAAGTGAAACGTTTTCTGTTTAGAAACTATGATATGAAAGACATGGGAGAAGCATCTTATGTCATAGGCTTAAAGATTCAAAGAGACAGACATAAAGGCATATTAGGTTTATCTCAAGAAACCTATATCAATAAGGTCTTAGACAGATTTCACATGAGAGAATGTTCACCGAGTGTGGCACCAATTGTGAAATGGGATAAGTTTGGTCAGTTTCAATACTTAAAGAACAATCTGGAGAAAGAGAAAATAAAGAATACACCATATGTTTTTGTTGTTGGAAGCTTGATATATGCATAGGCCTGTAGAAGACCTGACATAGCTTATGTAGTTAGGATGCTGGGTCGATCTCAAAGCAATCCCGACATGGAACATTGGAAAGCGGCAAAGAAGGTTATGCGATACCTCCAAAGAACAAAAGTCTACATGCTAACATTTAGAAAATTCGACTTACTTGAAGTTATCGGATATTCTGATTCAAATTTTGCAGACTGCTTTGACAATGGAAAATCCACATCAAGTTACATTTTCTTACTGGCAGGACGAGCCATCTCTTGGAAGAGTGCTAACCAGACCTTACTAGCAACTTCAACTATGGAGGCAAAGCTTGTGTCATGTTTTGAAGCAACGTCATAGGCAATTTGATTAAGAAGTTTCATTTCAAGTTTGAAAATAGTTGACACTATTTCCAAACCCATAAAGATTCATTATGACAACATAGCAACTGTGTTTTTGGTTAAGAACAATAAAAATGGAAGTTGATCTAAGCATATCTGTCGCGACCCAAATTTACAAAAATCACTACAAATTTTTCGCGAACTTACCACATTTCAATTGTTGGGCTGTGAGTCAATATCCCTCACTCAGTTTCATATATTATAAATATATGCATAACAGGCAATGCTTTCGTCCCAGGCACAAATATTGCGGAAGCTTATAAAATTATCATTTTAGAATTTAAAATTCGTTTACATTGCCTAACATATACATCCCCCATATAACATGACTACATCACTGTACACTATTATTCAGATACAAAAGTATATGTGTGCATACCTCGATGTTGCTGGATAGTTGTGTGTAAAAGATCGCAGGATGGATGTAGCTTATACACTCTACTGAAATGCTCTGTAGAGGTGGAAAAAATAATGGGATGAGCATAACGCGCTCAGTAAGAAATATATGAAAGCAGGTAGATAACCACACTATCTACGATGCTCATAATGCATGTTTTATCAACTCGTAAAACAAATGCATTTACTTTTCAAAAAACTCTCATTAATTTATAAAGCAAGTAGATAATCAAATTATCCACGATGCTCATGATGCATGGTTTATGCCGAAAAACTCATGGCATTCACAAAACCATCATAGTAAGACACATAGCAATTTAATGCCCAAAACCGAATATCAAAACTCATTCAGAGTAAAATATTTCTGTGTTCAGTATTGAAACTCACTTTAAAATCATATTCTCGTTTCAAACGGTTTCATCACAGAAATCAAATCACAATTAGTTTCATCATCGAAACCAATAAAATCAGGTGAGACTAGGCAGGGATTTCAACACAAATCCAAGGGAACATTTGGCCAAAGTCCGAGACCCACAAGCTATCACGGATCAGGTGTGCCAGGGTGTCTCTGAGTCCGAGGAGGGGATTAGTCTATCCATCGGCTCCTATCTAAGGACTATCACAAAACAGAGCAATGACAAAGCATGCCCGAGTCCAAAGACGCAATCCTCACATCCCATAGTTGCACGGTACAGTGTACTCCATGTTGTCTACACGGTACAGCGTACTCCATGAACCGCAGTACAATTACCACATAGTTGTAAGTGCCTGAGTCAAAAGCTCACCACCCCAACCAAATAAGTTATCAACCATAGCCTGTCGTCTCAGATCTAGTGCGAGCAAGTCAGTGTGTGAGGTCCTGCCTACCACAGGCGACCTCTCTGGGCCCCTGCTGCGACAGCCTCCTACTCAACTCAAGGGCTCCAGCACGATCTCAATCACAAATCACAACAGAATCCAGTGCGAGCAGTGCTCCAGCACGGTCTGTACAGATGAAATACCCAAAATCAAGTGGGAGCGGATCTGGATAAATTCACAGATCTCATCATAGCTCCAGCACGATTTCACACACACAAAATAGACATCTGGCTCTATTTCCCACCACAGTGGTACTCAAAACCGAGTGCAATATGTAAAACGGTACAAAACAAAATGAGAGGGAAACATCCCATCAAATCAGTTGTCAATCAAATCACTTTTTAGAAAAACGTGCAAGTTAATGCATATAGTCAAATCATGAGCCAGTCTATCATTTCAACTTCATAAAAATCTCTTTTTCACAGAGAAAACATGGATTGCATGCACTTTATGCATTTACAAAAATTCTCGAGTCTAAGGGTATTTTCGTAATTTTCCCATATTCGGGTATTATCCAGAAATTTCATATCTATACGCTATACGAAATTTAATTGACTGTAAACGACGATGAAAATACGTACAGCTATCTCTAATAGCTCCCATAGATCCCTTACCTCGGATCACGTAGTGTGACCTCTCTTCCTCTGTGCTGTCCAAATCTCGCAGTCCGGTCAACTCTCAATATGACTCTGGAGCTGCATTCAACCATTCACTGGATTAATTACGCGTTTCCTACTGTATTACACATTTAATACAGTTCATTTCACTTAATTGGGCCCGTTTACTCTAAATGGGCCTAAATACTTTAATCGGGCCTTAATCCGTATTAAGCCCGTTTTTCACGTATTATTTCCCTTCATCAGGGTCTATCGGTTCATTGGGCCTATCAATACCCATTGGGCTTCGTTCCAAACTCTTTGGATAGCCCGAATATCATTTACGACAGTTTATTCGAATTTTCGACTATAATTCACTAAATCCGAAATTTAATCCGAAATGCGTAAATTAAATCTTAAATACGCGTTAATCACATAAATTGTCGTAAATGAGCTTTACTTACCCGATATTGTGCGATGGTGCGCGAATCGGAGTTCGATCTGGCTTCCGTTCGGAATTAAATCGTCGAACTGCACAATTTCGTATTTTTCATTTTCGGGCCAATTTTCGATTAAATATAATTTAAATAAATTTATCGAAAATTAAATCGGTCACTTTTGACCTCGTATCGACTTACCCGAAGTCCGATGAAATTTTTTTTTTTTTCTCTCTCTCTTCTTTCTCTCTCCTCCTGAACCGGTTCGGACCGGTTCAGTCCCTTTTCACACTGAACCGGTCCGAACCGGTTCAGTGGCCATTTCGCCGTTCCGGCGTCTTTCGACCGGTTCTCCGGCCGATTCCACCGGCAAACGGTTCGGCCTCGCCTCTAGAGGCTTCTTTTGGCCTCGTCTGGGGTTGAACGCACTACAACAAATTTAGCAATTTGTGACGCATGAACTAATGTCACAAAATATTAATTTTTCGTCACCAATATATTTCTATGACGAAAATTATGTTGTCACGATGTTCGTCACCTTTGTCTCGTCGCTAAAGGTCAAATGTGACGATATTATTATTTCGTCACCTATTCACGAATCTAACATGACGATAGTAAACGACGTCACGTTATAATTACTTTTTTGTGACGTCCGAGTAAGTCATAAATTAATACAAATATGCGTCACTAAATACCGATAACGTCACAGAATCTGTGATAAAATTATAAATATTAGTGACGTCACACTTTAGGTGACATATATTATCGTCACCTATGATAGTAAAGTAACGTCAAAAAATCTCTCAAATGTCACTAAAGATAGTGATAATTTTAATTTTGCGTGACGAAATGTTAAATCGTCAAACTATAAGTGACATTTTAAGGTGACGAAACATCAATTTGTTACAATATAATTAACGTCAAAAAAATTTTTAAATGTCACTAAAGATGGTTAAAAAATTAATTTTAGGTAACGAAATATAAATTGTCACACTATAGGTGACATAAGTTATTGTTACCTATGACAATAATACGTCATAAAATATTTAATATTGCAATAATATTGACAAATTTAATTAAATTTAAATAATGTTTATATTTTTATTAAATAATCAAATATAAATAATATTGCTCATGCAAAATCCAATTTAACTAGTATTGTAAAGTAAATAATTGATCTAAGAATTGCAATGAATCTCAAAAGATAATACCTTGAATAAAGTAAGTAATCATAATCCAGTCGATTCTACTATTCCAAATGTAATAAAACTAATATAATCCACATTGTCTAAATCCAAAAGCTCAACTAAAGTACGATGGTCACATTTGAATTTTTGAAACAAAATATACCAGATATAGGAAATCACTGGTACAAGTTCACCTAATAGCTCTTAATCCAGATCTTGTGTAGAGGGTGTTTGTGTTGATGGTGAATTTGAGTCACTTGAAGCTGCAATAAACAATTATTAACAAATGATAAATACAATATATTAAATAATAAATAAAATTTAAAACTATTATTTATAAAGACAATAAGATATTAATAGCAAAAAATGATAAAAAAACAACAACCTATCAAATAGTAACAGATGCAACATTGACTTATCATTGATGGTGTCAATGGCTTCTACAATCAGCATTACAAGTGATAAGAGACAAATGAACAAGATCCAGTATCTTCTATAAACATTTACAAGTGATATGAGATTAACTGATATCAATACATTCAACATCACAAATATCTTCTACAGTTATTCTCAGTACAACCCTAACAAGCTTAACGGAACAACAAAAAGCACATGCAAGGTGTAAAGCATATGTACTAGCTACGGGCAGTGCCTACAACCATTTATATATTTATGTTGATGACAGGAGCTCTACATTGGAAGCAAGTTTCTTCTTATTATGTTATTAGAGATCCATTTTCTGACAAGGCCACGCCATTTTAAAAGTGAGGATGCATGCAGATATTTCCCTTGCTGGACTCATTGAGTTCCTGCGGCGGATCTTACAATTTGATTCTGAAGGGGAAAATGAAGACAAACACTGGAAGCAACAGAAAGGTTGGTAGAGGGAGAAGTGCTGGAAATAATAAAAAGTTATGAACAAAAAGAATCGGGAAAGACTGAAATTTGTAAAACAAGGTAGTGGCAGTGCAGTGCATTAGTTTTGCACAACCAACTTTAATGGTATCACAATGGAAGAACCGGATTGGAATAACAAGGGTGAAGTGTGTATGATGAGAGATTGAAAGGTTTGTCATATAAAAACCATGTCCATTGTTCTTAGCAACGTGAACTTCAATCATTCTGCATTAAACTTTTGCTCTGCTACATGACTTGCTGCTTTTTATTCAACAAACAGGAAAAGCAACAAAAACACTCATTGCTGTTTTCATGGAATAAAAACCTCACAGCCTCCTCTTTTCCTTCTATACTAAAACCTCTCTTAACCTCCATTTTAAAACCTCTAGGAATAAAATAGCAAAATAAAATCCTCAAAATGAGCAACATGAAATCAGCAAAAGCAATTTATTCTTGCGATCATTTATAATCCAATAATCATCCAACTAACAGAACCCAAATTTTTACCAAGAACATACGAGTCATACGCTAAGTATCAATACGAGTCATACCAGAATTTTCAATTGGTGAATCTTGCTGCAATGATTGCAGTAACTCATTAGCAGATTGGACTTGCTGCTGTGATTCCATTGGATCATTTTGTTGTGAGACAGATGAAGGTTGCACAACATTAGCATTAGGAGCTGGGACTTTCTCCTCAATAATGTTCCTCCTTTTACCTTTCCTTCCTGGTGCCATCCTAAAATAGTATAGAGAAATAAATCGTAAATGATCCTATATTATTTAGTAAAATCAAATAGAAAAGGAACTAAAAACATTAAAACAGTAATTACCTTGATGGGACAAACATAATACAAACATGGTTACAGTTAAAAACAAGTAAACAAGATAAATATAAAGGGCTACAACATCTGATCTATGTCAGTATCACAATCAAATTCATTATCTTCAATGCCATCTTTAAGCCCTTCTTTTTCTTGAACTAGAGATAACATCTACATAAAGGAATCCACATGCTTGGAAAGAGCATCAGAGCACTGGAGGAACATAACTATATTCTGAATTTGCCCGGACGAATCGAAAGAGACCGGACTGGAGTCCAATTCCTCAATCTGAGCCATACAGAAATTCTTCCCTAGAAAGATGCAAAAGCTTTTCTAGTCATTCTGATCAACAGTGTCAAAGAACCTAATTTACTAATCAAAGAGTACATCTATTTAGCAACCAAAGCTGTTCAAACAATGCAACTTACCACACATTCTTGTGTCAGTATTTTCAGAATCAGACAAAGCAAGACCAATGCCAATTTTTTCAGACACAGACAACCCCATCGCTTTCGAGAAATTCTCCAGGAAATCCTCACTGATATCCATATCTCTTAGTGACTGACAGAAGACAGTACAAAAATTTGGCTTGTCCATGACATGTCTAAGAATTGACGCTACAATTTGTTCAGATTGCAAGTTCTTCACGTCTGTGGTATGAGAATTCAAGCAATCCAAGCAGGTTTGCAGCACCAAAATGCTTCCCTCGATTCCATATTCAATGAACTGCCAAGAGTAAACAGGTAATATCAATACGCTATCCAAAAAAATGCATTAAATTGAAAAAGTAACAAACAAGAGCTCCCGTCCCAACCCGCTGGATTTCTCTCTTTACAACCTAACAGAAGTTTATGAATCTTGATAAATTAAATTCATTGTTGTCTATGCTGCAATACTAAGAAAATGGAACTGGCGTGCTTAACTTGATAAGAGTAATAAAAATATTTTCTAACTCAAGAACTTCTAAATCTTAATTTATTTGGGAAAAAGAAAAATAGCACCGGCAATGTGATTCCCAAATTGTTTATAAAATTATTAGCTAAGAAGTATATTGACAGAATTCTAGGGATTTTTTTTTTACGAAAACAGAAATCTTCTCTTTTTGGGTTAGCTCATTTTCAATAATCCAGTATCTTACTGGCACCAAACTAGCCAATTGTATAAAGTAAGAGTTACAGCTTGATCAAGCAATGAGTTACAACGAGAACAAAACTCAATCTAATTGTATAAACATACACTAAATCTAACGTTAACGTTTGATTAATTTTAGGGTTTTCAGAGTGACCTAACGAATCTTTTGAAATGCAACACAAACAACATCGAATTGACGTATATAAGTAAGGAAATGTTGATAGGGAAAGAAGAAACCTGGCAAAGCTCTTGGAAAACGGAGTCGGCGTTGGCTTCGGTCAACGACTGAAGCAGGGACTGAACGTGAGCAGAGAGCGTCGAGGAGAGCTTGAGCATGGTGACGGGAGATGGATCGTGAGGGTTTTCGGTCGAAAGATCCAGTAGAAGACAGAGAAAATAAGAAAGAGATAGAGAGATTTAGGACGGTGAGTGAGAGTTCGACGTCTGAAATAGTTTTATATGGCAACAGCAAGAACACGTTTTGCTTTTGGGTGAGATTCCAGTCACGCTTTAAACAAGACACGGCTCCGTTGAGTATCCTGCTGATATCCTCCATAAATCTCATCTGACCCAAAATCGATCCTCTGTTGCACCTTCACTTGTCGACGACATCGTCGGCTCCGTTGAGTATCCTGCCGATATCCTCCATAAATCTCATCTTTTTGCCTCTACCCATCGATCCCAACCACTGCTTTGATTTTCCTTTCACATGGACTCGTTGTGTATAGTGGCTTTCCAGTAAGCGTACCTAATTTCTTTATTGAATTCGAGCATCCAATTCCAAAGAACGAGAACAGGACTGAATTCACTCTTGATTTGATTCGAGAACTTGAAGAAACTTTTAGTAGTTGCAAGATGATCTCTTGGAGGAGGACTGCCGTCAGATTTTAGTAGTTGCAAGATGATCACTTGGATTTATTTGGGTAAAATGTTAAAATCTGAGTTATTTGAAGTGACTTTAATAAAATGGATGTTTCAATATTTTTAAATTAAGTTAAAAATTTTTATTTTATTTTTAATTTGATTTTTAATAGATTATACCAATTTAATTTGATCTTTAAGAGATTAATTGATCTTTTAGTAATCTGATTTGGATCAACTGTCTCCATTGCTTTTAATGAGAACGAAAAAAAAATATAAAGTGCTCCCTTTACATTTAATATTAAATTTTATTATTATTCTATTAAAATATATATATTAATTTTTAATAATTATTTTATTATTTTTAAAGTTAAGCATGTTAGTCATTTAACTTAAAATCAATTAATTATAAGTGAAGAGATTCAATTTAAATTTAAAATTGTAAAAAAAATTAAAATTTAATAGATATGAAATAATATTATATTAATATTATTATTATAGGTTTTAATTATTATTTTAATATTTTAGTGACGTTTTGACGACAACGTCATGAAAAGTAATTTGTCACATAAAATGTGTTTTTTCATGATAAAAACACAAACGTCACCATAAATAAAAAAACAGTCATAAAAAAATTTCTCACAAATTATATTTCATTATAAAATTTGGTATCAAATATTTAGTGACACTTTTACAGAAATGGGACGCTATATCATTTTATGACAATAAATTAAATCGTCACCAAAAGTAAAAACACGTCACAAAACAATTTCCCTCCATTTATGTTTAGTGAAAAACTTTGACGTCAAATATTTAGTGACACTTTCATGTGACGATTTTCTATATCGTCATATAAAATATTATAATAATACAAAATCGTGACGAATTATATTATTCGTCACGTATGATATAATTTACGTGACGAAATATAATGCGTCACATAGAACAATCGTCACAAATTGTCAGATTTGTTGTAGTGACGGCGTCGGATTCCGCCGAATCCGCCCCTCTCTCCCGCGGCTTCCCTCCCGCGGATCTCCTCGCCGGCGGCTTTTCACGGCGCGTGGTGGCCGCTGGCGAGTTCGCCCGGTGATGGGCTGCCTTCGCCGGCCCTCGCCGGCCCCTCAGCCTCGCCGGTGGCTCGCCGTCCGGTGGTTTCTTCTCTCCCTCGGTTTGCCTTGTTTTCTCGCGATTTCCCCCTTTTCTCTCTCCCCGATTTCTAACTTTCCAATTCCGTTTTTTTTTTTTATAATACATTTTTATTATTATTTTATTATAAAATAATAATAAAAATCTCAAAAATATCCCATAAATATCTCAAAAATATCTAAAATATCTTAAAAATATCTCAAAAATTTTTATTAAATTCATTTAGTCCGTAAATGAATTTATCAGTCCGATTTTACCTTTTCGGTATATTTTTCCACTATTTTCGAGCTCGTTTTTCGAGACAAAAATTCTGATAAATTCTGATAATTTATATCTTGATCAATTGGACTCGAAATTAAATTATTTCTTCGATTTTTGATCAAGATTACACTAATCCATATTTTTAATATCAATTTCTTAAAATGACACCGAATTTTCGGGTCTTACAATATCAACATCAAATACTTAGCCATTAGGGAGTGATTGAAATCAAATGAGTAGCTGTAAAGCATATAAGTATAGAATTGATGGTTGTTAATCCATTAACTAAAAGGCTGCCAACCATGCTATATAAGGAACATGTTGATCTAATGGGTCTTAGTTCTAGCTTGAAAATTATGTAGTTAAGATCTATTATTATTATTATTATTATTATTATTATTATTATTATTATTATTATTATTATTATTATTATTATTATTATAATTATAACCTTTCATGAAATGAAACTTTCAGATGCATTTTCAAATTTGTCTTCTCTTTTTTTGTTTTGTATATACATTTAGCCAAAAAGGAAGATTAAAAAGGTAATTCGAAATAATTAAGTTAACCCAGAATAGACATTTAAGAGTTTATTCATAAAATCTATGAGTCTTACTCTAGGAGGTGAGACACATTGTAATACACAGAAAGTAATACTCAATTAAGAGGATCTATTACCATGGTTGGTGTAGTTAAACCCCTTGTTTAAGAATTTAATATTGAAAAGGGGAAAAAATGCTCATGTGATTAGGTCTATATATGAAATCAATGATTAATGGACCAAGTGAGAGAATGTTACTAATATATATGTTTTCGAAATTGAAAACAGAGGTTACGTGTAGTTTAATAAAACACTGCTTCCTAAAATATATGAACAGATAAAAGATATCTAAAGTGGTCCATTACTATTAAAAACCACCCCTATTAAATTATTTGATAGAATAAAAACTGTTCTTTCTTAATGGAAGAAAAATATAACGATCTTTTTAGAAAGACAATACTGAGCAATTTTTTGGGTCTCTAGTTTTGCAACTTTGTGCCTATGATTTCCATTGCTCAAGGCAATTTGGTGTTGCTAAAGCTAGAATAGTGATGCTTTACAATCTATAAGGGTGATATAGATATTTAACATTTTTATCTTTTTTTTTTTTTATCAAACTCACTTATAAAAAAGTAATAAATTTTGTATTTTCCACTTTTTCTTTCTCTCTTACTAAGCAAAACCTTAAAGTGCAATACTGTGTAATGTGATTAAAGCCTTGTACTGATATTTTCTCTATTTTCTTAAATAATTTAATTTGGTTTTAACAAAATTAGTTTACAAACAATCCTGGTGCAAGCTGAGTTTTACAGTGTCTAACATGAGCAATTTAGCCTAGAATTTCAATAACCGATGCTTGAAGATCATAATGCAGTGGGTTTGACCAGTGCGAATTTGACAAGTTTGGGTTTACCCACCCGACCGATGGATACCTATATCTAATTATGCCATGTTTAGGAACGTAAATGAGTTAGGTACTCGTTAAATTTAAAATACCTAAACTCAAACTCGATTAACTTTCATAATATTCAAACTCAATTAACTATCCGATTATTTTAGTTCATGTTACCCAAACTCTACCCTGTATAATATAGAAAATATCTGTTAAATACCCGAAGCCACTAAATTACTTGTTTATTAAGTCTAACTTTAACTTTTAAATTTAAATTTAAAATCAATTTTAGAATAAATTATTAAAAAAATTAAATTAATAAATTTAATTTAACTAATAAAAAAATTTGAAGTTAAAAATCATAACTATAATATTTAATGAATTAATTTAATTAAATTAATTAATAAATAAAAATAAATATTATATAAAAAATTATTATTTATAATCAAATTTAGATAATAAGTATCCTAAAATAACTATTAAAACTTTACCTAAACCCGAATAGTAGTTTTACCTAGAATCCTATTTGTATTTGATTATATAATATTCTAATTTTACTGGCAAGGAATGAGAATCCATTTGGAGGATACTCGTTGTCATCATTAACCGTGTCAGTTAAAACGCACCGTCTTTATAGGCTTCTCGTCACTTCCGATTGGGCCCTTCGGTTAATCTGTCAGCATTTTCCATCTCATATTTCTTTTCATTTGGAAAAAATCGGGGTTTAGTTTGGTAAAAAAAAAAAAGAAAACACAGAAGATTTCCTTCTATTGTCCCTCGAGAGCGGTGGAGAGAGAAAAGATAGCTGTTTTTTTACATGAAAAGAAAAAAAAAAAAGAGAGATTAAGGAATAAAATTCGAGGTTTATTCGATTCTGATGAATTCAGGTATTTTTAAATTCCATTTTCTTTGCTTCGCGGCGATTATATCGAAATTCGAACTTTTTAGTTCCGGAATTGAGAAGAAAATTTTCAATACCTGAACATTTTTAACTTTATTATTATTTCGGTTGATTTAATGGCGTTCTTTTTTTGTTTGATTATTTTATATTTAATTCAACGCCTGAATTTGCAGACGTTGCCTTAACTGTTCCCTCGGAACTAGAATTAGAATCAGCTTTGCGGTTGAAGAGCGTGCAATACTATATAACGCGAAGGCCTTGGCTTGGTATTTTAAATTCTAAGTTCTTTCTTTTCATTTTTTTTTAAATGTTATTAGCTTGATTTCCGGTTTAAAGGACTTTGTAAGTTATTAATTTTACTTTTTTTTTTTTTTAAAATTTCAGATCTTTATGGAAAACATGTTAGACCAGTTGCCCCTTTTGGAAGCGCTAGCCGAAGATCTTATGTTGACCCTGCACTTATCCATCGTTGCTTGCCCGATGAGCTGCTTTTCGAGGTATTGCAAAGCATTATCGGGATTTTTCGTAACAAAGGTTCTCGGTATCTGCTTCTAGTTATTCATTGTTCATTTGGAAAATATGAGTTTGAACCAATGGATTATGATTTGATTGATGAACAAACTTTCTTTTGAAGTTTTTTTGTCTGATAGCTTAAAATTGGGGAACACTTTAGCTTAAGTGCTGAACATTCTAACTGTAATGCCGAAATATCAGTTTTTCAGTCTATGAATAGCTAAAATGCTTCCTCTTATATATATATATAAAAGAAGAAAAAGAATGAAGATTGTTTATATTTGGAGCTGTAATTAGAGGATAATAGTGGTAATAATTATACAGGTCTTTGTACGGATGGGACCATATGATTTAGGGAAGGCATCATGTGTTTGTCGTAAGTGGAGGTATACAATTCGCAACCCTGTGTTTTGGCGTACTGCATGCTTAAAGGCTTGGCAGGTAAATTTGGCATTGATAAAGAAGCTTTTAGTAGGCTGTTGTGTGTAAATTACTGAAGCTTAGATACTGCTGCCTCTTTTATGAAGCTCTCTGGAGTGGTGGAGAATTATAAGATCTTGCAGTCAAAATATGAAGGTTCGTGGAGGAAAATGTGGCTTTTAAGACCTAGAGTACGAAGTGATGGTAAGATGCACTATCTCTCTCTTGCCTGTTTTTAAGTTTGGGTGTAATATATTTCTTGAGGGAGAGGTTATCTTCTCTGCATTCATTTATGTTGAAACTCCCTGCTCTGTGCTATGCTTGTTCTTGACAGTTGCAGAATATGTTGCCATTTTTTTCTTGGGAGCATCTCTGTGATTACATTCATCTTCAATTTTCATAATTCCCTCAATTATTAAACAGTCTCATTGGTTTGGAAATTATGCCAGGGATCTCTAGGGAACTCAAACAGAATTAGACATTCTCTCTATCTCTCTCTCCCTCACTCCCAACACCCCCCCCCCCCCTTTCTCTCTCTCTCTAACAGTCCAACACCTGCCATAGAGGGAGAGAGTTTATGTGTTCAAGAGGTTTAACAAAGTTTCAGCAGTAAGACAGTGACATGAACACCCATATCATAACATGGTTTTCTTTCACAAGGGTGTTGTAGGCAGTTTTGATGTATGGTACTGTGGACATCCTACTCAGGCATATTTATCATGTTATAAGAGATATGTCTGCCATGGAAAATGTCAGCTAACCTGCTATGTTTTTATGTTATAAACAGCATACTGATTATAACCTGAAATATGTTGAATCTGCTGTACTTGGAAAAAATTACTGCCATTTTCAAGTATTTATGTTATGTTCATGTTGCACATGGAGTGGAATGATGCAAGCCTGGTTCTTTTCTGTACTTACCAGTGCTTTTCACATTGCAGGTCTTTATGTCAGTAGGAATACTTATATTCGTGCTGGAGTTGCAGAGTGGAAGATTACAAATCCTGTTCACATAGTATGCAGCTAATCTGTATCTTTTCATCCCACAACAATTTCATTTTCTCCCTTTATTCTGAACTTATTCTTATTTCTTTATGTCTTTTTGTGAACACTCGTGCAGGTCTGCTATTTCCGCTACATGAGATTTTTTCCTTCTGGCAGATTTCTATACAAGGTTGTATTTTACAGATGACATAGTTCACTTGTAGATATGATACTATGTTTCTGAATCTAATCAATATCTCTATTTATTTGTGATTAGAATTCTTCTCAAAAAATAAAGGATGTGGCAAAATGCATGAATTTCCGTGCAGCTAAAGCAGATTGTGTTTTTGGTGGCCATTACACATTGTCAGACGACAAGGTCAGACTCTCTTCTTGAAATAATTTTTGGAATTTTATATTTGACAGGGCCGATGCACTTATGTTCTGTTGAATGTGCATTAAATTAACTGTTCAATTCAATTCAATTCAATTCAATTCATTTCCTGCTTTCATCCTGGTATCAGTAGCTTGATATGCATCTCGATGGTATTTATGATCGTTCTATTTTGCAGGTTGAAGCTGCTGTCCTGTATCCTGGCATGCGTCCTACTGTGCTGAGAATCCGTTTAAGGTAATCCAAGAAGCGTGGACTTTTATTGTTTGTTTCTTTGTCCATTCATTTATGAGCTAAGGTGGAGACTTCCGAGTTAATTATGTTGTGGAGTTAAAACCAATATATTGGTATAAATACCAAAAATTTTTTTATGCATTTAAGTATCTGCTTTTGGCTAAGGACTCTGATGGCACACACTGCATTTTGTTTGCATAAAATTTTTATTTGCGAGTCTGATTTAATCATAGCATGCCCAATGCTGGACTGTGAACAGAAAAATACCATAAAATTGTCTTCAGATATCTGGCATTTAGATGATGTGGCTTTAAATTAGGGATTACCGTGTAGTTAATGGATAATTACTTGATGGAGCATCCTTTTTTCACAACTTCCCCTTCCTCAATACCCCTCTGTCTAAATCTCCTCCATTAGCTGTCTTCTCCCCTTCTCTTGTACAGATTACGAGGAACGATAGCAGGGGCTAACAATCGAATGGATTTACATTCCCTTGTTACAAGTGGTGTGGATGATAATGAAGCTAGTGGTCCTGAAGAGGACATCCTTGGAATTGTCGAAGGATGGCAAGATGATGAAACTCACAATCCAGATGTGCCTGCAGTATCGCACAAAAGGGGTCTAACACCATTTGTCTTTGTCCCATTTGAAGAGGTAACTTTGCTTCTACCCTTTAATCTTTTGAATAATGGATCAACAGATTTTTTCAAAAAAAAAAAAAAAAAATTGGAATCTGCAAATTGTTTTAATTTCTGCTCATTCAGTAAAAATGCTCAATAGTTAGTGGCAAGACAATATGCTTGCTATCTTATCTCAGTAATGGAAAGTGTGTCAAAATATCGAGAGGAGGCAGTGTGTATGCACTAGCTGGCAGCTTTCATTGCTAGATATTACCGTTGTTCTTGGGTATTAATTATTTAACCATTTCTTTCTGTTGTTTAGGTGGAAACATCGGTTTTAAATCTACCAGTGGAAAAGATGGATTATTTTGTGCCTGGCTGAGGCTTCTAGGGTCCAGCTACATGAGATTTTCATTTCTGTAAATATGCCGGATAATGCATCTATGTTCATGTGATTATAATTTGTTCTGAATTCATGCCATGGATCATAGATTGATAATGCAGGGATCTTCATGTCCCTTGTTTGTTTCTGGCATTTATTCATGTTAAGCCATGTAATTTATTGTAATGTGATTTCTAGTGACTGCAAATAGGCGGGCCCGTTGTTTCGGGGGTGCTCTGATTTATAATTTATACTCAAAACGTATGTCTGTTACTGGAATAGAAGTTATTAGCTATAAGATAGATTCAGATAAATTATATTGCAGCCTTCATTTTTTGTTTAATGCTGAAAACTAATCAAATGTTTGTGGGAAGGGGGCAGGGGAGAGTACTAGATTTACCCAACTTTATGTATCGTTATCGTAGGCAAAGGCTATTGCAAAGATGCAAATTGTTAGATGATATTATCTGAAGGAAAAAATGTCCAGCAAATTGTTTTTCGGCTTAGAGTATATGCAACAATCGAAGGTGAGATATTACCTTTTTCTGCAACTATGAGTGTAGATGAGATAAACTATTGGTAAGTTATTTGAGTTTAATTTGATAATTATTCGAGTTTGATTCATTTATTTTTTATCTAAATTTGAGTTTAAGTTATTCGAGTAACAAGTTGAGTAAAGCTTGAGTATTTTAAAATTTGGTTCAAGTGGCTTGAAAATTTAATCGAGTTTTTTTAATATATATTTTTAATATTTTATTAGTAATTTACAATTTTACTTATCATAATATTTGGTTGAAAATTGATAAATTGAGTTTAACGAATCAAGTTTGAACATGTTAAGTTGAGCTTGAACAATTTGAGTATTTTATCAAGTCAAATTAGAGTTTTAAAAGTTAAATTTGATTGAATTTGAGTCTCGAATCATAAGTTTTTAAATTAAAATGAGTTTGAATTTAATACTAATCATCTCGATTGGGTTTGATCTCTTCCCTATCCACAATCATAACTGTTTACGATAATAGAGCACTCCAAGATGGTTTCGGGGAAGAAAAGTGTCCTGAAAAAGCGCAAAACAAACATATGATGTAAATTTTATGGTAAAGACTTGTAAAGCAAGGCAAGCTAAGCCCCACAGGTAAGAGAATTCAACCAACTCAAATTTCCTCAGTGTAACAGTAACAAAGTAATGCAATGCAATTTAGTAAAAGAATCCGGATCAAGATGTTAGGGTTATTCAAAGGCTTAGGAATGTAGATGGTTGATTTTAGAATCCAATATTGTCTTTTTAAGTTTTATATTATAGTAAAGGAATGTCAGTATAGATAATAATATCGTTTCATTAAAATTTACTTTTAGTACGATCTTTTTTTAAGAAAGTCTTTTCATAAAAAAATTTATTTTTAGAACAATTCATTCACATAACAATCATTTTTTATAATTGCTCATTTATAAAATATCATTTTAGAATAATTTCTTCACATAATAATTTTTTCTTAGAACAACTTTATTACAAAACAATATCACAATCCTCACTGAATAGCACCTCTATTGGGATGTTTTTGAAACCTTAGCTTGGTGGATCAAAAATTGAGATAATTAAAAGTTATTCTTTTAACTTTTTTCCTGAAGCATGAATGTTTTTCCCTCTTTCATTGACAAGTGATAGTAGACTCTTATATTTACTATTTACAAACTCCAAAAATAAAATTGCTATTAGGAAAATATTAATTCATCTCAGTCTCATCATTATATATATTAATGCTTATGCTTTGTAATTCTTATTCTTGATACCTATATATAGTTCTCACTATTTTAAGGGGAATTTTGGTTGAGTAATCTAACAAAACTCCCTCAAATTTTCTTATATTGCTCATTTCTTTGATTTCCTCCTTCAATCTTGTTTCACCTTATTCTCAGCTTTACTCAACTTTCAACCATCATCTATTGTTGCACTTAATACTTTATGGTCTGCTCCAGTCTTCCTCTCCACTATCTCCCAACACATCTTTTTTTGCTGGTTTGTAACGTTTCCTTTTCACAAACAAGAACTCATTTACAAGGACGTAAGCAAACAGAATGTCAACAAATAATTTTTGAATATATTCATTTTTTTTTTGTTTGTATTCACTTATGAAGCTTAATGCATGATCACAAATAACATTTAAGTTTTCATTTATTAAACGACTTGAACATGATAATGATATATTTCGTTCGTTTATATTTACGACCAAACTCATTTAAAATTTGTGCAAACTTGTTCATTTAGTAAATTATTTAGTGTTGGTTTACTATTCAATAATAATAAATTATTAAAATTTTATATACCAATAGATTATTTTAATATGTAATTATACATATTTATGTAAGGTTTTTTTAATTTAGTACTATATATTGGAGTGAATGCAGTTCGTTTGTTTTAATTTTTCATTTAGTGTTCACGAACATATTTCTTTAATGCTATGAACATACAAGATGAAACTCGTTCGTGAACACTAAATGAACATTGTAATATTCTAACGAACCAAACTCGAATATAATACAAAAATTTCTTACCGAACATAAATAATATGAAAAAAAAAAATGAATGAACACAAATATAGTAAAATTTGTTCATAGTCAATTTGTTTACACCAATACAAAGGTCAAATTGTTGGTTTCTTGACTCATGTAACAGCGGATTAATATATGATTTTTAGAGTTACACAACAAAATTTAAACGAAGAAACACCGAGAATTGAAAATAGGATTTACTTTGATCAAGATTTAATCTCATGCAATTAAATCATGTAATAATCTCACATAAGAAGTTACAAAATTGATACCTAACAGTTAGATAACGTAATTTAATGTTTACTCCTCTTGAGAGACCTCAAGATTGCTCCTCCTCTAAGAATCACAAACCACCTCAAATTTAATGGTCTCTAATAGTGATCAATACAATAACAATCCTTAAACCTTCTCTAAGATGGAATCAAACTTGCGCTAGCAAGCTTTGTTTTAAAACAAACTTAGCTAAGTTTTTCTTTACCTTTTAGCTATATCAAGAACATTTCTAGATCCTCCTGGGTAGTTGCCACATCCCTAGGGTAGTGAGTGATAATCTTATGTTTTCTTGTTCTAACATTATCTTTTTGTATTAGGATAAGTTTTGTTTATTTAGTAGTTAAGCATTTAATTCTCTATTAATATCCACTATACCATCAGTGAAGTTCTTTTAACTTCACAAGTTGCGTTAAAATTATAATACATACCCTTTTAAAATATTAAGAATAATTAAAAATAAATAAAATAAGATATTTGTTATTATCCTAATCCCAATTGTCTAGTAAAAAAAAATTCTACTAACAGTGTATTCGATAATTATTTTTAACTTTTGCATCCTTTGAATTAATTAAGTCCTTAAAACTTAATAATTTAAACTACAAATCTTTTAGCTTATATCAATTAAGTCCTACTTAATTAAGAATCTCAATTTTTGTACTAGTATGTTGTCTTGTGTGTGACCCACTAAATTACTCACAGCTTAGCAATGATTATAAATTAAATTCATAATTTTACATTATAATTAATTTATAGTCATAGATCATGAGCAGATCTAGCAACCCATCATGATTACTCAAATGTTAAGAAGTCAAAATTGTGATTTTTTACCAAACTTTTAAGTGACAAATTTCTCAGTGTAATTCAACCATTTTGTTAGAGTATCTTAAAGGATTAATAAGTATGGTTTAATGTCAACTTATTAAATCTCCATTTTAGTTCTTGCATCTCTATGTTTGACTTTAATGAATTTTAGTGAAACCATTTTACTTAATTCATTTTGCCATGACTATGGAGTTATTCAAGTCAATCTTAAGCCAAGAACAAGAAAAATATGTTCCCCTAAATCAGTTGGGGTAATGAATTCTCTCTTAATTACTATTCATTTTCATTTGCTTTATGTTATAATCAAAATCACCCTTTATAGGCAGCTGGAGTATAGACATGTTTGAATGAAATTAAAATGTAACAATTCGCATTCAAGATGACTTAGTATCTCGAGTTTAAGGGTGACTTACACAATTATTACATTAGAACGTTTTTATAAACACTTGAATGATAATACCAAATAGAGTTATCATGTCGAGTCATAATTAGTGTTCTTTAACAAACATCTATATATCTTCAAGCATTTTCATATTGCAATTCATCAGACCAATTATTTACTTATCAAATGAGAAAGCTTACTGTGTGTCAATTTTTTAACATCATCATGTCATGTCTTGACAATACAATGTTCAAGAACAGTTTAAAAAACAAGGTTTTGATACATATGCATCCCACTATTTTAAGACATTATAATTCCTTTGCTCATTATATTTCATGGGCTTCACCCACTGCAGTAACTATTAATCACATTATTGTTATACTAAATGGTGAAAAAAGAAAACCTTTTATCACTTTACGTAAATAATATGTACTCATGATATTACACCTCTTGTCAAATGAATTAGCTTGAAACGTACACTAACACTAATTACTCCAAAAACTAGACAATTTCAATCTCACACTTGTTTTTTTTGTTCACATTTCCTTATCATGAAAGGAATATTCATGTCCTTACGTACAAACAGTGCTCTTTACAGTAGAAAGATGCCTATAATTACAATCTGTCAAAAGAAACTCTTCGAGAGGACTAATTTCAATTTTTCAAATCTCCAAAACCAATAATTGCCGACGGAAGTCAGGGAACAGCAACAGCTAGCCAAATATAAGACATTGAGGAGCTCAAAATTCTAAATGCATATACCTTGGTGTAGAAGAAGAAAGAAAGTACAAGACTGTAAGATCCGCCCATGACATAGCACCGGCGGGCTTTCTCTCCTATAGTAAAAGATCTGGCCCGTTTGGTCTTGTTACGCACACAAGTACCTGACAAACCGTTAATTTAGTTAATCGAAGTGGGAGTTGAGGCTTTCTTCACCTTATTGTTGGGAAAAAAAAAATTCTGGTCAAGAGTAAAAGATGGGTAATGGCAATTTCATTTCCCAACAATTTAGGAACCCGGAAGTCAGGGAAGACAAATGAACAGAGATATGATGTCTCAAATCTAATAATATATACTTCATTTTATTTTATCTTTTGAGAAAGAATAATTAAACTTCCAACTGTGAGGATTTTGATGTCGAAGCCTAAGATCGAGTGACTAAGTAGATCTGGTCATTTGAACAATCGTTCCCCAATATTATCAGGATATAAGGCCTTTCGTCAGTGATAAAAAATCAAGATTATTTCATAGGAAGTTCAAATTCAATTTGGCTCAAAAATTCAAAATTAAAATGTCAATTTAAACTCAATAAATTCGAATTGTCTTATTCAACCATATAATAATCAAATATAAAGTATATACATTACAAAATCGATTAAACTTACAAATCATTCTACCAAAGATTAAAATATTCAAATTCAACTCGACTTGTTACTTAAAAACTTGATCTTAACTTAATTTATTACTCAAATAACTCAAATTCAATTCGAAAATAAATGAGTTAAACTCAAATAATTATCGAATTAAACTCAAATAATTACGAGTTTATTAATTTGATACAGCCCTAAGCCCATTAAACAAGGCAGGAACAACAAAGAAAATGCAATGACTGAAGCACTCTCAGCCAGCATCTAACTAGGGATTTGCCAATGAGATGTAGCAGACATATATAGTATCTAAGCCTCATAATACATTCAGGTAATCCGACATGAACGAAATGCACTTTGGAAAAGAGCACAGTTCCATAATCAGGATCACAGACAGCATATACAGGGAGTTCATCAAACAGAAATGGAACTAGAAAGTGAGAAAAGTCTCATGTACTTTCAGTCACTTTCTGATTATAAAATTTCCAACGTTAAACCATAAAAAATAACATTAAAAAATAACAGCTTTGGAGTTTGGCATTCTTTATTCCGCACGAGATTGACCAGCTCGGGATGAAAGGATGATCCCAACAATGAGTCCATAAAGAGCAAGTGCTTCCGCAAAAATGAGGATAAGAATCATACCCACAAAGAGCTTAGGCTGTTGTGCATTAGCCCTAAAAACCATAGCAAAGAATAAACGTGAAAGAATAAGCACTTTGGTGGCATTCAAAATAGATCAATGTATATAAACTAAAATACAAGTAAATAATAAGTAGTTTGGCACATGGTAGCATTCTAAATTTCTAATTAGATAAATGTATATTGCTTATAAAATCTAATCAATCTGATCAACCAAATAGGTGCCACAAGTCAAGTGAAGATTGAATTAAAAAAAAAAATGGACACCTTAAAGGCCACAGCAAGAAATACAGTACATAACAATACAATTCTAGTAGAACAAAATCAAGCTAAAAAGCGCATTAGAAAACTATGTCAAATTTAGGGACAAGTACTTAAGCAAAACGATCATCTGCAGACAACTATTATCTGAAAGCCAGGATGTAGAATCAAGACTAAAATACCCAATTACAGAAGTAATAGTAATGGGATAAAAGGATAAAGGTGCATTTTGCCTTTCAAAAATGACCGATGAGCTCTTCACGAGCTACATAAATCAAACCAAAATACAAATTTATCTGCAGATTGGAAGTAGTCTTTTCAAAAGTAGTTTTTTCATAGGAACAATATACTGAACATAGTTCCCAGCTAGATAATGTAATATTAACTGTAAAGCTTTGCATACCTTTATCATGTACACTTTCTTCAAGATAGACTCGACACTCAAATTCTAGACAGAAGGACCAAACATGCATACTATCAGTCAAATCTAGGAATTCATCACATTACTTATCACATAACATAAATCAAGCTAATCCTCCTTTCATCAAACAGAGACAAATGGAAACCAGCAATGAGGTCCCTAGTGTCCACAATCAAGTAAATGACACTTTGTTGTCCCTTCAAAAGATCAGAGTAGTCCATTTTATAACAATTTTACTTAGTCCAAGTCCAACAAACTGTTTTAACCACTAAATGTAACATTATGGCACATATGAAAACAAAGGAATCTAAATCAAAAAGGTAGGCAAAACAGCATAGAAGTATCCCAAGGTTACAGATATATACTACTTAAAGGTGACAGCAAGAACCCACAGATCAGAGTTTAACTGTGGCAAAACACAGCATCATCAAGAACATGTTTAAAAGCGTTCATTGCCCACTTCATCAGTAAGTAAGAATTACACTTTCAACAGTAGAAAACAATTTTCTAAAAAAATAATTCCATCAATTCAAAATTAAAAACCTACATCTCCAAAATCAACATCAACGCATAACATTAAGTAAAAATAATTCAAAACTCACAGTTCAGTCAACTAAAGCGTTTCACATCCAATTCAAGTCCGAAAACAAGAAAAAGGAAGAAAAGATTACCTGACTCCAGCATCGCCGACAATCCCAATGGCCATTCCAGCAGAAAGACCAGCGAGGCCACAAGCAAGGCCAGACGACAAGTGTGCATACCCATCAAACAAATAATAAGATTTTGCTTTGGGATTGATACCTGTACTAATAATAACAGCTATAATCAATCCATAAATACCTAAAACTCCAGCCATAACCACTGGAACTATAGATTTCATCACAAGCTCTGGCCTCATCACTCCCATAGAGGCAACTCCCACCCCACTCTTCGCTGTCCCATACGCTGCACCCATACCTATAAAAAAACAATAAATTAACTGAAAAAGAACAAAATTCACTCACTGAACCTTTGATTCTATTTTTGCACTTACATAAAATGAAATATACCTCATTATTCCTATTAATTCCTGATTTCTTAATCTAAAAAATTCATTAAAACTTTTAAATTAAAAAAAAAAAACTTTATTACAATCTTCCAGTAAAATACAGTAAATGACTTGTATTCATATTAATTAAATAATCACTCAAGCAACTGCTTAAATCTTTTTTTTAATAACAACAGTAAATAAAAATTAAAGAATTTCATAAAACTTAACATAATAAAATGAGAAAGAGAAATTGTAGAGAAAGTGAAGGAGAGATTACAAGAGAAGACGAGAGCAGCGGCGGCTCCAAGGAAGCCGAAGAAAGGAGCAGTCTCATCGCCGCCGAAAGCAGAGGACATCTTTCTTTTGTGCTTGTTTGGTTGCGGAAATAGGATCAATTCCTAGATGTATTAAGGACTTTTAACTTTCTTACTATTTCTAGGGGATGGGAAGATGGGGATCGGGAAAAGAAGGTGGTGACTGGTGTCTGATGGCGATGATGATTGATCTGATGGATTTACCATAATGCCCTCGTTGATTTTTGTTGATGCGATTCGGCCCATCCTCCTATCGATTCAGCCCAATTTAGAAGAGCCAACGCCCTTTCTGAGCAGAAGAGGAAAATGAAAAGCCCAATCCCCTCCCCTTTATAAAAATTTCGTTTCAAATTTCCTTTAAACCTCATCTTTTCTTTTTCACATAAAAACACAAAGGGCAAAAATGCAAATTCGATTACGTCACTGGTCTCATCATAAATTGTTTGGTGGCATCTTCCAAAAAAAAAAAAATTTTCTCAATGAAAAACAACCCAAAAAAAAAACCGAAGAAAGAAGAACAAAAACGAGTAAGAACTTGGGCCAAAATTTTGGACTTTAACTTGATATGAACAATAAAAGTAGTTTTAATGAGATTGAAAAATAAAAATAATTATTAAAAATATATTTTTAATAAAATATTACAAAATTTAAAAGTAAAAATATAAAGATAATTTTGTTTTTTTATTATTTTATTTTTATTAGATTAATCTCATAACATCGAAGGTGCCTGAGAACCAATAAGACCAATAAGCATTAGCCAAGGTTTTTTATCAACTCAAAGTCTCAAATTTGTGAAAAATAAATTTGATAGTTTATACACAACCTAATATTATGATATAAAACAGATAAAAACTAGATATGATATATATTAAGATTTAATAAAAATTATATATAAATTTTGTAAATATTAAAAATATTTTGTATTTTGTAAATTGTTTGGTGGCATCTTAGTAAACATTTCTCACCGGACCAAAATTTTGGACTTTAATCTCCAAAATTTTTATTGATATAAGTTTATTTGAATGAGCAATAAGATTGATTTCGATAAGATTAAAAATAAAAAATGAATATTAAAAATATTTTTTAATAAAATATTTAAAAAAATTAAAAATAAGAATATAAGAGTAATTTTGTCTTCCTATCCTTTTGTTTTTATTAGGCTAATCTCACGGCATCGAAAATGCCAGAGAACCAATAGGATCAATAAGTAGTAGCTAAGGTTTTTTTATCAACTAAAAGTCTATTAGACACAATACAATATTATGATATAAAATGATAAAAACTAAAGGTGATATAGATTAAGATTTAATAAAATTTATATATAAATTTTGTAAATATTAAAAAATATTTTATATTTAATGTATTAATACGAATTTTAATATTATAATTAACATAAATATGAATTGATATAATTCATACATCCACGTCATGATAAAAAGACAGAAGGAGAAACTCAATTTCCATGTGAGCTGATTTGGTTCTTTTATGGGTCCATTATCAAAGCAAAAATGATTTTCCTCGAGAATTATTGTCGATTTTCACGCATGAAAATTTTGATAATCATAACAATCATGGGTCTCTCGACTTGGAGCCAACTTGTGTTTTGGCAGAAATTCTCACATCTCCAGGAGCTATTCTTTTAGGGTTTAAAATATAAAACGTGTCTAAAACAATGATATAGTACATAAATAAAATTCTAATCGTACAATAATAAATCTGGTACATAAACAATAATACATAGAACATAAATAATACATAATATATATAAAAATAAAATAAAAGGATGTAAAGTAATACTACATTAGCAGATGGCCTACAGAATTTAAAATCATGTCATAAATATTTTGATCCTTCACTTTAGTGAAAATTCAATTTAATGTCTGATTCTCATTTTTTTTTTGTCTTTTTATGAATAAAAAATATAAATATAATGTCTATCACTTTTTAAAAGTGATTGTAATTGAATCTAAACCATATATCGTTGATGTTTGGTTTATGAACTACGTAAACTTTACCGTATAGAGATAATTTTCAAAGTTTGTCAAAATTACTTTTGAGTATTTGAAAATTTTTGAATGCATTTTTTTTTATGGAGTTTGAATAATTTTCCAAACCGAGATTTTGGTAGATTATTAAGTGCTGTCATTTATTATTTGATTGTATCCTTTCTCACTTGCAACGGGTATTTTTCCAAACATAATAGAATTCTATGTCTTTGTATATTTTGACCAGACTGCTAAACAAGCTAGCCTACCTTCCTTTTATCGTATTTTTCATCTATCTAAAGAAAACATTATATTAAAATGAATCTCCATCATGGTTCCAAATTTCAATATTGAAGTTTCTTTTTTAATAATCACTCCCTCAAAGCACCAAAAAGAGAGGAAAGGGCTCCTATTTGGTTTTAATATATATATATATATATATATATATATATATATATATATATATTATATGGGTGGTATTCATATAATAACTTTTGTATTATTTTATTTATTTATTCAAGGTTATTACTTTTTCTTTTTCTAAAGTTGGTTACCTGTAAATGGTTGTGAAAAACAATAACACATACTTAAATATTGATTCAAATGATCCTCATTAAAATGAAAAAAAAAAAAAACCATAAAATATGCTTTTCTTTTTTGATTAAGGGTCTTGTTTGATCCGATTAATGCTTTTATAAAAAGTGATATTCAAGTGGAGTTGTTTTAAAAGTGTTGTTAAGAGAAATTTAATTAGTATTTGATAAACTTAATATATAAGTGTGGTAAAATGTTAAAAAATTATTTAATAGAATTTTTGTTATTTTTAGCAAATGAAAAATTAAAATAATAAACGGTATAAAATTAAAACATAAGTTTTTAAATGAAACAAAAAAATAGAACAAAAATATTTTTTTGATAATTAATATAAGAACAAATGAAATTAATATAAAAATTAAATATAAATAAATAAATAAAGGTGAAATAATATAATCCTCTATAATTTTGTGAACTTTTTAAGAGTAAAATGAATGTGAAAAAAATACAAAATACATATTATTAAAATTAACATTTTTAAATAAGTTTTTATTTATAATTTTATAAAAAATCAGATCTATTTCTCTCATAAATTAAAAAATTTTAAATTTGGACTCTACTGTAAATAAACTTCTTCATAAGTTGGACCCAACATACGCTAGATGACATAAAATGAAACCAAATGGGTCCATTTACAAAAACTTAATTGATATTCTCAACAAACAGAATTATGAAAAACAAGAAGAAAAAAAAAAAAGAACCTCCAAGACAAAATTAGCCGATTAGGGAATTACATCTTAGCAAAGGCCGATGCGGCCCTAATTTAGAGGACCCCATGCTCATTTCCCATGCTTTATTTTTATTTTTATTTATTTTTTATTATTATTAAAGGGGGCCATGTCCAAAACTTGTGGCTTGTCATCAACCAGAAAATCTTGAATACTAATTATTAAAGCGTTAAATTGGATTCTGATTTGATATCATCATCAATTGGGGTCATCCAACCAAACCAATCCCCTCCTCATGACCTTTTTGCAAACTTTAATTCATTCAATTGTATTTGTTGCTTATAATATTTTTACTATTTTATTTTTGTTTCTTTTTCTTTTATTATTTAGGTTTATATACTTTTGAAGATACTATTTATAGCAATATTTTTGCATTATGTACAATAATTTACATGCAATCTAGTAGTTTTAAAATTAATAATATTTTATATACTATCAGAGAGAGAAATTTCTAAATTTTGTAAATGATATTATATAATTTTAAATTTCTTGAATAATATTAAAACATTATTATATATTAGATGATTTTTATATAGATGACGTGGTAGGTGAAGAAGTTACCTTATATATATATATTTGAGTAGCTATGTGGTATAATGTTGAAAATATACGTTTGGAGCACTCATCTGCAAAACATTTTATTTATATTGATGTTTAATGTATAGTATATATCAATTCATTCAACATGCATGATTTTGAAAAGGCTGTGTTGTTTCCTTGCAAAGGAGCAGCAATAATATCATGTTTCTTTGTTTTTATTTGGCAAATTTCATTTATGTTTTTTAATTTTAATTTTAATTCAAAATCAATTTATTAATTTGAGAAATGAAGATTTTAGTCCAAAATTATCAATTTAATGATATTAAAAAAATCTTTTTTTTAAGTCACTATTAAGAATTCTATTAACTTAAACACTTGTTCTCTTTGTAATGATTGTAATGCCTTTTTTGGTATTTAAAATAATTTTAAAAAAATACTTAAAAATAATAAACATTAATAAAATTCATTATTAATACTTGAAGATATGATATTATTATTTTTTATTTAATAATTAATGGATATATATTAATATCATTTGTGGTTTTGAAGCACAATATTAAACTAATTTGAGTTACATAGATAGTCAAGATAATTACTTTTTTTTAAAGATATATATATATATATCTGTGTGTGCGCGCGCCCGCGCACGCATTTGGTACAATAAAGATTTTTAATATGAAAAGAAAAAAAAAGAATGCAAGTATTTGTAGAAGTTTTGATATTTTAAAAGTATAAATGTAATTATTTAAATCAATATTAAAAATCAAATAAATATATATTTCTAAAAAATAAAGTTATCTTTAAAAGTTCAAATTTTCATGCCGATACGATAAAGAATTGCAAAGATGGTGAGAAAAAGTTTGTGAAACAAAAAGTTGTTCTTTGAGATTACACTCAAGCTTTTCATAGTAAATTGTTATTTAGACTGGCAAAAAGCTTGATATATTCGTTGTAATCTATCATTGACTATCAATCCTTAATAAAGCCCTTTTATTGACCAATAAAGCGAATCATGACCATGTTTTGGACCCAATTTTATAAGAAAATAAAATTAAATTAAACATCTTTTTGGACTTTGGACCAACCGATTGGCAATTCTTCCTATTCTTTGCAAAAGCAACAGACTCTGTCCGTGGGACCCAAAATACCCAGATCAAATTAAATTTGATCTGATTTCATGGTGGGTTTGCTTAAGTTAAGGTAATATATCAGTTAAGAACAATCCTAATTTTTAGTGGTATGGGCCATGTTTGCTTTGGTAATTTAAAGCAACTAAAAGTATGAATGATAGCTTTGATTAGCAGCTACCTCCATAATTAATTAACTTACCTAATACAAAAAAGATATGCCCAACTAAAGCGAGCTTTTCTTAAACTAAGATAATCTCTTATCTGAATTCTATAATGAGTCTTTATTTTAAAGTAAAGGTAGTTCGACTCAATTAACTTCCATGTCAAACATTTTATTCCAAAGTAATTTCTTAAACATGGTATTTTGAAATTTTATTCCAAAACGAAGGTACTCTTACACACACAATTAGACTCCACAATACACATCATAATATTATAAAAAAAGTTTAAAGATTTTTTTATAAAACATAGTTTATGAGAAAAGGTTATGCTTAATTGTAATCTATTTAAACACAATACTTTTTTAAGTATCATAGATTACGGTTTCATCAAACGCAATTTAATATGTGATATAAAATCACGATTATTATCATAGTATAATTTGTAGGGAAAATAGAAATATAATAAGAAAAAGATATAATTCTCAGGTGTGAATATTAATCACTATCCTTAAAGATTCAAAATCCTCTTAAACATAATAGAATTTCTTAAACTCTCTCAAATATAGGTATGAAACTTCAAATCAAAATTAAATACATAAATCTGAATATTTATAATGACCAATAAACACTTTGAATTGACCTGTCATGTCCAAAAAATACATTTTCAAGTAAATTATGTCTTTTAGACACCACTTTTGGATAAATTATGTTTACTAGGATTAGTTATGTTTGTTAGACATAACCTTTCGATAAGTTATGTCTAGACATAATTTTTAGCAATTTAAATTGAATTTTCAAACTACTTAACATTCTCTCACTAGTTTAAAATGTTTGCTAAATTCAATGTTTCACACGACAAATAATATGCTTTAAAGAAGGTATCTCTTGATTTTTAATGTTCCATTAGTATTCATTTCTTAATATTTAACGAAATTAATGGTATCCGTAGATTAAAACCACAATTTCTTGTATTAGATTTAATAATATGACACGCATAAGACTTGTCTGCCCATTTCAAAAGGTCCATTACCTTTGCATCACTATTATGACCATATGCTCAACTTAATAATCATGATCGTTTTATAGGAAAATCCGCTAATTTTTTGTTTGAAGCGGCAACGCTTCCATAATCACTTAGGTGGAGTTCTTTCGTATCCTTGTTTCTATGAACATTTTGTTACAACTTCATTAAGAGTAAAACTCATCCTGAAACTCACACAACAGAGTGCACTTGATTAAGTAGTTTAGGAATGAGAATCAAGTGCTCAACAGACTTGTGCAATAGCTTGTTATTATTGATTGAATTTTAAGTTCAGAGGTTATTAAACTAAAGTGGGTTCCCATTAAGGATGCCTAATTAATGGATCTAAATCTCATTCTTATTTACATTCTTTTTAGTATATCTATTGATTATGCTTTGGTGAGAAGATGAACTAAATTGTCTACAGACTTACATATATTATGGTTATAACCCACTAATGATCAACTCTCAAATATATTCATATATAAGTCTAATATGTCTAGATTTTTCATTATAAATATTATCGTATGCTCTAAATATTGTAGTCTTACTAGTGCATGGAGATGGTTAGCATAGGTCGTGGCCGCAACTTTATATCAAGCGATATAGTTCTTAGCCATTCTACTCCCTTGCCTATTGATGTCAAAGCAAAAAACTCAAATTCCACGTTGGAATATGAGATGCAAGTTTGTTCTTTGAGGCAAACTTATTCCACCTTCTTTTTTAGTAAAAGTCTTACTTGACATGGATTTGTTATCTCTTTTTACTAGTAATCCAACTTGCACATGTATAGTTCTAAAACGGCTTGATAATCCGAGTAAAATAAACCAAGTTCCTTTGTTTTCTTTAAATAGCCAAAAAAATTTTAACGGTTTTTCAATGTTTATTACTTGGTTTAAGTGTATATCTTGACAATTTACATATAACAAAAGCTATATTTGGCTTGGTACAATGCATTACATACATTAAACTCCCAATTGCACTTACATACTTCTTTGAGCAAAATTTTGACCAAATATTTATGTTAATTTCATATTTAGATCATATGGAGTGATGGCTTTATTGATATGGAATTTATCCAACATTTTCTCTATGTAATGTAATTGATTAAGTGAAAAATCATTGTCATGTCTCTTTATTTTAATTTCCCAAATGATATCTACTTCATTTTAATCTTTCATTTTAAAAATTGAAGATACCTTTTAGTTTCATTTGCACCAAACATGTTGATATAAAAAACCAAGATGTTATTAACATAGAGACATACTATAACTCCATAATCCTTGATGAACTTTAAGTAGATGCATTTGTCTACACTATTGTGCTTAAAATCAATTGTCAAAATTTTGTACATTGAATTCTTGTGCCATTACTTGGGAGCCTGTTTTAGGCATATAGTGACTTAACCAATTTTGCATATTTTTCTTTCATTTTCAAGAAGAACAAAGCCTCTTGGTTGCTTTATATATACTTTCTCACTTAAGTCACCATTTTACCTTTACCAGTCAAGCCATATAGGCAATCAAAATTGCATTGACCTATCCTTTTGTTAGTGAAGGATTACAATTTTCAAAGTCATATTATATTTCTTAAATATGTCAAGAAAATTCCAATGCAATTATATCTGCTAACCTTTGCTGATCATACAAAAAACTATACCCCCACTATATGTTATAGCATGCACATAGTACTCAGCTTTTATATTTTTCCATTGTGCAACTAACATATTTCACACAGTGTTGCATCGGTTGTACAATTAAAATAATAAATTCTCTTTCGAATCTTTCTAATATTGTAAGTTAGGAAAATTAATTTGTCATTCTCTAATTTATTATTTCCAAAATCACATATGCAACATTTATGTCTTTTATAGCAAAATTGTTAAACAAAGACCTTTTGTTACTTTAATTTATTCTTGATTTGTATCAAAATTGACATGTCACTTCATCTAGTCATTTGATAGCATCTTCTTGAACTTATATAGATACAATCATAAGCCAAAATTATCTCATCAAATTATGATGTCTTTTGCTTAAAATCTTGTTAGGTCCATGCAAGAACTTTACTAATTTACACATTGTTATTTTTGTTACGGAATCAACAACCATTTAGGTTATTCCATATACACTCTTTTGTCTGATTCACCATTTTAAAATTGTGTGAAATTTTTTTTTTGGGGTGAATTAACATCAATTTAAAAATCCTCAGTTTTGTTAGAGAACATCAAACAATTATTCAAATCTAAAACAATAGTTACTAACTAAACACAATTAAAAAAATAACAATAATAAAGTTAAAATATATAAAAAAAATGAACCTTAAGAGTGGAAAAAGGGGTTTTGATGCAAAGTGGTTTTGAATAACAAAGAGAAAACAAAATGGAAGGGTTTTTAAGGCAGTCAACCTTCTTTTGTGTAAGAACCGGATGAGTGAGCAAACAAATAGTCTCCTTCAAATCTACAAACATAAGAGACAAATTAAACAAAATTTAAAAAATAACAAAATAACAAAAATAAAGTAAAAATAACAGAGAATAAACCCTAGAAATGGGAAAATGAGAGGGAGAAAAATGATGGTTTTTTGGACAAGGTAAGTGAATCTCTTTATGCAGGAACCAAATGAATTAAGCGGAAAATCTCCTTCCAATATGCATATACAAGAGATAAACTAAACAAAATTACAAAAATAGCAATAAAAAGTAGAAATATAGTAGAAATAAAACATAGACAAGGAAAATGGTACTTTCTAATTTTAAATAAAACAAATTATTTAGAGAAGTACAACTAACCTTTAAGAAAAATACGATTTTATTAAAGTTTTACTTTTAACAAAAAAAAATTGTAAATAATGTGAGGAAAAAGGCGAGGAGATATCCAAAGGGAAAGAAAAAGGCAAAGACTAAACTGAGTGAAAATGAGTTTCGTCTTGGAAAAATGTTTTAAAAAATGAAATAAGATTATATAAAGAGTACGGTTTAAGAAAAAATGTAGCTAAACTTTGTAAAATGAGAAAAAAAAACTAAATTTATTAAGAAAATCATACTATTTATTAAATAAAAAAATAAAAGACCTCTTTTTTTTCTTTTTAAATTTCTAAAAACTCCCTCTCTCTCCAAATTTCTCCCTTCATCTAACTTCTCCTTAAAAAAAATTGACCATTTTTTTCAAATTTCGACATCAAAAACTTCAAACGGTGCCAAAAACTTAAAATAAAACCAAAATTTCGACATTGGCAAACATTTCGACCATTGTCCCTTGAAAAAAAGATCATAAAAAAATCCTAGTGAAAGCTTTAAACACATACTTCTGCTTTTCCTTAGTGGTTTCCCAAAAAATGATTTTTTTAGATTCTTTGTCTCTATTTCAATTTTTTTGGTTTAATGATTAGTGGTTAAGTTGGTTACTACTAGTTTTTTTATGAAAAAAAGACTTGAACTGGTGAAGTAAGGGTCGATCTTATTGACTGGTTGTTGGTTTCGAGTTTGGACATGTCACGACCCATTTTTCCTAAAAACACCTATAATTTTTTCGCTTTTTCATTTCCTTACCCATCGTGAATAATTTCACTACTAACAGTTGGGCTATGAATGGATGTTAGTCCCTCCTGTCATGTTACTTACCTTAACATCTATTTTCCATATTTCATTTACATATCAATTTATTTTAACTAAACACATCCCCAATATTACATCCGTGAACAGTACTGTGCCTCTATATGTTCAGATACAAAAATTATACGAATGTGTATACCTTGTCTTGATAGGAAACAGCGGATAACCAAAATGCAAGACTACTGTCGCTCTCTTCTACTGAATGTACCCTGTAGGGTGAAAAATGAAAGGGTGAGCGCAACTTACTCAATAAGGCAATAATGCAAACAGATAGATAACTACACTATCTACATGCTGGTAAAGGCATGACATGTAAACATTTATATCTGGAGCATGAGGAAATTAAAACCATGCCATGTATGAGTATATCATATATTGTAAAACATAAATCGGCATGTAAAACATGAAAAACATCTCATGTAAAACCTCTCTTGCTCGATACAGTAAAACTTATCAAAATAATCCCAAAGGGATTCAACACATTTTTAAAATCATTAATATCCTCATAAAACCCATCAATTTCTCATTTAATACCACATTTCATGAAAATCATCACAAATCGGGGCTTGACCCCTCCCTCGGGTCTACCATGGTCTAACAAGACTAATCAAATATATATCATGTGAGACATGCAGGTTACTATATGGAAACAATCGAGGACTATGTCCCTGTGATCCCAGGCTACACGGATCCCGGTGTGCGGGGTATCATAACTGTAACGGGAGGTGGGATCAAATCCTACCCGCCGGAATATCAAATAACGTGAATACAATAGTCATGACTACATGGTACAGCGTACTCTGTGTGATATACACGGTACAACGTACTCCATGAACCTAATATCACAGTCTGGGGATGCCTGTCATAGGTCTTATCCCACTCCAAACCATGTCGATAACCAACCCATGTCTCAATCTACACGTGCTAGCATATCTTCTCACTGTGACACACAGTCTACAGGAGGCTCCAGCACGGTCATATGCATGTTATAAAATTCATGTGCGAGCGAAGCTCCAACACGGCTCTATGCATATTCATGATATCAGAAAAACCCTCGTGCGAGAGAAATTCCAGCACGGTTTCATAAAAATCAATGAAATCTGCGTACGAGCAGCGCTCCAGTACGACTTAAAATAATTATAGATCTATTTAAATTCACGTACGAGTAATGCTCTAGTACGGATGTATAAAGCCAAGTAAAATCCATGTACGATTTAAAACTCATAAAAACATGATAGACTGCTCAATTTCACTAAAACAAATCAAAAATCACAACTAACACCTAATTCGTGTCCTTTCATGTAAAAATATGAAATAAACAGTCAGTCTATCCATAATTTTCTTAAATTAAAGCAATATAATCATAGGAATATCAAAAACATGAAAATCATGCAATTTCATAGCCTGACTACCCTTTTTGAAATTTTCCTAACTAGGGGCAAAATTGTAATTTTTACATATACCACGATTTTCGTAAAAATTATTATTCTATTTCTAGATACCTTATGAAATTCTACATAATGTAAATAACCCCAAAAATACACGCAGATATCTCTAAGCGCTTATAAAATTCCCTTACCTCGATTCTCTGTACAGTTTGATTTTTCCACTGATGTCTCATCACGCAATCTGATTTGCTCCCAATCCAATCTTCGAAACTGCGTATAAATATTTATCGGGTTAAATACAATACATTTATCCATATTTAACCTTTATTGAGCTTAAATTTAAATCATTGGGCCCGTTTTACTTTATTGGGCCCGATTATACCTTAATGGGCCTTACTCCGGGTTTTACGCCAATTTCCACTTACTATTCACATCATCGAGGCCTATTGGGCTCTCAATACCCATTGGGCTTTGTTCAAAACTTTTTGGATAGCCCGTATATCATTTACGATAATTAATTCAAAAATCCTAATATAATTCACTAATTGCGAAATTAAATCCGAAATTCGTAAAATAAATCTTTAATACGCGAATAATTACATAAATTATCGTAAATGAGCTTTACTTACCCGAGATTATGCGATGGTGCACAAATCGAAGTTCGATCGTCTCACGTATACGATTTATCATCGAACTGCACAATTTTATATTTAATTTCGGGTTAATTTTCGATCAAATATAATTTAAATAAATTTCTCAGAAATCAAATCGGTCACTTTTGACCCCGTATCGACTTACCCGAAGTTTGGTGTATCCCCAAAAATCTTCCCCTTTTTTTCCTTTTTTCTCTTTTTCTTCCTTTTTCCTCTCTTTCTTGGCTGAACCGGTTCGGTCCAGTTCAACCCGGTTCAGACCGGTCCGGTTCAGCCGGTTCAGTCAGGTCCGATTTTCTTCTTCGCCGTTCGGAGCTCTGCCGACCGGTTCTTCACCGACTTTCGTCTCCAGCAGCTCCGCGAGGTAGTTCGATTCACGAATCTGGCCTCGGTTTCACCAACGGTAGCTGAAAAGTGGCTGGTCCGGCCTGTTCTCTCCTCGTCGTCGATACCCATTTTCTTTTCCTCTGTTTTCGACACCGTCCGTCGGTTTCATCGGCCATGGCCACCACCAATATGCTCGTCTTTACCTTGGGAACGCTCGGCTGGGGGCGGGGTTGGCCAGATCGGTGCCGGTGGCCGCCGTTTCTCTTTTCCTCTCCCTCGATTCGGAGTTCTCTGGAGTCAGTGGGGCGCGTCGCCGGTACCGGGGAGGTTGTGCCGACGTCCTCTTCCTTTTTCGGCCCTTCACCTGGCCGTTGGGTCACTGGTGGTCATCCGGTCATCTCTTTTTTTTGGCTTCTTCGTTCCGTTTTCTGTTCTTTCTCTCTTTTCGTGAAAATTTCAGTTTCAATTTTTTTTATGATTTATTTATTTTATTTTTTTATAATTGATTTTATTATTATTTGTGAGACACGACTTTGTATATATGTAAATAGTGATATGTTTGTAATGTGAAGTATAAATGATGTAAGTCCATAAGTTAATGTACACACTTATAATAATAGTTGTGATTGTACATACAAGTTACATTATGTATGAATATGAAGAAATGGACTTAAATATGTGAAGAATGTGAGTAAAATGGAATATGAGTAGTGTGGTAAATGGAATGAAGAGTCGCATGAGTATGCACTTCCATTTGGTTTATATCGTATATTTTTAGTTATACAAGGATTTCACACAAGTTTCAATAGGTATAAGGTATGAATGGATGTCATTTTCAAGTCTTAAAGATGATTGGATAAGACAATGACCATGGCACCAAATTAAGGATGTTTTGGTATAAGTTTCTGTAGGAAACTGCAACAAAATCTAAAAATTTTGCAGGGCAGATCGATCTGGAAGAGCCAAAAAACTCTTATTTGAGCAAAGGAATAGGGCAAATCGATCTCCAAAGGGGCAAGATCGATCTCCTAAACATTCTGTGATGAAAAGATCGATCCTCAAGCATACAGATCGATCTCCTTAACTCTCTGTTTGGGGCATATCGATCTCTAGCTTCGACAGATCGATCTCATGCTTAAAATGTCGTGAAAAAGAGGGATTTAAGGGGACCAGATTGATCTCCTCCTTGTGCAGATCGATCTCCTCAAGCTATTTCTATAAAAGGAGTGTTGAAAATCTGAAAATTTTAAAAAAAACACCATCCTTCCATTTTCAACCCAAAAACCTAACTTTCTCTCTCTAAAATCAGCTATTTCCAGTAAGATTTGAGGGCAGGCCATTAGACACTAAGTTGTTCATCTTGAAGAAGAGAACAACATAGTTGGAACCCAAAATCCCATTGTTGGTATGACGGAGCTAAGGGCATTGTCATTTGAAGCAAGAAGAGAAATCAGATTTGGTAAGATTCTGACACTCCAACTATGGTACATTGTCTATTTAATTGATTTTGGAGTTGTTTGACATGAGTATGGATGGCTAGAAACCATCTAAAATGCATTGGAATGATTATGACCTAGAAATGGTCTAGTGTGAGAAAGTGGAATGTATGGAGATTAATGAGAAATGGGATGTCTAGAGTTGACAATAGTGTTATGGATATGATTTTAAGATGTTGTTGGTGAATAAATTATAAGATTTACCTAAAAAGGGTAAAATGTGGATTCAGGCATTGGTAAAATGCATAAGTGAATTATATTGAATAGTGAGGTCAAATATGGGTTAAAAACATTAACTCAATTGATTTGGATGAATGAATCGCAGCTTCCGAGGATACGCCGGAGTGAGTTCAGCCAAGAGCGTGAGAAGCTAAGAGGAAAAGAGTCACACCAAGTAAATCGAGGTCAGGGAATTGTGTGGACTCTTAAAGATATCTGTGCACAATTTGGGTGCTTAAATGCTTTGCTAGATTGCATGAGATATTAGGAAATGATGTTGGGTGATTGAAGGGTAAAAGTTGAGAGTTTGATAAATTTGCATGAAAACAAAAGCTTAATGCTTTGAAAATCATGTTTTATTGCTTTTTAGCAAGTGATTGGTAGGTTGGCTAGCATTTGAAATGAATTGCAAAAGAAATGAGTTGTTTTGGTTTGTTAACCACACTTTGCAAAGAAATGAGCCACCTACATTGTTTTCGTGAGAATGAAAATGTGCTAGAGTACGACTCGCACGAGATTTGACGTGTTTTATACACATGAGTGCTAAAGGCACTAGTTTTCACATGGATTTCATATTGGTTTTGGCATTGTGCTTGGAGCTTGTCTCGCACTAGATGCCCACCTTACTTGTTGCCGTGCTTGGAGCTTCGAGTAAACTGGGTGTCACATCGATTAAATAGGCTCTCACGTGCATTGTTTTGACATGATTTATTAGCTGTGTTAGGAGTTTCGGGTAGACAAGAGGTCGTACTGATTAAATAAGCTCACACGTGCGTTTTGAGATGTGGCGTGATATGATGTGTTGATTGGGTCCATGGAGTACGTTATACCGTGCATGTAGCATGGAGTACGTTGTACCGTGTTGAGATGTGATGTGCCGTCTTCGGACGAGATCTGCTATGGACCGACAGGTAGGATTTGACCCACCTCCCGTGTGGAAGCAGATAGTGGTGATATCCCGCACACTTGATTCGTGTAGCCGGTATCACAGGTTATAGCCATAGACCTTGAGGTTATTACCTATTATTGAATTGCCTATCTCACATGTCTATTGTTTTGAAAATAAATTCATGTTTGAAATGATTTGTGGGTCAGGACAGTACGAGGGATGGGCTGAGATCTGACAAGTGTTGAATTGTTTTGAGATATTGATTGTTAATAGTTTTTAAAGTGCACGGATGTATGATGTTTAATGCCATGCTTATTTGAGAAAATGCATGATGGTTTGTCACGCCCCGGAAGCTCGGAAAAATGGGGCTAATTTAAACTTTTTATCCATTAACTATGTTGTTTTCCTGTCCATGTCTAAATTTAAAATCTTTTCATTTTCCAGGATCTCATTACATCACATACATTCTATATATATAAAATCATTTACAACTATTACATCCCGACTATGATATACAATAGTGTCTATTCTGTATCACATGTCTGGAATATAAGTAAGACTGTACCTCAAGGTTACGAAAGTATCTGATGAAAGGTCGGACTACCTTGTCAACGACCACAGTCTCATATGTGCAGTAGACTCGCTATAGATAATCTGGGAGATGGAGAGGAGGGGGGTGAGTTTTTCAGACTCAGTAAGAGATACATTTAAAATAGCTTTAAATACTCAAAACATGGTAAAACGCATGGTTTTACAAATCAGCATAAATATGTACTGGAGTAGAGATGCTTACATTTCATAAAAGCAGTAAAAACATGCTTAAATCATAAGTTTACACATCATGCATCCTTTTTAATAAAACTCATATATAATATGCATATCACACCGTGTAAACAGGTAAAAAGTATCTCAAAACTTAATCATGCATATCATAACATGTTTATCACTTTAAAGTGAAATTGTATTGTCATATGCACATTTCGTAAAACATACTCATAGCTACCTTTAAAATCTCATCATAGAAAATATGTGCTCAATAGCAAATCATAAAATAGGTAGCATGAAATGTGCGAAAACATATATATATATATTATTCCGTCAATTCATCGTGTAGGGTCAGGCAATTGTCTCATATACTAGTCCCGAAGGACATCATACATCTGGTCCCGTAGGACAAAATCATAGTACTCATGGCCATAGCACAAGGGAGTCGTAGGACTGGATCAGGGTCGTACGCTGCCCTATCTCTTGTGCACCACTAAATGGGGACTATACGCACGAACTCACGTGCATCACCAAGTGTGGTCTATACGCACGTTTCTCATATCAAGTCAGAGCCTGCCCGTTCCCTGGCCGTCGGCTAGGTAGATCCTCGATCGTCTCCGTACGAGATCGATCCCAGATCCTCTGACTTTCTTCATGTCATGCCTTTTTACCCAAAAAAATCATTTTGGGCCTCTTACCCAATTTATCAAAATCATTTCGGGCCTCATACCCGTGTATTAAAATCATTACGGGACTCTAACCCGATTTTCATAAATCATTACGGGACTTTAGCCCGTGTTTCATAGAAAATATAGTTTAAAAGCTGTTTCGAGACTTTAACCCGTATCATGAAAACATGATTTCATAAAACATATCGAGACTTTAACCCGTAATCTCACATGGAAATACTATACTTTCGTTTCAGAAGTGAAAAATCACTTTTATAAACATATATGCTATAAAATGTATCTCAAATATATAAAACATGCTGAAAACTCGGGAAATGGTTTTGGCTTCGGTTTAAATACCGTTGGAAATCTATTTCGTAAAATCTCATCCAATTCTCATACATAAACAGTTGGTAAGGATAAAGGAGTACTAACGCTACTCTAAATTACATCCCTTACCTCTTAGCGATTGATGTAGAGCACTTTTCTCGATGCTCGAATTTACCTCGTAAAACGTGTCGATAGACCGAGCTGCTGCAAAATAAGGTCAACTTATCACATACGACTTAAATTCATTTCAACATATCCAAATATGTGATTATATCGAAGCTTTAGCCAAAAGTTGACTTTTAATCGATTTTACTCTTTTTGCTCGATTTTATCGATATAAACCTCACTTTAAATCGTATTTAACTCAATAAATACTTTCCTCATATTTATTACGATCGATTTAGCTAATTGGGCCAATTTCTCTCTTATTGGGCCAAATTACACCTTAATGGGCCTTAATTCGTTTTAAGCCCGTTTCCACTTATTAATTCTTTCATCGAGGCCTATTGGGCTCATTGGGTCCATTAGTACTTATTAGGCCTTTTTCTAGACTCTTTGAATAGTCTGTATATCATTTACGACAATTTAATTAAAAATCTTGATTTAATCCACTAAATGCGCAATTTAATCCGTAACTCGTAAATTAAACTTTTTATACGCAATAATTACATAGATTGTCGTAAATGAGCTTTACTTACCCGAGATTTTGTGATAGTGCGCAGTTCGAAGTTCGATCGGGCTCACGTACGCGATTTATCATCGAACTGCACAATTTTATATATTTAATCGGGTGAATTTTCGATCAAATATAATTTAAATTAATTTCTCGAAAATTAAATCGGTCACTTTTGACCTCTTACCGACTTACCCGAAGTCCGATGTATCCCCAAAAATTTTTCCTTTTTCCTTTTTCTCTTTTCCTTCCCTTTTTCTCTTTTTTCCCTCTCTTTTTCGGCTGAACCGGTTCGGTCCGGTTCAGACCGGTTCAGACCGTCGGTTTACCCCGGTTTGGCCGGTTCAGGGCCTCGCCGGTCGGTTCTCCACCGGCTTCCATCACCAGCAGCTCCGCTTGGTCGTCCGATGCACGGATCTGGCCTCGGCTTCGTCCAAGGCCGCCGAAAAGTGGCCGGTCCGGCTGTTCTCCTCTTCGCCGTCAGTACCGTTTCTCCCCTTCGCCGTTGACGGCACTGCCGGTCGTTTCACCAGCCGATTCACCCACCAATCGGTCCGTCTTCGCTTCAAGAACCTTCGGCTTGTGGTGGTCGGGGCTGATCGTCGCTGGTGGCCGCTGAATCTCCTTTTTTTCTTTCGGTTTCCTTTTCTCTTTTTCGTCGCCGATCGCGGCTTCTCCGGGCATATCGGTGCCGACGTTGGTTTGCCTGCCTCGTCGCCTCTCATCCGAGCCTTCTCCCTCGCCGGCAGCCTCCTCCGTTCGTCGGAGGAGAAGGCTGTTGCCTTCGGTGGTTTGGGGTCGCGCGACTGTCGCGCGATCCCAATTTCAATTTTTTTTTTTTTACTTTATTATTATTTTTATTATATTTTATTTATTATATTATGTTTATTATATTTTATTTTAATCAAATAAAATATAATAAATTGTATAATATATCTCAAAATATTTTATTAATTAATTAATTTAATTAATTTAATTTAATTTTAACTATTTCGGTGTATTTTTCGGGATAATGTCCCGGGCGAAAATTACGAAAATTCGTAATATCTTCGTATCTTGACCAGTTGGACTCAAAATTCCATAATTTCTCCTTTATTGATCAAGATTTTCTAAATCCATATTTTTAATGAAATTTTCTTCATCGCATTTACACCGAAATTAGGATCTTTGGACCATTTTACCCTTCTACACGTTTGGGATTAATTTAGACCGATTTTCCTTCTCGGACTCACTATCTTTTCTTATTTAAATTCAGTATCTTTCGTCCAACGATTTAAATCCCTTTAATTTAATTTATGGTCCAAATAATGAACATAGTGGGAAAAATTCGGGTTTCACATTTCTCCCCACCTTTTAAGAATTCAGTCCTCTGAATTCAAGCTGGTCCATCAACCACGTTAGGGTACTTCTTCTTCATTTGGCTCTCTAGTTCCCAAGTGACTTCTTTTGTCTTGTGGTATTACCAGAGAACCTTTACTAGTGGAATAATCTTAAATCGTAACATTTCCTCTTCTTTTTTTTTTTTGAAGTGTACTATACCCTTCATAAGTGACACCTTAACAATTACAGAGTCCCTAACCTGAAATTTAAGAGGATGTCTGTGCACATTAGAATAACTTTTCTGTGCGGTCCTTGATCTGTCACGGATGAGCTGAACACCCTTAGCTTCCTGTTCCACTAAATCGGAAGCAAGATGAATCTAGGACAATGGGACTCCTTCAGAATGCTCTGACTCAAGGTGTCATCATGTGACATACAGATACGGCCTTGGTACCTCAGTAATCCATCATCACTGACCGTAAACTCAGACTGCGATCTCTCCTCTGCCTGGCTAACCATATCCAGTAATCTTTGATCGTTTCGCTGTCCAACTCTAACCTGATCTAGTATACTGGGTTCAATCCGTAGGCTAGCCATGTATCCATGCTCAATCTCATCTACACTAATCCTGAGTTCGATGAATTTGTTCCAATAAGTCCCACTCTTTAATCATCATGTAGAACATCATACCCTTTTTGCTCAGGGCATCAGCTGCCACGTTCGCCTTACCAGGATGGTCTAAAATCTCGCAGTCATAAATCTCGAGGAGCTCTATCCATCTCCACTGTCTAATATTCAGCTCCTTCTAATTAAACAAGTACTTAAGATCTTATGGTTAGTGAAAATCTGAAATCTTTCTCCATATAATTAATGCTGTCATATCTTGAGTGTAATCACTACTGTAGCTAACTCCAAATCGTGAGTGGAATGATTACGCTCGTGATCCTTTAGCTGACGGGATCCATAAGCTACCACTCTACCATGCTGCATAAGCACACAGCTGAGACCTTAGTGGGAAACATCACTGTATAACACAAATTCCCCAGACCACTTGGAATGGTCAAGACTGGTATCGTATTCAATCGACGTTTGAGCTCTTGTAAGTTCTGCTCACACTACTCAGGCCATATGAACTGAACCTCTTTATGAGTCAGTCTAGTTAATGGAACTGTTATCTGTGAAAACCTTTCGACAATTCGTCGGTAATACCATGCTAATCCCAATAAGCTTCTGACCTCTGTGACTGTCATTGGTCTTTCCCATCTCAATGCTGCATCTACTTTGGACAGATCTATTGGCACCTCGTCCTTAGATACTACATGTCCAAGGAATGCAATCTGTTCTAGCCAGAAACCACAATTACTAAATTTACCATATAGCTTCTTCTCACGGAGAGTTTGGAGCATAGTCCTCAAATGTTATTCATGCTCTTCCCGGGATCCAGAATAAATCAAGATGTCATCGATGAATACTATCATTAATCTATCTAAGTATTCTCGGAAGACATCGTTCATAAGACTTATGAATGCAACTAAGGCATTAGTCAATTCAAAAGGGCATAACTAGGAACTCGTAGTGCCCATATCGGGTCTGAAATGCTGTCTTCGGTATATCAGCCTCCTTAATCATTAGCTGATGATAACCCGATCTCAAATCTATCCTTGAAACACTGAAGCCCCTCTCAGCTGATCAAATAAGTCGTCAGTCCTTGACAGGGGATATTTATTCTCAACTGTTGCTTTATTCAAAAGCCTGTAGTCTATACATAGACAGAAACTACCATCCTTCTTTCTGACAAATAATACTTGTGCACCGCATGGTGACACATTAGGCCTTATAAACCCCTTATCGAGTAATCATTGCAACTGCTTCTTTAATTCTTTCAACTCTACCAATGCCATTTGGTAAGGTGGCTTGGAGATGGGTTGAGTATCTGATATGAATTCAATGGCAAACTCAACTTCTCTCTCTATGGTAATCCCATTAAGTCCTCTAGGAATACTTCGAAAAACTTACATATAAATTGTGGTGACACAAACGAGTGTGTGGAACTTGGGTCACCAGTACATGTGCTTCATGATTACATACAAGGAGAGTACCTCGAATAACATTGGAGGATGTATCTGTTTTCTCTTGGTTATGGGCGTACACTCGGCCTTGGGAGATAGGCTTCTTGCCCTTGTCTGCGGCTGTAGCTCTCCTCTATGGAGCCTGAGCCGATCTCTCTATCTGTCTAGGTGCTTCACGAGGTTCCTGAGATCTCATAAGTGGACACTCTCATTTAAATTATGTATCTTTGCTTCACCGTATTTGTAGCAAATAAATGTACCTGCGCGACAAGGTCCAGTGTGAATATTGCCACATGTCCTACACCGTGGCACTCTTATCTCAGGGCCTCTAATCATCCCTTACGGCACCAATTGGGGTCTTGGGCTTACCAACCCTTATCTGAGGTCCTTCTACCCTCTATCTCTTGGGTTGATCCCTTCTCAACTCATGTCGAGAAGCAACTGCTCTCTTCCCTTAACTCTGACTGATCTCCTGAGATCATGCTTTGCTTGAGGAATATCCAAGCCCCTCTCTATCTCTTGGGCTCGTCTCAGAGCATATCTGAAATCTACGATATTCTGACCCAACAGCTTATCTCCGATCCCGGATCTCAGTCTTGCCAGAAATCTCTGTCTGGCATTCGGGATCTCTAACTGTCTCTGGATCGTATCTCATCAGGGTTGTAAATCTATTCTCATACTTGTCTACTGTAGAACTTCCCTGTTACAAATCTAACAGCTCTACTTGCATCTTCCTCTGAGTTGCAAGCGGTACATATTGCTCTAAAAATGCGACTAAAGAAGCATTCCATGTGATCTTTAAGGGATCCTTGGCTAATATCGTCTGTGTGGATCTCCTCCAGAACTTAGCCTGTCCTTTATCATTTAACCTGCCATAGTCACTCTCTCCCTATTAGTACACCCCAAAACTGAAATATCGCCTCAATATCAACGATTCACTCCTCAGCCTTAACCAGGTCCTTAAGCCCTGTGAACTCCGAAGGATGCATACTCAAGAAATCTCGTACCCTCTGAGTCTATCTATCATCCCTATGCTGGGGAACTGCTGGCTGAGGGCTGGGGCTACTGAAGGAACTGGTGGGGGAGGATGATTAAACATAAGAGTAGTTGTCTCCGTACCAGGTGTACGTACCCCAAAACTGCTGGGTAAACATAGTGGTAAAGGTTGTAAGTCTTTCCCTCATATCCTGTACTATCTCCTCGAGCCTCCTTTTTCTATCAGTGGGGCTCTCAGGTTGAGGGGAAAGATGATAGAGTGGGTTGAGCTCGTCTCTATAAACGGTCTCGTCTACCACTCATGATTAACGATCTACTATTTGCACATAATCCATAAATTAAGTCATACTTTGACAAGTAAGCTTACTTTATTACCAGACATGCATAGACACATTGGGATGTAATACACTCTAATTACTAGACACGACAGTACTACACAACATTTGCTCTGATACCAAGAAAACTGTCACGCCCCGAAAGCGCGGAAAAATGGGGCTAATTTAAACTTTTTATCCATTAACTATGTTGTTTTCCTGTCCATGTCTAAATTTAAAATCTTTTCATTTTCCAGGATCTCATTACATCACATACATTCTATATATATAAAATCATTTACAACTATTACATCCCGACTATGATATACAATAGTGTCTATTCTGTATCACATGTCTGGAATATAAGTAAGATTGTACCTCAAGGTTACGAAAGTATCTGATGAAAGGTCGGACTACCTTGTCAACGACCACAGTCTCATATGTGCAGTAGACTCGCTATAGATAATCTGGGAGATGGAGAGGAGGGGGGTGAGTTTTTCAGACTCAGTAAGAGATACATTTAAAATAGCTTTAAATACTCAAAACATGGTAAAACGCATGGTTTTACAAATCAGCATAAATATGTACTGGAGTAGAGATGCTTACATTTCATAAAAGCAGTAAAAACATGCTTAAATCATAAGTTTACACATCATGCATCCTTTTTAATAAAACTCATATATAATATGCATATCACACCGTGTAAACAGGTAAAAAGCATCTCAAAACTTAATCATGCATATCATAACATGCTTATCACTTTAAAGTGAAATTGTATTGTCATATGCACATTTCGTAAAACATACTCATAGCTACCTTTAAAATCTCATCATAGAAAATATGTGCTCAATAGCAAATCATAAAATAGGTAGCATGAAATGTGCGAAAACATATATATATATTATTCCGTCAATTCATCGTGTAGGGTCAGGCAATTGTCTCATATACTAGTCCCGAAGGACATCATACATCTGGTCCCGTAGGACAAAATCATAGTACTCATGGCCATAGCACAAGGGAGTCGTAGGACTGGATCAGGGTCGTACGCTGCCCTATCTCTCGTGCACCACTAAATGGGGACTATACGCACGAACTCACGTGCATCACCAAGTGTGGTCTATACGCACGTTTCTCATATCAAGTCAGAGCCTGCCCGTTCCCTGGCCGTCGGCTAGGTAGATCCTCGATCGTCTCCGTACGAGATCGATCCCAGATCCTCTGACTTTCTTCATGTCATGCCTTTTTACCCCAAAAAATCATTTTGGGCCTCTTACCCAATTTATCAAAATCATTTCGGGCCTCATACCCGTGTATTAAAATCATTACGGGACTCTAACCCGATTTTCATAAATCATTACGGGACTTTAGCCCGTGTTTCATAGAAAATATAGTTTAAAAGCTGTTTCGAGACTTTAACCCGTATTATGAAAACATGATTTCATAAAACATATCGGGACTTTAACCCGTAATCTCACATGGAAATACTATACTTTCGTTTCAGAAGTGAAAAATCACTTTTATAAACATATATGCTATAAAATGTATCTCAAATATATAAAACATGCTGAAAACTCGAGAAATGGTTTTGGCTTCGGTTTAAATACCGTTGGAAATCTATTTCGTAAAATCTCATCCAATTCTCATACATAAACAGTTGGTAAGGATAAAGGAGTACTAACGCTACTCTAAATTACATCCCTTACCTCTTAGCGATTGATGTAGAGCACTTTTCTCGATGCTCGAATTTACCTCGTAAAACGTGTCGATAGATCGAGCTGCTGCAAAACAAGGTCAACTTATCACATACGACTTAAATTCATTTCAACATATCCAAATATGTGATTATATCGAAGCTTTAGCCAAAAGTTGACTTTTAATCGATTTTACTCTTTTTGCTCGATTTTATCGATATAAACCTCGCTTTAAATCGTATTTAACTCAATAAATACTTTCCTCATATTTATTACGATCGATTTAGCTAATTGGGCCAATTTCTCTCTTATTGGGCCAAATTACACCTTAATGGGCCTTAATTCGTTTTAAGCCCGTTTCCACTTATTAATTCTTTCATCGAGGCCTATTGGGCTCATTGGGTCCATTAGTACTTATTAGGCCTTTTTCTAGACTCTTTGAATAGTCTGTATATCATTTACGACAATTTAATTAAAAATCTTGATTTAATCCACTAAATGCGCAATTTAATCCGTAACTCGTAAATTAAACTTTTTATGCGCAATAATTACATAGATTGTCGTAAATGAGCTTTACTTACCCGAGATTTTACGATAGTCCGCAGTTCAAAGTTCGATCGGGCTCACGTACGTGATTTATCATCGAACTGCACAATTTTATATATTTAATTTCGGGTGAATTTTCGATCAAATATAATTTAAATTAATTTCTCGAAAATTAAATCGGTCACTTTTGACCTCTTACCGACTTACCCGAAGTCCGGTGTATCCCCAAAAATTTTTCCTTTTTCCTTTTTCTCTTTTCCTTCCCTTTTTCTCTTTTTTCCCTCTCTTTTTCGGCTGAACCGGTTCGGTCCGGTTCAGACCGGTTCAGACCGCCGGTTTACCCCGGTTCGGCCGGTTCAGGGCCTCGCCGGTCGGTTCTCCGCCGGCTTCCATCACCAGCAGCTCCGCTTGGTCGTCCGATGCACGGATCTGGCCTCGGCTTCGTCCAAGGCAGCCGAAAAGTGGCCGGTCCGGCTATTCTCCTCTTCGCCGTCGGTACCGTTTCTCCCCTTCGCCGTTGACGGCACTGCCGATCGTTTCACCAGCCGATTCACCCACCAATCGGTCCGTCTTCGCTTCAAGAACCTTCGGCTTGTGGTGGTCGGGGCTGATCGTCGCCGGTGGCCGCCGAATCTCCTTTTTTTCTTTCGGTTTCCTTTTCTCTTTTTCGTCGCCGATCGCGGCTTCTCCGGGCATATCGGTGCCGACGTTGGTTTGCCTGCCTCGTCGCCTCTCATCCGAGCCTTCTCCTCGCCGGCAGCCTCCTCCGTTCGTCGGAGGAGAAGGCTGTTGCCTTCGGTGGTTTGGGGTCGCGCGACTGTCGCGCGATCCCAATTTCAATTTTTTTTTTTACTTTATTATTATTTTTATTATATTTTATTTATTATATTATATTTATTATATTTTATTTTAATCAAATAAAATATAATAAATTGTACAAAATATCTCAAAATATTTTATTAATTAATTAATTTAATTTATTTAATTTAATTTTAACTATTTCGGTGTATTTTTCGGGATAATGTCCCGGGCGAAAATTACGAAAATTCGTAATATCTTCGTATCTTGACCAGTTGGACTCGAAATTCCATAATTTCTCCTTTATTGATCAAGATTTCCTAAATCCATATTTTTAATGAAATTTTCTTCATCGCATTTACACCGAAATTAGGATCTTTGGACCATTTTACCCTTCTACACGTTTGGGATTAATTTAGACCGATTTTCCTTCTCGGACTCACTATCTTTTCTCATTTAAATTCTGTATCTTTCGTCCAACGATTTAAATCCCTTTAATTTAATTTATGGTCCAAATAATGAACATAGTGGGAAAAATTCGGGTTTCACATGGTTAATGCCATGCTTATTTGAGAAAACGCATGATGGTTAATGCCATGCTTTATTATGAATTATGCATGATGACTTATATCATGCTTTGAGTTGAAATGGGCACTGAATTTTAATAGCATGAATGCTTTACATACCATTAACACAATCATACACTCATATTTTTAGATAAATGATGAACTAAATGCTTTTGAGCATGACATCACGATCATGTAGATAGTGCAGTATATACCTGTTCGCATGATTGCCTTATTGAGCGTGTGGTTTACTCAACCCCCTTATTTTCCTCCTCTTTACAGAGTGTTAAGTATAGATTACGCATGACTGGAGGCGTTTCCTTTTTGATAATCCGCTGCATCTCATCGCGTAAGGTATACACACTGTTGAAATTTTGTATCTAAACTTACGATAGCACAGTAGCATTTTGTATGTAACTATTGAGGATGTAAAACAACGTAAACACATGTAACAACTATGATATATACATTTATACAAGTGTTTACTCATAAATAATATACAAATTGAATTGATATGGTGGAATGAGTTAGACGTCGACACACAACCTAACTATTGAGGAGAGTTGCTGTTCACGATTGAGGTAAGGACGAATGATAAACAATGCACGAAAATGCGAAAAATTTGTACGTATTTTGATAAGTTAAGGTTCGTGACATTATTTTATTCAATTAAATATTATTATTTTTGCCAAAATATCTAAAAAAATTTATATTTAATTCATTTAATCAATAAATGAATTTATCGGTATTATTTCGTCTTTCGGGATAATTTTTCAAATACTTTTGGGATTATTTTTCGATGTGAAAATTCTGGTTTATTCCAATAAATTCGTATTCTGATCAATTTAACCCGAAATTTAATTATTTCTTCGTTATTGATCAAGATTCTCAAATTCATTATTTTTAATTAAATTTTCTTATTTAATTTATACCGACTTTTGGTCTTTTGATCGTTTTACCCTTCACGTGTTTGAAAATTTTATTTCAGTCCTTTTACATTTTTAATTTCGTGTTTTGAATAAAATCGGGTCTTACAGGGCAGGGTGTGCTCAAGGTTTTGTCGTTGGTTGAAGGTTGTGAAGGCTCTTGGGTTTTTGGCTATGATAACTCGAAATTTCCCTACTTTCTGAATAAATTTCAAGTATATCAAAAAAAATTTAGAAAATGTTTTCGATATATATTTAATTGAATATATAAATATTTAATTAAATGTATATATATAAATATATATATATATAAGTCTATATGTATATATATAGATGAATGTGCAAATATATTTATATATTTACTTAAATATATAAATATATTCTATATTTAATTTAAACATATAAGAAAATGAAAATGAGTCGGTAGGAAATATCCCACAACCTAATACTTCAACAGAGGAAGAGGTGAGAGAATGGAAGCGGAAAGAGAGCACCGTAAGGAAAGAGAGAGAATGATGCATGGGAAGAGGTCGGGCCAGCGTCGTCGACGAGAGAGGAAGGGGAAGCGACCCTCGCAGACCTGGAGAGGGGTAAATGACATCGAAAATAGACAGATCGGGGGAGAAAGAGGTGAAAATGAGAAGAGATCGAACTAGCCTCGTCACAGTCGCTCCAAACATGTCGTTGCCAGCCGTGGACGTTATGTAACGACCCGTGACCTATAAAAATTTGAGAGAAATTTTTTTTTTTGAAACTTCGGCTTGCAAGTTAATCTTTTATTCACTTAGGTTGTATTCATATTCAGTGTCAATCATTTTTCTTACTTTTTATCCGTAATTATATTTAAGTTTAACATTTGGATTTTATATGACCGATAAAAATTTCGGCAGCATAACGACTAATATATAAGCCTACCCACCTGCAATTTCTCACAATATCAACTCTATCTATCCACAACTATCAGACATGCTTCCCAAGTCATATCATCAAATCATTCTACATATTCTAAACACGTCTAGTTACTCTCAAAAAGCAATCCTTAGAACTATTTCATTTATCCTTATACAGATTACATCCCGACACATTACTTTCAATAGATGTTTATGCATATAAATAGTCTGGTAAAGAGATAGAAATGTATACCTCACGCATGTACAAAAGGTAGTCTGGGGAATCTTGTATCCGCCAGTCTACATCGTCTATGCAGCAATTATCATCTGTAGTTCACTGCAAACAATCTGAGAGGTGAAGGGGTGAGCTTTCGAGAAAAAGTCTAGTAAGAAAATACATTTAAAGTAGTCCTGATATGTAAAAGCATGCAAGAAATCATTCAGGAAACAAACTTTGCTTCAGAAAAACTGATCATAAGTTTCTTTTAGAAACTAATATTTAGAAGATATGTAAAACTTTCGTTACGTGCATAGTCATCATAGGAAAATAGGAAGCATGGGTTCTTTAAATCAAATAGCTTGCTTAAACCGTTTCATAAAATCTTCATCGTTCATGGATGATTTCATAAAATCATCGTCATTCATAAATATTTCATAAAACATAATCATTTTTAAACATTTCGTCATAAATCATAATTGTTCGTAAACATTTCGTCAAAATCTCATAAAAACATAGTCATTCATCATCATCATCATCATCATCATCATCATCATCATCATCATCATCATCATCATCATCATCATCATCATCATAAACACACTCATAATCATAATCATAATCGTGGAGACTAAGCTATAACTAAATTATGCGATACGTGTCATTCTCCGTAGAGAGTCAATCATACCTATGGCCATGGTAAAGGAGTTGTAGACTGGATCAGGGTTGTACAACACTTTCATAAAAACATGGGTAATATCTATCTTTTGTACTTTCTCTAGCACCTAGCTAGGGCACGGGCACCAAAGGCACTCTCCGTGCGGGAAACATTCATGCTGCTGCGCGGGTATGAGATACTACCAAAACATCATCATCATAAACCACAAGTAGCAAGACATCTATGTCACACCCCGTTTCCAAATCGAAATTTATATTATTTCCCCATACACACACGTGACGGAGCAGACAACATACGGATGGTTGGGCATACGAGCCGATATTAAACTTACATCCATAAATACAAGCGATAAATAATAATTGATTTACTTATTTATATATATGCACTCACGTACGTTTACATCCCCGTATTCTTAATAAACATAATTGTGCCTTACAAGTTTAGATACAAAAGCGAAATAAGTGTATACCTTTACGCTCTACAAAAAGTGGGCTATCACTTCAGGAATAACCGCAGCTCTCCCTACTTGGGTAACTCTGTGGAGTGGAGGAAAAAAAGGGTGAGCTAACGCGCTCAGTAAGAAATTACGCAAGCAAGTAGATAACTATACTACCTACATGCTTGTCATGCAGAAAATCCTTACTTTCTCAATCCCAATTGAATTCACAAAACCACACACGTATGCTTTCTCAAAGCCATGTCAATCACAAACGAATTTCTCAAAACACATGTTCTCATAAATCTGATTTAAATAAAATATGAGACAATTTAAAATCTCGAAAATTAAATCAGAATTCATATAAGTATGGAGACAAAGCAGAGCATATGGAAACAAATAGACATACGGCCATAGTCACTGGACTCCATGCCTTACGGGCCAGGTGTGCATGAATATCCCTGGATGGCTGAGATAGGGGGTCAGTCTACCCATCAGACACAAACAAAAAACACGGTACGTTGTACTCCATGTGTGTCCACACGGTACATTGTACTCCGTGGGCCCCAATATCTGAAATCAGCGAGATTAGGAGTGCCCGTCCAATGGGTCTTATCATCCCATCTCCAGCTATATCAATACTGAGTCTCCAAAAATGCACGTGCGGGTATATCAATCAGTGTGACACCCAGTTTACACAAGGCTCCAGCACGACTTTATCAAATCACGTACGAGGATCAGTGCAAGCTTACACAGCCTACACGACGTCTCCAAACACGATTTTATGCATATCACAAAAATCAAATTCTAGTGCGAGCAAAGCTCCAGCACGGTATTATGCACAAATCATGCAAAGTCTAGTGCGAGCAATGCTCTAGCATGACTTTAATCTCAAAACTGATAGATGACTCGATGCACATAAGAGGCATACAAACCAACCTCAACCACGAAAGGTAGTACCCACTTGAGTGAGAGAAAACATTTTCTATCAAATCACTCATCAAACACTTTTTATTCTGAAAACATTGCAATTTAATGCAGATAATCAAATTCAGAGCCATTCTATCACCACTTATTCACAAAACATGCTTATTCATGTAAAACAAATCAAAATATGCCATTTCGGCCATTTTCATATTTTTCGTACCTAAGGGCATTTTCGTAATTTTTCCATATTTGGGTACTATCGAAAAATTTCATATTCATACTCTATACAAAAATTTAGCTGTACGTAAACGACGATAAAATACATACAGCTATCTCTAAGAGCTTACGGAATCCCTTACCTCGAAATTGTCGACTGCGAATTAAATTCTTGATCTCTCCGGATCACGCAGTCTAATTGGTTCCGGATGTATTCTCGAAAGCCAAATCGTTCCTTGGTGGCACGTAAGTCGAGATCCGCTCGAGTTCGTACACGTCGCCTATCGTTTTTCCACTACACAATAATATATATTTAAACCGGTTAATTTTGGTCTAATATAAATTCAAATAATTATCCGAAAAATAAATCAACTGATTTTCAACCGCTTACCGGTCTATTGCTGTGCCGGGATAATATAGAATTTTTTTCCAATTTTTTTCTCTCTCCTTTGACTGAACCGGTTCAGACCGGTTCAGACTCTTCCACACTGAACCGGTCCGAACCGGTTCAGGTGCGTTTTGCTCGTCGCTGGCACTGCCGGCAGGTTTTCGGGGTGGTTCGGCCGCCGTTCGACGCGCCTCGGCCTGGGGAAGCCTCAGCTGGCTTCGCTCAGCCCAATTTGGCGCCGGTGTCGACGAATCTGGCTTTTCTCCCGCGGCCTTCTCCTCGTCGATCAGTCTTTTTCAGCGGTTTCACGGTCCGTCTGGCCGATCGGAGGCTCCCACGGTGTCGCTCGTCCTTCGCCGGTCGTTCCTCGTGCGTTTCCCCGGTCGTGGCTCGTCGGAGGTGGAAGGGTAGAGGGTCGGTCTTCGGCGTCTCTCTCTCCTCGCGATTTCGGATTTCAGCTCTTTTTTTTCTTTTCATTTTTCGTTTTTTTTTTTAACATATATATTATATTATATACAATATAATATAATATATATCAAAATATGCACAAATAAAATACATATAATAATACTAAAATAATCTTAAAAATTTTAAAATATTATAATAATAATAATAATAAAACAAATATTATTATTACAATATTTTATTCTCATTGTACAATTTATACACTAAAATTTTTATACTCTTGTACATATATTTTATTAAATTTATTTCCATAAATATATGTACATTCTATTCCATTTTATCGTATTTTTTTTATCCCTATGAAAATGTATTTTTTTCGATATTTTCGGGGTAAAATTGCCAAAAGAGGGTAGGTTTATCATTTTCGGACTAACTTCCCTTCTTGAACTCCTCATATTTTCGCATTCTGAGTCCATATTTTTGATCGTTTTAGCCTAATTTCATTCGGTTTATTTTGAATCTATCCGAACTCGTATTTCGATACTTTTAAACTTATCGATACCCAATTTAATTATTTGTACTTGAAATTGTATAATTTCTTCTTTATTACCCAATATATCATAATTACATATTTAACATGATATATTTTCAAAGACAAATACTAAATTCAGGTCTTACATTTTCTCCCCTCCTTAAAAAATTTGGTCCTCCAAATTGACCAAAACTCAGCTCTCGAACAGGTGGGGGTACTTTTCCCGTATCTTGCTCTCTAACTCTCAAGTAGCCTCCTCTGAAGTATGGTGTTGCCAGAGAACCTTAACCAACGGAATCGTCTTAGTCCGTAACACTTTGTCCTTCCTATCCAATATCCGAACTGGCTTCTCCACATATGATATATCTTCCTTTAATTTCAAAGGTTCATACCTGATCACATGTGATGGGTCCGGATGGTACTTTCGAAGTATGGACACATGGAAGACATTATGGATGCTTGCTAGCTCAGGGGGTAAAGCTAGCCTGTATGCCTTATCTCCCACTCGATCTAAGATCTCAAAGGGTTCGATATAACAGGGACTCAACTTGCCTTTCTTGCCGAATCTCATAATGCCCTTTGAAGGAGATACCTTCAAAAATACAGATTCACCGACCATAAACTCTAATGGTCTACGTCTCATGTCATAGTAGCTCTTCTGTCTACTCTGAGCTGTCCTCAATCTCTCACATATCAACTGGACAACCTCAGAGGCTTGCTGTACTAAATCGAGAGCAAAAATTTTCCTGTCACCTACCTCTTACCATCCGATCGGAGAACGACACCTACGGCCATATAGTGCTTCATATGGTGCCATTCCTATACTCGAGTGATAACTGTTATTATAGGCGAACTCTGCCAATGGCAAATGGTCATCCCAGGAGCCTCTAAAGTCCAAAACACACGCTCTCAACATATCCTCCAGAGTCTGAATGGTCCTCTCTGTCTGACCATCTGTCTGAGGATGGAAAGCTGTGCTAAAGTTCAACTGGGTCCCCATCGCTTCCTGAAAATGTTCCCAAAAGTGAGAAGTGAAGCGGGAATCCCGATCGGATACAATGCTCACCGGAACACCGTGTAGCCTCACAATCTCACGAACATACAGATTGGCCAAAGCACTCAGAGTATCTGTGGCTCTCATAGCCAGGAAGTGGGCTGACTTCGTCAATCGATCAACAATCACTCATATAGCATCATGGTTCCTCCGAGTCCTAGGTAACCCCATGATGAAATCCATGGTGACATGCTCCCATTTCCATGTCGAAATAGGTAGAGGCTGCAACAATCCTGTAGGCTTCTGATGCTCTACCTTAATCTGCTGACATACGAGACACTTGGCAACATATTGGACAATGTCCTTCTTCATACCGGACCACCAGTATACTTTTCGAAGATTCTGATACATCTTACTGCTCCCTAGATGTAACGTATACCGTGACGAATGCGCTTCTGCCAAAATCAACTGTCTCAACTCTGGGTCATTGGAAACACATATCCTACTGCGGAACCTCATTAACCCGTCACTACTCACATCAAAATCGGTTCCAATACCCAACTGAATCTGACTCGCCCAGTCAATACAACTCTGATCGACATGCTGGGCCTGCCTGATCCTGTCCATCAGATCCGGTTCCAATCTTAGGCTAGCCACAAAATAATTGGCGTCAGTATCAGAAAGGGTCACATCCAATCTGAGGCTTGCAAACTATTCCAACAGCTCGTGTTCCCTGACCATCATATATGATACCATCCTGAGACTCTTTCTGCTCAAAGCATCAGCTACTACATTCGCCTTTCCCAGGTGGTACAAAATCTCACAATCATAATCTTTCAGGAGCTCTAACCATCTTCGCTGCCTCATATTCAGTTCCTTCTACGAAAACAGATACTTGAGGCTTTTATGCTCAGTAAATACCTGAAATTTCTCACCGTACAAATAATGGCGCCATATCTTCAACGCAAACACAATGACGGTCAACTCCAAATCATGGGTCGGGTAGTTCTTCTCATGGACCTTAAGCTGTCGAGATCCATAGGCAACTACCTTCCTATTCTGCATCAATACACAGCACAGTCCCTGTCTCGAGGCATCTGTATATACAGTAAAGCCTCTTGAGCTAGTAGGTATGGTGAGAATAGGTGCGGTGGTCAGACGGTGCTTCAACTCCCGAAAGCTATGCTCGCAGGCATCATTCCACTCGAATGCTACATCCTTCCGAGTAAACTGAGTCATAGGAGCAGCCAATTTCGAAAAAACCTTCTACAAATCTCCTGTAATAACCAGCCAAACTCAAAAAACTAAGGATCTTCGTAACTGTCTTAGGTCTATCCCACTGGACTACTACCTCGATCTTAGACGGATCAACTGACACCCCGTCCTTCGATACTACATGGCCCAGAAATGAGATATCTTCCAACCAAAAATCACACTTATTGAGCTTGGCATACAACTGATTCTCCGTGAGGGTCTGTAAAACAATTCTCAGATGCTGCTCATGATCTTCCTTGGACTTCGAATATACCAGAATGTCATTAATAAAGACGATCACAAATCGGTCCAGGTATGACTTGAACACATCATTCATCAGAGCCATAAAAGCTGCAGGAGCATTCGTTAACCCGAAAGGCATAACCCTGAACTCATAATGACCATAACGGGTGCGAAAAGCTGTCTTGGGTACGTCTTCACTTCGAATTCTCAACTGATGGTACCCAGACTCAGATCAATCTTGAAAAAGATCTGTACTCCCCGGAGCTGATCCAATAGATCATCAATGCATGGCAATGGGTACTTATTCTTGATGGTAGCCTTATTCAACAACCGATAATCAATGCACAGTCAGAGGCTTCCATCTATCTTCTTCACAAATAGAACTGGAGCTCCCCAAGGTGAGACACTCGGTCTAATGAACCCTTATCCAGTAGCTCCTGTAACTGTTTCTTTAGCTCTTCTAACTCTACTGGTGTCATTCTATACGGTGGTCTCGATATGGGCTCAGTACCAGGTACCAGATCAATACAAAACTCCATCTCCCTGTCTGGTGGCAATCCTGGCAAATCATCCGGGAAGACATCAGGAAATTCCTTTACTATTGGAATATCACTCAACTCCGGACATACCTTATCCATATCGACCACGTACGCAATAAAACCTTCAAAATATTAATCATTCAGTTAGCACCAATATTAATTCGTTCTAATCATAACTACTACTTCTTTCATTTCTTCCCAGAAAATTTTACAATATGTTTCTCAGGTAGAGAAAACATTAGTTCCTTAGAATAACAGTCTAAGACATTATGATTTGCAGCCAACCAATCCATTCTCAAAATTACATCAAAATCATACATATTCAGCAGGATAAGATCGGCTGTCATGCTTTTATCTCTTACTCTTAATTTACAATCCTTACACATCATTTCTATCATTTGACCCTCTCTCATGGGTGTGCTGATAAACAGCCTATGACCTAAGGGTACAGGCGTCACAAAATTTGACAATTTAAATGCAAATGAGGGGGATATAAATGAATGCGTGGCACTAGGATCAATTAATACAAATGCTTCAAGATTAAATAACAAAACAGTACCTTTCACCACATCAGACGAAGCATCTGTTGTGTCCTGATCCAATGCATACACACGACCCTGGCCAACAACCTGTTTCCTCTTCTCTTCGACTGTAGCCTTCCTCCTCTGGGGTGGGGGTGCAATGGGAGCTCTCTGTGGCTCCTCTCTCCTCTATGGAATAGGGACTTCTGGCTCGGGGCAATCTTTGATCAAATGGCCCACCTTTTCGCATCTAAAACATGCTCCGGTTACCTGAAAACATCTCCTACCACTATGAAACTTCCCACAAAATCTACAGGGCTCAATGGTAGCTCGGGGCTCACCAATCACAATACCCCTCGTCGGAGTTGAAGCTAGCGGAACAGATGGCTTCACTATCTTACCCCGAAACTCTCCATACTTCGGTCGCTTCCTGAACGACCTCTTCCCCTCACTGAAACTGCGCTCATCAACAGTCCTCTTCTTATCTCTACTCAGTTTACCAAATTCAGAAGCGTGCAACTCGTAGGCCTGCTCACACAACTGAGCTCTACGCACTGCCTCCTCATATGTCACAATGTTGAAAGGAGCTAGTTTCACTTTGGTAGACGGTCTTAGCCCATCAATGAACTTACTGACCTTTCTTTCTTCACTGTTCATGACTTCCGGATCATACCTCCCCGAAGACGTAAATCTAGACTCATACTCGTCCATTGATCGACTACCCTGAGTCAAATTGGAAAACTCCAAACGTAACCGACTCCGTACAGTCTCTGGAATATACTGTCTCTGGAAGGCATCTAAAAAGACTTCCCAAGTCATAACCGGGTATTGGGCTCTCAAAATAGGCCGAGTAGATTTTCACCAATGCTTAGCATCACCATCCAATACAAATGCAGCAAAGGCTACCTTCTCGGTCTCTGAACACTCAAAATACTCAAACAACTTCTCGAACCTGTTCACCCAATCCTCAATTATCATCGGATCCTTAACCCCACTAAACGATGGTGGTCCAAACTTCTGGAACTGTCTGAACCTATCCATATCACAACCATTCCCTGTCTCATTAGCTCTCCTCTGCAGAGCTCTCTGAGGCTCTGCTGGGGCTGGTGGTGGTACTAGAGGTTTAACCGGTGGAGGTGCTGCCTCTGGCTGTACATGTGGGTGTGGTGGCGGAACATGTCGAGCAAAACTAGAGGGTTCAGCGGTGTCGGATGCAGGCATGGCAGTGGCTGTCTCGGCTCATACCCGGTAGACTCTCAAATCTAGCTATCGCTTGTCTCAATAATAGTGCCAAATCGCCCACAGTCCGCTCTAATCTCGCCACTCGGGCGTCAGTAGTCTCTGTCGGATCCTGGGAGACATGATCAGAAGATGACTCCGTGTGTCTCTCGGGCCTGTCTCTGTGCCCTCGAGATCTAGAACTAGAACCTTCCCCTCGACTGCGGTGTCTATCAGACATACTGATATTTTCATGCACACATAATCAATTTTGAGTATACTTACAGCCCGATATATACAATTGTATCTAAACAAGGCACAGTACCATAGGGATGTAAACTTTCCTAACGACAAATACTGACTCGTACTCAGACCAACCCTGCTCTGATACCAACTTCTGTCACACCCCGTTTTCAAATCGAAATTTATATTATTTCCCCATACACACACGTGACGGAGCAGACAACATACGGATGGTTGGGCATACGAGCCGATATTAAACTTACATCCATAAATACAAGCGATAAATAATAATTGATTTACTTATTTATATATATGCACTCACGAACGTTTACATCCCCGTAATTCTTAATAAACATAACTGTGCCTTATAAGTTTAGATACAAAAGCGAAATAAGTGTATACATTTACGCTCTACAAAAAGTGGGCTATTGCTTCAGGAATAACCGCAGCTCTCCCTACTTGGGTAACTCTGTGGAGTGGAGGAAAAAAGGGGTGAGCTAACGCGCTCAGTAAGAAATTACGCAAGCAGGTAAATAACTATACTACCTACATGCTTGTCATGCAGAAAATCCTTACTTTCTCAATCCCAATTGAATTCACAAAACCACACACGTATGCTTTCTCAAAGCCATGTCAATCACAAACGAATTTCTCAAAACACATGTTCTCATAAATCTGATTTAAATAAAATATGAGACAATTTAAAATCTTGAAAATTAAATCAGAATTCATATAAGTATGGAGACAAAGCAGAGCATATGGAAACAAATAGACATATGGCCATAGTCACTGGACTCCATGCCTCACGGGCCAGGTGTACATGAATGTCCCCGGATGGCTGAGGATAGGGGGTCAGTCTACCCATCAGACACAAACAAACAACACGGTATGTCGTACTCCATGTGCGTCCACACGGTACATTGTACTCCGTGGACCTCAATATCTGAAATCAGCGACATTAGGAGTGCCCGTCCAACGGGTCTTATCATCTCATCTCCAGCTATATCAATACTGAGTCTCCAAAAATGCACGTGCGGGCATATCAATCAGTGTGATACCAGTCTACACGAGGCTCCAGCACGGCTTTATCAAATCATGTGCAAGGATCAGTGCAAGCTTACACAGCCTACACGACGTCTCCAAACACGATTTTATGCATATCACAAAAATTGAATTCCAGTGCGAGCAAAGCTCCAGCACGGTATTATGCACAAATCATGCAAAGTCTAGTGCGAGCAACGCTCTAGCATGACTTTAATCTCAAAACTGATAGATGGCTCGATGCACATAAGAGGCGTACAAACCAACCTCAACCACGGAAGGTAATACCCACTTGAGTAAAAGAAAACATTTTCTATCAAATCACTCATTAAACACTTTTTATTCTGAAAACATTGCAATTTAATGCAGATAATCAAATTCAGAGCCATTCTATCACCACTTATTCACAAAACATGCTTATTCATGTAAAACACATCAAAATATGCCATTTCAACCATTTTCATATTTTTCGTACTTAGAGGCATTTTCGTAATTTTCCCATATTTTGGTACTATCAAAAAATTTCATATTCATACTCTATACAAAAATTTAGGTGTACGTAAACGACGATAAAATACGTATAGCTATCTCTGAAAGCTTACGGAATCCCTTACCTCGAAATTGTCGACTGCGAATTAAATTCTTGATCTCTCCGAATCACGCAGTCTAATTGGTTTCGGATGTATTTTCGAAAGCCAAATCGTTCTTTGGTGGCACGTAAGTCGAGATCCACTCGAGTTCGTACACGTCGCCTACCGTTTTTCCACTACACGACAATATATATTTAAACCGGTTAATTTCGATCTAATATAAATTCAAATAATTATCCAAAAAATAAATTGACTGATTTTCGACCGCTTACCGGTCACTGCTGTTCCGGGATAACACTGAATTTTTTTTCGAATTTTTTTCTCTCTCCTTTGACTAAACCGGTCCGAGCCGGTTCAGGTGCGTTTTGGTCGTCGTCGACGCTGCCGGTCGATTCTCGGGGTGGTTCGGCCGCCGTTCAACGCGCCTCGGCCTGGGGAAGCCTCGGCTGGCTTGGCTCAGCCCAATTCGACGTCGGTGTCGACGAATCTGGCTTTTTCTCCAGCGGCCTTCTCCTCGCCGATCTGTCTTTTTCGACGGTTTCACGGTCCGTCCGGCCGATCGGAGGCTCCCACGGTGTTGCTCGTCCTTTTCCGGTCGTTCCTCGCACGTTTCGCAGGTCGTGGCTCGCCGGAGGTGGAAGGGCAGAGGGTCGATCTTCGGCGTCTCTCTCTCCTCGCGATTTCGAGTTTCAGCTCTTTTTTTTTCTTTTCGTTTGCCCTTTTTTTTTTCTAACATATATATATATTATATTATATACAATATAATATAATATATATCAAAATATCCACAAATAAAATACATATAATAATACTAAAATAATCTTAAAAATTTTAAAATATTATAATAATAATAAAACAAATATTATTATTATAATATTTTATTCTCATAGTACAATTTATACACTAAAATTTTTATACTCTTGCACATATATTTTATTAAATTTATTTCCATAAATATATGTACATTCTATTCCATTTTATCGTATTTTTTTATCCCTATGAAAATGTATTTTTTTTCGATATTTTCGGGATAAAATTGCCAAAATAGGGTACATTCCCGGTTTATCATTTTCGGACTAACTTCCCTTCTTGGACTCCCCATATTTTCACGTTTTGAGTCCATATTTTTGATCGTTTTAACCTAATTTCATTCGGTTTATTTTGAATATATCCGAACTCGTATTTCGATACTTTTAAACTTATCGGTACCCAATTTAATTATTTGTACTTGAAATTGTATAATTTCTTCTTTATTGCCCAATATATCATAATTACATATTTAACATGATATATTTTCAAAGACAAATACTAAATTCGGGTCTTACAATCTACCACACAGAGAGTCAAGTGCTACAAGGGCCCTACGTACTGGCGCTCAAGTGGTGGAGCCGGAACATCACAAGAAGTAACCATGCATGAAGCCGATAGTCTCAAAAATACTTTTCCCTTTTCTTAAATAATTTTGAAAATGTCAAAAGTTTCTTCAAAAGCATAAGTATGAGATTACAAACCATCATAAAACTTTCATGCATTTTCATACTTTAGGAAATTCATTTCATAAACATAAATGTACTTGGTGAACATTTCATAAAATGAAAACATGTTTCGTAAATCGTTCCATAAGTATGAAAACAATCATAAATCATTTCAAAATATAATATTGCTTCATAAAAATCTTTTTATCAATGTAATGAGTGTTCATTATCAGAATTAAATTAAATTATATCCCCTTACCTCGATTTCTCTGTACAATCTAATCTTTTTCCAAATGCTAAGATTTCGCTCAGTCCGATTTGCTCCCAATTCGGTCCTCTGGAGCTGTAATTAATCACAAATCGCTTATTATTATTTCTTATAAACACGTACGCAATGTAATTTCACTTCAGATAAAATTTTAGACCCAATTATTTTTATTGGGTCTTTTAGTCCCTTAATGCGCCTACCTCTATCCTAAGTCTGTTTCAATTACCTTATTCAATCCTTAAAATCCATTTAATTATTTAGGCTCAATTAAAATTTATGGGTCGTCCATTAGGTTATTAACGAGTTTAGGCCGATTGTTACATAAGCTAGGCCGATTATAGACGTTTAGCTGACATACATGGTCTACTATCACCATCACGTCATTTTAAACATTTTCTAATTTCTTTGGATAGTTCATAATATCTTTTACGGTAGTCAATTTTCTAATTTCGGTTATAACGCAATTTATATGAAATTAATCCGAAAATTATGTAATTAATTTCTAACTCGTATATTTATACAAGTGGTAGCAAGTGAGATTCGCTTACCCAAGATTTCATGATAACACATAAATCGAGACTGTATCGATCTCTCGTTCATCGCCCATTGTCATGCTACACACACATATTTCCAAACCGGGTCAATTTCATTCAGATATAAATTTAAATAATTTTTCTAAAAATTTAAACAGTCTTTTTAGACCGTTTACCGATCTACCATCAAACCGAAACATCTCTGAAATTTTCCTCTTCCTTTTCCTTTTTTCCTCTTTTTCTTTTTCTTTTCTTTTTCTTCTTCTACTTTTTTTTGGTTGAACCGGTTCGGACCGGTTCAGCCCGGTTCAGTCTGGTTCGGTTCTCTCCTTCGCCTTTCGAAGCTTCGTCGATTGGTTCTTCGCCTGCTTCCTCCTCTGGCAGGTCCGCGAGGTCGTCCAGTGGACGGATCTGGTGTCTATTTCGCCAGGATTGACCGAAAAGTGGCTGGTCCGACCCCTTTTCCCTTCGGCCTCGCTGCCGATTTCTTCTCTTCGCTGTTGACGGTGTTTCCAGTCGATTCACCCATCAGTGGGTCCGCCTGCGCCTGGGGAACATTCGACTGGTGGTGGTCGGGGCTAATCGATGTCGATGACCACCGAATCTCCCTTTTTTTCCTCTCGTTTTCGTCTCTCTTTCTCTCGCCGTTCGTCGTTTCCTCGCCAGATTTCGGCGGGGTCAGCGTCGCGGTGTCTTCTCTGTCTCTCGGCCTCTCACTTGTCTCCTGTCTTCGTCCTCTTCTTGCCGGCAGCCTTTTTTTTCGCTTCGTGTGTATTTTTTTTTACTTTATATTTTTTTATTCTTTTAATATATATTATATATTATTTATTTTTTTTTAAATTACATTTTCAAAATAACAAATAACAAATATATTTTTGTATTTATTTTTAAATACATTTTCAATTTAACAAATATATATATATATATTTTCTTATAACACATTTTCATGTAATTTTATTGTCTAATTAACTACAAAAAATTTTTGCGGTGTTTACACGTTATGAGATAGCCCGACGTCACTGGAGAAAGATTGGCTGGAGAACCGACTCGGAGACCGCTGTACCAACACTACCATGGTTGAATCGGTTCGAACCAGTCCAGACAATAATGTAATGGCCGAATCGGTCAAAAAATAAAGAAAAGAAAAGGAAAGGAAAGAAAAGAAAGAAAAAGAGAAAATTTGGTGTCTCGGTTTAAGGATAAACAAGTAACAAAGGCCGTACAGGCCGTTTTGATTTTTTAAAAATTAATTTAAAATTTTATTAGACCGAAACTAACCCGATTTCGATATCTATACGTGTAGCACAAAGAGAGACAATGAATATGAGTTCGGCCAAGCTCGGTGTATATATGCTCTACGCTCAGAACCTGTAAACCGAGTAAATGAACCTCACTTCATCAACTTGTATTAGCATACGAGGTAAGTAAGTTTTACTTACTACAACAGTTATAACATTTTATTTAATTAAATTGCATGGGCTATGATTAAATTCATAATTAATAAATTCAAATAGGAAAATGAAGAACTGATTTCCATATGAGATAGCATATTATGTAATTAAATTGCATAAGTTATGAATGAAATTCATAAATAATGAATTTAAGTATGAAATCCAAAATTTGCTAATTAAATTCATAAATAATGAATTTAATTATGAAGGTGAAAATTTGAAAATGTTCAAGGATTTCATAAATAATCAGATCTAATGACTTACTGATAAATTATAGAGTGATAAGAAAAAATTCTGTACAAAATTTTGGGTTAGTAGTTCTCTTTTAAGATGTAAAGAAGCATCATATGAGATAATTTTGAACTTAAAAAATTCTAAGTTAAATCCATAGATGCAATGTAACATCATATAGAGTAAATTTAAGTCCTCAATCAGAAATCAGATAATGTTTGAGGATTATAAGTGTGAAAGAATATGTCATTAGATTATTGATAAGAATATGCAATTGAGTAGTGATCATTAAGATGCGGAGTAGCACCATGAGGTATAAGTTAATTCCATAGATGCGTAATAGTATCATATGGAATAAAATGAGTCATAGAACATAAATTGAAGAATGTTCAAGGACTATGTGTCTAGGTATGAATGATTGATGAAATAATTGAAATTTCGATTTATGAAAAGACTGATTGATTTGGATAAGAATATCGAATGGATAAGTGATCTTTAGGGTGCAAGGTAGCATCTTAAGGTATAAATTAATTCCTTTGAAGCAAGGTAGCATCATACGGATTAATCGGGTCCTAAAGCAAGAATCAAATGATGTTCAAGGATCCTAAGTGTTATAACTATGTGGAAATATCGGTGATAAAATTATCAAAAAGGATATATTCTGATGTGAACTTTGTTTTATATTACACTTACATCTTGATGCATGATATGAGTTTTTTAAGATTTAGAAAGCTTGCATTGGTTTATACTTTCATTAAATGAACTTTAAAATCTCACTTATAGCATGTTTTGAAGTATATGAGACATACGTCTCTATGTTTTGATTTTAAACTAACTCTGCTTTTATTCCCATTTTGATTTGAATTGATTTCAAAACACAGATTCGAATAGCTTTTACAACTAAATATTTTTTCTTAGTTGACATGCAATAATAGTTAGACATGACCATTTTTTCCTCATACTAGCAAGATATATAATAGTTAGCAATGATGTAGCCTACTATTGGTAATATAAATAGCAATGTTTCGACCTCTGCTGATGAGGTATATGATAGTTAGCAATGTTTCGGCCCCTGCTGATAGCGTATATAATAGTTGACAATTTTGGGCACTGCTGACGGGTTATAATAGTTAACAATGGTCATGTATTTTGAGATTTTGATATTTCCCTGATTATGAGTTAAAATAGTTATCATATGAAATGTGTTTTAGATTTTGATATATTTTTTAAATGTGTTATGATATGTAAAATGTGTTTTGAAATGTGAAATGCAGTTTGAATTGTGAAATATGTTTTGAAAAATGTTTTACAACATGAACACAGTTTATAGAACATATCCTAACGATATGAAATAAATATAGTGTGGACCTTACTAAAGGGGATGGTAATAGTTAGTGATGTGGTCCCAACTGATGGGATAAAATAGTTATTAGTGTCCCTGCTAATGGGTTAGAATAATTAGCAAATATAATAAGAAATACGTTTCGAATTGTGAAAAGTGTTACGGAATATGAACTACGTTTCAAATTGTGAAGTGTGTTTTGGAATAAGAAATGCATTTCAAATTATAGGGAGTGCTATGAAATATGAACTACGTTTCAAATTGTGAAGTGTATTTTGGAATATAAAATACATTTCGAATTATAAAGTGTGTTTTAGAATATGAAATATGTTTCGAATAAGAAATATGTTTCGAATATGAAATATGTTCTGGATAAGGAATATACTTTTATATGAGTTATGTTTCGAATAAAGTATGTTTCAATATATGAATATATGTTGATATGTGATATGTTTTGGATTATGTGGTGTGATTTTAGAAAATGAATGTATTTTGAGGATAAATGTGAATGTAAGCAACTTCCACGTTTGGAGTGCATTAAACTTCGGTTTCTGCATTTAACTATGTTTTCGAATTTCGAACCTTCATGAGTGTATTCAGTTCCTGTTGGTCAAGTTTGATGAGCAATCGAAGTGTTTCAAAATGCCTCTATGCCTGAAAGACTTAACAACATCTAGATAATGTTCTAGTTCGTAAACCAAGGAAAAATATATCCTTCGATAAGTTTAGAAATGTGATTCGAATAAGTGAAAAAAAGAACGATCAAATGTGAATGTGTTAGACATACATTAGAATTTAGTATCTTATATGCTATTACCTCTGTGCTTGTGTGGTTTGCTTACTGAGCTCCCCAAGCTCACCCCCTTATTATTCCATCATAGGTCATATTAGAGGTGTATTAGCATCGACTTCGAAGTTAGTGCTTCAAAGATCTCGCAGTTCATATCGGTATACATTTATACTGTTTAGTTGTGTTTATTTTCAAATAGTTACCTTTCAGTACATGGGTTGGGATGTGTATTAGGAAAGTTAATTATTGTATTATGGGATGTAAATGAAGTAATGTAGACAATAAGATCATTTTTAATGATTAAGAAAGTAAATACAAAATCAACTATTTTGTTGATATAAACTGTTATACTTTATATCTTACAGGTTGGGTATGATCGAGTGTAAGTCGTTATGTTGCCGAAATTTTATCAAAATAGATAATTGCATCTCAACTTATTAAATGAAAATTAATAAAAAATCAGATTAGGACTTTAGGTTCAAAACCTTAAACCAAGTTAGGTAGTTTAAGACCTAGAAACATTGTAGGACTATACTCACATGACAAGTAAGTGTTAAAAAAATAAAAAATTTAGCCTAAATTTTTATACTTATGCAATAAGTTACTGAAAAATCACATCTTTCGAGTCATGACATTGGTCGGGTAGTGTGGTTGGTTGTAGGTGGGATTTGGGGGCTTTATTTCGGGTGTGGAAGGCATAGTTAAGTGAGGATGGTTCAGTGGAGTTGGATATTGGGGTTGATTAGAAATAAGTTTGTCTATGGTGGTTATGCAGTTGTATTTTGGGTGGGGGTGGAATTGGGCATGGCGATGAAGGGGTGTAATCAACTCGATTTGAAACTATCTAGTATCAGGCTCGATCTTGACTCGACTTGAAAATTTGCTGCTCGAACATGGCTCGATAGGTTTAAACTTAACTCGTTGATTCAATTTGTCATTTTTCACTAATTATTATAGGGTAAAATAGTAAATTAATAATAAAATATTAAAAAATATAAATTAAAAAAATATCGATTAAGCTCGTAAACTGTTCGAGCCGAGTATTAAAAAGCTAAAACTCAATTCTACTCGTTACTCGAATAACTCAAGCTCAAATTCGGTTAAAAAATAAACGAATCAAATTTGACTAACCATAAAGTCAAACTCGAATAACTCACGAGTAACTTGAGTTATTTATAACTTTAGGGGTGAGAGGTGCTACGTTAATGCAAAGTTTAAGATAGTGGGTAGTGTGGTGTCGCGGTTATAGGTAAGTGGTTGAGTGGAGGTTCGGTCGTGATGAATGGGGCAGTGGGTGTTTTCTGGTGGTGAATGGGGCTATGTGGCTTGTGTGTAAAGGTTGCTTAGGTGGTGGGGTTTTGGCCTTTTGGCGATTCAGAGTAGGTGGTTGAAGGTTTTTGTTCCTCTCTGGGTAGTGCTCCATTTTTCTCTTTTAGTGTGGTGAGTTTCTAGTTAAGGGGATCTGTGTGTGGCAGCGAGAGACTGGTGGATCTTGGATAGTTCTGGTAGCAATGAGGGTTAAGGGGTTGCTGTAGTTGGATGTAACCATGGGGAAATGGGATTAGGGTGGTTAGCTGATTAACACTGTGATGGGAGACTGGCTTTGGTTGTTGTGATTAGGCCTCGTTGCATGTGAAATGAAGCCCATCACCTGCTGTTGGTGCCATGCAACGCACCAATTGTCTCTTATTTTACACAGAAATAAAAATAAATAAATAAATAGATTAGCAACAAAATAAAAAAGGAAAAAATAATAATGTTGGACAAAAAGGAATTTGGGTTTTTAAGCACATAAAGCCTAATTAAGTCCCATATAAAATTAAAACCACTTCGAATTTTGTTTTGAAGTTTTTCGAATTCCTCAAACAAAATTAAATGTCTACAATATAAAAAGCAAATTGATTTAATTCTAAAAAAACCAAAAAAATGTCCTCTTAATTAAGAGCAAGGTATATTATTTTGTAAAAAAAAGGATTTTATTTACATCAATGCAAAATAAATTTAATTTTATATTTTTTACATTTTATAAACTATTTATATTTTTTTATTAAATTATTGAATCTTAAATTCTTAAATTCTATTCTCGTCAAGTAAAATTTTAATTTAATTTATTTTTTTGTTTGACACTAAAATAATTAAATCGTTAATATATATTAAAAAAATTTATAATAAAAGTATTAGATTGACTTAAAATTTTACATACTTAAACTCGAGATAAAATTGGAATTTAGAATTTATGATCAATGTAAACAAGCTACAAAATTTAAGAAATTTAAGGATTAAATTAATGAAATATAAAAAATATAAAAAATATAAAAAGTTTCAGCAATTAAAATGGTGACAAGGGGTGATAGTAATACTACTGTATAATAGGACGGTGTAACTTATTTGAAGCGAAGAAACCTAGCTAGTAGATTAGTAGATTTAGGTTGCCTAGCTCAATAGCAAAATTAAGTGCTTATATAGATAAATATATATTAATGTTACATTTTATATCTTATTATCGTTATTGTTATATCTGCATCTAAATAAATATTTTACCATGTTAATGATTTCTCAAGATTGATCGATGTTAAGTTGTGCTAATCATCAATTTTGGGATATCAAACTTTTCAGAAAATAAAAAGATCAGATTTTTAAGGCCTATTACGACGCTAAAGTCAACAAAATGTTTGAATGAAGACGAGGCAAGATTAGAGATGTGGTAGTTTCTAAATTAGAGTAGGCTTAGGGATTTTTGTATTTTTGTTGCTACCCATACGTGCAGGATGGGGTGCTCTGGTAGCCCAGCACTACACAACTTGCTAGAGCCATAGGTCGGTTACGACTGACTTGGTTAGGTCGGTTGCGACTGACTTGGTTAGGTCGTTCTTATCCCGCCTCAAAGCAAGCAATATTACTACGAGTAGAAGGTTTTCTGTATTTACCTCTTATAAAGACAATTGTATTAGAGGATAATTAGACTTTGGTGAACAATATTGTGATTTAATCTTGAAGATCTCATTTAATTGTGATCTTTTATATTAGAGTTTTTTTTTTTAGTTTATAAAAAGATATTAGAGAATAAAAAATTCAAATTTTAAATTTAATTTTTTTAAATAAGTAACAATTATTAAATAAAACTTTAATTATTATTTTATCGTATCTTTGTCTTTAATTATGAATTTATCTTGCTATTGATTGACTTATGGAATAAGTGGATTAATAGTGTATAATGTGGTTGTCGTTGGATCTTACCAACCGACTTTATTTTGGATCTATGGCATGTTTTAGTTATGATATAATATAATTTATTTTAATTTCAATACCATGATAATTATTTTTATCATTATTATTGTTTTAATTTTATCAAAATTAATATCGATATCATCTAAATGAATTATTAAGTTTATACTCAATTGCAAATTTCAGTGTGTTTATCTCTCCCTATATATAACATAACATTTTATACATCATGTATTCATCAAAACAAGTGAACTTAGGAAAATTTATTTCTGAGTGTTGAAATAGTTATAGTGGTAGGCATGCTAAGTTGTTTTTCCAAATTATACTCCCTCCTTCGGTCCTTCCGTCCCCTGACTACAACTTCAATGTATTAACTACGCCATTGCAATTTTTTTTTTTCCTCCACACTTCAAAAGGAAAAAAAAAAAGTATAGCAATCATGGATTTCAACTTGACCAAAAAAATTAAAATTTTCAAGGAGAAAAGTAGAAATAATTGTGCATGAATCATGATGGTGATGTGATCGGATAGTTCATGTTCGCCCACACCATTTGACCCCACATGTCCAAGCATCATGTTGCAGAGGACAAACGGGACCCATTCTCATGTATAAGAATAAAATTTTCCCCAAAAACAAAAATAAAATAAAAAAGGAAAGAAAAATTTTCTTACCATGGAGTTCTCGTGGGGACAGATTCTGAAAAATGGGGAGATTTTAGAGCAGTGGCAAATTGTGGGTCCATTAGAAAGATCATATTTTGAAAGGGCCCCACACCAAAGATTTCATGCTAATATAAGTATTTGCTTTCAGGACCCCCTTTTATTTATTTTATTTTCTGTTTACCCTCCTTTGCATAGCTTCTGAATTTGTGGTCCCTATTTTTTCTCTCTCTCTTTTTTTTCTTTATAATGCTTAAATTTCTAATTATTATGCTTGCCTTGTTTATGAAAAAAAAGAAAAAAAATCTTTTTATACCCTAACTGGTCTTCTTATTTGATTTCAAAATTGACTAGAAACCTTTTTTTTCATCTTTTTAATGGATTGGTTTACTCTGAATTGCTTTCAAAATTTTACATGGAAACTCGAAATTTAATACTATTGGTTCATGTGATTTTTAAAAAAAGAAAAAATTTTAATAAATTTAAAAATTCAAATCTTAATTTTTTATTATTTTCTTTTATAATTGGATTAGAATCCCTTTTATACATAAAGAATTATAGATATCTTTTATTTTCAGGCTAATCAAAATAGGTGGATTACCATGTTTTGACCTGTGATTAAAAATAAGACTACTAAGTTCTTTGATGGGATTTCCTTTGTTGTTTATCTTTAATTAGCTAGGCAATGGGAAGACCAAGATGGTAAAATTAATTAATCATCTTTTGATTATTGGCAAGTTAATGTCGCCATCATTAACTATAAAAGAGTAAAGGTGTGGAGTTGAGGCTAAACTTGGCTTTCTTGGATTGGAAAAGAGAAGATCTGAAGATTTACAATTATTGCCAAAACTTAGTTTAAATTTGCTAATTAAGCCAATAATTTATTGGTCCCACATGGGGTGCTTAAACCAAGTTTAAGCCCTTTGACAATGAAAGAATACCTAAACATTAAACCATTTTCAGTAGTACTTCTTTCAAATGGAATGAAAATCTTTTCCTAATACTAATAGTAATTGGTATCTAAATATAATTATTATGAAATTATAATTGTTGTGGGTAACGAAATCTGATAAAATTTTAAAATTTTAAAGATAACTCGAGAGATATGATTAAGGAAAAATAGACACGCATAGACGCACAATCCTGCATTTCACTATCGAAAATAAACTTAGACCACGTGACGTTAAACTGTATGCCACATGACACATCTGAAGCACCACATGGCGCGAGCAAAACGCGCCATGAGGCGTATTGGGATGTACTCTCCCGCATGTAGGCGGGAGGATACACTCCCGTGCAGTAGGCAGAAGAGTCTCCCACTTACTAGCTTGTACGTGGCGCACCCTCATGCACTTGAAACTCAGGCACAGAAAATTTATTAAGACGATTTTATCCCTAAATATTTTTTATTATGTAGGACCCGTAAAACAGTAAAAAACATTTAATTAGTGGATAAATACGTAATTAAAGGTGGAACTAATTCCTATAAATAAGGGTTAGGTATGATTTATGAGAGAGGACTCTATTCTGTTTAGCATCGGAGTGCTTACATAGGAAAAAATCTATGCGTCCCTCTGATTGTTCTTTTTCTTGTAAAACCTTTTGATGGCATGTGGCATAGAGATAAAAGTGAAGACGTCAGCAATACATCACTGTTGTGATTAAGCAACAACAATTGGCGTCGTCTGTGGGAAACAAAAAAAAAAAGCTTTTTGTTTCTACAATAATGATGAGGACACGATCAACAATAATGATGAGTGATGGGAATGAGGATATTGTGAGTTCTCCAATTGGTAACTTGGGCCATGAAGCTCAAGGAGAGAGAGAGGTACTCGTGAACACAGTCTCTATGGCAGAATTTGAAGCCATAAAGAAGCAAGGAGAAGAGACAGCCCAAGCATGACGGGTTATGGTTGACTTGTTTAAGGGTCCATTCCCGCAAATGAACTGGCCTCTGAGTGTTCTAAACCTGGTAGGAGAAGGAAGCAAAAGGACGTGTACTTCAACCGTAGGAATTAAAGCGAGGGTTTAGCGTCAGAGTCTAACGTCAAGGTTTGACGTGAGGATCTGACATTAGGGTTTGGCCTGAGGATCTGGTGTCAGGGTTTGGCGTGAGCATTTGACGTCAGGGTTTGGCCTAAGGATCTAGCGTTAGGGTTTGGCGTGAGCATCTGACGTCAAGGTCTGACTTGAGGATCTGGCATCAAGGTTTGGCTTGAGGATCTGGTGTTAGGATTTGGCTTGAGGATCTGGCTCAAGGTTTGGTATAAGGATTTGGCGTTAGGGTTTCGCTTGAGGATTTGGCGTCAGGGTTTTGCCTGAGGATCTAGCATCAGGGTTTGGCTTGAGGATCCAGCATCAAGGTTTGACCTAAGGATCTGGCGTCAATGTTTGGCTTCAGGATTTAGTGTCAGGGTCTAGCTTGAGGATCTGGCGTCAGGATTTGACCTGAGGATCTGGCGTCAGGGTTTGACCTGAAGATCTGGCGTCAGGGTTTGACGTGAGGATTTGGCATCAAGGTTTAGCACGAGCATCTGGCGTCAGGGTTTGGCGTAAGGATCTGACGTCAGGGTTTGGCTTGAGGATCTAGCGTCAAGGTTTGGCGTGAGGATGTGGTGTCAAGGTTTTGAGTGAGGGTTTGGCGTGAGTATCCAGCGGCAGGGTTTGGCGTGAGGTTGCAGGAGACCTTGTGCGTAAAGCTGCTGTAGACTTGAAACGTCAGGGTATTGGAGAGCTATGGCGTCAGGGTGCGGAAGGCCCTATGCGTGAGATCGCGAGGGGCCTGAAACGCTAAGGTATTAGAGATCTTGGGAGTCAGGGTGTGGCAAGTTCCAGATATTTGAATACGGGAGATCCTTGGCTCTAGACCGCTAATGGCCTGCAAGGTCCTACACTTGAAGGACAGACTCGAAAATGGATCCAACTTGGAATCCTGAAACAGAAATGGTAAAATTTTCACCTTAGACTCATCAAAAGCAAACTCATAATCTACAAGGTAAGGGAAAAGAGGTTGTTGATTGTGATCAGGCTTATTCATGTGACACCAACAAGGTACAAAATAGGCTACAGATATGAAGAAAATGATGAAACAAATCTTGGAGGAGAAAAATTTAGTTTCGACTTAAGAGAATCAGAGGAGATGAGTCTCGTTTAGTACAATGATCATGGGAAAACCATTGCCTCCAAAATTCAAGATGCCACAGATAACGACATATACTGGGAGGATTGACCCTTATGACCACATTCAGAATTATGAGTCGTTAATGCTACTGCATGGATGAGAAGATGAGATAATGTGTAGGGCATTCTCGTTAACTTTAATTGGTCACAAGCTGAAATGGTTCAATAGTTTGGTAGAACAGTCCATTTCATTTTTTGATCAATTGAGGAGTGAATTTCTAAAAGCTTTTGTGATAAATAGCCAGAAAAAGAAAGAAGCCACTTATCTGCTTACCCTGAGACAAGGGAATAAGGGAATAAAGAATCACTGAAAAGTTATGTAGATCGATTCTGTAATGCTACTCTTGAAGTGCGAGATCTATAAGCTAGAGTAGATGTGACAGCTATGCTACAAGTGACAATGTAAGACCCACTTTTTATTATCTGTTGATGTATTTTCTTATGATTCATGTGATGTACATTTCCACATATTAATTGAATCATAAGAAGAGTTTTGACTGAATTAAATTTGCAAGTAGAATAAAAATGAAATCTCGGTGAACGTCGGAAGTAGCCAAATACGGATCGAAATGGCCACAGGCCAAACGGAAAGGATCGAAAATGAAGTTAACCGAAAATACGAAATTAAATAAGAAAATATGGTGGATGTATGAAGGAAAGTCAGGTTAATTTGGTTCCGAAACAAGTGCAGGGGTAAAACGGTCAAAGGATCGAAATTCGGGATAAATTCGATAAGAAAAATTTAATTAAAAATAAGGATTTAGGATATCTTGATCAATAATGAGGAAATTATATAATTTCGAGTCCAATTGATCAAGATTCAAAATTTTTAGAAATATCGAAAAGTCACCCAGGATAATATCTCGAAAATACGGAGAAATTATACTGAAAAAAGATTAAAAATATAATAAATAAATTAAATAAAATTAAATAAATTTAATTGGAATAAAAAATTGATTTTTGTAGATATTTTAAAATATAATTGACTATTTTAATGATTATTTTAATAATAAAATAATTTATAAATAATAATAATATTAGAAAAAAAGAGGAATCTGAAAATCGGGATAAACTCGAAACAAAAACCGAAAACGACCCGTGAGGAAACCGAGACCACCGAGGGAACACCGGCGACCGACGATCGCGTGGACATCGGAGACGCGCCGTTAGGTGATCGGAAACCGCCGATCGGAGAGAAGGAAAAGTCGAGGAGAAACGGGCCGATTCCCGACGAACCATGGCGGCTAGGCTTGAACGGAGGCCACTGACGAGTTCAAGGGGAGGATCCGATTCTTTTGAGACCGGTATTGACCGACAAAATCGTCGAAAATGCCGACGACGACAAAAGACTGAAACGACACCGTTTGGCTGGAGGGAAAAGGAAGGAAAGGGAAGGAAAAAGAAGGAAAAGGGGAAGGAAAGGAAAAGAAAGGAAAAGAAAAGAAAAGAAAGAAAAAAAAAAGGGAAGAAAATTTACCGGAGACGACTCGAGATTCGGGTAAGTTGGTCGAGGGTCGAGATTGACCTACGCGTAAATTTCAAAAATTTAATTAATATTATATTTAATGAAAAATAACCCGAATTTACCTAATTGTGTAGTTTTTCGATAAAGCCCAAACGAGAGCCGATTGAGCTCCGATTCTCGTACCACGCATCATATTGGGTAAGTATATTTTAATTACAATAATATGAGTCCTTCAATACAGAGTTTCGATTATTTTACGGAATTTACGGATTAATTTTGTATAAAAAAGAATATTAATCGGAATTGCAACGTAATTACCGTAAATAGTATACAGGCTATCCAATGAGTTTGGAACGAAGCCTGATGATTATTGGTAACTCGAATGAGCCCAGTAAACCCGAAGAAGGGATTTAATAAGTATAAACGGGCTGAAAATAGGTCGATGCCCATTAAGGTGCAATTGGGCCCAATAAAGTAAAACCGGCCCAGTACGTTAGATTCGATCAGTAAATGTGATATACTGATAAAGATAATTGAATTGACCCCAATTATGTGGTTATATGCAGTTTCATAGACTTAGTTGACGCCCAGTTGGATTGAGAGATCGAGTATTATTGAGACGAGATAAGGTTGTGCGTTATTCCAGGTAAGAAAATTTTGTAGGCGCATAGAGATTTCTATACGTATTTTTGAGGGGATTTACAGGGTCTAAAATTTTTTAAAGCATCTAGAAATGAAATAATAATTTTTACAAAAAACCGGGGCATGGGTGAATAAAGGAAAAAGACGATATTGCATATGGGAGTAAAATTTATAAAAAGGGTAGTAAGGCAGATAAATTGCATGATTATCATGTTTTAATTTTTATATGAATGTATTGCTTTGATTTAAGCAAATATACACATAGGTTGGCTGTTGATTTCATGAATTATACGAAAGGGTACCGGTTTATACCGGTTACTATTTTAAAAAATATTTTATCAAGATTGAGCCACCTATCATATTTATACGAGTAAAAAGAGTGCTAGAGTCTTACTCGCACTAAATTTTATTGATTTATTACTCATGAAAAGCCGTACTGGAGCATTGCTCGTACGAAAAATTTGTGTGTGCACAAAACCGTGCTGGAGCTTCGCTCGCATGAGATTTTAGATATCATGATATGCATAGCGTCGTGCTGGAGCTTCGCTCGCACTAGACGTGAGTTGACATGCATATAGTCGTGGGAAGCCTCCTGTGGACTGTGTCGCAGAGAGTTAAGATGCTCGCACGTATACTTTGAGACATGGGTTGGTTATCGACATAGTATTGTGGTGGATAAGACCTACGGTAGGCACCCTCAGACTATGATATGGGTCCACGGAGTACGTTGTACCGTGTATGTCACACGGAGTACGCTATACCGTGCAATCATGATGACTCGATGATGTTACTTGATATTCTGGTGGGTAGGAATTGACCCCACCTCCCGATGCAGTTGTGATGCCCCGCACACTGGGATCCGTGTAGCCTGAGATCACAGGGACAAATTATGGTCATAGTCCTCGATTTTTCATACAGTAACTTGCATGCCTCACATGATATCATACGGTCTGAATAGACCAGGACAAACCTGAAGGAGGGGTAAAGTCTCGATTTATGTTTTTTAAAAGAGAATTGATTTAATAAATCAAGGTATTCCCGAGAAATGGGTTTAGCCTTGATATAGTTGTTTTGTGATAAAATAAATAAATTTTTAACGCGATGAGTTTATGATAAACACAAATAAGTTTTTAATGTGATGAGCATGAGATGTCATACATGATGATTTTTCCATGTTTGTTATATATCGATTTCATGATTTCACTTATATGATATATATATATATATATGTGGCATCGTTTTAATCTTACCTCATGCTCTAAATGTAAACGATTTTATATCATGACATTATCAGCACGTAGATAGTATAGTTATCTACCTGCTTACATTATTGCCTTACTGAGCTGTTTATGCTCACCCTTTCATTTTTCACCCTCCACAGAGCATCTACATTAGTCGAGAGCGGGTAGAGACTGCATCCTTGGTTGTCCGCTGCTCCCATCGCGAATCAGGTATACACATCGTACAGTTTTGTATCTAAACAAATAATAGCACAATTTTGTAACGAATATAATTATGGGGGATTGTAAATAGATGAAAACATATGTATATATAGTTGTATAATATATGTACTTATTATTACATTGTTTGAAATTCTAACATGATTACCATGGTAAGAATGATATGATCAAATGGGATAAGAGTTGGGATTATTACTGACTCATAGCCCAACTCGTTAAAAAATGGAATTTGTCACGAGGAGGTGAGAAGTATAGAAAAAACAAAAAAAATTATAGTGCTTTTGTTAGAACAGGTCGTGACAAAAGGTGGTATCAGAGCTAGAGTTGATCGGATATGAGTCAGTAATAATAGTTAAGAAATTAAATCCCCATAATACTGTGCTTTGTTTAGATATAACTGTGTATACCAATATGGGACTAGACTAATAAATGGTCGTGGATGCAGGAACTTAGGCATTATGCCTGTCACTCGCCGTGGTAGAGGGGCAAGTTCACGTGCTAGAGGCCGTAGAGGTAGGCCCGCGAGCCGTGCTGAGCCATAGACTAGTCAGGCTCCATAGGACCCCATTGAGAGATCAGGGGATACTGAGACACGCTTCGCTAGGATTGAGCGAAGTATAGAAAGTCTTGTTGAGATAGTTACATAGACGTTAGGGGCTGGTGATAGACGAGGCCTAATTGGACAGCCTACTGCTACTGGACAGACTACAGAGACTGTTACACCACCACCGGTTCAGGATACAGTTTCTCCTGTCACTCCACAGCCGAACGGTAGTGATCTGGGCTATGACTGTGAGCTAGACAGATTATGGCAATTCCAAAAATTTAGACCTCCAGCTTTCAGAGGAGTGAAGGAACCGGTTATTACAGAGGATTGGATATATGAGATGGAGAAATTGTATGGGTTCTTCAGATGTACATCGACTGAGAGGGTTGCCTTTGTCGTATTTATGCTGAAGGGCGAGGCAGAACATTGGTGGAGGTCTACTGTGTCTATCTTGAGATCCCGACACTTAGTGATTACTTGGGAGATATTTCTAAAGGCTTTTAAAAGGCAGTATATTTTGGCCACTGCACAGCAAAGATTACGGATGGAGTCTATGAGTTTGGTTCAGGGGAATCGCTCCGTTGATGAGTATGAGTCGAGGTTCATATCCTTGGGGAGGTATGACCCGGATACATTGAGCAGTGAGAGTCGGAAGGTTCAGAAGTTCATAGATGGATTGAGACCAGCCATCAGATCTAAATTAGCTCCATTTGACGTCTCTACTTATGAGGAGGCAGTGCACAGAGCTCAGTTATGTGAGTAAGATTTTGAGCGAAGTGCCTCAGAGTTTGGGAAGGTCAGCAGAGCTAGAGATAGAGACCGAAAGAGATCCGGAGGGGATAGGGTGATCAGGAGAGGAGGTCATAGGTTTGCTGATAAGAGACCTCAGATTGAGGAGATACAGGAGAGGACGAGTAAGCCTCCTTTATATCCGGCTTTACCATCACCGAGAGGTATAGTTATTGGAGGGACACGGTCGACTACCGAGCAGTGTAGGAGATGTGGTAGATTTCATGGTACCAGGCCTTGTCCAACGACTACTGAGGTATATTTTCATTGTGGGAAGTCGGGGCATGTCATAAGAAATTATCCCGAGATGATTGCTACTGCCCCACAGAAGGGCAAAGAGCCAGAGAAAGCTCTTGTTGAGACTCCTGCTAGGTGAAGAGCCATTGCTGAGGAGAATGGGAAGCAGGTTATGGGCAGAGGGCGAGTGCATGCATTGGATCAGGACACCGCAGCTGCTCCAGCGGATGTGATTAAAGGTACTATCCTAATTTTTGATTTAGAAGTATTTGTGTTATTTGATTCTGGTGCTACACATTCCTTCATATCGCCTTCATTTGCACATAAGTTGTTGAAGTATGTACAGTCTACATTGTTAGATAGAATGTTGTTAATCTCTACACCTATGAATGACAGTCAGTTGACTGAGTATGTATATAGAGATTGTAAGCTGAGAATAGGGGAAAAGATATATCAGTCGACCTTGTTTTACTGAATATGAGGGATTTTGATGTAATTTTAGAGATGGATTGGCTGACTGCAAACCATGTTATTTTAGATTGCTATGCTAAGACAATAATGTTTTCAGGGACAGATAGTCTTACTGTAAGTTTTGCTGAAAAGAAATAAAAGGCATATAATTATTACAATTGGAAAAGTATAGTAGTAATTCATCATATTTGTGAGGTAAATTTATTTATTAATAATGAATACTTATATGATGAATTATGTTACTAATGGTGGAAATGGTATTTTGAATGGTTCATTGCATATGTGATTGACATAGATAGGGCACGTCCGAAATTGAGAGGCATTCTAGTTGTGACAGAATTTTAAGATGTCTTTTCGGATGAGTTACCAGGGTTACTGCCAATGCGGGAGACAGAGTTCATTATTGATTTGACACCTGGTACAGTGCCGATATCTAGACCACCGTACAGAATGGCTCCGGTTGAGTTGGAGGAGCTGAGGAAACAGTTACAGGAATTATTAGAAAAGGGGTTCATCAGACCGAGTTTGTCACCATGGGGAGCACTGGTTCTGTTTGTGAGGAAGAAGGATGGGAGCCTTCGATTGTGTATCGACTACCGATTGTTGAACAATGCTATCATTAAGAACAAGTATCCCCTTTCGAGTATTGATGATTTACTGGATCAGCTACGGGGAGCACAGGTCTTTTCTAAGATTGATCTGATATCTGGGTACCATCAGTTAAGAGTTCGGGATGGAGATGTACCCAAGACAGCTTTTCGCACCCGTTATGGTCACTTTGAGTTTATGGTTATGCCATTCGGGTTAACGAACGCTCCCGCAGCTTTTATGTCATTGATGAATGAGGTGTTTCGGCCTTATTGGATCGATTTGTGATAGTGTTTATCGATGACATCCAGATTTATTCGAGATCCAGAGAGGAGCATGAGCAGCACCTGAGGATTGTATTGCAGACCCTCCGTGAGAAGTAGTTGTATGCTAAACTCAGTAAGTGTGACTTTTGACTTGAGCATATCTCCTTCTTGGGACATATTGTGTCAAAGGATGGTGTGTCAGTGGACCCATCCAAGATTGAGGCAGTAGTTCAGTGGCAGAGTCCTCAGACAGTTACAGAGATCAGGAGCTTTCTAGGTTTAGCTAGATATTATAGAAGGTTTATGGAGGGGTTTTCAAGGTTGGCTGCTCCGTTGACACGTCTCACTCGAAAGAATGTTGCATTTGAGTGGGACGACAAATGTAAGGAGAATTTTCAGGAGCTAAAGCGTCGATTGACCACTGCTCAGATTCTCACCATTCCTACTAGCTCAAGAGGTTTTTCTGTTTGCACAGATACTTCTTACCAAGGACTGAGTTGTGTATTGATGCAGGACGGGAAGGTAGTCGTTTATGGATCTAGGCAGCTGAAGGATCATGAGAGGAACTACCCGACCCACGACTTAGAGTTGGCGACCGTAGTGTTTGCATTGAAGATATGGCGCCACTATCTTTATGGTGAGAAATTCTAGGTATTTACCGATCACAAAAGCCTTAAGTATCTGCTCTCGCAGAAGAAATTGAACATGAGACAGAGAAGGTGGCTTGAGCTTCTGAAAGATTACGAGTGTGAGATCCTATACCACCCGGGTAAGGCGAATGTAGTGGCTGATGCGTTGAGCAGGAAGCACCTTGGGTTGGTTTCTTATATGATGGTACGGGAACACAAGTTGTTAAAGCAGTTTTCGAGCCTCAATTTGGATGTGACCCCACCTAATGTTGAGAGTGGTTATATGATTGCTAGCCTGCGGTTAGAGCCGAATTTGATGAAGCGGATCCGACAGGCTCAGCGTGATGATCAGCAGTGTATTGAGATAGTCAGGCAAATGCAGAGGGGTATTGAGACTGAGTTTGAGTTGAGTTCGGATGGATTACTGAGGTTCTGAGACAAGATATGTGTTCTTGAGGATCTTGAGATCAGGAGGTTAATCTTGACAGAGGCTCATTCGTCGAGGTAAACCTTGCATCCGGGCAGTACAAAGATGTATCAGAATCTCCGGAAGGTATACTGATGGTCAGGGATGAAGAGAGATATAGCAGAGTTTGTTGTGAGATGTCTCGTCTGTCAGCAGGTGAAGGTAGAGCATCAGAAGCCTACATGGTTATTGCAGCCTCTACCTATATCAACTTGGAAATGAGAGCATGTCACCATGGACTTTGTGATGGGTTTACCGAGGACTCGCAGGGGAAATGATGCCATATGGGTGATAGTTGACAGATTGACGAAGTCGGCATATTTCCTAGCTATGAGAGTCACCGATACTCTGAGTAGATTGGCGAAACTATATATGCATGAGATTGTGAGGCTGCATGGTGTCCCAGTGAGTATTGTATCGAATAGGGATTCCCGCTTCACTTTTCGTTTCTGGGAACACTTTCAGGAAGCTATGGGAACCCAGTTGAGATTCAGTACAGCTTTCCATTCTCAGACAGATGGGCAGTTGATGTATTTCCTTATGATTCATGTGATGTAGATTTTCACATATTAATTGAATCATAAGAAGAGTTTTGACTGAATTAAATTTGCAAGTAGAATAAAAATGAAATCTCGGTGAACGTCGAAAGTAGTCAAATACGGATCAAAATGGCCACAGGACAAACGGAAAGGATCAAAAATGAAGTTAACCGAAAATACGAAATTAAATAAGAAAATATGGTGGATGTATGAAGGAAAGTCAGGTTAATTTGGTTCCGAAACAAGTACAGGGGTAAAACAGTTAAAAGATCAAAATTCGGGATAAATTCGATAAGAAAATTTTAATTAAAAATAAGGATTTAGGATATCTTGTTCAATAATGAGGAAATTATATAATTTCAAGTCCAATTGATCAAGATTCAGAATTTTTAGAAATACCGAAAAGTCACCCGGGACAATATCTCGAAAATACGAAGAAATTATACCTGAAAAATGATTAAAAATATAATAAATAAATTAAATAAATTAAATAAATTTAATTGGAATAAAAAATTAATTTTTGTAGATATTTTAAAATATAATTGACTATTTTAATGATTATTTTAATAATAAAATAATTTATAAATAATAATAATAATAGAAAAAAAAAGAGGAATCTAAAAATCGGGATAAACCCGAAACAGAAACCGAAAACGACCCGTGAGGAAACCGAGACCACCGAGGGAACACCGACGCCTGACGACCTCCGACGAAGCCACGAGGAGGAAGAGGAGAGGCCGACGATCGCGCGGACATCAGAGACGCGCCGTCAGGTGATCGAAAACCGCCGATCGGAGCGAAGGAAAAGTCAAGGAGAAACGGGCCGATTCTCGGCGAACCACGACGGCTGGGCTTGAACAGAGGCCATCGACGAGTTCAGGGGGAGGAGCTGGTTCTTTTTGAGACCGGTATCGGTCGGCAAAACCGTCGAAAACACTGGCGACGACAAAAGGCTGAAACGACACCATTTGGCTGGAGGGAAAAGGAAGGAAAGGGAAGGAAAAAGAACGAAAAGGGGAAGGAAAGGAAAAGAAAAGAAAAAAAAGAAAAGAAAAATTACCGGGGATGACTCAAGATTCGGGTAAGTTGGTTGAGGGTCGAGATTGACCTACGGGTAAATTTCAAAAATTTAATTAATATTATATTTAATGGAAAATAACCCAGATTTACCTAATTGTGAAGTTTTCCGATAAAGCTCGAACGAGAGCCGATTGAGCTCTGATTCTTGTACCACGCATCATATTAGGTAAGTATATTTTAATTACGATAATATGAGTCCTTTAATACAGAGTTTCAATTATTTTACGAAATTTACGGATTAATTCTGTATAAAAAGGAATATTAATCGGAATTGCAACGTAATTACCGTAAATAGTATACGGGCTCTCCAATGAGTTTGAAACGAAGCCCGATGATTATTGGTAAGTCGAATGAGCCTAGTAAACCCGAAGAAGGGATTTAATAAGTATAAACGGACTGAAAATAGGTCGAGGCCCATTAAGGTGCAATTGGGGCCAATAAAGTAAAACAAGCCCAGTACGTTAGATTCGATCAGTAAATTTGATATACTGATAAAGATAATTGAATTGACCCCAATTATGTGGTTATATGCAGTTTCGTAGACTTGGTTGACGCGCAGTTGGATTGAGAGATCGAGTATTATCGAGACGAGATAAGGTTGTGCGTGATTTCAGGTAAAGGAATTTTATAGGCGCATAGAGATTTCTATATGTATTTTTGAGGGGATTTACAGGGTCTAAAATTTCTTAAAGTATCTAGAAACGAAATAATAATTTTTACAAAAAACCTGGGCATGGGTGAATAAAGGAAAAAGATAATATTGTCCCTGGGAATAAAATTTATAAAAAGGGTAGTAAGGCAGATAAATTGCATGATTATCATGTTTTAATGTTTTATATGAATGTATTGCTTTAATTTAAGCAAATATACACATAGGTTGGTTGTTGATTTCATGAATTATACGAAAGGGTACCGGTTTGTACCGGTTACTATTTTAAAAGGTGTTTTATCAAGATTGAGCCACCTATCATATTTATACGAGTAAAAAGAGTGCTAGAGTCTTACTCGCACAAAATTTTACTGATTTATTACTCATGAAAAGTCGTACTGGAGCATTGCTCGTATGAGAAATTTGTGTGTGCACTGGAGCTTAGCTCGCACGAGATTTTAGATATCATGATATGCATAGCGTCATGCTGAAGCTTCGCTCGCACTAGACGTGAGTTGATATGCATATAGTCGTGCGGAAGCCTCCTGTAGACTGTGTGTCGCAGAGAGTTGAGATGCTCGCACGTATACTTTGAGACATGGGTTGGTTATTGACATAGTATTGGGGTGGATAAGACCTACGGCAGGCACCCCTAGACTATGATATGGGTCCACGGAGTATGTTGTACCGTGTATGTTACACGGAGTACGCTGTACCGTGCAGTCATGATGACTCGATGATGTTACTTGATATTCTGGCAGGTAGGAATTAACCCCACCTCCCGTTGCAGTTGTGATGCCCTATACACCGGGATCCGTGTAGCCTGGGATCACAGGGACAAATTATGGCCATAGTCCTCGATTTTTCATACAGTAACCTACACGCCTCACATGATATCATACGGTCTGAATAGACCAGGACAAATCCGAAGGAGGGGTAATGTCCCGATTTATGTTTTTTAAAAGAGAAGCAATTTAATAAATCAAGGTATTCCCGAGAAATGCGTTTAGCCTTGATATGGTTGTTTTGTGATAAAACAAATAAATTTTTAACGCGATGAGTTTATGATGAACACAAATAAGTTTTTAATGTGATGAGCATGAGATGTCATACATGATGATTTTTCCATGTTTGTTATATATCGATTTCATGATTTCACTTATATGATATATATACATGTGGCATCATTTTAATCTTACCTCATGCTCTAAATGTAAACGATTTTATATCATGACATTATCAGCACGTAGATAGTATAGTTATCTACCTGCTTACATTATTGCCTTACTGAGTTGTTTATGCTCACCCTTTCATTTTTCACCATCCACAGAGCATCTACAGTAGTCGAGAGCAGGTAGAGACTGCATCCCTGGTTGTCCGCTGCTCCTATCACGAATCAGGTATACACATCGTACAGTTTTGTATCTAAACAAATAATAGCACAGTTTTGTAACGAATATAATTATGAGGGATTGTAAATAGATAAAAAGATATGTACATACAGTTGTTTAATATATGTACTTATTATTACACTGTCTGAAATTCTAACATGATTACCATGGTAAGAATGATATGATCAAATGGGATAAGAGTTGGGATTATTACTGACTTATAGCCCAACTCGTTAAAAAATGGAATTTGTCACGAGGAGGTGAGAAGTATAGAAAAAGCAAAAAAAAAAAAATTGTAGTGCTTTTGTTAGAACGGGTCGTGACAGACAAAGTCTAAAAAGTTGCAAGAGTCGTTATCTTTGGATCAGCCAACGACGATTTCGAACTTGTTCTTTAGAGCAAATAAGTATGACGCCCAAGAAGAAGTGCTGAAAATGATACCGATGCACAACTTTAAGGAAGGAAGGAAGTGAAAAAGAGAGTTTGATGATAAAAACACAAGAAGATCATATAAATCAGTTAAAACCCTAAAGTTGAAGTATGTTTATTACACTCAGTTTACCGAGCTATGTGCTTCAATCTTAGCAGTAATAGAAAGAACTGGGATACTTCAATTGTCCATGAGAGGTGAATGGAATTTAGGACTAGATCTTGGGTCCTATTGTAGTTTTCACTTTGCCTTCGGCCATACAACTAAGAAATGTCAAGATCTAATAAATCAACTTGAGAAGTTAGCTAGAGAAGGGAAGTTAGATCGCTATGTGTGGAGAAACGAAAGGAATCAATATCTTGTGCGTGGGCTAGGAGACAATAGACCGCGTGATAGGCGCGACAATAACAGAGAAAATATGAGGAGAAACGAAGAAAGAGGAAACAAGGAGAACGTAGGAATCAGCAAGTAGACAATGAACCTACAGGAGTTGCTATTAATGTCATTTTCGGTGGAGAATACATAGCTGGTAGTTCATCTGCTTCACGAAAGGCTCAAGCTAGACAGGCATACCAGGTCCATTCTGTGAAGAAAATGATCGAAAAAGAAGAGGCGATTACTATTTTGCCTACTGATCGAGGAGAAGCGATTACCTCACATGACGATCCTATGGTCATATTGGCAGTTGTGGCCAAACATCCAATAAGTTGTATCCTAGTAGATAATTGAAGTTCAGTGGACCTTATCTATTGGAATTGTTTTGAAAAAATGAATTTAAGCGAACACAGATTGAAACCTGAGATTACCCCCTGTTTGGCTTCGCAATAGAGAAAGTGAAGGTGGCAGAATCCATTGAACTGCTTATTACTTTGGGGGAAAACCCTAAAAGCGTTACGAGACAAATTCTATTTATGGTAGTCAAATCGATATCTCTAGCATACAACGTTATTCTAAGATGGCTACTGTTGAGTGACATAAGGGTCGTACTTTCTCCAGTTATTTGTTAATGAAGTTCTCAACTCTCGAAGGTGTGAGACAGATAAGAGGAGATCAAAGAAGAGCAAGAATGTATAATATTGCATCAACTACATGTAAAAGAATTCAAAAGGAAGAAACCCTTACTATCGCTAGGCCGCTAAGCCATCACCAAAGTCTTGAAGGAAAATGAGAAGTTCAAGGCAAAGTAAGAAAGACCCTATAGAGTCATAAGGATGATTGGACCTAGCACATGTATCTTGAAAAATTTACAAGGCAAGAAAATAGCAAAGACGTCGAATACCAACCACTTGAAACCATACTAACAGTGAGACTTTAATTCATTTAATGTTATTTCTTATTATTAAACTATGTGTTGAAATTTCATTTGTTGAACTATGATTTATTCCATATTGATATTTTATTGTCTGTTGAGGTTTTCAAATAATTGATAGATGATTGATCGTACCAACTACATGAATAAGGGCTTGAAGTGAAAAGTGCGCAAGGTAAGCCATTAAAAAAATAGTGCAAAGGCTTGAAACAAAAAATGCGCAAGGTAAGCCACTCATCCAAATTAAAAAAAAAAAGACTTGAAGCGAAAGGTGCGCGAGGTAAGCCATAAAGAAATAATGTAAGGGCTTGAAGCGAAAAATGCGCAAAGTAAGCTATGCACCCAAATAAAAAAGGGGGTCGAGGCTTGAAGCAAAAAGTGCGTGAGGTAAGCCATAAAGAAATGTGCAACGGCTTGAAACGAAAAATGCGCGAGGTAAGCCATAAAGAAAAAGTGTAAGGGCTTGAAGTGAAAAATGTGAGAGATAAGCCACCAAGAAATAGAACAAGGGCTTGAAGCGAAAAATGCACGAGTTAAACCACAAAAAAAAATGCAAGGGCTTGAAGCGAAAAATGTACGAGGTAAGTCACGCACCCAAATAGTACAAGGGCTTGAAGCGAAAAATGCACGAGGTAAGCCACAAAGAAAAAGTACAAGGGCTTAAAGCGAAAAATGTGCGAGGAAAGCCACGTACCTAAATAAACAAGAGCTTGAAGCAAAAAATGCGCGAGGTAAGCCACACACCTAAATAAACAAGGGCATGAAACAAAAAATATGCAAGGTAAACCACAAAAAAAAAGTGCAAGGGCTTGAAGCAAAAAATGCGTGACGTAAGCTACAAAGAAAAAAGTGCAAGGGCTTGAAGCGAAAAATGCGCAAGGTAAGCCACGCACCCAAATAGTACAAGGGCTTGAAGCTAAAAGTACGCAAGGTAAGCCACCAAGAAATAGTACAAGGGTTCAAGACGAAAAAAACGCGAAGTGAGTCACGCACCCAAATTAATAAAGACGCAAAATAAAAAGTGCACAAGAAAACCATCCTCTCGAAATAAGTCATACTCTTGAAAGAAAACGAAATCCAAATGAGATTCGATGTACAGGAACGTCGCTACTAACAGCTAGAGAAGCGTGTTCTACATTTAGTTGAGAGCATATAAGAGTAACATTTGGAATGAGGAAAAACGTTATAAACAAACCGAAGGTCAGATTCCCTAAGCTTGGAAAAGAAACCTAAATTTTTTTTCGCTACCTTGTCCGGACATTAGGGAGCAAGCAATAAAATTGACAATTAGAAGATATGAAAAACTGAGCAAATACCCTCAGCCTGAGAATTTGACCTCGGAATTTGGCTTAAAAACCTGACCTCAGAGTTTGACTTGAGAATTTGACTTCAAAAGTTTGACTTGAGAATTTGACTTCAGAGTTTAGGATGAAAGTTTAACATGATGACTTGACCTGAGACTATAATGAGAATATGTGTACTCTTCCGCAAGGTTATACCTAGCGAAAAAGTGAGGAGCAATTGTTGTGGGTAACGAAATCTGATAAAACTTTAAAATTTTAAATATAACTTGAGAAACATGATTAAGGAAAAATTGACACGCATAGACGCGCAATCCCACATTCCACTGTCAAAAATAAACCTGCACCATGTGACGCCAAACTGTAGCCACATGGCACATCCGAAGCGCCATGTGGCGCGAGCAAATTGCGCCACGAGGCATATTGGGATGTACCCTCCCCCATGTAGGTGAGAGGATACACTCCCGTATAGTTGGCAGGAGAGTCTCCCGCCTACCACCCTCATGCACTTGAAACTCACGCACAGAAAATTTATTAAGACGATTTTCTCCCTAAATATTTTTTATTATCTAGGATCCGTAAAACAATAAGGGACATTTAATTAGTGAATAAATACGTAATTAAATGTGGAAGTAATCCCTATAAATAGGGGTCAGGTATGATTTATGAGTGAGGACTCTATTTTGTTTACAGAAACTCTGTTAAATTCTCTTTCTGACTTAAGTATCCGGGTGCTTACGTAGAGAAAAATCTCTGCGTCCCTTTGATTATTCTTTTTCTTGTAGAGCCTTTTATAACACGAAGCACAGAGATCAAAGTGAAGACGTCGGTAATTAATCACTGTTGTGATTGAGCAACAACAATAATTAATAGTAGTATGTTTTTGGTTGCTATGATTTGGGGGCTCAAGTCTCTTTCTTTCTTTAATTCTAAGAGAATGTTTTTTGATCTGACAATTCGAATGTATAATTTATATTTGTATTATATAAAATTATATTTGTGTCGTTAAAAATATGAAAATTTCGTATTAAAATTAGTGTCAACATGTTAAATAATAAAAAATAGTTTTTTTCTATTTTCAGATATAATTTTTATTAAATTTTAATTCGTGTCATTAAAAAAAATTAGTTTTTTATTTTTATTTTCAGATATCATTTTTATTAAATTTTAATTCGTATCATTTTCGTGTTGTTTCTTTAAGATAGTCAGGTGTCTTTTATAAAATTATATATTTACTGATATTATATGTGAAAGCTAGGATATATAGTCCAAACATGGGAGGAAGATTAGTAGAAATTTTTTTTTTAAAATCTTCATAAAAATGGTAAAGAATGCAAATACATTTTTCCTAAAGAAAAAACAAATGGAAATCAAGATTTCATCAACAATTACAGGTATTAGAATATTCTCAATTAATTAGGGACCAACAACCTTTTCGGGTTATTTTTTAGTTACTACTACTCTAAAATATGTGAATAAATTAATTGAAAATTGATAATCATAGTATTATTAATGAGATTAATTTGTATTAGAATTAATACAAAAAGTGATTTTTTAGGATGGATTCCATTAAAATTATCCCATCAATAAGACCAAACAAAATTCTTTCAATAATATTGTCAAGCATCCAATAAGCAAAATAAAGATTAAGAGAAAATCAAAATAAAATCTGTACAAAAGAAATTTTTGAGAAGCTTATAAATTGAGGAGAATGAAAAATAGAAAGATTTTTTTTGGGAAGAAGCTAAGTAATGGTTATTCTATTTTTAAGCCTTTTTTTTCCCTTTTGTTCTTATCAAACGTTTAAGGCCCCCCTTTTTTTATACTCTCAATTTACTTTAAGTGTTTAGGGTTTTGATAAACCTTTAATCGTGTTTAAGATTATTTTAATTTTTTCACCATTTTTGGTATTAATTATGTTTTTTTTATATAAGTTAAATAAGGTGAGTTTTCGCGAGTGAATGTGATATAAATTAGTGTATGACATTAGTTGTATATATATATGCATTTAAAAAATTATGAGATGACATAACTGTAATGAGACGTTAAAGAGTTATATTTTAAAATGATTCTAATATAATTTAATCTCTTAATTTAATATTTTTCAAAATTTCCTATAGAAAATATTTATAAATATAAAAGAGAAAGGAAAAAAATCATGGGTCACATGACATCCCACAATCTGTTAGTTGGAACAAATTGATCCCACCAGCAAGTTTTAAGCATGCAAAGCAACATTGATAATGACATTAAAATTTTGTTTATATAAAAAAACCCTACCAAAAAAAGACCATATTAAATATCTTAAATAATACTCTTAATAATAGTAGCTTAATTAGTTAACCACCCTCTTCTTCTTTTTTAAGTCATGTGTATACAATCCAATTCCAACCCCCAAAATTCAAAACCTTCCTTAATTACACTATCATATGACCAAATGGCAACAAAGATTTGCCCTAGATTTTCCTTAGCAATCAAACAAAATCCAAAGCATGTAAAAGAAAAGAAAGAAGAGAAAATGACAGAAAGAGAAAGAGAAAAAGAAAGAGATAAGTGGTTGTACCAGAGAATCTAGTGAGAGATCACAATTGCCTTCTCTTCTCTTCTCTTCTCTTCTCTTTCCTCCCTCTTTCCTTTCTTTTGCTGCAAAATACAGTTGCCCTCCTCACCTACTTCATAAAACCTACACATGAAACCTTTCTCTCTCTCTGACATAAACTCTTCATTCACATTCCCCAAAACCATCTTTCTTTTCTTTCCTTCTTTCTCTTCACAGACTATAAAAAGGCCTGCAAGCTCACATATACCAATCAACAAGAGAAAGTGAGAAACGTTTTTTTTCTTCTTCATTATCAGAAGTTTCAGGAGGTGGACCGAGGAATAATATTGGGTTTACTAGTAGTTAAATTGGTTTTCTTTTGATAGTACTGATGGAGTTGATGAAATCAGACAACATTATTCAAGACAAACCCGAGCAGCAAGAAGAAGAAATGCAGCAGCAACAGCAGAAGGAACAACAAGAACAACATCACTTTCATGTGTTGGCAGTAGATGATAGTGTTATTGACAGGAAGTTATTGGAAAAGCTCCTCAAAGTTTCTTCATACCAAGGTGACAACCATGTTTTTTTTCTTCTTCTTTTTTCCCTTCTTTTTCCCTAATTTCCCATGCATTCTTAGAAAAATCAAAAGGGTATAATGGATTTCTGTTTCTGATTGGATTTTGGTTGCTGGTTTTCGGTATAATTGCAGTGACCTGTGTCGACTCTGGGGATAAAGCTTTGGAATATCTTGGTCTCCTTAATAACCTGAGCTCTGACTCAACAACTTCTTCTTCCCCTCCTCCATTTTCGTCTGCTTCATCTCCTTGTTCCCAGACTTCGCAACAAGAGGTAATAGCGCATCACTTTCTCGTATAGTATATCAGTTTTCTTTTTCTTACTCTAAAGGAAGCTTTTGATTCTCATTAGTCTGCAACTAATGAGATTATTGCGTGAAAGCAAATCCATGCCACAGTTTTTACAATAACAGTAAAATGTTTCTCCTTATGAGGAGAAAGCTTAAAACATGAAGTACATAATCGATGTTCAATCGTTGATAATAAGAGATTTCATTCAAGTTTTAGTACCACTGACCCTTCATAATTGGCCCTATTGAAATCAAATGTTTGCAGCAAGACAATGAGAAAACTACAAACTGCTCCTTATATTGGGGGTTGAAGCAGCTGTTTGTGTCCCCATACGTTAAATTTGCCATTATATACTGTTTAGGATGCATGCATCCGAAGCCCTGGTTGATTTGTAATTAGGACCAATATCTTTTTTCATGTATTTTACTTGTTTTTAATGAACGATAACATGAATGAATCATGAATTAAAGAGGAAAAAAAATGGTTTCCACTCGAGGATACTCTGGACACACACTGATTAGAGTAAGGCTAAGGAGAAAAGGCACATTTTATTTTGTTAGATAATAATCACCAATTGATTTGTTAGGATTTGAATTCTATATGAATATCATTTTTTTAAAATAATTATATAAATATTTTGAATACAGCTCTAGGCTCAATAATCACAATTTTTTTTTTTTGTTTTCTTTTAATGTGTTGTTTTGTAGTATTGTCCAAAATCAACCTCAAGATAATGTTATTTTTCACATAAATTTTGTTCCAAAAAAGCTGAGTGCTAAATACATACAATTATCTATTTTATTGGTCAAATTGTGATTGTTTTCCTCCTAACATCGAATTACAATACAATTTAACCACTTTGAAGTTTGAATGTATGCTTTTTTCACAAAAATTATTTATTTTTTCACCTTTTCTTTTGCAATCTTCCTAGTAATTGACATTTTTGAATATAGAATTAATGTAGTTTATTTACACGACCAATACTAATATTTTTTGGTTTTTGCATCAATTGTAGGGGCTTAAAGTCAATTTAATCATGACAGACTTTTGTATGCCCGGAATGAGCGGCTATGATTTACTCAAACGTCTCAAGGTCAACCAATCCGAGTACTTAATTATTTTCCTTAATTTGTATTGTTTTTATAATTTTATTTCTCCATTTAAAATATAGGAAATTCTTCCATAAACCCTAAACCAGGAAATCTAATTCATAAACGAAAGCACACTATTGACTCTCATGCATTAGGAACTATGCAACTGCTGACTTATTAAACAATATTCTTTTTAAAAAGAAAATTTGATTTTGTTAAGGAATGTTATTAATTATATATGAAATAATATAATCTTCACCTAATAAATTATTCATTTGACTTTGATATTTTTTTTTTTTAAGGATTACTCCTAAAAATATGAAAATTTTTAGTTTACCTGACAAAGAGTGTAATTATAGAAAGAAAAAAAAAAAACTTAAAATACAAGAAATAATAATAATTTATTAGGATTTTGCTTACACCTGCAGGGATCTTCTTGGAAAGATGTACCAGTCGTGGTCATGTCATCAGAGAATGTACCTTCAAGAATTAACATGTAAGTTAGTATTTTATTTTATTTTCTTTTTCCAATTCATTCCTATATTTTATAGCCTTCTTAATACCTAATTGGTTCAAATGATCGGTTAAGATTTATTAACCATGGTAGGTGCCTAGAAGGAGGAGCGGAAGAATTCATGTTGAAGCCTCTTCAGTCATCAGACATTGAGAAAATTCAAGCTTACCTTCTCAAATCACTTAATCATTCTTGTAAAAGCATCAACAAAGATTTGATCGACGAGGACGATGACGATAACCATAACATCTACAAGGATGATAGCGACAACGATAATGATAATAGTAATAATAATAACAATAATTTGAGCAAGAGAAAGGCAATATCTTCTGAGGCGACAGAGCGAATACCAAAAAAGAAAGGACTAGCAGTAGTGGTGTGAAAATGCATACTTTAGACTACTGACAGTGCATTTTTCTTATTCTTGAGAGACTGTATTTACTTGGTTACTGCTAATTTCAAAATCAAGAGGCTTTAATTTTGGCTTATTATATTTTAGTTATAATACTAAAGTAGGTAATAATTTAGTACATGAAAATCATATAAATACGACAACATGGTAAAATGAGGAATGGATAAATAAATCCATAATTCAGGAACTCCATTCAAATTTTTCTTTTTTTTTTTCTCTTTTTTTTTTTGGGTTGGGTTGGTGGGGGGAGATTAATTTGCTTTTTGAACAGAAAATCATATATTAATCACTGTAATTATTTAGTTGGAATATCGTTATGCAGCTTCAAAACTTTGATCCTTTCCGAAGTCAATTAAAATCATAGGTAACCTATAAAATTGATTCAATGACCTAAAATCTTCTAAAATTTTTAAATAAAAACAATTCATAACAAAAAAATATCATATTCAAATTCTCATTAAATTAAATTTTTTAAATTAATTATACAACGTGAATAATAATTAATCTCATAATTAATATATTATGAGAAAATTTAGAGAAGTATGCTTATCATAAAAATTGACCAACCTAAGAATTGGGATGTAGAAGGTGTTTTAAATACCCATGGCTCTAGATCAGTCCATTGGGATGTCAAAGTCCAATATGTTCAGGTTAAACCTGCTTTTGAGATTGGGTTGGGTTTAGTGATGAATCAAACACCCTGCACGTATACTGATGGACTTGGACTTAGATGGGTTGGCATTGCGAATAAATCAGAGACCATGTACGTACTAAAGGAGGCGTCGCCACAGCCATGGCATTTTGCCTAAGAAAGCAGCTCTTTCCATCGCAATTCGCATACTACACACATTTCAGAAAAACGGGCTGAAGAAAATAAATTCAAAATATCCTCTCTCTAAGATTTAACTTGCATTGTATTCCTACAGCCAAGTAACAGTCACAACTGAGGATATACCAAAAACTACCTTCAAATAAAACACATCCTACATTATTCACTTTCAGATATTTTAAATGTAAAAAGAGTTACAGTGTCATTCCGTCGACAGAGGTTGTTCTTGCACTGCAATGCACTTAACATACCATCTACGTGGTATGTCTGTATTTTCAAGTCCTGCAAAATTAAAAAAGATCACAGAAGCATGGCGGTTACTTTCAGTATATGCTTTCTTAAATTTGCTTCCCCACATGTTGAATCATAAAATAAAATTAGGCTATTACTAGATTAATAAAAATAGGCGAATGGCCATACATTAATACCGATTTGAACCTGGAAACAAACAACAGCAGTGCTTGAAGACCAGGAATTGATTTAGAACTTGTAAGAAACTTACCCCTTCAGAGCTCATCTTTTACTGACTCTTGATGCGCGGTTTTATCCCTGTTCTTTTCAATGAAGTCAATGATGTCTTCCTTGGTCCTGTCACCCTCATAAGCTGTTATGTTTCCACTAGCCGATCTAAAGTAAACAGCTGGATAACCTCTAATGTCAAAGTTCTCATCCGCAATATCATTTGCAGTTGCATCCTACAAAGATAAATGGAGAAGCCCATGGATCAAAAAATCTTACCAAAAGGTACAAGCAAATTTAACATACATGCTTTCATTAGGACACATAGACAGGAGATAAGACGCAGGTCCCTACAACAAATAATGTTGTGTGTGCCTCAATATTCATCCTACCTTTCTATCTCTAGATTCCCGATTCTATTTATTTTTAAGAAAATCTTCCTTATAATTTGTCTAAAATCAGTGGAAATGCCACTATATAAAGTACATCATGGAGTTACTATTCTACCAACAACCAAGACCTTTTTGTTTTATAGAACTTTCTATCATTTCTATAGAATTTTCTATCATTTCTATTATACTCCGCTAATCAGAGTGTTGCTCAAAAATTTATCTCACTAAAACATAGATCTAAACTGAAACTGAAACCTTAGAAATTGGAAAATATTCAATATAGTTAGAAAGGAATAAGGTCCCCCTATTAAAACAAATTAGAGGAACAAAAACTTACAAGTTTTGCAATCAAAACATTAGAATCTTTTTCATAATGGACAGCCACTTCATCCAAGATTGGCGCCAATTTCTTGCAATGTCCACACCAGGGGGCATAAAACTCAAGAAGAACTGCAGAAAGAAAAGCTTGATATCATTTTACAATCCCCAAAAGGTTGTCACAGAAATAGAATTAACAATTACATTAAACACGAAGATTGAAGTCTAAAATCAACAGTGGCAAGGCACTTGAAAACAACACCAAACCCAGAACCTTATTCAAGTACTAACTTAAGAATCACAGAAATGTCTACCAGGTAGCTCCCAAAAGTCAAAGGAAAAAAAATGCATACAACTAATTCTTAACTTTGATAATGAAAAATGGTTATCCAGCAATCATCATGTTTTGAACCAGAAAAAAGAAACTATAAAGAAACCATCTAAAAAGCATGAATCCCCATTCAAAATGAGCTTCAGTACAGTTGATTACAAGGATATGCTGATTCTAAGGGTATCAACAAATGTTCAATAGAAGGGTACATTGATTATTGAAGGATGAATAAGCCATGCACCAAAGTCAACTCAGTCCAAATTCAAAGTTTCGTACAGTAGTGCATGCGAAGTCTGAGCTTCCGTCACAGGTTCAATGCCAAATCCTATTAATCATACAAACTTCTAATGCCAAGTGCAACAGACAAAAAACATGCAGACAGTAAAACATGACTATTAATATGGCAAAGGGAGAAGATAAGCATCAAGCAAACTACCAATTACACACCATTTTTTCCTGATTTGTAAACCATCTCTTCAAGGGTGGTAGCAACCACCACTTTCACAGGTTCGTTATTCTCCTCAGGGATAGGTTCAGACTTTAAATATGGTGGAACTTTTCCTTCCTGCATAAGGAGTAGTTTAGTCAAACAAAAACAGAAAACACTCTAATATTTCGTAATTCTGCTAGATATCGTATCACTAAAAGCATGATCTGAACCAGTACAAGCTTCAGAATTTTGTGATTCTACCAAATTTATCATAGTAACAAAGGATAACTATCATCTATTCTAAAACAATATATCAAATGATGTGCAGAATCACCTTGTAATCGTTCAACCATGGTGCAATATCATCGGCCTCCAAATGAGGCTTCAAAAACTTCTTCCCATCATTATTCTGAATGAGGATGAGAGGTACTTGGCTTACTTGAACACTAAAATACTGTTTTCCAACAAGAAGAAAAATTAAACAATAAGAAGAATTAGACTTAAGTAGCAAATAAAGAAACATAATGCCATATCTGAATAGATACAAACCTGTAAGGCAGCTTGACTAGCCTCAAGATCTCCCAAAAGGAAACTAATGCCCTGTCCTTTGTACTGTTCAGCAACTTCATGATATTTTGATTTTAAGGAATCAACACCTTCACTGCTCAAGTTGGCGAACAACATAGCCTACCAGATTCAAAAGTACTATTAAAGGATGAACTTAACAAGATATGACAGTTATTATAATCAAACCAAAATGATATAGAACAAAGAGAAGCAGATAAAGAACTCAATAACAAGGTCCAAAGTGCATTAAAGGTGAATCAAGATAAGTGCATCAGATAGTTTAACTAGAAAACAAGACAAAAGTCGGTAATTCAAGATAATGCTTGTACCAAATAAAGGCTAGCCACTCTAATTTCCTTCCCTACGTATGACCTAGGTGGTAAAGAGAATGAAATTTCTGATTCTGTAATTTACCTTTGCATTGGGACTGTTAAAGAATTTGATAACAAAGGGGTGATTGCTTTCATCGTTGTCAAAAAGAGTCACAATAGGAATGCTAGATTCTTCAACAAACTTCTCTAGAGCTTCCACATGAAAATCCTGCAAGGAAATAACTTCTGTAAAAATAACATTGTAAATGGTACAAAAGTATCCAACATTAACACACCTGAACTTGTATTTCAATGGTGATATAGAATATGGTCAGCTTTCCAGATTACCTTGAAGTCAACAAAGAGTTCGTCAAAAGGCTTGAAAAGTCTGACCAAAGGACCAGTCACAGATGATTCACCACGGGGAAGGTATTTAGCATCCAATGTATGACAAAATTCATAGTCCGAACGCAATTTCTCAGCAACAGTTATATAGTTCTCAAACTCTTCGCCAGAAAATTTTGGGAACACCCCAGCCTAGAAACAAACATTTAGATACATATCAGCCAAATTTCGCAATGGAAAAAAACCAAGGAAACAGAAGACCAAAGAATTCTCAGAGAGCTTACAATTACTATCTTCTTGTCACCAATAAGATTACTGGCATCTTCTGCAGACTTTATTTCAGCAGAAGCAGGACCACTTTGTTTCTTCAAATACTCCACAATACCATCAGCTTCACGAGGACCTTTGTATTCTTGAACATTCTTTCCTCCATTTCTCAAAATTTTGAGTGTAGGGAAACCTTTGACTTCATATTTATTTGCCAAATCTTTGTTTGCTTCTTCATTGGCATCAACTTTAGCCAGAATGATTGGAGGATCATGTTTACTCAATATAGATGCTGCTTTCTCATACTACACAACGAACACAAATTTTTATTGTTATTAGCCCACTAAGAGTATGAACTCTCAACAAAAATTCAATACTTTGTGGAAAATCTAATTTTATTTACCTCTGGAGCAAGATTCTTACAGTGCCCACACCTAAAAGTAGAAGTAAAAGGAGACTATTTAGTGCTGAGAAGGTAAACAAGACTAACAAGGCATATTAAAGAAAGATACGTACGCTATTTTCTTCAATTAAGGAAATGAAAGGAAATGTAACTTCTATATTGAGAAATTAAGTTATATGTCTAAAGAATGAAGCATTTCACTGCTAAATTAAACAATCATTGTACAAAACATGTATCTGTTGTTATCAAAGATTGCAGATTTGTTTTGTTTAGATAACAAATTATTTTATGAATACAATAATAATATAACAAGCCAAAAGGATCCGGATAAGCAGCACGAGACTGCAAGATTTGTTTATTAAAAAATTTCACCTTGGCATGGCATAAATCTGACAAAATGTAACAGATTATATTAATAGAAAAATCGAACTTCAACTACCCACAGGATCAAAAACCATGTGTACTTACAAAAATGGGGATTGCATAAAAATCTCAAATATCTACAATGTTACACCAAAACACATAATCCAAAATCCTATTCTAAGTATGACGCAGTGTTACTGTTTCGTTAAAATTCATGAGATACTCAAGAGAATTTCTCGCTACTTCCGAAAGTAAATGGTTCTGTTCTGGCTGTAGGTAATGAATCCATTATCCGATCATTTCCGCATAAACAAATGCCAGAGCGCAAACTACAAATTCAATTTTTTTATTAAAAATTGATAATTTAAATCAAGCAATCCTAAAATTAATCACCGATCTTAATTTTTAACTACTCAAACTGAAATTTTGCCAGGAAAAATAAAAATCGAATATTACACACCGTAAAATGCACCAAAATCCTCAAAAAAAAAGTTTTAACACTAATAAAGCATTAACTTTTTAACAATTTATTAGATCAGACTTCTCAAATCCCAAATCAGCTACTAAACTCATAGCATTTACTTTAAATAAAAAAAAAAAAAGTAATTAACAAAATGAAAAGCGATGAACCAAAAAAAAAGAAAATAGAAATTAAGATACAAATTTAGGGGGAAAATGGAACATGAAAGGCTTACCAAGGAGCGTAGAATTCGACGACGATAAAATCGTGCTTACTAACAGTGTCATCAAAGTTAGAATGATCCAAAGTCAAAACGAACTCTTTCGATCCACTACTCTCTTCAGCTGAGATCGCCGTCAGAGAGCATAAGATCGCAGCCAAAGCAACCCAACCCGAAACAGCTCTCGCCATTATCGCAGCTCTCTCTGTTTTTCTCACTTCCTTTTGCCTCCTATCTTTTCCTCTGAGATTTATGGGGTTTTAAAGGAGTAGCAGCGAAGGAGTTCTGTAAATGCACGAGACGGAAACATGGGATTTCTATGTAACGCTCTCAAGTACGCTATGATGCACTACTCGCTTCGCATGGGGTTGATTTCCACGTGGAAGAGAATGATTGGATCAATTGTCGTCATTGTAAGGTGGTTTGGAAACTGAGGTCATTAAAGGCAAGTGAATATCTTAGTTTTTTTATTTCTCGAGATTTTCTTTGAAGTGATGCAAATCAGTAAGAAGAGTATGAGTTCGCTGGCCAAACCAGTAACACCTTGCCACATCATTTTTATTGATTTTAATTGGCCCCTTCGTTTTTACATTCCGTGGATTTGACCGTATTGGATACAAAACTCTATTCTCTTTCATTAGTCCGGAATCAAAGGCTGAGTAGTTTGATTACAACACTGTCATCCGTGAGGGTAGTGCCTCACTGGAATTAGTATTTTATTCTGCCACGATTGGATCTTCCTTTTTCTTTTTTTTTTCAACATAGCTCACTGGTTGGGCTTTACTTAGAGCTGGTAGAAGTTGATTCGAACTGAAAAATCTGCTTGAATTTGTTTGACATCAAACTTGAAATTGAATTGAATTGATCAAAAGTTAAAGATTTGAGCACGAAAAAAGTTTGATCCGAAAAAATTTGAGTTCAAAAAAGATTGAGTCCGAAAAAATTCAAACTCGAAATACGATCCGAACTCGAAACCGATCAGATCCAAAACTTGAAAAAACCTAAATTTATAACTCAAAAAACTCGAACTATAATTATATAATTATTATATTAAAAAATAAATAAATAAATAATAATACATTTTTTCTAATTAAAATTTATAAAATTTTAAAACAATCATTATTTATTTATTACATAATTATATCAATAATTTATTATTAACAAAATAAATATTAAATATTTAAATTCAATTATTAAATAAAAGTATTTTAAAGCACAATATAATATTCAATATCAAATAATTTTCAATATTATGCTTATTATATTTGTAATAATAAATAATAAATATATTATTAAATATAACATTTGATTTTATTATAAAACAATTATTTTATTATTTTATTATATTTATTTCATATTAAAATTTTAATTTTAATACAATAATAAATCAAATATATATATATATAAATTATTATATAATTGTAACATTTATTTAAATTTGATATTTCGAATAAAACATTGAATACATTATTAATAAAATTAGAATTTAAATTCTGACTCCTATAACTCGTAAACAAAAAAATAGTGAATTGCTTTTTAAATGGTGATTATGCTAAAAATAAGAATTAAAAGTTGAAAGAGGAGACCATACCCTTTTAAAGGCTATAATAACTTTTTCACTGCAAAAAAAAAAGATTCAAACTCAACTATGACATATTTTCATCCAAATTCTCATGTCATTAACAAATCAATGATTGTTATGTTCTAAATTAGTCCAATATAGTAGGAAACAAATCAGTAAAGAAAACATCAAACACCTAAAACTATGACATGTAATATTACAAGAACAATAAAATAGAAACATCTAATCATTCTCATACATAGCCACCTAGCCATGGAGAAACCAATTCCTAGCCACACATTGCATGAAGAATAAAACAGGAAAAATACGATCATTTCATTCAACGCTAGCAGCTTGATGAATAACATGCTCGGAAAGATTGTAAATGTAGGAAGCAACCAAATTGTCCAAGAGCAACATTGTCTTCAAATAAGATTAATGAGGTAATGATCAATCACAATTACTCTTAATAAAAAAAATTAATTTTTAACAATATAAATAGTAAGAAATAAAATATCAACATATATTGCAATTAGAACTCTTCATCCTCCTTCATAAACTAACGAGTTCAATTTAATCCAACATTCCTTCTAAATCTCATTGTTTCATCTTCTTCATCTAATAAAATATATAAAAATAATCATATAAGAATTTAAATAATAAAAAATTAATAAAATAATAATGACACTAAAATCTTACCATCTTGATCTATATCATATCCATACAGCTAATTACGAGTGGTAATCAAAATTTCTGTATTATGTGTTGTGAGACAATTTCTCCATTTGTTGATAACTCTACCACACATATTAAATACTGATTCAGATTCAACTATGGTAATTGAAATACTCAATATATCCTTAGCCATAAGTGAAAGTATAAGGTATCAAAATTGATTTTTTTTCTCGTTGTGCATAAAATAATAAATAATAATAATAAAAATTTGAAATAATTACATCGTGCCATGTGACGCATTTAACAAAAGGAGGCGGAAGACTACCCTCCCGCACTGTAAGCGGGAGAGTCTCCCGCCTCTTGAAATTTAACGCGCCACGTGGAGCGCCGCGAACACGCCACGTGGTGCAAAACTGAATATGCGGGAGGTACTCTCCCGCACACTGACAGGAGGGTACCTTCCCACGAAACTAAGGCGAGAGCTTGCCTCAGTTTCCTTTACACCATGTGGGCGCAATGATAGTGCGCCACGTGGCACAAGAAATGTATTCGTAAATATTTTTTTAACAATTTTACCCTTAAACATTTTTTGATTCTGCATATCCGTAAAACAATAAAAATATTTAATTAGTAGATAAATACATAATTAAAACTGGACTCAACCCCTATAAAAAAGGGATCAGGTATGATCTATGAAACGAAGTCTCAATTTTCTTTACTAAAACTCTGTCAAATTCTCTGTCTGACTTAAGCATCGGAGTGTTTACGCAGGGAAAAATCTCTGCATCTCTCCGATCATTCTTTTTCTTGCAGAGCTTTCGGTAGCACGTGATACAAAAATTAAGGCGAAGACGTCAGCAATTCGACACTGTTGTAACTAAGCAACAACACTTCCAATAATTAAGAACATCAATTTGAATCTCATAATCTTCTCTTGGTTCATTCAACTATACATCTAACTCTGATTTATATAAAAAAGATCCAGAATTAAACATTCTAAATCTCTATAATAACAAAATGAGTTCATATATGAAATTATAATAACAAATGTAAATTAAAACTCAAAAAAGAATTACTTAATATAAAAAATAATAATTTAATAAGTTACTAAAGCAATTTATATTAAACTTTTGAACAAAATTTAAAAAAAAAATTAAACTTACACTCAAATCTTCAAAAATATTTCTTCTATTGCTTTGATCTTTATTCTCAGTCATCATGAATGATTGAAAAAGAAAATTATTTTGATTCTCATACTCCTTGAAAAGTAGTTGCATTTCTTCTAAAATATCCATCCACTTATTTTCATATTCAATACCCAATTTTGCGGAAAAAAATTGTCAAAGTTGCAACTTGAACCTAAGATCAAAAATAACTCCAAAAGACAACACATGAGTGTAATCATCCCAATACTTACAAAATTTTTCATTCATCTTCATTGTCATTAATTCCATAATTTCGTCTTCACATTTCACATTTACTTAACATTTTAGGAAATAAAAAAAATATCATGAAACTTTTATTAATATAATTTTAGTGACTTCTGTTTAAAATTTAAAAATTTATTATTTTAATTATAATTATCTACTTTAATTTCATAATTATTTATATTATACTTTATTTTTTTAAGCTCATAAAGTTTTATTGTTTAAATATTTTTTTTTAGTATATTATATCAACTATAAAATATCGCTCATATGGTAGTGTATATTTGTATATGATATAATTATATCAAATGTTAAAAATATATAATTTTTTAATTCAATATTTCAAATTTTTAATGAGATATTTGATTAATTAATATTAGTAAACGATTATATTTAATGCAATAACGTTAATTATGATTTATGTACAAATAAAAAACAAATTAGAAATAAAATAGAGCTAATTAATTGATTATTTATTCATATTAAGCATTTTTTTGTAAATGATAATATTAATTGGTATTTTTCTTCCTATAATATCTATATGTAATATTTTCTTTTGCATTTAATGAATATAATTATATCTACTATTTTATAGTAAATATTGTAGGAAATTAAAAAAGAGTAAATGATTTTTGTCAAATAATAAATATTAAAATATAGAAATTTGTTTTTATATAAATATTTATTAAAATATAAAATCATATAAAAATTAAATTAATTATCATATTCAAAATTTTTTTTAAAAAAAAATCATAACTAATAAAATTTCAAAATATTTCAAGTTGGCCCGTTAAACCCGTCCGACTAGAACCGAGACCGAACCCAAAAAAATTCGAATCCGAAAAAATCCAAACCGAACCTGTCCGAACCCGCCCGTTTGCCACCTCTTTACTGTGGACAGTTCTATTTCATAAACTTATATACTGTATGTGAGAAATTGTTACTGTTAAAACTGCTTAGTGTTAAAGAATAAAGATAAGAAAGAAGCTTCCTTAGTGATAGAGCATATAATAATAATCATCGATGTAAATGGATATTACTTCACATTATCTTATTCGATTAAAATAAGATGATATTATTCAATTAAATTAAATAGAGTTAAATTAGTTAATAATTGAGTTTGGATAGAGTTTGAATAATAATTTTACGGATTTGAGTAAGGTCGAAATAGTGATATTAGAATATTTAACTACTTAACCCGATTATAAATATTATTATATATTTTTATTTATAAATTATTTCTTATTAATATAATACTTAGCCAAATTAATTCATTAAGTATTTTATTTAAGATTTTTATATTAATTTATTTTTATGAGTTAATTTAAATTTATTAATGCAATTTTTCTTAATATATACATTAAAAATTAATTTTTAATTTAAATTTAAAAATTAAATTTTGATTTAATAAATAAATATTTAATGAATTCGAATAATTTATAAGTATTTCTTACATGAATAAAATTTAAATATTAAAAATTAAAATATTTAAATAATATATTAAATTTAAATATTATAAAATATAATCATATTTAAGTTCGAAAATCATTGAATATCCGTCCGTTGACATCACGATAATCACACAGTTTTTGACGGAATTTTATTGGTACACGACTACAATGCTAAGTGTAGAACCATCAGAGTCTTTGCTTGCTTGCCAAACAAGGTGCTTAGGGCAGCCCAGATATATGGCTACACAAGTTGCCGACTTAAAATTCTTTTGAATTTTATTGGAAAGATTTTCAAACGTTGATTTTTATTGCTATAGCTTATAGGACTAGAATAGGAATTGGAAAACTCCAGCTTAACCGAAGTCTTGCTGCCTCTGCCCTTCTCAGGGGAAGAGTTTGGTCATCAAAGTGTGAATACCAATCATATCTTTGGTAAATTAGAGAAGCAATTGCAAAATGGTTGTGTTGAAATCCTTCCAGGCACTGGATTTTGATAGAAGTGCTTTAAAGCCAATTGCAAAACTAGCACCCTGGAACATCATTTTTCTGGTGGTCATTTGCAGGCTTTGGTTTCAAAGGAACAAGAAAACTTTAAATACAGAAGACACAGCATCTGGAAAGGTTCTTGAAATTGTCAGAGTCAAAGCTGCTTAAGATTTCACTTGTGCTTGTAAATCTTCTAAAACCACTACAAGAAACCACCCTGCACATACCATCCAAGGGATGTTCAAAATCAACTCAGAAAAGGGGTCTTAGGATTGCCCTTAATCTTGGTCTTCTGGATTTTTTTTTTTTTTTTGAATACATGCCATTTTGATTTATTAAGTCCATATAATTGACATGATAAGAATGATCTACATTTTTTTTTTTTAATGAAGAGAATAAGAATGATCTACGTAACTAGCCTGTTAAGAACAAAGAATGATCTCTAGATTTCTAAAGCATAAATCAAGATGATTTTAACAAAAAAACAATATGAAGCCAGAAAGAGCTTTCCATATATCTAAACGACCAAAATTTTTTTTTGAAGTTACTGAACTATAATACATGTCTAATCCTAACTACAATACTCCTCCCATACAGTCAACTTATAACCAAAACATTTAACAACCAATCAACCAATAAATGAATATTTTCTGTACGAAATTGCTACTAACTATATCTTAAGGGGTTATTTGTAATTAACTAGGGTGATTTAAGGTTTCAGGCCAAGGTATGCTGGGAAAACTTCTTTGAGGCAACTTTCCTTTGTTCTACATTCCCCCACCCCCACCCCCACCCCCACCCCCACACAAGTTCTTCTCAAAGTCACTTTCTAGTATGCCTAACATTCTTTATCAGCAAATATAATATCACTTGGCAACTACTGTATATACAAAAGGTGGGTTTTCTTCCTTGGGAGATATCAAGCTAGGAGACTCCAGCAGTTTCGAGTCTAACCTGCTCATGAGCTTTCAAAACCTCTGAGGTAAAGTTGCCCAAGGTTTCAAAGATTGGGACCAAGCCTGCTTGTAAACTATTTGAAGCAGCGTCATGAACTAATTTGATGGCATCCTTATGCCTAGATCTCTCTTCTTCTAATTTCTTCCTCATCAAATCTAAATCCAACTTTAGGTCATCCAGTGGTGAAATTCCACTTTCCGAAGGAACCTTGGTAACGGCTGCTTTATCTGACAATGCATCTTGCTCCTGGTCTATCCTCTGCCTCTCTAAGCGTAACTCCGTGAGCCGTTTCTCAAAATCCTTTGAGAGATATTGTGCTTTGGTCCTCTGTCGTTGCTCTTCATCTTGCCTTTCCCATAACTGGTGCAGGCCGGAAGCAAAATTGTGCATGGCATTTGCCACACCCTTTTCTGAAATGCTATCCATTGCTTGGTACCAATCATTGCAAATTACAAAAATTGGAGGTGCTCCATCCCTGCCTGGGGAGAAAGGAGCAACTCCATCAGCAGTTATTTCCTGTTTGTGTTCAATGCATCTCATAAGCCACTCATACAAGGACCCAACATATGCCTTTTGGGTGTTAATCCAATTATTAAAGCGACTGCACCAGTCCAAAAGCTCCATCTCAAGCTCAAGAGTAGCTTTCAAACCTGAATCTCTTTGAAAACCAGTATTTGCTCTAAGAGAGCAAACTTTGCTCTCCATTATAGCTTGGAACTGTTTCTGATGGCATCTACGCATGGACTTCCACATTCTTATCAATCTACAAATCAAAATGGCTACATATCATCACAGAAGAACCTCAAAATGTAAAATGAAAGCAGCTAGAAGAAATAGATGTGCAATCAGTTGTCATTTCCACAGACATAAATGCCTTCCCCATTATGTGGGGAAAAACAACATGAAAAGATAAGACATGCTCTTGACTATCACAAGCTTCAAATATACCATCATATCGTCTTCAGCAGATCTTTTGATGCTTTTAGTCGTCATCATTCAATAGTCAAATACCCAATTATTGAGCAATGAGCACTCCAACTATCTCCTAACAGATAAATGGATATTAACTTCGCATCAGATATAAATGCCTGCACAAGTTTTCACAACATGCAAATAAAACATTCCAGAAATGTTTTCAATGTTACAGAAAATTTTGCTCAGATGGTAAACAATAATAACAGAAAACTAAAATCATTTCTCAGCGAGTAGCAAGATGAATTAATGAGAGAGCCATGTAGTTATAATTTACAAGCTTACAGACATACCACCGATTCATGCAAGTATCACTATACACAGGAGGCATGATTCACCATGGAAGCACAATTTATTGTTTTAATTGAATAAAAAGTTATAAAAAAATGTTTTGCATGAGTAATGTACCAAATCAAACAGCCCAACCCCACTAAACCTTTCTTTCATTCCAACCACAGTGGAAGCTGTTAGTGGTGCATGCATTTTCAATGAAAAACACCACCAACAAAACAACATGATGATGCTTCCAGAATCACAGGCAAATCATGTAATAAATCATCCAGAGGCACTATGGTTTGCGAAGATAAATAATTAACCACAGATGATCAATTTTAACTAGGAAAAGAACAGAAGTAAATCAATACCCATGAACCAATTCAGTGAGTTGGGGCTGCAATTCTTCATCCCTTAGCTTATGTATCCTAGTTGATATAGCTTCTACAGCCTTTATACAAACATTAATTTTTGTCAGCAACTTTCTTATTGAAGCCTGTGTTGCATCAATCTTGCCGGCCTCTGCTCCTTGGCTATCTAACATTCTCAGTCTCTTACACTTCTTCTCATAAATAACCCGTAGCCTTTCTTCATCCTAAAATCAGGGCAAAAACAAACATATCATACGCACGATACTAAGGCAACCAGAATAGTTTCAAAATATTTGTGAATAACAATTAGTAGATGCAGCCAGACCAGGTTTGAATTCACAATTGAAAAATCTTATTACTTGGTTGACATGGGATTAATTTTTGAACTAATGTGCAAGAAATAGTGCAAGGCTAGAGTTATGTCAAAGGACTTAACCAGAGTTAGCCAAACCATAATCAAGAAACTTGAAGATTTATCTTAATATGAATGGCAACAAAAAAATGTTGACTCCCTGTTATCAAAACGCAAACCAAATTCTTTTTGGCCAGAGGAAGTAAAAGTTAAAATAACAGAAACTGGTAAAAAGAAACTACTGTTAAACGAAAAAAATTATGATTAAAAAACGAGAAGATAGCTTCTACAAAAGCTGAGGAAAATATTAGATAGATAATACAAGTCTTGAAAAACAATTCGATAAGCATCCCATTGTGACAACACCAGAGAACAAAGAACTAAACGTACTATAGTTTTTGTGAATAATAACTATTATGTTCTAAAACCTTTCCAGACCTTTAATAAAAGTTGATTGGCTAGTAGTTATTGAGGTTAAATCTAACATCAACTTGCTAGGTACAGAAGTAAAGTTTCTCTTTATTTATATAACATGCATACCTTGACTTCTTTATATAATTTCTTTTCCCATGCATAAAGTTCCTCCAAAGTTGATGAAAGATTTCTAGATTTTTCATCCCGCTCTTCTACCTGAGAATATTCTTTGGCCATTTTCATTGTCCTAGAAGTTATTCCTATTGATGATCTGGATGGAGGATGCGACGATAACATGTTAGGTGCCACCAGATACAGGATCCTGGAAAAGATCACTGCAGAAAAGAGATGTAAGCTTCAATAAATCAGCCTAGTAAATGACTTTGACAAGGAATACAACTTAAAATCCATCAACATTAGATAATTCAATGATCTTTGTAGACAAGGATTGACAAGTTAAAATCATGAAAGAATACAATTGGGTAAGTTTACAGCAGACTTCAAATTCAGTTTAGCCTAATGCTAAGAGTTTCAACTTTTATTGGGATGTAAAATCATGTAATTTAGCTATAGCCCTAGTTGTATCAAACCATTTTCTTTATAGCATTTTGGGATTAGGCCAATTTAGCCCTGTTTCAATTTTGGAATTATCATATGAGACTCATTACAGACCTGAATTTCAGTGAAAGCTTAAGCAATATTTACCAGAAGGAAATTCAACAATTATCTTATATGTCCAAACACTGTCAAACATACAAAATATAGTTCCCACCATAGAGATACAGTAAAATCTTTAAACGTCTCCCTCGCAAAGCCTAACCTTGCACATTCCGCAGGATAAGTTTGAAAGCATCCAACAACAGAGACAAAACTCAAGAACATGACAGAAAAAGAAACCAAGAAAAAAACCAAATTGTAATAAAATAATAAAAAATTAACTGAAAACCCACCTCTGAACCCAGTTCCTTTACGCTGCTGATAAGGCAGCTTGCCAACCTCAAGCAGTACAGCAACCTCTCTCCCACAACTAGAGGCAGTCTCGAACTCATCCTTAATCTCCTTCACGACCTCCTGGAGATCCCTCGTACCATGAACGGACAATGTAGTTAAACTACTTGGCTTGGAAGACTCAACATCCATGTTTGATGTCTCTTCTACCTCAAAACTCACCCTTTTATTCTTAGCATGCTCTTCCTCGGAAGTCTTCGTAACAATGGTATCACCACTTCCACTAGAACTAATATTAATATGACCACCAGACTCCAAGCTCTCACTTTTGCTTGATGGCATTGCCTTTGAAGTTGATGCCGATCCATCAGTGGTACTGTTAACCTTTTGAACTGGAACTGACTTTGAAGTACCTTCACCATAGTTCCTAGTTTTATTACTATTATCATAACTATGACTCATTTCCTCATTCATTATTTTCCTCTTCTCTTTATGAGCCGCTCTTAACATCTCGGGCTCAGTTTCATCTTCCAGATCAGGGATCCCTTCTCTCTCCCTCACTTCCTTCGAGTCTGGACTACTAGTAGTCGACCCATAACCGAATCTAGCAGCCGGATAATAACCCGGATACCCACTATTATCAAAAGTATCAAACACATTAAGAAAATCCCATGTCGAATTTCTCGGTGGAGACGGCGGCACTGGCGGGGGCTGTGGTGGACCAGGAGGAGAATTCTGCCCATATCCATATTCCCCTCTTGGAGAAGACCCCAAAGGGTACCCGAAGAAGCCCCCATTTTGATAAGTTGAGTCATAACTTGAATGTTCTTCAGGCTGCTGATAAACAAAAGATTGAGAAGGCGTTGCAGAGTTCTTCATGTAATACGTATAAGAAGTCGAATTACCATTATACTCCCAGTTTTCTTGAGGAGGAGGGTAAGAGTATCCGTAACCGTAGGCATAGCCATAGTCATAGTTGTAACCATAAGGCGCTGCTCCTTCTTGTTCTGGACTATGGCTATGACTATGATCAATTTGAACACGACCCGAAGGTGAAACGGAATCTGAACCGGAAATTGAAGGTGACCCAGATGACAAATCCAAATGAGATTCCTCTCCATCACTTTCTTCTTTGTCTTTTTTTGGATTATTGCTGTTTCCTTGAGCGGAATGGGAAAGGGAACTAGAAGAAGAGGACGGCAAGTTGCTGTCCTCTTTTTTCTTGTTCTTCTTTGAGGATTTGAATTCATCAGAAGGCAATGTGAGGACAGGTGAATCAGCGGAAGAGGAAGATCCGACGACGAGTTCTTCGTCGACGAATCTGCGGATCGCTTCTCCGACGTCCCGGAGAGAATGGAAGTAGGTGACGTGAGCAGCGGCAAGAGCGGAACGGTGAATCGAAGCCGCTTTGATTAGTTCTTTACGTTCTTTGCAAAGGGTTACTAAAGGTAAGTCGTCAACTTTGGATGGACCGCAGCCCATAATACTATTAACGACGAAAACTGTAGCCAAAACCGAAGAAGAAGAAGAAACAAACCCAAGATGGAAACTTGATCCAGTAGTTACACTCATGGTTCCTGCCCATAATTCAATCACAAAAAACAAACCATTTTTTGTCAGCAAACAAAAAAAAATCATAGAAAAAAATACCACTAGAAATCAATGAGAACAAGAACTTGACTTTCATTTCCGACAAGGAGACAGAGGAAGGAAGAAATCCGACCGTTGAGATTGACGAGAGCAAGAGATGACCGTCCATGCAGAGACAGAGAAGGAAGAATAGTTTGAGATTGATGAAACTGAGATATGGGTTTTTTTGTAGTTTAGTGAACGAATTCAGACAATCAGAGAGTTTAAAAAAATGATTATATAGAGATGCGTGTAGGGTTGAAGAGAGAAGATGGGGCTTTAGCCTTTGGCTTTGCTTTGTTTCTCTTTTGAGTGGTGCGGAGAGAGAACCGTCGAGAGTTGCAGAAGAGAAGAAGCAAAAGAAGCAGGCTCGTGGAACCCGCCATTGGTAACGGACGTTATCATTATTACCCCAATTACCATTTTCTTTCTTTTTCTTTTCTTTTTCAGATTTTATCTTGTTCAGATTATACACGTGCCTGTCTGCCTGCCTGGTTGTTCACTCGTATGCTGTATTGTCGTTTGCAGACGACAATTTCCTAAGCATAATCAAAATCTACGTCTTGGTTTTTGACTCGACAGTGTCAGTTTGAGCAATGTCTTTGTCCCAAAATTCTAAGATCTCGACAGAAAACAACGCGTATTTTGTATAGTATACAGAACATGGGCTCATACCGACAATGCACCTTAGCTCAAAGACAAAATTATCGGTTTAAGTTAGGTCTATGAGCTTAAAATTTTATTAATGTCAGATCCCCAACAAAATAATAATAATAATAATAATAATAATAATAATCAGTTGAAAAAAATGAATATGGCTTCATGCATTTATAATGTTATTTTTAGACAATGAATGAAGTTATTGATTTGAGTAGGTGTCACCTGTAATACTTGTATTTTCTCTCTGTAACTAAATAATTTACACACATAACTAAAGGTTAGTGAGGAGAGAAAAACAAATTTACATCTAATGACTAATAGTCAAATATTGAATTGTAATATTATATGCAATAATTTTTTAATCATAATTATTCTCATTTGTTTTATAATACGATAATAATCTTGATATGATAAAAAATAAATTTAAATAAAATCTTTTCATGATTTTATATAATTTTTTTTTTCAAAAGACAAAATTCAAAAAAAAAAACTTTTGAACTTTTAAATCGACTCCAAACAAATTTTTACCTCAACAATTATTGATTCATGGAAAACAATTGACGCATTAATTGAATTACGTAATTAATATATTTTGAGGATAGCCATAAGAGCCCCATAAAAATATAAGTTCTTAAAAAACATCAACATCACACATTAACAAGCTTTAATTTCTTTTTCATTATTGTGCACTGTTCTTTTTGCTAGAAAAGAAAAAAGAAACCCAAGAATAAGTGAATAACAAATAATTCTTTGAACTCTCAATAAACTTTACAAAAGAAACTATTTTCTTATTCAAAGTTGTTAAGTCTATCCACTTTAATCCATCATCATATTAACCTAATGCTACCAAAAGCAGTTAGATTCTTCATTTTAGTCTTTTTTTTTTTTTTTCTCTTTTTCCCCAAACTAACTTCAAATGGACTAACCTTAGCCCTTGATGAGCAAGTTTTGCTATTTTGGGTATTATTTTAATATTATGTGTGGATTTGTGAGGTGAGAAAGATGTAGATTTGGTAGGCAGAATGTTGTCACAAGAGTTGTTAGGAACGCCAGCAAAAAAACATGCTGCAATGAACAAGTATAAAAATAACAATTGAGGTCAACATTCGGTTTTTTAAAGTCAAAATTTTAAAAAATGTAAACAAAAATCTCAAGTTTTTTTTTAAACCGAACAAATCGGATTAAATTTTTCGGTTCGGGTTTAATATATTATTAAAACTGAATTTATTATTTTAATATATTTATTTAATATATTTTTATTTAGTATGTATATATTTATTACTTTAATATATAATATTAACCCTTTATTTAGTTTTTTTTTCCTTTGTTGTCTGAGACTTGTTTGGCAAATAAAGAAAAAAATCACTGTGTTTTTAGGCAATCGTAGCTCTATTAAACTACAATATCACAATTGCATGTGCAAAGTAGCTAATCATCAAAAGCAAAAGTTTAAAAATACTAGAGCGACATCAATTCATTCAATTCTAATTATATTATTAAGAAGATTGTTTTACTCTTGTTGTGAGCAAAATAAGGTAAATAAAAAATAATAATAATAATAGGACGTGTCGTTCAGATAAAGCGTCATGTGTCACATTGAAATCGCATACAGATAAAGATAGACTTTGTATCTAAAATTTAGTTCTGGACAATTTTATCCCCAGATACCTACAGTTAATATTACTGGGTAAATACGTCATTGAAGATAAAATTATTCCCTATAAATAGGGTACAGGTATGACTTTTTAACCTAATTGAGATTTTACTTGAGAATACACTGAAACTCTGCCGAAATCTTTTTCTGACTTAAGTATCGGAGTGCTAACGCAGGGAAGACCCTGCGCTCCTTTGACTATTCTGATTTTTGCAGAAGAGTGACGTGACTGGAAGATCGAGGCACTGACGTCAGCAATCCATAATTGTTGTACTGATTCAACAACAATTGGCGCCGTCTGTGGGAAACGAAAGAAAAGCTGTGATTCTACAACGATGGTGAAGACACGATCCACGGCAATCAGGGATGCGGAGAATGAAGACACGGCCAGTTCTCCCCTAGACCGTGGAGAAGAAGCTCGGGAGGAGAGTCATATGATGACTATCCCTGTGGCAGAGTTCGAAGCGATGAGGAAACAGGGCGAAGAAATTGCCCGAGCCCTGCGCGAGATGGTAGACCTGTTCAAAGGTGCCTTTTCGCAGGCAAATCTTCCACCGGCTGTCCAGAACTGGGCTGAACCGGGGACGCAGAGAAGGAATGCTTCGGAGGCTAGTGAGATTGGGGGCGAGACTGCGAAAGACTTAAGGCGTCAGGGTGCTGGAACTCCGGTGCGTGTGGCTGCGGAAGACCTGTTGTGCGAGGTCGCAGAAGACCTTATACGTGAAGCCGCGGAGCACCAAGAAGCGCAAGAGTCTCTTCGCCCGGATCCGCGAGAGTGCCTCCAGGGTGCGAGAGGATCAGACAGAAGAATAGTGCACCAGGGTCCGCGAGACCTCCTCCAGGGTGCGAGAGAGTCGGACGGGAGGATGCTACACCAGGGTCCGCGAGACCTCCTCCAGGGTGCGAGAGAGTCGGACGGGAGGATGCTACACCAGGGTCCGCGAGACCTCCTCCAGGGTGCGAGAGAGTCGGACGGGAGGATGCTACACCAGGGTCCACGAGACTCCGATGACAGGGTGGCGCACCAGAGTGCGCGAGAGTCGATATTGGCATTAATGCGCCAGAATGCGCGAGAGACAGTAGCCATTGTACGCCAGGGTGCGCCAGTGGTCGGACGCCAGGGTGCGCCAGTGGTCGGGCGTCAGGGTGCTCCGGTGGTCCCACTCCAGGGTGCGAGAGACGCGGTTCGTGATCCCTGCCGCCAGTATGCGAGAGAGTCTATGGAGGATTTGCTGCGCCAATTCGCGCCAGAAGCTGGCCACCCGGTTCCGAGAGACTCAGTTCGTGAGAATGCTCGAGACTCACTCCGACAGGGTGCACGAGAGTCCGAGGACGAACCAGTGCACCATGGTGCACAGGAGGTCTGCCGCCAGGATGCGCGAGAGCGGAGTGGAGATCTGATGCGCCAGGGTACACGAGGGCGAGACTGCAGTGAATTGCAGGGCATCGAGGAAGGTACCAGAGGAATGGGTTACCCGAGTATACAGGACCCCGCACGTATGGAGAACCCATCACAAGAAACTGGAGAAGGTTCAAGGTGTCCAAGGGCAAGAGGCGCGGCACGGGAGATTGTTAGGGGTCTCCGACGTCCAAATGTTGAAAATCTCGCTATGGATGGTATAGGAGGTGCTGGGATGATGGGGTCTCTTATGAATAGGAGAGGCTCAGAGGTAGATCCGACATGGAACCCCCTACTGAAGTAGCAAACTTTTTATCTTGAACCGAGAAGAATCAAGCCCCTAATCTATACAGCAAGGGGAAAGAGACTGTCGATTGTGATCAAGCTGATTCATGTAATGTCGGAAAGATCCAAGATGCTATGGACATGAAGAGAATAGTTGAACAAATTTGAGAAGAAAAGAGATTGGTTCCAACTGAAGAGAACCAGAGACGGAAGGTCCCATTCAGCGCAGCAATCATGGGGAAACCACTACCCCCAAAGTTTAAAATGCCGCAAATAGCAGCGTATGCGGGAAAAACAGACCCTTCCGATCATGTAGAAAGCTATGAGTCATTAATGCTACTACATGGCTAGGAGGATGAGATAATGTGCAGGGCGTTCTCTCTAACCTTGACAGGTCATGCATTGAAATGGTTCAACAATTTGCCAGAAGGGTCTATTTCTTCCTTCAACCAGCTAAGAAGAGAATTTTTGAGAGCCTTTGGGATAAATAGTCAGAGAAGAAAGGAGGCCACCTATTTGCTCACCCTAAAGCAAGGAGACAAAGAATCACTGAAGAGCTATGTAGACCGATTTCGAGATGCTACTCTGGAGGTGCGTGATCTGCAAGTGGGGATAGCAGTGACAGCCATGCTCCAGGGAACACGGTCTGAAAAACTCCAGGAATCATTGTCCTTGGATCAGCCAACAACAGTCTCAGACTTGTTCTCTCGAGCCAACAAGTACATTACCCAAGAGGAGGTGATGAAATCAATTCTGATGGGAGATTCCAAGGAAGGAAAGAAGCGGGAGAGAGACCTCGACGAGAGGAATATGGGGAGATCAGACAGATCCGGCAAAGCCCCAAAGTTGAAATATGCAAGCTACACACGACTTTCTGAACCACGCGCTTCGATCTTAGCAGCGATCGAGAGAACCGGGATGCTCCAATTCCCTAGAAGAGGTGAGGGAAACCTGGGGGGAGATCTCAGATCCTATTGTAGTTTCCACTCCGCCTTTGGTCATTCAACGGAAAGGTGCCGCGATCTTATGAATCAACTTGAGAAGTTAGCTAGAGAAGGGCTGTTGGACCGCTACACTCAGAAAATCGAGAGGAATCAATATCCTGCTCATGGTCAGAGGGACAATAGACCACGGGATAGACGTAATGACGGTAGAGTCAACAGAAGAAGAATCAAGGAGAGAGGAAATGTGGCAAGATAGGGGGAACATAGGAATCAGCAGATTGATAATGAGCCTACAGGACCCGCGATTAATGTCATCTCTGGAGGAGAGTACATGGCAGGCACTTCATCTACCTCACGGAAGGCTTATGCTAGACAAGCATACTAGGTTCATTCGGTAATGAAAGTGGCTGAGGACGAAGAGACGATTACTTTCACGCCCAATGATCAAGGAGATGTTATCGTTCCACATGATGATCCAATGGTTATATCAGCGGTAGTGGCCAAGCATCCGATAGGGTGAATCCTGATAGACAATGGGAGCTCGGTGAACCTCATCTATTGGAACTGTTTCGAGAAAATGAATTTGAGCGAGGACAGGTTGAAGCCGGTAACTACTCCCCTCTTTGGTTTCACAGGAGAAAAGGTTAAGGTGGCAGGGTGTAAGACCTGAATTTCATATTTTTCTTTGAAAATATATCATGTTAAATATGTAATTATGATATATCGGGCAATAAAGAAGAAATTATACAATTTCAAGTATAAATAATTAAAGTGGGTACCGATAAATTTTAAAGTATCGAAATAAGAATTCGGATAAATTCGAAATAAACCGAATGAAATTTGGTTAAACCGATCGCAAATATGGACTCAGAACGCGAAAATATAGAGAGTCCAAGAAGGAAAATTTGTCCAAAAACGATCAACCGAAAATTACCCTATATTGACAATTTACCCCGAAAATATAGAAAAATAATATTTTCGGAAGGATAAATAAATGCGATAAAATAAAATGAAATGGAATGTACATATATTTTGGTGGAATTAAATAAAATAAAATAAAATATATGTACAAGGGTATAAATTTTTGTGTATAAAATACACTATGGGAATAAAATATACTAATAATAATAATATTTGTTTTATTATTATTATTATTATATTTTAAATAATATGATAATTTAGTATTATTATATGTATTTTGTAGATATTTTGATAGATATATTATATTATATTATATTATATATAATATATATAAATATAAAAAAAAAAAAAAAAAAAAGAAAAGAAAATGAAAAAAAAAAGAAACAGAAGCTTGAAAAACGCGAGGAACCCGAGCCCCAAACCCGACGTCCTCTGCCTCACTCCTCCGGCGAGCAACGACGGCGACGGAGAGCGCGAGAAGGCCGGCGAAAGGACGACTGGCCCAGAGGAAGCGTCCGACAGCAACGACGCGCCCCAGATCGCCGGCGGTGAGGAGATCGGCGAGGGAGGAACCCGCGGGAGAGAAAGGAGAAACGGCGGCCACCGGCGCCGATTTGGGCCGAACCCTTCCAGCCGAAGGTTACCCAGGCCGAGGCGCGCCGAACGGCACCAACGGCGGCCTGAGAACCGGTCGGAATCGCCACGAACGGCGAAAATCCCACCTGAACCGGTTCGGACCGGTTCAGTGTGAAAGGGGCTGAACCGATCCGAACCGGTTCAGCAGGAGAGAGAAAGAGGAGAGAGAAAAAAAAAATTTGGAAAAAAAATTCAGTGTAATCCCGGCACAGCAGTAGACCGGTAAGTGGTCGAAAATCGATCGAATTATTTTTCGGATAATTAATTTAAATTTTATTAGACCGAAATTAATCGGTTTAAATATATATTGCTGTGTAGCGAAAAAACGGTAGGCGATGTGTACGAGTTCGAGCGGATCTCGATTTACGTGCCACCAAGGAAAGATTTGGCTTTCGAGAATACGTCCGGAACCAATTAGACTGCGCGATCCGGAGAGATCAAGAATTTAATTCGCAGTCGACAATTTCGAGGTAAGGGATTTCGTAAGCTCTTAGAGATAGCTGTACGTATTTTATCGTCGTTTACGTACACCTAAATTTTCGTATAGAGTATGAATATGAAATATCTGGATAGTACCCAAATATGGGAAAATTACCAAAATGCCCCCAAGTACGAAAAATATAAAAATAGCCGAAATGGCCTATTTTGAAATGTTTTACATGAATAAGCATGTTTTGTGAATAAGTGGTGATAGAATGGCTCTGAATTTGATTATCTGCATTAAATTGCAATGCTTTCAGAATAAAAAGTGTTTGCTGAGTGATTTGATAGAAATGTTTTCTCTCACTCAAGTGGGTACTACCTTCCGTGGTTGAGGTTGGTTTGTACGCCCCTTATGTGCATCGAGCCATCTATCAGTTTTGAGATTTAAGTCGTGTTAGAGCGTTGCTCGCACTAGACTTTACATGATTTGTGCATGATACCGTGCTGGAGCTTTGCTCGCACGGGACTTCGATTTTGTGATGTGCATAAAACCGTGTTTGGAGACGTCGTGTAGGCTGTGTAAGCTTGCACTGATCCTCGCACGTGATTTGATAAAGCCGTGCTGGAGCCTCGTGTAGACTGGGTGTCACACTGATTGATATGCCCGCATGTGCATTTTTGGAGACTCAGTATTGATATAGCTGGAGATGGGATGATAAGACCCGTTGGACGGGCACTCCTAATCTCGCTGATTTCAGATATTGGGGTCCACGGAGTACAATGTACCGTGTGGACGCACATGGAGTACGACGTACCGTGTTGTTTGTTTGTGTCTGATGGTAGACTGACCCCCCTATCATCAGCCATCCGGGGACATTCATGCACACCTGATCCGTGATTGCATGGAGTCCATGACTATGGCCATATGTCTATTCGTTTCCATATGCTCTGCTTTGTCTCCATACTTATATGATTTCTGATTTAAATTATGAGATTTTGATTTATCTCCTATTTGATTTAAATCAGCTTTATGAGAACATCTGTTTTGAGAAAATTTGTTTGTGATATGACATGCCTTTGAGAAAGCATACGTGTGTGGCTTTGGATATTCAGTTGGAATTGAGAAAGTAAGAATTTTCTGTATGACATGCATGTAGGTAGTATAGTTATCTACCTGCTTGCGTGATTTCTTACTGAGCGCGTTAGCTCACCCCTTTTTTTTCCTCCACTCCACAGAGTTACCTAAGTCTTGAGAGCTGTGGTAGTCCTGAACAGTTGACAGTCCATACTCCATTGTGCGAAAAAGGTATACACGTATTTCGCTTTTGTATCTAAACTTGTCAGGCACAGTTAAGTATATTAAGAATTACTGGGATGTAAACGTACGTATGTAAATACATATATGAATAAAGAAATATAAATTATCATGTACGGTTTATATTAAATTGTGTAAAGTCAATATCGGCTCGTGTGCCCAACCATCCGTATGTTGTCTGCTCCGTTATGTGTGTGTAAGAATGAATAATAATAAATTATATGTGGAAACGGGGTGTGACAGAAGTTGGTATCAGAGCAGGGTTGGTCTGAATACGAGTCGGTATAAGTCGTTAGGAAAGTTTACATCCCTTTGGTACTGTGCCTTGTTTAGATACAAATGTGTATACCGGGCTATTAATATAATATGAATTGATTATGTGTGAATGAAAAATCATCAGTATGACTGATAGACACCGCAATCGAGGGGAAAGTTCTCGATCTCAAGGGTAGAGAGACAAGCCTGAGAGATGTACTTAATCACCTTCTGGCCATGCCTCTCAAGATCTAATAGAGACTACTGAGATAAGCATGGTGAGGTTAGAGCGGACTGTGGAGAACATGACACAGTTGTTTGGATGGGCGATGGCTGGATTGGATAGTCTGCAGGGTATGATTGCACCCACAGCAGCCCCTGTCACGCTTGTACCATAGACCGCTGGACCTTCTGATTAGTCGTCCTTTACCGCTCCACCTGTACAATTGAACACGAAAGAAAACCTTGAGGACCAGTAGGCCCCAAAGAGGACAGTAGGATGAGTAACGATGTCAACAACAGTCGATGTAACAACAGTCGATGTTGTGGGCCCAAGAGGGGTGGCCATGGCCGGCTGGGCTGGTCCGACTGGGCTGGGCCGTTACATCCCGTACCATGACAGAAGTTATTTATTGGAGTCAAAGATCTGGTAGCAGCAAAGAACTGGGTAAACATATTAGAGAAGTTGTACTGGTACTTCGAGTGTTTCCAGACCGAAAAGGTGGCCTTTGCTGCATTTGTGTTGGAAGGTGAAGCGAAATATTTGTGAAAATTCGCCTAACCTATATTGAGGACCTGGAACCAAATAGTGACTTGAGAGATTTTTCTCGATGCCTTTTAGGAGGCAATATGTTCTAGAGACTGCTCGAAGACGGCTACAGAGGGAGTTTATTAGTCTGATTTACTGCAACCAATCAGTGGACGAATATGAGTCCCAGTTTACGTCTCTGGGAAGGTACGATTCTGACACTATGAGTAGTGAAGATAGAAAAGTCAGGAAGTTTATGGATGGGTTGATACCGACCACTAGAGCTAGATTAGCTCCTTTGGATATTCTGACTTACGAGAAGGCAGTGCGCAAAGCTCAGTTGTGGGAACAGGATTCTGAGCAGCATGCACATGAATTAGGTAAATTCAGTAACGACAGAAAGAGAACTGTAGAGTACAAAAGTTTCAGATAAGGGAAGAGGTTGTTTGAGAACGACCAAAGTTTGGAGAATTTCGGGGTAAGATAGTGAAGCCTTCTATTCCGCCAATTTCAGCTCCGTCTAGAGGTATATGATTGGTGAACTCCGACCTACTATGGAGCCATGTTGAGTATGTGGGAAACCTCATGGTGGTAGGTGATGATTCCAAGTATCTGGAGCATGTTTTAGATGCGAAAAGACGGGCCACTTGATGAGAGACTGCCCGAAATCTACAGTCCCTATTTCGTAGAGGTGAGAGGAGCCACAGTAAGCTCATATTGTACCCCCACCCCAGAGAAGGAAGGTCACAGCTGAAGAGAAAGGGGAAGCAAACTGCTAGTAAAGGACATGTGTAGGCATTGGATCAGGATACAACAGATGCTTCGTATGATGTGGTTTAAGGTTTTATTACGTACGTGATCGATATGGATAAGGCACGTCTGGAGTTGACTGATATTCTAATAGTCAAGGAATTTACTGATGTTTTTCTGAATGATCTGCGATGAGTGCCACCAGACAGAGAGATGGAGTTTTATATTGATCTGGCACCTGGTACTGAGCCCATATCGAGACCACTATATAGAATAGCACCATTAGAGTTAGAAGAACAAAAGAAGTAATTACAGGAGCTACTAGATAAGGGGTTTATTAGACCAAACGTGTCGACTTGGGGAACTCCCGTTCTATTTGTGAAGAAGAATGATGGAAGCCTCCGACTGTGCATTAAATTATCGGTTGTTAAATAAGGCTACCATCAAGAATAAATACCCCTTGCGAAGTATAGATGATCTATTAGATCAGCTCCGGGAAGCAAATATTTTTTTTAGATCGATTTGAGGTCTGGGTACCATCAGTTGAGAATCCGAAGAGGATGTACCCAAGACGGTTTTTCGTACCCGTTTTGGCCATTATGAATTTTGGTGATGCCTTTCGGGTTGACTAATGCGCTTGCAGCGTTTATAGCTCTGATGAACGATGGGTTTAAGTCGTATCTGGATAGATTTGTTATCATTTTTATCGATGACATTTTGGTGTATTTGAAGTCCAGGAAAGATAATGAGCAGCACTTAAGGATTGTGTTACAAACCCTCCGAGATAAGGAATAATATGCTAAACTCAGTAAGTATGACTTCTAGTTGGAATAAATATAAATTTTGGGCTATGTGGTATCGAAGGACGAGGTATCAGCGGATCCGTCCAAGATAGAAATTGTAGTCCAGTGGGACAGGCCCAAGATAGTTAAAGAGATCAGTAATTGCTGGGTTTAGCTGGGTTTTACAAGAGGTTTGTAGAGCCTTCTTTTTGAAATTGGTTGCTCCTTTAACTCATCTCACTCTAAAGAATATGGCATCCGAGTTGGATGATGCTTGTGAGAGAAGCTTTTAGGAGTTGAAAATTCAATTGATCACCGCACCTATTCTCACCATTCCGACCAGCTCAGGAAGTTTCTCTGTGTACACTGATGCTTAACACCAAGAACTGAGCTGTGTATTGATACAGGATGGGAAGGTAGTTGCCTATGGATCCCGTTAGTTGAAGGACCACGAGAGAAACTACCCTAACCATGATCTAAAGTTGGCTGTCATAGTGTTTGCACTGAAGATATGACGTCACTATTTGTACGATGAGAAATTTTAGGTGTATACCGATCATAAGAGCCTCAAGTACCTGTTTTCATAAAAGAAATTGAATATGAGGCAACGAAGATGATTAGAGCTTCTGAGGGATTATGACTGTGAGATCTTATACCACCCGAGTAAGGCTAATGTGGTTGCTGATGCGTTGAGCAGAAAGAGCCTTGGGATGGTATCTTATATGATGATCAGGGAACACGAGTTGCTAGCAGAGTTACGAACCTCAGCTTATATGTGACCCCTTCTGATACTGAGGCCTATTGTGTGATAGCTAGTCTGAGGTTAGAACCAGAGTTGGTTGACCAGATCAGACAAGCTCAGCGAGTGGATCGCTTGTGTATTTATATGGCTAGTCAGATACAGATGGGTACCGGTGTTGACTGAGAGTTGAGCACCGATGGTTTACTGAGGTTCCGAGGCAGAGTGTGTGTCCCCGATGATCTACAGTTGAGGAAAATGATGTTGGCAGAAGCTCACTCTTCGAGGTATACCTTGTATCCGGGAAGCAGTAAAATGTAGAAGAAATTTTGAAAAGATGTATTGGTGGTCAGGTATGAAGATGGACATCGTCGAGTATGTTACTAGATGTCTGGAATGCCAGCAGGATTACGGTAGAGTAACAGAACCCTGCAGAGTTATTGCAGTCTCTACCTATACCGACATGAAAATGACAGCATCTCACCATGAATTTCATCATGGGTTTACCAAGGACTAGAAGGAACCATGATGTTATTTGGGTGATCGTTGATCGATTGATGAAGTCAACCCATTTCATAGCTATGAAAGCTATGGATACTCTGAGTGCATTGGCAGATTAGTATGTACGAGAGGTTGAGAGGCTACATGGCATTCCAGTGAGCATAGTCTCTGATAGGGATTCCCGCTTCACATCCCACTTTTAGGGACGTTTTCAGGAAGCTATGGGAACCCGATTGAGTTTCAGTACAGCTTTCCGTCCTCAGACAGATGGTCAGTCAGAGATGACCATTTAAGCTCTGGAGGTTATGTTGAGAGCTTGTGTGATAGACTTTAAAGGCTCCTGGAATGAGCATTTGCCATTAGCTGAATTTGCCTACAACAACAATTTTCACTCGAGTATTGAAATGGTAGTAGCAAGTGTAATCCTTCCATTGGATGGGAAGAGGTGTGTAATCGAAAGATATTTTCTCTGATCTGAAGAAACAAGTCTCTGAGGATGTCCAGTTGATATGTGATAGATTGATGACAACTCAGAGCAGACAGAAAAGTTTTGCTGACACGAGGCATAAACCTCTAGAATTCACTGTGGGTGAGTCAATATTTTGAAAGTTTCTCCCTTCAAGTGTATTTATGAGGTTCGAAAGAGAGGTAAATTGAGTCCTCGCTATTTCGGACCATTTAAGATCTGAGATCGAGTGGGAGATACGGCCTACAGGCTAGCGTGACCCCTGAGCTAGCAGGCACCCATAATGTCTTCCACATCTCCATGCATCGAAAATATCATCTGGATCCGGTACATGTAATTTAGTAAAAGTCATTGAAGCTCAAGAAGGATATGATGTATGTGGAGAAGTCGATTCGGTTATTAGATAGGAAGGATAAAGTATTTCGATGTAAGATGATTCCTCTAGTCAAAATTTTCTGGCAATACCCCACCTTCGAGGAAGTTATGTGGGAGTTAGAGAGCTTGATGCATGAGAGGTATCTACACCTATTCGAGAGTTGAGTATTAGTCAATTTGGAGGACCAAATTTTTTTAAGTGGGGGAGAAAATGTAAGACCTGAATTTCATATTTTTCTTTGAAAATATATCATGTTAAATATGTAATTATGATATATCGGGCAATAAAGAAGAAATTATACAATTTCAAGTATAAATAATTAAAGTGGGTACCGATAAATTTTAAAGTACCGAAATAAGAATTCGGATAAATTCGAAATAAACCGAATGAAATTTGGTTAAACCGATCGCAAATATGGACTCAGAACGCGAAAATATAGAGAGTCCAAGAAGGAAAATTTGTCCAAAAACGATCAACCGAAAATTACCCTATATTGACAATTTACCCCGAAAATATAGAAAAATAATATTTTCGGAAGGATAAATAAATGCGATAAAATAAAATGAAATGGAATGTACATATATTTTGGTGGAATTAAATAAAATAAAATAAAATATATGTACAAGGGTATAAATTTTTGTGTATAAAATACACTATGGGAATAAAATATACTAATAATAATAATATTTGTTTTATTATTATTATTATTATATTTTAAATAATATGATAATTTAGTATTATTATATGTATTTTGTAGATATTTTGATAGATATATTATATTATATTATATTATATTATATATATATAAATATAAAAAAAAAAAGAAAAAAAAAAGAAAAGAAAACGAAAAAAAAAAAAGAAACAGAAGCTTGAAAAACGCGAGGAACCCGAGCCCCAAACCCGACGTCCTCTGCCTCACTCCTCCGGCGAGCAACGACGGCGACGGAGAGCGCGAGAAGGCCGGCGAAAGGACGACTGGCCCAGAGGAAGCGTCCGACAGCAACGACGCGCCCCAGATCGCCGGCGGTGAGGAGATCGGCGAGGGAGGAACCCGCGGGAGAGAAAGGAAAAACGGCGGCCACCGGCGCCGATTTGGGCCGAACCCTTCCAGCCGAAGGTTACCCAGGCCGAGGCGCGCCGAACGTCACCAACGGCGGCCTGAGAACCGGTCGGAATCGCCACGAACGGCGAAAATCCCACCTGAACCGGTTCGGACCGGTTCAGTGTGAAAGGGGCTGAACCGGTCCGAACCGGTTCAGCAGGAGAGAGAAAGAGGAGAGAGAAAAAAAAATTTGGAAAAAAAATTCAGTGTAATCCCGGCACAGCAGTAGACCGGTAAGTGGTCGAAAATCGATCGAATTATTTTTCGGATAATTAATTTAAATTTTATTAGACCGAAATTAATCGGTTTAAATATATATTGCTGTGTAGCGAAAAAACGGTAGGCGATGTGTACGAGTTCGAGCGGATCTCGATTTACGTGCCACCAAGGAAAGATTTGGCTTTCGAGAATACGTCCGAAACCAATTAGACTGCGCGATCCGGAGAGATCAAGAATTTAATTCGCAGTCGACAATTTCGAGGTAAGGGATTTCGTAAGCTCTTAGAGATAGCTGTACGTATTTTATCGTCGTTTACGTACACCTAAATTTTCGTATAGAGTATGAATATGAAATATCTGGATAGTACCCAAATATGGGAAAATTACCAAAATGCCCCCAAGTACGAAAAATATAAAAATAGCCGAAATGGCCTATTTTGAAATGTTTTACATGAATAAGCATGTTTTGTGAATAAGTGGTGATAGAATGGCTCTGAATTTGATTATCTGCATTAAATTGCAATGCTTTCAGAATAAAAAGTGTTTGCTGAGTGATTTGATAGAAATGTTTTCTCTCACTCAAGTGGGTACTACCTTCCGTGGTTGAGGTTGGTTTGTACGCCCCTTATGTGCATCGAGCCATCTATCAGTTTTGAGATTTAAGTCGTGTTAGAGCGTTGCTCGCACTAGACTTTACATGATTTGTGCATGATACCGTGCTGGAGCTTTGCTCGCACGGGACTTCGATTTTGTGATGTGCATAAAACCGTGTTTGGAGACGTCGTGTAGGCTGTGTAAGCTTGCACTGATCCTCGCACGTGATTTGATAAAGCCGTGCTGGAGCCTCGTGTAGACTGGGTGTCACACTGATTGATATGCCCGCATGTGCATTTTTGGAGACTCAGTATTGATATAGCTGGAGATGGGATGATAAGACCCGTTGGACGGGCACTCCTAATCTCGCTGATTTCAGATATTGGGGTCCACGGAGTACAATGTACCGTGTGGACGCACATGGAGTACGACGTACCGTGTTGTTTGTTTGTGTCTGATGGTAGACTGACCCCCCTATCATCAGCCATCCGGGGACATTCATGCACACCTGATCCGTGATTGCATGGAGTCCATGACTATGGCCATATGTCTATTCGTTTCCATATGCTCTGCTTTGTCTCCATACTTATATGATTTCTGATTTAAATTATGAGATTTTGATTTATCTCCTATTTGATTTAAATCAGCTTTATGAGAACATCTGTTTTGAGAAAATTTGTTTGTGATATGACATGCCTTTGAGAAAGCATACGTGTGTGGCTTTGGATATTCAGTTGGAATTGAGAAAGTAAGAATTTTCTGTATGACATGCATGTAGGTAGTATAGTTATCTACCTGCTTGCGTGATTTCTTACTGAGCGCGTTAGCTCACCCCTTTTTTTTCCTCCACTCCACAGAGTTACCTAAGTCTTGAGAGCTGTGGTAGTCCTGAACAGTTGACAGTCCATACTCCATTGTGCGAAAAAGGTATACACGTATTTCGCTTTTGTATCTAAACTTGTCAGGCACAGTTAAGTATATTAAGAATTACTGGGATGTAAACGTACGTATGTAAATACATATATGAATAAAGAAATATAAATTATCATGTACGGTTTATATTAAATTGTGTAAAGTCAATATCGGCTCGTGTGCCCAACCATCCGTATGTTGTCTGCTCCGTTATGTGTGTGTAAGAATGAATAATAATAAATTATATGTGGAAACGGGGTGTGACACAGGGTCAGTCGAACTACCTGTTACTCTGGGTGAAGAACCTAAGAGTGTTACAAGACAGGTTCTATTTATGGTGGTCAGGTCGGCCTCTCTGGCTTATAACGTTATCCTCGGGCTTCCATTATTGAGCGATATGAGAGCCATACTTTCCCCGTGTTACTTGCTGATGAAGTTCCCAACTCCAAGAGGAGTGGGACAAGTTAGAGGAGACCAAAGGAGAGCAAGAACATGTAATGTTGCATCGACTACATGTAAGGGGATTCAAAGGAAGGAAACTCTCACTATCATGGAACCATCGAAGCCAAAGTCGGTTGAAGAAATGAAAGAAGTGAAGTTGGGGATTGAGGGCGAAGAGAAGAAGGTGTATATCGGAAGCCGATTGAAACCAGAAATGCAGGAAGAAATAATAAAATGCTTGAGGGATAATGCTGATATTTTTGCATGGACCCCCGCTGATATGCCTGGAATAGATCCGAAGGTCATTTGTCATGAACTTAACGTGCTACCCGGAGCTAAGCCTATCAAACAGAAAAAAAGGAATTTTGCCCCCGAGAGGCACCAAATCATTGAAGAAGAGATAGACAAGTTGCTTGGGGCTGGATTCATTCGGGAAGTCCTGTATCCGGAATGGTTAGCAAATGTGATGATGGTGAAGAAAGCCACCGAAAAATGGAGAATGTGTGTAGACTTTACGGATTTGAATAAGGCATGTCCGAAAGACTCATATCCACTACCTCGGATAGACAAACTCGTAGATGAAACTTCAGGATACGAGTTTCTTAGCTTCTTGGACGCTTTCTCCGGCTACCATCAAATCTTAATGCACCCGAAAGACGAGGAGAAGACGTCTTTCATCACTGATAAAGGAACTTACTGTTACAGAGTAATGCCGTTTGGACTAAAAAACGCAGGTGCCACATACCAGCGTATGGTAAATAGAGTTTTTAAGGACTTACTCGGAGTTACAATGGAAGCTTATGTGGACGACATGATTGTGAAAAGTAAAGAAGGGGAGTCTCATGCTTTGCAACTATCCAAAGTCTTCTCGGTCCTAAGGAAGTACCACATGAGACTGAATCCCAACAAGTGTTCATTCGGAGTCCAGTCTGGGAAGTTTTTAGGGTTCATGATAACCAACCGTGGGATCGAGGCTAATCCCGAGAAGGTCCAAGCCATTCTGGATATGAAACCTCCAGTTACAGTTAAAGAGGTACAGAGGTTGACGGGGAGGATAGCCGCACTAAATCGCTTCCTGTCAAAATCAGCCGACAGGAGCTTGCCTTTCTTCAAAACACTCCGAGGCGGAAAGGACTTTCAGTGGACCGAGAAATGTCAAACAGCTTTTGAGGAATTGAAGGAGTACTTGAAAGAGATCCCATTACTGTCAAGGCCTCTAACCGGGGAGCAGCTGTTTGTGTACCTCGGAATAGGTGATAAAGCGGTAAGTGCAGTTTTGCTGAGGAGAACAGCAAAAGGAGATAGACCTATTTATTATGTAAGCAAAGTGCTCTTGGAAGCGGAGACGAGATATCCCCAGATTGAGAGAGTTGCGTTAGCACTTGTTGTAGTAGCTCGAAAACTACGCCCCTATTTTCAGGCACATTCTATAATCGTATTAACAGATCAGCCACTGAGACAGATACTCCAAAAGCCAGAACATTCCGAAAGGTTAGTGAAATGGGCAGTGGAGCTCGGGGAACACGATATTTCTTTTCAGCCTCGACAAGCTATTAAAGCACAAGCTCTGGCAGATTTTATCGTTGAATGCACGTGTCGAGATGATGCTAAGAAGGAAGAGTTGAACTGGTGGAAGCTATTTGTTGACGGGGCGTCAAGTGTCAGGGGGAGCGGAGCTGGCATCGTGCTAATATCACCTGAAGGAGAAATGATAGAATACTCCATACACTTCGATTTTCCTAGTTCCAATAATGTGGCCGAGTATGAAGCATTAATTTGTGGCATGAAACTTGCAAGGGAGCTCCAAGTTCAAAATTTGCTAGCCCATAGCGATTCGCAACTCGTCGTCAACCAATTCAAAGGACAGTATGAAGTGCGAGAATCTACCCTTGTTCCGTACTTAGAGAATGTTCGGTGGTTAGCTCAAATATTTGACAATTTTCAGATAACCCAAATTGACCGATCTGAGAATGGCCATGCCGACGCTCTATCTAAGTTGGCATCCTCCAAAGAAGCTACTGGGAGAGTCGTAAAAGTGGAAAGATTGGTTAGGCCGAGTATAGAAGAAGAAGAAGGAGTGTTAGAGATTGACGTCGGTTCTGACTGGAGAGTGACTATGAAACAGTATTTAATGGAGGGAACGCTCCCTAGTGAAAAGGAAGCAGCCCAAAAAATGAGAACTCAGAGTGTGAAATTTACTTTGATTAACGGGGAACTTTATAAAAGGGGATATACCATGCCGCTGCTGAAATGTTTAGGACCAGAACAAGCCAACTACACATTGGCTGAGGTCCACGAAGGGATATGTGGAGAACACTTAGGAGCATGAGCTCTGGCAGCAAAAATACTCAGGGCAGGATTTTATTGGCCCACACTCAAGCAAGATGCACTTGATAAGGTGCGAAGATGTGACAAATGTCAAAGGTGCGCCCCCTGATGACTACCCCAGTATCGGCCCTTCAAAGTACATTCCAGCCCACGCCGTTTGCCCAATGGGGTTTGGATATACTTGGACCATTCCCAGTGGCTACGGGTCAACGAAAGTACTTGTTGGTAGCCATGGATTACTTTACCAAATGGGTCGAAGCAGAGTCCCTGGCCACAATTACTGAGAAAAAGGTCGAAGCAATGGTTTGGAAGAAGATAATTTACCGATTTGGAGTCCCAAGGATCTTGAACGTAGATCATGAGAAGCAGTTTGATTGCGAAGCATTCCGAAATTTCTGCGAGGGATTGAAGATTTAGCTCAGGATATCCTCTGTAGTATATCCGCAAGCCAATGGCCAAGCAGAAATCAGTAATAGGACCATACTTCATGGCCTCAAGACTCGCCTGGACAAAGCAAAAGGGGCCTGGGTGGACGAGCTGCCAAGTATTCTATGGGCATATAGAGCGACGAGTCGGGTACCGACTGGGGAAACACCGTTCAGCTTAGTATATGGAACTGAAGCGTTGATACCTGTAGAAATCGGAGCTGGCTCACCGAGGTTAATTCCCTATGAGCAAGAAGTGAATTCTCAAGGGTTACGAGAGAATCTGGATCTGCTTGATGAGCAGCGAGATCTTGCTGCTATACGGCTGGCCGCTTACCAGCAAAGGGTTGCTCGTTATTATAACTCCCGTGTAAAAGATAAACCCCTACATGAAGGAGATCTTGTGTTGCGAAAGTCAATTATCACCAATACCTCAAGAGAAGATGGGAAGTTCAGAGCAAATTGGGAAGGGCCCTACAGAGTTAGGAAGATGATCGGACCTAGTACCTGCATCATGGAAAGTTTGCTAGGCAAGAAGATAGCGAAGACATGGAATGCTAATCACCTGAAGCCATATTGGCAATGAGATGTTCATTTTTATCTTTATTCTTTTTATTATTCTATTGTCAAAACTATGAATTGAAATTAAGCAATGAATTATTAAATACTTTCAGCTATGTTGCGTGAAAAGGGCTTGAAGCAAAAAATGCGCGAGGTAAGCCACGCACTCAAGATAACGGGCTTGAAGCGAAAAATGCGCGAGGTAAGCCACACACTCAGGATAAAGGGCTTAAAGCGAAAAATGCGCGAGGTAAGCCATGAAGAAAACGTGCAAGGGCTTGAAGCGAAAAATGCGTGAAGTAAGCCACGCACCCAGGATAAAGGGCTTGAAGCGAAAAATGCGCGAGGTAAGCCATGAAGAAAACGCGCAAGGGCTTGAAGCGAAAAATGCGCGAAGTAAGCCACGCACTCAGGATAAAGGGCTTGAAGCGAAAAATGCGCGAGGTAGGCCATGAAGAAAACGTGCAAGGGCTTGAAGCGAAAAATGCGCGAAGTAAGCCACGCACTCAGGATAAAGGGCTTGAAGCGAAAAATGCACGAGGTAAGCCATGAAGAAAACGTGCAAGGGCTTGAAGCGAAAAATACGCGAAGGAAGCCACGCACTCAAGATAATGGGCTTGAAGCAAAAAATGCGCGAGGTAAGCCCCCCAATATAAAAAGAGAATATGCAACAAATAAGCAATAATGAGAATTTAAAACATAATATGGTAAAGAAAATTGATTTATTAAATTTGGTAAAAACTTTATACATGAGAAGCTATCAAAGTCTCCAATACAAAGAACAACAAAAGAAAAAAGAAAAATAACTAAAACTATTCGTCAGCTGGTGGAGGATTGCCTTCGCCCGACGCATCGGATTCATCACCTTCCAAATCACCCAGAGCATCAATCACTCCTGATTGCGGGCGAGGCTCCCAAGGGCCCGACAGGTTGGAGAGATCGTCATGGGCTCCCTTCTCAAGGTAGGTCTCGAAGTCCTCCTTGTCAGGCTCATACTCTGCCCAACCTCGAAACTCGCCAGTATAATCCTCCAACCGCGTCGACCACTGCAGCTCGGGAAAAGTCTCCCATGATCTCTCCTTCTCTAGCCAAGAACGCACCATATAAAAGCCGTACTTCGCAAAGCCAGTGGCAAATAACATCTTTCTGCCGTAACAGTCTTGCGATAAACGGTACTCCCGTACAGCTTCGGAACGAATCTCGTTCCTCGCGTCCTGGCTAACTGAGGAAGATGAAGGTCCTCTACGTAAACTTAAGACCTCCTCTTTCAACTGCATGTTGTCAGATTTCAGTTCATCATAACTAGTCTGGAGGTCTTGGAGCTTTAGCAGAACTGAGTCCAACTCCTCTTGAGTTGCAGTTAAGGACTCCTTATACTCCTTGGACCTCTCTTGCTCCTTTACAAAATCCTCTTGAAGGCGGACATGGCTGAGGTTTAGGTCCTCGTTTTCCCTCTTCAGCCGGTCAAGTTGCTCGGGAAGCCTCCTATACTGATTCTTCTCGGTTATCCACTCAGCCTTCTCACTCCTCAATTGCTGAAGATCAGCATCAGCCCGAGTCCTATAAGCTCCATATCGTGCATTGCACGCGATCACTTGTTGAACTGTCTAAGAACACAAGGAAAATCAAAAGATCAGTCAAGGAAATACCGCAAAGAATAAAAAGAAGAAAGCAGAAAAAGAAAACGAGTTAAATAGATACCATCATTGCTAAATATTCGGCTCGATCCTCGGATTGGGGAAAACTCTTGAACAACTCCGCCTCGTCTCTAGGGAGTATTGTCGACCAGCCTAACCGGGCTGCTACACCAGGGTCGTGAATGGAGTTGTTGTCATTGACGCCCGGATACACCACGAAATTTTGCCCGTGAACCGCCACACCACCGTCAACCACGTATCGGGAAGTGTTAAGGTCTGCAACGGGGGGAAACGCTGGTGTATCTCTCATGGACGACTCGATATACAAACATCGTCTCCCAATTCGAGATGGACGAGTTGTGTTGCACTCGGCCCGATTCGCCCGGTGATGCTCCTCTATCTCAAGGTCTGGAAGCTGGGGATCCACGGCTGGTTGCTTCCCCCTATCTCGATCACGAGAACCGGATCCCTCAGGAGGAGTGAGGGTGGAAGCTTGAGGAGGCCTCGACCTCTCGCCTCGAGAATCGGGGTCCGAAGCATGAGCATGGCTCCGGGACTCCCGAGTTTGATCTCGCTGGCGTCTACTCTTGGAAGGACGGGTGACTCTAGCCGTATCCTCATCACTTCCGCGTCGCCTAAAAGCGCTTCTGAGATGGTCCATCCCTGAAAAAGAAACAGAAAAAGCAAAAGTTAAAACAAACAAGAGAAAAATGGACAGACATCTATGCAATGAAATGCGATATGAAATCACCCAGATTCAAATAATCATCAAGCGAATGGATGTTAGCTAAGCTCTCATCCGTGGGCAATTCTAGAAAAGGGCTGCCAAACGCCTCGCCCTGGCCCCAATCTACATCTTCCTCCGACTCTACCTCCGAAGGATCAGTGGGACTACCCACACCATGACCTCCCTCGGGAAAAACCAGATGGAAAAGAAGGCTCAAGCATAACAGCTGAGACGCATCCCCAACCCGCAGCAGTTATGCTCTCCGGAGTTAATACCGACAACAAGGCACCCTCATCCTCTACTTGAAGCTGAGAAATGAGGGGGCCATATGCGTCTCTTAAATTAATAATCGGGCTAAGATTATTGGGTCCACAATGACTCCACCGAGTAGGAATATTCAAAGATGGGGGGACCTCGACGACAAACCAATCGGATGCATAATTGTGAAGCTTAGAGGGAGGCTTTCCGAAAAGCTTAGTACTCTGACCCCTTCCAGAGACTTTTTGAATACAAAAACGAGTCGAATTGCGTACACTACGGACTCTGAAGAAAGAATTGAATAGTGGGACAGTAGGCCTGACGCTAAGCCTATGGCATACGACCGTAAACCCTACTACTTGGGCCCACCCGTTGGGATGAAGTTGAGCGGGAACTATGCCATAATGGCGAAGAAAAGCAATTCCAAATTCAGGAAGAGGAAAGCGAAATCCAAATTCCAACGAAGCCCGATGTACAGGAACACCGCTGCTAACGGATTGGGGAGCGCGCTCAGTTGCCGTAGGAAGCCTATAAACATAACCCTCCGGAAGAGGAAAGTTACTCCTAAACTGTTCAAGATCAGACTCTCTAAGCCTAAAATGGGGATCTAGAACTATTTCTTTTCCACGACCGTGCCCGACCATTAGGAAATACTTAAATGCCGTGAGGGTCTATAGGCCGTGAGGGTCTAGCTGCCGTGAGGGTCTCATGACGCGAGGGTCCGCCGTGAGGGTCCTAGAGGCCGTGAGGGTCCTAGAGGCCATGAGGGTCCTTATATTCCGTGAGGGTCCTAGACGCCGTGAGGGTCCTAGAGGCCGTGAGGGTCCTTATAGGCCGTAAGGGTCCTAATGCCGCGAGGGTCTCATGACGCGAGGGTCCGCCGTGAGGGTCCTAGAGGCCGTGACGGTCCTAGAGGCCGTGAGGGTCCTAGACGCCGTGAGGGTCCTAGAGGCCGTGAGGGTCCTTATATGTCGTGAGGGTCCTAGAGGCCGTGAGGGTCCTAGAGGCCGTGAGGGTCCTTATAGGCCGTAAGGGTCCTAATGCCGCGAGGGTCCTAGAGGCCGTGAGGGTCCTTATATTCCGTGAGGGTTCTAGAGGCCGTGAGGGTCCTAGAGGTCGTGAGGGTCTAGCTGCCGTGAGGGTCTAGCTGCCGTAAGGGTCTTGTGCAGTGAGGATAAAATGCTGCGAGAATCTAATGCCGCGAGAGTCACTTGCCGTGAGAGTCACTTGCCGTGAGAATATAGGGTCGTAAGGATTGCCGCAGGAGTTCGCCGCAAGGGTCTGTCGCAAGGGTTCGCCGCGAGAGTAGAACGAGAGAATTTACTGTCAAGAGCCGCCGAATTCAAGGGAAAAATGAAATCTGAGCCTCCACTCTCACGCTATATGTATGCCGTCAGTGGCGATGGTAAAACAGTTACTCTTCCGCGTTTAATAATCCGCAAAAGAGTGGGGAGCAATTGTTGTGAGCAAAATAAGGTAAATAAAAAATAATAATAATAATAGGACGTGTCGTTCAGATAAAGCGCCATGTGTCACACTGAAATCGCATACAGATGAAGATAGACTCTGTATCTAAAATTTAGCTCTGGACAATTTTATCCCCAGATACCTACAGTTAATATTACTGGGTAAATACGTCATTGAAGACAAAATTATTCCCTATAAATAGGGTACAGGTATGACTTTTTAACCTAATTGAGATTTTACTTGAGAATACACTGAAACTCTGCCGAAATCTTTTTCTGACTTAAGCATCGGAGTGCTAACGCAGGGAAGACCCTGCGCTCCTTTGACTATTCTGATTTTTACAGAAGAGTGACGTGACTGGAAGATCGAGGTACTGACGTCAGCAATCCATAATTGTTGTACTGATTCAACAACAACTCTAATATATGCATGCTCATTAGTTTAATCCATATATGATTTTAATCTAATCAATAAAAATAATTATTTTTTATTTTATAAATCTCATTTCTCATTTATAATTTAAACTAAAAACTTACAAACAAATAGGATATTTCAAAGATTTGTTGCATGCTTGAAAATCGCCTAAAAAAGAATTGTTTTAGAAATAAAATTTTTTAAAAAACATAAATGGAGTCTTCATCTATAATAATTCTTTAAAAAATGTATTTCATGTAGTACCAAATAATATATATTTCATGCCCTTTGAATAAATGCTAATATGATTTAGGAACAAGTGCATGAACAAAAACTCTTTAATTATTACTTTCCTATTCTTTTTTTTTTTAATATAAATATAAGAAATTAAACATGGGATTGTGTCAAATGTGTTATTACCATAAAGAGCCATGATGGTAGGTAATAACTTTTAGAAACATTTTGAAGTAGAAATTAAAAAAGTATTAATTGACAACCGAAGTAAAAAGTGAAAATGAGAGGAAAGAGAGCAATTTTAAAAGGAAAAAATTTAACCCAAAAAGAGAAGATAAGTGTCAAAGATTAGTAGCTGTTGTTTCTTGAAAGGAATGTGGATCATAGAAAAAGTAGTATGGAAATAATTTAGGATTCATTTAAAGGCGTGGTGAGAAATTTTTTTTTTTTTCATTATATCGAAGTTGTGTTTTATAAATAGACATTGAATTCTTGATTCTCCTTTCAATGACAAAATCTAAAATGAACTTGATGATAAAGATGAAAGCGATACATTATGAAAATTTATTGCATATTGATGATTAAAAAAAAAGATAAGTAAAGCCAGAAAATCAATAAATTCTCATAAAAAATATTTATAATAATTAATAAATATTAATGAAGACATTTCAATTTTTTATTTGATAAAAACTTTCTAATTTTTTGGATTTTTATTAAAATCTTAATTTCAAACCTTTTTGGAATTTTCTTTTTTATAAAAAGTTGGGCTGATTCTGGCCAACTACTTGGGCTAGGGGTCCACCATTGCCAACCCAACTTAACACCAATAGACTGGACCCTACAGGCTACAGTCCATCCTTTGCCTTTTCCTAACAATTTGGAACCTTAGCCTATTGGAATATTCTCCTTAATTTTTCCACCTTTTTATTTCATATATTATATAAAATATATAGAAAAGCAATAATTTACCCACTTAATCAACCACTCTACAGTTTTTTTAATATATAGTTGAATATTTCTTTGATCATTTCGTGTGAAGAATAATATTCCTTGTTACGTAGAATTACTATTTAATTAGGTTTATACAGGAAAAACAACGACTATGACATCTGCCCTCATTGCCACCGACGGGCAATGGCAGTCAGTATTCAGCTACCAATAAATGCCCATGTTTCCCATGCAAAAATCACGTGCTTTGAAATTTTGTAAGAGCCATTAAAACTTAACTGCCCCTGCTTGAAAACCCTAGGATAGGACATTCAATTCCAGTAAAGCTCCAATCGTCTAAAGGGAAATGAGCATCCACAACCAAACAAAGTTTCTAGAATATATATGATGACGTTAGACTATATTAATATTGTTCAACATATTATCAAAACATATTCGCATGAATCCCAAAAGTTGTCTTGTAATCAATCTTGTCTTGGCTTCCATTTTCAACACAAATACGCGTAAAACAAAGCTTTTTTTTTTTTTTAAGTGAAAAAGATGCTCTCGATAATTTATTATGGTTATTTTTTATGGGCTCTTAATAAATACAAGAGTTTGGTTACCTGCTGATTAAAGATTAATTTAAACGAGTAATTTGATTGGTTTTGATGATATTAAAAATAGTGATAGCAGTGAATTAATATGATAATACGTTTAGATTCAATTACAATAATAATGATGAAGTGAATGGTAAAATAATTATTAAAAATATTATATTAAAATTAAAAAAAAATTAAAATTGTTACACAATAAAATTTTTTAATGTACTGTACTGAGGATTTGGTGGATTCTAAACCCACCATAAGAGAACGAAAACCATTGAGCTACACTTTTTTTTTTGGTGTGAGGGTCAATTTGGGGAAAAAAAAGCAAATGTTGAGTTTCAATCTTCAAACCTTACACATTAATTTTTTTCCACCGTCAACTCAAATTTTCTAATGTAGAATCATATGATTTGGTCAATATTGTGAAGGACTTTGAAGATAAGATCAAAATTTTTTTAACTAATTCAAACATTTTTGCAGCTCCTTTTAGAGACATTTCAAAGAGAGTTCTCAAATTTACCTAGGACACACCAAGCTTTTGTTTGGGCTCAAATATTTATTTTGTCCTTTGGTGAATATACATGCTTTTGTAAAGAGTATTTGATTAACACTCGAATATTTAACTCAGTTAATTGATGCATGATTTTTCTATCAAATAACTTTAGTTAACTATTTATAAATTATAGTCAATTTCAACCCATCATTAGCACTTGAGTTAATATCCTTATCTCAAACCTTTTTCAGTGTCTTTTGATTATTTAGGCGCCATAAGCTACTATTTTTGCACTTAATTTAAAACAAAAGTAGAACAACTTTTTTAGGAAAAATTAATGTTTTCTGTCAGCCACTTCATCTGTTGCTTAACAATGATCGCTTTTTTTTCTTTTTTCTCTCTTTTTTTTTTTTTTTTTTTTTTATGTGGATGCAACACGCCAACAACCTTTTACACAAATTGTTTGTCATCAGCTAGTCTCTTCTTCCTTCTCTTCAATATCCCCTCATTTTGTTTGCTCACAATTTAAATTATATATTGGAGTGTTTCAATTGATTGTTGCACTGGTTTTTTTTTAAATGACTACTGATTGCTATTAACTATACGACAGAGCTTTTGCAATCCATGTTAGGAAATTTCAGATGATTTATGATAATTTGGTTTTTAGGTGTATAGTATTATATTTTTTGAATGTAATATTACTTCACACAGAAACAAGTCATTCTAGGATACAACAAAACTTTTAGAGTTTTTTTTTTAGGATTGTAAAAGATCAAGAGTAAGTGTTTCTGAAAATCAACCAAGAGTATATAGGTTCTAAATAGTTACAAATCAATGGTTGTAATTGTTTATTAATTAACAACTATTTATCTTCAGACACAACTGTTTCAGGACATAACTGAAAATATGTCTATTGGAACAATTAAACGTTTTTTAAAATTTAAAAATATTTAAAATGTATGTTAGAATAGTTAAACATTTTTTTAAATTAAAAAAAATTTAAATATTTCTACAAAAAATAAAATATTCAGAACCGAGAACCCAAGACTCAAGTGCCAATTAAAATGTCTGTTGGAACAGTTAAACGTTTTTTAAAATTAAAAAAATAAATATTTCTACAAAAAATAAAATATTCAGAACCAAGAGCCCAATGTCTAAGTAAGCCCACAAACCTTTAGTACTTTAAGTTACACTCTAAGTTCGATTTCCTCTTATAAAGTCAATCATTACTTTATCCATAAGCAATGTGAGATTGAGTTCTATTACAAGCTATCCATCAATTTCCACTAACTTGTAATATAAGTATATTTCACAACAAATATGACGCATACATGAAGGTATCATTTCGATTTAAACTTTCAATTAGTGTAAGTACTTTAGGATGCTAACAAAGTACATGGTGTCTTAAGATTAAACCATGACTCCTTACGATTAGCATCGCAAGTACCACAGACATCAGATTTGTCTCTTTCACAAAGATCTTTTATTTGCTCCTAGCACTATTTCAATGGTCATGTGCTAACAATTCAATTTCTGTGAATATTTCAAGAGTAAAACCCCAAAAACTCTTGTTAAAACGGCACCACTTCATATTCACATAGGTGGAGATCCTTTTATTGTCTCTCTTACTTTAAGCAGTTTCCATGAACAATCTCCATTAAGAGATAATCTCAACCTCTCAATTATAACAGTAGCACTTTCTTCAATTTAAGTATGAGACTCCTAATATAAATGCTAAATAGGGACTAACTAATAACTTGTTATTACTCATTAAACTTTAGTAATTACCGATTTGGTAATTCAAAGTTGGGTTACCATTATTGGTGTCTTGAGGGTTATACTTTAGTCCCATACTACATGCAGTCCTCCACACTTTATCTCTTGGCAAAGCTTTAGTAAGAGGATCAACTAAATTTTTTGCAGACTTTACATATATAATTGTAATGGTACCACTTGAGATCAACTCTCTAATGTAGTCATGCTTTAAGCTTATATGTCTAGACTTACCATTATAAATATTATTGAAAGCACTAGACATAGTAGCCTCATTATCACAATGTAAGGAAATTGGTGGCATCGGTTGTGGTCACAACTCAATTTCAAATATCATATTTCTTAGCCACTCAACTTCCTTACCAGCAGCAGCCAAAGCTATAAACTCAGCTTCCATAGTTGAGTGTGCATGACACGTTTGTTTCTTAAATGCCGAACTTATAACACCACCAACTAGTGTAAATATCCAACCTGTAGTTGAAATATTATCACTAGCTTTTGTTATCCAACTTGCATCTGAATAACCTTCTAAAACAACAGAAAATCTTGTATAACACAACTTTAATTTAGTAGTTCATTTTAGGTAGTCAAGTACCCTTTCAACTGCCCTCCATGAGCTATACTAGGATTACTTATAAATCTTGACAACTTACAAACAGTAAAAACAATATCTAGTCTTGTACAATGCATATCATACATCAAACTTCCTATAACACTAGCATACTTTAATTGCTCTATTGGTCCAACATCATTCTTGACAAGTTTTACATTAGAATCATATGGAGTACTATATTCTTTTATCTTAAGATATTGATAAATATATATATATATATATATATATATATATATATATATATATATATATATATATATATAGCTAACAATTTTTCTATATAATGAGTTTGGTTTAATGCTAATCCACTATTATGCTTTGTAATCTTTATTCCTAATATTGTGTCTACTTTATTAAGATCTTTCATCTTAAATTTAGAAGTAAGAAAACTCTTAGTTTCATTTATAACAAGTATGTTAGTACCAAATATAAGCATATCATCAACATACAAACAAACAATCACTCCATAATCACTAGTAAACTTAGAATAAATACATTTATCAGAAGTATTGTGCCTAAAACCAAAAGATAAAATAACAGAATCAAATTTCTCATGCCATTGTTTTGGAGCTTGCTTAAGACCATATAAAGATTTAATAAGCTTACAAACTTTATGTTCATTAACATGTTATGGAACTTGTGTGTACTGCTTGATATCAGAAAGTATACACAGAACTTACAGTTCATGCATTGTCATTTCGTGTTTTAAATCCTTATCTTTAAATCTAAATGCTTAAAGTTCCATTCGTTTAGTTTGTGACCACTTCAGCCCTTATTTAACCTTTACTTGTATCATGACACTCATTTATCCCATTTACAATTCATTCACATTTATATGATCCAAAAATCATCTGTGTTATAATTCCATTAACATATATTAAAGTTATACATACATGGGGTCTCACAATCTCCCCCACTAAGAAAATTTGATCCTCCAAATTGGAACCAAATCAGTCCGTGAATAACTCAGGATACTTCCCCCGCATTAAACTCTCTAACTCCCATGTTGCCTCTTCTGCAATGTTGTGCTGCCAAAAGACTTTCACTAAGGGAATTGTCTTCGTTCTCAACACCTTCTCCTTCCTATCCAATATCCGAACCGGCTTCTTAACATACGACATGTTCTCATTGAGCTCCAATGGCTCATATCTTATTACATGTGTCGGATCCGAGTGGTATTTCAGTAACATAGAGACGTGGAAGACGTTATGAAGCTCAGGTGACAATGCTAGCCTGTAGGCCTTATCTCCCACTCTATCAAGAATCTTAAAGGGTCATATGTAACGAGGACTTAACTTCCCTTTCTTTCCGAACCTCATTATACCCTTGGAAGGAGAAACTCGTAAAAACACCGATTCACCCACTGTGAACTCCAATGGCCTCCGTCTCCTGTCAGCATAACTCTTTTTTCTGCTCTGAGTTGTTCTTAACCTCCCACAAATCAACTGGACATCCTCAAAGACTTGTCTCACTAAGTCGGGAGCAAATATCTGTCGGTCACCAACCTCTTCCTATCCAATAGGGGAACGACATCTACAGCCATACAAAACCTCATAAGATGCCATCCCGATACTCGAATGAAAACTGTTATTATAGGCGAACTCTATGAGTGGTAAATGGTCATCCTAGGAGCCTCTAAAATTCAATGCACACGCCTTTAACATGTCCTCCAAGGTCTGTATAGTCATCTATGACTGACCATCTGTTTGAGGATGGAACGTTGTGCTAAAACTCAGTTGGGTCCCCATCGCTTCTTGAAAATGTTTTCAAAAGTGAGAAGTGAAGCGGGCATCCCTATCTGACACAATGCTTACTGGAATACCGTGCAACCTCACTATCTCGCGCACATGCAGTTTCGTCAGTGTACTCAGAGTATCAGTGACTCTCATAGCTAGGAAGTGTGCCGACTTCGTCAATTTGTCCACTATCACCCAAATCACATCATGATTTCTACGGGTCTTGGGTAAACCCATCACAAAGTCCATAGTGACCTGCTCCAATTTTCAAGTCGGTATAGGTAGAGGTTGTAATAGCCCTGTAGGCTTCTGATGTTCTACCTTCACTTGTTAACAGACGAGACACTTTACCACATATTTCGCTACATTTCTCTTCATCCCTGACCACCAATACACTCTCTAGAGGTTTTGATACATCTTGTTACTTTTCGGATGCAGTGTATACTTCGTTGAGTGAGCCTCTGATAAGATCAACCTCCTGATCTCTGGATCATTGGGAACACATATCCTACCTCTGAACCTCAGCAAACCATTTGAACTCAAATCAAAATCAGTATCCGTACCCCTCTGTATCTGCCCGATAATATCACTGCATTGCTGATCAGTCTGTTCAGCCTGTCGGATACGATCTACTATATCGGGTTCCAACCGTAGGCTAGCTACCATAAAGTCACTATCAGTATCAGGCGGGGTCATATCAAAATTGAGATTCATGAACTGTTTCAACAGCTCGTGTTCCCTGATCATCATGTACGATACTAACCCGAGGTGCTTCCTACTCAATGCATCAGCTACTACATTCGCCTTACTCGGGTGGTACAAAATCTCGCAATCATATTCCTTCAGAAGCTTAAGCCACATTCTCTGTCTCATGTTTAATTCCTTCTATGAGAACAGATATTTGATACTCTTGTGGTTTGTAAATACTTGAAATTTCTCACCCTATAGATAGTGATGCCATATTTTTAAAGTAAATACCACGGTCGCCAACTCTAGATCGTGGGTCGGGTAGTTCCTCTCATGATCCTTCAGCTGTCTGGATCCATAGGCTACTACCTTCCCATTTTGCATCAGTACACAGCCCAGTCCTTGGTGTGAAGCATATGTATATACAGAAAAACCTCCTGAGCTGGTAGGAATGGTGAGAATCGGTGCTATGGTTAATCTTCTCTTCAACTCTTGAAAACTCTTCTAACATTTATCGTCCCACACAAATTCAACATTCTTTCTCGTTAGACGTGTCAATGGAGCAACTAACCTCGAGAATCCCTCCACAAATCATCTATAATACCTAGCTAAACCCAGGAAACTTTTGATCTCTGTGATTGTCTGGGGTCTCTGTCATTGAAACACTACCTCAATCTTGGATGGGTCCACTGACACACCATCCTTTGATATAATATGACCCAGAAAAGAGATCTGTTCTAGACAAAAGTCACACTTACTGAGTTTAACGTATAACTTCTTCTCTCGGAGGGTCTGTAGCACTATCCTTAGGTGCTGCTCATGCTTCTCTCTAGATCTTGAATACACCAGAATATCATCATTGAATACGATAACGAACCGATCCAAATACTGGTGAAACACCTCATTCATCAACGACATGAAAGCTGCGAGAGTATTCGTTAACCCGAATGGCATAACTATAAACTCAAAATGACCATGCCGGGTATGAAAAGCTGTCTTGGGTACATCGTCATCTCGAATTCTCAACTGATGGTACCCAGATCTCAAATCTATCTTAGAAAAGACCTACGCTCCCTGTAGCTGATCCAACAAGTCATCGATGCGTGGAAGGGGGTACTTATTCTTGATGGTCGTCTTATTCAACAACCTGTAGTCAATACATAATCTGAGGCTTTCATCATTCTTCCTCACAAACAGAACCAGTGCTCCCCAAGGCGATACACTCGGTCTGATGAACCCTTTATCCAACAACTCTTGTAATTGCTTCTTCAATTTCTTCAACTCAATCAGAGTCATTCTGTACGGTTGTTTGGATATCGGTTCTGTACCAGGTGCCAAATCTATACAAAACTCCATCTCTCGATCTGGAGGTAACCTTGGTAAATCATCCAGAAAGACATCTGAAAATTCCCTGACCACTTAGATGTCTCTCAATTCCGAGCGTGCCTTATCCGTCTCAACCACGTACGCAGTATAACCTTTCAAAACATTAACCATTTAGTCAGCATAAAATGCATCCATTTCGCTTACAATTACTACTGCTTTCATTACTTTTCAAGGGATTTTACAATACATTTCTCGGGGAATCTTACGGTAACGCTATCTACCCCTGAAAATGTTACCGTCTTAGAAAAAAATCTACTACAACACGGTTTATAGCTAACCAATCCATTCCTAGTATTACATCAAAGTCTCTTATATACATTAAAATGAGGTCGACTGACATTTTCTTTTCCCCTATTTTCAACTTACAATTCCTAAACTCATATTCGACCAACTGACTATCATTCATGGGAGTGCTTATCAGCATCCTCCTATTTAAAGAGGTAAGCTTTACATACTTAAACAATTTATATGCAAATGCAGGCGATATAAATGAATGTGTGGCACCAAGATCTATCAAAACATAAGCTTCAAGATCAAAGATTGAGATGGTACCTTTCATCACATCTGATGACTGATTTGCAGTATCCTGGTCCAATGAGTGTACTCGCCCTCTGCCAACTACCTACTTCCTCTTTTCCTTAGCTGTCACCTTCCGTCTCGGAGTAGGAGTATCAACAGGAGCTCTCTCCAGCTCATTGCCCTTTTATGAGGGTACTCACAGTCATCTCTGGGTAATTTTGGATCACATGCCCTGGCTTCCCTCATCGAAAATATACTAAAGGAGATCTATAACACCGTCGAGTACCATGGTACCTACCACACTTACTGCACTATTCTGTCGTAGGTCGTGGCCCTCCAATCACTATATCATTTGCTGGAGCTATGGTCGGATACACTGGAGGCTTAACTGTCCTCTCTCGGATTTCCTCAATCCTCGACCTTTTCCCAAAAAGTCTCTTGTTTCCTCTGTAACTGAAGCCTCTATCTACTGTATGTCTCTGTCCCTCACTCTACTAACCTTCCTAAACTCTGAGGCAACTCGTTCAATATCCTGTTCACACAACTGTGCCTCCTCATAGGTTGGTATGTCAAAGGGAACCAATCGAGACCTGATGGTTGGTCTCAGCCCATCCACAAACTTTCAGACCTTCTTGACCTCACCGTTCATCGTATCAGGATCATACCTGCCCAGAAAATTAAATTTTGTCTCATACTCATCTACCGATCTGCTCCCCTGGGTTAAATCCAAGAATTCCATCTGCAGTCTCCGCTACGCACCAAAGCTCTGCTGATCCCTTCAGCATAAATGCGGTAAACGCTACCATCTCGGTAGTAGTGCACTCGAAAAACTCATATAGTTTCTCAATCTCATTCACCAAGTCCTTCGCGGCTACTAGGTCCTTAACTCCACTGAAAGATGATGGCTTAAATTTTTGAAACTGTCATAACCTATCCAAATCACATCCATAACTCCAATCTCTACTATCCTGTGGTGGAGCATTAGTAGAAGGTGTATCCTGTATTGGTGGGGGTGTGGGAGTATCTGTAGTTTGAGGTCCTTGGGCTGGCTGTGCAGGCATCTCAGGATCAACCGCCTGTTTAGCATCACCTTATGCAGTTGTACCTAGCCCGCCCCCAGCTCCAGGCAATGACTGGGCAATCAACTCCAAAATCGCCTCTAAGCTCCGCTCTATCCTCGCGAAGCGCGCCTCAGTACTTTTCGATCTCTCTGTTGGACCCTGTGGAGCATGCTCAACATCAACCTCCACTTCAATCTCCTCCTAAGCCTCATGTGTTATCGGCTAAGCACGGCTCTTAGGCCTACCCCTACGGCCCCTAGCTCGTGCTTTCGTCTCTCTACCGCGACTGATGTTAAGCATTATGCCAAGATTCATACATTCACAATCATTTCTTACTCAAACCCATCTCGATATACACAGTCGTATCTAGACAAGTATAGTAACATAGGAATGTAATTTTTCCTAAATTTTGACACCGACACACATCAGACCAATACTGCTCTGATTCCACCTCTGTCATGAACCTCAATCCACCGAAAATTCACTATCAGATTTTTTTATTTTTCATTAATCATTTCAATTTACAATTCATTTAAACGTAAACACTTGTATTTCTAAATCATAGTTGTTGTTTACATGTGTTTACAATTCTTTACATCCCTAAAAGTTACATTCCAAAATATTACTCTGCTATGGCATATCTAGATACAAAAACTATACAATTGTGTATACATTGTATGATGGGATATAACAGACACCAAAATCCAATCCTCAATCGCTCTCAATCTATTGTAAGTGCTTTGTAGATGGGGAAAATAAGGGGGGTGAGCAAACCACGCGCTCAGTAAGGCAATCATGCGAGCAGATAGATAACTGTACTATCTACGTGATCGTGATGCCATGCTTAAACCACACAGTTGCTTTTCATACTCAAAATATCTGTTCATGCTCGTGTTCATGATATGTAAAGCAATTCATGCTATTCAAATTTGTGCACAAGTCTAAATCAAAGTATGAAAAATCCTCATGCGAAAATCATAAGTATGGCATGGAAAAATCATCATGCGAGGTGCACTTTAAAAGCATTCCAAAACTCAACACAAATCATCATCAAATTCACCATTCGTCAGGACTCAGCCCCTCCCATGGACTGTCATGACCCATAAATACATTTCAAACATGGATTATTATAAAACAAGACATGTGAGAGAGACAAATAATATAATAAGGGCAATAACTAGGACTATGACCATATCCTCTGTGATCCCAGGCTACACGAATCCTAGTGTGTGGGGTATCACCTCTATCTGCTTCCCCATGGGAGGTGAGTCATGTCCAACCCGTCGATCCAGAGCAGAATATCCATCGTCTGAAGACAGTATATATATAATATTCATACATGGTACAACGTACTCCATGCTATATGCACGATACAACGTACTCCATGGATCCATATCATCACAACATATCCTGCTACATCTCAAAACGCATGTGCGAGCCTATTTAATCGGCATGGCACACAGCCTACCTGAAGCTCCTAGCACGGTTCCCAACATCTCATAAAAATCACGTGCGAATAATCTCCACCATGACAACAAGTATAATGGACATCTAGTGTGAGCAATGCTCCAGCACCATGTCAAAATCAGTATGAAAATCAGTGCGAGCTAGGCTCCAACACAATGTCATAAAATCCATGTGAAAACTAGTGCGAGTTAGGCTCCAGCACCCATGCATGTAAAACTCTAGTGTGAGCTATGCTCCAGCATTATGTCGTGAAATCCATGTAAAAACTAGTGCGAGCTAGGCTCCAGTACTAATGCACGTATAAACCTGTCAAATCTCATGCGAGCAACGCTCTAGCACGTTTCATTTCCACAAAACTCATGTAGGTGGCTCATTCTTTTGCAAGGCATGGTTATAGAAATCAAATCGAGTTATTTTCATGCAAGTCACTTAAAATACTATTCAACCTACCAATTCTCATGCTAAAGGCACTAAAAAGATTCAAAACATCATGATTCTTGTTTTTCATGAACTTTTTCGAAATCCCAATCTTCTTTACCCTTCAAACACTTAATTCATTTCCTATGACTCACACACATTTTAGAAAACCTTTATGCGCCCAAAACGCGTACAGTTACCTCTAGGGCTAACACAATTCCCTTACCTTAATTTCCTTGGAAGTAACTCTTTCTTCCTTTCCCGTTTGTTCGCAATTGGGTTCAATTTGCTCCGGATATATCCTCAGGAGCTGCAAACATTCATCAATCATATGAGTCAATACCGATAACTCATGTTCTGACTTCAACTAGTCAGTATATCTCATGGAACCTATTTCATCAATTTTGGCCCTTTATCTCATTTGACCATAATTATGTCATTCCTAGTCGATTTATCTAGTAACTCACTTAGTAACTTATCAAACACTTGGCATATATGTTTTATCCTTAATTTCCTATTCATTCATGCATTTCTACAACATCATTTGTACACGTTTTATCACTCGACTTATCTCACAATGTGATTCCATCCAATCATCTCAAAATTATACATATTACCTTACTAACATCTTATTATAGTCCATTTATCATCAAATCAACCATATCATATTTTCTCATACTAAACTCATTCTAGGTCATGCTTGATTCATTACATTCTAGGTAGTTTCTACCAATAATTCATACACCAATCTACTCACAACAACATCTAGATATACATACTTAGAGTTGGTGTATTGGAAACTCACCTAGCTTGACTTTCCTTTTATCCAAATTTGGAAGACTCTTTAGCTCCTTTAATCCAACAAGTTGAATGTTGGCTCCAAGCTATGTTGTTCTCCTCCTCACAGTGAACAACTTTTCTCTAATAGCTTTTTCTCAAATCTTTTTGGAAGGGAGTGTATTCTAGAGTAAGAAAGCTTGGTATTTTGGGTAAAAATGGAGAGAGGGTGTGAGTTTTATGAAGAATGGGGTTTTTGCCGTTGGGTTTATATAGAATAGGGGTAAGGAGATCGATCTGCTAGGGCAAAGATCGATCTGCCTTTGATTTTTAGCTCTCGAAATATCTAAGCATAAAGGGTGGGATGATCTGCTCTTTGGGGAAGAGATCGATCCTTTCTTGGCAGAAGCTTGAGGAGATCGATCTGCTTATGGGGAGAGATCGATCTGCTCTTGACAGGGTCAAATGGAGATCGATCTGCACTTAGTAGGGGATCGATCTGGCCCTGACAGATTCACTTGAAATTGTTCTGCTTGCACAAGGGATCGGTCTGCATTGAATAGGAGATCGATCTGGCCTTCATCTGCAGGTTTCCTGCTGCAAATTTTCCAACTTTTCGAGGGAAAAATTTGTGTTTGATTGATTCACTAGTCATTTTGCAATCCATTCACACTTAGAGCATGGAAAGGCTCATTCCTTATGATTTTCATGTTATGGAACTTGTGTGTACTGCTTGATATCAGAAAGGATACACAGAACTTACAGTCCATGCATTATCATTTCGTGTTTTGAATCCTTATTTTCAAATCTGAATGCTTAAAGTTTCATTTGTTTAGTTTGTGGCCACTTCAGCCCTTATTTAAACTTTACTTGTATCATGACATTCATTTATCCAATTTGCAATTCATTCACACTTATATGATTCAAAAATCATCTGTGTTATAATTCCATTAACATATACTAAAGTTATACATACATAGAGTCTCACAAATATACTCTCAACCAAGATGCTCCATGCCCCGTTTTAAATTACCAAACGCAAGGCAGGCCATTGTATAAGGTAATTTAAGAGTCATCACATATCCTTATGATTAAAAAATTATTCATTAATATCAATAAATGAGCTACTTTGGTAGCCAAACCTTAACATCAATTAATGACAAGCTTTCTCAAAATTGAGAAAATTAAAATTGCCCAAATCATTACATCGCATACTTAACCAAGATGTATGCAATGTAATAGACCATTCCAAAGAAGATACTAAACCTCGGTATATCTCATTAGGTCCTCAAAGAATTGATCACTTATTGCAAGATATAAAATGACATTTATCTCTACAAAACATTTTAAAATTAATTCTTATGAGATACCTTAACCAAATATGTCTCTTTGAATCAACAAATACTTATTGCGTTCAAAATTAAAAGTCTTGAAATTATTAATAAATCAATATTTAATAAATACACAATTCATACTAATGTATCATCTATAAAAAATATAAAATTTTAAAAATTATCGACTATCAATAAAAAAAAAAAATCACTCCACAAAAGTTTTATCCAACTCAAACTTTAACTTCTCACGATTTACTCATAAGAAAAGTAGATGTAAACCGTACGACAAACAGAAGACCAACTTTGGATTACATTGCATTGCAGCATTGAACGAGACAAATTTACTTTCACCAAACGAAAGTAATACTAATTATCGCGTATGATAATATTTACAAGACAGACTTGAATGATTTGAGGCTTGTATTGTCCATTCCAAACCGTAAATTTCCACACAGTATAAGGGTTCCATACAAATTGCCAAAGGAATTGCATTATTGGACATGCTCTTTCTTTACTTTAACCAAAAATTTTCTATTCATATATTTTTGGGATGACAACAATAAATAATAAATAAATCACTCTTTAGTTGATTACAGAGTAATCGTGCACTCTTAATTGCTTAGAGGAAAAAAATATTCAACTTAATTAAGCATGCATCTTTTGTTCTAAAACTCAATTATATTATTGATTCGTAAAACCCATGTACAATACGATTCCTATTTCTTGATATTGATCAACCAAAACCAAAATTTATTGAATTAAAACCCTTTTCATGTTTATAACATACGATGAACCATTATTTGTAATTAAATCAAAATAAAACACATAAAATATAAGGTTTTCATTTGTTTCCAAATTCGGATTAGTGCTTGCACCTTAACTTTAAATCATGATTTCTTGATCGATAGAACGAGTTTCTTAAAATTGTTTACATGCTATTATGCCTTAAGGTTTCGTCCAAGAAATTTTATCCTAAACATGTTATTTAGCTTGCACAAAATTAATCCCCAAATATTGCTTTTAATTCCTAAATTTGTTCAAATTTTATTTTGGGTCCTAATCTCATATACATCTAGCTCTGGCACTAAATATTGGAATTTCTTTACTCTAATATGAAAATTAGAACACCAAACATTATAAAATAATAAATATGAACATATCTCTTTGGGTAGACATCGACAAAAATGATAAGCAAAAGCAAGATTAACAAAATCTGGACAAGCTAGTTTTTCTCTCCTCTTTTCAAGTGACTTTTAATGGGTAAATACTAACAACGTAAGAAGTGAAGAGGGGATTTAGTTTTATATATATATATATATATATATATATATATATATATATATATATATATATATATATATATGTCTTTTATTAAAACCCTAATAATCCCTCATCAAAAGTTTATAGAGTTTTAAGGCATGTACAATCATCATGCCATATTGACCCAATAAAATGTCCAAAGCCTATACTATGTATGATTGAAATTATTAAATTGGGATTATTTGTATGTTTCACATGTCAGGTCTAAATTATGAGCCGATTTTATTAAATTATAAAATCACCAATTAATTGCAGTCCACGATAAAGTTTTCCAACAGAAATTACCAGCCGATTCTACATGCCCTTCAAGTTCAAGAGTTAGCTTGAATCACACTATTATACTGCATGTAATCGTGAATATATCGTAGGATAATATTTCTACTATCAGCCGGCCACACTAAATCATCCTCAAACATCACTTATTTCTTCAACCCCATATGAACAGCATTATTCCTTTTACTTTGTGGTACATACAAAAAGATTAGGTTTTAGATTGCTAGATCTTATCTATACAGGCTCTAATTAAGCCTGAGACTTTACAATTATTAACATAGGCAATAATAGAAATTGGTATTAAAGATGATAGCAGCTATCATTTCTTCTGCCCTTTTTTCCTTTCTTAAAAAATTATTAATTTTCCCATTCCCATTTCCCTACATGATTTGAAATCCATAACTTTAATAATTAGAACTTTCAATTTGGAAACTTGAACATTAATAGTTTAAATTTAATGCAAGTCTAAGATAATAGTTTTTTTATTATATTTTCTAAACTGTATTTATGTACGAAGGCAAAATGGTATTGAAGTTCAATTAGAAGTGTCCATATTTTAATTTTGGCCGAATTAATTGATAGAATCTATTTAATTCAATTAATAGGTTGGTTGCCAAATTAATTTGAATTTCGATTAATTTGATTCGAAAATTGAATTAATCAAAATTTTAATTGAAATAATTTCGTTTTTGAATATTTTGTTGAATGGTTTTATTTAAATTATTTTGAATATGAAGATTTAGAAATCATATATATATATATATAGAAAACTGAAATATTTTGCAATAAATGCCAAGTATTATTTACATAAATTCAAAATCTATATCTCTTAATTGTATTAGTCTTTTTTACATAAATTCCAAATTTATATATCCTAACTTTATTACATAAAACATAATATACTTTTTGGTTGCCTAATATTTATAGTATTATATGATTCTTGACTTTTAATTTTCTTTTATTATTATTCTTTAAACCGATATTTGTTAAATTTTATTTAAACCTTTGGTTTTCTTATATTCATGTTTTTGACCTTTGATTTTTTTGTGACTTATGGTTTTCCATCTTTTTTTAGGGGTCACAGGGTTATATAAATACGTTTTATGTCAGTTAACATAGGTTAACTAAGGTGCAATTTGATTCAAGTGAACAGAAAATATGGTGAAATTCCCTACCAAAAAATGAATGTAACCTTGATTCTTTTTTTTCCCCGATAATGAAAGTTTCTATTATTTCCATCATTCTTTTTAGGGGTGGGGGGTTATATAAATACATTTCATATCAATTAACATAGGTTAACTAAGGTGCAATTTGATTCAAGTGAACTAAAAATATGGTGGAATTCACTACCAAAAAATGTTTGTAACCCTGATTTTTTTTTTTTTTTTTAAGATAATGAAAGTTTCTATTACTCTGATAATTAATTGCATTTCATGTTAGAATTATATTTTTTATCCCAAAAATTCAAATATTTTGCAATAAATGCCAATTTTTTTTTTTTTTTTTACATAAATTCTAAATCTATATCCCCTAATTTTACTAGTCCTTTTTACTTAAATTATAATCAAATTTATATCTAATTTTATTACAAAAATAAAATGAATTTTTGATTGCCTAACATTTATATGATTTTTTTACTTTTGGTTTTCTTCTATTAATGTTCTTTAAAATCGTTATTTTGCTAAAATTTAATGAAACCTTTGATTTTCTAATATTGTATATTTTTTAACTTTTAATTATTTTTTTTGGACTCATGGTTTTTCATCTTCCTATTTAAAGGTGAGAGGGTTATATAAATGCATTTCATATTTGTATTACATTTTCTTATCCAAATTCACAACAAGAAAACATAGTTTCAGCAATGGAAAAATTCCATCGCTAAAATTTAAAAATAACGACGGATTTGCAATGAAATTTCGTCATAAATTCACTTTTATCCATTGTTTATAACCAAAAATGGAAATTGAAAAGGATCTTCATCGCAAATTAATGTTAGAATTTGTTCTGATGCTAAATCCGTTGCTCATCAATTCTTGCGAAAAAATATAAATGGCGCGAACGTTTTAGGGATGGAATTTCGACACTAAATCTTTAACTTGATCCAAAAAAACTTAGTCGTGTGAGAACCTTAAATTTTGAATTTCATACCCCAAGTAAATTCAATAGCTTAATGAGATATTTTATTTGGATGATTTCAAGGCTGAACCTATAGCTTTGAGGAACAAGGACGTGTTTGAAGTTTTGAGATGGATAGTGTAACTCGAAATTCTCTTATTTGTGAATTTACTTGCTAAGTAAGGACAAGTGATGTTGTATGTATGTTCTGACTAAAGAAGTATGGAATGAGAATGAATTTAGATGAATGGAAATGAGTATTAAAGTTAAGGTAAAAAGATAACTAAGAACTAAGTCAGTCTATTTTCCACTGAAACAGGATGTGACAAAATTAAACATAAAACTATTCTCATTTGGCATAAGAATATCATATTAAACGTAAAATCATTTTCATATTGGCATAAAAACATGAGACTAAACGTAAAACTATTCTCATTTGGCATAAAAACATAGATTTAATGTAAAACTATTTTGATTTGCCATAAAAGCATGAGATTGACTATGTTGGACGTGGGACGCCCATAACGGGTGTCCCCATCCAACATGAAAACTGCCTTGGGTAGTTTAAAAGCAAAAGAAAAAAAATGAATATAGATCCGAGAAAGGAAAAGAAACAAAAAGAAGAGGAAGAAGAGAAGAAGAAGAAAAAAAATAATAGTATTCTTTGTATTTTATGCTTTGCAATTGTTAAGGATTTAGGCTGTGAAACGTGTACAACTTTCGTTGTGTGATTTTGTACTTGACCAGTAAATCAAGCAAACAATTTCATTTGAAACTGTAAGTATTTAAATTCCGTACGAATTGTATGTTCAATCATATACATAATTATTTTCGATAGGATAATTGTGAATATGATATTGTACGTAGTATATGATTGACGTATGATATTTTTCAATATTGGTATCAGAGCCAAGTTGCTTGATTTCTGGTATGATATATGTATGTAAGAAAATGATATTTTATTGTTGTTATTTCATGTAGAACAATCGAAAAACGTAATTAATATGCGATACCATTGGAGATCACACAAATGTGTGTGATTTATTCAAAATTGTTGCAAATGTGTATAGGATGTTTCAAATAAGAAAAATTGTAAGTCCTGCATTAGTATGAGAAGTCCATATAACACAAAGATGATTAAAATTCATTTTTAATCGCTATGAGACTTGTGTTATATATATATGTATTCATTATTTTTTCTGTATTTGTTACAGAGAATCATGTCGATCATGATGAGGACTCTTATGGTTGATGGGACAGAAGAACAACTCACTAGAGCTATAAGACTATTGGTTGAATTAGGCTCTTACCGAATGGATCCTAATGATGATATGGAGAAACATATCATTATTGTCAATAAAAAAATTCAGGAATCAGTTTGGATTGGCTGTCGATATTTGAGGAGTGGCCATAACAAATACCTCATGTTAAGGAGTACATTGATCACTCCAAGTCAAAAGGGTCTTTTAGATGATTTTTGGAAACCAAATCCAAAATCGAATTATGCAATGTTAGTGATAAATTTTTTGAAAGAATATATCAAGATAAGGGCAAGAAGGATTGCAACCCTCTCAATTAACACTAGACTTTGCAATAGAAAACACAACGTTCCTGAAACTCCATGGCTAGCAGATTTAGATTTTGAATTATCAAAAAAAATTATGGACTCCATTCTTAGGAACTAGTTTTATTTTATTGTGTTGTTATTTAACTATGTTTAAACAAATATTATTATTTTAAAAGACTTGTTTATGTAAATATTTTTATTATTTTTATGCAATCAATATATGTTATTGTTTGTATATATATAGTTGATTTATTTGCAATGGGAGTTCTAAGGTATTTTAATAAAAAAATGTAATTACCTTGGAATAATAAATTTTGCACAATAAAATTAATTGGTGATAATTAAACACATCAAATTGGAGGATGATTGTGAAACTTGGTGAACTTTTGATTCCATGACATGTGAATAATGATCATTAATTTAATTCTGAAATTGTGGCAAAATGGATGTGTGTAATGCTAGGCATTAATTAAGTGCATATATGTCTTTGTGTAGAATATCTTTTGAAATGACTTTTGCTTCTAAAACCATTGTTGCTGAGTTAAATAAAGGTGAGAAACTGAATGGGGATAACTATAAAATCTGGAGTATGAAAATTCAGTATGTGTTGGAAGAACAAGAGATTCTTGAAGTTCTGAATAATGCCATGGAAGAGCCTGAGGAAGGAAATACTGCACAACATAGGAGGACCAAGAGGCTTATAAAGCCTGGAAAAAGAAAAACTCCATAACTCGCATTACGTTGCTCAGCAGTATGGAGAATGACATCATGCGTGAGTTCAGAAAGCATGATAATGCAAAAGAGATGTGAACAGCCTTAAAGGCAAAGTTTGGTGGCATTTCGGTCACTAAACTAAGACAGCTTACAATCAAATTTGACACGTATAAAAAAGTTCAAATCACAGCATGAAACAACACATAAGAGAAATGTCAAATATGATTAGTGAGTTGAAGGAGGCTGACCACACTCTAACAGATGAACAACAGGTTCAAGCTGTCATTCGATCCTTGCCACACAGTTGAGAGCATATGAAAGTCCACCTTACTCATATTGAAAGCATCAAAACCATTAATGATGCTTCACGTCACCTACAATTGGAGGAAGATCGCATTGAGGCAACTAGGACTAATGCTGACATGTATATGGCTGGTACAAGTTCTAAAGAAGCTTCGAGCTTCAAGCGAAAGCCATTTGGTGGACATAAAAGTAAAGTTCCTAAAAAGGCAAAAGGCGGTTATCCTGGCAAAGGAAATGGTCCTATGGCTCATCCGAAGAAGAACAAGTCAAAGGTCAAGTGCTTTAACTGTGGTAAGAAGGGTCATTTTGCTTGTGAATGTAACGAGTCGAAAAAGGTAGAAACCCTTATAGCATTTGTGAGTGCTTCAAATATTTTAAAAAGTATTATATGTGTTTATAGTACTGTATTATTGACTGAATCTCATCCTTTATGGATTGTAGACTCAGGGGCCACAGACCATGTAGCACAAGACAGGAATGTATTTGTGGATTTTCGTCAGATTCCACGAGGATCAAAATGGATTTATGTAGGTAACAACACACAGGTTGAAGTAAAGGGTATTGGAACCTGCAAGTTATGTATGCGTGGTGGAAAAACCCTTATCCTACATGATGTCCTATTTGCTCCTGAGATTCGACAAAATTTAGTTTTAGTTACTGTTCTTCTTAATTTGGGTTTTATTTTGAACTTTCATTGCACTGGTTTAAATTTGTTTTTGGAAACGAATTATTATGGTTCTGGATATTTGTTAGATGATTTTATTGTAATGGATGTTGACTACACTTTAAGTGGTGATATATGTAGTAATAGTTTTTCCCTTGTTACGTCTTCTAATGTTGATGTAAATGTTTGACATGCTAAACTTTGCCATATTGGGCAACAAAGAACGGATAAATTAGCTAAAGAGAGATTACTAGGCCCTATAGAAAAAGTTAATTTATCGACATGTGAAAGTTGTCTAGCAGAAAAAATGGTAAGAAAATCATTTGGCAAAGGAACTCGAGCTGAAATTTCATTGCAATTGATTCATTTCGATATTTGTGGCCCAATGAATGTAAGGTCACGAAGTGGAGGTGTATATTTCATCACATTCATTGATGATTACACACGTTTCAGATTTGTCTATTTGATCTCTCACAAATCTGAAGCTTTAGAATGCTTTAGAAAATATGTGAATTTTGTGGAGAATCAAATAGATAAAAACTTTAAGGTGTTAAGAACAGACCGTGGACGTGAGTACTTATCTCAACAATTCAGATTTATGTGATGAAAAAAGAATCGATAGGCAGTTGACCATTCTAAGAACTCCATAACAAAATGGTGTTGCGGAGAGAAGAAATAGAACCCTTCTGAAAATGGTTAGGTCAATGATGGCCCAAACAAATTTGTCAATCACCTTTTGGGGTGATGCATTATTAACAGCTGCCTACATACTCAATTGAGTACCCTTCAAGTCAGTTGCATCCACTCCCTATGAATTATGGATGGGAAGAAAACCTGATCTTAGTAATCTAAGACATTGGGGTTGTGTTGCCTATGTTCATGAGCCTACTCATCAACACGGCAAGTTAGGTCCAAGAGGGAAAAAGAGTATATTTGTAAGATACTCTAAACATTCAAAAGGATATGTGTTCATTGGTGAACAAGCAAGTGGGAGTGTAACTGAATTTGAATCTCGGGATGCTACTTTTCTAGAAAATGATTTTCCAAGTAGGGGTGAGATAAATCAGAAAAAATCTCTTTATAAGATTCAAGATCCAGATGATTTGATTGTTGCAAATCGTTTAATGCATACCTGATAATGAACAAACAATATCTCATCCAAGTGGGAGCATGACAAAAGATGATGAATTTGTTTCACAAGAATCACAAGTCAGGCGTAGTAATCGTGGAAAAGTTCCTCGACGTCGTTTTGACATAGAGGGAGAAGCTTTCATGATTACCCCACAAGATGAAGAAGAGCCAAAAAATATTCAAGAGGCTCTTTCTTGTAATGCAAAAGAAAAGTTGATGAAAGCAATGGAAGAAGAAATGGAGTCTATGAGATCAAACAATGTTTGGGAATTGATTGATCTTCCAAAAGGACAATTGGGACCAAATGGGTTCTCAAAATTAAGCGTAAGTCAGATGAGACAATTGAAAAATATAAGGCTCGTCTAGTAGCTAAGGGGTATACTCAACAAGAGGGAGTTGATTATGAAGAAACATTCTCTCCTGTTGTAAGATTTACCTCAATACGCTTAATTCTAGCCATAGTTGCAAATTTAGATTTGGAGTTACATCAAATGGATGTAAAAACTGCTTTTCTAAACGGAGAACTGGAAGAAGAAATCTATATGGAACAACCTATAGGTTTCATTGAAAAAAGTCAAGAACACAAAGTGAGTAGACTATTAAGATCAATTTATGGTCTTAAACAATCTTCCAGGCAGTGGTATATTAGATTTCATCAAGCGATAATTTCTTATGATTTTGTGATGATTGATGAAGACCACTGCGTGTATGTCAAAAGATCCAAAGACAAGTTTGTAATATTCTCACTTTATGTGGATGACATACTATTGACTGAAAATGACAAGGAGTATATTATTACAGTAAAAAATTAGTTGTCCTCAAATTTTGAAATGAATGACATGGTCGAAGCGGCTTACATACTTGGTGTTAAAATTGAAAGGGATCGTTCCAAGAAATTGTTAGCTCTTTCATAAGAGCAATATATTAAAAAAATTCTTGAACGATTCCACATGCAAGTCTGCAAGCCAATAGATACTCCTATTGCTAAAGGCGAAGGCCTAAGTCAAAGAATGTGTCCTAAGACTCCTCAAGAAAAGGAACAAATGGCAAGAGTTCCTTATTCTAGTGCTATTGGAAGCCTTATGTATGTTATGATATGCACAATGCCAGATATTTGTTATGCAGTTGGAATGGTAAGCAGGTACCAATCCAATCCAGGACAACCCCATTGGAAAGTCGTTAAAAGGATATTAAGATATCTTAAAGGCACTGCAAATTATTCATTGTGCTATCATGGAAGTGATCTGCATCTGATTGGCTATACAGATGCTGATTAGGGAGGAGATTTAAATGAAAGAAAATCTACCTCGGGCTATGTTTTCTTACTGAATAATAGTGCAATCTCATGGAGTAGTAAGAAACAGACGTGTATAGCTCTTTCCACAATGGAAGCTGAATTTGTAGCATTTTCAGCAGCAATACAATAGGCTGTTTGGCTCAAGAGATTTTTGAATCATTTGAGATTTAATTATGATGAATCAAACTCAGTGTTAGTGAATTGTGATAGTCAAGCAGCAATCGCATTCACTAAAGATCCCAAATATCATTCAAAAACCAAACATATAGATACCAAGTATAATTTTGTTAGAGACATGGTTGCACGAAAGGAAGTCAACATGCAGTACATTTCTACGCATAAGATGATTGCAGATCCATTTACGAAGCCAAAACCTAAAGATGTGTATAATAGACACATTAGAACTCTAGGATTGTGTAGATTTTGATGTACTTGCTAAGATGTTTTTAGTAAACGATTTACAATTATCTTCTCATTAGTATTTGATGCTGACTAATTTTAATTTCAATTAATGCATATAAAGTTCAGTACTTTGTTTTATGAAGCATACACACATATATATATATGTTAAGTACATATACAGTATCATGTTAAAGGTATGTCAGACAGATGATTGACCTTCTCACATAGGCAATCACCTCTATGGCTCAGTGCCATAGAGATGCGATTAGTTTTAAGCGGTAAGAACTAGAGAGCTCAGGCTTAAAATGGAATTACCTTGACTGTGAGTCAAGATGAGGTCATATGATAATGAGCTTTATGACTGAAAGTGAATGACCCCACTATTAATTTTATCTGTTTTTGAATGCCAGGTGGAAGTCCTGTTGTTATTTTTCAAAGTAAGTAGAGTTGTGGACTCAAGTTAGATACTGAGTGTATCTAAACTATCACCTGTACGGTATTGGAATTATGATAAAAACATACGCTCCATGGGAAAAAAGAGAGTAATATCGTAGCATGTGTTTCATACCACATGTGCATTATTCGACCAATAAGGGTAACAGAAGAATTGATATCTACTTCAATGTTGTGTGAGACCCATGAGGTCAAAAGGATCTCAAATTAGTACCCTTATGACTTTTGATTATTTCTTAAATTTTCAGTTCAATGTTAGCTATATTGGAATGTTACCAATGATTATGGATAATTCGATCTAATGGGATGTATCCGGATAGCAGTTGAACTGAAATCGAGAGATTCTAGAAGAAGGGGAGACCATCCGATGTCACATTTAATTGTATTCACTGATCGACCAATATGTTTAAATAGTTAGACATAATTGTGAATACAAAAAAATATCATATTGTTTGATAAAAGAGAGATAATGGGAAACTTGAAATGTGACTGAATGGATCTAGGGTATTGCATACTAACTCTACTTGTATTTTGGGTTGCTATATATACCTAACAGTTGTATAGCAACAAGCTCTCGAGACAATAAAGTATGCTGATCGTACGACCTATTTTCTTGTATGAAATTTGCAGAGAAAAGAGATATGTCCTCTTGAAATTGATTATGAGAATGACACACCCATTATGTGCGAGTGAGAGATGTTGGATGTGGGACGCCCATAACAGGTATCCCCATCCAACATGAAAACTGCCAAGGCAATTTTCAAAATTGTGAAAACTACCTTGGGCAGTTTAAAAGCAAAAGAAAAAAATGAATATAGATCCGAGAAAGGAAAAGAAACAAAAAGAAGAGGAAGAAGAGAAGAGAAGAAAAGAATAATAGTATTCTTTATTTTTTATGCTCTGCAATTATTAAGGATTTAAGCTATGAAACGTGTACAACTTCCGTTGTGTGATTTTGTGCCTGACCAGTGAATCATGCAAATGATTTCATTTGAAACTGTAAGTATTTAAATTTCGTAAATTATTGTTCGTAAATTGTATGTTCAATCATATACATAATTGTTTTCGATAGGATGATTGTGAATATGATATTGTACGTGGTATATGATTGACGTATGATATTTTTCAATAAACTATAAAACTATTCTCATTTGGCATATAAACATGAGATTGACTGTAAAACTATTGTCATTTGATATAAACATGAGATTAAACATAAAACTATTCTCATTTAGCATAAAATCATGAGATTAAATGTAAAATCGTTCTCTTTGGCATAAACATAAAACTATTTTCATTTTGCATAAAAACATGAGGTCGAAAACAAAACTATTTTGATTTAGCATAAAAACATGAGATTGACTATAAAACTATTCTCATTTGATATAAAAAAATATGAGAGTAAGTGTAAAATTATTCTCATTTGACATAAAAATGTGAAATTAAACGTAAAACTATTCTTATTTGACGTAAAAACGTGAGATTGATTATAAAACTATTCTCATTTCACATAAAAACAAAGAGTTGGACTAATATACAAATATCCCGCTCTCTTTAAAATGATTCACAACTCAGCGAGATGGTATCAATTGGTGCAACATGATTTCAATGCGTATTGCTTTCAAGTACAACAATTCAACTAATTTTTCGTTGTACATTTTACAATTCTATACAGTAAAGTCAAAATTCAAAAACAAAACACTTTTTCCCAACTCAAGAATTTAGAAAATTTGTGTGACATATGAGAATTATGGGTATGGTAAATTGTGAATTGATATGTATTGTTTGAGATTTGGTATTTCTATTTATAGGCTCAAAATATTGTAAATTATTAATATGAATTTATTTGCTATCACCTTTTATTAGTCGAAAGGATCGAAACGTTTATGTTTTAAAACCAAAACGTCTAGCATCAATTCTTTGTAGTTGTCCACAACAACTAGCATTCAAATTGTTGAAGAAAACAGTGCAAGTCTTAGCTTATAGTTTGAAAATAAAAAATCGATGTTGTTTGATTCGTGTATCAAAATGCTTTTGTTTTTATTATACCACTGTAAAGACTATTTTAACCAGACGTTTTTGTCTAGAGTTATTATCAAATGCATTGTTATTATGGTTTTTTGACTGCACAAATGGAGTTAAAATGATAACAAATATTTCACTTAAAATATTAAAAAAATAACAAATAAATAAATGTGATATGTGTTATTATCTTAATTTTATTTGTAAAGTCAATTCACTGACAATGTATTAGATAATAATTTTTTCTGTCAAAAACTCTTAAAGTATTTGTAACACTATATTTGTTATTAGGCGTTATTTGTAATACAACATTAAATTTTTTCTTTATTTTATTTTTAAAAACGTTACAACGCTAACACCATTGGTTTTCTATTTCAAAAACGAACAAAGGAAGTCTAATGCCCATATAGCATGAACATACTACTTTTAAAAATAATTAGAGTAATTGAATATTTAATTGGAGGATCGATTGCCCTTATAATACTTTGAAAAAATGAGGGGCAGTCAATTATTGTTTTTGGGTAGTTGACTGCATCTTTACATCACTGTTGTTACGTTTTTAAAATTATTTATCTTTTTTTGTTTATTGGATGTCCCCGAAGGGACTTATTTATCTTTTTCTTAAAGAATTATGCACAATGGTTATTCTTAATAACATGTAATTAAAGTGTCATTAAAACACAAAAAAAATTCAAATTCTTAAATACAACGAAAGGTAATAATGAGAGTAATAATATATTCATTTAACATAAATTATTAAATGAGAACTAACTATTTATATTTGATCATGAATAGTTATATCCAATGATTAAAAATAATTTTAAAGTAAATAATGAGAATAAACGTAAAATTATAATTAATTGATTTAAAATATAATTTAAAATTTTTTTATTAGTTAATTATATAAATAAAATAAGTACAATTAATTTTCAATAAAAAAAATTTATCTGTCAACTTGTTATATTATTATTTTTATATTTTCAAAATTTTATTATTAATTCAATATCTTATTAATTTATCCTGAGATATTTAATATCTTATGATATTTTATAACTTTACGGTAATATCGATATTTTGCAACTTTACCGTAAACAAACCCATATTGAACATATTGAAGCTGTTTCAATTGATTGTTGTATTGTTTCTTTTCCTTTGTGGTCTATACAAAAAGATTAGGTTTTTTCTTTTGAAAAGTACATTTTTTTTAAGTTACAATCATATTCAATATATTATATTCTATGAATCAGTAATTAATAATCATAATTAATAACTAAATAAATTATTAAATACAAATTTAATTTCACATAGGATGAAACTCAAATAAATTGCTAAATCTTATCTATTCAGGCTCTATTTAAGCTTGATAGTTTATAATTATTGACATAGGCAATAATAGAAATTGCTATTAAAGATGATAATATTAGACCTAGCAAATGTAAACATGACATGAGTGACACGACACAAATATGATACGAAAAAATTGTATTCGCGTTTAAAAAATTTGTGTTTCATGTTTAGTCATGTCGGCATGAATTTTGACATAGTAATTTTCGTATTTAACCGTATCAGATACGACTAAATACGTATAAGATAGGGAAACATGTTTTTTTAAATCGTGTTACACGAATACACAATTAATACGTACACGACACGAAAAACACGTTGAAGCAAATCGTGTCACAAGAATACACGATACACGTGTAAGACACGAAAATAATATATACTTGTTGGAGAAGTTGAATCTTGACCAAAAATTCTTTTTCTAAGCATTTACCAAGGTTGAAAATTAATAATGATTTTTTTTAAATGAGTTGTATAATAATAATAAGAATTTAAATTAAATTATTACTGTAAATCAATAAATATTATAATTTTTTTATTTTTGATTATGTTTTATTTTTAATCGTGTCATACGTGTTGTGTCTATTCATGTCGTGTCTATTTATGTCGTATTTAATTGTGTCAATTATATTTTTTTCGTGTTTATCGTGTCGTGTCGTGTCATGTGACACGGATAATTATAACGTGTCAACCGTATCGTGTCACGTGTCATACGTATAAAATACGTATCGTATTCGTGTTTACGTTTCAGACACGCTTTATAATTTGTATCGTATTCGTGTTTCATAAATTCGTGTCGTATTTTAATTCGTATCGTATCATATTATGACACGAAAATACAAATTGTCAGATCTAGATAACATCCATCATTTCTTTTAGCATCCAAAAAGTTTAACCTAAATCTCCTGTATTTTTCTATCCTTTTTGTTCCTTTCTTCAAATATTAATTTACCCATTCCCTACAATAATGAAATCCATAACTTTAATTATGAATTATAAAAACTTACCAGACTTTGTTCGGATAATATTTTTCTTAATAGGTTGAATAGTAAAATATACCATTAACTTTTTTATACCAAATAAAAATAAGCTATCAACTTTTAATTTTATTGTTTAAACTTTTAATATTTTAAAATAATACAATTAAATTCACACCAATTATAAAATCTTTACAGTAAAATAAAAAAAGATAAGAGCTTATGAAACTTTAACCTCTTATTTTTTTATCTTAATTATATTATTTTGAAAGGTTGTAAACTTCTTTTATAGTAAAATAAAAATTTATTATATTTTATAATAAAATTAAAGGTTGAGGGCATATATCAATCTTGTGTAGAAGATTAAGGGAATATTTAGTTATTAAACTTTCTTAATATTAATTAAAATTATTTTGCAAATAATATCCAATATAAAAAATTAATAAGTCTATTTAAATAAAACTCTATGATGCATAAACTTAAAATTAAAACCAATATCAAATAATTTAAAACAAAAATATATATACTTTTCAACGTATTGAAACATTAAAAAAATCAAACTGAAAATAAAGAGTTGTAAACTTAAAAGTTTTATTTTGACCTTTTATTGTTATAAATAATTGAAAATAAATAAGTGTTTTTTAAATTCCTTTTGAATAAGGCTACGCAACCTAATCTCTTTTAAATGATCCTTAATTAATCTTTTTGTGGTTAGAAATCACAATTTAAATTTCCAATTTAGTAACTGCATAGGAGTATAAGGATATAGAAAGGAAAGAGAGTAGCTGCATCATGTTTGGAATAAATGTTGGTTTATTTTTTATTGGTCACTCATATATTTTAATTCATTATTAAGAAAAAAAAGTCTAAAAATATTATCTTTTTGATTACTACAAATTTATTTATTCAATTATTCATAGTGATACATTCCATAATTTGGAATAGATAAATAACAATAAAAGAATATGAATGTAGACATAAAGTTATAATTATTTAATTTAAATTTAATAATTAAAAAATAAATTAATGAGTAAAATTGAATACAGTATACTGCCATTTGGGTCCATATTTAAAACAAAATATAAGTAATAATAATTCTACGTGTACTGCCATTTGTGTCAAAAGCTTAAAATGACAAATGGCAGTTCAATTAACCAAACCCAAAAATTATATATAGGTATTGACTACAATTTGAAAAATAAGCGTTAACAGTTTAAATTTGATGTTTAAATTTGATTTAGGCATATATATTCAGTTTATTATTGAAATTTACGTATTTATTAAATTTTTTACTTATAAAATTTACAAATTATCTAACAGTTAAAGATGATGAGAATTCAAACTTAAGTGTTTTGTACTCAAGAATCAAACCTAAACACTTATACTAACCCGTTGGCAGTCTAAAATAGTAGTTGTTAATTCTATTTTATAAACTGTATTTATGTATGAAGTTATATGTAAAATGGTTCAATTAGGGATATTCATATTTCGATTTTAATCGAATTAATTAATTAAAATTAATTTAGTTCGATTAAGTAATCTATCACCGAATTAATTTCAGTTAGTTAATGGAAATAACTTTAAAAGAATATCAGTTTTCAATTAATTATGTTCGAAAATTGAATTAATCGAAATAAAAAAAATTAAATATAAAAATAAAAATATATAAAAGCTGAATATATGTTTAATATTTGGATGATATTTTAAGTTTATTGTTGTTAGAGTTTTTAACTTAATCTTTTGTTTAGATTTTAAAAATGAGACACAAAGGAGAAAGAAGATTTAAACATTGAACTTATTTCATCTTAAAAAGAATAACAACCGATAAAATTAATCCTTTGTTTAATTCGACTTTATTATAGAATTCCTCAATATTTTGGCATTTGAACATTTTGTTGGATGATTTTAATTTCTTTTAAATATGAGAAATTAAAAATTAAAAATATAATTTAATTGTATTTATTATTCGATTAATTTAAAAATTAAAATTCACAAATTAGGTTCTACTAATGAAAACATAATAATATTATTTTATGGATTTGAAATTTGAAATTTGATTAATTTGATTGAAAATTAATCGAATCAACCCTTAAAGTCAAACCATCAAAAATGGTTATGAATCCATTTTACTCAACATTTTTCCCTCGATCTAGAACAAATTTCTTCCACCCTAAAATGCATTGAGCCAAAAGGCAACAACCCTCCAATCCCAACTTTTTCCCATTGAAATTAGTAGAAGGAGAGGCAAAAAATGAGCATAAGGCTCGGAGAAAAGTAAAAGAAAAGAAAGGGATCAGCTTCCCAATTATATATATAGTACTATATGATTTTACCATAGTAAAAGCTGAACAAAAGGTCAAAAAGTTGTTCTCCAATAATCTATAATAGCTGTAGAGATGCAAAAGATGTTCAAGAAATGATGGTATTCCATGAGACCTAATTATTAACTGAACACCCCATGTGCTGGAGAAATGGGCGCAGAGCAATGATCTCTTGCATTCTTTTCTTGTTTACACTGTCCAATAGAGTGAGATGAAAAGTTTGGATGGACATTTTTGTCTGGTCAAAACTCAAGAACAACATGCCTTTTGTAATAAAAGACACTTTTAAAGGATTCTGATAATGGAAACTGGGGTGGGTGCTGAGTGGTCTTAAATTTGTAAGTAGTTGAAGTTTTGGAATCCATTTTCTGTTGTCTTGAGTGAAATAGTTCCATGTTCTATTCATTAACATGTTTTGCAAGACAAACTATGGGGCCAATTTTGCCAAAGTTTAGAGGACCCACTACAATGAAACCTGGTAATTTGTCTTAATCCAACTTTATTAAAGTGGATGACCATTAAAGATTGTGTTGGAAATTTCTGATTGTCTTTGCATGAAAGCTTATTAAGCATGAATCACAATTCTAATCTTCCAAAACATATCCTCAACCTCTGATGATTGGAATCTCAGATTTCAAAAGATCTTGTAAGCGATCCAAATAGCTTTTTTTTTTTTTTTTTCTCAAGGGCTGAGTGCTTAATCTATTGTCAGATAGCTTATAACTGGTTGTAGCTGCCAAAATCTGCTTCCCATTTTTGTGTTATAGTAATTTTGAGATGTTCCTGAGTTCGAAATTATCAGCAAAAGATTGACTCAATCGGTTAATTTGTTCACTTCAACTTAAGTGATCTTAGGTTTGAGTGCTAAAAATGATTTTTTTGACATTAATTTCAAATGTGCTACTATAATGAGTTAAAGACACATTTTTCATTGGATATGTACAAGGATACATTACAATACTTAGTATATCTATTTCTTTTTTTTTATTAAAAAATATCGCAGCTAGAAAATAAAATTAAAAAAAAAAGATATATACTAAACTATGAACTTGAGCTTATTATAAGCTACCTTATAAAAAAATTATGAGCTAACTGCATTAAAACTCGAATTCACTATGTCATTCACGTTTACTTCACTTTTTTTTATTATTATTATTATGAAAAGGGCATTAGGAGAGAACTCGAAGTTTTCACATTAAAATCTCAAATTATGTATGTATCGGAAAAATACTATGATAATGTCAAATATTTTGATCATACTATAAGATTATCAAGATAATTGACTGCCTTTAAAAAGCAGTTAACCGTCCATAGCATTTTGTTAATTGAAATTCTTATGAGGACAATCAAAATATTTTTAAAATAAAATTTATTAACACTAATTTTATATTTATTTTCATATACTTACGTTTATTTTTATGTATTTACACACATTATCATGCATTCGTACTAATTGACACTAATAGTAAACATAAACTTAATGTTCACGCCCGACCTGATTTTCAAATTTACCTAAAAATTATATCCAAACCTATTGATTATATTTGATATTTTTATCCAAATCTAACCAAATATCAGACGAGCCTTGAACAAATTTAGTCTCAACCTATGGACTATGGCCTATGGTCTATTTGTAACAAGTAATAGCTAAATGAACCCTTAAGAATATGATCCGACGGCCTCAAAAATCTATTTACTGATGTAAAAACTGATTTAAGCAGTAAGGCAGCATGAGGCACCATATACTCTCACTCTGGTTCAAATTCACAACTATTGACCATAAGAGCAAAAAGGAAAAAAACAAGTAGTATACTATTTCTATAATGAGAGCTCAAACACTAAGTTAATAATAATTACCGAGAAAAGATGTCAAAATGGCCAAAACATCAACAATACTCATGATATTTAGAAAATGCTTGGCTGCAGAGGCTTATCGGGGCTCTGGCCAAGTGCTTGGTATTCTCTTTGAATCTTCGGCTTTGTAGAGTCTGAGTGCTCTCCGCAATTAACACTCATTGACTGTTTATTCTCTCCTTTGCATTTAGACTTCCCAAGTTTCAGATGTGAGCTTGTATTATTATAAGACACGGCAGAACAAAAACTCGAAACTTTTTTTCTTACTCCTGCAATAATCATGGAAAACAGGGAAAAAAAAAAAAAAGATGAACAATTTGCTCATGTATAATTTCCTTCATAAGAGTCCATGCACAAAAACAAAAAATGCAATGACTTCTAGAATTCAGTACTTATATTTTAAAAAAAAAAATGAAATGAGTTATTCATTGTTACAACCTTTCCTGTGGAGTACCCGGCAGCTTGTGTAGGACCATCATCTAAGACAATTCCCTGATCATCAAATTTAGCAAATCATATTCAGATCCTTAAAGTAACTCTCTCGCATCATTCTTATAGTCTTACTTAATAAGAGAATATCTTTCTTTTCAAAAGTTTTAAAAGAAACATAAAAGTTGGATATCTATGTGTGTACGGCAATGCAAATGTAACCGTACATCACAAACCAAAAGCCAAAAGCAACTTAATGAACCAAAACTTAGAAATTGATACTAGCCAAAACACAAATTTAAAGCCATGTGTTGTCAAGTATCACAAACATGAGCAATTTAGAACATTTCAACAACTTTGGAATTTGCACAGAAATGATCCTATCATTTTCCTTCTGCTTATGCTAAGGTATCATTGATCCATCCAGAGATGAAACAAATTCTTATTCCTAAAACATAATATTCATGAAAAACATAGGCGAGGTAAGTTTAACAAGCAAACCTGTGTGAAGAGAATATTTCCCAAATGTCAAAAATCAACACCAATCTTAATTGAAAGAAAACTGATGTTAAAAGTAACAGAAGCCCAGCAATTTTTACTAATTAAACTTTTCATACTCATGAAAGTGATACACATACAACCATCCAACAAAAACAAACCTCTGGAGGGTCAAATTTGGCCCCAAGGTTGCTAAGTTTGGCATGGGCTTCTGCATAATCCTTGAAGAATGTCTCTTGATCTTCAGCATATTTCTCTGCATATACCTGCAAATAGAGTAAAGCTTAGCCAAAATTGCTATTATATTTTCTTACTGGCTTAAATTGAATTCAATCTATTTACTTTGAATGAGGGATCTTCAAAAAGAACAGCATCAGTTGGCAACACAAGCAGATCTTCATCCCTTTTCGCTTTGATGTCCTGCATGGATAAAAGAGAATCAGACACTTTTACATCTCCTCTTACTTAAGAAGAGAAAACAAATTCAATTTCAAACCTTGAAGTAGGAATTGTCAAACTTCAACCATTGCACTGTCCAGGACTGTCCTCCTGGTGCTCCTGGCCCATCTTTCTGTCATTCAAGAAGGAAAATCCAATTTAAATCCTTACTCACTGTTATTGGTACAATCATAGCTACTAGAACCACTTCCATTCATGGTCCACTTAAGGAAACAGATCTTTCTAGTAATTACGAAGACATTAACATATGATACCACTGGCAAAGTCAGCAACCACGAACAAGTTGCTTATTATAAATTCAAGAAAATAGGAATAAGGACATTTGAAAATAAATTGTATTCAAGAAGATGATCAATTTGCTTCATGGAAGATATTGAAAAACAGAACTAGAGATAAAAATTTGTATTTCTCTGACAGTGTCACGCTCACATACATCTTAAGTCAATACACTAGAGATAAATTGGGATAACTCAATGAGGATAAGCCCAAATTCATTTTGTTTGGAGCACTGTCAGCGACTGAATTGTGCATTCTTCTAAAGATTCAGTGTAAAGATCAGCTTTGAAAGTAAGTTCAAATTTCTTTCTCGTGGCTCACCTTTAGAAAGTCCATTAGTAGATGGTAAGTTCCAGCTAAAATTTTAAGGGTAATCTTAGAGGAAAGAACAGTAATGCTATACATGAAAAACAACAAAGATAACATAAATAGAAGTTGTTCATTGGCTGCACTAAACTAATACTGGTCAATTGGGAACAGAACAGCTTAAACCTAAAAGGAACAACTTGGTGTTTCTTTCTTGTAGTTGCTTTTCTCATGAAACGTTGCCCTCATGTATTGTTACTAATCACGTCTTTATAGGTTTCCCACCAAGAACTTCAAGAGGTTGACAGGCTGGCTAAAAAGTTCTTAGTCAAGGTTCAGATTCCACAAAGTATTTAGAGGAAATCCCCTGGTATTTATCCCACTGATGCCAAGTGCATCCAGGATAGTGAGACTGCTTCTCTGAGGAACATTAATTTGCCAAATAAATGGCACTTTGCATCTTCCATGGTAAGTATAACAGACAACAACGCTATGTGTTTGCTTCATAATCTCTAGCCTTAATCAAGAATAGAATATGACAAAATAAGCAACTTAAGTTACTCTCAAAACAGATTTTTCGTATTCATATCAAAACAGGCTAGTTAAATACCGTATACTTGGTTTCCGGTTTACCCCAACCGCTACGTTCTGGTCTGGACCTCCCAAGTGTGTGTGCACCAGATAAAGCAACTATTTCCTGCATACCAAAAAGGCAAATGATTACTATCATTGTGTGCCATGCTAAAGGCAATTACCAAGTATATTTTACAATTAAGTTTACCTTATCATTTAATCCCATTCGGTAGAAAACCTCTCGTAGATGATCAGCAGGTGAAGGTGGCCCAGCATCTAAGCAACAGGGAAATGCTATAAAATTTAGTGGTCTTTAAACATAAGTAGAAGCCAATGTATCAATACCTATGAGAGAAAAACGAGGCATAACAAGCCTAAATTACTTGCAGATAGGCTAATAGATCTACATTCTAAAGAACATAAAACAATAAAGTCTACCAATGTAAAGCATCTAATGATCAACAGCTGACCATGTGCTACATACTTCAGAACTTCAAAATGTTGACAAAGATTAGAACTTAAAAAAGCTCATTACTTACAGAACTCTGCAACATAAAATTGTAATAATACTTTTCTAGGTTCATAAGTCACCGACTGCTGGCAGCTAAAACATTGTCAACCTGTTTATGTTCAACAACCTAGCATTACTCTTATGAAAATCCTAGAGATCCCAATATTCTTATTTAATGTATAACGATTCCACTTTAAGTATTTGCTCTGTGTTGTTGATTATAGAACACCTAGTGATACCGATTTTTTGGTCAGATAAAGATAAATTATCTGTTAACCATGACATGCTTCAGAACAATGCAATGACTCGCCCAGAAATCCAGAATTAGATGGACTAAAACAAGACATGTTCGATTCATGGTCCAACCATTCAAGAAGTAGCAACTCCCTGCCTTGATGGATTAGGTGCCTCAAGTTTCCAGTTACATTTTTTAATTTAGGAAATCAAATGCAACATTATCTCCACACAATTTGCATTGACATGAACAAATCATGCACGGATATAAGGTTCACTTACCAGGTAGCCTGCCCTCTTCAGGACATTCATTAGGAACAGAGACATCCACCCTTCCATATTTCATGGGAATTTTGGGTCCCCCAGCCTCCTGAAATTTCAGCTTGATTCTCATTACAATAATTAAATAATCAATTAAATAAATAATACTCATTGAAGTGTAACAGCAAAGATGACCTCAATAGCAGTAGCACTAGCCAACTGGAACAAATCAGCATAAGTTACACCTGAGTACTTGTCCTTGATAGGCTGAATAAGATTCAATGCATTCACAAGACCTGAAACCCAAGATTATAACTATGAGAATGAGACAACAGTGCTACCATGTACCAACTGGGCTAGTTACATGGTATAAGTAGAAAAGGAAAATGTTACCAGCATTGGCTGCATGTTTCAGCTCAATTTCAAACCTAAGACTTCCATTCGCTCCACCCCTTTGTGGCCATTCTGCGATATTCTTGTTGTAGGTACCAGCATCATGCCATCCTAGACGAACCTGTTGTGCATAGAGCAATTTATTTTCAAGTCATGAAAGACTGTTTTCTCTGGTTAAGAATGAATGAAATAGGAAGAGAAAAGGAAAATAGGTCAAATTGAGCCTTTTATTCCCCTCAAACTCCAATATTTTCATTTTAAGAAACTAAAAGGAAAACACTCGTTTAACGAAAAATTAAGCATTTTCTTTACAATTTTTTCACTCAACTAAAACTAAGTTCAATTTACAGTTTTAATGCTTCCTAAACTGATACTTCATTTCTTCAAATGCGAAATAAATTTCACTAAACTCAAATATTTCTTCAGAATAAAACAGGATATCATTCTTTTATGCTAAAATTTCAAAGAACATAACTGCATTTATTCAACAAGAAACAAAGTGAATGATTAATACCAGAATAGGATGGCAGAACTTAGATTTGAGAAGCTCCTTGATATCTTCTCTAGCACTCTTCAACTGATCAGGATCCGAAGCTGCGCATTTCGGACTTGCTACAGTGCTGAATCCTCTGTTACTCGAAACATAAACTGCCAATCTCCTCTATTTATCAAAAAAAAAAAAATTAATTCAAAAGCAAAGAAAATATTTATTGTATCAAAAAGAGAACAAGAAAGAAAAAGCGGAACCTGATGGCGAGAGAAATGTGAAGAAAGAGAACGGAAAGCGAGGGATTTGAGAGAAGAAGAAAAAGAGAGGAAAGAAGGAGAAGACGAGGAGGAGCGGAGAGAAAGTTGAGCTTTGGTGGAGGCAGATATGGAGGAAGTGAAGAATCGAGAAGAGGCGGCGGTGCCTAGAAACGAAGCCATCGGGATCGAGTTTGACTGCGATTGGGGAAACTGTGAAGGCAAAGAAATAGTAGTAAAAGCTTTGAGTCAGCTTACTGCCACTTGGCTCACTGTCTCCAATTGTTTTGGATTAGCGAGTGGTTTTTTGGGCCTCCGGCAGACACACTCCTCGCCAAGTTTTTGTTTGAAAACGGTCTTGTTTTGATTCGGTATTTGTGCATTTGGTATTTAATATATACTGTTATTGATTACGTTGTGATATATTTTTAAATTTTATAAATGAAATTAAAATAATAATATATATTTTTTTAAAAAATTAAAATTAAAAAAATAAAAGAATAAATTTATGTTATTATTTTAATTTTATTTGTAGAGTTTAAAAATTTTATTAATAATAAATTAAAAATAATTCTAAAAATAAATATAATAATTCGCGTATATAAATTATATTCGTTTCATATAAATTTATGTTCGTTAAAATATGAAAATTTTGTATTGACACGTTAAACATAATATTTTAACTTTTTATGTGGATTTCATGATTTTTTTTTTTTTTTACATATTTATGGATTTGTAATGACGTCACGTGTGTATCAATTAACTATAGATGTTTGTTTTTATACATAAACAGTGTCACATACTTTTTTAAAAATTTTATTTATTACTAGCCTATTAATTTCGATATTAAAATTTAAAAACTCGAATAATCATATATGAGATTTTTTATAGTAATTATTTAATTATAATGTAAAAAATTCCAGTAAAATTATTTATGAAATTTAAAAATGTTATCACCAATAATATATGAAAATTTTTTATAATAATTTGATTGATATTTAAATAACTCAACCAAGTCCAGATAGTAAAGGGAGGATAATCAAAATATTAATTATGGTGCCAATATTCCTCTTTAATAATTTAAGTTGCATGAGAAAAGTAAACTCATAGTCCCAAAAAAACCTCCTATTTCTCTAATAAACAACTAATGTTTATTGAAGATCATACTCAAATCTTAAGGTTGTTATAACAAAACACAAAATTTGAATTTTAAGTTAGTTGAGAGAAATCCTAACATGGTAAAATATATTGGTGAATAAACTTGGATGCATTAATTGAAAGTTATGAATTATTTAAATTTGTATTGCTAAATTACAAATAAGTTGAATGTACAGTAAATATATATATTTATATATATAAAAGGCAATAACAATATGCTCAATTTTTGTCGAGTCGAGTTTGAGTTCAAGTAGATCGAGCTATCGAGCAAGTCAAATTTAAGTATTAAAATACTTAGACCTGGCAAATATAGACACGATACGAGTGACACGACACGAACACGACACGAAAAAATCGTATAAGTGTTTGAAAAATTCGTGTTTTGTGTTTATCCGTGTCAACACGAATTTTGACACGGCAATTTTCGTGTTTAACCGTGTCAGACACGGTTAAAGACGTGTAAGACACGGAAACACGTTTTTTTAAACCGTGTCACACGAATACACGATACACGTGTAAGACACGAAAATAATATATGTTTGTAAGAGGAGTTGAACCTTGGCCAAAAATATTTTTTTAAGTATTTACCAAATAAACTACTATATTATATTGAAATAATATGGAATGAAAATTAATTTATATCTTAAAATGAATTAATACTTTAATAAATATTGTAAAAAAATAAATTAATAAATTAAATATAAAATTAAATTAGTTAAATAATAAAAAAATTAAATTCTAAAAATAAAACATTGAAATTAGAAAAAAAATTGTTGTAAGTTAATATACAATTAACAATTCTTACATATATAATATTATAATGCATAAATATATATATATATATATATATATATATATATATATACACATAATATTTTGTTATAACGTATAAAATATAAATATTGTATTGTAATAAAAGAGTTTTATAATTAATTATTTTGTATCACTGACACTAACGTTGTATCACATGATATGATGATACGAGTTTATACTTTATATAATTATAAATTTACAATATAGTAAGAAATTCTATATTTTATTCTATATCAATTATCATATTATAAAAAATCATAATAACATAATATTAACATACAAATTATTATGATAAGAATAAGATATTAATATATATGATTTATTTTAAATCATAATATAAGTTTATAACTTATAAGAAATTATTTAAATTGTAATATAAATTTACTGAATTCTATTGAGTTATGTTAACTTTTTGAATTGTTGTTTCTTACATTGTATTGAATTATCGTATTTGCGAACTTAATTTTTAAATGTTTGTTGACTATTATGTTTATTGACTTAATGTTAACTTTTTATAATTTGTTTCTATATTTTGTAATTTTAAATAAATATTATGGATGATATGAATTGAAAATTATTATTATGTTATATTTGTTAGTAATATTTGAATGCATGTAAATTAAATTATTGATGTAAATCAATAAATATTATGATTTTTTTCTTTTTGATTATGTTTTATTTTTAATCGTGTCATCAGTGTCGTGTCTATTCGTATCGTGTTTAATAGTGTCAGTTATATTTTTTTCGTGTTTATTGTGTCGTGTCGTGTCATGTCGTGTGACACGGATAATTATAACGTGTCAACCATGTCGTGTCACGTGTCACACGTATAAAATACGTGTCGTGTTCGTGTTTACGTTTCAGACACGTTTTATAATTCGTGTCGTATTCGTGTTTTATAAATTCGTGTCGTGTCGTGTCATGATACGGATATACGAATTGTCAGGTCTAAAAATACTCGAGTCGAGCAACTGGTGAGTTTAATCAAACTTTTTTTATTTTTAATATATTTTATTATGAAATTACATGTTTACCCTTTACATTACAATTTTAAAATTTAGAAATTCTACTTTCTTAAACGTTCTTACCTACTTCAATCTTCTTTATTTTTGTTTTCCCTTCTTGTTGCATGCTAGCATCCTATCTCGACCTCCAAACCTAGACCCAGCCATCTCTCATCCCAATCATCACCGCCTCACCAACCACCTCTAAACAGTTGTCAACTCGTCACTAACCCCTTTGTTTTCCCTCTTTCTTTCTTGATTTCTCTTTTGCACTGTTTACCTCTTTCCTCAAAACTACTTTTGCCTCATCAGCCACCTCCACTCAGTCGTCACAGACTCATAGTACCCCATTCTTCACGATCGATCCATTTGATACATGTGTGTTTGGTAGAGGGAGATTTAAGGAAGAAGAAGAAGATCCTTGGGAGAGAAAGAATTTCTTAACAGAATAAAGAGAAAATATAGTATTACTCGTACCTCTCAATTTGTTACAAAGATGCATATTTCCAGCACACAATCTAACATCATATCATACTACTGGGCCCAAAGTAAGTGGAAGAAAATAGAATAAGAACACAAAAACACACTAAATAGTTAAGCTTAAACAATTGGGCCAACAACTAAAAATATACTGGACTTCAAACATACTATTATTTACTGATCCATCAGACCATTTCCATGCATGAAATCCATCCTCTGTAAGTTGCTCTGCATCAATATCCTCCTCTTGAAAGAAATATTGTCTTCAAGGATTAAAAGTAGGGTTCTTTTGCTTAAGCTCCTAGAAATCTTCCAAGTGCAATCCTGTGGAAACTATTTTTCCATTGAATAAGCAGTTCTATAGCAATGTGATTACCCTTCTTCACCATCCTTCAATCGAGCACCAAAAGTGGTTCTTTAGTAAGAGCACCATCTTCATCAAATAATGGAATTTGTGATTAAGCTAATAGTTTGCCTAGGTGTTTCTTTAATTGGGATACATGCAAGACTGGATGAACCTTAGCATCAACAGGTACGACCAGTTTATAAGCAACATTCCCGATTTTCTTTGAGTATTTTGAAGGCGTCCCAAAACTTAGCAGAGAGTTTGAGAAAGGTCCTATTAGCAATGGATTTTTAGCGATAAGGTTGAAGTTTAACAGACACCCATTCACCAATCATGAACTGTCTATTTAACCTCATTTTAAATATGGCATATGTATAGGGACAAACTGGCCATAAAAGATCTCATACGGGTTGGTATTGGTGGAGGAATGAAAGGATGTTTTGTACCACCATTCTGCAACCAGAATCCACTTACACCATTCTTTAGGCTTTTTACTGTCACATCTCGAGAAACATTACGTCATTATCACTTATTACGGAAACAAAATTATTATGGCTCATTTATTTAATAACACTAACAATTGTTTATCGTGTGAATATAGTCCTATAGTCATATTTTGCATTCATTTATGCAATATCAGTTTAAGACACCTTGCTTAGGGTCTTAATCATATTCTTAAATCAAAATTGTGATAAAAAACAATTCTGATAGACTTTTCGCTTAAATGCGTATTTTCCCTTGTTAGTCAATACAGAAAAACAACCTGAAAATATTCCACAGCAGTTCGAATTCAAAACTTAACATGCAGTTATCTATAACGCTCTTATATCTACTTCCCATAATATTTTAAGAATTTTCGGAGTTCATCTCGGATCTCAAAAAATTGTATAACGAAATAATACATTATTTTACTATTTATGACACTTTGTTAATAATTAATGCATTTACATCTCAATACCCTGAGTTTTATTAATATAAACATTCATACACTTAGTATGCATTCCAACTTAGCTATTGGTACAATTCTGTCTGAAAAGAAAATAATTATACAATTAAATGTATACCGATAAATATGTTGCGAGAGTTCTAAAGTCAGAAACTTCAGTACCAGATATTACTATCGATCAAAATTAACTCTGCAACTAACTTGTGATGGAAAAGAGAAGGTGTGAGCTTTGAGGAAGCTCAGTAAACCAATCACACAAGTGTAGAATTAACCAAAGAAAAAAATACTAGTTTAAGTAAAATGCTTGCTTTACAAATCACATTTCGAAATCAATTATCATGTCAAAAGTTCATATCATAAATCAGAGTCTTTCAATAAATCACATCTAGTTGGGTTTCAAACTAAAATCCAATCTAGACGTTATCAAGTCTTTCAGGCAAAGAGGTGTTTTGAAATACCTAAATTGGTAACAAACCTGACCACCTTGAATAAAATACGATACACATGAGTTCAAAATATGATAATCGAATCAAAGTCGTATGGTTCCATAAAATTCGTATCATGTTCATAGATCAGAAAACAATTCTGAAAACATATATTTCGATATATTATTCACAGAGTTCTATAATCTGATCATACGAATATAGACGAAGTCAATAAGTATATCATAATAAAGACTTTCCCACTGCAGTTATCAGTGAGCCAAAACTACCTTGGAAACTAAGGTAGTGCCTATGACCATAGATCCAAAAGTCTTCAGCCCTAGTGATAATCTAGAACCGAAACTTATCACGATAATTTCAGATAAACTAAATTGTCCGTATACGAGTCGTAAACTCAGGGTTGTTTTCATATGCTCTATCGAAAATAATATAGTCAAAACACCCATAAACGATAAAACATTCGAAAAACATGTTTCTAAAAGTCATTTAACAATCTTTCTGCAAAGCAGTTTATGCTTAAATCCAAAAACTTAAGCATAAGCTAAATAAGCTATATGCTGCAATTAATCCAAAACAAATTTGAAATGAGATTATAAAGTGATATATGCATGCAGATAAAAATCTGCACAGGCTTTTAAATCTCTCACATAGTGTCATGCAATGCAATGATTTTAATGTACGAAAATCATAGCAAGGTTCAAAACATGTCAAAACGAATCGAAATCACATTTTCGATAACACAAGGGTCTTAGTTTAAAACATATAGACAATTTACGAAATTTCTGAAATAGGACTGGATAACAATAGCTCATTACCCAGTCTGCAAAGTAGAGAACAATTTATATCCTCAATTCAGTTTATTCAATATATTTCATATTTCAAATCGATCAAAAGGTTTACATACTTATTCGAAAATTCAAACAAAGCATTTACAATAATCAAAGGTTCAATTCAAAACATACAACAATTGGTACGAGGTTAACTTATAGTTTATGCAATTGAACTTACCGAAGCTTCACTAATACTCTGCTTAACACAGCTTGTCAGATCACTCTGACACACCACAATTTCACTTCAAAATCCTACATCATAGCACAATTAGCTTAGTAAGTCGTTCGAAATGCCCTAAAGTTAGTTAAATGATATGTTTTAACTCGATTTAGCTTAGGTCACATAATAGTACAAAGTGACAAAAGCTATCAAATTTCATTTTGTGATTATTCTAACCTCACATACTGCTTATACTTATGTCTAATATTGACCGAGGACTAAAATTACACTGCAATAATAAAATTACCAAAATACCCCTGCTTTGGTCGAAATTACATAATGGTCCTATAATCATTTTTAAGTCACATTATGGTTCATTTCATGTTCCATTATATAAATCACATTCCCATTTAAGAAATCTCCATGCAATTTCATAGAAATTTCACTTTCTCTCTGTAAATGTCTTTAGGTTTACTCTACAATTGTATCATACTTGCTTTCTTTCATCAAACTAACTTCACATATCATCTATTCATATCATAATAATCAATATATATCAAAGCCATTCATTAAAACCCACCTTAACTAATGGATCCAATCTGACCTAAACTCCCTCCAAGCACAAGGGTTAATTTTTCTTCAATCTAAAGCATACAAATACTTTCATCAGTCCTTAAACAACATACTTTAAGCTTGTACAAGGAAGCAACTGAAAATCCCCTGAAAATGGTCAAAACAAAAACTTAAGTAAAGTTAAAAACTCATTCTTGATCTCTCAAACTATATAGAATTTGCTTACCAATTTTGACTATGTTGTAGGAGAAGTGATGAGAAGCAACTTTGTAGAAGAAATGAAAGCCCAAATATGACTAGAAATGGGAGCAAAGTTGACAGTAAGGCATGGTATCACATGAAAATGGTGTTTTTCATTTTCCCATGAATTTTTCATATGGTTTTTGGCTTATATTTGGTGATTGTCGACCATGACACGAGGAAATTAATATAATATGCTATCATGTGCCAACCATGTGACATTTAATGAATTTAAATATTAATTTCCTAAGTTTTTGTCTTAATTTACAAAAAAAAAAAACTACTTTATGCTATAATTTTTCACTTTTCCGTAATCTCATTTGTCCAAATATCTTTCATGCATAATTTTCATTATTCACATGTATATGGTATGTAAATAATGTATTATAGGTGAAATGGACCAAAAGAAACATGTCGTTTAACTTTTCCAGATGAAATTTACTCAGTTTTGCCTATTTTGATCTTTTTCAATATTTTCTTTTGACAATTCAGAAAAAGGTCTGACATAATAAATTTAGGGCTTAATGTAACTTATTTCATACCCCTAATTCATTTCACAGTATCTATTTAGTCACTGTTAAAAATTCGACCTATGGATAAAATCATCATTTTGACAATTGTTGCACGTTTATCGAGATAAGTTAAAAAAATAAATCTCTGAGGGTTCAAAATTTTACCTGAGACCTATATCATCATATTAAAATGATTCGAATATGTTTGTGTAGGTGCACACTCTTGTGGGGTCCATGACCTTCTTCGTATGCAAGCGGCCTTGTTTGCACCAAAATAGACATAAAATGACATTTTAGTAATTTAAGCTATTCTAAAGACGTACAATGGCACAATAAATAGTAATTTTTCAGTTATTATACTCAATCACCATGCATCTCCATTAAGTCTTAAGGCATCTGTTTACCATTTAAGTTTGCCCATCTGACTAATGGTGGTATAAGGCAGACATGTGAAGTTTTGTCCCTAAGCACTTGAATAATTGTTGCCAGAAATTACTCAGGAAGATTGAATCATTGATAGAGACAATAGTGTTAGGCACTCAATGCTTCTTGAAGATGTTATCCATGTAAGTTGAGCAATAACAAGGGTTGTATATGGAAGAGATAATGGCAAGAAATGAGCATATTTGCTCAAACGATTGACTACCACCATAATCACGTCTTTACCCATGGATTTAGGAAGACCCTTGATGAAATCCATAGATATATCTGTCTAGACCTTGTCGGGAATTGGAAAGGTTGTAAAAGACATGGGAAGGCTACGTTGTCATATTTACAACATTGGCACATAGAACATTCTCTTACAAAATGTCGAACTTGTTGCTTTAACCCTTTCTAATACACGGTATTACAACTTCAAGCCATGGTTGCATTGACTACTAAATGACTAGCCAAAGCAGAGCTATGGAAATATTCTAGTAGTTCATTTCGCAAGACTGAATCATTTTGCCACCACTAACTTTCCTTTCCTATGCAGCTGGTCAAATTGCCAACTGTAGGGTGCTGTTAAATATTATAGATGAGTTGTTTCAAACGATCATCTGACTGCTAAGAAGCCTGGATCCTTTTAAAAAGGTCAATATGGAGTATGGTTAAAGTTTGTAGCTCTATAAGTAGGTTCATAGAAAGGGCATTAACAACATAGTTGGAGGTTCCTTTTTTTATAAATAACCCCATAATCAAAACCTATCATTTTGACCATCTATTGTTGTTGTGCTGGTGTCATAATAGTTTGATCAAATAGAAATATCAAGCTCTGGTGATCCGTTTTTATCTTGAAATGTTGTCCCTGTAGATACCGACTTCATTTTTTCACTGCTGTGAGTATTACGAGTATCTCTTTTTTGTAAACTGACAATGTCTATTATCGAAGTGAAAGAGCTTTGTTGAAGAATGCTACTGGTTTCCCTTTTTGGCTTGAAACAACACCAATGCTAATATTTGAGGCATAAATTCTACAACATATTCAACATCTGGGTCAGGCAAAACTAGTACTAGTGTCGAGACTACTACTTCTTTTAACTTGAGGAAAACTTCTTGAGCTAACTCTGTTTAATGGAACCCACTGTTCTTAAGGAGTTCTGTTAAAGGTTTGGCAAGAGAACCATAACCTTTAATAAATCGCCTATAGTACCCTGTAAGACCAAAGAAATTTCTTTAAAACAATGAAATTTCTTCAAGACTTCGACACAAGACTTTGGTATTCTCTTTAAACTTCATCCCTAACAACCATTTTCTTTATTGGTGACAGAAGAGCTCATACAGTTGGTTTCTAGAGTTATTGTTGAGACCATTAATATTGCTAACACCATTTAAGCTGCTAAGCTTACAACCTCTGACCATAGGTTTTCTTATGGGATCAACTTTAGAATCGTTTGAGTGGTTGGGTATGAAAGTTGGCTTTTAACATGCTCGACTTTAGGGGTTAGTCAACATATTTTAATATCCTACCTAGTAAGCTAGCTTGAACCTTTAATGCTCAAGAACTCCCACAAATAAGTAAGGTCACCATCTGTTAACATCCAACTTGCATCACCTTCAACACAATATATACATAAAATACAAAGTTATAGATACAAAAGATAATTGAACAAAAATTATGAAAAATATCACATAAACCTAATATATGAAAGGAAATAAAGTTAGAGAAAGAAACTTAAACTCTAAATTAGTAGTCTGTTTGGTACCACAGTACCAGTCTACCAAATAACATCTAAATGAAAATCACCCTGAAATAATGTACAAAAAAAAAAAATAACAAAGTGTTCAAAATAATTTTTTTATCAAACCCTAAAACTAAAAAGTAGCAAAAATTAAACATACAAATTAGAAAATGGGTTTTGATACAGACTTAAAGATGAAACGATTTGGAAGGGTCTTTTCGACACCAAGAACTATATGAGGTTAGCAAGAAATATCAAATGACTGGCAAATATAAATCTTCTTCAAATAATCTAAAAAAAGTGACAAATAAACAAAATAATATTTTTTGTCAAATCCTAAAATTTAAATGTAATATAAATTAAACCTAAAAATCAAAGAAAAAAAAAAGGTTTTGATACAAACCCAGAGAGGAAATGATTTGGAAGGATTTTCTTGATAATGAAAACTAGATGAGGTTACCAAGCAAAGTACCATATAATCTGTAAGTAAATATCTTCTTCAAACAATCTGCAAAAAAAAGGACAAATTAAGCAAAATAATATTTTTTATCAAACTATAAAATTAAAAAAATAGTAGAAGTTAAATCTTAGAAATCAAAAACCCAAAGAAGAAACTATTTGAAAGGGTTATCTCGACATCAAAAGAGGTTTGAAAGAGTTCTTGAGATCTTTCATTTTGAATAGAGTAAACGATGCTTAAGGGAGGAACATTAATAAGATTAAGTCTTTGATTTGCTGAGTGAGCTTTGATAAATGGTCCAATAATATTTTAAAAGATATATTAAAAGACTATTGTTACCTTATAAAACTATGGTTTGTATTCAACTGTAGTCTATCTTTAACTTAATGATATTTATGTTCGATTTTTTAGAAATATTTAATCAAATTTTAGACTACATGTAAGACCTGGATTTTTATGTAGCTTATTCCTTATGATTCCTATGTGTACAATTATTTTGTTATGCTGGTTGAATCATAAGAAGAGTATTTACTAACTTTAAAATAGTATGGAAGTGATTAAACGCATATAAGTTAAGTAAAGGGTGAATGAGGGGCGAGAGGGCCACAAGCTAAACCGAATGGATATAAATCATCCTGACTAAATATAAGAACTTAAAATGAGAAAATATAGAGGGTTTATGAAGGAAAGTCGGTTTGATTTGGTCTCAAACATGTTAAAGTAAAGGAAAGACCAAAAATGGGCTAAACGAGTTCGAAATGGTCCGTTTGAGGTATTTTTGACATATTCGCCTCTCTAAACCGCCCAAAACATAAAGATAAGAGTGTAAACCATGAAATATGGCACTTTCGAATTTTTGAGAAAAAGTCAAATGTGGTTAATGGTCAAGAAAAGTCAATAGTAGTTAAGAAAAGTTGACTTTAACCATAGTTGACTAACCATGGTTAAAATTTAACCTAAGTAAGGTTAAAAAGTGGAGAAGAAATATTTTTGGTTAAACACTCGATATTCATCCCTTTAAGTATAGAAAATTAATTTAATCGAAATTCAAATTAAATTAAACGGGTAAAACTCGATGGGCCAAAAGATGGAATTTTTAAAGCACATTAAGATGCAATGAGTGTGGGTCGAATTTCTTAGACCCATTGGGCCGAATTGTTGGGTCATTTGGTGGGTCCAATATTAAGTCAATTTAAGGCCCAATTGATTGAAAACTTTTCAGCCCAAAATAAAAGCTCAAACCGAGAAGCCCAAAACTCAAGCCCATTAGTAAATGAATTAAAGCCCAAATGGTAAACTAAAACCCAAAACCTTTAGCCCACATTAAGGGCTGAAATTTAAGATTAAATAGTTAAGTCTACTAAGTGAAAAATCAGCCAACTCATTGTCTTCTTCATCCTTTCATTCTTGGCAACAAGGAGGAAACCATTAAAACCATAGTTTCAAGCTTTATCTCACTAGAAATCACTAACCTAGAGACATATTTGAAACTTTCAATCTTCATAGAAGTTGTTCCAAATTAAGAGAGGATTAACATACCTTGGAATTGGCTATCAAGGAGCCATATTGAGAGAGAGGGATTTCTTCAAAGTCTCGGCCAAAGTGGGAATATCAAGCTAGGTATAATTTCAAGCTTCCAACTTCATATATGTTTATTCATGGATTAATTCAAGTTGATTGGTGTATGTTTTATAGATCAAAACACATGGAAACACTATAAATCAATGATGGCTGAAATTAGGTATTTAGGTTTTCATGAAGAAGCATGTGATTTTAATGCATGGTTAGGTTGGTAAACATGTATACATGATTATGACATGCTTAATTTCAATTAATTTGGTCAATTGGTTAATGAATTGAAGATGACATATAAAGTGTTTGATAAAATGCTTAAGTGAACATAAATTAATGCTTAAGGCATGCACATGTGATGTTTGATGAAATGCTTAAGAGAATGGCTAGCAAAATGACCATGGTTGGTGTGGTGCTCAGCCATGGGACGACATGATGGCTCTAGGCCACATGCCCTGGCCTAGAGGCCAAATGGTCCTTGCCGATGTGGTCTTGGCCCAATAAGCATTTGTGGGCCTCGGATCAAGCTCAATAAGTGTTGGTGGGCAGTATTATGTCCATTAAAATGCATTAAAGCCCAATAAGAGTAAACGGGCTCATTAAGTGAAATAGACTGTATGAAACGTGAAATACAGTTGAAAAAAATATAATTAACCTAATAAATGGTTATATGCAGCTCCAGAGTTTATATTGGGAGCTAATTAGACTGCGTGATCGAGTAGTGACGGGAAAGTAAAAATTCTCTACGTGATTTCAAATAAAGGAATTTTGCAGGTAGTTAAAGATATCTGCACTTAGTTTTGTCTGCTTTTACATTCACTTAAAAAGTCTGAGGGTCAGAGAAAGTAAATAATATTTATAGAGACTTGATATGGGTAAATTACGATTTTACCCCTAGTAAGGACAAAAAGTCAAAGTTTAGGAAAAGTCCTAAAAAATATGAAAATCATGTTTTTGAATGTTTTACTGCTGTTTAGCAGAAGAATAGATAGATTGACCAATGTTTTTATGAAATACACAAAATAACCCATTTATGGTACTGATTTTACGGATTTGAAACATCTCTTTGTAAAAGAGTTATCTATCGAGTTATGTGAAAACAAATTGTGTTAGAGTACTGCTCGCACTTGATTTTATATGTTTTCTACATGAAAAGTGTTTGAGTGATTACTCACACTTGATTTCCCATGACATACATGGCATAATACTAGAGCGTTGCTCGTACTTGATTTTAATGAGTTTTCTGTATGACGTAGTACTAGAGCAATTGCTCGTACTTGATTTGAAATGTGAATTATGCATGACCTAGTGCTGGAGTGTTACTCGCACTAGTGTTCGAGTTTGTGATATGTAAACAGTGATTGAGCGGGATGTCGATTGTGAGTCGCACTCAAGGCTCGCAATGTAACTTTGATGTGATATACATGACATGTTAAAACTGTGCTGATTTTCTCGTGTAGACTGAGTGTCACACAGATGAGATGTTCGCATGTGGATTTAGAGACGTGACATTGATTATGTAAGACTCGAACTTTGTGTTATTTCCTTAAGAATATATCATATTGAAATATGTAATTATGATATATTGATCAATAAGAAAGAAATAATACAATTTCGAGTTCATCTGATGTAATTGGAAGCCGATAAGTTTTAAAATACCGAAATAAGAGTTTCAGTAAATTCAGAATAAACCGAATGAAATTAGGTTAAATTGATTGAAAATATGAACTCAGAACACATAAATATAGGGAGTCCAAGAAGGGAAGCTAGTCCGAAAATGATAATCCGAAAATTTTCCCACAATGAGAATTTATCTCCGAAAAAAAAAGAATAAATATATTTTCGGAGAAATGAAAATAAAATATGACAAACATATATATTTGATGAAATAAAAATAATATATATGTACATGTGTGTGCGGATATCAATGTACATAAAATATATTGTAATAATAATATTATAATAATAATAAATAATAATAAGGGATATAGTATTATTTTATTATTATTATTATTATTATTATTATTATACTATTATAAGATATTTTAGACTATAATATATTATATTAAGTATAATATAATTTATATAGAAAAAAAAGAATTGAAAAAAAAAGAAGAGAAAATCTGAAAAAAAGGGGGAAAAACGAAAGAAAAAAAAAGAAACAGAGAAGCCAAAACGCGAGAGGAACCGAGAATCAAACCTCACCACCGGCGAGCCACGACCGACGAAGGAGCGCGAGGAAGACACCGGCGAGGGACGACCGGCCTCCATGCAGCTCGACGCGCCGTGGGAACGCCGAAAAAAGGGAGATCGATGAGAAAGGCAACCGCGGGGAGAGAAGAGAAATCGGATGGCACCGACGGCGATTTGGCCCTAGCCCAACCGACCGAACGTTCCCCTGGTGAAGCCGCATCCAACGGCGGCAGAATTGGCCTGGGAACCGACCGAAATCATCGATATTGACGAAATCGACCCTGAACCGGTTCGGACAGGTTCAATGTGAAAAGGGTTAAATCGGTCCGAACCGGTTCAATAGGAGAGAGAAAGAGGAGAGAGAAAAAAATTTGAAAAAAAATTTGGTGTCGCTCCGGCACAACAGTAGACCGGTAAGCAGTCAAAATTGATAGATTTATTTTTCAAAAAATTAGTTTGAATTTATATTTGACAAAAATTGACCGGTTTAAATATATTAATGTGTAGCGCGACGGTAGATGACAAACACGAACTCGAGCGAGCCTCGATTTACGTGTCATCGAGAAAATTTGGGTAAGCGATCCTCACATACTATAACTTGTGTATTCATACGAAATTAAAATTTATCGTATGTGAATTAGAAATTGATCGCGTAAGTTACGGATTAATTTCGTATCAATTATTGTATGTTTGGAATTGAAAAATTGATGATCGTAAATTATTTAATAAACGATCCAAAAGGCTAGAATGGCTTAAGGTGGCACGAGGAGGGCATTAGGCCCATTAAGGAGCAATTGGGCCCACAAAAGGGAAATTGACCAATATGAAAAATTAATTGTAGAAAAGTGAAAAAGAAGTATATCAGAGTAAATTGATGTGATTGATAATTATCTACAGCCCTCAGCGATATATACGGAGCCAGATAGATTGATCTACAAAAAAGCGGAAAAAAGTGAAAAGAGCAATCGACCTGATTCCAGGTAAGGGATCTTTGCGAGCTTTTAGAGATAGCTGTGCATAGATTTCTTGCAGTTTTCAATTCTTTAAATTCTATAAGGATTACAGATATAGAATAATATTTATGACGCCTAAATATGGGAAAATTATGAAAATACCCCTAGACTCAAGAATTTTTGGAAATGTATAAAGTGCATGAAATCCGTGTTTTCTTTGTGAAAAAGAGATTTTGTAAAGCTGAAATGATAGACTGGCTCAAGATTTGACTGTATGCATTAAATTGCACATTTTCTGAAAATTGGTTTGATTTGATGAGTGATTGAAGGGATGTTACCCTCTCGCTCTATATAGTACCGTGTTGTGCATTACACTCGGGTTTTGAGTACTGATTTTATCTGAAATGAGCCAGCTGTCTATTTTGTGTATGAAATCATGCTGGAGCAATGATGAGATCTGTGAACTGTCCAGATCTACTCGAATTGATTTTTATCTAACATATGACCAGACGTGCTGGAGCAATGATGAAATCCGTGAGTTATCCGGACCTGCTCGCACTTGATTCTGCTCTACTATATGAGTAAAAACCCGTGCTGGAGCCATCGTGTAGATTATGTGTCACACTGAATTGCTCACGCTGGATTTTAAGACAAACTATGGTTGATGATTTCTAGTGGTGATAGGTCCCTGACATTGGGCGCCTACAACCCTTCTGAATATCTGTTGTGGTTTACGGAGTACGATGTACCGTGTAGATAACATGGAGTACATTGTATCATACCACTAGTCTCTGGACCTTCTGCTTTGTATGCTTTTAGACACCCTTGCACACCTGATCCGTGTTTTTTCTTGGGGTCACTTATTATGGCCATATGTCATCTGAGTTACCGTATATCCCTGTTTGATCTCTCTGACAAATATGATTTTTTTGTTCTGCTCTGTTTCTGGATTTAGCTTGTTTTTTGAACTCTGATTTGTGTTCTGAATTTGAATCTGATTTCTGTTCTTGAATCTATTTCTCATTGATTCGGTATTTTATTTCGATCTAATTTTCTGAAATGATTTTGAACTGATATCTAACTGATCCTGAATTATGTGGATCTGCATGGTTTAATACATGACATGGCATGATATACAAATGATCTGGTTAAAGCGAACGTATCTGTTTTGAAATCTGCTAAAGGAAATGCATATGTTTTACGAGAAAATAAAATATGCATTATAAGCATTGTAGATAGTATGGTTATCTACCTGCTTTCAATTATTCCTTACTGAGCGCGTTAGCTCACCATATTTTTTCTTCCTCTCTCCACAGATTAGTTCCAGTAGTGAGAGCTCTGTGGTAGATTCTTGTGTTTTCCTTCTGCTAGTAGCTGTCATCACTTGCGAAAGGTATACACACTTTTGGAAAACTTTTATATCTAAATATAATGGCACACAGTGATGTATTTATATAGTACTGGGATGTAAACAAATGTAAACAAATGTAAGTTTTTATAAATTATTAGGAGTACAATCTTTTATCATGGATGTGTGAGTTATAAATGTATGGTAAGTGTTCGACTGACATCGACTCATAGCCCAACAATCAGTATTTGTAGTCGTGATGTGTGGTAAGTATTGATAAGAATGTAAGGAATTTAGGTCACGACAGAAGTGATATCAGAGCAGAGTTGGTCTGATGTGAGTCGTTATTAGTAACTAGGAAAGTTTACATCTCATTGTCACTGTGTTTTATTTAGATACAATTGTGTATACCAGGTTGTGATTTCACTGAAAATTGTGTTAAATATACAGGAAATTGACAGGATGTCTGACAAACATCGTAGTAGAGGAGAGAGTTATTGATCTCAAGGGCACAAAGATATACCCGAGAGACAGAGTAGATCCTCATCTAGACGTAATTCTCGAGAACCATATGAGAGTTCTGGCGCTCGCGACTTGAGATTAAAGCGGTGCCTTGATACAGTGGTTACATTATTGGGGCAGTTTATGGCTAGCTTTAACAGTGCCCAGGGTACAGCAAGACAAGCTGCACCGAATGCTGTAGCAGCTGCACCTGAGACCCCTGTGCCTGCACAGCCTGCACCCGCACCACATAGAGTTGAACCACGACAAATTCCTCCTATTCAACCGGTACCTCCTCCAGTTGCACCTCGTCAGGGTAATGATGATCTGGAGTATGATTGTGAGCTAGATCGACTGAGGCAATTTCAGAAGCTTCAGCCTCTATCATTTAGTGGAGTGAAGGATCTGGTAGTGGTCGAGGAATGGATTAGGAAGATGGAGAAACTTCATAGGTTTTTTCGGTGTACTTCGACAGAGAAAGTAGCCTTTGCGGCCTTTGTGTTTACAGACGAGGCAGAACATTGGTGCAAGTCTACTATACCTATTCTGATGGTTAGGTATCGGGAACTGACCTAGGAGATCTTTATGGATGCCTTTCGTAGGCAATATATTTCGGATACAGCTCAGCGAAAACTACAGACAGAGTTTCAGAGCTTGACTCAGGGAAGTAAGTCTATGGACGAGTATGAATCTCGGTTCACATCTCTGGGCAGATATGATCTCGATACTATGAGCAGCGAGTCGAGAAAGGTCCGTAGATTTATGGAGGGCCTGAGATCACCGATTAGAGCTTGACTGGCCCCGTTGGATATCTCGATATATGAGGATGTCATTAGACAGGCTCAGTTATGTGAGCAGGATTACGAGCTCTATGCTGCTGAGCTTGAAAAGAGTGGTAAAGGCCGAGATAGAGATCGGAAGAGGTTCGATGAGGATAGAGGTCATAGAGAGGGGAAGAGGCCTTTTGGTATGCGACGAAGGATTAAGGAGTCGCGGAGTAAGGCCATGAGACCCCTTGTGCATCCGACAGTAGCTCCGGCTCGGGGCATTGTGATTGGAGGCCCCCGGCCTAACCTCGATCGGTGTAGATTTTGTGGAGGGCAACACGAGAACAGACCTTGTTATAAGATGTCTAGAGCATGTTTTAGATGTGGTAAGACGGGGAACCTGATCAAAGATTGCCCTGAACCAGCTGAGATACTTCCTGTGAAGGGTAAGGAACCAGAGAAAGTTCCACCTACTACTCCAGCTCCGAGAAGGAGAGCCACGACCGAGGAGAAAGGGAAGGAAGTCGTCGGCCAAGGCAGAGTATATGCACTTGACCAGGGTACTGCAGATGCTTCACCGGATGTGGTGAAAGGTACAATTCTGATTTTTAATCTTGAAGCATTAGCTTTATTTAATCCTGGTGCAATGCATTCATTCATATCACCATCGTGTGCACTTAAATTATCAGAGTTTGTAAAGCCTATACCTTTAGGTAAGAGACTGATAATTAGCACACCAATGGGAGGTAGTCAAGTGACTGAACATGTGTGTAAGCAATATAGATTAAAGGTAGGAGATAAGAGTATGATAGCCCATCTCATCCTGTTAAGTATGTTTGATTTTGATGTAATATTAGGAATGGATTGGTTGGCTGCAAATCATGCTATCTTAGATTGTCATTCTAAGATGATAATGTTTTCTCTACCTGAGAAACATATTGTAAAAATTTTCTAAGTATATAGAAAAGAAATAGTTATGGCAATCAAAAGAATATTACTATGATGAAAAGAATGCAATATTAAATTGATTACATAATATTGTTTTGAAGGCTTTATTGCGTACGTGGTTGACATGGATAAGGCACAACCGGAATTGACTGATATTCCAGTGATCAAAGAGTATTCAGATGTCTTTTCGGATGATTTGTCAGGGTTACCACCAGACAGAGAGATGGAGTTTTGTATTAATTTGGTACATGTACTGAGCCTATATTCAGACCACCGTACAGGATGGCTCCAGTTAAGTTGTTGGAACTGAAGAAGCAGTTACAAGATCTATTAGATAAGGGGTTCATTAGACCCAACGTCTCGCCCTGGGGAGCTCTGGTCTTGTTCGTTAAGAAGAAAGATGGAAGCCTCCGACTGTGCATAGATTACCGGTTGTTGAATAAGGCTACCATTAAGAATAAGTACCCCCTTCCACGTATTGATGATCTATTGGATCAGCTTAGAGGAGCACAGATCTTTTCTAAGATCGATATGAGGTCTGGGTACCATCAGTTGAGGATCCGGAGTGGAGATGTACCCAAGATAGCCTTTCGTACTCGTTATGGTCATTATGAGTTCTTGGTTATGCCTTTCGGGTTAACGAATGCTCTTGCAGCTTTTATGGCTTTGATGAACGATGTGTTCAAGTCATACTTGGACCGATTTGTGATCGTCTTCATCGATGATATATTGGTGTATTCGAAGTCCAGGGAGGAACATGAGCAGCACTTAAGCATTGTTCTGTAGACCCTCAGAGAGAAGCAGTTATATGTCAAGCTCAGTAAATGTGACTTCTGGTTGGAACAAATATCATTTCTGGGTCATGTGGTATCGAAGGACGGGGTGCCTTTTGATCCGTCCAAGATAGAGGTAGCAGTTCAGTGGGAAGGGCCCAGGATAGTCACTGAGATCAGAAGTTTTCTGGGCTTAGCTGGATATTATAGACGGTTTGTAGAGGGCTTCTCGAAATTAGCTGCTCCTTTAACTTGTCTCACTCGGAAGAATGTTGCATTTGAGTGGGATGATAGATGTGAGAAGAGTTTTGGAGAGTTGCATTAGGCTGTATACTGATGCAGGATGGGAAGGTAGTTGCTTATGGATCTCGATAACTTAAGGATCATGAGAAGAACTATCCGACCCATGATTTAAAGTTGGCAGCCGTAGTGTTGCACTGAAAATATGGCGCCACTATTTGTATGGTGAGAAATTTCAGGTATTTACTGATCACAAAAGCCTGAAATATTTGTTTTCACAAAAGGAATTGAATATGAGACAACATAGATGGTTAGAGCTTCTAAAGGACTATGATTGTGAGATCATGTATCATCCAGGTAAGGCGAATGTAGTTGTCGATGCTTTGAGCTAAAAGAGCCTTGGGATGGTATCATAGAAGATGATTAGGGAACATGAGCTGTTAGAGCAATTTGTGAGTCTCAGTTTAGATGTGACACCTTCTGATACTTACACATATTGTGTGATAGCTAGTCTGAGATTGGAACCTGTTGGCTCTACTGAGAGGGAGGTGAATCGGTTTTCTAAAGTTAATGGGAAATTTAAACTTAATTAAATCTAATTGCAAGTAAAGAATAATTAATATAATGTAATGCAATAAATTGAAAGAAGATAAGGGAAGGAAATAGCAAACTCAGTAGTTTATATAGGTTCGGCCAATCTCTTGCCTATGTCCCCTTTTCTTGACCTCCTTGTCAAGAGCTTTCTTTCACTCTATCAATGGATGTTACAAATTCCCTTTTACAGGTTAAGGAATAATCTCTCAACCCTTTTTACACAAACAAATATTTACCCTTTACAAAATTATCTCACAGAGGAACTCTCCTCTTCTCTCTTGAATTAAGGATGAATACAAGATAAAGCTTTCTTTTGAGGGTAGGATAGAATAGCTTTTTACTCAAAGATTTTTACAGCAATATTAATAAATGATTCTTGAAGACAAAGAGAATGTTGGAAAAGAATTCTTGAGAATATACAGAGTTTACAGCAATAGTGTCTTCTTTTCCAGTGTCTTCAATGTTTGATTTTATACAGCAGGATTGGTAGTTGGAGCATTTAATGTTGTTTTTCCCGTTGAAGATTTTGCAGAAAGAGTCGTTGGGAACCTCCAGTAGAGTGCCAGATCGATCTTCCATTATAACCAGATCGATCTCTTAGTTTAATTTCCTGCGATTACAAAGCAACTTGAAGCATGGAGATCGATCTCATATTTGTAGAGATCGATCTTGCAATTTGAAAATGTTAGTGAAGATCGATATGTCGAACCAACAGATCGATCTTCCTATCTCTCTGTTTGAGGCAAGATCGATCTCCAGATCGATCTAGCAAGTATTCTTGTAGAAGGAGATCGATCTCTAAACACCCTAGATCGATCTCCTTAACTCTCTGACTTTGAGGAGATCGATCTCTATCCACAGGAGATCGATCTCATAAACTCTCTGTTTGAGCATAGATCGATCTACAGATCGATCTACTACCTTTACCCTTTGTTTTAGAAGAGATCGATCTCTTCCTAGACCAGATCGATCTCACAAACATTCTATAATAAACAGATCGATCTCTGCTTCCTCAACATCTTATACAGTTTCTTTGAGATTTCAATCTTTTAGCAGATCGATCTCATATTCTCATGAGATCGATCTCTCATACTAGAAAACCCAGGAGATCGATCTCTCATCTCACCAGATCGATCTCTCATCCTTAAATACTTAGTTTCTGGTACTGATAACCTCTAATCATGTTTTAAATCATTTCTATATTATTGAATTTACTTGTTTTGTCATTTCAAAATATATTAACTCAACAATCTCCCCCTTTTTGATATGACAAAACTTATTCAATAAACATGTTTAGTTACTCCATTTGCATTATGCAAAAAAGTTGTTTTGCTTTCAAAAAATCCCCCTTAATGTAAACTCCCCTTAACTCTCCCTTAAATTAAGTTTTCCTTTAAAATATTAAACATGTTTTCTTAGCATATTCTTCTCCCCCTATTTGTCATATCAATGGTAATAAAGGCATAAAAGCAGTTAACTTCCAAAAGATATGTCATTTCAAAATGATAACTCATTATAACACATTTCAAAATGAACCATCATGTCATCTCACAAAATAAGCATTCAAGCAAATGATGTTTCAGACAACAAACAGTAAACATGAATAAATATCTAAAACATTCCTAACAATCATGTCCTAAGGCTGAGGAGGAAAGCGCTCCATGAGTTCCTCGACTCGAGTGCGAGTAACCTGCAGCTCATCGAACATAGCCTGCTGTGTGGCATGAAGGTTTACAAATCCTTCATCCATATTTCGGTTAAGCTCCATAATCATCCCCACAATTGATTCCAGCCCGTCAGATGATGATGTAGGTGCAGTGGGCTGAGCAGTCGACGAAGACGGAACCTCAGTAGGTTCAGCTGGTGGGGCAGTAGGCTCTACTAATGGGTCTTCTTCCATGGCTGCCTCAGACTGCTGTTCTCGCTTCTTCCTCCATTGCCCTTGAAAGTCCTTATAGTACCCCATGTGAAGTGTGCCAATGTTTAATACGCTCTTTAGGGCAGGCACTTCACCGGTCTCACAGGAACAATCGACCCCGAGTCGTTGAAGCAAGTACGCCAGAGGTTGTGGAAAGACTATCATGGAGGCTTGCCCGCATACGATCTTCAGTCAGTCTTCATAAATGAAGTGGACTAAATTGGGTTTTTGATTTTGGGAAGAGTGAAGGTGGTGGAGCCAAAATCAATCTAGTCTCCTGACTGTGGAGTGGCGGGTACTAAAGGGTCTAAGATTCTATGAGATGATAAGGTGGAGTAACCTCGGGTGCATCGGTAGGTCACTCGCCTTATCCCTAGGAGGTCAAATTCTAGAGGAACTTCCTCCTCTTCATTGGTCAACCCCTCATCTCTTATTTCAAACACTCGGGCAAGGATAGATGTGTCTATAGGGATTCATTTAGACATGACAAATGTTTTAAACTCTAGTATCTTGCAGGTATCATCAAGGTCGTAGATGAGTTCAGCATTAAAAAAGAAGGCCCTAATGATGTTTGGAGGTACCGGGGTATTAATTTTAAGAAATGAAAGCTAACCAAATTCTTTCATTTTTCATAGATAAGGAAAGTCAATACGGTTTAAAAAAGAGAAATCAATTGTTCGTCAATGTTTAATTGGGATAGTGGAGAAATACTCTTCATATCGTTTCCTTTTTGCAGGTGTTTGAAAACACCTGTTAAAGGTAGTGACAGAAGAAGTGGAGGGTGGTTGTAAGGAAGAAGGTCTAGGCTCTCTATTGGCCGCTCTCTTAAAACGAGGCATAATTGTATACTAAGAGATGACCTAGACACACACAAGGATTGTTCTAAACACACCTAAGCACTAGTTTAAAGAGTTATCTAAAACCTAGGCAATGAAATAGTGCTAAAATTGCCCTAATGAAGATTTCAGCAAAAAACAAAGAAATGTTTGAAGAAAATTCAACAATGTAGGTTACTAGAACACTAATTGATGAAAAGATTTGGCAAAAACCTTACCGAGATCGATCTGGGAGGGAGAATCGAAGGTTAAGGCGCGACAGAGGGTTAGGGATTTGAAAGTTTGGGTTTTTGAAATTTGGGAATTTTAAAGCAGTTTTTATAGTCCAGGGCGAAGGAGATCGATTTATCGAGGTACCAGATCGATCTCATATTTTCAGAAGCTTGAAGAGATCGATCTGCTGTTTCTAAGGATCGATCTTTAAAATACAGAAGCTCAAGGAGATCAATCTGTCAAATGCATAGTTGATCTGTTATGTTACAGAGGCTTAAGGAGATCGATCTACCAAATGCATAGATCGATCTGCTATTTTACAGAGGCTTAAGGAGATCGATCTTATAGTGAAGAAGATCGATCTGCTTAGCTGAACCTTTCTGCTTTAGGCCAATTTGGAGCATGAAGATCGATCTATAGTGAATGAAGATCGATCTCTCATACTTTTTGCCCAGAAAAAACATTGAAAAATCAGTTGAAAATCACTTTGAAATCAAGGTTTTGAAGGGGATAAATCTCAAGGAATATTCATAAGTCCTAATTCACCTCTAATGTCACGCCCCGAAAATGCGGAAAATAGGGCTAATTTAAAACTTTTTACTCGTTAATTCACAAATAAAGAGTGCATTCCTGTGCAGTGTCATACATCATCATAATTATCATGCCTCAGGATCTCTTCATGATATAATAAATATTGTATTATACCCATTACTCGATTACAAGTCAATTAATCCTAATACATCCCATATAATGTCATACATCAAGTGTCTGCAAATACATTAATAGTCTGGGTACATGAAAAGATAATATACCTCAAAGTACAAATTATATAGCCTGGAGCTTGAATCCTCCACTAGCCACCACTCCGTACGTCGCAGGGAAGTTCTTATTCACTTGAAGAACTCTGGGGGGAAAGAAAAACAGGGTGAGCTTCTAAATCGCTCAGTAAGGGGGGTAGGGGACTCATTTCATAAACCAAAATGCACATCACAAAGCATTTATTTGTATGTGAAACTCATTTGAAAACCATAGCATGAAAATATTCAAAACGACACTCCCATGTGTCAAGTCATGTGAAAACATGAAGTAAAAAGGCTCACTCTAGAGCAAAACAAAGCATGTGAAAATACGCGTTAAACGCTTTCTCAAATAACGTGGCATAGCCACCGATTTAAAATCACACGTGGCATAGCCACAATACACACGTGGCAAAGCCACTGAATTATTTTCTCACGTGGCATAGCCACTGAATAGGGTTTCTCAACGTGGCACTGCCACCAATGGGGTTTCTCAACGTGGCACAGCCACCAATGGGGTATACGTAGCACAGCCACCGATTGGGTATACGTGGCACAGCCACCAATGGGTTTCTCAACGTGGCACAGCCACCAATGGGGTATACGTGGCACAGCCACCGATTGGGTATACGTGGCACAGCCACCAATGGGTTTCTCAACGTGGCATAGCCACCAATGGGGTATACGTGGCACAGCCACCGATTGGGTATACGTGGCACAGCCACCAATGGGTTTCTCAACGTTACCAGAACGGAGAAGAATTCGGGCTTACATGCTACCAGAGCAATGCCCGGTGTGTACTCACAACTACACACCCAAGTCTTATCACATAAGACAGGTTGCCTTCACGTAGAACTCGTAATGGTTTTCTCTCATAAAACTCATTTGAAATCGTTTTGTACTCAACACAAAACGTAGTAAAATCGAGTTCCAACCGGCAAAGCACACGCACACATTTCTCAAATCACAATATTGCCTTAACGTAGAGCCCAGTTATAAACTCATAAAACATTGGGCTCCAACCGGCTATAAAATCGTGTGCAGTTTAATCTCAACACAAAACACTCAACATGCTTGTTTATAAATCGTAAATCATGCTAAAACAGTTTGCAATTCACATACACAAATGGTTTAGATTTCCCTTACCTCTTTGCACCTCGTATAGTGCAATCGTTTCCCCCGTATCACGGACTAGTCTCGCATTCCACTCTGGAACTCCCGAGCTGTCCAAACGATGTTAAAACATCAATACTCCACATCACATAAGCCTCAATTCTTAAAATCGAGCATAATTGCTCATAACACCTCAATTCTCTTGATTTCTCGTAACTCAACCCTAAACTACAACTCTATTCACAATATCCCAATGTTCGATATCTCTAATACCAATTATCTACGCTAATTCTCCTCATTGTCTAATTTTCCATTTATAGCTCACAATTTCCCAAATTCACCAAAATTCTCAATATGCATATCACTCCTACCACATTGAAATTTAATCAATCCCTAGTCATCTTTCAGCCATTTCAACACAAATTCAACCACCAATAACATCAAAATCAGCTCAAATATCAAGATCGAGGTTTAGAAATTACCCAAAGCTTGTGAGACGCACAACTCACGCCTCGATCCGATTCGTCCTTCGATTTTCAAGTATGTTGTTCTCCCTTTGATGAGGAACAACTTTCCTTCTTACCACAATAGCTGATTCGACCGAAAATGGGAGATTTGGAGGAGTGAGAAACTAGGTTTTCAGAAAAATGGAGGTTTGGAAGAGAGAGAAAGTAAGATTTCAGGAGAAAACACGGGTCCCTTATATAGACTGGAGGTAGGAGATCGATCTGTCTCCTGGGGAGATCGATCTGCGTTTGAATTTTTGGGGACGATCTGGGCAATTTTATGCCTAGGAGATCGATCTGTCGAGGGGTGAGATCGATCTCTTTATGGCTTTATGAGATCGATCTGTGCCTTGAGGAGATCGATCTTCTCCCAAACAGAAGCATTTGGAGATCGATCTCCTCCTCATGAGATCGATCTTCTCTCAAACAGATTCATTTGGAGATCGATCTCTTCCTCATGAGATCGATCCCTTCTCAAACAGATTCATAAGGAGATCGATCTCTTCCATTGGAGATCGATCTGCTCCTCAAATTTCCCCTTCCTCGTCATTTTTAATTCACCAGATCGATCTCTCCTTCTCCCAGATCGATCTGTCCTCATGGATCAAGCTTATTTTACACACTTAACACATAAATCTCCAATTATAATTCCCACAATTCACTTAGCTCAATAAATTACACTTCAATTTATTATTACATCATTAAATATGTCTGAAATTCTCAGATCTCACATCCTCCCCACCTTAAAAGAATTTGGTCCTCCAAATTCAACTCAACTAATCAAAATAGATGGGGGTATTTCTCCTTCATGAGACTCTCTAGTTCCCACGTCGCTTCTTCCCTTGAGTGATGCTTCCACAAAACTTTCACTAATAGGATGCTCTTGGTTCTCAGTACCTTCTCTTTTCTATCGAGAATCCGGACGGGTTCCTCAATGTAGCTCATGTCCTCCTGTAAGTCCATCTCATCATACTCTATGACATGAGAAGGGTCCGGGTGGTACTTCCTCAACATAGATACATGAAAAACGTTGTGTATTCCGGACATCTGTGGGGGTAATGCTAATCTGTAAGCTACCTCACCCACTTTCTCAAGAATCTCAAATGGTCCTATGTATCGAGGACTCAATTTCCCTTTCTTCCCAAATCGCATGATACCCTTGCTCGGTGATACTCTCAGAAATACTGCATCACCAACATCAAACTCGAGTGGCCGTCTACGCACATCCGCGTAGCTTTTCTGTCTACTCTGTGCAGCCCGTAACCTCTCACATATGAGTTTCACACTCTGTACGGCTTGCTCAATAAGCTCGGGAGCATTTATCTTTCTGTCACCGACTTCTTCCCAAGCTACAGGGGATCTACACCTCCTACCATATAGAGCCTCAAAAGGTGCCATTCCAATACTCGCATGATAGCTGTTATTGTACGCAAACTCTGCTAGGGGCAGGTGATCATCCCATGATCCCTTAAAATCCATCGTACACGCCCTCAACATATCCTCCAGGGTCTGAATAGTCCTCTCTGACTGACCATCTGTCTGAGGATGATAGGCGGTACTAAAACTCAATCGAGATCCCATGGACTCCTGAAACTGGGTCCAGAATCTGGAAGTAAATCGGGAATCTCTATCAGAAGTAATACTCACTGGAGCCCCATGTAATCTAGCTATCTCGCTGACATATAGCTCAGCTAAGGCATCCACAGTATCTGTGCTCTTGATGGCAAGGAAGTGGGCACTCTTGGTCAATCTATCCACAATGACCCATATCGCGTCACGACCTCTTCGGGTCCTCGGTAAACCCATAATAAAGTCCATAGTGACATGCTCCCATTTCCATGTAGGTACAGGTAAGGGCTGTAGTAGTCCTCCGGGCTTTCGATGCTCAGCTTTCACTTGCTGGCATACTAAACACCTGACCACATACTCTGCCACATCTCGCTTCATACCATTCCACCAATACACCTTTCTCAAGTCTCGGTACATCTTAGTACTTCCTGGGTGCATGGTGTATCGCGAGCAGTGGGATTCTCTCAGTATCTGTCTCTTCAGGGTATCATCGTCCGGTACACAAATCCGTCCTCTGAACCTCAACAATCCATCCTCACTGGTGGTGAGATCCGACTGCGAACTCTGCTCAGCCTGGCTAACCATGTCTATCAATCTCTGATCACTGCGCTGCCCAGTTCTAATCTGATCCATGATCCTGGGCTCTATCCGCAGGCTAGCCAAAAATCCAGTCTCTACCTCTTTAACTCTGATCCGAAGTTCGACGAACTGCTCTAACAAATCCCATTCCCTGATCATCATAGCAGATATCATACTCTTCCTGCTCAGGGCATCAGCAACCACATTCGCCTTACCCGGATGATATAGAATCTCGCAGTCATAATCCTTAAGGAGTTCCATCCATCTCCTTTGTCTCATGTTTAACTCTTTCTGATCAAAGAGATATCTCAAACTCTTGTGATCAGTGAAGATCTGGAATCTTTCCCCATATAAGTAGTGTCGCCAGATCTTCAAAGCAAATACCACAGCGGCTAACTCCAAATCATGCGTGGGGTAATTCCGCTCATGGTCCTTCAGCTGTCGCGATCCATATGCGACCACTCTTCCGTGCTGCATAAGCACACACCCCAATCCTTGATGAGATGCATCACTATACACCGAGAATCCTCCTGATCCCTCAGGAATAGTTAACACAGGTGCCGCTGTTAATCTCCTCTTTAACTCTTGAAAACTGAGCTCACATTGATCATTCCATATGAACGGAGTCTCCTTACGCGTGAGCTTAGTCAAAGGAGCGGCAATCCTCGAGAATCCTTCCACAAATCTCCTGTAATACCCTGCCAAACCAAGGAAGCTTCGTATCTCAGTCACTGTCCTCGGTCTTTCCCAATTAAGCACAGCTGCTATTTTACTCGGATCCACTGATACTCCTTCCTCTGAGACTACATGCCCAAGGAAAGCTATCCGGTTCAGCCAAAACTCACACTTACTAAGCTTTTCGTATAATTGCTTATCCCGGAGTATCTGAAGTACTAACCATAAATGCTGTGCATGCTCCTCATACGACCGAGAGTACACCAGGATATCATCGATAAAGACTATCACAAACTTATCCAGATAGTCTCTGAACACCTCGTTCATCAATCTCATAAATGCTGCGGGGGCGTTCGTCAATCCAAAGGACATCACCAGAAATTCGTAATGGCCATACCTTGTCCTGAAGGCCGTCTTTGGAATATCTTCCTCCTTGATCCTCAATTGGTGATAGCCCGATCTCAAATCAATCTTAGAAAAGACTGATGCCCCTCTTAGCTGATCAAGTAGATCGTCAATCCTGGGCAGTGGGTATTTATTCTTCACCGTGGCTTTATTCAATAGCCGGTAGTCCACACATAATCTGAGACTACCATCCTTCTTCTTAACAAACAGTACTGGCGCTCCCCACGGCGAAACACTGGGTCTAATAAACCCTTGATCCAATAACTCCTGTAGTTGTTTCTTCAATTCCTCAAGTTCCACTAATGCCATCCTGTAGGGAGGTTTAGAGATCGGCTGAGTATCTGGTACCAAATCAATGGTAAACTCCAGCTCTCTCTCTGGTGGTAAACCTGGCAATTCATCTGGGAAAATATCCAGAAATTCACAAACCACAGGTATATTCTCAATCCTCGGATGTTCCCGCTCATCGTCTGAGATGAGTGTCTCATAACCTTCACATAAATAATCACATTTAATAATCTCCAAAATAATGTTAAAATTCTCAAATGACTCACTAGAATTCCATATATACATTTCCTCAATATCTCAACCGTACACTGTAAGGTTCAGGTAGGGAGAAAGTTACAATCTTAGTGTAGCAGTCTAAACTCACTCGATTGGTTGCCAACCAATCCATCCCCAGAATTACATCAAACCCATGTATATTCAACATGATTAGGTCTGCTAACATCACTCTATCTCCCACCTTAATTTCACATCCTCTACAGATTAACTCAGTTCTCTGAGATTCATGCATAGGGGTATTTACATGTAGTATATATTCTAGAGGTTCAAACTTCAAGTTTAATCTACATGCAAAATGCTCAGAAATAAACGAATGCGTGGATCCTGAATCAATCAACACATGAGCCTCATAATTACAGACAGAGAGTGTACCTCTTATAGTTTCCGCTGAAGCGTCTGCGGTCTCCTTATCCAGGGTAAACACTCGTCCCTGTGCCACAGGTTTCTTCCCTTTCTCTGCCGCAGTGGCCCGTCTCCGGGGATCCACTCTCTGAGGCTGTTGTCTAGCGGGCTCCGGAGCATGTGGTATCTGAGGTTGGGGACAGTCCTTCACTCTGTGGCCCATGTCACCACATCTGAAACATCCATGGATCGACCCAGTACAACTTCCCTCATGCGATCAGCCACAATCTCTACAAATCCTCATCCCCGGCCTGACATATCGGGGGGCCTCCTTGATAATAGGATAGGCTCTGGGTCTCTCCAATCTGTCCCTCTGCACCTCAATCCTTCCTCTTCTGAAGGAACCTCTCCGAGCCTCTGACTGGAAAAGTGCTGGCCTCTTGCCCTTATCTCTATTCACCGCTCTGAGCTCATTCTGGGATTGTACCATCTCAATCCCTCTTTCAACCTCTTGTGCTCGTCTCAGAGCATCTCCAAACTCGGTAATACATAGCCCCATCAGTCTATCTCTAATAACGGGCTTCAACCCATACACAAACTTCTATGTGCGGAGCTCTTCACTCTTGAAGGTCTCTGGGTCATATCTCAGTAGTGCGGTGAACTGGCTCTCATAGTCATCCACCGACATGTCACCCTGTACCAAACTCAAAAATTCAGCCTGTTTCCTTCTCTGAGCGGCTCGTGGTACATATTGGGTTCTAAAAGCTGTCTGGAACTCTTCCCAACCAATCACATCCTGGTGGGACATCAAGATACCCTGGGTAGTACTCCACCAATCTCGAGCTCTCCCCTTCAGCATATAGGCACTCATACTGACTCTCTCAGCATCGGTGCACCCCAGTAAATCAAATATAACTCTCAACTCCGTCAACCACTCCTCAGCCTCTGTAGGATCCTTCTTTCCCTTAAATGCGGGTGGATTCATCTTCAGAAATTCCTTTAATCGGACCTTACTTCTGTCCTCAGGCTGAGTGACGGGAGGCACTGGGGGCATGGGAGGCCCTGGTGGTGGTGTAGGGGTAGTATCCGAGGCATTAACTCCAAAGTGTTGCGCGAATAGCGTCGCCATCTGCTCAAAACCTTGCCTCACATCGGTCTCAATCCGATTAAATCGAGAGTTAGGACTCTCTGGTTGTGGGACAGGTGGTGGAGGGGACTCTGCCTGCCTCCTCGAACGACCTCGTCGTTTACTCATTCTCAATCTCAACTCGTCTCCTGCGCGTACATATCACAATCGATTGAAATCTCAATCCTCAATTTCAGTTCATGACCCGACTATTACAGACACTTGGGATGTATTCTATTTCACTTAACCGACACTGACAGTACTAGACACCCTAAGCTCTGATACCAAGAAAACTCTGTCACGCCCCGAAAATGCGGAAAATAGGACTAATTTAAAACTTTTTACTCGTTAATTCACAAATAAAGAGTGCATTCCTGTGCAGTGTCATACATCATCATAATTATCATGCCTCAGGATCTCTTCATGATATAATAAATATTGTATTATACCCATTACTCGATTACAAGTCAATTAATCCTAATACATCCCATATAATGTCATACATCAAGTGTCTGCAAATACATTAATAGTCTGGGTACATGAAAAGATAATATACCTCAAAGTACAAATTATATAGCCTGGAGCTTGAATCCTCCACTAGCCACCACTCCGTACGTCGCAGGGAAGTCCTTATTCACTTGAAGAACTCTGGGGGGAAAGAAAAACAGGGTGAGCTTCTAAATCGCTTAGTAAGGGGGGTAGGGGACTCATTTCATAAATCAAAATGCACATCACAAAGCATTTATTTGTATGTGAAACTCATTTGAAAACCATAGCATGAAAATATTCAAAACGACACTCCCATGTGTCAAGTCATGTGAAAACATGAAGTAAAAAGGCTCACTCTAGAGCAAAACAAAGCATGTGAAAATACGCGTTAAACGCTTTCTCAAATAACGTGGCATAGCCACCGATTTAAAATCACACGTGGCATAGCCACAATACACACGTGGCAAAGCCACTGAATTATTTTCTCACGTGGCATAGCCACTGAATAGGGTTTCTCAACGTGGCACTGCCACCAATGGGGTTTCTCAACGTGGCACAGCCACCAATGGGGTATACGTGGCACAGCCACCGATTGGGTATACGTGGCACAGCCACCAATGGGTTTCTCAACGTGGCACAGCCACCAATGGGGTATACGTGGCACAGCCACCGATTGGGTATACGTGGCACAGCCACCAATGGGTTTCTCAACGTGGCACAGCCACCAATGGGGTATACGTGGCACAGCCACCGATTGAGTATACGTGGCACAGCCACCAATGGGTTTCTCAACGTTACCAGAACGGAGAAGAATTCGGGCTTACATGCTACCAGAGCAATGCCCGGTGTGTACTCACAACTACACACCCAAGTCTTATCACATAAGACAGGTTGCCTTCACGTAGAACTCGTAATGGTTTTCTCTCATAAAACTCATTTGAAATCGTTTTGTACTCAACACAAAACGTAGTAAAACCGAGTTCCAACCGGCAAAGCACACGCACACATTTCTCAAATCACAATATTGCCTTAACGTAGAGCCCAGTTATAAACTCATAAAACATTGGGCTCCAACCGGCTATAAAATCGTGTGCAGTTTAATCTCAACACAAAACACTCAACATGCTTGTTTATAAATCGTAAATCATGCTAAAACAGTTTGCAATTCACATACACAAATGGTTTAGATTTCCCTTACCTCTTTGCACCTCGTATAGTGCAATCGTTTCCCCCGTATCACAGACTAGTCTCGCATTCCACTCTGGAACTCCCGAGCTGTCCAAACGATGTTAAAACATCAATACTCCACATAACATAAGCCTCAATTCTTAAAATCGAGCATAATTGCTCATAACACCTCAATTCTCTTGATTTCTCGTAACTCAACCCTAAACTACAACTCTATTCACAATATCCCAATGTTCGATATCTCTAATACCAATTATCTACGCTAATTCTCCTCATTGTCTAATTTTCCATTTATAGCTCACAATTTCCCAAATTCACCAAAATTCTCAATATGCATATCACTCCTACCACATTGAAATTTAATCAATCCCTAGTCATCTTTCAGCCATTTCAACACAAATTCAACCACCAATAACATCAAAATCAGCTCAAATATCAAGATCGAGGTTTAGAAATTACCCAAAGCTTGTGAGACACACAACTCACGCCTCGATCCGATTCGTCCTTCGATTTCCAAGTATGTTGTTCTCCCTTTGATGAGGAACAACTTTCCTTCTTACCACAATAGCTGATTCGGCCGAAAATGGGAGATTTGGAGGAGTGAGAAACTAGGTTTTCGAAAAAATGGAGGTTTGGAAGAGAGAGAAAGTAAGATTTCAGGAGAAAACACGGGTCCCTTATATAGACTGGAGGTAGGAGATCGATCTGTCTCCTGGGGAGATCGATCTGCGTTTGAATTTTTGGGGACGATCTGGGCAATTTTATGCCTAGGAGATCGATCTGTCGAGGGATGAGATCGATCTCTTTATGGCTTTATGAGATCGATCTGTGCCTTGAGGAGATCGATCTTCTCCCAAACAGAAGCATTTGGAGATCGATCTCCTCCTCATGAGATCGATCTTCTCTCAAACAGATTCATTTGGAGATCGATCTCTTCCTCATGAGATCGATCCCTTCTCAAACAGATTCATAAGGAGATCGATCTCTTCCATTGGAGATCGATCTGCTTCTCAAATTTCCCCTTCCTCGTCATTTTTAATTCACCAGATCGATCTCTCCTTCTCCCAGATCGATCTGTCCTCATGGATCAAGCTTATTTTACACACTTAACACATAAATCTCCAATTATAATTCCCACAATTCACTTAGCTCAATAAATTACACTTCAATTTATTATTACATCATTAAATATGTCTGAAATTCTCAGATCTCACATCTAAGAACACAAAACCTATCTCTATCAATAGGTTTGGTGAAGATATCAGCTATTTGATGTAAAGTATCAATATACTCTAGAATTATATCTCCTTTTTGTACATGATCTCTAAGAAAATGATACCTAATCTCAATATACTTAGTTCTAGAGTGTTGAATTGGATTTTTAGAGAGATTAATGGCATTGGTATTATCACAGTTAATTGAGACTTACTTCATGTCAATACCATAGTCTTTCATTTGTTGTTTAATCCACAACACTTGAGCACTACAACTATCAGCTGCTATATATTCAGCCTCTGTTGTGAATTATGTTACATTATTTTATTTCTTAGAGAACCATAAAATTAATCTATTCCCTAAGAATTGGCATGTTCCTGAAGTGCTCTTTCTATCTATTTTACAGCCCCCAAAATCTGCATCAGAAAAAGCATGAAGAGTAAAGGTGGAGTCCTTAGGGTACCAAAGTCCTAGAAAGGGAGTGTCTTTAAGATATCTAAAAATCCTTTTAGTGGCTAATAAGTGTGACTCCTTAGGAGAGGATTGAAATCTAGCACATAAGCATACACTAAACAAAATATCTGGTCTACTTGCAGTAAGATAGAGCAATGAACCAATCATAGACCTATATAGTTTAGGGTCTACACACTTACCACTTTCATCTTTATCAAGCTTGATGTTGGTGCCCGTTGAAGTTGCTTGAGGTTTGCAATTATCCATTCCAAATCGCTTGAGCAAATCCTTAGTATATTTCGCTTGATTGATGAAGGTTCCATCTTTAGTTTGCTTCACTTGAAGTCCCAAGAAGTAGGTGAGCTCTCGCATCATGCTCATTTCAAATTCTCCTTGCATGATCTTAGCAAACTCTTGGCATAAAGATTCATTAGTTGATCCAAAAATAATGTCATCTACATACACTTGAATAACTAGTAAATCTTTATCTTTATTTTTGATAAACAAAGTAGTATCTACTTTTCCTCTTGAAAATCCTTTTTCTATTAAGAATTTTGACAGTCTTTCATACCATGCTCTAGGAGCTTGTTTCAAACCATAAAGTGCCTTAGATAGTTTGAATACATGTTTAGGAAATTCATGACTTTCAAAACCGGGAGGTTGCTCAACATAAACTTCTTCATTAATGAAACCATTTAAAAATGCACTCTTTACATCCATTTGATATAATTTGAAATTTTTATAGCATGCAAAGGCAAGTAGCATTCTTATTGCTTCCAATCTAGCTACCGGTGCATAAGTTTCATCATAGTCTATTCCTTCTTCTTGCCTATAGCCTTGTGCAACTAGCCTAGCTTTGTTTCTTATGATCACACTATTTTCATCCATCTTGTTCTTGAAGATCCATTTAGTTCTAATTATAGAGTGATCACTTGGTCTAGGAACTAGTTTCCATACTTTACTTCTTTCAAATTGATTTAATTCTTCTTGCATAGCTAAAAACCAATTATTATCATCTAAAGCTTCATTGACATTTCTAGGTTCAATTTGAGACACAAAGGCTATATATTGACACACATTCCTTAGAGATGATCTAGTTCTAACTCCAAGAGTTGGATCTCCTACTATTTCACAATCTTTGACATATCCTAATTCTCTTGGTACTCTAGACTATCTTTTTAATATTTCTAGTTCCTCTTCATCCTCTTTATTAATGTCAAGTTTTCTAATGATCATTCTCTATGTTTGATGTTTCTTTCAAGTTTTCATCAAATATTTCAATATCCTCATCATTGGTTGAACTTTTAGATAAATTATTTGACTCATCAAATATTACATGAATTGATTCTTCAACCATCAATGTTCTTTTGTTACGTACTCTATATGCCTTTGAATTCAAAGAATAGCCTAAAAAGATTCCCTCATCACTCTTGGCATCAAATTTTTCTAAATTGTCTTTTCCATTATTTAAGACAAAGCATTTACAACTAAAGGGGTGAAAATAGCTAATATTAGGCTTCTTTCCCTTATAAAGCTCATAAGGGGTTTTCTTTAAAATTGGTCTAATCATAGCTCTATTAATGATATAGCAAGATGTATTTATAGCTTCAGCTAAAAAATATTTAGGTAAGTTATTTTCACACAACATGGTTCTAGCCATTTCTTCCAATGTTTTATTTCTTCTCTCAACTACCCCATTTTGTTGTGGTGTCCTAGGGGCTGAAAAATTATGACTAATTCCTTGATCATTGCAATATTCATCAAATCCAATATTTTCAAACTCCTTGCCATGATCACTTCTAATACTAGTTATAGTGTAACCTTTTTTATTTTGGGCCACTTTTGCATAAACAAAGAATTTTTCTAAGGCTTCATTTTTTACTCTCAAGAAGAACACCCAAGTGAACCTAGTGTAATCATCTACAATCACAAAACCATAATGTTTCCCACCTAGGCTTGTTGTTCTAGTTGGTCCAAATAGATCTAGATGAAGTAATTGGAGAGGCCTAGTGGTTGATACACTATGTTTAGGTTTAAATGTTGTCATTTTATGTTTTCCTTTAACACAAGCTTCACATATTTTGTCATAGTCAAAGGACAACTTAGGTAATCCTATAACAAGGTCTTTTCTAGCTAGCTTAGATAACACATGCATGCTAGCATGACCCAATCTTCTATGCCACAACCAAGGTTATTTTTCTTTGTCTACCATAAGGCATATATTTTCATTTTTAAGTTCATTTAGATAAACAATGTATATGTTACCTTGCCTATGACCTAGAAAAAGAACTTTATTAGATTTAGGATCTATAACATGACATTTCAAGCAATCAAAAATTCTTTGTAACCTTTATCATAAAGTTGACTAATACTTAGTAAATTATGTTTTAGACCCCTAACAAGCAACACTTTTTCTAATGAAAAGTAGTCATTACCTATTGAACCACTTCCTTCAACTTGGCATTTGGAGTTGTCCCCAAATGTGACTTCTCCACCAACTTTTGATTTAAATGAGTTGAAGTGGCTTCTATCACCGGTCATGTGTCTTGAGCATCCACTGTCCAAGTACCAAGCTTCCTTTATTTTTGCTTTGTGGCAATGCTCAATCACTTATAATCAAAATTCAAACTCATGTCTTAGGTACCCAAATTTTTTTGGGTCCTTTGGAGTTAGTGAATACAATTCTTGATCCCTTTGGGATCCATTTTACTATAATATTAATATCTTTTGAATTAACTACATCTTTTGGAACCAAATTCTTTTTACTATTTTTTTTCTAAATGTGGTCATCTTCATATTACAGCTATATGATGCATGCCCCTTTTTATTACAATGTGAACAAATAGTTGAGGGTTTATGCATGTTCTTTCTAGTTATGAAACTTTTGAGGTGAGTCTCTCTAATTTTTTCATCATATCCTAATCCATTCTTATCAAAGAAGGCCCTTTGAGTTTCTAGCATGTTATCTAATTTTTGTTGACCCAGTAAAATCTAGTAAAAGAATTATGTAAGTTACTATTTTTTTCTTTTAAGTCACAAATTTCAAGATTTGTATTTTCTAATTTCTTTTCACATTCTATCTTATCCTTTAACAATAACTCATTTTCTTTCTTTAATTTAGATATTAATTTTTTGTACTTCATACTCATGCATTCATATTCTAATGCAAGATCATCAAATGCATCTTACAGTTCATCAAAGGAACATTCATTGAGATCTGAAGTTACTTTTTCATCTTCAATTGCCATGAAACATAGATTGGCAGTATCCTCATTTGAGTCATCATCGGAGCTATCACTGTCGCTCCATGTTGTCATCATTGCCTTCTTTTTGTGAAACCTATCATTTAATCTTTTAAGAAGAGGGCAGTTAAATTTAATACGTCCAGGTTTTTTACATTCATAACATACAATAGTATCTTTTCTACCTAACTCTTGTTTATCTTTCTTGTGGTTTCTCCTACCACTACCATTTGCTCTCATTCTCATAAATTTGTTAAATCTTTTGGCAAACATTGCCATTTCAAGATCTTCTTCACTACCACTCTCATTTTTATTCTCCTCTTGAGTAGTAGATTTCAGAGTTACTCTCACTTTCTTGGGTGGCTCTTCATTTCTCCTTAGCTTCATTTCATATGTGAGTAGTGACCCTATTAATTCATCTAGTGATAGTGTGTGGGGGTCTTTGGATTCCTCAATTGCAGTTACTTTAGCTTCACATGATTTTGGTAGACTATTCAATATTTTCTTTACTTTAGCTTCTCTCATCCTTAAATACTTAGTTTCTGGTACTGATAACCTCTAAACATGTTTTAAATCATTTATATATTATTGAATTTACTTGTTTTGTCATTTCAAAATATATTAACTCAACAGAACTGGATTTGATTGACCGAATCAGACAAACTCAGCGTATTGATCGCTACTGTGTTGATATGGCTAGTTAGATTCAGATGGGTATCGGTGCCGATTTTGAGTTGATGTAAACCCCACGAATTTTCATGTATCCAGTTTAAATAATAATGGAGAATGCGCTTATTGGTGGATAATTAATTTGAATTATAATATGAGAAACTTGGACGAGGCTAAATTACTAAAATATTTTGATTTGAGGAATAAATAATTATGAGGTGTAAAACTAAAATTTTTTAGCTAGATTTAATACGTGTTTATTCCTCCGTACTAGATAAGTACTAATAATAGGCCGATTACGCTTTGAACATAATACATGGTGATGTATAAAATAACTACTTAAAATTTATTAATAAAATAAATTAAATGAGTAAATAAATAAACAACTAAATAAATAAATAAATAAATAATTTATTTAAGTACATGGGTGTACACATGTATGTATATATATACATAAATACATGTGCTGCCATAAGTATTTCCTAATTTAATTTAGATATACGGATATGTACATATATGTATACCTAAATATATATAGATATATATTTAAATATACATAAGTGTATACGTGATATATATTTATATATGTAAGATGGATAGCCACGGTAGAGGAAATAAAATATAGTCTGAACTGAAAAGAAAGAAAGCGTGGAAGGACAGTAAGAAAATCTGAAGCAGAAAAACGTGTGCAGTGGGTGGTGATTACGGTGGAAGAAGGAAATGGCTTAAAGAAATGGGAAATGTTCTGGCAGTACAGTGAATAGAAGTAAACAATTTGAAAGCAGTGGACAGGGGACGTAAGGGAGCTAACTGCTGAGCTTTCCTCTACACTTCCATGCCATCAGACATGCATCATCACGCTTCCTCATCAAACTGAAAATGAAAGAGAGAAACTAACCCCATTACTGCTGTCAAAACCATTTACTGGAACAGAGGGTCTGATCGTGAGGAAGAAAATGAAGACGTGAGAGTATGGTCATAAGGAAATTGAGTATGATCAGTGTGAGACCCCGTATATGTATAGCTGTATATAGGAACATGAGAATATAAATAAAATCATAAGTATAATGATACATTTGTAATGTGAAGTATATGCAGTGTAAGTTCATAAGATTATGTACGCACTTATAATAAGAATCGTGATTATACGTACAAGTTGCATTAGGAATGAGTAGGAAGAAATGAACTTAAACACGAGAAAAATGTGATTGAAATGGTATATGAGTAGTGTAGTAAAATGGAAGGAAAGATTTTTATAAGTTGTATACTTCCATTCGGGAAATATCGTGAAAATTTGGTTGTACAAAGATTTCTCACAAGTTTTAATATATACTAAGTGTGATTGGATGACATTTTTAAGTCTCAAGGAGCGATGAATGAGGAAAGGACTATGGAGGTAAATTGAGAAAGTTTTGAAGGGAGTTGTTGCAGAAAAACTGCAAAAAATCTGGAAATATGGAGGCCAGATCGATCTCATAGGATGAGAGATCGATCTGGGAGAGCCAGAATGCTCTTATGTGAGTAATGGAAGGGAACAGATCGATCTCCAAAGGGATCAGATCGATCTCCTTAGCTCTCGGGTTGGAAGCAGATCGATCTCCCCTAAGACCAGATCGATCTCCTTAAGCTTCTGTTCGACAGCAGATCGATCTCCTCTAAGACCAGATCGATCTCCTTAAGCTTCTGTTCGACAGCAGATCGATCTCAAGCCTTGACAGATCGATCTCCTGCCTTTAAAACGTCTTAGAAAAGAGGGATTTTTAGAGGACCAGATCGATCTCCACCCAAGGAAGATCGATCTCATCAGGTCAAAACTATAAATAGGAGCAGTTGGATCTGCAGATTTTCGGGATAAACCATTTCTTTTCACTTCAACTCAAAAACCTAGCTTTCTCACTCCTAAATCCAGCCATTTTCAATAAGATTTGAGGAAAAGCTATTAGAGACAAAGTCGTTCACATCAAAGAGAAGAACAACATAGTCTAAAGGCATTTCCCCATTGTCGAATTTAAGGAATAAAGGGCATTTCTGATTGGAGCAAAGAGGAAATCCAATGAGGTAAGTTCTAGTGCACAAATCCAAGTACCTTGGTTTAGTTAATGATTGTGAAGTTAATTGGGTGTGCACCTTGTGGGGAGAACTACCTAGAATGGCATGAAATGAATATAACTTAGAAATGGTCTAGTGTGAGAAAGTGGAATGTAATGATGAATGATATATCTGGAGAGGATGATTATGTTGTGGGCATGGTTTGGGCATGTTGATATTGGGATAAAGATTATGAGATTTACCACAAGGGGTAAAATGTGTATTTAAGGCATTGGATAAATGCTTAGTTGAACAAGAGTTAGGAACGTTAACTCGAGTGTTTGATGGATGAATTTCAGTTTCGGATGATACGCCGGAGCAAATCGAGAGGAGAACGCAAGAAGCATAAAGGTGGACAGTTGCACACAAGTAAAGTGAGGTAAGGGACTGTGTGTTAGCTATAGAGATGTTCGTACGTATTTACAGCAATTTCGTAGATATATTGCTAGAACTAGTACGATATTACGATTCTATGAAATGATATGGAAGCATGAAAAGTACTATGATGTAAATATGTATTGAGAAATGGGATAGGGTAAGGAAATAGCATGATATACATGTTTTCAATGATATTCTCAATTTTATATTGTTATTGATGATTGAGAAATGTTGATGATAGATTGGCTAATTTTACATGTTTTAGCATGAAGAGGCATGTTGTATGAATAAACATGTTTGAGTTTTAAAAAGAGAAAATAGTCATCTATCAGTTTTGAGATGAGATTTGGTGTTGAAGCGCTAGCTCACACCCGTTTTAATGCCTTTGATGTACCGTGCGGGAGTTTTAACTAGCGCGAGGGTTTTGAGAAAGTGCGGGAACTTTGCTCGCACCTGTTTTATTTGAGTTGAGGTAAACCTAGGGGTCTGGGACCCAAGGGGATACCAGCCGACGGCCATTTGAACGGGCTGGGCCTTAACGATAGATCGTACTGCGCTGGAGCTTTGCGTTGACTGTGTGTCACGCTGCTTGCTCGCCTGGTATATGAGACATGGTTTAGGATGAAAAGTCCATCGGAGTTAGAGCATGGACTTGGGTCCACGGTCATACGTAGAACAGTGTAGTTATCCGTTGGTATACTATGTACCGTGCTGGGTACACGTGAGTACGAGTATCGCGTAGATGACACACGACATATCTTCACCGTGAGTATACGAGGAGATGAGGTGGATTGAGATGAGCCGGAGGGCAGGACTGACCCATTCCCCTTCAGGCGAAGTGATGCCCTGTGCACACCTGATTAGTGAGGCTTGGGATCACTGACTATGACCATATGTCGTGGATATTTGATTGCCGAAAATTCCATGCCTGTCTCAGAGATTCGAGAAACAGAGATAATCTCAGAAAAGAAAGAGATTTGCAGAAAAAGTGAATTAAGAAAAGAAAGAGATTTTGTGTTTTTGATAAATCTCTAATTTCACATTCGTGCCGTGAGGGCACTATTTATGAGCATGTTTTAAATGGAAGCTTGATATTTGATTTACACGAAAATGCTATTGAGAAATATATGTTTAAATGCATTTTTCGTATGATATTTCCATTTATAACGAAAACATGGTTTTGGTTTATGCATGCATGGGCTATGTAGGTAGTACGATATCTACCTGCTAGCATACATTTCCTTACTGAGCTGTGGTTTGCTCATCCCACTATTTCCCCCCTCTAGGTACTGAGAAGTAAGAGAGCGGTGGTCTCTAGGTCTTTTGTGTTGAACAGCTCCCACAATTTCGTAAAGGTATAAGATTTGTATACACGAATATTTTGTATCTAATATATCGTATCGCACAGTTATATCTTGGAATTGTAAACAGTATTATGGGGATGATATGTAAGCACATGGTATTTATACAATTAATTTTGTATATTTACACACACACCTGGGAGTGTAAATTAAAGTTTTAAATATTTCGCTGTAAATGAATGAATTTTTGGTAATTGCATCTTCTCACAGCCCAACCGTAGTAGAGAATGTATGGATAGAAGGGTTCCTAGAAGTGGGGTGTGACAATCAGTTGCTGGAATAAGGAAGAAACTAATCAACATTTAATGGGAACCGAACGGCCCCTCACCTTCGTGCAAATACTATGTTCCTAACTTCGTCACCTGTCATTCTTGCCTTTTGCATAACCATTTCTGTGAAGACTACTGCACAAGTGTACAATCATTCACCCTTCTCTGTTGCACTATCCTCCCCATCCTCTACACCCGACTTGTAATTTCCAGCTGATGCACCCCTCCAGTGTCACTGCCCTGCTAAACTGCAGAGAGAAATAAGGAAAATGAGAGAAATCAGTAAAGACAGAGGCGAACGGAGGGAGGCAGCTATGAAGCCTCGGTGAAGGGAAATTACCAGTGAAATATATATGTTTACTTATATAAATACAGAACTTGATAGGTGGTTGTAGTAAGAAAGAAGGAAAAGTGAGCGGAAGCTAGTTGAAGAAAAAAAATCGAGAGGGTAGAGGTGTAGACACGGAGACTTGCTGGAGCGGTGTCATCGTGGCGGAGAAGTGGGCCAAAAAAAAACAGAGCTGTTCGGACACCTGAGAGATAGAAATAAAAGGAAAGTTGGTGGAGCGGGGAGAGGCCAGGCCTGAATATAGGAGAGGAGAGAAAGAGAAGCTGGGAGACGGAGGTGGGTTGAAGCAGTGGACGAAAACAGGGCAAGATAGTTGGACACCAAGAGAAGCAGAGGAGAATGGAGGGGCTGAATGTGGCTGCCAGATAGGGAGTACACAGGAGGACCCCCCTGCACCAAACGGAGACGTTAAGGAAGGAAGGAGAGACAGCATCGTAGAAGGGAGAAGACAATTCACAGTTTCGGTGAAGAAGGAAACAAAAATGATGAATAGTGAAAGGAAGAGAGTTGGCGCGAAAAAAAAAGATTCAAAAAAAAAAGAAAAAGAAAAAAAGAAAAAAAAGAAAAAATGGGTAATATATATTTAAATATATATGTATATATATATATATATATATATATATTAGAAAACAGAAGAAAATAGAGGAAAGAAGACAAGTGTAGTGAAAATTTGGAAATTGAGGAAAATGGCTCCGATGGAAATTACCCGAGTGGACCGGACCCGTCTACTCGCTACGTCGAGACAATCAAGGACTACAGACAGACATTGAGGTAAGAAATTTATACAAGTTTTAGAGATAATTGTACGTATTTTATAATTTCGGGTGTATTTTCGCCTAGGTAAGCAATGTTACGATTTTGACGCATCGTAGTTAATTCTATAAATAGGATACTAAGAAATACAAATTCGGTGTAGGAGAATCATAGAAGGATTTAAGGGAGATACTAGGAGGCATCACCGCTCGAATTCGGGATTTTCGTTAAATCGAGGTAAGGGGTATTATTTAACTTAGTTCTGATAATGCATTTTTGTTTCACCAATAAATGATTTTATGAAAAAGCATATGATTTGAAGTGATTTATCAATGCTTTTATACTTGTGAAACTGTTTACGATGCATGTTTTAAGTTATCGAAATATTTCCCCAAGTACTTTCCATGTTGTGAAATGAATTTCCTAAGGTATGAAGTGTATGGATGTTTTACATTTATTTGTGTTTTTATATCCATACTATTAAAGAAACTTCGACAATTTCAAAAGTATTTATGAAAAGAAATTGTTTTCGAAAGGGGATTGTGGGGGCCACCTCTTGAGTCCTACGGGAACAAAGTGCCACACAGTCTTTCGGTTTTATGAAAGAGTATTCAGATTTCAAGAAAATTCGATGTTATTACTCGATATGGGTTTATGAATTATAAAACCCAAGAAAGATTTTGGAAACTCTGTTTTAAGACTATAGGCTTCATGCATGGTTACTTCTTGTGGTGTTCCGGCTACACCACCTGAGGTGCCAGTACGTTGGCCCCTTTAGCACTTAACTCAACCTTTGTGGAAGATGTCGTGCTACTGGTGGTTTACGATGATGTTTTGGTAGTATCTCGTGCCCGCGCAGCACGGATGAATGTTTCCCCGCACGGTGAGTGCCACAGGTGCCCGTGCCCTAGCTATGTGCTAGTGTATGATAAGAAATAAGAAGATACTACCCATGTTTATAATTATTATTGCTGTACGAACCTGATCCATTCTACAGCCCCCTTACCATGGCCATAGGTATGATGACTCTCCAACGGAGAATGACACGTATCGCATGACTTAGTTATAGCCTAGTCTCCTCGATTTGATTATGAAAATCGACTATGATGAATGAATATGTGTTTTTATGATATATACGATAATTGGTTACGACCGATTTGCTTCATGAAATGTTTACTAAATGATTATGAATTACTCATGAAATGTTTACGAAATGATTATGAAGTACTCATGAAAAGTTTACGAAATGATTATGAAATATTCATGAAATGTTTACGAAGTGATTATGAAATATCCATGAGATGTTTACGAAATGACTATGAAATATTCATGAAATGTTTACGAAATGATTTATGAAATGTTCATGAAAGGTTTATGAAAAGTTGTAAAATGGTTAAGCATGTGATTTATTTTAAAGACACGCATGCTTTATGACGATTATGCATTAAATGAAAATTTATGTATTGCATTAAGTTTCATTCTATGAACAACTTCAAATGTTTTTATATATCAGAACTACTTTAAGAGCATTACCTTACTGGGCTTTTCCCCAAAAGCTCACCTCTCTACCTCTCAGATTTTTGTAGTGAATTACAGCTAATAAATACTGCGTAGACGACGTAGGCTGGCGGATATGAGTCTCCCCAGACTACCTTTTGTATATGCACGAGGTATACTTTCTTATCTCTTTACCAGACTAATTGTATGCACAGACATCTATTGAAAGAATGTGTTGGGATGAAATCTGTATAAGGATAAATGAAATGAAATATTTTTAAGGATTGACACTGAATAGGAATACAGCCTAAGTGAATAAGGGAATAAGTGGGTTAACTAAGTTCAAAAAAAAAATTCTCCAGATTTTCAAGGGTTAAGGGTCGTTACAGTTGAGCACTGATGGATTACTGAGATTCAGGGGCAGAGTGTGCGTTCCCGATAATCCTGAGTTGAGAAAACTCATTTTGTCCTAAGCTCATTCATCATGTTATACGTTGCATTCGGGGAGTAATAAGATGTATCAGAATCTCTGAAAAGTGTATTGGTGGTCATGGATGAAGAAAGATGTGGCAGAGTATGTAGCTAGGTGTCTGGTGTGTCAGCAGGTAAAGGTAGAGCATCAAAAGCCTACGGGATTATTGCAGCCTATACCTATACCGACATGGAAATGAGAGTACATCACCATAGATTTTATCATGGGTTTACCGAGGACCCAACGGAACCATGATGCCATTTGGGTGATTGTGGATAGATTGACGAAGTCAGCTCACTTATTAGCTATGAGAACTACGGATACTCTAAGTGCGTTGACGAATCTGTATATACGAGAGATTGTGAGACTACATGGCGTTCCAGTGAGTATTGTGTCTGACAGGGATTCCCGCTTCACTTCTCACTTTTGGGAACACTTTCAGGCAGTTATGGGAACCCAATTGAACTTCAGTACAGCTTTCCACCCTCAGTCTGATGGTCAGTCAGAGAGAACCATCCAGACTTTAGAAGATATGTTGAGAGCTAGTGTAATGGATTTTAGAGGCTCCTGGGATGACCATTTGTTATTAGCCGAGTTCGCCTATAACAATAATTATCACTCGAGTATTGGGATGGCACCGCATGAGGCGCTATATGGTCGTAGGTGTCGATCTCCGATTGGATGGGAAGAAGTGGGTGACCGGAAGATGTTTGCTCCTGATTTGGTGCAGCAAGCCTCTGAGGATATCCGGTTGATATGTGACAGATTGAGGACAGCTCAGAGTAGGCAGAAGAGCTATGCTGACACGAGACACAGACCCTTGGAGTTTATGGTCGGTGAGTCAGTATTCTTGAAGGTATCTCCTTCTAAGGGGATTATGAGATTCGAGAAGAAAGGTAAGCTAAGTCCTCGCTACATTGGACCATTTGAGATCTTGGATCGAGTGGGGGACAAGGCTTATAGGTTGGCATTGCCACCGGGGTTAGAAAGTGTGCAAAACGTCTTCCACATTTCGATGCTTCGGAAGTGCCATCCGAACCCGGCACATGTGATTCAATATGAGCCGTTGGAGCTCACAGAGGATATGTCATATGTAGAGAAGCCAATTCGGATTTTGGACAAGAAGGAGAAGGTCTTACGGTCTAAGACGATCTCTTTGGTTAAGGTTCTCTGGCAGTACCACACTTCAGAGGAAGCTACGTGAGAATTGGAGAGCTTGATGTAAGAGAAGTATCCAGAGTTAATCAAGGACTGACTTGATTCTAATTTGGAGGATCAAATTTCTTAAGGGAGGAGGAAATGTAAGACCCAAACTTTGTGTTATTTCTTTAAGAATATATCATGTTAAAATATGTAATTATGATAAATCGATCAATAAGGAAGAAATAATACAATTTCGAGTTCATCTGATGTAATTGGAAGTTGATAAGTTTTAAAATACCGAAATAAGAGTTTCGGTAAATTTGAAATAAATCGAATGAAATTAGATTAAACCGATTGAAAATATGGACTCAGAACGCAAAAATATAGGGAGTCCAATAAGAGAAGTTAGTCCGAAAATGATAACCCGAAAATTTCTCCACAATGGGAATTTATCTCCGAAAAAAAAAGAATAAATATATTTTCGAAGAAATAAAAATAAAATATGAAAAAAAATATATTTGAAGAAATAAAAATAATATATATGTACATGTGTGTGCGGATATCAATGTACATAAAATACATTGTAATAATATTATTATAATAATAATAAATAATAATAAGGGATATAGTATTATTTTATTATTATATTATATTATTATAAGATATTTTAGACTATAATATATTATATTAAGTATAATACAATATATATAGAAAAAAAGAATTGAAAAAAAAAGAAAATCTGAAAAAAAAGGAAAAACGAAAGAAAAAAAAGAAACAGAGAAGCCAAAGCACGAGAGGAACCGAGAATTAAACCTCACCACCGTTTCCTCATCACCTGCGAGCCACGACCGACGAAGGAGCGCAAGGAAGACACCTGCGAAGGATGACCAGCCTCCAGGCAACCTCTGGGCATATCGATGCGTCGTAGGGACGTCGAAAAAAGGAGATCGACGAGAGAGGCAACCGTGGGGAGAGAAGAGAAATCGGACGGCACGGACAGCGATTTGGCCCCAGCCCAGCCGACCGAACGTTCCCCTGGTGAGGCCGCGTCCAACGGCGACAGAATCGGCCCGAGAACCGCCCGAAAACGTCGACAACGGCGAAATCAACCCTGAACCGGTTTGGACCGGTTCAGTGTGAAAAGTGTTGAACCGATTTGGACCGGTTCAGTGTGAAAAGGGTTGAACCGGTCCAAACCGGTTCAATAGGAGAGAGAAAAAAATTTGGAAAAAAAATTCGGTGTCGTCTCGGCACAACAATAGACCGGTAAGCAGTCGAAATTGATCGATTTATTTTTCAAAAAATTAGTTCGAATTTATATTTTATCGAAATTGATCGGTTTAAATATATTAATGTGTAGTGCGACGATAGGCGACAAACACGAGCTCGAGCGAGCCTCAATTTACGTGTTATCAAGAAAATTCGGGTAAGCGATCCTCACATACTATAACTTATGTATTCATACGAAATTAGAAATTATCGTATGTGAATTAGAAATTGATCGCGTAAGTTACAGATTAATTTCGTATCAATTACTGTATGTTTGGAATTGAAAAATTGATGATCGTAAATGATTTAATGAACGATCCAAAAGGCTAGAATGGCTTAAGGTGGCACGATAAGGGCATTAGGCTCATTAAGGAGCAATTGGGCCCACAAAAGAAAAATTGGCCAATATGAAAAATTAAATGCAGAAAAGTGAAAAAGAAGTATATCAGAGTAAATTGATGTGATTGGTAATTATCTGCAGCTCTCAGAGATATACACGGAGCCAGATAGATTGATCTACAAAAAAACGAAAAAAAAAATGAAAAGAACAATCGACCTGATTCCAGGTAAGGGATCTTTGCGAGCTCTTAGAGATAGCTGTGCATAGATTTCTAGTAGTTTTCAATTCTTTAAATTCTATAAGGATTACAGATATAAAATAATATTTATGACGCCCAAATATGAAAAAATTACGAAAATACCCCTAGACTCGAGAATTTTTTAAAATGCATAAAGTGCATGAAATTCGTGTTTTCTCTGTGAAAAAGAGATTTTGTAATGTTGAAATGATAGACTGGCTCACGATTTGACTGTATGCATTAAATTGCATATTTTCTGAAAATTGGTTTGATTTGATGAGTGATTGAAGGGATATTACCCTCTCGCTCTATATAGTACCGTGTTGTGCATTACACTCGGGTTTTGAGAACTGATTTTATCTGAAATGAGCCAGTTGTCTATTTTGTGTGTATGAAATCATGTTGGAGCAATGATGAGATCTGTGAACTGTCCAGATCTGCTCGCATTGATTTTTATCTGACATATGACCAGACGTGCTGGAGCAATGATGAAATCTGTGAGTTATCCGGACCCGCTCGCACTTGATTCTGCTCTACTATATGAGTAAAAACCCGTGCTGGAGCCCTTGTGTAGACTGTGTGTCACACTAACTTGTTCGCACTGGATTTTGAGACAAACTATGGTTGATGATTTCTAGTGGTGATAAGTCCCTGACATTGGGCGCCCACAACCCTTCTGAATATTTGTTGTGGTTCATGGAGTACGATGTACCATGTAGATAACATGGAGTATGTGAGACCCCGTATATGTAAAGTTGTAATGTGTAATGAATGTGAATGGACTTGTAATGTAAAGTATGATCGATGTAAGTCCATGGATTCAATGTACGTATATGTAATATGATTTATAACGTACATACAAGTTTCATTAAGTATGAATATGAAGAAATGAGTTCTTGTAAGTGATGAATGTGATTGAAACTCAAAATGAGTAGTGTGGTAAAATGGAATGAAGTTATGCTCCCATTTGGTTTTATGTAGCATACCTTTGGACATACAATGAATGCACACAAGTTTCAATGTGCATAAGTTATGAATGGATGCCATTTTCAAGTTATAAAGGTGGATGGATGAGAAAACGGCCATGGCAACAGATTAAGGATGTGTTGGTATGAGTTGCAGCAAGGAAACTGCAGGAAATCTGGAAAAACATGAAGGCCAGATCGATCTCATAGGATGAGAGATCGATCTGGAAGTGCCAGAATGCTCTTATTTGGGTAATGGAATAGAGCAGATCGATCTCCAATGGGGCCAGATCGATCTTCTAAGCATTCTGTAATGAAAAGATCTATCCTCAAGCACCCAGATCGATCTCCTTAGCTCTCTGTTTGGGACCAGATCGATCTCATGCTTCGACAGATCGATCTCATGCTTAAAATTTCCTGAAAATGAGAGATTTAAGGGGACTAGATCGATCTCCTCAAGTTATTTCTATATAACGAGGGCTGAAAATCTAAAAATTTCAAGAAAACGCCAATCTTCCATTTCTAACCCAAAAACCTAACTTTCTCTCTCTAAAATCAGCCATTTCCAGCAAGAATTGAGGGGAGACCATTAGACATTAAGTTGTTCATCTTGAGGAAGAGAACAACATAGTTGGAACTCAAAATCCCATTGTGGGTATTGAAGGAGATAAAGGCATTGACATTTGGAGCAAGAAGAAAAATCATATTTGGTAAGATTATAACACTCCAATCCAAGTACATTGTCTATTTAATTGATTTTGGAGTTGTTCGGCATGAGTATGTATGGATGGAAACACCTAGGTTGTGTTAGAAACTAATGTAACCTAGAAAATGGAATGCCTCTAGTGTGAGAAAGTATGATTTGGGGAATTGGTGGTTTATGGGTTATGATAAGTTGTTAAATGAGTAATGTGGGTGATTTGGAATGGTTATGTGGAGTTATAATATGGGTTTAAGTGAAATTGTGAAAATGAGTATGTATATGCTTGATAAATGCCATAGTGAGGGAATTCATGAAATATGAACACTATGAGCTTAATGTCTATTTAATATCGATTTGGAATAAGTTAATAGGCCTAAGAAGATCCATAGACTCGAGTTATGGGTAAAGTAATGAAACGAGGCCATATAAGCGTTAATAGAGGCTATAGATTAAATTGACTATAGCAAGCACAAGGGTTGCATTATATGGATCGAATATAATGTGAAATATGATTGTGTGCAGTCTCGAAAGTTGTTGAAGACGAATCGAACCGTACGAGTAAGCAGCTTAAGGAAGTGGAATCATGCATCGCGATTCCAGGTAAGGGAATTCTGTAAGTATATAGAGGTAGCTGCTCGTATTTTGTGGGTGTATAGGGCTTTGAAAATGTGCATGGATTTATAGAAATGTGTTTTGAAGATGTATGGATGTGACTATGAATAATTGTATGAGATTTGGTGGTTGAAATGGTATTGTAAAGAAATGGGATAGTAAGGCTAATAATTGCATAAATCTAATGTTTTGATGTTTTTTCAAAACGAAATTGCTTGGTTTTAAGCAAGCTTGTAGATGGGCCGGCTAGCGTTTTATTGATGTTGTGAAAAAGCATTTGTGAAGTGCTAAACCCGATTGCCGGGATTGTTTGATTGTGTATGAGCCGCCTATCGTATTTGCATGACATAAATCGCGCTAGAGCCTCGCTCGCGCTGGATTTCTATGTTTTCACTTGTGTGATACGTGCTTGAGCTTAGTTCGCACTTTGATTTGAATTGTGATGATGTTTTATAAACCGTACTGGAGCTTACGCTCGTACTTGGATTTGAGTGGTTTTTCTTATGCATATAATCTTACTGGAGCTATGCTCGTACGTGGTTTCTTCATATTTTATGCATAAATGTCGTACTAGAGCGTTGCTCGTACGAAGTGATTGGTTTTGATGCATGAATTCGTGCTAGAGCATAGCTCGCGCCGGTTTTCACACTGTGGTATGTATGAGGCCGTGGTGAGAGATACGGATTAACTCAGGGAACCCAACAGGCCCGACAGACCTCTTGAGTGGGGTGAGGGTGAGGGGCTAAGACCTGACATAATCCATTCAGGGAACCCAACAGGGCTAACAGACCTCTTGAGTGGGGTGAGGGTGAGGGGCTAGGAGGGAACCCAACAGGGGCAAGCAAGGCCATGAGGGGCTAGGACCTGGTATTGAGGTTACTCCCACGCGCTCTTGAGACTATAAAGGTTAAACTTGGCATGGGGTAGATAAGACCTATGGCAGGCACCCCCAACCATGTTATGGGTCCGCGGAGTACGATGTACCGTTATATCACATGGAGTACGATGTACCGCATGGTGGTTACTTGATTTGAGAAAGTCTGGCGGAGAACTAACCTACCTTCGTACCAGCATGATACCTCGCACACCGGGATCCGTGTGGTCTGGGATGATATGTGACGATTGGCCAACGTAGTCACTTGAGATATAGTAACCTGTCTCCTTGCTTGATTTACTTACTACCACATGATTTTAAATCTCTAAGTGTGATTTGTGATTGTTTAAGGTAGATCCGAATGAGGGGTCGAGCCTCGTGGATTTGATTTGTGAAATGAAAATGAGGTTGTGATTGTGAATTGATGTGATGAGATTGTATGTGTTGAGAAAGAGTTTTATGACGTGGGTTTAAAAAGGAGGTTTCTTAATGAATTGCCCTTTTCATGAATTTAAATGAGATCGAGCATGAGATGATTTATACATGATGTTTTTACCATGTTTTATATGCCAATGTACATGATTTTGATACATGATATATATGTATACTCATATGGCATAGTTTTACTTCCTCATGCTCCTACTACAAACAATTTCTGCATAACACTATCAGCATGTAGATAGAGTAGTTATCTACCATGCTTGCATTATTACCTTATTGAGCGTGTGGTTGCTCATCCCTCTCTATTTCCTCCCTACAGAGCGTGCATAGTAGCCCAGTGAGGACTGATGCGTGGTATTTTGGACTCCGTTGCATCTCCATCGCTTAGAGGTATATACACAGTGATTCTTTTTGTATCTAAACAATGTAAAAGCACAGTATTCTTTTGAGTTGTAATTATGGGGGATGTAGATGTTAGTAAAACATGCTTTTGTATAAGTACAAGATTAAATGCAAATGTATGACATCGTTTTATTTAACTGAGAATGAATGAGATGTGGAGTTTATTATTGACTCACAGCCCAACAGTGTGTGGTGAGTTATTTCACGACCGGGTAAAGTAATAGTAAAACTCGAAAAAATTTTAGTGATTTTTGGTTAAAGAGAATGGAATTGGGTCGTGACAGATATTGATATCAGAGCTGTGTTGGCCTGATGTGAGTCACTAATAAAATGTAGGAAAGTACATCCCCGTAGTACTGTGTTTTTGTTTAGATATAACTGTGTATATCGTGATGGATTGAGCTTAATAAATTATTATAATACAGGAAGTTAGGCACTATGCCAATTACACGCAAAGGTAGAGGGGTGAGAGCACGTGCTAGAGGCCGTAGTGGTAGGCCTGAGAGCCATGCGGAGCCACAGACTGAACAGGCTCCACAGAACCCTGCTGGGAGAGCAGAGGATATTGAGGCTCGCTTCGCTAGGTTAGAGCGGAGTATTGAGAATTTGGTGGAGATAGTCACGCAGGCATTGGGTGCCGATGACAGACGAGGTCCAGCGGCACAGCCTACTACTGAACAGGCAACTGCAGAGGCGGAGAGACCTCAGACTACAGAGACTGCTACTGCTACACCACCTCCAGCCCAGGATATAGCTTCTCTTATCGCTCCACAACAGAGCGGTAGTGATTTGGGTTATGACTGCGACTTGAGCAAGTTGAGAGAATTTTAAGCTCTGAAACCCCCAGTGTTTAGAGGGGTGAAGGACCTAGTGGTTACGGAGGATTGGGTGTATGAGATGGAGAAACTATATAGGTTTTTCGATGCACTTGAGCTGAGAAGGTAGCCTTTGCCGTGTTCATGTTGAAAGGCGAGGCAGAGCACTGGTGGAGATCCACCGAAGCTATTTTGAGGGCTAGACACTCCGAGATTTCATGGGAGATATTCTTGGAGGCCTTTAGAAGACAGTATATTCCAGCTACCGCACAGAGGAAACTGTGGATGGAATTTATGAATTTGGTTCAGGGAAATCATACTGTGGACGAGTATGAGTCCAAGTTTATGTCTTTGGGGAGATATGACCCGGACACGATGGGTAGTGAGACCCGAAAGATACAGAAGTTCATGGATGGATTGAGATTGGCCATCCGAACTAAGCTAGCTCCCTTCGACATTGTGACTTATGAGGAGGCTGTACATAAGGCTCAGTTGTGTGAGCAAGACTTTGAGCGAAATGCCTCCGAGCTTGGGAGAATCAGTGTTAGAAAGGACAGAGATCAGAAGAGATCCGGGAGGGATAGAGTGGCCAGGAAAGGAGGCCCAAGGTATTTTGAGAAGAGACCTAAGATCGAGGAGGTGCAGGAGAGAGCCGCTAGACCTCCCATATACCCAACCTTGACTGCACCGAGGGGTATAACTATTGGAGGACCACGACCTACCACGGATCAGTGTAGGAGATGTGGGAGATACCATGGGACTAGGCCATGTCAGGTGCCCCCTGTTTCGTGTTTTAGGTGTGGGAGGCCAGGACATATATCGAGGTTCTGCACTGAGATGATTGAGGTTACCCCACAGAAGGGCAAGGAGCCTGAGGGAGCTCCAGTTGAGACAGCAGCCCCGAGGATGAGGGCTACAGCTGAGGAAAAAGGGAAACAAGCTGCGGGTGTGAGCAGAGGAAGAGTACATGCACTGGATCAGGACACCGCAGATGCTTCGACGGAGGTGATTAAAGGTACCATCCGAATCTTTGATTTAGAAGCATTGGTATTATTTGATCCTGGTGCCACGCATTCTTTCATATCACCCTCCTTCGCACATAAATTATTGAAGCATGTGAAACCAACATTGTTGGATAAGATGTTAATGATTTCCACACCCATGAATGATAGTCAATTAACTGAGCATGTATGTAGAGATTGTAAGTTAAAGATAGAGGGGAAGGAAATGATAGCCAATCTGATTTTATTGAATATGAATGATTTTGATGTAATTTTGGGAATGGATTGGTTGGCTACCAATCATGTTGTTATGGATTGTCATGCCAAGACATTGATATTTTTAGGATTAGACAATCTTATTGTAAATTTTGATGAAAAGAAATGATATGAAAATAGCATGTTTGTTGTAAATAAAGGAGTATGATTTTAAATGCATATTGCTTGAGAGATAAATTATTGTTTTTGATAAATGTTGAATGTGGAGTGATGGTTATGTTACTAACGATGGAGAGGATAATGTGAAGGGTTCATTGCATACGTGGTTGATATAGATGAGGCACACCCGGAATTGAGGGACATAGCCGTAATTACGGATTACCCTGATGTCTTTCCGGATGAATTACCAGGACTACCACCAGAAAGGAAAATGAAATTTTGCATTGAGCTAGTGCCTGGTACAGAGCCGATATCGAAACCACCCTATAGAATGGCTCCGATAGAATTTGAAGAGCTGAAGAAACAGCTGCAAGAGTTGCTGGAGAAGGGGTTTATTAGACCGAGTGTCTCACCTTGGGGAGCACCGGTTCTATTTGTAAGGAAGAAGGATGGAAGCCTCCAACTGTGTATAGATTATCGGTTGTTGAATAAAGCCACCATTAAGAACAAGTACCCCCTTTCAAGAATTGATGATTTGTTGGATCAGCTCCAGGGAGCCGAAGTATTTTCTAAGATAGATCTGCGGTCAGGGTATCATCAGTTGAGGATCAGGAGTGGAGATGTACTGTCACGACCCAAAACTACCCAAAAATCAGAGTAAACTTTTCGCGTTTTGTTATTTTCTTTCATGCTTACCTGTCCTCTGATCGTGACCACACTCCACTAACTAATTGGGCTGTGCGTCAATGCCAGTCCCACCATTCATTTACCATATAACTTAATTCTTTCTCAGTCATTTATAAGTATTTACAATATTTATACATCCCCTAAAGTTACTTACAAACATGTTGCTGTGCTATGCTTATTTAGATACAATACGTACAAGTGTATATACCTTAAATGATGGGCAGCAGCGGATATCCGGAATGCAGTACTGAGTCGCCTCAACGTCTACTGGAGATTATCTGTGGGAGAAAATGAAAGGGGTGAGCACATCAAGCTCAGTAAGGCAATCCTACGAACAAGTAGGTAACCATACTACCTACATGAACGTGGTGCCATGCATAAACCACCCTTTCTCCACATATTTTAAAACAGATGATATGAGTTATGATGTTATGTAAAACACGTTCGCATGGAAAATTCAACATGCAACTCATTTTAAATCATTTCTTTCTCATTTAAAAATTTCACAATAAAGTCAGGACTCGACCCCTCCTTCGGGTGATCCTGACTCACCCAAAACCATGAAAATCGATTTACATCACACATGGGTTTAAAAAGCATGGAAATAGCAGCATGCACATTTAATTTAAAACCCAGTTTGATCTCATCAAAATCGTCGACATGCGAGACTAGGCAACATCTGTATATCGGCAATAACCAGGACTATGGCCATATGTGTCCTCGGGAGTTCCTCAGCTACACGGATCCTAGTGTGCGGTTTCTCACCATGATCGAGAACCGTCCGGGAGGTGGGTCATGACATCTCATCGGTCTTATCCGATCCCATGCATCCGAAGATGCTAACGTATCACAAAGATACAACGTATCACAAAGATACCACACGGTACATCGTACTCCATGCTACTTGCACGGTACATCGTACTCCGTGGACCCCCAGCCTTATCCCTCTTTCGGGCTCATCAGGTTGTTTTAACATTAAACCGTATTGCCATGTCTCAAAACGCACGTGCGAGCCTATTTAATCGGTGACACACAGTCTACCCGATGCTCCAAGCACGGCTCATCGCATGTTCTCATAAAATCAGTGCGAGCAATGCTCAGCACTCTCATCAAATCAAGTAAAACTAGTGTGAGCTAGGCTCTAGCACTCTGTCTCATAAATCATCTAAAAATATGGTGCGAGTTAGACTCTAGCACCCTGTCACGAAAATCATATATATATATATATAAAATCTGGTGCGAGTTGGACTCCAGCACCTATGCATGTAAAACTCTAGTGCGAGCTCTCGCTCCAGCACTAATGCATGCATCACACAAATCAAAATATCGTGCGAGCTGAGCTCTAGCACGTCACATGTCAATAAAAACACGTAGGCGACTCTGTTTCCTCAAAACAGTTTTTCAAAACAATTATATCGTTGAAAGTATACAATGCTGTGCATTTTCTTTCAAAGTTAGCCAGCCTACTCATGCATGCATTAAAATGACTCCAGAATGAGCAGAAACCTCTTGTTCTTGCTCCTCCCAAATTTTCCTAAATTTGTAAATTTTACCCTTAACAAGGGTATTTTGGTAATTTGCCCATTCGGACACTAAAAGTATTATTTGACCTCTAGACCCTTCAGATAATTTTTTAAAGACTGCATATGAACTTGAAATTTCGTAAAGTTTACCTCTAGCAGTCCGTAGAATTCCCTTACCTTATTTTCTTGTCGAGTTTAACCTTTCCTTTTCCACTGTTGTCTCGTCGCGCAGTCCGATATGCTCCCAATCAAACCTCTGGAACTGCGTATAATTCTTCCTCAGGTCAGATAACATACAATTTAATTGTATTTCTTATTTTCTGGGCTTAATTTAAATCATTCGACCCATTTACCCCTATTGGGCCCGATTGCACCTTAATGGGCCTTAATCGGCTTTAAGCCCGTTTTCCACTTAATTTTCACATTATCGAGGCCTATTGGGCTCATTAGGCCCACCAATAATTTATTAAGTCTCGTTCTAACCCTCGAATATCTCAATTTAGTATTTACGATAATTTATCTAAATTTTCAGAATTTAATTCAATTTATGCGGAAATTAAATTCATATCACACATAACGATGTAAATTGTCGTAAATAAAGGTTACTTACCCGAGATTCCATGCTAATACGCAAATTGAGGCTATCTCGAGCTCTCGTTGGATGCCAATTGTCGAGCTACACAATTTCATAAATTTTCGGGTAAATTTCCAGTCGAAAATTAATTAAATAAAATATTTCAAAATTTAAATCGGTCAATTTCGACCACTACTGACTGACCCGTAGCTCGATTGCATCGTCGAGATTTTTTTCCCAATTTTTTCTCTTTTTCTTTTTCCCTTTTTCTCTTTTTTTCCTCTCTTTCTTGGCTGAACCGGTTCAGTCCGGTTCAGACCGGTTCGGACCGCCGGTTCACCCCGGTTCACTCCGATTCACCACCTTGCCAGCCGATTCTCCACCGATTTCCACCGCTAGTGGCTCCGTTGGGTCGTCCGCAGCACGAATCTGGCCTCAGCTTTGGTCGAGGTCGCCGGAAGGTTGCCAGTCCGGCTCTTCTCCCTCGGCCGTCGGAACCCATTTCTTTCTCTTTGTCGTCGTCGGTGATTCCCGCCGTTTTATCGGCTGCTACTGGTGCAGAAAGAACCGTAGTCGCCTAGGCTTTCAGAATCGGGCCTTAGTTCAGCCCGAATCGTCGCCGTTTGCCACCGGTGGCCATTTCTTTCCCGCGGCCTTCTCCTCCGTTTTCCGACGTTCTGCGGTGTCGATTTGGCGCGTCGTCGGTACCAGCAAGATCGCGGGGTGAGGGGTTTCCTTTCCCGGTAGGCGGCCTGGGACAGGGGTCGCCGGTGGTGGCTCGCAGGCAATCCTCGGTTCGCGCGTCATTCGACTTTCGTTTTCTTCGTTTCCTTCGCGTTTTTCGTTTCTGATTCCTTTTTTTTCAATCTTCTTTTTTATTATTATTATTATTATTATTATTATTATTATTATTATTATTATTTATTTATTTAATCATTAAAATACATTAAAATACCCAAAATATCTACCAAAAATTATTATTTTATTCCAAACTCATTAATTTAATTTTTATTTAATTTATTTATTATATTTTAACCATTTTTCGGATATAATTTCTCCGTATTTTTGGGATATTGTCCCGAATGACTTTTCGGTATATTTTTCGATTATTTTCGGGATTATTTTTCTGAACTAAAAATTTCGATTAATCCCGATTAATTTCAATAAATTAATATCTTGATCAATTTAATCCAGAATAAATTTATTTCACCTTTATTGACCAAGATTTCTCAATTCATTATTTTTAATTAAATTTCCTTATCGAATTTACACCGACTTTCGATCTTTTGACCGTTTTGCCCTTACACGTGTTCGGGATTAATTTAACCCGACTTCCCTTCACGAATACTCATTTATTTCGTATTTTAATTAAATTCGGGTCTTACAAATCTCCCCCACTTAAGGAATTTGGTCCTCCAAATTAGAACCAATTCATATGAGTCTATAGACTACTCCGGGTACATCGATCGTATCATACTCTTAAATTCTTATGTGACCTTCTCCGGAGTGTATTACTACCAAAGGACTTTAATTAGGGAGATCATCTTAAATCTCAATACTTTCTCTTTCTTGTTTAATGCCCGAATCAACTTTCAATATACTTATATTTGCATTAAGCTGAACTGTTGGATCTCATTTCCTATCACTTATGCTGGATCTGGATAGTATTTCCGAAATATCAAAAGATGAGACATATTGTGGGTGCCTGCTTATTCAAGTGAAAATGCCACCTACAGGTCTTATCTTCCACTTGTCCAATCTCTCAAAAGATTCAATCCAGCGAAACTCAATTTACCTTCTTCCAAAAGTTCGCTATGTCCTTATTCTCTTAGGACAAGAAACATTTCAACCATACTAATTCACCCTCGGTGAATTCCAATACTTTTCTATCTGCTCTGAGGTGTTCTTAATCTCTCATCCTTAACTAAACATCCTCAGAGACTTATTATCCAAAGTCAAAAATAATTCTATCTGTCACCCACTTTTTCTTATCCAATTTGGGGAACAACCCCTACAGCCATACACTGCCTCATATCTTGTTATCCCGATACTCAAGTGGCAACTGTCACTATTGGCGAATTCGATTTGTAATAATTGATCATTCCAGGAGGTTATAAAATCAATGGCACTTGCTTTCATCGTTTCCTCTAAAACATGTACAGTCCTCTCTGACTGACCATCTGTCTGAGGACGGAAAGCTGTGCTAACACTCAGTCAGGTTCCTATAGCTTCTTAAAAAATATCCTCAAAGGTGGGAAGGGAAGCGGGAATCTCTATATGATACCATGCTCACTGGAACGCTGCTTAATGTTCCACAATCTTCCTTATACATAAATCCTCATATACACCCTGAGTATTTGGGGATTTCATAACCAGAAGGTGGGTAGACTTAGTCACTCTATCGACTATCATCCAAATAGCCTCGTAATTCACCTGGGTCCTCTGTAACCCATCACGACATTTATGGAGACTTGCTCTCATTTTCCGTGCCGTGTCGATATAGGTAGAGGTTGCAATAACCCTGCAAACTTTTAATACTCTACCTTTTTCTGCTGACATACTAGGCACTTTTTCACAATCTCTACCATATATCCTTTCCACATCTGACCACCAATACCCTTTTTAGAGATTTCGATATATCTTTACTTTTCGTATGCACCGTATATCCCGAAGAGTGAGCTTCTGACAATATTACTATTTCATCAACTGTGGTCCTGGGGAGCACTTATACTGTCTCGGAACCTCTGTAAATCATCATCACACTCTGTGAACTCTATCACTGTACCCTTCTGAATTTGACCCAAACTATCGACACCATGCCGATCATCACGCTAAGCCTGTCAAATCCGGGCACACTCATCCGGTTTAATCTCAGGCTAGCTGTCACATAATCACTGTCATCATCAGAAGGGATCACATCACTACTGAGGCTCACAACTGCTTTAGCAGCTCACGCTCCCTGACCATCATATGTGGTAGCATCCTGAGGCTCTTTATACTCAAGGCATTAGCCATCACATTAGCCTTTCCTGGGTGGTACAATTTTCACAAATCAAAATCCCTCAGAAGCTCTAACCCACTATGTATTCTCATATTCGCCACTTTCTGTGAAAAAAGATACTCGGGACTTTATGACCAGTGCATATCCAAAATTTCTCACCCTGTACATAATAGTACCATATCCTCGGTACAAATACTATCATTGCCAACTTAAAATCATGAGTCAGATAGTTTATTTCATGATTAAGGAGTTGTCTGACCCCATAATTAACTATCTTCCCATTACACATCAATACACAACTCCTTCATAATTTTGAGTCATTCATACACACTGAGAACCTTTTGAGCTGTTGGGTATGGTGAAATTAATCACGGTGGTCAGTTCACACTTCATTACCCCAAAATTCATGTCACATCTATCATCTCACTTATCATCTCATTCAAAGACCACGTTTTCTTAGTTAAACGTGTCAACCGAGTAGACCATATTGAGAACTCGCAACAACCCATTTGTAAAAGCCACTTTCAATTATTGCTTACAATTTGACCTGGACTTTAACTACACCCAACATATCATCAATAAGGATGATGACAAATCGGTCTAGGTAAAGTTTAAATACTTCATCGTAGTCGAGCTCCACTACTTATTTCAATCGTCCATATCCTTGACTTATTTACGCATAAGCGTATAAGATCCTTCAAAATCGCTTCCGTTTTCAGGTACTAACCTGCGTCATTTCCTTTTCTTATCTTAACGGCTCTTATTAAATTTTACTATGTTAACCTTTATGATTTGTCGGATTTTAATATTCTTATCGTCTTAGTAAAGGTATCCTAATGCTAAAGGTATTTATTACGACGATCGATTTCACGTTATAGGTTATATATACATACTTTTAGACGCTGTCAAGTCTTCAGGCGGGGAGGTATTTTGAAATACCTTTATTAACCTTCAGACTTAACCACAATTACTGGTTATGGTTATATCCATCTTTATCCTTGGTTATAATTTATATTCCCTACTTATCACTTAATTCCAATTACTTCGCATATGCACTCTTACTCCAATACATCCTGTATTCATAATCAAGCATATCTTATCTTAAAGATTATCTCCTTTCGTATATCCCTCATGACAAAACTCTTTCATTATTCATTTCGTGAGTACAATCCTTTACTCCTTTAATTTCAACTGTTGCACCCCTTTTTATCACTTGTCAACACTTCAGTATACTTTTCAGTGATGTTTTCACTCCTGTTTTCAACTTAAAATCTCTATATCCATATTCTGTTAATTAATCCTCCTCTATTGGGGTACTCATTTATCAGTATTGTGCCCAATGATATAGGCATTCATGCCTTTTACTCACTTATATGCGAATGAAGGCGGTATGAATAAATGTGTGGCACCAGGATCAATGAACATATGTACTTCATTATTCATAACAAGTGTGGTATCTTACACCACATCCATGAAACATCAATAGTGTCCTGGTCCAAGACATCCTCTCGCCTTCGTCCAACAGCCTACTTTCCTTTTTCTTTTCGGCTATGGCTTGCCTTTTCGTTGCAGCTATACCAACGAAGTTTTTCTCTGTCTCTTTACTTTTCTGTGGGGCGATCTCGCCCAACTCTGTGCGATCAAAATCAATGGTCCGTCTTACCCACTTAACGACCATTTTCATCAATACAGTGTAGGTATAGACCCTCCTTCCGTGGTATCAACCACACATCCCACACTGCTTACAGTGCTTACACTGCTACACTACTTCGTAGCAGGTCGGGGTCCTCTAATTACAATGCCCCCCAGGAGTGCCAAAATCGGATGCACTGGGGCCTTACCAATTATCTTACTCCATGACTCGTTAAATTAAATCTTTTACCAATTTCCATTTTCCCATTTTAACATCTCTGTCATTTCTCGATTCTCTTTTCTGTCTCTATTTCAGCCCTCACTACCTTTCTCAATCTCAGAGGCGTGCAATTCATGTTCTTATTTACCCAACTGTAAATCTGTGCATTGCCTCGGTATAGGTAATATCTCACGGGCCAATCGGACTCTAATTGAAAAGTTGAGCCATTTCATAAGCCTTTAGACATCTCGACTGTCACTTGTTCATAGTGTCGAGGTAATATCTACCCAAGAATATAACTGAATTTCATACTCATCAATAAATCAAATCCTCTAGGTCAGAGTAAGGACTTTTATCCATAATTTCTTTAAATCATGTCCGGGATATCCTATCACCGGAATACATCCATAAACATTTCTCACGTCAGCTCTGGATGTTTAACACTTAAGATGGGTTGGGCGGGTTTCCACCAATGCTCCGCTGCGCCCTCGAATCTCATTCATAAACTGAGCAATTAGCTCCTCAAAATAATCTCCACACTCCGCTCCAATCTCGCGAAGCGTGTCTTAATACTATCCGATCTCTCTGTCGGACTCAGTGAGGCATGCTCAACATTAACCTCTATTTCAATCTCATCCCGATTCTCATAGGTCAACTCAGCACGACTTAGCAGACTCAGGTCTACCTCTACGACCTCTGCCTCGTGCACTATCTCATCTAACGCGACTAATATTAGGCATTCCTGCATTCTCAACCATTTCTTAGTCAAAACCCATCTCAATATACACTATTGTATCTAACCAAGCACAGTAACACGGGGATGTAATTTCCTAATTACTGACATTGACACACATCAGACCAATTGTGCTCTGATACCATAAAATCTGTCACGACCCAAAACTACCCAAAAATCAGAGTAAATTTTTCGCGTTTTGTTATTTTCTTTCATGCTTACCTGTCCTCTGATCGTGACCACACTCCACTAACTAATTGGGCTGTGCGTCAATGCCAGTCCCACCATTCATTTACCATATAACTTAATTCTTTCTCAGTCATTTATAAGTATTTACAATATTTATACATCCCCTAAAGTTACTTACAAACATGTTACTGTGCTATGCTTATTTAGATACAATACGTACAAGTGTATATACCTTAAATGATGGGCAGCAGCGGATATCCGGAATGCAGTACTGAGTCGCCTCAACGTCTACTGGAGATTATCTGTGGGAGAAAATGAAAGGGGTGAGCACATCAAGTTCAGTAAGGCAATCCTACGAACAAGTAGGTAACCATACTACCTACATGAACGTGGTGCCATGCATAAACCACCCTTTCTCCACATATTTTAAAACAGATGATATGAGTTATGATGTTATGTAAAACACGTTCGCATGGAAAATTCAATATGCAACTCATTTTAAATCATTTCTTTCTCATTTAAAAATTTCACAATAAAGTCAGGACTCGACCCCTCCTTCGGGTGATCCTGACTCACACAAAACCATGAAAATCGGTTTATATCACACATGGGTTTAAAAAGCATGGAAATAGCATCATGCACATTTAATTTAAAACCCAGTTTGATCTCATCAAAATCGTCGACATGCGAGACTAGGCAACATCTGTATATTGGCAATAACCAGGACTATGGCCATATGTGTCCTCGGGAGTTCCTCAGCTACACGGATCCTAGTGTGCGGGTTCTCACCATGATCGGGAACCGTCCGGGAGGTGGGTCACGCCATCTCGTCGGTCTTATCCGATCCCATGCATCCAAAGATGCTACGTATCACAAAGATACAACGTATCACAAAGATACCACACGGTACATCGTACTCCATGCTACTTGCACGGTACATCGTACTCCGTGGACCGCCAGCCTTATCCCTCTTTCGGGCTCATCAGCTGGACCTCCAACCCTTATCCCTCTTTCGGGCTCATCAGGTTGTTTTAACATTAAACCGTATTGCCATGTCTCAAAACGCACGTGCGAGCCTATTTAATCGGTGACACACAGTCTACCCGATGCTCCAAGCACGGCTCATCGCATTTTCTCATAAAATCAGTGCGAGCAATGCTCAGCACTCTCATCAAATCAAGTAAAACTAGTGCGAGCTAGGCTCTAGCACTCTGTCTCAAAAATCATATAAAAATATGATGCGAGTTAGACTCTAACACCCTGTCACGAAAATCATATATATATATATATAATCTGGTGCGAGTTGGACTCCAGCACCTATGCATGTAAAACTCTAGTGCGAGCTCTCACTCCAGCACTAATGCATGCATCACACAAATCAAAATATTGTGCGAGCTGAGCTCTAGCACGTCACATGTCAATAAAAATACGTAGGCGGCTCTGTTTCCTCAAAACAGTTTTTCAAAACAATTATATCGTTGAAAGTATGCAATGCTGTGCATTTTCTTTCAAGGTTAGCCAGCCTACTCATGCATGCATTAAAATGACTCCAGAACGAGCAGAAACCTCTTGTTCTTGCTCCTCCCAAATTTTTCTAAATTTGTAAATTTTACCCTTAACAAGGGTATTTTGGTAATTTACCCATTCGGACACTAAAAGTATTATTTGACCTCTAGACCCTTCAGATAATTTTTTAAAGACTGCATATGAACTTGAAATTTCGTAAAGCTTACCTCTAGGAGTCCGTAGAATTCTCTTACCTTATTTTTCTGTCGAGTTTGACCTTTCCTTTTTCACTGTTGTCTCGTCGCGCAGTCTGATATGCTCCCAATCAAACCTCCGGAACTGTGTATAATTATTCCTCAGGTCAGATAACATACAATTTAATTGTATTTCCTATTTTCTGGGCTTAATTTAAATCATTGGGCCCATTTACCCCTATTGGGCCCGATTGCACCTTAATGGACCTTAATCGGCCTTAAGCCCGTTTTCCACTTAATTTTCACATTATCGAGGCCTATTGGGCTCATTAAGCCCACTAATAATTTATTAAGCCTCGTTCTAACCCTCGAATATCTCAATTTAGTATTTACGACAATTTATCTAAATTTCCAAAATTTAATTCAATTTATGCGAAAATTAAATTCATATCACGCATAACGATGTAAATTGTCATAAATAAGGGTTACTTACCCGAGATTCCATGCTAGTATGCAAATCGAGGCTGTCTCGAGCTCTCGTTGGATGCCAATTGTCGAGCTACACAATTTCATAAATTTTCGGGTAAATTTCCAGTCGAAAATTAATTCAATAAAATATTTCAAAATTTAAATCGATCAATTTCGACCACTACTGACTTACCCGTAGCTCGATTGCATCGCCGAGATTTTTTCCAATTTTTTCTCTTTTTCTTTTTCCCTTTTTCTCCTTTTTTCCTCTCTTTCTTGGCTGAACCGGTTCAGTCCGGTTCAGACCGGTTCGGACCGTCGGTTCACCCCGGTTCACTCCGGTTCACCGTCTTGCCAGCCGATTCTCCACCGGTTTCCATCGCCAGTGGCTCCGTTGGGTCGTCCGCAGCACGAATCTGGCCTCAGCTGAGGTCGAGGTCGCCGGAAGGTCGCCGGTCCGGCTCTTCTCCCTCGGCCGTCGGAACCCATTTCTTTCTCTTTGTCGTCGCCAACGATTCCCGCCGTTTCATCGGCTGCTACTGGTGCAGAAAGAAACGTCGTCACCTGGGCTTTCAGAATCAGGCCTTAGTTCCGCCCGAATCGCCGCCGTTTGCCGCCGGTGGCCATTTCTTTCCCGCGGCCTTCTCCTCCGTTTTTCGGCGTTCTGCGGCGTTGATTTGGCGCGTCACCGGTACCCCCAAGATCGCGAGGTGAGGGGCTTCCTTTCTCTGTAGGCGGCCTGGGACAGGGGTCACCGGTGGTGGCTCGCCGGCAATCCTCAGTTCGCGCGTCGTTCGGCTTTCGTTTTCTTCGTTTCCTTCGCGTTTTTCGTTTCTAATTCCTTTTTTTTTCAATCTTCTTTATTATTATTATTATTATTATTATTATTTATTTAATCATTAAAATACATTAAAATACCCAAAATATCTACCAAAAATTATTATTTTATTCCAAACTCATTAATTTAATTTTTATTTAATTTATTTATTATATTTTAACCATTTTTCGGATATAATTTCTCCGTATTTTCGGGATATTGTCCCGAATGACTTTTTGGTATATTTTTTAATTATTTTTGGGATTATTTTTCTGAACTAAAAATTTCGATTAATCCCGATTAATTCCAATAAATTAATATCTTGATCAATTTAATCCAGAATAAATTTATTTCACCTTTATTGACCAAGATTTCTCAATCCATTATTTTTAATTAAATTTCTTTATCGAATTTACACCGGCTTTCGGTCTTTTGACCGTTTTTCCCTTACACGTGTTCGAGATTAATTTAACCCGACTTCCCTTCACGAATACTCATTTATTTCGTATTTTAATTAAATTCGGATTTTACATGTACCCAAGACAGCATTTCGTACCCGTTATGGCCACTACGAGTTTTTGGTGATGCCATTCGGATTGACGAATGTTCCCGCAGCATTTATGGCATTGATGAATGATATATTCAAGCCATACCTGGACAAGTTTGTAATAGTCTTCATTGATGACATTTTGGTGTATTCCAAGTCCAGGGAAGATCATGAGGAGCACTTGAGGATAGTTCTGCAGACCCTTCGAGAGAGAGAATTGTATGCCAAACTCAGCAAGTGTAACTTTTGGTTGGAACAGATCTCATTTCTGGGGCATGTTGTGTCAAAGGATGGGGTATCAGTGGATCCATCCAAGATAGAGGCAGTTGTACAGTGAGAACAGCCCAAGACAGTAACTGAGATCAGGAGTTTTCTGGGATTGGCAGGATATTATCGGAGATTTGTAGAGGGTTTCTCCAGACTAGCTGCTCCATTGACACGCCTTACGCGAAAAGATGTTAAGTTTGTATGGGATGAGGCATGTGAGAGGAGTTTTGAGGAGCTTAAGCGTCGGTTGACCACTGCTCCCGTTCTCACCATTCCTACCAGCTCAGGAGGATTCTCGGTGTATACGGATGCATCACACCAGGGATTGGGCTGTGTGCTCATGCAAGATGGGAAGGTAGTTACCTATGGATCGAGACAGTTGAAAGATCATGAGAGGAACTACCCGACACATGATTTGGAGTTGGCGGCAGTAGTATTTGCTTTGAAAATATGGCGCCACTATCTCTATGGTGAGAAATTTCAGGTGTTCACAGATCATAAGAGCCTTAAGTACCTGTTCTCGCAGAAAGAGCTAAATATGAGACAGAGGAGATGGCTCGAACTCCTGAAAGACTATGATTGTGAAATCATGTACCACCCGGGTAAAGCAAATGTAGTTACCGATGCCTTGAGTAGAAAGAACCTTGGGTTGGTGTCTTATATGATGGTACGAGAACATGAATTGTTAGAACACTTTGCGAACCTCAGTTTAGATGTAACCCCACCTGGATCTGAGAGACTTGAGATCATGGCTAGTTTGAGACTAGAGCCAGAGTTTATTGGTCGTATTCGGCAAGCCCAGCAGAGCGATCGACGGTGCATCAATTGGCTGAGGCAGATACAGACAGGTGTGGGTATTGATTTTGAGCAGAGTGCTGATGGGTTATTGAGGTTCAGAGGCAGAGTATGCGTTCCCAGGGATCCTGAGATCAGGAGAACGATTTTATCAGAGGCTCACTCATCGAAGTATACGATACATCCAGGAAGTACCAAGATATATCAAAACCTTCGGAAGGTTTATTGGTGGTCTGGAATGAAGAGAGACATTGCTGAATATATCGCTAAGTGTCTCTTTTGTCAGCAAGTGAAGGTAGAGCATCAGAAGCCTGCAGGATTATTGCAGCCTCTACCGATACCGACATGGAAGTGGGAGCATGTCACCATGGATTTTGTGATGGGGTTGCCGAGGACCCGTAGAGGTCATGATGCCATATGGGTTATTGTGGACCGGTTGACTAAGTCCGCCCATTTCTTGGCTATGAGAGCTACCGATACACTGAGTCAGTTGGCGAACCTGTATATTCGAGAGATAATACGGCTACATGGTGTACCAGTGAGCGTTGTTTCTGATAGGGATGCCCGCTTCACTTCCCATTTTTGGGAACATTTTCAGAAAGCGCTGGGGACCCGACTGAGTTTTAGCACCGCTTTTCATCCTCAGACAGATGGGCAGTCAGAGAGGACTATACAGACCCTCGAGGATATGTTGAGAGCGTGTGTGCTGGATTTTAGAGGCTCCTGGGATGACCACCTGCAGTTAGCCGAGTTCGCTTATAATAATAGCTATCATGCGAGTATCGGGATGGCACCCTATGAAGCATTGTATGGACGTAGATTTCGTTCCCCCATTGGATGGGAAGAGGTTGGTGACAGACAGATTTTTGCTCCGAACTTAGTGCAGCAGGCATCTAAGGACGTCCAGTTGATATGTGAGAGATTACGGACAACTCAGAGCCGACAAAAGAGTTATGCTGACAAGAGACGAAGACCATTGGAGTTTGATGAGGCTGAGTCGGTGTTTCTGAGGGTATCACCATCGAAGGGTATTATGAGATTTGGTAAGAAGGGTAAGCTGAGCCCTAGATATATCGGATCCTTCGAGATTTTGGAGAGAGTGGGAGATAAGGCGTATAGGTTGGCATTGCCACCGGACTTGGCAAATGTCCACAACGTCTTCCATGTCTCGATGCTTTGGAAGTATCACCTGAACCCGACACACGTGATAAGATATGAGCCGTTAGAGCTCCATGAGAGTATGACGTATGTTGAGAAGCCGGTTCGAATATTGGATAGAAAAGAGAAAGTGTTACGAAATAAGACAATTCCCTTGGTGAAAGTTCTTTGGCAACATCACACGGCGGAAGAGGCCACATGGGAATTGGAGAACTTGATACGAGAGAAGTACCCCCAACTTTTTGAAGAGTGACTTGGTTCTAATTTGGAGGACCAAATTCATTGAAGGATGGGAGAATGTGAGACCCCGTATATGTAAAGTTGTAATGTGTAATGAATGTGAATGGACTTGTAATGTAAAGTATGATCGATGTAAGTCCATGGATTCAATGTACGTATGTGTAATATGATTTATAACGTACATACAAGTTTCATTAAGTATGAATATGAAGAATGAGTTCTTGTAAGTGATGAATGTGATTGAAACTCAAAATGAGTAGTGTGGTAAAATGGAATGAAGTTATGCTCCCATTTGGTTTTATGTAGCATACCTTTGGACATACAATGAATGCACACAAGTTTCAATGTGCATAAGTTATGAATGGATGCCATTTTCAAGTTATAAAGGTGGATGGATGAGAAAACGGCCATGGCAACAGATTAAGGATGTGTTGGTATGAGTTGCAGCAAGAAAACTGCAGGAAATCTGGAAAAACATGAAGGCCAGATCGATCTCATAGGATGAGAGATCGATATGGAAGAGCCAGAATGCTCTTATTTGGGCAATGGAATAGAGCAGATCGATCTCCAATAGGGCCAGATCGATCTCCTAAGCATTCTGTAATGAAAAGATCGATCCTCAAGCACCCAGATCGATCTCCTTAGCTCTCTGTTTGGGACCAGATCGATCTCATGCTTCAACAGATCGATCTCATGCTTAAAATTTCATGAAAATGAGATATTTAAGGGGACCAGATCGATCTCCTCTTGGACCAGATCTATCTCCTAAAGCTATTTCTATATAAGGAGGGTTGAAAATCTAAAAGTTTCGGGAAAAACGCCAATCTTCCATTTCTAACCCAAAAACCTAACTTTCTCTCTCTAAAATCAGCCATTTTCAGCAAGAATTGAGGGAAGACCATTAGACATTAAGTTGTTCATCTTGAGGAAGAGAACAACATAGTTGGAACCCAAAATCCCATTGTGGGTATTGAAGGAGATAAAGGCATTGACATTTGGAGCAAGAAGAAAAATCATATTTGGTAAGATTCTAACACTCCAATCCAAGTACATTGTCTATTTAATTGATTTTGGAGTTGTTCGGCATGAGTATGTATGGATGGAAACACCTAGGTTGTGTTAGAAACTAATGTAACCTAGAAAATGGAATGCCTCTAGTGTGAGAAAGTATGATTTGGGGAATTGGTGGTTTATGGGTTATGATAAGTTGCTAAATGAGTAATGTGGGTGATTTGGAATGGTTATGTGGAGTTATAATATGGGTTTAAGTGAAATTGTGAAAATGAGTATGTATATGCTTGATAAATGCCATAGTGAGGGAATTCATGAAATATGAATACTATGAGCTTAATGTCGATTTAATATCGATTTGGAATAAGTTAATAGGCCTAAGAAGATCCATAGACTCGAGTTATGGGTAAAGTAATGAAACGAGGCCATATAAGCGTTAATAGAGGCTATAGATTAAATTGACTATAGCAAGCATAAGGGTTGCATTATATGGATCGAATATAATGTGTAATATGATTGTGTGCAGTCTCGAAAGTTGTTGAAGATGAATCGAACCGTACGAGTAAGCAGCTTAAGGAAGTGGAATCACGCATCGCGATTCCAGGTAAGAGAATTCTGTAAGTATATAGAGGTAGCTGCTCGTATCTTGTGGGTGTATAGGGCTTTGAAAATGTGCATGGATTTATAAAAATGTGTTTTGAAGATGTATGGATGTGACTATGAATAATTGTATGAGATTTGGCGGTTGAAATGGTATTGTAAAGAAATGGGATAGTAAGGCTAATAATTGCATAAATCTAATGTTTTGATGTTTTTCAAAACGGAATTGCTTGGTTTTAAGCAAGCTTGTAGATGGGCCGGCTAGCGTTTTATTGATGTTGTGGAAAAGCATTTGTGAAGTGCTAAACCCGATTGTCGGGATTGTTTGATTGTGTATGAGCCGCCTATCATATTTGCATGACATAAATCGCGCTAGAGCCTCGCTCGTGCTGGATTTCTATGTTTTCACTTGTGTGATACGTGCTTGAGCTTAGCTCGCACTTTGATTTGAATTGTGATGATGTTTTATAAACCGTACTGGAGCTTACGCTCGTACTTGGATTTGAGTGATTTTTCTTATGCATATAATCGTACTGGAGCTATGCTCGTACGTGGTTTCTTCATATTTTATGCATAAATGCCGTACTAGAGCGTTGCTCGTACGAAGTGATTAGTTTTGATGCATGAATTCGCGCTAGAGCATAGCTCACGCCGGTTTTCACACTGTGGTATGTATGAGGCTGTGGTGAGAGATACGGATTAACTCAGGGAACCCAACAGGCCTGACAGACCTCTTCAGTGGGGTGAGGGTGAGGGGCTAGGACCTGACATAATCCATTCAGGGAACCCAACAGGGCTAACAGACCTCTTGAGTGGGGTGAGGGTGAGGGGCTAGGACCTGAATCAGGGAACCCAACAGGGGCGAGCAAGGCCATGAGGGGCTAGGACCTGGTATTGAGGTTACTCCCACGCGCTCTTGAGACTATAAAGGTTACACTTAGCATGGGGTAGATAAGACCTATGGCAGGCACCCCCAACCATGTTATGGGTCCGCGGAGTACGATGTACCGTGTATATCACATGGAGTACGATGTACAGCGTGGTGGTTACTTGATTTGAGAAAGTCTGGCGGAGAACTAACCCACCTTCGTACCAGCATGATACCCCACACATCGGGATCTGTGTGGTCTGGGATGATATGTGACGATTGGCCAACGTAGTCACTTGAGATATAGTAACCTGTCTCCTTGCTTGATTTACTTACTACCATATGATTTTAAATCTCTAAGTGTGATTGGTGATTGTTTAAGGTAGACCCGAAGGAGGGGTCGAGCCTCGTGGATTTGATTTGTGAAATGAAAATGAGGTTGTGATTGTGAATTGATGTGATGAGATTGTATGTGTTGAGAAAGAGTTTTATGACGTGGGTTTAAAAAGGAGGTTTCTTAATGAATTGCCCTTTTCATGAATTTAAATGAGATCGAGCATGAGATGATTTATACATGATGTTTTTACCATGTTTTAGATGCCAATGTACATGATTTTGATACATGATATATATGTATACTCATATGGCATAGTTTTACTTCCTCATGATCCTACTACAAACGATTTATGCATAACACTATCAGCATGTAGATAGAGTAGTTATCTACCATGCTTGCATTATTGCCTTACTGAGCGCGTGGTTGCTTATCCCTCTCTATTTTCCCCTCTACAGAGTGTGCATAGTAGCCCAGTGAAGACTGAGGCGTGGTATTTTAGACTCCGCTACATCTCCATCGCTTAGAGGTATATACACAGTGATTCTTTTTGTATCTAAACAATGTAAAAGCACAATATTCTTTTGAGTTGTAATTATGGGGGATGTAGATGTCAGTAAAACATGCTTTTGTATAAGTACAAGATTAAATGCAAATGTATGACATCATTTTATTTAACTGAGAATGAATGAGATATGGAGTTTATTATTGACTCATAGCCCAACAGTGTGTGGTGAGTTAGTTCACGACTGGGTAAGGTAACAGTAAAACGCAAAAATTTTTTAGTGATTTTTTGTTAAAGAGAATGGAATTGGGTCGTGACAGAGTACGTTGTACCGTACCACTAGTCTTCGGACCTTCTGATTTACAGGCTTCTGGACACCCTTGCACACCTGATCCATGTTTTTGCTTGGGGTCACTGACTATGGTCATATGTCGTCTGAGTTATCGTATATCCCTGTCTGATCTCTCGACTGATATGATTTTTTTGTTCTGCTCTGTTTTTGGATTTAGTTTGTTTTCTGAACTCTGATTTATGTTCTGAATCCGAATTTGATTTCTATTCCCGAATCTATTTCTGACTGATTCAGTATTTTATTTCGATCTGATTTTCTGAAATGATTTTGAACTGATATCTAACTGATCCTGAATTATGTGGACCTACATGGTTTAATACATGACATGGCATGATATACAAATGTTCTGGTTAAAGCTAACGTATCTGTTTTGAAATCTGATAAAGGAAATGCATATGTTTTACAAGAAAATAAAATATGCATTATAAGCATTGTAGATAGTATGGTTATCTACCTGCTTTCAATTATTCCTTATTGAGCGCGTTAGCTCACCCTATTTTTTCTTCCTCTCTCCACAGATTAGTTCCAGTAGTGAGAGCTCTGTGGTAGATTCCTGCGTTTTCCTTCTGCTAGCAGCTGTCATCACTTGCGAAAGGTATACACACTTTTGGAAAACTTTTGTATCTAAATATAATGGCACACAGTGATGTATTTATATAGTACTGGGATGTAAACTAATGTAAATAAATGTAAGTTTTTATAAATTATTAGGAGTACAATCTTTTATCATGGATGTGTGAGTTATAAATGTATGGTAAGTGTTCGACTGACATCGACTCATAGCCCAACAATCAGTAACTGTAGTCGTGATGTGTGGTAAGTATTGACAAGAATGTAAGGAATTTGGGTCACGACAGATTATCTATTGAGATAGGGTCCACGGGTGTATGTTATATCGTGCATGTGTCACGGAATATGTTGTACCGTGTGTTGTTTGGGAGTGATAGGTGGAGTTGAGGAGTTGATAGCTGGACGTTAAGGATTTGACCCACATTCCATTGCAACAGTGATGCCCCACACACCGGGATTCGTATAGCCTGAGATCACAATATAGGATATGGCCATAGTTTAGGATATTATTGCATATAATCATCGAGTCTCACATGATTATATCAGATAATTTTATGATTTCGGGTAGACCTGAGGGATGGGTCGGAACCTGATTGATATGTTTTAATTGCTGAAATGCCATATTTAACATGTTTGAATTTAAATGGCATGGTTTACTTTAAAGGCATTATTAGTTTACAAAGATGCAGTGTTTTGCATGAAATACCTATATTTACGAACTCAACATGATTTCAATACATGTAATTAAGTATGTACACACTATATCAGCTTTCCAATTCATGCTTTAAATGTGAAAACAAAGGAAATAGTATTTCGAGGCATGACATTATTTCCAGTAAATAGTGTAGTTATCTACTTGCTTATCTGATTTTCTTACTGAGCTTGTGAGCTCATCCCTTTCATTTTCCACCTCTCTACAGAGCATCCGCAGTAGATAGAGTACGACTGATGACTTGCATTCCTTTTGTCCGCTGCATTTTCATCGAGTGAAAGGTATACACATCATGTACAATTTTGTATCTCAACATATAACAACACAGTGATGTAAACAATATAATAATGAGGGATGCATTTGTAGTTAAACATATGTGAGCTCACTTATAAAACAAAAGTATTTATAGTCAATAAATAATTTACATTGACATGTATGCATTGTATTGAATGAATGATATGGTAAGTAAAGGTGATGGTACTAATACTGAATCACAACCCAACTGTTGGTGGTTGAATTATGACAGAAAGAAAGGTAAGAAAAAGCGAAAAATTTGTAGTGATTTTTGGTAAAAGTCGGTTATGTCACTACGCTAAATCCTTAAAACATATTCTCTAAGAATGAAAGACTAATAGTCTTTAGCAGTTGAAATTTACATTGTATTAGCAATCAAACTCACTCTATTGTTGTGTTCACATTAAAGGTCAGCCTATTGGTAATGTTGCAAAACTAATTGCTAGTAACATAAAAAGTCTGTTACGAATTATAAGGAGTTTGGCTATCAATTTTGCAGCATTACCAACAGGTTGACCTCTAGCCTAAAGTAACCAATATTAGTCATCAAATGAGATTTATTTCTCAAGAAAATAATGTATTACTTGAGAATAAAGATGGGCAATCACTGAACGAGGACAAATATGAATCTGGAAGGTGAAAATGAGAAAAAAATTTGGGAAATGTGGAGAGAAAGAGGGCAAAGATGTTTCGAAATGTGATGTGATGTGAGATAAGTATGAATAGAAGCATTAAGATATAGTGCTCCATTGAAATGGATATTCTTCGATGGTCGTCACTTGAATCGGGCATTATTTTGATTCGTCGAATGGTTAAAAATGGGTTTTCATAATCATTTTATATTGGAACAATGGTCCCATACTTTCAAAATGATGGAAGGGAAAGAGATATAGAGATATGGAAAGATTATAGAATCAAAAGATTATTTGTCCAATTTTAAGGGTAAAGAGAGAATTAACAAAGTGTTTGAATTTTAGAAGATGAAACATCAATGATCAAACCTCAAAATACTATGTTTCTACTAAAAACTGTGAAAAATTAAGACTACGTTTCTAATAGAAACCGTAGTCTATTAAGGTTAACTGATCTTTTACTCTTTTCAATTATTTTTTTTTTTGTTACAGGAGAAATATTTTATTGAAAATGGGAATGAGATTGCTTGGATTCGAACTTTAAGCCTTACAATATGCAACAACCCTTCTGTGGCCACTCGATTAAGAGGGTGTTGGCAAAATTCTAATATTTAATAACACTATTTTTCAACTAAAAACCGTAGTCATTTACTATGACGTTTAATAGGCAATGCAAGCTTCATGTCTTCTATAAAAAAAATTGCATTACAATTAAATTGTATTTGTACAATCTTATTTAAATATATAAAAGTCAAAACTTTTGATTAAAAAGAAAATATCTTGCGTGGATAACTTAACTCTTTGACACGTAGGATTATAAATTAGTTTTAATTTTCTATCATATAATTTTATTCAATTAATTATTTAATTTTAAGATATTAGAAATTTAAAAAAAATTAGATTTCAACATTTTTATCTTCATTAAATCCAATAAATTTTATCTTCAATTTTGGTTTCTCTTTAATCACAAACTTTTTATTTGTAAATTAAAAAACTATCCATATATTTTTATCAGAATTATCCTAAAGTTTTAAATCTTTTTTAAGCAAAAAAAATATTTAAGTTTATATATTTTAACATTGAATTAAACTTCCATGTCTTCTTTTTCGACTTTCATTTCATTTCATTCTCAGATTTTTTGTTCTACTTAACAATTTTGTTTCTTCTTTTTGTTTATATCAACTCCATTTTGTTTATTTGTTCAAACATCCGAATGACAAAAATCGTTTATTTGTTCAACTATTTTATTTATTTATATTTTTAACAACTATTGTTAATTGTATTTACGATTGTAGCTATATAATTAATTTATTTATTTAGTATTTAAGATTATAATTTTTCTAATTAGTATTTGATTTAAAATTATTCTTTAAATATGAGTATTCTATATACGCATCAAGATTTTTAATATATTATTCAACATATATTTCAAAAATAAATATTTTTTATAATTTTATTCTATATGGATCTAAATCTAGTTAATAATATTAACTACTGTAGTTAAAAATATTAGATTGCAAGCGCATTCTGTAATTTTAGTTAATATTTTTATGTAATCGCAATCTCTACGTTAAGAATATGTTTTTAAGAAAACTGTGGTCTTTGTTTCTAAACCAAATATAGTACAAACTATGATTCAACACTAATCATGAAAAAAATGTCTATTTAAATAAAATTAGATGACGGTTAAAGACATAAACATAGTATGTATATAATTTTCCTGGTTTTAGAAAGCGTAATGAAAAAATGAGGGAAAATAAATAAAATTAAGATTAAGTTTTTTTAAAAAAATTGCTATCATTGTATCTAAAGTTAATTTAATATAGACTAAAATTTAACATTAAATGTAGTTTTTAGTATAAAGACATATCTATTTACAAAAATAGTCTATAAATAATTGATCTGGTTTTTAAAAGCGTGCTAAAAAAAAAGTAAAATAAATAATTCGCTTTTGTATACAAATGTAGTTAGATTCATGATGTTTGAATATTGAAAACGCGGTTAAGATACTAAAATCGTAATTAAAAATATTAGACTGTATACGCTTTCAGTAATTATATTAATGTTTTCATGTAACCATAGTTTCTGCGCTTTTTTCTAATAGTTTAGAGTGTTTTTGTTGAAAATAAATAGATACAGGATGATATTTTGGTGGCTTTTGAGGCATTCCATTATTTAAAGTTAAAGAAAAGAGGTAGCCGGTATGAGATGGCTTTGAAGGTGGAAATTGATAAGCTTATGATCGAGTTGTGCAGGATTTCTTGAATGTTGTAAAGGAAAATATGGGCTTTGATAACAAATGAAAAGGATGGATAAAACAATGCATCTTTTCTATATCCTACAATATAATTGTCCATGCGTGGTGAGCAATTTTGCACTGTTTATCCTACTAGAGGTATTAAGCAGAGGGATTCTTGATCTCCCTGCATATTTCTGTTTGTTATTAATGTTTTGTCTAGATTAGTTAATAGTGCAATTGAGTTAAGAAACTCAAATGGAATTAAACTAGCAAAGGACTGTCCCATTTATGCTTCATTTGCATTATATTTCATTTTAAAATATTCTATTGGCATGTAATTACAGCATCCCAATTAATATTTTTTTGTATTGCAACATGTCTATCATTATATGTTTGGGCTATTATAAATTTTTATTGACTTTAATTTGTGATTTATACAAATATTTTAAGGTTGAGCATTTGCTTTAAAAATAAAAGGTAATGTTTTAAATATCTTCTTTTTTTTTTTACTTTTTAAATTAAGTGAAATTTTATTTATCTTTTACTTAAAACTTTTTAAATCCAATTACTTGACTTAAATATTGGCATATATTATTACCTCCATTTCCAATTTCCAAACTAAACTCTAGATTACAATTAACAAATGACTTGATTATAAATTGAACTGTCAGTTCAAATTAAAACATTAATTTCATTTTAAGTGATATTAGGTAAAATATTATTTTCATTAAATAAATTTGAATTAATAAATAATTTTTTTTAAATAATGAATATTGAACTCATCATTCAGAAATCAAATTCGATCTAAATCAATTTATGAACACTTCTCATTTGACTTTGAGTTTCAATCATTAATAAGACGATCAACGCTTCACTAACTTCGCTGATCCAAGGGCAAAGGCAACGGTGGTTGCAACTTCCCGGGCTAGTGTTCTCAACAAGAATTCATCCAATCCAACACCCCAAAGGCACTTGGGTCGTGATCGTGAGTCCTGACAATTTCACTGCCCGCGCGTACGTCCGTAACAGCACGTAGCGTCTCAAGTGAAACTCCTCAATTGTTGATACCTTACAGAATAAATCGTGGATCTATATAAATTATTTAAATTTATAGATTATTTCGCAATAAAAAATTATAAAAATTTAAATTTAAATTTAGTACATAAAAGATCAAATTTTAACTGTAGGAATCTATAATTTCATAATATTTATATTCAGGATCTCATGTTCAATCATCAAAAAAATTAGAATACGGAAGCGTACCTGGATCTATTGAAATTAATTGATTGGGGTTAGCAGTCTTCCAGAAAACCTTAACTCACTCACTGATGGGATATGAGAATGAGAAAAATTACGTTTAGACTGGGGACCATAACCTATTTATAACTGAAGTATATTTTATCCTATTTTGACCCATCATTAAAATGGAATAAAATATCAGGTCTCTACACATTGTAACGCTCATACCAATTGAGATGCTCTGAAGTTCAAATAACTTTATTTGATCACTTTTAAGTGGACTAAAACAAATTAGATAGCCTATAATGTACAATAAATTGATATATGTAGGTCCACACAAACAATTTCTCAACAATCTCCCACTTGGGCCACATATGTCGCTTAACTATTGTACATTTAAAATTAACTTTATGAGCTCAATACTTGCTATCTTTACAAAGAACATCTCTAAACAAACTGATCTATCAATTATATCAACATAGGATCAAAGCGATTTTCGTTACATATATTCCGTAACTAGACCCATCAATGGTCACGTATATTAATATAATCAACGATATAGATTCAGTATAAATGTGTAGTATGGAAATTACATGAAACGTGATCCCTTAACATGCCTATTTCCAACTGGTCTTACTTTATCATTCTTTCAATACTTTATGCATATTGCTACTGAAAGAATATTATTTTATTTCAGAGTTTTCAATAATAACAAAAATATTGTATTCTGATCAAAAAAATCTCAAAAACAAATGAACATTAAGAAATAAGCTCCCACCATACAAGTATATTATTAGGATAAACCACACCCATACGAGCTACATGCTCATGAAACACCTTAGGTGGTACTCCCTTTGTAAGCTGATCTGCAATCAGGAAGTTTATATTTATATGTTCAATAGTAATCTGAAGACTCTAAACTCTCTCCTTAACAACAAGAAACTTAATGTCAATATGCTTTGACTTCGACGAGCTTCTGTTGTTCTTAGAGTATAACTCAGCGGCTTTATTATCACAATTAATTTTCAATGGCCTCTCAATACCATCGACAAAGCACAGTCCGGTGATAAAATTTCGCAACCATATTGCTTGGTTCGATACCTCATAACAGGCTATAAATTCTGCCTCCATGGTGGAAGAAGCTATGAGTGATTGCTTTACACTCTTCCATGAGACAGCTCCTCCAACTAACATGAAAATATAGCCAGAAGTAGATTTTCTACTATTAAGGCAACCAGCAAAATCGGAGTCTGAATACCGAACGATCTCTAAATGATCTGACCTTCGATATGTAAGCATGTAATCTTTAGTTCTCTGTAGATACCGCAAAACCCTCCTTACAGCTTTCCAATGATCCTTACCAGGGTTACTTAAATATCTACCAAGCATTCCAACTGCGTACGTAATATTCAGACGCGTACAGACTTAAGCATACATAAGACTCTCTACTGCTGAGGCACAAAGAATCTTTTGTATCTCTTTCTTTTCAATCTCATTTTTTAGGCATTGAAGCAAACTAAATTTATCACCTTTAGCAATGGGTGTATCTCCTGATACACAATTCTTCATGTCAAATCTGCTAAGCAACTTATCGATATATGTCTTTTGTGATAAGCCAAGTATTCCACGAGAATAATCTCGATGGATCTGTATGCCCAACACAAAATATGCATCCCCAAAATCTTTCATTTTAAAATTACTTAATAGAAATCTATTGGTTTTATGCAACAAGCCTATATCACTACTTGCTTAGCAGAATATCGTCAACATAAAGAACCATAAGAATAAACTTACTCCCACTGATCTTGTGATAAATACATCGATCAACAGTGTTCTCTTTAAAACCGAATGAGGTAATCACTTGATCAAATTTTTGATACCATTGACGGGATGCTTGCTTTAAACCATAGATGAATTTCTTTAATCTGCATACCAGATGTTTCGAATTATCCGACATGAAATTTTCTGGTTGCACCATATAAATTGTTTCTTCAATGTCCCTATTGAGAAACGCTGTCTTTACATCCATCTGATGTAACTCTAAATTATAATGAGCTACAAGTGCCATAATGATTCTAAAAGAGTCTTTCGATGAAACTGGAGAGAAAGTCTCTTTATAATCAATTCTTTCCTTTTGAGTGAAACCTTTGGCAACTAGACATGCTTTATATCTTTTGATATTACCTTTCGAATCTCGTTTGGTTTTGAAAATCCATTTACAACCAATCGATTTCGCTCCTTTAGGCAATTCGACAAGATCCCAAATGCCATTGTCCTCCATTGATTTCATCTCATCTTTTATGGCCTCTATCCAATATTGGAAGTGAACACTTTGTTTGGCTTCAGTGAAAGATGTTGGATTTCTTCCATTCCTATACCAAACTCATATTCTTGGAGATAAACGATATAATCATTTAGAATCGCTGATCTCCTCTCCCTACAGGATCTCCTTAATGGCACTTCCAATTGAGGTTGTTGTTGCTCCTCTAATTCAATAGGAGCTGGTTCTTCAATATAAGCAGGAGGTAAACAAGGAGTATCTTGATAATCTGTATTTGCATCTTGAACAACGCCAGACATAATTATCTGATCATTTTCAATTGCAACTGTAGGAACAGTGACATGTTCTTCTTCAAAGACAAGATCTTTGAGTTTAACACTCCCACTATATTCAACATTCTCAATGAACTTAGCATTTTTCGTCTTGAAAAAGGATTTACTTGAGGGATCATAAAACTTGAAACCCCTCGATCTTTCTGAGTATCCAACAAAGTAGCAGCTTACTGTTCTTGAGTCCAATTATCTTTTGTTAGGTTTGTTTGGCTTAACTTCAGCTGGACAACCCCAAACATGCAAGTTCCTAATACTAGGCTTCTTTCTTGTCCATAACTCATATGGGGTTTTAGCTACTGCTTTGCTTGGAACTCGATTAAGGATATACACTGCAGTCTTTAAAGTTTCTCCCCAAAGTGACTCTGATAAAAAACAATGATTTATCATACTTCTCACCATATCTTTTAGGATCCGATTTCGTCTTTCAGCTACACCATTTTGACTTGGAGTCCCCGGCATGGTTTATTGAGGAACGATCCCACATTCTGCTAAATACCTTGCAAAGGGTCCTAGACGTTGTTCACCTGATCTGTCATATCTACCATAGTATTCGCCACCACGGTTAGATTTAACGGCTTTAATTTTCCTACCAAGTTGATTTTCAACTTCAGCTTTATAGTTCTTGAAAACGTCCAACGATTGAGACTTCTCATGAATTAAGTATAGGTGCCCATAGCGAGAATAATCGTCTATGAAAGTAATAAAATACTGTTGACCATTCCAAAAAACCGTAGGGAATGGACCATATATATCAATATGAATTAATTTCAAGACGTTTGAACTCCTTTTGACACCTATTTTCTTGATATTTGTTTGTTTTCCCTTAATACACTCAATACAAATTTTGAAATCTGAAAAATCAAGGGAATCAAGAATTCCTTCTGACATAAGTCTGTGTATTCTTTATTCAGAAATATGCCATAAACGCTTGTGTCATAACATAGAAGAATTCTCATTAATTAATTTGCGCTTTGTACCATAATTATTTATATGCAAGCATTCATTAACATATGAGACATATAGGTCCAATTTATATAAATTGTCAACTAAAGAACCGGTACTAATAAGATTTGAATACTAAAAGAGACTAAATTTTTCATTTCCAAATGAACAAGAATAACCCAATTTGTCCAAATTAGAAACAAAAATCAAATTCCGTCTAAATGACGGTACATAAAAAATCTCGTCCAAATCTAAAAAATAACTAGATTCTAGCTTTAATCTGAATAGGCCAATAGCCTCAACAAGAGTTTTCTCACTATTTCCCACATAGATGAAACTTTTATCATCAGTTGGCTTTCTGCTCTTTAGACAACCCTGCATTGTTACACTTATGTGAATAGTTGCACATGTATCTATCCACCAAGTGTGATTGGGTACTAAAGCCAAATTAATTTCAGAACAAACAAAGTTGAGAAGTTTACCCCTTTTGGCAAGCCATTTTTCGTACTTGGAACAATCCTTCTTCACATGTCTATCCTTACGGCAGAAGAAACAAGTGATCACCTTATCCTATTTCTGCTGCCCCTTAGGCTATGAAGTTCCAATGTTTGTAGTGCCTTTTCCTTTTCTTGTTGGCAACATTACAATTGGAAGAAAATATTAATTGAACACTTTCTATCTTATCTTGTTTCAATCTCTCTTTCTCTTGCACACACTGAGCAATGAGCTCGTTAAGAGTCCATTTCTCTTTTTGAGTATTGTAACTTATCTTAAAGGGATTAAATTGTGAAGGAAGAGAAATCAAGATCAGGTGCACGAATATGTCTTTAGACAACTCTAACCTTAGTGCCCTTAATCTTATAACAAGATTAGACATTTCCATAATGTATTCCTTTATGTTTCCTTTGCCATTATACCGCATTGAAACAAGTTTAATCAGAATAGTACTTGTTTCGACCTTTTTATTTGCAGCAAATCTGTCTGCAATCTGCTTAAGGAAACTTTTAGCATTTTCTTCCTCAGGTATTGCGCCCCTGATGGTATCTAGAATTGAATGCTTCATGATTATCAAACTCATGCGATTTGAACGCTCCCATTTTTCATAAAGTGCCATTTTCGTAGCTGAACTATTATCAGTAGGGGCGGAGGTCATTCTGACCTGATCGCATAGTCCAGATCCATACACCCAAGCACAATGGTTACGTGCTCCTTCCATTTTTCAAAATTAGTGTCATTAAGCACTGGAATGTTATTCAAATTGGCAGATATGGAAGAAACATTCACTGGAAGCAGAAAAATAATAATTAGCTCACAACCAAATAATTTTGGACCATATAAGATACCAAGCACAACATTGACATTTAGTCTTTGGACAGAAATATCAATTTGTAAGCGGTACTCTTAAACTTTATTAGTAAATATTGATAACCAAACCCTGCCAATAATATACCTTTCTTTGGACCGACATATTACATGCATGAAAAAAAAATTATCACATATTTACTACTTTATGTGTTAATAATTCGGCAAAGAAATAATATTCCTTTGGGCCGATTATTTTCCGCATGAATTAAAAAATATTGTCATATAAATTCCTTAATGACATCCTTATTTTTCAAAATAAATAAATTAATACAAAAGATGTCACTTTGGTGACATTTTATATCAATTTAATTTATTTTGAAACTTTATTTTTCATAAAATATGCACATGTTTGTAGGTGAGAGTACATAAATTTATTGACAATTTCAGGGAGAGTACATATTGCCAATCAACTCAGAATATCATAAAACATATCACTATGAAGCAAAACAAGAATAATCATGTGCATATCATACAACTTTAATTCAAATAATGAAAAATATTAAATAATAAATATTTAACGATTCAAAAAAATTTCAGAAAAATTACCAAAAATTTTAAAATTCAATTTTATTCAAGACTGGAGAAAACGGTGACCGCCCGGCCATAGCATGGTGGCGCGTGTACATCACGCGCCACCCTCGACACATAGGGGAGATCCCTTTCGGGATCTCCCTTCTTCTTCCTTAGCCAGTCGGGTCAACCTAACCCGGCTAGACCCAGAACAGACCCGATTCGGGTTTGTTCTTCAATTATCCAGATTTTTGACTGATTTTTAGACTTATTTTTACCAATTAACGGTACATAATTGAAATTAAATGTGTATTCTACAATGTCCATGCAAAAATCGGATGAAAACATCAAAAAATTGGGACAAATCAAGCTAATATGATCAAATAATCCAATAATTAAAACTCAGTCTTTATATTCTTGATTTTCTTTCAACCAAAAAAAAAAATTTTAATTTTTAATGATTAAACATGAATAGGCTCTTGACACCACTTGTATAGAATTTATAATTACATAATATTTATATCCAGAATTTCATGTTTAATCATTAAGAAAATTAGAATATAGAAGCGTACCTGGATCCATTGAAATTGAGTGATTGGAGTTAACAGTCTTCCAGTCTAAGCTTTTATTTATAAGAGAAAACCCTAACTCACTTACTGATGAGATATGAGAATGAGAAAAATTACGTTTAGACTGGGGACCATAACCTATTTATAACTGAAGTATATTTTATCCTATTTTAGTCCATCATTAAAATAGAATAAAATATCAGGTCTCTACACATTACAAAGCCCATACCAATTGAGATGCACTGAAATCCAAATAACTTTATTTAATCACTTTTAAGTGGACTAAAGCAAATTAGATAACCTGTAAAATTAATATATGTAGATCCACACAAATAATTTCCCTACATTAACTACTTATATCAAATGTTATTAATTATGAAAACTTTCATTTATCTGCATCTGTCACGTCATTATAACAATTTTAATTCCATGTCTCTAATACTTTTTAAAACGTGGGAACAAGGTAGCGCAAGGTTGGCTTATCCAGCTCATTCAAATAAATAAACCAAAATGCCACATGCTAGTTAATCAACTACTAATCAATGACCATATTTATTATCATATTTATAACTTATAAATTTAAGATAATATTAGAGTGAATGAATAATACTATTTCAATATTATCCTCAAATAATAAATATATTTTAAATAATTTATATTTAAAACAATTTATATATATATATAAACGAACTAAACAATTTTCTTGAGATAAATTTATTGAATAAATGAATCTTGAATATCGATTATTTATTAAATTTGATAAATGAATAAAAGCTAAATATAATTTCGTCAAAAACTTTATTAATTTTATATCTTCAATAACGAGATATTGAAATTTGGATTATAAAGAACATTTTTTTCTTAATCCCTAAAAATGTATAAGTATATATTTTTTTAAAATTTTATTACGTAAAAAATTACATTAAAATTCAAGACTTCAATTTAAAAATAAATTTTTTAATTTATAAAACAATTTTAAACACAATATAATGATACAATACAAATAAAAGATATGAAATTAAAATTAAAATTAAATAAAAAATATATAAATATAATAAAAATTTAAAATTAATTTTATAATTTTTATATCAATATAAATTTTAATATAAATTTTTTATATTTAATATTTATAAATATAATTTTATATAATATAAATACGAATTATACTCTTATATTATCCACGGTACGGCTGAACTATATCCTTTATTATGAAGTCTTAAATACAAAGCGACGTTAAAAAGCAAAGTCATTTAAAGAAGAGTGAAGAATCATGATGATTCCAAATATCTGGAGTTTTAACGAAACGGAATGTAGCAAAATCATACTCAGGAGGGAATTAAAAAACCCATCCCACACGCGCTCATTTCCGCCCGTGCGAAACACCCACAGTTGTAATAATTAACTCTCAAAATGGAGATGAGAGACGCCAGACATACGGCAGCCTGTCAAGGCTCAAGATTCTTCCGGTAATATATGTACACACACGCAAGCAATTTTGTCAGGTTCAATAGTCACACGGGAAAGTGACGCACGACGCTTCAGGCTCTTACGGTTCGTCTGACTATACGTCTGGCCACAGTAACGCTATTACGCCTCAGGCTCTTACGGCTCCTTTGATTTTCACGCCTGGCCACAGTGACGCTATTACGCCTCAAGCTCTTACAGCTCGTCTGATTATACGCCTGGCCACAGTGACGCATTGCGCCTCAGGCTCTTACGGCTCGACTCAGTATACGCCTGGCCACAGTGACGCTATTGCGCCTCAGGCTCTTACGGCTCCTCTGATTTTCACGCCTGGCCACAGTGATGCTATTGCGCCTCAGACTCTTACGACTCGTCTAATTATACGCCTGGCCACAGTGACGCATTGCGCCTCAGGCTCTTACGGCTCGCCTCAATATACGCCTGGCCACAGTGACGCTATTGCGCCTCAGGCTCTTACGGCTCCTCTGATTTTCACGCCTGGCCACAGTGACGCTATTGCGCCTCAGGCTCTTACGACTCGTCTGATTATATGCTTGGCCACAGTGACGCATTGCGCCTCAGGCTTTTATGGCTCGTCTGATTATACACCCGGCCACAGTGACGCTATTGCGCCTCAGGCTCTTACGGCTTGTCTGATTATACGCCCGGCCACAGTGACTCTATTGCGCCTCAGGCTCTTACGGCTCGTCTGATTTTCACGCCTGGCCACAGTGACGCTATTGCGCCTCAGGCTCTTACGGCTCGTCTGATTTTCACTCCTGGCCACAGTGACGCATAGCGTCTCAGGCTCTTACGGCTCGTCTGGCAGATCTAGGCTTTTCCTTAGTGCTTGTGAATTCTTTTCTTCTACTAAGGGCACCATCTTGGGTGACAGTGCTCCAATTTTCACGGGGATCAATGCTTCAGCACTGTATAGGAGGCTGAACGGCGTTTCTCCGGTCGACACCCGACTAGTGGTACGATATGCCCATAAAACACTAGACAATTCGTCCACCCATGCCCCCTTAGCTTGGTCTAACCTGGTCTTCAGCCCATGAAGAATAGTCCTATTACTGACTTCAGCCTGTGGGTAATGGGAAAGGCCCCAGAATGTCCAAGCTCCATTGTGCGAATGGAATTGGCTGTATCGTACCCTGGGAGGGAGTTACTGGGGCTGTACCATCTTCATTACTTTTTCTTGAGCCACATATTTATTGGCTCTAGCAAACAAGTCGGAAAGTGTCGTCGGTTGGTCGAGGGAGAGGGATTCTTGCAACTTTTCAGACATCGTCCCTTGCAACATTGCAGCCATGGCTACTCCTACCGGTAGATCGTCAACCTCCAAGGTTGCATCTCGGAAACGATCTACGTAGCTCTTCAAGGATTCTTTATTCCCTTGCTTCAGAGTGAGTAGGTAAGTAGCGTCCTTCTTTCTCTGGCTATTAATCATGAAGACTTGCAAAAATTCATTTCGCAATTAATCGAAGGATGAGATGGAACCTTGGCGCAACCTATTGAACCACTTCAGAGCATGCCCGGTCAACGTGAGTGAAAAAGCTCTGCACATAATTTCGTCCTCCCATCCATGCAGCAACATGAGGGACTCATAACTCTGTATGTGGTCATAAGGGTCTGCTTTGCCTGTGTAAGTGGCCATAGAAGGCATCTTGAACTTCTTCGGCAAAGGTTTGTTCATGATCTCCGGATTGAACGGAATCCTCCTTTTTTGACGATCATCCGGAGACACCAGTTTCTTTTTTTCCAAAATCCTTTCGACCAGTTGCTCCACGTTTTCCGACCCGTAAGTCGCGTATGCTCCCCTTCCTTCAGGACTAGAAGAGTCCGAGTGGTAAGCACTCCTTCCAGCGCTTCCCATTCCGGGATTTGATCTTGTACCCTCGAAATAGTCTCAGGGGTCAGGACCCTTCCGTCTTCGTCGCTCCCCAGACCTATGATCTGCGGGTGAGCTCTGTCGCCTATGTGCTGCGGGTGAGCTCTGTCGCCTGCGATCTGCAGGTGAGCTCTGCCGCCTATCTGTTGCGGGAGAACACTGACGCCTGCGATCCACGGATGAGTTCAGCCGCCTATCTGCTGCGGGAGAACTCTGACGCCTGCGATCCGCGGGTGAGTTCAGCCGCCTATCTGCTGCGGGAGAACTCTGACGCCTATGTGCGGCGGGTGAGCTCTGCCGCCTATCTGCTGCGGGAAAACTCTGAAGTCTGCGGTCCGCGGGTGAGTACTGCCGCCGATCTGCTGCGGGAGAGCTCTGACGCCAGCGGTTTGCGGGTGAGCTCTGCCGCCTATCTGCTGCGGGAGAGCTCTGAAGTCTGCGGTCCGCGGGTGAGCTCTGTCGCCTGTCTGCTGCGGGAGAGCTCTGACGCCTGCGGTCCGCGGGCGAGCTTTGCTGCCTATCTGATGCGGGTGAACTCTGTCACGTCGGGTTAACGGTAATATTCACTTCCCGTAACCCTGCCACAGGGTGATTCCTTTGAAATGCGGTAGAGTTCGAAATCAGTCTAGTGGTAGTATTTTGCGCTCCTTCCCCTTGTCCAGCATTCACCATGGTGGAGGGTTCACCTCTCTCGTATGTTTGCCTTGGAACGTTTTCCCCCACCATCAGCTGCACTTCAGGGGGTAGACTAAACTGGGGGAGAGTGTCTCTGAAAAAGTTCACCATAGCCTTCAACGCTGTTGTCGTCTCCTCATTCTGACGTTTCAGAGCCTCAAATTCCTCCATAGAAACCGAGGCCACTCTGCCACCCTTTTCATTCTGTCTTTGTCCTTGCTCTGATCTGACAGGGGGACTCACAGAATTCTCTCCCCCTGCATACTCTGCTGTAGAACTTGTCCTTACCATTTTAATAAGGAATCTGACTTTTCGTTCTGATTCCCACAGACGGCGCCAATTGATGTTGCCTCCTAAAACGACAACGGGATGATAATTTCCACGTATTCAAGTCGCGCTAACGATAAAGAGATGACGTCGATGCGATTTCTTTCACGTGTTCCTCGTGTGTATATCCTGCAAAAACAACGGAAATCAGAGGGCGCAGGGATTGGTCCCTGCACGCGCGCTCCGATGATTAAGTTAGAAAGCTGAGTTTCTGTATAAGAAGAAGAGAATTATGTTCTTCCAAAATCAAGAGGGTTCTCTTTTTTTCCGTCCTTTTTTTTCTTGAGTACTCACCTGGGGTATTTATAGGTTTCTCTCGGGTCGGTTCAGGCTGAGGCCCAGGCGCGTGTCTGGGCTGCGACAGAGTCTTTTGTACTCTGTCGCGGTTCGGAGCTGGACGACTTTGTGGGAGAGTTCAGCGGGCTGCAGAGGTATGTCCGACCTACTGTGCCGCACAAGCCTACGCGACAGAGTCTCTATCGCCTAGAGACTCTGTCGCCTACTAAGCTACTCTGTCGCGTGGAGACTCTGACGCTGTAACAGCCACGTGGCTTATCTTGTGTTTGACGCGTGGCGGTCTCTGGTTGGTCGATCCTTGTACATGTGGACTTTGATGGTAGGACCACTATCAAATATAAAGACAAAATTACTAAAAAAGGCAAATAAATTCGATCGGCAATTTTGTTTTTGGTTATAACTTATTGTATGATTGTAATTTTCAAAGTTTGATAAGAATTCGATTTGGTTATTCTTTTTTGAGAGTTGTTTTTGGATGACAATGGCGAGCGAAGTGGAGAATAAGGCGGTTTTCGATCCGGAGTCGGCGAAGGATGTGGTGAAGGAGTTGAGAGCTAGCTTCATAGCCGGAAAGACTAAAAGCTACGAATGGAGAAGGACTCAACTGAAAGCCATTTTGAAGATGACGGAAGAGAACGAGCCGAAAATCGTCGCTGCTCTTCACGACGATCTTTCCAAGCCGGAACTCGAGTCTTCTATCTACGAGGTCAAAGCTTTTATTCATTTTAATTTAATTTTAATTTTTCAATTTTGTTCAGAATTTGATTTCGGATTAGCTTTTTGTTTAATTAAGTTTTAAAATGGATGAGAAGTAGAACTCGGTTATTTCATAAACTGAATCATAGTATTAATACAGATTTCAGAGACAATAGCCGGCTGTAAATCAGCTTTTGATTCTTTATTCGCAGTCAATTATAATAATAAATTTTTGTTTCAGTGTGTCCTAACGATTGAATTTAGATTTTTATTTTATTTTATTTTTAAATAATTTTGTTATTAATAATCGCCCGGTCTCCCAAGCATAATATTGATGAAAGATTTGGTGGTTCATATTTGGTTATTGATAAAGAACTTCAACTACTTCTTTGTTTCTGATAATTTCATATATTGGTTCCAAATAATTTTATTTTGTTCTTTTTGTTCAAGTTTTTATTTGAAAAGAAGTAATTAGCTAATTGGTGCTGTTATTTTCATTAATTTTGCTTCCGTACTGGGAGTTATTTCATTTTTCTGGGAGTTATTTCATTTTTCTCTCTCTCTCTCTCTCTCTCTCTCTCTCTCTCTCTCCATCACACACACACACACACATTAATGAGACCTCGTTGTTTCGTGTCAAGCTTCAAGTGAGAATCATGAATGAAGAAAACAGTTAGGAACTTTTGGGAACCAGCGTAGTCCGTTTCTCATTTAATTTATCCTGGTGTGAATAGTTTTTAGAAGGTTTTAAATACGTTGAAATCTTGATGGACACAAGTAGCATTTATGACATGCTAACAGTTGGCTTTTTTATGAAAAATGATTGTTCATTTTCCAGATTTTACCAAATAATTGCTAGTATACAGAACTACAAAGTTCAAAACTGCTAGAACTCAATTACTAAAATATTTATTGCTAATACAACCAACACACTTTGTTAAAATCTGTACCGGCTAGATTTAATTGTAGCAAGAAATCTTCCCATTTTTGGCACATTGTTTTTGTTCAGCTTCTTTAGTGACTCTAGATAATTTCTTTTTTATCAGTGAAGATTCTTCATAATTATTAATCACTTGGAAGGTGGGGATAAGTTTGGACTTTTGGAGTGGATAGTTCCTGGGTTTACCCTTAATTAGCAGAGATCAGGATTAAGAATAAGTAGAGATTGAAATTGAATGTAGGAATGTAGTAGGTCGATAAACTGGGACAGAAACAGAGATGTCTTGCTATCTAATTTGATGATTGGAGTTTCGGCTATACAGATAGTCAGCTGTGAGGATAGTTGTAATTGTGATTGATTAATGTGAGAATCACTAAATAATAGGGAATTCGAAAGCTATATAAACATTGGTTATTTCAATTGAGAGGTTGTTTCAACAATTATCACTGCGTTAATTGTAATAATTTTTTGCTACATGTTTGCAAGCAACAGTTTCTGAGCCAAATGCTTAAATCAATATATTTTCAGTCTTTGAGTTTAGATGCAGAGGCTGATGGTTGGTTTACTTTAGATGCATCTTTCAAGTCAACCTTCTGTGATTAAGTTGATTAGATTTAATAGCTAATAAGTAATGAAGTTCAACAGCAGGAAATTTCATTTTGAGGTTTCCTAAATGATTGTTCTTGGCGCTGGTGTCTACTTTTTTTGAAGATAAAGTGCTTTAAGGAACTTTCAATTAGTTATTTTTAGGCTATTTAACTCAGAGAACAATGTAATCAAATGACTATTGTTCAGGAGCAGTTAAATTTTTGTCACAGAGACAATTTTATTTGGAGATGACTTTCTCTTGTTAATTTTTTGTAATTCTTGCTAGTTGATATCTTTGTTTAATTTTGATGGTCTTACTATACTTGATAGTTAAGCTCAATGTGTCACACTATCCAGAAAGCTGGAACCATGGAAAGGCAACAATATTTGAGTTATTTGTATTTAGTCCTCCTAATTTACTGTGCATTATTCTTTTCTATGGAATTCCCACATGAAATATGTTATTTTTTGCCCTTCCCTGACGTTGACTTGGTTTACTCTGTAGATAGCAATGTTAAAGAACTCATGTAGATTGGCACTCAAGGAAATGAAGCATTGGATGATGCCAGAAAAGGTTATTTTTTACGATTCCTCTCAAAGGGGTGGAAGCTTTTCTTTAAGATTTCTTATTGACATTAAAAGAGTTGAATATGATTAACTTGCTCTTTGTGCAGGCAAAAACCTCATTGACTACATTTCCTTCTTCTGCTGAAATTGTATCTGAGCCATTGGGTGTCGTGTTAGTAATCTCTGCATGGAATTATCCGTTTTGTATGTTAAACATCCTAATGGTTATGTTTGCAATTATGTTTTTCTTTCTTTTTCTTACTTATAATTATCATATCTCTTCTTTCAGTGTTGTCTCTTGATCCTGTTGTTGGAGCTATTGCTGCCGGTAATGCTATAGTCTTGAAGCCATCAGAAATTGCTCCAGCCACTGCATCATTGCTTGCTAAGCTGGTAGCCAATTATTTGGATAGCTCTTGCATAAAGGTTGTTGAAGGGGCTGTTCCGGAAACATCAGCACTACTGGAGCAAAAGTGGGACAAAATATTCTATACAGGTCATTGTTCATTTGCCATCTGTTAGCTTCTCCTCTAGCTTGATCTTTTATGTGTTAATTAATGCACACTTCAACATCTGCATTTTAGGTTCATATGTGTATCATGCTTCAAGAAGTTTGTGATCAAATTGGTTGTTGGTCCAGGTGGATGATATATCTTTCTATTACTTGTTACCAAATAGTTGGGTATTGGATTTGAAGTCTTATATGTCTGCTGTGTCTGTTGTATCCTATTTTGAGACTCTATCCTTCTTGGGGAAGAATTTGATGGTGACAATTGACGAGTTAATAGGATTCCCTTTAGCATTTAGTTTAGATGTTTCTTTGTAGCTTCTATCTGGTTTCGGTCACTTTGTAAATGAATGCAGTGTTAGATGTAAAATCAGGTATACGTCACTGTTGGCCAGGTCAACCTTTTCAACTCTAATCTTTATCTGGTTTGGTACCACAAACTATTAAGTACAATACCTTAGGTCTTACTGAGTTGGGCTCTTTAATCTCTCTTCAACATGAACCTTTTCCTATCCTTGGTGATTTCATTTAATGGAATTCCAAAAAATCCTTAATGTGACATCTAGAAGACAGTTGTATGATCCCTTGATTGGCAGAAGCTAATGTATTCCCCTAAGGGTGGTTATGGATAATTGCAACACTTCAACCGGTCAAGACTTTTTTGGAACATGGAAGTAAAGCTGGCCTAATGGTGCTCAAAAGTTTCCCACTTTGGGATCTGGAAAGAACTAAGAGGGTTTTGGGGATTTCTTTCTGGGGATTACTTTGGCGTATTAGATTTATTTGATGCTTTGCAAAGATAGTGGTGTGGTGATATGCTGTTTTTGGATTCTCTTTCCTAACATGCAATATCACTATGTCTTGAATTGATTTTTCAAAAGGATGAAAACTTGTGGAAAAATTTTGCTGCTCTCCTTGAAGTTTTAGTTTTTGGTTTATGGTTATTAATTGATGCTTTAGACATTGTCATGCTATAGTATTGCTAGTGTCATCTTTGTTCTGATAAAACTTATTACAAATCAAAACATCCTTGAATTTTTTTATTTTTTAGGCAATGGAAGAGTTGCACGCGTTGTGATGGCAGCTGCTGCAAAGCACTTAACACCGGTTGTTTTGGAGCTTGGAGGAAAGTCTCCAGTAATTGTTGATTCTGGCATCAATTTACAGGTAACCATAGTGTTTATTTTGCCGCCATGTAAACTTTCTTTGTGACCTAAGTGCTGACATTGTTTTTGTATTTTCAGGTTGCAACTAGGCGGATAATTGCGGGCAAGTGGGGCTGTAATAATGGACAAGCATGTATTTCTCCTGATTACATTATTACATCAAAAGATTATGCTCTGAAGTTGGTAAGGTTGCCTCTGTATTTTTTACATTTGAAACCCCTTTCTTTTCAACCATTCTTCTCAAGCACTTTTCATCATGCAGATAGATTCTTTCAAATGTGAACTGGAGAGATTTTATGGAAAGAATCCATTGGAGTCAAAGGACTTATCTCGCATAGTGAATTCTAATCACTTTGCACGCTTGTCAAAGCTCTTGGATGAGGACAATGTTTCTAGTAAGATTGTCCACGGAGGAGAAAGAGATAAAACAAACTTGTGAGTTCTAACTTGGGTTTTGCTTCTTCTATTTTTAAGTGCACTGGGCATTTTCACACTATTCATACACTTTAATTTCTTCCAATGGCAGGAAGATTGCTCCCACTGTCTTGCTTGATGTCCCACAAGATTCTCTGATCATGAATGAAGAGATATTTGGTCCATTGCTTCCAATTATCACGGTAGGAACTGAAAGGGTCAATTGCACTCAATATTTTGCTATTTATTTTTAATTTTTTCTAAGTTTCTGTTGTTTCTTTCCTGTAGCATTCTCCTTGAAAAATCTAGAGAGTAAGATTATTTTTTTGTTATTGCTCAGGCAAAATAATGCTATATCCTTTTCTTCAAATAAAACACGAATGATAAGACCTGCTTCACCTGTACTAGCTATGCAATTTATAAAGTAATAACTAAGCAATATTTTTCTCAAAAGGTTGCAAGGAAAAGTTAAGGTTCCTTCTACATATGAACAGGAGATCTACTTGTGGATGTAGCAGCTTGCCTTATGAATTTTCTGCATGAGAATTGGCCTAGCAAAAGCAGACATGAATCATGTATACCATCTGGGAAATTGAAATGAATAATTAGCTCATTAATCTTCAACTTCAGTTATAGAGGTTGAATATGAGATATTTACCATGGTTTTCTTGTGATTGGTTTATAACAGGTTGACAAAGTGGAAGACAGCTTTGATGTGGTAAATTCTTCAGAAACAAAGCCCCTAGCTGCATATCTCTTCACCAATGACAAGAAGCTAAAAGAGAAGTTTGTTGCAACAGTCTCTGCAGGGGGTTTGGTCGTCAATGACACTACCGTACATGTAATTATACCTTTAACTTATGGAATCAATGCATACATTATTACAATTCACACCCAGACTTGTTTACCTTCAAAAGAGGTGGTAATATCCATGGCTAGGTTATAAATGATCCCTCAAATTGGCTAATGAGAGCATTTGAGTATGTTCCGATGTTAAATGGTATGTAAAACACAAGAGGCATACATGTCAAATTAGGTTTGGCAAATAATTTATTTTAATTTATAATAGTTCTTATTTTAGTGTTCTCTGGAAGAATTTCACTAGGAACTCCTAAGCCATTGGTTAGAATAGATTTTTAACTACCCTTGGGGAAATTATTCAGTTAAAAAGAATTTCTAGAATGAATGTAGGAGGGGAAAACGCGACCTTCTAATGATATTAGTAGACCAGGTTTAGTGTAATGATTGACAAAGGATCAGCTTTTGTGTACTGCTGCTATAATCTTATGTCAAGGGCCATCTTTCCAGTAGGGAAAGAACATTGAATTCATGGAAGGTTGTTTCTTTTGATACTCCTATTCTTTAGTATCACACATGGATTTGGTGCTGTAGAGCATTGTGCTTTGCAGCCAAAAGTTGTACTTGCTGATGTTAAATATGGTTGACTATTTTGCTTCCCTATACCATTTTGATGTGTGTTCCTTTTACCTTTCTAAGAAGTGAAAATTTGAAGTTTTATTAGCGCACACAACTATTTACTTCTTCTGTTTGCTAAATAATGTTGAAATCGGTTAAAACATGCGGCATATTCCTAATTGTCAAAACATGAATTTTTATGGACTCATTTTTACATTCTTAATGGAATATTAGAAGTTGTATATGTGATATGCATCTGATATATTTTCAGCTTGCTGAACACACTTTACCATTTGGAGGAGTCGGAGACAGTGGAATGGGTGCATACCATGGGAAATTCTCCTTTGATGCTTTTAGCCATAAGAAGCCTGTTCTTTATAGAAGTTTTCTCGGCGATGCATTTGTGAGATACCCACCATACACGACGGGGAAGCTAAGATTGTTGAAGGCTCTTGTTGGTGGTAGCATACTAGGCATAATCGGTGCTTTGCTGGGATGGTCTTCTAAGGCTTAGAAGACAACAGGTGTAGCTGTCTGTTGTAAGTTCTGGTTCTTTTGAGCGTGTAATAATGCACCGTAAGGGCACTCATTTCAGTTTATTCTCAAGCATTAATTCAGCGTGACCAAGGTTGATGTACAAGACTAAAAGTAAAATATACCAATGATTTTCATTTTTTTCCCCCTCAAATCAAAGTGATGTTCAGAAATTTGGTGTTTTTTTGGTCAGAGACAGAATTTAATGTTGCGATGAAGTAATTGTTTGCAGATTTCAGACTAATAGGAACCTAGCTTTACCTAGAATCATTTTACAAGAAAGGATTGATTCGATGCATTTCAGAATTATAAAAACCTGTTTGTTTGGCAAAATCTTATTAGATTAATGTTGAGATGGCCGAGAATTCTATTTCCATTTGAGTATGGAGGAGCATTCTAAGACTTTCTCACCTTTAGCTTTTCACTGGAGATATTTAGGTCTATGTTCGACATGGATATTCCTGCTTAAAACAACGAATGAATTTAAAAAAAAAAAAACAAGGAAACAATAGCCTTCCAAAGGAAAAATGCTAAAATTGTTTGACTTCAGCTGACAGGTGAGACATGAGAAGAACAGAGATGAAAGGGTAAAATTCAGAAGCAAAACACAAAAAATATCCACAAGAAAACGAATTCTGGACTCCTAAAGAAACTGAAAACATTCATCAACAACAATCCCCTAAAATACTAACCGCAGCGGCTCGTTGTTCATCTGTAAGTTCCGTCGGAAAGTTAATCAGGAACAAAACTTTTAAGTTTCCCCTGCTTCCCTCTTCTTTTGTGTTTGGCATACCCTGCCCCACGATTATCCTTTGGTAGCCGGGGTGAATGATTTCTTCTATTTTCAGATTCATCGTCTCCCCACCCAGTAAAGGGATGGGAAGGCTGCAACCGGTCAGAGCTTTTACCAAAGGAATTTCTATTGCCAGCTCCAAATCATCACCATCTCTTCTAAACATGTTATGTCGTTTCTCGGCAATCACGAATGTTACATCAGCTGCATAATATCCTGGTCTTTCATTTCCCATTCCTTCAAATGTAATCTTTGTTCCCTTCTTCCATCCAGGCTTCACTTTTATTGTTAGTATTTCTTCCTCTGGAACTATTTGCCTGCCGATATAACAATATAACAACATCATTTCTGATTGTAATTTTGAAGTCACAGACAAAATCAAGAGACTACATAGTATTTACGGTGACGAACCCGGATTCTGTAAGAACGTCTCTTGTGATCTTGATCTTTTTCACACATCCATAGCACAATTCTTCAAGCGTGCACTCCAGTTGCCTCTCGATAGGTGGAGGTTTCACCATCCCGGTTGAGTTTGAAAACATGATTGGATTGCCATTCGGGCGGCTTGAGCTTCTTGACAGGCTTTCCGGAAATCCATTTCTATCTGTGCTTCTCAGGCTTCCATTCCTGTATACAAAGGAAGGTCTGGGGCTGGGGCTGGGGCTGGGGCTCCTCTTGCTTGCATTTCTTGAGATAGAAGAAGGGACGGAAGAAAAGAAAGTGTCCATTGTTCGATGCTTGAAACAACCTTTAGAACTCGTAGGATTATCCCCTCGCAAACCATCTCCATTGTATCTATGGCTGCGAACTTGATACATGTTTCCTTGATCTTGGTCCTCGTTTCCAGGGCCCTGGAATAAAAAATTCTCTCACGTTTAAAAGCTGAATGAGGATTCAAATAATCAAAATCAAATCCTCTACGACCAATTCTAGTTGATTGTTTTGTTACCTTTCCTTTACAATGGTGAATTAAGTTAAACGTTGGAAGTAGATGTGCTTCTCAAAAAGCAAAAGTTTTATCGACTGTTTTTGACATTAGCATTAACGAAGAACCATTTCAAAACGAAGAAAGTGAGGTGAGCCAATTGAACCAACCCTTCATTTAAACTTTCTTACATGTGAACAGCATTTCCTAATGACAATTTCGGTATATTTCCGGTTATTGTTGCATGCATGGAAATAAATTTAGATATACCTGGAAAGGTTCCTCGACCTGGATGGTTTGGTGTTCGAAATGAGCTTCGTCTGTGGATGATTTCTTATGACGATGCCATAATCGTAATGTAAATAAAGATCTGTAAAGTTTGGTAACGTCCCGAAGGCTGAAACCTTTCTTCTTTTTGTTAGAAATAGAGGTACATCGTTCGTTCAGATGATCTACCATGAGAATGAAAGGGCGGAAGCAAGAAAGACAAGAAGAATAAGAGAAAGAAGAAGAGAAGGGAGGACATAGAATTATCGTACCCACAATAAATTGTATGGTTAATTAATCAAATATTTAATTAGGGTGTTTGTCCGATGCCTTTTATTAGCACAAGCCGTTACAAAGAGATAGGCAGGCTATCTATATTTTAATTCGTGTTTTCCTTTTTAAGTTCCATTGTCCATGCTTTGGCCATAACAGTCAAATAGTCATCCAGAACTAACAATAATATACCCGAAATTTTGTTTGTCAAAGACTGACCAAATTGAATTCCAAAGTATCTCTTCATTTCATTCAAGAAAGAGAAATTTCAAACACAATATCATTTAGCACCATGAGCACTACGTCAACAGTCTACGACACTTCATTATCATATCAACAAAATAATTGAAAAAAAAATATAAAGATCGTTATTGGGTTATAATTAACAAATCAAATTAATATATTAAGGAATTTGATTTGTATGAATTATTAAGGCACCCACTTTTATTTGTGTTTGAATACTAAAGCATGAAGACACTGGGGTGCAGAGAAAAAAAATTGGGTTGATTTAGAAATTCTCTTAAATCAATTATTAATTTTGCATCAAGCAAGCATATCACATTTTTAAAACCTTCTTGCCAAGCTAACAAGAAGTTGAATTTGATTGTTTCAAGTTTTGCTAAAATATTTGAAAACACTCCAAGACGGTATAAACCAATCTCCTTTACTCGATCTGTCGCGACCCAAATTTACAAAAATCACTACAAATTTTTCGCGAATTTACCACATTTCAATTGTTGGGCTGTGAGTCAATATCCCTCACTCAGTTTCATATATTATATATATATGCATAACAGGCAATGCTTTCGTCCCAGGCACAAATATTGCGGAAGCTTATAAAATTATCATTTTAGAATTTAAAATTCGTTTACATTGCCTAATATATACATCCCCCATATAACATGAGTACATCACTGTACACTATTATTCAGATACAAAAGTATATGTGTGCATACCTCGATGCTGCTGGATAGCTGTGTATAAAAGATCGCAGGATGGATGCAGCTTATACACTCTACTGAAATGCTCTGTAGAGGTGAAAAAAATAATGGGATGAGCATAACGCGCTCAGTAAGAAATATATGAAAGCAGGTAGATAACCACACTATCTACGATGCTCATAATGCATGTTTTATCAACTCGTAAAACAAATGCATTTACTTTTCAAAACACTCTCCTTAATTTATAAAGTAAGTAGATAATCAAACTATCCACAATGCTCATGATGCATGGTTTATGCCGAAAAACTCATGGCATTCACAAAACCATCATAGTAAAACACATAGCAATTTACTGCCAAAAACCGAATATCAAAACTCATTCAGAGTAAAATCTTTCTGTGTTCAGTATTGAAACTCACTTTAAAATCATGTTCTCATTTCACACGGTTTCATCACAGAAATCAAATCACAATTAGTTTCATCATCGAAACCAATAAAACCAGGTGAGACTAGGCAGGGATTTCAACACAAATTCAATGGAACATTTGGCCAAAGTCCGAGACCCACAAGCTATCACGGATCAGGTGTGCCAGGGTGTCTCTGAGTCCGAGGAGGGGATTAGTCTATCCATCGGCTCCTATCTAAGGACTATCACAAAACAGAGCAATGACAAAGCATGCCCGAGTCCAAAGACGCAATCCTCACACCCCATAGTTGCACGGTACAGTGTACTCCATGTTGTCTACACGGTACAGCGTACTCCGTGAACCAGGTACAATTACCACACAGTTGTAGGTGCCTGAGTCAACAGCTCACCACCCCAACCAAATAAATTATCAACCATAGCCTGTCGTCTCAGATCTAGTGCGAGCAAGTCAGTGTGACACACAGTCAACACAAGGCTCCAGCACGATCTCAATCACAAATCACAACAGAATCCAGTGCGAGCAGTGCTCCAGCATGGTCTGTACAGATGTAATACCAAAATCAAGTGGGAGCAGATCTGGATAAATCCACAGATCTCATCATGCTCCAGCACGATTTCACACACACAAAATAGACAGCTGGCTCTATTTCCCACCACAGTGGTACTCAAAACCGAGTGCAATATGCAAAACGGTACAAAACAAAGTGAGAGGGAAACATCCCATTAAATCACTCGTCAATCAAATCACTTTTTAGAAAAACGTGCAAGTTAATGCATACAGTCAAATCATAAGCCAGTCTATCATTTTAGCTTCACAAAAATCTCTTTTTCACAGAGAAAACATGGATTGCATGCACTTTATGCATTTACAAAAATTCCCGAGTCTAAGGGTATTTTCGTAATTTTTCCATATTCGGGTATTATCCAAAAATTTCATATCTATACGCTATACGAAATTTAATTGACTGTAAACAACGATGAAAATACGTACAGCTATCTCTAATAGCTTCCATAGATCCCTTACCTCGGATCACGTAGTGTGACCTCTCTTCCTCTGTGCTGTCCAAATCTCGCAGTCCGGTCAACTCTCAATATGACTCTGGAGCTGCATTTAACCATTCACTGGATTAATTACACGTTTCTTACTGTATTACACATTTAATACAGTTCATTTCACTTAATTGGGCCCGTTTACTCTAAATGGGCCTAATTACTTTAATCGAGCCTTAATCCGTATTAAGCCCGTTTTTCACGTATTATTTCCCTTCATCAGGGTCTATCGACTCTTTGGGTCTATCAATACCCATTGGGCTTCGTTCCAAACTCTTTGGATAGCCCGAATATCATTTACGACAGTTTATTCGAATTTTCGACTATAATTCACTAAATCCGAAATTTAATCCGAAATGCGTAAATTAAATCTTAAATACGCGTTAATCACATAAATTGTCTTAAATGAGCTTTACTTACCCAATATTGTGCGATGGTGCGCGAATCGAAGTTCGATCGGGCTTCCGTTCGGAATTAATCGTCGAACTGCACAATTTCGTATTTTTCATTTTCGGGCCAATTTTCGATTAAATATAATTCAAATAAATTTATCGAAAATTAAATCGACCACTTTTGACCTCGTATCGACTTACCCGAAGTCCGATGAAATTTTTTTTTTTTTTTCTCTCTCTTCTTTCTCTCTCCTCCTGAACCGGTTCGGACCGGTTCAGTCCCTTTTCACACTGAACCGGTCCGAACCGGTTCAGTGGGCATTTCGCCGTTGCCGGCGCTGCTGGCCTGTTCCCGGCGCGATTCCACCGCCGTTCGGCTCGGCTCGGGCTGGGGAGTCTTCGGCTGGCCTGGGCTGGGGTCGATCGGACCCGGTGGCGGCCGAAATCCCCTTTCTCCCCCGCGGCTCTCCCTCCTCCGATCTCCTCGCCGGTGGCGCTCTGGGGCGCGTGGTGGCGCTCGGACGGTCCCTCGGTGCCGGCCGACCCTTCGCCTGGCACCTCTCGCCCTCCATCGCCGCCCGTTGCCGCCGGTGAAGGAAAAACAGGAGAGGAACGGTTCCCCCCTGTTTTCGCGATTCTGCTGCTTCTGGTTTTTTTTTTTTTTTTTTCGTTTTTTTTTTTTTTTTTGTTTTTTTTTTTTTATCAGATTTTTTTTTTAATATATATTTTTATTATTATTTTATTCTTAAAATAATAATAAAAATCTTAAAATATCCCAAAATATCCCAAAAATTCATATTAAATTCATTTAGTCCGTAAATGAATTTATCAGTCCGATTTTTCCTTTTTGGTATATTTTTCCACTATTTTTGGACTCGTTTTTCGAGACAAAAATTTTGATAAATTTTGATAATTTATATCTTGATCAATTGGATTCGAAATTAAATTATTTCTTCGATTTTTGATCAAGATTACACTAATCCATATTTTTAAATATCAATTCCTTAAAATGACACCGAATTTTCGGGTCTTACACGATCTGACTACCGAAGTTGCTGGATTTCCTCAAACGGCGGCACTCTGTGTTCAGTGGGATCTGCCAGGAGAGCAAGATATTCTTACCTTTCCCTCCTATCTTCTTGGCATATATTTGATGTATTTTGCTCACAGCTATCTGAATACTTGACACTAGCATTTGAACATTATATGTTGAAGACACCATATCATCAAAGACTAACCATCACCTCACCGTACTTCTTGTTGAGTTTGCAAACCCCCATTGAAACTATAGTTTGTTGGTCAAAATCCTCCTTTTCTTGGCTAACCAGATGAAATAAAGCCATTTATGTGGGGTTGACACTTTCTGTAACCAGCCCATGCTTACTATGTTTTCTACAGAATTTGCATTTAATGTTGTAGAGTGCTGTTTTAGAGCTAAAAATACTATCAATAGTATGCTTTCAAATCCACCTATCTTCCACCATTATGAGCTTTGGGAGAGGAAAGCCAAGAACTTTCTCCGTGGGAAGTGGGCAATATCTTGCTTGATTTCCAACCGCCAACCTCCTCCGTATAATCTGCTACTCTTTCCTTATTATCTACAAAATCTAGCAGTGTCCCAATTCTACTTATACGAGGTTGATTCATCCAACAATCCATCCAAAAGTACGTTGACAACTTGTTTCCTGTCCTCGTAAGCAGTCCCTCAGACAAAGCTCAAAATGCAGCCATAAAATCATTTCATGAGTGAGAGCAGCCACTTCTTCCATGATCCTCCCTGGAGACAAAACTAATTGGGTCTCCATTTATTTTATACTCGCTTTGATCAACTTTAACCATAAGCTGTCGGGTTCATTAATAAATCTTTATGTCGTTCTCAGTATCAATGTCTTGTTATGTGCTTCCATGCTGCATAAACTCAAACCACCATTCTTTTTGGGCATACACTGCTCATTCCAACTCACTATAGATAACCCCTTCTTTTTTCCGCAGACCTTCTCCATAGAAACCTTTTGTTCAATTTATCTAGTGATTTGTTGACTCCTTTGCCCCAAAGCATTTGCAGAACAGATCAAGGACCATTTTCATTATCCTAGCTTGTGTAGTCGAGGCTCTTCCCATAGAGGAAAAAGTCAACCGCAAAAATAGGATACGATAACCTTGTCCCTCCTTTCCTCACGGTTATCGGTTTTCGCAATCATTGCCTTACTTTTTTTTTTCTTTTTTTTTTTTCAATAACCGATGAGATTAATTTTTTAAAAAAATGATTTCAATAAAATTAAAAAAATAAACATTTAAATTTAATAAAAATATTATAAACACATATAAAAAATAATTTCACGGCTGCCTTTTTTTTTTCTTTAATCATTAAATGGCTGTCACCGGTCTAGTGGTGGCCAAACGAAGCCTTTCTCATTGAAATGACTTCGTCGCTCCATGCATAATATAATTAGGTATGACGAGAGGGATCATCTTGACATAACCTTTTGTTTCGTGTGAAGGTCTCAGTCTGCTCTTCATTCCGTATGACAAATTACACATATACTCAAACTTTTCACCCAGTACATGATTAGTAGTATCCATTTGTTAGAGAATCCATAAACTGATAATGTGTCTTCCAAGAAGTCTCATCGAATTCTGTTGCAAGCCTTCTATAAGTCTATCTTGAATGCCATCAAGCCATTTTTTTTTTCGACCTACAATCTATAAACCCTCGTGCTGTTAGAATATTTTCTGCCGGTTTTCTCCCATATATGAATCTAGTTTGGGCCGGAGATATCATCTCATTCAACAAAGGTCTAAAGTCTATTAACTAAAACTTTGGTTATAAGCTTATAGGCTTCACAACAAAGACTGATGGACTGAAAATGCTTTACAGATTCAGGGTTACTTAAATTTGGGATTAAAGTCAACAAAGTAACATTCAGATCCTAGCGGAAGGAACCCATCTCAAATTGCACTATCCACTAACTGCACCAAGGAAGATTTAACTATTTCCCAATATTGTTGGAAGGAACCCATCCGGAACCCATCTACCCCAGGCATTTTCCGTAGTTTCATTTGGAACAATGTATCTCAAACTTCCATTAGGTCAATTCTGCTGTCAAGTGTAGCTCTTTTTTTTTTCATCATCTAGGCACGACCAATCATGCTTTCTAGCTTCTAAATTTAATGCTAGGTGCTACTGTCTCATTCATCATTTCATCGTGCTTCTAAATTGGAAACAGTGATAGATCTCTTAATCCCTTTATGATAAATTTTTTGATATGTCATCACTGAAAATTTTAAGCTTCAAACATGATAATAAATACCTTAGGGTATATTTAAAAGATTATTATCTCATATATTAACTGAAAACTTTTTAAATTTCACAAATATGATTAATAATACGATACATATTTTTTAGACAATATTAAAAAATAGGGCATGTAATAATTTTCTAAACTTGATTTTTAGAGTTAAAAAAAAACTCTATGGTTAATGTATAAAATAATAATTCATATTAAAAAATAAAAAAAAAAGTTAATTTAAAAATGAGACATATTACAATCTTTAAATTTCATTTGTGAAATTAAATTTTTTTCGTTGTTGTCTGTATACCAATTTCATATTCAAAATTTATTTAAATGAATGAAAAAAAAAAGAAAAGAAAAATCTCATTAAAGCAATAAAATAACATTGAGTCTTTAAGAATTTAATGTCAATGAGAATCTCTTTCCACTACCATTATTAATGATAAATTTAGACACAAGTATTCCATAAACTTTTTGATTTTAAAACCAAATATCACGTTTTTACTTAATATATATATATATATATATATATATATATATATATATATATATATATATATATATATCTCGTAAGGCCAATAGTAGTTTGACGACCGAAATAAGAATCCCCCTATTCATGAGTGTTTTCATTTTCTATTTGAAGAGAATTGAGTAAAGGAATACATGAACCTTTTTTGTCTTTTCAATTCAGCTGTTTTCGATGCCTTGCTCACTCTCGTATGAACTTTTCTTCAACTCAATTATTGTCTAATAATACCCTTCATTAATTCCTTCATCAATTCTATCACATTCCTAACAAGTATTCCATAAACTTTTTGATTTTAAAACCAAATATCACGTTTTTACTTAATATATATATATATATATATATATATATATATATATATATATATATATCTCGTAAGGCCAATAGTAGTTTGACGACCGAAATAAGAATCCCCCTATTCATGAGTGTTTTCATTTTCTATTTGAAGAGAATTGAGTAAAGGAATACATGAACCTTTTTTGTCTTTTCAATTCAGCTGTTTTCGATGCCTTGCTCACTCTCGTATGAACTTTTCTTCAACTCAATTATTGTCTAATAATACCCTTCATTAATTCCTTCATCAATTCTATCACATTCCTAAACCTTACTTTCATTTCAATTATTATTTCTTTTAGAATAATGTGAACTTAAGGTTTTAACAAACACATGTACTACTATATAAAAGGAAAGATTTGGTGCAATTAAGGGTTGCGGTTGAGTGCAAAATTCTCACAAAGCAAGTTGAAAAAAGTTTGCAAGAAGATGAATTATTGGCGTCATTTTGTCAAGGATTTATTGCCTTTTTATTTAAAACATGGAGATTGGAGATGGGGTTTCTTTGAAAAAAGCATTGTGCCTTTTCTAGGTGGTTCACTTCTTTTTGGGCTCTTTTGTTCCTTTTTTTAAAAACTTTTTTCTTAACGTCTCTTTTTGTTCTTTGCAAATTATCTTTATCAGAGCCTTTATCTTAATACTAAAATATATTATATGAATCAATATATAAATTCATGCTAAGTCATCAGTATGAATTCTCCTTCTCCACTTATTTTTATCCAATGCAATGTATTCAACTCTCGTTTCGCCATATATTTCCAAATTACTTTCTTTCAATTTTTTTTCGATTTTTTCCTAGCTTTAACCATTTTTACATCGTTCATAGCCTCCATTATTCTAACTGAAGCGTCGATAACTCTACGTTGTATGTATCCAAACCAACGTAAACGGCTTTCACTTATTTTATTTTCAATAGATGCTACTTCAACCTTTTATCGAATGTCTTCATTTCACATTCTAATCTTTTCTCATATATCCACACATTCATTACAGTATTCGCATTTCTACTGCACTCATCTTTTGTGTATACACTCCTTTAATTGCCAACATTCACTGTCATAGAATAATTAGGTTTAACTTAATTTATATTATCATTTTCATTAATGAAACGCGTAGTCAAAAGCATTAGGACCAAAAAATAATTACACTTATTTTTGTTATATATTTATTTTTTTATTGATTTTGTAAAATTATATATATTTTTCTCAAACATTCCATATTCTTTATCTTTTTCAAGAAACTTTGTATTATAATCTATGAAAATAAAAAGTGTGCATATATATATATATATATATATATATATAAGATTGAATTTTTTTAAATACATAAATATATAAATATATATTTTTTCTTATAAAAAGTCTTTAAATATATAGTTACAATGTCATTACAAAAAGCAAAAAGAAAACCAAAATAATTTTATAAGATTTTAAATTTCACAAGTGAAATCATATAATTAACATATCTCAATTAAAACATATTTAAAAAATAATAAATTATTCAATTAATAAATAAACATATAGCAACTATCTAGTCTCGCTTGTTATATTTAAAAATTTGACCATTGATATAGAGAATAATAATTTAAAGAAATCTTCAATACAAATATATATATTTTACAATTGTGTAAAGAGTTTTCATATTTTGAAAATAATCATTGATGTATTAGATGCAGTTTTTCAATACATATAATCAAATAATTATTCATCAAACAAAATATCCTAGTTATTTAAGTAATAAAATTTTAATTATTTTCATTTCTGAAAATTTTAATTATTTTCTTTTCTTTATATACTGCCAATGAAGATTGACTAAATGATAAGGAGAAAACCCTCAAGCTTAAGTCCTATCATGTGTGGATTTGGTTCAATTTTATATTGAATTTATTCAACTATATGTTGTTCATTGTTTAGTTAGTTTTATCTATTTGATGTAATTAATTAATTAATTAATTTCTTATATGTAATACTAGAATGTAATTGTAATTTTTCTTGTACTTTATAAAAATTTTGCATACTTGCAGTGGCAATTGTTAAAATCAAAATTAAAAAATAATTTTAGTATATACGAAAAAGAACTAATTTATTAATAATACTACTAAATTTATTATCTTAACTACTTTTTATGTTATCTTTATTTTTTACTAACTATATATTGATTTCAAATTATCTTACTATATTATATATTGATTCCTAAATTTTCATTTTGATTTAATTTAAAATATAATTTTTGTGAGATCAATCTAAATATATCCTATATTGATGTGTATTGTGCATAAATTTCAAATTTTAATGAGGTTAGATGACCCAAGTCATAAAAGGAGGTTCAGAGAAGAGGTATTGGCTTTTTGAGGTTGATATTGGAATGGAGTAAAGAAGGATTTTCGAGGTGAAGGAGCATATGAAGAATATGATTTTGGAGGTGGCACAAGAACATATGGAGAGTGAGGGGTGTCATGTAATCCAATGTTAAAAAAAAACATGTTTTGATTTTGGTCTTGACTCTTTGATTTAGCAATGGTCTTTTATTGCAAAGAAAAATGTTAAAAAGTATAGAAAATTAATGGTTTAAAAAATCGAATTATCAGGATAAAATAAATTTATTTTAGAGATTTGTATGATTTACTCATATGTTACATTTATTTTATCGATTTGAAATACAAATTATTTAGAAATTATAATTTACAAATTTCGATAAGGCTCTTAAGATTTAACATCGAGTAAAATTTTATAATTATATTAAAACTTTTTTATCTTCAAATTACTATTATTTTTATATAAAAAGTTATACCAAAAACCATTTATTCTACATTTAATAACATTATTATTTAATAATTTTTTTGGGAGAAATATATTATTTAATAATTAATCCCAAAGCCTAGCGCAAAATCACAAAATAGTGTATCAAGTCAACCCCTAAAGTCCTCGCCCAAGCATCTTCATACGCATGTTAAAGACCAAAGACTAACATACAAAATCTTAAAATGAAAAAACAAAACTAAAATATTTCCCAACCACATATTTCAACTTCATCTTCCATTTTTATATGATAAAACCAAATATACATCTAAAACCCAAATTTACCCCTACCTCCGTGAACTTTTTAAATGGCAAATTTGACTATTTACATTTTATATGTGATAAATTTTCCGCATCGAAAGCCGCGCAGTGACACCAACAAATCCCGCGACATTCCGAATTGGTCTGAATCATATCTTTATTATTGGCAGAATAATTCTTTTCGTCCAATAAATTAAAAAGGTCATTCTGATTTTTTTAAAATATTTTTTGAGTTAATTTAATTATAATTTTTTTTATTTTGATCAATTTAATCAGATTTTTATAAAAAATAAAATTATTATGTCTAGTACATTACCTCATATCATAAAAAAAAAAATCTGAATAACAATGATAATAATGTGGTATCAAAAAATTATATGACAATAACGTGGTATTTACTGAAATCTGATATGGTAAGCAATGATCATATAGATACTTTTCAATGTAATTCGAGAATTAAATAAGTATTTTTATCTTATTTTCTTTCTAACTTTTCTACTAAAAAAAAAAAAAACCTTCAAAAAAAAAATTATTTAAAAAAAAATTTCAGCACGCCTATAAATATGGTCGCTTAGTTAGTCGGAGCAAAGAAGTCACCTTGACACCTTGTAAATTTTTGCAGTGGATTTCTTTTTATTGTTTTTGGGTTTTTTTTTTTTTTTTTTATTATTCCAAAGATGGCTGATCAGAAAATGAAAGGAAGAACAATGCCATTGATGATCATGGTGTTCATCTTTCAGGTTCAATTTGCAAGTGTACATGGCTGTTTTGCAGCACACACTGAAGGTCAACCACCTAGGAGGAGAAGTGCTTTCCATCCAATGGTTGTTAATGCTTTAGGCTCCTCTGTTTATCTTCCTGTTTCTGGCAATGTCTACCCTCTCGGGTACTGCTTTTGTCTTTTATCACGCTTCTTGTTCTTCTGAAAAGTTGGTTTTGTTTAATTTCTTGTTTTAAATTCTCTAAATTACTGAAATTCATGGAATTCCTATTACTGTCAATCATCAGGTACTATTCTGTGACAGTTATGATAGGCAGCCCACCTAAGCCTTTTCAGCTTGATATTGACACTGGCAGTGACCTCGCTTGGGTCCAATGCGACGCTCCTTGTAATGGTTGCACTCTGGTAAAATTTCTGACTCCAATATCATCATAGCAATACAAGGATTTGTAACAAAAACAGTGCCGGGTTTTTATGATGCTTTTAATCTTCGTTTCTGCAGCCTCGTGACCGTCTTTACAAACCTAAGAACAACTTCCTGCCGTGCAAGGATCCTGTCTGTGCTGCACTTCACTCTCCGGGAGCACACCAGTGCAAGAACCCAGATGGAAAATGTGACTTTCAAGTTGAATATGCTGATCATGGTTCAGTTGCTGGTGTCATTGTGTCAGATAACTTTCCCTCACGCCTTGTCAATGGCTCCCTTGTTTCTCCCCTTTTGGCCTTTGGGTGGGCATTTCCAACTCTCAATCTTAGTTTACAACCTTTGATTTTGGAAGTACTTTAAACCATTTCAATAACTCAGAATTTTGTCAATTTGATCCAACATACAATGACTTCCATGAACCATACGCAGCTGTGGATATAAGCTACAAAATCACGGTTCACACCACCCCCCTCCCACTGCCGGAGTCCTTGGACTCGGCAGAAGCAAAGCAAGCATCTCATCACAATTAAGTGGCATGGCTATAATAAAAAACGTGGTGGGTTACTGTCTCAGTAGTCAACAAGATGCACAAAAAGGAGGGTTTTTGGTCCTTGGAGCTGATTTTATCCCAAAATCAGGCATGACTTGGACGCCAATGTCGCAAACTTCCTTTGAGTAAGCACCATCAGTACCTTCTCTTTACTTCTTTACTAATTTCGTATTACCTCTAACATTGATTTCTTTGTTGTTGATTCATTTCAGTAAACATTATTCTTCTGCTCCGGCAGAACTTCTCTTTGGTGGGAAACCTACTGGTGCAAAGGGCTTTATTGTTATCTTTGACTCTGGAACCACCTACACTTACTTCGGTTCTCACGTTTACCAAACTGTTCTTGATCTGGTGAGTGAGACCGAAGCAAATGTCAATGCAAAATCCTTATGGATGCAAGCGGATAACCGGAACTCATATTGGCCACTTTGTTTTTCAGGTAAGGAAATATCTAAGAGGAAAACCATTACAAGAAGTGAAAGATGTAGCTCTGCCAATCTGCTGGAAAGGCCAGAAACCTATCAAATCTGTGCGGGAAGTAAGGGACTATTTCAACACCTTTGCACTGAGTTTTGCAGGCGGAAGTAACATTCGGCTACAATTACCACCTGAAGCTTATCTTATTGTCACTGTAAGTGCCTATGAAACCTTGTACAAAATCAAAACAAGTTCAGCTGTCGGAAGCAATTAGAGAGTCACTGTAATTAACAAGCTCATTCTTCTCAGAAGAGCGGAAATGTTTGCCTTGGATTTTTGAATGGCACTGACGCAGGGCTGGGAACAAGCAATGTCATTGGAGGTAGAGCCAATAGCTTTATCAGTTTACTTTTTCTTCTAATTTCTTCTCCCTTGCTTGGAATGTAACTTTGCCTGCTTGTTTTCTGTTTCAGATATTTCACTGCAAGACAAACTGATGATATATGACAATGAGAAGCAGAGGATCGGATGGGCTCCTGCAGATTGTTCTCGCAAGCCGCCCGGATTGTGAATCTTTTCTCTTGTAAAATGCAATCGGAAAATTATATGCAAAACTAAATCTTATGAGTGAATAAACGAAGTTCCAAGCTTAGACTTCTTGTTAAAATGGAAATAGATATTTCTATGGTTGGGCAGGCCAGGAGAACCCATCTTCAAAAGACAACTTTACCCTTTCCAATCCTACATCCTTATTAATTATTAAGGGACAATTTCGACTATATATTTTCATTGTCCAACCTAAAGAAAAATCATGAGCTATCTGACTTGTTTGTCGCTAAAATCCATCCATCTGGAATCAAATTGATAAAAACTCTTAATGAAAATCTAATTAATTAAGCAAGAAATTATTTTATTTTTAACAATTTGTTATACTTTTAGTGTCACCATTAATTAACATGACCAAAAAATTACAAGTCAATTTCCATAAAAAAGTATTTTGATGCAACATGTGAGAAAACTTTTTTTATTTTTTAATAAAAAAGTTATACTTCTAACTGAAATGGAAACGAAATTTTTAAATTTCAAATAAAATAAGAAATTGAACATTAAACTTCAATAATATTGAATTGAATTTAAAATAGTGTTTTTTAGCACGAAAAACAATTTTACTGTCTCAAAACATCATATCCAACTCAATAGAGGTATTTATAGGTCGAGTCAGATCAAGTTCAAGTCAAGTTTTAATAAGGTATTAAAAGATTTGAAGGTGAGTCTAAACTCGACTTAGTCTAATTTTTTAGGTCTAATTCTTGCCTAAACCCATTTTTACATGCAGCGGATAAGCCTAAGCCCATCTAAACCATCCAAATACTATTAAATTTAATTAAAATAAAATTTATAAACATAAAATACACACAATAATTAATAAATATAACAATAAGTTCAGTAAATGCTTACAAAAAGACAAAAAAAAAAACATAAGAATTAAAATTAAAATCTAAAAACAACATAAGTTTAAATTAAATTGTACAAAAAATCTAAAGTAATTAAAAATGCTATTATATCTTTCAATATCTTACTTGCATGCCATATTTTAAAAAAAAATTTTAAAATATACAAAATACAACATCATATTTTAATCTAATATCAAATTAACTAAGTTATAAAAAATAATAGAAAAATTATAACTAACAAGGCAAGTCAGTCTGGGCTTGGACTTTAAATAGTGAGTTTAAGCCCTACTCGATTTTTTATCAAGTCTCAAATTTCAAACCTTAGCCTATCTAATGATCTTAATATTTTTGTCCAAGCATATTAGAAATCGGCCCAGACTTTGAGTTTGAACAGATCGCCCAACCCATGGAAAGGTCTATAACTCAATTTTTTTTTAAACTTAACTACATCATAAATCTCATTAATCTAACTTCTAAGATAATTTATCTAAGATAATCTATCCAGTTATCTCACTTAGCCTTGACTACTCATGCTCATTCTTATGGAAGGTTTGACAACTCATCTTTATTCAAAATATGGAACAAAGAAGATGAGGGTTGTTCTACCTAATTCATAAAACCTTCTTTCTCTTTGCCAGGTTTGCAACCCAATCTGTAGCTTTATTTGTTTCTCTTTGCACTCATGTACATTTGAAACCTTCCAAACACATCGATCTCCTATGAATGTCTCTTATTATTGTATATATTCTTTAATGCCTTTAGCATCCCTCATTCGTAATCTCTCTATGCATAATTTCTGAATTTATTCCAATTAATATTTTAAGCAAATTCTTTTCCAAAGCTAACATAATTCCCTTTTTTATTGCTCTTACTTCAGCTTCAATAGAGGAATTCACAATTAACTTTTTTCCCACCCCCATTATCACTTAACTAACCTCATTTCTAATTACCAATTCAATCTTAGCTTCATCTAATTTTTTGTAGGCACAATTACAGTTAATTTTGTACCAACCACTTTCTGGCCTGATATATCCTATTTTTTCCGTCTTTATCTTCAGTTTATTAGTTTTCTTACTACTTTTTATACTTAAGCTTAACTCTATAACTGACTCTTCATTCCTTTATATGCATATCTTCAAGTTGGGCCTAGTTTTCTTGAACACCCAAACATACCTACATTTTCAAATTGTTCAGCATGTCATTACTATATTCGTGTTAGATATAAATATATATATATATATATATATATATATATATATATATATATATATATATATATATTCTTCCTTACACATTCCTACCATCTCCATCACTCATTCAAAACATTTATCCACAATTGTAATTAATCTTACATTCACTTTATAACTAACATCAACTCCAAACCAAATAGCCCTAGTCTACTCATATAACAACAAGGGATGTTCTATAGATTCAATTTCTACCTTACAAAACGGATGCAGTGGATTATCTTTTAGTTTTATCTTCCATATATTCTGATTAGTAGCTAGTTTATTACCATAAACTTTCCATAAAAAGACATGTTTGGAAGAACTGGAATCTTACATATTATTCTCCAAGTTTTATCTTCAATAACCTGCAATGTGAAAGCTTTACTACATATATCCCCCTTCATTTTTTCTTTCAACACATGATATCTAATTTTAACCGTATACATACCATCATTCGACTTTGGCCATACAACCTTATCATTACCATCATTTAAGCAAATAGGCATATTTTTAATAGTTTTAACATGGTTTTCTAAAATCACATCCAAAATAGAATCTAACTTTCATGTCTCATTATCTTTATCTATAATTTCTACAACTTTTCGGGGCAATGTATTCCCTACTCCTTTGGGCTATATTTTCTTACCATAATTTCAAATGTCTTTCCATATATTCATCCATTCTCTTTCCATTACCTGCTATAAAACATTTTCTTTCAAAAAAAAAAATCCATTCCTTTTATGTACTTACCTAGGCCCATAAGCTCCATCTCCTTTTCTAACTTCCCATGTTGTATCTCGAGGAAAGTATCTACCCTTCATTACCCTTACCCACAAGGCCTTTGGATTCATAACTATCTTTTAGCATTGTTTTTCCAGCAATGCAATATTATACATATTCAAATCCTTAAAACCAAGACCACCATTTATTCATCATTTTTGTTAAGTTCAACAAACACAACTAATGAATCTTACTTTCCTTCTATTTTTGTCCCCATGAAAAAGCAGTCAAATTAGAATTTACCTCTTCACATATTTTCTTGTAGACTTTAAAGCACTACATTATGTACGTTGGAATAGCACAAGCTATTGTTTTTATCAACACTTCTCTATTGCCTTATGAAAGCATATTCCTCTTCCAAAATTATATCTTCTTTATGATTCTATCTTATATGTACCTCATTGTTACACTTTTAGTTTTCCCCCAAAATGAAGGAATTCTCATATATGACTTATGATTTGCAACCTTATTAGTCTGCAACTTCATAACTATTGTCCTTCTAACTTGGTTGAATACATTATGTTAGCTTCATATATTTTGAAATGACAAAACAATAATTCAATAATGGTTATTATAAATCAATAAATGTTTAAAACATGTTAAGAGGTTAATTAGAACATTTTGAGATACAAGTCCTTATCAGAAACTGGGTTTTAAAGGATAAGAGATCGATCTCATAAGATGAAAGATCGATCTCCTGGGTTTTCAAGGATGAGAGATCGATCTCATGAGAATATGAGATCGATCTGATTAAGGGTTAAAGACTTAAAGACATGTATGAGATGTTAAGGAAGAAAAGATCGATCTCTAAGGGTTACGAGATCGATCTTTGTCTTACAAAATGCTTATGAGATCGATCTGGTAGAGGAAGAGATCGATCTCCTCAAGACAAAGAGTTTCTGAGATCGATCTGATGGTTCGACAGATCGATCTTCACTAACATTTTACAGATTATAAGATCGATCTCTACAAATATGAGATCGATCTCCTTGCTTTGAGTTGCTTTGTAATTGCAGAAATTTGAATTAGAAGATCGATCTGGTCATAATGGAAGATTGATCTGGTACTCTACTGGAGGTTCCTAATGGCTCTCTCTGCAAAATCTTCAACGGGAAAAACTGCATTAAATGCTTCACCTACCATCCTGCTGTATAAAACCAAGCATTGAAGACATTGGGGAAACAAGACATAAAGCTGAGAAAATCTGAATATTCAAAAGAGATCATTCCTCAATATTCCTTTTGCCTTCAACATCATATTCATTGTATTGTCTTAAATAATTTGAATTGAAGTTATTTTTTCCTACCCCAAAAAGAGAATTCTTATTTGTATTCACTCTTAATCCAAAAGAAAAGGGGAGAGTTCCTCTGTGAGAGAATTGTGTAAGAGTTGAATAGATAGCTTTGTATAAGGGGTAGAGAGGTTATTCCTTAACCTTGAAAAAGGAGGTTGTATCACCTATTGTGATAGTGAAAGAAAACTCTTGACAATAAGGTTAAGAAGAGAGGACGTAGGCAAGCGATTGGTCGAACCTCTATAAATTGCTGAGTTTGCTGCTTCTCTCTCTTATCTCCTTTATTTTACTGCACTATAGTCTATTGCTTATTATTTGATTATTTGCAATTCAATTTAAAAGACTTTAAATTTAGCATTTAGACTAGAAAATCGATTCACCCCCCTTCTCGGTTGAGCCAACACATTAGAATTAAATAGAAGACTTGATCTGTTAAGATTTATAAGTTACCCTGAACCATGCAGAGATTGAGAACTAATTGGTTTAAGGGAATGAGATAAGAACACAAGCTTTTTCATACACATACCTCACAATGAAAAAAGAAAAATATGATGAAGGGTCTCTTGAATACAAATGATTAGTGATGTGAGGGTGGAAAAGAAATTTTGACCATTACTACTAACTATTTTAAAAAATTATTCGATCCCAAAAGTCAAGTTCTTTTGAAGATATTCTTGTAGAAGTAAAGCCTGGTGTCACGGACGAGATGAACGAACTCTTGCTATTAGATTTCAAAAAGAAGGAGACCCACTGAAGCTCTCGTTCTTGATGGTATGTATGTACTCTTTTATAAAAAATATTGGCAAACTTTTATGATTAATACAGTCAAACTTTGCTTAAAAGGGGAAACAAAGTTGAATGAGATTAATCAAACAATCACTGCGTTGATTCCTAAAATAAAAGAGCCAAAGAAGATAGAGCAATATAGATTTATTAGTCTATGCAATGTTATATATAAAATCATTGCAAAAATGCTTACAAATAAGCTAAGATAGGTTTTTCCAATATGCATTAGTGAATCAAAAAGAGATTTTGTTCTGGGTAAGTTAATCTCAAGTAATGTCCGAGTTGTGTAAGAATTATAACATTCTCTTAAAAGAAAAATAAAAGGGAAGAATAGTTGTTTTTGCGATAAAATTAGATATAAGCAAAGTTTATGATGAGTGGAGTGGAATTTTTTGGTGGGAATGATGGGTAGGCTAGGTTTTCATAACCATTGGATCTCATTAATCATAAGTCGCGTCAAATCAGTTTCGTATTCTATATTAGTTAATGGTTTAATTATTGATTCTTTCTGTCCATAAACATGTCTTCATTAAGGAAAGATTCTTTCTCTTTACTTGTTTTTTATATGAACTGAATGACTTTCAACCATACTCTTGCAAACCATAAATAAGGAAAATTGCAAGGAGTTCAAGCTAGTTGTAATGGTCCCAGAGCAGACACATATTCTTTACTAATGACAGTTTGTTATTTGATAAGGCAAATAAGAATGAAAGAAAAAAAGGGTGTAGTACGTGCTAAAGAGAAATAAAAAAGGCTTAGGACAAAAAAAATTGACAAGTTAGCTTTTTTTTAGTGAAAATGCAGATGTCGGGTACAAAAAGGATATATTTTTTTGGCATATTGTATACATCCAACCTCGAAAAGTATCTTAAGATGCTGACAATGTTTAAAAGAGAGAAAAAATAGGCTTTTGCAAACCTGAAGGATATAACTGGTGCAAAGATGAATGTTGGAGCCATAGGATATTATCAATGGGTTGGAAAGAAGTGTCTTAAAGAAGTGATGTAAGCAATCCCAGCATGCACCATGTCTGGCTTCCTATTGCCAAAATCTTTATGTGATAAAATCAATCATATAATTAGCAACTTTTGGTAGAGGCAAGGGAATCCACTGGATTAATTGGTCCAATATGTGCAGCAATAAATTGGAAAGGTGAATGGGATTTAGGAATAAAATGTGGTTTAATAAAGTTTTTATTGCCAAATAAGGATGAAGACTGATCAACAACACAAAAAAACATTGGCATATCATGTATTGAAGAGTAAGTACTTGTTCACAAAGAGTTTTATGGTAGAAAAACCTAGAAGTAACCCATTTTTAACTTAGAGGAGTATATGGGACTCAAGAAGCCTATTGCATTAAGGTCTAAGGCGGTGGGTTGGAAATGGGATAAGCATCAGGATTTGGATAAATAAGTGGATAAACTGTAATGCTTCATTAATGATTCAATCATTAGCTCTCAAGGGTAAGGAAAAGGATAAAATGAGTAGCTTGATTAATTTAAAGGTAGAACAGTGGAAATGGAAATTGGTGTTTAAAAAATTTTTGCAAGCAGAAACATAACACAACTGTTCCATGCCTATTTTTAGGCTCTGCAGGCTTGATGTCTTAGTATGAAGTTTTAGTAAGGATGAGACTACAAAGTGAAAAACGAGTATAGACTTTTAATGAGGGAAGCAAATTATGCAAGCAATACCACAGACTAAGGTAGGGCAAACAGAATTGTGGAAGAAAACCTAGTTAGCAAAGCTACCAAATAAAATGAAAATATTCGTATGGAAAGTTAAAAATGGAATTCTTCCTATTCTTGAAAACTTCTATAGCAAAAAAATCCAAGTAGAGACAATTTGTCCAAGATGTGAAGAAGGCGAAGAAACTATTATCCATACATTAGTGGAGTGTCCCAAAGCAATGGCTATGTAGAGAGAATTAAACTATAGTTGGGAACAGATTGTTCGAAAAAATATAAATAAAGGTGTTTTGGATAGTATTGATAAATTTACTCAACCACAACTTCAACAATTCATCTTTACAATATAAGAAATTTGGAATAACAAGAAAAAGACATGATGAAGAAAGAGTAGCCGCTTATATTACTATAATGTTTATTTCAAAGTATCAACTTGATTTCACCATGGCTCAAGATATAGGAGTGCATAGACAAATTAATAAAAGCAGAAAATGGAAACAACTAGAGGAAAGAGCATACAAAGTGAACTTTGACAGAGCAATAGATAGAGAAAGAGTGGTTACTCAAAACCATACATGAAAAGTAATAGGGTTATTTGTAGGAAAAATGTTATGGCAAGCAGAACCGATTATAAAGGAAGTGTTGGTAGTGAGGAAAATGGGTAAAGTGCATTTGTAGTTCTAATCCTTTTATATGAGTTTCATTTTGATATCTAACCTTTAAATTATTCCATGATAGTCCTAAATCTTTTTAAAAGGGTGTCATAGAGTCCTATCCTTAATTTTTGAATAAAAATAAGAGAAAAGTAAGAATTAAGGTAATAAATTTTAAATTATTACTTGTTACTATTATACCAAAGTAAAGAAAATAACATTTTTAAAATTTTTTTATAAGGAAACAAAATTATATTTTTGCTTATAATTTTAGGAATTCAACTTAAAATTAAAGAAAAGTATTTTATTTGTCTTCTTAATAATTTTATTTTTTATTTGCTCTCTAATAAATATATTTTCATATGATAATAAAGAACAATAATAATGGATCCATTCTCTAATTTTGTATTCTTTCTTTATTTTTATTTTGTAAAATTTTAGTTTTAAATACTTACAAAATTTAATAAAAATGCATAATCAAATCTAATTAAAAGATAAAACCTTTTTCACATAAAATGAAACATATTTACATAATTTTGATTTTCAAGTGATTTATATTTTTTTGAAAACGAAAATAATAGCCTATTTATATTAAAGAACCTAATTAACAATATTTATATCTAACTTATACATGTTCAAGGGTTGGGCTATTGGCCCAAACTCGAAGGCTAGCCTAGTTTTTGGGTAATTAGTTTGGCCAAAACATGTTTAGGCCTAAAAATTGAAGCTTGGTAAAATATGGATCGAGTTTGAGTTCATCATTTAAAGTTCAAGTTTGACACGAAAATTATAATTTTTGTACTATTTTTTATACTAATACATTTTTAATGACTTTAGAGTTTTTGTACAATTTAATTTGAGGTTTTATTTTTTAGATTTTAATTTTAAAATTTCAAGTTTTTGGTAGTCTTTTTATACGAATTTATTTGAACTTATTGTGTTATACTTGTTAATTATTTTGTGTTTTTAATATTTTATATTTTATTCTATACTTAAAAAATAATTGTATTTGAATAGACTTCGACAGGTTTGGGTTTATACATTGTGAGAAAAAATCGACTTGAAAAAAAAGAATTAGGCTTGAAAAATAGGGCTGAGCCAAGCTTGCAACCATGAACTCATGTTTAATTCCTTAATACCTTACCTAGGCTTGGCTCGAACCTAACTTAACCTAATTTATGAACGTCTCTAATCTAATTGTAGTCTCGAACATAAATTGGAGAGGGAATTAAGTGCATTTGATGAGTGATTTCGTTTTTTTTACTTCTAATAAATTATTTTCTCAAAAGACTATAGTTTGTTGTGTTAGGTTGACATAAAATTTAAAAAAATTCAAATTATATTAGTAATAATTTATAGAAAGTACTTTCTAGGATTGCTAATTAATATTTACTTCTATTTGGTTAAGTGCTAAGAAATTCTATCTTTAGTTTTAATAAGATTTAATTTATAATTTTGATTAAAATTTATAAATATAGGTTTTTATTATTAAAAAGAAAACTAAAGCGTTATTTTTTCTCCTTATTTTAAATAATTTTTTTTAATTCAAAGACCATATGATACTTTATTTTATTCTTAAAAATTTTAAAAGCTTTACTTTCTTTTAGTAAACATTATACACATGAGTAATCCTTTATAATAGTAGAAGATAAGAAGAAGAAAGAAGAGTAGAAGAAACAGAGAACTAAAGAATCTTTTTTCTTTACATTAAAAAAGCTTAACCCACAATGTATCAGTTTACAAGGTTACTTATAGTCTGATAGAACTTACTAACTTACAGTTGTGTTAGTTAGTACAGCTATGTTAGTTAGTATAACTAACATAACTATATGTCAGTTAGTTCTGTTAACATTCTCTTGCAAACCAAACTTCCTACTGTCAAGCTTTTAGCTTCTACTATTGCCATTATTCCCCTACAAACCAAACTTTCTATTATCCAGCTTGAAATCTTCAACATTATGAACTGTAAGCTTCGACTTGAGTCTTGAAAAGTTAGACATACATAATGGTTTTGTTAGAACATCTGCTATTTGGTCAAAAGCAGGAATATGACTCACTGTTAGCTACTTCTTCAGAACCTTCTCCCTAACAAAAAACATATCTAACTCCATGTATTTTATCCTAGCATTCTACACTGGATTAGCTAATAATGCCATAGTGGAAAGATTGTCACACTAGATATGAGGTCGAGTAGGAACAGTAACACCAATCTCAGTCAGTAAAGATTGAACCCATGTGACTTTAGCTGTGAGATTTGCAAAACTTCTAAACTCAGCTTTAGTACTTGACCTGGACACTGTATTCTTCTTCTTAGAACTCCAAGAAATAAGATTGGACCCCAAAAACACACAATGGCCTAAAGTAGAATGCTTGTCATCAAGATCAGTAGCCCAAACAACATCTGTATAACTAGAATTGGAGATGTTTGTAACAGAAAGCCATGGTACAGTGTCCCATAAAGATATTGAAAAATTCTTTTTACAACTTTCCAATGTGGCACCTTATTAATTGAAAAAGCAATTTCTAGTCTAGTAACAGTCACATATTGCAATGCTCCTACAACATTCCTATACTGTTTCACATCCTCTAGAGTTGAGCCTTCATGTGTTGAGAGCTTCAATGAACTAACCATTGAGTTGGCAAGGGTTTTGGCACCTGTCATATTAAACTTATGCAACAAATCTGTTATGTACTTAGACTGAGTGAGTAGAACACCAGTAGGAACTTGAAGAACTTCAATGCCAAGAAAAAAATGTAAAGAACCAAGGTCATTAAGTGAGAAAGCTTTGTCCGAACTATGAATAAAATGATCAACTTCAACAGATGAGCTACCAATAATCATAATATCATTAACATAGATAAAAACAAACAGTTTTTGAAGTTGCTGTTTGCTTAACAAATAAGGACTGATCAGACTTTGATGAAACAAAATCCCGCTAATGCAAAAAGGCCTGAAGCTTCTCATTTGTTGGTTGTTATTAAAGACCTCAAAGCTGTGAGATCTGAGGATTTCAGACATATTTTAATTATATAATATGAACTTGAAGTATAATTTATAGAGCTAAGTGAATTGTGGGAATGATAATTGGAGATTTATATGTTAAGTGTTTAAAATAAGTGTGAAGCTATGAGGACAGATCGATCTGGGAGAAGGAGAGATCGATCTGGTGAGTTAAAAATGACAAGGAAGGAGGAATTTAAGGAGCAGATCGATCTCCAATGGAAGAGGATCGATCTCCTTATGATTCTGTTTGAGAGAAGATCGATCTCATGAGGAAGAGATCGATCTCCAAATGCTTCTGTTTGGGAGAAGATCGATCTCCTCAAGGAGCAGATCGATCTCATAAAGCCATAAAGATATCGATCTCACCCCTCGACAGATCGATCTTCTAGGCATAAATTGCCCCAAATCGTCTCCAAATTCAAATGCAGATCGATCTCATCAAGAGCCAGATCGATCTCCTACCCTCAGTCTATATAAGGAACTCCTGTTTTTCTCCTGTAATTTCACTTTCTCTCTCTTCCAACCCCCATTTTTACCGAAACCTAGCTTTCTCACTCATCCAAAGCACCCATTTTCGTCCAAATCAGAAGTTGTGGCAAGAAGAAAAGTTGTTCCTCATCAAAGAGAGAACAACATACTTGAAAATCGTAAGACGGATTGAATCGAGGTAAGAGATAAGCTCTCCACAAGTTTTGGGTAATTTTTAAACTTCGATCCTTATATTTGAGATGATTTTGGTGATGATAGTTGTTGGCATTGTGTTGAAATAGCTGAAAAATGATTAGGGATTGATGAAATTACAATGTAGTTGGAGTGATGATGATATTTAGCAACTTTGGTAAATTTAGGAATTTTTGAGCTATAAATGGAGATTTAGACAATGTGGTGTATTAGCATAGATATTGTGGCATAGGAAATATAGAATGTTGAGGTGTTGTGAGCGAGATTGTGGTTTGTGATGGAGTTATGAGAATTGAGAAATTTGAGGAGTTATGAGCAATTATGTTCGATTTTGAGAATTGAGGTTGATGTGATAATGAGTATTGATGTTTTAACATCGTTTGGACAGCTCGGGAGTTTCAGAGTGGAATGTGAGACTAGTCCGTGATACGGGGGAAACGGTTGCACTATATGAGGTGCAAAGAGGTAAGGGAAAACTAAACCATTTGTGCATGTGTTTTGATGAATTATTGTAGCATGAACCATGATTTGAGAATACAAGCATGTTTGGTGTTGTGTTGTGTTGTGATATAATTGCACACGATTTTTATAGCCGGTTGGAGCCCATTATGTTATGAGTTTATAAGCTGAGTGTGAAATTGTTTTATAAACCTTTGAGTTGCGTGAAAAGTAAATTGGGCTCTACGTTAAGGCGATATTGAGATTTGAGAAAATGTGTGCGTGTTTTGCCGGTTGGAACTCGATTTTAATATGTTTTGTGTTGAGTACACAAATATTTTAAATGAGTTTTACGAGAGAAAACCATTATGAGTTCTACGTGAAGGCATAACGCTTTATAAGATAATGGCTAATGATTGAGACTTAGGCGTGTCATGTTGAATATACATCGGGCCTTGCTCTGGTAGCATGTAAGATCGATATAGTGGGATGCCTGGGAACCGACCTAGGGACCACAGGCCTTGTTCTGGTAATATGTAAGTTCGATTATTCCTCCGCTTTGGTAGCGTTGGGAGGCCTTGCTCTGGTAGCATGTAAGTCCGATATTCCTCTGTTTTGGTAACGATAGATGCTTCCGTTTTGGTAACGTGAGATGACCCCTATTCTGGTAACGCTGGGTGGCCTTGCTTTGGTAGCATGTAAGACCGAGAGAGTGGGCAGCCTGGGAACCGACCCAGGGACCACGTGATAGTGTGCATGAGGCGAGGCATTGCTCTGGTAGCATGTAAGGCCGGGCCTTGTTCTGGTAACATATAAGTCCAATATACCATGCATACGACCATATTGTCGACGTTCCCTCTATGCCTGGGATGCGCACCCAGAGGAGATTACATATTTGATGTGTCATGACGAGTTTTAATTAAGTTTTATGGCCTAGTCTCGTTTTACACATGAGTTGTGTTTTGTGACATTGTCACGTGCTATTTACTGAGGTGATTTTTATCACGTATTTTGAGAACAGCCATTATCGCATATATTTACACATGCTTGTGAGTGCTCGATATTGAGCCTTTTTACCTTCATGTTTTCACATGATTTATGAGTTATGAGATGATGATGTTTTGAGAATCTTTCATGCTACGATTTCAAACGAGCTTCATAAATAAATACATATTTGTGATATGTGATATGGTTTATATAACTGAGTTCCCTTACCCCCCCTTACTGAGCGATTTGGAAGCTCACTCTGTTTTCTTTTCCCCCCAGATCGCTTCAAGTGAAGTGAGTTCCTTGCGACGTACGGGTTAGAGGCTAGTGGAGGACTTGAGCTCCAGGCCGTATTTTGTGTATTAAGGTAGATATTTAATATTCATGTACCCAGACTAGAGTTATATTTACAGACACTTATTGTACAATGATGTACGGGATGTATTAGGATTAATTAACTTGGAATTGAGTAATGTATATGATACAATATATACTATATTATGATGAGATCCTGAGGCATGATAATTATGATGATGTATGACACTGCACAGGAATGCACCCTTAATTGTGAATTAATGAGTAAAAAGTTTTAAATTAGCCCTATTTTTCGCGCTTTCGGGGCGTCACAGAGTTTTCTTGGTATCAGAGCTTAGGGTGTTTAGTACTGTCAGTGTCGGTTAAGTGAAATAGAATACATCCCAAGTGTCTGTAATAGTCTGGTCATGAACTGAATCTGAGGATTGAGATTTCAATCGATTTTGATATGTACACGCAGGAGACGAGTTGAGATAGAGAATGAGTAAATGACGAGGTCGTTCGAGGAGGCAGGCAGAGTCCCCTCCGCCACCTGTCCCACAACCAGAGAGTCCTAACTCTCGATTTAATCGGATTGAGACCGATGTGAGGCAAGGTTTTGAGCAGATGGCAGCGTTATTCCCGCAACACTTTGGAGTTAATGCCTTGGGTACTACTCCTACACCACCACAAGGACCTCTCATACCCCCAATACCTCCCGTCACTCAGCCTGATGACAGAAGTATGGTCCGACTGAAGGACTTTTTGAAAATGAATCCACCTGCATTTAGGGGAAAGAAGGATCCTACAGAGGCTGAGGAGTGGTTGACGGAGTTGAGAGTTATATTCGACTATATGGGGTGCACCGATGCTGAGAGGGTCAGTATGAGTGCCTATATATTGAAAGGGAGAGCTCGAGATTGGTGGGGTACTACCCAGGGTATTTTGATGTCCCACCAGGATGTGATTGGTTGGGAAGAGTTTCAGATAGCCTTTAGAGCCCAATATGTACCACGAGCTGCCCAGAGAAGGAGGCAAGCAGAGTTTTTGAATTTAGTACAGGGTGACATGTCTGTAGATGATTACGAGAGCCGATTTACTGCTCTGCTGAGATATGATCCAGAGACTTTCAAGAATGAAGAGCTCCGCACAGAGAGATTTGTGTATGGATTGAAGCCCATCATCAGAGATCGATTGATTGGGTTGTGTATTACTGAGTTTGGAGATGCTCTGAGACGAGCACAAGAGATTGAGAGGGGAATTGAAATTGTACAGTCCCAGAATGAGTTCGGAGTAGTGATTAGGGACAAAGGCAAGAGGCCAGCGATGTCTCAAGCAGATGTTCGGAGAGGTTCCTTCAGGAGAGGAAGGATTGAGGTACAGACGGGCAGATTGGAAAGACCCAAAGCTTATCCTATTATCAAGGAGATCCCTCGATATGGCAGGCCGAAGATAAGGGTTTTTAGAGACTGTGGTAGATCGCATGAGGAAAGTTGTACTGGGTCGATCCGTGGATGTTTGAGATGTAGTGACATGGATCACAGAGTGAAGGACTGTCCTCAACCTCAGATACCACATGCTCCAGAGCCTACTAGACAGCAGCCTCAGAGAGTGAATCCCCAGAGACGGGCCACTGCTGTAGAGAAAGGGAAGAAACCTGTGGCACAGGGACGTGTGTTTGCCCTGGATAAGGAAACTGCGGACACTTCAGCAGAAACTATAAGAGGTACACTTTCTGTCTGTAATCATAAGGCTCATGTATTGATAGATCCAGGATCCACGCATTCGTTTATTTCAGAGCATTTTGCATGTAGTTTAAATTTGAAGTTTGAACCTCTAGAGTATGTACTACATGTAAATACCCCTATGCGTGAATCCCAGAGAACTGAGTTAATCTGTAGAGGATGTGAAATAAAGGTGGGAGATAAAGTGATGTTAGCAGATCTAATCATGTTGAATATACATGGGTTTGATGTAATTCTGGGGATGGATTGGTTGGCAACCAATCGAGTGAGTTTAGACTGCTACACTAAGATTGTAACTTTCTCACTACCTGAACCTTAAACTGTACGGTTGAGATATTGAGGAAATGAATATGTGGAATTCTAGTAAGTAATTTGAAGATTTTAATATTGTTTTTGAGAGTATTAAATATGATTGTTTATGTGAAGGTTACGAAACACTCATCTCAGACGATGAGCGGGAACATCCGAGGATTGAGGATATACCTGTGGTGTGTGAATTCCCGGATGTTTTCCTAGATGAGCTGCTAGGTTTACCACCAGAGAGAGAGCTGGAGTTTACCATTGATTTAGTACCAGATAATCAGCCGATCTCTAAACCTCCCTACAGGATGGTATTAGTGGAACTTGAGGAATTGAAAAGACAACTACAGGAGTTATTGGATCAAGGGTTCATTAGGCCCAGTGTTTCACCGTGGGGAGCACCGATTTTATTTGTCAAGAAGAAGGATGGTAGTCTCAGATTATGCGTAGACTACCGACTGTTGAATAAAGCCACGGTGAAGAATAAATATCCACTGCCCAGGATTGATGATCTACTTGATCAACTAAGAGGGGCCTCAGTCTTTTCTAAGATTGATTTGAGATCGGGCTATCACCAATTGAGGATCAAGGAAGAAGATATTCCCAAGACGGCCTTCAGGACAAGGTATGGCCATTATGAATTTCTGGTGATGTCCTTTGGATTGACGAACGCCCCTGCTGCATTTATGAGGTTGATGAACGAAGTGTTCAGAAACTATCTGGATAAATTTGTGATAGTCTTTATTGATGATATCCTGGTATACTCTCGGTCGTATGAGGAGTATGCACAGCATTTGTGGTTAGTACTTCAGATACTCCGAGATAAGCAATTATACGGAAAGCTTAGTAAGTGTGAGTTTTGACTGAATCAGATAGCTTTCCTTGGTCATATAGTCTCAGAGGAAGGAGTATCAGTGGATCCAAGTAAAGTAGCTGTTGTGCATTGTTGGGAGAGACCGAGGACAATTACTGAGGTGCGAAGCTTCCTTGGTTTGGCAGGGTATTACAGAAGATTTGTGGAAGGATTTTCACGGATTGTCGCTCCTTTGACTAAACTCACGCGTAAGGAGACTCCGTTCATATTGACTGATCAATGTGAGCTCAGTTTTCAGGAGTTAAAAAGGAGATTGACAGCGGCACCTATGTTAACTATTCCTGAGGGATCAGGAGGATTTTCGGTGTATAGTGATGCATCTCATCAAGGATTGGGGTGTGTGCTTATACAGCACGGAAGAGTGGTCGCATATGGATCGCGACAGTTGAAAGACCATGAGCGGAATTACCCCATGCATGATTTGGAGTTAGCTGCTGTGGTATTTGCTTTGAAGATCTGGCGACACTACTTATATGGGGAAAGATTCCGGATCTTCACTGATCATAAGAGTTTGAGATATCTCTTTGATCAGAAAGAGTTTAACATAAGACAAAGGAGATGGATGGAACTTCTTAAGGATTATGACTGCGAGATTTTATACCATCCGGGTAACGCGTATGTAGTTGCTGATGCCCTGAGCAGGAAGAGTATGATATCTGCTATGATGATCAGGGAATGGGATTTACTGGAGCAGTTCGTCGAACTTCGGATCAGAGTTAAAGAGGTAGAGATTGGATTTTTGGCTAGCTTGCGGATAGAGCCCAGGATCATGGATCAGATTAGAACTGGGCAGTGCAATGATCAGAGGTTGATAGATATGGTTAGCCAAGCTGAACAGAGTTCGCAGTCGGATCTCACAGTCAGTGGGGATGGATTGTTGAGATTCAGAGGACGAATTTGTGTACCGGACGATGATACCCTGAAGAGACAAATACTGAGAGAATCTCACTGCTCGTGATACACCATGCACCCAGGGAGTACTAAGATGTACCGAGACTTGAGAAAGGTGTATTGGTGGAGTGGTATGAAGCGAGACGTGGCAGAGTATGTGGCCAGGTGTTTAGTATGCCAGCAAGTGAAAGCTGAGCATCGGAAGCCTGGAGGACTACTACAGCCCTTACCTGTACCTACATGAAAATGGGAGCATGTCACTATGGACTTTATTATGGGTTTACCGAGGACCCGAAGAGGTCGTGACGCTATATGGGTTATAGTGGATAGACTGACCAAGAGTGCCCACTTCCTTGCCATCAAGAGCACAGATACTGTGGATGCCTTAGCTAAGCTGTATGTCAGCGAGATAGCTAGATTACATGGGGCTCCAGTGAGTATTACTTCTGATAGAGATTCCCGGTTTACTTCCAGATTTTGGACCCAGTTTCAGGAGTCCATGGGATCTCGATTGAGTTTTAGTACCGCCTATCATCCTCAGACAGATGGTCAATCAGAGAGGACTATTCAGACCCTGGAGGATATGTTGAGGGCGTGTACGATGGATTTTAAGGGATCATGGGATGATCACCTGCCCCTAGCAGAGTTTGCGTATAATAACAGCTATCATGCAAGTATTAGAATGACACCCTTTGAGGCTCTATATGGTAGGAGGTGTAGATCCCCTGTAGCTTGGGAAGAAGTCGGTGACAGAAAGATAAATGCTCTCGAGCTTGTTGAGCAAGCTGTACAGAGTGTGAAACTCATATGTGAGAGGCTACGAGCTGCACAAAGTAGACTAAAAAGCTACGTAAATGTGCGTAGATGGCCACTTGAGTTTGATGTTGGTGATGCAGTATTTCTGAAAGTATCACCGAGTAAGGGTATCATGCGATTTGGGAAGAAAGGAAAATTGAGTCCTCGATACATAGGACCATTCGGGATTCTTGAGAGAGTGGGAGAGGTAGCCTACAGATTGGCATTACCCCCACAGATGTCCGAAATACACAATGTTTTTCATGTGTCTATGTTGAGGAAGTACCACCCGGACCCTTCTCATGTTATAGAGTATGACGAGATGGACATACAGGAGGACATGAGCTACACTGAGGAACCCGTCCGGATTCTCGATAGAAAGGAGAAGGTACTGAGAACCAAGAGCATCCCATTAGTGAAAGTTTTGTGAAAACATCACTCAATGAAAGAGGCAACGTGGGAACTAGAGAACCTCATGAAGGAGAAATACCCCCATCTCTTTGACTAGTTGAGTTGAATTTGGAGGACCAAATTCTTTTAAGGTGGGGAGGATGTGAGATCTGAGGATTTCAGACATTTTAATTATGTAACATGAACTTGAAGTATAATTTATAGAGCTAAGTGAATTGTGGGAATGATAATTGGAGATTTATATGTTAAGTGTTTAAAATAAGTGTGAAGCTATGAGGACAGATCGATCTGGGAGAAGGAGAGATCGATCTGGTGAGTTAAAAATGACAAGGAAGGAGGAATTTAAGGAGCAGATCGATCTCCAATGGAAAAGGATCGATCTCCTTATAATTCTGTTTGAGAGAAGATCGATCTCATGAGGAAGAGATCGATCTCCAAATGCTTCTGTTTGGGAGAAGATCGATCTCCTCAAGGAGCAGATCGATCTCATAAAGCCATAAAGAGATCGATCTCACCCCTCGACAGATCGATCTCCTAGGCATAAATTGCCCCAAATCGTCCCCAAATTCAAATGCAGATCGATCTCATCAAGAGCCAGATCGATCTCCTACCCTCAGTCTATATAAGGAACTCCTGTTTTTCTCCTGCAATTTCACTTTCTCTCTCTTTTAACCCCCATTTTTACCGAAACCTAGCTTTCTCACTCATCCAAAGCACCCATTTTCGTCCAAATCAGAAGTTGTGGCAAGAAGGAAAGTTGTTCCTCATCAAAGAGAGAACAACATACTTGGAAATCGTAAGACGGATTGAATCGAGGCAAGAGATAAGCTCTCCACAAGTTTTGGGTAATTTCTAAACTTCGATCCTTATATTTGAGATGATTTTGGTGATGATAGTTGTTAGCATTGTGTTGAAATAGCTGAAAAATGATTAGGGATTGATGAAATTACAATGTAGTTGGAGTGATGATGATATTTAGCAACTTTGGTAAATTTATGAATTTTTGAGCTATAAATGGAGATTTAGACAATGTGGTGTATTAGCATAGATATTGTGGCATAGGAAATATAGAATGTTGAGGTGTTGTGAGCGAGATTGTGGTTTGTGATGGAGTTATGAGAATTGAGAAATTTGAGGAGTTATGAGCAATTATGCTCGATTTTGAGAATTGAGGTTGATGTGATAATGAGTATTGATGTTTTAACATCGTTTGGACAGCTCGGGAGTTCCAGAGTAGAATGCGAGACTAGTCCGTGATACGGGGGAAACGGTTGCACTATACGAGGTGCAAAGAGGTAAGAAAAAACTAAACCATTTGTGTATGTGTTTTGATGAATTATTGTAGCATGAACCATGATTTGAGAATACAAGCATGTTTGGTGTTGTGTTGTGATATAATTGCACATGATTTTTATAGCCGGTTGGAGCCCATTATTTTATGAGTTTATAAGCTAAGTGTGAAATTGCTTTATAAACCTTTGAGTTGCGTGAAAAGTAAATTGGGCTCTACGTTAAGGCGATATTGAGATTTGAGAAAATGTGTACGTGTTTTGCCGGTTGGAACTCGGTTTTAATATGTTTTGTGTTGAGTATACAAATGTTTTAAATGAGTTTTACGAGAAAAAACCATTATGAGTTCTACGTGAAGGCATAACGCTTTATAAGATAATGGCTAATGATTGAGACTTAGGCGTGTCATGTTGAATACACATCGGGCCTTGCTCTGGTAGCATGTAAGACCGATATAGTGGGACGCCTGGGAACCGACCCAGGGACCACAGGCCTTGTTCTGGTAACATGTAAGTCCGATTATTCCTCCGCTTTGGTAGCGTTGGGAGGCCTTGCTCTGGTAGCATGTAAGTCCGATATTCCTCCATTTTGGTAACGAGAGATGCCTCCGTTTGGTAACGAGAGATGCCTCCGTTTTGGTAACGTGAGATGACCCCCGTTCTGGTAACGCTGGGTGGCCTTGCTTTGATAGTATGTAAGACCGAGAGAGTAGGCCGCCTGGGTACCGACCCAGGGACCACGTGATAGTGTGCATTAGGCGAGGCATTACTCTGGTAGCATGTAAGGTCTGGCCTTGTTCTGGTAACATATAAGTCCAATATACCATGCATACGACCATATTGTCGATGTTCCCTCTATGCCTGGGATGCGCACCCAGAGGAGATTACATATTTGATGTGCCATGACGAGTTTTAATTGAGTTTTATGGCCTAGTCTCGTTTTACACATGAGTTGTGTTTTGTGACCTTATCACGTGCTATTTACTGAGGTGATTTTTATCACGTATTTTGAGAACAGCCATTATCGCATATATTTACACATGCTTGTGAGTGCTCGATATTGAGCCTTTTTACCTTCATGTTTTCACATGATTTATGAGTTATGAGATGATGATGTTTTGAGAATCTTTCATGCTACGATTTCAAATAAGCTTCATAAATAAATACTTATTTATGATGTGTGATATGGTTTATATAACTGAGTTCCCTTACCCCCCTTACTGAGCGATTTGGAAGCTCACCCTGTTTTCTTTTCCCCTCAGATCGCTTCAAGTGAAGTGAGTTCCCTGCGACGTACGGGTTAGAGGCTAGTGGAGGACTTGAGCTCCAAGCCGTATTTTGTGCATTGAGGTAGATATTTAATATTCATGAACCCAGACTAGAGTTATATTTACAGACACTTACTGTACAATGATGTATGAGATGTATTAGGATTAATTAACTTGGAATTGAGTAATGTATATGATAAAATATATACTATATTATGATGAGATCCTGAGGCATGATAATTATGATGATGTATGACACTGCACAGGAATGCACCATTGATTGTGAATTAATGAGTAAAAAGTTTTAAATTAGCCATATTTTCCGCGTTTTCGGGGCGTCACAAAAGCTAGGTGGCTACTACATATACACTTCCTTATTTAGAGAGCCATTCAAAAACGCTTTGTTGACATCTACTTGTCTAATGCACCATCCTTTTGAAAGAGCAAGAGTAAGTATAATCTTGATTATGGCTGACTTCATAAGAAGGCTAAAAGTCTCTCCAAAATCTATCTCAGGTTGCTGAAGGTATCCTTTAGCAACAATTTTGATTGTGGCTGAAGGCTAAAAGTCTCTCCAAAATCTATCTCAAGTTGCTGAAGGTATCCTTCAGCAACAAGCCGAGCCTTGTATATAGCAATGGTTCTATCTGCATTCTTTTTTAACTTAAAAATCCATTTACAACCTACCACAGATCTGTTTAAAGGGCACGGCACCAAAGACCATGTTTTATTCTTCAACAATGCATTATACTCAGCATGTGCAGCCTCAATCCATTGCTTATGCTTAAGAGCCTCAGTGATAGTAGTTGGTTCATGTGTATCCAGATAAGTGAGGTAGACTTTGGGTTTGAAATCCCACTTTTAGATTTAGTTATCATAGGATGTTGATTAGCCCCTAAGTTAGGAGGTGGTCCTAAGATAGAGTTTGGTCATTGACTGAAGTGATTGTAGAAGAATGAGACATAGGAGATTGAAATGAGGCAATACGAGGAACAAAGAAGTTAGAAGTAAACTGACTATAATGCATTCAGTTAATTGAAACTTGACCTGACTGAGATGAACTTTCATGCCAACCAGAAGAAACTTGAAAAGACTGAATTTTTTTTTTTAAGAATTATAGGAGGATAAGACAAAAAAAGTGGAATCAGAGTGAAGTGTTGCAGGAACTGTAATAGAGAAAAGATCAGTATAAGGAAATTGAATTTCATTAAAAACAACTTGCCTAGAGATAAAAGGATTACCGTTCTTGTCTAGGCATTTATAACCTTTGTGATTTGAGCTGTAACCTAAAAATACACATGGTGAAGATCTAAATTCAAGTTTATGATTATTATATGGTCTAAGATATAGAAAACATAAATAGCCAAAAAATTTTAGAATTGAATAATCTGGCTGTGCCTTGTAAAGTACTTCATAAGGTGACTTGAAATGAAGAACAAAACTTGGTAGTATATGTGAGACCCCGTATAGGTTTAACCCTATATATATATATATATATATATATATATATATATATATATATATATATATATATATATATATATATAAATATATATGTAAATGAATTCATAAGTATGGTGATATACTTGTAATGTGAATTATATGTAATGTAAGTCCATAAGTTTAAGGTACACACATGTAATAGGAGTTGTGATTATACGTACAAGTTACGTTATATATGAATATGAAGAAATGGACTTAAACATGAGAAGAATGTGAGTGAAATGGAATATGAGTAGTGTGATAAAATGGAAGGAAGAATTGCATAAGTTGTGCACTTCCATTTGGTTTATATTAAGTACTTTTGGGTATACAAAGATTTCACACGAGTTTTAATAAGTATGAAGTATTAATGGGTGCCATTTTCAAGTCTCAAAGGTGATCAGATGGAAAAATGACTAAGGCGATAAATTGAGGTATTGTTGGTATGTGTTGCAGCAGAAAAACTACAGAAAATCTAAAAATATGAAGGTCAGTTCGATCTCATAGGATGAGAAATCGATCTGGAAGAGTCAGAATGCTCTTATTTGAGCAATGATATAGGGCAGATCGATCTCCAAGGGAGCAAGATCAATCTCCAAAACATTCTGTAAAATACAGATCGATCCTTAAGGGAACAGACCGATCTCCTTAGCTCTCTGTTTGGAGTAGATCGATCTCAAGCTTCGACAGATTGATCTCATGCTTAAAATGTCGTGAAAAAGAGGGATTTAAAGGGACCAGATCGATCTCCTCCTAGAGCAGATCGATCTCATCAAGCCAATTCTATAAATAGGAGCAGTGAATCTGCAGATTCCGAAAAAACACTTCACCCTTTTCATTTCAACTCAAAAACCTAGCTTTCTCACTCCTAAATCCAGCCATTTTCAGTAAGATTTGAGGGAAAGCTATTAGAGACAAAGTTGTTCATATCAAAGAGAAGAACAACATAGTTGGGAGGCATTTTCCCTATTTGTTGGATTTAAGGAACAAGGTGCATTTCTATTGGAACAAGGAGGAAATCAAGCTAGGTGAGTTTCTAATGCAAATACCTAAGTATATTTGTTTGGATATTAATGTGGGAAATGATTAATATGCATAGAAATGATAGAAACTACCTAGAAAGTAAAGAATCCACCATAACCTAGAAATAGTCTAGTGTGAGAAAGTGAAATGTAGGAGTATTAATGATGAATGAGTTATCTTAAGAGGATGATTGTGTTGTGGGTATGATTTGGATGTGCTGATATTAGAATAAATTGTGAGATTTACCACAATGGGTGAAATGTATATTTAAGGCATTGGATAAATGCTTAGTTGAACAAGAGTTAGAAACGTTAACTCAAGTGCTTGATGGATGAATTGCAGTTCCTGACGATACACCGGAGCAAATCGAGATAAAAACATGAGAAGCATAAAGGAGGAGAGTCGCACTCAAGTAAATCGAGGTAAGGGACCCTGTGTTAGCTATAAACATGTTCGTGCGTATTTTACGGTAATTTCGTAGATATAATGCTAGAATTAGTACGATACTACGATTCTATGAAATGATATGGAAGCATTAAATGTACTATGATATATATATATATATATGTATTGAGAAATGGGATGGGGTAAGGAAATAACATGATATGCATGTTTTCAATGTTTTTCTCAATTTTTGTATCGATATTGGTGATTAAGAAATGATGATGATAGGTTGGCTAATTTTACATGTTTTAGCATGAAAAAGCATGCTGCATAAATAAACATGTTTTGAGTTTTAAAAAGAGAAAATAGTCACCTATCGGATTTGAGATGAGATTGGTGTTAAAGCTCTAAGCTCATACCCGTTTTAATGACTTGACTATGTGCTGGGGTGTTAGCTCGCACATGTTTCTATGCTTTTGATGTGCCGTACTGGAGTTTAACTCGCATGATGATTTTGGGAAAGTGTTGGAGCTTGCTCATACCTGTTTTTACTGAGTTGAGGCAAACCTAGGGGTTCGAGACCCAAAGGGATGCCAGCCGACGGCCTTTAAATGGGCTGGGCCTTGACATAAATCGTACCGCACTGGAGCTTACGATGACTGTGTATCACGCTGCTTGCTCGCCTGGTATATGAGACATGGTTCAGGATGCAAAGTCCATCGGAGTTGGAGTATGGACTTGGGTCCACGGTCGTACGTAGTACTGTGTAGTTGTCCGTTGGTATACTATGTACCGTGCTGGGTGCACGCGAGTACGAGTATCGCGTAGATGACACATGGTGTACCTTATACCGTGAGTATATAAGGAGATGAGGTTGATTGAGATGAGCCGGAGGGTAAGACTGACCCATCCCCCTTCAGGCGAAGTGATGCCATGTGCACACCTGATCAGTGAGACCTAAGATCACTGACTATGGCCATATGTCGTGGATATTTGATTGTCAAAAATTTCATGCCTGTCTCAGAGATTCGAGGAAACAGAGACAATCTCAGAAAAGAAAGAGATTTGAGGAAAAAAAAAGAAATGATTGAGACAAGAAAAAGATTCTTGTGTATTTGATAAATCTCTGATTTAAACACTTGTGCCGCGAGGGCATTGTTTTATAAATCATGTTTTAAAATGGAAGCATGACATATATGATTTACATGAAGATACAAATGAGAAATGTATGTTTAAAAGCATTTTCGTATAATATTTTCATTTATAATGAAAACATAGTTTTGGTTTATACATGCATGAGCTATGTAGATAGTACGATATCTACCTGCTAGCATTCATTTCCTTACTAAGCTGTGGTTTGCTCATCCCACTATTTCCCTCCTCCAGGTACTGAGAAGTAGGAGAGCGGTGGTCTCTAGATTCCTTTTTGAGTTGGACAGCTCCCATCAATTGTAAATGTATAATAACAGTATACACAAGAGCATTTTGTATCTAGTATCTTGTATCACACAGTTATACCTAAGAAATGTAATAGTTTTATAGGGATGTTATGTAAAGATATTATTATACAATCAATTTTGTATATTTATACACACTTGGGAGTGTGAATTAAATTTTAAATATTTTCGCTGTAAATTCAAGGAACTTAAGTAATTGCATCGCCTCACAGCCCAACCGTAGTAGCGTAAGTATGGATAAAGGACATCGGAAGTGGGGTGTGACAGTATATTTATAAGATATACTGCAGCAAAAAAGGATTCTGACCAAAATTTAAAGGGTAATGAAGCTTAAGATAGTAAGGTTAACCCTGTTTCAACAATGTGCCTATGCTTGAAACCATTACCAGACAAAAAAAGGTGTTGGACCCCAAATATTTGCTTCTATGAGTTGCAATAGAGAAGTATAAGAAGTGGTGGGCAAAGAAAAAAAAGGAAGTTTGTGGCTTTTAGCTTGTTGACAATGAGTACACAAAAATGTTTTTTTGCTTTTATTAGAAATATTACAAATGGATAGAACTTTGGAAACAATACTAGAGTGTGGATGGCCTAGGCACTTATGCCACAATACAAAGGAATCTATTGAAGAAACAGAATGTGGTATATTAGAGTTTGAAACAGAATATAAAGGAGAAATTTGGGACATTAATGTTGCTTTCTGATTTGAAATGACTGCTACAGTAGACTTATCAATAACAACATTAAATTTGTATAACCCTTCATTAAGTCTCCTTTGAAGAAGAATTTCTTTGATAAGAGGATCCTTCACAAAACACATATCAGAAAGAAACTCAATGAATACTTTATTATCTTGACAAAACTGAGACACTGACAAAAAAATTTCAGTAATTTGAGGAACATGAAGGATAATATTAAGCTGTAAGGATTTGATTAAGTTTGAATGGAAAAATGACCAACACCTACTATGTTAATACCAACACCATTTCCCATTTGAAGCTTACCTACACCATGATAGCTAGATCTAATATTAAGATTCTCAAGAGTATTAGTCACATTGTTGGTTACACCAAAATCTGAGTACCAGGAAGAGTCCATGATAGTACTAGGTGTGGCTATCATAGCCTTTGCAATGTGAGCTTGCTGTACAACCGAACCTGTACCATGACTTGTAGACCTTGAGCTAAAAGAGGAATCACTGAGATCAAAGTTAAAAGATATATCAAACTCGTGGTAGCACTTATGTATTGTATGCCCAATTTTACCACAAAGCTGGCAATGTGGTTTAGAATTGCTAAAAACTGGACCTCTAAACTCACCTCTGCCTCTGAATTGCCTTCCACCAAAACTTTTTCTCAGTTGAACAACCATATTAGCAGTAGGCATTTTTTTAGAATTGAATGATTTTGCAAATTTTTAGACTCAGTTTCAAACAGCAAGGCTGATGTTGCTTTCCATGTAGATGGCTCATTTTGAGTAGAAATTATAGCAACTATAACTTCATATTCTGACCCTAATCCAGACAATGCAGTCTGAATAAGCTCGCTATCTTCCATCTTACAACCACAAGATTGTAAGGTATCCCACACAGATTTCAACCTGACTAGATAATACTTCATGCTAAAAGAGTCTTTCTTGAAGTTTTGCAACTGTCTTTTTAATTACATTATCTTTACATCTGTTTAAGAAGTAAAATATTCTTCGATTGATTCCCATAGTTCTTTGGTAGTATCACAACCAACAAGACTAAGTAAAGCTTGACTGGTGATAGAAGAAAGAATCCAAAAAACTAGTAATTGATCTTGCCTATTATGTAATTCAAATTCAAGTGTACCTTTAGAAAGGATTCTTTGAGTGCCATCAATGAATCCTTTTAAGCCATAACCTTTGAGATTTGCTAGAACTTGTTGTTTTCACAAAAGAAAATTATCATCATCTAACTTCACATTAACAATTTGTATACCTGGATTGATGACAGAAGAAGAGATTGAGTCTTTAGAAGTTGCCAAACTAGCCTCCATTATTAGCTCTGATACCATGTAAACATTATACACATGAGTAATCCTTTATAACAAAAGAAGATAAGAAGAAGAAAGAAGAGAAGAAGGAAGAGAGAATCGAAGAATCTTATTTTTTGTATTAGAAAAGTTTAACCCATAATGTATCAGTTTACAAGGTTATTTATTGTAAGACCTGTAAATTCCTATGTAACGTGTATGATTTCAGAATGTACAGACAAGTTACATTATATATGAGTCACGGGTAATGAATGTTTTTAAGCTCCAAGTGTGAATGAAATGTAAAATGAGTAAAGAAGCAAATAAATGAGAGTTTAACTTTGGAAATCTAGGAAAACTGCAATTGGAATGTTGCAGAACACAGGGCAGATCGATCTCATTGCAATGAGAGATCGATCCCTTACTCAAGCAGATCGATCTCCTCCCATAGGCAGATCGATCTCAATTTGTCTCGGCCAGGAGCAGATCGATCTCATCCCTATGACAGATCGATCTCTAAAGCATTCTGCCTGAACCAGATCGATCTGATGCTATAAGCAGATCGATCTCCTGCCTGCAATTGTCGAAATTTTGGAGGAATTTAAGGGAAGATCAATCTTCACCCCTTGGAGATTGATCTCATAATGTCAAATCTATAAAAGCTCGACAATCCGTGCCTTTTTCCTCAAACATTCACAACTCCTCCATTTTACCCAAGAAAAACCTAGTTTCTCACTCTAGAATACCACCCTTTCCAAAAGGATTTGAGAAAAAGGCTATTTGAGTAAAGTTATTCATTGTGAGGAGGAGAACAACATATATTGGAATCAACATTTAACTTGAAGAAGCAAGAGGTTTTCCAATTTTGGGCAAGAGAAAAGTCAAGTTAGGTGAGTTTTCATTACACCAACTCTAAGTATGTTTATTTAGATGTTGGTAGGAGTTGATTGGTGTATATATTGTTGGTTGGAACTACCTGAATATGATGAACTAACCATAGTCAAAAATGGGTTTAGTGTAAGAAAGTGAACTATGGATTGAATTAATGAAGGGATGAATGTACTAAGGTGATGGTGATGTTATATACATGATTGTAAGATGGTTTGGTGTGATTAACTAATGGAATTTGATGGAGTCAAGAAAGTGTATACCTAGGGTGTTTGAGAAAATTCATGAATAGAGGTATGAAGTAGAGGTTTAATGAGCAATTATTGATGTTTTGACGTTATTTGGACAGCTCGAGAATTTGACTCACGAGTCGGAGCTAGTCCATGAAACGGGAATACTGCACCCCCCAAAGGTGCAAGAGGTAAGGGATGCAACCTTTTGTGCATGTGTATTTTCTTACTAATGAGAGTGCTTTGGTAGCATAAAATGAGTTTACAAATGAGCATACTTCTTGAGAAAAGTGTTTTGATTTGAGATTTATTACATGAGTGTATGTTTTGCCGGTTTGAACTCGGTTTTGTGATTTGAGTTATTTATGAGCAAATATATCTTTCTATTTAAAAGAGATTTATAAGCAAAACTATCATGAACTCTACGTGAAGGCCAAACTATTTTCTACATAATAATGACATGTGATTTTTGAGACTAGAGGTTTGTCATGAAACTTACACATCGGTCGATACCTCCACTTCGGTTGACGCCGAGACTTTGCAAGGCCCGAGTCTTACCATGCCTCCATTTTGATAACGTGAGACGATTTCTCTCTTTTTGAGGATGCCCTCGTTGAGGATGATGTGATGTGATGATTTCATTCATGACTTTTATACTATGCCTAATCTCCATAATTATTTTTGAGATATTACGTATTTGTGAAATGAGATAATGGTGTTTGATAAACTGTGATTTTAGTCACGTATTTATAATCATGTGAATTATGTCATTATTCCATTTATGCTTTAATGATGATTTTAAAGCTCATGTGCACTCCTTACTGAGCGAAGTTGAAAGCTCACCCTCTCTTTTCCTCCTCCCACAGATTACTTATAGTGAGTGATAGTACTTGCTGCGTACATGACATAAGTTGGTGGACGAGACTCTCCACAAGCTATTGCTTGTACACATGAGAGGTATAATTCAATTCATTTTGTAACCCAGACAATTATGTAATACAGACACTTCTATTTAAGTGACGTTGGAATGTAATCAAAATGGTATGTGTATAACAAGTGGATTTCTTTTGATATAATATTAATTGGTTAAGAGATTGTGGATGTTTGAATGATCCTCGGGGTAATTATTTGACGTGGTTAACTGGCATTGTATAGGAATGCAACCCGAGTAGGAAGTTTAAATCTAAGAAAAATTTTAAATTAACCATATTTTTTGCGTTTTTGGACTGTCACATTTATAATTTGATAGAATTAACGAATTTATAGTTGTGTTAGTTAGTACAGCTGTGTTAGTTAGTATAACTAACATAACTATATATCATGTAGTTCTATTAACACTTTTCAATAAATAAATTTTAACATGATAATAAATAGTAATAATTTTAATTTTATATCTATTATCTTAATTTGTAATTCTTTCTTATTTTATGTAAAAATTAATGATAGGACTATTATGAAACAATTTAAAGGTTAAGGATCAAAATAAAACCTATATGAAAGATTTGAGATTACAAATGCACTTTACCCCTAAGAAAGCATTGGAATTTGCTAAGATATAAGTTTATCAAATATTGAGTTGAAAAGGGATGCTCTAAGAGTGCTTAACAGTTAATATATTGGCAAAAAAAAAAAAAAAGATTTATTTGTGATTTGTGATATTAAGGTAAAGGCTATGATAAGAATGAAGTCTATTCATAGTTTTGAACCCAAAAGAACAAGCCTTTACATGGTTGTTCCATTAAGCATACTTAAATAGCTGGTAATCGAGCAGCATATGTACTGGCTAAATTTGGCTTAGGCTGTAACCAAGATATCACTAGGCTGAGGAGTTTCCCATTTTTATTGAAAGTGTGATAGAATCAGATGCTGATTTTATGAATTAGAAGTTTTAGAAATTTATTTTTAAAAAAATCCATGTAAAATATTATCTTTTCATCAAAAGTTTTGGCTCTTATGCATGGGTTTATACAAGATTATAGGTAAAAAAAAATAAAAAATAAAATAAAAACTGACTAGTGATTAAAAAAATTATAGCATACTATAAAACTTCCATTGAAATCCAGAAAAAATTTCATCCTAATCTTCAATTAAAAAATTACCACATCGAACGGCACCCTTTTAAAGCGGGGTTTGGCGCCATCACGCTCTCATAAAACGTCCAGTAAACCGTCTAAGATTCTTCTGACTCTCATCGGCCATAGCCAACGATGGAAATCGAAAGACCACGATCGTAACAACATTAAAAAAAAAAAAGACTCGACGACAATGGCGGATGTAATTTCGTTGATGGACATCGACGAAGACGACAATAGCCAGAAACAAAATTTCTCTCAGAAGCTAAGCAAAGGCAAAAGCGTCGTCACGGGCGCCTATACCAGAGCCACTCCCTGAGTCGAGAAATACCGCCCTCGGTCCCTCGCCGACGTCGCCGCACACCGCGACATCGTCGACACCAGTAATTCTTTCCTCTAACCCTCCTAGTATTTTTATAATATATTTATTCCCCCTTAATTTGTTTGTGTTTTTTCCTGTTTCACCCTAACTATAGGGGTAAAGAAAAGAAAGGAATTCCTGGAAATGGAGGAAAAAAGATTAGTTCGAAATTTCAAACTTTTCTTATTTCCATATCATTTTCATTGTTAATTGGAAATAAGTAGTGATTTTTTAGGTTAATAAAAAAATCTTGCTTCGTTACTAAATTTAAGGAAACTGGATGATCTTTCTACAACATCTTATAACAAATTATTTACTCGTACTTTTTTTTTGTTTAAATTAGTTGATAGGCTTACGAGCGAGAACAGATTGCCCCATCTTCTGTTGTATGGTCTTCCAGGAACAGGCAAAACATCCACCATTCTGGCTGTGGCAAGGAAGCTTTATGGAGCACAGTATCATAATATGATTCTCGAGCTGAATGCTTCAGATGATAGAGGCATTGATGTTGTTAGGCAACAGATCCAAGATTTTGCTAGCACTCAAAGCTTCTCGTTTGGGTAATTCTTTTTATTTTGCGCAATTAATTTACTTCATTATTGCTTATATAATAACGCATCAGTGTGACATTCTCCAGCGTAGCAGTTCATAATTTGCGGCTGCATAAAAAGCTTGTAGTTGTTGTTTTTATTTAGGTATCATCTTTTGTTTCTGCTGAACACTATTGTGGGCATTTGCAACTGTCTTTTTCATAATTGTCTCTGTTTTAATTTTAACAGAGTTTTAGACTGTTTTGCATGCGTGCCAAAGAGAGGGGAGGGTGAGTGTTCTTTGTGGGTTTTGGACTTCTGTATGGCATTTTGTGATAATTTATATGTTTGTGACTGTGTTATATGACCTTTAGGCTTGCATAAATGCTTTGTAAAGGTAACTTATAGAATATTGACGTTGAGGTTTCACAGGGCGAAGTCATCTGTAAAGTTGCTACTACTTGATGAGTCAGATGCTATGACAAAGGATGCACAATTTGCACTGCGTAGAGGTATAAAGTGTTCTCAAACAACTTTATCTCGTTAAGTGATTATTACCTTTTGTTATGCCTATATTTTTAATGATTGTCTGCAGTTATTGAGAAATACACAAAGAATACTAGGTTTGCACTGATCTGTAATCATGTCAACAGGATCATTCCGGCACTACAGTCCAGATGTACTCGGTTCTGTTTTGCACCTTTTGATCCTATTCATGTCACTGAGCGACTTAAACATGTTATAAAGGCTGAAAGGCAAGTAATATGTTTCCTTTTGTCATTCATTTATGTTGCACCAACTTTGGGTTGGAGTGGAATGTATTTAATTTAAGTGCTCTTCTATGTGGTTCAGGGTGGTGGGAGTAAGTTTTATGTTGGTTCTAATCAGCTAAAAAATCCATAAATTATAGATTTCAACTATAATTCTTTCAGAACTTGTTAAAAGTTGTCTTCTTAGAACACTATATTCTCAATGTTTCGCTTGTTAAGATTTGACAACTTACTTTGACTGAATTCAGAGACATCTGAAAATTTTCTTCTTATAATACTATATTCCCTGGTATATTACTTAGATTTGACTGCTTATGGTAAGATGATCGTTATCTTATTTCAACAATAGGGCTGCAGATGAGCTGGGTTGCCCATTAGCTGATGGAGTTTGGCTCTGATTGGCTTGAGCTTTTTTCTAGATAAGCTCAGTTTGAGCCTGCATCAATTTCCATTTAATTAATGAAGTCCGACACTAGCCTTATATAAGCTTACTCTGTTGATTTGTCAGCCTATAGATAGATTTCTTTTACCTGCTTTGCCACTAGTTAAGCTGGAACTTGCATTTTCCAGGGTTTGGTGTAATTATCGTAGGTTGAAAGTTTAAAAGCCTAGCTTGGCTCAAATCATTTGCAAACTTGTATTAGAATTGTTAAAATGTGAAAAGTTAATGCCTTAGTATTTGTCCTAGGCATTACCTTTTGTTCTTTGACTATATTTTGAATCTTACACCAGATGCCACTAATGTTTTTGCTTCATTGGACCAGACTTGATGTACCTGAGAATGGCTTAGCAGCACTTGTACAGCTTAGCAATGGTGACATGAGAAAGGCTTTAAACATCTTGCAGGTCTTTAAATCCCCATTCAATTATATCTTTCTGTACATTGGTGTGTATGATTATAGTATTTGCTAGAAATGTACGGCAGAAAAACAACTGGTTGGTATCGATCTGTTCTTTGCTTCGTTGATGAAGTCGTGTTTCATGATTATATGATCTTTCATTGTTCTTGGAGTGTTGTTGTAGCCTTCTCTAAGTTATAATACTTGATGTGTCATCTTATGTGATTGTGTTTGTGGTGATGTCAACACTATTTTTAATGAATAGAATGTACTTCTCTATTTTTGATTAGGGGAATGGGGATTTGATCCCGGTTCTTTGAGTAAGGGGTCACATACACTTATCATTGAGCCAAACGCTCAGGTGCATGAATAGGGCATACTTTATCATCCTGTTTGAGGGGGATTCAGGAGAGTAAGATTGTGTTAAATATGAATGTGCAAGAGTGGTGTTGATAATTTTTTTTATTTTTTGTTACAGAAGAAGCCGTGTATCTCTGTACTGGAAATCCATTGCATAAAGGCATTGCACAAGTATCTTACTGGCTTCTGAATGAATCATTTGCAGAGTTTCACACGTATTCATTCCAAATTCTCTGTTTGTTAAACAATTACTACAATTCTACTCAGTAGATTTACTTTTCATTCTTTTGAAAACCATTTGTTTCTTCAGTGATTAACTCTCACTAGGGATATCTGAAATCAAGACAAGGAAAGGATTGGCCTTGATTGATATAGTGAGGGAGGTGACTATGTAAGTGCCATGTCTGTTTAACTTTTAGATGGTCATTAGAATTTTTATTGGTTGATAACCATGCACTATTCTTTTTTAACAGGTTTGTTTTTAAGATTAAAATGCCCTCAGATGTTCGAGTTCAGTTAACTAATGACTTGGCTGACATAGAGTAAGTACTTATATCTTCTGCTGCTCTCTCTCTCTCTCTCCTCACACACACACACACACACAACACACGAATAAATGTCTAAATGGTTGATGCTGTTATTGATAAACTAAAACCATGGTATAATGTAAATCTATAATATATAAATATATCATAGACACTGCTTGTACAAAAAGAAATAAATATCTTCTGCTGCTCTCTCTCTCTCTCTCTCTCTCTCTCTCTCCTCACACACACACACACACACAACACATGAATAAATTTCTATATGGTTGATGCTTTTATTGATAAACTAAAACATGAAGCTGTTGGATGTTTTAATTGGGGCCAGAAAGTTGAAAGAACTTTGCTCATCAACAAAAAATATAAATAATACATTTATTATTAAATAATAATGGATTGAAGAATAATTAACTAGTAGATGACATCCAACCCCCGTAAAAGAATTCTGAAATCATGAAAGAAATGACAGTTATATGTGTGTGCATATTCATATTTGCAAACAGATGTAATTCCCTAATTCAAGTTTGCTCCATCGCTGCTGATATTGTAAATATGGTACGGATTGTGTAAGGTATCAGATAGTAGCTAATGGCATGAACTGGTATGATTACATTTGCAGGTACCGTTTGAGTTTCGGGTGCAATGATAAATTGCAGCTTGGATCACTCATTGCTACTTTCACACGAGCTAGATCAGCACTAGTTGCTGCAGCAAAGTAGCTGTTTGTTAAGCTTGGGATTGTAGCTTCTCCGTATGGGATCTTGACATGTTCTCTTTTGTATATTTTGGCCTGAAAAAATACAGTGCATTTGCTTGGGTAATCTGAGTCGTGAATACCTGCAGAATGTAGCTTTGAGGCCCTAAGGATGGTTGTTAACAGTTAACCTAACCTTCCCTGTATTAAGTAGTGATTTTTGCATCCCACTTGATGTGCTTCTAGTGTCATGCTCTCACGTACCTTGCATGTACAAAGTTACCAAAGCCTAACTGCGAGTACATTATGCATGATTGGCTTTGTTGGCTTGAGTAGGAAGTTAGGGTTGGTAGTAGATTCGATGATGCATCGATATCTGTATAATCAATTAGCATTAGATAAGAGATGACACTTTGCAAATCCTTTTTCCCACAAGGTCCTTCGTGATGTAATCCTTTTAAGGAATACATTTAGTCAATGCAGGCATTATTGCTATTGACTAAGAATCATTATTAATTTGTTATAACATATACTGCATCTGGTCAAGGGATGGAGCCGATGGATAGAATAAAGAGGTTTATCCTTAAATTTTATGTTTGAAACAGCTGGAAGATAAGACGAATATGAAGTAAATGAATGCAAATCAAGAGCGTAAACGAGTCAAGTTATTAATAAATTACTTGAATTCGATTCGTTAATTATTCGATTTTAATTTGTTTATTTTCAAATCGAAATTAAGTAAGTAAAATAATGAAACGAATTGAATTCGAATATTTTAATATTCGATTTGAGTGAATTATGGGTTTAATTAATTTTTTTAATTATATTTTTAATATTTTCTTATTAATTTACAATTTTACCCCTAATATATAATTAATAATTGACAAATAGAATTTATCCAGTCGAATTTGAGCGACTTGAATATTCTATTATATCGAGATCAAACTTCTAATATCAAGTTTAGTCGAACTCAAAATAAGTTTCGAATCTTAAGTTTTTAAAATCAAGTCAAGTTCAAATTTCGTATTGAATCTTTGAATTCCAAACTTTAAGTTTATAAATTGAATAAAATTTAAACTTAGATCTTAAAATGTCTCGACTCAACACGAAAACATCCCCACGTCAAAAAGATAGCACCTTCGGGGAATTAGGGTTAATAAATAAGCGCCCAAAGAGTGGTTTTTTGTTGTCAATATTATCTACACAAATATTAAGAACAAACACAGCCATTTACATCATTTCAACAAGGCAGCACTTACACTTCGTGCCCGAAGAAAGAAAAAAAAGCCCAATTCCATCGCAGTTTTGCAACGCCATTTTCCTCTAACACGACACACTCGCTAGTCCCTAAAGACTTATCTGTACAAGAACTTCTAAACAGCTTCTATACTCCCTACACCTAGGGAACCTCTCTGTTTCTCTATTTCATCTCCTCAAATTAATAAACATTTTATACTTTACATCTTACACATTTACTACAAAACTGGAACTTGGATAGATTTGTAATACTTACACAAGCGAGCCCAAACTCCTCCCTGTACCTGATAATATTAATATTATCAGTCTCCTGTAAATTTCTGCACCTGATTGCATTGTAATTGCTTGTAGAGAAATGATCGTGTAACGCTCTATATGCTATCATCGTTCAACATCCTGTTGGACCAGATAATCTCAATTTCAAGGGTTCTGGAAGACCCATCTTTGTTGCTACCATGATTCAGGCTGAATAAACCACTGTATACTCCCTCGGTCACGACTTTGTCAATTTGAATAGTCACTCTTCCTAGAGTTGTCTGAAAAAACCAACAACTCTATTAGAAATCAGAAAGTAACACCTTTGGGAGAGAGATTAAACATAAGTGTTAGCATTTTTGTCACCATGAAAAGAAAACTGTTTATCTAATCACCAAGAAGCACCATTGAGGTTGAACTACAAATTCAGCATAAATTGGAAATATTGTTTACCTTCCCGAAAGTATTTTTGCTTTTGCAAATGATATGGAGTTTTTGTCCCTTTGGGGGCACATCAAAAGCCCATGTAAAGCCTTCTTTCCACTCTGGAGAAGTACTGTGGCTCACAACCTAACCAAACCACTCGTGTTAAATTGTGGGAATTGATAGTAATAAAAATAATGTATAATAAGCAAAGGTAAAATTATAAACCCTTTATTTTTCCATCCCGCAAGAATTGTCCAACATAGAACTATGGTGCAGATCAGAAAATTTTCCAAAAAAATCTCTGAACTCGGTAATAAATTCTTCATCTGGATTAAATGTTTTAGAAAAGTATTTTGATGAATAAACGAAATGCTAAGCACTGATTTTCCAGATAAATTTATACCGCAGACTTCAATTTTTTCAAACAAAGAGAAACTAGAAAATCCCAACAAGGTGATGAAGTCATGCATGCCATAAATAGCATATAAAGTGGCAAATTCAAAGCCATCAAATACAAAAGAAATGATAATATTCCAAACCTCAGTTTTCTATACCCTGGTAAATGGGAATTAAAGCAAAATGCATCGCCATAACTAAATAAGAAACCAGACCCCAAAAAAAAAAAAAAAAGGTTAATATATGGAAATTTTCCAAGAATAAAGTTACATTTCAAATGGCCATTATAGGTAGGATATTAATAGTCTATTTCCCAATGACTTTTAAATAGAACTTTTACCTTGGTTTGCCGGGGAGGACTATTGCCTAATGTCAATCGGCAAAATGCATTTGTGGCTCCCATGGCTTGCTTAAGGTTGTTACCACGCTTGATGGTAACAGTCAAACACCCTGGTAAGCAGTGCAATAGGCTGTCTGCTCTCTCATGGAAACTTGGAGGACATGTTTTCATCAGCATTTGTAAAACAGGAATTGCTTCAGCTGCTATCATGGACTGAGATTTGGCAATTTCTATTGGCATGGTTGACCAAGAATGTTTTAACAAGCACAGGGTGTCCAATACAGCTTCCTGGGCACCCTCACTCCCAGACTTCAGTGCTCCTATGAGATGGGGGATACACACGGTAGCTGCTTCAGAAATATGGAGCTTAGGAAAGTTGGCGAATAGCACATTTAATGTTCTCAAGACTTCTTCATTAATAGTTGCAGTAGACCACAATTCTCTCTCTAGGGCAGCTGCACAACAAAGTGATTATGCATTTCAACATTAAACTGCAATGTTGAGAACCAAGACAGGAATTTGCACAAAGAGAAAAGTAAAAACTTAAGCTAGATATTGCTTGTTGGCCATTTCTTTTTTCCTTTTTTCGAAATTGTTGGCCAGAAGTTCTTGTGGTGTAAAATAATAATCATTTATGATGTCGAGAAACTTCAGAGATAAATGAATTGAGCAAAGTTTCAAGAAAATATGAAGAATGTTCCTCCTTTTTCTTTCTCTTGCTAACATTAATTTTTTTCAATTAACAAAAGAAAAGATTCAATGATGCATCTAGATACTTTGAATTGAAACCAACAAATTATAAAAAAATAAATAAAATAAAAAATATATAAAAAAATCGTTGCAATGTTATATCACCTGTCAAAGATCTGATGAGCTCGTTTGATACATATTCTTGAAGCGTTAGATTAGAAAATAAGAATTTGATCAGCAGTGCTGCCTGTGCAGCAACTTCGGCATTAGGAGAAAGTAAAAGTTCCTGAATTACCAATATGCCACCTGCTTCAGCAACAGCTCGCCTATTAGTTCTACTCCGCATGACAAAGTTCTGTAATGCACAAATTGCAACCATTTTCATGTCTTCTGTAGGCTGATCCTCGAGCAAGCTTACAAGTGCACGACATGCAGAAACAGAATCTTTGGCTCTAGCATGTGCTTCATGCTGGGATAGGTCTCCAAGAGCTAAAGTTGCAAGGAGCCTGCCAGACTCTGATCTTGTCTGTGGATCTAACAGATACTGTGCTAAGGAAGCAATGGCATACCTAGAAACCTTCATCTCTCGTACCCTTACATTGTTCAATAAAGCTTCAAGCAGTCTTCCAGATGCTTCTTCACATTGGTGAGATCTTAGTAGATCCAACAAGGCATCTATCGCTCCAGCTTCAGTCATCTGTTCGACACTTGACGGATCACTCCTTTCATGGACAACTAAGGCATTAAGAGCCACGGCAATGATGCTCTCTAGTGTGCAGTGCAACATTTTGACCAGAACTATTAAAGGAACTTTAAAATAGTACTCAGCATTGAAACGCAGAACATTGGAGAGAACCAAAGCAGCTGATTCCCAAAGCGCATGAGGAGGCTGAGGATCATCTTGAATTATGACCTTTGCAAGCTCAAAAATACCTCCAGCATCAGCAACTGCTTTTGGCCAACTTGCAGAGATCTTTTCCAAAGCTTTAATTGCAGTTTGCTGCAGATTCAATATTCCAATTCCTGCAAGCTGCACCAGGGGCACAACTGCATTTTTTGTGGTGATGTCTTGCTGAAAATGTTCCTGTGCCAGAAGATGAGTCAATAATTCGGTTCCAAGCTGCTGGATAGCTAGAGATGGCGATTCCAGAAATGAAATCAGAGGCTCGATGACTTGACTGGGAGTCAATTTCAGAGTTGCAAGGCTTTGTGGCTTCTCTAAGATATTTACAAGTGCTTGCAGGGCACTGTGCTGTCCCCACAAACTGAAATCTGGACGTAGTAAAACCATGAAAAGAGGCTCTACTATTTTTGCAGCATCAGAACTTCTAGCAATAGCATTACTGTTTGTCAAAATGCGGAACAACTCTGCAATTGAGGCGCACAATGAACTGGATGCAAGAGGGAGTACCTTGAGACAATTATCGATAATGCCAGCTTTGACCATGTCTAATTTGCAAGGCATGCGGTCTTTCCCCAACTTTATGAGTGCACATATGCTCGCATCAATGAGCTGATGGTTTCTCCCAGAAATCAAGCCAACAAGGAGATCCACGATGTCATATGCAGCTGCAAGCTCCACCTGCTGCTCATCATCTAACAATCTCTCAAAAGCACAGACTCCAGACTCCACAGCTGTACTATTATCAGACTGCATAAGAGAAATAAGGGGCTGTATGCATTTGGAGGCTATAGGATTTGCTCTAAATTTAATATTTCCGAAGAGAACAAAACAAAGTTGTGCAACATTTATTTTCAATTCCAAAGATGAAGCAAAAGATGAGATTTTGTATAGACTCTCAAGTGGATTTCCTTCCACGTCAGTCATTATAGCTGCTTTTGAAGTATTTCCTGAAGTCAATTTGATCAAGGCCACAAGAGCAGCCTCTTGCTCACTCTCTGACGCAGCAGAAAGCATGTCAACAAGTGGTTGTACAGCCTGCCTGGCTAATTCAGAATCTCTAACATTTTCAGCATAAAAAATTTGATGGAGAGCCCTTGCAGCACTGAATCTAGCATTTTTTGAACCCAGGCGCAGAACAGCTATAAGTTGACTCAAGGAGTTAAACGACACTTCATATCGAATAAGATCACGATTGCCAAATAATATTCTGAGTAATTCACATATATCAGCCTCTGTTGAGTCTTGAGGGCTCAAAGATAGATACTTTGTTAAAGCATCAAGAGCTCCAGCTTCACCCATGATTAATTTATTTGTATCACTTCCATCTGCGATGCGGGTTAATATTTGAATGGCAATTGGAGGGGCTCGAGGCCTATCTGGTATTGGTCTCAGGAGATCCACTAAAAGAGGAATAGATTTCCGTGCAGCAGAGCCAACTCTCACATCTTCAATTTCAAAAAGTCGTTCTAGAACAACTTGACAAGGATTTTGTACAAGAGAAAATTCTTCAGACAAAGTAACTAAATTGAGCATATCTGATTCCATGTAGCCAATCAATGTTATCAACCCAGCAACAGCACCTGAATTTGCAATGGCAAGATTTATTCCCTTGCTTTCATTACAAACTAGACTCGCCATTGCCTGCGCAGCAAAATATTTGTCGATAACTTCTTCAGATCTCAGCAGAAGAGCAAGTGAAGGTATGATGCGCATGGTTTCAGGAGACAAAACAACATTTGCATCTTGGAACAAAATAGCCAGAAGCAGAGAGCTAATCCATATACCTTCTGTATCCTCAAATTCTGCCTGTAACAAAAACGCACATTTTCAGCTTGCTATCAAAATATTCAGAAGGAATCTTATGTACTGACAAGAATCGTATTCCAAGTCAACTGTTTTAATTGATTTGTTATTTTAGGAAATCTGAAAATATTTGTATCCATAGAATTGAGGTTAGAGAATCACTCAATTATAGATTCTAGAATAATATTTAGGATTATGGGTGATCTACTTTTTTATTTGGCAAAAATCCTTTGTATATAAATAGGACACCCATGTATAGTTTTATTTAAGCCTTTCAATACAATATTTTGATTTTCAAAATGATATTAGAGCTTTAGGTTAGAAACCTAGGGATTTTTTTGTCAGCCTTCATTGCTGAATTTCTCAACCATGGCATTTATTGCCGATTGAACCCATTAGTGGCCTTCATAGCTATAATCCATTTTTTGTCCATAACCTAATATTTCTACCGCCACAACCGAGGTCAGTTCCCACAGCCTAGAGGAAACATCGGCGGTTCACGGGATTGCGCCACCAGGAGAGCTTCAGCAAATCAATGCTGCTTACCGATTGAATGAGAAAAATTATCTTAAATGGTCTCAACTGGTTAGAACTATTCTGAAGGGGAAAGGAAAGATTAGCCACATCTTGGGGACCGGAGCTAAAGAGGGGGCCCCGATCTATACAGCATAGAACGAGGAAGATTCCATGATAATTACGTGGCTTTGGAACTCTATGGCACCCGAAATTAATGATACTTGTATGTTCTTACCGACAGCAACAGATGTTTGGGAGTCTATTCGACAGGCCAATTCGAAAGTTAAAGATGTGGCTCAAATATACGAGTTGAAGATCAAAATGACTTCGACCAAACAAGGGAATAAGACGTCGAACCTACGACTTTCTAGCAGGTCTCAACATGGTATATGATCAGGTAAGAGTCAAAATCTTAGGCAAAGATGATTTACCACATTAAATGAGATTGTTTCAATTATATTAGTTGAAGAAAGTAGGCATGGTGTGATGCTTGAGCCTAAACCAATTGAAACTTCAGCAATGGTGGCTAATGGAAGAGATCGTGGATAAAAAATGAGCAATCAACAGGAGAAAATAAAATAGTCTCCAAACCTACGACTGGTGATACTCGTGATAATATGTGGTGCACCTACTACAAGAAATCGAGACATAATCGAGAGAGGTGTTGGAGGTTGAACGGAAAACCACCAAGCAAGGAATGGGGAAACAAAAGTGGACAACAGCAAAAAGGCCAAGAACAAGCCAATATTGCAGCACCCAAAGGAGAGGAAAAGATTAATGAACCGGAGGAGTACAACAAAGAAGAGATTGAGAAGGTGAGAAATCTCTTAAGTACCCTCGAAAAACCTTCAGGTACCTATTCATTGATGCATTAAGGTAAACTTCCAATCTCTCACACTTTAAATGCCTCAAATAGATCCTTTAAACATTCATGGCTTGTTGATTTAGGAACCATTGATCAAATGACTCATTCCTCTCAAAACTTCAATTCATATCCACCCTGTTCTAGCAGTAGGAAAATTGCCACTGCCGATGGCTCCTTGACCATTATAACTGGGGTAGGAGATATAAAAATCAGTCCAAACCTTACTTTGAAAAATGTCTTACATATTCTCAAATTATCCACAAATCTTTTATCAATATCCAAGCTTTTCTCATGACATGAATTGCAAAGTAACCTTTTTTCCATCTTATTGTCTATTTCAGGATCAGGGTTCAGGAATGATGATTGGACGTGCAAAGGAAAATGTTGAATTATACTATCTTGAGGAATCTGAGAAACTGAAGGTTGGTAAGTGGAACCAGCCCCTAACCCACCTTTCAGGACAATACCTCACCAATAAAGACACAATTTGGCTTCATCATTATAGTCTCGGACATCCTTCTTTTTCAACCCTTGAGATTATGTTCCCCACTTTGTTCAAAGGTCAAGTCAATAAGCAATTTCATTGTGATGTATGTGAACTTGCAAAGCATAGATGGACTACTTTTCCCACCAATAACAAAAGAAGTCTTTTTCCTTTTGAGTTGATTTATAGTGATATATGGGGTCCATCCACAATTCCAAATATTTTTGGGGCATGTTGGCTTGTTTCATTTATTGATGATTATACAAGGGTTACTTGGATATTTCATTTATTGATGTTGGTTTGTTTCATTTACTGCCGATGGCTCCTTGACCACTGTAGCTGGGTTAGGAGATATAAAAATAATTCCAAACCTTACTTTGAAAAATGTCTTACATGTTCCCAAATTGTCCACAAATCTTTTATCAATATCCAAGCTTTCTCATGACATGAATTGCAAAGTAATCTTTTTTCCATCTTATTGTCTATTTCAGGACCAGGGCTCAGAAATGATGATTGGACGTGCTAAGGAAAATAATTAATTATACTATCTTGAGGAATCTGAGAAACTGAAGGTTGGTAAGTGGAACCAGCCCCTAACCCACCTTTCAGGACAATACCTCACCAATAAAGACACAATTTGGCTTCATCATTATAGTCTCGGACATCCTTCTTTTTCAACCCTTGAAATTATGTTCCCCACTTTGTTCAAAGGTCAAGTCAATAAGCAATTTCATTGTGATGTATGTGAACTTGCAAAGCATAGATGGACTACTTTTCCCACCAATAACAAAAGAAGTCTTTTTCCTTTTGAGTTGATTTATAGTGATATATGGGGTCCATCCACAATTTCAAATATTTTTGGGGCATGTTGATTTGTTTCATTTATTGATGATTATACAAGAGTTACTTGGATATTTCTGCTTAAATCAAAATCCGATGTGAGTGATATCCTCTTAAACTTCTTTTCCATGATAAAAAAACCAATTTGGGATTCAAATCAAAAGATTTAGGTCAGATAACGCAAAAGAAACACTTTCTCCATATTTTCAACAATAAGGGATTATTCATGAGTCATCCTGCGTCTCTACTCCACAACAAAATGGAGTTGCAGAAAGGAAAAATGGGCATCTCCTAAATACTACTTGAGCACTATCATTTCAAAAAAAATGTGCCAAAAGAGTTTTGGGGAAGCAATTCTTATAGCCACACATGTCATAAATAGGTTACCATCCCGAGTGTTAAACTTTAACAATCCCATGGAGGTATTGTCTCACTTTTATCCAGGTCTCAGTACAACAAACCATCTTGTTCCTAGAGTATTTGGGTGTGTCACATTTGTTCATGTCCATAGCCAAAATAGAGGAAAGTTGGACCCTAGAGCTACCAAGTGTGTCTTTGTGAGATACTCTTAAACACAAAAAGGGTACAAGTGCTATCATCCACCTACTAAAAAACTTATAATCTTTGCAGATGTTACTTTTGTTGAAACGGAATCATATTTCACTTAACCTTATCTTCAGAGGGAGACAACATTTGTAAAAGATAAGGATCATGATTTCTTTCTCCTTGACTTGCCACATTCATCGTCTAAATTCCAACTTGAGACCAAGACCTCCCCTGAAGTTACAATTGAGCAACCTGAGCCTCCTCCTTCACAAACCCAAAATGACCCCTCCTTACAACTTGGTTCACAAGCAAATGGGGGAAAGACCACTACTGATAATCGATTCTCACAGGTTTACTCAAGAAGGAAAAATTCAGCTCCTGAACCAAGGCCAGACCAGTCATCAGACCCAAATCCTAGAAATGAAGTAATATCTTCTAGCTCTCCTCCTCAAAGTGATTCCTTATCTGACATTGTTTTGACCATAGCACTTAGGATAGGAACTAGAGAGTGCACAAAACATCCATTATATCCAATATCCCACTTAGTGTCCTTTGAAAAATGCTCTCCATCTCACTGATTTTTCCTTACAAACATAAACACAATATCCATTCCCAAAACATTATCAGAGGCTTTAAATTGTGAACATTGGAAGAATGCTATGAATGTTGAAATGCAGGCTCTAGAGAAGAACAATACTTGAGAGATTGTGGATTTACCGAGAGGAAAGAAACTGGTGGAATGTAAGTGGGTCTTTACAGTCAAGTACAGAGCAGATGGAACACTTGAGAGGCACAAAACTAGGCTAGTTGCTAAAGGATACACACAAACATATGGAATAAATTACCAGGAAACTTTTGCCCCGGTTGCCAAGATGAACAAGGTGAGAATTCTTCTATCTCTAGCAGTTAACTTTGACTGGCCTTTACAACAATTTGATGTAAAAAATGTGTAGGAAAATTAGGATATCTGATCCCATAAAATTAGGAAATTAGAATTTTCTTCTGTTACTATTTCTGCTCCTTTATTCTAGGAACTAAATCTTGTGCTCTTTTCTATTTAAAAACTGATGTAATTCAAATTATCAATATTATTGAGGAGAGTTTTTATCCTTTGTTTTCCTTCATTTTATTCTATGTTTTCCTTCAAAATGCACTCTTGCACAGAGATCTCGAGGAGGAAATCTACATGGAAATACCCCTTGGATTCAACAAAAACGTGGCTATGAACAAGGTTTGCAAGCTCAAAAAGGCACCATATGGCCTAAAACAATCACCAAGAGCTTGGTTAGGGAAATTTTCTAAGGTAATGCATTCAATGGGGTACAAGCAGAGCCAAGGGGATCACACCCTATTCATAAAAAACTCAGGTTCAGAGGAAGTTACTGCTCTCATTGTTTACGTTGATGACATCATAGTGACGGGAAACAATGAGAAGGAAAGGCCGAACTTGGGAAGGTGTTTGGCAAAAGAGTTTGAGATTAAGGAACTGGGAAACTTGAAATATTTCCTGGGCATTGAAGTGGCACAATCGAGAAAATGGATCTTTTTATCCCAACATAAGTATGTCCTCGATCTCTTGAAAGACACAAGAAAATTGGGTTGCAAACCATGCAGCACCCTGATTGATCCTAATCATAAACTTGGGGAATTAGAGAGAGACAGTGCCACGAACAAAGAATCATATCAGAGACTGCTTGGCAGACTAATCTACCTATCCCACACACGGACTGATATCGCATATGTAGTTAGCATAGTGAGCCAATTTATGCACAACCACAAGGAACTCCATTTGCATGCAGTTTAGAGAACATTGCACTATCTCAAGGGATCTCTAGGAAAGGGGGTTTTATTCAAAAAAGGTGATAAGCTGACTCTGGAGGCCTACACCGATACAGACTACGCAAGCTCAATGGTTGATAGAAGATCCACGACAGGTATTGCACGTTTTTAGGAGGAAACTTAGCTACTTGGAGGAGTAAAAAGCAGAATGTTGTGGCAAGATCAAGTGCAGAGTCGGAATATCGGGCAATGGCGCAAGGTGTATGTGAGCTACTATGGTTGAAGATCATTTTGGAAGATCTAAGACTCAACTGGGATGGCCCTATGAAGCTCTACTGTGACAATGAGTCTGCAATTAGCATTGCACATGATCCTATGCAGCATGACTGAACAAAACATATTGAAGTTAACCGACACTTCATCAAGCAGAAACTTGACAGTGGTCTCATTTGCACACCCTATATACCGAGCGAATCACAGGTAGCAGATGTCTTAACCAATGGACTTAACAATCCACTCTTCCACAAGATATAACCAAGAGGGAAGGGACAATGTCTATTCACCAGCTTAAGGGGGAGTGTCAAGAATCATACGCCAAGGCAACTATTTTAATTGATTTGTTATTTTAGGAAATCTTTAAATATTTATATCTCCAGAATTAAGGTTACAAAATCACTCAATTATAGATTTAAGAATAATATCTTGGATTATGGGTTATATATTTTCCTATTTTGGCTAGAGTCCTTTGTATATAAATAGGATACCCATGTACAGTTTTATTTAAGCCTTTCAATACAATACTTTGATTTTCTACATGTACCAACATGCACAATGGTATATCATATCAACAATAACAAAATTAAGCAATGGTTCTAAGAATAGGGAAAATTTACATTTTATTTTACCTGTTCATTACACATGTTCCCACTTTCACACAACAATCATGTCAACATTAAATTCTTCCTCACTTTTTCTCACTGCATTAATGTCCAGAAGATACCTTTTCCAGTTTAATTATATGCATCTACAGCCTTGGCGTATTTCACTAGCACAAATTTACCTCATCCTTGTTTATAAGATATTTAAGGCAACAATCAGATAAGCTCCTCTAAAGGAAATCTGTACAGCATATAACAAGAGTAGAGTGCAGCAAAAAACCTATTTAAAGTTGTGCAAGAATTTAAGCTTGAAGATACTTTGTTCACCCTAAGAGTAGTTTTATGCCAATATAACAATAAGGAGCACAACCTGAAAATTAAGGAAAAGCAACCTAGAGTTAACATATCTCACAGTTTCCTTTCTAAATATTGACTGAATAATGTCTAAATTATCAAAAGCCCATAAGTAAAGATATGTTAGAGAGCCTAAAAGTTTATCCTTGAAGTCCTTTTCTCAAATTAATCATGAAAATAGCTGCGGAAGGTGTAGTAGTGTTCAAACTATAGCAAAGAACGTAAGAGAGAAAAGAAGAGGTTGTTCAGCATCTACTACAGATAGGTGGATTCTGCTTTTGTCATGAACATGTATGTATGTAGCTAGAGCCATACCTGAGGATTGGAAGCATAACTTGCAAGCTTGTCAGAGAGAACCTCAAGCCCACCAGCTTCCACTACAGTAATTCTGTTTTTTGAAAGACAGGAAGACAGTATTGACAATAACCACAAAGAAACAGTTCCAGCCAATATAGTAGCAGGATCAGGAACATCAAACTCCTCGCCTTCCTGGAATGCAGTTCTTTCAATAAATTCTCTCGAGGCTCTGACCTCAATTTCTAAAGAGGTACATCTTGAATTCCTCTTTGACATATCCACTAAAGCTTGTATTAGGGGTTTTAAATACCCAGACTGATCAAGTACATCCAATAACTGCTGTTTGTGCTCTTTTGCAGTACATGTAAGAAGTGCAGCCCCTCCAACTCTGATTTCCAACCTGGAAGAATTTATACTTCTATTGGCTAGTGAACCAATAGATCTCAATCTTGCAACCAACAGATCACTGAGAACAACTGGCTGTTCCCCACAAAGCCTAGACAAAATTTCTATGGACTTATCTTGCAGTGGAGGAGGCCCCTCAACAAGGCATCGCACGAGAGGCTCTAAACTTGATGGAGCCTCAGAAAGTGCAGACCATAGTGGATAAGTTAAATTCACGCCCTTTTTTGTTCTAGACAAGAGTGCAACTACTTCTAAAGCATCTGCAGCATCACTGGTGTCCATATCCATTGCGCTTAAGGAATCAACAAGTGCAAGAACAGCAAAACGACACTGAGAATTTCCTATGAGAACATCACCTACTGGAAAATGCTTGAGTAATTGATGAAGAGCCCTTGATGCATTCTTCTTACCTTCTGAAGTTCCATCTCCCAGCACTCTTGTCAAAGCCGAAACAACATCTTCAGCCAGTGCTTCTGCAGCAATATGGGAATCGGAGAGAAGATTGGCCAAGGCAGCAACAGCGGTTTCAGCAGCACCCATGAGAGAAGTTTGTGCTAATTTAATTAGAGGCTTGACATCTGCTGCTGAAATGTAAGCCATCATATTAGCAGTTTTGGACTTGGTTGGGCAAGAGAGCGCACCCAATAGTCGTGCTGATTGTATTGCAACAACTTGAGTCTTGCTAGTCAAAAGCTTCATGCAAGGATGCACAATTTCATCAGTTGCAAGACTATCACATATATCTTGTCTTGTGCTAAATAGATCGGCTAGAACAGAAGCTGCATACTCTTGAGCTTCTTCATTTGAGGAGTTGAGAACCTGGACCAGAGATTTCAGTCCTTTGGTAGCTGCAGATCCCTTGTGCACAAGATCCTCACATGGTGCCATTGTGAGTACATGGCCCAAAACTCTAATAATATGGGCCTTTGAGCTTGGGGTATCTCCCAGGATCAAAGCTAATAACTGATTAATAGTTGCAGAATCAGCTGTTTGAACAAGCTTAGTGAGAGCCTTAGCTGATACTTCTTGCCCTTTTGGTCCACCACTTCTTAAAAGCCATAATAATGCTGGTACTGCACCTGCACTTTCAACACAGGCACGAATGTCTTCACTATGACAGCATAAATTCCATAGAATATGTGCTGCATACTCCCTTGCCTTCTGAGATCCCATCTCCAGCAATTGCACCAATGGAGGAATCCCACCAGCAGCAGTAATGGCCCACTTGCTGTCGTCAACCTGATCAGTCAAGATGACCAGCAACTGTACTGCATACTCTTGGTTCTGTTCACCTGATAAGCCCAACAAAGATATGAGCAATTGAATACCTTCTCGATTGCCAATAGCTTCCCAAACCCCAACTTTGCCACTGCATAAGCTGGTTAAAGAAAGTATTAGATGCTCCTGGACATCAACAGCAGCCATTATTATGAGTCCAATAAGCACCCGTTTTGCTTCTGCATGATTGAGCCATCCTGAGAGGTAGTTGTTACCATACAAGCTTGCCATGGCCTCAAGGACACGATCTTGGACTAGCTTATTATCATGAGGCTTGAGTAACATAACTAATATATTCTCTATCTGTGCTACATTAAAGGGTTCCTCATCAAGACCAGAAATCCGCTCAAACACCATTAGAGCATAAGCAAGTGCTCCAACTATGTCAGCAACTGGTGCAGCTAAGCGAGAAGATTGTGATAGCTCTCCAAGATAAAGTATCAAATCAGACATCCCTCCACATATATTTGATAATGCGTGTGTCGCATGGCTCTGCAGAGTTTGGGCATGCTCTCCTTGCAAGCACTCTTTAGAGGGAGCAACAACAGCCCCAGTGAGAATAGGAACACCATTTGCATCTACAATTGCCTTCTTTGCTGCACTTGACTTTGAAGAAAGAGCTCCCAAAGCATCTGCAGCACTTGAACGGACAGAAGTATCATTATTCCGCCCTACAAGCCGAAGCAAGGCTTTGATAGCTCCAGAATCTATAACTTTTGGAATGCTATCACTGAATGCCAACATCAATCGGGCCAAGAGGGAAGCTGCATTGGATTGAGCAGCAGCGTTATCAGAAGAGAGAAGCCCCACAATGATATCTAATCCTCCAGCCTTCAGCGTTGCTCTCCAATAGCCATCCTTCTCACCACAAAGGTTCCTCAAAGCTCCAGTAACAAACCCTTCTACCACTTTATCCCGCTTGTTTGTTGGATTAAGTTGTTCCCATAAAGTTGGCACTACACCTTCTGTAACAAAAATTTTCATGCCAACATGATCATCTGAGAGACCAGCAGAGGAAACTTCAAATATTGCCTCTGCTGCTGCCTTCCTGGCCTCAGTTGATTCAGACTTCAAAAGTGAGAGTAACGGTGGAATGCATCCACCTAGAAGGACCTTTAACGGTAAGTCCTCATATTTGCATAACACAGTTAGAGTTGCAGCAACATTAACTTTTGCTATAAGGCTGCCACTCCTGAGAATGGATATAAACAACGGCATTGCCTGACCATGAGAACCAATAAGCATTCTTGCCTCCTTTCTTGCCCTGGCAATACCCAACAAACGGGCTGTGATAAGTTCTTTCTCACTTGGTGAAGACATGTAGGCATGCAGTTGCTCAATAAAACGAGCAACTGTAGCCACTGTATCATCAGGATCACCCAGTCCAGTGGTTCCATTTGATTCCCTGGATGTAAAACAGCTGATTCATTTGTCCACAATTATCATTAACAGAATCAGAACAAAAAATAAATCCTAGACCACATATAATTGTCAGAATAAATTAAAAACTATCTGATATTTCTGTTAATAAGACTATAGAGATGATTTCTGCAATTTGCTTGCTAAATTCATTTCTTTCTTTTCATTCAAATATTTTAGTAAACTCTTCGCCCACATTCACTCACCTAGGCTTAGAAGAAGATGAGTGCTGGCAATCTTGCAGTTCAGGGGAGGGAGACTTTGACATTACCAACAAAAGCCACTTTAGCTTGCCCCTCGGCCTCCTGCAGAATCAGGCAAACAAATATTCAACTAAATGAATGCTGGATAGGTGGATGAAAGCCAGAAAGATCTCATAAATGGAACACAAAATGTTCATTCCAGCTCGTTTTTCCTGTATTTCTTTTTCCAGTAAGATCATTCTATTGTGGTGTACGAAATGTTCAATTTCACTACTCGGCTCCAAAACCAGTATGATTACAATATCAATAAGGAGGAGAAAGAAAGGGAAAATTTTCCTTTCAATGAAAACGGAACAATTTTATGCAATTCCCAATTTCCCAAATATGAAAACTTAACAGCTGAGACATTGCAAAACCAAATATAATCCAATTCTATATCTTCAGAGAGAAATAAATTAAAGCTAAATTAGCTGCCAAAATGATAACTTTGCACATAAAAAGGAAAAAAAAAATCACCTTTGATAAAAATGCAAATGCCGAAGACCTCCCTCCAGTTATTACTGACCCCAAACCCACCTTCCTCTCAATCCAAGAAGCAGCATTTCCTCTTTAACTCTTCACCATTTAACCCAATTTTTCCCCAAAATAACTAAAACCCAGAAAATGTAGCAATGCCACAAGGCTTACTAACAGCTCAAAACAAGGTAGTAAAAGCTTTTGACTTTTTTCCTACCAAGTATCAAAATCCAAAACCCAAATTCCAAACCTGAAAACTGAGCAAAAGAAAATTCAGATCTTGAATATAAATAAATGTACAATTAAAGAAGATGACTAAGAGTATTATTATTATTCAATGGAAATGTGATGAGAAAAAAAAAATCAGAATGAGTACCGAGATCAAATCACAATTTTAACAGAATCCAGGCAAAGAAAAGCAAGCGTCCTTCTTCTTAAATGTCTTAAATTTTTTTATTTTTTTTTTAAAAGAGAATTTTTTCAATAAAATGAAGAAAATAAAAGGAGTACTACTGCTACCTTAATATTTCAGTGTGACTGAAAGAAACCCAAATGAAATGAAAGTTACCAAAATATAGAAACGCACTGATTTTATTTGATCTTTGCTAATATGCTGGGATTTTAGTGTACATTTGTAATGTAAGAGAAATGAAATGAAAGCCCATTGACTCCTTCTTATTACATTTTTGATTCCTTCATGTAAGAGTAAAAGTGTTAGTACAAACTACAAACCTCACAGTTTATTTTTTAATATTAATGCACCATAGGACAGGGAAGATATACCGGCTTACCTTAATTAACTGTCATTCTGTCCGGCGGAGTAAGTCAGAGGAGAAACAGTGACAAAAATAACTGTCATTTCAGTACTATAAAAAAAATCAATAAATAAATAAGAAATTAATTGATACATAATGTTTTAAATTTTTGTAAACATAATAAAAAAAGCGACTCATATTTTTAAATTGATTAAATAATAAAAAAATAATTTAAAAAATAAAACTTGATAATATCTTAATTTCAGTCACAGAGTGAAACTTTTTCATATATATCAAACACAAGTTCTAAATAATTCACTCGACAGAATTCTAAATAAATTCAGTCGATAATAAGACTTCGTAAAAGATAGTGTAAATATTTGTTTAAAATTTATGTCATAATAAAAATTAATGAATTTTTTTGGACAAAATTAGTGAATTATTTAAACAAAGAAACAGTAGTAGTAATGAATTATAATTAGATGCGTGGCGTTTTATATATTTTTTGAGTAATAAAAAGTTCTTGATTTTTGCCTAGTATATTTTTTCCAATTGATTTAAATATGTTTGTTTACTTCGAATTTAATAAATTTATAAAAAAAATCTTCTTTTAGCTTTTTTTCAACAAATTTAAATTGGAAACATATTAAATAAAGTAATTTTTTTATCACTTGTATCAATATCCTATGATCGGTTTGTATAAAGATAGATAAATAGCTACTTTTAAAATGTTAAATTATTTTTAATTTCTTTTTACATGCAAGCTTAAGCTTCATAATCTAGTGTTCAGGAAAAAAAGACTTCATAATCTAAAAAATCTAAGCATAATAACAAAATTGATTATATATTATTAGAATTGGTGCCAATAAAATTAACTTAATGACAAATAAAAAATTCTAAAATTTTGACATTCTATATTCCAGTTTCATCACGTTTGAATTTGGTTTAAATTAATTTAAAATGAAATGATATATGCATCATCATTTTAATCTTATTTATGAAGTCTAAAATTTTCATTGACAATATATTAGATAATAATTCTAACTTTGTATTATATTTTATTCAATTATATGCTGATTTATTTGTTTGATTTAAATGATCTTTTATTTAATTTTTGATTATGATTATAACTTATTTTATAATTAATAATTTTATTAAAAAAATAAGAATGGTCATTGGTAGTTTAAGCTCTATGGAATGGATGAACATTTTATCAAAAGAAAGTGACATTGTTAATTATAAGCTTTAGAATAAAATAAGTAGTCATCATTGTAATTGAAAACCCTAATAAAAAAGAATTGAAGTTTCAAATCACAAAACTATTAACCCTCTATTGCTTAGATTCTTTTCTTTCTGGCTGTACACTCTCAATGATCTTTTACCCTATATTTAGATTGGAGGTAGAAAAAGAAAAGAAAAACTAAATAAATCAAAGGAATGTTAGTTAAGGAAATAGAGAGGGAGTGAGCACTTTTTACTTTCCCTTAATTTGTTTAGTTTTTTTTAATATCTCAATTTGGGGAAAACAAAAAAGAAAAAAAAACTTGAAAAAAATTTAATAGATAAAATATCAAATTTAACTTTATTGTATTATAAAATTAAAAAAAAAATTATTATAAACATTTTCTTTTACTTTTCACTACTTAATCAAACAAGAATTGTTAAAATTATTTTTATTTTCTTTTTTTATTAATTTTAGTTATCTAAGCATAGATGTACCCTTTCCTTTCCCTTCATTTCATTTGTTTCACATTTTTTTTCTTTCCCTTTCCTTCCCTTTCCTTTCCTATACTAATTTTCCTTCCCTTTCCTTTCCTATACTAATGGCTATCCAAACATAGTGTTAAAAAAACTTACACCTTAAATTATCCAATTAGTAAGACAAACTTTAATGGGTGTAAGAGAAGTTTCACTAGTAAAATTAGTTCCATGCACATAAGTTGTATTTGAATTTTATAAGCGTGTCAAGATAATAACACATAATTTTTAAAGACTATTAAAAAATTAAAAAAATTAATTAAAATAAAATAAAATATGTATAATTATCTTAATTTCACTTGTGAGATATAAAAAGTACATTAACAATGTATTAGATAGTATCTATTATTTATACATCACAAAAAAAAATGAATAATTAATTTATGGTTATTTAGAAGCGAAAAAATTAGATAAAATAAGTTTTGAAACATTTAAATTTGAACTCAATATCGAATTTTAAAAAATAACAAAGGGCTTAAATAGTTAAATGTCTTCATAAATATATATTTCATTTTTTTGATATTTAAGTAATTTTGAATTGGTATCACATAACCAGTGATATTAAATTCAGTCAGCATTTTTAAATATAAAATAATAATTCATATATGTTCAAATTATTAATTTTTACAAAAATATATATTTAAAATCCAAAATTTTTTTATAAAAAATATTGCAATTACCATATCACTTATTTGTATTTCATTAATCTCTTTTTTCTCCCCTTGTTCCATTTAAATAAATAAAATAGAGGAAATCTCTATCTACAATAATTTTGCATCCCCATTAAAGCAGAAGAAAACAACTCTTCTCTGCAATTTGTTTTTATTTGTATTTGATGGTGGTCCTATCATCATCGTCCGCGTGTACAAGGATCGACCAATCAGAGAACGTCACGTGTCAAACACAAGATAAGCCACGTGGCTGTTACAGCGTCAGAGTCTCCACGCGACAGAGTTGCTTAGTAGGCGACAGAGTTTCTAAGCGATAGAGACTCTGTCGCGTAGGCTTGTGCGGCACAGTAGGTCGCGACATACCTCTACCGCCTATACTGCGACAGACCTCTGCCGCATAGACTGCGAGGGAGGTTCACACATACACCCTGCCGCCCGCTGAACTCTCCCGCAAAGTCGTCCAGCTCTGAACCGCGACAGAGTACAAAAGACTCTGTCGCGGCCCAGACACGCGCCTGGGTCTCAACCCGAACCGACCCGGAAGAAACCTATAAATACCCCAGGTGAGTACTGGAAAGAGGACGAAAGAAATAGAACCCTCTTGATTTTGGAAGAACATAATTCTCTTCTTCTTATATACAGAAACTCAGCTTTCTAACTTAATCATCGGAGCGCGCGTGCAAGGACCAATCCCTGCGCCCTCTGATTTCTGTTGTTTTTGCAGAATATACACACGAGGAACACGTGGAAGAAATTGCATCGACGTCATCTCTTTGTCGTTAGCGTAACTTGAATACGTGGAAATCATCACCCCGTTGTCGTTTTAGTCAGATTCTCTATCAAAATGGTGAGGACACGGTCTATAGCAGAGGGGACAGGGGAGCAGAATTCTGTGAGTCCCCCTGTCAGGTCAGAACAAGGACGAAGACAGAGTGAAAGGGATGACAGAAGAGCCTTGGTTTCTCTAGAGGAATTTGAAACCTTGAAACGTCAAAATGAGGAGACGACGACAGCGTTGAAAGCTATGGTGAGCTTTTTCAGAAACGCTCTCCCACAATTTAGCTTACCCCTTGAGGTGCAGCAGCTGGTGGGGGAAAACGTCCCAAGGCAGACCTACGAGAGAGGTCAGCCCTCCACCCTGGTGAGTGCTGGACAAGGGGCAGGAGCGCAAAATAATGGCACTGGATTAACCCCAAACTCTACTGCATTTCAAAGGAATTATCCTGTAGCAGAGTTACGGGAAGTGAATGCTACTGCAGTCCCAGCAAGACAGAGTTCTCCCGCAGCATATAGGCGGCAGAGTTCGCCAGCAGCACCTGTGCGGCAGAGCTCACCCGCGGACCTTATGCGGCGGAGTTCACCCGCAGCAGATAGGCGGCAGAGCTCACCCGCGGACCTTATACGGCAGAGTTCACCCGCAGCAGATATGCGGCAGAGCTCACCCGCGGACAACGTGCGGCAGAGGTCTCCCGCAACACGTATGCGACGGAGTTCTCCCGCAGCCTATAGGCGGCAAAGTTCTCCCGCGGCCCATAGGCGGCAGCGTTCTCCCTCATGGCGTGGCTCTTCTCCCGTGGAGTTGGAGCAGGAGTTAGGAGAACATAGGTCCGGGGAGCGACGAAGACAGAGGAGTTCTGACCCCCGAGACTGTCGCGAAAGGTCAAGTCCCGGAATGGGAGATGCCGGAAGGGGTGCTTACCACTCGGACTCTTATGGTCCCGAAAGAAGGCGAGCATACTCGGTTCAAGGGTCGAAAAATGTGGAGAAAGTTGTCCAAAGGGTTTTGGAATAGAGAAAACTGGTGTCTCCGGACGATAGTCAAAGAAGGAGAATTCCGTTCAGTCTAGAGATCATGAACAAACCCTTGCCGAAAAAGTTCAAGATGTCTTCTATGGCCCCTTACACAGGCAAAGCCGACCCATACAACCACATACAAAGATATGAGTCCCTCATGTTGTTACATGGGTGGGAATATGAAATCATGTGCAGGGCCTTTTCACTTACACTGTCCGGGCACGTGCTGAAGTGGTTTAATGGGTTGAACGAAGGTTCCATCTCGTCCTTCGACCAATTGCGAAATGAATTTTTGAGATTCTTCATGATCAATAGCCAGAGGAAGAAGGACGCTACTTATCTACTCACTCTTAAGCAAGGGAATAAAGAATCCTTGAAGAGCTATGTAGATCGTTTTCGAGATGCAACCTTGGAGGTGGAAGATCTACCAGTAGGAGTGGCCATGGCTGCAATGTTGCAAGGAAAGAGGTCTGAAAAGTTGCAAGAATCCCTCTCCCTCGACCAGCCGGTGACACTTTCTGACCTGTTTGCTAGAGCCAATAAATATGTGGCTCAAGAAGAAGTAATGAAGATGGTACAGCCCCAAGAGGCAAGGGTGGTGTATTGATTCCTGTGGAAATTCTGCAAGGGAAGAAAATAGGAATCAGACGAGCCGTAAGAGCCTGAGGCGCAATAGCGTCACTGTGGCCAGGCGTGAAAATCAGACGAGCCGTAAGAGCCTAAGGCGCAATAGCGTCACTGTGGCCAGGCGTACAATTAGACGAGCCGTAAGAGCCTGAGGCGCTATGCGTCACTGTGGCCAGGCGTAAAATCAGACGAGCCGTAAGAGCCTGAGGCGCAATACCGTCACTGTGGCCAGGCATGAAAATCAGACGAGCCGTAAGAGCCTGAGGCGCAATAGCGTCACTGTGGCCAGGCATGAAAATCAGACGAGCCGTAAGAGCCTGAGGCGCAATAGCGTCACTGTGGCCAGGCGTACAATCAGACGAGCCGTAAGAGCCTGAGGCGCAATAGCGTCACTGTGGCCAGGCATGAAAATCAGACGAGCCGTAAGAGCCTGAGGCGCAATAGCGTCACTGTGGCCTAGCGTGAAAATCAGACGAGCCATAAGAGCCTGAGGCGCTATGCGTCACTGTGGCCAGGCGTACAATCAGACGAGCTGTAAGAGCCTGAGGCGCTATGCGTTACTGTGGTCAAGCGTGACAAATCAGACGAGCCGTAAGAGCCTGAGGCGTTATGCGTCACTATGGCCAGGCGTGACAAATCAGAAGAGCCGTAAGAGCCTGAGGCGCTATGCGTCACTGTGGCCAGGCGTACAATCAGACGAGCCGTAAGAGCCTGAGGTGCTATGCGTCACTGTGGCCAGGCTTACAATCAGACGAGCCGTAAGAGCCTGAGGCGCTATGCGTCACTGTGGCCAGGCGTACAATCAGAAGAGCCGTAAGAGCCTGTGGCGCTATGCGTCACTGTGACCAGGCGTACAATCAGACGAGCCGTAAGAGCCTGAGGCGCTATGCGTCACTGTGGCCAGGCGTACAATCAGACGAGCCATAGGAGCCTGAGGCGCTATGCGTCACTGTGGCCAGGCGTACAATCAGAAGAGCCGTAAGAGCCTGAGGCGCTATGCGTCACTGTGGCCAGGCGTACAATCAGACGAGCCATAAGAGCCTGAGGCGCAATGCGTCACTGTGGCCAGGCAATAAAAACATAAAGGCCGTAAAACTGAAGACGCACTCGCGTCATAGTAATAAGGCCGACAGAGGTGCGGGAGAGTGGCGACAGAGTGTTCAGAGAATATGCGGCAGAGTGGTCTTTGCGAGAGGACTCAGTAGCGACAATGACGGTAGGGACCCAGTATATATAGAGGCGCGGCTGCGTCAACACACGCGCGAGGATCCACACTGGCCCAAGAACAGCGAATGGCCCAAGAACAGCGAATGGCCCAGGAACAGCAAATCCAGGATCCTCTTTTGCAGGAAAAATTCCTGCCAAAGAGTGGGGAGCAATTGATGGTGGTCTTATCATCATCGTCCGCGTGTACAAGGATCGACCAATTAGAGACCGTCACGTGTCAAACACAAGATAAGCCACGTGGCTGTTACAGCGTCAGAGTCTCCACGCGACAGAGTTGCTTAGTAGGCGACAGAGTTTTTAAGCGATAGAGACTCTGTCGCGTAGGCTTGTGCGGCACAGTAGGTCGCGACATACCTCTACCGCCTATACTGCGACAGACCTCTGCCGCATAGACCGCGGGGGAGGTTCACACATACACCCTGCCGCCCGCTGAACTCTCCCGCAAAGTCGTCCAGCTCCGAACTGCGATAGAGTACAAAAGACTCTGTCGCGGCCCAGACACGCGTCTGGGTCTCAGCCCGAACCGACCCGGAAGAAACCTATAAATACCCCAGGTGAGTATTGGAAAGAGGACGAAAGAAATAGAACCCTCTTGATTTTGGAAGAACATAATTCTCTTCTTCTTATATACAGAAACTCAGCTTTCTAACTTAATCATCGGAGCGCGCGTGCAGGGACCAATCCCTGCGCCCTCTGATTTCTGTTGTTTTTGCAGAATATACACACGAGGAATACGTGGAAGAAATTACATCGACGTCATCTCTTTGTCGTTAGCGTAATTTGAATACGTGAAAATCATCACCCCGTTATCGTTTTAAGAGGCAACATCAGTATTAAAAAGAGAGAGAGTTTTGCATATCTGTCATCTACATAAATTATATTATTAGTTTTAATAATAAATAAAAAAAATCCTCAATCAAAATATTGATTTATTTGAAGTGTCAATGACATATTTGATGACCGTTGTTTGCATACTTTTAAACAGTGGTATTTATTATCCAATATTATTATATGAGATATTGGTGTACCTAAAGCCCACCCATTTGTTCAAATTTCAAACCAGTCCTCACTGTTATTTTGACTACCGCAATTAATAATTTGTTTTACATTTTCATAAAAAAAATATCAGTGACAGTAGATTATTAAATTCCTGTTTTCTCACAACTTGAGGGTCAATTTCTTGATTTTGAGTGGATAAATTTAATTAACACAAAATTAAGAGATTGATTGTCATCTCTTATCATTTTCTTTAATATAAAAATGAATATTTTAATTGATAATTAACAATTCTGCTTAAGATGATTTTTTTTTAAAAAATTATAATGGGTTGTCGATACGTTTAAGGCAAGTTTTTTTTATATAGTAGCATTTAATTAATCTTTAATTAATTGGATTCAAAAATAAGAAAAATTATTTAAAGTTTAGACTCAAACAAAATAAGTCCATTTTTTTTGGATTTTTTATGGTGAAAGAATCTTTGAGTTAATTTATACATATTTCAAAATTAATATTTTTTTAAGTGATTTTAAGGATGCATTTCTTACATAAATTTAATATATTCAAAAAAATTAATTTATTTAAGTGCAGATTTTAAAATTTGGATTCTAAATCTAATTTAAAAAATAATAATTGTTTACCAGTAAATCAATCCTTAGAGTTAACTAAAATAACTAGAATTTGAAATAATACTTTTTATTTTCTTAAGAGGAAAAAGGGGACGAAGAATGCTAGCTTAATGGGAGTTAGATCATGACATTGAACCACTTGGACCAGAATAAAATATATTATAGTGGCTCGCAATGCGACAGTCTGATGATCTGGACTGGCTGTACATGGAAATTGAGGGAAAGATGCTAACAGCATAGACAGTAAAATAAACCTTTTTCACTCTGTCTCTGACGTTATCCATCAAGGCAGGAATGTTCATTGGCTTTAACTTTTGTAAGGAGCAGGACATGTGCACGGAGATTGGAGAGAGTGCCTAAGCCTGACATCTTTTGTTTATACACACGTAGCTTGATAAAATAATTGTACTTATCCGTAAAGATTACATTGCCCCTTTCCTCAAAACTACAAAATTCTAAGAATTTTTATAGGAATCCATGGCACGGGTCAAAACTTTATTCTAAAAGTGTTATTGAAAGTTGGTCTAAGTGATTACTGTTTGAATTCAAATGTAAAATATTTGAATTTGATTTTTTTTATTTTTTTGGAAGTTTTTTATATATTTAAAAAATATATAAATAAAAATTTAATAAATTTATAAATTTAAATAATAAATTAACAATATGCTTTGATCTTAAAAATGAAATAATTTTTCATACTCTTAAATATTTTATTCATTTTAAAAAAAAAATTACTCCCGTGTAAAGCTTGGCATCTCTTGGTTGGAAGAAAGAAATAAGGAGGAAATGGCCTTTGTGTTTAAATCAAGGATGACTCAAATCTCTGGATTTTTACTTTAAACATTTTTCTTTAATTATACATGTAGAATGTTAGATAAGGTGGTGAAATTGAGAGGCAAAACAAGTAGTAATAAGAACTCCTAAAGTAAGAGGGGTTAGAATTGAATGAATTGTTACTTTGTGAGTGCAACAACTAGAGATTGCATCTTTAACCACTTGAAAGAATGTATGTTTATAAGAAAAAGACAACAAAGATGTGGAGCTTGCGACATGAGGATTATGTACATGAACAAGATCATCTATGAATGAAGCAAAACACATAGAAAATCAGTTAAATAGCACTCAGATTTATACCTGGTAATTTTAAAAATAAGAGAATTATACGATATGAATAAAAGTTATGAAAGTGACACGTACTAAAATTAAGATAAAATTGTATATGAATATGATAAAAATTAAAAAAATTTGTATTTTTTGCGTCGACACGAATTTTAACATAAAATTTTTGTATTTTACACGACACGAACGCGAGTTATAAATACGAATTACCAGATCTACTTGAATTCTCACTTCTTGTAAGAGTAGAATACCCATTGACCCTTCTTTTTTGTTCTATATAAGACAGGATTACCGGTGAAATGGATTAATTACCTAGAGTTATTTATGGATTAGATTAAATCAAAATCATTTACCCTATATTTGGACTGGGGGTAGAAAAAAGAAAGGAAATGAAAGTTAAGTAAACCAAGAGAAAGTTGAAAACCTCTTCTTTGTTTGGAAAAAAAATTTTAGTTAAGGAAAGGAAAGAGAGGGGTAGTGAGCACCCTTTACTTTCTCTTGACTTACTCAGTTTTTTAATATCCCAAATTGGGATAAATAGGAAGGAAAGAAAACTTGAAAAAAATTTAAGAGATAAAATATCAAATTTAACCTTATTATATTAAAACATTTAAAACAAAAAAAAAAGTTATAATTGGAAAAAAAACATTATAATAAATCTTTTCCTTTACTTTTTACTGTTTAACCAAACATGAGTTGTTAAGATTACTTTCTTTTCATTTCATTTTCTTTATTAATTTTAACTATCTAAACAAGGAGTACATTTACCCTTTCTTTTCTCTTCCTTTCTTTGTTTTACATTCATTTCCTTTCCTTTCTTTTACTAATATCTATCCAAACATAGTGGGGTGTACTTCGTAGAGTGGAAAAGTGGAAAGATGAAAAGGAGAGTGTGTAAAAAAAATAATTTTTGTTAATACTTGGTAGGAAGGAAAACTGTAAAAAAGGAAGATTGATATTCTTTCCTTATTAAGAAAACCAAATCATTTTAAATTGAAAAGATTAATGGAGATAAAATGAGAGATATGTGAGTCATGCATGTATATTTACAAAATTATATTTTATTTTTTAATCTTATTTTATTATCTTAACTAAGTAATGATATAATAGTAAATTAATATAACTTCATTTTCTTTCCTTCCATTTTTCAACTCTACCAAGCAATGGAAGGAAAGAAAATTATATTTTTGTTTATATTTTCTATTTTTCCTACCAATCACACCTGAGGAAAAAAATTAATGTTTTTTATCTCTTCATTTTTCTCTCCATCCAATTTTTCTTCTTTCCATTTTTCTTTCCACCCACCAAGCAAAGCCTTAGTATCTTTAAAGCTTGCTCAAGATTTTATTTGACTATATATATATATTGTTATAATTTGTTTGACTTTATTTAAATTCTAAATGGAAGGAAAGAAAAAAAAAGAATGAAAGGATTGTATTTTTATTATATATATGGAGATGGATCCACTTACAATAGTGTAAAATAACTTTGTTTTACATCATTTCATATCTTTTTATACAACTTATATTTTGTTAATCTAACCGTTGAATATTATCCTCTGATCAAGTAAATTACACATACAAAATTTCAAGTTAATCGAAATTTTGTGCAAGAAATTAGCCAAGTGATTTTTTTGGGAGAAGATATATGTTTTTTAATATGCAATGATAACAAGAATAAACTAGAGAGTTTGACTAAGTCAATGACGACAAATAAAGTGATAATTTGTTTATTATGCTCATGAAATACATCATTATGAGTTTTTAGAATAGCATTCTGATTATCACACTAGATTAGGGAGATGAAACACCTATGTCTTGAAGAAGCCATCGTAAGCATTAGAGTTTGGACATTGCATCTACAAAAGCTCTATACTCAGCCTTAGTGCTGGAGTTGAAGACAACAATTTGTTTCTTACTACGCCAAGAGATAAGCAACAAACTATAAAAGAAACGATAACTATATGATAATTGCAAATTTTGTACATGATAAACATAGATTTCATGCCTAAGAGGAATAACCAGCGTTGAAATAAAGAGATTTCGAAGGTTATGTAAGGTTATAAGTGTAGGGCCAAAAGTGTGCAGACATGTAAGTACGCAAGCTTCTCGAAAGGTCATATTCAACCTGAAATCAATTCATACCTCTAATATGAGTATAAGTAACCTCTAATATACATTTGATGAGAGAAAAGTGAAAATTTTGATTTTTAGACTGGGGACATGAGTTTCCATACAAATAGGTATGCACTCCCACGAGACCGCATACCCACTCAGAAATCTTAGAATCAACATATCTTGATAATATATGGCCTCAGGTGAGACGTTTGAACCTATAAATTACGATTACGATCTATCTCGAAAAATGTGAAATAAATAAAAAAATGACCATTTTGTCCATTGATCACTAGGCCAAATGGTCAAAATAAACAAGGTGGTTTGACTTGTTGATGTCAAATGAGTAGGGTCAAACCTTAAAAGTAATTGGTTAAACATCGAATTAAAATTAGCCAAGTTAGGATCTAAATAATACCAAAATATGATAAAAACGTCTCTAACCTAACTAGGCATAGTCGGCTAACACAATTGAAAAGTCAATAAATTTGACTTGGTAATTGCGATTGAAAGATAAAATAATAGCCAAGTTTGTTAGAATTAATGGTGACCAAGTAAATTGATAAATTACGGAATTATGGTAATAAAGTGGATAAATACAAGAGATATTCTGCAAGCATCTTCCTTTGACTTTTACTTTCTTTTGATTGGTCATTAGGCAAGTTGAAAAGTCAAAGTATCCCTACATGAAAGTCAAAGTATCCCTACATGAGTTAAAAAGTGCTCGGCATAGTGGGGTTAAGAGTGAAAAACCAGAAGTTGATGTAAAAATTCATGAAATAAGTGATAATCATGCAAGATATTTATGCCACCTTTCTTACTTGGACTTTGACTATTGAATACTTATCATTGAGCATTTTTGGAAGATAAAATGTGTGCTAGTGTGTGCTCGTATGCTCGACAGCTACAAGAAACAGGGTAAAATTGAAAGCTAAAAATATAAAGGAGAAAAAGAGAAAATCATGCGGAAACCAAGGGGAAAGGAAGAAGAAATAACAAACACTAAACCCCAACTTGACCCTACATCATTCTTAAGCTTCTAAACTTCATCCTTTTGAATTTAAGTGAAGATTTCATGAAGGAAACAAGGAAAGAAAACATTATGAAGGTTTCGACCACGATGGTTTTAAAGGGTAAAGAAGTATTGCTTCCACTTATACTTATATATGATATTTGTATAGAGTTACTAAGGTGTTTTATGGTATTTTTATGAAGCAACACTTGAGGAAAATCAAGGGGGCATTTGGCCAAGCAAGGTTCTATAGGGTAAGGATGTTTGGAAAAAAAAAAACATTATAATAAATCTTTTCCTTTACTTTCTACTGTTTAACCAAACATGAGTTGTTAAGATTACTTTCTTTTCATTTCCTTTTCTTTATTAATTTTAACTATCTAAATAAGGAGTACATGTACCATTTCTTTTCTCTTCCTTTCTTTGTTTTACATTTATTTCCTTTTCTTTCTTTTACTAATATCTATCCAAATATAGTGGGGTGTGCTTGGTAGAGTGAAAAAGTGGAAATATGAAAAGGAGAGTGTGTAAAAATATAATTTTTGTTAGTACTTGTTAGGAAGGAAAAATGTAAAAAAGGAAGATTGATATTCTTTCCTTATTGAGAAAACCAAATTATTTTAAATTGAAAAGATTAATGGAGATAAAATGAGAGATATGTGAGTCATGCATGTATATTTACAAAATTATATTTTATTTTTTAATCTTATTTTATTATCTTAACTAAGTAATGGTATAATAGTAAATTAGTATAACTTCATTTTCTTTCCTTTCATTTTTCAACTCTACCAAGCAATGTAAGAAAAGAAAATTATATTTTCGTTTATATTTTCTATTTTTCCTACCAATCACACCTAAGGAAAAAAATTAATGTTTTTCATCTCTTCATTTTTCCCTCCATCCAATTTTTCTTATTTCCATTTTTCTTTCCACCCACCAAGCAAAGACTTAGTATCTTTAAAGCTTGCTCAAGATTTTGTTTGACTATATATATATATTGTTATAATTTATTTGACTTTATTTAAATTCTAAATGGAACGAAAGAAAGAAAAAAAAGAATGAAAGGATGGTATTTTTATTATATATATGAAGATGGATCCACTTACAATAATGTAAAATAACTTTGTTTTACATCATTTCATATCTTTTTATACAATTTATATTTTGTTAATCCAACCGTTGAATATTATACTCTGTTCAAGTAAATTACACATACAAAATTTCAAGTTAATCGAAAGTTTGTGCAAGAAATTAGCCAAGTGATTTTGTTGGGAGATATGTTTTTTAATATGCAATGATAACAAAAATAAACTAGAGAGTTTGACTAAGTCAATGACGACAAATAAAGTGACAATTTGTTTATTATGCTCATGAAATACATCATTATGAGTTTTCAGAATAGCATTCTGATTATCATACTATATTAGGGAGATGAAACACCTATGTCTTAAAGAAGCCATCTGTCACGACCCAAACTTCCCAAAATCAGAGTTAATTTTTCGCGTTTTATTATTTTCTTACTTAAATTCTTACCTGTCTTCTGATCGTGACCACACTCCACTAACAAATTGGGCTGTGCGTCAATGCCAGTCCCACCATACATTTACCATATAACTTAATTATTTCTCAGTCATTTATAAGTGTTTACAATATTTATACATCCCCTAAAGTTACTTACAAACATGTTACTGTGCTATGCTTATTTAGATACAATATGTACAAGTGTATATACTTTAAATGATGGGCAGCAGCGGATATCCGGAATGCAGTACTGAGTCGCATCAACGTCTACTGGAGATTATCTGTGGGAGAAAATGAAAGGGGTGAGCACATCAAGCTCAGTAAGGCAATCCTACGAACAAGTAGGTAACCATACTACCTACATGAACGTGGTGCCATGCATAAACCACCCTTTCTCCACACATGTTAAAACAGATGATATGAGTTATGATGTTATGTAAAACACGTTCGCATGGAAAATTCAACATGCAACTCATTTTAAATCATTTCTTTCTCATTTAAAAATTTCACAATAAAGTCAGGACTTGACCCCTCCTTCGGGTGATCCTGACTCACACCAAACCATGAAAATCGGTTTACATCACACATGGGTTTAAAAAGCATTGAAATAGCATCATGCACATTTAATTTAAAACCCAGTTTGATCTCATCAAAATCGTCGACATGCTAGACTAGGCAACATCTGTATATCGGCAATAACCAGGACTATGGCCATGTGTGTCCTCGGGAGTTCCTCAGCTACACGGATCCTAGTGTGCGGGTTCTCACCATGATCGGAAACCGTCCGGAGGTGGGTCACTCCATCTCGTCGGTCTTATCCGATCCCATGCATCCGAAGATGCCAACGTATCACAAAGATACCGCACGGTACATCGTACTCCATGCTACTTACACGGTACATCGTACTCCGTGGACCCCCAGCCTTATCCCTCTTTCGGGCTCATCAGCTGGACCTCCAACCCTTATCCCTCTTTCGGGCTCATCAGGTTGTTTTAACATTAAACCGTATTGCCATGTCTCAAAACGCACGTGCGAGCCTATTTAATCGGTGACACACAGTCTACCCAATGCTCCAAGCACGGCTCATCGCATGTTCTCATAAAATCAGTGCAAGCAATGCTCAGCACTCTCATCAAATCAAGTAAAACTAGTGCGAGCTAAGCTCTAGCACTCTGTATGCAAACCATGTGAAAAGCTGGTGCGAGCGAAGCTCCAACACCCTGTCTCAAAAATCATATAAAAATATGGTGCGAATTAGACTCTAGCACCCTGTCACGAAAATCATGTATATATATATAAAAAATCTGGTGCGAGTTGGACTCCAGCACCTATGCATGTAAAACTCTAGTGCGAGCTCTCGCTCTAGCACTAATGCATGCATCACACAAATCAAAATATTGTGTGAGCTGAGCTCTAGCACGTCACATGTCAATAAAAACACGTAGGCGGCTCTGTTTCCTCAAAACAGTTTTCAAAACAATTATATCGTTGAAAGTATGCAATGTTGTGCATTTTCTTTCAAGGTTAGCCAGCCTACTCATGCATGCATTATAATGTCTCCAAAACGAGCAGAAACCTCTTGCTCTTGCTCCTCCCAATTTTTTTCTAAATTTGTAAATTTGTAAATTTTACCCTTAACAAGGGTATTTTGGTAATTTGCCCATTCGGGCACTAAAAGTATTATTTGACCTCTAGACCCTTCAGATAATTTTTAAAGACTGCATATGAACTTGAAATTTCATAAAGTTTACCTCTAGCAGTCCGTAGAATTCCCTTACCTTATTTTCCTGTAGAGTCTGACCTTTTCTTTTTCACTGTTGTCTCATCGCGCAGTCTGATATGCTCCCAATCAAATGCCCGGAACTGCGTATCAATATTCCTCAGGTCAGATATCATACAATTTAATTGTATTTCCTATTTTCTGGGCTTAATTTAAATAATTGGGCCCGATTGCACTTTAATGGGCCTTAATCGGCCTTAAGCCCGTTTTTCACTTAATTTTCACTTTATCGAGGCCTATTGGGCTCACTGGGCCCACCAACAATTTATTGGGTCTCGTTCTAACTCTCGAATAGCTAAATTTATTTATTTATATTTATAATTTATTTTAATATTATTTAATTGATTAAATTAGTCTAAAATATTCAAAATATCTTAAAAAAATTTATATTTTATTCATTTAGTCTATAAATTAATTTCTCGATATTATTTCGACTTCCCGGTATAATTTTTGATTATTTTTCGGGATTGCTTTTCGCAGCAAAATTTTCGGTTAATTTTAAAAATTAATATTTTGATCAATTTTAACCCAAAACATATGTAATTCTTCGTTATTGATCGAACTTCCTCAATCCATTATTTTTAATAATTATTTCTTGTTAAATTATACCGGCTTTCGATCTTTTGACCTTTTTGCCCTTGTACGTGTTCGGGATTAATTCAGTCAAACTTTCCTTCACGAACACTCATTCATTTTATGATTTGAATCCTTATTTTCAGTCCGAATCTCATTCCTTTAAATTTGTGAACATTTTTATCCCTCATAAAATTTACGATTTAATTTCGGGTCTTACACCATCGTAAGCATTAGAGTTTGGACGTTGCATCTACAAAAGCTCTATACTCAGCCTCAGTGTTGGAGTTGAAGACAACAATTTGTTTCTTACTACGCTAAGAGATAAGCAACAAACTATAAAAGAAGCGATAACTATATGATAATTGCAAATTTTATACGTGATAAACATAGATTTCATGCCTAAGAGGAATAACCAGTGTTGAAACAAAGAGATTTCGAAGGTTATGTAAGGTTATAAGTGTAGGGCCAAAAGTGTGCAGACATGTAAGTACGCAAGCTTCTCGAAAGGTCATATTCAACCTGAAATCAATTAATACCTCTAATATGAGTATAAGTAATCTCTAATATACATTTGATGAGAGAAAAGTGAAAATTTTGATTTTTAAACTGGGGACACGAGCTTCCATACAAATAGGTATGCAGTCCCACGAGACTGCATACCCACTCAAAAATCTTAGAATCAACATATCTTGATGATATATGGCCTCAGGTGAGACGTTTGAACCTATAAATTACGATTACGATCTATCTCGAAAAATGTAAAATAAATAAAAAAATGACCATTTTGTCCATTGATCACTAGGCCAAATGGTCAAAATAAACTAGGTGGTTTGACTTGTTGATGTCAAATGAGTAGGGTCAAACCTTAAAAGTATTTGGTTAAACATCGAATTAAAATTGGCCAAGTTAGGATCGAAATAATACCAAAATATGGTAAAAACGTCCCTAACCTAACTAGGCATAGTCGGCTAACATAATTGAAAAGTCAATAAATTTGACTTGGTAATTGTGATTGAAAGATAAAATAATAGCCAAGTATGTTAGAATTAATGGTGACCAAGTAAATTGATAAATTACAGAATTATGGTAATAAAGTGGATAAATACAAGAGATATTCTGCAAGAATATTCCTTTGACTTTTACTTTCTTTTGATTGGTCATTAGGCAAGTTGAAAAGTCAAAGTATCCCTACATGAGTTAAAAAGTGCTCGGCATAGTGGGGTTAAGAGTGAAAAACCAGAAGTTGATGTAAAAATTCATGAAATAAGTGATAATCATGCAAGATATTTATGCCACATTTCTTACTTGGACTTTGATTATTGAATACTTATCATTGAGCATTTTTGGAAGACAAAATGTGTGCTAGTGTGTGCCTGTGTGCTCGACAGCTACAAGAAACAGGGTAAAATCGAAAGCTAAAAATATAAAGGAGAAAAAGAGAAAATCATGAGGAAACCAAGGGGAAAGGAAGAAGAAATAACAAACACTAAACCCCAACTTGACCCTACATCATTCTTAAGCTTCTAAACTTCATCCTTTTGCATTTAAGTGAAGATTTCATGAAGGAAACAAGGAAAGAAAACATCATGAAGGTTTCGGCCACGATGGTTTTAAAGGGTAAAGAAGTATTGCTTCCACTTATACTTATATATGATATTTGGATAGAGTTACTAAGGTGTTTTATGGTATTTTTATGAAGCAACACTTGAGGAAAATCAAGGGGGCATTTGGCCAAGCGAGGTTCTATAGGGTAGGGATGTTTTTGTTTTGAAATTAATATATGTCAACTATGAGAGGTTGTTATGTGATGATATGGTATTAGTTTGCAAGAAAACCTTATGGAACACTTAGATGCATATTCGGCCATGTTAGGGCTTGTAAAAGAAATATTGTTTTCATGCTTTAAGATTGAAATATGACGATTGTTTGTTGATGTAGTGGTCATATTTAGTGTTAAATTAAAGTGAAAGTTGGTAAAACACTAATCTATGTATTAAGCCAAAGTGAAGGGCATTAGTGGAATGGGGTAATCTCGGGATGATTTTCATATATATATATATATATATTAGTGTTATCATAATACTAAGTTGAATGGTGAATTTGATTTATGGATAAACCTTTAAGAAGAGGTGTTTTGCCAATGAACCTTAAGCTTGATTTAAGGGTGAATGTGTGAGTGTGATAGGTTTAAACTAAACTATATTCATATACATGATAATTAATGAGTGTTGGTGTGGTATATATGTCAAAATAGCACAAGAAACCCTTAAGGATAACCACAACCTAAAGGGAAACTATAAGGAATCTTACGTGATTTAGCTAAATTGAATTAATATCATGTATGTGAATGTGTTTTAAATAAGTTGATACGTTTGAATTATAGAGTGATTAATAAGGTGACTATTATGCACGAGCTAGCAAAGGGGTGTGTGTGGTTACAACTTTGCTAAGCTTGACCATTTGGTATGTGACATGTATAAATTGAATTAGTATCATGTTGCTTAAGTTATAATCTATACATGAAATGATGAGTTTGATTATGATAAATAAAATTATGGAAATATGGTTATTGAGGATGTGATATCATAATTTTATAGTGAGTGTACCTTGGAGTATCTAATCCTAAACAATATGACAAGGTCATTGAGTGTGAAATAAGTGGTATAAGACATGATAATCTTAAGACATATATTGTTATCACACCATGAAATGTTTCACACATATTGTTATCAATTGTATCACATTTAATGAGATCACAAAAGAAAGCTTGACACCAATCTCGAACCAACTATTTGTCTAATAATTCTTCTTTCGCTCTAACCCTCCCCTAAGGTCTTCCAACATTTATAATTATCTAATCAACAGAGACTGGTTTAAAGATCTAACACATGCTCAAAATTGCAATTGTAGTTCTTTTCCCTTATACTTCTTCCCCCACCTAGCATAAACATGCCTAACACACATTCTTTGCTCAACTAAAGGTAATATATCCCTAACAGATCTTATCAAACCCTTAAAAGAATAAACATAAACATTAAATTAGTAACATCATTGAATTATAATAAAGTTTAGCGTAATTGAAAATAATAATGTAAAAGATCATACCTTATCATTGATGATGACCATGCTAGCCCAATTACAATTCCTAGGTCAGCATAAAGTTGTTCAATAAACCAAGTCAAAGTGGCTATAGTCTTCCTCTCCTTAACTGCCCATCTAATTAGGAATATTTGATTGTTCCCATCCCTGCCTACACTCACAGGCAACTGCTCCTTAACCAAGTCTAATAATATGTATGCAACCTTCCAAAAATCCTTGCTTCAATGCTCCAAAACAAACATACAACTTCTAAAACATAGGCACCGAATTAAGGGTTTGCTTCTTACTAGTCGGAAATATAACGCTTCCAAGATTTGTAGATTTTAGCTCTTCCACATAATCATTTAAAGCACTAAACTCTCATGTTTCTCTTCCATTTTTTTAATAACAACACCTTTTGCTACTCTATACACATCATGTGACACAACAACCTTTAAGTCTTTTCTCACAATTGCCCTCAAATACCAAGCTTAATAAATGGCAAGGCATTAATCTCTTCTCATACTTTCTAGCTATTACAAGAGCTGACACCTTTTTATTTCTTGATGTAGGCAAACATGAATGCTTAGAAAACAAACTCTTAATGATGTGAGTCATATTAGTGTTGCATTGGGAAGAAAAGACAATCCACTTGCATCTATTGCAATACATACTGCCCTAACTTTTAACTTATCCTTTTTTTTTTTTGTACTTAAATCTTTCTAGTTGGAAAATCACAAAGAACCTCTTTAAATAACTTTAAATTTGGAAATCTGAGTCTAAGAACAAATTTTGTTAAAGGGGCTTTATCATTATAATGTATTGTTTTGGACTTAACTCTCTTTATATCATCTGTATCTCACCCATCACCGGTGTCTTTAAAACTACCAAGGTCTGATGACTCAATATATTCACAATTGTGCCTACTAACCTTGTCAGTTCCATCATTACCCTGTGGCATCATTACCCTATGGCATCATTACCTAGATGTTCATTAATAGACTAACCACCATCAGCCTCATAATTATAATCATCATCATTTAAATTAACATTTGGTTCACCACAAGCCTCATAATAATCATCACTTGACTCATTTTTTTGTTCACCATTAGCTTCATAATCATCATTATCTAAGTCAACATTTGGTTCACCAATGGATAAACATTTTATCTTGTCAACATACCTCTTGAGATTCGGCCTAGCAGCTTGTAATTTGTCATCAGCATCTGAGCCATCATTACAAACCCACATTGCATCAACTAATTTCTTACTTTACATACCTTCATTTTCATTTAAACTCTCAGATTCATCCATATGACCTCCATTAACATTGACACGCCCTTCTTCAACAATGTTGCCATCAATTCCATCCACTTCACTAACCTTTTCTCCATTCTAAACCTCCTCCCTTTCAGAAGCACTAAAAATATCACATAATTTAGCTGTAGGAGGTCTATTTGACTCATTACTATCAATCACAACAACCTCTTCATCTATGTCATTTAAACCTTCACCAATATCAATAGGTTCAAAAAGAGCAGTAGGAATGTCACTGTCAATTTTACCATCCAAATGTTTTATATACATGTCTATAGTCTTACATCTACTTAATTGACCAATCAACTCTACCATTATTAGATTCTATTAGCAGCTTAAAGCCCTTACTTAATGTTTTACCATCCTCAACATAGTACACTCTCATCTTATTTAACAAATCATATCCTAAATACCTCAATCTAATATATTCCAATAACAAATTCTATTAGGTTCGTCATCAAATTCATTAATAGAACCATTAACATATCTCATTGTTGTATGAGTTTTTTTCTCAAACTCCTACCATGGTGATATCTTACTTTGGGCACTTGCAAACTCATTCTAAACATAAATAAATGAAATAAGTAAATATATATTATATATTATACATGAAACATGATACATAATACAATAAATAACTATTCAACGTAAATTATTAAAAAATAGTATGTGGTAGACAACATTAAATGAATAAATTAATGAAACCGATGCTTTTCCACTAATGACTAATCTAAAATGAAGAGTAAAGGCATCAATTGGCAAACCTGAACAAAAAAAAATAGACATAAATGGACCACACAACACTATCAACCACTTTTTAGGACCATAATCAGATTTTTAAATACAAAACCATTCATTCAAAGCCAATCATATAAAATCAAATTATATTTAGAAAATCTAAATAAAACCATATATCGATGGTTGTATACAGCAGAAAAAAGGTTGTATTTAGTGAAATTGAAATTATATAAATGAATATGTTATAAACTATCTCCTACACATTCTATTATTTTTTCTGACTTCAAATCTTCTTGGCCTCGTATCTAACAATCTTTTACTAAAAAAATCACTCACTAGGAGAGCACATGTAAATACCCCAAATGTTTTTCTAGGTACTTAGACTTAATCATGTATATCAATGTAGCTATTAGAATTAAAGGTATGATTTCTTAAGATAAGGATTTAAATTAAAGTTTTAATGTTTCATTATGGGATTTGGAAGAGAAAATAAAATAAAATAAAATGCAATAGTTTTAAGAATAAATAAAAAAAGGGATATATGCATCAATGTATGTATACACACATATATATAGTAGTGTACCAATGAATAAATATATATGTATAAATATAAACATATATATTTATATAGAGTAATGTGTTAGCCGAGAGAGGCAACAAGTGAAAGAAAAATATATGGGATATATGTTTGTCAGTGGAATGGGTAAGGAAAATTTGAAGCAAGTATTGGAAGGAATGGTTGCAGTTGAAGCAAACCGAAAAGAAAAGAAAGTGGTGAGAGATGTCAGCTAAATGAGTACCGTTTGATGGAAAAGAAGATAATGTGGGAGCAGTTAAGGTGTTGAAATGAACATATAAATATATTATATATATAAACGAAGTGTATAGACTCTAGGATGATAGTAGAGGAAGGAGGAAAAATGAGAAGACGTGGGCTGTCAGGAAAATGAAGCATGAAACTTGAAGGATCGAGAGACTGGAGATAGGCGACCGAGAAGAGAGAAGGAACAGGGAGCGATTAGGGCTCTCGGCTGTTGCCTTGAAATCGGAAGAAAATTGAAGCATGACGGATTGAGGTAACCTGGAAAAAAAATGATGATGAACAAGGTAGAATCAAAAGGATAAAGGGAGAAGTAAAACAAGGAAATGAAACATTTTAAGAGTAGAGGAGAACTGAGCTACGGATGAATGAACTGCTGGCCGAAACAGGGGTAGAAGACTCAGCTAACGCAATAGACGGACATAGGAGTCCTGACCTCTGAAACTGAAGCAAGAAAAACGAGAGAGGCCGATTGTTTAAAAGACAGAGAGCTAGGGTGTGTGTAGTGACAGAAGAACGAGACTGAGGCTGAAACAAGAGAGCTACTAGCAGGAAGGAGATAAACAGAAAATTGAAGTTGAAGTAGAGGGGAACAGAGGAGCCCTTTCCTCTGAAATTGAGAGTAGAAAAGCCAAGAGAGATGAAGGGCTAAAGTAGTTGTGAGCTAGAAGGAGGTGAGACAGAGGAGACACAACTGGTGTGGGAGGTGGTTGTACGAGTTGAGTCATCGGTGCTGGCGAACTGGAGATGTGGAAGTGGAGTGGCAACCTCTTCTTGCTACTGTTCCTAGAAGGAAGATGATGGCTGATGATTGGCGAGTCAGAAACAGACAGAATCTGGGAGGATGATAAGCACTGTGGTAGGAACGTGGTTGATGAGGGGGTGGTTGACAACGCCGAGCTGAGGATGATGAACGAGAATGGAGAGAATGAGACAGTGATGATGATGGTGGTGGTCGGCTGAAGGTTGTGACCGAGGTGGAAAATGGCAAGGAAAGAAAGGAAACACCAATGTCGAACGGAAACGCCAATGGAGGAAGAAGGCGACGGCAACCGTGAACAGGGGCTTCGGCTACTTGCGAGAAAGAAATAAAGAAAGAGAGAAAGAAAGAAAGAAAAGAAAAAAAGGAGTATTTTATATATATATATATATATATATATTTGGAATAGAGTAAAATACGTAAAGAGTTTGGGAAAAATTCTTGGGAAAAGAAGGTCGAAAATATTGGTTTGAAATTCCGAAAATATTGGTACAAAATTTAGAGAAAATAAACCGAGTGGACCGGATCCGTCAATTCGCAACGTCGAAGCAATCGAGGATTACAGACAGTTACTAAGGTAAGGAAAACACTCGTTGCTGTTAGAGATAAATATGTGTAATTTTCGTATATTTGTAGATATAAAGTTTTAGGCTGAATTTCGCAGTATCGAAAATTATATAAAAATCTATGGTGAATTTTATGGCTTTGAAAATTAGAGGTTTTAGCCTGGTTGATTAGCCTAATTTTACTGATCGAATTTAAGTGGTTTGCATGGATTCTGATATGATATGAATTCTCTTTAAAACTAAAAATCTTGAATTTTTAAAATTTTCATATACTATTTTCTGGGATTTTATCTAAAAAGAGGCTAGTCAGCCTATTTTGAATTGTTTTGTGAAACAAACTGAATTTACATGTGATTTAAGTAAAAATAAACAGTTTATAAAGAAATATTGATATGATGTGCTTGAGCGCGTGTTAACTATGTGTCGCACGGTCCGACTCGCACTGATTTTGAGACAAAAGTGTTGGTGAGATTATGCTACACTGTTAATGTTACCATGTAACAATGTCACACCAGTCGTTGTTTGTGGGCCCACAAGGGTGGCCATGGCCGGCTAGGCTCGTCTGTTACATCAGTGATGATCTGTTTCTGTTTCTATGGTCCACGAGTACGATATACCGTGTTTCAGATTCTGATTCTGATCTTCGAACATTCTAATCTGTGAGCCGTTTGAGTAGCTTACCACTCCCACGACAATTAACATCCTGGCACACTTGGCCCGTAATTGCCCGGAGTCATCGACATTGGCCAATAGTCATTTTTGATATCTTGTATAGCATGTCTAACTTGTCTCGTCTATTTAGACTTCTGAATTGACTGTGTGATTTTATTTCGTATGGAACTGAATATTTTAATGCATAAAAGACTATGGGGACTACCTCTTGAATCCTACAGGACCAAAGTGTTACACCGTCGTCGCTTTTAAAAGCTGTTTAAAGTTTTAGAAACGGTATTGATTTCAGTTCCATTTTCATACTAAATTTGCCATGAATTTTTCAACATTGATTTTTTGAAACTGGAAGTGTCTCTGTGTTTATTTGAAATATTTTCTGAACTCTCTGCATGGATTGAGATATTCTGGGAATTTGTTTATTTTGCTACTGGAAGCTCTGAAATTTTCTGTATTTACCACAATAGCTAATTTTACTACCGATATATGTTCTGGTTTCTCAAATCTATTTTTGGTATTTGTGAATTTGTCGAACTACTTGTATACTTTGTGAAAATGTTCGGGATTTTGGCAAGTACATATATATATATCTATCTTAGGTAGTATATTTATCGATTTGCTATGAGATTTTTCTTACTGAGTATGTTAAGCTCACCCATTACTTTTCTCCACAGATTCCCTCTGTAACTTGGATCACTTCCATTAGTAAGACATTCTGCACAGTTATGATTTTCGCAGAGCATATTTCCGCATCGAAGGTATACCCAGGTTTAAACAATTCTTTTGTATCTAAAATTTTTGTAAGTATAGTAATGCATACGAGATGTGTATAGGGAATGTGAACATATTTTGTTTAAATTTGTTACTAAAAAAGAAAATTAATCAGACTAAGTATTATTCTGACCTAATATCGACTTGTAACCCAACCAAAATGTCCGTAAATTTGGGTCGCTACAGCACACTTAAAGGATTCTCACTTTATGCCTTCTCTTTAGTTAAATCTTCTTCTCTATCGTTGAATCTTCTTCTTGTGTGCCTTCAATAGATTTCTTTATGCTTAGGGTCTTTTTCGGGTAACAAAAAAGAATTAAGGTTTGGTTAGGGAAACTCCAGAACAAATTAGATTTTGTTTCGGTGAATCCAGGAAGAAATTAGGAATTTTTTGGGTTTAGGGTTTATAAACCAATGGTTGTCAGTATGGAAATGAGGAAGAAATTTAAGGGGATTTTCATTGATTGATTTAGGGTTTCTCAAAAGGAATTGAATCAAGAATTTTCAAGACTATTTAGAGGAAATTGTTTCAGTTTTCCTCAATTTTAATTTTTGCAATAGTCCTCATTTTAGTTAAAAATCAATATTATTTCATTTCATGTGGTATTTTTTGTCTACGAGGTACTGACATGGACAAAATGCCATGTTGGCAATTTTTTTATTTTGCTGTCAAACGCTACGTCAGCAGTCAATGCCACGTCGTCAACGGTCAATGCCATGTTATTGACATGTTATCTGTCACACCCCACTTACGGGAACCCTTTTGTCCATACTTACTCTAATACGATTGGGCTGTGAGAAGATGCAATTACTACAATTCATTCATTTACAGCGAAAGATTTAAAACTTTAATTCACACTCTCAGGTGTGTGTGTAGATATACAAAATCAATTGTATAAATACCATGTGCTTACATATCATCCCCATAATACTGTTTACAATTCCAAGATATAACTATGCGATACGATATATTAGATACAAAATACTCGTGTATACAATCTTATACCTTTGCGGAATTGTGGGAGTTGTTCAACACAAAAGACCTAGAGACCATCGCTCTCTTACTTCTCAGTACCTGGAGGGGAAAAATAGTGGGATGAGCAAACCACAGCTCAGTAAGGAAATGTATGCTAGCAGGTAGATATCGTACTACCTACATAGCCCATGCATGTATAAACCAAAACCGTGTTTTCATTGTAAATGAAAATATCATACGAAAAATGCATTTAAACATATTTTTCTCAATGACATTTTCGTGTAAATCAAATATATCAAGCTTCCATTTAAAACATGCTCATAAATAGTGCCCTCACGGCATAAATGTGAAATCAGAGATTTATCAAAAACACAAAATCTCTTTCTTCCTTTAATTCACTTTTTCTGCAAATCTCTTTCTTTTCTAAGATTATCTCTGTTTCTCGAATCTCTGAGATAGGCATGGAATTTTCGACAATCAAATATCCACGACATATGGCCATAGTCAGTGATCCCGAGCTTCACTGATCAAGTGTGCACAGGACATCACTTCGCCTGAAGGGTAATGGGTCAGTCCTGCCCTCTGGCTCATCTCAATCAACCTCATCTCCTCGTATACTCACGGTAAAGATACGCCGTGTGTCATTTACGCGATACTCGTACTCACGTGCACCCAGCACGGTACATAGTATACCAACGGACAACTATACTATCTACGTACAACCGTGGACCCAAGTCCATACTCCAACTCCAATGGACTTTTCATCCTAAACTATGTCTCATATACCAGGCGAGCAAGCAGCTTGACACACAGTCATCGCAAGGCTCCAGCGCGGTACGATCTATCGTTAAGGCCCAGCCCGTTCAAATGGCCGTCGGCTGGTATCCCCTTGGGTCCCAGACCCCCAGGTTTACCTCAACTCAATAAAACAGGTGCGAGCAAAGTTTCCGCACTTTCTCAAAACCATCGCGCGAGTTAAAACTCCAGCACGGTACATCAAAAAGGCATTAAAACGGGTGTGAGCTAGCGCTTCAACACCAAATCTCATCTCAAAACTGATAGATGGCTATTTTCTCTTTTTAAAACTCAAAACATGTTTATTCATACAATATGCCTCTTCATGCTAAAACATGTAAAATTAGCCAACTTATCATCAACGTTTCTCAATCATCAAGATCAATGTAAAATAGAGAAAAACATTGAAAACATGCATATCATGCTATTTCCTTACCCTATCCCATTTCTCAATACATATATACATCATAGTACTTTTCATGCTTCCATATCATTTCATAGAATTATAATATCGTACTAGTTCTAGCAATATATCTACGAAATTGCTATAAAATACGCACGAACATCTCTATAACTAACACACAGTCCCTTACCTCACTTTACCTGTGTGCAACTATCCTCCTCTACGCTTCTCGCATTCTCATCTCAACTTGCTCCGGCGTATCATCCGAAACTGAAATTCATCCATCAAACACTTGAGTTAACGTTTCTAACTCTTATTCAACTAAGCATTTATCCAATGCCTTAAATACACATTTTACCCATTGTGGTAAATCTCACAATTTTATCCTAATATCAACATGCCCAAACCATGCCCACAACATAATCATCTTCTCAAGATATCTCATTCATCATTAACACTTCTACATTTCACTTTCTCACACTAGACCATTTCTAAGTTATATTCATTTCATGGCATTCTAGGTAGTTCTACCCATAATGTGCACACCCAATCAACTTCATAATCATTTACTAGACTAATGTACTTGGATTTGTGCACTAGAAACTTACCTCATCGGATTTCCTATTTGCTCTAATTAGAAATGTCTTTTATTCCTTCAATCCGACAAATGGGGAAATGCCTCTCGACTATGTTGTTCTTCTCTTAGACGTGAACGACTTTGTCTCTAATAGCTTTTCCTCAAATCTTACTGAAAATGGCTGGATTTAGGAGTGAGAAAGCTAGGTTTTAGAGTTGAAGTAAAAATAAATGGTTTATCCCAAAATCTGCAGATCCAACTGCTCCTATTTATAGATTTAACTTGATGAGATCGATCTTCCTTGGGTGGAGATCGATCTGATCCTCTAAAAATCCCTCTTTTCTAAGACATTTTAAAGGCAGGAGATCGATCTGTCGAGACTTGAGATCGATCTGCTGTCAAACAGAAGCTTAAGGAGATCGATCTGGTCTTAGGGGAGATCGATCTGCTTCCAACCCGAGAGCTAAGGAGATCGATCTGATTCCCTTGGAGATCGATATGCTCCATTCCATTACTCACATAAGAGCATTCTGGCTCTTCCAGATCGATCTCTCATCCTATGAGATCGATCTGGCCTCCATATTTTCAGATTTTCTGCAGTTTTTCTGCAACAACTTCATTCAAAACTTCCTCAATTTACCTCCATAGTCCTTTCCTTATTCATCCTTCCTTGAGACTTAAAAATGTCATCCAATCACACTTAGTACATATTAAAACTTGTGGAAAAATCTTTGTATAACCAAATATACACGATATTACTTGAATAGAAATATACGCTTATGTAAATCTTTCCTTCCATTTTACCACACTACTCTTATTCCATTTCAATCACATTCTTCTCGTATTTAAGTTCATTTCTTCGTACTCATTCATAACGCAACTTGTACATACAATCACGACTCTTATTACAAGTGCGTACATAATCTTATGAACTTACATTGCATATACTTTGTATTACGAATGTATTATCATACTCATGATTTCATTTACATTTTTATGTACCTATATACAACTGTACATATACGGGGTCTCACATTATCAACATTGAAAGAATCTGTTATCTCTTTTATCAATTGGACTATAATTTTCAATTAATATTAGTCAAAGGATTCGATTTTTATGTATTAATCGGAAGGGACTATATCTCAAATTTCGTGATAGTACAGAGATTGTTGGCATAATTTAACCTATCAAAAATGGGTCGTTATATCTTGACGATTCCAATTATTAGAGTGGTTTTAGAATCAACTTTCAGTTCTAGTGGTAGAGTTACTAGTGTATATCATTTATTTTTAGGAATTAGTATAGCACAAATGCTACTTTGTGTTAGTGACTAGTATTTTCAACTTCTATGGATTCAAAAGGCAAACAAAAATAAGTAACTTTAATGTTTATTTTATTTGTTATATGTTTCAAATATTATAATGTTTTAATATTAATTTTTTTTAGGTAGGTTAAAGCAAAAGTTACAAAGTTTCCTTTTTTGCTTTGAACTTTAAAGAACTTTTGGTATGAAATTTGATTACTTAGGGGGTATTTGGTCAGTTGTGTTTTGTTTGAAATGTTATGCAGTTAGTTGTTTTAGTTTTCTAAGTACTTTCTTTTTGCAATTTCTTTGTTTGTATTTAGGATTGAATTTTATTTTTAAATCTATTTTTCTAGCTCAAATGCATTAACCTGTCTTGTTTCTTTAGTCCCCTTCCTATGGCTCAATAATAATTCTTCTTTTATCATGACTAGTTAGTGTCATCATGCAAATTGTACATTATCTTCCCTTTTGATTAACTTCATTAATCAATATATTAGCCTTGTATTGCTGTCTTTAACAATCCTGAGAAAGTAGTGTCAACTATCAAATAGAAAATTTGAACCTGCTAAATTACTAAGCCTTTATAACTATCATGTTTTGATTAAGTTACTCCTATCCTCTTACACAAAATGGATAAACACTTAACATTTTATTTTACTATAAAAAAACTTCAATTTTTTAAAATCATGCAATGAAATCTAATCTGTCAAAAGACACAAACTTTCGTTAGTATTGTACACGTGACAACCTACTAAGTTATCCATGTCAACTTTCACATAGCATGTCCAAATGACAGTTAATGTCATGTAACAGATCTGACTTAATTGCATAATGTTGAAAGGTTAAGAGTTTATTTACATAAAATAAAAGTTTATAAATTGATTTTTACGCGATAAAACCTTGAGAGCTTATGTCTATTTTATACAAAAAGTTGATGATATATTGGGCTATTAATCCAAAATCTATTAAGCCCGAATTTTACTCTCCCCTTTTTTGTTAAAAAGTTTCTTTAATTACTTTTTTTCTTTTCTTTGGAGTGTGAACGTTTAATAACTTAGGAGTGATTAATAGGTTTTGACTTCCATTTTCTGAGGCACATGTTTTCTTAGATGAAAGCTCTAGATCTTGTAGTATAAATATGTTAGTCAAATACTGATGCAAGACTGTTTAAGTGATTAGTTTATATCTTGCACTAGTTATGCCACAGTGATGTGAGGGATATAATTATAGGTAATTAAGTACATGGTATATCAGAATATGAACATGATGAATAAAATTTTAATTAGGATATATAACAAAGATAGAAGAAAAGCTTTCAATCTTTGACTTGGTTTTACTAACATCTAAATCCAAGGTAGATTTGCTAGCCATCTAAGTAATTTCTGTGGTGATGAGTTTAAACTAAGAATATAAGCCAAAACTACCAATGCACTATCTTAAACAATTATTTTGCAGTTTTCTAATTGGGAATATTATAACCATTGAGTGTAACCAGAAAATTCTTTGGAGTTTCACTTCATTCTCAGTGATTGTCTATAACCATTGATATAAAATGGCTTTAGCTGGCTATATTTATAATCAGCTAATATTGACCATGCCTTCATTTTGTTGTCACTGGGAAAATATTTGAGACAGAAACAATGTACACCATGCATGAAGGCCCTTGGTTGTAAGGGTTTTTTTAGTAGAGAAGATGAAAAAAGAGCAATGAATTTTTTTAATTTAATAATTCAGTTTCATGATCACATTCTTTTTATTTTGATGTGAATTTCTAACACTACTTAGTTTGTCTATCACTTTTTCTAACACTACTCATCTTACATTGTTACATGATTTGGAGGAATGAGGGTAAGGATAGCAATGGGTAAGGTACCCGCTAATTGGGGTACTCAAATCTAATTATATTTTACAATAATTGAACTCGATTGATTACCCGAGTATTTTGATCTTTACTATCATAATCCTACCATATATTATAAAAATACCTGTTAACTACTCAATCCTATTAAATATCCTTTTATCAAGTCAATATTTAACTTTCGAATTTAAATTTAAAATCAATTTTAATGCATATTATTAAAAAAAATTAAACTAGTAAATTTAAATTAACTCATGAAAATAAATTAATGTTAAAAATCATATTTAAAATACCTAATAATTAATTTAATTAATTATTATTTTTATAGTACTTAATTTATAAATAAAAATATATAATAATTTTAAAAAATTATTATTTATAGTTGGGATTGTATAGTAGAATATCCTAAAATCACTAACCGAACTCATTACAAGTAGTAAATTACTATCCAAACCCTACCAAAATCCGATTTGATTATTAAATACTCTAACTCTATATAATTAGGTCGAGTAGTGCAGTGTATCGATTTATAAGGTAACTATTTATATTCCTAAATGATGGGCATGGCAACAACCGTCCTTTAAGTATTAATTTTCAAATTTTTTTTGAAGATATTAATTCTCATACTCAAGTTATGTTGTACTTTAAAAATTGCAGACTTCAAACTTTAAGTTAGATAATTTCAGTTTGTGTGTAGGATTTAATATCCATGTAGGATTTTTAAGGTTTTTTTATTAGTATTAAGTTTGTACCTAATGTTTGTTTACTATTGGTATAGTGTTCATGAATATATGATCACGAATGCATGTTCATGAACATATTTGTTTAATGTTTATGAACACGTTGTTTTGAATAAATTTATATGTTTACAAACATGTTTATTAATATGTTCACGAATAAATTCATTTATATATTTAAGAACATGTTCAGTATAATGTTCATGAACAAACTCGTATAAATTAATGAATTCGTCGGTAAAAATTTAATGAACAATTTTAATAAATAAAAAAACCGATTTTGAATCTAAAAATCAAATTCCTTACGGAATAGGATCTGGACATTAACAATACTAAAAATTAAACAAACTAAAGGATACTTTATTTCTTCCGTTCGCTGGCATTTGGTTCACTTATTGCCCTTTCCTAGCATGGTATGAGAAACTTGAGCCTTAACAATTAGCATGCATGTAAATCTTAATGAGTTAGCCATTATTTTATACGGAAGAAGCACTCAAGTTCGTGAATAATTGAAGGAGGGTGCCAATTGAATGTCCTTGAGACAGCATCATTATCCTGCCTTATTAAATGACTCTGAGTTTGTTTATGGCTCTGAAGACTTTTTTTGTTTATAATCAATCACATGGGGGATGGAAGGGAGATGCTGAATATCATACTTGCAAAACCCACCTTGTAAAACATAATCCAGGATCCCAGATCTGAGCAGAGATCATTGTGCAAAAATATGTTCAGTGTAGACAAAGTTGAGATGATTGAAAATTTTGATAGATGGGGTTTCTATTCTCTTCATCTTTGACCCTATTGTACCTGCCAGGGACCAACTTGTTTGTGAGCCACAAGGGAATGAATGTTTGATTGCATCTTACTGTAAATAATTTTCATACGGAGTTTGTTATGTGCTTCCAGACAGGTTTTTTTTTTGTGTTTGATTTGTGGGGGAGATGTCTCAAGTTGATGGGTGAAGACAATTTGGGAAGATTGGAATTTGGAACTTCTTAAACCTTTTGTTCTCTTCCGGACATGGGGAAAAAGTACATACATACATAAACTTGACATTAAGAGAATGAATTCTCGTCCCAATGAAGCCGTTCTCCCAACAAGGCTTAAGTCAAATACTGGTGGAAATATATACTTATCACTACCAAATGCTTGGAAATGAATCCTTGATTTCATTTTGAATAAATTTGATAATTTTAAATATCATACAGTAAAATGATAAAAAAAAACACCATGAAAACAATATATATTAAATTTTAATAAAAATAATATATAAATTTAGTAAAAATAAAAAATTAATTTAATATTTTACATATCAATCTGAATTGGAACACAATAATTTTTTAATTGTACACATTTTAATACGAAATAAACGCGATAACTATAAATTATACATGAATTATCAAATTTAATTTTGGATCAATTTTTCTGGACACTTGCATATTTTTACATGTCTGTAAAATTTGGCAATAAAATTACAAATTAGATAATCATGAAACTCTATTCATAAAAGTGTTTTATTAATATATATAAAATTGAATATATATATATATATATATATATATATATATATATATATATATATATATATATATATATATTCAACTAATGCAATCAAACTTACATAGTTACGATCATAATGAACATAAAAACTTGTTCTGTTGCAACATTAATGCACCAAACTTTAAAGTTTTGTTAATTATTTCATGCAAGGAGTACGAAAAATGCTTTTATCATTGTCATTTTCGAATAGCAATATTTTCAATTTATTCGCTTTTCCAATTTAATTATTTTCCATCAGGTTTTTTATTCATTGTGATTTTTTATATATGCTTAGCGACAATCATATGATTTGTAGATAAAGTATTGATTAGGTTTAATCATTTGCAGCTCAAAAAGAATAGTAGAAAATCTATGTTCAAAATATTTTAGAGCTTTGTTCACCAAAAAATATATATTTTAGACCTTCAGATATTTAATATATCACTAAAATATTATTTATACGCAAATAATAGAAATTTCAACATAAATAAATAAAAGAGGAACAATACCAACAAATATAAAAAAAATAATATTTTTTTTAGACAACACAAAGGTCAATCTGCAATACTTTTCAGTAATGAATATTTGATTATGTTTCAAACTTCAATATTGATTGTTGTTTTTTAATGTTGCCTACTATTCAATTTTGGTTTGGAGATGTACGTTCAAATTGCAATATAATTATTAAAAACAATTTTGAAAAAGAAATTATTCTGAAAATTATAATGTCCTTTTTTTACCAAATATAATATAAGGTCCTATTTGGTTGGAGAAAACTCCGAAAGAAAAGAAATTAAATAAAATTGTAAGAGTGAAATCAATTTTTCTCTCATTTTTACAGTTATATTTTGTTAAATATAGATTATGAAACTAATTAATTCATATTCTAACTGACTATCAACAGTTAAATTGGTAGAAAATCTATTAAAATTGCTTCAAAATTAAGATCAAAAGAACAAATAATAATAATAATAATAATAATAATAATAATAATAATAATAATAATAATAATAATAATAATAAGAAAGGAATCATTTTCACCTTTGCTACTCCATGAACTATGCCATTCTTTAGTCTTTACAGTCAACTATTAAAAATATATGGGGGTCATGATCTACCAAAAAATGAGCAACTTAGTTATTATAAGTTCTTCTATTTCATTTCTTAAAATATTAAAAATTAAAATAAAAACTTTATTCCTTAAAACAACAAATAATTAAAAGCAGAAAATTTTAAAAATAGAAAAAAAAAATGAACTAAAGAGTAGGATGCCAGTTTTTGGCTACATGGTTCATTTCACAATTAACAAACTAATTAACCTTTGACAGGAAAATAATTTTTTTCTACTACTAAATACAATAATTTTGTGGAAAGCCTTAAAGCAAAACCATCATTCTTGCCACCTTGTCTGTAGAATTCAACAAATAAAAAGTAATTGCAAATGCGACAGGTTCATCTTGATATTGATGGCTTAAGAGTTAATTAATTCATAGATGATTCATCAAGATGAATCATATGTGATGAGATTTAGCTATATGTATATGTATATCTATATATAAGTTTAGTTGGGAACTGTTTGTAATTTGTACTTCTTTTTTTTCGTATGTTACTAGAATATTAAACTACGATTGCCAGAGATCTTATCTTCAATGGTAACGAGGAAATCTTTAAATCTCAATATATATGAAATTTATTTAATTTCAAGTTTGATTTTTTTTTAATTACATATTGATTTGTTAATTCAATTATTTGTTTCATTGAAGATTTATATGAGGTTACGTATCTTGCTATTTATTGACCTGATCTGGTTGAACCCAAACTATGCTTCGGTTACGATTTTTCTAGTTCATACCCAACAATCTGTGGACACATTTAAATGTGATATTTGATTTTTTATTATTAAATATGGTATTTAATTATATTTGTAATTTTATATATATATATATATATATATATATATATATGTATATATAACTTCAAACAAATAGAGTTGTATTGAGTAAGGTATTATCTTGTGTTAATTTGGGATAGAATGCCAGCGGAAGCTTTGGTACTTGATAGGGTAAAAATGAGGAAGAATGAAAAATAGTATATGGAAAACTAGAAATAAAAAATAATAATATTGGGTAGGAAGGAAAAGTGTATAGAAAGATTGTTATTTTTTTTATTAACAAAACCAACTCATTTCAAATTGAAAAAATTAGTGGAAAGAAAATGAGAGAAAATAAGATATATGAGTTATACATGTATATTTATAAAATTATTTTTTATTTTTTTACTTTTATTTTGGATTAATATTCTATACACAGTTAATAGATTTTTTTACTCTACAAGCGATGTTAAGATTATAACACATGTCTTATTTTTTTATCTAACTAAATAATGATATAATGGTAAATTAGTATAAATTCATTTTTTTCCTTCCATTTTTCAACTCTACCAATCAATGGAAGGAAAAGAAAATTATACTTTCTTTCACATTTTCTATTTTTCCTACCAAACACATCCAAGAAAAAAATTAATATTTTTTATCTTTTCATTTTTTCCTCCCTCCAATTTTTCATCTTTCCATTTTTCTTTCCAGCCTATCAAGCAAAGCCTTAGGCTGAATTTGGTAAAACTAAAAAGTGGTAGGAAAGAAAGTGACGAAGAGAAAAGTTAAAGGAGAATAGATTTTAAGAATGCTGATACAAAAAAATAATAATAATAAAGAAAGTGTGAGGAGTAAGTGCTTTCTTCTCTACTCACAAAATTCAGTACCTCCAAATTAAAAAGAAATAAAAAAAAAAATTCTCATGTGAGTAAATAAAATGAAAATACTAAATTAACCCTCATCCTTTGTTTTTATTTTATTACCTCTCAGGTTTCAATTTTACCAAGTAATAAAACGAAAGAAAATATATTTTTTTATTCATTTTTCAATCTTTTTCAAATATCTTTCTATCTTATCAAGTAAATACTTAAAGGTGCAGCTTGGTCTTTCTCGGGTTAAGTTGTATTTTAACGTAATACTTGAAATGTAAGTGGATAAAAATGATAATATTAAGTGAAAATAAAATATGAAGTGGATGCCTACCCTAGCACCTATTTGGAGAATATTGAAAGAGTATGTGAAGAAACTTGGTTAGATTAGATGTATCCAAGTTTGACCAAAAAAAATTACATGAATCCAAGAAAAGAAAAGATAAGAAATGTTATACAGTTTAGAAAACGAACAAAGAAGAAGATTATGTACGAGTAACAAGTACATTATATACATACATACATACATAAAAATACGAATTAAATTAAAGAAAAAATAAAAATTGAAAGAATTTTGTTTTATATGTATAATTTATGTGTATGAAATGCATATATATAGTATTGTCAAAGGAGTATTTAATCTTAATCATATAAATTGGTCTTTGAACTATGCTCCAACTTCTATACCAATTCTTGATCCATTATATCTTCAATTTATATATATTTTTTCATTTATTTTCAATGAATTGCAATTGTACAATTGAACTTGAATCATAAGAATTTACAGAACCAAACAGATAAAAAAAAAAAATCTAACCATTCCTAGCAATATTCTTGGATGGTGAAATTTCAGTGTTACATATGGGGCAAATCTTCTTGATCTGAAGCCAGTTGTTTATGCATTCTAAGTGATATGGGTGTTCACAATCAGGAAGAGCAACTAGGCTTTCCTCTTCTTCATATTCCACTTGACAAATTACACACCGATCAATCCCAGTTTTGCACTCGACAGAACGGAACTTACATGGAACCAAGCATGAGGAAATTTCATTCTGAGATAGCCCCCTCTTCTCCACTCCTATAAACTCTCCTAGCTCAATCAATTCTTCGTAAGATAACTCATCCGGATCAATATCATCTTCCTCGTCCTCCATATCCTCCTCCTCCTCCTCCTCCTCCTCCTCATCATCATCATCATCATCATCATCGCTATCTTGTTCCTCAAAGAGAACTAGGTTAGGTTCTGCTTCGAGGCCTTCGAAATATTCGTAATCATTATTGTTGTTGCTTTCATAGGATGCCTCGCTATCATCGCTTCCAATGGTTTCGAGCATCGGAAACGCCCTTTCTTGCTCTTGCAATGCCAATGCCATGGCAAAATCCGAGTCAACTTGATCAAGTTGGGTGAGGGGCACGCTCTTGGATGATTGTTTTGCGTCTTCGTTTTCCATAGAAAGACGAAATCGGTCTTTTCAAGTAAGGTGAAAAAGAGATCCAATCGCTAGGGATGTATATGATGAGGAGAATTTAATGTGTTAGATGGGATAATGCTAAAGCTTTCTTTAGACAAAAGGCAACTTTCATGCGAAGCAATGGAAGTCCATATTCTTGATTCTCCCTAGTTTTAATGTTTTGGAAACACCAAGGTTGATACCACCCTTGCCCTCGAATGTAGCTGGAAATTTAGCTTTCTTTGGAGAGAGGGAACGTTTATTTTATGCAAAGCAGTCACATAACATATCTCGTAAGTAACCACAAAATATAAACTAAGTTATACACCATCTCTTACTTAATCTTTGGGGCAATTATCTTCCTACTTTCCACGTATATAACGTGTACCATTATACGTATATGAAGGTATTGGATACAATCAAATACACATTTTCTTGTAAAATATTGAACTAGGTTTATTATATGGCACTTTATGGAGGCAAAATTTATGTGGGGTTAGAAAACATGTTTTTATTTTTGTACTCGATATTCATTAACAGACAGTTATTTCTCTTCAATTTCCCGTCAAAATGTTTAAATATTATGCTACATGTTTAATTATTCCGACAACTATTAGGGAAATGGAATTCTCTGAAGAAAATTGACAAAACAATAGCCATACCTCCAAAAACTTAAGAGATTGTGAAAATACAGAGAAAAAAGTAAACTTTGAAGAAACCCTTATTTAGAAAAGGCAATATGCTAGAGAACTTGATTTTTGCTTGGAAAGAGCAAATATCATTCAATATAAAGTTCCATCTCAATATAGTGCATTCAAGTGAAGAGCTATATTATCAATGCAATAGCAGATGTTGAAAAGGAAACGATAAAGTATATTCTGCAGTCAGTCAAGCATTGCGGTTGCTTTGAATGTCAGACATGACAGGAAGTATAAGTTTAACTAGGACTTGAAAGAAAAATTAGAAGGGGATGGTTTAGTTAGTTGTTGCCTTTCAAATTCAACTATATGTATGCCAACCATGCATGTTATCTAATAACAAGTTAGTATAGAACAGAATGTGACATTATAAGTAATCTGTTGAGAAATAAAGCAATGTAGAATCTATATAAATCAATGTAATCAATGATATTTGTGTCGGCTTTTAGAATGATCTCCTGCTTCGATGAACCCTTCCCCTATAATTTACACCTTTCTGTGCAAATTTTGATGTATGTGTGACCCTAATGCCATGAACTGTGTTTACATGATGTCCATGCTTGCTAAGGCTTTTTCCATGGAGAGCGTCTCTACTAATCCCCACTTTTATTCTATGGTTTCTAGGCCTCAAAGACTTTCTTAGGTGAACTCCTTTGTAATCTCTCCCTCGACCGGATATGGATGTACTGCTTACTGGTCTACAAATGTCATGTGAAAATCTTTCATCATCATAGTCTTCTCCAGTATCAAACTGATATTCCTTTACTCTTCTACGCCGTCGTCGATTTTTGATCTTAATCTTTCGAAGCTTGTAGCACAAGAAAGTGCAACAAAATTCCCAAAATGAAAACCAGCATACAATGCATCCCCATACCATTCTGCACAGACTATGACCAACGCACTGGCAGATACCCACTTTATATAACAGATAAAAGAATAGGAGAACTGCACATAAAATTTTGAACTATTAAGATTCTAGGGCCTGTCTTTTTCTTATAACGATGAAATTTTAGGTATAGTGTAGAGATAAATGCTTGATCTGGCTAGGACTGAATCCTATCCAAACTTACCAATGTAGGACAGAACCAATACCATGATCAACTTCAGTAGATTGGCAAGGCAAAAATTCTCTATATAACAGATAAAATCCCATGTTGATCCACAAACTGAACTGAATGATCATTCAAAGAGGGAAGAAGAAAATGGATTCAGTGGAGAAACAAAGGGGAAATTAATTCAACTTCCTAAACCAAGATTAACTTGATTCATCCTAGTCCAAAATGTAAAATCCCCATTACTCATAATAAAAGTTAGATTTTTCAACATAGTGGTTAGTGATGTTGCTTATGAAATACGATGCTGACAGCAAAACGATTGTACCTGCAGGACTTTCCTGCAAGAAAATCCAGTGGAGAGCCAAAAAGTTTGCCAATGGCGTCTATGAAGCCTGAGAAAAATGAATCGAGTAAATTGCCCATAATCAAATATGTTCACTTGATATGGCAAGGGAAAACATGTATCTTCTGATTTCTAAGTAACTGCTGCATTAGAGTGCAAGTAAGATCAGAATTGCAAGACTTAAGGTTAAAGATCGTAACTCTGATCTCAACTGTCTCAGTTAAAACCCAAAGTGTCCATTGACATTAATCAGGGTTTGCAGGGTTGGATTTTGGGCTTTTCCTTGTGTGGGCTTTGGGAGAAAAAGATAAAAATGAAGTAAGAATGTGGTCCAATTACTATTGGACAGAACTACGTTTTTTGTTACAGTAATTTCAAGTAAGATCCGAGTTTATTTAGTTTATTTATTTTTCACCAGATTCAATCTGATCAGTCTAAAACATTGGTAGAAAGAAAACGAGTCAGGTAGAAAAATTTATTAATGTAACGGTTAATTTCCACAATTAAAAAAATATATATTATAAAAACCTAACCGAAGACAGCCTGGTAAAAAAAAACTTCGAAAATAGAAGGATAAAAAATTTTATTCTAACTTAATTATTATATTAACATATTTTTGCCCTCAATCTTTCCCTCCTCTATCAAGCAAAACCTTAAAATTGTAAACTATGAAAATTCCTACGAACAGTAATCTGGAAAAAAAAAAGTAATTTTGATGAAAATTCCTACGAACAGTAATCTGGAAAAAAAAAAGTAATTTTGATATGATTGGAGATAAGAACTTCACATGTGGAGGAGATTTTTTTTTTATTCATAAGAGATATAAAAAAAAATAAAAATTCGAATCTTGAAGTTAATCTCTTTTAACAGTTTAAGTCAAATTTTGATTATTTATAATTGAACATTTTTTTCATGAATACAAGATTTATTTTGAACTGAAGCTACTTTGAGAATGAAATCTCATATTTGAAATAGTAGGAAACAAAAATCTCTTTCTAATTCCTAAAAGATGTAATTTTAATAGATATAATAATTTTACACGTAATGTCACGACGACAAGAGATAAAAAAAAATATAAATATAATATACGAAAATATTACACGCTAAAAATTAATAAAAAATTGTATATTCATACAATAAAGGTTAAAAAAATTATGTTTAATGTATCAACATGAAATTTTTATATTTTACATGATACATATACTATTTTATATGCTCCAAACCAATTTATACACAAAATTATTAGACGTAATTTTTAAAGAGAGATTTTCATTTTATGAGCTGCAGATAAAATTAAAAACCCAAGATTTCATTTCTTCTTCTTCTTCTTCTTCTTATTATTATTATTATTATTATTATTATTAGTAGTAGTAGAGATTAAAAAGAGGTCAAAAAACTCAACCTCTATTCACATCCTCACTAAAAAAACTCAGTAAGATATTTCAACATTAAGCCAATTCTTTGAATTTATGATTCTTTCAACAATACATGAGGGCACCAGAGGTTGTCATTTTTCATCTAGAAAATTGATGAAAATGAAAAAAAATATATTTTCCATTATATAACGCAAATAATTTAGATTCACTATGTATGTAGATAATTTAAATACACATCTAATTCAATTTTTTATATATATATATATACATATATATATATATATATATACATATATATATATATACATATTTTACATTTGTATCAAATTAAACGGCGTAAATATGAAAAATATTATATCATATTTTATATCAACATATCAAATAAATTTTTTTTTAATTTTTATCAAATTTATATATAATTTTTATCAAAATTTTAACCCATAACTTTTTGTTTCGTGTCATCATATATTATCTAAGATTATCAAAGTTTAAATTAATTTAAATAAGAAACATCAAATGGAAAAACAAATTTAACTCATCACCTGCACCAAAAATCCACCATACTGCCAATAATGTAGAAACTTAGTCTATCAAATTTTTGGAATTTATCAGATTACATCATCAGATTCCAGCACCAGCGAATTACAAATAAGCTGAGAGTTTTAAAGTTTAGCAATGAAGTATCTTGAAAACACTTGGCTGCTCTCAATCCATCCTTCCCTTCAAGATTCTTTCCTTCACTTCAGTAGGTGTGCTGCAAAACGTATTTTTAAGGTTTTAGCATATCATCGTACAAGAAACAACCAAATACTGCATTTTCTCAATAGGAGCAGGGCAAGAAATTTGGAGGGTTATATAACAACCAGATTCTCTTGGGCAAACCTATAACAAATATGACCCTAGGAAAAAAAAATGCTAGCAAGAAAATCTATATGAAAGACGTTGGTAGATGCTTACACAACATAGACATGTCCTCCCCAACCACTCAGACAGTCCCGATCTACTGATGAAAGGAGAGCTTGGGAAACTGTTTCAAACAATTCCTCAGGTTCCTGAATAAGAAGAAAACAATGAGTCGAAATAGCATGAATAATTTGTAGCTAACCGCTGCAATATTTTGAACTATGACCCAGTAAACTGTAACCTTATCTACTCCAAAAATAGGCACCATGTCTTAGCTTTTAGGGTTACAAGCGTGTAAGGAATAGAATTTCATCACTAATCAGAATGTGGTCCAACTAGAACATGGGAAAATAAATAAAATGACAAACCATGTCCTCCTTGAACATTGATTCACAGGCACCATAAAGAGACTCTGAGGCAGTGCCAGCTACTACAAAATCTTTTGCAAGCTCCCTGCAATTAAAAGAAAGCAAACATTTTAGCCGAAATAGTGTCAGCATTTGCTTCAAGAGGCTTTCAGTAACCAAGACAAAGAATATGAAGAAATTATTCAACCCATAAGATTTAAATTAGCATTCTCGGGCAATGATCCAACTCCTTTGTAATTAAAATATAGATAAACACAAAATGAGAGCAAATCGCATGATAAAGCTTGTATAGCTACACTTGCAGGAATGTATCAGCCATATCTCTGTAAAAGGGAGACATGACGAGGAAATGATACATGAAAAATTGTGATATCATCCAGAATGCTTTAGAAGTTGAAAAAAGCATGCCAATGATCATCCTTTTAAAATTTTAATGGCATATTGGTGTCAAAAGGAATTCGCAAAGACTCATATAAATAAAACCCACGTCCAAGACATAAGTCACTACTACTAAATAACTTGGATATTTCTTCTGCTTGTTAAGTTATTGCTTTTTCAGGAAGGGTAGCTGTACCTGTCCTCCGATTTTGGAGGTAACAATTTAAAATTCAGAAAAGAGATGAGTGTAACAGCTACCTATGAACATATGGTGGTGCAAAAATCAAACCCAGTAGCAATTCCATTTTAAAGAGCCACAAGCCACCAAACCTTTTAATTTTTTTTAATACAATCAATATGAATATATACACTTTGTATTTCCTTGAAAACCAAAGAAACATGCACAGCATTTTTAAGATCTATATTTTTTAAGACTATTAGCATCAACAGAGAAAAAAAAAAAAACATAAAAGGAAATTATTATATAGAGTTGGTGGCTAGGTAATGGTTTCTTCCAGTTTATCATGCGTGGAAGGAGACAAAGTAAAGAATGCATAGGGGATGTTGCTTTTAATTTTGCTAACATCATGTGATTATTGATTGAGATCCCAAGCCCCTACTTTGTCAAGTGTCAAGGATCACGCTTGTAATGAGTTGTATATGACAGAGTGGATCGATAATGGGATTCTTGTACTGATTGGAACCAAAATTACTGATTTTGGACAATAGTAGGTTATTTTAGTAAAAAGGGCTCAAATTTCAGCTTTTGGAATAATAATGGGTTCTTTTACTAAACAGCATTCAAATTTCTAATTTTCACTCTTAGATGTCAGAGGTCTCTAGACAATCTGTTATCATTAAGTAAAGGCTCTTCTTTCTTCAGCTTTTGATGAACATATGAAATAAAGTTTTCTTTTTCATAAAGGGGATTTGAACAGCAGAGCTTATATTTACTGAGGGAATGTTATGCACATTTATTTTATAAGAACAAGCCCACTGATTAGGTAAATACTATAACATAAGTAAATATATATATTCTAAGCAACTAAGACAACTTCATGTTTTTCTGTTTCAAAAACTAAAGAGAATGAAATCAACTTACTTGGCTCCAATGGAATCCATGGTGCAAATGAAGGGCTTGTCTTCATCTCCCAATCCAGCAATTACCGGTTGGCAGAAGTAGGGACCAAACCTATGGAAAAAAAAAATGTCATAGAACTTATCTCTGAAAGACATAAAGAAGTGAACCCTTTTCAAGTGTAATTCCCTCTCCAAAATCTAACTTTTCCAACCAATTCCTCTCAAGCTTAACATATCGTAAAGGAGGGGCTTGAATTTATTAGGAAAGGAAGAGTCCATCTGTTAGATTTCAAGGCTAAACATGAGATTAGGAAAAGGATAGGCCAAGATTATCTGTGATGCTCAGTTTCTTATCAGAAGATAAGTGGGTTATTTCCCTGCAAGGACATAAGGCTTTTTCATTGACATGCACATCCTATAATTTGCCTCTCCGAACTTCAATTCATTTCTTTAAAAAGAAATAGCATTACTTTTAGCAATGGTAACCAATATCATTTAAAAGTACTATATAGCAAAAGAGGTCTCGTATTACAACTTTTCGACAACTCCTGCTATCTTATTCATCCCCTAGCCTAAAGAAATCAATTTCTCTCCTAGTACATTTTCCAATTAATCTGAATGCCGAACTAATCAAGAGTTCGTATTTGGCAGTATAAAACAAAACCTAAAGCTTTCCATTTCTTCATTTACTCTTAAAAGCTAAGCTCAAATGTTTAAAAAAAAAAATCTATATAATTAACTGAGCTAACCAGAAATGATTAAGTGGGATTTTTAAACAAACCTCTTTTCGTAAAGAATAGCAGAAACAAGGTTAGCAAAAGTCTCAGGTTTCATGTCCCTTTCTTCTCTTAGCTGATACAACTTGTGCCGAAAGACAAGCCTTTGATACCTTCAAATTAAATTTAAAAAAAAAAAAACAAAAATTAGGACTAAACATATAATACTCTTTTAAGGGGAAAAAAAAGATAAAGAAGAAAGAGCAAAATATTAAGGGAAAAAATGGTACAAGGTTTGAGCATCGGTGGCGAGGCCAGATAGACCGAGAAAGAGGCGATCGTGGAGTTTAAAAATTCTCTGGAAATCGGTAGCGATTGTTTGGAGTTGAACTCCAAGTCTCCGATCGCTGGCGATGGCGAAACAGTTCTTGCCAACCATGGCTACTAGGGCACTACCATTGTACTCGAAGATCTGCATCATCATCCACCCAAAAGAAAACTTTTAATAAGCTTCGCAGAATTAGGATTTCAAAAAAGAAAATAGGAAAGGGATTCAGAAAAGAAAAATGACGTACCGACATCGGAGAATTTAGGGTTTTCGGTATTAAAATTAATTCCGTGAGAAACTGAATTGATTTTAGCAAAAGTGAGTTTAAAGGACAAAGAAGCCAGTAAGATGGCTTGGAGGTCACTCCAGTTTTCAGAGGTCCAAGATTTGCACTTAAAAAAAAAAAAAAACAAGGCTTTTACTGCGAAATTGTTGGGCTGCTCCAGATGACTTTAAATGGGCTGCATTTGATGGACTAACTAAAGATATTGCCTTTTCATCACTCTTCTACCTGACTCAATTCGAATGTTGGGCTTCCATAAGAGCTACCGTTACTTTCTGTTTTCTCAATTTCTTTCTAGACTTTGATTTATTAATTAAGCTTTTTAATTTTATATAAAATTAAATCCACATTTTTTATTATTTTTTTAATTAAATATGTCATAGTTTGAGAAAAAAATTATGCAAATATTAAAATTTAAATTTCAAACTTATTGGATATTACTTTTTAAAGTGATTATACAATCATTTTAAGCCACTATATAAACCATTTAATTCTTATCTTATGAAGTTATATATATTGTTTTATAAAAATTAAAAACCTATGATCTTAAATTTTTTCTCATAAGTACATTGTGATTCGATCCTTCCTCAAACTTAGTAATAACCAACTCGCATCCTAAAAGAAAAAATTTGGATTCCATCCTTCTACATACATCATATCAATCACAAAAGTTTTCGATCGTGTGTTTGATTCACATCTCTCACCTGTTTTTTTTTTTTTAAAGAAAATAAAACAGAAAAGAACTACACGAGAAGCACCATGGAAGGAGGACGAAAAGTTCAGCTTTGATTTCCTCCAATAAAGAACATTTGTAGACATCATATTTTGCCTACACTATTAGGTTTGCTAAATTTATATCACTTAAATGGGACTATTGAGTTTTTCTTGTAACTTCATTGAATTTATATTGAACTAAAATTTGAATAGAAATTGTTTGTTTAGTTTCAAACCCCAATTTCATGTTCCAAGCGTGGAATTATAAATTATTTTGTAATTCTATACTAAATAATAAAATAAATCAAATCAAATCAAAATAAGATTCGAATTTAGTGATTTGAAATCTGAAAATCAAGTTGAGATTAAACTCTTTAAATCTAAATTTGAAACAAAGATAAAAGGATTCAACCAATCTTATCCAAATTCAGTCTTTAAATTCTATAAAGACAATAACATAGTCGGGAGATGAGCCAGGGGCAAATCCCAATTCAATCTACATTAAAAAAAAAAAAAAAACTATGCTTAAAAATATTAATAATTGTAATCTATTAATAAATAAAAATAGTAGTTAAATTTATTCAAACAGCATGTCATTTCGTAAATGACTTTCCAGCAATCTTGTCTTACACTATATTTTGATTGGAGGTAGGAAAGGGAAAGAAAAGAAAAGCTAAGTAAAGCAAGAAGAGGCTGAAAACCTTTCCCTTGTTTGGAAAAAAAATTAGCTAAAGAAAGGAAAGAGGGAGGAAATGAGCACTTCTTACTTTTCTTTGACTTAATTTTTTAATACCCCAATTTAAGGTAAACGGGAAGAAAAGAAAGCTTATAAAAAAAATTTAACAAATAAATTATCAAATTTAACGTTGTTATATTATAAAATTTAAAACAAAAGAGTCTATAATTAAAAAAAATAATATAATGATTTTTTTATTTCCACTGCTTAACAAAATAAATATTATTAAAATTACTTTCATTTTCTTTCATTTCTTTTATTAATTTCAGTAAGGGGTATATGTAACCTTTCATTTCCTCTCTTTCCGTTCACTTCACATTTCTTTTCTTTTCATTCTTTTTCTTTGCTAATGTCTATCCAAATATATTCTTAAACTGGTATAATTTTCTATTGTGCTTGAATTTTTAAAGATGAAATATTGAGTCTTAATCCACAAAAGACTCATTTGAAACAAGAACTACAGTATAATTATATGCTTTTAATATACTTGAATCTTAGAAGATAAGACATTGCGCATTGAGCCACAAAAGACTACGTTTGAAACTAAAAATTGTAATATATTTATATACTTTTAATGTACTTGAATATTGAAAGACAAAATATTGAACCTTGAGTCACAATGACTACATTTTTTGTGTAACTAAATTTAATTATAATATAATCTTTTAACATCTTATACTATGCTTTTAGTATAAATGTAGTTAAAGTCTTGACACATAAAATCTGAAAAATTATAAAATATAAAAAATTATAGTTAAAGATACCAAATTACGCACATTTTCAATAATTGTAATTAATATTTTTAAATAAATGTAATCTCTGCACTTTTTTCAATAAGAAAGAAAATAGTTGAGTTTGAAGCATCATTTGATATTTCTATAAAAATGCAAAGATTTGGAAGATCGAGCTTTTACCACAGTTGTTGCTGCTAAAAGTTTTTTTTTTTTAAAAAAAGGAAAAATTTTCATATTATAAATGCATTGATCAATGCCATTGAAAGCTTAAAAGCACAATTAGGTTGGCAGCAATTTGTACGAAAATGCTGCTATATTTATCGACACAAAGTCAAACGGCGTTTTCTGGAGGTGCCACCAGTAATATAAAAAAATACACTACTAGATACCTACCTTCCTTTACATCATGTTTGGTTTGCTTGAAAAGGCATTCCTTTCTAGTCTCGTTCCGTCTGGGACCATCGCTTTCTTTGTTTGCTTCAATGCCAAGCTCAGAACTGGCATTCCACATAATGCCTTGATTTATGTCGGAGGAAGAATGCCAATTCTGAGCTTTCTATCAAGATTTTCCATTCTGCACAATTGGAATGGTTTAATGAAATTTTTTTTCCAAGCGTGTCCTTCATTGATTCCCAAAATCAAATCGAGTTTCATCTCTCAACCGAGAGTTTTCATCTCTTCGTTTTTCTTCTTTCTTTCCTTTTTCATCACGAACTAGGGCATTCGACTCACACTCGGTAACGTTTCTACAACTCCACATAGCCTTACCATTGCCTCATTTTTACAGCATTGAAACGGGGGTTGCAGCTACTCCATCAACAACCTAAACAGGGTTACCCTTCAACATTTGCAGAATTTTTAGGTAAAAGGTTTTAGGGTTTTTATGGGAAGACTAGCAGGAAAGGAAGCAGTCTTCCTTTTCCAAGAACCCGAACACTCTATTAATCGTTTGGTCGAGAAAACCCTAAAAACATCTCATCAAACCCACCATCGGTCGAGCAAAAAGCCCATGCTGACATCCTTCATAAGGTCTTGAAGCAGTCTTTACATTCCAAGATCTTCAGGCAACATATTCCCGTTCTTTATCTCTCTCAAAAACTTCCAAGTGGGCTCCATTCTAGTCCAAACTATGCCTCCATTTCTTCCCCTAATGCCTTGAACCCTCTTAGGGCTTACCTTTCTCCACCTTAGATTACTTTTAGCCACAAAAGGTTAGTTTTTTCTCTTTATTTTATAACAAATTTTGGGTTTTTTTTCCTTGTTTACTGGTTTTTCTATTGTATTTGTATGGAGATTTGGCATATAGGAGCTGCCAACCATGGAGCATCCGGTTATGGCATAAACAGAATAAATGACAAAAGAAAAAATATACCCTTATCAATCCAAAGAAGTTGAAGGCTCTTAATGGGCTTTAACAAGGTATGTATATGTTCATTCGTTTTTCCTTTCAATGATTTTTTTAGCTTCTTTCAATCTCATAAACTCTAGCAATGTAGTGTGATTATTTTTTTATTCCATCTAATTTAACTCGAGGAACATTTTAACTATGACTTAAGGCTTTCAATACTTGGTTTCTGTGTTTATTTTATATAGTTAATTGGAAAAGTGTTTTTGCAGTTGCAACTACAATTGTGTTTGGTGGAGTCGCCTTGATATTTGGGATGGTAGCCTCCAAGTTGGAGTTGTACAAATTAAACTCTTACACCTAGATTAACACATTTCGGATGCTCTATACTTTTGGCAGGAAAGTGTGATGAAATATATATATGGTTTTTCGTGTATATATATATATATGCCTGCTAACTACATTTTGACACACCTAATAACCCTATTGTTGGCTCAACCGAGAGGGAGGTGAATCGATTTTTCTAATCTAAATGCTAAATTTAAATTCTTTTAAATTGAATTGCAAATAATCAAATAAATGATAATATTAAGAAATAGAAAATAGTGCAGTTAAATAAAGGAGATAAGGAAGAGAAGTAACAAACTCAGCAATTTATAAAGGTTCGGCCAATCGCTTGCCTACGTCATCTCTTCTTGACCTTCTTGTCAAGGGTTCTCTTTCACTATCACAACGATTAATACAATTTCATTTTTAAGGTTAAGGAATAACCTCTTTACCCCTTATACAACGATATCTATTCAACTCTTACACAATTCTCTCACAGAGGAACTCTCCCATTTTCTTTTGGATTAAGAGTGAATACAAATGTCACGACCCCTACCCTCTTCTCGTGAATTTACCTTACTACTTACCACTTACAGTTGGGCTGTGAGTCAAATCCAATCCACCTCTCATATAAATTCATTATAATAAATGAAAGAGAATAGAAACTGAACTGTTATAACTATGCGGAAGCGTTTACCTCAGTTTCTATTAATTTATACATCCCTTTCGTACGAAATATTACTAGACTGTGCATTAATTTACAGGATACATTTTTTTTTATCTCAGTAGTGTATACCTTTTTGTACAGCTGGATAACTAGAGAACACCGTAGCAGGGACGACTGCAGTACTCACTACTGCGTAGGATCTGTGGAGGAGAAATAAGGGGGTGAGAATAACGCGCTCAGTAAGGAAAATATACAAGCAGGTAGATAACTACACTATCTACATGCTAAAATACATATATGTTCATTTTCCTTATAAGACAATATGTATGTTCTTTAAAAACAACTTCCATCAATGCGAAACCATTAATTCGCTAGATGGTATATGCATATCCACACAGTTTATCATTTAAAACCACACAGGTTTAACTTCACACAGTAGCACACAGCTTCACATAGATCATCTTTCAAAACCACACAGGTTTACACAGCATAATCTATTTTCACAAATCACATATAGAAAATGCTTTATACTTTGTAAATCAGTTACATGTTGAGAGATACATCATGGATTAACATATCCCCAGACACACAACAAGGGAAGATATCTGTCACCTCACACAGTAGTGACAATCAAGACTTATGGCCATAGTCGGATTCCAGACAATCACGGATCAGGTGTGCGGGAATCTCATGCTTAGGGAGGCGGATCAACCATCCCGTCAGCTCACTAAGATCACTAAGATATCATGGTACATCGTACTACGTGGTTTACCTCACGGTACAGCGTACTCCGAGGATCCTTATATATTATGACATAGCTGAGGGGACCGAGTAATCTCGAGGTCTACCACCTCAGTATCACTATCATCCATTTTCATGTCTCAAAATTACATGCAAGTAGGTCAATGCAAGAACACCTAGCATCACACGACGGCTGTAGCACGGTTTATTCATCACACAGCAATATCATAAACCCTCGTGCAAGCTCTCGAATGGAACACACAGTATGATCGAGGCATCAAGCACGGTTTTGCTTATCACACAGAAGCTCAAGAGACTACGTGCGAGCAACTCAGAGTAGAACACAGTATATCTGAGTCGTCGAGCACGAATGCCAGCTCTCGGATGGAATACACAGTATTACCGAGGCATCAAGCACTGCTGTCTCATCACTTTAAATCGAGAGGTTCGCATGTGAGCATAACCAGAGCAAGATCACTAAGAAATGCTCTTTGGCTCAAACATGATTCCCAAAACCTAGTGCGAGTAGCTCGAGTGGAATCACACAACGTCACTCGAGGCATCGAGCACTCTTTTGTTTTTCTCAAAATCCCTTTTTAAAATAATGTGCGAGCGGGGCTGGTCAATCTACCGTTACCTCTCTTGCTCTAGCACTATTTCACACAGAAAAGAAATAGAAAGGCTCCATGTAAAGTCATGAGTGAGAAGACAAATTCTCCCTTCAGTCACTCTTAAAAAAACATTACATGCTCTTAGTTAAACTGAGAGCCTGTCTATTATCATTCTTTCTCAAAACGTTTGTAAAACCTCTTTTCACACAAACATAGAAGTCATGTAACATTTGACTTATTCTTATACGTAGTTTTCTACTTAGATATATCGATATCTATGTATTTATCACATACATTTCACAGAACAGATAAGAAAACATACGTATAGCTATCTCTATAGCTTACATAAGTCCCTTACCTCGAATTGTATTGACTGCAAATTCAATTTCCTCGATCCCCTAGGATTACGCAGTCTAATTGGCTCCGGATGTATTCTCGAAAGTCGAATCTTTCCTTGGTGGCATGTAAGTCGAGATCCGCTCGAACTTGTACACGTCGCCTACCCTTTTTTCGCTACACAGCAATATATATTTCAACCGGTTAATTTCGGTCTAAAATAAATTCAAATTAATTATCCAAAAAATAATTCGATCGATTTTAGACCACTTACCAGTCTACTACTATGCCGGGGTAACACTGAATTTTTTTTCAAATTTTTTTCTCTCCTCTTTCTCTCTCCTGTTGAACCGGTTCGGACCGGTTCCGCCTCTTTTCACACTGAACCGGTCCAAACCGGTTCAGGCTGATTTTGGTCGTTGCCGGCGTTTTCGACCGGTTCCCGAGGTGGGTCGATCACCGTTGGGTGCGCCTCGGCCTGGGGAAGGTTCGCCTGGCTTGGCTTGGCCCAGATCGTCGCCGGCGCCGGTAAATCCTTCTTCCTCTCCCGCGGCCTCCCCCTCGTCGATCTCCCTTTTTCGATCGTTCCACGGCGCGTGCCGGCGTCCAGTCGTCTCCTGGGTGCCGGTCGTCCATCCTCGGTCCCATCTCACACACTCTCGCCGGCTGTGGCTCGCCGGAGGAAGGAGAGGCAGAGGTCGGCTTCGGTTCTCTCTCTCCCTCGCGTTTTGCTTCTGTTTTTTTTTCGATTTTTTTTTCCAGATTTTTTCTTTCTCTTTTTTTTCCTTTATATAAATATATTATATTATATTATATTATATCATAATATAATATAATATATTACCCAAATAAATAATATATTTTAATCTAATATTATTACAATAATAATAAACAATTATTATTATAATAATATTATATTACCATAACCCGGGTACATAAATTTTCTTTAATTTTGCCTCGAAAAATAGATATATATGTACATCATATTCTATTTTTATTATTTCTCCGAAAATATAATTTTTCTCTTTATTTCGGAGATAATTTCCCATTGTCGGGAAATTTTCGGGTTATCATTTTCGAACTAACTTTCCTTCTTGGACTCCCTATATTTTCGCGTTCTGAGTCCATATTTTCAGTCCGTTTGACCAAATTTTATTCGGTTTATTCCAAATTTACCCTAGCTCTTATTTCGGTATTTTACAATTTACGGACTTCCAATTACATCCGATAAAGTCGAAATTGTATTATGTCTTCCTTATTGCTCGATATATCATAATTACATATTCAAATGATATATTCGTAAAGAAATAATACAAAATTCGGGTCTTACATTTCCTCCTCCCTTAAGAAATTTGGTCCTCCAAATTAAAACCAAGTTTCTCTTCAAAAAGTTGGGGGTACTTCTCCCACATCAGGCTCTCTAACTCCCACTTAACCTCCTCTGAAGTGTGGTGTTGCCAGAGAACCTTAACAAGCAAAATTGTCTTATTTCATAACACTTTCTCTTTCCTATCCAGTATCCGGATCGGTCTTTCTACATATGTCAAATTATCTTTGAGCTCTAATGGCTCATATCGAATCACATGACTTGGATCTGGATGGTAATTTCGAAGCATCGATACGTGGAAGACATTATGAATGCTAGCCAACTCCGGTGGCAACGCAATTCTATAAACCTTATCTCCCACTCGCCCCAGTATCTCAAACATTTCGATATACAGAGGGTTTAACTTACCTTTCTTACTGAACCTCATAATCCCTTTCAAGGGAGAAATTCTCAAGAACACTGAATCACTTACAGTGAACTCTAGTGGCCTTCGTCTTATGTCAGCGTAACTTTTCTGCCTGCTCTGAGCTGTTCTCAATCTCTCACATATCAGTTGAACAACCTCATAGGCTTGCTGTACCAAATCAGGAGCAAACATTTTTCCTCTCACCCACTTCTTCCCAACTAATAGGGGAACAATACCTTCTACCATACAAGGTTTCATATGATGTCATCCCGATACTCGAGTGATAGCTATTGTTGTATGCAATTTCGGCTAACGGTAGGTGATCATCCCAAGAGCCTTTAAAATCTATAACACTTGCTCTCAACATGTCCTCTAATGTCTGGATGGTTCCCTTCTGACTGACCATCGGTCTGAGGATGGAAAGCAATACTGAAACTCAATCGGGTTCCCATTGCTTCTTGAAATTGTTCTCAAAAATGAGAAGTGAAACGGGAATCCCTATCCGATACGATGCTCACTGGAATACCATGTAGCCTCACTATCTCTCGTACATACAACTCTACCAACTACTCAAAGTATCTGTAGTCTTCATAGATAGAAAGTTGGCAAATTTCGTCAATCTGTCAACCACTACCCAGATAGTATCATGGTTCCTTTTAGTCTTCGGTTATCCCATGATGAAATCTATGGTGACATGCTCCCATTTTTCATGTTGGTACTGGTAGAGGCTGCAATAACCCTGCAAGCTTCTGATGCTCTACCTTTACTTGTTGACATACTAGACATCTTGCCACAAACTCTACGATTTCTCTTTTCATTCCTGACCACCAATACACTTTTCGGAGGTTTTAGTACATCTTATTACCTCCCGAATGCAATGTGTATCTCGATGAATGACCTTCAGTTAATATCAACCTTTTTAGTTTCGGGTCATTGGGAACGCAAATCCTGCCTCTAAACCTCAGTAGGCCATCATCACTCATAAAGAAATCGACCACATCACCCCTCTGAATCTAACTAACCCAATCATCACACAGCGGATCGGCTAGCTGAGCCTGTCGTATCTGGTCAATCAAATCCGATTCCACTCGCATGCTAGCTATCACACAGTCTCTGTCAATATCAAGAGGGTCTATATCCAACCTGAGGTGAGCAAACTGCTCGAGCAGCTCATATTCCCTGACCATCTGTGAAACCCAAATATTTCTCACTTTAGTTCTTATTTGGTAAACTAAGAAGTAATTGAGAACTCAGAATAATATTATGCAGGCCTGAAACCACCAAAACACTCGGGTTAGTTACGTGGGGCCCACTGGCACGTAAACTGAGGTAATGCTCTAAGCTCGAGAATTTCTTAAGAATTACATGTTTGAGTATGAATTGATGTTTAGAAAGGTAAACTAAGGAATTGAAAGTGAAAAAGTTAGTAAGGTTCGGGCTTTGCACTAAATCGAGCAAATGGGCTCGAAAAAAAGAATAAATCCGGAATAAATTCTAAAAATTCTCGAAAATTATTCCGAGGGTATAGAAAATTAATATAAGATGAAATTTACTTCAGAAATCAAAATCAAGTGAAAATATGGAGGTTTTGGGGATCGAATTAATTTTTAAGGTAAATTGAAAACTTTAAGTCATTTTGCTCGGTATTGACCAAATCACGCAAAATGGGTTCAATCGGGTAATTTTTCTTAAAAAAGTGACCTTAAAATCCTTATGAAACATACTAGAGACATAGTATAACACTTGAAAAGTGGAAATTTGGAGAAAATTGGACTAGAATAATTTTTCTTAAATTCTTCTAGAAGAGGACAGAAATCTGTCCCCTTCAGCCTGCCGACCCAGCCAACATGTTTGTCAAATTTGAAGACCTTCCGGTATTCAATTCGAGCCAAGTTTTTCAAGTATGAAAGTAGACTTAATGATCTTTCAGTGGGCATAAAAATCAACCCCAAAGGACTTCTAGGCCGAGAGATATCCCCCTCCCTTTCTTCCCGCAGGCGTCCTCTGTTTGCCCTCAGTACGTGATTTTTCCGGCCACCTTCCGGTCAGATTCAGGTCTCGTCCAAGAAGGATAAAATCTTCCTCATCCATCCCTATATAACATATAAAAAATTCAGCCACAAATAAGATCATTTACTAGGTGAAAAACCCAAAACAAAAACGGTCAACGAATCTGCCCTGTTTTTGGTAAGTGAAGAACTTGGAATTTTTGGATTCTTTGGCTGAGTTTTCTTGTAGTTTTTGATGATTCTAAGATCTATACATGTTAAATAACAGTTGAGGATCAATTTGAAGAATCAAAAAACGTGGTGAACCTTGGTCAAACTTGAGGTAAAGTTGATGGATGATGATGAAGTTCATATATGTTGTTATTTGGTGTTGTTGAAAGATTTTTAGTTAAGTGGACTTGGATGATTTAACTTCTAAGAATGATTTGAGATCTGGACAGCAAGGTGTTGATGTGTTTATGTGAAAAATTTGATGGATCTAAGGTTATTAACGGTTAAATTTATACCGAGAAAGCCCGATTTATAGTTTGACTCATTGTAAAATCGAAAAATGAAAGAATTGAAAATTTTACAAAATGACTAGCTTGATTTATGAACTTGAATGAGTCATAAGGTTAATGAAGTAATGAAATAAGAAATTTGAATAACGAGATTTGTGAGAAACAGCACTAAATCGGTAAAACCGAGAAAACTGAAAAAGTTGACCGAAAAGTCAAAATTGGTCAAACTTCGAGAAGATAAATTAAACTTGAGTATGTTAAGATGAAATTGATCAATATATGATGAATGGATATCGTTTTGGGCAGTTCAGGAATTCAGCACGCAAATCGAGGCAATCTCGAGACCCGACAAGTTTGCGCTGCCCTACGATCTACGAGGTAAGGGATGTGATTTAAAGTAGTATTGGTATTTAAATACCTTACTTCAGCTTAAAAATGTATTGAGCATGTTAGTTTTTACGAATAATAACTCGGAACTCAGAAAAGTTACTATGCACTCAAAAATAGAGAAAACCGAAAGAAAAACCCTATTTTTTGAGCTCTTCAAAATATACTTTTGATATCTGTGAAATGTTTTTAAATGAAATTTGTTATGCAAAAATGAAAATTCATTATTTCTACAAGTTACGGGTGAAAGGACCCGAAATATGATCAAAAATATGATTTCTACGAGTTTACGGGTGAACGGACCCGAAATATGATTAAATCATTATTTCTACGAATTTACGGGTGAACGGACCCGAAATATGATTAAAAATATGATTTCTATGAATTTACGGGTGTACGGACCCGAGAAATGATTTAAAAGTTTATGGGTGTACGGACCCGAGAAATGATTTAAAAGTTTACGGGTGAACGGACCCGAGAAATAATTTCAAAGAAATGTTTTGAGACTAAGGCTATATGTAAGCTATGAGAGCTATCTTAAATTGCCGTGTGGGGTCTGGACCGTCGTGGAACATGCCTCATACCACTTGGTGTACGTTTAGTCCCTTGTGGTGCATGTTGAACTACGTCGGGTATTTGTACCACTCGGTGTGATGTTTATGCCACTCTCCGTTAAAGGAAATATATGTATAGTGGCGAGGGGCTCTGTAAGACCCTGATCCAGTCTACAGTCCCTTACCATGGCCATCGGTATTAAGTATAAGTGAAGCATCTATGCAAATTTCCTATGTGAAATGCATACATGAATACGACTCTTGTCGTAATGAAAATGCTGCCTAGTCTCCATCAAAAGAATCAGTATTATTTGAAAGAAAAGAGTACTAAATTTTATGATTTAAATATTATGTACTCTGACTTGATTTGCTCTTTAAACGAGCTACGTGATATATGTTATGTGAATGATTTCCTACGGGATATTTGTTACATGATTTACATGCTACGTGTTTTATAAGATGCATGATTTATAAATTACATGCTACCAGTTATGATATCACAAGTACTTTGACTTGTCTTTCGAAACTAAATATGTTTCGGTTAATATTTACGTGCATGATATTTTATAAAGTTATATCACAACATTTTACATTTACATGTTTTAATGCTAAGACTGCCTTAAATGCATGTCTTACTGGGCTTGAAGAGCTCACCCCTTTATTTTTACCTCACAGATTTGCTTAAGTAAATTGTCATCCTTACCTGCCGTACAATAGTCGTGGATAGGCGGACTCAGCCCTTCCAGGCTATCCTCAGTACTAGTAAGGTATATTTTACTTTACCTACCAGACTTCCTGTAAAGCATAGACAATGTTGTAATAATGTTTTGGGATGTAAAGTAAGAAATATTAATGTAACTAAAGTAGTAGTAACGCAGTTGAAACCTTATTGTATATTCTAGATATATAAAGTGTGGGAATGAGAATAGACGTACTGACAAGTAGAGGAAAAGATATTGAATTCGACTGGTTACGATTATAAACTGCGTCTCGGTACATTAACGAAAGATTAAGAAATTGGCACTGATAGGAATACAACTTAAGTAAAGGATATAAAAAAAAAAATAGCCTATTTTTTTCGCGTTTCCGGGGCGTCACACCATCATGTGCGATACCATTCTGAGGCTCTTTCTACTCAAGGCATCAGCCACAACATTAGCCTTTCCTGGATGGTACAATACCTCGCACTCATAATCTTTTAGGAGCTATATCCATCGTCTCTGCCTCATATTTAACTCTTTCTGTGAAAATAGATATTTGAGGTTCTTATGATCTGTATACACCTGAACTTTCTCACCGTATCAGTAGTGGCACCATATTTTTAATGCAAATATCATGGCTGCCAACTCTAAATCATGGGTCGGGTAGTTCCTCTCATGGTCCTTAAGCTGTCTGGATCCATAGGCTACTACCTTCCCGTCCTGTATCAACACACAGCTCAGTCCCTGTCCTGAGGCATCTGTGTACACTGAGTAACCTCCTGAACTGGTGGTTATGGTGAGAATAGGTGCAGTGGTCAGTCTATGCTTTAGCTCGCAGAAACTCTTCTCACACTTATCATCCCACTCGAATACCACATCTTTTTGAGTAAAACGTGTCAATGGAGCAGCCAGCTTAGAGAATTTCTCGACAAATCGTCGGTAATAACCTGCTAAACCCAGAAAACTTTGGATTTCTATAACCGTTTTGGGTCTATCCCACTATACCACAGCGTCTATCTTGGACGGATCCACTGATACACCGTCTCTCGAGACTACATGACCCAAAAATGATATTTCACACAGCCAGAATTCACACTTATCAAGTTTAGCATACAACTCCTGATCTCGAAGGGTCTGCAATGTTGTTCTTAAATGCTGCGCATGCTCTTCCTTGGACTTCGAGTACACCAATATGTCATCTATAAAGACAATCACGAATCTGTCCAGGTATGGCTTAAACACATCATTCCTCAAAGCCATAAACGCTGCAGGAGCATTCGTTAATCCAATTGGTATAATCAAAAACTCATAATGACCATATCGGGTCCTGAACGTTGTCTTGGGTACATCTCCACTCTGAATTCTCAACTGATGATACCCAGACCTCAGATCAATCTTCAAAAAGATTTGTGCTCCCTGCAACTGATCCAATAGATCATCTATCCATGGAAGAGAATATTTATTCTTAATGGTAGCCTTATTCAACAATCGGTAATCTATACACAGTCGGAGACTCCCATCTTTCTTCCTCACAAACAGAACTGATGCTTCCCAAGGTGATACACTCGGTCTGATAAACCCCTTATCCAACAGCTCTTGCAACTGTTTCTTTAGCTCCTCCAATTCTACTGGAGCCATTCGATACGGTGGTTTGGATATCGGTTCAATTTCAGGCATCAATTCAATACAGAATTTCCATCTCTCTATCTGGTGGCAATCCTGGTAACTCTTCCGAAAAGACATCAGGAAATTCTCACACCAATGGGATGTCAACATATCCGGATACTCCTTATCCAAATCAACCACATAGGCTATAAAATCTTCAACACATCACAATCACATTTGATTAGTAAAACATCCGTCTTTGGATATAATTTACTATTTCTTTCATTACTTTGCAAAGCTTACAACATGCTTTTGCAAAGCTTACAACATGCTTTTCAGGGTTAGGAAACATTATTGTCTTAGCATAACAGTATAAGACAACTTGGTTTATAGCTAACCAATCCATTCCTTAGATTACATCAAAATCTCTCATGTTTAACAAAATCAGATTGGCTAACATCTCCTTTTCCCTTACTTTCAGTTTACAACCATTACAGACATACTCTGTCATGACATTCTCTCTAAGTGGATCCACCAATAATAATACCCATGGTCCTTGGTACTGGATGAACTGGAGGCTTCACAGGCCCCTCTTTCATCTCCTCAATCTTAGGCCCCTTACCGAAAAACCTTCGACCTTTTCTGAACCCTCTATCATCAGCCGATCTCTTTCGATCTCTATCTCTGCCCTTACCACTCTTACTCAACTCCGAGGCATGCAGCTCAAAATCTTGTTCACATAGCTGAGCTCTGCGTATTGCCTCGTCATATGTGGTAATGTCCAGTGGAGCTAGTCGAGCTCTAATGGAAGATCTCAATCCCTCTAGAAATTTCTGAACCTTTCTCTCTTCTAGACCCATAGTCACTGTATCATATCTACCCAGGGATGTGAATCTAGACTCATACTCATCCACTATCCGGTTCCCCTGAGTCAATGTCATGAACTCCATCTGCATCTTCTTCCGTGCAGTGGCTAGAATATATTGCCTCTTGAAGGCATCCAAAAATATGTCCCATGTCACAACCGGGTGTCGGGCACTCAACATCGGGTGTGTGGCCATCCACCAATGCTCGACCTCATCCTCTAATACAAAAGCCGCAAAGGTGACCTTCTTTATGTCGAAGCAATGGAAGAATCAGTAGAGTTTCTCCATACTACGTATCCAATGCTCAGCTGACACTGGGTTCTTCACCTCACTAAACGAAGGTGGTCTGAATTTACAAAACTCTCTCAATCTGCCCAAATTATAGTCATAAACTCCCTCTCTACCAACCTGTCGTAGAGCTACAGGATCCTCAACTGGTGGGGGAATGTCCTGAACTGGAGGAGGTGCAGGTATCTCTGCCTCTTCAGCCTGAGGTCTCGATGCAGGCTGTGCTGGCTCATCTCTCTCAGGTGCAGCAGCCTGACCAATAAGGTTTTCCCCTCTACCCTTCATTCTGGTCATAGCTTGTGTAAATATCTCTATAACCATGTCTACACTGCGCTGTAACTGCGCTATACGGGCATTAACGGCCTTACTAAGCTCTGATGGATCTCTACGAGAACTAGACCTACTACGCCTCTCGGGCTCATTTCTATGCCCCTGAGAGCGTAAAACTCTCTCCTCTAGGAGTACGTCGTCTATCAGACATCCTGTATAATCAAATAAGTGTCTCAGTTACATTTTCCAGCTTGGTATACACATTTGTATCCTAATAATACACAGTACTTTAGGGATGTATAATTTCCTAATGACTCACATCAGACCAACTCTGCTCTGATACCATTCTGTCATGACCCCTACCCTTTTCTCGTGAATTTACCTTACTACTTACCACTTACAATTGGGCTGTGAGTCAAATCCAATCCACCTCTCATATAAATTCATTATAATAAATGAAAGAGAATAGAAACTGGACTGTTATAACTATGCGGAAGCGTTTACCTCAGTTTCTATTAATTTATACATCCCTTTCGTACAAAATATTACTAGATTGTGCATTAATTTACAGGATACATTTTTTTTATCTCAGTAGTGTATACCTTTTTGTACAGCTGGATAACTAGAGAACACCGTAGCAGGGACGACTGCAGTACTTACTACTACGTAGGATCTGTGGAGGAGAAATAAGGGGGTGAGCATAACGCGCTCAGTAAGGAAAATATGCCAACAGGTAGATAACTACACTATCTACATGCTAAAATACATATATGTTCATTTTCCTTATAAGACAATATGCATGTTCTTTAAAAACAACTTCCATCAATGCGAAACCATTAATTCGCTAGATGGTATATGCATATCCACACAGTTTATTATTTAAAACCACACAGGTTTAACTTCACACAGTAGCACACAGCTTCACATAGATCATCTTTCAAAACCACACAGGTTTACACAGCATAATCTATTTACACAAATCACATATAGAAAATGCTTTATACTTTGTAAATCAGTTACATGTTGAGACATACATCATGGATTAACATATCCCCAGACACACAACAAGGGAAGATATCTGTCACCTCACATATTAGTGACAATTAAGACTTATGACCATAGTCAGATTCCAGGCAATCACGGATCAGGTGTGCGGGAATCCCATGCTTAGGGAGGCAGATCAACCATCCCGTCAGCTCACTAAGATCACTAAGATATCACGGTACATCGTACTCCTTGGTTTACCTCACGGTACAGCGTACTCCGAGGATCCTTATATATTGTGACATAGTTGAGGGGACCGAGTAATCTAGAGGTCTACCACCTCAGTATCACTATCATCCATTTCCATGTCTCAAAATCACATGCAAGCAGGTCAGTGCAAGAACACCTAGCATCACACGACGGCTGCAGCACGGTTTATTCATCACACAACAATATCATAAACCCTCATGCAAGCTCTCGAATGGAACACACAGTATGATCGAGGCATCAAGCACGATTTTGCTTATCACACAGAAGCTCAAGAGACTACGTGCGAGCAACTTAGAGTAGAACACAGTATATCTGAGGCATCGAGCATGAATGTGAGCTCTCGGATGGAATACACAGTATTACTGAGGCATCAAGCACTGTTGTCTCATCACTTTAAATCGAGAGGTTCGCATGTGAGCATAACCAGAGCAAGATCACTAAGAAATGCTCTTTAGCTCAAACATGATTCCCAAAACCTAGTACAAGTAGCTCGAGTGGAATCACACAACGTCACTCGAGGCATCGAGCACTCTTTTGTTTTTCTCAAAATCCCTTTTTAAAATAATGTGCGAGCGGGGCTGGTCAATCTACCGTTGCCTCTCTTGCTCTAGCACTATTTCACACAAAAAAGAAATAGAAAGACTCCATGTAAAGTCATGAGTGAGAAGACAAATTCTCCCTTCAGTCACTCTTTAAAATACATTACATGCTCTTAGTTAAACCGAGAGCCTGTCTATTATCATTCTTTCTCAAAACGTTTGTAAAACCTCTTTTCACACAATCATAGAAGTCATGTAACATTTGACTTATTCTTATACGTAGTTTTCTACTTAGATATATCGATATCTATGTATTTATCACATACATTTCACAGAACAGATAAGAAAACATACGTATAGCTATCTCTATAGCTTACATAAGTCCCTTACCTCGAATTGTGTTGACTGCGAATTCAATTTCCTCGATCCTCTCGGATTACGCAGTCTAATTGGCTCCGGATGTATTCTCGGAAGTCTAATCTTTCCTTGGTGGCACGTAAGTCGAGATTCGCTCGAACTTGTACACGTCGCCTACCCTTTTTTCTCTACACAGCAATATATATTTAAACCGGTTAATTTCGGTCTAAAATAAATTTAAATTAATTATCCGAAAAATAATTCGATCGATTTTAGACCACTTACCAGTCTACTGCTGTGTCGGGGTAACACTGAATTTTTTTTCAAATTTTTTTCTCTCCTCTTTCTCTCTCCTGCTGAACCGGTTCGGACCGGTTCAGCCCCTTTTCACACTGAACCGGTCCAAACCGGTTCAGGCTGATTTTGGCCGTTGTTGGCATTTTCAGTCGGTTCCCGAGGTGGGTCAGTCACCATTAGGTGCACCTCGGCCTGGGGAAGGTTCGCCTGGCTTACCTCGGCCCAGATCGCCGTCGGCGCCGGCGAATCCTTCTTTCTCTCCCGCGGCCTCTCCCTCGTCGATCTCCCTTTTCCTGTCGTTCCACGGAGCGTTCCGACGTCCAGTCGTCTCCTGGGTGCCGATCGTCCATCCTCGGTCCCATCTCGTGCACTCTCGCCGGCCGTGGCTCGCCGGAGGAAGGAGAGGCAGAGGTCGGCTTCGATTCTCTCTCTCCCTCTCGTTTTGCTTCTGTTTTCTTTTTTTTTCGATTTTTTTTCCAGATTTCTTCTTTCTCTTTTTTTTTTCCTTTATATAAATATACTATATTTTATTCTATCATATTATAATATAATATAATATAATATATTACCCAAATAAATAATATATTTTAATCTAATATTATTACAATAATAATAAACAATTATTATTATAATAATATTATATTACCATAACCCGGGTACATAAATTTTCTTTAATTTTGCCTCAAAAAATAGATATATATGTACATCATATTCTATTTTTATTATTTCTCTGAAAATATAATTTTTCTCTTTATTTCGGAGATAATTTCCCATTGTGGGAAAATTTTCGGGTTATCATTTTCGGACTAACTTTCCTTCTTGGACTCCCTATATTTTCGCGTTCTAAGTCCATATTTTCAGTCCATTTGACCAAATTTTATTCGGTTTATTTCGAATTTACCCTAGCTCTTATTTCGGTATTTTACAATTTACGGACTTCCAATTACATCCGATAAAGTCGAAATTGTATTATTTCTTCCTTATTGCTCGATATATCATAATTACATATTCAAATGATATATTCGTAAAGAAATAACACAAAATTTGGGTCTTACAACAAATAAGAATTCTCTTTTATGGGTAAGAAGAGTAACTTCAACTCAAGCTATTAAAGACAATACAATGAAGCAAAATGTTGAAGGCAAAAGGAATATTGAGGAATGATCTCTCAAGAATGTTCAGACTTTTTCTACTCTTTTTCTTGCATCCCCAATGTCTTCAATGCTTGATTTTATACAGCAAGATGGTAGGTGAAGCATTTAATGCAGTTTTTCCCATTGAAGATTTTGCAGAGAGAGCTGTTGGGAACCTCCAGTAGAGTACCAGATCGATCTTTCATCATGATCAGATCGATCTTCTAATTCAAATTCTTGTAATTACAAAGCAATTCAAAGCAAGGAGATCGATCTCATCATTGTAGAGATCGATCTTATAATCCATAAAATGTTAGTCCAGATCAATCTGTTGAACCATCAGATCGATCTCATAAACTCTCTGTTTGAAAGAAAATCGATCTGAAGATCGATCTGAAGAGTTTTCTCGTAAGGTGGAGATAGATCTCTAATTACCCTAGATCGATCTTATAATCTTTTTGTCTTGAGGAGATCGATCTCTATCCATATGAGATCGATCTCATAAACTCTCTGTTTGAACATAGATCGATCTACAGATCGATCTAAGACCTTTAACCTTTGACTTAGAGGAGATCTATCTCTAACTTGACCAGATCGATCTCATAAACATTCTATTTGAACACAAATCGATCTCATAACCCTTAGAGATCGATCTCTCATCCCAGTATTTGTTCTATGTCTTTATCCTTTGAGCAGATCGCTCTCTCATCCTTTAAAACTCAATTTTTAGCAAAGACTTGTATCTCAAAGTGTTCTAATTAATTTCTTAACATGTTTCAAACATTCATTGATTTATCATAGCCATTTTTGAATTATTGTTTTGTCATTTCAAAATATATCAACCTAACACCTATAATTTAATGGCCTGCAAAAATAAAGGATAATTTCCTCCAAAATTGACTGCACAAGCTTTGAGAAGATGGAAATGATAATACCTTTTGTTACAGAGTAATTCATCACCAATTTCCCAAATTTTTTGAATGCCTTTCTGGTCATATTCTAGGAGAATAGAGATTTGTCATCTATTTGATAGTTGATCAATAGGAAAGTTCTTTACCTGATATTTCAATAGGATATCTTATTTTCCTGCATTATCTAAGATTTTTTAAGTTTGAATCAGTTGATGTATAGTATATACTGTAGTTCAGAACTCGATCTTAATAATGTTAATAATTTTACAATGGTTTTTTGTGGATAAATTTACTCATTACCCAATTTCGCATGGTAATTGACATATCTATGACACTTGTGCAGAAACATAAAGACGGTACATTTTCCCAATGTGATGCGTTTATGTGTTATTCTGATGACATGCCTATCAAATTAGTTTTTCAACATAAATAACTTGCGTCATAACCTAATGAGGTGTTAATTTTAACTCAAGATGTAAATTTAATTTAGCTAATCTATGATTGGATAATTGTTACTTCAAGCTTTTGAGTATCTCTTTCTTCGTTTTTCCACCTTTTCGTGTCTTCCGTCCTATCAATAGGCAATTTAATTTGAGTATTAATGTCATGACCCAAATTACCTAAAAATCATAGTAAATTTTTCGCTTTTCGATTATTATTTAATTCTTATCTTTCTCTCATCGTGGCCATCCTACAAACAGTTGGGCTATGATTCGGTGTTAGTCACCTCTCACCTATTTACCATTCCATTTCCATAATCACATTCATATATCAGGATTTACTATCTTTTGATTTTAACTAAATACATACACAATGGTATTTACATAACCTTACATCCCCGACATCATATACGTTTACAGTACTGTGCATTACATGTTCAGATACAAAACTATACAAATATGTATACCTGTCTCTCAATGGGAAGCAGCGGATATCAAGATTGCAAGTCCTTAGCTGCTCACTAACTACTGCGAGTGCTCTGAAAATATGGAAAAATAAGGGGGTGGGCAAACCACATGCTCAGTAAGGCAATTATGCAAGTAAGTAGATAGCTCCACTATCTACATACTCATAATGCCATGCCTTTAAAATCCATTTCTTTTCATTAAAATCTCAAGCACAAAACCATGCATACATCAATGACATAGTTTATCAAAACTATTTGTGCATATAGAAATCATGTAATTCATGCATCAAAGGCATTTTATGTGACATCATTAAATCATACTTAGCATGACGTAAATCAAGATCATGTCATGTAAAACAAATCATGAGAAATAATTCTTTTCATGAATTTATTATTAACGCATGGAAAACTCATCATGCTATTGCATTTAAATCACTTCATTAAAACTGCAATATAAACTAACCTGAAGGGGTTAAGTATCTCATAAATCAATCTCACTGAAAATTCATTATAATAGTCTGTTATAAAATCATATCTCAATGAAAATCATAAAATCGGGGTCTGACCCCTCCCTCGGGTTTACCCTGGTCTATCGAGACCATAAGTTATATCATGTGAGACAAGTAGGTGACTATATCAGTAACAACGAGGACTATGACCATAACCAAGTGATCATTGGCTACACGGTACCTAGTGTGCGGGGTATCACACCTAAAACGGGAGGTGGGTCGGTCCTACCCGCCAGAATAACATAACATCAGGATTGTGAGGGCAAGGCTTGCTGCCTCGTGGCTAATGCCACTCCACTCCAACAATCCCCACGGTACAGCGTACTCCGCGTGACATACACGGTACAACGTACTCCGTGAACCAAGCTCAGTCAGGGGTGCCTGTAATAAGTCTTATCCACCCATACCATCTTTGTCTCAGTATGCACGTGTGGGCATATCATCTCATTGTGACACACAGTTTATAGGAGGCTCCAACACGACTATATGCATGTCATATAAATCCCTGTGCGAGCGAAGTTCTAGCATGACTCCATGCATATTCATGATATCAAAAAATCTCGTGCGAGCGAAACTCTAGCATGGTTTCATAAAATCAGTAAAATTTACGTACGAATAGCACTCCAGTACGACTTTAAAATGAGTTATAAATCCTTATAAAACTTCGTGCGACCAAGCTCCAGCACAGTGTTATGCATCAATAAATCAAATCTCGTGCGAGTTACACTCCAGCATGACTTTATGCATAAATAAATCAAATCTTGTGCGAGTTACACTCCAACACAGCTTTTATGCAATTATTATATCAAAACAGGATGCGAGCTAAGCTCCAGCACCATTTTATGCATATCAAGTCAAAACAAATCAAAACAGTCAAAACAGAGTGCGCGCTAAGCTCCAGCAGCTCTTATGCATTTCACAATAATAAAATTAGTGCGAGCAACCGCTCTAGCACATTTCATGCATATGATATCACACAAGTCGGTGCGAGCAACCGCTCAAGCACATTTTATGCACACTCACAAACTCAGATATAGTGTGAGTTATGCGTCAGCACTATCTGTTTTCATATAAACTTGATAGTTGGCCCATTTTTCAAATAATTTTCATTTAAATCTTAATAACACTTACGTAGTGTTAAATTGTGAAATTTATACAATTACTGGCCAATCTATCGATTTACTTTGTTTAAAAACCAAGAAAATTCCTTAATTCAGAAAATTCCTTAAATCATACATTTCATGCATGTCATGTTTTCACCATCCTTAGGTGAACTTCCCTCAATAGGGGTAAAATAGTCTTTTCCTATTTCGAGTCTTTAATATCTTTAATCTATTTCTAGGACCTTTATACATATTCTATGTATACATACATATTCTGTGTATACAAAACTATTAAAATACGCATAGTTACCTCTAGCTACTCACACAATTCCCTTACCTCATTTCTCTGTACAGTCTGACATTTCTACTGATGTCTCGTCACGTAGTCCGATTTGCTCCCAATCCAATCTCCGAAACTGCGGATAAATATTCATCAGGTCAAATACAATATATTTAATTGTATTTTATATTTTCTGAGCTTAATTTAAATCATTGGGCCGTTTACCCATATTGGACCCGATTGTACCATAATGGTCTTAATCGGCCTTAAGCCCGTTTTTCACTTACTATTCACATTATCGAGGCCTATTGGGCTTATTGGGCCCATCAATATTTATTGAGCCTCATTCTAAATTTTCAGATAGCTCAATTAATTATTTACGACAATTTATCTCTAATTCCAGAATTTAATTCATTTCATGCGAAATTTAAATCCGTAATTTATGCGGTAAATTTTTAACACGCATAACGATGTAATATTATCGTAAATAAGGGTTACTTACCCGAGATTTCATGATAGTACGTAAATCAAGGCTGTCTAGAGCTCTCGTTTGACGTCAATTATCGAGCTACACAATTAAATATTTTTTCGAGTCAATTTTCAGTCGAATATTAATCCAATTAAATTTTTCAAAATTTAAATCGGTCAATTTTGACCGCTTACCGACTTACCCGTAGCTCGATTGCATCATTGAAATTTTTCCTCTTTTTCTTTTTCCCTTTTTCTCTTTCTTTTTTTTCCCTTTTTTTTTCTGGCTGAACCGGTTCGGTCCGGTTCAACCTGGTTCAGACCGGTTCGGTCTAGTCGATTCAGTCTGATTCGGTCGGTTCAGGGCTTCGTCGACCGGTTCTCCGTTTGCTTCCGTCGCAAGCAGCTCCGAAGGGTCGTTCGAAACTCGGATCTAGGGTCGGTGTTGTTCGAGGTGGCCGAAAAGTGGTCGGTCCGGCTCTTCTCTCTTTCGACGTGGGTACCGTTTCTTTTCCTTCGCCGTTGACGGCATTGCCGGTCGTTCTACTGGCCGGTGCTACCACCAATAGCGTCGCCTGCGCTTGGGGAACCGTCGGCTAAGGTTGATTGGGGTTAGATCGTCGGCGAAATGGCCGGATTTCTCTTTTCCTCCCCCGTCGGTTTCTCTCAGTTTCTCCCTCATCGGTCGTCGTTCCTTCCGTCTACCAGTGCCGATGAGGCTCGGCTGGGCTGCCTCTCCTTCGTCGGCCGCTCCTCTGGGCTCGCCGGTGACCGGTAAAGGGGGCTCGACTCCCTCGAGCTTCGTCGGGCTTTGTTTCTTCAGAAAATCGCGTTTCGCGATTTTCTGTTTTTTTTTTAAATTATTTTATTTTTATTTATTATTTATTTTTATTATTATTTTAATCATTATTATATTCAATAATAATCCAAAATATCCAAAAAATTATTATTTTATTCATTTATTCAATAAATGAATTTATTGGTCTTATTTCGTTTTTTTGGTATATTTTTCGATTATTTTAGGGATAATTTTTCGACGTGAAATTTTTGATTAATTCCAATAAATTCATATCTTGATCAGTTTAGCCCGAAATTTAATTATTTCTTCGTTATTGATCAAGATTCTCAAATCTATTATTTTTAATTAAATTTTTTTATCCAATTAATACTGAATTTCGATATTTTGACCGTTTTATCTTTATTCACGTTCGAAAATACCATTTTAATCATTCATTTGATTTTTTCTAATTTCGTGTTTTAAATAAAATCGGGTCTTACAAATAACATCCTTGGATTTAGTGGTATCTGATTTTTCTACTTAATGACATGGTTCTTTCGGGTTTGCTAGTCTTTTCCCATGTGTTGTAAGTTAGGAAATGAACTGACAATGGTATAATATTTTCTATTTCATTCTTTTAAAAAAAATGTTTTCTTCCACTTTTTTTTTTTGGCGGAGTGATGATATCAGAACAAAAGGAAAAGACCTAGTTCGGCCTAAATTTGAAATGATTAGGGAACAACTTTTTCCCTTAAGACCTTGGGTATAGTACAATGCTAGTTTACTTTTAAAACGTTTCTACAAGCCTAACTATTATTGTACTAACTCTGAGCTCCTAACTTTTCAAGTTGAAAACATGTCAAAGAATAACACTTGGAAAGAGAGGAAGCTATTAAAGAAAAACCCATCATATATAAAGGAGCTCTTTGAAATTTTAGGGGCAAAAACATCTCTTTTCTTTATCTCAAGAGGTACATAATCTTATGAATTGCATCTTTGTTAGAACTAGTTGAATTGGTATTTGAATTCTTTTTCTCTTACATACCAATAGAGCTGACCAATTTTATTTCGTCAAGGGGATTTTGAGATTTCCTGGATTCACTAGATATGAATTTTTGTGCTTAAATTTGGACTGCAATTGTTATAGGTACTATGTTTGATGGACTGAGGTTAATAGTATATAATGGATGGACTACATAAACTTCTTTGGAGCTTGCACATGAATGCATTTTAGTTTTAAATTCTAGTGATTTAGTTATTTGATACATACAACAGCCAAAGTATATGAAATTTTACACAGTTTAGTTCTTGGATGCTTGTGATGTTCTTGTAGTGCTAAAAAAATCAAATTTTGGAATCAATAATTTGATATTTGGTGAATGAGTAATGAACTCTGATAGTTTTATCTTTGCCACTCCAAATTGACAAACCATGTTGTAATAAGTAAAATTCAGTTCGAACATGGCTTAGATTCCAAAGGAAACTCACGAATTAGCTCAATTAGGATTATGATGGTGTACATAATATTGCATAAATTTGTTTTGTTTATACTCTTGATTACAGTGTCTATTGTAGCTTACCAGCCATTATACGTGAGTATGCAAACTTGACCAGAGTAATATTTGTGAGGCATGATGCATGGGTTTAGGCGTGTTACATTCATTTTATGGACATGCTGGTGTTTGTGCTGCTGCTGTTGTCATAGCAAAGCATTCTGGTGATGAAAGCTTAAAGGATCGCTACTTAACAAAATTCAAAGAGGTGGTTCATTGATTTTCTTATGGTAACTTGTAATTATCCCCTTTTCCTTTTGGGGTTTTTTTTTTTTTTTTACGTGGATTTAGTTTGCTTGCCCTTTACATTATTCTTAAACAAGCATACTGGTAAATAAACTATATCTACCATCCACATGGTAAAACATAATTTCTCTCCTCTCAGCCTAAATTTCCATAGTTATGAGAATCAAATCAATTGTATTTATTTGCATTTGAACTTGGAAACTGTGCAAAAGCAGTTGTAAATGAAATTATTAAGTCTGGTAAACAATTGGCAGGCAAGAGAAGATGTCCATTGATGCATGAATGGCATGGAAAGAAGTACGGGGGGGCTGCCTAAGGACTGGCATGAATTATGCATGTTTTGATGGACATGAAATTTAAGTTGTTGTAAATGTATTTTTTCCTTGGTTCTTGTTTGACACTACTTCCTTTCGATTTATGTGAACTTCTCGTTGTTTTGTAATATATATGAAACAAAATTTCACTTTGCCCCAGATTTTACTATTTTAATTCATTTTAGCAAATGCCATTTTAGTAGAAAATCCATTTCTAATTAATATGGTCCATCGACTGCTTTTCACATGATTCTTGGATTCCTTTAAGCATATAACTATACATACAAGATGTAACAAAACTTGGGTTTGATTTATCTCTTTCCTCCTCCTCCAAATTTGAGGTAGCAAACTAGATAAAACAAGAATGAAGTTCTTGTCAATAAGCCTCTTATTTTTCAAAGCAAATTCGATCCTCCAAATTTGAGGGAGTAAACTAGATAAAACAAGAATAAAGTTCTTGTCAAATGCCTACCTGTTTTTCAAAGCAATTTCAATCTTTAGAAAATTATGAAGTTTGGTAATTAAAATACTAAGGTGTAATTTGGTAATAAAAAAAAAGGGAAAGTAAAAATATTGCAAAAATATAATAAATTTAGCAGAATTTGAGTTGATAATTATTAGAAAAGAGACATATTTGGTGATTAAGGTAGGAGGTGTAAGGATATTATGGTAATTAAAATAAGTATAGAATATTTTGATAATTAAGATGAAAGAATGGAGGATGTTTTAGTAATTATAGTAGGAATAGTATTTTGATAAATAGAAGAAAAGAAGGTATTTTGGTAATTGAAATACAAAAAGAGAGATAATTTAGTAATTAGAAAAATGAGAATAATAAATAATAAATTTAAATGGAGAGTATTTTAAGCATTATACATCCTTTTCCTACCTTTTTCCTAAAACAAAAAAAAAATTAAAATAAATATTTCATTCCACCAATCAAATAGTATAATACATATTCAACATATATTTCTCTTCTTTTCTATTTCCATATAATACATTTTTTATTTTTTCTCTATTCCCTTCAGTGATAGTATTTAATGGCAATATATAATAATGAATGCAACAACAACAACAACAACAACAACAACAACAACAATAATAATAATAATGTCACTTGTCAAAAACTAGCACTTGTCAAGAACTAGTGACCTTTATATAATTTTCACCAAGTAACACCCAAGGAAAGAGCAACATATATGTTAAAAGAAAAAGACTTTCATGTATATTTATTAAATTGTTTGTCCTAATAATTAAATATTGTCAAATTTCATTTTCCAAGAAAAAGAAAAGGGCATAGAGTATATCCATAAAATCCTCCGAGTGTATATATCTATATCTATAAATATATCAGTTAAGATAGAAGAAGTAGAGCAGCAAGAAAAGCATATAATTTATGGAGATGGTAGGGCTGTTTTGGTTGGTTTTTCTGGCAGCTGCTTTTGGCAACTGTCATGTTCATGGAAATGGAGGGATTAATGTAACATACGATGGAAGATCATTGATCATCAATGGCGAACATAAGATTCTCTTCTCTGGTTCAATTCACTATCCTCGTAGCACTCCTCAGGTATCGTCTATTATACAGATAGAACCACTTTTTCTTTTCTTTTCTTCTTTTTCTTCCTGTTGTGAAAAGAAGAAGTTATTCCAATACGAAACTATAGTTTCCAAGGAAAATATTGATAAACGTCCAATAACACAAATTAAGATGATATCGAAAGAAAATAGAATTGTATTTAATGCATTGTTTCATTCTAAATTTGATAAACTCAATACATTAAATGGGTTTTCTTCTTTTTTATTTTAAATGGTTCTTTAATTATCTTTAAACAGTGTCTTTAAGTTTTCTCCAAAAAAAGTGTCTTTAAATACCAAATATTTATATATATATATATATATATATATATATATATATATATATATATTGTTAATACTCAAGTTTAGAGAGTAGAAAGCTTGTGTCTTAGCTACAAAGCTTGATGATTCATGCAAAATCATCTTAAAAGATAGGTAATTAAGCTAAGATTTCCTATGAAATTTGTTGAGGAAATCATGGGGCTTGACATGGTACAAGATAACGCAGTTAATCCTTGGAAAGACTAGAAATATGTTGAAAAAAATAATTAATTAATGGATGAGAGAATCAGTCTTCATTCTCTTAAAATGAATCATATTGGGTTTGGGTCTATTAAAAATGATTGAGAAGTTCATAAATTTTAATATATATTTGACTATTGATTGGGAAGTTTTTCTTAATTTTGCATTAATTTAGGTTTCATTTGATAAATATTTTTATTTTTGGGTTATTTTAAATATTTAGAAAAATAAAACAATAAAAAAATTGAAAACAAATAACACAAGACAAAATGTAAAAATATTTTTTTTTTAGTCTAAACCATCAGTATTCGATAATCATAATGAATCCCTACTAATCCGAATTCGAATATTTGTTGGATCCAATGAAGGGTACAATTTTTTTAGCGTTATTTACTTCATTCACAAGACTTCAACTCGAGATGTTACTTAAAAAAAATTGAACTTCTTATCACTTAAACAAAAAAGTAAAATGCAAAAATATCTAAACCTTAACATGTATTCATAAACTATTCTTATTGAAACAGTTAATGCATGCGTATCCGGCTATATCTCTTTATTTGGATTGTTTGTTATCTGACCAAGTTGGCTTTTGTTTTTATTTGTTTCTCCTTTTGTAATATAAGACAAGTTAGCCTAACAAATTAACCACATGCCCATCTCAAACATAAATGTACTCAGTCTCTTGTCAATTCTTGGTAGTTAGTGCAAATCCCAATCTAAAAGGAAAGGAAGACATTTATAATTTGGACTCATTTATACATTAAAAAAAAAAATTATCTTAAATATCCTCTATCAAATTTTTAAATTCTATCGAGAGAATTAATCGATGACACATGCTTTTGTAGAGTATATAAAAATAAAAATAAAAATTGTAAGAAAAAACCTTTGTCAATCTATTAATTTTATTTGTGAAATGAAAATTTGCATTAATGTTATTTTCTATTTAAAAAATTGGATTTGAGTCTTTTTACAAATAGAAACGATTATTGAACTGCATAGAAAAAACATTTAATATCTTTTGGGAGCTGAAATTTTTAGAGCAAAGAAAGGTTAGCTGAGGATGATGCTACTTATTGCAGATGTGGCCATCACTTATTGCCAAAGCAAAGCAAGGGGGGATAGATGTGATTCAAACTTATGTGTTTTGGAACCTCCATGAGTCCCAACAAGAACAGGTGAGGTGACTCACATTAAAAACTATATTTTGGCCTCTTTCTCAATTCTTTTTTTAAACCATAATGTATTTTTATACCACATTAAGTATGAAACTAATTCATACTCGTAACTTGTGGTTAACGTTGGTTCAAGAGAATTTGATCTGCTGATAATTAAAACATGAGACTTTCCATTATGAATTATCTTTATTTAAGAATTCAACGGGATCCTACTACCATTTACCCAATCTTTTGGATTGCCTCTTTCTCATTTTCGTATTGTCATGGAAATGATTCATAAGATTTGAAACATTTGCAGTATGACTTTAGTGGAAGGCGTGATATAGTAAGGTTTATAAGGGACGTCCAAGCTCATGGCCTGTATGTTTGCCTTAGAATTGGACCATACATTGAGAGTGAATGGACTTATGGGTAAAAATCATCGACATTACTATCCCCTTCTTGATCTTCACCAATAATGAGCAAAATTGAGCATGATGAAACTAACTTTGGTGGTGCAGGGGTTTGCCTTATTGGTTGCATGATGTCCCTGGAATTGTTTTTCGATCCGATAATGGCCCCTTCAAGGTAGCGAAACTTGATACAAAATCTTTGAGAAGATAAGAGCTATTATTTAATAAATATACTGACAATGAAAAATTTTGATTTTATAAGCAAAATTAAGTGATTAATACATATTTTTAAATTAATTTTTTTAATATAACTTAAGGGATATGTATTATTCTATTAACTGTTGGTGAAATTTATAAGATTTACTGTTAGTATATTAAATAATTGATCTTATATATACTTTATATTTGCCTAATTCAGGCAGCTTGCTTAAAAATGTTCAACAAAAGCTACTAACAAATTGTAATCACAGTATTACATGCAAAGGTGGGTGACAAAGGTGGTAAACATGATGAAATCAGAGAAATTATATGCTTCCCAAGGAGGGCCAATCATACTATCACAGGTTAATTTGATTTTGTAATTGAGAGAAAACTCAGAATTATCTTTGCATAGTTTTCAAGGGTCTGAAAATAATTTCAGATTGAGAACGAGTACCAAAGGATAGAATCAGCCTTCCATGAGAATGGGTCACGATATGTCCAGTGGGCAGCAGGCATGGCTGTGGCACTTCAAACAGGCGTGCCCTGGATAATGTGCAGCCAGCAAGACGCCCCTGATCCAGTGGTAATTAGTTCATCCTTTTCTTAGGTTCTAAGTTAATGTTCATGGATTTATCTCAATTTTAATCCATTTTCTATCGCCATTATTCTAATTGCTAGTATAACAGTTTATAAGCAAGGAGAGACGGGTGCTAGCCATTGTTACCATTTACCAAAAATCCTCATCCAATATTCAATTAGTACTGGCCTCCATAGAACACAATTATAGACATTTATTAAAGTAATTAGTTAAAATATTATTTTAAGATCTTTTTCCACTTAGTGAACTATTTTTTCCAAAATTAAGAGAAGAACAAATTTTTTTATCAATAGAAATATAAAGAAAAATAGAAAATTGAACTTTTGAATTTAATCTTTTACAAAGAACAATAATAACCGTTAAATTAAATTATTATATATATATACATCATAACATTTAATTCACGAGTGGAATAATTTTTCGTACTTCATGTAAAAGTTTATAATAAGGATCATATTCATACCCACTTATCTTTTTCTTTAATTTGGTAAGGAAAAAAAAAAGATAAAAGTATATTTTCATTTAATGATTGAATTATAAAATAGCACATGTTATTTATATATTTCAATTTTCAATCATTAAATTATTATTTTTTCTTTTTTTTGGCCTACCAAAAGAAGCTTACTCTTATCATAATTAAAGGAAAATTTCAATGAGTTAAAAGATTTCTGCCATACCAACTATTGGTTTGCATATATTAATTAGCAAGTGATTTTTCGCCTTTTATTCATGGGTTAATATGTATTTGGCATTTACAGATCAATACATGCAACGGGTTTGATTGTGGAGTAAAATTTGTAGGACCCAACTCTCCAAATAAGCCATCCATGTGGACTGAAAACTGGACAAGTTTGTACGTTTTCATTTTCTCAAGAAAATGTTTTACAAGCACAAGCACTTGTTCATCCTGAAAATTGAAAAGGCTAACTAGTTAAGGAAAAAGAACTTATGGTTAGCAATTCTTGGTTTTCTTTTGAAGCTTGCAAAGGTATGGTGAAGAGGTATTCATGAGATCAGCCACAGATCTTGCATTTCAGGTCGCATTGTTCATTGCCAAGGAAGGAAGCTTTGTAAATTATTATATGGTATAGGACAATCTCTCTTTGTACTACTTAACTTAATCATATCTGTCTCTAATGCTAAATGTCACTACAGCTTCCCTATTGATCAATATTTTTGTTAACAGTATCATGGAGGAACAAATTTTGGAAGAACAGCTGCTGCAAAAATTATTACAAGTTACTACGATCAAGCTCCTCTTGATGAATATGGTATGCTTCTACCCGAATTCTTCTTATTTACTGCATAATTTTAACTTCGAACAGAATTAATCTTGTTTAGTTGATGGGGTTCAGGTTTAATTAGGCAACCTTTATGGGGTCACCTTAAGGAATTGCATGCTGCAATAAGCCTATGCACAAATCCTCTGCTTTCTGGTGCATATGAAACTTCGTCTTTGGGTCAACTTCAAGTTGTGAGAACAATTCTTAGTGATGATAAACAAAATTTATGTCTGTTTAGTCTCAGTAGACAAAGCTATATATATACCTGAAACTGAAATTTTGATTTGTCTGTTATGTTAAGGCTTATGTCTTCAAAGGAAAATCAGGAGAATGCGCTGCATTTCTGGTAAACAGAGACAACACCACAAATGCTAGAGTCCATTTCCAGAATATTTCATTTGAGTTGCCTCGAATGTCGATAAGCATCCTGCCAGACTGCAAGAATGTAGTCTTTAACACTGCAAAAGTAGGACTCAAATCCATACTCTTCAGTTTCTTTGTTGGTATTTTGATTTGTTCGACTTTGCTGCATCCAAGACCAAAGTCCTTAGGCAGATGTTAGAAAAATCATCCTTAGCTTGCTCCTATTAACAGGTAAGCACAGAGTACAATACAAGATCAATGACAGTAAGACACAAGTTTGATTCAATTGCGAGATGGGAAGAGTACAAAGAGCCTATCCTGACCTTTTCGAATGCCTCTTTAAGAGCCAAAAAATTGCTTGATCAGATGAGTACAACGAAAGATACATCTGATTACCTTTGGTACACTGTCAGGTAAACATAGCTTCGATCGCAAACTGTTGTAGGTTGAACTTGTTTGAACTGTTTAGATCCTTAATATGCTTGAATTTTGCTATGAAAACGCAGCTTTCAGCATGATTCTGATGCGCAAGCTGAACTTTCTGTTCTATCCAATGCCCATGTTTTACATGCATTTGTCAATGGAGCATACACAGCCACAGGTGAATTTATTCATCTTTTTAACTAACTAGCATTAGTACCATTAGCTGAAGATTTTGACACGTAAATCACAAAATGAATAAACAGGATATGCATATGGTGCGGAAAAGAACTTCACCCTGGAGAATACAGTTCAGTTGAAAAATGGAACAAATGATATTGCCTTACTTAGCGTTATGGTTGGATTTCCGGTACTGCAAACCCCAATTCTCTCTCCTTTTCCATCTATTTTTTCATTGTTTTGACGCATTATTATTGAAGAATGTAACTTGAGCCTTAAAACTGTGATCTATCATCTGCATCCGAGCTATAACTAATCGTTTGAATTGTCATGTAAAGAATTCAGGAGCATATCTTGAGCATAAAACTGCAGGCATATACAGCGCGAGGATTCAGAACAAATATCTCAATAACTATCTATGGGGTTATCAGGTGATTATTACTTTTTCCCCAGTATGCTACCTCTTTCTCATCACATAATTTTCCTAAGCCCTACTTTCATTCTACATCCGTTTATTATTTGTCAAAGTCTTAAACACTGACTTATATATCCAAGAAATTGCCTAAAGGGTTAGTTTTCTGTTTTGATTTCTACATATTTTTTCAAAATTTGGGTATCAAAACAGTGATTAATTCTTGTCTAAATTGTGCTGATGGAATGAGGGTGTTGAAATTTTTTCATGAAGGTTGGGTTGTCCGGAGAAAATTTAAGAATATTTACAGAACAGGGATCGGATGAAGTTCAATGGAGTAGGCATCCAGACACACAACATCGACTGACATGGTATAGGGTAAGAGTTATTCCTATGCCAGTAAAAATGTCATCAATGGGATCTAAATCTAATTTCTATGGCCTGATTTTCATTTTCGATTTTGTTTGGCAGACTCTATTTGATGCACCTGCAGGAAATGATCCACTTGCACTGAACCTCGGTTCCATGGGAAAGGGTGAAGTTTGGGTTAATGGCCAAAGCATTGGTCGCTATTGGGTTTCACTTGAGACGCCGGAACATAGGCCTTCACAAACTTGGTAAAAGTTTCTGCAACAACTATTAACAGACAAACCTAGATAACTTCCTACAATGTCAGTAACTCTTTTGCTTATTCTCAAACCATTGTTTTCCAGGTACAACGTACCTCGACCCTTCCTGAAACCTACAGGAAACTCGTTAATTCTACTGGAAGAAGAATATGGGGATCCTCTCAGGATTACATTGGACAGTGTTTCAATTACAAAAGTATGCGGACATGTCTCTGAGTCGCATTTTCCCCCAGTGGCGCAAAGCCGGAGTGGAGTGAACCATAATAAGGATCATGCTGGAAGACCTAAGGTTCTGCTCCATTGTCCTCCATGGAGTAATATTTCCAGGATAGTGTTTGCAAGCTTTGGAACCCCGTCAGGGGATTGCGAGAACTATGCCACTGGAAACTGTCATCTATCTAGCTCGAGAGCCACCGTTGAAAAGGTTAGCTTCCTTTTTTTCTTTTATATAACTGGTAAACTGGATCATTTTTGTTGATCTACGTCTTTTATGTTCTCTCATACTGATTTTTTTTGCTACAATTTTAATCATTTTTATAGGCTTGTCTGGGGAAGAAGAAATGTTCCGTCAGCCTCTCGGATCATCGTTTTGGTGGTGACCCATGTCCGGGCATCCCTAAAACTTTGTTAATTATTGCACAGTGCAGATGACAAGATCAAAGATGCTAAATACTAGTAGTAATCTTTTCTTTAAACGTCTGCTTCCTCCTGAAGTACTGTAACGTAAACTTTGAAGAACCATTAATAAAATTTTACAAGAATTAAAGACTATCTACCATCAATGCTCTCACGAGTTGTCCAATTTTATAAGATTTAATACGAAACAAGAAAATAATATATTTATACAAACATTTGACAATGCAATTAACGAGACCTCAAATGGAGATTATGCTTTGATGTGCTGACTACAATTTACATAGAATCAACAACCAGATAATTAATTCAAAATGTTACATCAGAAGTGTCCACTGAATGCTGAATAAATCTAACGATTCTAATCATCAGTTTCTTACATAAATGCCAATAAAGCATAAATTCTGCATACAGATAAAAATAAACAACATTTTGATAAAAATACAGAACGGAACATGAATCAGTTACAATTGTATTGCGACTGATTCATACTGTTGTGCTCCTGGTAATTTATTGTTTGAATCATTTTGCAATGATGCTAGCCATTGAAAATTTTCTTCCATCTACCGGAGAGGATAGTTCCAATAATATATAAAAAATTACCTGAAAGGCATGAGAATGCTTATAACAGCAACTTTTCAAGGCCACACGGTTTACCCCACAACCAGGTGCTAAGTTTCATCAACCACCATGGTTTATCTTTCAAGACTCTTAATCATCACAAGAGAGTAATTTCCTACACTTCTTGGATTTGATCCTGAGAGATATATCATCTTAAATCTTGCTCTTGAAAAAAAAAAATTACTCCAATCGTGAAGACTGCTAGATGCTAAAGTTCAAATATCTGGTCTCCGAAGGAACACATTTCAGTAATCTCAATTATAGCTTTCCATCACTACTTCACCCATTACTGTGTTTTCTTTTGGCTGACTTTTTCTCTTCAATATCCCAAAAATGTGATGGTAAGAGGGCCTTCTGTGAAGGTAATTCAGCAATAAAAAGTAGAGTCTGAGCCCAGCCAGCATATTCCCCATATTTGCTCACAAATGCCTCTGCCACACGGCTGCAAAGCTTAGGCGTCAAACGGGCACCTGCGAGCTCGGGAAGGAGGTACCTTGTAGCAATCTTGCTCCATGAAACAAGTAGAATACTTCCATGTTAGAAATTCAAGGATGCACAAAATACAATAGAAGATAAAGAGTTTATTACAAAATGATCTCATCAATAACCATTTACAGTATATATCATAATGTTACCCCAATCCCTGCCACATTCAAGAAGCAAAATTGTAGAGGCATGCCATGATAAAATTGCAAATTTATCGGAGCAAAGGTTAGTAGTTTTTTAAGGCCCAGCACCTAAATATCTAATGCCCCTCAACTCAAAGAAGCAAACAGTTTCCTTCGTATATTGTGAGGATTTTTACAAAATCCCTAGCACCCTCACCTGAAAAAGTGGTAGAACTAAGAAGCAAAATTGTAGAGGCATGCCATGATAAAATTGCAAATTTATAGGAGCAAAGGTTAGTAGTATTTTAAGGCCCAGCACCTAAATATCTAATGCCCCTCAACTCAAAGAAGCAAATAGTTTCCTTCATATATTGTGAGGATTTTAACAAAATTCCTAGCATCCTCACCTTAAAAAGTGGTAGGACTACTGGACTTCAGCACTTAACTTCAATTGGAATTCTACTTTCTGCAACTCACGGCCAAGTTAAACAGAAAGCAAAATGATTCTAAATGGTTGGAAAACCACATATTACTCAAAGTTTCTCTTTAAATTGAGCATAACCAGCCTGAGTCAAGTCATTGGTACAGTGCTCTGTAACACATAAAAAACTTTCCACACTACAGAACTTGCTATATTCATAAAGCATACCTGCCACACATGTGTATCAACAGGAATGGCATGATGCTGCTCAAGAGAGAAGAGAGCAATACATGCTGCCACCTTAGGACCAACTCCAGGTAATGTACATAGAGCATCAATTGCCTCTTGAAGATCCAATTTACGAAGTGAGAGAAGCCATTGAGCACCTCCATCTGGTTTTGATTGCAAAACATCAACTGTGCCGGTAATGTACTTGGCCCTGCTCACCCACATCAAGAAAAAAGCTGAACATCAAACCATGATTACAATGCAAAAGACATACTACAAATCCCGCCCATGTATGGCAGACATAATAGAATCATTTATCAGCTGCCATATTGCCATGGAGATATAAATATACTCTCACTATGATGGGGTTACACAGATATTAAACACCACATTACTACTATTAAATGTAATCGGGATCTCAGTAGAAGTAATGCTACCACTTCTGCCACATATTTACACGTCTTTCTTGGTGTGGCTTATAGTTTTCGGATAAACTAAAGGATGGGGCAAACCAATTAACAGGCGAGTCTAAAACTTTAGAATTGGCTTTATACGAGTCAAATATTGCCACATTAGGCAGGGCAAATAACAACTTTCAGTATTAATATTTCCCAAATATTTACTCATGCAACAACAAAACCTACCAATGCAAGAAGATATATTTAGTATTATAAGCAAAAAGAAATCACTTTAAGGAACTTGAGCAGCCAATAACGACTTTATAACCAGAATTAATGCACTTAAGCAATCAATTGAAGAAAATACAAATTAGTAAATACTAATACAAATAAAGAAACTAAAAGAAAAACAAATGATATTACCTATAACCAAAACCAGCCTGTCTAAGCTCTTCCTCGGAGACGACTGATAAACGTTCCAATGAAGGGAACTCATGAAACTCAAAACCACCAACAGTGCCCAAATAAGTACCCAAAGAGGAAACGAAATCCACCATTTTAGTAATCCTCCCAATATTATTATTAGAAGAACAAAGGAACTGGACCAAGCATTCAACTGGGTCCTGCCTCAAAACCCGAGCACCCTTCAAATGCTTGGCCAGCTCAGCAAACCTGGAATCATTCTCCGAGAAAGCCTCCCAGAGCTTTGCCAAGGAAATGCCCATATTGAGAAAATCGAGGAGGGCTAGCTTGGCAGCGGATTCGGAAGGGGAGGAGTGGATAAGGTAAGAAACGTCGCCGTTCTCGAGGTGCTTGAGGGAGAGCAAATGGGGTCCAATGGTTCCGGTGTATTGGAGGGGGCCTGTTTGCTTCCAGCGGAAGGTTTGGCCTGTGGGGAAAGTGAGGGGAAGGGAGAGTTCGTATTGGGAAAGGTTGAGTGGGACCCATTTTGGATGGGGTTTAGGCTTCTTGGAGGAGATTGGTGGGGTTTGGGGGGTTAGGGTTTGGGGTTTCGGCTTGGCGGAGATGGAGGAGTGTGGCGGTGGGGAAGGTGGTCTTGGTCTTTTCATTGTTAGGAAAGGCTTCAATGAGTGCATCAAAAATTGATTTCTATGGCTTTTGCTCCCTTCCCCTCGCGGTTGACAAGATTCATCCTAGACCCTTTTGTAGGATTCAATTTCTATTGGTCCCCGGTTTCAAGGAAAGGAGGACTTATTATAGTCTTTTCCTATGCGTAAGTATGCATAATAATGCATAAATGCTGGATTAAGATGGGATTAAGAATGGGGTTGTGGTTTTCAATAATGATTTTACGAGTTGAGAACGTGGATTCTGAATATTAGAATTGCGAAAACATCTGGTGGTTTAGAAGTTAAAGTGGAAATTTGTTTTTTATTTTTTTTAGGAAATCAAAATTTTAAATTATAAAAACTTTTTAAACATACTAAAAACTAAAACAATAAAAAAAAATGGTCAGATAATGTTAATCGAAATTTTTTTTTCAATAGCAAGTTTAAATGTAGGTAACAATTCAACACAATTTTTAATAAAAAAATCAATCATTTTCATCAAGTTGTAGGGCAGTAAGAACACAATTGTTTAAAGAATGGAATATAAACATCTTTAAAAGGTAAAACAAATGAAAGCAAATTTGATAGAGTGAGTTTCATCTTGTTTTCAAAAGAAGTAAAAATAAAATGGTATTAATTCCACTTATTTCACACATCTACTTTCATTCATTTTTTTTAATACAAATTACTAAAGATTTATTTATTTTTAATTGAATAAGCACCACTAGCATTGAAACCACTAAGAACTCAGAAATTAATTATTTGATATTCGCATCTAACATAAAAAAAAATCCATTTAAAATTGATTTTAAATTATTAATTAAAAGGAGAATAGCTGCATTATTATTGGATGTATTATCTAGAATAATAAAAAAATTATTTCCAATACAAAAAATTTTACAAACATTAGTAATATATTCTGTCATGATATATGAAGTATGCAATTAATCTAAATAATATAAAGATAAAATGTGTTTTTTGCATACATAAGTGCCATCAATCTAATCACACATAATAATAAGATAACTTAGGTTATTGCTATTAATTCAAATATCACTTGTTAGATTAACGCTAGAAGAACATTTTTAAGATTTTCAATTAAAGATGTCTTATATTCTAAATACGTTTTCATACAATCGTTTCTTAATATATGTTTAGAAATATATTTATAAACGAGTTGTAAATATTGATAAATACATTCTAAGTATCCTCATTTTCACATATTGTAAAGGTCGTTTATATATAATTACAAACTTAATTAAACCTAGTCAAGTTTTGTCATTTTTAAATACCCATTTAGTTCTATTTTATAGATTAATTTGTGTTTAGGTACACTCTCTACTTAGTGGTTGTAATGTTTTCCAGATCTAGTTTATGTTTGTTGACTAAATGTTTTTTCAATGTATCATACACCCCGCACTTCCACCTATTTTATAAGTATAACTCATTTTACATAATTTACAAATAAGGAATTTTGATGCACCTTTGTTTGCACAATATCAAAGTGATCTCTTACCTTGCTCCTTTAAAGCGATCAGAGTATATTGTAGCGATAGCGACGATGGCGGCGACGAATGATTGTGTTTGGTGACATTGGATCATAATCACAACCTCCTCCTCCATATGAATTTTAGGCTAAAATTCATTAAAAGATTCTTTCTCTAATTTTGGGAAGAGGGTAGAAATAAGATATACGAATGTTGAATGACAAAAGCTTACCATTTTTTTGCCAAAAAAATGTATGATACAAAAATTAAATAAATTGAGTAAACAATAAATAATTTGAAACTAAATAAATATATAATATGTATTAAATATAAATATATAATAAAGGAATTTGGAAGAATTAAGAATGTGAGTAATTGAATTTGAGAGAGACTGGTAGAGCTTGAGAGTAGGGGTGTAAAACGGGCCCAAGCCCGAGGGTTGGCCCGTAAAAACCGCGGGCTTTTAACGATTCGGTCTATTGATATGTGACCTGTTTAAAAACGGACTTATACGGATCAAGCCCGACGGGTAAATAATTTATACGGGCCAACCCGTACGGATACGGACTGACCCGCGGGCTATTTTACACACCACCAATTAAACCTAATTCCTAAATCTTCCCATTCTATCTATTCTTTCTAAAGTTTAAAGTAAAAAACAGAGGCTTCAGATCAGATTGTTTCTTCCTCTCGTAGCAGACTACTAGCAGCACTGCAGCAGATTGTTTCTTAAACTTACCAGTAGCAGCAGACTACTAGCAGCAGCTCTCTTCTTCAGTCTCGGGCTTCGGTGTTCTATTCTCATTCGCGTCCTTGAGCACAGGGCACCTTCTCTTCAGTCTTCAGAAGTTGCAGGAGCTAAACAACTTTCTGATTTCCAGGTGGGTGCCAATACTTCTCTTCTTGTTTTCTTTGGTATGAAATCATATGTCCAAATAAATAAATCTATTTTTTCCGTTGTCATTTGCTGCATGCTAACTTTACTATATCAAGAGGAAAGCAGTACATTTAACATCTCTAATGTAATCAACTGAATTAGAGAAGGACCTCCAGAAAATTAAAATGAAATGAATTATTTGTCCTAGCTAGAAGCTTTCTAGGCTGTAGCACCTGCTTCATTACTAATTTCCCATATCCTAGAATCTCCTGCAATTCTTGAGGTCGACAAGGAAGAGAAAGAATCCCCTTCTGCTGGAATCCATATTCTTCCCGATCCTGCTCCAATAAACTTAGGAAAAGAACCCCCTTCTGCTGGAATCCATATTCTTAGGAATGCAGGGTTTGTTAAGTTGTCTAGTTCAATTACAAACCTCTGTGTTTCCTTTTCCTTGACTGCAAAGACAGTAAAATATCCTTCCTTAACATCATCTGGCACTGTGGTAGCCACGTCCATTTCTTCATCAAGCTCAACCTGGTCGAGAGCTGAGCCTCTGGTTGATGAGACCCACAATCCCAGCCAGAGGAGGAAAAAATAACATCACATCCTGTATCTTTAATCTGACTAAAATAAAGTTTTTGAGTGATAGACGAGGAACATGAAAAACATTAGGGACCGAAGCCAGTAGTGATGGATCCGATTTGATTAACTGTCATAGGGGATCCATCTGCAGTATCAGTATGAATGGAAAAAAGGAATAGATGAGAGCAATTGATTAAAAGAATCAGATGTCAAGTGATGAGATGCACCGGAATAAAAAAATCCAAGTGTAAACATTATTAAAAAATTGAATATAATATCAGTTAAAATTTAATAAAGTTTATATATAAATATTAAAAATTTAAGATATATTTTGTGTTTATTGAATAAACATAAATTTTGACACAATACAAAAATCAAGTGAGAATCACTTTAAAAAACTAAAATGTATACTTTACCTTTTTTTTTTTGGTTTTGATGAAAAATATGGTATTGATTAGCAATTGTCTTATATACACTTCAAAAAATTTGATAATTTATATTTCATCTAAAAGAAAGTTGCTCAGTAAAATTATTTATATGATTTATTTCTTGCATATATATTTAAATAATAATTAATAAGATACATTTTATAAAAATAAAATAAAATAAAAAAATCATTGTTATATCAATTGGCCTCCCAAAAAATAAATATCAACATTTTCTATTAAATATAAATATTATTTTATAAAATATAACGCGAATTATATATAAAAAATTATCAACCCAAATCACAGTATTACCATACTCAGTATGACCCCACCAACTTTTTTATGAACTAGATAACAACATTTATTATATGTTTGATATGATAAGATGGCATACACGTACATAAAATAAATTAAGATTTAATAAAAATTATAAATGGATGTAAAATAATTTATAAAAATTGCATTTGTTGCACCATTGATGACACTTATAGTGCGTCACACCATTGATGACAGGCCAGTTGGTGATTCTTCAAAGCATTTCAATTTCGAATGATTGAGTTTTTTTCAAGTCTTTATAACGTGAATTTTGATTTTGAATTTCTTTAATTGGATACGAATCAGGATCATTAGATTGTGGTCAATGTTATTTTTAATTTTTAAAAAAAAAAAGTTTACTAGTTACTAAATTCCATTGTCATTATTCTAGGATACTCTACATTCTACAACTTTTTGGCACAAATAGTTTTTTTAATGCAAGTTTGTTGACAGTGTTGTGTGTTACTTAAATATTAATTGTGATTTTTTTTATGTTATTGACAGTGTTGATAATGGCATCTCATTCTCAAAATCAGACTCTACATAGTGATAACATTAACGTTGCTAGTGATAATGATAATGATAATGAGGATGGTGTTAATGAAGTTGAACATGAAGAATGTGAGGTTGGAACTGAAACTGAAATAACTGAAAATCAATCAAAAAGAGTTAGAAAGAATACTTCAGAAGTGTGGAAATTTTTTGAAAAACCAGTTATCAATGTTGATGATGGTAAACCACGTACTAAATGTAAAGGGTGTGGGATAGTATATAAGGCGGGTCTTGGTCAATATGGAACTTCATCTCTAAGGCGTCATGTGCTTTCATGTAAAAAGATAGCAGTTTTAAGGGAAAAAGATATGTCTCCAATGATAATTGACTATCAAGGAAAGGTGAGAAGTAGAAAAATTGATCAAAAAATTTTTCGAGAATTAGTAGCTAAGGCAATAGTAAGGCATGACCTCCCTTTTTCATTTGTTGAATATGATGGAGTTAGGGATGTGTTGAAGTATTTGAACCCTGAGGTGAAATTTATTTCTAGGATCACTGCTGCCTCTGATGTTTGGAACCTTTACAAGGAAAATAAAAATAAATTGAAAGAATGCTTGACTCTAATTCAAGGAAGAATATGTCTCACTTGTGATTTATGGACAGCTTGCACTAATGAGGGGTACCTTTGCTTAACTGCTCATTATGTTGATTTAGATTGGAAGCTAAGTAGTAAGATTCTTGCTTTTTGTGATATGCAACCTCCACATTCGGGATATGAATTATCTAAAAAAGTAATGGAAATTTTAAATGATTGGGAGATAGACAAGAAAATTTTTTCCATTACTTTGGATAATGCCTCTGCTAATGATAACATGCAACTCAATTTAAAGGATGTGCTTTGTTTGCAAGAGAGCTTATTATGTGATGGTGAATTTTTTCATGTTCGATGTTGTGCCCACATTTTAAATCTTATTGTTCAAGAAGGTTTGAAAATAGCTTCTATTGCCAATGAGAAAATTAGAGAAAGTATTAAGTATGTGAAGGGGTCAGAGGCTTGAATGAAGAGTTTTGAAGAATGTGTAAAAAAGGTTTCAACTTTTTCAAATTCATATTTGGTTTTGGATGTCCCAACTAGATGGAACTCTACTTACTTGATGCTTGAGAGTGCTTTGAAATTTAAGCGTGCATTTTCTATGCTTGCATTAAATGATAGAAATTATAAGCATTATCCATCAAGTGAAGAGTGGAAGAGAGGAGAGAAAATTTGTGAATTTTTGAAGCCATTCTATGAAATCACGAATATGATTTCGGGAACTAGTTATCCAACCGCTAACTTGTATTTTGCTCAAGTTTAGAAAATTGAGATGCTTTTAATGGAGTACTTGGGTGGAGATGATGAGATGTTATAAGGCATGGCTTTTAATATGAAGAAAAAATTTGACAAGTATTGGAGTGAGTATAATGTTCTACTTGCAATGGTAGTGGTTCTTGACCCTCGTGTGAAGTTTACAATGTTGAAACGATGCTTTTTGAAAATTGATCCTCAAGGTTTTCAAGAGAGGTTAGATGTGGTGAAAATGAAGTTATTTATGCTTTTTGAAGAATATGCAAAGAATGCTTCTAGCTCATCACATGGTCAAGGCCAATGTCAACAAAGCCAAACTTCACTTGCCTCTTCTATTGTAAAGGATTCTATCTCCAATACAGATGTAAGTATAAATAATAAAGCCAACTATCTTAAATATTGTATTCATCTTATTGTTAACTTCAATTTATCAATACTAACTTTTTATTTTTTTATTTTTTGTTAATTGAATTTGTATAAAATGCATCAATATAGGTATGGATGGATTTGGCAAATGATGAAGATGATGATGTCCCAAGTTCCAAGTCCCAATTGGAAGCATATTTGGAGATGCCAAAACTTGATTTTTCCACTAATAAAGACTTAGATGTCTTGAATTGGTGGAAGGATCACAATTTTAGATTTCCCATTTTGGCTAACATGGCTTGTGATTTGATGAGTATACCGATAACTACTGTGGCCTCCGAATCAGCCTTCAGCATTGGGGGACGTGTGCTAAACAAGTATAGGAGTCGTCTTCTTCCTAAAAAGGTTCAAGCTCTCATTTGCACACGTAGTTGGCTACATGGCTTCATACCGAGTGGTAATTTATTTTTATTAAATAAATATTTTTTTTACAAAATAATGTTATTGTATTTTTATTTAATAATTGAAAATTTTATTTTATAGGTTGGGAAGATGATGAGGAAAACAAAGATGAATTGGTGAAAGAATCAAATGATTCAAATCATTTGAATAATGAGATTAACTCACAAGTTTAATATTGTTTGATGTGAAGTTTAATGGATGCTTGTAGATTTTATGACTTTGAAACTTATTTACTACTCTTTATTTAATTATTTAGACCATAATATTATGTCATGTGTAGTTTGTATTTGTAAAGAGAGTTTGTTTAATGGATATTATGTTTGTAGAACTACAATTTATAATATTTGCAAAACTATTTTCACAATTTTATGACTTACTTGCTTATGATATAATATATTGCTTATGCTAATATATATATATATATATATATATATATATATATATATATTACAAACCCATAATTTGCTTTTGTACATAATATATTGCTTTATGTGACTAACTTACAATTTGAAATTAAGTGGAGAAAACTCCAAATCATTTTGATTTTTGCTTTGAACATGTTATATTTGATCATGAATGAGTTAATATGCCTCTTGTCTTGTTAAAAAAATTTCAAATTAAAGTTTGTATTTTAGTCTCAAATCTATGTGATTTGATTGTGTAACAATTTTGATTAATTCCTAAAGCTCAATAATCATTTAACAAATTAAAAAAAAAAGTTAAGTTAGCCCGCGGGCCGATCCGGCCCGCATTAAAATCGGACCGGTCTTCAAAAATTTAATCCGTTTAAATGCGGGCCTAAACGGGCTTAATCCGTTTAAACTCGTATCCGTATTAATCCGCATCGGTCCGCACCGTTCGGCCCGTTTTACACCCCTACTTGAGAGTTGAGGGAGATTGAGTGAGAAAAAAAATGAGGGAGCATTTATATATATATTGAGAATTTCATTAAGAAAAAAAAGGTTTAATGGTGGTAACGACTATATGCTTGTTGCCACCCAATTGCTACTAACCGCTGCCAATCAATTTTAGTTCTAAACTCAAAATCGAATATGTAACTTAAATCAATGAATTCAGTTTTAGATCCTATTGAACCAAATTATATTTGGCTTCGAGTTTTTTTTTCTCTAATTTAATTTGTTCTAATTACATATTGAATTGAGACAAAACTACTATTAAGTGGCGTTTGGTAACTTGCAGGGAAAGTGATTGTAGTATAAAGTGATTACATGGAAAGTGATTGTAGGGAATGTGATTGCTGAAAAAGTAACTTTGCAGTGTTTGGTATGACAATGTAAAATTCTGTTTAAATTGCAAGAAAAGTAACTTTGCAGCGTTTGGTATAAGTCACTTTGCTGGGAAAGTAGTGACAAATTCCAAAAATACTCATAACTATAAAAACAATTTTTCAATGAAAATTAATTAAAATAAAGGTTGTATTATTAATATTACTCATCATTTGTAATTTTAAATTGTCATGTATTATTATTAATTTTAATTTTAATTAGTATAATATTAAAAATTCATGTATTATTAATGTAATTCGAAATTTTAATATATCAATTGTAAATTTTCAATTATCATGGCATCAACATAGTACCTATAACATCCATGAAAGTTATAATAATTCATTCAAATCTAATAAAATATTTTTCATACATAATAATACCCTATAAACATTCATAAAAGTCATAATAATTCATACAAGTCCTAATAAGATATTTTTCATACATAATTCATAATGTCATGTCATTCATCAAGTCATAAAATCCAATATGTCCTACTAGAATATCCTCATACATAATAATTCATACCTAGCCATAATCATCCATCAAGTCATAATAATCCAACAGAGTCCCACTACCATATCCCTATGCCTAATAATCCATAATACGTTATAATAATCCAACAAGTTACAATAAGTCATAAACATCTAAGTCAACCATCCAAAGCTCAAACTCCTATATCTCAGATGCAGCACGAAGTTGACGAAGATACTTCTTCACATAAAGCATTCTCCTTTCATAAGAACATGAGAAGAAAATGTCAACCCTGGTTGGGCTACTGAGGATGATTTTTGTAATCTCAACTATATCATTTTCTGTCAGTCCTTCTACATCATTCTTCAGCTCTGAAATTAAATCCATCACCCTCATCCTTCTAGCAGCATCATCAGCCATAAATTTGAAGCAGTCGGATAACTTACCAACTTGTTCAGTTGCTTTCTCACATATAGTATGAAGGTCACTCATATTCTGGACTAAAGCATCCGCAACTGCTTCCATACCAGGATCTCCAGATTTCTTCTTCTTATTTCTATTGCGATTAACATTATTGTCAGCATTGCAAACTGAACGTCTTTGAGTACCAACGGATAGATCACTGAATGGTGTGAAGGCATCATTTTCACCAACATCAGCTTCAAGATTCATGTCCTCAAGCCCTGTTTCAGCATTTGCATTTTCAGTTTCGATATTATCAATAGTTTCTCCAAGAGTTTCTGCTGTCAAACCAGTTGCCCTATCTTTACCAAAAATGAGGGCCAACTTCTCAAAGTGAGGGAAAGGCTTATTTCGCAGTCCCGTTGCTCCGGGATGGCCCTGCAATTAAATTCAAAATCATGCGCATTCTTAAATTAAACAATATTATATCAGAAAATATATGAAGTACAATAAGTTAGAATGTATAATACATTTAACCAACCATTCCAAACATCAAGCTCACATGTTATACACTTTTTCTCTTCATCCCACCCAAATCCAGATGCAGCATTACCTAACATATCTGCAACCTCTCTATACTGTGACTTGAGTGTTCTCATCCTAGAGTTAATGTGAGAGTTACCTTTGATTTCACAATTCGAGATTTTTTTCGGCCATCCATTTCTCAAGTTGCGTCAAGTATCCAGTCTTGAATGTGTCATTGTCTTTACTCCAGCCACCCTGGTTGACAAGTTCTATACAACAATAAATTAAGATGGCATCTTCAATTGATGTCCACTAGTGAGTGGACCTTTCATTTACAGCACGTTGGGATGAATCACCATCCATCAACCTGTTATAAAAGCAAACTAGACAAACAAATTGTTGGAAGCAATTAAATAGTTGGAAGAAAATGTACATTAAAATAAGACATTGAAATAAAACATTGACATAAACAACAGTTACAAGTGTCTAGTTTAAGTAGTTCGAATGCAAACAAATATCAGAAACAAGTACAACCATTTATGATAAATCGCACAAACCAAACACATTTAGATTGTTCAAATTGAAACCAACAACACAATATTATACGACATAGATTAATTCTGGTTCCTAGAAGCAAGTCATTCATTCCATATCTCTTGTGCTAAGTTGTCTCTTCAATTTGTCCATTCAGGAGAAGACTCAATGAATGCGATGGTGTCAGCATCTTGATGAGATTCAACAACTCCCTTTGTTAATTCAGCCTCAAGTGGATCAACTGACATCTCTCTCCTTATATGGTTATGTAACAAAGCACATGCAGAAATTATTCTAGCCTTTGTTTTCACTGGATACCACGACCTCTCTCGAAGGATTGCCCATCTCATATTTAGTAACCCAAAACATCTCTCGATAACATTTCTGGCACTAGAGTGTCTATAATTAAACAACTCTTCTTTTGATCGAGGGGTGTGATTTTGTCTCCAATCGCTTAAATGATACCTTTGACCTCGACATGGAGTTAAAAATCCTTCTCCATTAGTATACCCAACATCACACAAGTAATAAAAATCTATGGTAAACAAAAAATTTTAAATCTTAGGTAAACCCTTCCGATAAGAAAGAAGTATTGATCTGCTTATAATGATTTCATACCTTTAGTCACTTTCAACCAATCCCTTGTAAATAGTGCATCTCGAAGAACCCTAGAGTCTGCGACAGAACCTTCCCATCTAGGTAAGATATATATGAACTGCATATCTTGTGAACAGACCCCTAAGATATTTGTGGCAATTTCATTCTTTCTTGTCCTATATCTAGGCTTATCAACCTTCAATGCGTTAACTTTAATATAAGTCCCATCTAATGCACCTTAACAGTTCTATTGTTTCCAATAGAGAATTGACACAAACATTTTGTCGATTAGTTTCATTCATACATTTGTCTAAATGAACGTAAAAACTATTACAAATTGATGCATTACCTTAAACCGTTTCCATTTAAGGTCATTGGAATTCTCACGAACATGCTCTGGCTTCTTTAACAATATTGAATGCAACCTTAGTACCGAATGTAATACCATAGTAAATTGCATACTCACGGTCTCGTCACTCCTAACGAATTCTCGCTTAATAATACTATTTTTTGCATGATGAGAAATGATATACAAGAATATAGCAACCATTTCTTCAACATTCATTTTTTTGTTGATGCAAGTCTACCAATAGTTTGAAGCATATTACATAGTTTATAAAGCAGTGTCTATCCATTCTAATGTTTTCAACACATGTCAAATCAGAATCAAACATCATCCTTCTAAAATTCAACTGCCTAATGACATGTCTCTCATAACTGATACTACTCTCCTTTTTACGCTTTCTCATATTCAATAACAAAACACGACAATCTTGAAGACAAACATTAACCAAGTGAATAATGTTTAAAAGCTTTAGACATAAAGCTATGGCAGTGGCCACCATTGCATATTGTTGTTGGGAGAATCATTTCATTCTGTGATTAACAAAAGTTTCAATAAAAAAGTAATTTAACATAACAAGTTCACATATCATTTAACTAACAACATACATATATACTGTCTAGCACATTGTCATATTAAGCCCTAAAATCCATATGAGAATTCAAATTACTAGACCATCAAAACAATTACACTAACCATTATGAACACAAATCAAAGTTAAAATAACACCAATACAGAATGCAACTACTAAATGACACTAATAAACAGTGAAAGGTTGATGTTGAATAATATCACGCTGCTGATAATTTAAGTGTCTTTCTTGGTGCCTAATAGCATCGACACTTGGTATTTCAGTGTTACAATAATCATTCAATCCCCAATAATCCAGAAAAGCTTATTCAACTTGGGTTCTAGTAGGAAATGATTCATAAGTTGCTCCCATAAACCCATGAACTTGTCTTTGAGCTTCCGGCCAACTGTTATAGATGCTCAATCTGTATCCAACATACACTACGTATGTCTTTGCCATATCTAATTACCAAAATTGTAGAAATGAATAATTTTGTGTATGGACATTTTTTATGCAAATACAAACAATTGATTTGCTCAATTCTTTCAGATATCATACCAGTCATATAAAAGTGAGTAATGATGCAAGTTGAATGTATAGCTCAAAGGTGTGAAAACGGGAAAAAAGAGTCTAATATTCCAATGTCTTTCAGCTCATTGATAAAAAACTCAATTTAACAAACTTATAAATCATAGATTGCCTCAAATGTTTTTTTTCTTTTAAAAGAAAAATTAACTATTATTATTAATGTTCTACCCAGTTTACAAACATAACTATCAACTTTCAATTATATATATATATATTTATATATAATGAGGATAAAAAGAAACATTGGCTACCGTTCAATCTCAGCAAGTCACAAATGATATGTTAAGCTCCGATATCCATGCCAATTTTTTAAGAAAGCAACCCAAAAGAAACCATTAGAATACCATTTTAGCTTACTCTGCTGGGTAACTACACCATGGAATTATACAAACAATCATTCATATAGGTCTTTTCACGAACACTTCAAATGTACTATTATCACACACTAATAGACAAATTCTAGGCACAACCAAAAGTTTTCTTGAATTTGTACTCAAAGATTTTCTGATTTTCGGAGAATTCTAGCATAATATGTTCTATAGCTAATTATAAAATCACATGAAATTCTGGTTCAAGCTTAAACAACTCATGATTTTTTACTTACTTTAACTGCTAAAAATTGAGATGCTAGATCAAGATAATCACCTGCAATCAAAGTAAAACCGGCATAAAAATGAAATTTATTAAGTTTGCAAAAAAATTTCATAAAAGCCCACAATAATAGAACATGGCTAAAATAAAACATACACATGGTAATCGTAAAGCCTACAAACCATGATCAAAATTTTTGATAATGCATTAAGAAATCACAAATAATATATAATTCCAACGCAAGAACTAGTTAAATAATCAGGAAAAACAAGATAAATGTTATACATAAAAAAATCCTTTCTCAGCAGTAGTTTAATATGCACTTCCCCTGATGCCCCTGAACACCAAGAACAAATACGTAAACCTTCCTTGTTAGTAGTATATAGGAGATTATATATAAAATAGACTATTGTCATTCCTTTTGTTATAAGATAAGCTATTGTACAAGAATAGAAATCTTAAATGATAGCTGCAAATACAAGAAAAAAGGGTGAAATTAGAAAGAACAAAGCAAACTAAAGGCGAAATTAAAAAAAAAGTTAAAGAAACCATTAATGTTACCTTGTTCTGTTCTGCTGGGCGGAATTAGAAAAAAGAAAAAATAGAAAGGGAAAGCGTAAAACGAAGACCTTAGGCACCTTACAATAGTGTTTGTGAAATCCGATTTATAAGATCTAAAAATAGTCTATATAATGAATGAGATAGATTTAAATACCCAGAATCAATCACAAAATCAACTTAGCAATTCTGGACTGAAATGGATGTTATCTCTGGACACCGAATTTAATAGGTATTGAAGAGTTGCTGCAGAGAACGCGAAAGAGTGATGGAAAAGACTTCGTGGGCTTGCGTTGCTGCTGGAGATAAGAATTCGCTGGACTACTGAATAGATGAATTTATAGAGATTGCTCAGAATTTTTTTACAAACCGTGAATCGAAGAAAAAGAGAGATGGAGAAGTTGTCATTCAGAGAAAAAGAGATGGAAGACTGCCTGCAGAGAAAGAAAGATGGAAAAGGGGATACGTTTGAGAGAAAGAATGAGGAAAGTAGAAGAGGGGAGAAGAGAAAGGAGTTATGTTAATAATTTTAGGGTGTTTTGTTAAAATGACAACTTGGGTAAAATTAAATTTGCAGCTTTTGGATGTTTACATCCAATTTTCTTGATACCAAATGTTGTAATTACTTTGCGCCCAATTAAATTACAGCGCAAAGTGATTACATGCATGATACCAAACGCCCCATTAATGTTTTCAAGTTGTATTTATCAGGATGAATCCGGTCTGGTCTTGGGCCAATCTGGCTTGGTTAGCATGCCTTTTAACAATGTACAAAAGTGGTGAATGAGGCTTTAGCTTAGGGCAATGAGGAAGATACTGAGACTCTGAAGTCCCAAGTTCAAAGTTTCACCATGTGTGAGTTTAAGTTTAGCCTATTTATTTAATAGCTTATTTAGTTATAGTTATTTATTAATTTACTTTGTTTGAGTAAAATGATTTTCATAATTATTGTAAACACTCAATTTTATCCGAGGTCATAGCAAATCGAATTAAGCAGACTCATAGGTTGGGTAGGAATTGTGAATTTCATTTGTGTTTGTAAGTAGGTTAATTTGTATTAATTAAGTTAAATTAAATTATTAGGATTTATTTTATTGATTTAATTTGTGATAAATTAATGGGTTAGGTAGATTAATATATAGAGTAATTTGATTAGTTGATTTAGTGATTGAGGTTAATTCATATTAGGATTCATTTGGTTGATAGGATTTTTAGATTAACTTAGCATAGGATTAATTAGGATTAATTTAAAATGAACTAAAAATGGAAAAAAAAAAGAAGAAAAATATAAGATTAATTGGCAGGAAATTGGGAAACTATAGTCCTATTTGGATTCAACCAAGCGATTTCCAAAATCATTATTAGTATGGAGATCTAATTTGTGTGAAATTAAAACCATTTTTTTTTTATATAAACAACTACACAGTTGAATCGAAAAGAGGAGAAAATCAATTTTTTTAGAGGAATGAAAATAGCAAGGAATAGAATCAAACACAAAGAAATCAGAAGTACAACGAAATGTTGGGAATTTAAGCTTATGATTAACATATATAGCGCAACAGAAATTTAAAACTTTTCTTAAATTCTTTTTCTTAAATCACTTTGATATTAATAACATTAATACATAATGATCAAAGGATTACCTTTCTCAAACGAATCTCGAAAGCTTTTGTGCCAGAGGGATTGATCACCACCACCATGTTGTTCAATCGCCCTACCTCTAATAATATCCACACAAATTGCAAAGGATAAATTTTCTTTCATTAGTGTTCTTTCTTCTTTAAGAAAAATACTAAACGTGGAAGAGAGAGATGTTCTAGGTCGAAAATCCTTTAGGTTAGGTTAGGGTTGTACTTCAAAAGTTTCAATCATGAATTAAAAAGAATAGAATTTTTCTTCCTTCCTTCTTCCACCGACATTATTACGACTGCCTCCTTTATTATGCTTCTTATATAGTATGGCAATCTTAATGTTATGACATTCAAAGAGAATGGCAACCCTAATGTCCATCATGCATGTGCGACAACCCCTTATTATACATTAAAGAGGTGTGATTAATCCTTACTCTTCAAGACAAGATGTTGCCCTTTTATTTCCTTAGTCTCACTAAGGGTGCAACCCTTGAACTTTAATTACTTTAATTAAGCTCAAAGTTAAAATTAAATCTAATTTAATTCAATAATTTTATTCTTTATAATTTAGTCCAACCTAATTTCTTATTTTAACTATTCTTTTACAACTCTATTATATGTGACCCATTAGGTTCCAAAACAAGTTGACAATATATATAAATTGCATTCTAAAACTAATTAGGACGGGATGAATTAAACATCCTTTAATTCGTCAATGGATTAAATTCATTTGCGTCCATCATCAAATAATTCCCAATTGAATAAATTCTATATACACAGATTGTGACTAACCACTAGCAATAGCTGCACAACCCCTAATATGTTAAAAAAAGTTAGAGCGGTATGTCAAACCTATCTGTGCACAGTTTTCCTGTATAATTCAATCCTTTCATCACTATATCCTGATTAAACATAAAACCTAGAGTAGTGTCTACTTTATTATTGTCTTTTTCATCTTATTATTTTTGATCATACGTAATTAATTTATTAAATGAGATTTGAAAACTCTTAGTCCAATCTCATTTTCTGCCTCACCTAAGGACTTAAGTGAACCTACCATTGATTAAAGGCCTTAGGATATATTCTTTAATCTTCACTTAAGGTAATGAATTCTATCTTGATCACATATATCTCAATGCAATGGTCACTATACCCAATTTCGTCATAACTGGCAATCTTTTATAAGTATTCGTAGAGAATAGTCAAAGTATAATATTAATCATAGAAGATAGTATTTGTGATCTCAAGTCTGATGATCACTTGTACAACTGTCACTTAAGAAAATATTACATAGATACTTAAGCGAATGTATCAAGTGAACTTATCGATGTAGGTCAGTTTAATGAACTCGTCTTTTCAAACAAGCACATATAATGTTAATCTAAGCATATCAATACATTAGCTTATGAGATCAGTTACTTACTTTTTCAAAGTAAAGACATAATGTTATGCTAGTCTCAACGACATTAATATCTCCTTTTCTTAAGAATGCTTGAACATGAACAATTTTAGAAACATTATACCTTTATGCAATAGGGATCTTATAATAATAACCACCTTATAATTCTCATTTCGAAGTATATTTTGTTTCAATGACCTTATCATAAGCAAGTATTAATAGTTGAAATCAATATGCTTTATAGATAAAGAATAATATCTATATTAAATAATTGTTTAGAAATAAATGATCAAATATTAAAAACTTAAAAGATGTTTGAATTGACTATAGGGTATATCCTTATACCAACAAATCAAACCCAATAAATCTTTCAAACCTAAATCTACAAGAACCTTAGCAACCCAAAATCCTAGCAACAATTCATTTTTGAGAATTCAAATCAAACACAAGAATATCCCAAATTCATCTAATAACTAATTTATCAATCATATCCAACCCTTTTGCAAATAATGAAGTGTTGTCTTAAAAAAAAAAAAATCATTTTGTCCTTCAATTTTGAAAACTCATCTTTAATAATAATAATAATAATAATAATAATAATAATAATAGTAGTAGTAGTAGTAGTAGTATTAGTAGAAAAATTGGTTTTTTTTTTTTATAAATATTTTGGGAAAGATTAAAAATAGTTTCAGCTAAAATAACAGCTGTTTCACCAAAACCCCAAACGAAAAGCGCTCAATTGCTCGAAGTTGAAGGGCACGGAGGGGGAAAGGAACAGAGCAAAAGCCAAAAAAAAAAAGAGAAGAGAAAATCCCTATTCTCTTCTCCCTCTTACACTCCCCCCTCTTCCCCGTCTACTACAATTACTTCCCTTTCTCTTCATATCCTTTCCGACAATTCGACCCCACAATTTCTCCGCATTTCACTCTCACTCTAAATTCCCCTTTCACAAGCCAAACATCAATGCCAGCTTCTCCTTCAGGTAATCTCTCCTCTCTCCCTTTCTTTCCATTTTCCTTCCCCAATAATATTATTCTTTTAAATTTACCAAAATATATTTTTCTTTTTCTTCTCTAATTAAATTTAAATTAATTCTTTCTTTCTTTTCCATTTTAACAGATGCTCGAGGTCGATGGAAGCGGCGGAAGCGAGAGCGAAGGGCCAAAACCCTCCGAGAAGAAAACGACCTCGTTCTCGAGGAAGACGACGAAGAAGAAAATAACGACGACCTCGATAACCATCGTGACAACTCCGGTGACGAAGCCGCTGCAGTCATTACGGATCCGTCCTTAGCGGGGCCCAGCGAGAGTGAGGTCCTGGCTGACGCCGGAGTTCGCATCTTGGAGTTCCCCGCCGTGTTCAAGCGGACGGTGAACCGTCCTCACGGTTCCATAATGGCGATCGTGGCCGCTGAACGGGCGGGTTTGGTTGGGGATAGCAAGGGGCACCAGCAGTTGGCGCTGGCGGTTTTGGAGAATGTTTCGCATGGGCAGTTACAAGCGGTTTCTACGGAAGCTCCCGTTGTTGATCCGGAGAAGTATGTGATTACTCCTCCTCCGATAATGGAGGGGCGTGGCGTTGTTAAGAGGTTTGGGAATAGGGTTCATGTCCTGCCAATGCATTCAGGTTCGGTTTCGCTCTTCTAATATCTGCATGCTTAAATTTTTGCCTGGTTTCAGTTTGGAGTCTGAGTAGGGCGAAAAAAAGAATAATTTGTAAATAACTCTTAAGTTTTAGAGGACAACCAGGTTTAAGTTCCAGGAGCTTCTAATAAATGAAAGATAAAACTAGACTGAGCTTATTTATGTTAATTTACTAGGCTGCATTTTGATATTTCTATGATGATTCTTAAAATTTGAATTTCTTTCCGTATTGCTTAGTGTTGCGTGGAAATGCTCTTTTTAAATACTTGTTGCTATTAGTAGGATTGAAGAGTTTGAAAGGTTTGACTTTGATGAATGCTCCGAGTGAATTTACCCTTGTAATATTTCGTGATACACGATATTCTTTCTTTGTCAGCTTGTATGTTACGATGCACTGGTGGAGAACTCTGGTGAGAAAGTATATATCTTTAAGTTCCTTTATGTATTTGACTAGGGAGCTATATATTGATCTTTATTTGACTTGATTAGGACCTCGGGTAAACATTTGTTTAATTGGACTCTACGAAGGGTCTTGATTTAGTTCAGATTAGAAATGCAATCTAAACTAAAACAGATGTTAGGGAATTTGCACTTGGGTTGCTTCTCTTTACTTGATATGAGTTCCATGTTATGCCTTTTTCTTAAAGAATAAGAACAAGATATTACCAAGCATTTCTTTTTATTAAGCTCTGAGCTTATCTTGCACCCTCTCTCTCTTTTTGCACTTATTTATCTTCTTAGTTGTGTATTAATATTTGGTTGTGTTTGTGGGATTCCCTTGCAAGCAGAGTGGTTTTCACCAGCCACAGTGCATCGACTAGAAAGGCATGCCGTGCCTCATTTTTTCTCTGGAAAATCACCGGAACATAAGCCAGAAAAATATATGGAATGCAGAAACCACATTGTTGCCAAGTACATGGATAATCCAGAGAAGAAATTTTCAGTTTCTGATTGCCAAGGGTTGATAGATGGTATCAGTAATGATGATTTAACTCGAATTGTTCGGTTTCTTGATCACTGGGGAATTATCAATTACTGTGTGGCTGCTCCAAGTCCTGAGCCATGGAATGGTGGATCCTACTTAAGGGAGGATCCAAATGGTGAGGTTCATGTGCCATCAGCTGCATTAAAGTCTATTGATAGCTTAATAAAATTTGACGAGCCAAAATGTAGGCTCAAGGCAGCTGATGTTTATTCATCATTGTCATGTTATGATGACGATTTCTCTGACTTGGACAACAGAATACGAGAGCGCTTATCTGAAAACAATTGCAGTTCTTGTTCTCAGCCTATTCTCACTTCATATTACCAGTCACAGAAGGAGGTATGTAATTTTTATGCCCTTTTTAATCTTTATTTCTTTCATGTCAAGTCTTAATATCCTTCTTCTTTCCATTATATATCCAACCAGTTCTCACTGCATATGTACAAATTTTACCTTAAAAACTTATGAACTGAAGAAAAAAAATGAATTAGGACTATTTAATATAACAAACATTCAAGCATGTATGATATGAATAGAATCAGAATTAACATCTATGAGGGGATGGGTTCCTCGGTATTTTATTACTGGTCTTTTTCTTTTGGGTTTTGGGAAATTAATACATTTCTAGATGTCCTCAGAGAGAACTCTTTTGGTTTAGGATTTTGGGCAGGTTTCAATATATCAAGCATGTAGCCTAGCTCACCCATCTTTGAGGTTGGGGCTCAATCGCTGTCATCTTGATTCCTCATCTAACAGTATATACCTTTTTAAATCAGTAGCACGTGTGAATACCTTCAACAATGTAAATTGCTAATAAAAATGAGTACTTTAGTTTTGGGGAAATTTTCTGTTGGAGATTGCTATAGTTTTTTAATTAACTTAGTGATTCCATCTCTAGATGCAGTTTTATAATGTTAGAAGCACTGGGACCGTTTGTACTTACATCTTGCAAAATGTTGCCTTATCCGATTATATTCATCAACAGAAAGGAACTACGTACTTTAATCTACTTTTGCTTTAATCAAATACGAAATGAAAGTCCCAGAGAGTTTTTATTTCTTATGTACTGAGGTTATGAGGTACTTTTTGGTTTTGGTGGTCAAGAAAGGAACAACAATAGATTTCTATCCTTTTATAGAGCAGAAAATTTCTTGCTAATGCTTGCGCTTGTTTGTAGTAACTAATTGTAGTTCACTTTAAGATGTGGTTTAGAAAGCTGAATTAGAGAGTGCTGGGCATGACTTGATTTTGGCTTCTGAGCATCTGTTAACTGTTTCAGCGAGTGTTTAGGTTACTTGGGGGTGTATTTTGGATGTAGTAACTGATGGTGGCTATAAGGCATAAATGTAAGTGATTCAAATCATGCAAATCAGTTATAAAATACCTCTACATGATTAATTGGTTAAAAGTATTCAGAAAAATGAATCATGAGGTGAACATTGGTTTGATTCCAGTGCAAAGGGAAGAAATTTTTATAAGCACGTTGTGGTGGAGCTAAAGTTCTGTGCTTAACTATGAAATGTTAAGCTTGTATGTGAACATAGAGTGCTGGGAGAATTTTTAAATTTTGATTTTCAAGATTTTGATTTACCTAAACCTTGATGTTAATTATGCTGATTTGTTTCTGTTACTGGATAATTGACAGGTTGACACACTACTGTGCTCTGATTGCTTTCATGATGGGAGATTTATTTCTGGTCATTCAAGCATAGATTTTGTTAGGTTAGATTCAATAAAAGATTATGGTGACATAGATGGAGAAAGTTGGAGTGATCAGGAAACGTTACTGCTGCTTGAGGCAATGGAAATTTACAATGAGAACTGGAATGAAATAGCTGAGCATGTTGGCACCAAGTCAAAAGCACAATGCGTACTTCATTTTTTACGTCTACCCATGGAGGATGGCCTATTGGAAAATATGGAAGTTCCAAGCATGCCCAAACCAACAATTGCTTCAAATGGAGATGGCCGAAGATTGCACTCAAACATGAATGGGAGTCTACCAGGTTTTGTATTTACTTAGGATCTCTACCCTCCATGGAAATTAAGATGTTATGTATGTAAGTCTTTTTATCTAATTTCTGCCTGCCTTTCAGGGCCTAGCCTTCAAGATGGAGATTCTGAAAGCAGGCTTCCTTTTGTGAATTCTGGGAATCCAGTTATGGCTATGGTACATGACCAGTTTATTCAAGCATCTAATTACTCTTTCCCTCTTTTATTAGTAATTTGAGATTTATAATTATGAATATATTACTATGGAGCGTGAGCATTGTATCAGTTATTATTTATTTCTAATAATGCACTCAAATTTAAATTCATTAACTAATGACACTTTCATGTATTCTGCTGGTACTGTAGTAACCATCTTTTGGCACAAGAGAAATAGTGAAGATGTAAATGCTGCTAATATTGGAATTTATCTTTGTCTTTATTGGTCAGACAAATAGCGGAATTATGATTTGTATTAAGATCCATTTTTTTGGTGTCATATCAAAGTCACTTTAAATCATATCCTTACTGAAATAGGTAGTTGGGATGAGAAAAACTGTAAATGGTAAAAAAAAGTACGAAGCTGATGGCGGTTGAATTGCTGTCTTAACAAATTTCTCGAATTAGGCACTTTTTACTTTTGAAAATCATCATTGATGAGTTAAATGCTAGAGGTGAACTTTTGCCCCAAGAGATAGTGATGAAATTTTAAACAAAGATGGATCTCAATTGTATTGCTACCTTTTTCCACACATGGATATAACTAGTAGAAAATATTCTAGGTGGCTTTTTTGGCCTCTGCTGTTGGACCAAGAGTTGCTGCAGCCTGTGCCCATGCATCGCTGGCAGTATTGGCTGAAGATGTACATAAGGAAGGTTCAGGTCATGGTAATAGGTTAGTGCATATCCTTGTGATTCCAAAACCTTCAATGCTATTATTATGAGGTTTCGCTTTAGTATCACTTTTATGGCCATAGCTCTTGAAGATTATATGAATTAACTATTTGAGCGTTTCATTGCTTTAATTTACATGTTAATTTGCTAATTATGATCCATTTTGAACTCTGAAGGATGAACAAGGAGAAAGTGCATAGTAGAGAAGGTGGTCTTCATGGTTCTGTTCATCAAAAAGGTAGGCCTTAAGTTTCACAATATTTTTAATTCCTTTTCTCTCCCATTATTTATTTTGAATTCTTTTTGTGTAAAAACTTCAGAGGAGAACTTGGCAATACACAGTTCATTTGGTCAAAACGAGGCAGAGGTTCATCCACTATCTGCTGAAAAAGTTAAAGCTGCTGCCAAAGCTGGCCTTGCAGCTGCAGCTATGAAAGCAAAACTGTTTGCAGACCATGAGGAACGAGAAATTCAAAGGCTATCAGCTAATATCATAAATCATCAAGTAGTTTTCTTGTCTTGTTCATTTGCATCTGCTTTTTCATCCATATATTCCTGGCAATACGCTGAGCAATTCTTGGCTGAAAAGAGAGTTAACCTCCTTTAACTACTTGAAACTAGGACCAAAGAGGACTTACTTGTTGCATTAACTAATGCCTTTGTTATTTAGCCTAGAAAATGGAACAAAGAAAAACCAAAGGTGCATGCCTTAATTTTAGAACTATTAGACTTTTCTTAGATTGTTTTAAATTTGAAAAGAATCTTTGAGAAGTTCTATGCCTGTTGGGATCTGCTTCAAAGCTATGTGTTTGTTGCACTTGACCTTCAAATCATTATGCAGCTTCTGAGTTGAAGGTTACTTGTTTCTTTAGCTCTTGATTCACGTATCTGTTACACCCATGGTTAAAGTAGGAGTCCCTGGCATGCTTAAAGTAGGAGTCCCTGGCTGGGATATTGATAAATTCTGCGGAGTGTTTTCTGTTCATGCATGCTTTCAGGAACCAGAGGCTACCAAAGAGTATCAAAGCTTTATATTGAGATGCCAATGCCCCTTTAGCATCACAAATAAGTTACCTGTTATCATTGTTTTAAGGTTTCTTCCTCATACTTCCTGTGAGGTGGTGGATGTAGGAAGATGCGACAATTAGATGTTTGAGCTGCTATTGAAAATTCATACTCTTCGACTTCTAAAACATTCTGTTTTGTCTTACCTTTCATTTCTATTGTAGATTAACTTGTTTTCAATCTGTATCTCAGTTGAAGAGATTGGAGCTGAAGCTGAAGCAGTTTGCAGAAGTAGAAACCTTACTCATGAAAGAATGTGAACAAGTGGAGAAAACGAGGCAAAGGTTTGCTGCTGAGAGGACTCGAATTGTATCTGCTCGATTTGGATCTGCCGGAGTCACTTCGCAAATGAGTCTACCTGGGGTTGCTTCTCCCATGGTTAACAATAACATTGGCAACAGCAGGCAACATGTAATGTCAGCTTCACCTTCACAGCCAAGCGTTTCTGGATATGGGAGCAACCAGCCATTACATCCACATATGCCATTCATGCCACGCCAACCAATGTTTCCAATGGGTCCGAGGTTGCCCCTTGCGGCCATGCAGGTATCGAAGTCAGCTCCTCCTAATGTCATGTTCAACTCCCCAGGAAATGCACAACCTCTTAATCATCCACTGATGAGGTCGGTATCTGGTAGTAGCTCTGGTCTAGGTTGAAATGGAAGACTTGAGTGTAAATTTGGATTTTGTGGTTGAATTCCACTGGCGTTGTTGCACGTTTCTGCACTTTGAATAGAACCGCTAGCTTGGACAAACAGTGGAAGCATCTTGCAGCTTTTATGTATAGAAGTTACCTGAAGCAATTTTTAGGGCTTGTAACATCATACAATTAAGGCAGCATTCGGATTTAATTTTATGAATTCTTGAGATTAATTACCAAAATTAATTTTGTATAATAAATTATTCAAAAATTTAAGAATTTTTTCTTGCTCCATATACTCTTCCTGTAATTTTTTGTTTTAATTTTTGGTTTTCTGGCACATCTGTTATGCTCCGATACTTGGATAAAACTCGGTCATATTATTTTGAAGTAAAATTTACGTATCAGATCAAGCATTGTTTTCATATAAATATATATAAATAAATAAATAAATATATATCACATATGGCATTTCACAAATATCTTTCATAAACATCATTTTTCCCAAATCATATTCTCAACCTATTTAAAAAATCATTTCATAAAAATTCATTATCATCCTCTCGAACAATATAATTTCATACAACGTAAATCATAAATCTTAAATCATTAATTTTATTATCAAATACATATCCTTTATTGTAATTGGCTCATTTTTTAAAGTCATGAATCAATTATAATAAACTATTTTATCATTATAAATAATTTCATAATCATGAATTATTAGTTCATTACTTAATTTGATCACTACTAGAACCTGTGACAAGAGCTGTATTGACAATATGACCTACAAGGTTATTGTTGATTATTCTGATCGTTATCAAGATTTATATTAACTACTATAACCCGTTTGCAAGATCATATTGTTATGAGTAACTACTAATTAATATAATCCGCTAGCAAGGGTTGTAAAACTAGTTTTGATTTCGATATAGTTCACTTGAGAATACATACATAGCTTTCATGATATCATTCTTGTAAACATTAAAACGATTTTTTATTTCATTCATAAATCATGATCCATAATTTATATAGCAAAACACAAAGTAAGCATATGCTTGATCCTACTTTCATATATAAAAAATAAAAATTAAAAAATGAACGTATTTGGAAAACGAACATACATAATATGTTTTAGAAAAGCAAAGTCTATGAAATTCTATTTACTTTTTTCAAATCTGAAAACTTAACCTTCCTCTTAAATAGATCAAAATTTAATCAACAATTTTAGTAGTTGTTTACACACAAAGATGCCCAAATTAACACAATTTAGCCTTAAACACTAATTTTGACAGCCTAGCGTGCACATGTTTCGCTAGAATAACTATATTTCAAACTAGAAAAACAAATTGCCTTTACTAGATGAAATACAAAACTTAAATGAAAATTTAACTAAACTGAAACCAACACCTAAATAACTCCTTAAGACCAATAAATTAAACTCATTTTAAGATTGTAATACAAATTTGAAACAAGATTAGTGAAACTGATTAAACATAAATTGAATTAAATTAAACCAAAGACCAGAACTGAATTAAACATAAAAACATTGATTTCCTAATGTCAAATTATTCTAAGCTTAAGGTAAAACTTGATTTAACGTGCTGGAATAAAAATTTGAAAAGTTTAGAATAATTTCTTTCGGAGAATACTATGAGACATGCATAAATTCTCATGCTCAATCATCCTATAAATCTTCCTTAAATTGAACTAAAATCCTTAAACCCATTTTAAATTTAAAACAAATGCTTAAAAGTTAAAACATTACACTAAAGGGTGGTAAAATAATAATAAAATAAATTAAAAAGAGGCATACCGGTTATAAGATTGTTTAGATATCCTCTGTTTCGTGCTTTTAAAGTGATAGTAGGGTGAGAAAAGGCCAAAAAAAAAAAAAGCTGAGGTTGAAAGAGGAGTAACAATAGCTTGCTTTGAATTTTGGGTAGGTTCATTGGCAACCTATCAATCAATTATGCCACATAAATTATTTACTAAAAAAATTGAATTAATTGCATCCATAAGTTTTATAATTTAAATCTCATAATAAATTAATTTTTAATTTTATAATATTGTAATAAATGTATCATTCTGTCGTTTAACATGCAACAAGCAAGCAATGAATAGAAAGAGGAGGTAACGTGTCAGCTTGAGGAGCTGGAAACGTGGTAATCAGGAGAGTAAAAGACGTGGAAGCATGAGGATGCAGGCTTGCATCCAAAATTAGTGATATGGTAGATTTATTTTTATTTAAGAGTATTACAACATCGACTGATCAATAGCATATAATCAAATAGGGTCGCGAGGCAAGGGGAGCGCCATAGACTCATGAATCATATATTTAAGTATTTTATTTATTTATTTATTTATTTTGTATTTTATAAATGAGTAATCGAGTTGATTTCTACCAACTCAGTTGACTCTTGAGAGTTGCTAGTAAACAAGTAGTAGCATAAAATTATGCATCTCAGACTAGAACTTTAACTACAAAAGATTAAATGTTTTTTGTTTGACAACAAAAGATCTTATAACAGAAATATTACAAATGCAGGTAGCATCAAAACCTGGAAAAAAAAAAAGAGAGAGCCAAAGAGACATTGCTAACTTCAGGCAGGCTTCAAAACATCGTCATCATACGACTCCCCAAGTAGACAGGCTCCTCCACTATAAGGCTTCAAACAGTGTAGCTGGCCGTTAAACTTGATTTGAGAGATTAGAAAGCAGCTACTCTGGCAGTGGGATGTCAGCTAAGTCCTGTCTGTAAGGAACATTGTCAGCCTGGAAGGAGCCGTTAGGGTTGCCTAGCCCACTTTCCATCCGAGTTTGGACAGCTGGGTCATTCTTTTCGGGCTCGATATATGTTACAACAGTGTCTTTTCGGAAGGTTAGATAGATGACCGACACGATGTAGACTGCCATTAGAGGAAATACAATGATTCCTATGAATACATTCCCGACTTTTGGTAAATCATTGTGAATCAACCAATCTACAAAGGCTGTGGATAGGTAATAGATGTTGATGCCGATGATCCCAAGGCCTAAAATCCATGAAATCACAATGATCTGCAAAGCAAAGATATGATCAGCTAAAATTTAAATAAGAACAGAGCAGAACAGACCAGAAAAGGAAATTAAAGAAGACAAAAGGTTCTTCTCTGCTACTCACAATTATGGAATTCTTGTATGGTCCCATCTTAGTTGAGCTGCTACTGAATTTAAGAAGTGGGATCAGAGCAAATGGTAGCTCAAATGAAAGAATCATCTGCAAAATCCATGTAAAAATTACAACTAGTTTAGCTTGAAACATGGATTATTGAATTAATATATATTTTTTACTATCAATCTGAGTCATTTTCTGACCGATGCAATGATGATAAGTCTTCCGGCCCCTTGGGAACCACCAATGATGGACACTACAAGACTAGGTGTAATAGCAATGCACCTAGTCATCAAATTTCTCAACCATTTCTTCATTTTAAGATCCAAGAAACCCTGAAAGAATGATCAATAATAAAGATTAAGTGTCATTAAATTAACAGCATAAAGTTTTAGAGGGTATAATCTGCAAGACCTGCATGATAAATTGTCCTGCATAAGTGCCTGTAATTGTAGAGCTTTGCCCCGAGGCAAGTAGTGCAATGGCATAAAGGGTTGAGCTAGACTTTCCCAACACATTCTGCAATGGCAAAAATCATAGATTTTTGTTTTTGTTAATTAGGAATATTAGCCTCCTAATTCTACTTTTTCCGTACTGAATTCTACTGTGCTAGTAATTTTGGACCTGGAGGAGGAAAGAAGCAGAGTTGAGGTTAAGATCGCTGCAACGATTCTGGTTATCATCCGAAAGGTTCTCGGCTGCGCAGACGGTGCCCGACACCGAAACAACCGCTATGTTGATCAAAAGCGCCACAAACAAGGCAAAACCACTCTCTATTAGGAAAAATCTACAGGCAGCCTGACCATTAAAGACAAGAACAAAGGAAAATTAGTTCATGACCAAACCAGAACTAGAGCATTATTACAGCATCGTACAGATTTTTCTTCTCCAAATTATAAATGAGATCATTTTTGCTTAAATTTTAATTGCTACCCAAATTTAAAAATTCAATTATACTTTGTAAAGTCAAAGTGTACAACATTTGTACGATAATGACGAGATGATTTATAGTAAGATTATTGACCCACCCATAACCAGCTTTGTCGAAAAACATAAAATCTCAAATCACTATAAATATAAAAGCAAGTAGTTCTTTTTTTTTTTTAAAAAAAATTTTTACTGAGAGAGAAGCAAATAGTATTAGTTTTACGTGTCCCATTTGACTTACATTGATTCCTCGAACAGAGTTGGGTACTTTCCTGGAGAGCACGAGAGCGGAGTGGAGAAAGAGATTGTGCCTGTTGAGAGAATTTTGGGGTAAGAACTAAGAAGTACTAATTATATTCCTTTTAAGTACTGTATGAGTACGTTTTTGCATCGATTTTGAATGCTCGAGATAACATCTTAACAAGAACGTAACACCTTGTCAAATTTTCCACCCTTATTGTTTTATTGAATCTATTTTTGTTGGAATAAAAAATCGGATTTTTCATTGAATTTTGGATGAAATCGACACTTCAATAACGGGTATTGGAATTATAAAGCATTTTTATTTTTAAATCAGACTATGTTGGTTCCGTCGCTCCGTTTAGCATTTTTTTCCCCCATATTTTTCGTTGTTATAATGAATGGAAGAAAGTGATTGATCTTACGGCATAACAAGGGCACCCAGGAGGGCAATGGCGTCTGCTGTGGCTCCTTGGCCCGCAAGTTTAGGCACAAACATGCCCTTAAGCACACCAGATGCTGGAGGCTTTACATGACTCATTTCCCCAAAGAAACATCCAGCCATTACAAATACCAGCACTGCTATTAACATTTCCAGCTTCCTTACCTGATTAACCAGAAAACCATGAAAAACAAAGTCGGATGATAATGACAATTTTTAGACAAAACCCTTTTGATATATATTTTTGTCAATTCTATAATCAAAGTAAATTATGTGTTAAACTTCTTTCGGTAAGAGTTTGAGTACCGACTCAAATAATTATATCTTTATTTTTAAAGAATTTCGATTTTAAATTCAAATCTCAACATCTGTTTTTTTTTATTCTTTTTGAATAAAAATTTTAATCGTATCAAAATAATTTCACTAAATCCTTATTATATATTATTATATAATTTTTGCTTATGAAAAACTTGTATATATCTATGTATATTTTATTACATGATCAATCTATGCTGCTTCGATTGTTGAATTGAAAAAAAAAAAAAAAACTAATCCACTTGTAATTATAAATATATATCATATTTAATCTTGACAACATGTTTACTTTAAAAAAACAATCATGACGACTGTCAGCGGGTGTAAGTTGACTTGTGAATTAAAAGGTTTAAACAAACATATGCATATGCTGCTGATTCATTTTAATCAGCGGTTGTTTTTGTCTTCCTCGTTCAAACTACAAACTTGAGGAAATTAAAGTAATAAACCATTCAAATCAACAAGTTCAAATTAATATATACAATAATTTCTACACTTAGCTTTATTTACTTTTTTTTTTCTGCTTATTTTAACACATGTTAAGTACAGTAATGAACAGTGTAGCTTATCAGATAAGTACTTAACTATATGTGATTAATTTCCTTATCTTCATAAGGCGAAAAATACAAGGACTCCGGGATTTAATTATATTATATTATATTATATGGTGGAAACAAACAATTAATTTGTCCTTGAAATGACATTTTTGTATCCAAATTGAATGTTCATAGAATTAAAATATATGCTATGTTTAATTGTCAAATAAGGTTTTGGTTTAATATCAAAGAAGAAGTTATGAGATTTTAATTTTTCATATTCAAAACTCATATGTGAAAATTTAAATTAGTCTAACTATTTATTAATTTAATTAATACTAATTATTTATTATTATACAAAGTTAAATTAATTTTCATAATTACCAATTATAATTGTTACTTCTAATGAAAATATACTTATAAAAAAAAATATATACCCCATATCTTTGCAGGCCAAGGAGGAGAAGTGTGCTTAAACCAGTGCAGAGAACTCCAAGCCACACAGGGATGTGAAACAGTATATTTAGTCCAAAGGCTGTCCCAATAACTGTCACATATAAATGCAATTAAAAAAATTGTTAAATATGTGTAGCATATGCATTTTTATTTTTTTAATATTCTTTTAATCACAATTTTAGTTCTACTTTAAAAACTTTGAAGAGTTTAAAAATTGCATTAAATAATAATCCATATACAGATTATATATAAATATAATATAAATAAAGTTGTATGTTTCTTCACATCTTGTTTTAGCTTGGATTTTGAACTAATTTCATTTAATTTTAGTGAATAAAACAATTCTGGTTGATTTATTTGCTTTAAACTTCATTTGTGTGTTGCAAAAGTTAAATTAGCGAACAATTTGGTAACTGAAACAATAAGAAACCTTCAGGTATATCAGCAGCTATGACTGCAACTTCTGCAAGTAGCCATAGGCAATACTTCACCAATTTTGGGTACTCAGCCTTGCACAATTCCGACAAGTGCTTGCCTGAAAGAAAGAAGTAACTCAGAATTACAAGGTAATTAATTAGTTAATGCTGCTTAATTATTTCAAAAATAAAGTTGATTAAGTCTTAGTATGAGATGGTTAATTACCTGTGCTGACTCCTAGATTAGCTGCAAGAGACTGGATTATGAGAGCAAAGACTAATCCAATTAACACCACCCACAGCAGCTGAAAATTGCAACATATATGACAGTAAAATTAGCATATTGTCACAGTCAATTAATTTTCCAAATTAAGAAGTTTACAAGGCCTTCTAATGTTTTTAATTATTCTCTTGAATTTACCTCGTATCCATGGTTGGCTCCTGCTTGCAGATCAGTTTCCACTGTGACACGACACCAATCAGACAATGATCATAAGTTGCAACAGAGAAAATGATTGATTGAGAGAGAGAGGTGACTTACAGTTGCCAGGATCAAGATAAGCTAGCGAGACAAGGAAACCAGGGCCTACAAATGACAAGAACTTTCTCCATCCGGGTTTCTAAACATGAAAAAAAATCAATCATGCACAACCCAAAGATACAAGCTATGAATCAATGAAATTAAGTAGCCAATATCAAATTCTGAAAAGATAGCAGACCTCATGACTAGGGTCATCATCATCAAAACGTTTGCTCTTGCTACCAGGGAAGGACCGTGGGGTGGTTCCCTCCACATTCATAGCAGCTATGCGGTTGCTTCCACCACCCCATGATTGAGGAAGTGCAATATCACCTTGCTGTTGCTGCTGCACACTTGCCATCTCTCTCTTTAATCTTTAATTTACTATATCTCAATATCTATGTTATCTCCACAAACGTTTGAAGAAACTGAAACTGTATTTATAGTGCAATTATATGCAGAACCCGTCGAATATTTGGCTTAAATGGACAGCATAGCAGTCCATAATATGTATTTTAGTTTTTTCTTCTCTCCTATGCGGCAATGAGACGGTACTGCCTGATAAGTCACTGTCTTTCTCTTTGTAAACATTGACTTCTCATTATAACAGACTAAAAGGAAAGAGGTTAACTTTCTTTTGTGATTCCATCCTTGTCGATCAAAGCAGGAAAAAAAAAAAAAACCCCACTAAATTTGAAACCTCTAACTTACCTAAAAATAGGAGATACTAGAGTTGCCTGGAATGATAGGCAAATAAATATAATAGTAGTATTAATTTGCACTTTTTCACCTATTAGCTATAAATTTTGTAATTTGATACTTGTATTCTTATGAGCTCAATGAATTTATTTTATAAAATTACAATCACGGATTAAATTTTATGTAAATTGATTTTCTTAATCCGAATCAATAATTAAGAACCAAACTAAAAATTTTCTCATTGTAAGTGCAATCAATTGATAAGTGGAATTGCACATGTTGGTTTTTTCAAGGTTCAAATTGAAGTTTCAACAGAAGGAAAGACCAAAAGAGGAAGAAGAAAAGAGTAAATGAGATTAAATTATTTAGTCTCATTGACCTCTAAAAAAAATTTTTGACTGTAATACTAGGAGTATTTGCAGCCATTAATTTGTCTGGAAGGTTATGATCATTGGACGACAGCTAGCTATTTTTATTTAAATCTTACAATTTTTGTCAATCGTGTCAGATCGATTTTGACCCTTACTTCAGAAAATTTGTAGCTAAATTTGCTGTGATCACCAATAAGAACAATAATGCACAATAATGCACACCACAGTCGTTTTTACTAGTGACATGAGCCATGCCATCTCCTTATTCTATACAAAGCAGAAGAGATTCATGCCATCTCCTTTGGTGGCTTTCTTTTTCTTTTTTCTTTTTTATAATTTACAAATTTTTTCTAGTGTAGACAGAATTTTAGAATTGGTGATGCATGGCATAGTGGTGAACTGTAGCTGCAACTTCTCTGCGCCTCCACGTCAGAATCTTATTTTTTTTTTCTTTAACAAGGAAAAGGCTCTCAAAAATGGTTGGAAACATAAACGGAAGTTAAACAGTGGACTAGAGTTATCAGAGAGGACCCATGTCTTGTAATGTTTGTTCATGCACATGGGTTGGATGGTCAATTGGTCATGGTACAAGTTAGAGATTTAGAAGGAAAAAAAAAACTTACTTTTAAAATTGTATATTTTTCCAGGTTTTTTTTGGACAGAATATATTTTTTCGGCTTAATTTATTTGTTTAACTTGGTGAAAGTTATGCTGAATATGAGAGAATATTGGTAAATTTAATATATTCTTTTGATCTTTCATATACAGATGAGCAGTTTAAGAGGTGGATTCAAATTTAAAAATTTTCAGTTTAGAATAAATAATTTTTTTTATTTAATACTTGATTGAAAAAGCTTGAATGATTGTGGATGTATTATTAGCTAAAATTATTTATAATTAATGACTCTTTGGCAAAAGAAATATGAAAGATTTTCATAATATATATAAAAAATAAAAATTGCTGTGCCTCACAAATTTAACATCATCCTGAGAGAGAAAATCGCACTAAACTTGATATTCTGATTTATTAGTCATTTGATTATATATATATACACACTCTTCAAAGATCTTTCAATTGCAGTTTAATTTTCTATTTTTCTCAAACATTTGGAGAAAAAGGAAAGCCCTATAAATAGAGGGGGCATTAAATAAGACCAATTCTGTCAATATCAAGTGCTTTATAGGACTCAGCTCCTTCTGATTTATCCAATGTATCATTTTTTTTCCAAGAAAATGGGCAAATCTTAAAAATCCAAATTTAAGATTACTAATTGTGAAGTCTTTGTCATCCATATTTAATATGTTGTAGCCGGCTGCCTAACTTAACAATACAGGCTTGACCAAAAAAAAAACCTTAACAATCCAGGCTAATTACTGCTCCCCTAAAAGTGAATAAGCAAGGAAAAAATGATTGCACATCTGAATTTTTTTTTTTTTTAATTCAGTAAATCATGAGTTTGGGTTCAGAAGCAAGATCATAGCAAGCAGTTATGTATGTAATAGACTTAATTTTCTGCATAATTTAGACTCAATTTGAAATAGTTACTATTCCATTCCAAAACTAGTTGGGGTTCACAGCATAAAATCATTTTCCTTCATAATTTCTTTATTTTAAGTAGACAAAGTCTTGGTGAGAACGTGCGTGCACATGTAAATTTGTATTCAAATTAACTCTTTTGAATTGGGAAATTCACGTGTAATTAAATATTTGTAAAATAAGATTAATTAGAAAGCAAATATCTGTCGCCTTCTTCTCTGTCCTTGCCATTTGTAGCCAAAGGAGCTTTCCCTACGATTGCATGAATATGACAGTTTCACACAAAAAAAATGAATATGACAATGGTTTCGGTTAATGGTTCACATCAACCAAAAAAGAAAGCAGTGTGCGTCCCATGCTTTACTCTGTCCATGAGGTGATTGCAATCGCTTTCATAGGCTGCCCAATTACTTTGATATACGAAAACCAGGAATTGATTATTGATTAATCTAAAACAAAAACCGTCGATTTACAATTCCAATGATTCCCGCTTTTTATTTTTTATTTATTTTTGACTACACCGAAATGATATTATTTTCAGAGGAAAGCTCTTCTGTCATTTTATGCAGCTTGTTGGTATTATCAAAATGAGTATTGCTTTCAAAAATATATTACTGATAAAAGTGGAAATGATAATATAACTAATTTTCCTTTCTATTTGGAGGCAATCAAACCAAATATTAGTAATAAGAACCATGTTTTCACCACTTTGATTAAAAGAAAAATAAATTGCGTGCTAATTCAGCATAATTATATTGGTAAGTTAATTCAAAAGGCAAATGAGAAGCGACATTTCACAAATCTTCTAATAAACAATAATTTATTTGCTATTGATATTATCAGAGATAGTGGCTGATAAAGTTTGTGATATAAATTTTGTGGCATGCATGGTTTAGTAAAAGATCGGAATTCCCTTGGGCTAATTCCTTTGAAACACAAACATCAACCACCATTCTCGACAAAAGGTCAGTTTGGCTCACCAGTCTTAACCGGTGAGCCCTAGTGCCGTGCACTGTTTTAGATAGAACAAAAAGTTTTTATAAGTTAATTTACATATTTATCTTTATTTTTAATTTTTTTAAATATTTTATTTAAAAACATATATTTTTAATTATTATTTTTCTAGGTAAAATTAATTGTATCATCCATTCAAATGGACTAAAAAAACCCTGTTGTTACCTAAAACAATGATGACGAATCGCTGACGTCTTCTCTTCGGGTTCCCTGCCACGTGTTGCCGAGAGTTTCTACAAGAAAGAAGAAGATCAAAGGAGCGCAGGGGTTCTCCCCTACGTTTGCACTCCGATGATTAAGTCAGACATGGAGTTTGACATAGTTTTAGTATGAAATTCTCAGATCCCGTTTATGAATCATACCTGGCCTCTATTTATAGAAGTTTTTCTTTGTCATTAATTACGCATGTGCCCTTTTCATTAAATGTCAGATTCTCTCATGCCTATACATGTTTTCTTCGTGTGCAACTTGAAGCACTTTTTTAATTCTTAATATCATGTACAACAATTGCTCTCCACTCTTTCGCTAGGTATAACCTTGCGGAAGAGTACATATGTTCTCATCGTAATCTCACGTTAAGTCCTTACGTTAGATTTTGAAATCGAATTTTCATCGGAGTGTTTAGTTTACCTCGCGCATTTTTTGCTTCAAGCCCTTATTTGAGTGCTTAGCTTACCTCACGCATTTTTCGCTTCAAGTTTTTGCACTTTTTCTTCGTGGCTTAGCTCGCGCATTTTTCGTTTCAAACCCTTTTATATAAATCTTTTCCTGATGGCAGGCCGCCGTGATGCATTCGCGTCTCTCGTACCATGACACATCTTTTTTCTAATGTCTGGCCGTCGCGACCCATTCGCGCATCTGGCACTATGGCCTGGTTGTTTTCAAATGTCTGGTCGTCGTGATGCCTTTGCGCCTCTGGCTCTTACAACAAGTCTTTTCAGATGCCTAGCCGTCGTGACACTATCGCACCTCTAGCTTTTACTACTTAGTTGTCTTCAACGCCTGGCCACCGTGACGCTATCGCGCCTCAGGCTCTTATGGCTTATTTGTCTTCAATGTCTAGCCACCGCAACGCTATCGCGCCTCAGGCTCTTACGACTTATTCGTTTCCAATGCCTGGCCACAGTGACGCTATCGCGCCTCAGACTCTTACAGCTTGTTCGTTTCCAATGCCTAGCCATAGTGATGCTATCGGGCCTCAGGCTCTTACGGCTTCTTCTATTTTTCATGCCTGACCACAGTGACGCTATTGCGCCTCAAGCTCTTACGACTCGTCTGCTTTTTACGCCTGGCCACAGTTACGCTATTGCGCCTCAGGCTCTTACGGCTCGTCTGCCTTTTACGCCTGGCCACAGTGACGCTATTGCGTCTCAAGCCCTTACAGCTCGTCTGTTTTTAACGCCTGGCCACAGTGACACTATTGCACCTTAGGCTCTTACAGCTCGTCTGCCTTTTACGCCTGGCCACAGTGACGCTATTGTGCCTCAGGCTCTTACGACTCATCTGCTTTTCACGCCTAGCCACAGTGACGCTATTGCGCCTCAAGCTCTTAAGGCTCGTCTGTTTTTCACACCTAGCTACAGTGACGCTATTACGCCTCAGGCTCTTACTGTTTGTCTGCTTTTTACGCCTGGCCATAGTGACGCTATTGCGCCTTAGGATCTTACGGCTCGTATGTTTTTCACGTCTGACCACAGTGACGTTATTGTGCATCAGGCTCTTACGACTCGTCTGTTTTTCACGCCTAGCCACAGTGACGCTATTACGCCTCAGGCTCTTACGGCTCGTCTGCTTTTTATGCCTGGCCACAGTGACGCTATTGCGCCTCAAGCTCTTACGGCTCGTCTGTTTTTCACGCCTGGCCACAGTGACGCTATTGCTCCTCAAGCTCTTACGACTCGTTTGTTTTTCACGCCTAGCCACAGTGACGCTATTGCGCCTCAGGCTCTTACGGCTAGTCTGTTTTTCACGCCTAGCCACAGTGACGCTATTGTGCCTCAGGCTCTTACGGCTCGTCTGTTTTTCACGCCTGGCCACAATGACGCTATTGCGCCTCAGGCTCAACGGCTCGTCTGTTTTTCACGCTTAACCACAGTGACGCTATTGCGCCTCAGGCTCTTACGGCTCGTTTGTTTTTCACGCCTGGCCACAGTGACGCTATTACGCCTCAGGCTCTTACGGATCGTCTGCTTTTTACGCCTGGCCACAGTGACGCTATTGCGCCTCAGGCTCTTACGGCTCGTATGTTTTTCATGCATGACCATAGTGACGCTATTGCGCCTCAAGCTTTTACGACTCGTCTGTTTTTCACGCCTAGCCACAGTGACGCCATTGTGCCTCAGGCTCTTACAGCTCGTCTGCCTTTTACGCCTGGTCACAGTGACGCTATTGCGCCTCAGGTTCTTACGGCTCGTCTGTTTTTCACGCCTGGCCACAGTGACGCTATTGCACCTTAGGCTCTTACGGCTCGTCTGTTTTTCACGCCTGGCCATAGTGACGCTATTATGCCTCAGGCTCTTATGGCTCGTCTGCTTTTTACGCCTGGTCACAGTGATCCTATTGCGCCTCAAGCTCTTACGGCTCGCATGTTTTTCATGTCTGACCACAATGACGCTATTATGCCTCAGACTCTTACGGCTCGTCTGCTTTTTACGCCTGGCCATAGTGACGCTATTGCGCCTCAGGCTCTTACGGCTCGTATGTTTTTCACGCTTGACCACAGTGATGCTATTGCGTCTCAGGCTCTTACGGCTCGTCTGCTTTTCACGCCTGGCCACAGTGATGCTATTGTGCCTCAGGCTCTTACGGCTCTTCTATTTTTCACGCCTAGCCACAGTGACGCTATTGCGCCTCAGGCTCTTACGACTCGTCTACTTTTCACGCCTGACCACAGTAACGCTATTGCGCCTCAAGCTCTTACGGCTCGTCTGCCTTTTACGCCTGGTCACAGTGACGCTATTGCGCCTCAGGCTCTTACGGCTCGTCTGTTTTTCACCCCTGGCCACAGTGACGCTATTGCGCCTCAGGCTCTACGGCTCGTCTACTTTTCACGCCTGGCCATAGTAACGCTATTGCGCCTCAAGCTCTTATGGCTCGTCTGCCTTTTACGCCTGGCCACAGTAACGCTATTACGCCTCAGGCTCTTACGGTTCGTCTGTTTTTCACGCCTGGCCACAGTGATGTATTGCTCCTCAGGCTCTTACGGCTCGTCTGTTTTTCACGCTTGGCCACAGTGATGCTATTGCGCCTCAGGCTATTATGGTACGTCTGTCACAAGATCCATATTTATGAGTATCAGTAAGATAAATATAAGAATAGAGAAATTCCATCTATTCAAAGCATCTCGTGACAACATATTCAAAATAAACAGATAATAATATGAAGATGCAAAAATATATAAAGGAAACATAATGTAAATGGCTAATTCCAGTATAATTTCAAGTGACTTGAAATTCATGTCCTCCTTGTAAAATTTCAAGGTTACGAGTGTTGGGCCCAATCATCTGTCTGATTTAATGTGACTTTCTTGATTAGCTCTGAATTTCATTCTCTTTCAGAGCATAGATTATGTGTGACTTTTTCAGCACCAGATCTTCGACAAGTTAGGATTTTGAAAGGTCAGCTATAGATAACGCATCATTTCTCTCTATTCCTTTGCATCTAGTAGAGGCGATATAACATGTATGAGCCTTCTTTTGATCCCCTTGCACTTGTTCAACTCCATTGGGGGTATGAAGCTTTATTAACAGGTAGCAAGGAGAGATGACAACACTCATGGCATTCAATAGATGTCTTCCCAGAATCATGTTGTAAACAGTCGAAGTTGACTTTACGACCATAAATAACACTTGTCGAGTTACATGTTTTGGGCTTTCCTGACTACCTTTACCTGTTCGCCAAACTTCTGTTGTCTACCAAGATTCGATTAACTATTTCATCACCACTACTGAGATAACCATGGGATCATCGTGGGGGATGATATTAATAATCGCCTACAAAATAGGCAATCGGCAAAATAATGAACCAACTGGACCAGCTATAAATGTCATAGCAGGTGAAAATTCAATGACGAAAAATTTCTCTACCTCTTGTAAAACTTACGCGAGGCAAGCGTATCGAGTTCATGCTGTTATGGAGGAGAGGGGGAGCAATTGTTGTACATGATATTAAGAATAAAAAAAGTGCTCCAAGTGGCACACGAAGAAAACATGTATAGGCATGAGAGAATCTGACATTTAATGAAAAGGGCATATGCGTAATTAATGACAGAGAGAAGCCCCTATAAATAGGGGCCAGGTATGATTTATAAACGGGATCTGAGAACTTCATACTAAAATTATATCAAACTCCATGTCTGACTTAATCATCGGAGTGCAAACGCAGGGGAGAACCCCTGCGTTCCTTTGATCTTCTTCTTTTTTGTAGAAGCTCTCGGCAACACGTGGCAGGGAACCCAAAGAGAAGACGTCAGCGATTCGTCACCATTATTTTAGGTAACAACAATTGGCGCCATCTGTGGAAAACAAAAGAAAAAAGCTATTGTACAGACACGTTCGGAAGGGACTAGAACCGATGAATAATACGAAAAAATCAAAATTCGAAGCCAAAACGACATTTTTTTGAGAAAAATCCTCGACAAACCGCCTTTGGTTGTTTGCCATCACGTAGATTTTGAAAAGTTACATGGATTCAAAAAACAATTCACCTCAATCGGACCACGGAGCACAAAGTTATGGCCTTCGAAAGTTTCGAACACAGGGAGAGACTCTTCCGCAACTCTGTCGCGCACTCTGCCGCAACTCTGTCGTAACTCTTTCGCCTCTATTGCCACTTTGCCGCACACTTTGTCGCCCACTGTCAACACTCTGTCGCGCACCCTATTGAGCACTCTGCCGCAACTCTGTTGCTTTGTTGCCACTATACCGTAACTCTGTCACTCTGTTGCCACTCTGCCACAACTCTGTCGCCCCTATCAACACTTTACCGTAGACTCTGCGCACACTCTGTCTCGCACACTGCCACGCGAGAGTCTGTCGCACACTATACCTTACAAAGGCTCTGCCGTGCACACTCTGCCGCGTGAGAGTCTGTCGCACACTCTGACGCACGAGACCCTGCCGCTCTACACTCTGCCGCAGACTCTGCGCACACTCTGTCTCCAACCTGCCGTTCGAGACTCTGTCGCGCACACCTTGCCACTGGAGAGTCTGCCGTACACTTTGACGCGGGAGACCCTGCCTCTCTACATTCTGCCGCACGCCCTGCCGTAGACTCTGCGTACACTCTGTCGCGAACCTACCGTGCGAGACTCTGCCGCACACTTGTCGCGCGATACTCTAACGTACACACTGACGCGCTACACTCTGCCTAGCGAGAGACCCTGTCGCTTACTCTGTCGCCCAAAACCCTATCGCGTGGAAGACTATGCCACGCACCCTGCAGCGCAGATTTAGATTCCTGCCGCAGGGCTGAGGGAGCACAACCCTACGACACATTTTCAAAACCCTGTTATAGGGATCAGTACTCAGGACCCTGTCGTCAGGGTGAGGGAGATAAACCCTGCTGTAAAGTTCGATATGAATTTAAAGTTCATCAGTCTGGGGAGCAGGGGAGGTAGAGCCCTCCCTCAGTAAAAAAAAGGCAGCAGTCTAATGGTCAGAACATTCTGAACTCCTTAGTCTATTTCGAAGATTTAAGGTCAAATCTTGGAATGAGAGGTGTTAGAAGAAAGCATCCAGTGCAAAGACACGGGAGAGGGAGCTTTCATTCAAATGACTCGGACTCTTCTAATACCAAGGAAAGGGGAGCACATTCGATCCGAGAATCGAAGAAGAACATGAAAAAAGTCATAGAAAGGATTCTGGAGAAGAAAAGCTGGTGAATCCCATATTGTCTTGAGATCATGGACAAGCTATTGCCAAAGAAGTTCAAGATGCCCTATATGGCTACTTATGCTGACAAAATCGACCATTTATGATCATATGCAAAATTACGAGTCTCCCTTGATACTTAATGGATAGGAGGATGAAACAATGTGTAGAGCCTTTTCGCTCACGCTAACGAGGCATACCTTGAAAGAATGTTCCATCTCGTCTTTTGATCAGTTACGAAGTAAGTTTTTGAAAGCCTTCATGATTAATACCCAACGAAAAAAGGACGCGACCTACTTGGTTACACTCAAGCAAGGAAACAAGGAGTCGTTGAAAATTTATGTTGATCATTTTCGGGATACGACTCTAAAAGTGAAAGATCTACAAGTTGGAGTAGCTATGACAGCAATGCTAAAAAGTTGAAATGCTATAAGAGTCTGTGTCCCTTGATCAACCCACAACCATCTTAGATTTATGTGCTCGAGCAAATAAGTATGTAGCCCAAGAGGATGTAATGAAGATGGTATCGTCATGAGAAGTGAAGGAAGAAAGAAAAAGAGAGAGATGTACCTGAAAGGAGCTCTTCTAGACCTGATAGATTGGATAAAGCTCTCAGACTTAGGTACGAAAGCTATGCTAAGCTAAACGAGCCCTATGCTGATATTGAAGGGACTAGACTGTTACAATTCCCGAAGAAGAAAGTAAGAAACGTAGGCCAACACATATATGCATACTGTGACTTCCATTTTGCTCATGGTCATCTTACGGAAAGGTGCAGAGAACTGATGGACCAGTTCGAAAGGTTTGCGAGGGGAAGATTAATCATTTCCTTTGGAGAAACGAAAGAGCTCATTACGCTCCCCGAGATCGAAAGGATAATCACCCACAAAATAGACAATCGACAAGATAATGAACCAACTGGACCAGCTATAAATGTCATAGCAGGTGAAAATTCAATGGCGAAAAATTCCTCTACCTCTCGTAAAACTTACTTGAGGCAAGCGTATCGAGTTCATGTTGTTATGGAGGAGAGAGTGGATGAAGAACCTATTATGTTCACCCCAGCAAATCGGGGAGATAATATCATCCCCCACGATGATCCTATGGTTATCTCAGCAGTGGTGATGAAATAGTTAATCGAATTTTGGTAGACAACAGAAGTTTAGGGAACAGGTAAAGGTAGTCGGGAAAGCCCAAAACATGTAACTCGACAAGTGTTATTTATGGTCGTAAAGTCAACTTCGACTGTTTACAACATGATTCTGGGAAGACCTTTATTGAATGCCATGAGGGTTGTAATCTCTCCTTGCTACCTGTTAATAAAGTTTCATACCCCCAATGGAGTTGAACAAGTGTAAGAGGATCAAAAGAAGGCTCGTACATGTTATATTACCTCTACTACATGCAAAGGAATAAAGAGAAATGAGGCGTTATCTATAGTTGACCTTCCAAAACCCCAACTTGTCGAAGATCTAGTGTTGAAAAAGTCGCACATAACCTATGCTCTGAAAGAGAATGAAATTCAGAGCTAATCGAGAAAGTCACATTAAATCAGACAGATGATTGGGCCCAACACTCGTAACCTTGAAATTTTGCACGGAGGACATGGATTTCAAGTCACTTGAAATTATACTGGAATTAGCCATTTACATTATGTTTCCTTTATATATTTTTGCATCTCCATATTATTATCTGTTTATTTTGAATATGTTGTCATGAGATGCTTTGAATAGATGGAATTTCTCAATTCTTATATTTATCTTACTGATACTCATAAATATGGGTCTTGTGACAGACGTGCCATAAGAGCCTGAGGTGCAATAGCGTCACTGTGGCCAGGTGTGAAAAACAGACGAGCCGTAAGAGCCTCAAGCGCAATAGCGTCACTGTGGCTAGGCATAAAAAGTAGACGAGCCGTAAGAGCCTGAGGCGCAATAGCATCACTGTGGCTAGGCGTGAAAAGCAGACGAGTCGTAAGAGCCTGAGGCTCAATAGCGCCACTGTGGCCAGGCGTGAAAAACAAATGAGCCATAAGAGCCTGAGGCGCAATAGCGTCACTGTGGCTAGGCGTGAAAAATAAATGAGCTGTAAGAGCCTGAGGCGCAATAGCGTCACTTTGGCCAGGCGTAAAAGACAGACGAGCCGTAAGAGCCTGAGGAGCAATAGCGTCACTGTGGCCAGGCGTGAAAAACAGACTAGCCGTAAGAGCTTGAGGCACAATAGCGTCACTGTGGCCAGGCGTGAAAAGCAAACTAGCCGTAAGAACCTGAGGCGCAATAGCGTCACTGTGGCCAGGCGTGAAAAGCAGACGAGTCGTAAGAACCTTAGGCGCAATAGCTTCACTGTGGCTTGGCGTGAAAAGCAGACGAGCCGTAAGAGCTTGAGGCGCAATAGCGTCACTGTGGCCAGGCGTGAAAAGCAGACGGGCCGTAAGAGCCTGAGGCGCAATAGTGTCACTGTGGTCAGGCGTAAAAAACAGACGAGTCGTAAGAGCATGAGGGGCAATAGCGTCACTGTGGTCAGGCGTAAAAAACAGACGAGTCGTAAGAGCATGAGACGCAATAGCGTCACTGTGGTCAGGCGTAAAAAATAGACGAGTCGTAAGAGCTTGAGGCGCAATAGCGTCACTGTGGCCAGGCGTAAAAACAGACGAATCGTAAGAGCCTGAGGCGCAATAACGTCACTGTGGCCAGGCATGAAAAACAGACAAGCCGTAAGAGCCTGAGGCGCAATAGCGTCATTGTGGCCAGGCGTAAAAGGCAGACGAGCCATAAGAGCCTGAGGCGCAATAGCATCACTGTGACCAGGCGTGAAAAACAGACGAGCCGTAAAAGCCTGAGGCGCAATAGAGTCACTGTGGCCAGGCGTAAAAGGCAAACGAACCGTAAGAGCTTTAGGCGCAATAGAGTCACTGTGGCTAGGCGTAAAAGGCAGACGAGTTGTAAGAGCTTAAGGCGCAATAGCGTCACTGTGGTCAGGCATGAAAAATAGAAGAAGCCGTAAGAGCCTGAGGCCCGATAGCGTCACTGTAGCCAGGTATTGGAAACGAACAAGCCGTAAGAGCTTGAGGCGCGATAGCGTCTCTGAGGCCAGGCGTTGGAAACGAATAAGCCGTAAAAGCCTGAGGTGCGATAGTGTCGCGGTGGCCAGGCAATGAAGACAAATAAGCCATAAGAGCCTGAGACGCGATAGCGTCACGGTGGCCAAGCTTTGAAGACAAATAAGTCGTAAAAGCCAGAGGTGCGATAGTGTCACGACAACTAGGCATCTGAAAAGATTTGTTGTAAGAGCCAGAGGCGCAAAGGTGTCATGGCGGCCAGACATTTGAAAACAACCAGGCCATAGTGCCCAGATGCGCGAATGGGTCGCGACGGCCAGACATTAGTAAAAGATGTGTCATGGTATGAGAGACGCGAATGCATCACGGCGGCCCGTCATCAGGAAAAGATTTATATAAAAGTGTTTGAAATGAAAAATGAGCGAGCTAAGCCACGAAGAAAAAGTGTAAAAGTTTGAAGCGAAAAATGCATGAGGTAAGCTAAGCACTCAAATAAGGGCTTGAAGCAAAAAATGCTCGAGGTAAACTAAACAGTCCGATGAAAATTCGATTTCAGAATCTAACGTAAGGACTTGACGTGAGGTTATGATGAGAACATATGTACTCTTCCGCAAGGTTATACCTAACGAAAGAGTGGAGAGCAATTGTTGTACATGATATTAAGAATTAAAAAAGTGCTCCAAGTGGTACACGAAGAAAACATGTATAAGCATGAGAGAATCTGATATTTAATGAAAATGGTATATGCGTAATTAATGACAGAGAAAAACCCCTATAAATAGGGGTCAGGTATGATTCATAAACGGGATCTGAGAACTTCATACTAAAACTATGTCAAACTTCTTGTCTGACTTAATCATCGGAGTGTAAACGCAGGGAAGAACCTTGCGTTCCTTTGATCTTCTTTTTTCTTTCAGAAGTTTTCGACAACACGTGACAAGAAACCAAAAGAGAAGGCGTTAACGATTCGTAACCATTGTTTCAAGTAACAACAAAATCAAATATTGTTTGACATTTTATCCTCATTTCCATCTCTTTCGGAAGCCTTTTAGAAGACCAATTTTTTTGAAAGCTAGCAGTAACTAGGAGAGAAAACTCAATGTTCCAGTACAATTTTTTTTTTTTTAAAAAGGCATCGTCAAAACGAGGGTCGAACTAAAAACAACCTAATAACTAATTACTATACTAAAAATCCCTGAACCAATAGAATAAAAGGACAAAAGCAAAACTAAATTACAACGTGACACTTACCAAAAAAAAAAACAGCAACAACCTAAGTTTGCCAAAACAAAAGATGAACCACGCCACTCCAAAAGATTCTAAGGAACTCTGAGATGGGATAAAACACTAAATGTGAACATTATCAACCCGTTCATTTCATTTCACTTTCATCAACTTATCAATTTTAATGAATTTTTCATTATCTAGAAAAGATGAACTCAAAATGTTTTTTAAGCTTCCGAATTTAATAACCTCCTCTCTATGCAAAGAATTTATCCGTAAAATATCATTATATAAAAAAAAAATCATTTCCTAAGAAAACCAAATTATGAATAGCAAAACTCATTATATCAATTCATACTACAAAAAAAATTCATCATATCTGAAAGTACATTAAGTTAATCAAGCATAAAAGAAACATTTACACCTGGTGCTTCTATTTTTCCTCTTCTCAAACCATTACAAAGCACTAGTATATATAAATAAATATATATATATATATATATATATATTTATATAAAAACTACCTTGTCAAATTTAGCAACCGCCACGACATCTGCTGCAACCCATGGCAATTATGGTTATACAGGGCCGAGAAAAAAATAAAGAAAATTGACTCGAATAGGAAACTTCGAATCCTTTGGGTTCGAATTATAAGAAAAAAATAGTTTAGATACAGATGGGATATCACCAAACAACGTCCATTTAAATAAATTCGGATGCGAATTATAATTGAAGATTTTGTTGTTCAGTATTTTGTAATTTGTATTATTTGTATTAAAAGTTCCAATTTTATATTTGAAGTAAAAACACAAGTTAAAAACGAAATAAAATTCTAAATTGTCCAAATTCATAAATGGATAAGAATCAAATCAAAATCACGCATGTCATGTCGTAACGATTTTGTTCAAAGATTCTATTACTCGACAATTTTGAAAATACAAAAAAAAAAAATTACTACCAATCTTTTTTTGATTAGGTGAAATTGGTTACCTAAAAACTTATCATTTTAACAAAAACTTTAAAATTAATTAAGTTTTATTAAAAAAGTATTTTGGGTTTGAAAAACAAAATTTGGATTCGAAGGTTTGGTTACACATGGGGAAAGTTAGCAGCCTCACAATTCTCATTTAAAAATGATATCATTTAATCATGTGTCATCCATTAATTTGATGAAATGATCTTGATACAATATTTAAAAGAATTTTTTTTATTTTTCCTTTCAAAAATCATTTTTAATAATTTTTAATTTTTCAAAAAAATGAATTTCATTTTTAAAAATGATAATCTTTCAAATTAAAAAATTAACTGAAGCACTTCAATACTCTGGTAACATTTTTAGTAATTTGCTTACCTAGGAATTTATTAATAATTGCTACTTGTGATTTCTATTGCAATAATAACAATTTTCATAAATATTACGCATGCTACTTGATGCTTGATATGCATTAAAAGATAAAAATAGTGAAATTTCAATTCTTTGACTACGGATGGGAGCTTTAATATGAAAAAGTACGCGGGTCCATAGTAGCGGACACCCACCTAGAAATCATAAAACTATCTTATATTGATCATAAATGGTCTTAGGTAAGACATTTACCCATGAAGTTACGATTTCGACATATCTCATAAATTGTGTAACAAATCGAAAAAATGACAATTTTGTCATTAAGTTGATGAGTCAAGATGGTTTAACAGAAAATGGGTATTGACTTTTGGATTCTTGATGAGTGTCATATTTTTATTATTTATTTCCTTCTACATTTTAATATTTTGCTATATTCCTTATATTAATTAGAGTACTTATGTTAATTTGTGATTTTGGCAGATAAATTGGGCTTCAAAGTTTAACCGAAGAAATTGGACAGTTTTAGTGTTATTTGAGATTTTGGCTCTAAACAGAGTTCTAGATGTCGGATTGGGGTGATTTTTAGCTCGTTGGAAAGAAGATTAAAAGGCCTACGATTTCTCTGAAGAGAACTAAGCCCAGTTTGGACGTTTTATAGATAAAAAAATTTCACAAAGTTGCAGCGAATTGATTTTATATATTTCAAGGCAGTTTCGATTTTTAGCCTATATCTGGAGTTCTAGACCTCCAAATTATGCAAGGTCAGGCCTAGTGGAACACTGATTTACTGATTTACAACTTTGAAGAAGAGCCCAAGATCCAATTCGACCTGTTTTCACTCCAAAACCAGCTGTGAAGCAAAAGCCTGAATCTGTCAGCCTTTTCCCACTTGTAATAGGATTTTGAATTTAGGTTTTTTTTTTCACGATATATATAGATTTCGTTTTTCTTTATCAAAAAAAGAAGAAAGGGAGAGAGAGGCGGCAGCAGTCAGAAGAAAAAAAATAATTCACTCTTTATATTTTTATTTTCGTTTTCAATAATCATGTGCTGCTAAATCTTTTATTCAGTTCAAAGGAATCGAATCAAGTGAATTTCAACAATTGAGAAACATGGTTTGTTGATCTAAACTATCTTTTGATTCAATTATCTATTGTTTTTGGTATTATTAGATTCGATTGCATGAGAACATTATATGATCTGGACAATTAGATAATCTTCGCATGTGATTGTATGCTATCTGAAGTTTTCACAATCCGTAATTGTTGTGATAGAAATCAGAACCAGTAGCAATTAGGGTTCATTAACTCTAAGTGAAACAATAGAATGGATTAAACATTCAACCCGTGGTTGAAGTGTTATTCGGTTTAGTAGTCTTCCTAGAATGTTAATGCTTTTCCTAGTCTAAATAGGATTGTGCCAAAACCTACTAGATTAGGGAGAAGAATTTAATTTGGGTGCTGGGCTTGAGTTAATGATAACAGGGAAGAAGAGATATTATTCTGCTGGTAGATAATACCTCAGGAAGACAAGATGGTAAATTAGGTGTTAAGGATCAATTGTTAATGACTGGACAGTTCCCTTGAATCGAAATTGTTAATCTTGGTTTACCCTTTTTATAATTAGTTGAATATAAATTCTGTTTTAGGATTTTAATTCAGTCAAATTAAACCCCCCCAATTATTTTAGTTATTGCATGATAATTAATCCACTAGTCTCTAGGGTTCGACCTGGATTTGCCCCTACTGCAAAATTTCGGTAGGCTTAATACCCAAATTTACCCTCAACGTTTACCAAAAAATGGAATTAAGCCATCGACGTTTAATTGCATGGAAATAAGTCCCCTAAAGTTTATTTTGAGCAATTTAACCCTTAACGTTTAAAAAAAAAATAATTAAACCCTTTTTTCGTTAAATCTCAGAAACGATCGTTAATAGGGTACATGTGGCATGCTAACGTGGCATATTTATGCCACGTAGATTGTTGACGTGGAAAATTTTTTCCACGTGTACACATAACTCATCTTTAATGTTTTTTTTTTTTTTTCAGATTTCCATTTTCCTTTTTCCTTTCTCTCGATTGAAAAAAGCTTAAGGTAAAAGCTTAATTCTTTCCTCCAACAGAGGTTAATTCGAAGGTTTAGGGTAGGACGGAAGAATTTGGATAAGGGATTTCAGAAACATTTCAGGGATAGCTTAAAGGAAAATGAGTGAATCGATTTAGGGTTTGAATCGATTTAAGGTATAGGGTGCGAATCGATTTAGGGCTTTCTAGCTAGGGATTAGGTTTTCTGAAGTAAAAGGAGTGAATTGATCTAAGGTTTTCTAAATATTGGGGTTTAGGATTTTCTGAAGTGAAGGTACCGAATCGATTTAGGGTCAAATTAACAGTTTTCTGAAGTGAGGGTTTAGGGCTCGTTTTAGGGCTTTCGAATTGAAGATTTTTTGTTTAGGATTTCGAATCGATGAAGGGTCATGAAGGTGGGGATTCTTATGGTGCGATTTAGGGTGCTGAGATTGGGTTTCAACACTTGCTAAAGTAAGGGTTACGAATAGGGTGTTAAATTTGGGTTTCAATACTTTGCTTTCTGGAGCAAGGAGGTCTCGATTCATAGTTTGTTGGGTTCACTGAGGCTTATCGAAGGGGATAGAGGGAAAGGGATTTGAAGTATCAAAGCTTAGGGGTTGTAATCTGGGAAAGGGATTTGTCAGTTCAGTGTTTTGGTGGTTTTTAAAGAAGGCCATAAAAAGAAGATTACTGTAGAGAGACAGAGGCATACTGAGGAGGGAGAGAAGCTTATTGAAGAGTTGAAGCTAGGTAAAGGTCAATTTGTATATTGTGTAACTTGTTAATTTAGAATATTTTTGTGGCTGATTTCTGTGTAACTAGTCCCATTTTCTGTTGGATTCCTGAATTTCTTTTCAGAATACAAGAACTGGTCCTATGGTCCCATTTGCTGTTAGATTCTTCCATGTTTTCAAGGTCCCTCATCCATTTTCTTAACTTATCTATTCTGTCTGGTGTGGTTTGTAGCCTACTTAGAATGCAATTTTACCTGAAAAATATTGAATTTATATAGTTTATTTAAGGCTTAATATACTAATATTTTATTTTACTGTTTAACAGCATGTGGAACATTGTGACTTTAAGAATCCACCATGGAGGGAATTTTGTACGTTAACCTGAGCTGAAGTACATCAACTATGAGGTAGATGAGGTGGAGTATGATTCGGATTTAATTTCCTATCCTCACTTGATCAAGCTGATTAAGACAGGAAATTATGCTAATGTGGGTAAGATTTTATTTAAGGCCCTTGATGAAAATATTAGTGAGTTAAGGTTATTATGTGATGATACTTCTGCAATTGATTTAATTGTTGTCTGTATTCATTGGGGTAACTGTGATATTTATGTGGATCATGGGGTAGATGAACCTATCTTAATAGAGACACCTTTATTAGTAGGACCTGAGCCAAGTACAACAAAGAAAGGGGTAAGTGTGGTAGAGTCAAGTAGTGGGGCAGGCACAAGGGCAGAGATTAGTGAGCCCAACACTGGATTAGGGGAAGGGAGTGGTGAGCCCAACAGTAGGGCAAGGATAGAGGTAAGAACTGGTGAGGCCTACACTGGGGCAAGGGAAAGGAGTGGTGAGTCCAACAGTGGGGCAGAGGAAGGAAGTGGTGAGCCCAACAGTGGGGCAGGGGAAAGAAGTGGTGAGCCCTACAGTGGGGTAAGGGAAGGGACTGGTGAGCCCAACAATAGGGCAGAGACAAGATTTGAAGAGGATAGTGGTGATGATGCTGATGGTGATAGTGACATGTTGTATGATGCAAATTTTTTATCAAATGATGATGATGAGGTTAGAGAGGCAAGGAAGAATATTAGGCAATGGTATGGTAATGAGAATGAAATGAGAGGAGAAAATGATAATGATGCATGGCCAAGTACTGAGAATCAAACAGATGAGGCAGTACCTTCTACTGAAACGTTAGGTAGAAAAAGTCATGGCAAAAAATTTAAAAAGAGGCCACTTCCACCTTCTACAGCTGAAAGTGATCATAGTAGTGGTGGATTGTCGAAGAAGTGTGCTGATTCTTTTGAACTTCCTAGCTATGAATCTGATACTAATGATGATGGTGAGGAGGTTGAAACAGTGAGGAGAAGGGAAAGTAGTTTTCCATCTTATTATCCGAATTCACTTTTCCCGGATCTTATGCTAGGTTTGTTATTTGAAGATGGTGCTCAGTTTAAGCATGCCATGGTGGACTATACTGTACACACCAAGAGGGACGTTTGGTTCGTTAAGAATGAGCCTAGGAGAGTGAAGGTTTTGTGTAGTGATACATGCCCCTTTTAATGCACTGCTTGTTATGATGAGGAGTTGAAATGTTTTCAGGTGAAGACTTTATGCAATTTGCACAAATGTAATTGTAAGTATAAGTTACAATTACTTAGTGCAAAATGGTTAGCGAGAAAATTTGAAGAGAAGATCCGAAAAGAATCGTACTTGAAGCAAAGTGAATTGCGAGCTCATATTGAGTCAGAGCTGAAGGTGTTTGCCTCTCTTGATAAAGTGAGAAGGGCAAAGCTGATGATATTAGCGGGTATGCAAGATGCCTTCATCGCAGAGTTGTCTAAACTAAGGGATTATGCTGATGAGTGCCTCAATCAAAATCTTGGTAGCACTGTTGTGATCAAAACAGAGAGGACAGTCCCTACAAGCTCCCCATATTTTCAGAGAATCTATTTCTGCTTTGTTGCCCTTAAGGAGGGATTCAAAGTAGGGTGTAGGAAAGTTATAGGATTAGATGGTTGTTTCTTGAAGGGCTCGATTAAGGGTGAAATTTTAAGTGCTGTTGCTAGGGATGCAAACAATCAAATGTATCTATTTGCTTGGGCTGTTGTAGAAAATGAGAATATTGATTCATGGATGTGGTTTCTCAATATTCTCAAAATTGATCTTGATATTACGAACAGTGCAGCTTGGACATTCATTAGTGACCAATAGAAGGTATGGTTCCTTTTTTTAAATTTAATTTATTTGGTTTAGGGTCTGTTACATGTGATTGATGTGTAATATATCTTTTTATTATTGTTTTGTAGGGACTAATTAATGTTATGGAGGAATTGTTCCCTAATGCTGAGCACAAAAGGTGTGCTAGACATATACATGCGAATTGGAGCAAGAAGAATCAGGGAAAGCTACTAAAGAAACATTTCTGGATGTGTGCTACTGCAACTACCGAGAGGCAATTTGAAGATACGTTGGAGTTGTTACACTAGAAAGACAACTTTGGGTCATGAAATGAGGACTTGTTGAAATATCCCTCATGCTATTGGTGTAAGGCTTTCTTCAGAACAGACATAAAATCTAGCGTCTGCCACAATAACTTGTGTGAGACATTCAAAAACACTCTAGTCAAAGCTAGACATCAGCCTATCATCACCATGCTTGATTAGATTGGAGTGGCTGTGATGATGAGGATAGCTGAAAAAAGAAAGAATGTGGGGAAATGGGTGGGGAATCATGGTCCTCAGGTGGTTGAAAAATTAAACAAGAATTTGAGTGAAACAAATCAGTGGCGAGTCGTTTTTAATGGCAGTGATGGATACGAGATTAAGTGTGGTAAGAGGCAGTTCAGAGTCAATCTTACCAGGAGAACGTGTGCTTGTCGATTATGGGATCTAACTGGTATCTCATGCTGCCATGCAATTTGTGCCATTTTTTTATGGTGGTCAGCTAGAAGAGTACATTCATGAGTGCTATTCAAAGGAGACATACTTACGGACGTATGAGCACACATTACTGCCTATCAATGGTGAAAATGAATGGCCAAAAAATGTATTAGAAGCAATATTGCCTCCTTTGATAAGAAGAATGCTTGGCAGGCCCAAAACAAATAGAGTTCGAGAGCATGATGAGCGTAAGAATAAATATAAGCTGTCTAGAAAGGGACAGGTGCAACATTGTGGGCTTTGTAAAAAAATCTGGACACAACAAAGTTAGTTGCCCTAAAAAAAGCAACTTTGTGGGTACTTCTAGCTGTGTAAGTAACCGTACTGTTATAAATTTTTCTTTTTTCTTTTGACTAATTTTTTGTCTAATCTTTCATTTCTTAGTACTTGTTTTACTAGGTTCAACAAGAGACTGTCGATTCAAGTGAATCAACAAGGGGGAAAGGAAGAGGCAGACAAAGGGGAAGATGAAGAGGAACTGAGATTGCTAGAGAAACTGCCAGTTCTGGTACTTCTAGTACTAAAACAGCCACGGTTAGTGTTGCTAGAAGAGGAAGGGGAAGGGGAAGCAGAGGAGGAAGGCGGACATAAACTACCATTGCTGGTTCAGCGGAAGATTCTGCAAATCTTGTTCCAGGAGAGGTAAAATTGAACTTTCTCATAGCTGTTGTGATGGATTTATTCTATATTATAAAATTAGATTAGGACTTTGGTGTTTGATGCATGCTTTTTTGGGATTTGTTGCTTTACACCTGTATGTTTTATTTCTTATTCTATATATATTTTCCACGAGGAAAATTAGCTGACATAGTTAGCTTGGCTGATGTGATGATATGTTGCAAGTTCTGCTACTTTGGTGTTTTTCATCATAATTGACCCTTAAGTTTTTTACCTAGTTGTCAACTGATATTCCATTCCCTTCTGCTTATATCTGTTTTCGTTGTTTTTTTCTGTTTTTTTTTTTAATGAAGATTGGTACTTGACTTCCTACAACTAAGCTAAATATATATTTTTTACTTTTTTTTCTTATAAAGCATAACTGTTGAGGGAGTTAGAACTAGAATGCTTTTGGTTGAAGTTGTGACTGGCAAGTTGAAGTCGATACTGCCACAATCAGCTTGTTTTTATGTTAAATTTATTATTTGGATTTGTAATTGTTATTAATTGTAGTTTTAGGCTTGATTCTGCTTTAAATATGTTGCTATTATAGTTTAATTTTGTTGTAATGAATATGTTAGTTGTCTTTTACTTCTACTGTTGTATTTGCGATAAATTATTTTGTATAGTTATATATTTTTCTTCTCTTAATTTTATTTTTGTATTAATTTTTGAGTGTTTTCAGCAGAAAACTTGTAATTTTGAAAAAAAAATGTAACTTTGAACAAAAAACGGTGTCCAAATAAATTGTAATTTTTCCATTGTAATTTTGGAAAATTGAAATTAAAAAAAATACATTTTGAGAGATTGTGTAATAAGCCAAAAAAATATTTTTGGAGGAAAAATGTAATTTTATAAAATAAAAATAACAGTAAGAAAAAAAGTAATTTGTGCAAAAAAATAAAAAATTAAAATTAAATAAATGTAATTATGAGAAAAAAGAAATTAAAAAAAACATTTTGGGCTCAATGTTCCACGTCAGCGACATGTGTACATGTGGAAAAAAAAATTTCAGGTCACTAATCCACGTGGCACAAATATGCCACGTCAGCATAACACATGTACACTGTTAACGGTTGTTTCTGAGATTTAACGAAAAAATGGTTTAATTATTTTTTTTGAAACATTAAGGGTTAAATTGCTTAAAATAAAACCTTAGGGGACTTATTTCCATACAATTAAACGTCGATGGCTTGATTCCATTTTTTTTGTAAACGTTGAGGATAAATTTGGGTATTAAGCCATTTCGGTAAGACGAGTAATTTAAATTTGGTTGACTTCGACACTCACCAATTTTTGGTGCCGTTGCTGGGGATTGGTTCTGATTAGTTACTGTGTTTTTATTATTCTCATTAATTTGCTTTTAAATTCTTCTGATTTTATTTTTAATTAATTATTTACTTTTTAGGGCTTTTGGTACTATTTATGTTACTATTCACAGGAAAAATTTTTGTTGAGTTAGGAGGCGTGTGAATACTTGATTTCTAGTGAAAACGACAAAATAAAATAGACCAGAAGATTTGATATTTTGGTCCCACCCTATCTAGGCCAAATTTCATCGTTTTCTTATAGTTTTAGTCTATTTTTTGTTTTAATCGTAATTATTTTAAGATTTTTTTTTGTTTTTATGACCAGATCCTCCAAATCAGGTGAAATTGCACTTCGATTCGATCCAGAGATAGAGAGAACCTTGAGGAGGTTAAAAAGGAGACCAAGAAGCTACAACTATTGTAGAACCCTTAGATTCTGAAACTACGCCAGACAAGAGCTCAATAGAGGAGTTTGACACTGACAACATGGCAATGAATAATAATAGGACTTTGAAGGAGGTTGCTGCTTCTGACTTAAACTTACAACCTTTGTGTATTGAGTACCCTACTTTAGATGCGACTTTTGAACTTAAATCGGGACTAATACATTTTCTGCCTACTTTCCATGGACTTACAGGTGAAGATCCCCACAAGCACCTTAAAGAGTTTCATGTGGTGTGTTTGAGCATGAAACCACAAGGCATCTCAGAAGATCAGATCAAGCTGAGGGCATTCCCCTTCTCATTGGCAGATCAAGCGAAGAACTGGTTATACTACATTCCTTCGGGTTCAATACGTTCCTGGAATGAGATGAAGCGATTGTCTTTGGAGAAGTATTTTCCAGCTTTTAGGGCTGCAAATATAAGAAAAGAGATATGTGGCATTCGACAATATAATGGTGAAACGTTATACGAGTATTGGGAGCGTTTTAAGAAGTTGTGTACGAGCTGCCCACACCACCAGATTACTGACCAGCTTCTAATCTAGTATTTCTAAGAAGGTTTAATGCCAATGGACAGAAGTATGATTGATGCTGCCAGTGGAGGAGTACTAGTTGATAAGACCCCAGAGGCTGCGAGGAATCTCATCGCCAACATGGCAGCCAATATACAACAGTTCGGGAATAGATTAGATCACACACCGAAGAAGGTGAACGAGGTAAGTACTTCCAACCTAGAACGTCAAATTTCTGATATAACCTCTTTAGTTCGTCAAATGGCAGTAGGGAACTTACAAGTAGCGAAGGTGTGCAGAATCTATTCATTGGCAGGACACAACACTGACATGTGTCCAACTTTGCAAGAAAATGACCCAGCCATGCAACAAGGGAATGCCATAGGAAATTTTTTAGGTCAGCCCCAGCGGAGACATGATCCGTATGTAAATACATATAACCCAGCTGGAGAGATCATCCCAATTTGAGATATGGTAACGAAGCTGGCTATCAACATCCTGTTCAAAGGCTGCAAACAAATCAAGCCACAAGCTCAGGTTCAGGTATGTCACTTGAAGATATTGTAAAAAATCTAGCTAACAATACTTTGCAATTCCAACAGGAAACAAGGAAAAACATCTAGAACTTGGAAAAACAGATGGATCAACTAGCAACCACGGTTGGTAGATTAGAAGCTCAAGGTTCTGGGAAGTTACCATCTCAAACAATAAAGAACCCCAGGGAGAATGCGAGTGCCATAGTGCTGCGTTGTGGAAAAGAGATCGAAAGACAAATTACAGAGGCAGAGAAAAAGGTTGAGACACAGATGCAACCTGTTATAGATAACACTAACCCTATCCGTCCTCCATTTCCTTGCAGGTTAGCTAAGACACAGAAAGAGATTATGAAGGTATTTAAGAAGGTGAAATTAACATACTGCTTCTGGACGCAGTAAAACAAATTTCAAGGTATGCGAAATTCCTTAAAGAGTTGTGCACGACAAAGAGGAAACTAAGAGGCGATGAGAAGGTAAGTGTGGGGGAGAATGTATCTACGGTCATTCAAAGAAAACTTCCCCAAAAATGTAAAGACCTAAGTACGTTTGCAATCCCTTGCATCATTGGTAATAGGCAAATCGAACATGCCATGGCAGATTTAGGTGCATCGATTAATGTCATGCCTTTTTCAATTTATGCATCCTTAAATTTAGGTCATTTGAAAAAAAATTGGAGTGATCATACAATTAGCAGATCGATCTAATGCATACCCCGAAGGGGTAGTTGAGGATGTTTTGGTGCAGGTGAATCAATTGATCTTTCCAGTTGAGTTGTACATTCTGCATATGGAGGACAATAGCAGCCCAGTGAATCCCACACCAATAATTTTAGGCCGACCCTTTCTTGCCACTTTCAGGACTAAGATTGATGTGTTTGATGGGACATTAACCATGAAGTTCGATGGAGAGATTTTCAAAATTAACATTTGTCAAAATTAGCATCTTCAATGCTATGAGGTATCCAACAGATGTACATTAAGTATTTTCCATTAACAGTTTTGATGACTTGACGTAAGATACATTTGAAGTAAGCAAAATGGATGAGCTGGAAGTGGTGATCAGTAAAAGCTTGATGCAGAATGAGGCTGAATTGGAGCTAAGTCTTGAAGTTAAAGAAATGATCATGGCTATGCAGTCATTGCAACCCAAGTTTGAAGTTAAAAGATTGGAACTACCATTTTCTAACACGAAGCTACTACCTTATGTTGTGCAGGCACCGATTCTGGAATTGAAGTCTTTACCTAACCACTTGAAGTATGCTTACTTGGGAGATGGTGAGACACTTCTAGTCATTATTGCGAAGAACTTGACAGTGGTACAAGAAGAAAAGTTAATTAAGGTGCTTCATGATCATAGAACAGCCATAGGATGGACCATAGCTGACATTAAAGGAATTAGTCCATCCATGTGCATGCACAGAATTCTGTTAGAAGAGGGATCTAAAACAAGCCGAGAACCTCAAAGAAGATTGAATCCCCAGATGATGGAAATAGTCAAGACAGAGATTCTGAAGTTATTAAATGCGGGTATACTCTATCCAATTTCGGATAGTAAATGGGTGAGTCCAATTCATGTTGTGCCAAAGAAGACTGGGATCACAGTTGTGAGAAATCAAAATAATGAGCTTATACCAACGAGAGTGCAGAATGGGTGAAGAGTGTGTATAGACTACCACAAGCTGAATTCAGCAACTAGAAAGGATTACTTTCCCTTACCCTTCATTGATCAAATGATTGAGCGTTTAGCTGGCAAATCTCACTACTGTTTTCTTGATGGATTTTCAGGTTATAACCGATTGTGATTGCACCACAAGATCAGGAGAAAACAACTTTCACATGCCTATTTGGAACATTTGCTTTTAGGAGGATGTCGTTCGGCCTTTGTAATGCACCAGGTACTTTTCAAATATGCATGGTAAGTATTTTTTTTTATTTGTTAGAAAATTGCATTGAGGTGTTCATGGATGATTTCACAGTGCATGGTGACTCATTTGATAAATGCTAAATCATTTGACGAGTGTACTTGAGCGTTGCATTGAAACTAATCTAGTGCTAAATTTTGAAAAATGTCATTTCATGGTAGAATAAGGCATTATTTTAGGTCATGTAGTTTCATCCAAGGGCATTGAAGTAGACAAGCCTAAGATTGATTTGATTTTGAGCTTACCCTACCCCACTAGTGTGCGGGGAGTGCGTTCTTTTCTTGGTCATGCAGGTTTTTACCGTAGATTCATTAGGAACTTCTCGAAGATAGCACTACCATTGTCGAAGTTGTTACAGAAGGACGTACCCTTTGAATTCAATGAAAAGTGCAAGGCAACTTTCGATGAATTGAAGTCATCTTTGACTTTTGTCCTTATCATTCAACCACCAAATTGGGAGCTACCTTTTGAAGTAATGTGCGATGCAAGCAACTACACTGTGGGGGCTGTTTTAGGACAGCGGGTCGTCAACCAGGCGCATGTGATATATTATGCGTCGAGGACGCTTAACCCAGCTCAGTGCAATTATTCCACGACCGAAAATGAGCTTTTGGCTATTGTATTTGCTTTAGATAAGTTTCGATCTTACTTGCTTAGGACTAAAGTTGTTGTGTTTTCCGACCATGCAACTTTGAAATACATTTTGGCGAAAAAAGAGGCAAGGCCAAGGCTGATTAGTGGATTCTTCTACTGCAAGAATTTGATCTCGAGATCAAAGATAAGAAGGGGGCAAAAAACCTAGTAGCTGACCACTTGAGCCGGTTAGTGAGAGAAGAAGATCTAGTGCCATTGCAAGAAACTTTCCCTGATGAACAGCTCTTTACAGTGTAAGGTATGACCCCTTGGTATGCTGACTTGATAAATTATTTAGTTACTAAGGTCATACCTAAAGATTTGAGTAGAGCTAAAAAAGATAAAATGAAAAGTGAGGCTAAATACTATTTATGGGATGAACCATATTTGTAGAAATATTGTTCTGATCAAATCATTAGAAGGTGCATCCCTGATTCGAAAATTCAGTCTGTCCTTACTTTTTGTCATGCATATAACTGTAGGGGTCATTTTGGGCCAAAGAGAACAGCTAGGAAGGTGTTAGCTGGTGGTTTTTATTGGCCTACTTTGTTTTGTGATAGTTATGTATTTTGTAAAAATTATGAACGATGTCAAAGGATAGGGAGCTTAAACCGTAGGAATGAGATGCCTCAAACTCCTATACTTGTGTGTGAAATTTTTTATGTGTGGGGTATCGACTTTATGGGTCCATTTCTTCCTTCCTTTGGGTTTGTTTACATTTTACTTGCTGTTGATTATGTGTCGAAATGGGTGGAAGCAAAGGCCACCAAAACTGACGATTCACGAGTTGTTGTAGGTTTTATCAAATCTAACATTTTTAGCAGGTTTGGCGTACCAAGAGTATTGATTAGTGGTCAGGGAACTCATTTTTTAATCGGTCAATGGAGGCTTTATTAAAGAAGTATGGAGTCCTGCACAAAACCTCCACAGCTTACCATCCCCAGATGAATGGACAGGCCGAGGTGTTTAATAGGGAAGTCAAGTTGATCTTAGAGAAAACGGTAAATCCAAACAGAAAAGACTTGAGTCTCAGACTTGATGACGCTTTGTGGGCTTATAGGACAGCATATAAGACGTCTATTGGGATGTCCTCGTATAGGTTGATTTTTGGTAAGTTGTGTCATCTGCCTGTAGAGTTAGAACACAAGGCTTATTGGGCAGTTAGACGATGCAACATGGACTTACAGCAGGCAGGTTTGGAACGGAAGTTGCAGTTGCAGGAACTGGAGGAAATTCGACTTGAGGCCTATGAGAACTCACGAATTTACAAGGAGAAGACCAAAGCATTTCATGATAAGATGATCATTAGGAAGCAATTTGTGGTTGGCAAAAAAGTTTTGTTATACAACTCCAAATTGAAGTTGATGCCTAGTAAGTTACGTTCCCGTTGGATTGGACTCTTTGTTGTTACTGACGTATTTTCTCATGGTGCAGTTGAGATTCAAAGTATGGAAACTAACGAGGCGTTCAAGGTTAACAGGCATAGACTCAAGCCATATTACGACGGTTTTCAAGCACACACGGTTGAGAAGGTGCAGTTAGGAGATGCGGTCTAGTCGATGTGAATGAAGTTGTATTGTCGAGCCAACGACATTAACCAAAGGCGCTGCATGGGAGGCAACCCATGAACCCCAGATTTGATTCCTCACCCTATCTCTTTTAATTTTACTTGTCTGTTATTTGCTTTAATGATGTGCTTTACATTGGAGACAATGTAAAATCTAAGTGTAGGGGGGAGAATTTTAGGATTTTTGAATTTTTACATTAAAAAAATCTTAGTGCATGTTTAGGTGCTTTCTATCACTGAAAGTTTATATTTATCATGAACTTGAATCAACTGGATTTGAAAAGAGGATAACACAATTGAATTGATTGACTTTTCATCTTAACATTTGTTGATTAAGTGATTGATTTCAGAATGTTGGTGAATCGAATTGGTAGACTTTAAACCTGTGAGATTTTTGAGCCTATAGATTGAGCATTAATGTCAATCTTTATTTTCTTTGGATGTGTGATATTCTTCCATGAATGTGTTTCTCTAGAACTTGCTTTGATTCTTTTTGAGATTGCATTGATTCAGGTATACATAAAAGTGATTAAGGCCATTTTTGGATAAACCACTCTAGCCAAATAGCCCACCTAACATAATTTACCATTGTTAAGCCCCTTTGAGCCTAATTGACTTTTCTTTGTTAAATAACTTGTTTTAACCGTGAGCTTAATATGAATGACTTTACCTAACCTTAAAGATTAGTAGGGCATTTGAAAATTCTCGAGCAGATTATGAAACAAGTGTAGGGGTGTGATTAATTCCATTTATTAGTAGTGGTGATGGTGGACTTAAAAAAAAAAGAAAAAAGAAAAGAGGGTATTTGATTGATAAAGGGCATAGAGTAAGGTGCGAGTGATTAATAAAGTATTTGTATTTGAGGTGATTGCGGGTTGTTGATTGCTTTATTTACCCGAGTTGTAATTTTGAACGCTTTATTAATTTTTAGGGTTTTAAACTCTCTTACCCCAAAAATAATTTTGTACCTTATCCCTAGCCCCGTTACAACTCTTAAATTAAGTCCTTTTGATTTGTGTTATGCATGAATACTAAGTAGTGGAGATTAGATGATATGCAAGCTTATGGTAGGACATGTTTTATGGAATGAATGTGAGTGAAACACTTACTCCTTAAAAGCTTAAGTGAACAGAGAGAATATTGTGAGGATCTACCAATTTAATTTGCTTCGTTTTGAATGAAATTGCTATGTTGGTAAATTCTTGAGATTGTTAAGGTTTTTGATTCATGACATGTTATGTTTCTCGAAAATGTTGGTTGACTTTTTTTTGTTTTTGGTTTTTGTAAACTTGATGTGATTGAAAAGTTTTAGAGGGTGATTTAGTCTTAGATTTTGAGTTTGCTCGAGGACGTGCAAAAATTTAAGTGCGGGGGAATTTGATGAGTGTCATATTTTTATTATTTATTTCCTTCTACATTTTAATATTTTGCTATGTTCCTCATATTAATTAGAGTACTTATGTTAATTTGTGATTTTGGCAGATAAATTGGGTTTCAAAGCTTAACCGATGAAATTAGACAGTTTTAGTGCTATTTGGGATTTTGGCTCCAAACAGAGTTCTAGATGTCGGATTGGGGCAATTTTTAGCTTGTTGAAAAGAAGATTATAAGGGCTACGATTTCTCTGAAGAGAACTAATCCCATTTTGGACGTTTTATAGATAAACAAATTCCACAAAGTTGCAGCTAATCGATTTTATATATTTCAAGGCAGTTTTGGTTTTTAGCTTATATTTGGAATTCTAGACCTCCAAATTATGCAAGGTCAGGCCCAGTGGAACACTGATTTACTGATTTACAACTTTAAAGAAAAGCCCAAGATCCAATTCAGCCTGTTTTCACTCCAAAACCAGCTGTGAAGCAAAAGTCTGAATCTGTCAGCATTTTCCCACTTGTAATAGGATTTTGAATTTAGTTTTTTTTTTTCACGATATATATAGATTTCGTTTTTCTTTATCAGAAGAAGAAGAAAGGGCGAGAGAGGCGACAACAGTCAGAAGAAAAAAATAATTCATTCTCTATATTTTTTATTTTCGTTTTCAATAATCATGTGCTGCTAAATCTTTTATTCGGTTCAAGGGAATCGAATCCAGTGAGTTTCAACAATTGAGAAACACGGTTTGTTGATCTAAACTATCTTTTGATTCAATTATCTATTGTTTTTGGTATTATTAGATTCGATTGCATGAGAAAATTATATGATCTGGACAATTAGATAATCTTCGCATGTGATTGTATGCTATCTTAAGTTTTCACAATCCGTAATTATTGTGATAGAAATCAGAACCAGTAGCAATTAGGGTTCGTCAACTCTAAGTGAAACAATAGAATGGATTAAACATTCAACCCGTGGTTGAAGTGTTATTCGGTTTAGTAGTCTTCCTAGAATGTTAATGCTTTTCCTAGTCTAAATAGGATTGCGCCAAAACCTACTAGATTAGGGAGAAGAATTTAATTCGGGTGCTGGGCTTGAGTTAATGATAACAGGGAAGAAGAGATATTATTCTGCTGGTAGATAATACCTCAGCTAAGTAACTGAAGACAAGATGGTAAATTAGGTATTAATGATCAATTGTTAATAACTGGACAGTTCCCTTGAATCGAAATTGTTAATCTTGGTTTACCCTTTTTATAATTAGTTGAATATAAATTTTGTTTTAAGATTTTAATTCAGTCAAATTAAACCCCCTCAATTATTTCAGTTATTGCATGATAATTAATCCACCAGTCTCTAGGGTTCGACTTGGATTTGCCGCTACTACAAAATTTCGGTAAGACCAGTAATTTAAATTTGGTTGAATTCGACACTCACCAATTCCAAATAGGAATCTTTCAACCCTAAAAATTAAAGGTCAAACATTGTATCGAGGTTGGCCAATCAAACCTTAAATAGACCGATTAAGCCCCATCTGACTGAATTAATGCACAAACCCCATTTTAGTCTTACATGCCCGGCCACCACTGTCACGACCCGAAGGACGAGAATTTCCAATAATTTATTACAGAAGTATAAGAATTTGAGTTAAATTTTTCATTTTTCCTTTAACACTTGTTTGTCATGTGAGGTCAGTCTTACAATGTTTCTAGATCTCAAACTACCTAACTTAGTTTAATGTTATGAACCTAAGGTCCCAGTCTAATTTCTTATTAACTTTCCTAATCATGTGTTAATTCAATATGCATCTCGACACATACACTAAAAGGTAACTATTTGAAAAAGTACAATTAAACAATATAAATAAATATACCGATATAAGCTGCGAGATCTCGAAGCACTTACTTCGAAACTGATACTGATATCGATGCCGATGCACCTCTAGTTTGAACCTATGATAGAAAATAGAAGGGGAAATGAGCTTTAGGGAAAGCTCAGTAAGTAAACCACACAAACACAAAGGCAATAACATACACGATACTGAATTGCTAATGCATGTCTAACATATTTCCATTTGATCATTCTTTCTTATCACTTATCCGAATCACAATTCGAAACTTATCACATTTCGAAACATGTTTTATTCTAAAACATACTTCACAATTTGAAACTTATCGAAAGTCACACTTGGGTTTATTGACTAGAATATTATCTAGATGCTGTCAAGTTTTTCAAGCAGAGAGGTATTTTGAAATACTTTACTTAGCCATCAAACCTGACAACTCGAACTAAAATACGATACACATGAGTTCGAAATACAATAACATATTCAAATGCAGAAAATCGAGATTTAAGGCAATCCAAACATGTAAGTTTTTTATTCTTGAATTGTTAGCATCCACATTCATTCTCAAAACACCATAATTTTCTGAGATCACATCATACAATCTGAAAACATATCTCGAAAACATCTCTTATTCAAAACATAATTTGTATTCGAAACTTATCACACTTCAAAACTTGTCTTATTTCGATACATAATCTATAGCGAAACATCTTCCTTATTCGGAATAGGTCTCGCATTCAAAATATATTCACATTCGAAATATATTCCTTATCCGAAACACATTTCATATTTGAAACATATTTCTTATCCGAAATATATCACATCGAGATATATTCATAAATTCGAAACATATTTCATATTCTGAAACCCTCTTCATAGTTCGAAACATAGTTCTTATTCCAAAACATATTTCACAATTCAAAACATATTTCACACTATCTTTGTTAACTATTCTAACTTGTTAGCAGAGACACTACTGACTATTATATCCCGTCAGCTGGGACTCCATCACTAACTATTATCATCCCCATTAGTAGGGACAACAACATATTTATTTCATATCGTTAGGATATGTTCGGTGAGTTACGCTCATGTTTGTAAAACATTTTCGAAACATATTTCACACTTCAAAATATATTTTACATTTAAAAAAACATTTAATATGATCACTATTTTAACCCGTGATCGAAAAAATTTCAGAATCCCGAAATACATGATCATTACTAACTATTATAACCTGTTAACAGAGCCTGAAATTGTCAACTATCATATTCCCCATCAATAAGGTCGAAACATTGCTAACTATTATGTCACTTTAGTGAGGGTCCAAACATTATTAACTATTATATACTCCGTTAGAAAGAATCAAAACATTGCTAACTATTATATTCCGTTAGTCAGGGTCAAAACTTTTGTGGATTTGCCTTATGATGTTGATAGTCAAAGTTTGGTATGCTCTTTGAGAAGGCTAGAACTGTGGAAATTGTTAAGGTAAAGAAAAGTTTTCTGCTTTTAAACTATTTTAAATTAATTTTTGTTGATTTATGGGTCATTAAACTGTTAAATTTTGTTCTTGACTTTGCAGTTTGGTTACAATAGGAAACTGAGCAAAGTCTGGCTTTGGGTTCATAAGTGTGTGTTCCATCGAGGAAGCTGAGAAGGTAGTTATGTAAGTTTTTTCTTTTGCCTGTTTTGCTTAGATTTTGCAATTTCTTGTCTGTTATGAGATGGGAAAGGAGTTGATTCGTGTGTACAAATATGATTTTTGATGTTTTATGTATCTATGTGGCACTGTGAAGAAAGATATTTTTATGGAGGAAGCTCTCTTATTCATTTGGATTTAGTAGGTTTGATTCTATTTTTTTTGGTCTATTCTTGATTAATTTTATAGTTTATTGTTTACATTTTTGTCTGTTCTTGACAAGTTCTTTTCCTTTGTAATTTTTTCTTTCAAATTCATTATTCATTTATTAAATTTAGTTGAGCAGGAGCAAAGAGGATTTAGTTACAGCGTCTTTGGGTTTAAGTGGCGAAAGAAAAGATGACAACTAGTTGGAAAGAACTTATTTGTGGGGGATTTGACTTTTTTTTTTATATATATATTTCGGGGATGTATAATTTCGGTAGAAACAGGGTAGCTTTGTTATTTTATGGTATGAAGGATCTGTGTTTATTCATAAAGTTAAGGGTTATATGTGAAAATTTTAACAGGATTACATTTCATTTGTCTTTAGATCTTTGCACTTCAAAAAACTTAAAAAGTTACGGTAATTTAGGCTTAGTTTGGTAGCTCTGGACATAATTCGTATTTTTGAAGAATTAAGAAGTAACATGATGCATTGAGGTTGGTATTATTTGAAAAAATTATGTTAGCATTTGTGTTAGGCTCTAATCATTTGCTTATTTTAATTAACTGTGATTTTGTTCCCTACTTTCTTTTCCATTTCATTAACCTTTTTTATGAATAAAAAAGTAATTAGCAAAGGCAACAATCAAATGGATGCACTTTACTTCGCATATCCCTGTCTTCCGCTATCAAAATGCATTATTATTGTATCTTTGGATATATTAGATACTTCATGAATTTTGTTCAATATAATGGCGAAAAAATAGATATTTGGTGTTGTGGCTGGGTCTTTTAGAAAATGTTTGGAACCAAGAGCCCTTCATATTATAAGTCACTGTGATATTAGATCTTTACTGAGACACATATATATTCTATTTCCACATGGTCGAGAATCTCAACTTATTTTAGTGTAGCGTACGTGACCTTGGGTGTAATGGATTTCTTCCGTGGGTCCATTCTTTTTCCCTTATTGTGGCTGGATTTTGCAATCCTGTTTGAAGATTTTCACTTTTTGCCCTTTGACTGCCATGTCCTATTTGCTTCAGATTTTATGGAGATGTGGAGGGTCTGTTGAACTGGTAGATGTCTCAGATCAGCTGCCTTAATTAATTTGCTGCACAGGTGAAAAATGGAAGGTTAGTTACCATTTTCACCAAATCCATTCTTGGTATTCCATTTTACTGTAATTTTGGCATGTTATTATTATACAAGTACAAATTCTGATTTTACAAAATTTCCTGTGTTTTGCTGTGTGCATATCATGCATTTCGTTGTGCATCTAGGATATAAACCAATCTGATATATGGTGCCTCATGTCTGGAAAAAATGTGTCGTGTATGTCCTAGGTTATCGATGGCAATAGTTGGTTTCATTTGATACTGAGTCAGTTTGTTTATGTTTGATATGTATGCTTAACATTGTCTAGGCTTGAAAACTAGATCTCCAGACCCGCATCAAACCAATTTATATACCTACCAACTAATAACAATAATACAATGCTTGCATAAAGACCTTGCCTTTCAACATTTAATTTTCTTTTCATGTGATGTCAAGTTTTAACTGTGTTCATCAGGTATGTGATAAGAGAGCCTGGTTAGCATCATGCAAGGATGTTTGCAAGTTCTGCAGAAATGGGATTGTTCCCAGCATGTTCCCTTCTGGCAAAAGTTATGTGGATCTACTGACAATAACAAGAAGAGTGAGAATGGTTAGAACGTAAATTCTGAAAATGGAGCTCAGACTGATGATCCTGTTTCTTCCGCTGATAATTTGGAGGAAGAAGTTTCTGATCTCCCACTAGAATGCTGCAAGAGGATAATGCCTCATGATCAGAACATCGGAGCCTTTTTTCTTTGTTGTCCTCCACAAAATTTCTCATTTGCTGGGTAAATCAAAATTATCCCCTTCATTTTATGGTTATGGATGGTTTACAGTGTGGCATATAATTTATATGCCATTTCTTAGATGCTTCATCTGTTCCTAGAAATTTCTAAGAATAATGTGGTTTTTCATGCACAATTTTTCTTATTTGAGGTTTATTTGCAAAGTTTTTATCTGTATAATAGGTACGTTCTGAGTTGAGGCAATGGCTTCAAGCAAATGACAGTTCTGAAGTTGCTGCATCAACCCGGATTATTTATGTAGGTATTCCACAGCATCCATCTATTCTTGCCTTCCTAAATTAAAGTTCAATTGTTGGCCCTTTTTTGCGATGTTAATATCCTAAAGATAATGAATATCATAGTTCATGAACTGAAAAGTGCCTGTGAAATCTTGGAAAAATGCTTGCCTGCTCTTAAAGCATGTAAAAATCCTTAAATAATTTTCTTTACGGGTTAACCAGTACCTTCAGTTTATGACAAGCTAAATATCTTCAGTTTCATTCCATTGAACCAATTTGTGCTCAAGTTGTTTAGGAAAATGCACTTGTTTAACAAGCTCTGAAGATATTGTCAATAGCTATTTTGTTTCTGAATTTGAGATGTTTACTTGGTCCGAGGTTGAAAATGAGAAAGAAAATAAATTAAAATAGTTAGAACAAACAATGGTGAAGTCAGGAATGGTTCAGAATTATTGACTATGAGAATCCTACTTTGAGGTGTTTTGGATACAAAAAAGCATGCTGCAATAACAATGTAGAGCCATAGAAGAACCAGTGTAGTTCAGAATTTGTGACTATGAGAATCTTTCTTTTTTCTTCTGTTTGAGTTTCTATTGCTTTTTTTTTTTTGGTGGTATATTAAGGGTCTTATATTGTGACCGATTTCGGTAGAAGATTTATATCAAAGTGTCCAAGGTATTTATTAACTTTTTTCTTGCGTAAAATTTTAAAAAAAAAATTTTATAACTATGTTTCCAGTTATATTATTATTACGATGAAACTATGTTGCCCTCACTTTTTTATTGGACATGTATAGGCAGATGTAACTTTTAATACGATAGTTTAATCAAATAAGTTAAATTTGAGCATCTATCCGTAAGAAAAATGGTGATGCATAATTGAATTTTTAAAAATTAAAGTAGCTAATGGTGTAGAGAAATCTAATGATAGATAAGTTAAAACTTTTGTGAATTAAAAATAAAATGATCCTGCAAATATCAAGAAAAAGTTAGAAGTTTGGTATCATTTTTAATTAGATGTTTGCTTTTACTTATAATTAATTCTTAGTACATTGATCTTCTATATAAGCTTCCGTAACATGTCTCTTTTTCCCCTTAGTATGTTTCTGTAAGAGCCGGGTTGACATGAAAGGTTGCTGGCCTCATAAGTATTTCTTTTCCTGACACTATTTTGTCCTTAATGTTAAGTAACTCATTTTCATATTACAGTTTTCAGTTTTTAAGTAAGTCATTCTAGTAATACCATAAGATTTGAAAATTAAGTGTATGTTTATGGAACACAACTTTTTTCTTTGTGGTTGTGCTTGCCAAACATCTGCTCTTAATTACTTCTGCAATTTTAAAACCTGGTTCACTGTTAAATTAAAACTACCCTAGACTCTAAATGCTAATCCTCAACCTTAGTCTCCTGCAAAGCTTACATGAAAATGCAATGCTATGCTGGAAACAAAGTCATGCATGAAAAGCACTACTCACTCCACTTCATCTACTCACTACCAATGGTCAGCATGCAGGGAAGATGATTGATGAGGTTCAATTATTTGATTATTTCTTTTATGACTCCTCCAGTGAACTAGCAGGTATTTAGTCACAAGAATCATTTAAATTTTTTAAATTAAATTTTCATAAGAGATAGAGAAATAATTAGATTGATCAAATTTTTAAAAGACTTTAGATAAATATTCAAATAAAAATAGTATACTTTCAAACTTACCCAGTTCTTTTTCTTTTATGTTATGTTTGGATTTCATTGCATCGGAACCAAAAATATAAGACAAAAGTTGGGTGAAAAGGAAATTACCCTTCCACTCTTTTTATTTATTTATTATTTTATTAAAATTATATTTTCTTTTCTTTTAATATCATCCGGGTCAATTTTACTATCCATCCAAATTAGCCTTTAGGTACACATCTGTAAGGTTTGCTTTAGATTTTTATGTTCCCTGACCTTCAAAGGATTTATCTGTCTGGTTAATTTCAAATCGAACAATATCAATACATTGTTTAATAGTCTCATCTTCTTCTTTATTAACTTAATTATTTTACTGCCATCCTTTTAAGTAACTATCAAGGCAGAGGATAAGGAAGATCATTAAAACATGTGGTTTTGATAGTAGGAAATAAACTATCCAAGCCACATGCATGAATCATTGCTAAAGCAGAAAGTTACGTAAACCATCCTATCACAAGATAACATTCTATCTTCCACTTTTGAATTCTAAATTGACCCTCACCCGAGCTTGCTTATTTAATCATAATTTACAAGAATCATCAAAGTATTTTCTATTTGTCGTCTGTTAAGTAAGCAGCAGGTTCAGTTGGGCATGGAACAATTGTAGATTTTTTTTTTTTTTTTTTGCAACGAAGGATGGAAATATGGAGATAATCCTCTTTGTTTAATTTTTCTTCTATTTGATTTATGTTTTTTTTTAAAATAAAAATTGTTTATGCATTAATACGAGGAAAAAAACTTCTTGCACAATTGCATTATATGTGTTGGTCCCACGGCAGAGCACGGGTTCCACTATATATTTTTCTATAATTATTATAATATATCAAATTACTATTTATACAGGTATGGTTAATGCTTGTGCAATTGCTCCAGCTGCATGCATCACATCTGGAATTGCTCTCTCCCAAGCTTTTGATGTTTTCACCTGATTAGTCAAGTTTCATGCAATGCTGAAGTTGATGAAATAAGGCTCTATTTATCCATACTGGAAGTTTATATTCTGCTACTCCTGAAGCACAGAATGATGCAGTAAAGACGGAAAAAACATAAGACATCAAAAGATTGATCCTCGAGGAAGAGCAAGAAGGGAAGGGAGCATGTGGAAAATCCTTTCCAACAGAGCCAAAGCTGAGAAGAAGAGGCTTCTTGCTTTACCTTTGGAGGCTTCTGTGATTTCTCTTCTATTCGTCTTGCTGGGTGCCTTTCTATGTGATATTTTGATTTTCGCTTTTATGTCCTCTAATAACTTGTGTTTGCTAGTGTTTTCGTTATAGAAGTTAATATATAGTAGAGTGTTATGCCTATGATAAGATGATTTGTAATTGTTCTGGTAGTAAAGAAGAATTTATTTAGTTTACTTTTCTCTCTCCTTTTAGGTGGCTATATCTTATCATGAGCTGGTAATTTACTTTCATACCCATTTCTTGGTTGATTCTTTTTGTATTAAGGGATCGTTTGGTATTAAGAAAATAATCACTTTGCGCTGCAATTTAATTAGACGCAAAGTGATTACAATGTTTGTTACCAAGAAAGTTTGATGTAAAAGTGATTTCAACTGCAATCAATTTACGTTCAAAAGTTACAAAGTGATTACAGTCCAAATAGGTTGTAATCACTTTGCAGTCTTGACTGCAAAACTAATTTTACTCATTTTATCATAATTACCCTTTTGCCACAAAAAAAAAGAAACTGAGGATCGAGGATCGCCTGATCCCCCTCCTTTCCCCCCCAGTTTTTCCCTTCTCTTTTTCTTTTTCTGTTCGCCGACCAGACCCCTCCCTCTGTTCCGTTCGCCTTGCAAACCCTCTCTCCCCCTCTGTTTCGTTCGCCTGTCGTTCCCCCCCTTCACCGTCGACCGACAACCCTCTTTCGTCTTCCCCTGTTTCTCCTTTTCTCCCTTTCCCCTTCACCCAGGAAACCAGAAAACTGAGAACACCAACACCTGTTTCTCCTTTTCCCCCTCTGTTTGTGTGCCGACCACCAGCGAGGACACCGACATCGAGGTATGCTAATTTAATAGATTTATGATCCATCCAAATGTTGAGTTGCCTAATTTGCTATCAAATAGATTGTTATCTCAGTGGAAGTCTTTCTTACCTGATTTGCTGTAGAACTCTTAAATTTATGTTTATCCTCAGTATTTTTCATTTAGCTTGAAAAATAGGATAAAGTCAATGCACCAACGTTGTGTTGAAAATGGGGTTTGTTTCATAACAGTGGATAAATTTCTCAGTGGATAAATTTATGTTTATCCTCAGTATTTTTCGTTTAGCTGGGAAAATAGGATAAAGTCAATGCACCAACGTTGTGTTGAAAAAGGGGTTTGTTTTATAACAGTGGATGAATTTCTCAGTGGATAAATTTATGTTTATCCTCAGTATTTTTGGTTTAGCTTGGAAAATATGATAAAGCCAAGGCACCAACGTTGTGTTGAAAAAGGGGTTTGTTTTCCTTTGCCTGTTTTATTAAAAACAAGTGAAGTTGAGTTTCATAACAGATTGGAGGTTTGTTGTAATTCTTCATTGCCTTCTAAGGGCTCTCCTTTGTGGTGTACAAAAAAAATGTGATATTTAATATGATTCAATATAAAGTAAAAGGAAATTAATTGAGTTTTATTCATGTATTCAGGTTTTTGTTTTTTTATCTTTTGCAATCATATGGCAATTTTGTGATTGGAATATGAAACTAAAATGGGTTGCTCCATTTTTGAGTTTCAATTTAAGTAGATTGAAATGAAGTTGAACAAGCTTGTTATGCAGATTGAGTAGAAAATCATTGGTAATTACAGTTTCCCAATAGCTCATGAGTATGGAAATTGATGATTAGAGGGTATGGTTGGCTTAGTTGTTATCTTAGCTATGTGAAATTTATGGAACTTTAGAGTGTAGATTGAAATGAAGATGATCGGGCTTAGTTGTTATTCTTCTATGTTCTATCTTTAAAGAATGTTTATAGATAACATGTTCTCTGATATCTGTATGTTCTGAGGCTATTAATTGAACAAAGAGATGATTACTTTGGAAATTACTTCTGATGCTTTATTGCATTTTTGTTTCACTTTCCTCCTAATGTAAGTCCTGATTTTCGTACTATTTTACGTTCCTTTTTTTATATGCAAATGGTTAAGTTCTCCTATTACCTGAACTCATGTTGTACCGCTGCGGAATTATAAATTTATCCGAGTTATCAAAAATAGAAAAGTTAAAGCAGTTGAGTATTTTGCAGAATACAGAACATTGAGTCTTTTGGCATTCTCTTTCAAAAGCATGGTAGGTTAAGTTTTGCAGAAAGCATGAGTACAACATTGCCAGTTTGTTTTTGAGGCCTAGGCATCACTTGGTGCTAAGAACATGTAATTAAGAAATAAAATTTCAATATTAGTTTAATTGAATGAAGGGTATATAACTTTCTTTTTTCTCCCATTTGCATAATCTTATAACAACATTATGAACTTTCTATCACACTATAAAACATTGATTAGCACTTTGAACCAGTCAAGAAGTAGTAACCTCTTTCTGAAAATGTTCCAGCTTTAAGCAATGGGAACCTTGTTGAACATATAAATGCATATATACTGGGGTATAGAAGGAAGCAGAAGGATTACTATATATTGCAGATTTTTTTTTCCTGAGTTTATGAAGTAGTAGTACCATGGATTTCTGCACATTAAATTGACTGAAGAATGTACAGCTGAATTGTTGGGCAAATCTCTTTTGGCAATAAGATTACTCCTGATCCTGTCTCATAAGCAGAAATATGTGCAGCGCTGAGTAAAATATTGCCAAAGTTGAGTTGCCGAGTCATGCATCTGTACCCGGTACCTGAAACTACAGTTTTGTGCTTATGAACAATTCAAAAATTCAATCTTCATTTATAGGCAGGGAAAAAGTCTAGAATTTCCTTGTAGATGGCATATTCTTAGCTTATCCAATTTTTTTGTAGGTTGTGACACTATGAGGAAGATATTGTCATAAGGTTCTCTATGAGTTATTTTCTGTTCTTTAACATCTTATATCTATTCCAAGTTATTCCTGTTTTTCTTCAAATTAAACTAATTTTTCTTCTTTCTGGTGATTAGAATGTGTCAGGGCAGATGCAAATAAATTTATGGATGAATATTCCTACAAGAAACAATTAGCTAAAACAACAAAAATGCTTTTCTTGGTTCATCTGTATAAGAAATGTTATATTACACGTGTTCATTCTTTCGTTTGTTGCAGATCAGCTTGCAAGAGTATTAACAGCTATGGTAGTTATCTGTTATGATCATTATGTCAGTGTTACTTGTCATAATTAACATAACTATCCTAACTACCAAATCTTAAAATTGACTCTAATCCATTCAGATATTACTAGTATAAATACACGAGAATTAATGTAAAGATGTTATGCTTTGAATAATGAAAATAACTCACTCAAGGTAAATTAATTGTTTGTATTTGCATAAAAAAAGTCCATAAAAAAGTATTTAATCATTTCTACAATTTTGGTAATTAGATATGGCAAAAACATACGTAGTGTATGTTGGATACAGACCGGGCATCTATAACAGTTGGCCGGAAGCTCAAAGACAAGTCCATGGGTTTAGGGGAGCAACTTATCAATCAATTCCTACTAGAGCCCAAGCTGAACAAGCTTTTCTGGATTATTGGGGATTGAATGATTATTCTAATACTGAAATACCAAGTGTCGATGCTATTAGGCACCAAGATAGACAGTTAAATGATCAGCAGCGTCATATTATTCAACATCAACCTTTCACCGTTTATTGGTGTCATTTAGTAATTGCATTTTGTATTGGTGTTATTTTAACTTTGATTTATGTTCGTAATGGTTAGTGTAATTGTTTTGATAGTCTTGTAATTTGAATTCTCATATGGATTTTAGGATTTAATATGACAATGTGCTAGACAATATATATGTATGTTGTTAGTTAAATGATATGTGAACTCGTTATGTTAAATTACTTTTTTATTGAAACTTTTGTTAATTACAGAATGGAAGGATTCTCCCAACAACAATATGCAATGGTGGCCATTGTCATAGCTATATGTCTAAAGCTTTTAAATATTATTAACTTGGTTAATGTTTCGCTTCAAGATTGTGGTGTTTTGTTTTTGAATATGAGAAAGCGTAAAAGGGGGAGTGATACTAGTTATGAGAGACATGTCATTAGGCAGTTAAATTTTAGAAGGATGGTGTTTGATTCTGATTTGACATGTGTTGAAAACATTAGAATGGACAGGCATTGCTTCTATAACTATGTAATATGCTTCAAACTATTGGTAGACTTGCACCAACAAAAAACATGAATGTTGAAGAAATGGTTGCTATATTCTTGTATATCATTTCTCATCATGCGAAAAATAGGGTTATTAAGCGAGAATTCATTAGGAGTGGCGAGACTGTCAGTAGGCAATTTACTATGGTATTACATTCGATACTAAGGCTGTATTCGATATTGTTAAAGAAGCTAGAGCATGTTCATGAGAATTTCAATGACCTTATATGGAAATGATTTAAGGTAATGCATCAATTTGTAATAGTTTTTACGTTCATTTAGACAAATGTATGAATGAAACTAATCAACAAAATGTTTGTGTCAATTCTCTATTGGAAACAATAGATCTGTTTAGGTGCATTAGATGGGACTTATATTAAAGTTAACGCATTGGAGGTTGATAAGCCTAGATACAGGAAAAGAAAGAATGAAATTGCCACAAATGTCTTAGGGGTCTGTTCACAAGATATGCAGTTCATATATATCTTACCCGGATGGGAAGGTTCTGCCGCAGACTCTAGGGTTCTTCCAGATGCAATATCTAGAAGGGATGGGTTGAAAGTGCCTAAAGGTATGAAATCATTATAAGCATATCAATATTTCTTTCTTATCGGAAGGGTTGACCTAAGATTTAAAATTTTTTGTTTACCATAGGTTTTTATTACTTATGTGATGCTGGGTATACTAATGGAGAATGATTTTTAACTTCATATCGAGGTCAAAGGTATCATTTAAGTGATTGGAGACAGAATTACACCCCTCGATCAAAAGAAGAGTTGTTTAATTTTAGACACTCTAGTGCCAAAAATGTTATCGAGAGATGTTTTGGGTTACTAAAGATGAGATAGGCAATCCTTCGAGAGAGGTCTTGGTATCCAGTGAAAACAAAGGTTAGAATAATTTCTGCATGTGCTTTGTTACACAACCATATAAGGAGAGAGATGTCAGTTGATCCACTTGAGGCTGAATTAACAGGAGTTGTTGAATCTAATCAAGATGTTGACACCATCGCATTCATCGAGTCTTCTCCTGAATGGACAAATTGGAGAGACAACTTAGCACAAGAGATGTGGAATGAATGGCTTGCTTCTAGGAACCGGAATTAATCTATGTCGTATTGTGTTGTTTGTTTCAATTTGAACAATCTAAATGTGTTTGATTTGTGCGATTTATCATAAATGGTTGTACTTGTTTTTATATTTCTTTGCATTCGAACTACTTAAACTAGACACTTGTAACGATTGTTTATTTCAATGTATTATTTCAATGTCTTATTTTAATGTACATTTTCTTCCAACTATTTAATTGCTTCCAACAATTTGTTTGTCTAGTTTGCTTAACAAGTTGATGGAGGGTGATTCATCCCAACGTGCTGTAAACAGAAAGTCCACTCACCAGTGGACATCAACTGAAGATGCCATCTTAATTGATTGTTGTATTAAGCTTGTCAACCAGGGTGGTTGGAGTAAAGACAATGGCACATTCAAGGCTGGATATTTGACGCAACTTGAGAAATGGATGGCCGAAAAAATCTCGAATTGTGAAATCAAAGGGAACCCTCACATTAACTCTAGGATGAGAACGCTCAAGTCACAATATAGAGAGGTTGCAGATATGTTAGGTAATGCTGCATCTGGATTTGGGTGGGATGAAGAGAAAAAGTGTATAACATGTAAGCTTGATATTTGGAATGGTTGGTTAAAGGTATTATATATTATAACTTATTCTACTTCATAAATATTTCTGATATAATATTGTTTAATTAAAGAATGTGCATGATTTTGAATTTAATTGCAGGGCCATCCCGGAGCAGTGGGACTACGGAACAAGCTTTTCCCTCACTTTGAGAGGTTGGCTCTCATTTTTGACAAAGATATGACAACTGGTTTGACAGCAGAAACTCCTGGAGAAGCTGTTGATAATATCGAAACTGCAAATGCCGAAATCGGCTTGAGGACATGAATCTTGAAGCTGATGTTGGTGACAATGATGCCTTCACACCATTCAGTGATCCATCCGTTGGTACTCAAAGACGTTCAGTTTGCAATGCTGACAATGTCACTCTCAATATAAACAAGAAAAGGAAATTTGGAGATCATGGTATGGAGGCAGTTGCAGATGCTTTAGTCCAAAATATGAATGACCTTCATAACATATGTGAGAAAGCAAGTGAACAAGTTGGTAAGTTGGCTGATTGCTTCAAATTTATGGCTGATGATGCTGCTAGAAGGATGAGGGTGATAGATTTAATTTCAAAACTGAAGAATGATGTAGAAGGACTGACAGAAAATAATATAGTTGAGATTACAGAAATCATCCTCAGTAGCCCAACCAAGGTTGACGTTTTCTTCTCATGTTCTTATAAAAGGAGAATGCTTTATGTGAAGAAGTATCTTCGTCAACTTCGTGCTGCATCTGAGATATAGGAGTTTGAGCTTTGGATGGTTGACTTAGATTTTTATTACTTATTGTAACTCGGATTATTATAACGTATTTTGGATTATTATGCATAGGGATATGGTAGTGGGACTCCGTTGGATTATTATGACTTGATGGATGATTATGGGTAGATATGAAGTATTATGTATGAGGATATTCTAGTAGGACATATTGTATTCTATGACTTGCTGAATGGCATGACATTATGAATTTTGTATGAAAAATATCTTATTAGGACTTGTATGAATTATTATGACTTTTATGAATGTTTATATGGTATTATCATGTATGAAAAATATTTTATATGAATTTGTATAAATTATTATAACTTTCATGGATATTTTAGGTACTATGTTGATGTCATGATAATTGAAAATTTACAATTGATATATTAAAATTTTAAATTACATTAATAATATATGAATTATTAATATATACTAATTAAAATTTAAATTAATAATAATACATGACAATTTAAAATTACAAATGATGAGTAACATTAATAATATAACTTTTATTTTAATTAATTTTCATTGAAAAATTGTTTTTATAATTAGGGGTATTTTTGGAATTTGTCACTATTTTCCCAGCAAAATAACTGCATACCAAACGTTGCGAAGTTACTTTTCCTGCAATTTAAACAGAATTTTACATTGTCATACCAAACACCACAAAATTACTTTTCCAGCAATCACATTCCCTGCAATCACTTTCCCTACAATCACTTTGCACTACATCACTTTCCTTGCAAGTTACCAAACGCCACCTAATTGTAAAAAGCCCCTCACACTGTTGCACTTCTCTTTGCAGTTTCATTGTGTTTGGGGTGCAACATCCCATTCACATGTTTTGGATGATTTTAGAGAGTCTTATGCATGGTTGCACTGCCGTAATACAGATTTATTTCGATGATAAAGTATGTCCTCTATCTTGTATTTCCCCATTACCTTTTCTAGATTTCAAATATATTTTATTTTCATGCTTTGGAATGTCAATTTTGGCCACCAGTCTGTTGGGTAGGATGTTTCAATGTCAACTGGATTTAAACAGGTACCTTGGCATTGCCTAATCTAATAATGAGGTTTGGATAAGTTTTTGATAATGATATTAAGGTATCTGACTATTTGAATTTGATTGAAAATAATAATTTTTAAATATTATTATATACATTTTTATCTATAAATAATTTATCATTATAATACTTAAAATTAAATTAATTCATTACATATTTTATTTATCTTTTTTACTTTAGTTTATTTTTATGAGTTAGTTTAAATTTATTAAATTAAATTTTTTTAAGAATATGTATTAAAATCGATTTTAAATTTATTCATGTGATGTCTTTTTTAGTTTTGTTCTCGGGTTTGAAGTGCTCATTTTCTTATTTATGATACAGGGCATCTTTCCGTTGCCACTTCTGCTTTGAAGACATATTTGTTCCTTATGAGTATACAAAGATTGATGATGTCTTGCAAAAGAAAAAGTGAGTGAACTTGCCTAATTAGGCCATTAGCAATTTTTTCCTCCTGATGAACATTAAAAAAAAAAAAACATGTTAACGACTACTAAATTGTTTATTGTACATGTAAATAAAATTCCTTGCAAAAAAATGCAGAATATTGTTCTTATAATTTGGTTGAAAGTCCTCAGATTATGTGAAAATTCGGAGATTCTCTACTTTGATCACATGTAGAAATTTTGAAACACATGTATGATGAACATTGATCATCCCCTCTTTTTGCAGGTATAAATGTATTTGTGAGACCTCATATGCATTTTTATTTGTTATAATTGTGTTAATGTCCCTGCCGTATTAAAGTTTCAAGAAAATATATATAACATATTAAAGTCCTACTCATGCATTTGGAAGAGTCAGATACAGCTGTAGAGAATCTCTTTGGTAATATATTGCAAGCCTGTTGAGTTGTACGATATTTTTTAGCACTGTGCTTTACACAGTGTAATACTATGCTTCTCTTGCTGAACATGCATCTCTTTCTTTGATCTGTTTTAGACTGGGAAGCATGCTTTAGATGCATTTACTCTGTCAAACAGGCTATTTATGCTGCTTGGAAATTCTTGCTCAGCTGTTAAACTTTTTTAGGTCAAAGATGCTACTTATTCTTTCTGCAATAACTCGCATAACTGCATAACCTTGATTTGGTGATTTGAAGAGGTATAATGCATCATAGCATGGGTATGGATTGTTTTAGGTCTGATGTGAAAACATTCTCTATATCATTGTACTCTCTATTAAAATCCCATTTTCTGTTTAAGCTTTCATTTCTTCGAAGATGTCTAAAATACAAAATACAGGCAAGGCCTGGGAAGTATATACTTTTTTAATATCTGCGCATAGCACTTAGAAGTAACACTATGAATTTTATTAATCTTATTTCCCTGAACAATGGTATTAATGTTGTTGTTGCTTACTTACAACAGTGACTAATTACTGACGTCTTCGCTTCGATCTTCGCGTCCCGTGTGCTAGAATGCCTTTAAAGGTTCTACAAAAAAAAGAATGATCAGAGGGACGCAGGGGTTGTTCCCTGCGTTGGCACTCCGATGCTTAAGTCAGCCAGAGAATTGGGTAAAGTTTCAGTAGGAAAATTCAGAATTAGGTTAACGAATCGTACCTGAACTCTATTTATAAGGATTTACTCTATCACTAATTACATTTTTGCCCTTTTTATCTTACTCAGGGTTTATATCATTTCTCACATGTTTTATTCGTGCGTCACGTGGTGCATTCTTCGTACGTCACGTGGCGTACTATTATTATTCTTTTATCATGCACAACAATTGTTCCCCACTTTTTCGCTAGGTATAACCTTGCGGAAGAATACATATGTTCTCATTGTAACCTTAGATCAAGTCCTTACATTGTATTCTGAAGTCAAATTCTCTGACCGTATAATTCTCAAGCTCTTGTTTGAATGCGTGGCTTACCTCGGGCATTTTTCGCTTCAAGCCCTTTGTTTGGGTGCGTGACTTACCTCACGCATTTTTCGCTTCAAGCCCTTGCTCATTTTCTTCGTGGCTTACCTCGCGCACCTTTCGCTTCAAGCCCTTGGTTGAATGCTTAGCTTACCTTGTGCATTTTTCACTTCAAGCTCTCGCACATTTTCTTCATGGCTTACATCGTGCACTTTTCGCTTCATGCCTTTGATTGTGTGTTTAGCTTATATCGCGCACTTTTTTGCTTCAAGCTCTCGCACATTATCTTTGTGGCTTACCTCGCGCATTTTTCGCTTCAAGCCCTTGATTGAGTGCTTAGTTTACATAGCGCACTTTTTGCTTCAAGCTCTTGCACATTGTCTTCGTGGCTTACCTCACGCATTTTTCGCTTCAAGCCCTTTGGTTGTGTGCTTAGCTTACATCGCGCACTTTTCGCTTCAAGCTCTAGCACATTGTCTTCGTGGCTTACCTCGCGCATTTTTCGCTTCAAGCCCTTTGGTTGTGTACTTAGCTTACATCGCGCACTTTTCGCTTCAAACTCTCGCACATTGTCTTCGTGGCTTACCTCGCGCATTTTTCGCTTCAAGCCTTTGATTGTGTGCTTAGCTTACATCGCGCACTTTTCACTTCAAGCTCTCGCACATTGTCTTCATGGCTTACCTCGCGCATTTTTAGCTTCAAGCCCTTTGGTTGTGTTCTTAGCTTACATCGCACACTTTTCGCTTCAAGCTCTTGCACATTGTCTTCGTGGCTTACCTCGCGCATTTTTCGCTTCAAACCCTTTGGTTGTGTGCTTAGCTTACATCGCGTACTTTTCGCTTCACGCTCTTGCATATTATCTTCGTGGCTTACCTCGCGCATTTTTCGCTTCAAGCCTTTGGTTGTGTGCTTAGCTTACATCGCGCACTTTTCGCTTCAAGCTCTTGCACATGGTCTTCGTGGCTTACCTCGCGCATTTTTCGCTTTAAGCCTTTGGTTGTGTGCTTAGCTTACATCGTGTATTTTTCACTTCAAGCTCTCGCACATGGTCTTCGTGGCTTACCTCGCGCATTTTTCGCTTCAAGCCCTTGGTTTGTTGAGTGCGTGGCTTATCTCGCGCATTTTTCTCTTCAAGCCCCTGCAGATGTATAACTGATGCGATCAGTCATTTATCAATTATGTGAAAATCTCAACAACCAATAAAATATCAATATGATATAAATAATAGTTCAACAAATTAAATTTCAACCCATAGTTGAATTAACAAAAAATAACATTAAATGGCATAAAGTCTCGCTGCCAGTGTAGTTGCAAGTGGTTGATATTTCGCGTTTTTGCTATCCTCTTGCCTTGTGACATTTTCATCTTCTTTCAAGGCATTGGTGATGGCTTAGGTAGCCCGACGATGGTAAGAGTTTCTTTTCTTTTAACTCTCTCATATGTAGTTCAGCGTCGGTATCCTTTTTATCACTTCTTGAGTAATATATTTATTTGCTCTAGAGAACAAGTCTGAGATCGTCGTTGGCTGATCTAAAGATAGCGACTCTTGCAACTTTTCAGACCTTGTCCCTTGTAGCATAGCTGTCACAACTACTCTAACTTGTAGATCATGTACTTCAAGAGTAGCATTACAGAACCGATCCACATAACTTTTGAGTGATTCCTTGCTCTCCTGCCTTAAGGTAAGCAGATAGGTGGCCTCCTTTTTTTTCTGGCTTTTTATCACAAAGGCCTTCAGGAATTCGCTTCTTAATTGATTGAAAGACGAAATAGACCCCTCCGACAAACTGTTAGTGTAAGACCCGAATTTTTGTGTTATTTCTTTAAGAATATATCATTTTGAATAAGTGTTTATGATATATCGATAAATAAGGAAGAAATAATACAATTTCGAGTTTATTTGATGAAATTGAAAGTCGGCAAATTTTAAAATACCGAAATAAGAGTTAGGTTAAATTCGAAATAAACCGAATAAAATTTGGTCAAACGGACAGAAAATATGGACTCAGAACACGAAAATATAGGGAGTTCAAGAAGGAAAGTTAGTTCGAAAATGATAACCCAAAAATTTTCCCACAATGGAAATTTATCTCCGAAATGAAGAGAAATAAATTATATTTTCGGAGAAATAATAAAAATAGAATGTGATGTACATATATATCTATTTTGCGAAGCAAAATTAAATAAAATATATGTACACGTGTATGAATATTAATGTATAAAAATACATTATGGTAATATAATATTATTATAATAATATAAAATATTTGTTTATTATTATTATAATAATATTATATTAAAATATATTTTTATTTGGATATTATATTATATTATATGATAGTATAATATAATATAATAAAATATATTTGTATAAAAAAAAAAGAGAATGGAAAATCTGGAAAAAAAAAAGTAAAATCAAAAAAAAAAATAGAAAACAGAAGCAAATCGCGCGAGAGAGAGGGACCGAAACCGGACCTCTGCCTCTCCTTCCTCCGGCGAGCCACGGCCGGCGAGAGTGCGCGAGACGGGACCGGCGACGGACGGCCAACCTTCAGGCACCCTCCAGGCATCCCGACGCGCGGCAGAACGGCCGGAAAAGGGAGATCGGAGAGGAGAAGCCCGCGGGGAGAAAGGGGAGATTCGCCGGCATCGGCGGCGATCTAGGCCGAGCCAAGCCAGGCGAAGCTTTCCCAGGCCAAGGCGCACCCAACGGTGGCCGACCCACCCCGGGAACCGGCCGGCAGCGCCGACAACGGCCAAAATCAGCCTGAACCGGTTTGGACCGGTTCAGTGTGAAAAGGGCTGAACCGGTCCGAACCGGTTCAGCAGGAGAGAGAAAGAGGAGAGAGAAAAAAATTTTGGAAAAAAAATTCAGTGTTATCCCGGCACAGCAGTAGACTGGTAAGTGGTCGAAAATCGGTCGAATTATTTTTCGGATAATTAATTTGAATTTATTTTAGATCGAAATTAATCGGTTTAAATATATATTGCTGTGTAGCGAAAAAAGGGTAGGCGACGTGCACAAGTTCAAGCGAATCTCGACTTACGTGCCACCAAGAAAAGATTCGACTTTCGAGAATACATCCGGAGCCAATTAGACTGCGTAATCCGAGGAGATCGAGGAAATTGAATTCGCAGTCGACACATTTCGAGGTAAGGGACTTATGTAAGCTATAGAGATAGCTATACGTATGTTTTCTTATCTGCTGTGTGCAATGTATGCGATAAATACATAGATATCGGTATATCTAAGTAGAAAACTACGTATAAGAATAAGTCAAATGTTGCATGACTTCTATGCTTGTGTGAAAAGAGGTTTTTGCAAACGTTTTGAGAAAGAATGATAATAGACGAGCTTCCGATTTAACCAAGTGCATGTAATATGTTTTAAAGAGTGATTGAAGGGAGAATTGCCTTCTCACTCATGATTATACATGGAGCCTTTCTATTTCTTTTCTGTGTGAAATAGTGCTAGAGCAAAAGAGGCAACGGTAGATTGACCAGCCTCGCTCGCACATTATTTTAAAAAGGGATTTTTAGAAAAACAAAAGAGTGCTCGATACCTCGAGTGACGTTGTGTGATTCCACTCGAGTGACTTGCACTAGATTTTGGGAATCATGTTTGAGCCAAAGAGCATTTCTTAGTGATCTTGCTCTAGTTATGCTCACATGCGACCCTCTCGATTTAAAGTGATGAGACAACAGTGCTTGATGCCTCGGTAATGCTATGTGTTCCATCCGAGAGCTTGCATTCGTGCTCGATGCCTCAGATATACTGTGTTCTACTCTGAGTTGCTCGCACGTAGTCTCTTGAGCTTCTGTGTGATAAGCAAAACCGTGCTTGATGCCTCGATCATACTGTGTGTTCCATTCGAGAGCTTGCACGAGGGTTTATGATATTATTGTGTGATGAATAAACCATGCTGCAGCCGTCGTGTGATGCTAAGTGTTCTTGCACTGACCTGCTTGCATGTGATTTTGAGACATGGAAATGGATGATAGTGACACTGAGTGGTAGACCTCGAGATTACTCGGTCCCCTCAGCTATGTCACAATATATATAAGGATCCTTGGAGTACGATGTACCGTGAGGTAAACCACGGAGTACGATGTACCGTGATATCTTAGTGATCTTAGTGAGCTGACGGGATGGTTGATCCGCCTCCCTAAGCATGGGATTCCCGCACACCTGATCCGTGATTGCCTGGAATCCGACTATGGCCATAAGTCTTGATTGTCACTACTGTGTGAGGTGACAGATATCTTCCCTTGCTGTGTGTCTGGGGATATGTTAATCCATGATTTGTCTCAACATGTAACTGATTTACAAAGTATAAAGCATTTTCTATATGTGATTTGTGTAAATAGATTATGCTATGTAAACCTGTGTGGTTTTGAAAGATGATTTATGTGAAGCTGTGTGCTACTGTGTGAAGTTAAACTTGTGTGGTTTTAAATGATAAACTGTGTGGAAATGCATATACCATCTAGCGAATTAATGGTTTCGCATTGATGGAAGTTGTTTTTAAAGAACATGCATATTGTCTTATAAGGAAAATGAACATATATGTATTTTAGCATGTAGATAGTGTGGTTATCTACCTGCTTGCATATTTTCCTTACTGAGCGCGTTATGCTCACCCCTTTATTTCTCCTCCACAGATACTACGCAGTAGTGAGTACTGCAGTCGTCCCTGATACGGTGTTCTCTAATTATCCAGCTGTACAAAAAGGTATACACTTGAAAAAAAAATGTATCCTGTAAATTAATGCACAATCTAGTAATATTTTGCACGAAAGGGATGTATAAATTAATAGAAACTGAGGTAAACGCTTCCGCATAGTTATAAAAGTCCAGTTTCTATTCTACTTCATTTATTAAAATGAATTTAAGTTAGATGTGGATTGGATTTGACTCACAGCCCAACTGTAAGTGGTAAGTAGTAAGGTAAATTCACGAGAAGAGGGTAGGGGTCGTGACAGAATGGTATCAGAGCAGAGTTGGTCTGATGTGAGTCATTAAGAAATTATACATCCCTAAAGTACTGTGCATTATTAGGATACAAAGGTGTATACCAAGCTGAAAAATGTAACTGAGACACTTATTTGAGTATGCAGGATGTCTGATAGACGACGTACTCGTAGAGGAGAGAGTTCACGCTCTCAGGGGCATAGAGATGAGCCCGAGAGGCGTAGTGGGTCTAGTTTTCGTAGAGATCCACTAGAGCTTAGTGAGGCTACTGAGGCCCATATAGCGCAGTTACAACGCAGTGTAGACATGGTTATGGAGATGTTTACACAAGCTATAGCCAGAATGGAGGGTAGAGGGGAAAACCCTATTGGTCAGGCTGCTGCACTTAAGAGAGATGAGCCAGCACCGCCTGCACCGAGACCTCAGGTTGCAGAGGTAGAGATACCTGCACCTCACCCAGTTCAAGACATTCCCCCACCAGTTGAGGATCTTGTAGTTCCACGACAGGTTGGTAGAGAGGGAATTTATGATTGTGATCTGGGAAGACTGAGAGAGTTTCAAAAATTCAGACCACCTTCGTTTAGTGGGGTGAAGAACCCAGTGTCAGCTGAGCATTGGATATGCAGTATGGAGAAACTCTACCGATTCTTCCATTGCTCCGACACAGAGAAGGTCACCTTTGTGGCTTTTGTGTTAGAGGATGAGGCCGAGCATTGGTGGGTGGCCACACAGCCGATGTTGAGTGCCCGACACCCGGTTGTGACTTGGGACACATTCCTGGATGCCTTCAGGAGGCAATATATTCCAGCCACTGCACGGAGGAAGATGCAGTTGGAGTTTATGACATTGACTCAGGGGAACCGAACAGTGGATAAGTATGAGTCTGGATTCACATCCCTGGGCCGATATGATATAGTGACTATGAGCCTAGAAGAGAGAAAGGTTCAAAAAAAAATTTCTTGAGGGATTGAGACCTTCCATTAGAACTCGACTAGCTCCACTGGACATTACCACCTATGACGAGGCAGTACGCAGAGCTCAGCTATGTGAGCAAGATTATGAGCTGTACGCCTCAGAGTTAGTCAAGAGTGGTAAGGGCAAAGATAGAGACCGGAAGAGGTCAGCTGAGGACAGAAGGTTTCGAAAGGGTCGAAGGTTATTCGGTAAAGTGCCTAAGATTGAGGAGATGAAAGAAGGGCCTGTAAAGCCTCCAGTTCATCCAGTACTGAGGGCCATGGGCATTGTTATTGGTGGACCTAGACCTACCACCGAGCAATGCTGGATGTGTGTTAGATATCATAGGGGTAGACCATGCCCTATGACGAGATTATGCTATAGATGCCATAAAGCAGGGCACATAGCTCGTGAATGCCCAGAGTTGATTGATACAGCCCCACAAAAGGGCAAAGAGCCGAAGAAGGCTACAGTTGAGACATCTACACCTAAGAGGAAAGCCACAGCTGAAGAGAAAGGGAAACAAGCTGTTGGTCGTGGGCGAGTATTTGCTTTGGACCAGGTTTCTGCAGAGACGTCTAAGGATGTGATAAAAGGTACCATCCTAGTCTTTGATTTTAAAGTATTAGTATTGATTGGTCCTGGTGCCACGCATTCATTCATATCGCCTACCTTTACATGTAAATTGATTGAACATGTACTACCTATACCTCTAGGTAGGATTTTGCTTATAAGCACTCCACTAAGAGAGAATGTAGTGACAGAATATGTCAGTAATGGTTGTAAACTGAAAGTAGAGGAAAAGGAGATGTTAGCCAATCTGATGTTGTTAAACATGAAAAATTTTGATGTAATATTAGAAATGGATTGGTTAGCTGTAAACCAAGTTGTCTTAGACTGTTATGCTAAGACAGTAATGTTTCCTACCCCTGAAAAGCATATTGTAAGCTTTGCAAAGTAATGAAAGAGTATGTTAAGTTGCTTAATGAACAAATGACGTTACTAATAAATTGAATATTGATGTGTTGAAGGTTTTATCGCATACGTGGTTGATATGGATAAGGTACACCCGGAATTAGCTGACATCCCAGTGGTTAGAGAATTCTCTGATGTCTTTCCGAATGAGTTACCAGGGTTGCCACCAGACAGGGAGATGGAGTTCTGTATTGATTTAGTGCCTGGTACTGAACCGATATCCAAACCACCGTATAGAATGGCTCCAGTGGAATTGGAGGAGCTAAAGAAGCAGTTACAAGAGTTGTTGGATAAGGGGTTTATCAGACCGAGTGTTTCACCTTGGGGAGCACCGGTTCTATTTGTGAAGAAGAAGGATGGAAGCCTCCGACTGTGCATCGACTATCGGTTGTTGAATAAGGCTACCATCAAGAATAAGTATCCCCTTCCGCGTATTGATGATTTGTTGGATCAGTTGTAGGGAGCACAGATCTTTTTAAAGAGTGATCTGAGGTCTGGGTATCATCAGTTGAGGATTCGGAGTGGAGATGTACCCAAGACAGGGATCCGTACCCGTTATGGCTATTATGAGTTTCTGGTTATGCCAATTGGGTTGACGGATGCTCCTGTAACGTTTATGGCTTTGATGAATGATGTGTTTAAGCCATACCTGGATAGATTCGTGATTGTCTTTATAGATGACATACTGATGTACTCGAAGTCCAGGGAAGAGCATGCGCAGCAATTGAGAACAGTATTGCAAACCCTCCGAGATCAAGAGTTGTAAGCTATGATTTCTGACTGTGTGAAATATCGTTTTTGGGTCATGTAGTCTCGAGAGACGGTGTATCAGTGGATCCGTCTAAGATAGAGGCTGCGGTACAGTGGGATAGACCCAAGACGATTACAGAAATCTAAAGTTTTGTGGGTTTAGCAGGTTATTACCGACGATTTGTCGAGGGATTCTCTAAGCTGGCTACTCCATTGACACGTCTTACTCGAAAAGATGTGGTATTCGAGTGGGATGATAAGTATGAGAAAAGTTTCTGCGAGCTAAAGCATAGACTGACCACCGCACCTATTCTCATCATAACCACCAGTTCAGGAGGTTACTCAGTGTATACAGATGCCTCAGGATAGGGACTGGGCTGTGTGTTGATACAGGACGGGAAGGTAGTAGCCTATGGATCCAGACAGCTTAAGGACCATGAGAGTAACTACTCGACCCATGATTTAGAGTTGGCAGCCATGGTATTTGCATTAAAAATATGGCGCCACTACTAATATGGTGAGAAAGTTCAGGTGTATACAGATCATAAGAGCCTCAAATATCTGTTTTCACAGAAAGAGTTAAATATGAGGCAGAGACGATGGATAGAGCTTCTAAAAGATTATGAGTGCGAGATATTGTACCATCCAAGAAAGGCTAATGTTGTGGCTGATGCCTTGAGTAGAAAGAGCCTCGGAATGGTATCGCATATGATGGTCAGGGAGTATGAGCTGCTCGAGCAGTTTGCTCACCTCAGGTTGGATATAGACCCTCTTGATATTGACAAAAACTGTGTGATAGCTAGCCTGCGAGTGGAACCAGATTTGATTGACCGGATACGATAGGCTCAGCTAGCTGATCTGCTGTGTGATGATCGGATTAGTCAGATTCAGAGGGGTGATGTGACCGATTTCTTTGTGAGTGATGATGGCCTACTGAGGTTTAGAGGCAGAATTTACGTTCCCAATGACCCGAAACTAAAGAGGTTGATATTAACTGAAGCTCATTCATCGAGATACACATTGCATTAGGGAGGTAATAAGATGAACTAGAACCTCCGAAAAGTGTATTGGTGGTCAGGCATGAAAAGAGATATCGCAGAGTTTGTGGCAAGATGTCTAGTATGTCAGCAAGTAAAGGTAGAGTATCAGAAGCTTGCAGGATTATTGCAGCCTCTACCAGTACCAACATGGAAAATTGGAGCCTGTCACCATGGATTTCATCATGGGATTGTCGATGACTAAGAGGAACTATGATGCTATCTGGGTAGTGGTTAACAAAATGACGAAATTCGCCCACTTTCTAGCCATGAAGTCCATTGATACTACAAGTAGTTTGGCAGAGTTGTATGTACAGGAGATTGTGAGGCTACATGATGTTCCAGTGAGCATCGTATCGGATATGGATTTTCGCTTCACTTCTCATTTTTGGGAACAATTCCAAGAAGCAATGGGAACCCGATTGAGTTTCAGTACTGCTTTCCATCCTCAAATCGATGGTCAATCAGAGAGAACCATCCAGACATTAGAGGATATGTTGAGAGCAAGTGTAATGGATTTTAAAGGCTCCTGGGATGATCACTTACCGTTAGCTGAATTTGCATACAATAATAACAGTTACCACTCGAGTATCGAGATGGCACCATATGAGGCATTGTATGACAGACGGTGTCGTTCTCCTGTTGGTTGGGAAGAAGTGGGTGAGAGTAAAATGTTTACTCCTGATTTGGTACAGCAAGCCTCTGAGATTGTTCAGCTAATATGTGAGAAATTACGAACAGCTCAGAGTAGGCATAAAAGCTATACTGACATAAGACGGAGGCCACTAGAGTTCATTGGAGGTGACTCAATGATTTTACAAGTTTCTCCCTCGAAAGGGATTATGAGGTTCGGTAAGAAGGGTAAGTTGAGCCTCGGTATATCGGACCATTTGAAATATTGGAGCGAGTGGGAGATAAGGTTTACAGAATTGCGTTGCCACCGGAGTTGGCAAACATTCATAATGTCTTCCACGTATCGATGCTTCGAAAATACCATCCAGATCCAAGTCATGTGATTTGGTATGAGCCAATAGAGCTCAAAGATAATTTGACATATGTAGAGAGACCGATCCGGATACTGGATAGGAAAGAGAAAATATTACGGAATAAGACGATTCCGCTTGTTAAGGTTCTCTGGCAACACCCCATTTCAGAGGAGGCTAAGTGAGAATTAGAGAACCTGATACGGGAGAAGTACCCCCAACTCTTCGAGGATTAACTTGGTTCTAATTTGGAGGACCAAATTTCTTAAGGGGGGAGGAAATGTAAGACCCGAATTTTTGTGTTATTTCTTTAAGAATATATCATTTTGAATAAGTGTTTATGATATATCGATAAATAAGGAAGAAATAATACAATTTCGAGTTTATTTGATGAAATTGAAAGTCGACAAATTTTAAAATACCGAAATAAGAGTTAGGTTAAATTCGGAATAAACCGAATAAAATTTGGTCAAACGGACTGAAAATATGGACTCAGAACACGAAAATATAGGGAGTTCAAGAAGGAAAGTTAGTTCAAAAATGATAACCCAAAAATTTTCCCACAATGAAAATTTATCTCCGAAATGAAGAGAAATAAATTATATTTTCGAAGAAATAATAAAAATAGAATGTGATGTACATATATATCTATTTTGCGAAGCAAAATTAAATAAAATATATGTACACGTGTATGAATATTAATGTATAAAAATACATTATGGTAATATAATATTATTATAATAATATAAAATATTTGTTTATTATTATTATAATAATATTATATTAAAATATATTTTTATTTGGATATTATATTATATTATATGATAGTATAATATAATATAATAAAATATATTTGTATAAAAAAAAAAAGAGAATGGAAAATCTGGAAAAAAAAAGTAAAATCAAAAAAAAAAATAGAAAACAGAAGCAAATCGCGCGAGAGAGAGGGACCGAAACCGGACCTCTGCCTCTCCTTCCTCCGGCGAGCCACGGCCGGCGAGAGTGCGCGAGACGGGACCGGCGACGGACGGCCAACCTTTAGGCACCCTCCAGGCATCCCGACGCGCGGCAGAACGACCGAAAAAGGGAGATCGGAGAGGAGAAGCCCGCGGGGAGAAAGGGGAGATTCGCCGGCATCGGCGGCGATCTGGGCCGAGCCAAGCCAGGCGAAGCTTTCCCAGGCCAAGGCGCACCCAACGGTGGTCGACCCACCCCGGGAACCGACCGACAGCGCCGGCAACGGCCAAAATCAGCCTGAATCGATTTGGACCGGTTCAGTGTGAAAAGGGCTGAACCGGTCCGAACCGGTTCAGCAGGAGAGAGAAAGAGGAGAGAGAAAAAAAATTTTGGAAAAAAAATTCAGTGTTATCCCGGCACAGTAGTAGATTGGTAAGTGGTCGAAAATCGGTCGAATTATTTTTCGGATAATTAATTTGAATTTATTTTAGATCGAAATTAATCGGTTTAAATATATATTGCTGTGTAGCGAAAAAAGGGTAGGCGACGTGTACAAGTTCAAGCGGATCTCGACTTACGTGCCACCAAGGAAAGATTCGGCTTCCGAGAATACATCCGGAGCCAATTAGACTGCGTAATCCGAGGAGATCGAGGAAATTGAATTCGCAGTCGACACATTTCGAGGTAAGGGACTTATGTAAGCTATAGAGATAGCTATACGTATGTTTTCTTATCTGCTGTGTGCAATGTATGCGATAAATACATAGATATCGGTATATCTAAGTAGAAAACTACATATAAGAATAAGTCAAATGTTGCATGACTTCTATGCTTGTGTGAAAAGAGGTTTTTGCAAACGTTTTGAGAAAGAATGATAATAGACGGGCTTCCGATTTAACCAAGTGCATGTAATATGTTTTAAAGAGTGATTGAAGGGAGAATTGCCTTCTCACTCATGATTATACATGGAGCCTTTCTATTTCTTTTCTATGTGAAATAGTGCTAGAGCAAAAGAGGCAAAGGTAGATTGACCAGCCTCGCTCGCACATTATTTTAAAAAGGGATTTTTAGAAAAACAAAAGAGTGCTTGATACCTCGAGTGACGTTGTGTGATTCCACTCGAGTGACTTGCACTAGATTTTGGGAATCATGTTTGAGCCAAAGAGCATTTCTTAGTGATCTTGCTCTAGTTATGCTCACATGCGACCCTCTCGATTTAAAGTGATGAGACAACAGTGCTTGATGCCTCGGTAATGCTATGTGTTCCATCCGAGAGCTTGCATTCGTGCTCGATGCCTCAGGTATACTGTGTTCTACTCTGAGTTGCTCGCACGTAGTCTCTTGAGCTTCTGTGTGATAAGCAAAACCGTGCTTGATGCCTCGATCATACTGTGTGTTCCATTCGAGAGCTTGCACGAGGGTTTATGATATTGCTGTGTGATGAATAAACCATGCTGCAGCCGTCGTGTGATGCTAAGTGTTCTTGCACTGACCTGCTTGCATGTGATTTTGAGACATGGAAATGGATGATAGTGACACTGAGTGGTAGACCTCGAGATTACTCGGTCCCCTCAGCTATGTCACAATATATATAAGGATCCTCGGAGTACGATGTACCGTGAGGTAAACCACGGAGTACGATGTACCGTGATATCTTAGTGATCTTAGTGAGCTGACGGGATGGTTGATCCGCCTCCCTAAGCATGGGATTCCCGCACACCTGATCCGTGATTGCCTGGAATCCGACTATGGCCATAAGTCTTGATTGTCACTACTGTGTGAGGTGACAGATATCTTCCCTTGCTGTGTGTCTGGGGATATGTTAATCCATGATTTGTCTCAACATGTAACTGATTTACAAAGTATAAAGCATTTTCTATATGTGATTTGTGTAAATAGATTATGCTATGTAAACCTGTGTGGTTTTGAAAGATGATTTATGTGAAGCTGTGTGCTACTGTGTGAAGTTAAACTTGTGTGGTTTTAAATGATAAACTGTGTGGAAATGCATATACCATCTAGCGAATTAATGGTTTCGCATTGATGGAAGTTGTTTTTAAAGAACATGCATATTGTCTTATAAGGAAAATGAACATATATGTATTTTAGCATGTAGATAGTGTGGTTATCTACCTGCTTGCATATTTTCCTTACTGAGCGCGTTATGCTCACCCCCTTATTTCTCCTCCACAGATACTACGCAGTAGTGAGTACTGCAGTCGTCCCTGATACGGTGTTCTCTAGTTATCCAGCTGTACAAAAAGGTATACACTTGAAAAAAAAATGTATCCTGTAAATTAATGCACAATCTAGTAATATTTTGCACGAAAAGGATGTATAAATTATTAGAAACTGAGGTAAACGCTTCCGCATAGTTATAAAAGTCCAGTTTCTATTCTACTTCATTTATTAAAATGAATTTAAGTTAGATGTGGATTGGATTTGACTCACAGCCCAACTGTAAGTGGTAAGTAGTAAGGTAAATTCACGAGAAGATGGTAGGGGTCGTGACAGTTAGCGAAATAGCATCAATGTTAGCGAAATAGCATCAATGTTAACGAAATAGCATCAATGTTAGCGTTAAGGGGAATGCTCTACTCATGATCTCATCCTCTCATCCATGTAATAGCATCAATAACTCAGTTCTGAATGTGGTCATAAGGGTTAGTTTTTCCCGTATACGCCGTCATCTGCCGCATTTTGAATTTTAGGGGCAACGATTTTTCTATGATCGTTGTACTGAATGAGATTCTCCTTTTCTGATTTTCTTCAGTTGGAACCAACCTATTCTCTTCTAAGATTTGTTCCACCATTCTTTTCATATCTGTGGCAACTTGTGCCTTGGAAACAGGTTTGTTTTGCACTTTCTTAGCATCGTATCCATCAGATTGGCCGCAGTTCATAACTTCTTTCCTGTTACCCTGAGTTCGATTTTGACAAGTCTGAGATTGAAAGTTTGTCATTCCAGTTTCAAGGTTTCGTTTTGGATCTATTTTCGAGTCTCTCAACATGAGACCCTGTCATTCCCACATCTTTGATTCCGTTGTTTGGCGGGCCGTTTGTGTTCTAGGGCCAAGGATCTTTCGCACCCAAATATCCAGAATCTACCCGAGCCGGACCCTCAAGATTTTTAGTACTTTGACGTCTCCGGCCACCAACAATCTCCCGTGTTGAATTCCTTGTACCATGACGCCGCAATTTTTTGACACCCTGATGTCTCAAGTTTGTTGGAGTTTCGGGCATAAGGTCTTCCGTAGCATGGCGTGGTAGGCCTTCCGAGGCCTCACGCACAGGGTCTCCGATACCCTGACGTCTCATGTCTTCCTCAGTCTCACACATAGGGTCTCGTGCGGTCATGCCGCGAGGATCTCGCGCACCCCTACAGTGAGGGTCTCGCGCAGAAGGGTCTCGCATGAGCTAGCATCCCAGCGCTATAACGCGCCACGTGGCGCACGAACCAAACGGGGGGTCTTGCGCGACCATGCTGTGAGGGTCTCGCGCTCTCCTGCCTTGAGAGTCCGCCGTGGGCATGCCGTGAGGGTTCAATACGGGTATGCCGTGAGGGTCCAATGCAATCACGCCGCGAGAGTCAGGTACGGGCATGCCGCGAGGGTCCAATGCAGGTATGCCGCGAGGGTCCAATGCAGTCATGTCACGAGGGTCAGGTGCGGGCATGCCGCGAGGGTCCAATGCAGGCATACCGTGAGGGTCCAATGCAGTCATGCCACGAGAGTCAGGTGCGGGCATGCCGCGAGGTTTCGATGCAAGCATACCGCGAGGGTTCAATGCAGGCATGCCGTGAGGGTCCAATGCAGTCATGCTGCGAGAGTTAGGTGCGAGCATACCGCGAGGATCCAATGTAGGCATGCCGCGAGGGTCCAATACAGGCATGCCGTGAGGGTCCAATTCAGGCATGCCGTAAGAGTCACCTGCCGACATGCCATGAGGGTTCAATGCGGGCACGCCGTGAGGGTCCAATGCAGTCATGCCGCGAGAGTCAAGTGCGGGCATGCCGCGAGGGTCCAATGCAGGCATGCCACGAGACTCTTGCACAACACTTCCTTATCCTACCAAATTTCGTACAGTAGCCGGCAAATTCACTTGCGGGAAGGTGCCTTAGAACAGGTTCACCATAGTGCGCAAGGCTTGGACGGTTTCCTCTCCTTGTTTCTTCATAGCCTCAAACTCAACTACGGGAATTGTCATCATGCTTGACCTTCTTTCCCCTCGGCGTCCATCACCCATGTTATCAATTGGAGAACTTACTGAATATTCATTCTCCTCACTTCTTGCTATTGATCGTGTTCTCACCATTACTGTAGAGCTAAAAACTTTTCTTTTGTTTCCCACAGACGGCGCCAATTGTTGTTGCTCACTTACAACGGTGACTAATTGCTGACGTCTTCGCTTCGATTTTCACATCCCGTGTGCTAGAATGCCTCTAAAGGTTCTGCAAGAAAAAGAATGATCAGAGGGACGCATGGGTAGTTCCCTGCGTTAGCACTCCGATGCTTAAGTCAGCCAGAGAATTAGACAGAGTTTCAGTAGAAAAATTCAGAATTAAGTTAACGAATCGTACCTGACCCCTATTTATAAGGATTTACTGTCACTAATTACATTTTTGCCATTTTTATCTTACTCAGGATTTTTATCATTTCTCACATGTTTTATTCGTGCGACACGTGATGCATTCTTCGTACGTCACGTGACATACTATTATTATTCTTTTATCATGCATAACAAATGTATTAATTTTGTCAGTAACCATCTGCTTGAATTTGCACCGTACAGAAAGCTTTTAAGTTATATGGGTACCAAAGAGTTATATATATATATATATATATATATATATAGTTCAAGGTAATATATATAGTAACCTAGACAAAGATCAAGAGATTCTCTCTTTCGCTTAATTATGTAGTTATATAGTTGCATTATGCAAAATTAGTACTTACTCACATTGCTTGCCATTTTAGGAAAGGTGCCAAAGGGCTCAAGCTGCTTTTGAGTTGAGCATCAGACTAATCGAGCAAATCTTTGGTGTATTATGGTTGCATAAGCCCTATCATAATGATAGTTACATATAAGTATAACTGTCACAATTGCATATATTATAGCAAATTTAAAGTTACAAGTCAACTGTATCTCTAGGCATTTTGGTGTTTCATCTTGGTTCCTATTCAATTGAATATATCATAGCAAATTTAAAGTTACAAAACTAGTACTTATTGCATGCGGTTTCAGGTAGGGTGTTCATGTAATTCACTTCTGATCTGCCCACATGAAAAACTTTCTCAATTAATTTTGGTTATGTTTTCCAGTTACTGTGTTGTATTGTTGCATTGGTCTTCCTCTTCAAATTTAAGACAATATTAATGCTAAAAAGGTTGAGATTATGCAAAAATTTAATGTGATATTTGGCAACCATAGAAGAGGATATTATACAGGCTAATAATATGAAGAATCTATATTTTATTTCATTTCTCTTCATTTTTGAACCTTTAATAAACTAATCGAACTATCATTTTTTTTTCGAAACATATATATCCACGTAATCTTTATTGTAATCTCACAGCAAGCTGACGATGATCTAGTTTATGTAAGCGTCTATGCTTCACTTTGTATAGTGCAAAAATGAAAGATTACCTACTTGGGGTGCCCACTAGAGTTAAAGAGTGTGAATACATTTGTTAATTTGATAGGAAATTGGATAGATTATTAAATTCTGTACTATTTTCTTGGTTTTTATATATGATGATTCCATCTACGTTGTTCTTTCTAGATGCTCAATCCAACGCAAGAATATGTTGAGAGCATCGCATCTTAAGGATTTCATTGCTCTGAGAATGGACGATACTTCTGGAAAAGATAATATAATGAATCGTATATTGCAAATTTTGTAGCCACATACTTACATAGGTTTCGTTTGTAAAATAGAAATAGATTTTTCAAAAATGATTTATGTTTTCCATTATTTGGTTGAAAAATCACTTCTTGGTGCGGAAGATACAATCATATTTTTGGAAATCATTTACATCTATTGATTTAATTTTAAGTTTGAGTTTAGTTGGACTCATGAAAATATTATTATATTAATAAAAGGTTTTAGAGATTAGGGTTTAGGGTTTTCTTTTGGGGTTTATACTTTAGGGTTTGATTTTAGAGTTTATGGTCTTATGGTTAATGACTTAAAATTTAGGGTTTGTTTTTTAGGTTTAAGGTTTGGTTTTAGGCTTTACGATTTATGATTTAGGGTTTGATTTTAGGGTTTAAGGTTTGATGGTTAGGGTTTAAGATTTGATTTTAGAATTTAGGGTTTAAGATTTGATTTTAGGGTTTAGGGATTAGGATTTGATTGTAGAGTTTAGGGTTTTGTTTTAGGGTTTGATTTTAAGGATTATGGTCTCGTGGTTAATGGCTTATGATTTAGGGTTTGTTTTTAAGGTTTAGGTTTTAAGGTTTGGTTTTAGAGTTTATGGTTTAGGATTTAAGGTTTGATTTTAGGGTTTTAAGTTTTATGGTTAATAGTTTATGATTTAGTGTTTGTTTTTAGGGTTTGGTTTTAAGATTTAAGGTTTGATTTTAGGGTTGAAGATTTGATTTTGGGGTTTTCTGGTTTTATTTTAAGGTTTAAGGTTTGATTTTAGGGTTTTATTTTAGGGTTTATGGTTTGGTTTAGGGTTTAAGGTTTGGGATTTAGTTTAGGGTTTGGGTTTAGAGTTTTGGGTTTACGATTTGATTTTAGGGTTTATGTTTTAAGGTTTAAGGTTGGTTGTTTATCTTTTGTCGAATCTGCGTGATGTGGACATAATGTTCAACAGGTAACAAGGGATTTGATGAACACTAAATGCGAAATGATGCGCTACAGATATGCGTCAGCCTCGGATCTAGGCGTGCATCACGGGTGTATTGATGGACAGGCGAGATTGTAGGGATCTAGAGGATCTCGGGAGAATCGGGAGAATCTGACGTGATCCACGCGTAATCAGTTGACTTGCCAGATATGGGGCGAGATATCTAGAGGGAATCTGTTCGTAATCCTCAAGATTACAAAGCATTTACTCGATCTGCTTTCCTTTTCTGGCTAGGGGTGTCAGTCAGTGCTTGCCTATAAATTGTGGGTTATGAATGGCAGTGAGGCACAGACCTCCTAAGTGTGACTTGTTGTGTCCCTGCAGCAGACTCTTTTCCTTTTTAAACTGTGAATAGAAAGGTTGAGAATTCCTACAGTTGTGCGTTTTCTTGTAGATCGTCCCTTTTGCTTGTGTTCAGTTGGGTTTTGGGTTGGCTGACTAAGTGCGAGACTTAGTGCTATCACGAGGTGCGAAAAAATCTCAGTCCGAGTTTAGCCTTGTGACAGTTTGGTATCAGAGCTCGAGTTTCGATGGTCGAAATGTTGAGTGAACGTGTTGCCGTCCTTGAGAAGTTGATTGGTGCGCCTGCTCCTGACGTTAAATCGCTCTCGGAGCAAGCCACAGTCCATTCGCAAGCTATCGCGGACCTTAAGTGCGCAATGAGTGACTGCCAGAAGGAGTTCACCGATCGCATCAATGATCTGATGCAGTAGATCCAGTCACTAGTAGATCGAGTTGGTGATATTGACACGGATGTCAATCTGTTGAAGGTGGTCGTTGCTAGCTCGCAATCTGACAGGAGTAATGGTGAGAAACTACCATCCAAGTTGAAGGTGCCCGAGCCAAAGCAGTTCGGAGGGAGTCGAAATGTTAAGGAGCTCGAGAATTTCATCTGGAACATGGAGCAATATTTCAAGGCTGCTCGGGTGGAAGAGAACGAGCAGGTTTTCATCGCCAACATGTATCTTGACGGTGATGCGAAACTTTGGTGGCAGATCCGATTGGATGATGACGCTAGTTCTGGACAGACTCCTATTCAGACGTGGGATGCGCTGAAGAAGGAATTGGGGGATCAGTTCCTGCCCATGAACACTGCGTGACTAGCAAGAGAGTCCCTAAAGAAGCTAAAGCATACAAGATCTGTGCAGGACTATGTCAAGGAATTCAGCTCCTTGATGTTAGAGATCAACAACATGATCGAGAAGGATCGTGTCTTTAATTTCTTGTAAGGTCTCCAGTCTTGGACACAGGCTGAGTTGAGGCGATTGAAGGTGAGCGACCTTCCATCGACGATTGCGACTGCGGATAGCCTCAATGACTTCAAGTTTGGAGCAGGTTCCTCCAAAAGAAGGCCAAGGACGAGGGAAAAAGGAACCAGAAGCTTGACAAGAGGGGAAAGTGGGACAAGAAAAAGGATGGTGAGACATCCAAGCCAAAGGGATCAGATCCACCCCAAGGCAAGAAGCACACGGATTGCTTCCTATGTGAGTGCCATCATCATGCGCGAGATTGTCCACGTAGAGAGAAGCTTTCAACGCTCATTGCTCAAGATGGTTCAGAGACGGAGTCGGAGGAGGTGAACCCTTGGCTTAACCCTTTGCGGTTGTTGAACACTATCACTGTAGACAAGCGGACTGTCCACAAAGGGCTTATGTATCTGTCGGTGTTGGTTAATGGTCGCTCGACCCGAGCCATGTTGGATACGGGAGCAACCAACAACTTCATCTCGCAGCAGATAGTGAGTCAATTTGGTTTGACCGTATCGAAGAGCACCAGTCGAATCAAAGCAGTGAATTCAAGTGCTCAGCCCGTTCAAGGAGTTGTAACTACAACATTGAAGGTTGGTCATTGGAAGAAAACATGCCACTTCATGGTTGTGCCCCTCGATGATTTCAAGTTTATTCTCGGACTGAAGTTCTTTGTGGAGGCCAAGGCAGCGCCTCTACCCAACTATCGTGGTCCATGGATTGAAGACGAGGAGTGCTTGGGTTTCGTTCCTTCCGAGTATGAGGGACTCGCGGCAGTGAGGCCATTGATGCAATCGGCTTCACAGGTCAAGTCAGGAGTAAAGCGAGGTGAAACAACAATGCTTACGGCTCTGGTAGAGATCAAGCCAGACCAAGTTATTGACGTTTCGGAGTGCATCGTTGATGTGCTCGAGGAATTCAACGATATGATGCCACCCAAGCTACCCAATGTGTTACCTCCGAGAAGGAACATAGACCATCAAATAGAGCTGGAACCTAATGCAAGACCTCCAACGAAAGTGCTTTATCAGATGGCCCCACAAGAGCTGGCTAAGTTACGCAAGCAGCTCGATGCTTTGTTGAGGCAGGTATTGTGCAACCATCGAAGGTCCCATACGGTGCCTCTGTTCTATTCCAAAAGAAGCAGGATGGGACCATTCGGATGTGCGTGGATTATAGAGCATTGAACAAGGTTACAATTAAGAATAAATATCATATTCTAAATGTGGCGGACTTATTTAATAAGTTGACCAGGGCAGCATACTTCACCATGTTAGACTTGCGGTCTGGGTACTGGCAAGTGCGCATAACCCCGGGGGATGAGGCCAAGACAACCATAGTGACGAGATACGGGTCGTTCGAGTTTCTAGTGATGTCCTTTGGTTTAACCAATGCCCCTGCTACATTTTGTAACCTGATGAACAATGTTCTATATGAGTTATTGGATATCTTTGTGGTGGTGTATTTAGATGACATCGTGGTGTAAAGTACGACACTCGAGGAGCATGTGTAGCATCTTCAGATGATTTTTACGAAGCTGCGTGAAAACATGCTCTATGTCTAGAAGGAAAAATGTGAGTTCGAGATGCGAGAGATCTTGTTCTTGGGACACAAGATCAGCAAGGGGAAGATCCGCATGGATGAGTGAAAGATTCAAGCCATTGTGGAGTGGTCTTTCCCAAAATCAGTGTCGGAACTAAGGTTGTTTCTTGGCTTGGCAAACTACTATAGACGGTTTATCTTGAAATTCTCAAAGATGGTAAACCCTCTCACGGACTTGTTGAAGAAGGGCAAACTTTGGAAGTGGACAGTCGAGTGCCAAGAGGCGTTTGAAAAGGTTAAGGCAGCGATGACTTCCGAGCCTGTTCTCAAACTGCCTGACTTCGAGCTTCCCTTCAAGGTACACACGGACGCGTCAGATAAGGCAATCGGAGGAGTGTTGGTCCAGGAGGGACATCTCATTGCCTATGTAAGTCAAAAACTCAAGGATGCGGAGCAGCACTACTCGACGCATGAGAAAGAAATGACTGTGGTAATACACTGCTTGAGTGTTTGGAAGCACTATCTGTTGGGGACCAAGTTCACTCTGGTGACAGACAATGTGGCGAACACATACTTCAAAACCCAGAACTTATCTCCAAAGCAAGCAAGGTGGCAGAAGTTCCTCGTCGAGTTCGATTTCTGTTGGCTGCACTGTCCGGGCAGCGAGAATCGAGTGGCAGACGCGTTGAGTCGAAAGGAAGTGCAGTCATTCGTGGCTCCCTTAACATTGGTTCATTCAGACTTTCTTGAACGAGTTAAGAAAGTGACTGAGACCGATGTGACCTATCGAAAAGCGAAGGAGCAAGTGTTGCAAAGTTCGGTTCGAAAATACTAGGTCGAGAACGATCTGCTCTATGCTCGGGGAGGCAAATTGTTCGTCCCTAAGGGTGGACTTAGGCGCGAATTGTTGAAGGAGACCCATGATCCACAATGGGCAGAATATCTTGGGGTGGAACGGATGTTAGCTCTTTTGTTCCAAGAGTATTACTGGCTAAAGATGTCTGAGGACATCAAACTCTATGTTTACACCTGTCTAGTGTGTCAACTAGACAAGACCGAGAAGAGGAAGTAAACTGGGCTGCTTCAGCAGCTACCAATTCCTGAGGGACCTGGGAGTCTCTCAATAGATTTTATCGTGGGATTGTCGGCAGTAGATAAAATGAGATCCATCGTGGTAGATCGCTTCTCCAAATATGCAGTCATCATAGCCGCATTGCATGTGTGTATTGCAGAATTGGCAGCAGAATTGCTGTTCAAATATGTGGTGAAGGTATTTGGAGTCCCGAGGGACATTAGCGATTGCGATGCTCGGTTCACAAGTTCTGAACAGCTTTGTTTAGAGTGATGGGGTCAAAACTTAAGTTTTTCACAGCAAACCATCCGCAAACAGATGGCCAAACGGAGCGGGTCAATGTGTTGCTGGAGGAGTACTTGCGGCATTATGTCACTGCAAGCTAGAGAAATTGGGTGAGTTTACTTGATGTGGCCCAATTTTGTTACAACTCGCATAAGTCATCTGCAACAGGTTTGAGCCCTTCGGAGCTAGCAATGGGGCGTCAACCTTTAACGCCATTTGAGGTGGCCAAGCAGCGAACGCAAGGTAATTGCCCGATTGCATATAGATTTGCCCGTGACAAGTAGGAGCTCCTTGATCAAGCACCAGATAGCTTGGTTTTGACACAACAGAGGATGAAAGACTATGCAGATCGGCATAGGAGGCCGTTGGAGTTTCAAGAAAGGAACATGGTGCTCTTAAACTCACGCCACAAATTTGAAAGAAGGTAACGGATAAACATTACCACAAGGGTCTTATCCAGAGGTATGATTGACCTTTCAATGTGGTTAAGAGAGTCGAGAATGTGGCGTATCAACTCGAGCTACTTGCGAGTATAAAGATCCACCCCACATTCCATGTGAGCTTTCTAAAGCCCTATCATCAGGACGAGACGCGAGAGCAAGGGAGGAGAGCTCCACCAACCGTGAGGAAAGAGTTTCAAAAGAAATTGATGGAGATTCTCGACCACAACATTCAGGGTGCAAATAGCAAAAATCGACACACTATCTCGTGTGATGGGAAAATGGTAATGGACATGGGAGAAGGATGTAACATTGTGGAAGTACGAGGACTAAATTCGAGCGTACTTAAAAAACCTCCTAACGAGGACATCGGCTCTATCCAGCGGGATAGAGTTTGTTACACCCTTGTGAGTTAGATGCGCACAGGACACTCGATATGCGCGCGAGATGCACGATCGTGCGTAAGCTGGCACGAGGTGGCATTGATCAGGTCTCGACTTGGGGATATGGCATCAATGACAGTTGACTGCTGTCAAATCTGCGTGATGCGGACATCATGTTTAACAAGCAACAAGGGATTTGATGAACACTAAATGCAGAATGATGCGCTACAAATATGCGTCAGGCTCGAATCCAGGCGCGCATCGCGGGCGTATTGATGGACATGCGAGATTATGCAGATCTAGAGGATCGAAACTCGAGCTCTGATACCAAACTCTCACGGGGTTAAACTCAGACTACGATTTTTTCGCACCTCATGATTACACTAAGTCGCGCAATTAGTTAACCAACCCAAAACCCAACTGAACACAAGCAAAAGGGACAATCCGCAAGAAAACGCACTACAGGAAATCCTTACCTTTCTATTCACAGTTTAAAAAGAAAAAGGGTCTGTTGCAGGGACACAACTCACACTCGAGAGGTTTGTCTCACTGTCATTCACAACCCACAATATATAGGCAAGCACTGGCTGACACCCCCAGCCACAAAAGGAAAGCAACTCGAGTAAATGCATTGTAATCCCGAGGATTACGGACAGATTCCCTCCAGATATCTCGCCCCATATCTGACAAGTCAACTGATTGCGCATGGATTACGTCAGATTCTCTCGAGATCCTCTAGATCACCCACAATCTCGCTTGTCCATCAATATGCCCACAATGCGCGCCTGAGTCCAAACCTGACGCATATCTATAGCGCATCATTCAGCATTTAGTGCTCATCAAATCCCTTGTTGCTTATTGAAAATGATGTCTACATCACGCAGATTCGACAGCAGCCAACTGTCGTTGATGCCAAATCCCCAAGCCGAGACCTGATTATTGCCAACTCGTGCTAACTTGCGCACAATCGCACATCCCTTGTGCATATCGCGCGCCCCGCGTGTATCCAACTCACAAGGGTGTAACAAACGCTTCCCCGTCGGATGGAGCCGACGTTCTTGTCGAGAGATTTTTCAAGTACGCCCGGATCTGATCCTCGTACTCCCACAATGTTACATCTCTCTCTCATGTCTCGCTACCATCTTCCCATCGTACGAGATAGTGCGTCGATTTTTGCTACTTGCCCCCTGAGTGTTGTGGTCGAGAATCTCCATCAACTTCTTTTGGAACTCTTTCCTCAAGGTTGGTGGAGCTCTCCTCCCTTGTTCTCGCGTCTTGTTTTGATGGTAGGGCTTTAGAAAGCTCACATAAAATGTTGGGTGGATCTTCATACTCGTAGGTAGGTCGAGTCGATACACCACATTCACGACTCTCTTTACCACCTTGAAAGGTCCATCATACCTCTAGATAAGACCCTCGTTGTAACGCTTATCCATCACCTTCTTCCAAATTTGTGGCGTGAGCTTCAAGAGCACCATGTCCCCTTCTCGAAACTCCAACGGCCTCTTATGTCGATCTGCATAGTCTTTTCATCCTCTGTTGTGCCAAAGCCAAGTTATCCCGTGCCTGATCAAGGTGCTCTTGCTTGTCACGGGCTAATCTATACACAGCCGAGCAACTACCTTGCGTTCGCTTCTTAGCCACCTCCAATGACGTTAAAGGTTGACGCCCATTGCTAGCTCCGAAGGGCTCAAACCTGTTGCAGATGACTTACGCAGGTTGTAACAAAATTTGGCCACATCAAGTAAGCTCGCCCAATTACGCTAGCTTGTGGTGACATAATGGCGCAAGTACTCCTCTATCAACGTATTGACCCGCTCTGTCTGGCTATCTGTTTGAGGGTGGTTTGCTGTAAAAAACTTAAGTTCTGACCTCATAAGTCTAAACAAAACTGTCCAGAACTTACTTGTGAACTAAGCATCGCGATCGCTGATGATGTCTCTCGGGACTCCAAATACCTTCACCACGTATTTGAACAGCAACTCCGCTACCAACTCTGCGGTACACACATGCGGCGCGACTATGAAGACTGCATATTTGGAGAAGCGATCTACCACTACCAAGATGGATCTCATTCCATCTACTGCCGGTAATCCCACGATAAAATTCATTGAGAGACTTTCATGGTCCCTGAGGAATCGATAGCGGCTGAAGCAGCCCAGCTTGCTTCCTTCTCTCAGTCTTGTCTAGTTGACACACTATACAGGTGCGAACATAAAGTTCGATGTCCTCAGACATATTTGGCTAGTAATACTCTCGAGACAGAAGAGCTAACGTCCTTTCCACCATAGGATGTCTCGTCCATTACGGATCATGGGTTTCCTTAAATAATTCGCGCCTAAGTCCCCAGCCCTTAGGGACGAATAATCTGCCTCCCTGAGTATAAAGCAGATCATTCTCGACCTAGTATTTTCGAACCGAACCTTACAATATTTGCTCCCTCGCTTTTCGATAGGCTGCATCGGTCTCGACCACTTGCCTAACTCGCTCAAGAAAGTCTGAATGAACCAAGGTTAAGGGAGCCACGAATGACTGCATTTCCTTTCGACTCAACGCGTCTACCACTTGATTCTCGCTGCTGAACGGTGCAGCCAACAGAAATCGAACTCGACAAGGAACTCCTGCCACCTTGCTTGCTTTGGAGAGAAGTTCTTCTGGGTTTTGAAATATGTGTTCGCCACCCTGCTCCAAACTTAAACTCATTGAGGTTATCTGCAGCCGCAATCGTCGATGGAAGGTCACTCACCTTCAATCGCCTCAACTCAGCCTATGCCCTAGGCTGAAGACCTAACAAGAAATTAAAGACACGATCCTCCTCGATCATGTTGTTGATCTCTAACATCAAGGAGCTGAATTTCTTGACATAGTCCCCCACAAATCATGTGTGCTTCAACTTCTTTAGGGACTCTTGCTAGCCACGCAGTGTTCATGAGCAGGAACTGATCTCTTAATTCCTTCTTCAGCACATCCCACGTCTGAATAGGAGTTCGTCTAGAACTAGCGTCATCGTCCAATCGGGTCCGCCACCAAAGTTTCACATCACCGCCAAGACACATGCTAGCTGTGAAAACCTGCTCGTTCTCTTCCACCCGAGCAGCCTTGAAATATTGCTCCATGTCCCAGATGAAGTTCTCGAGCTCCTTAGCATTTCAACTCTCTCTGAACTGCTTTGGCTCGAGCACCTTCAACTTAGACGGCAGTTTCTCCTCATTACTCTCGTCAGATTGCGAGCCAGCAATGGCCACCTTCAGCAGATTGACATCCGTATAAATATCACCAACTCGATCTACCAGCGACTGGATTTGCTGCATCAAATCATTAGCATGATCGGTGAACTCTCTCTAGTAGTCACTCATTCCGCGCTAAAGGTCCGCGATAACTTACGAATGGAACGCGGCTTGCTCTGAGAGCGATGTAGCGTCAGAAGCAGGCGCACCAATCAACTCCTCAAGGACGACAACATGTTCACTCAACATTCACGCCATCGAAACTCGAGCTGTGATACCAAACTATCACAGGGTTAAACTCGAACTACGATTTTTTCACACCTCGTGATGGCACTAAGTTGCACACTTAGTCAGCCAACTCAAAACCCAACTGAACATACAAGCAAAAGAGACAATCCGTAAGAAAACGCATAACTACAAAAAATCTCTACCTTTTTATTTACAGTTTAAAAAGAAAAAGGATCTGCTGCAGGGACACAACTCACACTCAGGAGGCCATCGGGGCTCAGGCCTTTCAAAGGCTTCATACCAAACAAAGCTTTGAAGACCTCAACACGTGAAATAAGAGTGAGGCCAGCACAATCATCCTACGAGAGGCGGTGACCTAATCTGCAGTCAATGGTTGGTGAACAACTGACCACGAAAGATGGAGTGGAAGAAGGAGGGATATTAGGAACTAGTGGCGGTGCTACTGTGTCAGAATCGCCTGCTAAAATGAACTATGGAAGGCCACCAAGTTATGAAAAAAGACACGGTGGAGTTGAAGGCGTGGGATTTACTCTTCATGTCATCACTGTGAAAGCCGACGAGGACATAGCATCAAAGATTATTGCCTTTTCATAGCAAGGACCCCAAACAATCTGTATTCTCTCTGCACATGGTGACATCTGTAATGCTACACTCTACCAATCCACAACGCCTCGTGGTATAGTGAAATAAGATGGTCGCTTTGAAATTATTCCTCTATCAGGTCCCCTTTTGTTTTCTGAAAATAATGTTAGTCGAAGCGAGAGTGGTGGATTAAGTGTCTCCTTGGCTAGGTCTGCTGGTCGAGCATTAGGTGGTGTAGTTGTAGGGTGCTATAGGCAGCAACACCAGTTCAGACCAAAGCAGCAACAATTCCAGTGGTCAGCAATAAAAATTGTTTCGATATTTAACTTCAGTCGACCCAAGTTCCTTACTTTCAATTACCAAACTCAGCCTCTCAACCATAGTGTTTCGTCATCAACACTTGAGGTGGGAGCTCAAATTCTCCGACAAGAAGTAAAACTAACAGTAGAACATTGAGCGATGTCTCTCGTTCGATCCGCTCCAGTTAAAAAAAAAAATCATCCCTTGGTTCAATCTTCAACACTCCTGCAGAAAAGTGTTAGTAAAACAGAATCTGAGCCGCTTAAAATTTATGGAAGGAAGATTATGACTATTAGTCAATATATATACTTTAACAGAAGAATTCAAGTCAGACTCCAAGTAAAGAGAATCATTTGTGATTTATTTCTTTGGTGATAGGTTGTGTTGAAAATAAACGCAAATTCGGAGAATATAAAGCAAAAAAAAAAAAGTTGTACTATCAAAAAAAAAAACTCCAAGGAATTTCATCCCAGCTGGCATGCTGTTGACATTGATAAATTTCAAGTTTCGTACATACTTTATACCTAGCATATGCACACCCGTATCTTGAAGTGAGGGCATTTGTAGGCATAAAAAAAATTAATATTATTAATTAATTAAATTAAATATTTAATTAATTAATAATTTCCTAATAAGATTGGTTAGAAGGAATTAATCATCTATATTATCTCTAATTAAATTAAATTAATTAAAAATAAATCCTAGAGTGACTAATTCCCTTTGGAACTCTCATCACCTAGCATTATAAATAGAGAGCTCCTCTAGGGGGGAGAAAACACACAGAGAAGAGAAGTCTCAACCTCCTCAGAGAATTTGAAGCCTTCAAAATACCGGTCATTCTCCGAAGTCAGAAGCTATCAAGCCTTCTATTCAACCAAACTGTCGTAAAGCCAAGAGATCTACAAGAGGACAACAAGTCACAGACCGTCCTTTCAACGATCAACCAAGCCGCTACAAACTCAAGAGGAACCATAAGCCTTTGGCCATTTCTCCCAACAATCACTCATTCCAACTTCGTCGGAATTAAGCGTCAAGCCCTCGACAAGTTTATTTTAGGAGATCGAATCAGATGATTATTCTCTTGTGCAGAATTCAATACAGAGATTTGTACCCACATTCATATAAATAAAAAATTAAATTTCGTCACCAATTCGTGTTCTAAAATTTCTAGATGCAAAATTTGTGTATGCACTATGGTTGAAGCTAAGGCAAGTGTTGAAAGAGATTGGATGTAGTGCAAGGTTGTTATTCGAAAGGGGCTATGTCATTGTCACCTAAAATCTATTGGAAGGCAAATTTCAAAATCATTTAAAACAGTTATGCAAAGAAAATTTTCAGGTTCCTACAATCAAAGCAGTAAAGAGATGAGATTGTAGCATTCGTTATCCAAACTTCCCTCCTTGTTTACTAACTATCCTAAGACATAATTTTACGTGAATGATGGAAAGAAAACATGAATATTATGGAAGAAAAAGAAAGATACTATAAAAGAATAGTAAGCACTAAGACACTAGCCACTAAGCTTAAAATATAATTTCTTGGAAGTTTTTCTTCGTGTAGAAGTTTACATATAATAAATGGTAATCTCATTAAATATAGTACTTTTTTTATTTGCATTCACATATACTTTATGCACAAGTCTCTGGAAGCTTGCCTTTTTTAAAACGGCTCATTCTCCCCCAAAATTTCGAAGTATTTAATGAAACAATGATATCAGTATTTATGATAGGACAAAGGATTGTTTGTAAACTATTAATATGAATACAAGTGACATGTTCAGCTAACCACAAAGAAGGCCAGACTAATTGCAAGGAAAGGAGGGAAAGACACCATTGTCACCACTCAAGTTCTCTCGAATAACTGAAAGAGAAAGAAAAAGATGACAAGACTGCAACAACTAATTGGATTTAATAGCAGCCTCAGAAAATATAACATCTGATTATCAACCCTTTGAAGTGCCTGGCATTCTATGCAAGAACATAAAAGATTACAGACTGCAACAACCAGCTGAACTTAGAGAATCGAGAGTCAATAATGAAATAAAAAGTTGATGCATCAAGCATTAGAATCTAAGATTCAAGCTACGAAGGTATCACAGTTTCCAAGTGCTGAAACCAGATTATATGAATACTACAGAAAGGTTATGATATCTCCCTCAAATAGGAACACAGAAGAAAATTCACAAAGAGGAAATTCAGCAGCTATGGATGCATGGAGGGCTTAAGATGGCTAGACGTCAAGAAACGCAACTCAGTTTTCTCTATATATTTTTTAGAGATGTCCTGGTTTACAGTCAGGAAGGTGAATAATGAAGACGAAGAGTGGTTCTCAAAAGCATTTGAAGAATGGAAGGGAAGGTTTTGATTATAAGGGGACAGGAATCTCAAGTGTTGATTCTTGATCATGAAGCTGTAGGAGGGTTGGTAACTCACTGTGGATGGAACTCAACCCTGGAGAGCATCATCACTGCTAGAGTGCCAGTGGTCATGACCACTCAGTAATGAACAAATCTATAAAGAAAAGATCATTAGAGAGATTCTAAGGATACAGGTTGGAGTTGGAGCCCAAGAATGGTAGAGATGGAAGAAGATACATTATAAATAGCAACAACAGAAAATATAAAAGTCAGTGACTCACCTAATGGTTGGTGCCTCCAATGACATTGGAAACAGAGCCAGTGAATTGAAATGGGTGGCAAAGAGGGCAGTCAAAGAAGGGGGATCATCTCCAGAAGCTTGAGACTTACAAGGATACAAGCTGGAACCGAGAATGCCAAAACATTAATGTCCGTGAAGTGGGTGGTTGATGTTCACCAACACTCACATGCATAAGTTCTATCAAAATGCAGTAAAAAATGGAAAAGAAGTTACACAGCTAATTTTGAACTACTATGACTGAACAAGTGACACAAGGTATTAAAACAGAAAATACTGTTTGCATGGGCAACCCACTTAGTGATGAACAGATCAAATAGTTTTCTGACATCTCATTTTCGTCTTAGTTTAAGAATTGTGCACAGCAAAAAAAGCCCCTCAGATTAAATCCATGCCGAACCAAGATGTCAGGATAATTTCAGTTTCAAGGTGCATCAAACTGCAGTATCATTGACTACAAATCATGCCATTGCTCTCCATTCAAAATGCAGTAAAAAATGGAAAAGAAATTACACAGCAAATTTTGAACTGCTATGACTGAACAAGTGACACAAGGTATTAAAACAGAAAATACTGTTTGCATGGGCAACCCACTTAGTGATAAACAGATCAAATAGTTTTCTGACATCTCATTTTCGTCTTAGTTTAAGAATTGTGCACAGCACAAAAAGCCCCTCAGATTAAATCCATGCCAAACCAAGATGTCAGGATAATTTCAGTTTCAAGGTGCATCAAACTGCATTATCATTGACTACAAATCATGCCATTGCTCTTCATTCAACGTTCACACAGAGAACATTCACATATAAGATAATGCAGTGAAGGTACTTACGGGTCAAGCAAACTTAAGCTTCGTCCACTCTATCCCTTCGTTGGACTGGAAGCCACTAATGCTATAAGAACAGCTATCACAGCACAAGACACTGCCCTGAGAACAGAAATCATATGAGGTCATTTAATCCTCTCCATCTTATTCATATGCTTATCTGTAAATATACTGAGGAAATCCACAGTGAATGTAATTTATTGTTTGAGGTATACTGAATTGATAAGAAAGTTTAAATCACAATTTATTCAGAACATTTTGTTCTTAGCTGAAATCAGTATATCAGTTCATGTTTCCCTAAAAAATCACAGTAACCAAAGAGAAGAAAAGCTTACAGGCCAACAGATATAACAAGTGTCACAGCATCTTTAAACATTTTGGAGCAAAGAATCCCCTTGATATAGTACATAAAAGCCAGCACGTTGATAATAATGAAAACCTGCAGCAGGGAAAACAAAATCAGACCAAAGAGCAAGAAATAGTATCATAGGAACCAAGAATTTACAACAACAGGGGGAAGAAGAATAAACAGGAGTAGGGGGGAAGAAAAAGATGTGAGATATTTCGGTAATCTAAATAACACTCTGAGGAATTGGGGAAATCTTGACATTATTATTATATGCTAACTAGATTTCAAACACTTCACTCTTATATTTGTCACTTGTTCTACAGCCCACAAACACCTTCTTGAACCGTTAATGTCATTGGGCATTTAAGAAACAATAGTTGTTCATACAGCTACAACTCCTAAAGCGGAACAGTTTGATTAAGTTATTGACACCCATACCTAAAAATGGCAGGCTACAACTACTCGATATTCCAAGACAAATGAATTGCAACAAGAAAAACAAGAGAATACAAAAGGAAGCCGACAAGCAAGGAAAGATATAGGAAAAGCTCACCAAAAATGATGCAAAATGTTCAGATGTTATCACAGCATTAAACCCAACTACTGGCACCAAAGCAGCTAGCAATGCTTACCAAAACAAAGACTTACAATCAAATATATAAAGATGGTAGAAAACGGTGGTTTCTCATGCCTCCACGTTGTCTTTGCCATTTCTTCCAGCTTTGCCTCTCTGCCAAACTTTCTTTTATGTGAAAACAATCCTTTATCCCATAACCTTTTTTGCCTTTTCCTCAAATTTCCTTAGCAGCAGAGACTCTGCCAGTTTCTTTTTTATGTCAAAACCCTCATCTGCTTACTATGCGCGAGTACGCTCCCATGTCAGATCATTCGTACCCTATGAGAGTGGTATTGTCAGCCGATGTAATAAGCTTAGCTTTTTCTCCTTTTCGAATGATTGCCTCATTTTGTTTTTGAACATGGTTTCAATAGCTGTCGCTCCTCCTTCGATTTGCCCTTATCTTCGAACCCTTCCTTCCTCCTCTCGGATAACAATCCTGGGTTTCAAATCCTGACCATGCCACCCGTTTTAGTGCTTCTTTGGACTTTCACCCATCCCTCCCCTCCCCCAATACAGCGCACTTTCCAATGATACCTACGGTGAAACTCTTACCACGGCGTCCTCTGCATCGAGCCCCCCACACGCGCACCCATTTGCTTCCCATGCCCCTGTCTCGACTTTTCTGCCGCACCCAAATTAGAGACCAAAAAACGCCTTCCTCTCACAAAACTAGCCCATCCCTCACACCCCCTGTGGCGTCCCCGTTTCTCTGCAAGACTCCACCTCAGTGGTTCCGTAGGCCTTCTTAATCTATCCGTCTTGCAGGCCTTCTTCGCAAGCGCAACCCAACAGCAGCCAGCGAGCTTTCCCCGCTCTACTAGTAGGCTTCCCTGATCATATGCTTTTTATCTTCTTTTTTTCCTGGGTAATGTTTTCCGCCTCTGTCACTTGCCTCTACTACAAGAGATTAAAAAAAAAGGATCATGAGAGAAGGCAACATTCATGACTCTGCATTTTCAATAGGGTTGAACCAGCAAGATGCGAAACTGTAATCCAACGAAAGCACTAATCAAGCAATTTCAGCTCTGTTCTTGAAGTTGTTTTCTGTTTTGTCTAATTTTATACTAATTTTCCGGAACAACCATTTAGCCGTTATGAAACTTATTTTGTTTTATTCTATATTTGAATTGTGGGCTAGGGTTAGGAAAAGGGTAGGAGGGGAACAAGAAACTTTATTTTACTTTTCGTTGCATGGGCAAGGTTTAAAGAATAATAAAAGATAGAGAAGGATTGAGGATTTTTCTCTTCTCCCTAAATGTACCATTTTTAATTTACTCCAATTTCAGAGAAAATATTAGAAACGAAAAAAGAAATCTAAATACAATCCGTTTTTTACTTTTCACATCCATTTCCTTTGGATTTAAACGGTAACTCAAAGTAGGAAAAGTAAGTGAGCAAACTAATAATCATTATAATTATTTATGTTTATAGTTTATTTATCGTTTTTTTAGCATAAAAGGCAGGACGCATTTTAATTTTTGATGCCTTCATTTGAGTAGAATCTTTTTTTTATCTTCTTGATATGGGGTATATTAAACATATTAATTATTATATTTTTTAATAATTTAAATTCTTTTATATGCTTAATTTTTTAATTTGATTTATATTTTGTATTTTGTATTCCTGAATGAAGAAATAGAAGTAAAATAGATAAAAATTATAAATTTTGATCAAGTCACAAAACCAGAAGATGTGTTGGTGTAAGGCGTGGACACGTCTAAAGCAGTGACGAGAATTGCAACTCAAATATGTCAATTCAAGTCAAGTTTCATCACTTGTAGCTAGGACTGCAAACGAACCGAACACGAACGAACGATTGATGTTCATGTTCGTTCGTTTATTTTTTAGTGTTGTTCGTGTTCGTTTGTGTTCGTTAAGGTGTTCGTTCGTGTTCGTTCGTTTATTTTTTAATACTGTTCGTTTTCGTTCGTGAACATGTTCGCGAACATGTTCGTTTACGTGTTCGCGAACAAGCGTTCGCGAACATGTTCGTTTACGTGTTCGCGAACACGTTAAATATTAATACAAATTGAAAATTAAATATTAAATATTCAATATTCAATATTAAAAATCTTACATAAATATTAAATCCTACATAAACAATAATACAATTTGAAATCATCCAATTAAAATTCTTAAATATAACACAACGAAATTTAAGAATTAATACATTAAAAGTTCAAAAATTAATACTAAAAATTTTAAAGTATAAAATAAATAAAATATGCACCAAACACGACTTTAGTATTTTAGTATATATTATAATTATATAACATATAACTTATATAATTATATAATATAAGCAATTTTAATACTTTAATAAATTACAAACGAACAACAAACGAACACTAAACGAACAACAAACGAACATAACCGAACGAACAACAAATGACACTTTAAACGAACGAATAATAAACGAACATAAACGAGCTTCTTCGCGAACATAAACGAACGAACCACACCTCTGTTTATGTTCGTTCGTTTAATAAACGAACACAAAAAATGTTGTTCGTGTTCGTTTGTTAAGCTTAATAAACGAACATAAACAAACAATAATCGAACGATTCACGAACGGTTCACCGAACGTTATGTTCATTTACACCCCTACTTGTAGCTGAAATTGACTTAATCAGTCTAAAGATGGCAAGTGAAAAATTTTAATTATTAAGGGAGATATGACATGACTTTCTTTGGACATAAAGCAATTAATGGTCAAAAAAGGAAAGGAGTTGATTTTTAATCAAATTCAATCAAAGAAGTTTCCTTTAAAAAAAGATTCTGGGGTTAGGATATTTAGTATACATAGACTAAGAGAAGGGAAGGCTGGAGGCATTACAGAATACACAATTCAATTATTGTATTTTTCTTTAGGCAATTAAAGACTTCTTTGGTTTTTTTCTCTCAACTCTATGACTTGCTAAATTATTTAGTCCAGCCAAAGGATAATTAAAGATTTGAGTTCTTCAAGATTTTTGAGATTTAATTAGTTTTTTTTTATCTTGTTCTTTTATATCTTTACTATTTATATATCTTCTGTACTTGTTGAAATTATTGTTTTGATTGATTGTGCAATAGGGCTCATTATTCAATTGTCAAGATAATATATCACCAATTAGAAATCTGAATCCGTTTTTATTTAGAAATTCTAATATAAGTGGTAAATAACATTATTGATTATAGAGATTTTCAATTCTATATTATGGGGATATATAATTTAGTTTAAATGAACCTACATGTGTACTTGTTGGTTAGAATTTATAGTCTTTCTAGTTTTTAATACTGTTGGTAAATTAAATCTTAAGATCATATCTAAGATTGTTTAACCGGTAAGAGAAATAATTAAAAATCGTATCCTGATAATCAAAGAAGTAAGGAGGGACAGATTGTTAGGTCGTACCAATAACCATAACTAATTTGGTAAAAAATTAAGAGAATTCATCTTTGCATCAATGATCAATTCTGTAAACTCAATTCTAAAATTATTCCTACGGTTTTTCTTTTAATGTTCTACATAGTGATTTCTCTTTTCTACATTTTAATATATTAATTTTTCTTTTCATTTTCATTATAACAAATCCACAAACATATTGTCCTTTTAAATCTTTTGCAAAGAAATAAATCTAACCAATTTCTGTGGGAAACGACCTTACTCATCTATACTACAACTTTAATTTATTTTTGAGTAAGAATTTATATTGTTGGTCTCGACACCCACCAATTCTTAATATCTGAATCAAAATCATTTAAATGTTTATTAAGTAATGCAATTATAATTATTTTTATATGTTTATTACATGTTTATATTGTTAAACATATAATTTGATAAAAATAAATGTCATCTCACAGTATGGCACGTTGGATATATTTTTTGAGTTCATTTTTCCTTCCTTTTTACATATAAATTTTAAAGATTTTGATATCTATCTATATATATATATATATATATATATATATATATATATATATATATATATATAAATGTGTGCATAATATGAATTTTTATGTATACATACATATTTAAAATAAATAAAATGACTTTGTGCATGGCATATAATCACAAATTATAGATTAACGTAAAATCCCTATAAAGTAATTTTCTTAAATTAATAGTTCCTCTAAATTAATAAAAAAATCAAAATCTCAACTCGAGTCAATTATAAAATTTAATAAACTCTTTATCGTAATAATTAATAATATTATTTTAAAACTTAGTGTAAGATTTTAGTATCAATTAATGCATAAATCAATAATTTAATAAAAAAATACAAAATATATTACATAATATTCAAGTACAAGAAATTACTTTAAAATGTTAATTTGTAAAAGATTATCATATTTAAGATTTTTTATTTCAAGAATTAAAAAATATATTTGGAAGGAGATTTTTATGAAATTTAAAGTTATAAAAATATTAAAAAGGTTTAAAGAATGTGGAAGTTAAACGGATACACAAGTTTTTTGAAAACAATAAAATTCACAAAATAAAATCTTTTAAATTAATAAATTTTTTAAATTAATACTCGATAGATTTCAAGAGTAATTATTTAAAGGGATTCTATTGAATATGTCATTCAAGAGAAAAATGCAAAAATTAGACATTGGACTTGGAAAAGTTAAGATAAAAATCTTAGGCAGTTGGAATAACTGGTAAAATCAACCCCTTTCCTGAACATAGAATTGACTGTATAAAAATTTCTGTCTATTTGTGTAATGCTAGCTTTCGTGTTATGCACTTTATCCACTATTTCTCTCTCTCTCTCTCTATCTCTCTCTCTCTATATATATATATATATAGAGAGAGAGAGAGAGAGAGAGAGAGAGAGAGAGAGAGAGAGTTTGGATGCTGAATGGGAAGAAACATACAAGTGGAGAGGGAAGTGATAAACAACAGCACCTAAAAGGTATTTATGAAATAAATAGTTCACACACAACAATTTATGAAAGTTGAAACCCTGAAATATATCAGAGCTGTTAAAGATAGTGGACCAAGCAAGCAAGGTGTTAAACCACTTCTTCATATACTGTTTACTACTCAGCACAAACCAAAAGCACAAGGCAAACTAAAATTAACAAACACTGCAAAGAAAAGCAGGACAAAAAGAAGCAAATCTAGGAGTCATAAATATAGATATGAATTCCCCCAGAAGGTGGAATAAGGTCCAAATATCTCAAAAACAACCATTTACAACATGAGAAACCTGGAGAGGATTACAGCCGGCCTGTCATGTAGTTAACCTCCTCTGAAAGAAAACCTAAAGGAAATTAAAAATATAAGCCCCCAACATGATGGATCAAGATTTGCCTGAAATTTTATAGATTTTCTTCAGGAAGGCAGTGAAGCCTGCTATCATTAATAAGGTAGAATTTAAATACATAACGGTAACAAAAGTCCAATTCAATTCCTCACTAATTCTAAATTTTACTGCCCCGAAATTATCAGATTTCTGATAATTTCACCTCAGGAGTAAACAACATATCGACCTTATACAAAGCAACACCATCATAACATAATTGAAAGAAAAATAAATAATTAACCTTTCTATGCCCATAACAACACTTTTCTATTATTTTTCCTCGTACACCAATAGCACATATCAAAGCCTGACTTAGCAAACACAACCACCTCCACAACAAGTGCCTTCACCGCCACCACCACCATCACCTCCACCATCACCACCACCATCAGCGCCACATCCACCGCAGCCATATCCACCATTGCCAGCACAACTAGCTGACATGCCACTAACATCTTCTGCAGTAATGGTCACACCTTGATCAGCACCACCATCAGCGCCACATCCACTACGGCCATCTCCACCATTGCCAGCACAACCAGCAGACATGCCACTAACACCTAATGCAGTAATGGTCACACCTTGATCAGCACCACCCCCACCAATGCTGCGGTCTCCAGGGTTGTCACCAGTGCCTTTGCTTTTCTGGGTCATGTATTTGAAGCGGCAAATGACCAGGAAAAATGTTACAAGAGAAAGAAGAACGGAGATAACACATATGTCAACTGTGTCCATCTCTTACCGAAGAGTTCTCTCTTAGTTTCTTTTCCGCAAGCAATAAGATATGTGAAGGATTATAAGGTGAAGAAAGGAGTATATAAAATGGTCAGGTTCAAAGGATACTGACTGCATTGATGAGGCCAACCAAATGTTCTAGTATTAGAAACTTTGAGGGAACAGAGACAGCAGATTCTTTCTACGTCAAAAACTGTAAAACGACAAGCTTTAATCAAGGAAATGAATGTAATGGTTCTAAAAGAGTAGTTTGGAATGGTTTTGAGCCATCTCAAACGAGTGGGAAGAATTAAAAGATCTCTTCACCTACCTTCTCCGTGCATCAGCTCCTCTCTTCAAGACCAGGCAGCCCATCTCTTTTAATTTAAGAAGTCCATTGTCCATGTGCCCACTTCAATACAAGCTAGTCGAACTGCCTCCTTACCTACATTTTCTAGCTGTGAATGAGAACAAGACTTGGACCACCACCTAAGCCACCATCCCTCCGGGAGCGAAGCAAGCTTTCCAGTTATGACTCTCAACAAAAGTAGAGTTATTTGGGATCTCCTCTTTTATTAAAAATTTTCCATTGGATCCTTTTCAACTCAGCCATTAATCCATAATTATCAGCAAAGGTTTAGACATGTATACCATTTATGGTAGAAGGGATGAGGAAATAGAAAGAAATTCTCTGTATTGATATAAACCTTCAGGAAAACCGCTTGGTTGAAATTCTAGTAAACAATTATTTTGTTGTATACAAGGCAACAGACTAGGTGGATAAGAGAATTCAATAGAAAATACTGTAAAAAATCAGAATGTAGGATCATTTACAAGGGCATGACGACAAGTAAAACTGCTTATAATTTTAAACTCAAAAGTCTCAAACAGTAATCCACCCTTGTGAAGCTGAAAGGAAATTCAATTTACTCTACTCTGTGATACTTAACCACCAAAGTGCCCCAACAAATAACTAAATTCTTCTTGTTGTCTGCTGTGCTTTACATGTTTGAGCGCCATTAGCTTTTATTGAAAATAAAACTTCCTCCATAATACTCATTGTCATTATGCGACTCGTACATGTTTCACCTTCATCACTTGTCTACATCTGCTCTCTATACCATCTCTTATTCTTTTATGCAGCTCATCATCCATCAAATCGGCCTGTCCTACTGAAGTCAGAGCATCACAAACTAACTTATATGTATATTCTCTGGGAATAGATCCTCCTCCAATCAACTCAAAAAGAAAATCCTTGGCCTCCAACAACCTTCCTGCTTCACATAGTGCATGTATAATTGGAGTATAAGAACTATTTGTTGCTACCCCATGATTCATCTGTTGCATTCTCCGCATCATCTCAATGCCCTTATCAATCTCATTAACAGCACAATAGTACCTAATAAAAGAATTATACGTGACCCGGTTAGGAACACAATTCCTTTTATTCATATCTTCAAAAAGTTCCAAAGCCCTTTCAATCCGATGCGTCTTACAACAACCATCAATCAAACAGTTATAAGTGACAACATCAGGAATAAAACCCTTGAACAACATTTCACGAAACAGGTGATTCGCCTCATAAAGCCTCCTCCTAATGGCCTTTCTACACCCAGTTTGCATGCTAAATTTACAATAAGAACTTATCAAAATTGTGTAAGTATACACATCTGGGGGACATCTAAACCCCGGTAACTCCATTTGTTCCAACAAAAACCTTGCTTTATTAAAATTCCCAACTCTACAAAGAGCATGGATAATCATATTATAAGCAAAAACATCAGGTTTGCAATGAAACTGCTTCATTCTATAAAAACATGTCAATGCTTCATTAACTAACCCTTCTTCTCCTAGCACTTTGATCAAACAGGTGACAGTGGTAGTAGTAACAAGGCCCCCTTTTTCTCTCCAGCTCATTTCCTTGAGAAAATGCCAGAGACCCTTGAAGTTATTACCTTTAGCCAAAACAAAGGCCATTTCTTTACATGTTTTCTCATTATGGGCAAACCCAAAAAAGTTTTCTACCCAGAAAAAGAACTCCATTGCTTTATCTAATCCTAAAGCCACCCTGTTGGGGTTTCTATAAGCAGCAGGACCAAGGACAAGAGCATTGTGAAAATTTTTAAATCTTTCTTGTTTGAGGTTTCTTTGCTTTAAAGGAGCACGGTGGCGGAAACCTTTCTGGCGGCCAATGGAACGAGGGGATTGGAAGAAGAATTTTGGAACGGATCTTAAGATGTCTGAAACTGAATCAGTTGTCCAAGGATTTAAGGTTGTCGAAGAAGCGAGCTGGGTATCAAAGGGTCGGTTTTGGAGCATTATTGACATTACTTGGTATACCATGGCATTGTAGCTGCGTTGCAAAGGCTTTGTTTGAATCATCATCCGATTGGACTTCGCTCAGAGTTTTTGACTATTTTTTTCTCTTCTTTTAGGGGGCGTAGACTATTTTTCTCGCGCATCAGCAGAATAACATTAAGGGAGGTTTGATACGCTGAAAATTATTATTTTAGATTGTAATTTAGTTAGACGTAAAATAATTATAATATTTATTATCAAGAAAGTTAGATATATATAATTACTTTATATATAAAAGCTGTAAAGTGATTGCAGTTTAAATAAATTGTAATCACTTTACAATTTTGGTTGCAAAGTTAATTTTATTCAATTTTATCTCAATTATCTTTTTACCATAAATATTTTATTTGAATTTGTATGAATTATTATAACTTTCATAAATATTATAAATATTATATTGATGTCATGATAATTAAAAATTTACAATTGATACATTATTCAACCCCCATCTCTTACTTCTCGCAGTTTAATTACTTAAAAAAGTTAAATCATAAAATTCTATTTAATTTCTACTCCCCCGCATCCTATATTATTCTACCAAATTTACCGTTCAAACAACTTCACACGATTTATTTCATACAAACTCAAAACTTAATCTTAAATTCTTAATCTTTTTTTAAGTCTCTCCATATTTACATCAATTAAAGATAAAATCATAAATTTTTATTAAAATATTCATTTTAATTATTTATATGTTACATTTAATAGAATAAAAAAGAAAATTTTGAGAGATTTTAAGCTTTATTTGACAAAAATAAAAACATCTAATTTTGTCTGCAAGCGATACTCACCGAGATGTATTTTCGAAAACCAATTATGAGGTAAAAAAGTCTCACAAAAATATGCTTTTGTGAGGTTTTTATATCTCACGGAAGCATACTTCCCCCCAACATAAAATACTTTTGTTCTTACTCTCAACAACAATGAAATGATACTGATGTAATCTTCTTTACTGTCTTCTCCACGTGTATTGAAGATTTTACAAAAACAGTAAAGATCAAAGAGGCGCAGGGATCTGTCCCTGCACGCGCACTCCTATGCTTAAGTCAGAAAACTGTTTAAGCAGAGTTTTAGTAAACAAAATAGAGATTATGGTTTTTCTAATCATACCTGGGGGTATTTATAGATATCTCTGAGTTGCTTTGATAAGCTCAGGACTCATATTTGTATGGGCCCCAAAATTTTATTATTTTCGACCTTTTGTATTCTGAAGCCCAAGCGCGTGACTGGGCTGGGGGTAAATTACCTCTATCAATTGCTCCCCACTCTTTCATAGGGAATTTTCCTATGTAAGAGTATAATAGGAGGATTATGTCTTTCTAGAATAGTTATTAAGGACGAAAACGTTTTATTTGTGAGAGAGTTTTAAGCTCCGGTAAAGACGCCACGTTTCAGCTATCTCTGTCGCGACTATATAAAGGTAAGGTGTTGTGCGAATAACTTAAGAAGCTGCTATATTTTGTTGCAAACTAACCGCAACTCTCTCGCATACTCTGTCGCCACTCTCCCACAAATCTCTCGCAAAGCGCTGTCGCACCTTAGTAAACTCTGTCGTAACCCTTACATACTCTGTCGCCACTCATGTTATATTAACATACAACTTTGTCGCCACATTAGACTCTGTCGCCACTCACGTTATATCAATATACTACTCTGTCGCTACATTGGACTCTGTCGATACATTGGACTCTGTCGCACATTAGACTCTGTCGCCATACTAGAGTCTGTCACCGTACTAGTCTGTCTCCATACTAGAATCTGTCGCCACACTAGACTCTGTTGCCACTCACATTATATCAATATATTACTCTGTCGCTACATTGGACTCTATCGCTACATTGGACTTTGTTGCACATTGGACTCTGTCGCCATACTAGAGTCTGTCGTCATACTAGTCTGTCGCCATACTAGAGTTTGTCGCCACACTAGACTTTGTTGCCACCCTAAATCTTTCCTCCAGTTTTACCCGTCAGTTTTAGGTTTGTTTCTTTCTCATTTCTAACCCTAGAATGGCTGGTCCTGGTGTAGGAAAACATTTGGAGTTAAGACCTAGATCGACTTTGACTGAGTTTGATCTCCAAGATATTATGCATAGGTACCCATTACCCGAAGGGTATTTTTATAGGCTCCCTACTCCGGAAGAGAGAAGTATACGTAGTGTAGCAAGTGGAGTAGCTATTTTTAGGATATCTGTAGAACTAGGTTTTCGTTTCCCAATTTCTGATTTTGGGATTTTTTTTTTGAGGGAATAAGGGATCGCCCCTAACCAGTTACATCATCATAGTTGGATGCAATTAATTGGCTTTGACGTACATTGCCACATGAGGGATGTTCTTCCTTCTCTACCTTTGTTCTATACTTTCTTCAAGCTTCGGGGTAGTTCTGGCTTAATCTCGTATTCTCTTCAAAGAGTGTTCGAACCCGATTTTGAAAATAGGTTATTTGATAAACTCCCCAACAAATTCCACAGGTTCGAATCAGAATGGCTTGTAGTAGAAGTGCCTGAAGGTCTTAACTTCCCTACTAGATGGGGAGCTAAGCATAGTATCCCCAAAGGCCCTCGTATTACTACTTTGTGGAAACAATTGTCTTCAACTATCAACCAGTTATTAGTTGATAGACCAATCAACCTCTACGACTTTTTATCATCTGAAAATTTGGCCTCTGCTGGTTGGGGCATAGGAAGCGGTAATGTCATCGATCTTTCTATTCCTCTTGAACCGAATCCTAGAGATAGGGAGTCTAGCCCCGAAGGTGACCCTTTAGAAGATGTGGGTGATTGAGATGAATTTGGTTCCACTTTTATGGTTCTCCCCGACGATGAAGCATTAGAAATCATCAATCCTTCTATTCCTCTTGAACCGAATCCTAGAGATAGGGAGTCTAGCCATGAAGGTGACCCTTTAGAAGATGTGGGTGATTGAGATGAATTTGGTTCTACTTTTATGGTTCTCCCCGATGATGAAGCATTAGAAATAGATTCCCTTCAGGAGTTTCTTAACTCTCCTGAAAGTACCCCTTTATGCTTTATAATTCATTATCACTTGTTTGTGTAACAATTTTAACAACTTCGTGGGTTCTTGTTTAGCAGAAATGAGCAGCGTTAGGCGTGCTTTGGTCCGTCGAAGGGGGTAAGAAGGTTCATCCAGCGAACCTGCTGAGAAGAGACCCCGTTCCACTGTGGTCGTTTCTGGAGAGGTATCTCGAGCTCAGACTCCTCCTCTTAGGCAAACAACCCCTCCTCTAGCTTCGACTCAGCAACCTGAAAGGGAATCAAGAGACCTTTCCCGAGGTAAAAGGAGGGTTTCTTCGCATTCCAGGAGATCCTCCGGCTCCTCGGATCAACCTCAGTCGGGAGATCGAGCTAAATGTAATGTGACCTCGCCTCATCGGAAGAACCGAAGGCACCTGTATGTGGAGTCCACATGGCAAACAGGCCTATCATTCCTAAGATAGATCCTGTTGATACGAGGTCATATCAAGTGGATGGGGGCTATAAGATGAAGGGAGCGAAATTTTGAGTCTACCCGGGAGTGCTAGATAATGACACTTTAGAGACGCCCGGGGTAGTATCTCAATTAGGCTGGGCCACCATCCTTCCCAGGGACAAGAATCGATTATTCAAAATTTTTCGGAAGGAGAGGATGTTGCTGATGTGGAAGCTGTTAGGGTAATTTATAGACTTTCTTTTATTTTATTCTCTTTATTTTATTTTCAGTCTGAATTTTTGTGTTTCTTTTCAGCTTGCTCAGAGGACCATAGTCAATAATGCTCGGTATCGAGCTTACTGTGATCGAACTGAAAAGGAAATCCAGGCATTAAGGGATAGCAATATGGAATTGAGGAATGCCAATAATCAATTATTTGGGCTGCCAGGGGTAGTGCGAGATCTGGAGGAGCAACTTTCAAAGGTGCTTCAGGACTTGACTCTCGCGAAGGGGGATCTTACTGTTGAGACTGCTAGATCTAGCAAACTTAAGGACGATCTTCAGCAGAAACAAACAGAGCTAGATAATATGCAGTCTAAGTATGATTTCCTAGCAGATCGCAATCAACAACTAGAACAGTACATTGCTGAATTGGAGAGTCGAGCCACTCCTTCCCTAAATCAGGTTGAGATCGATAGTATCCAGGCTGAAGCTGTGAAGGAGTATAGACTTTCTAAAGACGGCTTGAGGCAGAAGGAAGATTTCTCGATGCCATATGTGAAGTATAGTTTCTACCTTGCCCGGTCTTGGTTGGAAAAGCATAGGGAAGGTGAGGAGTTCCCTGAGCTTCTATATACACCTGAAGCGATGTTATTTGAAACCCCTGATTTGACCAAGTATGAACCTGATGCTGAGCCTGCTGACGAGGTCCTGAAGAAGGCTGCACTGGATGATCTTGCGAACCTGGCCGGTCCTTGGGAGCTTGTGAGTCCAGATAATGTTCTCTCGAACCCATTGGTGCCCTTGATGACCTGGATGGAGAAGATCTATCACTTCCTGGTCACCAGCCCCTAGAACGCGAGGGTCCGACGGCGCCTGATCCTCAGCCACCAGATCGTGCAGATTGATTTATTTATTTTTTTGAATATTTTGTCATTTGAACTTATTCATACTCTTGAATTTATTCTCGCTTGTAAAGATTTTCTTGAATTTATAAATAAAGTTTATTGCTTCATATTGCTTATGAAACGTTGTTTATTTAACTTTTGCTAGTATCACTTATCTGTATACTTGTTTTACTCGTATGTTTATTTATCCGTGTATACTCCCCAATTCTTGATAGAAAGACATACTTTTAGAAAGAATTACATATGTAAACATACCTTTTTTCTGATGCCTGACCATCGTGATGCAAGTGCGTTTTCGGTTCTTACGGCTAATACGTTTTCATCGCCTGACCACAGTGACGCTATTGCACCTCAGGCTCTTACGGCTTCTTTATGCCTGGCCACGGTGACACTATTGCGCCTCAGGCTCTTACGGCTTTTTCGTCTACAACGCCTGGCCACAGTGACGCTATTGCACCTCAGGCTCTTACAGCTCGTCTGTCTTTTTACGCCTGGCCACAGTGACACTATTGCGCCTCAGGCTCTTACGGCTCGTCTGTCTTTTTACGCCTAGCTACAGTGACGCTATTGCGCCTCAGGCTCTTACAGCTCGTCTGTCTTTTTACGCCTGGCTACAGTGATGCTATTGCGCCTCAGGCTCTTACGGCTCATCTGTCTTTTTACTCCAGTGACGCTATTGCGCCTCAGGCTCTTACGGCTCGTCTGTCTTTTTACGCCTGGCCACAGTGACGCTATTACACCTCAGGCTCTTACGGCTCGTCTGTCTTTTTACACCTGGCCACAGTGACGCTATTGCGCCTCAGGCTCTTATGGCTCGTCTATCTTTTTACGCCTGGCCACAGTGACGCTATTACTCCTCAGGCTCTTACGGCTCGTCTGTCTTTTTACGCCTGGCCACAGTGACGTTATTACGCCTCAAGCTCTTACAGCTCGTTTGTCTTTTTACTCCTGGCAACAATGACGCTATTGGGCCTCAGGCTCTTATGGCTTACCTGTTTTCTGTCACAAGATTTATATTCATAAAAGTCGAAGATATAATAGAGAAATAATTTGTATAATGATCAGATAATAGTATCTTGTGACAGTGTAAACAAATAATAATGCGAGAATATAAGAATCAAGAAAGAAGACATAATAGTTAATTCAAATACAATTTCAAATGATTTGAGTTTCATGTTTTTCCTATTTTCTTCCCTTGCAGAGTTTCTAGGATGCAGGTGTTGGGCCAAATCCTTCGTTTGATTCGATATGGACCTTCCCATTTGGCTCTGAACTTCCCGTCTTCCCTCAAGGCATTGGTGATGTGTGACTTCCTAAGCACCAAATCTCCCTCGGACATCGCTCTATCTTTTACCCGACTGTTGTAGTAGTTGGTCACCCTTTGATGGTAGGATGCCATTCGGATAGCTACAGCCTCTCTATGCTCATCAAGTAGGTCCAGGTTTTTCTTTAGCCCTTGTGAATTCTTTTCTTCCACTAAAGGCACTACCCTAGATGACAGTGCTTCAATTTCCATGGGAATCAATGCTTCAGTGCCGTATACAAGGCTAAACGGCGTTTCTCCAGTTGATACTCGACTAGTAGTACGATATGCCCATAAGACACTAGGCAACTCGTCCACCCATGCTCCCTTAGCTTTGTCCAGTCTGGTCTTCAACCCACGAAGGATGGTTCGATTGCTGACTTCGGCCTGCCCATTAGCTTGAGGATATGATACAGAAGAAATCCTTAGCTGAATGTCAAGGCACTTAAAGAATTCACGGAAGGCGTCACAATCAAACTGCTTTCCGTGGTCAACATTTAAGATAAGTGGGATCCCAAACCGGCAGATAATATCTTTCCACACCATTGCTTCAACTTTCTTCTCTGTGATTGTAGCTAAAGGTTCTGCCTCAATCCACTTTATAAGGTAATCGATAGCAACCAATAGAAACTTTCTTTGACCCGTAGCTGATGGGAAAGGCCCTAGAATGTCTAATCCCCATTGTGCAAAATGAGTTGATTGTACCGTACTCTGGAATGGAGCTACTGGGGCCGTTGTTATCGGTGCAAACCTTTGGCACTTGTCATACCTGCGGGCTCTATCCATCGCATCTTTTTTCAACGTCAACCAATAGAATCCCGATCGTAATATCTTAGCGGCAAGGGCTCTAGCTCCCAAGTGCTGACCACAAATACCTTCATGTACCTCAGCTAGGACATAGTTTGCTTGCTCTGGTCCCAGGCACTTTAACAAAGGCAATGAATACCCCATTTTGTACAGTTCCCCGTTTATCAATGTGAACTTTACCCCTTGTATCTTTAAACAACAAGCCTCTTCCTTATCTTGTGGGAGCGTACCTTCAGTGAGATACTGTTTGAATGGGGTTCTCCAATCATCCTCCACTTCAATGCCACATACTTCGACTTCTTCAATGCTAGGTTGTTCAAGTCTCTCCACCTTCACCATTCTTCCTTCGGTCTCATTAGAGGAAGCTAATTTAGACAATGAATCTGCGTATGTGCTTTCAGACCGATTAATTTGTATCAACTGAAAGTTTTCGAAAGTTTGATCCAGAGATTGAACTTTCTTTAGATAAGGGATCAGCATTGGCTCTCGGATCTCATATTGCCCATTGAACTGGTTTACCACCAATTAAGAATCACTATGCGCCACTAGGTGGTGAACTTGCAACTTCTCTGCCAGCTTCATTTCAGTAACCAGAGCCTCATACTCTGCTATATTGTTTGAACTATGGAACCCAAATTGCAAAGAGTATTCTAAAGATCTCCATTCTGGAGATATCAAGACTATACCGGCCCCACTACCATTTGCACTTGATGCTCCGTCAACATACAGTAACCACAGCTGAGTTTCTTTTTCAATGTTGTCCTTTGGGCTAGTACATTCTACTATAAAATTTGTTAAAGCTTGGCCTTTGATAGCCTGCCTGGGCTGAAACGTGATATTATACTCTCCAAGTTCCACTGCCCATTTCACCAATTTCCCTAAATGTTCAGGCTTCTGAAGGATTTGCCTTAATGGTTGGTCCTTCAGGACAGAAATGGAGTGTGCCTGAAAATAAGGACGTAATTTGCGAGAGGCCATCACAAGGGCCAATGCTAGCTTTTCGACTAGCGGATAATGGGTCTCTGTGTCACGACCGTTATCGCTGACCTTTTTCCTTTTTATTCTCAAGATTTGGTTGGGCTTTGAGTCGATGTTACTCATTTCTATTCAATCATATGTATCAAATATTAAATATAATTGTACATCTATTTATATAATCGTTCTTTTTTATACGTTACATCCCCAGTAATTTATACAATACATGTCTGTGCGTTTTAGTGTTCAGATACAAAATATGTGTATATATATATACCTTTTCGCAGCAAAAAGAGCTGTACTTCCAAAAGAACTAGCAGGGATGACCGCAAGATGCTCTAATGAGCCTTATCTGTGGAGTTAAAAAAAAAAGGGTGAGCTAATGCGCTCAGTAAGGAAAACATGACAGCAGGTAGATAACTATACTATCTACATGCTTATAATGCATGCTTAATATCATCACAAGGCAAATGCATTTTTATAAACCATAGCAATCTATTCAAAAATCATTAATTCGATAGAAAGCTTTTGTTTTCACTTTAACCACATTTCAAATCATCACATTTCTCTCTGTTTTCATTTTCGAATTTAGTACTCCTCTGGTGCTGGTAATAAGTGATTCCATCATAATCACAAATTATAGTTTTTAAACCATTTGAGATCATTTTGAGATCAATTTGAAATCAATTTAAGATCGATTTGAGACTAGGTAGGGATATGTAATCATCTGTGGACATATGGCCATAGTCAGTGACCCCAAGCAATCGCTAGCTAGGCGTGCAAGGGTGTCAGTCGCCTAGGGAGGTGGGTCAATCCAACCCATTAGCTCATCTCTACTCTATCATCTGTCCGAAGACGCCAACACGGTACAAGGTACTCCATGTATCATCTCACGGTACAACGTACTCCGTGGACAATCACAAGGTACAACGTACTCCGTGGACCCTGTCCATACACCCTACGCCATGGACTATATCAATATACTGTATGCTCGAGGCTACCTGAGAGTAGGCAGGCTTTTACGACCTCGGCATTAATCATCAACCATAACCTTGTCTCATAAACCAGTGTGAGCAAGTCAGTGTGACACACAGTCGACACGAGGGCTTTAGCACAGTTTTATCATCAATAACATTTAAAATTTCGTGCAAGCATAATCGTGTAACCCGTTAGTTAACACGCAATTCCAACACGTTTTATTTCATTCGCAAATCTGATAGATGGCTCTATTTTCATTGAAAATAACTCAAAATCAGAGTTCAGTATAAATAGCATGCTGTCATGATGCAATTCATGTAAACAATAGCCAATCTATCCATATACTTGCTAAAAATCAGAGTTTTATAGTGAAAAATATCAAAATATGCAATTCATGAAATTTTTCAAATCTTGCATTCCCGATGCTCAACGGTATGCATTTCCTTATAACAAGGGTAATATCGTAATTTATTTATCACTAGGCTCTTTCCTAGATTTTTAGTCTCTATATATTTCATACTATTTATTCTTATACAGGGATTTATTAAAATACGCACAGCTATCTCTATAGCAATCATAAATCCCTTACCTGGAATCTGAGTCGATTCCGCTTTTATCTTTCCAATTTCTATTCACTCGCTCGTTCTCGGCTCCAATATGCCTTCAGGAGTCGAGTTTCTATGATAGTGCGTAAATCGAGACTCGATCGAATTTACTTTCGTCGCGCTACACATTTATATATTTAAACCGGTTCAATTTCGGTCAAATATAAATTCAAATAATTTTTTTTTATTTAAATCGATCAATTTCGACTACTTACCGGCTTTTCCTTAAACCCGGGGCATCACCGAATTTTTTCCTTTTTTTTTTATTTTTTTTTCCCTTGGCTGAACCGATTCGGACCGGTTCAGACCGCTTTTCACTGAACCGGTCCGAACCGGTTCAGTGGCCAAATCGCCGTTCGGACCCTTTCCCAGTCGGTTCCTCGCCGGCTTCCACTCCCAGAAGGTCCGCCGAGGTTCGCGATGCGTGGATCTGGTAGTGTCCGACGCAAGGCTCGCCGGAAAGTGGCCGGTCCGGCCCTTTCTTCCTTCGGTTTCGTCGGCGTCTCTTCCTCTTCGCCGATCGGCGTTTTTGGGCTGCCGACGGTGGCGATCCTGGTGTCCTCTGGCCGGTGGCGAGTTGCTCTTCCTTTTCCCGACCTCCGATCACCTCCTTTCTCTCTCTTCTCTCGCCGGCGATGATGGTTTTGGGGGGCTTCGGTTTCGCTTCGTTTTCTTTCCCTTTCTCTTTTCGTTTCAGTTCTGTTTCTTTTTTTTTTTTTCAATTCCGTTTTTTTTTAATATATATATTATTATATTATATTATATTATATTATAATATAATATAATATTTTAATATAATATAATATAATATAATATATTATATTTTAATACATAGATTTAAAATATCTATTATATAATATTATTATAATAATAACACAATAATAATCATCCCATATTATTTATATTATTATTATAAAAATATTATTAACATGCATTATATATATAGTGATTTTCAAATGCACATGTATATATTCAGACACCCAAATTTTATTTTATTTGTTTATTGTTTTTTTTGACATATTTTTCCATATTCCCGAAAAATTTACAAAATGAAAAATTTCGGGTCTTACATTCCTCCCCTCCTTAAGAAATTTAGTCCTCCAAATTAAAACCAAACTATCACTCAAAAAGCTGCGGATACCTATCGCGCATCAGGCTCTCCAATTCCCACGTAGCTTCCTCCGAAGTGTGGTACTGCCAGAGAACCTTAACTAGAGGGATTGTCTTGGACCGCAGTATTTTCTCCTTTCTGTCCAGTATTCGAATCGGCTTCTCCACATAGGACATATCCTCTTTGAGCTCCAATGGCCCATACCGAATCACATGTGCCGGATCCGGATGATACTTTCGAAGCATAGAGACATGGAAGACATTATGGATGCCTGCTAGCTTAGGTGGCAAAGCTAGCCTGTAGGCCTTATCTCCCACTCGATCCAGTATCTCAAATGGGCCAATATATCTGGGACTCAGTTTTCCTCTCTTCCCGAATCTCATAATCCCTTTGGAGGGAGAAACCTTTAGGAATACTGATTCACCCACGGTGAATTCTAAAGGTCTCCTTCTCGTGTCTGCATAACTTTTCTGTCTACTCTGAGCTGTCCTCAACCTTTCACATATTAACTGGACATCTTCAGAGGCTTGTTTCACCAAGTCGGGAGCAAATATCTTTCGATCACCCACTTCTTCCCAACTGATAGGAGAACGACACCTACGACCATATAATGCTTCATACGGTGCCATTCCAATACTCGAGTGATAACTATTATTATAGGCGAATTCGGCTAATGGCAAATGATCATCCCAGGAGCCTTTAAAGTCCATCACACACGCTCTCAACATATCCTCTAGAGTCTGAATGGTTCTCTCTGACTGACCATCTGTCTGAGGATGAAAAGCGGTGCTAAAGCTCAATTGGGTTCCCATAGCTTCCTGAAAATGTTCCCAAAAGTGGGAAGAAAAGCGAGAATCTCTATCTGATACAATGCTCACTGGAACACCATGTAGCCTCACAATCTCCCGTACATATAAATCCGCCAATGCACTCAAAGTATCTGTAGCTTTCATAGCTAAGAAGTGAGCTGACTTCGTCAATCTATCCACAATCACCCAAATGCCATCATGGTTCCGTCTGGTCCTCGGTAAACCCATTATGAAATCCATGGTGACATGCTCCCATTTCCATGTCGGTATAGGTAGAGGCTGCAATAACCCTGCCGGTTTCTGATGCTCTACCTTCACCTGTTGACATACAAGACATCTCGCCACAAAATCCGCCACATCTCTCTTCATACCCGACCACCAATACACTTTTCGAAGATTCTGATACATCTTATTACTCCCCGGATGTAATGTATACCGCGATGAATGAGCTTCTGTCAATATCAATCTTATCAACTGTGGATCCTTAGGAACACATATTCTGCCTCTGAACCTTAGCAAGCCATCATCACTCACTATGAACTCAGTCACTGTCCCTTTCTGAATCTGCTGTACAATATCGACACACTGCCGATCATCATACTGAGCCTGGCGAATCCGGTCTATCAACTCCAGTTCTAACCTCAGGCTAGCTATCATATAACCACTATCAGCGTCAGAAGGGGTCACATTAATAGTGAGGTTTGCAAACTGTTCTAGCAGCTCGTGTTCCCTGACCATCATATAAGATATCATCCCGAGGCTCTTTCGGCTCAATGCATCAGCCACTATATTAGCCTTTCCCGGGTGATACAATATTTCACAATCATAATCCTTCAGAAGCTCTAACCATCTCCGTTGCCTCATATTTAATTCTTTCTGTGAAAACAAATATTTGAGGCTTTTGTGATCAGTGAATATCTGAAATTTCTTACCGTATAAATAGTGGCGCCATATTTTCAATGCAAATACCACGGCTGCCAACTCTAAATCGTGGGTTGGATAGTTCTTCTCATGGTCCTTGAGCTGTCGGGATCCATAAGCAACTACCTTCCCATTCTGCATCAATACGCAGCCCAGTCCTTGATGAGAGGCATCTGTATACACAACAAAACCTCCTGAGCTGGTAGGTATGGTGAGAATCGGTGCGGTGGTCAAGCGATGTTTCAATTCCATGAAACTCTTTTCACATTTATCATCCCACTCAAATGCAACATTCTTCCGAGTGAGACGAGTCAATGGAGCAGCTAGTCTCGAGAAACCCTCGACAAATCGTCGGTAATATCCTGCCAAACCCAAAAAACTTCGGATCTCAGTAACTGTCCTGGGTCGTTCCCATTCAACTACAGCTTCAATCTTGGACGGATCCACTGACACCCCGTCTTTCGATACCACATGACCCAGAAAAGAAATTTGTTTTAGCCAGAAATCACATTTACCGAGCTTAGCATACAACTGTTTCTCCCGGAGAGTCTGTAAGACTGTCCTTAAGTGTTGTTCATGTTCCTCTCTGGATTTCGAATATATTAGTATGTCATCGATAAAGACGATCACAAACCTGTCCAGGTATGGCTTGAATACATCATTCATTAAAGCCATAAAAGCTGCAGGAGCATTCGTTAACCCGAATGGCATCACTAGGAACTCATAATGACCATAACGAGTACGAAACGCTGTCTTGGATACATCTCCACTCCGAATTCTCAACTGATGATATCCAGACCTCAGATCAATCTTAGAAAAGACCTGTGCTCCCTGAAGCTGATCCAATAGATCATCAATACGTGGAAGGGGATATTTGTTCTTGATGGTAGCTTTATTCAACAACCGATAGTCAATACATAGTCGGAGGCTTCCATCCTTCTTTTTCACAAACAAGACTGGAGCTCCCCAGGGTGAGACGCTCGGTCTAATGAATCCCTTATCCAACAGTTCTTGCAATTGTTTCTTCAACTCCTCTAACTCAACTGGAGCCATACGGTACGGTGGTTTAGATATCGGCTCTGTACCAGGCGCCAAATCAATATAAAATTCCATCTCTCTATCTGGTGGTAACCCTGGTAACTCATCCGGAAAGACATCTGAAAATTCCCTAACTACGGGGATGTCGACCAATTCCAGGTTTGCCTTATCTATGTCAACCACGTACGCAATAAAACCTTCAAAATATTATTCATAAAATTAGTACATTAATTCACTCATTTTATTATAATAATTGCATTCTTTCATTTATTCTCAGAAAATTTTACAATCGATTTCTCAGTTTCCTTTACCTGAGAAAACATTATAGTCTTAGAATAACAATCTAAGACAACATGATTTGCAGCTAACCAATCCATTCCTAATATCACATCAAAATCATACATATTTAACAAGATAAGATCGGCTGTCATACTCTTATCTCCTATTCTTAACTTACAACCCTTACATACTTGTTCGGCTAATTGGCTAACCCTCATTGGTGTGCTAATTAGCAATCTTCTATCTAAGTATGTAGGTTTCACACACTCTGCTAATTTAGATACACATGAAGGTGATATGAATGAATGCGTAGCACCAGGATCAAATAAGGCAAAGGCTTCCAAATCAAAAATCAGAATTGTACCTTTAATTACTTCTGTGGAAGCATCTGCTGTCCCCTGGTCTAATGCATATACTCGGCCCTGGCCAACAGCTTGCTTTCCCTTCTCTTCTGCTGTGGCTCTCCTCCTCTGAGTAGGGGTAACTGTAGGAACTCTCTCCGGCTCCTTGCCCTTCTGTGGGGCTATCTCTACTGACTCCGGGCAATCTCTCATAAAGTGTCCTACTTTACCACATCTATGACACGGTTTATTTGCAAAGAAACAGGGCCTGTTACCATGGTATCTCCCACAAATCGTGCATTGATCAGTAGTAGGCCGGGGTCCACCAATCACGATACCCCTGGCTGGTGCTGTGGTCGGATACACAGGTGGCTTAGCAGCTCTACTCTGTAACTCATCGGTGCCTCTGAAACGCTTCCCAACAGGCTTCCTACTGTCCCTGACACCTCTATCATCTCCAAATCTTTTCTTGTCTTTATCTATGCTTTTGTTCACTTTCCCGAACTCAGAAACGTGGAACTCATAATCCTGTTCGCAAAGTTGGGCCCGTTTGACAACTTCAGAATAAGTCGTAATATCGAACGGGGCCAATTTAGCTCTGATGGAAGGTCTCAATCCATCCATAAACTTGCGAACCTTCTTCATTGTATTACTCATTGTATCTGAATCATATCTGCCCAGAGAAATGAATCTCGACTCATATTCATCCACTGATCGGGTCCCCTGAGTCAGATTCCAGAATTCCATCTGTAGTCTCCTCTGAGCTGTATCCGGAATATACTGTCTCCGAAACTCATCTAGAAAAATCTCCCATGATATCACTACATGCTGATCCCTCAATATCGGTCTGGTGGATTTCCACCAGTGCTCTGCCTCACCCTTAAGTACGAATGCGGCAAATGCTACTCTCTCTGTAGCTGAACATTGGAAAAACTCAAACAGTTTCTCCATCTCATTGATCCAGTCCTCAGCCACTACCGGATCCTTTATTCCGCTGAAAGACGGAGGCTTAAAATCTTGAAACTGCCTCAACCTATCCAGCTCACAATCATACCCCATATCATTATATCTATCTGGCTGTGGGGCTACTGGAGGAGGTACATGCTGAACAGGAGGGTTCTGTAGGGGTTCAACTCTATGTGGTGCAGGTGCAGGTTGCGCAGGTACAGGGGTCTCAGGTGTTGCTACGGGAGTAGCAGGTGCAGTCTGTCCTGCGGTACCCTGATCTCTATCATATCTAGCCATAACCTGCCCCAACAATGACATCACTGTGTCCATATTCCGCTCTAATCTAGCAAAACGAGCATCAGAACTCTCTGATGGTTCCTGAGAAGTATGCTCAGATGAAGATCTACTACGTCTCTCGGACCTATCTCTGTGTCCTCGAGATCGTGAACTCTCTCCTTTAGTGCGGTGTCTATCAGACATTCTGATAATATCCTGCGTTCATAACCCAAATTTCAGTAAATTCACAGCTCAATATACACACGTGTATCTAAACAACGCACAATAACATTGGGGGATGTAAACTTTTCTAATTATTAACACCGACTCAAATCAGACCAACTCGGCTCTGATACCACTTCTGTCACGACCGTTATCGCTGACCTTTTTCCTTTTTATTCTCAAGATTTGGTTGGGCTTTGAGTCGATGTTACTCATTTCTATTCAATCATATGTATCAAATATTAAATATAATTGTACATCTATTTATATAATCGTTCTTTTTTATACGTTACATCCCCAGTAATTTATACAATACATGTCTGTGCGTTTTAGTGTTCAGATACAAAATATGTGTATATATATATACCTTTTCGCAGCAAAAAGAGCTGTACTTCCAAAAGAACTAGCAGGGATGACCGCAAGATGCTCTAATGAGCCTTATCTGTGGAGTTAAAAAAAAAAGGGTGAGCTAATGCGCTCAGTAAGGAAAACATGACAGCAGGTAGATAACTATACTATCTACATGCTTATAATGCATGCTTAATATCATCACAAGGCAAATGCATTTTTATAAACCATAGCAATCTATTCAAAAATCATTAATTCGATAGAAAGCTTTTGTTTTCACTTTAACCACATTTCAAATCATCACATTTCTCTCTGTTTTCATTTTCGAATTTAGTACTCCTCTGGTGCTGGTAATAAGTGATTCCATCATAATCACAAATTATAGTTTTTAAACCATTTGAGATCATTTTGAGATCAATTTGAAATCAATTTAAGATCGATTTGAGACTAGGTAGGGATATGTAATCATCTGTGGACATATGGCCATAGTCAGTGACCCCAAGCAATCGCTAGCTAGGCGTGCAAGGGTGTCAGTCGCCTAGGGAGGTGGGTCAATCCAACCCATCAGCTCATCTCTACTCTATCATCTGTCCGAAGACGCCAACACGGTACAAGGTACTCCATGTATCATCTCACGGTACAACGTACTCCGTGGACAATCACACGGTACAACGTACTCCGTGGACCCTGTCCATACACCCTACGCCATGGACTATATCAATATACTGTATGCTCGAGGCTACCTGAGAGTAGGCAGGCTTTTACGACCTCGGCATTAATCATCAACCATAACCTTGTCTCATAAACCAGTGCGAGCAAGTCAGTGTGACACACAGTCGACACGAGGGCTTTAGCACAGTTTTATCATCAATAACATTTAAAATTTCGTGCAAGCATAATCGTGTAACCCGTTAGTTAACACGCAATTCCAACACGTTTTATTTCATTCGCAAATCTGATAGATGGCTCTATTTTCATTGAAAATAACTCAAAATCAGAGTTCAGTATAAATAGCATGCTGTCATGATGCAATTCATGTAAACAATAGCCAATCTATCCATATACTTGCTAAAAATCAGAGTTTTATAGTGAAAAATATCAAAATATGCAATTCATGAAATTTTTCAAATCTTGCATTCCCGATGCTCAACGGTATGCATTTCCTTATAACAAGGGTAATATCGTAATTTATTTATCACTAGGCTCTTTCCTAGATTTTTAGTCTCTATATATTTCATACTATTTATTCTTATACAGGGATTTATTAAAATACGCACAGCTATCTCTATAGCAATCATAAATCCCTTACCTGGAATCTGAGTCGATTCCGCTTTTATCTTTCCAATTTCTATTCACTCGCTCGTTCTCGACTCCAATATGCCTTCAGGAGTCGAGTTTCTATGATAGTGCGTAAATCGAGACTCGATCGAATTTACTTTCGTCGCGCTACACATTTATATATTTAAACCGGTTCAATTTCGGTCAAATATAAATTCAAATAATTTTTTTTATTTAAATCGATCAATTTCGACTACTTACCGGCTTTTCCTTAAACCCGGGGCATCACCAAATTTTTTCCTTTTTTTTTTTCCCTTGGCTGAACCGGTTCGGACCGGTTCAGACCGCTTTTCACTGAACCGGTCCGAACCGGTTTAGTGGCCAAATTGCCGTTCGGACCCTTTCCCGGCCGGTTCCTCGCCGGCTTCCACTCCCAGAAGGTCCGCCGAGGTTCGCGATGCGTGGATCTGGTAGTGTCCGACGCAAGGCTCGCCGGAAAGTGGCCGGTCCGGCCCTTTCTTCCTTCGGTTTCGTCGGCGTCTCTTCCTCTTCGCCGATCGGCGTTTCTGGGATGCCGACGGTGGCGATCCTGGTGTCCTCTGGCCGGTGGCGAGTTGCTCTTCCTTTTCCCGACCTCCGATCACCTCCTTTCTCTCTCTTCTCTCGCCGGCGATGATGGTTTTGGGGGGCTTCGGTTTCGCTTCGTTTTCTTTCCCTTTCTCTTTTCGTTTCAGTTCTGTTTTTTTTTTTTTTTTTTCAATTCCGTTTTTTTTAATATATATATTATTATATTATATTATATTATATTATATTATAATATAATATAATATTTTAATATAATATAATATAATATAATATATTATATTTTAATACATAGATTTAAAATATCTATTATATAATATTATTATAATAATAACACAATAATAATCATCCCATATTATTTATATTATTATTATAAAAATATTATTAACATGCATTATATATACAGTGATTTTCAAATGCACATGTATATATTCAGACACCCAAATTTTATTTTATTTGTTTATTGTTTTTTTTTTTGACATATTTTTCCATATTCCCGAGAAATTTACAAAATGAAAAATTTTGGGTCTTACACTCTGAGTCTAGCAATACCTTACTCACATGGTATATGAGACGGTCTACTATTTCATCTTTCTTCAGTAGTATCGCACTGATGACGAATTCACCGACTCACAAGTACATATACAACTGTTCTCCTTCTAAAGGCCTTGTTAACAACGATAACTACTTCAAATATTCTTTCAAGTCTTCAAAAGCTCTTTGTCAATCATTTGTCCACTCAAAATTCCTTTCGCCCCGTAGAGTTTTGAAGAACGACAAGCTCTTCTCTACAGATTTTGATAAGAAACGGTTCAGAGCTGCTATTCTACTTGCCAATCTTTGGACTTCTCTCACTGTGGTTGGTGGCTTCATATCTACAATCACCTGTACCTTTTCAGGGTTTGACTCAATACCCCTGTTGGTGATCATGAACCCCAAGAACTTCCCCGACCTAACTCCAAATGAGCATTTGTTTGGATTTAGCTTCATATTGAATTCCCTCAATACATCAAACACTTTGGACATCTGATGAGTGTGAGACTCTCCTGCTCTGTTTTTTATAATCATATCATCCACATAAGCTTCCATAGCGTTACCCAGAAGATCTTTGAATACTTTATTCACCATCCGCTGATATGTGGCTCCAGCGTTCTTTAAACCGAATGGCATTACCCGATAACAGTATGTTCCATCGTCGATTATAAAATAAGTCTTCTCTTCATCTCCTGGATGAAGCATAATTTGATGATACCCGGAGAAAGCATCTAAAAAATTGAGGAGTTCATACCCAGACGTTTCATCCACGAGCCTATCAATCAGGGGCAGAGGGTACGAATCTTTGGGGCAAGCTTTATTCAAATCAGTGAAATCCACACACATTCTCCATTTCCCATTGGATTTCTTCACCATTACTACATTGACTAACCACTCAGGGTAGTAGACCTCTCTAATAAACTCGGCTTCTAAGAGTTTATTAACTTCTTCAGTGATTACCTTTTTTCTTTCCAGGGTAAAATTTCTCTTCTTTTGTTTAACAGGCTTATATCCGAGTGAAACATTAAGCCTATGGCAAATCACTTCTGGATTGATCCCGGGAATGTCAGTCGGGGTCCAAGTAAAAACATCTGAGTTTCTGTGTAGGCATTCTGCTATCTCCCTCCTTGTTTGTTCATCTAGTTGAGTCCCTATGAATGTCCTCTTCTCTTCATCCGCCTTAACTAGCTCAATGGCTTCTGTTTCCTCAACAGGCTGAGGCTTAGGAGGGTCATCTATATACAAAGTCTCCTTTCTCTGTACTCCTTTGTAGGCAGTAGAGGCAATATAACACGTGCGAGCCCTTTTTTGATCTCCTCGTACTTGCCTGACTCCGTTAGGAGTAGAAAACTTCATTAGTAAGTAGCAAGAAGATATCACTGCCCTTATATCATTTAATACAGGCCTTCTCAAGATCATGTTGTAAGCAACTGAGGTCGACCTTACAACCATGAACATACCTGCCGAGTCACATCCTTTGGGCTTTCCCCAGAGTCACAGGCAACTCTATAGACCCAGCGACCTTTACTTTCTCTCCCGCAAATCCATACAATGACATCATAACGGGTCTTAATCTATCATTGGATACATTCATCTTCTCAAAGCAATTCCAATAGATTAAGTTCACCGAACTTCCATTATCGACTAGGATTCTGCTCACTGGATGTTTCGCCACCACCGTCAATATCACCATTGGGTCATCATGAGGCATGATGATATCACCCCTGTCTACCGGAGTGAACACAATGGGCTCTTCATTTACTTTTTTCTCCATCACAACATGAATTTGATACGCTTACTTCGCGTAACTTTTACTAGAAGCAAAGGAACTTCCTGCCATCAATTCTCTCCCTGCAATAACATTTATAGCTGGGCCGGTGGGTTCATTATCCAGCCGGTTGTCTCGGGGGTCAGGCCTAGCTACTTTATTTCTTGGCCTATTTCTCCCGTTATCATTATTTTGTCTATTTCGCAAACGATCATTTTTTCGATCTCGTGGAGGATAACGGGGCCTTTCACTTCTCCACAGGAAGCGGTTAATTTTTCCATCTCTAGCCAGTCTCTCTAACTGATCCATCAGATCTCTGCATCTTTCAGTAAGATGACCATGAGCGACATGAAATTCACAATAAGCATCAAGATTTCGACCCATATCTCCCATCTTCTTTTTAGGGAACTCCAACAGTCCAGTCCCCTCAATAGCGGCAAGTATTGTTGTGCGAGGCTCATTTAGTCTGCTATAGTTTTCATACCTGAGTCTATGGGCCTTGTCTGATTCGACGGGTCTCAAAGAGCTTCTTTCAGGTACATCTCTCTCTCTTTTTCTTCTTTCCCTTACCTCTCAGGACTGTACCATCTTCATTACTTCCTCTTGAGCCACATATTTATTAGCTATAACAAACAAATCAGAAAGTGTCGCTGGCTGATCAAGGGAGAGGGATTCTTGCAGTTTCTCAAATTTTGTCCCTTGCAGCATTGCAGCCATGGCTACTCCTACTGGTAGATCTTTCACCTCTAAGGTTGCATCTCGAAAATGATCTATATAGCTCTTCAATGATTCTTTGTTCCCTTGTTTAAGAGTGAGCAGATAAGTAGCATCTTTCTTCCTTTGGCTGTTGATCATGAAGGCTCTCAAAAATTCACTTCGTAACTGGTCGAAGGATGAGATAGAACCCTTGTTTAACCCATAAAACCATTTTAGCGCATGCCCCGATAGTGTAAGCGAGAAGGCTCTGCACATGATTTCATCTTCCCATCCATGGAGCAACATGAGGGACTCATAACTCTGTATATGGTCGTATGGGTCTGCTTTGCCGGCGTAAGTAGCCATAGAAGGCATCTTGAACTTCTTCAGAAAGGGTTTGTCCATAATCTCTGGACTGAAAGGAACTCTTCTTCTCTGACTGTCGTCAGGAGACACTAACTTCTTCCTTTCTAGAATCCTCTCGACAACTTTCTCAATATTTTTCGACCCTTGAGTCGAGTGTGCTCCCCTCTCTTCAGCACTAGAAGAGTCTGAGTAGTAAGCACCCCATTTTCCTCTATTCCGAAGATTTTGCACACGTTTCGTTCCCCGACTAAAGATCTCCTCCTCGTTCACAGTTTCCCTTCCTCTAGGAGCCTGCATTGTATCCTTTCTTCCTGGACCTCCCATTCCGTAATTCAACCTTGTACCTTCAAAATAGTCTTGGGGTCATGACTATTCTGTCTCTGTCGCTCCCCAGATCTGTAGTTTTCGAAGTCATGCTCCAATTCTATGGCAGAGTTCTGCCTCCTTAACTCTGCGCTAGGGTATTGCTCCTGAATCCGTGCGGCAGGGTTGGACTCTGTCAGACCTGCGGCAGTATTCATCCATCTCAGACCTATGGTAGGATTCACCTTTCGCTGCCCCGCGACAGGGCGCCTCCTCAGAGCCGCGACAAGGGTATCCTCCAGACCTACAACAGAGTTCATTCTCAGGGTTGCGGCAGTGTTCACCCTCAGACCTGCGGCAGGGTTGTCATCCAGACCTGCGAAAGAGTTCACCCTCAGACCTACGACAGGGTTGTCCCCCAGACCTGCGACAGGATTCAACCTCAGACCTGCGGCAGAGTTCATCCTCAGACCTGTAGCAGGGTTGTCCTTCAGACCTGCGGCAGAGTTAGTCCTCAGAGCTGCGGCAGGGTTTGCCCTCAGACCTGCGGCAGGGTTCATCTCTCGCATCTTCGTGCCAAGATACTCCCTCAGAAATGCGACAGAGTTGTCCTCCAGTTCAGCGGTATAGTTCTGCATCAGGTCAGCGACAGTATTCTGTCCCCAATCTCCTTGTCCGGCATTCACCATTGTAGAGGGTTGACCTCTCTCGTAAGTCTACCTCGTGACGTTCTCTCCTACCATCTGCTGCACTTCTGGAGGCAAGCTAAATTGCGACAGAGCATTTTTGAAGAAATTCACCATAGCCCTCAGCACTGTAGTGGTCTGCTCACTCTGACGCTTCAAAACCTCAAATTCGTCAAGGGAAACAGTGGCAACTCTGTCGCCTTCTCCATTATGCTCTTGTCCTCTCTTCGGTCTGGCAGGAGGACTCATAGAGTTCTATTCTCCCAAATTTGCTGCTGCTGTCGAACGTGTTCTCACCATTTTGATAAAGAATTTGACTTTTTGTTCTGATTCCCACAGACGGCGCCAATTGTTGTTGCTCTCAACAACAATGAAATGATGCTGATGTGATCTTCTTTGCTATTTTCTCCACGTGTATTGAAGATTCTGCAAAAACAGTAAAGGTCAGAGAGGCATAGGGATCTGTCCCTACACGCGCACTCCGATGCTTAAGTCAGAAAACTGTTTAAGCAGAGTTTTAGTAAGCAAAATAGAGATTATGGTTTTTCTGATCATACCTGGGGGTATTTATAGATATCTCTGAGTTGCTTTGATAAGCTCAGGACTCATATTTGTGTGGGCCCCAAAATTTTATTATTTTGGGCCTTTTGTATTCTGAAGCCCAGGTGTGTGACTGAGCTGGGGGTAAATTACCTCTATCAACTTTAAAAAGTATTTTTTTAAAATAAAATTCTCGAAAGTAAATTTTCAAAAGTTTTATTATGATTCTGAAAATAAAATTTTAAGGCACTTTTTTTCTCCTAAAAATTTATTTTGGGAATTGTCGAAAAACAATAAAAAAGATAAAATTATATTTTTATAAAGACTTTTGATATTAAAAAATTTCATTAAAATAAATTGTGCGAAATAGGTTGCAGAGGAGAAAGATGGCAAAAAAAGCACCGTTGTATTATTGTAAATAGCTCGATAAGGCCCAGTGATATTACTTGGATTATCTTCCATCAAAGCTTATTGATAAGGCCAGGACTAGTCTAGTTCTCTAATGTTGGCTAGTTTTTTCTCTTTGCATGGTCTTGCTGAATGCCAATTTTTTTTAATTGTCCATAGTCAAGTGTAAAAATCCACTTTTAATTATGCACATAAGAATACTTTTTTCACAAAACTAATATAAATTAGTAAATGTCCTGAACATTTTCCTGAAAATAATAATCAAATAATATTTTTTATATTATTATAAATTTATATTTTTTGATAAAAATGTGCAAAGAAAAAAAATGTATAAATAAAATCTTTTTATGAAAATAAAAAACAAAATAAAATAAAATAATCCAATACCTAGACCTACTCAAGAGTCAGCTATTTGCTCAAACTCGAAAGCCCACCAGATATTTGGTAGGGATTGGACAAAATATCAGATGCAATTAACGGATTTCGACAAAATTTTTAGGTCCGTTTTTTGGCTTGGGCTTGATCCTTCGAGACTCAACCCTGCCTGAACATCATTAAATTTAATTTTTTTAATTAATTTATTAAATACAATGTAATTATATGTATATAAAATATTATTGATTTTGTAAGACCACTAGTTAAATACTAAGTCATTTTTAATATTGATGCTTAAATTAGTTCATTTAGTTAAATTGAAAATTTGACTTTATAACTTAGAAACAAAATTTGAATTATATGCATGTATTTGAGTATATTTATTTGGGGTAAATTAGGAAATATAATTAAATAGAAAAAATTATATAATTTAGTAATAAAATTTATACAAGAAATAAAACATAGTTAAAATTGAAATTTTCTAACTAGAAATAAAATTTGAAATATATATTTTTCTTAGTTAATTTGAAAATTATTTAAATAAATAAATAATAAATAAAAAAAGAGTAAAAAAAAAGTAAACTGAAAAAAAAAATTTTGGGATCGTGCGACAGGGAGAATCCCTATTACGCGACCCAATCCCCCTCCCCCCTTCTTTTCTTCCCTCCTCCTCCCTTTTCCTCTGCCGATCGCACATCCGACCGCTGGCGACTGAGAACTGACAGCCTTCTTCTTTTTCCTTTCCGACCGCCTGCGACATTTGCCCTCCTTTCGTTGAAACCCGAAAACCCAAACTCTCTCTCTTTCCCTTCGTTTTTTGTTCACCTGTCGTTTTCCTTTGTCACTGTCGGCGACCCGAGATCCCACCCGACTAATGGCCTCTTTCCTCTCCCACCGAAAACCCTATTTCCTCCCTTCCTTTCGTCGAAACTCGAGGCCCCCAAATCTGTTTCGCATCAACCACCGGCGAGACGTCGACTCTCCCCTCCGATTGGAACCCCGACCACCTCTATCGCCCCTCTTTCCCCTTCCACGGTTGTACTTTTTCCCCCTCCGAGTCAACAGTACCCCAAGACCAATAAAACCCATTTTCTTGTTCCTCCATTATTGTACTATTGCACTTCTAGGTAAAATCAAATTTTTATCTAGTTAAATTTCTATACAATTGGTGTTATAGAAGTATTATTAATGTAGAAATCAACCTAAATTTGTGTTTTGAAGGAACTAGGAAAAACTAGGGTTTGCTAAATGAAAAAATTTGGAGATTTTGATAATTAGATTAAACACTTATATTTTGGATAAAATTTATGAACATATTTAGGTTGAATTTACAGTTGGTTAAGCTAGATTTAATTTATTGTTTACAAAAAATGAATGAAATAGGCATAAGGATTTGTTTCGACCACTTAGGAAAAATTAGAGGAAAATTGATTGCTTGAGATTTGAGTTGGCAATTTGTGTATTTCAATGTGAATAAAGTGGTGTTGTGGGTTACATGAGAAAAATAAAGACTTTGATCCCAATTGAGTTTTTATGGTTTAAAGACTAAGGAGTTATGATAAAATCAATAATTGGTTAACGATTACAGATTCAATTAGTGTAAATTCACATTAAACGAAATAGGAAATTTAGCTAAGGCTTCGGCCATGACAAGATACTTGGGGGATTTAGTTTCGAACTTGGCTGAATATTGTAGATAATTCTTAAGAAGTGATTACATACGATTGAGTTACAATTATATGCGAAGCATGATTCAAGTGGATGAAAAATATGATAGAAGTTTAGATAGACCATTTGACTAACTAGTGGAAGATATGAGGTTGAAGTTAAATGGTTGAGATGCATGATTTAATCTTATTAAAGTGACTATGGTAGACTGGTCGAATCTAAATGCATGTTTAGGATTGGTTTGTAAACGTGAAACCTTAAGGAATAAGTATGGAGACTGATCATCAAATGTTTTACTTGTGGAATTGCAAATAGCGCACCACCAACTACCGAGGAAGCTTAGGCATATATATGCATGCCTAAGGCGATAAGGGTAATTGCTGCACATCCCTTTTGTGGTAAGGGATTTATATAACTCGTAACTAGTAGGATACCTCAGGTTAAGCTAAAACTTTACTAGGAACCATAGGCCGTTAGTTTAGTTAGGATTTATTTTAAACTTATTACCTAACTTACCCAATTTTTATCAAAACCGAAACTTTTTTTGTAGTTACTAGCCTTAGTCGAAATGAAGTTATAATTATAAGTGTATTGATTTTAGTGTCAAACAAAAATAGTTAAACCTAATAAGTACAACGTTTTATTATCCGATTTTATCGTTTTGCGCACCAAGCATGATGTTTGTAACTTGGTTGCATGGACTGTTTTCAAATATGATTTGGAAAAGTATGATGGTGTATAGAATGATGTTAGCATGCTTTATGATAATAATAATGATAAGGATAATAATAATAATAATAATAATAATAATAATAATAATAATAATAATACATGTTTTCTAAAGTTACTGGTGTACTTTTTTGTGAACTTGATGTTGAATTGAGAATTTTCATGCTTTTACCGTGCACCAATAAATTGTTGATTTTGAGATTGTTGGCGATCCCCGAAAATGCCTTTGTGACAGTCATATCCTGTGAGAGCCATCTCTAGCACCGGTAGGAGGTTCTGTGTGATTGCCCTACGGTGCCAAGTGCTTCATAGGGATGCCTGGGTGGCATCGAGTTTATGGGACGTGAGAGCCATCTCTAGCACCGGTAGAAGGTTCTGTGTGATTACTTTATAGTGTCAAGTGCTTCACGGAGATGCGTTTGTGACATTGAGATTTTCTAAGTAGCACCAGTAGGAGGTTATGCGTGATTTCCTTACGGTGCCAGCTACCTACTACTGTAGACCTTGATTCCATCTTCAGTACCCTAGTCCAAACCTGATCAGTTTAGGATAGGGCGGTAGTCACTATGGCCATAGGTGTGTTTACATTGTGTAACTGGTTCCATGACAAATTTAAGGGTTATGTCACATCTCTCCTATTCGTTTTGAATATTTATTTTGAGCTCATGTATGCGTTTGCTAGACTGTACTTGTTTTCGATAAAGGTGTAATGTTACCCGAATTTTCAAATAATCTGTGGTTTGATTTTGCATCGAAAATTTATAAACTATGGATTTTTAGCAAGCATTGTGAAATCTTCAGTTTTGAAAAGTATGCTGATTTAACTCATATATGTTTAACGTATTTTCACGTTTAAAGACCAAAATAAAGCTTGTACATTGTTCTACAAAGTGCATGATTTACTAAACGCATAAAATATTTATACAACCGCTTGCTTGGTATGTTATTAGCTTCAGTTATATGATTTCCTTACTGAACGTGTGGTTGTTCACCCCTTCTTTTAAAACATTTCAGATTAGCTCATGGGTGATCCGCTCAGAGTTTGTTAATTCCTTGTGCTAAGTGTGTTACTTTTGTGCTAAGGTATACACAATGAGTGTAATGTTTTTTTTTTCAGACTTATATGTATGCACGGATTTATGTAAATAATTGTTTTAAGATGCATTAGCTGCTCCTTTAGAAGTAAGATTATCACTAGTTGATCTTTTCAGTGTCATGACAAAACTCCTAGCTAAGTTGGTTGATATGGAACTGAGTTAGACTTGATTTTGCCAAATGGATATGATATAGCAATGTCAATATTAATTGTGGATAAGTAGCTGCTGTGAATTGAGCTGCTTAGTTTAGGATTACTTGATATTATAGTGTACCATGATAGCTGCTGATGAAATGTGATTAAATGTTATTAGTTGTGGATAGTAATACTCTTTTTTATGTGTGATTGATGATTGCTGATGTATACTAAGTTACGAGATTTGATTATGTGTGATTGATGATTGAGGATATGGGCTGCATAATATTCTTGTTTGCAGGATGGGTTAGGTCCATTTGCAGTTGTTATGCTGCAGAATTTTCTAGAAAGTTTAGGACTTTAAATAAAATCCTTCAACTAATAGTTTTAAAACCTTAACCTATATCGGACATGAAACTACAAGAAAAAGATCCTGAAAGGAACTAATAATATCCTCGTTAATACTAGTGCTTAAATAATGCCTACCGCTTAATAAATGCGCGTTAGGGTTAATTGTAGTGGTCACGGGTCGTGACAGCTTTTTTGGTATCAGAGCGGTTTGTAGTTAAACCGTGTCAGTGTAGGTTAGCTAGTATAGCAATACATCCCAAATACCGCGCATGCGTGAAATATATATTTATGTGTTGCGTATACTTTTGATGGTTAATATGTGTGTTTGGGTCTTTGGTCTGGGAATCGTAAGTAAATATGGGCGAGAGACAAGGAAGAGGGAGACAGGCTTCACTACCTTCAGTACCTCTTCCTCCCTAGCCGACTAGTTCGAACACTCGGATGCCTAGACTTGAGCAGATCATGGAGCAAATATCTGCTACTTTTACACAGTTCATGATTAACTTCGCTCAGTTTGCGAATGCATCACAAGTTCCCCTACCACCACTTGAGCCACAACCAGCTCCCCAAGATCCTCTCCCACCAGCTCCACAAATACCTGAATCACCACCTCCACCACCTGTTGCACCACAACCTCAAGAGGTGCAACAGCCAGCCCAAGACCCTGTGGATAGGAACATGACCCGATTGAAACAGTTTCAGAAAATGAATCCACCAGTCTTCAAGGGAGTTAAAGACCCTGGTAAAGCTGAAGAGTGGATTTTAAAATTGGAGAAGATGTTCAAGTACATGTAGTGCAATAGTGTTGAGAAGGTGGCGTTGGCTACCTACATGATGGAGAGTGAGGCAGATCGATGGTGGACGTCTGTCTAAGAGCGGAGCCAAGAAGGAGGAGAGAATGGAGGTTGGAAGCGTAATAACTGGGCCTACCTTTAAAAGCCCAATACCCATTATTATAGAAGAGTGTCCTAGTGCATCACAGTTAAAAAAATGAAATGAAGATGAGTGGTGTGATTTGCGGCGTAAAGAGAAAAAAAAAAAGGAAATTGAAGCTTGGTTGCTGTAATGCCAAGCTAAAGGGAAAGAAAATAATAATTTAAGGAAATTTAAAGCTAGAGTTAGAGAGTGAGAGGAAGAAGGAGGAAGACCAAGGTAAGCAAAGTTTCCTCTTTAATTTTTATGGGTATATTGTGTAGTTAGAAATTGAGATTTGAAAAAAAAAAATGACATTGAGAGTTAGAGGAAAATCATCTTGCAAAAAGAATACTTTTAGCTTCCTTCAAATAGTGTAACTAACATTAAGTTCATAGCTTATCTAAGTTATAGTTGTCTTAGCGAAAAGAGTATAGACTTTCAACTTTTGTCAAATAGCGTTGCTCATATTAAATTAATAGCTTATTTTCTAGTATTGAATTTTTTCGAATAATAGGCTTTGAGAGGTTTTAGAGGCTTTGTCTTTGATTTCAGATTAGTGAATCTGGTAAGTGACTTAATAGCCCTTTAGTGTTTGAGTTTGAGATTATATTTGGTCAATAGACCTTACCAGGTGAGCAATGTCATTTTGTGGATGTTGAAGTTCTTGTATCAATTGTTAATTGAACATCAATTTTCAATTTTCTTTTTGATGAGAACAAAGTTTGGTGAGTTTAATAAAAAATAATGATTGGTTTGCAAGTTATTAACCTTAGTGTGTGTTTTGATAAGGCACTTAAACTCATGTTCATTATAGAAATGATCTAAATCCTTGGTGATCTTATAGAACTGAGAGTCAATTTTTTATTTTTTAAAGGTTCAATTTTGAGTATGGATATTTGATGGACTTTGGATATGATCTTAGTTGTACTTAATTGGTGTTTAAGTATGAGATATCGAGTCATGAGATGATATGTTGAATATGAACTAACTTTGTTGTAAGTTTGATAAGTAAAATATTTTAAGCTCAAAGATTATTGGGGAAGATGATTCTGATCTTTGAAAAAAAAATCATATGAATTTGAGAATTGATATTTACTCTATGAAAACTTTGGAGTTTTGTGATGTGTCCTCAACAAATCTTTGATCTTGGATATATTGTACTTGTTAGATTTAAGTATGAAACACAAATTAACAAAGAATGATGATTCAAGCTTTGAGATAACTATTGTTGTTGATTATTACATATGATTATGGTTTTAAACTTACATTATTGGTCAATTGAAATTGTGACGGGAATGAGGATTATGAGAATATTGGTATGGTTTTTACTTCCATGAATAGTTCCTACCTTGATGGTAACAATTGTCATTAGCTATTTGTGGAATGACGATTACTAGATGATTACAGTAGTTAGGTTTAGAGAAGGTTTTAATGGAAATTTTCCTTAATATTGAGTTGAGGGTAAATAAAATTATATATATATATATATATATATATATATATATATGAAGATATTCCTTCTTATTGGTGTATTTTATGATATTAGCAAGTATTTGTCCTTAATGATGCAGGTAGAAATCTTATATGATTAATTTGAAGCGTGATCATTATATTTGTATTTGGAGTGCCAAAAAAAAGGAGGGTATTAATGGTCATTATAATTAAATTGCGATTATAATTTTGATAGAGGTAAAATATGAGTACATTTGAGTAGTATTAACGGATAATATCACTCAATAAGGTATAAGACATGTTTTATTCTTTTTCTTGGAAGCTTAGGTTGTGATCTTTGGGTATAACGAGACTTCTTAGGGGCATGAACAAATTGTGGATTCTTCTGTGATCTAATATTTTGACCTTTAGATTATGTGGTGATTTTTAAAAGAGTTAAGTTTGAGTTATGAATTGTAGACTTGTCAATATTATAAGTTTTTTGATTTTTTGATATTTTTAAAGATCTTAGTCCGGTTGATATTTAAACATTAGATTTGAAATCTTGATGAGGGGAAAGTTTGATGAATTGATTTTTGGCATGCGTTTTGATAAGAAGGTTACCTTGGACTTAAGCCTTTTTATAGAACTTGATTCAGACATTTCAATACCCTAAACAATTGAGGATGGGTTTTTATTTTAGTAATAATTTTGAGATTCTGCATATGGATTTTTAATGAAAATTGACTAGTCTTTACTGTACTCCTTTGGAGTTAATGCATGAAATAATATAATTATTAGAAGATGATATGTCTATAAATGAAGTGACCTTGGTGAGATTTTGATAAGTATGATATTTTATGCTTAATGATTATTGGGGAGAACAACCTTAATCTTTGACGATCCAATGGATGTGAGATTAGATATTTAATATATGAAAATTTTGGAGTTTATGGTGGAACATTAAATGAACATTTGATCGTTCAACTAGTTGTATTTTTATGAGAATAAGTAAAAATCTTGGTCTTGACTAGAATTGAGATTTGAAAATTTTATTCTAAGAAATTTGGTGAACAAGAAATAATATTGATCCCGGACAATGTTATGAACAATAACCTTGTGGCTTTCACGATTATATTTAAATGACATATTAGAGTAGCAGTTAAAGTGTGATTGGATTTAAGTTACAGATTTTTGGATCATTGTTAACTTAACAAGTGGTTGATCTCTAATATGGAGGTTAATTTTGACTGAAGCTCATAGTAGTAAGTACACTCTGCATCCCGGTAGTACTAAAATATACCAAAACCTACGAAAGGTGTATTGGTGGCCCGGAATGAAAAAGGATGTCGCAGAGTTTGTAGTGAGGTGTCTTGTATGCCATCAAATAAAGGTAGAACACCAAAAGCCAGCAGATTTACTTCAACCCCTATTTGTGCCAACTTGGAAGTGGGAACACATAACTATAGACCTTGTTATGGGTTTACCCAGAACTCAGAGAAAACATGATACCATCTGGGTAATTGTGGATAGGTCCATTGCTCCTTTGAATGTGTTGGCGGATTTGTTTATTAAAGAGATAGTGAGACTGCATGGAACCCCAGTTAGTATCACCTCAGACAAGGACTCTAAGTTCACGTCTCGATTTTGGAAACAAGTTCAGGAGTCTTTAGGATCTAAGACACAATTTAGCACATCATACCATCCACAGACTGATGGGTAGTCGAACGGACAATACAAACTTTGGAGGATATGCTACGGGCATGTGTGATTGATTCTGGAGGCTCGTGGGATTGGCACTTGTCGTTGGCAAAGTTTGCGTATAACAATAGCTATCATGTCAGCATAGGAATGGCCCCGTATGAAGCTCTTTATGGATAGAGGTGTAGATCACCAATAGGTTGGGAAGAGGTTGGAGATAGGAAGATTTATACTCCAAACTTGGTTGAATCTTTAATACATAGGACCATTTGAGATATTGGAGTGTGTTAACGAAGTAGAGTATCGACTAGCTTTACCTTCTTAGCTAGTCGAGGTACACAATGTATTCCATGTGTCCATGCTCCGTAAATACCAACCTGATCCTACACATATCATTGCATATGAACCCTTGGAGATGGGGAAAGACTTGTGTTACGAGGAGAAACCGGTTCGGATTATTGATAGAAGGGATAAAGTCCTGAGATCTAAAATTATTCATCTCGTCAAAGTTTTCTGGCAACATCACACTACTGAGGAAGCGACTTGGGAGTTGGAGAGCTTGATGCGAGAGAGATACCCACATCTTTTTCTAACTTGGCTCGAGAATTCGGAGGACCGAATTCTATAAGGTGGGGAGAAATGTAAGACTGTTAGTTAAATACTAAGTCATTTTTAATATTGATGTGTAAATTAGTTCATTTAGTTAAATTGGAAATTTGACTTTATAACTTAAAAACAAAATTCAAATTATAAGCATGTATTTGAGTATATTTATTTGAAGTAAATTAGGAAATATAATTAAATAGGAAAAATTATATAATTTAGTAATAAAATTTATACAAGAAATAAAACATAGTTAAAATTGAAATTTTCTAACTAGAAATAAAATTTGAAATATATATTTCTTGGTTAATTTGAAAATTATTTAAATAAATAAATAAATAATAAATAAATAAAAGAGTAAAAAAAGAGTAAAGTAAAAAAAAAAAATTTCGGGATCGCGCGACCCAATCCCCCTCTCCCCCTCTTCTTTTCTTCCCTCCTCCTCCATTTTCCCTTGCCGATCGTGCATCCGATCGCCGACGACATTTCCCCTCCCTTCGTCGAAACCCGAAAACCCGAACTCTCTCTCTCCCTTTGTTTTTTGTTTGCCTGTCGTTTTCCTTTGTCACTATCGACGACCCGAGATCCCACCCGAAAACGACCTCTTTCTTCTCCCACCGAAAACCTCCTTTCCTCCCTTCCTTTCGTTGAAACTCGAGGCCCCCAAATCCGTTTTGCGCCAGCCACCAGTGAGACGTCGACTCTCCCCTCCGACTCGAACCCCGACGACCTCCATCGCCCCTTTTTCCCCTTCCACGACTGTACTTTTTCCCCCTCCGAGCCAACAGTACCCAAAGACCAATAAAACCCATTTTCTTGTTCCTCCATTGTTGTACCAGTGCACTTCTAGGTAAAATCAATTTTTTATCTAGTTAAATTTCTATACAAATGATGTTATAGAAGTATTATTAATGTAGAAATCAAATTAAATTTGTGTTTTGAAGGAACTAGGAAAAACTAGGGTTTGCTAAATGACAAAATTTGAGGATTTTGATAATTTGATTAAACACTTATATTTTGGATAAAATTTATGAACAGATTTAGACTGAATTTACAGTTGGTTAAGCTAGATTTAATTTATTGTTTAAAAAATATATATGAATGAAATGGGCATAAGGATTTGTTTCGGTCACTTAGGAAAAATTAGAGGAAAATTGATTGCTTGAGATTTGAGTTAGCAATTTGTGTATTTCAATGTGAATAAAGTGGTGTCGTGGGTTACATAAGAAGGATAAAGACTTTGATCCCAATTGAGTTTTTATGGTTTAAAGACTAAGGAGTTATGATAAAATCAGTAATTGGTTAACGATTGCATATTCAATTAGTGTAAATTCAAATTAAACGAAATAGGAAATTTAACTAAGGCTTCGGCCATGACAAGATACTTAGGGGATTTAGTTTCGAACTTGGCTGAATATTGTAGATAATTCTTAAGAAATGATTAACATACGACTGAGTTACAATTATATGCGAAGCATGATTCAAATGGATGAAAAATATGATAGAAGTTTAGATAAAGCATTCGACTAACTAGTGGAAGATATGAGGTTGAAGTTAAATGGCTGAGATGCATGATTTAATCTTATTAAAGTGACTATGGTAGACTGGTCGAATCTAAATGCATGTTTAGGATTGGTTTGTAAACGTTAAACCTTAAGGAATAAGTATGGAGAGTGATCATCGAATGTTTTACTTGTGGAATTACAGATAGCGCACCACCAACTACCGAGGAAGCTTAGGCACATATATGTGTGCCTGTGAGATCTAAGAATTTTAGACATATTTTAATTATGTAATATGAACTTGAAGTGTAATTTATTGAGCTGAGTGAAATGTATAAGTAATGAATAAGAAATAATCAAAGTAGTGAATTGTGAAAATTATATTTGGAGATTTATATGTTAAGTGTTTAACCAAAGTGTGAAACTATGAGGTCAGGTCGATCTTGGAGAAGAAAAGATCGATCTAGTGGGCTAAAAATGACAAGGAATGAGGAATTTAAGCTAGCAGATTGATCTCCAATGGAAGAGGATCGATCTCTTTATGATTCTGTAATGAAAAAATCGATCTCATGAGGAAGGAATCGATCTCAAAATGTTTCTATTAGGGAGAAGATCGATCTCCTCAAGGAGCAGATCGATCTCATGAAGCATTCTGTAAACTAGAGATCGATCTCATAATTAGAGCAGATCGATCTCATAAGCTATTAAGAGATCGATCTTACCCCACGACAAATCGATCTCCTAGGCATAAAATTGCCCCAAATCGTCCCCAAATTCAAATGCAGATCGATCTCATCAAGAGCCAGATCTATCTCCTACCCTTCGTCTATAAAAGGACCCCTGTGTTTTCCTGCACTTCATCTTTTCTCTCTCTTTCAAACCTCCATTTCAACCAAACCCTAGCTTTCTCTCTCTTCCAAAGCCCCCATTTTCGTCTGAATCAAAGGTTGTAGCAAGAAGAAAAGTTGTTCCTCATCCAAAGGAGAACAACATACTTGGAAATCGAAGGACAAATCAAATCGAGGAGTGAGTTGAGCACTTCACAAGTTTGGGCAATCTCTAAACTTCAATCCTTGATTTTTGAAGTAATCTTTAGTGATTGTGGACATGGGCATTGTGACGCCCCGGAAACGCGAAAAAATGGGTTTTTTTTTATATCCTTTACTTAAGTTGTATTCCTATCAGTGTCAATTTTTTAATCTTTCGTTAATGTACCAAGACGCAGTTTATAATCGCAACCAGTCGAATTGAATGTCTTTTCCTCTACTTATCAGTACGTCTATTCTCATTCCCACACTTTATATATCTAGAATATACAGTAAGGTTTAAACTACGTTACTACTACTTTAGTTACATTCATATTTCTTATTTTACATCCCAAAACATTATTACAACATTGTCTATACTTTACAGGAAGTCTGGTAGATAAAGTAAAATATACCTTACTAGTACTGAGGATAGCCTGGAAGGGCTGAGTCCGTCTATCCACGACTATTGTACGGCAGGTAAGGGTGACAATTTACTTAAGCAAATCTGTGAGGTAAAAATTATGGGGTGAGCTCTTCAAGCCCAGTAAGACATGCATTTAAGGCAGTCTTAGCATTAAAACATGTAAATGTAAAATATTGTGATATAATCTTTATAAAATATCATGCACGTGAATATTAACCGAAACATATTTAGTTTCGAAAGACAAGTCAAAGTACTTGTGATATCATAACTGGTAGCATGTAATTTATAAATCATGCATCTTATAAAACACGTAGCATGTAAATCATGTAACAAATATCCCGTAGGAAATCATTCACATAGCATATATCAAGTAGCTCGTTTAAAGAGCAAATTAAGTTAGAGTACATAATATTTAAATCATAAAATTTAGTACTCTTTCTTTCAAATAATACTGATTCTTTTCATGGAGACTAGGCTACGACAAGAGTCGTATTCATGTATACATTTCACATAGGAAATTTGCATAGATGCTTCACTTATACTTAATACCGATGGCCATGGTAAGGGACTGTAGACTGGATCAGGGTCTTACAGAGCCCCTCGCCACTATACATATATTTCCTTTAACGTAGAGTGGCATAAACATCGCACCGAGTGGTACAAATACCCGACGCAGTTCAACATGCACCACAAGGGACTAAACGTACACCAAGTGGTATGAGGCATGTTCCACGACGGTCCAGACCCCACACGGCAATTTAAGATAGCTCTCATAGCTTACATATAGCCTTAGTCTCAAAACATTTCTTTGAAATTATTTCTCGGGTCCGTTCACCCGTAAACTTTTAAATCATTTCTCGGGTCTGTACACCTGTAAACTTTTAAATCATTTCTCAGGTCTGTACACCCGTAAATTCATAGAAATCATATTTTTAATCATATTTCGGGTCCGATCACCCGTAAATTCGTAGAAATAATGATTTAATCATATTTCGGATTCTTTCACCCGTAAACTCGTAGAAATCATATTTTAATCATAATTCGGGTCCTTTCACCTGTAACTTGTAGAAATAATGAATTTTCATTTTCACATAACAAATTTCATTTAAAAACATTTCACAAATATCAAAAGTATATTTTGAAAAGCTCGAAAAATAGGTCTTTTCTTTCGGTTTTCTCGATTTTTGAGTGTATAGTAACTTTTCTGAGTTCGGAGTTATTACTCGTAAAAACTAACATGCTTAATACATTTTTAAGCTGAAGTAAGGTATTTGAATATTAATACTACTTTAAATCACATCCCTTACCTCGTAGATCGTAGGGCAATGCAAACTTGTCGGGTCTCGAGATTACCTCGATTTGCGTGCTAAATTTTTGAACTGCCCAAAACGATATTCATTCATCATATATTGATCAATTTCATCTTAACATACTCAATTTTAATTTATCTTCTCGAAGTTTGATCAATTTTGACTTTTCGATCAACTTTTTCGGTTTTCTCGATTTTACCGATTTAGTGCCGTTTTTGGCAAATTTCGTTATTCTAATTTTTCATTTCATTACTTCATTAACCTTATGACTCATTCAAGTTCATAAATCAAGCTAGTCATTTTGTAAAATTTTCAATTCTTTCGTTTTTCGGTTTTACAATGAGTCAAACTATAAATCGGGCTTTCTCGGTATCAATTTAACCGTTAATAACCTTAGATCCATCAAATTTTTCACATAAACACATCAACACCTTTCTGTCCAGATCTCAAATCATTCTTAGAAGTTAAATCATCCAAGTCCACTTAACTAAAAATCTTTCAACAACACCAAATAACAACATATATGAACTTCATCATCATCCATCAACTTTACCTTGAGTTTGACCAAGGTTGACCACATTTTTTATTCTTCCAATTGATCCTAAACTGTTATTTAACATGTATAGAGCTTATAATCATCAGAAACTACAAGAAAAATCAGCCAAAAAAATCAAAAATTCCAAGTTCTTCACATACCAAAAATAGGGCAGATCCGTTGACTGTTTTTGTTTTACATTTTTCACCTAGTAAATGAACTTATTTATGGCTGAATTTTTTATATGTTATATAGGAATGGATGATGAAGGTTTTATCCTTCTTGGAAAACACATGAATCTGATCGTAAGGTGGCCGAAAAAATCACACACCGAGGGAAAAGGGAGGATGCCTGCGGGAAGAAAGGGAGGGGAATATCTCTCGGCCTAGAAGTCCTTTGGGGTTGATTTTTATGCCCACTGAAAGATCCTTAAGTATACTTCCAGAATTGAAAAACTTGGCTTGAATTTAATACCATAAGGTCTTCAAATTTGACAAACATGAGGTCTGGGTCGGCAGGCTGAAGGGGACAGATTTCTGTCCTCTTCTAGAAGAATTCAAGAAAAATTATTCTAGTCCAATTTTCTCCAAATTTCCACTTCTAAAGTGTTATAATATGTCTCTAGTATGTTTCATAAAAATTTGGGGGTCACTTGTTTAAGAAAAATTACTCGATTGAGCCCATTTTGCACGCTTTGGTCAATACCGAGTAAAATGACTCAAAGTTTTCAATTTACCTTAAAAATTAATTCGATCCCCGAAACCTCCATATTTCCACTTGATTTTGATTTCTCAAGTAAATTTCATCTTATATTAATTTTCTATGGCCTCAAAATAATTTTTGAGAATTTTTAAAATTTATTCCGGATTTATTCTCTTTTTCGAGCCCATTTGCTCGATTTAGTGCAGAACGCAAACCTTACTAACTTTTTCTCTTTCAATTCCTTAGTTTTCATTTCTAAACATCAATTCATACTCAAACATGTAATTCTTAAGAAATTCTCGGGCTTAAAGCCTTACCTCGATTTAAGTGCCAGCGGGCCCCATGTCACTAACCCAAGTGTTTTGGTGGTTTCAGGCCTGCATAATATTATTCTGAGTTCTCAATTACTTCTTAGTTTACCAAATAAGAAATAAAGTGAGAAATATTTAGGTTTCACATTTCTCCCCACCTTTTAGGAATTCGGTCCTCCGAATTCAAACTGGTCCATCGAATAACTGTGGGTACTTCTCTTTCATGTGGCTCTCTAGCTCCCATGTAGCTTCTTCTATCGAGTGGTGTCGCCAGATAATCTTTACCAGTGGAATCGTCTTAGATCGAAGTACCTTCTCTTTCTGTCGAGGATCCGGATCGGTTGTTCAATATAACTCATGTATTCATGAATCTCCAATGGTTTGTACTCTATGACATGAGAAGGGTTCGGATAATACTTCCTCAACATGGAAACGTGAAAGACATCATGTATACCCGACAACTGTGGGGGTAGTGCAAGTCGATATGCAGCGTCTCCCACTTTCTCCAATATTTCAAATGGACCAATGAAGCGAGGACTGAGCTTCCCTTTCTTTCCGAAACGTGTGACACCCTTCATCAGAGACACCTTTACAAATACAGAGTCCCCAACTTGAAATTTCAGAGGACGTCTACGCACATCTGCATAACTCTTTTGTCTACTTTGTGCTGTCCTCAATCTATCACAGATTAACTGAACACCATTAGCTGCCTGTTCAACTAGTTTGAGAGCAAGTATTTTCTTATCACCCACTTCTTCCCATGCAATCGGGGATCTACATCTCCTGCCATATAGAGCTTTATAAGGAGATATACCAATGCTAACATGATAACTGTTATTATAAGCAAATTCAGCGAGAGGCAAATGATCATCCCATGAGCCCTTAAAATCTAGAACACATGCCCTTAACATATCCTCTAAGGTCTGAATAGTCCGCTCGGACTGACCGTCTGTCTGAGGATGATAGCCGGTGCTCAAATTCAGTCGAGATCCCATGGCTTCCTGAAAACGAGTCTAGAACCTCGAAGTGAACCGAAAATCTCTATTAGAGGTAATACTCATAGGAGCTCCATGTAATCGTGCCACCTCTCGGACATACTGTCACGCCCCGTGACCTAACCTCGAACTAGTCGCGCAATGTTAAGCGGAATCGTATTTAATTGTAACTTAGATATTTCTATGCGGATCGTTTTACTTGTCGTTTGTGCCCGATGTAGGTATCATTATACTCTGTATTATATTTTTATGCGTGATAAATTTCTAATCTTAACTTATAATATTAAAGATTTTGATTTATTTTTCTATTTAGATAGCATGACTACAATATATAATTTAGTCCTTCATACTCAGTACAACATATTTATTCTAAGTTCTCAACATCAAATATATTAACCCTGGGTTTCAATCATACATCATATAATCCCCTAATCCGACATAATAGTTAATGTCATATAGCATGCCCTGTCGTTCATCCATTTTATACCGAAAAGAAGAAACCTAAAGTAATACTTAATAATCATGCTTAAACGTCTTTCAACTAGTACATCTCATAAATACAACCGTGCGTACATATCTGAAATAAAATGCATATATATAAATATATATCGTCCGTCGCATAATACCTCGAAAATACCAAAATCAGCTCACTAGGCTAAAGGAGACAGCTAGAGCGTGACGCTCGCCTCGAAATACTAATCTGAAAAATGTTGGAAAAAGAGGGGTGAGCAACCACACGCTCAGTAAGAAGCCTACATAACCGAAGCTAGCAAAACACCATGCAACACACCATGCAATGATAAACCGAGATAATTACGTAAAACATCATGCATATTTCGAATAAACAATACTGAACATGCTTCGGTTTAAACAAGTTTATATATTTGAAAATCAATGTATCATTAGTCAAAAATCAGATTTTTCAAAGAGAAGTTATAAGTCCACAAAACCGAGACCATAGTCAAAGAGCAATTTATTTAAATACATGCATGGGCATACTTAAAGCATTCGATAGAGTAATACGAGTAAGTGGCAATAACCCAAACCAGTCATGGATCCAATATTCAATAACCTCACCAATATCAATGCAAAATAAATACACATATGGCCATAGTGACTACTGCCCTATCCTAACTGAGCAGGTTTCGGACTAGGGTACTGTAGACGGGCTCAGGGTCTCACAGTATTAGGTAGCAATAAAATACACGATGCCACGAAGACATCCTCGTGAAGCACTTGGCACTGTAGGGCAATCACACAGAAACTCCTACTGGGTGCTAGAGATGGCTCTCACGATAACAACTCGATGCCACAAAGGCATCCCCGTGAAGCACTTGGCACCGTAGGGCAATCACACAGAACCTCCTACCGGGTGCTAGAGATGGCTCTCACGGACATGATGCCACACAGGCATAAACGGGGTTGCCAACAGACTCAAAAATCCCTCGATGGGTACACTTTAAAAATCCAACAATTCATCCCAAATCATTATATAAAAAATTGGGAAAAAACCACCCATCGAAAATAAAACATATATCAATTGTATAAAAATCCGCATGTATATAAATCGTGCAAACTCATGCTTATTCAAAATACGGTTAAAATGGTGCCCATGCAACTTCTTCAAAAATCAACAATCATCATGGAGTTACGAAAATATTGTAATGCATCACACGCACATGCTACTATCATGTAAAAATATTAGTTCATAAATCAATAACTCCATGCTATGACTGAATTTAAATCAGGACATTTTAATAAAAACAATAGATAAGGGAATTTTAATCTAGACTACTCTATTAAATCGGCTACCCTATAATCCTACTTTAAAATTATGAAGTCTAGCCTATCCTAAGTATTTTACTAACGTCAGCTATATAAAACCCCTTACCGCACAAGCTATGCGCCCGATTTAACCTTTTTCGCCTACCGCCTTAGACGCGCATATATGCGTCTAAGCTTCCTTTGCGCTTTCTGACGTGCTTGCTGCGAAATATCATTTAAGGTATACGTCATTTACCATTCGCACATTAACGAATTAAATTTCAGCACACGCGCACATTCACAAAAACAATTCTAGGCTAACTACCATTAGAAACTATCACGAAGTTATTAGTTTAATAAAATACAATCTTCGATAAACTATCCTAAGACATGTAGGTGATGTGATAATCATCCGAATAACTTGAACTTATTAGAATTTGTTTTTCATATTAAAATAAATGTTCTTTTAATATAAGAAAATACTTAATATTAAGTAAAAATTGAAATTAAACCTAAAACATGAAAGTCAATAGAATTAATACTGTTTTATGACAATATTTAATGAATCTATATATTTTTTTTTACAAGTTTATATAATTTTAGTGAGTATTTATTAACATCCAAAATCTTGTAAATAAATTTTAATAATTATATTTATATATGTAAAATTACTAAAAAAACATATATTTGACTTTCATACAATCTATAACATGATTGAATCAATATTGACCCAAAACAAATTTTAAATTAATTAAAACGAAATTTTCTAATATTCTGAAATTTCTTATTTTTGTGTTCATTTGACCTACTTTGAGCATTTATATCTAACACACTGTATAGTATCTAAAGCTGAGACTAGAACCAATTAAAATTACACATGTAATATTACAATTTAGGATTTTGTTTCGTTCAAAAAGCTTACTGGAACCATAATTTTCGAAAGCCAAAAGTTTGAGTTTTATCACAGAGAACCCAGAATTTCTGGGTTTCTGTTTCAACGAACCAAGTTTGGGGCAACGGTTCTACTAGCACAAAACGTTTCTGACTGACGTATTAAGACCAAAACAAAGTTCATGTTTCATACAGCAAAAGCCATCAAATAATTGACCAAAACAGTTATCGAAAAGTGAAGTTCCGGTAACCCAAAGTTGGATGTTCAACACTGTCAAAATCCATTTTATTCAAATTTCAAAAATTCATAACTTTTAAAATACACAACCAAATTAAGTGATTCAAAGACCATTAGAAAGATCTTGAAGAGAACTTTCTATTAGTACCAATTTTTTCACCAGAACATCACCAGAATATTACCAAAAAATTTCAAAAGATAAAACTAATTTGTAGGTTTAGGTAAATACAATATAAAAGACAAAAACTTATAAATGTAAAGAATAATTACCTTGAAAAAATCAAACGGAGAAGACAAAGAAGTATTTTTTTTTGAGCCGCCAACGTTTTCTTCAGAGCATTCGTTCGATAGATTTTATTTTATTTATTCTTTTTTGACAGCAGCCCTATGGTGTATATATATAAATTTTTAAAACCCTAATATACTAAGCCAGTCTTTTATAAAAATGGGTATTGGGCTTTTCATTTTTTTTTATTGGACTTTTTAAAGGTTAGCCTGGTTATTACACATACAGTTCTGCTAGCTTATCCAGAGAATCAGTGCTCTTAATGGCAAGAAAATGGGTACTCTTTGTCAGTCTGTCCACAATTACCCAGACTGCATCATGACCTCTCTGGGTCCTGGGTAACCCCATAATAAAATCCATAGTAATATGCTCCCATTTCCAAGTAGGCACTGGTAAAGACTTAAGCAGTCCTGCTGGCTTCTGGTGCTCAGCCTTAATCTATTGGTAGACTAAACATCTAGCCACAAAATCTGCCACATCTTTCTTCATTCCTGTCCACCAATACACTTTTCGGAGATCATGGTACATCTTAGTACTACCTGGGTGTATGGTGAATCGAGAACAATGAGACTCTTTCAAAATACTCTGTCTCAAGGTGTCATCATGGGGTACACAAATACGGTCCTAAAATCTCAACAACCCATCATCACTGACCAAGAATTCTGACTGCGATCTCTCCTCAGCCTGACTAAGCATATTTAGTAATTTCTGATCATTCTTCTGTCCTGCTCTGATTTGATCCAGTATACTGGGCTCTATCTGTAGGCTAGCCATAAACCCATCCTTAACCTTATCAACACTGAGTCTGAGCTTGGTGAACTGCCCTAACAAGTCCCATTCTCTAATCATCATATAGGACATCATACCCTTTCTACTGAGGGCATCTGCTACCACATTCGCCTTGCCCGGATGGTATAAAATCTCGCAGTCATAATCCTTTAGGAGCTCTATCCATCTTCGCTGTCTCATATTCAACTCCTTCTGATCAAAAATATACTTGAGAATTTTATGGTCTGTGAAAATCTGAAATTTTTCACCATACAAGTAATGCCGCCATATCTTCAGTGCAAAAATTACTGCAGCCAACTCCAAGTCATGAGTGGGATAGTTACGCTCATGGTCCTTTAGCTGGCGAGACCCATAAGCAACCACTCTACCATTCTGCATTAGCACACAGCCCAAACCTTGGTAGGAGGCATCACTGTAAACTGTAAATCCTCCTGAACTGCTCGGAATGGTCAAGACTGGTGCTGTGGTCAACTGACGTTTGAGCTCGTGGAAGCTCCATTCACATTGGTCAGACCACTCAAATGGGACATTCTTACGGGTCAATTTAGACAGTGGAGCTGCAATCCGAGAAAATCCTTCGACAAACCTTCGGTAGTATCCTACTAACCCTAGGAAACTTCGAATCTCTGTTACTGTTCTTGGTTTCTCCCATTTTAATATTGCATCCACTTTGGACGGATCCACAGACACCCCATCCTTAGATACTATGTGTCCGAGGAAGGGAATCTGTTCCAACCAGAATGCACATTTACTGAATTTTTCATACAGTCTCTTCTCACGAAGAGTTTGGAGCACAATTCTCAAATGCTGCTTATGTTCCTCCCGAGACTTGGAATAAATCAGTACGTCATCAATGAACACAATCACAAACTTATCTAAATATTCTCGAAAAACATCATTCATCAAATTCATAAAGGCAGCAGGGGCGTTTGTCAGCCCAAAGGGCATCACCAAAAATTCATAGTGCCCATATCGGGTCCGAAAGGCTGTCTTCGGTACATCAGCCTCCTTAATCCTTAACTGATGATAACCCGATCTCAGATCTATTTTGGAGAATACTGATGCCCCTCTTATTTGATCAAATAAGTCATCTATCATTGGTAGAGGATACTTATTCTTTATCGTTGCCTTATTCAACAATCTATAATCAATACACAGGCGAAGACTGCCATCTTTCTTTCTGACAAACAGTACCGGAGTACCCCATGGAGACACACTCGGCCTAATAAATCCCTTATCGAGCAATTCTTGTAACTGCTTTTTCAATTCCTCTAATTCGACCAATGCCATTCGATAAGGTGGCTTGGAAATAGGCTGAGTGTCGAGCACTATATCAATTGCAAATTCAACTTCTCTCTCTGGTAGTAGCCCCGGTAAATCTTCTGAAAAGACATCGAAAAACTCACATACAATCGGAACATCTTGAATACTTGGTGGTTCCCGACTGTTGTCAGAAATAAAGGCAATATAGCCTTCATATGAATCATACTGTTAGTAACTTTTTAATTTATTACCCAATAACTTCGTAAAATTTAACACCATGCATTTTATTTATTCTTAACAAAACATACATCAAACTTTTCGGGTAAGGAGAAAGTCAGGGTCTTAGTGTAGCAGTCTAAACTTACATGATTAGCAGCTAGCCAATCCATACCCAAAATTACATCAAAACCTGACATATTCAATAAAATTAGATCTGCTAACAGCTTTCTACCTCCTACCACAATTTCACAATTTTTACATATCATATCTGTCAATTGAGAGTCATGCATAGGTGTACTGATACGTAATATGGGATTTAAGGATTCAGGTTTTAAATGCAATTTACATGCAAATTGTGGGGAAATAAAAGAGTGTGTAGCACCTGAATCAAATAAAACATGTGCGTAGCAATTACAGACCATAAGCGTACCTCTGATAGTATCGGAGGAGATGTCAGCTGTCTCTCCGTCTATCGCTCGCACATGTCCCTGTGCAATGGCCCTTTTACCCTTCTCTGCAGCTGTTGCTCTCTGCTGCGGGACCTGTTGTGAGATCTGAGAATTTCAGACATATTTATTGATGTAATAATAATTTGAAGTGTAATTTATTGAACTAAGTAAATTGTGGGAATTATAATTGGAGATTTATGTGTTAAGTGTGTAAAATAAGCTTGATCCATGAGGACAGATCGATCTGGGAGAAGGAGAGATCGATCTGGTGAATTAAAAATGACGAGGAAGGGGAAATTTGAGGAGCAGATCGATCTCCAATGGAAGAGATCGATCTCCTTATGAATCTGTTTGAGAAGGGATCGATCTCATGAGGAAGAGATCGATCTCCAAATGAATCTGTTTGAGAGAAGATCGATCTCATGAGGAGGAGATCGATCTCCAAATGCTTCTGTTTGGGAGAAGATCGATCTCCTCAAGGCACAGATCGATCTCATAAAGCCATAAAGAGATCGATCTCACCCCTCGACAGATCGATCTCCTAGGCATAAAATTGCCCAGATCGTCCCCAAAAAAATTCAAACGCAGATCGATCTCCCCATGAGACAGATCGATCTCCTACCTCCAGTCTATATAAGGGACCCGTGTTTTCTCCTGAAATCTTACTTTCTCTCTCTTTCAAACCTCCATTTTTCCGAAAACCTAGTTTCTCACTCCTCCAAATCCCCCATTTCCGACCGAATCAGCTATTGTGGTAAGAAGGAAAGTTGTTCCTCATCAAAGGGAGAACAACATACTTGGAAATCGAAGGACGAATCGGATCGAGGCGTGAGTTGTGCGTCTCACAAGCTTTGGGTAATTTCTAAACCTCGATCTTGATATTTGAGTTGATTTTGATGTTATTGGTGGTTGAATTTGTGTTGAAATGGCTGAAAGATGACTAGGGATTGATTAAATTTCAATGTGGTAGGAGTGATATGCATATTGAGAATTTTGGTGAATTTAGGAAATTGTGAGCTATAAATGGAAAATTGGACAGCTCGGGAGTTCCAGAGTGGAATGCGAGACTAGTCCGTGATACGGGGGAACGATTGCACTATACGAGGTGCAAAGAGGTAAGGGAAATCTAAACCATTTGTGTATGTGATTTGTAAACTGTTATAGCATGATTTATGATTTATAAACAAGCATGTTGAGAGTTTTGTGTTGAGATTTGAACTGCACACGATTTTATAGCCGGTTGGAGCCCAATGTTTTATGAGTTTATAACTGGGCTCTACGTTAAGGCAATATTGTGATTTGAGAAATGTGTGCGTGTGCTTTGCCGGTTGGAACTCGGTTTTACTACGTTTTGTGTTGAGTACAAAACGATTTTAAATGAGTTTTATGAGAGAAAACCATTACGAGTTCTACGTGAAGGCAAACCTGTCTTATGTGATAAGACTTGGGTGTGTAGTTGTGAGTACACACCGGGCATTGCTCTGGTAGCATGTAAGCCCGAATTCTTCTCCGTTCTGGTAACGTTGAGAAAACCCATTGGTGGCTGTGCCACGTATACCCCATCGGTGGCTGTGCCACGTTGAGAAAACCCATTGGTGGCTGTGCCACGTCATACCCCATCGGTGGCTGTGCCACGTATACCCCATTGGTGGCTGTGCCACGTTGAGAAAACCCATTGGTGGCTGTGCCACGTATACCCCATTGGTGGCTGTGCCACGTTGAGAAAACCCATTGGTGGCTGTGCCACGTATACCCCATTGGTGGCTGTGCCACGTTGAGAAACCCCATTGGTGGCAGTGCCACGTTGAGAAACCCTATTCTGTGGCTATGCCACGTGAGAAAATAATTCAGTGGCTTTGCCACGTGTGTATTGTGGCTATGCCACGTGTGATTTTAAATCAGTGGCTATGCCACGTTATTTGAGAAAGCGTTTAACGCGTATCTTCACATGCTTAGTTTTGCTCTAGAGTGAGCCTTTTACTTCATGTTTTCACATGACTTGACACATGAGAGTGTCGTTTTGCATATTTTCATGCTATGGTTTTCAAATGAGTTTCACATACAAATAAATGCTTTGTGATGTGCATTTTGGTTTATGAAATGAGTCCCCTACCCCCCTTACTGAGCGATTTAGAAGCTCACCCTGTTTTTCTTTCCCCCCAGAGTTCTTCAAGTGAATAAGGACTTCCCTGCGACGTACGGAGTAGTGGCTAGTGGAGGATCCGAGCTCCAGGCTGTATATTTTGTACTTTGAGGTATATTTATCTTTTCATGTACCAGACTATTATTGTAATTACAGACACTTGATGTATGACATTATATGGGATGTATTAGGATTAATTGACTTGTAATCGAGTAGTGGGTATAATACAATATTTATTGTATCATGATGAGATCCTGAGGCATGATAGTTATGATGATGTATGACACTGCACAGGAATGCACTCTTTATTTGTGAATTAACGAGTAAAAAGTTTTAAATTTGCCCTATTTTCTGCATTTTCGGGGCGTGACAGAGTTTTCTTGGTATCAGAGCTTAGGGTGTCTAGTACTGTCAGTGTCGATTAAGTGAAATAGAATACATCCCAAGTGTCTGTAATAGTCTGGTCATGAACTGAAATTGAGGATTGAGATTTCAATCAATTGTAATATGTACGCGCAGGAGACGAGTTGAGATTGAGAATGAGTAAACGACGAGGTCGTTCGAGGAGGCAGGCAGAGTCCCCTCCACCACCTGTCCCACAACCAGAGAGTCCTAACTCTCGATTTAATCGGATTGAGACCGATGTGAGGCAAGGTTTTGAGCAGATGGCGGCGCTATTCGCGCAACACTTTGGAGTTAATGCCTCGGATACTACCCCTACACCACCACCAGGACCTCCCATACCCCCAGTGCCTCCCGTCATTCAGCCTGAGGACAGAAGTAAGGTCCGACTAAAGGAATTTCTGAAGATGAATCCACCCGCATTTAGGGGAAAGAAGGATCCTACAGAGGCTGAGGAGTGGTTGACGGAGTTGAGAGTTATATTTGATTTACTGGGGTGCACCGATGCTGAGAGAGTCAGTATGAGTGCCTATATGCTGAAGGGGAGAGCTCGAGATTGGTGGGGTACTACCCAGGGTATCTTGATGTCCCGCCAGGATGAGATTGGTTGGGAAGAGTTCCAGACAGCTTTTAGAACCCAATATGTACCATGAGCCGCCCAGAGAAGGAAATAGGCCGAGTTTTTGAGTTTGGTACAGGGTGACATGTCGGTGGATGACTATGAGAGCCAGTTCACCGCACTACTGAGATATGACCCAGAGACCTTCAAGAGTGAAGAGCTCCGCACAGAGAAGTTTGTGTATGGGTTGAAGCCCGTCATTAGAGATAGACTGATGGGGCTATGTATTACTGAGTTTGGAGATGCTCTGAGACGAGCACAAGAGGTTGAAAGAGGGATTGAGATGGTACAATCCCAGAATGAGCTCAGAGCGGTGAATAGAGATAAGGGCAAGAGGCCAGCACTTTTCCAGTCAGAGGCTCGGAGAGGTTCCTTCAGAAGAGGAAGGATTGAGGTGCAGAGGGACAGATTGGAGCGACCCAGAGCCTATCCTATTATCAAGGAGACCCTACGATATGTCAGGCCGGAGATGAGGATTTGTAGAGACTGTGGCCGATCGCATGAGGGAAGTTGTACTGGGTCGATCCATGGATGTTTCAGATGTGGTGACATGGGCCACAGAGTGAAGGACTGTCCCCAACCTCAGATACCACATGCTCCGGAGCCCACTAGACAACAGCCTCAGAGAGTGGATCCCCGGAGACGGGCCACTACGGCAGAGAAAGGGAAGAAACTTGTGGCACAGGGACGAGTGTTTGCCCTGGATAAGGAGACCGCAGACGCTTCGGCAGAAACTATAAGAGGTACACTCTCTGTCTGTAATTATGAGGCTCATGTGTTGATTGATTCAGGATCCACGCATTCGTTTATTTCTGAGCATTTTGCATGTAGATTAAACTTAAAGTTTGAACCTCTAGAATATATACTACATGTAAATACCCCTATGCGTGAATCCCAGAGAACTGAGTTAATCTGTAGAGGATGTGAAATAAAGGCGGGAGATAGAGTGATGTTAGCAGATCTAATCATGTTGAGTATACATGGGTTTGATGTAATTCTGGGAATGGATTGGTTGGCGACCAATCGAGTGAGTTTAGACTGCTACACTAAGATTGTAACTTTCTCCCTACCTGAACCTTACAGTGTACAATTGAGATATTGAGGAAATAATTATGTGGATTTCTAGTGAGTAATTTGAGAATCTTAACATTATTTTGGAGAATATTAAATGTGATTATTCATGTGAAGGTTATGAGGCACTCATCTCAGATGATGAGCGGGAACACCCGAGGATTGAGGATATACCTGTGGTTTGCGAATTTCTGGATGTTTTCCCAAATGAATTGCCAGGTTTACCACCAGAGAGAGAGCTGGAGTTTACCATTGATTTGGTACCAGATACTCAGCCGATCTCTAAACCTCCCTACAGGATGGCATTAGTGGAACTTGAGGAATTGAAGAAACAACTACAGGAGTTATTGGATCAAGGGTTTATTAGACCCAGTGTTTCGCCGTGGGGAGCGCCAGTACTATTTGTTAAGAAGAAGGATGGTAGTCTCAGATTATGTGTAGACTACCGGTTGTTGAATAAAGCCACGGTGAAGAATAAATACCCATTGCCCAGGATTGACGATCTACTTGATCAGCTAAGAGGGGCATCAGTCTTTTCTAAGATTGATTTGAGATCGGGCTATCACCAATTGAGGATCAAGGAGGAAGATATTCCAAAGACGGCCTTCAGGACAAGGTATGGCCATTACGAATTTCTGGTGATGTCCTTTGGATTGACGAACACCCCTGCAGCATTTATGAGATTGATGAACGAGGTGTTCAGAGACTATCTGGATAAGTTTGTGATAGTCTTTATTGATGATATCCTGGTGTACTCTCGGTCGCATGAGGAGCATGCACAGCATTTGTGGTTAGTACTTCAGGTACTCCGAGATAAGCAATTGTACGGAAAGCTTAGTAAGTGTGAGTTTTGGCTGAACCGGATAGCTTTCCTTGGGCATATAGTCTCAGAGGAAGGAGTATCAGTGGATCCGAGTAAAATAGCAGCTGTGCTTAATTGGGAAAGACCGAGGACAGTGACTGAGATACGAAGCTTCCTTGGTTTGGCAGGGTATTACAGGAGATTTGTGGAAGGATTTTCAAGGATTGCCGCTCCTTTGACTAAGCTCACGCGTAAGGAGACTCCGTTCATATGGACTGATCAATGTGAGCTCAGTTTTCAAGAGTTAAAGAGGAGATTGACAGCGGCACCTGTGTTAACTATTCCTGAGGGATCAGGAGGATTCTCGATGTATAGTGATGCATCTCATCAAGGATTGGGGTGTGTGCTTATGCAGCACGGGAGAGTGGTCGCATATGGATCGCGACAGCTGAAAGACCATGAGCGGAATTATCCCACGCATGATTTGGAGTTAGCCGCTGTGGTATTTGCTTTGAAGATCTGGCGACACTACTTATATGGGGAAAGATTCCAGATCTTCACTGATCACAAGAGTTTGAGATATCTCTTTGATCAGAAAGAGTTAAACATGAGACAAAGGAGATGGATGGAACTCCTTAAGGATTATGACTGCGAGATTCTTTATCATCCGGGTAAGGCGAATGTGGTTGCTGATGCCCTGAGCAGGAAGAGTATGATATCTGCTATGATGATCAGGGAATGGGATTTGTTAGAGCAGTTCGCCGAACTTCGGATCAGAGTTAAAGAGATAGAGACTGGATTTTTGGCTAGCCTATGGATAGAGCCCAGGATCATGGATCAGATTAGAACTGGGCAGCGCAGTGATCAGAGATTGATATACATGGTTAGCCAAGCTGAGCAGAGTTCGCAGTCGGATCTCACCATCAGTGAGGATGGATTGTTGAGATTCAGAGGACGGATTTGTGTACCGGACGATGATACCCTGAAGAGACAGATACTGAGAGAATCCCACTGCTCGCGATACACCATGCACCCAGGAAGTACTAAGATGTACCGAGACTTGAGAAAGGTGTATTGGTGGAGTGGTATGAAGCGAGATGTGGCAGAGTATGTGGCCAGGTGTTTAGTATGCCAGCAAGTGAAAGCTGAGCATCGAAAGCCCGGAGGACTACTACAGCCCTTACCTGTACCTACATGGAAATGGGAGCATGTCACTATGGACTTTATTATGGGCTTACCGAGGACCCGAAGAGGTCGTGACGCGATATGGGTCATTGTGGATAGATTGACCAAGAGTGCCCACTTCCTTGCCATCAAGAGCACAGATACTGTGGATGCCTTAGCTGAACTGTATGTCAGCGAGATAGCTAGATTACATGGGGCTCCAGTGAGTATTACTTCTGATAGAGATTCCCGGTTTACTTCCAGATTTTGGACCCAGTTTCAGGAGTCCATGGGATCTCGATTGAGTTTTAGTACCGCCTATCATCCTCAGACAGATGGTCAGTCAGAGAGGACTATTCAGACCCTGGAGGATATGTTGAGGGCGTGTACGATGGATTTTAAGGGATCATGGGATGATCACCTGCCCCTAGCAGAGTTTGCATACAATAACAGCTATCATGCGAGTATTGGAATGGCACCTTTTGAGGCTCTATATGGTAGGAGGTGTAGATCCCCTGTAGCTTGGGAAGAAGTCGGTGACAGAAAGATAAATGCTCTCGAGCTTGTTGAGCAAGCCGTACAGAGTGTGAAACTCATATGTGAGAGGTTACGGGCTGCACAGAGTAGACAGAAAAGCTACGCGGATGCGTGTAGACGGCCACTTGAATTTGATGTTGGTGATGCAGTATTTCTGAGAGTATCACCGAGCAAGGGTATCATGCGATTTGGAAAGAAAGGGAAATTGAGTCCTCGATACATAGGACCATTCGAGATTCTTGAGAGAGTGGGAGAGGTAGCCTACAGATTGGCATTACCCCCACAGATGTCCGGAATACACAACGTTTTTCATGTATCTATGTTGAGGAAGTACCACCCGGACCCTTCTCACGTTATAGAGTATGATGAGATGGACATACAGGAGGACATGAGCTACATTGAGGAACCCGTCCGGATTCTCGATAGAAAGGAGAAGGTACTGAGAACCAAGAGCATCCCATTAGTGAAAGTCTTGTGGAAGCATCACTCAAGGGAAGAGGCGACGTGGGAACTTGAGAGTCTCATGAAGGAGAAATACCCCCATCTATTTTGACTAGTTGAGTTGAATTTGGAGGACCAAATTCTTTTTAAGGTGGGGAGGATGTGAGATCTGAGAATTTCAGACATATTTATTGATGTAATAATAATTTGAAGTGTAATTTATTGAACTAAGTAAATTGTGGGAATTATAATTGGAGATTTATGTGTTAAGTGTGTAAAATAAGCTTGATCCATGAGGACAGATCGATCTGGGAGAAGGAGAGATCGATCTGGTGAATTAAAAATGACGAGGAAGGGGAAATTTGAGGAGCAGATCGATCTCCAATGGAAGAGATCGATCTCCTTATGAATCTGTTTGAGAAGGGATCGATCTCATGAGGAAGAGATCGATCTCCAAATGAATCTGTTTGAGAGAAGATCGATCTCATGAGGAGGAGATCGATCTCCAAATGCTTCTGTTTGGGAGAAGATCGATCTCCTCAAGGCACAGATCGATCTCATAAAGCCATAAAGAGATCGATCTCACCCCTCGACAGATCGATCTCCTAGGCATAAAATTGCCCAGATCGTCCCCAAAAAAATTCAAACGCAGATCGATCTCCCCATGAGACAGATCGATCTCCTACCTCCAGTCTATATAAGGGACCCGTGTTTTCTCCTGAAATCTTACTTTCTCTCTCTTTCAAACCTCCATTTTTCCGAAAACCTAGTTTCTCACTCCTCCAAATCCCCCATTTCCGACCGAATCAGCTATTGTGGTAAGAAGGAAAGTTGTTCCTCATCAAAGGGAGAACAACATACTTGGAAATCGAAGGACGAATCGGATCGAGGCGTGAGTTGTGCGTCTCACAAGCTTTGGGTAATTTCTAAACCTCGATCTTGATATTTGAGTTGATTTTGATGTTATTGGTGGTTGAATTTGTGTTGAAATGGCTGAAAGATGACTAGGGATTGATTAAATTTCAATGTGGTAGGAGTGATATGCATATTGAGAATTTTGGTGAATTTAGGAAATTGTGAGCTATAAATGGAAAATTGGACAGTTCGGGAGTTCCAGAGTGGAATGCGAGACTAGTCCGTGATACGGGGGAACGATTGCACTATACGAGGTGCAAAGAGGTAAGGGAAATCTAAACCATTTGTGTATGTGATTTGTAAACTGTTATAGCATGATTTATGATTTATAAACAAGCATGTTGAGAGTTTTGTGTTGAGATTTGAACTGCACACGATTTTATAGCCGGTTGGAGCCCAATGTTTTATGAGTTTATAACTGGGCTCTACGTTAAGGCAATATTGTGATTTGAGAAATGTGTGCGTGTGCTTTGCCGGTTGGAACTCGGTTTTACTACGTTTTGTGTTGAGTACAAAACGATTTTAAATGAGTTTTATGAGAGAAAACCATTACGAGTTCTACGTGAAGGCAAACCTGTCTTATGTGATAAGACTTGGGTGTGTAGTTGTGAGTACACACCGGGCATTGCTCTGGTAGCATGTAAGCCCGAATTCTTCTCCGTTCTGGTAACGTTGAGAAAACCCATTGGTGGCTGTGCCACGTATACCCCATCGGTGGCTGTGCCACGTTGAGAAAACCCATTGGTGGTTGTGCCACGTCATACCCCATCGGTGGCTGTGCCACGTATACCCCATTGGTGGCTGTGCCACGTTGAGAAAACCCATTGGTGGCTGTGCCACGTTATACCCCATCGGTGGCTGTGCCACGTATACCCCATTGGTGGCTGTGCCACGTTGAGAAAACCCATTGGTGGCTGTGCCACGTATACCCCATTGGTGGCTGTGCCACGTTGAGAAAACCCATTGGTGGCTGTGCCACGTATACCCCATTGGTGGCTGTGCCACGTTGAGAAACCCCATTGGTGGCAGTGCCACGTTGAGAAACCCTATTCTGTGGCTATGCCACGTGAGAAAATAATTCAGTGGCTTTGCCACGTGTGTATTGTGGCTATGCCACGTGTGATTTTAAATCAGTGGCTATGCCACGTTATTTGAGAAAGCGTTTAACGCGTATCTTCACATGCTTAGTTTTGCTCTAGAGTGAGCCTTTTACTTCATGTTTTCACATGACTTGACACATGATAGTGTCGTTTTGCATATTTTCATGCTATGGTTTTCAAATGAGTTTCACATACAAATAAATGCTTTGTGATGTGCATTTTGGTTTATGAAATGAGTCCCCTACCCCCCTTACTGAGCGATTTAGAAGCTCACCCTGTTTTTCTTTCCCCCCAGAGTTCTTCAAGTGAATAAGGACTTCCCTGCGACGTATGGAGTAGTGGCTAGTGGAGGATCCGAGCTCCAGGCTGTATATTTTGTACTTTGAGGTATATTTATCTTTTCATGTACCCAGACTATTATTGTAATTACAGACACTTGATGTATGACATTATATGGGATGTATTAGGATTAATTGACTTGTAATCGAGTAGTGGGTATAATACAATATTTATTGTATCATGATGAGATCCTGAGGCATGATAGTTATGATGATGTATGACACTGCACAGGAATGCACTCTTTATTTGTGAATTAACGAGTAAAAAGTTTTAAATTTGCCCTATTTTCCGCATTTTCGGGGCGTGACACCTGTCTCTAGGGAATTTATACTTGCCTCTTAGGCTGTTTTGGTTGTTCCCGAGATTCATAAGGTCTCATTAATGGGTAATCCTTAATCATGTGCCCTGCCTCTCCACACCTGAAACAAACATTAGTAGTCCAACGACATTCACCAGCATGAATCTTGCCATAGTTCTTAGACCGTGGCACTACTGTCCCAGGGCTTCGAGCAGTGGCAGCACTACCCATGTGGATCTTGGGCTTCCTAACCCATGTCTGAGGCTCATCTGTTCTTTGCCTCTTCGGCTGGCTCTTTCTCATATCATATCGAGATGCCTGTATCCCTTTTCCTTTATCTCGATCCTTGGCTTTATACCCATGCTCAGCTCGGGTCACATTTAAGCCCCTTTCAACTTCTTGAGCCCGACCTAGAGCATCCTTAAAATCCTCAAATCAAAATCCCAATAATCTGTCCCGGATCCCTGATCTCAAACCTGTCAAGAATCTCTCAATTCGGCGCGCTGGATCCCTAAGGGTGTCAGGATCATAACTCAAAAGGGTAGTGAATCGACTTTCATACTGATCAACAGTCGAACTGCCCTGAGTCAGATTAAAAAATTCTACCTGCATCTTCTTTTGTGCTATAAGCGGAATATACTGGGCTCTGAATGCATCTAGAAATGCCTCCCATGAAATATCTGCTGGATTATCAACTAAGGTTTTCTGTGTGGTCCTCCACCAAAATTTGGCCTCTTCCTTGAGCATGTAGCTGGCCATAGTCACTTTTTCTTCATCCGTGCAACCCAAATACTGAAATACCGAATCAAGATCTATTAACCATCCCTCAGCCTTAATCGGATCCTTTACCCCTGTAAATTCTGGGGGACTCATTTTCAAAAATTCTCGCAGCCTTTGGGTGTCTCTAACATCTCTAGGCTGTGGAGCTGCAGGCTGAGGTGATGGGGCTGTCGGAGGATTCTGTGGTGGGGGAGGAGGAACTTGTGCTGGTGCAGTAGTGGCATCAGTACCAGGGGTGTTTGCCCCAAACTGCTGGGCAATAATGGCAGTCAATGAATGTACTGTTTCCTCGAGCCTCCTTATTCTCTCAGTGGGGCTCTCAGGTTGAGGGAGGAGATGGCGGAGCAGGTTGTGCCAGTCTCCTTAGACGACCTCTCCTACCACTCATATTTTCAGAAATCGTTTACCTGCACGTACACCCAAAATTTTAATCATGACTTAACAAATATACTTACTTTACAACCAGACAAGCATAGACAATTTGGGATGTAATCTGACTTTTTGATTTGACACTGACAGTACTAGACAACTTTTGCTTTGATACCAAGAAAACTGTGACGCCCCAAAAATGCGAAAAAACGGATTTTTTTAATATCCTCTACTTAAGTTGTATTCCTATCAGTGCCAATTTCTTAATCTTTCGTTAATGTACCGAGACGCAGTTTATAATCGCAACCAGTCGAATTGAATGTCTTTTCCTCTACTTATCAGTACGTCTATTCTCATTCCCACACTTTATATATCTAGAATATACAATAAGGTTTAAACTACGTTACTACTACTTTAGTTACATTCATATTTCTTATTTTACATCCCAAAACATTATTACAACATTGTCTATGCTTTACAGGAAGTCTGGTAGATAAGTAAAATATACCTTACTAGTACTGAGGATAGCCTGGAAGGGCTGAGTCCGTCTATCCACGACTATTGTACGGCAGGTAAGGGTGACAATTTACTTAAGCAAATCTGTGAGGTAAAAATTATGGGGTGAGCTCTTCAAGCCCAGTAAGACATGCATTTAAGGCAGTCTTAGCATTAAAACATGTAAATGTAAAATATTGTGATATAAGCTTTATAAAATATCATGCACGTGAATATTAACCGAAACATATTTAGTTTCGAAAGACAAGTCAAAGTACTTGTGATATCATAACTGGTAGCATGTAATTTATAAATCATGCATCTTATAAAACACGTAGCATGTAAATCATGTAACAAATATCCCGTAGGAAATCATTCACATAGCATATATCACGTAGCTCGTTTAAAGAGCAAATCAAGTCAGAGTACATAATATTTAAATCATAAAATTTAGTACTATTTCTTTCAAATAATACTGATTCTTTTCATGGAGACTAGGCAGCATTTTCATTACGACAAGAGTCATATTCATGTATGCATTTCACATAGGAAATTTGCATAGATGCTTCACTTATACTTAATACCGATGGCCATGGTAAGGGACTGTAGACTGGATCAGGGGTCTTACAGAGCCCCTCGCCACTATACATATATTTCCTTTAACGTAGAGTGGCATAAACATCGCACCGAGTGGTACAAATACCCGACGCAGTTCAACATGCACCACAAGGGACTAAACGTACACCAAGTGGTATGAGGCATGTTCCACGACGGTCCAGACCCCACACGGCAATTTAAGATAGCTCTCATAGCTTACATATAGCCTTAGTCTCAAAACATTTCTTTGAAATTATTTCTCGGGTCCGTTCACCCGTAAACTTTTAAATCATTTCTCGGGTCTGTACACCCGTAAACTTTTAAATCATTTCTCAGGTCCGTACACCCGTAAATTCATAGAAATCATATTTTTAATCATATTTCGGGTCCGTTCACCGGTAAATTCATAGAAATAATGATTTAATCATATTTCGGATCCGTTCACCCGTAAACTCGTAGAAATCATATTTTTAATCATAATTCGGGTCCTTTCACCCGTAACTTGTAGAAATAATGAATTTTCATTTTCACATAACAAATTTCATTTAAAAACATTTCACAGATATCAAAAGTATATTTTGAAAAACTCAAAAAAATAGGGCTTTTCTTTCGATTTTCTCGATTTTTGAGTGCATAGTAACTTTTCTGAGTTCGGAGTTCTTATTCGTAAAAACTAACATGCTCAATACATTTTTAAGCTGAAGTAAGGTATTTGAATACTAATACTACTTTAAATCACATCCCTTACCTCGTAGATCGTAGGGCAGCGTAAACTTGTCGATTCTCGGGATTACCTCGATTTACGTGCCAAATTCCAAATTCTCGAACTGCCCAAAATGATATTCATTCATCATATATTGATCAATTTCATCTTAACATACTCAATTTTAATTTATCTTCTCGAAGTTTGACCAATTTTGACTTATCGGTCAACTTTTTCGGTTTTCTCGGTTTTACCGATTTAGTGCCGTTTTTGGCAAATTTCGTTATTCTAATTTCTCTTTTCATTACTTCATTAACCTTATGACTCATTCAAGTTCATAAATCAAGCTAGTCATTTTGTAAAATTTTCAATTCTTTCGTTTTTCGATTTTACAATGAGTCAAACTATAAATCGGGCTTTCTCGGTATAAATTTAATCGTTAATAACCTTAGATCCATCAAATTTTTCACATAAACACATCAACACCTTGTTGTCCAGATCTCGAATCATTCTTAGAAGTTAAATCATCCAAGTCCACTTAACTAAAAGTCTTTCAACAACACCAAATAACAACATATATGAACTTCATCATCATCCATCAACTTTACCTTGAGTTTGACCGAGGTTGACCACATTTTTTATTCTTTCAATTGATCCTAAACTGTTATTTAACATGTATAGAGCTTATAATCATCAGAAACTACAAGAAAACTCAGCCAAAAAATCAAATATTCCAAGTTCTTCACTTACCAAAAACAAGGCAAATCCGTCGACTGTTTTTGTTTTACGTTTTCCACCTAGTAAATGAATTTATTTGTGGCTGAATTTTTTATATGTTATACAGGACTGGATGAGGAAGGTTTTATCATTCTTGGACAACACCTGAATCTGATCGTAAGGTGGCCGAAAAAATCACACACCGAGGGCAAAGGGAGGACGCCTGCGGGAAGAAAGGGAGAGGGATATCTCTCGGGCTAGAAGTCCTTTGGGGTTGATTTTTATGCCCACTGAAAGCTCCTTAAGTCTACTTCCATAATTGAAAAACTTGGCTCGAATTGAATGCCGGAAGGTCTTCAAATTCGACAAACATGAGGTCTGGGTCGGCAGGCTGAAGGGGACAGATTTTTGTCCTCTTCTAGAAGAATTCAAGAAAACTTATTCTAGTCCAATTTTCTCCAAATTTCCACTTCTCAAGTGTTATAATATGTCTCTAGTATGTTTTATAAAAATTTTGGGGTCACTTGTTTAAGAAAAATTACTCGATTGAGCCCATTTTGCGTGATTTGGTCAATACCGAGCAAAATGACTTAAAGTTTTCAATTTACCTTAAAAATTAATTTGATCCCCGAAACCTCCATATTTCCACTTGATTTTGATTTCTCAAGTAAATTTCATCTTATATTAATTTTCTATGGCCTCGGAATAATTTTTGAGAATTTTTAGAATTTATTTAGGATTTATTCTCTTTTTCGAGCCCATTTGCTCAATTTAGTGCAAAACCCGAACCTTACTAACTTTTTCACTTTCAATTCCTTAGTTTTCATTTCTAAACATCAATTCCTTAGTTTTCATTGTTGGAGTGGAGATGTTATTATGCAATTGTGGTAATTTTGGGATTTTTGTCTATAAATTGGAAATTTAGGCAATGAGGTGATTTTGGCGCAGGTATTATGCATGAGAAATGTAGAAGGTTGAGATGTAGTGGATGAGATTATGAATAGTGATAGAATTGTGAGAATTGAGTTGATTGAGTTATTAATGAGAATATGAGCAAATGTATACTCAATAATGCGATTGAGTTGGGTTATTGATGTTTTTTACATCGTTTGGATAGCTCGGGAGTTCCAGAGTGGAATGCGAGGATAGTCCGTGATACGGGGGAACGGTTGCACTATACGAGGTGCAAAGAGGTAAGGAAAACTAAACCATTTGTGTTTGTGTTTTGATGAACTATTTGTAGCATGAACCATGATTTGAGAATACGAACATGTTTAGTGTTATGTCGTGATAAGATTGCACACGATTTTTATAACCGGTTGGAGCCTATTGTTTTACGAGTTTATAAGCTAAGTGTAAAATCGCTTTATAAACCGTTGAGTTTGCGTGAAAAGTGACTTGGGCTCTACATTAAAGCAATATTGAGATTTGAGAAAATGTGTGCGTATTTTGTCGGTTGGAACTCGGTTTTAATATATTTTGTGTTGAGTACACGAATGTTTTAAATGAGTTTTATGAGAGAAAACCATTATGAGTTCTACGTGAAGGCAAAACGATTTCTTTTATGATAATGGCTAATGATTGAGACTTAGGCGTGTCATGTTAAATACACATCGGGCCTTACTTTTGTAGCATATAAGTTCAGGCCTTATTCTGGTAACTTGTAAGTCCGATTATTCCTCCACTTTGGTAGCGTTGGGAGGCCTTGCTTTGGTAGCATTTAAGACCGATAGAGTGGGCCGCCTGGGAACCGACCCAGGGAGCACGGGATAGAATGGGTCACCTGGGAACCGACCCAGGGACCACGTGATAGTGTGCATGAGACGAGGCATTGCTCTGGTAGGATGTAAGGCTGGGCCTTGTTCTGGTAACATATAAGTCCAATATACCATGTACACGACCATATTGTCGACGTTCCCTCTTACGAGGATGCCTGGGATGCGCACCCAGAGGAGATTATATATTTGATGTGCCATGATGAGTTTTATATGAGTTTCATTGCCTAGTCTCGTTTTACACATGAGTTGTGTTTTGTGACTTTGTCACGTTCTATTTACTGAGGTGATTTTATCACATATTTCGAGAAAAGCCATTATCGCATATATTTACACATGCTTGTGAATGCTCTATATTGAGCTTTTTAGCTTCATGTTTTCACATGATTTATGAGCTATGAGATGATGATGTTTCGAGAACTTTCATGCTACAGTTTCAAATGAGTATACTAAGTTTCATATACAAATACATATTTGTGATGTGTGATATGGTTTATATAACTAAGTTCCCTTACCCCCCCCCCCCGGCTACCCCCTTACTGAGCGATTTAAAAGTTCACCTTGGTTTATTTTTCCCCTCCAGATTTCTTCAAGTGAAGTGAGTTTCCCTGCGACGTACGGATTAGAGGCTAATTGATGACTTGAGCTCCAGACCGTATTTTGTGTATTGAGGTATATATTTAATATTCATGTATCCAGACTAGAGTTATATTTACAGACACTTATTGTACAATGATGTATGAGATGTATTAGGATTAATTAACTCGGAATTGAGTAATGTATATGATATGCTATATACTAATTTATGATGAAATCCTAAGGCATGATAAGTATGATGATGTATGACACTGCACAGGAATGCACCCTTAATTGTGATTTGATGAGTAAAAAGTTTTAAATTTGCCCTATTTTTTGCGTTTTTGGGGCGTCACAGTGCCTAAGGTGATAAGGGTAATTGTTGCGCATCGCTTTTGCGGTAAGGGATTTATATAGCTCGTAGGTAATAGGATACCTCAAGTTAAGCTAAAACTTTACTAGGAACCATTTGTTGTTAGCTTAGTGAGGATTTATTTTAAACTTATTAACTAACTTACCCGATTTTTATCAAAATCGAAACTTTGTTTGTAGTTACTAGCCTTAGTCGAAATGAAGTTATAATTATAAGTGTACTGATTTTAGTCTCAAACAAAAATAGTGAAACCCAAATGAGTACAACGTTTTATTATCTGATTTTATAGTTTTACGCACCAAGCATGATGTTTGTAACGTGGTTACATGAGCTGTTTTCAAATATGATTTGGGAAAGCATGATGGTGTACAGAATGATGTTAGTATGCTTTATGATTATAATAATACATGTTTTCTAAAGTTATTGGTGTACTTTTTTGTAAACTTGATATTAAATTGAGAATTTTCATACTTTTATTGTGCACTTATAAATTGTTGATTTTGAGACTGTTGGCGATCCCCGAAAATGCCTTTGTGGTAGTCATGTCCTGTGAGAGCCATCTCTAGCACCGGTAGGAGGTTCTGTGTGATTGCCCTACGGTGCTAAGTGCTTCACAGGGATGCCTGGGTGGCATCGAGTTTATGGGACGTGAGAGTCATCTCTAGCACTGGTAGGAGGTTTTGTGTGATTGCCCTATGGTGCCAAGTGCTTCATGGAGATGCCTTTGTGACATTGAGATTTTCTAAGTAGCACCGGTAGGAGGTTCTGCGTGATTTCCCTTAGGTGCCAGCTACCTACTACAGCAGACCTTGATCTCATCTTCAATACCCTAGTCCAGACCTGATTAGTCTAGGATAGGGCGTGTAAACCCCGCAAATTTCTTGTTACCCGATTTTGATCATGAATAGAAATATTTGTTGATTGGAAATTTACCAAGTACAAGGATATACCAATATAAATGTATATATATGTATGAGTTTACAGGTGTGTAATAATTCCTACAATTTTTGCATAAGGGTATGTACATATATACATGTAAATATATTTATATATATCTGTACATATGTAAATATACATATGTATATATGTACAGGTATGTACAATATATATAAATATACATATAGATATATATATATATATACACCTATGTATATATATATATATATGGACTGAGGGTTGTAACGTGGGACACACTTACAATATATATATATATATATATATATCTGCACCTATATATATATATATATATATACACGAATGAAGGGGATGGCAGTGATTCGGTAGCTGTCAGGTAACAAAATCTGAGGCACCCCCTTTACCTGTTGCCATTGACAGAAACTTAGAGAGGGGAAGAGCAGTGGCGTGATGTCTTAATCCCTCAGCTACTGCACACAGATATATGCCCATGCTAGAGGTGAGGCATGAGTTAGGAACTGACATGAAGAAACAGTAGACAGAGTCAATGAAGAAAACAGTCTCGGCAACAGGCACGTCCATCGACTCAGCATAGCAGGGAATGAGGATGAAACGTGTAACAAAGACAAAGAGGAAAGGAAAGGGGCAGGAGATGCCAGATGACTTAATAGGGCTAAAACAATATATATTGTATATTATATATATATATATATATATATTAGGCGAGATACGAGGACTGCAGCGTGAGTAGGAGAACGGGAAAATTGAACAGAAGTGAAAAGATATAAGAGCAATTGACATGAGCCTGAAACACAAAAAGGAAGGAGTACAGGGGAGACGTGTGAAGGCTCAGCAGTGAAGAGAAAAGAAGGGAAGGAAGAAACCGAGAATGAAGGCTGATTTAGAAGGTGGTACAGGGAGGATTGAAGGAGAAATAAGAATGAAATGGAGCTGGTTTTGAGACAGTACAAGGATTGTGTAAAAATGGTCTTTAAAATGCAGCAGAAACGGGAGGCTATAATCATGTCTCTCTCGGTTCCGGTGGCAGGGCCAGGAGCTGCTGAAAACAGGGGAAAATAGAGAGGTGATGATGATGATGCTGGTGGTCGGAACATAACGCTGGTAATGAGGATGGAGTTGCCGAGGAGGTAAGGGGTGTAATTTAAAATGGTAATAGTATCCTCATTTCCCTTAAACTTTGATTTATGAAAATATTTGAGTTACGCAATATTTTAGTAAATGATTAGAATTTATACCAAGCGTTCGTTCTTTAGTCCAAGTTAACATTTAAACAAAACCAAGCCCAACTTTTATTAAGCCCTAGCTTTATCTTGTCATGTTTCTGAAACTGAAAGAAAGATTTATGAATTTAAATACATGAGCTTTGAGCATGTCTTCAAATCGGTGAGCATGTTTTCTAATTTTGTTTCTTGAATGAAATGATATGATTTTGACTTATGCATGAACTTGTTACATGTTTTGCGAGAAATAGAATCTATTATATGAGCACAGTTTCTCTATTTTATGAAAGAGTTTTCAACCGCAAAAGATAGTTGATTTGAAATTCGGTTTATGAATTTTAAATATGTGCGTGAGGCCCATTTGGGATGAGACTAGCCAGAAAGACCTCTTAAGTGGGGTGAGATAGTCACACGGCCCAGGCTCTCACAAGGCCTATGAAGCCCAAGAAAGATTTTAAAAACTCTGTTTTGAGACAAAGGCAATGTTTAATGATATGCGATCGTGGGGGCCACCTCTTGAGTTCTGTGGGAGCAAAGTGCCACACAGTCTTTGTGACTGTGGGGACCACCTCTTGAGTCCTACAGATGCAAAGTGCCACATGGTCAAAGCTTTTTTGTCATGCGCGCCTTCGTGGTGTATATGTTTTCTACCTGGGATAAGGCTAACAAGAAAGACCTCTTGAGAGGGGTGAGGTAGCCAAAAGGCCCCGGTCTGTATGATTGCCACCTGACATGAGGCTAACTAGAAAGACCTCTTAAGTGGGGTGAGGTAGCTAAAAGGCCCAGCTAACCAGAAAGACCTCTTAAGTGGGGTGAGGTAGCCAAAGGGCCTAGGTGCGTATGTTTTGTTGTATGACCCTGATCTCGTTTACAGCCTTGCCATGGCCATGTTTATGATTTTCCCTCTACGGAGGATGAATATGTTGTTTTCGCATGATGATTACATGAGCTAGCCTAGTCTCCATCCGAAACGAACTCTGTTTTAAGATTTGATTCTTTAATATGTGATTTACATTCAGTAATGCTTTTGAAGTCTGTATGAACTAAAAGGTTCTGATTTCCATCTGACATGATCTCTGTTTTAAGATGTTGATGTTTCAAAATATGTCTTATACTCAACAATGCTTTTAAAGTTCTTTATATCATGAAAGATTCTGATCGGTCTGCTAAGGTTTTCTTATTTCGAAATAATATTTCTGTTAAATGTGTTTTTCGTGATATGCATTTTGAAAACGATGTAATAATTGTAAAGAAATGTCACCCTTTGGTATTATTATGTACTCTGTATGTTTTAAACACTATGATCATTTTAAATGCATTTCTTACTGGGCTTTTCCCTGAAAGCTCACCCCTCTACCTCTCAGATGTGTTGCAGTGGAACTACAGTTGATAATTGCTGCGTATACGACGTAGGCTGGCGAATACGAGTTTCCCCAAGCTATCTTTTGTACATGCATGAGGTATACATTTCTATCTGATTACCAGACCATTTGTATGCACAGACATCTATTGAAAGTAATGTATCGGGATGTAATCTGTATAAAGATAAATGAAATGAGATATTTTTAAGGATTGATTTTTGGGAGTAACTAGACGTGTTTGGAATATGTAGAATAAATTGATGATATGACTTGGAAAGCATGTTTGGTAGTTGTGGATACCTAGGATTGTTAAAACAATTGGTTTGCAGGTGGGTAGGCTTATATATAAGTCGTCATGTTGTCGAAATTTTTATCGGCCATATAAATCCAAATGTGAAACTTAAATATAATTACGGATAAAGAAGTAAGAAAATGAATTGACACTGAACATGAATACAACCTAAGTGAATAAAGGATTAAGTTGCAAGCCAGAGTTTCAAAAAAAAAATTTCTTCGAATTTCTATAGGTCACGGGTCGTTACAGTTTAAGGTGGTATCAGAACAAATGTTGTCTAATACTGTCAGTGTCAATAATAAGGATAAGATTACATCACAAATGTCTGTGCTTGTCTGGTTGTAGACTAAGTATACCTAATGAAGTTAAGACTTAATGTTTGGTTTACGTGAGGAATTAGATCACGGGTTAGAGGCCACAGAGATAAGCCTGAGAATCATGCAGAGTCGTCATATGAGACTCATAAATGATACTGAGATTGAAATTGATGTTGAGCGTGCTCCATCAGGTCCTGCGGAAAGGACAGATGGTATTGAGATACACATTGCTAAGATTGAGCGGAGTATTGAACATACTATGGGAAAATTGAGACACAGGCTATGTTAGGTGATGGGGTAGACGGAAGAATAGATAGACAGATTACTCTCGATACGCCCGCACAGCCTGTAGAGATGTTTCAGAATTGCAGACCGCCATTATTAAATGGGATAAAGGACCCAGTAGTCATAGAAAACTGTATGAATGATGTTAAGGAAACTACAAATGGAATTTATGGGTCTAGTACAAGGAAATCGATCTGTCAAGGAGTATGAATTATGATTTGTATCCCTGGAAAGGTATGACCCAACGTTATGAGCAGTGAAGTTAAAAAATGTTTGTAAGTTTACTAACGGATGGAGACCGAGCTGATTTCGGAGGATAGTATGCTATTACCTACTGGATTTAAGATTCCAATTGTAATGGAAAATTGAAAAATTAAATTGAAAAACTTGCATGGATTCTTAGAGTACGACTGTGAACTTAATAGACTAGGGCAGTTTCAAGAGTTTAAATCTCCGTTTTTCAACAAGGTTAAGAATTCAGTGATTCGGAGTGTTGAATGAATGAGATAGAAAAGTTTGATGATTTTAGAAGTAACTCTACCGAGAAAGTTGCTTTTATAACTTTTGTGTTAAAGGATTGGAGAAGCTACACGGGTTTTCAGAGTGTGCTACTATAAAGAAAGTAGCCTTTGTAGTATCAGTATCGAAATGAAAAGTCAAACTCAGAAGGAAGTTCCCTGATTTAATCCGGGAGCCGACATCAGAAAATTTCATGGGATATATTCTAGAGGCCCTTAGGCGGCAGCACATTCCGGATGAAATAAAGTGGCAATTATGGGTGAAATGATTGCAATCGGACATAGAGTAACAAGTTTATGGATGATTATGAAATTAAATTTATGGTTTCGGAAGAAGTATAATTTGGATAAGTAGGGATGTGAAATGGAGGAAGTCCAAGAAACTCTTATGAGGTACTGGGATCCTCAATCGAGCTAAATAGCCTCATTAAATGTTATTTTGATGAAGCAGTGCGCAAGGCGTAACCATGATGATATGAGATATATACTTTCGAGGTACTAAGGAAGCAATGAGAGAGATAGAGTAAAGTCACTGTAATTGAAAAGATGAATTACAGAACTAAAAGTATAAGTGAAGGCCTCACGGTTTATATTATTGATAAAGATAGGGTGTGTTCGGAGTAAAAGGACACCCCAGTATACAGAGGGATTTTCGACACGTATTCGGATGATCTATCAGAGTTATCGCTAAATTGAATGGTGAAGTTCTGAAATTGATTTAGCACCTGCTGTCGAATTAATTATTCATATCACTGTACTTAGTGGCTTTGATTGAATTGGAAATGCTGATAAAGCAATTACAATGATTACATAAAAAGGAGATTATTGGCACTTTGGAGTGTGCTGGCGTTAATTTTAAGGAGACCCAAAGTCTTCTGGGTCACGATATGTCAAGAACGATAGTTAATTGGATTCTCCCAAAACAGAGACTATGGATCGGTAGGAAAGACACAAAACTTTTAAAAATGATTCACAGTTTGAGATATAGGGAAACTTTGGAATATGAATTACATAACGAGTTTAAGGATTGTAAATTGTTTATGTTTATGTTTCAAATACGAGACTTAATTGGAATAAGGAAAGAGTTTTGTTGTAATTGATATATAAGATAATATTAGTTTTAAGGTGTGATAAATTCTGAATATAGATCATATTTTGGATAAGAGACGTACACAATGTGGGAATATTTCTAGTATGTGAAATGATTCGGATTAAGCGAGATGATTGAGAATGGATCGTGTCTAGAAGATAAATGTGAAATTGCGATAAGTTTTGGTATCCTACTTTCTATTGGGACTGAATCTTAAAACCTTATACCCATAATTAGTTATGTGGTCAGGTCTGATGACTAATAAAGGTATTTCAAAATACCTCCCTGCTTGAGAGACTTAACAGCGTCTAGAAGTACCCTGATCCATAACCTATAAATTGAAATTGACAGTCGTAATATTGCGTTGAAGTCAGGATACCATTACTTGTGCAGTAAAGAAATATGAAATTCTACGAATCAAGAAGGTTTAAATATTAAATTTCACGAGGTCGTCTAATACAAGAAAAGGGGAATGACTCGAGATTGTGCTTTGAGTAGAAGAGATGGCGTCATGTATATTGGTCAAGAACATGAGTTATTGAAATATTTAGTGAACCTCGACTCGGATATGATCATTTTCTTGATACCGACATTCATTACATGAAGATTAGCTTGAGAGATGAAACTGGACGTGATTGATCAAATCGAGCAGGCTCAGCGTATGGATAAGTATCGTATTGATATAGCTAATCAGACCCAGATGGGTGCTACAACTAGCTTGAGTATTGGTACTAATAATTTATTGAGATTTAAAAACAAAATTTGTGTACCCACTGATCGATAGTAAAGGAATTGACGTTGTCAGAGACTCCTTTATAGAGATATACTCTGCAATCCAAAGAATGGTAAAGACTTATCAAATCTCCTGAAAGTATATTGGCAATCAAGTACGATAAGAGAAATAATTGAAATTGGGATTAAGTGTCTCATAGGTCAGCAGGTTAAGGGATAGCACCAAACGTTTATGAGATTATTACCCTTGCCTATATGGAATTGAAAGCATGTGCCAGGATTTTAAAGGCTCCTGGAAGGACAAATTGCCAATTAGCGAAGTTGCGCATAATATCAAATAACACTAAAGTATCGAGATGATACCATATGAAGTGTAATATGGTCAAAAATGTCGTTCACTGATTTGATGGAAGCAGTGGGTGAAAGGAAGAAAATTGTATTCGATTAGGTTAAACAAGTTTCTGATTATATTTAATTAAATTGTGAGAAGTTGAGGACAGCTCAGAGCATGCGAAAAGAGATTTGGAGTTTTGAAAGTTTCTCCTCCCAATAGTATAAGAAGATTTTGGAAGAAATGAAGGTTTAGTCCTCGTTATATGGGACCTTTCAAAATCTTAGATAGAGTGGGAGGCAAGGCCTACGATTGGCGCTACCACCAAAATTATCAAGTACTCACAATGTCTTCCACGTTTCAATGCTACGCAAGTATCACCCAGATCCGACACATATGATTAAGCACGAACCACTGGAATTGAAAGAGGATATGACATGTGGAGAAATCGATTCAGATCTTGGACAGGAAAGAAAAGGTATTGAGGTCTAAGACAATTCCATTGGTTAAGATTTTATGATAGTACCACACATCGGAAGAGGTCACGTGGGAATTAGAGAGCTTAATGCAAGAGAAGTAACCGCATCGGTTTAAGTTCAAATGTACTCTTAAATTTGGGGATCAAATTCCTTAAGGTGTGGAGAATGTAAACCCCGCAAATTTCTTGTTACCCAATTTTAATCATGAATAGAAATATTTGTTGATTGGAAATTTACCAAGTACAAGGATATATATATATATACATATATATATTTATGAGTTTACAGGTGTGTAATAATTCCTACAATTTTTGCATAAGGGTATGCACATATATACATGTAAATATATTTATATATATCTGTACATATGTAAATATACATATGTATATATGTACAGGTATGTACAATATATATAAATATACATATAGATATATATATATATATATATATATATATATATATATATATATATATATATACCTATGTATATATATATATATGGACCGAGGGTTGAAATGTGGGACACACTTACAAAAAATATATATATATATATATATATATATATATATATATATATGCACCTATATATATATACACGAATGAAGGGGATGGCAGAGATTCGGTAGCTGTCAGGTAACAAAATCTGAGGTACCCCTTTTACCTACTGCCATTGACAGAAACTTAAAAAGGGGAAGAGCAGTGGCGTGATGTCTTAATCCCTCAACTACTGCACACAGATATATGCTCATGCCAGAGGTGAGGCATGAGTTAGGAATTGACATGAAGAAATAGTAGATAGAGTCAGTGAAGAAAACAGTCTCGGTAACAGGCACGTCCATCGACTGAGCATAGCAGGGAATGGGGATGAAATGTGTAGCAAAGATAAAGAGGAAAGGAAAGGGGCAGGAGATGCCAGATGACTTAATGGGGCTGAAACAATATATATTGTATATTATATATATATATATATATATATATATATATATATTAGGCGAGATATAAGGACTGTAGCGTGAGTAGGAGAACGGAAAAACTGAACAGAAGTGAAAAGATATAAGAGCAGTTGACATGAGCCTGAAACACAAAAAGGAAGGAGTACAGGGGAGACGTGTGAAGGCTCGACAGTGAAGAGAACAGAAGGGAAGGAAGAAACCGAGAATGAAGGCTAATTTAGAAGGTGGTACATGGAGGATTGAAGGAGAAATAAGAACGAAATGGAGCTGGTTTTGAGACAGTACAAGGACTGTGTAAAAATGGTCTTTAAAACGCAGCAGAAACGGGAGGCTATAACCGTGTCTCTCTCGGTTCCGGTGGCAGGGCAAGGAGCTGCTGAAAACAGGGGAGAACAGAGAGGTGATGATGATGATGATGCTGGTGGTCGGAACAAAAGGTTGGTAATGAGGATGGAGTTGCCGAGGAGGTAAAGGTGATCAAGGCCTTGAAGAAGAAGGGAAACCGAGGAGTAAACAGGATACAAGAGAAAAGTAGAACTGAAAATGGAAACCCGAGTGCGACCGAGAAGAGGGAGGAGACCGCGAGGAGCCGAGGTGAACAGATAGTTGGAGACCACTGGAGATGGAGAGAACGGAAGGCCACCAACGTCGGACAAAGTGGCAGAGAAGGAGACTAGTGGGGCGACACTGTGAGCTAGTGAAGACGTGGTGAACAGGAACCACGAGCAACCGAAGCTGAAGAAGGAAGAAAGGAAAAACGAAGAAGAGAATTGCGGGAAAGGAAATTAATTTTTAAAAAAAAAGGTAAACAGTAACCGAAAAAAAAAAGAGAAAGAAAGAAGGGAATTTATTTATATATATAAATATATATATTTGGAATAGAGAAAGAGACACAAATAATTTGGGAAATCCCGGGAAAGAGCTCCGAAAAATTAATCGAGTGGATCGGACTCGTCGACTCCCTAAGGCAAAACAATCAAGGATTACAAACAGACAATGAGGTAAGGAATTTATGCAAGTTTTAGAGATAACTGTATGTGTTTTATGATTTCAAGTGTATTTTCCCTAGGTAAGCAAGGTTACGATTTTGACGCATCGTAGGTAATTCGAATAAATAGGATACTAAGAATACAAATTTCGATGTAGAAGAAACATAGAAGGATTTAAGGGAGATACTTAGAGGCGTCACTACTCGAACTTGAAATTTCTGATAAATTGAGGTAAGGGGTGTAATTTAAAATAGTAATAGTATTCTCATTTCCCTCAAACTTGGATTTATGAAAATATTTGAGTTACGCAATAGTTTAGTAAATGATCAAAATTTATACCAAGCGTTCGTTCTTTAGTCCAAGTTAACATTTAAACAAAACCAAGCCCAACTTTTATTAAGCCCCAGCTTTATCTTGTCATGTTTCTGAAACTGAAAGAAAGATTTATGAATTTAAATACATGAGCTTTGAGCATGTCTTTAAATCGGTGAGCATGTTTTCTGATTTTGTTTCTTGAACGAAATGATATGATTTTGACTTATGCATGAACTTGTTACATGTTTTGCGAGAAATGGAATCGGTTATATGAGCACAGTTTCTCTATTTTATGAAAGAGTTTTCAACCGCAAAAGAGAGTTGATTTGAAATTCGGTTTATGAATTTTAAATATGTGAGTGAGGCCCACTTGGGATGAGACTAGCCAGAAAGACCTCTTAAGTGGGGTGAGGTAGTCACAAGGCTCAGGCCCTCACAAGGCTTATAAAGCCCAAGAAAGATTTTGAAAACTCTGTTTTGTGACAAAGGCAATTTTTAATGATATGCGATCGTGGGGGCCACCTCTTGGGTTCTGTGGGAGCAAAGTACCACACAGTCTGTGTGACTGTGGAGGCAACCTCTTGAGTCCTACAGATGCAAAGTGTCACACGGTCAAAGCATTTTTTCATGCGCGCCTTCGTGGTGTATATGTTTGCTACCTTGGATGAGACTAACCAGAAAGACCTCTTGAGTGGGGTGAGGTAGCCAAAAGGCCCCGGTCTGTATGATTGCCACCTAAGATGAGGCTAACCAGAAAGACCTCTTAAGTGGGGTGAGGTAGTCAAAAGGTCAAGCTAACTAGAAAGACCTCTTAAGTGGGGTGAGGTAACCAAAAGACCAAGCTAACCAAAAAGACCTCTTAAGTGGGGTGAGGTAGCTAAAAGGCCCAGCTAACCAGAAAGATCTCTTAAGTGAGGTGAGGTAGCCAAAGGGCCCAGGTACGTATATTTTGTTGTACAACCCTGATCACGTCTACAGCCTTATCATGGCCATGTTTATGATTTTTCCTCTATGGAGGATGAATATGTTATTTTTGCATGACGATTACATGAGCTAGCCTAGTCTTCATCCAAAACAAACTCTGTTTTAAGATTTGATTCTTTGATATGTGATTTACATTCAGCAATGCTTTTGAAGTTCTGTATGAAATGAAAGGTTCTGATTTCCATCTGACATGATCTCTGTTTTAAGATGTTGATGTTTTGAAATATGTCTTATACTCAGCAATGCTTTTGAAGTTCTTTATATCATAAAAGATTTTGATCGATCTGCTAAGGTTTTTTTATTTCAAAATAATATTTCTGTTAAATGTGTTTTCCATTATATGCATTTTGAAAACGATGTAATAATTGTAAAGAAATGTCACCCTTTGGTATTATTATGTACTCTGTATGTTTTAAACACTATGATCATTTTAAATGCATTTCTTACTGGCTTTTCCCCGAAAGCTCACCTCTCGACCTCTCAGATGTGTTGCAGTGGAACTACAGTTAATAATTGCTACGTAGACGACGTAGGCTGGCAGATATGAGTTTTCCCAGGCTATCTTTTGTACATGCATGAGGTATACATTTCTATCTGATTATCAGACCATTTATATGCACAGACATCTATTGAAAGTAATGTGTCGGGATGTAATCTGTATAAATATAAATGAAATGAGATATTTTTAAGGATTGATTTTTGGGAGTAACTAGACATATTTGGAATAAGTAGAATGAACTGATGATATGACTTGGAAGGCATGTTTGGTAGTTGTGGATACCTAGGATTGTTAAAAACAATTGGTTTGCAGGTGGGTAGACTTATATATAAGTCGTCATGCTGCCGAAATTTTTATCGGCCATATAAATCCAAATGTGAAACTTAAATATAATTACGGATAAAGAAGTAAGAAAATGAATTGACACTGAACAGGAATACAACTTAAGTGAATAAAAGATTAAGTTGCAAGCTGGAGTTTCAAAAAAAAATTCCTTCGAATTTCTATAGGTCACGGGTCGTTACAGGGTGGTAGTCACTATAGCTATAGGTGTGTTTACATTTTGTAACTGGTTCCATGATAAACTTAAGGGTTATGCCATATCTCTCCTATTGGTATTGAATATTTATTTTGAGCCCATGTGTGTGTTTGCTAGACCGTACTTGTTTTCAGTAAAGATGTAATGTTACTAGAATTTTCAGGTAATTTGTGCTTTGATTTTGCACCGATGATTTATAAATTATGGATTTTTAGCAAGCTTTATGAAATCTTCAGTTTTGAAAAGTATGATGATTTAACTCATCCGTGTTCAACGTATTTTCACGTTTAAAGACCAAAATAAAGCTTGTACATTATTCTACAAAGTGCATGATTTACTAAATGCAGAAAATATTTATACAACTGCTTGCTTGGTATGTTATTAGCTTCAGTTATATGATTTCCTTACTGAGCGTGTGGTTGCTCACCCCTTCTTTTAAAACATTTCAGATTAGCTCGTGGGTGATCTGCTCAGAGTTTGTTGATTCCTCGTGCTAAGCGCACGACTTTTGTGCTAAGGTATATGCAACGAGTGTAAAGTTTTTTTTTTCAGACTTATATCTATGAACGGATTTATGTAAATAATTGTTTTGGGATGTACTGGTTGTTCCTTTAGAAGCAAGATTATCACTACTTGATCTTTTCAGTGTCATGATAAAACTCCTAGCTAAGTCGGTCGATATGGAACTGAGTTAGACTTAAGTTTGCCAAATAGATATGATATCGCAATGTCAATATTAATTGTGAGAAGTAGCTGTTGTGAATTGAGCTGCTTAGTTTATGATTACTTGATATTATAGTGTACCATGATAGCTACTGATGAAATGTGATTAAATGTTGTTAGTTGTGGATAGTTAGGATTGCTGATGTATACTTGGTTTCGAGATTTGATTATGTGTGATTGATGATTGAGGATATGGGTTGCATAATACTTTTGTTTACATGATGGGTTAGGTCCATTTGCAGTCGTTATGCTGTCGAATTTTCTAGGAAGATTTAGGACTTTAAATAAAATCCTTCAACTAATACTTTTAAAACCTTAACTTATATCGGACACGGAACTATAAGAAAATGATCTTGAAAGGAACTAATAATATCCTAGTTAATACTAGTGCTTAAATAATGTCTTCCGCTTAATAAATGCGCGTTCGGGTTAATTATAGTGGTCACGGGTCGTGGCAGATTAATAAACATGATTATATATATTTAATATGAAAATTGAAATGCAAATTCTGACAAATTAAATTAAATTTTAAAGAGACTAAAAGAATAAAAATAAATAAACAAAAAATAAAAATACAAAAACATAAAATATTATTTAGGCTGGTAGGGCCGTGTTCGGGTTTTGTATTATAAAATAAAAATGACCTGGATAAAAAGTTAGGCCCGAATTTGCGAGTTAGGCTTGGGATTATATACATATTATTATTATATAGTCCAATCAGATCCAAACCTGCTCATAATGAGGTATACATGTGCCATACCGTATCATTAATGAAGAGTTTTTCTTGTAAAATTTATTGCATAGATAAAAATCATTTTTTAAATTATAATTTATTTGAAAGGAAGAAAACTCATTTTAAATATGTTTGAAAAGAAACAAAGAACATTGGTGAAACTTACAAAACCATTTTTTTTAAAAAGAAAAAAAAAAGAAAGGGAGAAAAAAAAAGATTCAAATAGTAAGGCCACATGGGCCTCCTAAGTTTAATTTCTAGCAAATTTTATCTATAAAAATGAAAAAACAAATTGAGACTAGTAGAGAATTAAAGGTGACAAAGGGCAATTCGGGCAGCTTTGGTTCGAGTTGTTTTCGAGTTTCAGTTTTTTCGGGTTTGAGTTTTTTTTAGTTCAGTTTTTTCCAGTTCAAGTTTTTTTCGGGTTCGATTTTTTTAGGTTTGAGTTTTCTTCGGTTAGACTTTTTTGAGTTTGGGCTTTTCAGGTTTGAGCTCTTTCGAGTTCAATTCGATTTTGGGTTTAGTCTCGGTTCATGTCGGACGAGTTTAGCAGGTTGATTTCAAATTATTTTGAAATTTTATCAGTTATGAACATTTTTTTAATTTTGAATATAATAATTAATTTAATTTTTATATAAATTTAAATTTTAATAAATATTTATATAAATATAAATTTCTACATTTTAATATTTATTATTTGACAAAAATTAATTACTTTTTTTAATTTCCTACAATATTTGCTATAAAATAGTAGATATAATTATATTTATCAATTATAAAATAGATATTATAAAAAATGTACCAATTATCTTTTAAAAAATACTTAACATGAATAATTGATCAGTTAATTAGCTATATTTTATTTCAGTTTTTTTGTTTGTACATAAATCATAATATTAACATTATTGCATAAAATATAATTGTATATACTAATTAATAAAATGTCTCATTAAAAATTTAGAATATTAAATTAAAAAACTTATATACAATAATTGATCATGTGTTCAAATGTTTATGATACTTAACAAAACATGTTAAGATTATAGGGGTTTTGTCAGGCCCCGGAAGCGCGGAAAAATGAGGCTAATTTAAACTTTTTATCCATTAATTATGCTGTTTTCCTGTCCATGTCTAGATTTAAAATCTTTTTCATTTTCCAAGATCTCATTACATTACATACATTCTGTATATATAAAATCATTTACAACTATTACATCCCGACTATGATATACAATAATGTCTATTCTGTATCACATGTTTGGAATATAAGTAAGACTGTACCTCAAGGTTACGAAAGTATCTGATGAAAGGTCAGACTACCTTGTCAACGACCACAGTCTCGTATGTGCAGTAGATTTGCTATAGATAATTTGGGAGATGGAGAGGAGGGGGTGAGTTTTTCAGACTCAGTAAGAGATACATTTAAAATAGCTTTAAATACTCAAAACATGGTAAAACTCATGGTTTTACAAATCAGCATACTTATGCAGTGGAGTAGAGATGCTTACATTTCATAAAAGCAGTAAAAACATGCTTAAATCATAAGTTTACACATCATGCATCTTTTTAGTAAAACTCATATATAGTATGCATATCACGTCGTGTAAACAAGTAAAAAGCATCTCAAAACTTAATCATGCATATTATAATATGCTTATCACTTTAAAATGAAATCGTATTGTGATATGCACATTTCGTAAAACATACTCATGGCTACCTTGAAAATCTCATCATAGAAAATATGTGCTCAATAAAATCATAAAACAGGTAGCATGAAATGTGCAAAAACATATATATATATATATATATCATTCCGTCAATTCATCGTGTAGGGTCAGGCAATCGTCTCATATATTAGTCCCGAAGGACATCATACATCTGGTCCCGTAGGACGTTCATCATAGGTACATATGGCCATTGTACAGGGGAGCCGTAGGACTGGATCAGGGTTGTACGCTACCCTATCTCTCGTGCACCACTAAATGGGAACTATACGCACGAACTCACGTGCATCCCAAGTGTGGACTATGCGCACGTTTCTTATATCAAGTCAAAGCCTGCCCGTTCTCGGGCGTCGGCTGGGTAGATCCTCAATCGTCTCCATACGAGATCGACCCCAGATCCTCTGACTATCGTCATATCATGTCTTTTTACCACACAAAATCATTTTTGGGCGTCTTACCCATTTTATCAAAATCATTTCGGGCCTCATACCCGTGTATTAAAAATCATTACGGGACTCTAACCCGATTTTCATAAATCATTACGGGACTCTAGCCCGTTTCTCATAGAAAACATAGTTTTCATAAATATGGAAAGCATAGTTATCAAAGTTAATTATTGGGACTCATACCCGTACCGTGAAAATATAGCTTAAAAATTGTTTCGAGACTTTAACCCGTATCATGAAAACATGGTTTCATAAAATATATAGGGACTTTAACCCGTAATCTCACATGAAAACACTATGCTTTCATTTCACAAGTGAAAATCACTTTTATATACATAAACATAAGTACTAAAATGTATCTCATGAAATAAAAGTCATTTTGAAAGGTTAGGATAAGTTTATTCCGGTTTTGAGTGAATAGTATTCTTTCCAATTTTTGAGAAAGCCCTTTTTCATGAAAAATAAACTAACTATCCACATAAACATTTGGTAAGGTTGAGGAGTACTAATGCTACTCTAAATTATATCCCTTACCTCTTAGCGACTGATGTAGAGCACTTTCCTCGATGCTCGAGTTTACCTCGTAAAACGTGTCGATAGATCGAGCTGTTGCAAAACAAGTTCAACTTATCACATATGGCTTAAATTCATTTCAACATATCCAAATATGTGATTATATTGAAGCTTTGACCAAAAGTTGACTTTTAATTGATTTTATTCTTTTTGCTCGGTTTTATCGGTATAAACCTCGTTTTAATCGTATTTAACTCAATAACTATTTTCTCATATTTACTACTGTCGAGTTAGCTAATTGGGCCAATTTCTCTCTTATTGGGCCAAATTGCACCTTAATGGATCTTAATCCATTTTAAGCTCGTTTCCACTTATTAATTCTTTCATCAAGGCCTATTGGGCTCACTAGGCCCATTAGTACTTATTCGGCCTTTTTCTAAACTCTTTGAATAGCTCGTATATCATTTACGACAATTTAATTAAAAATTCAATTTTAATCCACTAAATGTGAAATTTAATCCGTAACTCGTAAAATAAACTTTTAATGCGCGATAATTACATAGATTGTCGTAAATGAGTTTTACTTACCCGAGATTTTACGATAGTGTGCAAATCGAAGTTCGATCGTGTCACGACCCAACTATCCAAAAATCAGAGTGAATTTTTCGCGTTTTTGTTTATTTTCTTACTTAATTCTTACCTGTCCTCGAATCGTGACCAACACTCCACTACTAATTGGGCTGTGCGTCAATGCCAGTCCCACCATACATCTACCCCAGTACTTATTTCTTCTCCAGTCATTTATAGTTGTTATATTATTTATACATCCCCTAAAGTTACTTACAAACATGTTACTGTGCTATGCTTATGTAGATACAATAAGTACAAGTGTATATACCTTATGTTGATGGGCAGCAGCGGATATCCGGAATGCAGTACTGAGTCGCCTCAACTTCAACTGGAGATCATCTGTGGGAGAAAATGAAAGGGGTGAGCACATCAAGCTCAGTAAGGCAATCCTACGAACAAGTAGGTAACCATACTACCTACATGGACGTGGTGCCACGCATAAACCACCCTTTCTCCACACATTTTAAAACATATGATATGATGTTGTGATGTTATGTAAATCCAGTTGCACGGAAAACTCAACATGCAATTATTTTAAATCATTTCTTTCTCTTTAAAAATTTCACAATGAAGTCAGGACTCGACCCCTCCTTCGGGTGATCCTGACTCCCACAAAACCATGGAAATAGAATTTCTCAAAAGCATCGGTATCGAAAACATACGTATATATATACAAGATACGAGACTAGGCAATACTGTATATCGGTAATAACCAGGACTGGCCAATATGTCCTCGTGAGTCCTCTAGCTTCACGGATCCCAGTGTGCGAGGTCTCACCCTGATCGGGAACTGCCCGGGAGGTGGGTCAATCCAACCCGTCAGTCTTATCCGATCTCACGCATCCGTCGATGCCGTATCCGAAGATACCCCGTATCACGAAGATACCGTATCACAAAGATACCCCGTATCACAAAGATACCGTATCCGAAGATACTCTGTATCACAAAGATACCGCATCCGAAGATACCCCACGGTACATCGTACTCCATGCTACTTGCACGGTACATCGTACTCCATGGACCCATATCACTCTAGGTACTCCAGCCCAATTGGCCTGCTTCCCACAGAGGTTTTCATAACTCAATACTCGTTGCCATGTCTCAAAACGCACGTGCGAGCCTATTAAATCGGTGACACACAGTCTACCCGATGCTCCAAGCACGGCTTATCGTATGTTCTCTTAAAAATCAGTGCGAGCGATGCTCAGCACTCTCATCAAATCAAGTAAACTTGGCAGAGCCCGCTTTACATCTCCACAAGGCCGCCAACCTCATCCCTCACTCTCACCCTACTTAAGAGGTCTATTGAGCCTGTTGGGCCTTTTGGCTGACTCCAAGGGCAGACAGCGCTACTCCACAAATCCAGTAAAACTAGTGCGAGCTAGGCTCAGCACTCTGTATATAAATTGTATGAAAATCTTATAAAATCTGGTGCGAGTTAAACTCCCGCACCCTGTCATGAAAATCATGTAAAATCTGGTGCGAGTTAGACTCTAGCACCATGTCACGCAAAAGCATGTGAAATCTGGTGCGAGTTATACTCTAGCACCTATGCATGTAAAACTCTAGTGCGAGCTCTCGCTCCAGCACTAATGCATGCATCACACAAGTCAAACATCGTGCGAGCTGAGCTCTAGCACGTCACATGTAAATAAAAACATGTAGGCGGCTCGGTTATTTCCAAATAGTTTTCACAGAAATCACATCAGTTAAGATATGCAATGCTATGCATTTTCTTTCAAGGTGAGCCAGCCTACTCATGCATGCGTTGAAATACCTCCAGAACAAGCAGGAACCTCTTGTTCTTGCTCCTCCCAATTTTTCCTAAATTTTTTTTTAGAATTTTACCCTTAGCAAGGGTATTTTAGTAATTTTGCCCATACGGGGCACTAAAATTGTTTTTCGACCTCTAGACCCTTCAATTAGTTTTAAAGGACTGCATATGAATGTAAAATTGCGTACTGTTACCTCTAGCAGTCCGCAGAATTCCCTTACCTCGATTCTCGTTGAGTCTGACTTTTTTCTTTTCCAATGTAGTCCCATCGCGCAGTCCGATATGCTTCCAATCCAATGCCCGGAACTGCGTATTAACATTCCTCAGGTCAGATATTATGCAATTTAATTGTATCTATTACTTTCTGGGCTTAATTTAAATCATTGGGCCCGTTTACCCTTATTGGGCCCGATTGCACCTTAATGGGCCTTAATCGGCCTTAAGCCCGCTTTTCACTAAATTCCCACTTATCGAGGCCTATTGGGCTCATTGGGCCCACCAATAATTTATTGGGCCTCGTCCTAGCTCTCGAATAGCTAAATTCACTATTTACGACAATTATCTAAATTTTCATAATTTAATTCAATTTATGCGAAATTTAAATCAATATCACGCATAACGAGGTAATTGTCGTAAATAGGGATCACTTACCCGAGATTCCATGCTAGTCCTCAAATCGAGACTGTCTCGAGCCCTCGATGGATGCCAATCGTCGAGCCGAAGCTCGATTGCATCACCGGAATTTTCTCCAATTTTTTTCTCTTTTTCCTTTTCCCTTTTTCTCCCCTTTTTCTCCTCTTTTTGGCTGAACCGGTTCAGTCCGGTTCGGACCGGTTCAGACCGTCGGTTCACTCCGGTTCGGCCGGTTCACCGCCGGTTCACCACCTTGCCGGCCGGTTCTCCGCCGGCTTCCACCGCCAGTGGCTCCGTGAGGTTGTCCGCGTCTCAGATCTGCCCTCGGTTTGGGTCAAGCTCGCCGGAACGCCGCCGGTCCGGTAGTTCTCCATCGACCGTCGGACCCATTTCCTTTCCTCGGCCGTTTCCGGCGTTTTTCGGCCACTTCGACGGTTGTGGCTACCACCGATCGACTCGCCTTGGCCTCGGGGACATTCGGCTAGGGGTGGCCGAGCCTGAATCGCCGCCGATCGCTGGGAATCAGCTCTTCTCCCCCACGGCTGTTTCCTCCCGATTCGGCGGATTCCGGCGATTTCGCCGGTCGGTATTGGCCTCAAAAGGATCGGCTCTTCTTCCTGGTCACGCCGGTGCCCGCCGATCGCCCCCAGCTGCCGTGGATCGCCGGTACCGACTCCGTTTTCCCCGCGGGTTTCTCTCCCTCCGTTCGGCTTCCTCCGGCGTCGGTAAGCTGCACCGCCGGTACCATCGTGTTCGTCGGGCGTCGGGCTTCCTTTTTCGGTGGGCGGCCTGGGACAGGGATCGCCGGTGGTCGTTCGGCCTCTTCCCCCGACACAGCTTCCGTTTCTCTGCTTTTCTGTTTCTGTTTCTTTCTTTCTCTCTCCCCGACCCCCTTTTTTTTTTTTTTTTTTTCAATTACTTTTTTTTTTCTTCTTATTTTATCAATTTTATTATTATTTTTATTTATTTTAATTATTTTACTATTCAATAAAATATATTAAACTACCCAAATACCTCTTAAAATTATTATTTTATTCTTAATTAATTAATTTAATTTAATTTAATTTATTTTAATCCTTTTTCGGGTATGAGTTCTCCGTATTTTCGGGATATTATCCCGGGTGACCTTTCGGTATATTTTTCGATTATTTTCGGGATTATTTTTTTTTTTTTTCCGAACTAAAAATCTCGATTAATCCCGATTAATTTTTATAAATTACTATCTTGATCAATTTAATCCGAAATAATTTTATTTCACTTTTATTGACCAAGATTTCTTAAATCTATATTTTTAATTAAATTCCCTTATCGAAATTATACCGGCTTTCGATCTTTTGACCATTTGGCCCTTACACGTGTTCGGGATTAATTTAACCCGACTTCCTTCACAAATACTCCTCATCTTTTCTTATTTAATTTTCGTATTTAGTTAAATTCGGGTCTTACAACTCTCCCCCACTTAAGGAAATTTGGTCCTCCAAATTAGAACCAAGCCATATGAGTCCATATACCACTCCGGGTATATCGATTGTATCATACTCTCAAATTCTTATGTAACCTTCTCCGGAGTGTATTACTACCAAAGGACTTTAATTAGGGGGATCATCTTAAACCCCAATACTTTCTCTTTCCTGTTTAATGCCCGAATCAACTTCTTCAATATACTTGTATTTTCCTCAAACTGAACTTTTGAATCTCATATCCTATCACCTACGCTGGATCTGGATAGTATTTCCGAAGCATCAAAAGCTGAGACACATTGTGGGTGCCTGTTAACTCAGGTGATAACACCAACCTACAGGTCTTATCTCCCACTTGTCTAATCTCTCAAAATCTTTCATCCAGCGCAACTCAATTTACTTCTTCCAAAAGTTCCGCTATGTCCTCATCCTCTTAGGACGAGTAGCTTTCAATCGTATTAATTCATCATCGGTGAACTCTAATACTTGTCTATCTGCTCTGAGGTGTTCTTAATCTCTCATCCTTAACTAAACATCCTCAGAGACTTATTATCCAAGTCGAAAATAATTCTACTTGTCACCCACTTTTTCTTATCCAATTTGGGGAACAACCCCTACAGTCATACACTGCCTCATATCCTATTATCCCGATACTCAACTGCCAACTGTCGTTATTGGCGACTTCAATTAGAAATCAACTGATCATTCCAGGAGCTTATAAAATCAATGGCACACGCTTTCATCGGATCCTCCAGGACTTGTACAGTCCTCTCTGACTGACCATCTGTCTGAGGATGAAAAGCTGTGCTAATACTTAGTCGGGTTCCCATAGCTTCCTAAAAATATTCCAGAGGTAGGAAGTGGAGCGGGAATCCTTATATGATACCATGCTCACTGGAACGTTACATAATGTTCCACAAACTGCCTTACACATAAATCCTCATACACATTCTGAGTATCTGGGGAGTTCATAACTAGAAGGTGGGTGGACTTAGTCACTCTATCGACTACCATCCAACTAGTCTCCTGATTTATCCGGGTCCCCTATAACCCATCACGACATTCATGGAGACTTACTCTCGTTTTTCGTGCCGTGTCGATATAGGTAGGTGCTGCAATAACTCTGCAGACTTTTAATACTCTACCTTACTCTGTTGACACACTAGGCACTTTTTACAACCTCTCCACATCTCTTTTCATATCTGACCACCTATACCCTTTTCGAGATTTCGATATATTTCTTTACTTTCCGTATGCACTGTATATCCCGAAGAGTGAGCTTCTGACAACATTACTATCTCATCAACTGTGATCCTGGGGAGCACTTACACTGTCTCTGAACCTCTCTGTAAATCAAAATCATACTCTGTGAACTCTGTCACTGTACCCTTCTGAATCAGACCCAAACTATCGACATCCGGTCGATCATCACGCTAAGCCTGGCAAATCCGGGCACTCTCATCCGGTTCTAATCATCAGGCTAGCTGTCACACAATCACTGTCATCATCAGAAGGGATCACATCTATACTGAGGCTCACAACTGCATCTAGCAGCTCACGCTCCCTGACCATCATATGTGGTACCATCCCGAGGCTCTTTCTGCTCAAGGCATCAGTCATCACATTAGCCTTTCCTGGGTGGTACAATTCTCATAAATCAAAATCTCTCAGAAGCTCTAACCCAATATGTATTTTCATATTCGCCCCTTTCTGTGAAAACAGATACTCGGGCTCTATGATCAGTGCATATCCATAATTCCTCATCGTGTACCTAATAGTACCATATCCTCGGTACAAATACTGTTGCCAACTTTAAATCATGGGTCAGATAGTTTATTTCGTGATCAAGGAGTTGTCTGACTCCAAAATTGACTATCTTCCCATTATACATCAATACACAGCTCCATCATTATTTCGAGGTATTCATACTCACTGAGAACCTCTTGAGCTGTTGAGTATGACGAAATTAATCACGGTGGTCAGTTCATACTTTACTACACCGAAATCCATATCACATCCATCGTCTTAGTTATCATCTCATTCCAAGACCACGTTTCTTAGTTAAACGTGTCAACCAAGTATATCCATTTTGAAGTCGCAGCAACCAATTTGTAAATGCCATCTTCTAATTGTTGCTTATCAATCGCCCTAGACTTTAGCTACACCCAACATATCATTGATAATGATGATTTATACATCGGTCCCATCCTTGACTTATTTACGCATAAGCGTATAAAATCCTTCTCAACCGCTTACGTTTTCATGTACTAACCTGCGCCATTTCCTTTTCTTATCTTAACGGCTCTTATTAAATTTTTCTATGTTAACCTTTATGATTTGTCGAGTTTTTATATTCTTATCGTCTTAGTAATGGTATCCTAATGCTAAAGGTATCTATTACGCCGATCGATTTCACGTTATAGGTTATATATATATATATATACTTTTAGACGCTGTCAAGTCTTCAGGCGGGGAGGTATTTTGAAATACCTTTATTAGCCTTCAGACTTAACCACAACTACTGGTTATGGTTATACCCATCTTGTCCTTGGTTATAATTTGTATTCGCTACTAATTGCATTAATCCTAATGACTTCGTATATTAAGGGTATTCCTTATCTAGCATATATCTCTATTCCAATACATCTTGTACTTAGGATCTATCTTATCTCGAAGATCTTCTCCTTTGCATATCAATTATAACGAAACTCTTGTCATTATTCATTTCGTGAGTACAATCCTTTTCTCCTTTAATTTCAACTGTTGCATCCCTTTTTATCACCTGTCAACACTTACAATATACTTTTCAGGGATGTTTTCACCCCTGTTTTCAACTTAAAATCTCCATAGCCATATTCCGTTAATTAATCCTCCTCTATTGGGGTACTCATTTATCTGTATTGTGCCCAATGATGTAGGCATTCATGCCTTTTACTCACTTATATGTGAATGAAGGCGGTACGAATAAATGTGTGGTACCAGGATTTATGAACATATGTACTTCATTATTCATAACAAGTGTGGCATCTTACACCACATCCATGAAACATCAATAGTGTCCTGGTCCAAGACATCCTCTCGCCTTCGTCCAACAACCTACTTTCCTTTTTCTTTTCGGCTAGGGCCTCTCTTTTCGTTGCGGCTATACCAACAAAGTTTTTCTCCGTCTCTTTACTTTTCTGTGGGGTAATTCTCGCCCAACTCTGAGCAATCCTAAATCAATGGTCCGTCTTACTACACTTGACGACCATTTTCATCTATACCGTGTAGGTATAAACCTTCCTTCCGTGGTATCCACCACACATCTCACACTGCTTACAGTGCTCACACTGCTACACTACTTCGTAGCAGGTCGGGGTCCTCCAATCACAATGCCCACAAGAGTGCCCAAAATTGGATGCACTGGGGCCTTACCAATTATCTTACTCCATAACTCGTCAAATTTAATCTTTTACCAATTACCATTTTCTCATTTTAACATCTCTGTCATTTCTCGATTCTCTTTCTGTCTCTATTTCGGCCCTCATTACCTTTCTCAATCACAGAGGCGTGCAATTCGTGTTTTTATTTACCCAACTGTAAATCTGTGCACTGCCTCGGTATAGGTAATATCTCACGGGCCAATCAGACTCTAATTGACAATCTGAGCCCTTCCATAAATTTTTAGACATCTCGACTGTCACTTTTCATAGTGTCGAGGTAATATCTGCCCAGAACATAACCGAGTCTCCATACTCGTCAATAAATTAAATCCTCTAGGTCAGAGTAAGGACTTTAATTCGAAATTTCCTTTAAATAATGTCCGGGATGTTCTGTCACCGGAATACATCCAAGATATTTCTCATCTCAACTCTTAAGATGGGTCGAGCGGGTTTCCACCACTGTTCCGCTGCGCCCTCTGATCTCATACATGATCTGAGCAATTTGCTCCTCAAGTAATCTCCACACTCCGCTCCAATCTTGCGAAGCGTGTCTCAATACTGTCCGATCTCTCTGTCGGACTCTGTGAGGCATGCTCAATATTCGCCTCTATTTCAATCTCATCATGATTCTCATAGTCAAATTCAGCACGACTTAGCAGACTCAGGTCTACCTCTGCGACCTCTGCCTCGTGCACTATCTCATCTAACGCGACTCATATTAAGCATTCCTGCATTCTCAACCATTTCTTAGTCAAGCCCATCTCGATATACACTATTGTATCTAACTAAGCACAGTAACACGGGGATGTAATTTCCTAATTACTGACACTGACACACATCAGACCAATTGTTGCTCTGATACCAAAATAATTGTCACGACCCAACTATCCAAAAATCAGAGTGAATTTTTCGCGTTTTTGTTTATTTTCTTACTTAATTCTTACCTGTCCTCGAATCGTGACCAACACTCCACTACTAATTGGGCTGTGCGTCAATGCCAGTCCCACCATACATCTACCCCAGTACTTATTTCTTCTCCAGTCATTTATAGTTGTTATATTATTTATACATCCCCTAAAGTTACTTACAAACATGTTACTGTGCTATGCTTATGTAGATACAATAAGTACAAGTGTATATACCTTATGTTGATGGGCAGCAGCGGATATCCGGAATGCAGTACTGAGTCGCCTCAACTTCAACTGGAGATCATCTGTGGGAGAAAATGAAAGGGGTGAGCACATCAAGCTCAGTAAGGCAATCCTACGAACAAGTAGGTAACCATACTACCTACATGGACGTGGTGCCATGCATAAACCACCCTTTCTCCACACATTTTAAAACATATGATATGATGTTGTGATGTTATGTAAATCCAGCTGCACGGAAAACTCAACATGCAATTATTTTAAATCATTTCTTTCTCTTTAAAAATTTCACAATGAAGTCAGGACTCGACCCCTCCTTCGGGTGATCCTGACTCCCACAAAACCATGGAAATAGAATTTCTCAAAAGCATCGGTATCGAAAACATACGTATATATATACAAGATACGAGACTAGGCAATACTGTATATCGGTAATAACCAGGACTGGCCAATATGTCTTCGTGAGTCCTCTAGCTTCACGGATCCCAGTGTGCGAGGTCTCACCCTGATCGGGAACTGCCCGGGAGGTGGGTCAATCCAACCCGTCAGTCTTATCCGATCTCACGCATCCGTCGATGCCGTATCCGAAGATACCCCGTATCACGAAGATACTGTATCACAAAGATACCCCGTATCACAAAGATACCGTATCCGAAGATACTCTGTATCACAAAGATACCGCATCCGAAGATACCCCACGGTACATCGTACTCCATGCTACTTGCACGGTACATCGTACTCCATGGACCCATATCACTCTAGGTACTCCAGCCCAATTGGCCTGCTTCCCACAGAGGTTTTCATAACTCAATACTCGTTGCCATGTCTCAAAACGCACGTGCGAGCCTATTAAATCGGTGACACACAGTCTACCAGATGCTCCAAGCACGGCTTATCGTATGTTCTCTTAAAAATCAGTGCGAGCGATGCTCAGCACTCTCATCAAATCAAGTAAACTTGGCAAAGCCCGCTTTACATCTCCACAAGGCCGCCAACCTCATCCCTTACTCTCACCCTACTTAAGAGGTCTATTGAGCCTGTTGGGCCTTTTGGCTGACTCCAAGGGCAGACAGCGCTACTCCACAAATCCAGTAAAACTAGTGCGAGCTAGGCTCAGCACTCTGTATATAAATTGTATGAAAATCTTATAAAATCTGGTGCGAGTTAAACTCCTGCACCCTGTCATGAAAATCATGTAAAATCTGGTGCGAGTTAGACTCTAGCACCATGTCACGCAAAAGCATGTGAAATCTGGTGCGAGTTATACTCTAGCACCTATGCATGTAAAACTCTAGTGCGAGCTCTCGCTCCAGCACTAATGCATGCATCACACAAGTCAAACATCGTGCGAGCTGAGCTCTAGCACGTCACATGTAAATAAAAACATGTAGGCGGCTCGGTTATTTCCAAATAGTTTTCACAGAAATCACATCAGTTAAGATATGCAATGCTATGCATTTTCTTTCAAGGTGAGCCAGCCTACTCATGCATGCGTTGAAATACCTCCAGAACGAGCAGGAACCTCTTGTTCTTGCTCCTCCCAATTTTTCCTAAATTTTTTTTTAGAATTTTACCCTTAGCAAGGGTATTTTAGTAATTTTGCCCATACGGGGCACTAAAATTGTTTTTCGACCTCTAGACCCTTCAATTAGTTTTAAAGGACTGCATATGAATGTAAAATTGCGTACTGTTACCTCTAGCAGTCCGCAGAATTCCCTTACCTCGATTCTCGTCGAGTCTGACCTTTTTCTTTTCCAATGTAGTCCCATCGCGCAGTCCGATATGCTTCCAATCCAATGCCCGGAACTGCGTATTAACATTCCTCAGGTCAGATATTATGCAATTTAATTGTATCTATTACTTTCTGGGCTTAATTTAAATCATTGGGCCCGTTTACCCTTATTGGGCCCGATTGCACCTTAATGGGCCTTAATCGGCCTTAAGCCCGCTTTTCACTAAATTCCCACTTATCGAGGCCTATTGGGCTCATTGGGCCCACCAATAATTTATTGGGCCTCGTCCTAGCTCTCGAATAGCTAAATTCACTATTTACGACAATTATCTAAATTTCCATAATTTAATTCAATTTATGCGAAATTTAAATCAATATCACGCATAACGAGGTAATTGTCGTAAATAGGGATCACTTACCCGAGATTCCATGCTAGTCCTCAAATCGAGACTGTCTCGAGCCCTCGATGGATGCCAATCGTCGAGCCGAAGCTCGATTGCATCACCGGAATTTTCTCCAATTTTTTTCTCTTTTTCTTTTTCCCTTTTTCTCCCCTTTTTCTCCTCTTTTTGGCTGAACCGGTTCAGTCCGGTTCGGACCGATTCAGACCACCGGTTCACTCCGGTTCGGCCGGTTCACCGCCGGTTCACCACCTTGCCGGCCGGTTCTCCGCCGGCTTCCACCGCCAGTGGCTCCGTGAGGTTGTCCGCGTCTCAGATCTGCCCTCGGTTTGGGTCAAGCTCGCCGGAACGCCGCTGGTCCGGTAGTTCTCCCTCGACCGTCGGACCCATTTCCTTTCCTCCGCCGTTTCCGGCGTTTTTCGGCCACTTCGACGGTTGTGGCTACCACCGATCGACTCGCCTTGGCCTCGGGGACATTCGGCTAGGGGTGGCCGAGCCTGAATCGCCGCCGATCGCTGGGAATCAGCTCTTCTCCCCCGCGGCTGTTTCCTCCCGATTCGGCGGATTTCGGCGATTTCGCCGGTCGGTATTGGCCTCAAAAGGATCGGCTCTTCTTCCTGGTCACGCCGGTGCCCGCCGATCGCCCCCAGCTGCCGTGGATCGCCGGTACCGACTCCGTTTTCCCCGCGGGTTTCTCTCCCTCCGTTCGGCTTCCTCCGGCGTCGGTAAGCTGCACCGCCGGTACCATCGTGTTCGTCGGGCGTCGGGCTTCCTTTTCCGGTGGGCGGCCTGGGACAGGGATCGCCGGTGGTCGTTCGGCCTCTTCCCCCGACACAGCTTCCGTTTCTCTGCTTTTCTGTTTCTGTTTCTTTCTTTCTCTCTCCCCGCCCCCCTTTTTTTTTTTTTTTTTCAATTACTTTTTTTTTTCTTCTTATTTTATCAATTTTATTATTATTTTTATTTATTTTAATTATTTTACTATTCAATAAAATATATTAAACTACCCAAATACCTCTTAAAATTATTATTTTATTCTTAATTAATTAATTTAATTTAATTTAATTTATTTTAATCCTTTTTCGGGTATGAGTTCTCCGTATTTTCGGGATATTGTCCCGGGTGACCTTTCGGTATATTTTTCGATTATTTTCGGGATTATTTTTTTTTTTTTTTCCGAACTAAAAATCTCGATTAATCCCGATTAATTTTCATAAATTACTATCTTGATCAATTTAATCCGAAATAATTTTATTTCACTTTTATTGACCAAGATTTCTTAAATCTATATTTTTAATTAAATTCCCTTATCGAAATTATACCGGCTTTCGATCTTTTGACCATTTGGCCCTTACACGTGTTCGGGATTAATTTAACCCGACTTCCTTCACAAATACTCCTCATCTTTTCTTATTTAATTTTCGTATTTAGTTAAATTCGGGTCTTACAGATCGGGCTCACGTACGCGATTTATCGTTGAACTGCACAATTTCATATATTTAATTTCGGGTGAATTTTCGATCAAATATAATTTAAATAAATTTCTCGAAAATTAAATCGGTCACTTTTGACCTCTTACCGACTTACTCGAAGTTCGGTGTATCCCCGAAAATTTTTTCTTTTTCCTTTTTCTCTTTTTCTTTCCTTTTTCTCCTTTTTTTTCTCTTTCTTGGCTGAACCGATTCAGTCCAGTTCAGACCAGTCCGGTTCAGTCCGGTTCTCTTCTTCCTGAACCGGTCCGTACCGGTTCAGGCTTTCCCGTCGCCGTTCACCACTTCTTCGATCGGTTCTCGGGTCGTTTCTGGCGTCGTTGGGTGCGCCTGGAGCAGGGGAACGTTCGGTTGGGGTCGGTTAGGGTCAATCGCCGATGGAGCCGCCGGAATCGTCTTCTCTTCCCCCGCGGCTTTCTCCCTTGATCCGTCGGATGCCGGCGTTTTCGACGCCCGTCGCCGGTAGCAGGATGGTCGGGCGGTTGTGGGCTACCTTCTCCGGTGGTCATCGGGGCTCCTCGGTCACCGGTGGTGGCTCGCCGGTGCTCTCGGCCTCTCCTTCCTCTGCTGCGTTTTTCCTCTCACGTTTTGCTTCTTCTGTTTCCTTTTCAATTTCCAATCCCGATTTCAGTTTTCATTTTCAATTTTTTTTTATACTTTATTATTAATTTATTATATTTTATCTTATTATATTTTATTTTAATCAAATAAAATATAACAAAATACCCAAAATATCTCAAAAATCATATTTTATTTTATTAATTAATTAATTTATTTTATTTTAACTTTTTTGGTGTATTTTTCGCATATTTTCGGAATAATGTCCCGGACGAAAATTATGAAAATTCGTAATATCTTCATATCTTGACCAATTGGACTCGAAATTCCATAATTTCTCCTTTATTGATCAAGGTTTCCTAAATTCATATTTTTAATGAAATTTTCTTATCGAATTTACACCGAAATTAGGATCTTTTGACCATTTTACCCTTCTACCCGTTCGGGACCAATTTATACCGATTTTTTTTCTTCTCAGACTCACTATCTTTTCTCATTTAAATTCTGTATTTTCATACCTCCACTACAACATTCACATTCATATACTCGATTCATTCGTCTTATGATTCCAATTAATGAAAATAATGAGAAAAATTTGGGTTTCACAGTATAAGACCCGAAATTTTTCATTTTGAAAATTTTTCGGGAATATGGAAAAATATGTCAAAAACAAAAATTTGGGTGTCTGAATATATACATATGCATTTGGAAATCACTGTATATATAATGCATGTTAATAATATTTTTATAATAATAATATAAATAATATGGGATGATTATTATTGTGTTATTATTATAATAATATTATATTATAGATATTTTAAATCTATGTATTATAATATAATATAATATAATATATTATATTATATTATAATATAATATAATATAATAATATATATATATATAAAAAACGGAATTGAAAGCCAAAAAAAAAAAAAAGAAACTGATTGAATTTTATCGGGGAGAGAGAAAACTTCAGAGAAACCGAAGCAAACCGACGCAAGGGGGAAGACCCACCGGACGACGAGCACCGGCGACCCCACGGCCAGGCAAGCGGCCGGAAAAGGGAGAGGACCTCGGCGCGCACCCATCGGCACCGGCAACGCGCGTCACCGATGCCGGACGTCGGCAAATCGAAGAGGAATAGCCGCAGGGGAAGAGAGAGGGATTCGGCGGCCACCGACGGTGCTTAGGCCCGATCGAGGCCCGATAATCGTTCCCCAGTCTGTGGCGCTCCGAACGGCGGCAGTGGCACCCGAAGAACCGGCCAGACGACGCCGGCACGACCAAAAGACCCCTGAACCGATCGGCGGTTCAGGGCAGAACCTTCCAAACTGAACCGGACCGGACCGGTTCAGCCAAGGAAAAAAAAGAGAAAAAAAAATCGGTGATGCCCCGGGTTTAAGGCAAAACCGGTAAGCAGTCGAAATTGATCGATTATATTTTTGAAAAATTTCATGAATTGCATATTTTGATATTTTTCACTATAAAACTCTGATTTTTAGCAAGTATATGGATAGATTGGCTATTGTTTACATGAATTGCATCATGACAGCATACTATTTATACTGAACTCTGATTTTGAGTTATTTTCAATGAAAATAGAGCCATCTATCAGATTTGTGAATGAAATAAATCGTGCTAGAATTGCGTGTTAACTAACGGGTTACACGATTATGCTTGCACGGAATTTTAAATGTTATTGATGATAAAAACTGTGCTGGAGCCCTCGTGTCGACTGTGTGTCACACTGACTTGCTCGCACTGGTTTATGAGACAAGGTTATGGTTGATGATTAATGCCGAGGTCGTAAAAGCCTGCCTACTCTCAGGTAGCCTCGAGCATACAGTATATTGATATAGTCCATGGCGTAGGGTGTATGGACAGGGTCCACGGAGTACGTTGTACCGTGTGATTTTCCACGGAGTACATTGTACCGTGGGACAATACATGGAGTACCTTGTACCGTGTTGGCGTCTTCAGACAGATGATAGAGTAGAGATGAGCTGATGGGTTGGATTGACCCACCTCCCTAGGCGACTGACACCCTTGCACGCCTAGCTAGCGATTGCTTGGGGTCACTGACTATGACCATATGTCCACATATGATTACATATCCCTACCTAGTCTCAAATCGATCTCAAATCGATCTTAAATTGATTTCAAATTGATCTCAAAATGATCTCAAATGGTTTAAAAACTATGATTTGTGATTATGATGGAATCACTTATTACCAGTACCAGAGGAGTACTGAATTCGAAAATGAAAACAGAGAGAAAAGTGATGATTTGAAATGTGGTTAAAGTGAAAACAAAGGCTTTCTATCGAATTAATAATTTTTAAATAGATTGCTATGTTTTATAAAAATGCATTGTCTTGTGATGATATTAAGCATGCATTATAAGCACGTAGATAGTATAGTTATCTACCTGGTGTCATGTTTTCCTTACTGAGCATGTTAGCTCACCCCTTTTTTTTCTCACTCCACAGATAAGGCTCATTAGAGTATCTTACGGTCATCCCTGCTAGTTCTTTTGGTAGTACAGCTCTCTTTGCTGCGCAAAGGTATATATATATACATTTATTTTATATCTGAACACTAAAACGCATAGACATGTACTGTATAAATTACTGGGGATGTAACGTATAAAAAGAATCATTATATAAATAGATGTATAATTATGTTTAATATTTGATACATATGATTGAATAGAAATGAGTAACATCGACTCAAAACCCAACCAAAGCTTGGGAATAAAAAGGAAAAATGTCAGCGATAACGGTCGTGACACACAGGTTTGAACTATGACCCTTTAATTTTCAAGCAAAGCTCTTAACATATGAGCTATATTTTGTATTAAATATAATTCACTATATATATATATATATATATATATATATATATATATATATATATAAAACTTTGTGAGTTTAAAAAAATTAATAAAGCATAATAAAAATAATTATGAAATTAAATTAGTTAATTATGTTTAAAATAATAAGTTATTAAATTTTAAGCATAGTCACTGAAATTAAATTAAAAAATTTCATAATTAGTTAAGATGCAATTCTTTTACATTGACCATTTACACATATGATAATATGGTATATGTATATAAATGCGATACAAATTGTAATTATTAATTTTAATAAAATATTATTGAGTCAAAAATATTAATGAAACATAATAATAAAATAATTATGAAATTAAATTAGTTAATTATGCTTAAAATAATATATTTTTAAATTTTTAAACATAAGGCACTAAATTAAATTAATAAAAATTTCATAATTAGTTAAAAAACCATCTTTATGATGCAAATTGTGTTTAAAATTGTAACTATCAATTTTAATAAAATATTGTTGAGTCAAAAATATAAATGAAACATAATAATAAATTAATTATGAAATTAAATTAGTTAATTATGCTTAATATAATATGTTTTTAAATTCTAAACATAAGGTAGTGAATTAAATTAATAAAAGTTTCATAATTAGTTAAGATGCAATTATTACTCATTGACCATTTACATATATGATATTATAGTATATATATATGTATATAATATGAATATGATACAAATTGTATTTAAAATTGTAATTATCAATTTTAATAAAACATTTTTAACTCAAAAAAATTAATGAAACATAATAATAAAATAATTATGAAGTGAAATTAGTTAATTGTGCTTTAGACAATACGTTTTTAAATTTTAAATATAAGGTACTAAAATTAAATTAATAAAAGTTTCATAAAAATTAATAAGTTTAGAAACAATTAGTAAAACTTAAGATACAATTTTTACACATTCACAATTTACACACACTAACACACTTGTATGTGAGATGTTTAATTGTGTGTATATATATTGACAACTTTGTCTAACTTAGCTTACATAGAATAATACTCATTTGTATAAAAAACAAGTACATGTATACGCATATTTAGTTTTTTTGAATTAAGAAGTTTTTTTCATTTGATTTTACGAATTGAAGAATACTTTTATTTTATTATATTTATTTTGGATGTTGTATTTGTATATTTGTATTGTTTAATTTAATTATTTAACTTTTCTTTTAAATTTAAAAACAATATATTTTAATTTTAAGATCATGTTTTTGTTTTCAAGTAAATTTAATATTTTTATATATTTGAAACTCTAAGAAAATATAATTTAAATTTAATTTTGTTAATAATGTTCATAATTTTTTGCACAAAATATCAAATTCAAACAAATGTTACAATTATATAATGATTTATATATATTTGATTTATTATTATACTAAAATTAAAATTTTAATATGAAATAAATATAATAAAATAGTATAATAATTTTTTATAATAAAATCAAAGGCTATATTTAATAATATATTATTATTTAATATAAATACAATAAGTATGATATTAAAAATTATTTGATATTCATAGATATATATTATTTTAAAATAATTTTATTTAATAATTACATTTAAATATTCAATAGTTATTTTTTTAATAATACATTATTGATATAATTATATAATAAATAATGATTATTTTTAAAATTTTATAATTTTTCATTAAAAAAATGTATCATTATTTATTTATTTATTTATTTTAAATAAATAACTATATAATTATAATCTAGGTTATAAATTCGGTTTTTTTGAGCTATAATTTAGGTTGTAGCGAGTTCGAGTTATGTCGGATTCGGATCATATTAAATTCGAATTTTTTCGAGTTCGATTTTTTTTTTAATTCAAATTTTTTTGAGTTGAATTTTTTTCTAGTTCAAATTTTTTACTTTTTTGATAAATTTAGGTCAATCCTAAATTAGATCCCCAATGAATTTTCTAACTCGAATGAATTTTTATCAGCTCTATGGAGAATGTCATGTAAATGGTTATAAATTAAAAAGAAGCCCAAAAAAAAATAATGAGGAAAAATGAAAAGAGAATAGACCAGTGAGGTTGCCATGTGGACACTGGTGTTGGTCTCCTCATTTTTTTTTCCCTACCTATATGTGGAGTACGGGGATGCCCTAGTAGCCCACGACTATGCAACTGGCTAGGATCAAGGGTTTTTACGACCGACCTGGTTAAATCATTCATGTCCCACCTCAACAAAAAGCAATATTATTATTACCTAGATGGTCCTATTGGCCTCCTCCTTGTTTGAGATAATCATTTTACCGGTTCCATTAATTTCAAAACAAATTATTTTAAATTAAATTATATTTTTAATTAATCAAATTGAAATAATTAAATTTAAAAATCTAATTGATTGAATCAGTTTAGTTAATTTTTAATTAAGAAAATAATAAAATATATTTAAATTAAATTATATTTTAATCTCTTAATTTTCCATATTTGAAATAAAATTATTGAACAAAATATTTAAATACCAAAGTATTAAATTAAAAAAATCTAACAGTATTAAATTTAAATAGATATTTGGATTTCTTGTATTTTAGTTTCATGTATTAGAACTTTGGTTAATTTCGAATTAAAATAATCGAAAATCAAAATTTCTTCAAAATCATTTTCAATAACCGACAAAATTAGTTCAGTCATGTGATCAATTAACATAATTGAATTGGTTAGATCCATTAATTTGATTAAAATTGAAATATGAACACCTTAACCTATAGGATAAGAAAAGAATAAAATGCGAAAAAAAAAAGAAGCAGCTGATTATTAAAAAAAAAAAAAGAAAGGGGAAAAACAGAAAAAGAAAAAAAAGAGAAAGAATTAAATATATATATATATATATATATAATAGAATATGAAAACAAAAATAACAACATAAAAATTTTAAGAAATAAAAAGTTAAAATATTAAAATAATGGAGCTCAAGGTGGTGAAAACCCCCATTTAATTCCGTTTTTCCAAAATTAATATATATAAGATTGAACAACTTTGCAACAACCACTCGATCGATTGATTAAATTAAAATTGTGATATATAATAAGATTTAAATTCGAATCTAAATTTCATTTTATTCTTAATCAAATATTTTTAAAAAAAATAAAAAACAAATTTTGAAAAGTATTAGTCAAAGTTATTACTATAATATAAATCTTTTTGGTGAATATTATAATATAATTTCAATCTTACCAAATGGATGGTGAGGGAGAAGATAGTGGGCAAAATAAGTGAACATAAAGTCTCATAATCTGTAATTCATGCGCATGTCTTGTATGTTTCATTTTAAATTATGTAAAATACAAAATTATTATGTCATAATTGGTGTTGATACATCAAATACTAAAAAAATATTTATTTTTTATCAAATTCATATATATTTTTTACTAAATTTGTATTTGATACACTGACAATAAAATTTTAACTTCAAAAGCGAAGTTAAGAAATTAGTAAAAATTTTATTTTTTATTTTTTTTATTTTTTAGTATACTGTAGTATGTATCACTGTGTTAATATTGTTTGTGAAATCTAAACATTTTATTGGTGTTGTATCAAATCATTTCTATTTTTCATCAAAACTTTAATCCATACCGTTTTGTATTTTTTTAATCTTATTTTCATATTTTATCATCATATCATATCTAAAATTGTAATATCTCTAATCCGTGGATAACACTTTGAATTCAATAATTATTGAATGTTTGACCTCTTAATAATCAAATATTCAAGAAGACAAATTTACTAGCATCATTCATGCTTAACATTTCCATGCAAGAGTAAGCTAAAATCATCTTTACTTGTAAGATTTATTTTTGTGAGTTTTGCTTAATTTTATTATGTTGGTCATTTTATTGATGCACTGTTTCCCTTGTTTCTTTTAATAAAATTTCTTCACTCAGGACCAACAAAAGTAAACATTTTAATTAATTTAAAGTGATCAATAATCTTTTGATTAAATGGTAAAAAGCAAGATGTGATATATAATAAAATTTAAGTTCGAGTTTAAACAATTTCGATAGTCAACCTTTACTTTTAATTATTTAAAAAAAATCATAAATATATGTAAAATAAGATGTTGGCTTGCAAAAGCTTATCCTTCATATTTATGCCAAATCTCAACTACTGAAACCATAGAAATCCACTAATTTTTCCAAATTGTTTTTGATCTTTTAAAGGGAACGCATGCAAAATTGAGGGTGATAATTAAGATCGTGATTGTTATGCTTAAACAATGCCAAACAACATTAGAAAGGTTCAATAAGTTGTGTTGCTTGTTGATGATTAGCGCCCAACCTTTAATCCGCCCACAAATTTAGAAATTGGAATTGAGCTTTGCTTTATAGTGTACCAAAACAGAAGGAAAGTAGTGCTAAAAAGAAATTAGCATTGACATGAGCAATATTGACGATAACCAGAAGGGGACAAACACAGTACAACTTACTTTGAAAACTAGGATTGAAGTTTGGGATAATTCAAATCCGCAATGACAATAACCGAATATAGCAATTCTGAAATTTATCCAAATCAGTAAACATTTGCAAATTTTGTGCATGAACTCAAATATGATCCAGCCCTATTAAACAGAAGAAAATTAATATTACCAACTTGTTTAATTCAAAATTAAAATGATTCAAATATGAATTAATTCTATTTTGAAATGATTGAAGCTTGGACAATTCTGCGGTTTAATTCGAAATGATTTAAAATTAAATTGATTTTATTTTAGAACATAAAAATTTAAAAGTAATTTTTTTTTGAAATGTGCATATTCAAAATTACAATTATAATCACATATTACATTTTATAAACAAGTAATTAGCAATCATAATAAACTATTAAAATACAAATAACTATAACAAATTAAAATCAATCTCACATTTTGTGAGATTCGAACCTGAGACCTCAAAATCTCAGAACCTCCTCCTTGCTACTAAGACAAAGCCTCATAACAATTTAAAAGTAATTTGAAATTATTTCAATGCAACATGATTAGAACGTAAAATAATTGACAAGTTTTCTATCCAAAATACTTGATTCAAAACAATACGGACTAAATCCAACTCGATCTGTCGATTAATTCCTCTAACCAAAAGTGAACTAATATAATTGATAGGGCCATTTAAGAACCAAGGACACTATTGTGAGGATCCGGACCAGCCCAATCGGCCATGGCAACCCCTCATGGCCCATCAGACAACGATTGCTGTGACAACGGAGGCCGTCACTCACCCGTACTGTCCGCTTTGGCCGAGCCCAGCCCAAGCCTCACGGTTTTCTTTCCGTCCCCAAGGGTTCGAACTCAGGACATCATGCCTTATTCGACACCCCTGGTACCATTGGTACCAGGGGTGTCGAATAAGGCATGATGTCCTGAGTTCGAACCCTTGGGGACGGAAAGAAAACCGTGAGGCTTGGGCTGGGCTCGGCCAAAGCGGACAGTACGGGTGAGTGACGGCCTCCGTTGTCACAGCAATCGTTGTCTGATGGGCCATGAGGGGTTGCCATGGCCGATTGGGCTGGTCCGGATCCTCACAACTATAGTCTTTTATCACAGACAAGGTCAAGAATTGATATGATACTATCATCTCAAACATGTCTTGGCTCGATCTTAACATGTTTAACATTGACATGTCCCACCACGGAAACACAGTTAGGGACACGCATCGCCTATGCACAAGTAAAGTTAGTCAACCATTCAAGTTAAGCCACATCAAGTCGAAACATCAATTATACTATATCACTCATGTTCATGTCTTACCAATGAGATTAGACCATATCAAGCCGACGTGACATATAAAGCCACGTCCTCCCAAATGATCACGTCATAAAAGTTTACATATATATAAGAGAGTTTACCTATGCACAAGTAAAGTTAGTCAACCATTCAAGTTATGCCACATCAAGTCGAAACATCAATTATACTATATCACCCATGTTCATGTCTTACCAATGAGATTAGACCTTATCAAGCCGACGTGACATATAAGGCCACGTCCTCCCAAATGATCACGTCGTAAAAGTTTACATATATAAGAGAACCTCTTAATCAAAGAAGGTTAAGTTACCATTTTACTCCACTTTCACATTCTAAAGCAGTCAAGCTCTCTCTCTCCTCATCAGTACCACTAAATCCATTTTCAGCCCCAACAATAATATTAAAATTTATAACTAAAAAAAAAAAACTATATAGCTTAAGATCTACTTTCATCACTTTTTAAGTACTTGAATTTTTATTGACCACCAACAAAAATTTGTATTAATATGATGAAATAAAGACAGCACACCTCTATAAGAACTTACAACCAAAACTTCATTTACAACAAGATCAAAACAGATGGAAATTATACAAACTATATATAAGTAAGAGGAAGTCGAAAAAGTCCTCAGGGAGACAAATGAAAGACCGTCTTTATCGAGATACACACAAGCGAAGAGGCCCTTGATTAAGGAGCTTGACTTTGATCATATCATTTTTGATTTATCAAGTATGGGGAATTAGGGAGCTCTTGAATTTACAATATAAACCTGGGAAAGTGGGAATGGGAGTACTTCCATTCCTCTACCATCACATAATTGGGCTATCAAATAGCCAACTTTAACAACATAATATTGCAAACCTTTATATAAAAGCAAAGGCATGATTCATTTGATTATCCTCAAAACAGACCTATACAAACTCTTTTCTCAAAATACTCCAAACCCGACCCATTCAGCATTGGCTGTAAGTCGAGGCGATGACCTAAAAGATGAAAAGGATGACGCCGGCGAGCCATGGAAAGGTGAAAGTGACCTGCGGCTTGACATCGACCACCGCGACGGCGTCTCAAGCTCCGAAACATAGTCGTGTTCGGGCTTTTGGCTTCTTTTGCTTCCTTTTCGCCTTAGCAATGGTGATGGGAAGCACCCGGGTGAAACACATTCGGGTTGGACCCGAGTGGGTTGATCAAACCGCCAACGCTCGGAGCGGGCACGTGGGGTAGACCTAAAAGAGTGACTACGGGGCTCCGGAGTTAGGAGCAAGTAGGATCCAGCTGGGGGGGGTTTAAGCTTTTGCTGACGAGGTGCTGGTGGAGTTGGCAATGAACGTTGGATTATAAAAGGTGACGCTGGTGGTGGCAATGGTGGCGGTGGCTGCTTTTGCTTTTGCTGTTTCTGTTTCAGCGGTAGTGATCGTTGTTGTTTTTGCTGTTGTTGGGCTTTGGGAACACCGGGTCGGATCTCCCACTTAAAAGAACAGCTCCAGGCTTTTTGAAGGAATCATCTACTGCCATTTTTTAACGGAAAATAACTACCAAAGTATAATATAAAGAGTAAAAGCAACTGATCGTAAAACAAGCTTTCATTCTCTGGAGTGAGTCCAGGTCTTTATAAAGCTATAAGGATGAAGGAAAGTTTAGTCTCGGCGGGATTAAAGGCATAAAGGTGGGGCTGGTGGGGTCGATGCACGTATTTGAATTTGACTTTGGGTTCAGTAGAGGCCAAGGCAGTTTCAATCATAAAACAGAAGAAAGTGACTGAGGCAGAAGATTCAAACTTCTGTCTCAACTTGTGCTAGACTTTTTCACCATAGAATTCGAAATCAAAGGAGGGATTGATTTCCTTTGATTTGGGATAATGGGATGCTCCGGGTTTTTTGGTTTTGTCAAATTAGAATGGTCAAAACCTATAAAATTGTGAGTTGCAAGGGGCAATCTTAGCATCAGAGACCATAGACAGTCCAGCGATGGAGATTTGAATATTTGGGCTCCACCAGAGTCCAGACATTATCATTAAGAGCTCCACTGATATTGTGTTCCATTCAAATATGTTTGTCATGATACTTATGATATCTGTGACAGACAGGCCTGTTGCCTGTTGCCTGTTGCCTGTTGCCTGTTGCAAACGGTAGGATTGGCTATTCCTCCCGTTTTGCCTTTCACTATGCAAACATAAAAGTAAACATCAAAGTAGACATAAGATATTCATCATCTCATCTTATTATGTAAAATATAAAATATAAATATATTATATTAAAATTTATATTTATGTCTAAATCAAAATCATTTTTTTATTTTTATTATATTCGTATATCAATTTTATTAAATTTTAATTCGCATCATTTTATATTTTTTATTATCAAATTTTTATATTTATCATTCTATCATATTTAAAATTATCAATTTTACGTATAATAAAAATTATCAATTCTACATATAAGTAATTCAATGGTTCAAATGGACAACAGTGTTATTACTCTTGGTCTTACCATTATGATGGCAACAAATCACTTGCAGAAAAGTGGCAACAAATCACTTACAGAAAAGTCTTACTGTCTCCATTCGCATTCATGATTTTTTAACTATATCAAATAAGCATTGTTGTTTTAATGAGAAGCAGCACGCAAACAGGAGTGCCAAGAACTCATCATCTTTAGCATTAGAACAGAATCCATGCAAGTGACGAGATTCAAAAGGATGAGGCCCACCCATCTTCGGTGAAAGGCAGGCGTGATACAAAGTTTGAAAAGCCTTTTTATTGCAATGCAATACCTACTATTTTACAATTTGAAAAGTTGAATATCTCCTTGTCTTCAAAAGTCCCGGCATCCCAATCTAGGCTGTCCCGCTAACTTTCAAAAGAGAATTCCTGTGGCATGTTACACAATGCTCGCATTGTGTTGCTGGCCACATCCAGCAGCTGCAAGTACTCATCTGCACCATCAACTAGTCGCTGCAGGCCAATGGGCAAATATATGATTTATACCATTAAACCGATAAATATAAGTGGATTTTCCTTCATACAACAACCTAAGAAAAAGTTACCAATTCTGGGATAAGGTGAAGTAACTGTGGAGTATGATACCTCCAAGGAGAAAAAAAGGGGGAAAGGAAGAAAATAAATTGATTGGCAGACTTTAGAAGTACTCTTAGTTAATTCACTGTCAGTCATGATTAGTAATCCAAATGAAAGGTAGAGCTCAATAGGATTTACCAAAAGACAGCGAGTTATACAGGTCCAGACAATTTATAAAGATCCAGTCAGCCCTACTACTTAGCTTTCAACCAAAAAAAATCTAGCTTTCACACAATAGATATAATTTTATTTAAGGAAAAACAAGCAATTTAGCAAATTTCACTTCAATTTATATAACTACCAAAACTTAAAAATTGGCAGCAGACAAGCAACAAAACTAAGTTTATTGGTGAAAGTAACCTTATCTGCCTCAGCCAAACTCTTGCAAATTCTAGCTTTCTGTCCATCTGATATATTATCTTCCTTAACAACCACATCAAATAACTGGAAGAAGCAATATATTAGCATCGGATATATCTCGCAATTAACAATGGCTACTAATCATGGATGAAGCAAAGAAACTGGACCTGAGAAAGCATCTGTGAAACCGGATACCCTTCTGCAATTACATTATTGACTTCCTTGTTTGCCAGATCAAAGTTATCATTTTTGCAAGCAGCATAAACAGCCTCAACAACTTCTCGAGGGATAACCTGATACATAGAAATTTAGGTGTCAAGGCATGCCCAGGTCAATTAAATAGAAAAAAAAAAAGGTAACTAAAGGTACAATTTTCTGTTTTCTTCATATATATATATATATATATATATATATATATATACACACACACACACACACATATGTATGCATATAATTCAAGAAAGACAAGATCACACTAAATGACAACTTGCTTAGCTGTTTCATCCATATAGGTAGTCAACTCAGAGAAACACAAAAGTATAGAAGTTCATTTTTGAATTCAATCTAAAGTCTTAACATCTTCTCATCAGTCTAAATATTAAAAAGGCCTTATTTGAGAGTAAATCTCCCTAGCTTATTTTGCAGTAGCTTATGCATCCACGTCAAGCATCAAGACTCCTTTGCTCTACAGAGCAGTTTTTCATAAACTATATTATCTAGGGTAAAAGAGGATTGGTTCAAAAATAAATCTAGAGAATCCTAATATAAATCACCCGAGACACACTAATCAGGTCCTTGGAAGAAATTGATGATCCAAACAAGCGAGCAGCTCCCTGCAATATTCCAAAACACAATATTCAGTATCTGCAAAAGGATGAGAGATCTGGCCAGTTGACCAGCATGACCAATAAACATACATACAGAGCATGTCAAAGTAAAACCGTTATTTCTAACTATGACAGGAATGCAGTTGGAAGTCATTATTTAGACCCAAACAATTACAGCAGCATAGTAGTAATAGAGGGTGAATTCCATGGGGAAAGTCTCATTTCCAAGGTAGCAAAACAAACTAAGGCCCAATAAACTAGGCTACTTCAGCGAGTAGAATAGAAAATTGTGTCAAGTTGCCGCAAGTAGGCCACCAAATAGTCAAAAACAAAAAACCATATTACAAACATGTAGAGAATCAGAACCATCATAATTTCATAAACACAGTGAATATATTGCAGTCTATTGCTTACCTGCAAATATGTAATAGCCCGACGAAGATCACCCTGTGAAATGGAACTTAATGTTGAAAGAGCCTACAGTGAAACATCAAATATTTAGTAAAGAAGCCTTTTAACAAACAATCACTCATACACATGCTTTAAGACACCAGGTTCACAAACAATCACTCATACACATGCTTTAAGACACCAGGTTCACACCTCCGTATCTAAGCTGAGGCCTTCTTGATCACAAATGTGCAATAAACGACTGCTCATGATTTCTTCTGAAAGTGGCTTGAACCTGAACTTTGCACATCTTGAAGCAAGGGGCTCTATGATCCTATGAAAATTTGATAACATAATTTTTTAAGAACTACCCTCCATTTATCTAATTTTTATTATCTTGGAAGTAAGTTGTACCACTATAGTGCTAAAAATTACCAAATTAAACCTATGGTTAAAAGGGGAAAAAAGAAACTTGAGGAATAATAAAAGAAAATATACCTGCTTATGTAGTTACATATAAAAATAAACCTTGTAACTTTTGAGTAAGTTTCCATGGTACGTCTCAAAGCATTCTGCAGGTTAAAGTTTCAGTGAAATGAACTTAATACGTGCCTATATGAATTGACTTAGACCGCAATGGCTACAGAAAATCAAACATGCCTGTGCATCTTCTGTCATGGAATCTGCTTCATCAAGAATAATGATCTTGAACGGTGGACAAGGATAACCCCTGGAAAAACACCAAGGAAGAAAAAGATTAATTGCTATATTTAGAAGAGGGGACTGACGGAACAACTGTAAGCCAAAGTGGAGATTTTACTTATCACCAAATATAAGAGCATACCCCTGATGCCGACCAGATCCTACAGCAACAGCAGCAAAATCTTTGATCTTTGTACGAACAACATTGATACCACGGTCATCACTTGCATTTAACTCCAAAACCCTAGACTTGTAGAGTTCAGGTCTGCAAAAATTGCATTGCAGTCAAATTCAAACAAACTGAAGTAAGAATCCCACAATTAGCGTAAAATGAAAACAAAGCAACAACATAGACTCCATTATCCATGACTATTAAGTATTAAAAGTCAAAAAGACAGAATAGATAAATTCAGTAGGCTCCAGTAAATTTAGACAACAAAGATATGTTTTTGCACAGCATTACAGCAATAATAGAAGCTTAAAAGTTCACCAAAGAGTTAATCTTCACTTCAGTACATTTCTAATAGTGAATGCGGCCGTCTAATTCTCAAAATTCTAAAAAATGAAGGCATTAAGCCAAAGCTTCACTTCCATAAAACAACAACTTCTCACAATAAAGAAAAAAAAAAAGGTACCCAAAGAGTTGATGGGCGATGGCAAGTGCCGTAGTGGTTTTTCCGGTGCCGGGTGGGCCGTAGAAGAGCATATGCGGGCACTACAAAATAAAAATTTCAAAAATAGTGTTGAATTAGGGTTCTCAAGATAACAAAAGAAAATACTAATGATTATCAGAAAAAACAAAAGGAAATCTTGAAAGAGAAGATACTAGTACATTGGCAGTCTCGAGGGTGTTGGTGAGAACTCGAACCACCTCGTCTTGGTGCGCCACATCTTTCACTTGCTTTGGCCGACTGAGACAAAACAAGGATATTATCCAATAAAAAAATAGATTTATTTTTCAAAATTAAGCAAAGGAAAAAAAGAGAGAAATAATGGAAAGAAAGAGAGTACTATTTTTCAACCCAAGGTTGGGAGTTCTGCAATAGTGGCGCCATTTTCATCTTGCTTGCTTCTACTACATTCCTTTTTTTTTTTCCCTTTATCTTAGGCTCTTCAATTTTTTTTTCTCTTTTTGAACCCTTGGGAGTTGCGCACTCGTGCGGCACGGGCCTTGATACACTAGATTTCAAGATAAGGGCTTGACAAAACTACAGTTGGTTGTTGAGTAAGTAGGCATGATGTGAGCATTATTATGTTCAAGAGGTATAAAAGGAAATCATGAGCATCAAAGGTGGAGAAATGTGCTATATATATATAGATGTTGCGACGTACCTCACAAGAATATTTAAGAAAAAACGTGATTATGAGGATTTAGAAGAATTTTAGTGAATTTCATGATCTGCGCGTAATTTTTGGACCTGCCTTATATGAGGTGAAACATATGGATGTAATTAGTATCCGTGATCTTCGGGATTTGATATATTTACTCGTGTGATTCCATTTTATGGCTGAGGGTGTCAGTCAAGATTGCCTATAAATAATTGAATCGTGAAAGGCAGAAGACACAGACCTCCAGAGAGAGTGTGTTGTTGTGTCCATGCAGCATACTTGTATTCCTTTTTTAAGTGTAAATAAAAAGGTTGCGGATTGAATTCTTGCTAGGGTATTTGGTTGAGTCGTTGGGTTGGCTAATTAAGTGGACGACTTAGTGCCATAACGAGACGAGAAAAATCATAGTCGAGATTAGCCACGTGACAGTCTGGTATCAGAGCCTAAGTTTCGATGGTCGGAACCTTGAGTGAATGCGTTGGTGTCCTAAAGGCATTGATTAGTGCACAAGCACCTGATGCTACGTCTCTCTCGAAGCAAGTTGCGCTCCATTCGCAGGCCATAACTGACCTTTAGCGCGTGGTAAGTTATTGTCAAAAAGAATTCACGGATCGTGCTAATGATCTATTGCAACAGATCCAATCGTTGGTAGATCAGGTTGGCGATGTTAACACGGATGTCAATTTGCTTAAAGTGGTCGTTGTTGGTTCGCCTAGCGGGAGTGCTGGGGAGAAACAACCTTCGAAATTGAAAGTTCCTGAGCTTAAGCAGCTCGAAGGTAGTCGGAATGCTAAGGAGCTCAAGAATTTCATTTGGGATATGGAGCAATACTTTAGGGCTGCTCAAGTGGACAAGAATGAACAAGTTTCCATCGCTAGCATGTACCTTGAGAGAGATGCGAACCTTTGGTGGCGGACTCTTATGGACGATCACACAAGTTCCGAGCGGACACTCATTCAAACATGGGACACTTTGAAAAAGGAATTGAGAGACCAATTCCTTCCCATGAACACTGTTTGGTTAGCAAGAGAATCCCTCAAGAAGTTGAAGCACACAGGTTTTGCGCGGGATTACGTTAAGGAATTCAATTCCTTGAAATTGGAAATCAACAACATGACTGAGGAGGATCGAGTCTTTAATTTTTTGCCAGGTTTCCAGCCTTAGGCATAGGCGAAGTTGAGACGGTTAAAGGTGAGCGACTTGCCTTCGGTAATTGCGGCTGCGGACGGCCTCAATGATTTCAAGTTTGGAGCTTCTTCCTCCAACTCTGATAAGAAGTTTACAGATGAGGGGAAAAAGAACCAGAAGTAAGGCAAGAAAGGAAAGTGGGACAAAAGGAAGGATGGTGAAATGTCGAAGCCGAAGGGAACGGATCCACCCCAAGGCAAGAGGAACACGGGTTGCTTCCTTTGTGATAGCCCTCACCGTGCTAGAGATTGTCCCCGCAGAGAGAAACTTTCTTCTCTTATTGCTCAAGATGATTCGGAGACGAAATCAAAGGAAGTGAATCCTCGACTTAACCCGTTACGGTTTCTGAATGTCGTCACAGTAGATAAGCGGACTGTTTACAAAGGGCTTATGTACTTGTCGGTGTTGGTAAATGGACAGTCGACGGGAGCCATGTTGGATACGAGAGCGACTAACAATTTTATTTCTCAGCAAATGGTGAATCAATTCAGGTTGACTGTTTCCAAAAGCACTAGTAAGATCAAATCGGTGAATTTCGGTGCTCAACCCATCCAAGGAATCACGACCACGACATTAAAGGTGAAAAACTGGGAGAAATCGTGCCCCTCGATGACTTTGAGTTAATTCTCGGTATGGAATTCTTTGTAGAGGCTAAGGCGACGCCTCTACCCAACTTCTGTGGTCTATGGATAGGTGATGAGGAGTGCCCAAGTTTTATCCCAGCTGAGTACGAGGGACGAGTGGCGGAGAAGTCGTTGATGCAATCGACTTCACAAGTTAAGTCAGGTGTGAAGTGGGGTGAGACAACTGTGCTTGCGGCTTTGGTGGAGATTAAGCCAAACCAAGTTGTCGATGTTCCTGACTGCATCACTAATGTGCTCGAGGAATTTAACGATGTGATGCCGCTTGAGTTACCTAAAGTGTTGCCTCCACGACGGAACATAGACCACAAGATTGACTTGGAACCAGGTGCAAGACCTCCAACGAAAGCCCCTAATCGGATGGCCCCGCAAGAGCTCACGGAACTACGTAAGCAACTCGATGCTTTGTTGGAGGCGAGACTTGTGCAACCATCGAAGGCCTCATATGGTGCCCTTGTTTTGTTCCAGAAGAAGCAGGATGGGTAATTTCGTATGTGTGTAGACTACAGAGCACTGAATAAGGTTACGATAAAAATAAATACCCCATTTCGAATGTGGCTGATCTATTTGATAAATTGACCAAGGCAATGTTCTTCACCAAACTATACTTGTGGTTGGGATACTGGCAAATTCGTATAGCCTCGGGGGATGAGGCTAAAAAGACCATGGTGACGAGGTATGGGTCGTTCGAATTTCTCGTGATGCCCTCTGATCTCACTAACGCCCTTACTACAGTCTGTAACCTTATGAACGATATTCTATACGAGTACTTGGATAGTTTTGTGGTGGTGTACTTGGATAACATAATGGTGTATAGCGAGATCCTTGACGAGCATGTGTAGCACCTACGTAAGGTATTTGCAAAGTTGAGGGAAAACACCCTTTATGTCAAGAAGGAGAAGTGTGAGTTTCGGATGCGGGAGACCTTGTTCTTAGGACACAAGATTAGCAAAGGGAAGATTCAGATAGATGAGTGGAAGATTCAGGCCATTGTTGAGTGATCTTTCCCAAAGTCGGTGTCAAAACTGAGATTGTTTCTTGGCTTAGTGATTTATTACAGACAGTTCATTTTGGAATTCTCAAAGATGGTTAGTCCCCCACAGACTTATTGAAGAAAGGGAAACCTTGGGAATGGACAGTCGAGTGCCAAGAGGCGTTTGAGAAGGTCAAGGAGGCGGTGACTTCCGAGCCTATTCTCAAACTTCAAAACTTTGAACTTCCCTTCGAAGTACACATTGATGCCCAGATAAGACAATTGGGGGAGTGTTAGTCCAGGAAGGATATCTCGTTGCTTATAAAAGTCAAAAATTGAAGGAGGCTGAGCAACGCTACTCGGCTTATGAGAAGGAAATGATTGCAGTGGTACATTGTTTGGGTGTTTGGAAACACTATTTGTTGGGGACTAGGTTTATGGTGGTGACTGAAAATGTGGCGAACACTTACTTTAAAACGCAGAAGAATTTGTCCCTCAAACAAGCAAGGTGACAGGAGTTCCTTACCAAGTTCGATTTCAACTGGCTGCATCGTTCAGGCAGCGAGAATTGGGTGGCGGACGTTTTGATCCGAAATGAGGTACAGTTGTAGGCATTAAAAAAATAATAATTAATTAGTATTATTAGTTAATTAAATTAAATATTTAATTAATTGATAATTTCTAATAAATTGGTGATAAATAAAAATTATCAACCAATTGTATTATCTCTAATTAAATTAAATTAATTAGAGATAAACCCTGAAGTGATCGAGTCCCCTTAGAACTCTCTACCATCAAGCATTATAAATAGAGAGCTCTTCCACACACAGAAGAAGAGAGAAGAAGACTCAGAAAATAGTCAGAAGACTCAGAACACTCAGAAGAAGTAGACAGAAAGCACTGAAGAAGAGAAGTCTCAGCCTCCTCAGAGAATTGAAAGCCTGCAGAATTCCGGCCGTTCTCCGATCAAGCCTTCTCTTCAGTCAAGTCTTTTCTTCAACAATCAACCGCGCCTCTACAAATCCACGAGGAACCACAAACCGTTCTCTCAGCGATCAGCCACGCCGCTGCAAGTTCAAGAGGAACAACAAGCCCCTCGGCCGTTTCTCTCAACAATCACTCATTCCACTCCGTCGGGATCAAGCGTCACGCCCTCGACAAGTGCAATCAGGAGACCGAATCAGAGGATCATAATTCTTTTTGTAAAGAATTCAAAAAGAGAATTGTACTCACATATAAATACAAAAATTGAATTTTATCACTAATTCGTGTTTTAATTTTACAGACGCGAAAATTTGTGTATACAAATTTCTGGCACACCCAGTGGGACATCTCTGCCTCTCATCTCGCTCTCCATCAAGATCAACCAATTGCTCAGATTTATGGCTCCAAAGACTGCTGCACCAAGTCACAAATTCAATCCTGCTGCGACCGTGCAACCTGGTTACACTGGACCGACGACTCGTGCTAGAGTACGATATCTTGCAACACAAGGTCAAGATTTAATGGGGCCAATCAACGATGCTGCTCATAACCTATCATTTCGATGGATCTTCTGGCAGGAAGAAAATCTGCTTCACAAGTACCAACAGAACATTCAGCGTCTACTCTCCAAACCATGTCTGCGATGGTTACCAACGCGACTACTCTAGAGGAAAGGATCTTTGAAATGGAGAGGATGATGTCGACCCTGCACAAGATAGTCGAAGAAAAGGATGTTGAAATTGCGATGTTGAAGAGTCAACTAGAAGCTCAACACGATGAAGAATCCAACGATAATCCAGCACCAAACAGACCAACTGCTGAAGCCGCTAGGAAACTGAAAGCAGTTCATGGTGTTGAAAACCCCAAAAACGGATCATCATCAATATCAGTTGGGTCTTTGTCTGTTCAACAACTACAAGAGATGATTGCAAATACCATCAAGGCTCAGTATGGTGGATCGTCATCTAAGTCCTATTATGCATACATTAAACCATATACGAGGAGAATTGATGATTTAAGGATGCCGACAAATTATCAACCTCCTAAGTTCCAACAGTTCGATGGGAAGGGAAATCCACGTCAACACGTGGCCCATTTTGTGGAGACGTGTAATAATGCAGGAACATACAGAGATCTTCTGGTTAAACAGTTTGTAAGGTCGCTGAAAGGAAATGCCTTTGAATGGTATACTGACTTGGAATCCGAGTCTATTGATAGCTGGGAACAACTTGAGAGGGAGTTTCTCAATCGTTTCTTTAGTACTCGCCGCACAGTGAGTATGACAGAGCTGACCAATACCAAACAAAGGAAAGACGAACCAGTCGTCGACTACATCAATAGATGGAGAGCGTTAAGTCTTGATTGCAAAGATAAGCTCTCTGAAATTTTTGCTGTTGAGATGTGCATCCAAGGTATGCATTGGGAACTTCTTTACATTCTCCAAGGGATAAAGCCGCATACTTTCGAAGAATTGGCCACCCGTGCTCATGACATGGAGTTGAGTATTGCTCATTTTGGTAACAAAAGTTCTTCGATTCTTGATCCTAGGAGAGACAAGAAGGATTTCAAGAAGGTTGAGAGGCCTTTAAAGAGCACGGCTAAGGAGTCTCTGTTCGTTGAGACTAAACCTTTAAAATTTTCCTCCAAAGGCACTAAGAAAGTTGAGGAAAATGTCAGGCGGTCTCAAATGAGAAATATACAACGCCTGAGCTTCGAAGAAAGAGAAGCAAAGAAATATCCTTTCCCTGATTCAGATGTACCTGATATGCTGGATCAACTCCTGAAGCAAAAGCTGATTGAACTTCCAGAGTCCAAAAGGCCATGAGAAAAGGGAAAAGTTACTGATCCAAAGTATTGCAAGTATCATGGAATCATTGGTCATCCCACTGAAAAATGTTTTGACCTGAAAGATTTGATAATGAAGCTAGTGAATGAGCGCAAGATTGAACTTGATATGGATGACATAGTAGAGTCAAATCATGCTACTTTCACTTCTTTGCCTACAAAAGGCATGACGTATCAACTGATTCAATTTGGCTGCTTGGAACCTGTTGCCCTGCCAGTTGCGGTAACAAGCTCAATTACTAGCTCTTCTAAAGATGTTGAATCTGCTGCGGATGATGAAGAACAATGGACATTGGTAATGCGACGAAAATCGCGAAAGCGATATGTCCGATCCGCAAACCATCCTTTTCAAAAGGGAATTCAGCAGATAAATAACTTGCATCCACGTTGGGGACAGAGGAAAACTATGAGGCATCCCCAATTCTAAAATTTTTTGAGGCAAAAGCCTCGAAAACAAATAACACTAGAAGAATTCTTTCCTAAAGGTTTTCTTAGGGAAGAACAAGTGAGAGTTGGTGTTCATATGGTTTCGTTTAAAGAGGAGTCAGAGGGAGAAAGCTCAAAGGCCATTAAGGCTCGAGGAGATGGCCAGACTGAAACAGTCCGGGAAGAATGCCTTAAGATCTTGAAAGGGATCTCTTCTCATCTTACCATCTTTGAGTTGTTGCAGTATCTAAAGGCAACACGTGATGCGATTGCACATGCTTTGGAAAACTCAGAAATTTACGCTGCACATCTTCCAGCTCCCACGAAACCTGCTTCAGATGATGGTTTTTGTGATTACTGCTTGACAACTCTTGCATTCACAGATGATGATCTGTTATTAGGATCAAAACCCCACAATCGACCACTTTATGTTTATGGATACATCCGAGAACAAAGGGTGAATCGCATGTTGATCGATAACGGGTCTGCAGTTAATATCATGCCCAAGGCAACAATGGAGGAACTTGGCATATCAATTAATGAATTGTCAAAAAGTCGACTTTTGATCCAAGGTTTCAATCAAATGGAGCAACGTGCTTTGGGAATAATACGAGTGGATGTTGCGATCGGTGAATTAATGTCGAGTACAATCTTCCATGTCATCGACGCTAGAACTACGTATAAGTTGTTGCTTGGGCGACCTTGGATTCATGCAAATGGCGTTGTACCTTCTACACTGCATCAATGTTTAAAGTTTTATCGAGACGGACCGAGAAAGGTTGATGCTGATTTAAAACCATTCAATGAGGTCGAGTCTCACTATGCTGATGCGAAGTTCTACTCAGAGAACTGTGATATAAAAGAAGTTTTACCCACTCAAATGCCAAGCACCGGAAAAATTGAAATTAAGGGTAAAAAGAAAATAGAACTTAATGTGATGAAAGAGCCTTTAGATACATCCCTTGAAGGTGTTCCCAAGCTTACATTGGAAGAAACCGTAAGGGGCAATCCAGTTGAATCTGCATCCAGAGAGGCAAAAGAAACTCCAGTCCTTCGCTATATTCCAAAGGCTCGTCGCAAGGAAGGCCAATCGCCATTCTTGGAATGCTCAGAATTTAATCAAGCAGAGTGTTCTCCTGACAGAATAAAAGAAGACATAAAACTGTTGAAGCATGCTTGCACATTGCCTCTAACTAAGATGGCTCATAGTCAAGCCAAGAAGCCGTTGAAAGGGTTCGTTCGACCGTCCCAAGGCGTAATAGAACATGGGACTTTGCCTCAAGGTCGTACTGCTGAAAATTACGATCCAAAGGCTTATAAACTGATCGCTAAGGCTGGGTTCGACTTTTCCAAGTCATCGTCCATGAATGAGTTGCATGATGGAAAGACGACTGCAAAGTTGTAAGGGATCATTGAAACCCATAAAAAGCTGATAAACAAGTCGGATGGAAAACCTTTTCCAAAAGATGGATTAGGATGTGAATCCCAAAACCCGGTATGAATTCATGTTGGCAGGAAGAATAAATCGATCAGTACTCAACACATTTCGGTGGAGGTTACTGAAGAATGTGATGAACCAAAAACTTCTCCAACTCATCCTTCCCAAAACACTACTCGTGTGTCAGTATTTGATCGTTTGGAAATGTCAGCATCCCGTATTTCAGTGTTTGATAGACTGAATGTCCCTCACCCTGAGTTACGTCAAGCATCCAGAAGACGCAATTCAGTTTTTGATCGATTAAACGCTTCAAGCAATGAAGTGCAGCAAGAAGAAAGTCAAAACTGCACTGAATTGAAGGATGATAAAGAAATCCGAAGCTCGATTCCATCTCGTATGAAGAGGCGTTTAGAGCTTGAAATCTCTGCAGAAGGGCCCTTGAAAGTGCGACGTCATACTGTTGTAGACACCAATTCATCGGTACATCTCAGTGAGAATGAGACACAAATTCATCATGTAACCATCCAAGAGAGTATAGATGATGAATCGTCAAAGATGAGCTTGAAGAGCCATCTGAAATCGAAGAAGAAGCTCCTGCTGCTTTAGAAGACGGGGGGCAAGCGACTGTCGACGAACTTCAAAGAGGTAAATCTTGGCACCTCACATGCACCGCACCCTATATTTTCAAGTGCACAACATCCAAAAAAAAAGCCTGCTAGATTGAAAACCCCATCGGGGCGGTCTAGGAAAAAGTTAAGGCAAAGCCTGCTAGATTGAAAACCCCATCGGGGCGGTCTAGACAAAAGTTAAGGCAAAACCTGCTAGATTGAAAACCCCACCGGGGCGGTCTAGGCAAAAATTAAGGCAAATAAAAAAAAAGAGCCTACTAGATTGAAAACCCCATTGGGACAGTCTAGACAAAAATTAAGGCAAAATAACAAATAAATAAATAAATAAATGAACTACGTAATGACTTGATCCTTCTCTTAGAAGGTACGTAGGCAGCTTAGGAAATCCCTCCATCCTAAGTTCAGTCACACCAAATAAAAAAAATCATTATAATGATTAAAGTTCTATATGACATAGCTGAAATGCTGAAAATGTCTACTACAAAAATGAATAAATAAATAAAATGCTCAAGCAATATCTAGGACTTGTTGCTCCAACTGTCGGCTAGAGAGTCTCGATGAGTCTGCAATGCTCTCCTGAGCTCTTCAATGTTCTCCATGTCTTCATCAGCAATGGAAACTGTGACCTCTAATTCAGTCATCAGCTTTTCAAAGGAAGCGATTTCATCATTGGCCTTGCTTACTTCAACAACTCGAGCATCCATATCAGTCTTCACCTTCAATTCCTCCTTTCGAAGTAAATGCAACTTCTCTTCTAGTGCAGCACGTTCATCTTGCAGAGCTTGAAGCTTTGTGGCTTGTGCTTCATAATGTTGTTGCTTCGACGTCAGTGAAGATTTAGCGCATTCCAGCTGTTCTGTTACTTCAGCCTTCTTCCTTTCTAAAGTTTTTTGAGAAAGACGACCATCAAGTTCTTTCTCAAGGCACAACAATGCCTTCACCTCCCCAACATAGGAGTCAACAATCTTTTTTAAGGAAGTCGGATCACCATGCAAACTTTCAATGCCTGAATAAACAGTGGAAGCATCTTCGTAAAGCTTACTAACTTGAGAAAAAGAGGCATCTCTAAGTTGAAGTAAGAAATCATGTCCGATCCCTTTAATGGATTTTTCAAAAATCTTGGAAGAATACTTGCCAGGATGATAAGTCGAAACAGAGATAGTATCTCGTTCAAGAGAGCGATTGATTGGCAACTGGGGCGGATCCTGATTAGGAGGTTTATTCCCAACTGTGTCGTCACCTCGAGCTCTCTTAGTCGATGAACTGATTGAAACAGACTTAGAGCTACCCTTGGCTGAAGATGTGGAGCCTATTTTAGCAGACAACTGTTTAACTTGGTTTCGGACTTTACCAGCATCACTTACAGATTCCTCACTTTTTGAAGGCTCATCATCAGGCGTGATGTTTTTAACCTGGTCAACAGTGTTTTTCTTTAACATCTCTGTAAGAGGAATTGCATCATCACCGGTCGAATCAGCAACTTCTTCCTGTGCAATCGGAGCCCTCTTCTCAAACTCCTCGCGATCAGTCTCAAGACATCTCCTCTTTAAGGAAAGACGAAGCCTACCATGACAAGATTTCTTAGGGGAATCAACCCTTGTTGCTTGACTTGAAATCTTTGGTTGCTCAGAGACTATCACTTTCCTTTTCAAAGAAGATCTCACCCCTCTCCTAAGCCGTCTGGGATTGCATCTGTCGCTATCATGATCACTGATAGGTTCCACAGGTCTATCACTACAATCATCACACTGACGAGGTTGTTCATCTCTGACGACAAGAGCCTCTCTCCCATCCACAGTAGGAGTTAAAGAACCTTTACTTTGTTCAAATTGCCCCATGTCAAGGCGTTGCGTCATGGTGACATCATCAATATCCTCAGCCTCAAGGTCGGTAGTCTCAATCAAAGGCTGCTCTTGCTTCAATAATCTCTCTTTACAAGAGCTAGAAGAAGCAAGTCTGAAATTAGTACTTGTGCTATCCTTCAAGATGGGTACACTAGTACGATAATAATCTCCTATTTGACCTTGCCACCACACAAAGAATTTTCTTGTTACAAACAAGTGTTCATTGGTGCTACTCCATTTAGGGATAGTCACTTCACAGCTGGGACCTCTCAACACGCTACATCGCCAATAGCGCAACAGCCCTCTCAAACTGGCAGTTCTAATAACAGTTGTCAAAGATCCCGAAACATCTTGACAGTATCCAAATTACCTTGCAAAGCGATGAGGACTATATGATTCTACCAAGTGAAAATTGCCTCTTCGTAAAGTCAAAAATGAAGATCGAAGGCTGACCAAGTATTCAAAATCATCGATCTTAAGTCGGTTCCCAGAAGTGTCCAAGAGTTTAGTCTTACAAGTGTCAAATATGCTAGTGGCTTGCCAATCTATGCCAAGCAATTGTTGAATAATTTCTCGACTTTTGACCTCACCGTAAGATTTGTGACCAAAGGATCCCCCGTACTTGCACATTTTAGGTCTTCTTGGTGCTCTATTTGATCCAGGATGAGTCCCAAAATAAGATGCCATCCACACATGCACAAAATGCCAAGGAAGAGCAACATTACATTGACCAGGACCGTCAACGCAAGTAGCAATTTGATTCAGTCCATTGTATATGCTTGCCAAGACAGGAATAGCAAGACTAAATCGGGTACCTTTTGCTATGAAAGAAGCCACTTTGAAAGTCTCAGGCCGAATGACATCACCACGGGTACTCGGAAGAATAAAAGAGCATAGCCAGACTGATAAGAATGCGGCTAAGAACACCTCATCTCTATCAACGTCAAGAACACCCAGATCAAGGAAAACTTCATTTTCCTTTCTAGTACGAAGTCGGTGTCTGAAACGACCATCGGGAGTATATAGAGAATTTTTCTTGCCTTTGATCGTGATCAAATCATAAGGATCATTGTATTTGCTTTTGCCTCGAAACCAAAATCTCACCCAAGCAAAAGTAGAAACTCCATTGCCTTTCGAAGTCCCATGATCCTCTTGCAGCCTGATAAGGTGATATGCAAGAAAAAGATATCGACAACTGACCGGAAGAATGGGACATGAAGATTCATCAAGACCGGTTATTTCTTCTAAACTGGGGGCAACCTCGTCGTAAAACTCTCCAACAATAGGAAGGCCTCCTAAAACCTTCAAATCCCATAGTGAAATTGAAATCTCCCCACGAGAAGATAAAAATGTATTGGTGACTGGACACCAAGCTTCGCACAAGGCATGAATCATATTTCGACCTTGGTCATAAACAAACAGCGAGGCAAAAATCGATTCATAGACGCCCGCTTGCTCTAAAATCTGCTTATGCTGACTCAAAATAAACTCTGACCATTCTCAATATCCAGGAGGAGGAACAAATTCTCCGCGTGGTTGAAAGCTATGCCAAGAAACTTCGCGTCTACAAATACGGTGACCCAAAGTGGTGAGGGCAGTGGATTTGACGCTCTCTTCATGGTGACTATCTTGCAACTTCAACACCGTCTTAAAGGCACCCTTTTGAGCAATGTGAGAATTGCAAGAAAATACCTCATCGACCTCTTCAGAAGTCCAGACATCTAAATGGTAAAGAGTTGCCACATCGGAGTCCCACTTGTTTGCATTACTACCAATAGCTGGAGTGTGAATTAAACACCTAGTAGCTTTCTTTATATCTTCATTAGACTTGTCTCGGATAAGTAGAAAATCACGTAGACGACCTTTATACTCCTCTTGAGTTTTTGAAAGAAAAGGTCTGCCCTTAACTTCATCTTGGCAATGCTTGACAATGGATGGTCTTGGAAGGCGATACGAAGGAAATTCATCCATGACTGCACAAAAAAAATGGTAAGAAAAGAGGATCAAATAACTTTAAAAAAAAATTCAAAAAATCAATCAATCAATCAAAAAAAATAAAAAAAAATAATAAAATCAAATATATATATATGTATATTCATAAAAAAAAGGGAAACGCATTATCACAGCAACCCCGATGTGCCCAAGATTCTTAGACAACCATTTTTTATCAACTCAGAACATAGCCAAAGTGTGGCACCCTTCGAATCGTGCAGAACCAGATTGTCGCTGTCATAGAGTTTCAGACGAGTAAGTGACAGATCAGAAACCGTGTCGGTGGACCAAACAGTGACACGCCCGCCATCTGCCAGAATAAGATTACCACGTTTCGTTAGGGAGAGCTTTGAGCGCCTACCATTGATGGGGTACTCACGGTTTGCTATCCAGACCATTGTGCAATTATCACTGTAAGATGGCTTGTTGAACCATATGGCAAAGGAAAAAGCGTTCTGGCCAACGGGGTGAAACCCGGCGCTGAAAGTTCCATCTGATGAAGTTAAAGCATCAGATTTATTCTCCACCAACAGCGATGAGCCCTCGCTTAGATTATCAGAGGATGAAGTTGAAAACGGCCAGGTATTTAACTGGGGAAGCAGATTAAATGTTGCAGCTAGTGTTGCTGAGGTTTTGGCATTTATGCATGAGAAGCCCCACGAAGATGGAATTGCTCATGGTAACCTGAAATCCACAAACATTCTGTTCAACGAGAAAATGGATCCCTGTATCAGTAAATATGGGCTAATGGTGATCAAGAGTCAAGACCAATCATCCCATTCTGAAACAGCACAACAAAGATCGAATGTTCATAACGAAGACGGAGTGGGCCACCGAATGGGGCGGCGCAAAATCCAAAGAAAATCGCACCCTTTTCAAACACCTCCCCTTCTATTGCTGCGCTCTTACGTTTACGCCGTTTGAGTTGCCGGTATGTACGAAGGATGGAAGCGTCTTCGATATAATGAATATAATTCCTTATATTCAGAAGTATGGGAAGAATCCGGTTACTGGGACTCCATTGAAGCAAGAGGATCTTATCCCTCTTACTTTCCACAAGAATTCTGAAGGAGAGTATCATTGCCCTGTGATTGAACAAAGTTTTTACTGAGTACACACACGTAGTTGCTGTGAAGACTACGGGAAATGTGTTCTACTATGAGGCAATTGAAGAATTGAATATGAAGACCAAAAAACTGGAAAGAGCTTCTTACGGATGAAGCTTTCACTAGGGAGGATATCATCACAATTCAAAATCCTAACGCACTTGACAGTAAGGTTACGCTGGATTTTGATCATGTCAAAAAAATAGTTTGAAGATTGATGATGAAGAACTAAAGAAAATGAGTTCAGATCCAACTTATAACATAAATGTCGCTGGGGATATCAAACAGATGCTAGCGGAGCTTGGGACTGAGAAAGCGAGGCAAACTGCTCTGCTTGGAGGTGGTGGCGGTAAGGCTCAAAATGAGAGGGCTGCTGTTCTTGCTACCATTTTAGCTGCAAGGTCTCGCATCAGAGAGGATTCAAAGTCAGATGCAAAAGGAGAGAGTAAAACTTAACTTGCAATTAGTATTGTAGATGCTGCATCTGCTTCAGTACACGGAAGAAGCGCTGCTGCTGCAAAAGCTGCAGCAAGCGATAAAACTGCTGCTCGGATAGCTATGCACATGGCTGGAGAGAGGGCACCTGTGAATGCTAAGCTGGTGAAGAGCCGTTTTACTACTGGTACTGCTTCACGATCCTTCACTTCTACCTCTTATGAGCCTGTCACCTAAAATGAATTTGAGTACGTTAAAGTTAAAAAAAAAAAAGGTTATGTTCAGCTGCATACAACTCACGGTGATTTAAACATTGAGCTACACTGTGATATAACACCAAGGACATGCGAGAACTTCATCACTCTTTGTGAACGTGGTTATTATAATGGAGTAGCCTTCCACAGAAATATTCGAAATTTTATGATTCAAGGCGGTGATCCAACTGGTACTGGGACAGGAGGTGAATCTATATGGGGAAAACCTTTTGAAGATGAACTGAACTCTAAGTTGCTTCACTCAGGGAGAGGTATTGTTAGTATGGCAAACAGTAGCCCTCACTCAAATGGTTCACAGTTTTTCATCCTCTACAAATCTGCAAATCATTTAAACTTCAAACATACTGTTTTTGGGGGAGTTGTTGGTGGCTTGACCACACTATCAGCTACGGAGAAGGTTCCTGTTGATGATGGAGATGATGACTCACGGAGAGCTAGTTGCTGTGTTGGGGAGCTAGCCGCCGCAATAAAAACAACGAGACAGAGAGCTAGCTGTTGTGTTGAAGAGCTAGCATGCAAGTGCTCGGGGAAGATGATGGCCGCAGCAACAGCACAGTATAATAACAAAATTCAAGCATGCAAAATAACAGTACAGATGGCCACACAACAATCATTCAAACAAAATTTAAACAATACAGATGATTTATCATGGGTGTGCGAGCATACATTCACAAAAAAAAAAAGTCTTACCTGATGATTTGCAGAATTGATCTGAGCTGCTTGAAATTTATGAAGAAGAGTTTATGATTATTAGTCAATATATAGTTTGACAGAAGAATTTAAGATGAACTCTAACTGAAGAGATGTAATTGTAATCTACTTCTTTAGTTCAATTTGTGTTGAAAATAAACACAAAATTCAATATATATAAATATATATATATATATATATATATATATATATATATATATATATATATATATATATATATACAAATCACAAAAAAAAAAATTGTGCTATTAAAAAAAAATCAAAGAATTTTGTCATAGCACGCATGCTTTTGACATTGATGGACTTCAAATTCCATACGTACTTCATGCCTAGCATACGAACGCCTGTATCTTGAAGTGGGGGCATTTGTAGGCATTAAAAAAATAATAATTAATTAGTATTATTAGTTAATTAAATTAAATATTTAATTAATTGATAATTTCTAATAAATTGGTGATAAATAAAAATTATCAACCAATTGTATTATCTCTAATTAAATTAAATTAATTAGAGATAAACCTTGAAGTGATCGAGTCCCCTTAGAACTCTCTACCATCAAGTATTATAAATAGAGAGCTCTTCCACACACAGAAGAAGAGAGAAGAAGACTCAGAAAATAGTCAGAAGACTCAGAACACTCAGAAGAAGTAGACAGAAAGCACTGAAGAAGAGAAGTCTCAGCCTCCTCAGAGAATTGAAAGCCCGCAGAATTTCGACCGTTCTCCGATCAAGCCTTCTCTTCAGTCAAGTCTTTTCTTCAACAATCAGCCGCACCGCTACAAATCCACGAGGAACCACAAACCGTTCTCTCAGCGATCAGCCACGCCGCTGCAAGTTCAAGAGGAACAACAAGCCCCTCGGCCGTTTCTCTCAACAATCACTCATTCCACTCCGTCGGGATCAAGCGTCACGCCCTCGACAAGTGCAATCAGGAGACCGAATCAGAGGATCATAATTCTTTTTGTAAAGAATTCAAAACAGAGAATTGTACTCACATATAAATACAAAAATTGAATTTTATCACTAATTCGTGTTGTAATTTTACAGACGCGAAAATTTGTGTATACAACAGTATTTTGTGGCTTCCTTAACCCTTGTGCATTCAGACTTTCTTGATCAGATTAAGTAAGTAGCCAAGACCGATGCATCTTATTGCAAAACTAAACAGTAAGTTATGAGAGGTTTGGTTCAGAAATATTGGGTCGAGAACAATCTTCTCTATGCTCGGGGAGGCAAATTGTTTGTCTCTAAGGGCGCGGGACTGATGCGTGAGTTATTAAAAGAGACCTAGGATCCGTAATGGGTTGGACATCTAGGTGTGGAAAGGATGTTAGCTCTTCTGTCGAGACACTACTTCTAGCCAAAGATGTTAGAGGACATCGAGCTTTATATCCGTACCTGTCTAGTGTGTCAACTAGACAAAACCGAGAAAATGAAGCAAGTTGGTCTACTTCAGCCACTTCCTATTCCGAGGGACCATGAGAGTCTCTTTTAATTGATTTTATTGTAGGATTGTCAGCAGTTGATGGGATGAGATCCATCTTAGTAGTGGTCGATCGCTTTTCGAAGTATGCAATATTCATCGACGCGCCTCATGTTTGTATTGCAGAATTAGCAGCGGAGTTGCTATTCAAATAAGTAGTTAAGGTATTTGGAGTCCCGAAAGATATCATTAGTGATCGTGATACTCGGTTCACTAGTAAGTTCTGGATTGTTTTGTTCAAGTTAATGAGAGTTTTCCACAACAAACCACCCGCAAACAGATGGCCAGACGGAGCGGGTTAATGCTTTGCTCGAGGAATACTTACGACACTATGTAACCGCAAGCTAGCGAAATTGAGTAAGTTTACTGGATGTAGCCCAATTTTGTTATAATTTGCATAAGTCCTCCACAACCAGTTTGAGTCCATCGGAGCTAGCAATTGGGCGTCAACCATTAACGCCTTTGGAAGTGGTCAAACTTCGGTCGTAAGGAAGTTGCCCAGCTGCGTACAAATTTTCCCGTGACAAACAGGAGCTCCTTGATCAAGCATAGGATAGCTTGGCCATGGCACAACAACGGATGAAGGATTATGCAGATAAGCATAAACGATCCTTAGAGTTTCAAGAAAGAGACTTAGTGCTTTTGAAACTCACGCCACAAATTTGGAAGAAAGTGACGAACAAGCGATACCATAAAGGTCTTGTCCAAAGGTATGATGGACCTTTTCAAGTAGTCAAACGAGTCGGGAATATGGCGTATCGACTCGACCTACCTGCAAGCATGAAGATCCACCTGACTTTCCATGTGAGTTTTCTTAAGCCATACCATCAGGATGAGACACGAGAACAAGGGAGGAGAGCCCCACCAACCGTTCGGAAAGAGTTCTAAAAGAAGTTGATGAAAATTCTTGACCATAGAAGTTAGGGCGCGAGCAATAAAAATAGGCGTACTGACTATCTTATGTGATGAGAAGATGGTAACGAGACATAGGAAAGGGATGTAACGTTGTAGGAGTACGAAGACCAAGTTCGAGCGTACTTGGAAAACCTCTCGACGAGGATGTTGGCTTTAACTAGCGGAGGAGAGTTTATTACACCCTTGTGAGTTGGGCGCGGACCGGGTGCACAAGCTGGCAGGAGCCTTGATACAATTGGCTGTTGAGTCGATTGACGTGATGTGGGCATCATGTTCTAGAGGTATCGAAGGAAATCATGAGCACCAGAGGCGAAGAAGTGCGCTATATATAGGCGTCAGGCTGCGAGAGTAGCACACCCTGCGAGGATATTTAAGGACATGCGTGATTATGCGGATTTAGGAGAATCTTGGTGAATCTCATGATCCGCGCGTAAACCTTGGACATGTCATATATGAGACGAAATATATGGATGTAACCAGTGTCCATGATCTACGGGATTTAGTGCATTTACTCGTGTGATTCCCTTTTATGGCTGAGGGTGTCAGCCAAGGTTTAGTTGAGTGATGAAAGGCAGAAGACATAGACCTCCAAAGAGAGTGTGTTGTTGTGTCCCTGCAGCAGACTTTTATTCTTTTTTTAAGTGTAAATAAAAAGGTTGGAGATTTCCTGTACTTATGCGTTTTTCTTGCGGATTGAATTCTTACTAGGGTGTTCGGTTGAGTGGTTGGGTTGACTGACTAAGTGGACGACTTAGTGTCATCACGATGCGAGAAAAATTATAATCGAGATTAACCCCGTGACAGTAGCTATGGTATAAAGTATTGTCAAGGGATGAGCTAACATGCTCTGTCACCCTTAAGCTTGAATATAATTTAATTAAAAAAAAAATCAAAGTTCAAAATGCTCAAGCTTTGTTAAATTTAATTTAATTTTTAAAATTTAAATTAAATTCAATTAAAAATATTTAAGTCATTCAAGTTTAATTTAATAAATTTAATTATTACTTTTAATCATATTTTATAAAAATAAAATAATAATTAAATATTAAATATTTTGATTAATTTCATAAATTACTTAAATTAAATATTAAAATCTTTAAATTCGATTTAAATTATTAAATTAATTTATTATTTAAATAATTTAAATTCGCCTCAAAAATTATTTTATTAAATTTTAATAATTATCAAATCGAACACGAATATCTTATAAATATCTTAAATTGTTTATGCTTCAAAACAAATACTGAGCTTTAGACGAACTTTTGCAGATTGGTTTCCTTGGTCTAAACTTTTCATGATAACAATATCTTTTCATTGTTTGTATTAGCTCTCCAAAAAAAAAAAAAAAAAGAATCAAAAGCTTTTATTTATTTTTTTAAAATGAACCTTTGTCATCATCCCTCTCAATATTTTCTTGACAAATCCAACAGAAGCATATATAAATCCTTATTTTTTAAGAAATCAATATAAACCTTTTAATTTCAAGTGTAATTCCTCCATAGATCTCAATCGGGTACAAAAGGAGAAGACAGTATAGAATTTAGTGAACAGTTCTAAAGCTGATGCAGTTGACGCAATGAAAATGTTCTTTGAGCACCTACACATTCCAAATTTATCTTCACTGAGTCAGCAAAACAAATGCTGCTTTTCCCAAAAATGTAAACGAACCGAAGATCCCATTCCTAGGCTACAAAACCAACATTTACATCTAACTGCATCCAGCAGAGTATTGGATTTGGAAGGCAAACTGAACACCCTACTTGCCCAGACCTTGGAAAAACTCCTGAGGAATTGATGCAGGGCAGTATTTCTTTGCAACAAATTTGAACTTATGCTGACTGTATTTTTCTCTGATTGCCGGCAAATTAGAACGACCACCATTACGGCACAGATGATGCAGTGCCTTCACACAGTCTCCCAAATCAGAAGGCTGGTATAGTGTGTAATTCCCCAAAATAGAATCCTGTGCAACAGGTTGAAAAAAGGAGACAAATGTTATCTAATAGAAGCTCTACAAAAGGTAGACAATAATAATAAACATCTGATTAAGAAAAAAATGTCTGAATAAGTTAGTACTTAGTATAGAACAAATAAATTTTCTTTGGTGCATACCCAAGGTTTCTTTGAAGGAGAGAGTATAAATTTGGCCAAGAAAGTAGCAGAAGCAGCTATTAGTGATGGAGCATAATAAAGCATAGGGTACTCAAGAAGTGACAACTCTGCAATGTAGCTGGCTAAACATTCAAATTGAATCGATTGAACCTACAAAAAGCAGGAATATATTACCGTCATTGGTTATTGTGATTTTTTATATCATTAGGAAAACAGAGATTGACAAGAAAGCATGATGGCTTGAACCACCAGAATAATTCCCCTATCGTGTTATATCCTTCAACTAAGCAGCAACTCTATCAGCTCTGAAGATTTGAGTACTTGAGATTCAAAGATGAATGTAAATATAACATAATCATAACATGTAATATAACATAAACTAAACCTAGTTTGTGCAGCAAAATCATAAAAATGAATGTAAAAATACTAATCCATGAGAGAGATACCTGATTGATCATTTGAGCAGCATGAACAAATTGACTGGAAGTTTTCATGAATCATGTTAATAATCTGGCAAGTTTTATAAACTACACATTGTATGGTATTGGAGAGTGAGGCAGTACCTGAGAAAAAATTTAGCTGTTGGGACCGTCACTTCAAACTTCAAGTATTTCAGCACAGCAGATTCCATTTGCAAAATCTGCAACAGTCAAAGCGGGGAAAAATATGTATATGTAGATTGTGGTGAAAAAAAGAAAATTGGAAATGAATCTCTAAATGGAATTTTACCTCATCCTTGCTGTACGTGTTATCAGTAACGTAACAGAACTCTTCCACTTGAGGTGCACATATCTCCTCGTATTTACTGGCATCAAAATCATTTTTTCAGTTATAATCTGCTCTTCTTACTAGGTTACATTTACACGCACAAAACATGCACAGGGTCAAAGCACATATGCATGCACATAACATTAAGTGACAACCCACAAGGCAGAAAGAAACATGAAATCTTACGAAGCAATCATCATGCAGGCAACTCCAAGCAACTGCAATTGCTGCCTGTTAATTGAATTGCTGGAAAGATAACGATCAATGTAATTCACTGTCAGAAATAATGTCTCAGGTACAAGCCTGTATTCTTCTGTTACCTACAGTTGAAATCATAGGGTAAGATCACTATTCACATAAAAGGGGAAAAACCTGCATATTAAAGTTAAGTTACAGGTATTTGATGACATTGGTTGTGGTATTTTTAATAATGCAACGAAAAACCTCACTTAAATAGTTGAAGTGGCCATTACAAAATAAATATAACCAGAAACAGTGTGCTGTCAAGGGGTTATTTCTTGGATTATGTAAACAATCCTGGCTTATCACCATGATAATTTACCTCCACTAGCCAATCAACAAGAATAGCTCGCATGCTGGCATTAATATCTTTCTGGACCATCACCATGAAGTCTGTAGAAGGCCTTTTTTTGGCCTACAAAACACCAGGAATAGGATGAAACATATGAAGCAAGAGGCTTAGAGAAAAATATATAACATAGAAAGAGAGTAATGTTATTCAATATTCAGCAAATGTAGATGCATGCTATTTCTTTATCACTTATTATACAGTTAATCACATATTGAACATAATAGCAAGAGAACGTACCAAAGATAAGGACCAGTTTAGTTATAATACCTTAGATATAAAACAGTTAACGAAAAACCAGGTATGGTAAATCATAATGTCTAAAATGAACAACCTATTCTACCTCTCTGATTCATTTTACTAGCATTTCTATTTCCATTGAACAGTGTTGTACAATGTCCCAAAATAACAAATCACCTACTGGCCAGTTATAATGTTCAAGCTTGATGTGAAATATATAACTCACGGCAGCATAAAGTTAAATATCTAAGCATTTCTAGGAAAGAAAGTTAAAGGACTACCGACAACAAACTAGGTAATAATTCAGTTTGATCAATATCCCACTTTAAGACCATAAATTAATAGCCAAAACTTTGATAGGGTTCCCTCTGGAGGATGTGCATATTTAAATTTAAAAAGATAATATTAAAGAAGAGAAAATATAACTATCAAAAAGTCCACAAAGACGATCTCTAAGCACAAATAACACACTACTATGATAACTCGATATTCCATTGTTTATGCTTGCGGCTTCTTGCTCCATATTTTGATAAATTATCAGCACAACAGAAATGTAAAACCTATTTGAACTTGAGAAATCAAGATTATAATGGCCCTGCTACGGTACGAATTACGATTTTTCTTAAACCACATATGAGATTGTTGTCACTAACCAATATCAAAAGTACAACTATAAATAAAAGTAAATTCCATTCCACATACATTAAAAGTAAACGTCTAAAAGAAGATCAGAAAAATAACTAGAAACCAAGCAATACCAATGTATGTTTTATTTTATAAGTACAGAGAAAGTTAATATAACAATATGTTCGATTTTTTTTTTTTTAAGTGACTACATATGAATCTAACTATGAAGCAAACAGCCTATGAATAACAGGGTGAAGAAAAAATGGTATACCTCACATGCACGAGCGTTCTTGTAAATGTCATGAGCAATGGGTGCACAAAACTGGGGATTTGTGGAAATGTTATCAACATCAACAGCATTATCTTTTGGTCCCGTCTCCAAAAGTAAATTTCTCTTGGAAATCTTCCCTGAGGTTGGTGTAACTTAACAACATCGAGCCAGGCCAAAACAAATAATACTATTAATTTTCATTTCCAAATCAAGTCAATTCATTAAAATACTTTGGCCTAAACTAACATATTCATCACGATACATGGGAATTTCAATTGACAGTCAAACAGAAATGACACTATTAAGCAATTTCCACTCTATTAGAATTAAAAAAAAAAAAAAACCTTCTCTCTGTGTGTACTCTGATACGTTCAGATTGTTGTTTGCCGTCCTCTCAATGGACTTATCTGCTGATACATCCTCATTGTCTACATATTCAAACTCTGGGCTCTTCAAGGAATCGCAAGTAGACATGGTCTCATTCAGAGGGACTGAACCACAAAGTGACCTACATGGAGAGATATCCATGCCTCTAGGCATATGCAAGATACTTGGAGAGGGAAGTCCCGAAACTTTTGAGGTAGGATGATCATCTCTCGTCCAAATTGTATCCACACAAGAAACACCTTCAAACGACACCAAACTTGGAGGTGTAGGCAAAGTGTTCTTACATAGACTATTATCCTGCGTACAAGTAGAAGTTTCCTTCTTGGCTAGTTTGGAGGTACACGGCACCTTCAAAAACAAAATTATTTAACCTTCTGTCTGTATAAGTCAGATTGTATTCTGGAGATAATCTAGAGGATGAAGTCACAATTTTTAAATAAAAGTTTGTTGGTAATAGATTCAATGTTATAAAACACTTACGACCAATCACTTTAAGCTCTATGATACCTTTAAAATGGAAAGAAATTGCTAAAATGATACAGCTATCACAAGTGTGTGTGTATTTGTGCATTGCATGTCTTAGCTCATATGGATCAATTATGAATCAATCTTCACTCAACTAGAAAACTGAGAAAATCCACACAGGCTTCGATTTTTTAGGAAATGCTGCTCTAAGAACATATGTTTTAATACCCTACTCTTCATTTTTCCTAAAGTCCCAACGTTTACTAACACCTGAAAGTGGAAGTGAGCATAGGGTCTTGACCCTTCAAATATAAAGAAAAACATAGAAATTTTTCAATGTGCCTGTCAAACACATAGCAACATCCAACAACAACTCCCGAGTCCTAGCAACTTACAATTTAAGACCTAAGAACATAATATTTTATTTCTTTTTATGGCTAAACAGAGAAAGAATACTAAAACAAAGTTACAAGGCATCATCCTTTAGTAAAACTTGACCTAGAGCACTCTCACCCATAATTCAAGAAAGAAACTTACAAAAAGGAATTAAACGTTTCTTCTTTTATACTAAGAAATTAATAAGGTAAGAAAACATAAAAACAGTGGTAAAAGAATAACGAACCATGGGTTTTGAGTGAGTAAGCACGACTTGTGACCCGCTTCGAAACCCATTTCCTTTGTTGCTTATGTCGCTAAGAGCGACTCTCTTCTTAGTAAATTGCGTCTTCGCAGCACCCATCTTCTTGCTCTGATTCCCAGTGATCGACGGCCTCTTCGCCGTTGATGACGATGACGCTGAAGCCAAACGCCGATTTCTGGCCGACATCAAAACCGTAACCTGAACCAGATCATACAAATGAAATGAGAGTTGGTTACGTGGGTTTCAAGAAATTCAGGAAAACATAATTTTTTTCTTTAAAAAAAAAAAGTGAAAATTATGTACAGTCGTATCGTATACCTATATTTTTTTGATATTTGACTAGAATTTTTATTACCTAATTTGATGATGAATACAGTTGTAAAATTCTTAGGGTTTTGATAAAAGATTAAAAAATATGAGGAAAAATAAAGGGAGGTATTTTGAATCTTCTAATGAAAGATTTCATTAAAAGAGTTTAAAACTGTACTAATTTGAAAGGTAATAATATTTGAACCGTTCGATTTTCGAATGGAGTAATCTGCACCATCTGTTGAATATAAAATCCGTAAAGAGAAGAGATTGATATAAATCAAGTGAGAGTTTGTTTTGGGTGAATAAATAAGAGTTACTCTAATTTCATCCTTCTGTCACGAAAGAGATGAGAGGAAAATTTGTTTTTTTGGCCAAATAATTTATTTTGTTTCTTTAGTCACGGTATTTTAGTTTCGTATTCGAGTTGAATTTATTTATTTTCAAATCATATTCTAATTATTTAAATAAAAATTAAATTAAATTTAATTTAAATATTTTAATATTAAATTTAAGCAGTTTACGAGTTTAGTATAATTATTTTAATATATATTTTTCATATTTTCTTATTAATTTATCGTTTTACCTTAATATAATATATAGTTAAAAATTAATAAATCGAATATATCAAGTCGAGTTCTAGCGACTCGAATATTCTTCCAAATCGAGCTCAAACTTTATACTCTTTAGCAACTTTATATCTTTTTATCCATGTTATTAAATTTATTAAACATATATAAATATGAATTACTAAGAAATCTCATAATTCAAAAAAAAAAAACATAGAATTTAGTTATAGTAAAACCCTTCTAAATTAATACTATTGAGATTTCTATTGAGTGGTAATTTAAAAGAGTTATTAATTTAGAGAGTTTTATCTTATAAACTATTATTTTATCTTAAAAAATAAGTCTATTTAATTTCACATCTTCTGACTATTCTATTATATTTGATCTTCTGAAAATTTTTACTTTTGTTGGTAAACTCTTTTAAAAATCACTTGAAATACTAAATTTAATTAAAATTTTTTGGCTTCTATAAAAAGGTAATCATAATAATTTTGAGGACAATTGTAAAGACGAAAGATGAGGTCAAAAATCTCAAAGATGATTACCTTTTGCAAACTATCATCTTAAAGCATTTTTCTAGTTTTTGAATATTATATAGTATTTCTTGTACTTTTATGAAAGTATTAATTTATACAATAATTGAAACTAAAATTTTACACAAAATTTTAGAATAAAATTATTAATTATTACGATATAGTAGTTTATTAAGTTTTACCATTGGCCTAAGTTCGGACCATAATTTTTTATTAATTTAGAGAGTTTATTAATTTAGAGGGTATTAATTTATAGGGGTTTTACTGTAACTTATATATATGGTAAAAAAATTTAATTTCTCAATTAAAATTAAAATATTATCATATGTTTTATTTTAATTAAATTTTTCAGTTTTTTTAATATATGTAAAATGTTTCTTTCCTCTTCAATTGGTCTTCCCTCTTTCAGTGGAAGTGCGAAAAAGTGTTGGTTGATTAGAAATGAGAGATTTTTTTCATTCACTAAGAATGATCTAGGCTATTGTAACACTCTTAGAAGCTTGGAAAAATTCAAGCTAACTTTTTCCTTTATTTACTACGTTTGTCACTCGCTCAATGTAGTCATTACCTAACAAGTAGATTACTACTCGTTCTATTTATTTAAAACTAATTGTCTAAGGTCCATTTAATTGCCTTGTAATGCGTGCCACATTGAAATTGAAAATTCTGACCTATTATATGTCAATTTTCCATCCTCATATATCATTAGAATATATCTTAACTTGTAGCATATAAATTATCTCAATAAACCAATCAAAATATTGCATTTCCTTTTAAGGCATAATATCGAGTTACTATTCATCTCAAAGCAAAATTACAAATATTTCTCGATACAGTCCTAATACTTACATTCCAAATCCTATACATTGTGTATACAAAAGGATTCTTGAGTCTAGGATATCAACAAAAAAAATAAGAGGCTGTACCTCAACACGAAAAGTAGTAATGCTCAACAACACACAAGTCGAGCTCTCATTGCACTTCACTCGCCCCAAGCCTATTTGAAGTAATCTGTGAGGAGAAAAAGGCGGTAAGATAAAGCCTAGTAAGAAAATACACAGTAAGCAATGTTAGGCTCATATCGTACTATGTGCATGTTTATGCATTTTAAAACTAAATAATAATCATGTAGATCATGCCTTTGCATATCTAGCCAAAAAACCTAAGTAAACTAGACAATTTTACTCTCTTTTTAGGACTTTTAGAGGTATTAGTAGGAAAGACGCTTCGAAACCCCTCATTTCCCCTTGCCCTAACACCTATCCTAAGTGTTCTCCAATGTACATAAACCTAATAGAAGAATGCATGTGCCATGCATGACCCAATGCATCAAAATTGTTCCACGATGTGCAGTTTAAAAAGAACACTGATATTTAAAACATAAATGTAGTATGGAACATATACAATTATGTAGAAATCATCAAATCAATATAGTGTTCATAATAATTATAAAACAAAGATTCTGTACAAAACTACATAAAGCACATCTCATTTTACTAAATCCATAACACATAGTTCAAACATCTCTAAGAAACATGACAATCATTCATAAGCCTCGATAATGTATGTCACGCCCATCTTCCCGTGACTTAACTTACTACTAGCAGTTGGACTGCGAATCAACATCTATATTCACATCTCATCCATTCATAATTTACATTCATTTAAGGAAATAGAAATTGTTCTTTTATAAATATGTGTGAAAACGTGTACATCAGTTTCTATTATATACATTCCTTTCGTACAAAAAATCACTAGACTGTATATTAAATTATAGGATACAAAATTTTTCTCTCATAAATGTATACCTCTATATTGCTGGAGAACTGGAGCACACCGTAGTAGGGCAACTGCAGTAATCACTACTGCGTAGTATCTGTGGAGGAGGAAATAAGGGGGTGAGCTAACACGCTCAGTAAGGAAAATATAAAGCATGTAGATAACTATACTATCTACACACTAAAACATAATCATTTATTTCCCTTATAAAACATATGCATTCTTTAAAAATATCTTCCATCGATGCGAAACAATTAATTCGCTAGATGGGTACATGCATATACATCATCAATTCACACGGTTTAATCTTTGAAAACCACACAACTTGTTTATTAGTTCACACAGAACACACTTACAAATCTCTTTGTAAATCAATAAACATGAGACATATAATGAGATTTTATATCACCCTGTATCACACAGCAGGGGGGACATTTGTCACCTCACACAGTAGCAACACAATGTCGTATCACATAGATAACAGAATACTTATGACCATAGTCCGGATTCCAGGCAACACTGATCAGGTGTGCGGGAACCCTATGCTTGGGGAGGCAGATTAACCATCCCTCCAGCTCACACAGAATCACTAAGATATCACGGCACATCGTACTCCATGGCTAACGCTCACGGTACATCGTGCTCCAGTGGATCCTTATCACCAATTTCCATTATCTCAAAATCACGTACGAGCAGGTCTGTGCAAGATCACAGCAATCTCATAAAACTCTCGTGCGAGCTCTCGAGTGGAACACATCGCATCACTCGAGGCATCAAGCACGATTTTGCTTATCACACAGTAAAGCTCAAGAGACCACGTGCGAGCAACTCAGTTTAAGATCACACAACATACCTGAGGCATCAAACACGGCTTTGTTCCATCACTTTAAATTGAATGGGTCACATGCGAGCATAATCAGAGCAAGATCACTAAGCAGTACTCTTTGGCTCCAGCATGATTCCCAAAATCTAGTGTGAGCTCTCATGTGGAACACACAACATCACCCAAGGCATCGAGCACCCTTTTTTTTTGCTTTTTCTCAAAAATCCCTTTTTAAAAATGATGTACAAGCAGAGCTGGTAAATCTACTGTTGTCACTTAGGCTTTAGCACAATTTCACACAGAAAAGAAATAGAAGGCTTCATTCACTGAGTGCGAGTGAGATGACAATCTCCCTTCAATCACTCATTAAAAGCTTACCATGCAATTTACAAAACCGAGAGCCCATCTATTATTATTCTTCCTCAAAACGTTTGTAAAAAAACTCTTTTTCACAACAATAATATAGAAGTCATACAACTCATACTTATAGACTTATTCTCATACATAGTTTTTCACCTAGATATATCAATATCTACATACTTATCGCATACATTCGCACACAGCAGGTAGGAAAACATATGTATAGCTATCTCTAATAGCTCACATAAGTCCCTTACCTTGAATCACGCTTGAATCGCCTTCCTCGATTGCCAATGCTCGTGATCCGATCTTATCAGCTTCAACTTGGTGTTTCGGAGATACAATGAATTACAATTCACATCAATATACTCCAATATGTATCATTTTCACTTGCAGGAAGTTTAATTCAAAGCATTGGGTCATTTTACACCAATTTGGCCTCATTTCGTCTTATTGAACTTTACTCCCTCTTAAGTCCATTTCGACCATCCTCAATCTATTGATTCGTATTGAACCGGCATTAAGTTTACAATGTCTCTAGTTCATCATTTTCTTTCTCTATGACATTTTATCAAACACGTATTTTGCCCATTATCAATCCTCATCTAATCCAACTTATGGATTTCACAATATCATCTTAGAATCATCTATACATGCTCATTAACATCTCTACATGCTCAAATCACCATTAGCTCTATGCCATTTAATTTTTTCTCTCACTAAGCCTATTCTAGGTCATAGTGGTTTAAGCATATATATGAACATTTTAACCAACATTATATAGGTCAAATCACTCATCATAATATCTAGATTAACATACTAGATAATGGTGTATAGAAATCTTACCTAACTTGACCTATTTTCCTCTTTTGCCAATTTGGGGGAAAACTCGTTTTCTCCTTCAATCCAATGATTCGACCTCTCGTTTTCAACTATGTTATTCTCCTCCTATCTAGGAACAACTTTACTGAAATGAACTTCTCTCAACTCTATTTGGAAGGTAATGAGAATTTAGAGAGAGAAACTAGGTTACTTTGCTTCAAAATGGAAGGTTTTCACGTTTTAAGGACTGAAGGCTTGAAATGTCGGGCTTTATATAGAATTTGACTTGATGAGATCGATCTCCTTGGGTGAGGATCGATCTTCCCTGCTTGAAATCTCTCTCGACATTTCAGTTCGCAAGCGAGAAATTGATCTGTCTCTTGGAAATGGGATCGATCTTAGTGTAAGACCCGGGAAAAAATATATATATATATATTTTTGGAGAAACAACAAAATATGATGTACATATAGACTGTACAAATAAAAAAAAATGTACATGAATGTGTATTTTAAAAAATTATAGTAGTTTTACATATATATATTATATTATATTAGAATATAATATAATATATTATATGTATATTTTAATCTAAGATATTATATATATTATATTTTATTAAAATATAATATATATATATATATATAAAAGAGAAGAGAGAGAAAAGCATTGAAAAAAAAAAGAGAACGAAGCAGAAAACGCGAAAAACTCGCGTGAACAGTGGCCCGAGGAAGCTGCCTCTGTCTCCGGCGAGCAACGACGGCGAGGGAGCGTCGGGAAGAGACCGACGAGGGACCACCAACACCCAGGCGACTGCCGAGTCCCGTGACGCGCCGTGGATCGCCGGCAGGAGGCTGATTGGCGAAGCGAAGACCGAAAGGGGGAAAGGCAGATTCGGCGGTCACCGGCGCCGATCTGACCCCGATCCAGCCAATCGAAGGTTCTCCAACCGACGCTGCGTCGAGCGATGGTCGAAACGGCCTGAGGACCGGCTAGAAACGTCGGCAACGACCAAATCTCACCTGAACCGGTTCGGACCGATTCAGTGTGAAAGGAACTGAACCGGTCCGAACCGGTTCAGGAGGAAAAAAATTTGGAAAAAAAAATTCGGTGTTGTCCCGGCTCAACGATAGACTGGTAAGCGGTCGGATTTGATCGAATTAATTTTCGAAAAATTAAGTTGAATTTATATTAGCCGCAATTGATCGGTTTAAATATATGTCAATGTGTAGCGCGACGGTAGACGACGAATACAAGTTCGCGCGAGCATTGATTTGCATGTCATCACAAAAATTCGAGTAAGTGATCCTCACATACTATAACTGGTGTAATTATACGAGATTGAAATTTAATCGTATGCGAATTCGAAATAAATCGCGTAAATTACGAATTCAATTCAGTATAAATTATTGTATGTGTGGAATTGAAAATTTGTGATCGTAAATGATTAAATGAACGATCCAAAAGGCTAGAAAGGCTTAAAATGACACGATGAGGGTATTAGGTCCATTAAGGAGCGATTTGACCCACTAAGGGTAAATGAGCCTGATCTGTTACAGTAATTGTAGAAAAAGTGAAAGAATGAATTTATTGGGGCAAACTGATATAATATGTGCTTAATTGCAGCCCCGAGAATTGAATTGAAGTTTTGTAAAGTGATTTGCCAAAAAGCGAAGAGTTAAGGATTTCGCAATCGACGTGATTCCAGGTAAGGGATCTATGCTAGCTCTTAGAGATAGCTATACGTATTTTAATCGTCGTTTGCAGTAACCTAAATTTCATATAGATTATAAATATGAGATTTTTGGATAATACGCAAATATGGGAAAATTACGAAAATGCCACTGGGAATGGCAAAAATTTAGAAATGCATAAAATGCATGAATTCGAAGTTTTACATGTGAAAAAGAGATTTTTTGTAAAGCTGAAATGATAGACTGGCTCATGATTTGACAGTATGCATTAAATTGCCCATTTTTATAAAGTATGATTTGATTGACAAGTGATTTGATGAGATGTTACCCTCTCACTCTGATTTGCACCGTTTTACGTATCGCACTCTGTTTTGAGTACCATTGTTGTGAGAAACAGAGCCAGCTATCTATTTGTATGTGTAAAATCGTGCGGGAGCTATGATGAGATCTGTGGATTTATCCAGATCCGCTCGCACTCAGTTTTGAGACAGGCTAAGGTTGATGATTTCAGGTTAGGGTGATAAGTCCCTAATTAGGGCACCCCGCAGCCTTCAGTTATGGTGTTGTGGTTACGGAGTACGTTGTACCGTATAGACAATACGGAGTACACTGTACCGTACCACTAATCTTCGGACTTCAGACTTGCATGTGTTAGCCGAGAGGCTTCAGGACCACCCTTGCACACTTGGCCCGTAATTAGCTTGGGGGTCATTGACTATGGCCATATGTCATCTGATTCTATGATATGTATATCTCTGCCTAGTCTCATCCGTTATTGAAAGCATTTATTGAAAGTGATTTGACATGAAGGCGATTGTGGGGGCCACCTCTTGAATTCTGAGGAAACAAAGTACCACACAGTCGTTAAGTTTATGAAAATGTTCACTCCGAATGAGTTTTCTATATTCGGATGTGTAGCGAAGATTCGCTATCTGTTTATTGTGAAAGTTTTGTGTTATGAAATCGATTTTGTGTGTATGCACAGTATTTGAGCATGTAGATAGTACGGTTATCTACCTACTTCCATATTTTCCTTACTGAGCGTATTAGCTCACCCTTTTTTTCTCCTCTCCATAGATTCACCCCAGTAGTTTGAGAACTCGGGGTTAGTTACAGCGTTTCCTTTCGCTAGCTGCATTTACCACATCGCGTAAGGTATACACTCTTGTTATCTTTTGTATCTGAACCTTATGATGCACAGTGATGTATATTAGATAGTTTGGGGGATGTAGACGAAAATAAATAAATATAAACATATGTGCGTCGTTGTAAATTAATACAAGTACACTTTTCGCATTATACATGTGTACAAATGAAATATGAATTGATAAATGTGGAAAGTGATCGGCTAATATCGACTCATAGCCCAACCAATTGATGTGAGTGTGTCGTGATATGAGATAAGTAATGATATAAATGTAAGTAAAAAGGGTCACGACAGAAGTTGGTATCAGAGCAGGGTTGGTCTGATATGAGTCGTTGTTAGTAACCAAGAAAGTTTACATCCCTGTATAACTGTGCTTCGTTTAGATACAATTGTGTATACCGAGATGTGAGTTCACTGAAAAATTGTGTTATACATACAGGAAACGATCAGGATGTCAGACAGACATCGCAGTAGAGGAGAGGGTTCACAATCTCGAGAGCAGAGAGATAGGCCTGAGAGACAGAGTGGATCTTCGTCTGAGCGCACGTCTCAGAACCCAGCAGAGAGTGCTGACGCCCGCATAGTGAGTCTAGAGCGGGGCATGGATACGGTTATGACCATATTGAGGCAGATTATGGCTAGATTGGATAGTGCTCAGGGTACAGCAGGACAGGCTGCACCGGCAGCTGCAACAGCCGCACCTGATCGCCCTGCGCCTGCACAGCCTACACCCGCACCCGTACCACAGCCAGTTGAACCCCCACAGGCTCCTCCTGTTCAGTCTGCACCTCCTCCAGTAGCCCCTCTTCAGGGTCATGATGATGATTTGGAGTATGGTTGTGATTTAGATAGAGTGACACAGTTTCAAAAGCTACAGCCTCCGTCATTTAGTGGGGTGAAGAATCCGGTAGTGGTAGAGGACTGGATTAATAGAATGGAGAAATTTTATAGATTCTCCCCATGCTCTACTATTGAGAAAGTGGCTTTTGCAGCTTTTATGCCAGAGGGTGAGGCGGAACACTGGTGGAAGTCCACCATGCCTATTCTGTCAGCTGGACATCAGGTAATTACTTGGGAGATGTTTTTGGACGCCTTCAGGGGATCATACATTCTAGACACTGCTCAACGAAAGTTACAGACTGAGTTTTCAGGTTTGACCCAGGGAGGTAAGTCAGTGGACGAGTATGAATCTCGGTTTACATCTCTGGGCAGATATGATCCTGATACCATGGGCAGTGAACGGAAGAAGGTTCGTAAGTTTATGGAAGGCCTGAGACTATTGATTAGAGCTTGACTAGCCCCGTTAGATATTTCGACATATGGGGAAGCAGTTAGACGGGCTCAGCTGTGTGAGCAGGATTACGAGCTCCATGTGTCAGAGTATGGGAAGGGTGGTAAGGGCAAAGATAGAGATCGAAATAGATTTGGGGATGACAGAGGTGGTAGAGAGGGGAAAAGGCCTTTTGACAAGCGACAGATGATTGTGGAGTCGCGGAATAAGGCCATGAGACCCCCTGTTCACTCGACTACATCGACGGCTAAGGGTATTGTGATTAGTGGACCCCGACCTACTTTTGAGCCTTGTAGGAAGTGTGGGAAATACCATGGCAATCGACCTTGTTATGCGATAATCGGAGCATGTTTCAGATGCGGTAAGACAGGGCATCTGATAAGAGATTGGCCGGAGTTAGCTGAGGTAGCCCCACAAAAGGGCAAGGAACCCGAGGCAGTTTCACCTACTACTTCTGCTTCGAGAAGGAGAGCCATGGTCGAGGAGAAGGGAAAGCAAGTCGTCGGCCAAGGTAGAGTGTATGCGATAGACCGGGGCACTACAGATGCTACAACCGATGTGGTGAAAGGTACAATTTTGATTTTTAATCTTAAAGTATTTGCATTTATTGATCCTGGTGCAACGCATTCATTCATATCACCATCTTGTGCATTTAAATTAATGGATTTTGTAAAACCCACACCTTTAGGCAAAAGGTTGTTAATTAGCACACCAATAGGAAGTAGTCAAATGACTGAGTATGTGTGTAAGCAATGTAAGTTAAGGGTAGGAGATAAGAGTATGACAGCCGATCTGATCCTGTTAAGTATGTTTGATTTTGATGTAATTTTAGGAATGGATTGGTTGGCTGCAAATCATGCTATCTTAGATTGTTATGCTAAGACCCTAATGTTTTCTCTTCACGAGAAACACATTGTAAAATTTTCTGAGAATTAATGAAAGAAGCAGTTATGACAATTAAACGAATGAAGTGTGAAATTTATGGTATGATGTTGTTTTGAAGGTTTCATTGCGTACGTGGTTGACCTGGATAAGGCACACCTGAAATTAGTTGATATTTCAGTGGTCAGGGAATTTCTTGATGTTTTTCCGGGTGATTTACCAAGATTGCCTCCAGAGAGAGAGATGAAATTTTGTATTGATTTGGCGCCTGGTATTGAGCCGATATCCAAACCACCGTACCGAATGGCTCCAGTGGAATTGGAGGAGCTAAAGAAACAATTACAAGAACTGTTGGATAAGGGGTTTGTTCGACCGAGCATCTCACCATGGGGAGCTCCGGTATTGTTTGCTAAGAAGAAGGATGGAAGCCTCCGACTGTGCATAGATTACCGGTTGTTAAATAAGGCTACCATCAAGAACAAGTACCCCCTTCCACGGATTGATGATTTGTTAGATCAACTTCGGGGAGCACAGATCTTTTCTAAGATTGATCTGAGGTCTGGGTACCATCAGTTGAGAATTCGGAGTGTAGATGTACCTAAGACGGCATTTCGTACCCGTTATGGTCATTATGAGTTCTTAGTTATGCCATTCGGGTTAACGAATGCTCCCGCAGCTTTTATGGCTCTGATGAAGTATTTAAGTCATACCTGGACCGGTTTGTGATCGTTTTTATCGATGATATACTGATATACTCGAAGTCCAGGGAGGAACATGAGCAGCACTTAAGGATTGTTTTGCAAACTCTCCGAGAGAAGCAGATGTATGCCAAACTGAGTAAGTGTGACTTCTGGTTAGAACACATTTCATTTTTGGGTCATGTGGTATCGAAAGACGGGGTATCTATGGATCTGTCCAAGATAGAAGCTGTGGTTCAGTGGGAACAGCCCAGAACAGTCACAGAGATCAGGAGTTTTCTGGGTTTGGCTGGGTATTACAGACGATTTGTTGAGGGTTTTTCGAAGTTAGCTGCTCCTTTGACACGTCTCACTCGAAAGACTGTGGTATTTGAGTGGGATGATGCATGTGAGAAGAGTTTTCAAGAATTGAAGCATCGTCTGACCACCGCACCAATTCTCACCATACCGAACAGCTCAGGAGGTTTCTTAGTGTACACTGACGCCTCGAGACAGGGACTGGGTTGTGTATTGATGCAGCATGGAAAGGTAGTCACTTATAGATCCAGACAACTCAAGGACCATGAGAAGAACTATCCGACCCATGATTTGGAGTTGGCTGCCGTTGTGTTTGCACTGAAAATATGGCGCCACTATTTATACGGTGAAAAATTTCAGATATTTACTGATCACAAAAGCCTCAAGTATCTGTTTTCACAGAAAGAGTTGAATATGAGGCAACGAAGATGGTTAGAGCTTCTGAAGGACTATGATTGTGAGATATTGTACCACCCGGGTAAAACAAATGTGGTTGCTGATGCATTAAGTAGAAAGAGCCTGGGGATGGTATCGTATATGATGATCAGGGAACATGAGCTGTTAGAGCAGTTTACGAACCTCAGTTTGGATGTGATCCCTTCTGATACTGATGCCCATTTTGTGATAGCTAGTCTGAGGATAGAACCGGATTTGATAGATCGGATCAGACAAGCTCAGCGTGTTGATCGCTTCTGTATTGATATGGCCAGTCAGATACAGATGGGTACTAGTGCCGATTTTGAGTTGAGCACTGATGGATTACTGAGGTTCAGAAGCAGAGTGTGTGTTCCCAATGATTCAGAGTTGAGAAAATTAATTTTGTCAGAAGCTCATTAATCGCGGTATACATTGCATCCAGGGAGCAATAAAATGTACCAGAATCTCTGAAAAGTGTATTGGTGGTCAGGGATGAAGAAAGACATAGCAGAGTATGTGGCTAAATGTCTAGTGTGCCAACAGGTTAAGGTAGAGCATTAGAAGCCTGCGGGACTATTGCAGCCTCTACCTATACCGACATGGAAATGGGAGCACATCACCATGGATTTTATCATGGGTTTACCGAGGACTAGGAGGAACCATGATGGTATTTGGGTGATTGTGGATCGACTGACGAAGTCAGCGCATTTCTTAGCTATGAAGTCCACTGATACTCTGAGTATGTTGATGGATCTATACGTACGGGAGATAGTGAGGTTACATGGCATTCCAGTGAGTATAGTCTCTGATAGGGATTCCCGCTTCACTTCTCATTTCTGGGAGCACTTCCAGGAAGCTATATGAACCTGATTGAGTTTTAGTACAGCTTTCCATCCTCAGATAGATGGTCAGTCAAAGAGAACCATCCAAACTCTGGAGGATATGTTGAGAGCTTCTGTGATGGACTTTAAAGGCTCCTGGGATGATCACTTGCCATTAGCCGAAGTCGCCTACAATAATAGTTACCACTCGAGTATTGGAATGGCACCGTATGAGGCATTGTATGGTCGTAGATGCCATTCTCCGCTTGGTTGGGAAGAAGTGGGTGATCGTAAGCTACTTGCTCCCGATTTAGTACAAAAAGCCTCTGAGGATGTCCAGTTGATATGTGATAGATTGAGGACAGCTCAGAATAGGCAGAAAAGTTACTCTGACATGAGACGACGACCATTAAAATTTATGGTTGGTGAGTCAGTGTTTCTGAAAGTTTCTCCCTCTAAGGGCATATTGCGGTTTGGGAAGAAAGGCAAATTGAGTCCTCGTTACATTAGACCATTTGAGATATTAGATCGAGTGGGAGATAAGGCCTACAGGTTAGCGTTACCACCTGAGTTAGCAGGCATACATAATGTCTTCCATGTCTCGATGCTTCGGAAGTACCATCCGGATCTGACACATGTGATTGAGTATGAACCTCTGGAGTTAAAAGAGGATATGTCGTACGTGGAAAAGCCGATTCGAATTTTGGACAGGAAGGAAAAAGTAGTGCGATCCAAGACGATTCCTCTAGTCAAGGTTCTCTGACAGCACCACACTTCTGAGGAAGCCACGTGGGAGTTAGAGAGCCTGATGCGAGAGAAGTATCCACAGTTGTTCGAGGACTGACTTGGTTCCAATTTGGGCAAATTTCTTAAGGGGGGAGAAATGTAAGACCCGAGAAAAAAATATATTTTTGGAGAAACAACAAAATATGATGTACATATAGACTGTACAAATAAAAAAAATGTACATGAATGTGTATTTTAAAAAATTATAGTAGTTTTACATATATATATTATATTATATTAGAATATAATATAATATATTATATGTAATATATTATATGTATATTTTAATCTAAGATATTATATATATATATATATTATATTTTATTAAAATATAATATATATATATATAAAAGAGAAGAGAGAGAAAATCATTGAAAAAAAAAGAGAACGAAGCAGAAAACGCGAAAAACTCGCGTGAACAGTGGCCCGAGGAAGCTGCCTCCGCCTCCGACGAGCAACGACGGCGAGGGAGCGTCGGGAAGAGATCGACGAGGGACCACCAGCACCCAGGCGACTGCCGAGCCCCGTGACGCGTCGTGGATCGCCGGCAGGAGGCTGATCGTCGAAGCGAAGACCGAAAGGGGGAAAGGCAGATTCGGCGGTCACCGACGCCGATCTGACCCCGATCCAGCCAATCGAAGGTTCTTCAAGCGACGCTGCGTCGAGCGGTGGCCGAAACAGCCTGAGGACCGGCCGAAAACGCAGGCAACGACCAAATCTCACCTAAACCGGTTCGAACCGGTTCAGTGTGAAAGGAACTGAACCGGTCCGAACCGGTTCAGGAGGAAAAAAATTTGAAAAAAAAATTCGGTGTTGTCCCGGCTCAACGATAGACTGGTAAGCGATCGGATTTGATCGAATTAATTTTCAAAAAATTAAGTTGAATTTATATTGGCCGTAATTGATCGGTTTAAATATATATCAATGTGTAGCGCGACGGTAGACGACGAATACAAGTTCGCGCGAGCATCGATTTACGTGTCATCACAAAAATTTGAGTAAGTGATCCTCACATACTATAACTGGTGTAATTATCCGAGATTGAAATTTAATCGTATGCGAATTCGAAATAAATCACGTAAATTACGAATTAAATTCAGTATAAATTATTGTATGTGTGGAATTAAAAATTTGTGATCGTAAATGATTAAATGAACGATCCAAAAGGCTAGAAAGGTTTAAAATGACATGATGCGGGTATTAGGCCCATTAAGGAGCGATTTGACCCACTAAGGGTAAATGAGCCCGATCTGTTAAAGTAATTGTAGAAAAAGTGAAAGAAAGAATTTATCGGGGCAAACTGATATAATATGTGCTTAATTGCAGCCCCGAGAATTGAATTGAAGTTTTGTAAAGTGATTTGCCAAAAAACGAAGAGTTAAGGATTTTGCAATCGACGTGATTCCAGGTAAGGGATCTATGCTTGCTCTTAAAGATAGCTATACGTATTTTAATCGTCGTTTGCAGTAACCTAAATTTCATATAGATTATAAATATGAGATTTTTGGATAATACCCAAATATGGGAAAATTACGAAAATGCCACTAGGAATGGCAAAAATTTAGAAATGCATAAAATGCATGAATTCGAAGTTTTACATGTGAAAAAGAGATTTTTTGTAAAGCTGAAATGATAGACTGACTCATGATTTGACAGTATGCATTAAATTGCCCATTTTTATAAAGTATGATTTGATTGACAAGTGATTTGATGGGATGTTACCCTCTCACTTTGATTTGCACCGTTTTACGTATCGCACTCGATTTTGAGTACCATTGTTGTGGGAAACAGAGCCAGCTTCTGAGATCGATCTGGCCATTGAGAATGGATCAGTCTACTCCAACCCGAGGCAATGAGAGATCGATTTGGCTTGAACTGAGGATCGGTCTCCTCTTACAAAATGTATCTAAGATCGATCTCCCTTGCATTTGAGATCGATCTCCCCTTGCTCTGCAGCATTCCAACTGCAGTTTTCCCAAAAATTCAAAATGGGAACTTTACATTAAATCACTTCTATACTCATTTTGCATTTCATTCACATTTTGAACTTGAAATTATCTAATTCTTATGATTCATTGATTACAAAACTTGTGTGTACATTCTTGGAATCATAATGGATACATATAAATTTATGGGTCTTACAATGTATCTGGGGTAATTGGAAATATAACCAAGAAGCTTTCCCTTGAAAGCATCCACTGTAGCTAGCAGTGGTCTAACTCCCATACTAAGGCTCTACGTTCATGATCAAGAAATCATCCCACAACTAGTGATCATCTAGTAGCTTAGGTACGTGTCTCGACTTATTGTCAGACAACTCACTGCTCATATATATATATGTTGGCTCTACCGAGAGGGGGGGTGAATCGATTTTCTAAGGTTAATGACAAATTTAAACTAAATCAAGTCTAATTGCAGATAATGAATAATCAATAAAATATAATGCAATGAATTGAATGAAGATAAGGAAGAGAAATATCAAACTCAGTAGTTTATAGAGGTTCGACCAATCTCTTGCCTACGTCCTCTCTTCTTGACCTCCTTGTCAAGAGCTTTCTTTCACTCTTTCAATGAATGTTACACACTCCCTTTTTCAAGTTAAGGAATAACCTCTCTACCTTTTTTACACAAAGATAGATTCACCCTTTTACAAAGTTTATCTCACTGAGGAATACTCCTATTCTCTCTTAAAGTAAGGATGAATACAAGCTCAAGCTTTTCTAATATGGGTAGGATAGATACAGCCTTATCGATTTCTCAAAGGTTTATACAATGAATGAAGGTTGAAGATAAAAGGAATGTTGGAATTAAATTCTTGAGAATGTACAGAATGTGCAGCAATGGTTTCTCTATATCCAGTGTCTTCAATGCTTGATCTTATATTGAAGGATTGGTAGTTGGAGCATTTAATGTTGTTATTCCCGTTGAGATTTTTACAGAAAGAGTCGTTGGGAACCTCCAGTAGAATGCCAGATCGATCTCCAATCTTGACCAGATCGATCTCTTAGTTTAAATTCCTGCAATGTCAAAGCAAATAGAAGCAAGGAGATCGATCTCATATATATAGAGATCGATCTTACAATTTGAAAATGTTAGAGCAAATCGATCTGTCGAACAATAAGATCGATCTTCCAATCTCTCTGTTTGAGGCAAGATCAATCTACAGATCGATCTACCAAGTGTTCTCATAGTGAGGAGATCGATCTCTAATCAACCCAGATCGATCTCCTTAGCTCTCGAACTTTGAGGAGATCGATCTCTTCCTATTTCAGATCGATCTCATGAACTCTTTGTTTGAGCATAGATCGATTTACAGATCGATCTACTACCTTTACCCTTTGTTTTAGAGGAGATCGATCTCTTTCTAGACCAGATCGATCTCATAAGCATCCTGTATTAGACAGATCGATCTTATAACCCTTATAGATCGATCTCTACTTCCTTAATACTCTGTATAGATCCTTTGAGGATTCAATCCTTTAACAGATCGATCTCATGTCCTCATGAGATCGATCTCTCATCCTAGAAAACCCAGGAGATCAATCTCTCATCTCAAGGACTTAGTTTCTGGTACTGATAACCTCTAAACATGTTTTTACATCATCTCTATATTATTGAATTTACTTGTTTTATCATTTCAAAATATATTAACTCAACAATCTCCCCCTTTTTGATGTGACAAAACTTATTCAATAAACATGTTTAGTTACTCATTTGCATTATGCACAAACTCCCCCTTTTTGTAAGCTCCCCCTTACTTTTGGCCTCTTAACTCCCTTACTTTTGGCCTCTTAACTCCCCCTTAATTTAATCATTCATTTAAACCATTAAACATGTTTTCTTAACGTTTTTCTCCCCCTTTTTGTCATATCAATGGCAATAAAGATATAGAGGCAGTTAATTTTCACAAGAAATGTCATGTCATTTCAAAATGGAAACTCATTATAACACATTTCAACAATAACTAACATGTCATTTCATAAAATAAGCATTCAAGCAAATGTCGTTTCAAACAATCAAAGAGTGAACATGAGAAACTATCTAATCTATTCCTAACATCCATGTCCTATGGTTGAGGAGGAAATCGCTCCAGGAGTTCCTCGACACGAGTACGAGTAACCTACAGATCATCAAACATCGCCTGTTGTGTGGCATGAAGGTTTACAAAATCTTCATCCATCTTTCGGTTAAGCTCCATGATCATTGTCACAATCGACTCCATTCCATCGGGTGATGGTGCATGTGCAGTGGGCTAAGCAGTCGAGGAAGATGGACCCTCAGTAGGTGCAGCAGGTGGATCAGTGGGCTCAGCTGATGGGTCTTCTTCCATGGCTGCCTCAGACTGCTGTTCTCGCTTCTTCCTCCATTCCCCTCGGAAGTCCTTATAATACTCCATGTGGTGAAGTGTGCCAATGTTTAAGACACTCTTTGGGGAAGGCACTTCACCAGTTTCACAGCTACAATCGATCCCGAGTCATTATAGAAGGTACGCCAGTGGTTGTGGAAAAACTATTATGGAGGCTTGGCCGCGTAAGATCTTCAGCCAGTCTTCATAGATGAAGTGGACCAGATTGGGTTTTTGACTTGTGGAGTGGATGTGGGGGAGCCAGAATCGATCTAACCTCCTAACTGTGGAGTGTCGGGTACCAAATGGCCGAGATTCCATGAGATGATAAGGTGGAGTAACCTTGGGTGCATCCGTAGGTCACTCGCCTTATCCCCGGGAAGGTCAAATTCTAAGGGGACTTCATCTTCTTCGTCGGTCAATCCCTCATCTCTTATTTCAAATACTTGGGCTAGAATGGATGTGTTTATTGACAAAGTTTTAGACATGATAAATGTTTTAAACCCTAGTATTTTGCAAGTATCATCAGGGTCGTAGATGAGTTCGGCATTAGAAAAGAATGCCCTGATGATGTTTGGAGGTACGGGGTATTGATTTTAAGAAATGAAAGCCAATCAAATTCTTCCATTTTGGATAGATAAGGAAAATCAATGCGGTTTAAAAATGAGAAATCAATTGTACACCAATGTTTAATTGGCATGGTCGAGAAATACTCTTCATATCTTTTCCTTTTTGCAGGTGTTTGAAAACACCTGCTAAAGGTAGTGACAGAAGAGGGAGGAGCTGTTTGGGAAGATGACCCTTGATCAACATTTGGTCTAGGGGGTTTTTGGCCAACTCTCTTAAGTCGAGGCATTTCTCTAGACACAGGAATCTCTCGAGACACACCTAAGCACTAGTTCTTTAAAACCTAACCAATGGAATAGTGCTAGAATTGACCTAGTGAAAAATTCAGTACAAAACTAAGAATTTTTTAGAAAAAATCAGTAATGTGGGTTACTAGAACACTAAACGATGAAGAGATTTGACAGAGACCTCACCGAGATCGATCTGGGGGGGGAGAATCGACAGAAGAGGCGCGACAGGGGTTAGGGATTTTGAAGATTTGAGATTTTTGAAATTTGAAGATTTTGAGCAGTTTTTATAGTCCAAGGCACAAGAGATCGATCTGTCGCTACTACAGATCGATCTGTTATTTCCAGAGACTTGAAGAGATCGATCTGTTAAACCAAAAGATCGATCCTCAAAATACAGAAGCTCAATGAGATCGATCTGCCAAAGGCACAGATCGATCTGTTTTTTGACAGAGGCTTAAGGAGATCGATCTGCCAAATGCATAGATCAATCTGCTGTTTTACAGAGGCTTAAGGAGATCGATCTTATGGGTGAGAAGATCGACTTGCCTAGCTTAACCTTTCTGCTTTAGGCCCATTTGGAGTATGGAGATCGATCTATAGTGATTGAAGATCGATCTTTCATACTTTTTGCCCAGAAAAATCATTGAAAAATTCATTTAAAATCAACTTGAAATCAAGGTTTTGAAGCAGATAAATCTTAAGGAACATTCATGAGTCCTAATTCACCTCTAAGAACACAAAATCTATCTTTATCAAGAGGTTTGGTGAATATATTAGCTATTTAATGTAAAGTGTCAATGTACTCTAGAATTATATCTCCCTTTTGAACATGGTCTTTAAGAAAATGGTGCTTAATCTCAATGTGCTTAGTTCTAGAGTGTTGAATAGGATTTTTAGATAGGTTGATGGCACTGGTATTATCATATTTAATTGAGACTTGCTTCATGTCAATACCATAGTCTTTCATTTGTTGTTTAATCCACAACACTTGAGCACTACAACTACCTGCTGCTATGTATTCAGCTTCAGTTGTGGACTGAGCTACACTATTTTGTTTCTTAGAGAACCACGAGATTAATCTATTCTCTAAGAATTGACATGTACCTGAAGTGCTCTTCCTATCTATTTTACAGCCCCCAAAATCTGTATCAGAAAATGCATGAAGAGCAAAAGTGGAGTCCTTGGGGTACCAAAGTCCTAGAGATAAAGTGTCCTTAAGATATCTAAAGATTCTTTTAGTTGCTAATAAGTGTGATTTCCTAGGAGAGGATTGAAATCTAGCACAAAGGCATACACTAAATAGAATATCTGTCTACTTGTAGTTAGATAAAACAATGAACCAATCATAGACCTATAGAGTTTAGTGTCTACACACTTACCACTTTCATCTTTATCAAGCTTGATGTTGGTGCCCATCAGAGTTGCTTGAGGTTTGCAATTATCCATTCCAAATCGTTTGAGCAATTCCTTAGTATATTTTGCTTGATTGATGAAGGTTACATCCTTTGTTTGCTTCACTTGAAGTCCCAAGAAGAAAGTGAGCTCTCCCATCATGCTCATTTCAAATTCACCTTGCATGATCTTAGCAAACTCTTGGCATAAAGATTCATTAGTTGATCCAAAAATAATGTCATTTACATACACTTGAACAACTAGTAAATCCTTATTTTTATTTTTGATAAACAAAGTAGTATCTACTTTTCCTCTTGAAAATCCTTTTTCTATTAAGAATTTTGACAACCTTTCATACCATGCTCTAGGAGCTTGTTTCAAACCATAGAGTGCCTTAGATAGTTTGAAGTCATGTTCAGGAAATTCATGACTTTTAAAATCGGGAGGTTACTCAACATAAACTTCTTCATTAATGAAACCATTTAAAAATGTACTATTTACATCCATTTGATATAACTTAAAGTTTTTATAACATGCAAAGGCAAGTAGCATTCTTATTGCTTCTAATCTAGCTACCGGTGCATAAGTTTCATCATAGACTATTCCTTCTTCTTGTCTATAGCCTTGTGCAACTAGCCTTACTTTGTTTCTTATGATCACACTATTTTTATACATCTTGTTCTTGAATATCCATTTAGTTCCAATTATAGAGTGATCACTAGGCTTAGGAACTAGTTTCCATACTTTGCTTCTCTCAAATTGATTTAATTCTTCTTGCATGGCTAAAAACCAATTATTGTCATTTAAGGCTTCATTTACATTTCTAGGTTCAATTTGAGATACAAAGGCTATATATTGACACACATTCCTTAGAGATGATCTAGTTCTAACTCCAAGAGTTGGATCTCCCACTATTTCACAATCTTTTACATATCCTAATTCTCTTGGTGCTCTAGACTCTCTTTCTAATATTTCTATTTCTTCTTCATCTTCTTTATTTATGTCAAGTTTTTCTAATAGATCATTTTCTAAGTTAGGAATTTCCTTCAAGTTTTCATCAAATATTCCAATATCCTCATCATTGGTTGAATCTTTAGATAAATCATTTGACTCATCAAATATTACATGAATTGATTCTTCAACCATCAATGTTCTTTTGTTATATACTCTATATGCCTTTGAATTCAAAGAATATCCTAGAAAGATTCCCTCATCACTCTTGGCATCAAATTTTCCTAAATTATCTTTTCCATTATTTAGGACAAAGCATTTACAACCAAATGAGTGAAAATAACTAATATTAGGCTTCTTACCCTTGTAAAACTCATAGGGTGTTTTCTTTAAAATTGGTCTAATCATAGCTCTATTAATGATATAGCAAGATGTATTTATAGCTTCAGCCCAAAAATATTTAGGTAAATTATTCTCATACAACATGGTTCTAGCCATTTCTTCCAATGTTCTATTTCTTCTCTCAACTACTCCATTTTGTTGTGGTGTCATAAGGGCTGAAAAATTATGACCAATTCCTTGATCATTGCAATATTCATCAAATTCAATATTTTCAAACTCCTTGCCATGATCACTTCTAATACTAGTTATAGTGTAACCTTTTTCATTTTGAGTCACTTTTGTATAAGCAATAAATTTTTCTAAAGCTTCATTTTTCACTCTAAAAAAGAACACCCAAGTGAACCTAGTGTAATCATCAACAATTACAAACCCATAATGTTTCCCACCTAGGCTTGTTGTTCTAGTTGGTCCAAATAGATCTAGGTGGAGTAATTGAAGAGGCCTAGTGGTAGATACACTATGTTTAGGCTTAAATGTTGTCCTTTTATGTTTTTCGTTAACACAAGCTTCACATATTTTGTCATAGTCAAAGGACAACTTAGGTAATCCTATAACAAGGTCTTTCCTAGCTAACTTAGATAACACATGCATGCTAGCATGACCTACTCTTTTATGCCACAACCAAGGTTCTTTTTCCTTGTCTATCATTAGGCATATGTTTTCATTTTTAAGATCATTTAGATAGACAATGTATATATTACCTTGTCTATGACCTAAGAAAAGAACTTTATTAGATTTAGGATCAATAACATGACATTTCAAGCAATCAAAAATTACTTTGTAACCTTTGTCACAAGTTGACTAATGCTTAGTAAGTTATGTTTTAGACCCCTAAAAAACAACACTTTTTCTAATGAAAAGTAGTCATTACCTATTGAACCACTTCCTTCAACTTGACCTTTGGAGTTGTCCCCAAATGTGACTTCTCCACCACCTTTCGATTTAAATGAGTTGAAGTGGCTTCTATCACCAGTCATGTGTTTTGAGCATCCACTGGTCCAAGTACCAAGCTTCCTTTGTTTTAGTTTTGTGGCAATGCTCAATTACCTATAATCAAAAATCAAGCTCATGTCTCCGGTACCCAAATTCTCTTGGGTCCTCTGAGGTTAGTGAATGCAATTCTTGATCCCTTTGGGATCCATTTTACTAGAGTATTAATATCTTTTGAATTAATTATTTCTTTTGGAATCCAAATTCTTTTTACTACTTTTCCCCTAAGAGTGGTCATCTTCATATTGCAATTATATGATGCATGTCCCTTCTTATTACAATGTAAACAAATAGTTGAGGGTTTATGCATGTTCTTTCTAGTTATGAAACTTTTGAGATGAGTCTCTCTACTTTTTTCATCATATCCTAATCCATTTTTATCAAAGAATGCCCTTTGAGTTTCTAGCATGTTATCTAACTTTTGTTGACCCATATAAAACTATTAAAAGAATTATGTAAGTTACTATTTTTTTCTTTTAGGTCACAAATTTCAAGATTTGTAATTTCTAGTTTCTTTTCACATTCTAACTTGTCCTCTAGCATTAACTCATTTTCTTTCTTCAATTTAGATATTAATTTTTTGTATTTCATACTCATACATTCATATTCCAATGCAAGATCATCAAAGGCATCTTGCAATTCATCAAAAGAATATTCATTAAGGTTTGAAGTTACCTTTTCATCCTCAATAGCCATGAAGCATAGGTTGGCATTGTCCTCATTCGAATCATCATCGGAGCAATCACTGTCGCTCCATGTTGCCATCATTGCCTTCTTTTTGTGGAACCTATCATTGGATCTTTTAAGAAGAGGGCAGTTAAATTTAATGTGTCCTAGTTTTTTACATTCATAACATACAATTGTATCTTTTCTACCTAACTCTTCTTGATCTTTCTTGTGGTTTCTCCTACTACTACCACCTGTTCTCATTCTCATGAATTTGTTAAATCTCTTAGCAAACATTGTCATCTTAAGATCTTCTTCACTACCACTCTCATTTTTATTTTCCTCTTGAGTAGTAGATTTTAGAGCTACTCCCACTTTCTTGGGTGGCTCTTCATTTCTTCTCAACTTCATCTCATATGTGAGTAGTGATCCTATTAATTCATCTACTGACAATGTGTGAGGGTCCTTAGATTCCTCAATTACAGTCACTTTAGCTTCCCATGATTTTGGTAAGCTATTTAATATTTTCTTGACCATTTCTATATTAAAGTATATTTTTCCTAAGGATTTTAACCCATTAATTACATCAGTAAATCTAGTGAACATATCACTAATTTATTCTCCTTCTTTCATCCTAAATAGCTCGTAGTCATGTGTGAGCATTCCTACCTTAGTCTCCTTTACTTGGGTTGTACCTTCATGAGTTATTGCCAATTTGTTCCAAATTTGTTTGGCATTGTCACAACCAGAGACTCTATTGTATTCATTTGGCCCTAAAGCACAAAATAGAGTGTGCATGGCCTTAGCATTTAGCTGAGCACATTTAACATCATTTGTATCCCACTCATCTTCTTCTTTAGGGATATCTCTTCCCTCTATTCTTTTAGTAGGGATTTGAGGTCCTTTAGTTATAATCCTTCATACCTCATAATCATTTGCTTGAATGAAGAACATCATCCTAGTTTTTCAATAAGCATAATGTTCACCATTGAACATAGGAGGCCTAACTGCAGAATGTCCCTCTCCTACTAGATTGGTTGCTACATTGTTGTGAGCCATTAGATCGTTTCTAACTCTTAGGAAGTTATTCCTCTGGAATCAAAGAGTCCTAACTCTGATACCAATTGTTGGCTCTACCGAGAGGGGGGGTGAATCGGTTTTCTAAGGTTAATGGCAAATTTAAACTAAATCAAGTCTAATTGCAAATAATGAATAATCAATAAAATATAATACAATGAATTGAATGAAGATAAGGAAGAGAAATATCAAACTCAGTAGTTTATAGAGGTTCGACTAATCTCTTGCCTACGTCCTCTCTTCTTGACCTCCTTGTCAAGAGCTTTCTTTCACTCTTTCAATGAATCTTACACACTCCATTTTTCAGGTTAAGGAATAACCTCTTTACCCTTTTTACACAAAGATGGATTCACCCTTTTACAAAATTTATCTCACTGAGGAACACTCCTCTTCTCTCTTAAAGTAAGAATGAATACAAGCTCAAGCTTTTCTAATATGGGTAGGATAGATACAACCTTATCTATTTCTCAAAGGTTTATACAATGAATGAAGGTTAAAGACAAAAGGAATGTTGGAATTAAATTCTTGAGAATGTATAGAATGTGCAACAATGGTTTCTCTATATCCAGTGTCTTCCATACTTGATCTTATATTGAAGGATTGGTAGTTAGAGCATTTAATGCTGTTATTCCCGTTGAGATTTTTGCAGAAAGAGCCGTTGGGAACCTCCAGTAGAATGCCAGATCGATCTCCAATCTTGACCAGATCGATCTCTTAGTTTAAATTCCTGCAATGTCAAAGCAAATAGAAGCAAGGAGATCGATCTCATATATATGGAGATCGATCTTACAATTTGAAAATGTTAGAGCAGATCAATTTGTCGAATAAGAAGATCGATCTTCCAATCTCTCTGTTTGAGGCAAGATCGATTTACAGATCGATCTACCAAGTGTTCTCATAGTGAGGAGATCGATCTCTAATCAACCCAGATCGATATCCTTAGCTCTCTGACTTTGAGGAGATCGATCTCTTCCTATTCCAGATCGATCTCATGAACTCTCTGTTTGAGCATAGATCGATCTACTGCCTTTACCCTTTATTTTAGAGGAGATTGATCTCTTTCTAGACCAGATCGATCTCATAAGCATCTTGTATTAGACAGATCGATCTTATAACCCTTTATAGATCGATCTATACTTCCTCAATACTCTGTACAGATCCTTTAAGGATTCAATCCTTTAGCAGATCGATCTCATGTCCTCATGAGATCGATCTCTCATCCTAGAAAACCTAGGAGATCGATCTCTCATCTCAAGGACTTAGTTTTTGATACTGATAACTCTAAACATGTTTTTACATCATCTCTATATTATTTAATTTACTTGTTTTGTCATTTCAAAATATATTAACTCAACAATATATATATATATATATATATATACATATATATACAGATATCCATTGCCACACAAGCAAAGTCCATGCAGTTTGATATAGATAGGTGCCAATATGTCAAACATGCATTTACACTTGCCACACAGGCATAACAACAGTGCCACATGTCTCAAGTACCAAAATTCGTGCAAAAATAACTTTGAAAATATATATGCTAGATTCAAAGCATTTGCCATTTGAAATCATGTAGTTTGATGTTAATAACGCTAAACAAACATTGAACAACTGATCAAAATAAATAAAATCACAAAAATGGAGCTGTCAAGAAAATCACATCATCATTTAGATAAATTGGACTTTGACACTTTTGTAAAACAATATTTGACATCATCAAAAGCATGCAGATTTCTTTGCTAAGTTTCATTCATGCAATCCATGATGATCATGAAGCACAATGCAAGTATAGGCTAGCCCTACGGGGTGTGCCAGGGTGCTCTCAACTCATCCCCATATTAAAACAATTTAAGTACCATAATTCTCTACCACGCATCCATATGGGCTCACTTGGCCTCTAATTTCATCCATTATGTATGCATATGTAATTAATCAATCCACAAATAACCCATGGCTAATGTGCCCTCACAAGGCAATAGGTCACCAACGTATACATAAGTATATACACTACATCATCCTTCACGATAATGCAAATTCCATTCCTACATCACTCACCATGTCATATTCAATCAAACTTTTATTCATAACAACAATAATCAACTAAAACAATAATTCACCACTCATAATCAAAAGCTCTTATATTCATCAAATCACTTAATATTTCATTCTCATACACTATAGCTTTACCATAACTCTTTCATCCACATATTTACCTCATATGATTCTCATCAATCATGGGATGAATATATATATATATATATTATATATGTAAATATACTTAATATCTATATAAGCAATATGGCACCTAACAAGCACCTAGCATAATTCCCTTACCAAAGTTCACCAAACTTGGCAAGTATTTCCTTTACGTTTTCAAGTTGAAGCTGAAGCTTCTGCACCACTCTAATCTGTACACATCGTTCCATTAATGCTTCAATCACTCATATATGTCAAGAATATTTAACTATACACATTCAAAATAATCCACACTCATTAACACTCTAGCTTACTCTTCATATCATCATTAAGTCATGGGTATCCATTCACAAGCCTATATCATATCACAGTATTTCTAAACAATTTCCACCACATTTTTTATCACATTATGAATAATAAAACCCCCACCATCAATGTGGGTTCTCTTAATATCCCACGAATATTTGAATATTACTTTACTAGATATTTCCAACAATTCACAATTTCCAAACATTATGCAATTACTCAATTGCTCATTCTATGGACACACCTATAACCATTTCATCATCATAACATCATAAAGAGATCACATTCCACATACAACAACAATTTCTTAGCCTAAACAACTCAAATCGCCACACACATTAACACTTTCATCACTTTTCTACACTACAAATCATTATTCACTTTAAAATGCCCTAATCAAACATTAACCTATATAAATTTCATCAAACAAAATTATTTCCTTACCCAAATCAAGGAGAAAGAAACCTTAGGAGAGAAAATCTCACCAATTTCTTCACTACAAACACCAAATAACCTTTATGAATATTAAATCTAAGAAGCCCAAGCTTAAAACTTCAAGAAATCCAACAAAATCTTAAACTTTTTTACTCTTCCAACATGGGTGACACTTTCTCTCTCTAAAACCTAAACATTTCCTCTTCAATCTTTACAAAAAATGGCTTTTAGAAGGTAACAGAGTATAGGTTTGGCATTTGATTACACAAATCTTGAAGAAATTTAAGAGATTTAGTGAGAAAAATGGAAATTTCTTATCTCTCTCACTCTTAAGGTAGGTGACTATTTTGGGTCTTCAAAGGGGCAGTTTCTTCAATTTCTAGCTATTAAGGCTTAATAAGAGGGTTTAGTCTTAGGCCATGTTTGGAAAAAACGAGGATAGTCAAAAGTGCCAAATACCAATTTTTGTGGTTATAGTAATCTCTTCCAATACAAACTTATTCGACATTTTAAGAATGTTTTAAAAGTGTTTTGAGATGTTTAAGAAGAGTATTGACGGCAGTTATAAGGTCATATAAACGTTTCGCTTCGTTTTAATGCTTCAAAATCACTATTCATTTCCAATGGTACTATTCGCGTCAAATTTAGTATTCAAGTCGTAATTTCATTTCATCTTATAAATTTTAACACGACGTGATTAAACATCACTCAATAACTTATTAGACGCGTCATTGGTCGCTTTGTTGTGATAAAAACGTGATCTGCACATCCTAAAATCATTATTCAAGTGCTATTTGACAATTTTTAACTAAATCTGGAAGTGATTTTGACCGATTTAGGTATGGGTAATGTTACTATACTTATTTCAATGTGGGTTGGAGTCATTTCTCGGTTACCCCAAAAAGCCATAAAATTACGATTTTGCCTATGCATCCCTGATAACTGCAATTTAGCCATATCCTTAATTTTCACTCTCACTTATCACATAATCTGTGAGACCCCACATATGTACGATTTTATTATATGTTAATGGAATCATAAGGAGGTGATTTTGATCATATAAATGTGAATGAGATTGCAAAGAGAATGCATGAATACTTATAAATACATGTAATAGCTAAATAAGGGCTGAAGTGGCCACCGATTAAATGAATGGAAATTAAAACCCTTCAGACTAATATAAGGACTCAAACACGAATTGATAATACAAGACCAGTGACTTCTATGTACCTTTTATGATTCCATCATGTACACACAAGTTACATAATACGTGAATCATAAGAAATGGATCTTTTCATACTCTAAGTGTGAATAGAATGCAAAATTGATAGTGAAGCAATTGAATGCAAGTTATTTTTTGAAATTTTGAGAAAAACTACAGTTGGGAACCTGCAGAGGAAGGCCAGATCGATCTCTTATATAAAGCAGATCGATATCTTATTCAAAGCAGATTGATCCCATATTCAAGCAGATCGATCTCAATGCAATTCTGCCAAGAACAAATCGATCCCTTCCCTAGTGCAGATAGATCTCCATTTGATTCTGCCAAGAACAGATCGATCCCTTCCCTAGTGCAGATCGATCTCCATTTGATTCTGCCAAGAACAGATCGATCCCTTCCCTAGTGCAGATCGATCCCCATTTGATTCTGCAAAGAGCAAATCGATCCCCTCACTAGAATAGATCGATCTCACTGCTTACTTATTGAAAAAATCATATAGTTCAACCCAAGAAAGATCGATCTCTCACCCTAGGAGATCGATCTCATAATGTCAATTCTATAAAAAGGCCCAACAGTCGAGTCTTCTTCCCTAAAACATCAAACACCTCTCCATTTTCACAAAGTAACCTAGCTTTCACACTCTAGAATATCATCACCTCCTTACCAGATTTGAAAAAAAGTTGTTTGAGTAAAGTTGTTCGTTATGATGAGGAGAACAACATAGTTTGGAATCAACATTCAAGTTGCTGAATTGAAGGAGCAAAGTCTTCCCTTAAGATTTGGCCAAGTGAGAAAGTATAAGCTAGGTAAGTTTTCAATACAACAACCTCAAGTATATTCATCTAGACATTGTTATGGGCTATTTGGTGTGTGTATTGTTGGTTGAAACTACCTAGAGCATGATGAATCAACCATGACCTAAAAATGAGTTTAGTGTGAGAAAATGAGCTATGGTGGATTTAATGATTGATAATTCTATATTTTTAGAATTATTTGTGCTTAATTTCCTAATTATTTATTTAAATCCCCAATTTATTTTGTTAATTATCCCCTTTATTTAATTAAAATTCTCATGTTTGCAGATAAATCAAATCCGGATGAATTTTGAGTATTTCGGTAGAAAATGGACCGAAATTGAGCTAAAATCGAGATTGAGCCACGCGGACAACACGAGTCATGCCACCAAGCACATCCAATTGGATAAGAAGACCGATGACATGGACATATCTTTTCAAGGAGCCAATGGTGTGAAGACAAGTGGCCAAAAAAATGTCAACTCATCAAGGATGTGAAAATTACCATTTTGCCCCTAGTGTGCTTATAAATAGGAAGATGACAATTGAAAAGAATGTAATTTTTAGGAGTAGAGGTTAATGTAATTTTTAGGAGTAGGAGTAGTGTAATGTAGTTAGGAGTAGTGTAATGTAATTTCTAGGGAAAAATAGTTTTTAGAGTTGTGTTTAATTTCCATGTTCTTCATTTTACAACTTATTAAATTTATTTTTCAATGAAAGCTCATTCTCATTTTCATGATCTCGTTTGTTTTCCTTAAGCATTGTTATGTTTCCTTAGTTTTATTTTCATAGTTTAGTGTCTAGCAAATGCATTCTCGGTTTCATACTTTGTTCATGTTAAAGCAATCCTTATTAATTTTTTTAGCTCTCGGTGTGAGTTCTCTTTTCCATCTTCTCGGTTTCCTTCATTGCTCATGTTTTATTTTCCTTACTTGCTAAACCATCAATCTTTCCTTAGCCGTTGGTTTGAAGTTCTCGGTTAGCCTTCATGGTTGGATTTCATCAATCCTTTCATGGTTGCTAAACTATCAATCTTCACGGTTAGCAGCAAGCAATCCGAGAACTCTCCTCTGCTTTCCTCTGTATTGTGAAGTGCCGAAGGCTGGACTGATGCATGAGCAGGAGACTTGCTAGATAAACCGAGGGATAGCTGGGACCAATCTGCAACAAGCAAAAAGGATGAATAGCACAGCGGAACCGAGAGTCTCCTCTGTTATGCCCTGTTTCGGTTATCGCTTATTGTTTCTATAAGTGTGGGCTGACTGGTTTAATTGTCTTGTTGTGCTTTGTGTTGAGCATGAAGTTAGGCACCGAGGAGATTGAAGATGACACCAAGACGCAGCAGGACTGAAGCATACCAGGAGCAAACCCGTACGAGAGCAGCTGGAGATGGCAAGCAGCAGGAATCCGTGGATAGCTGGAATCGAGACACACAGCATGAAGCTTGGAGCAGGTCTGGTTAGGCAGGAACGTGGGGGTGGCGTGCTGTGCTGGTTGTTGCAGGAAGGAGAACCCGAGGCAGAGTTGGTAGCAAGCGGCAGTGGACACGCCTAGCTACCAAACCCGAGACCGTGACCTGGAAAAAGAAATGCAGAAATGAAACATGAACAGTAAAGGGAGGGAAATGTTTAAATTGCTAAGGCCTTGTTTGGCTTTTGCATTTTGGGCATTAACTCATTTTCATGCATTTTAGTTTAGTTTATTTTCAATTTAATTTGTTAGCTTAGTTTAGAGTTGTTAATTAAATTGCATAATTATTATTCTTGCTTAATAGTGTAGAACTTAGTTTTAATTAGGTTAATAGTTAATTAAATGTTCATTTAGAATTAGATTAGAAGTAAATTCATTTCATTAAGCTTTAGTTTAGTTTAAATTGCATTTTAATTACATTTTAGGTTAGTTTAATTGTAGTTTAATTTTATTACTTTATTTTCATAATTGCATTTTATTTTAATTGCGTTAGTTAATTTTAACGATTTTAATTTTCTTTTGTAGGTTGTTGTTTTTAATTGCTTGGAGTATTGTAAGTACTTTGAGCTCGATTTTATTTTCTTTATTTTATAGTTTTATTATTTTATTGCTTTCGGTATTTTCAATTATAGCTATGTAGATCACTCACTTTAATTCCATAATTTGCTAGAATATACTTAGGGTAAGATTAACCAGTACTTAATTAGGCTAGTTAACTTCTCTGTGGGACGATAATTCGGGACTCAAATCCAATTATTACTTGTACGACCCGTGCACTTGCAGATATATACCCTTAGGGCTCGTCAATGATGAATTGGTTATACTAAGGTGTTAGTAATGTTATGTGCATGATTTTGAGATGGTTTAGTGAAATCAATTTATGGAATTGGATGAAGTTATGAAATGTGCATATAAGGTGCTTGTGAAAATGCATGAATGAATGGAAAAACTAAGGTTTAAGCATGTATGCCTAGTGCTTGATATTTAACTAAGTTAATTACTAGCCAAATTGGTTAGGAGTGGCATGATGGGTGTTCGGCCACCATGTCATGGCTGAATGTAATCATAGGCCAAGCCTGATGCAATAAGGCCTAATAAGATATATCGATTATGATGAAGTCATAAAACGAGTTATCAACGTTGATTGGAGTGATTGATGAATGTTTGCAGATCCAGAGACTGGATTAAGGACAAATTGGACTGGACGAGCTTCCAGCGGTGGAACTTATACTACGTGTGACGTGATTCGAGGTAAGGGGGTTTTGTAAGTGCCTAGAGATAGCTATACGTATTTTGAGAGGATTTATAGGGCGTGAATTTCTCTAAGCTATCTAATAATAGAATAAGAAATTTTGAGAAAAATTTTGAAAATAAGGAAAGACGATGATTTTACTCCTGGTAATGGGATTTTATGAAAAAAGGGTAGTAAGGATCCTAAAATGCATGAATTTTCATGATTTTGATGTTTTTATCATGATAGAATGCTTTGATATAAATGAAATGAGAATAGATTGGCTATTGCTTTCTGTGGATGCATGAAATAGCACGAATTATGTGCTAAGTTGTATTTTTGAAAATACTTATTTAAACTAGAGCCACCTATCATATTTGTGTGAGTACAAATAGTGCTGGAGCCTAGCTCACACTAAATTTCTATGTTTTGACTCATGCTGATAGTGCCGAAGCCCTGCTCACACTAGTTTTTACTGATAACATGCATGAAAGTCGTACTAGAGCCTTGCTCGTACGTGATTTGATATTGGTTTACTATGTATGAAAGTTGTACTGGAGCGTTGCTCGTACAAGAATTTTATATGCTTTACAAAAACTGTGCTAATGATTTACTCACACGAGATGTTAGATATCATGACATGCATAAACCATACTGAAGCCTCCTATAGACTGTGTGTCACAATGAGATGATATATCGCACACGTATTTTGAGACATGAGATAGTTACCGGCATGGTATAGAGCGGCTAATACCTATGGCAGGCACCCTCGACCCATGATGTGGGCTAAGTCCTATGGCAGGCACCCCAGACAGTTATGTAGGCTAAGTCCTATGATAGGCACCTCAGACAATGATGTGAGCTAAGACTTATGACAGGCACTCCAGACCATGTGGGTCCACGAAATACGTTGTACCGTGTATGTTACACGGAGTACGTTGTACCGTGTAGTCTTGATGACTAGTTGGTTGAGTTATTGCACGAGTAGGGTTGACCTCTCCTCTCATTGCAGTTGTGATGCCCCGCACGCCGGGATTAGTGTAGCCTGGGATCACAGGGATTTATATATGGCTATTGTTTCGAATTTGTCTCTGTAATGTAACCTACATGCCTCACATGATATCATGTTATGCTGATAGACCCCGAGTATACCCGAAGGAGGGGTGACACTCGTGATTATGTTTTAAAAGAAATGTGATTTTTGCATAAGATATTTTCGAAGGGAGAAATTAGCTTTGATTTAAATTATTTATGATGGAATCTATTATTTGTGATGAGTTTTGTTATGATGAGCATGAAAAATTGTACATGATGATTTTTTGTAAGACCCGAATTTAATTAAAATACAAAAAATTAAATAAGAAAAGATGGGGAAAGTATGAAGGAAGCCGAGTTAAATTAATCCCGAACACGTGTAAGGGCAAAACGGTCAAAAGATCGAAAGTCGGAGTAAATTCGATAAGGAAATTTAATTAAAAATAAGGATTTAAGAAATCTTGGTCAATAAAGATGAAATAAATTTATTTTGGGTTAAATTGATAAGATATTAATTTATGGGAATTAATCGGGATTTTTAGTTTGGAAGAATAATCCCGAAAATAATCGAAAAATATATCGAAAAGTCACCCGGTAAAATATCCCGAAAATACGGAGAAATTATACCCGAAAAAGAGGTTAAAATATAATAAATAAATTAAATAAAATTAAATTAATTAATTTAGAATAAAATAATAATTTTAAGGGATATTAGGGTATTTTTAGTGTATTTTAATGAATAAAATAAATTGTTAAATAATAATGATAAAAAAAAAAGAGAAACAGATTGGAAAAAAAACGTCGGGGAGAGAGAAAGTGCAGCAAAAAGGGAAAACGGAGAGGGAGGTGCGCGTGGCCGACCGATCTGTGAACACCGGCGACCGACGGCCTCCGACGAAAGGCCGATCAGCAAGAGGAGAGGCCGGTGAAGTCATTGGCACCGACGACGTGCGCCGACGACGGCCGTATCCGGCGAACGGAGGAAGAAAAGGCCGCGAGAAAAATGGGGTTGGTTCTGGCGATCCACGGCAGCTGAGGGCGATCGGCGGGCACCGGCGTGATCGGGGAGAGGAGCCGGTCCTTTTGAGACCAATATCGGCCGACGAAACCGCCGAAATCCGCTGGATCGGGAGGAAACAGCCGCGGGGGAGAAGGAGGAATTCGCCGGCGATGGCCGTGATTTGACACCACCCGAGGGCCGATTATGGAAGCCCATGTGATTGCGCGCTGAACGGCACCGGAATCGCGCCGGGAACCGGTCGGACGGCGCTTGCACGACCAAAGGAGGATTGAACCGGCCGAATCGGCCTGAACCAGCCAAAACTGAACCAAACCGGGGTGAACCGGCGGTCTGAACCGGTCCGAACCGGACTGAACCGGTTCAGCCAAAAAGAGGAGGAAAAAAGGAAGAAAAAGGGAAAAAGAAAAAGAGAAAAAATTGGGGAAAATTTCAGTGATGCAATCGAGCTTCGGGTAAGTCGATAAGCGGTCAAATTGACCCGATTTAAATTTGGAATATTTTATTTAATTAAATTTTGACCGAAAAGTTTACCCGAAAATGTAATTAATTGTGTAGCTCGACGATTGGCATCCACCGAGGGCTCGAGACAATCTCGATTTGCGAACTAGCATGGAATCTCGGGTAAGTGACCCCTATTTACGACAATTTTCTCGTTATGCGTGATATTGATTTAATTTCCGCATAAATTGAATAAAATTATGGAAATTTAGATAAATTGTCGTAAATATTAAATTTAGCTATTCGAGAATTAGAACGAGGCCCGATAAATTATTGGTGGGCCCAGTGAGCCCAATAGGCCTCGATAAAGTGAGAATTAAGTGGAAAACGGGCTTAAGGCCGATTAAGGCCCATTAAGGTGCAATCGGGCCCAATAGGGGTAAACGGGCCCAATGATTTAAATTAAGCCCAGAAAAGATTAAATACGATTAAATTGCATAATATCTGACCTGAGGAATATTAATACGCAGTTTCGGGCATTTGATTGGGAGCATAACGGACTGCGCGACGAGACAACATTGGGAAAGAAAAGGTCAGACTTGACAGGAAAATAAGGTAAGGGAATTCTGCGGACTGCTAGAGGTAACTTTACGCAATTTTAAATTCATATGCAGTCCTTTAAAATTTATCTGAAGGGTCTAGAGGTCGAATAATAATTTTAGTGCCCCGAATGGGCAAATTACTAAAATACCCTTGTTAAGGGTAAAATCTAAAAATTTAGGAAAAATTGGGAGGAGCAAGAACAAAAGGTTTCTGCTCATTCTGGAGGTGTTTTGAGGCATGCATGAGTAGGCTGGCTCACCTTGAAAGAAAATGCACAGCATTGCATACTTTCAACGTGATATTGTTTTGAAAACTGTTTTGAGGAAACAGAGCCGCCTACGTGTTTTTATTGTCGATTTGTGTGATGCACGCATTAGTGCTGGATCGAGAGCTCGCACTAGAGTTTTACATGCATAGGTGCTGGAGTCCAACTCGCACCAGATTCTTATATATATATGATTTTCGTGACAGGGTGCTAGAGTCTAACTCGCACCATATTTTTATATGATTTTGAGACAGGGTGTTAGAGCTTCGCTCGCACCAGATTTTTATACGATTTGCATACAGAGTGCTAGAGCTTAGCTCGCACTAGATTTACTTGATTTGATGAGAGTGCTGAGCATTGCTCGCACTGATTTTTATGAGAACATGCGATGAGCCGTGCTTGGAGCATCGGGTAGACTGTGTGTCACCGATTAAATAGGCTCGCACGTGCGTTTTGAGACATGGCATGAGTATTGAGAAACAAAACCTCTGTGGGAAGCAGGCCAATTGGGCTGGAGTACCTAGAGATATTATATGGGTTCACGGAGTACGATGTACCGTGCAAGTAGCATGGAGTACGATGTACCGTGTGGTATCTTCGGATACGGCATCTCCGGATGCAGCATCTTCGGATGCCGGGGATCGGATAAGACTGACGGGATGGATTGACCCACCTCCTGAGCGGTTCCCGATCATGGTGAGAACCCGCACACTAGGATCCGTGTAGCTGTGGAACTCCCGAGGACAGATGTGGCCATAGTCCTAGTTATTTACCTATATACAGACGTTGCCTAGTCTCGCATGTTGATGACTTTTATGATGATTTAAACTGGGTTTTAAAACTAAATTGCATGATGGTATTTCCATGCTTTTCAAAACCCACGTGTGATGTAAACGTTTTCATGATTTTGTGTGAGTCAGGATCACCCGCAGGAGGGGTCGAATCCTGACTTTATTGTGAAAATCTTTATTGAGAAAGAAATGATTTATAATAATTGCATGTTGATTTTTCGTGCAAATGTGTTTTACATTTCATCATAATGCATAGCATTGTTTTAAAATGTGTGGAGAAAGGGTGGTTTATGCATGGCACTACGTTCATGTAGGTAGTATGGTTACCTACTTGTTCGTAGGATTGCCTTACTGAGCTTGATGTGCTCACCCCTTTCATTTTCTCCCACAGATAATCTCCAGTTGAAGTCGCGACGACTCAGTACTGCATTCTGGATATCCGCTGCTGCCCATCAACATAAGGTATATATACACTTGTACATATTGTATCTACATAAGCATAGCACAGTAACATGTTTGTAAGTAACTTTAGGGGATGTATAAATAATGTAAATAATTATAAACGACTGGAGAATAAATAAGTTAGATGGTAATTGAATGGTGGGACTGGCATTGACGCACAGCCCAATTATTAGTGGAGTGTGGTCACGATTCGAGGACAGGTAAGAATATTAAGTAAATAATAAAAACGCGAAAAATTCACTCTGATTTTTGGGTAGTTTGGGTCGTGACATATAAAGGTGGTATCAGAGCACAATTGGTCTGATGTGTGTCAGTGTCAGTAATTAGGAAATTACATCCCTGTGTTACTGTGCTTAGTTAGATACAATAGTGTATATCGAGATGGGCTTGACTAAGAAATGGTTGAGAATGCAGGAATGCTTAATATGAGTCGCGTTAGATGAGATAGTGCACGAGGCAGAGGTCATAGAGATAGACCTGAGTCTGCTAAGTCGTGCTGAGTTTGACTATGAGAATCATGATGAAATTGAAATGGAGGCTAATGTTGAGTATGCCCCACAGAGTCCGACAGAGTGATCGGACAGTATTGAGAGACGCTTCGCGAGATTGAAGCGGAGCATGGGTATTATTTTGAGGAGCAAATTGCTCAGATTATGTATGAGATCAGAGGGCGCAGCGGACCATTGGTGGAAACCCGCTCGACCCATCTTAAGAGCTGATATGAGAAATATCTTGGATATATTCCGGTGACAGGATATCCCGGACATGATTTAAAGGAAATTTCGAATTAAAGTCCTTACTCTGACCCAGAGGATTTAATTTATTGACGAGTATGGAGACTCGGTTATATTCTGGGCAGATATTACCTCGACACTATGAAAAGTGACAGTCGAGATGTCTAAAAGTTTATGGAAGGGCTCAACTTTTCAATTTGAGTCTAATTGGCCCGCGAGATATTACCTATACCGAGGCAGTGCGCAGATTTACGGTTGGGTAAATACGAACATGAATTGCACGCCTCTGAGATTGGGAAAGGTAATGAGGGCTGAAATAGAGACAGAAAGAGAATCGAGAAATGACAAAGATGTTGAATGAGAAAATGGTAATTGGTTAAAGATTAGATTTGATGAGTTATGGGCTGAGATAATTGGTAAGGCCCTAATGCATCCAATTTTGGCACTGTTAGGAGGCATTGTGATTGGAGGACCCCGACCTGCTACGAGGCAGTGTAGCAGTGTGAGCACTGTAAGCAGTGTGAGATGTGTGGTGGACACCACGGAAGGAAGGTTTATACCTACGCGGTATTGATGAAATGACCGTTAAGTGTGATAAGACGGACCATTGATTTGATTGCACAGAATTGGGCGAGATTGTCCCACAGAAAAGTAAAGAGACAGAACAACTTCGTTGGTATTGCTGCAACGAAAAGAGAGGCCCTAGCCGAAAAGAAAAAGGAAAGTAGACTGTTGGACGAAGGTGAGAGGATGTCTTGGACCAGGACACTATTGATGTTTCATGGATGTGGTGTAAGATACCACACTTATTATGAATAATAAAGTACATATGTTTATTTATCCTGGTGCCACATATTTAATCATACCGCCTTCATTCGAATATAAGTGAGTAAAAAGGCATGAATGCCTACATCATTGGGCAATACTGATAAATGAGTACCCCATTAGAGGAGGATTAATTAACGGAATATAGATATAGAGATTTTAAGTTGAAAACAAGGGTGAAAACATCACTGAAAAGTATACGGTAAGTGTCTACAAGTGATAAAAAGGGGTGCGACAGTTGAAAATTTCAGGAGTAAAGGATTGTACTCACTGAATGAATAATAACAAGAGTTTCGTCATGATTGATACACTAAGGAGATAATCTTTAAGATAAGATAGATCCTAAATACAAGATGTATCGGAGTAAGAGGCGTATGTTAGGTAAGAACATCCTTACGATATGAAGTAATTGGGATTAAGCAATTAGTAAGGAATATAAATTATAACCAAGGATAAAGATGGGTATAACCATAACCAGTAGTTGTGGTTAAGTCTGAAGGTTAATAAAGGTATTTCAAAATACCTCCCCGCCTGAAGACTTGACAGCGTCTAAGAGTATATATATATATATATCCTATAACGTAAAATCGAGCGGCGTAATAAATACCTTTGGCATTAGGATACCTTTACTAAGACGATAAGAATATTTAAATTTGACAAATCATAAAGACTAATATAATAAAATTTAATAAGAGCCGTTAAGATAAGAAAAGGAAATGACGCAGGTTAGTACCTGAAAACGTAAGCGCTTTTGAAGGATTTTATACGCTTATGCGTAAATAAGTCAAGGATTAGATCGAGTTGTAATCATCATTATCGATGATATATTGGGTGTAGTTAAAGTCTAGGGCGATTTATAAGCAACAATGGAGAAATGGTTTTTACAAATGGGTTACTGCGAGTTCAAAAGGGATATACCTTGTTAACACGTTTAATTATGAAAACGTGGTCTTGGAATAAGATGGATGTGATATAAATTTCGGTGTAGTAAAGTATGAACTGACCACCGTGAATAATTTCACCATACCCAACAGCTCAAGAGGTTCTCAGTGAGCATGGATACCTCAAAGTTATGATGGAGCTGTGTATTGATGTATAATGGGAAGATAGTCAATTTTGGAGTCAGACAACTCCTTGATCACGAAATAAACTATCTGACCCATGATTTAAAGTTGACAGCGAAAGTGTTTGTACCGAGGATATGGTACTATTATGTACATGGTAAGAAACTGTGGATATGCACTGATCATAAAGCCCGAGTATCTGTTTTCACAGAAAGAGACGAATATGAGAATACATAGTGGGTTAGAGCTTCTGAGAGAGTTGATTTGTGAAAATTGTACCACCCAGGAAAGGCTGATGCTTTGAGTAGAAAGAGCCTCGGGATGGTATTGCATATGATGGTCAGGGAGCGTGAGCTGCTAGATGCAGTTGTGAGCCTCAGTATAGATGTGATCCCTTCTGATGATGACAGTGATTGTGTGACAGCTAGCCTGATGATTAGAACCGGATGAGAGTGCCCAGATTTGCCAGGCTTAGCGTGATGATCGACCGGATATCGATAGTTTGGGTCTGATTCAGAAGGGTACAGTGATAGAGTTCGCAGTGGGTGATGATGAGTTACTGAGGATTCAGGGACAGTATGAGTGCTCCCCAGGACCACAGTGGATGAGATAGTAATATTGTCAGAAGCTCACTCTTCGGGATATACAGTGCATACGGAAGTAAATAAATATATCGAAATCTCGAAAAGGGTATGGGTGGTCAGATGTGGAAAGAGATATTGGTGGAGATTGTATAAAAGTGCCTAGTGTGTCAGCAGAGTAAGGTAGAGTATTAAAAGTCTGCAGAGTTATTGCAGCACCTACCTTTATCGACACGGCACGAAAAATGAGAGCAAGTCTCCATGAAGGTCGTGATGGGTTACAGAGAACCCAGGTGAATTACGAGGCTATTTGGATGATAGTCGCTAAGTTGTCTACCCACCTTCTGGTTATGAACTCCTCAGATACTCAGAGTGTGTATGAGGATTTGCGTGTAAGAAAGATTGTGGAACATTAAGTAGCGTTCCAGTGAGCATGGTATCATATAGGGATTCCCGCTTCACTTTCTATTTCAGGGAATTTTTTTTTTAGGAAGCTATGGGAACCCGACTGAGTATTAGCATAGCTTTTCGTCCTCAGACAGATGGTCAGTCAGAGAGGACTATACAAGTTCTGGAGGTTCCGATGAAAGCGTGTGCCATTGATTTTATAAGCTCCTGGAATGATCAGTTGTTACAAATTGAATTCGCCAATAACGACAATTGGCAGTTGAGTATCGGGATAACAAGATATGAGACAGTGTATGGCTGTAGGGGTTGTTCCCCAAATTTGGATAAGAAAAAGTGGGTGACAGATAGAATCATTTACGACTTTGGATAATAAGTCTCTGAGGATGTTTAGTTAAGGATGAGAGATTAAGAACACCTCAGAGCAGATAGATAAGTATTGGAATTCACCCTTGGTGAATTAGTGTGGTTGAAATAATTCTTGTCCTAAGAGAATAAGGATATAGCGAGCTTTTGGAAGAAGGTAAATTGAGTTTCGCTGGATTGAATATTTTAAGAGATTGGACAAGTGGGAGATAAGACCTGTAGGTTGGTGTTATCACCTGAATTAACAGGCACCCACAATGTGTCCCAGCTTTTGATGCTTCAGAAATACTATACAGATCCAGCATAGGTGATTGGATATGAATTCCAAAAGTTCAGTTTAATGAAAATACAAATATATTGAAGAAGTTGATTCGGGCATTAAACAGGAAAGAGAAAGTATTGAGGTTTAAGATAATCTCCCTAATTAAAATCCTTTGGTAATAATACACTCCGAAGGAGGTCACATAAGAATTTAAGAGTATGATACGATCGATGTACCCGAAGTTGTATATGGACTCATATGACTTGGTTCTAATTTGGAGGACCAAATTCCTTAAGTGGGGGAGAGTTGTAAGACCCGAATTTAATTAAAATACGAAAAATTAAATAAGAAAAGATGGGGAAAGTATGAAGGAAGCCGAGTTAAATTAATCCCGAACACGTGTAAGGGCAAAACGGTCAAAAAATCGAAAGCCGGAGTAAATTCGATAAGGAAATTTAATTAAAAATAAGGATTTAAGAAATCTTGGTCAATAAAGATGAAATAAATTTATTTTGGGTTAAATTGATAAAGATATTAATTTATGGGAATTAATCGGGATTTTTAGTTTGGAAGAATAATCCCGAAAATAATCGAAAAATATATCGAAAAGTCACCCGGTACAATATCCCGAAAATACGGAGAAATTATACCCGAAAAAGAGGTTAAAATATAATAAATAAATTAAATAAAATTAAATTAATTAATTTAGAATAAAATAATAATTTTAAGGGATATTTGGGTATTTTTAGTGTATTTTAATGAATAAAATAAATTGTTAAATAATAATGATAAAAAAAAAAGAGAAACAGATTGGAAAAAAAACGTCGGGGAGAGAGAAAGTGCAGCAAAAAGGGAAAACGAAGAGGGAGGTGCGCGTGGCCGACAGATCTGCGGCCACCGGCGACCGACGGCCTCCGACGAAAGGCCGATCAGCAAGAGGAGAGGCCGGTGAAGTCATTGGCACCGACGACGCGCGCCGACGACGGCCGTGTCCGGCGAACGGAGGAAGAAAAGGCCGCGAGAAAAATGGGGTTGGTTCTGGCGATCCACGGCAGCTGAGGGCGATCGGCGGGCACCGGCGTGATCGGGGAGAGGAGCCGGTCCTTTTGAGACCAATATCGGCCGGCGAAACCGCCGAAATCCGCTGGATCGGGAGGAAACAGCCGCGGGGGAGAAGGAGGAATTCGCCGGCGATGGCCGTGATTTGACACCACCCGAGGGCCGATTATGGAAGCCCATGTGATTGCTCGCTGAACGGCATCGAAATCGCGCCGGGAACCGGTCGGACGGCGCCGGCACGACCAAAGGAGGATTGAACCGGTCGAACCGGCCTGAACCGGCCAAAACTGAACCGAACCGGGGTGAACCGGCGGTCTGAACCGGTCCGAACCGGATTGAACCGGTTCAGCCAAAAAGAGGAGGAAAAAAGGAAGAAAAAGGGAAAAAGAAAAAGAGAAAAAAATTGGAGAAAATTTCAGTGATGCAATCGAGCTTCGGGTAAGTCGATAAGCGGTCAAATTGACCCGATTTAAATTTGGAATATTTTATTTAATTAAATTTCGACCGAAAAGTTTACCCGAAAATGTAATTAATTGTGTAGCTCGACGATTGGCATCCACCGAGGGCTCGAGACAATCTCGATTTGCGAACTAGCATGGAATCTCGGGTAAGTGACCCCTATTTACGACAATTTTCTCGTTATGCGTGATATTGATTTAATTTCCGCATAAATTGAATAAAATTATGGAAATTTAGATAAATTGTCGTAAATATTAAATTTAGCTATTCGAGAATTAGAACGAGGCCCGATAAATTATTGGTGGGCCCAGTGAGCCCAATAGGCCTCGATAAAGTGAGAATTAAGTGGAAAACGAGCTTAAGGCCGATTAAGGCCCATTAAGGTGCAATCGGGCCCAATAGGGGTAAACGGGCCCAATGATTTAAATTAAGCCCAGAAAAGATTAAATACGATTAAATTGCATAATATCTGACCTGAGAAATATTAATACGCAGTTCCGGGCATTTGATTGGGAGCATAACGGACTGCGCGACGAGACAACATTGGGAAAGAAAAGGTCAGACTTGACAGAAAAATAAGGTAAGGGAATTCTGCGGACTGCTAGAGGTAACTTTACGCAATTTTAAATTCATATGCAGTCCTTTAAAATTTATCTGAAGGGTCTAGAGGTCGAATAATAATTTTAGTGCCCCGAATGGGCAAATTACTAAAATGCCCTTATTAAGGGTAAAATCTAAAAATTTAGGAAAAATTGGGAGGAGCAAGAACAAAAGGTTTCTGCTCATTCTGGAGGTGTTTTGAGGCATGCATGAGTAGGCTGGCTCACCTTGAAAGAAAATGCACAGCATTGCATACTTTCAACGTGATATTGTTTTGAAAACTGTTTTGAGGAAACTGTAACGACCCTTGACCCTTGAAAATCGAGAATTTTTTTTTTTTTTTGAATTTATTTTACCCACTTATTCCCTTAATCACTTAGGTTGCATTCCTGCTCAGTGTCAAATCGCTTTTCCTAATTCTTAATCTGTAATTATATTTAAATTCCATATTTTGACCCAATGGTCGATAGAAATTTCGGCAGCATAACGACTTACATATGGGCCTACCCACCTGCAATTCAGTTGTTTTAACAATCCTAGATATCCACAACTACCAAGCATACTTTCCAATCAACATTTACAACTCAATACATTCATATCGATTAATACCAATCATTTTACAACCTAGTCCCAAGAATCATATTCTCTACATTGTTTCCTTACAAATTACATCCCAACAAAATATTCCTAATATATGTCTGTGCGTACGAATGTGTCTGGTAAAGGAATGTAATTGTATACCTTGACTGCGTGTACAAAAAGTAGCCTAAGGTAGCTCTTTCCCACCAACCTACGTTGTGTACGCGGCAAATAACGTCTATAGATCACTGCAAATAATCTGAAAGGTAGAGGGGTGAGCTTTCGGGAAAAAAGCCCAGTAAGAAACGCATTTAAAATGATCATGGTGGCTAAATCGCATTAATTGCATGATAAAACCAAAAGATACGTTTCTTTACAAATATCACATAGATTTCAAAGAGCGTATATATAAAACATAATTGATAGAAATATAATTTTGAAGAACAAATCTATTCAGTTTCATCACAATCTATCGAAACATACAAAACTCCAGAATATTTCAAAACCGATAGAACTTCAAAAGCATAACTGATGTAAAAACATATATCGGAAGATCAAAATCATTTAACATAATTCATATCGATGGAGGTTTGGATAACTTATAGAGGGAAGTCATAAATATGCCCGAAGGCAGGATTCATATACATTCATATACGCCACAAAGACGCGCACGACAAAAATGCATTGACCGTATGGCACTTTGCATCTGTAGGACTCAAGAGGTGGCCCCCAACAGTCACACAGACTGTGTGGCACTTTGCTCCCACATATCTCAAGAGGTGGCCCTCACGATCGTATGTCTTTGTGAACCGCGTGGCACTTTGCTCCCGTCGGACTCAAGAGGTGACCCCCACAGTAACATAGACTGCGTGGCACTTTGCTCCCACAGAACTCAAGAGGTGGCCCCCACGTTCGCATGTCTTTATGAATCGCGTGGTACTTTGCTCCCACAGGACTCAAGAGGTAACCCCCACAGTAACATAGACTGTGTGGCACTTTGCTCCCGTTGGACTCAAGAGGTAACCCCCACGTTCACATGTCATTTTGGAAATTGCGTGGCACTTTGCTCCCACAGAACTCAAGAGGTAACCCCCACAGTAACATAGACTGTGTGGCACTTTGCTCCTGTCGGACTCAAGAGGTGGCCCCCACAATCGCCTTTCGAAAACAAATTTCATTTCTCAAACATAAGTTCACATACCAACTTTCATTTCATTCAAAAACATGAAATCAATCATACATAAGTCAAAACCATGACATTTATTCAGAAAATCATGTTTGAAACTACGCATTTAATTTCATATAACATTTCTTTATCTCGAAAACATGATCAAATAAATCTTGGGCTCATTAGGTGTCAAGTTTTATTTTACAATCAAGGGTTGCACGAGAAGGCACGAAATCACATAAATAAATCGGGGTCTAAGGGTAGGGATACCATTACCATCTTAAATTACACCCCTTACCTCGATCTATCGAAATCTCCGTGCTCAATTGGTGCACCTCTAGTAACTCCTTTAATTCCTTCTACGATTACCTACATCGAAGTTGTAGACTTAACACTCTATTCATGCAAATTGGATTAAAATCGTAATTTATTATTGCTACTGCGTGTGTACGTATTATTGTATATCCTTAGGCTAACACGCACGTTTATCTATTTCTTCACTATTTATATATTTTGCTCCTACAAGTATTAACAAATACCTTTAATATATACACCCACATGTATACACGCATAAATTTATATATATATATACTCTCCTATATGTATATATATATATATATATATATACTTTTATTGTTTTCATGTTTCCCTGTCTCACATATATACATTTTTTGTATATACATATATATATACTTTTATTTGTTTTTCATATGTCACTATCGCATATATATATACATTCTTTGTATATACATATACTAGCACACATTCATCCTATGTACATCCGTATGTATATGCACCGAAATATATATATATATATCATTGTTTTCCATTTTTCCTTATCACATGTATCCATTCTTTATATGTACATATACTAAAACACACATTTATTTTATACGCTCATTTGTATATACACCCAAGTATATACACATTTTTATTTTATCCTTGGCTTTCCTTATTCATTATCAAATATATGTACATCTACTAACATACCCTTTTCATTATACACACCTATATGTATATACCCAAATATATATATATATATATGTTCACATAAATACATATATATATATTATCACTTGTTTCCATTATTCCATATCACAATTATATATTTTGGCCTACTTCTCATCTTTCCATTTTTGCCAAATTAAATCTACACTAAACATGCTTCTATTTCAATCTAAATGTATATGTATATTAAATGTACACAAATACATAAATATATCATTTACCTTTTCTATTTTCTTTTTCTTCTTTCTTTTCTCTTTTTTTTTTCTCTTCTTCCCTCTCGGTCAGCCGTTCTTCTTCCTTTTCTTCCTAAGCTGCTCACCCCTTTCTCCCTCACGATTTCTCCTATTCACTTCTCGGTTACAGCCTCCATTGCAGTCTTCTTCCCTTCGGTTCTGCTATCCCTCTCCCCTTCCTCTCGATTTCCATCTCCAATTCCCAGTCCCGATTCTGTTGTTTTTTTTTTATTTTTTTTTTCTCTTGCCTCTGTTCCAGCCCCTTCCTTCAGCTCACGGTTCCAGCTCCCAAATTGGTCTCCTTCCTCGGTTTGCTCTGCTGCAGTTTCTTCTCCTTCTCTCGGTCTCCCCTCCAGCAGCAGCTCCTCTGCACACTCGATTTTCCAGCTCTCCTGATCAGTCCTCTGCCTCGATCTGCTCCCGTTTTAGCCCCTCTCTTCAGCTCACCATTCCAGCTCCAAATTGGTCTCCATCTCCCTCGGTTCTGTTTCTTTTCCTCCTCCCTTGCCTCTGTTCCAGCTTCGCCCGATCAGTCACGCACCCTGTTCTGCTCGTAGCTCCGATTTCTCCTCCTTGGTCAGCTGCTGTCCCCCCTTTCTTTCCTCTCGGTTTCCCCTTTTTTTTCCCTTCTCTTCTTCCTCGGCAGACCCAGCTTCCTTCTCCTCTCCCTTCCCTTCTCTTATTTCTCTTTTCTTCCCTTCTTCTCTAGCAGACCGAGCCTCTCCTTCCTTTCTCCTTTCTCCTTTCTCCTTTCTCTTTTTTTCCTTCTTCTTCTCCCTCGGCCAAAACCAGCTTCCTTTCCTTTCCTGGTTTTCTTTCTCTCCCTGCCAGACCTCTCTTCCTTCCTCTTTTCTTCCCCTTCCTCTCCTCTTTTCCTTCCTCTTCTCTTCTCCTTTCGGTTCCCGCCCAACACTCCTCTGTTTTCTTTTGATTTCCTTTCAAATTGCAACAGTGGCAGACGAAATTGGCTTTTCTAAGCCAATTCCGTACATGCCAATATATATGTATATATATATATATATTATATTAGTATTTAGGTATTATTTGTTATGTATTTGTATTGTTATTATTATTACTATTATTGTATATATATATATATATTTTTGTTTCCATTTTATTTTAAATATCTTATACATTATACCTTACAATACATATATATATTTGTCATATATATATATATATATATATATATATATATATATACATATACCTTCCCTTTTATTTAAATGTCTAGTATGTATGTACATATATATATACACATATTCACCTATATATATATCTACATATATACATTTTCTCATATAATTTATCCAAAAACATAATATCATGCCTTCCATGAAATTTTTCTTATTCCAAAAATGAAAAAGTACGGGACTCCATCATTTTTCATAAATTCTCGATACAAGTGTTTTACATCAACAATTTTCTATTTAACAAATTAAAATTCTCTAATCCCTCTATACTCACATTCGTCTTATCACTCCTTGTATCTTTGGGTTCCCGGTCATTCACGGACTTCTCGGTCCCTATAGTCCTCGAGTCCTACAACGAATATTCACACTTTCATTAATATATATTATTTCCATTTTTATATAATCTAGTTAAACGTAGAAAATTTGTGGGGTTTACAGAAACAGAGCCGCCTACGTGTTTTTATTGTCGATTTGTGTGATGCACGCATTAGTGCTGGAGCGAGAGCTCGCACTAGAGTTTTACATGCATAGGTGCTGGAGTCCAACTCGCACCAGATTCTTATATATATATGATTTTCGTGACAGGGTGCTAGAGTCTAACTCGCACCATATTTTTATATGATTTTGAGACAGGGTGTTAGAGCTTCGCTCGCACCAGATTTTTATACGATTTGCATACAGAGTGCTAGAGCTTAGCTCGCACTAGATTTACTTGATTTGATGAGAGTGCTGAGCATTGCTCGCACTGATTTTTATGAGAACATGCGATGAGCCGTGCTTGGAGCATCGGGTAGACTGTGTGTCACCGATTAAATAGGCTCGCACGTGCGTTTTGAGACATGGCATGAGTATTGAGAAACAAAACCTCTGTGGGAAGCAGGCCAATTGGGCTGGAGTACCTAGAGATATTATATGGGTTCACGGAGTACGATGTACCGTGCAAGTAGCATGGAGTACGATGTACCGTGTGGTATCTTCGGATACGGCATCTCCGGATGCAGCATCTTCGGATGCCGGGGATCGGATAAGACTGACGGGATGGATTGACCCACCTCCTGGGCGGTTCTCGATCATGGTGAGAACCCGCACACTAGGATCCGTGTAGCTGTGGAACTCCCGAGGACAGATGTGGCCATAGTCCTAGTTATTTACCTATATACAGACGTTGCCTAGTCTCGCATGTTGATGACTTTTATGATGATTTAAACTGGGTTTTAAAACTAAATTGCATGATGGTATTTCCATGCTTTTCAAAACCCACGTGTGATGTAAACGTTTTCATGATTTTGTGTGAGTCAGGATCACCCGCAGGAGGGGTCGAATCCTGACTTTATTGTGAAAATCTTTATTGAGAAAGAAATGATTTATAATAATTGCATGTTGATTTTCCGTGCAAATGTGTTTTACATTTCATCATAATGCATAGCATTGTTTTAAAATGTGTGGAGAAAGGGTGGTTTATGCATGGCACTACGTTCATGTAGGTAGTATGGTTACCTACTTGTTCGTAGGATTGCCTTACTGAGCTTGATGTGCTCACCCCTTTCATTTTCTCCCACAGATAATCTCCAGTTGAAGTCGCGACGACTCAGTACTGCATTCTGGATATCCGCTGCTGCCCATCAACATAAGGTATATATACACTTGTACATATTGTATCTACATAAGCATAGCACAGTAACATGTTTGTAAGTAACTTTAGGGGATGTATAAATAATGTAAATAATTATAAACGACTGGAGAATAAATAAGTTAGATGGTAATTGAATGGTGGGACTGGCATTGACGCACAGCCCAATTATTAGTGGAGTGTGGTCACGATTCAAGGACAGGTAAGAATATTAAGTAAATAATAAAAACGCGAAAAATTCACTCTGATTTTTGGGTAGTTTGGGTCGTGACATTTTTCATGTGTTATCATGCCTGATTTTATGAGTTTTCATATATTCTATACATATTCATGTGGTATGGTTTATTTTACCTCATGCTTCGGATGTAAATGATTTTATATCATAACATTATAAGCATGTAGATAGTGTAGCTGTCTACCTGCTTACATTATTTCCTTACTAAGCAAGTTGTGTTCACCCTTTCACTTTCTATCTCTAGAAAGCATCCATAGTGGTTGAGAGCAAGCAGAGACTTGTACTCTCAGTGTCCGTTGCTACCCATCGCTGAGAGATATAGACATTAATATCTTTTTGTATCTAAATAAGTACAACACAGTAATACTTTTGGAATGTAAATCCGAAGGATGTTAATATTTGTAGACACGTACAAAATAATAAAGTTACAATGTAAGTAATTTAAGTGTGTACAATTATTTTGTATAAATGTTAAATGATAATGGTATATGATAAGAGGAAACTAACTCTGGGTCATAGCTCAACTAGTTGGCGTTAAAGTCATCACGACGAGGAAAGATAATGTATAAAGCGAAAAATTTGTAGTGATTTTGGAAAAAAGGGGTCGTGACATAATCATAATCTATTTCACTTCATATTTATGATTTTCCTTAATTATTGATCCATATTTATAACCTATTATTAGAGTACGGTCAAAATCACATACTTAAACACTTAGTGCATTCTCATTTAATTGATGTTTGAGACAATGTACAATAAAATTGAAGTTCCACTGCTGTCTATTTCCGTTATAAGAATACAAAATGATCAAAGTAGGTCAAGTCCAATGCAATAGATGACATGTCTATACTTTTAAGCTCCATCAACAAATGGGCCTTAAACCCAAAAAATACTAAATAGGCTTAAAGTTGAGAGAAACTACATATTTACAATTTTTTAAGTGAGACATTTTACATTTTATGGACATAAAGAGTAGAATAGTTCTTTTTCTTGCTAGAATAAATTCAATCAAGATGAAAAGTACTTTGAAATTAAAATTTAGAACGTATTAAACGTTTGTATGAAAGTGCATCCTTAAATTACTTGAAAAAGAGATTATGCATAAGTAAAATTTAAAATATCCTAAACATATTATCGAATAATAAAAAATTATTATTTTATACATTTTAATTTCATGATTATCGAATGATCTTAGATTATATTATGACTATTGATTGACTTAAAAGAAAAGCAGATGTATAGGATAATGAACCATAAGTAAGATAATATTATGTTGTCTTTTAATAGTGTGTTTGGTTTACTAAAAGGAATAGAGTGAGAATGGAATAGGTATTTTGTAAGAATAGAAGAGAGGGGAAAATGGGATGATTGATTCATTACAATGGAATATAATAAGAATTAGTAATAATATGTGTGGTTAGTTTTTTTTGCCAAAAAAATTAAAGTTAGAATAAGTTTAAAAGATTATTTTAATCATTTATTAAATTAATTATAAGTTATTATAATACTAATTATAATTAAACAACTTATTACTTATTAATTAAAAATAACTATTATTTTTATTATAAATTATTTTGATTAATTATTAAGTATTAACAATTATTAATTATCACTTAATTATTAATTAAATATTAATTAATATTTTATTATTTAATTATTAATTATTAAAAATAAAATTATCGTAAAATTAAATAAAAACCAATAAAAACAATTTTCTTTTTTCTTTTTCACTGTTCATTCTCTCCCCCTTACCCTCCATTTCTTCCTTATTTCCCTTCTCCCTAAACCAAATCATCTCTCTTTAATTTTTATTTTTTAAAATTTTGGTTGCTGCCATTGACCGATGTCAATCGTCATCGTTGACCACAGTTAATCAGTGTGAATTTCATCTAAAAATCCATATTTTCATTTTTTTCAACCTCCTTATTCCATTTTCAAAGTTAGTTTTTTCAAAAAAAAGAAAAAAGAAAAAGAGCTACACCTATTTTTGAAAACCCAAATTTTTTCCTCTTTAACTATATATATATATATATGTGTGTGTGTGTGTGTGTGTGTGTGTGTGTGTGCGTATGTGTGATTATATGTGAGGATTGTTGCTGGTTTTTTTTACATTTTGCAAGGACCATTGATATGCCACTCAAGACAACCAGATCCAGCTGCAAGGGCAGCAAAATTGAATGACTATCATCTCCAACAACTTTTTTTTGACATTGGGGATAATGGTGGTTCAATTAGAAACCAACTCTCTCTAAATTAGGTGAAGATTGATTTTGAATTTGATTCATAAGGGTAAAATTGTCAAAAAAATTTGGATCCAATTCCTCGTAGTCTCAAAATATTCATTCCTAGGTTCAGTTGAAGAATATGTATTCCTTGAAAAAGAAATATCCTACAAAATTATTTTTCTTTGTGCGAAAGTTGAACCAAATCTCAGAATTTGTGGGACATGTGGAATAAAGGTGAAAAAGAATCTGATTCAAACCAACTAGACACCTCAATATGTATACAAGGTGGTTTTAGATTCAAATCTTGACAACAAAAAATCTCTGAGTTTTTTTCATACATTTCCATGGTCAATTATAAAATTATCTCATTTTTACATAAAAATTAATCATTGTTATTATATCTTGATTCTTTATTCATATTGTCAAGCACCAAATTCAAAAAATTTAGGATGTAAAATTACTTCCCGTACTCAACAGACAAATCCCATAAGTATGCAAAGCACATTTATTGATCCAAATCAAAATAATAATAAAAAAATCTAAAAGTCTCTTAATAATATTTTTAAAAAACTTCAAATCTCCAAAATGACAAGTTACAAATATTCATAATAATATACAACCATTCTTGCTAACTAATAAATTCCCTAAAAACCAATATTCAAAATACTCATGTTCAATAAGATAAAACTAAGGGCCAAATTTAAGCTTGCTAATAAGACTCTCATCAAAACTAATTCCTCGAAGTAACAATTATCAAAATCTGAAAAGTAAGAAAAATAAAGGAATGGGTACATTGACTAAGCAAGTAACTGATACACCTCAATTGGATTAAACATGTCACAATTAGACCTGCCCATGGCTTGTGGAACCTATTAAATCTCAAAAGTTAATCAATTTTTTAAGCAGGCTAAGGCAAAAAAATAATTTTAGGCCCAATGAATTTTTGGGGTGAGCTTAGACTTTACCATTTAAGACTTAAGCTCAGCCCCAAAATAACTAATATTAAAACTTTATATATATTTACAAATATAATGCAATTATATGTATAAAACATTATTGATTAATAAACAAGATTAAGTATACATTTAATGTGAAAATTGATATACAGAGTTTGACAAACCAAATTAAAATTTAAAGGAAATAAAAGAATAAAAACAAAGAAATAAAAAATTAAAATGCAAAAAAAAAAAATAGGCTGGGCCAAGTTAGGTCTAGATTTTTATAATAAAATTAAAAATAGTCTTAGGTTAAAAATCAAGCCTAAATACGTGGGGCAAGCTAAGCTTGGGCTTCTATATAATTCGTTAATATATAACATAGGCCCGGATAAAACCCGTTTAGGCCCGACCAATGGAGACCTCTAATCAAAATCATTTAGGCCAAAAATATCAAACACAATGATTCAAAATCATAGTTGCGTAATCTCATTTTTTATGCACGTTTTTTATTCAAATACATATTCTTAGATTTCAAAACTAAACACGATTTCTTGAACAAAATGAAACAAAATTTTACAAATTATAATTTCTTGTGTCTCTCGTAACATTCTATGATCACACTTAACCCTTGTGATATAGATCAAAATTTGAACATAAATCATAATTACGGAGGTACGGGTAGAAATAGCGAAAGTAACCAATAGTTGCATAGAATAAAACCTCTAGTCTCAATTGGTGGTACGTGTTAGCTCAACCGAGAGGAGGGTGAATCAGTTTTCTAGTCTAAATGCTAAATTTAAACTCTTTTAAATTGAATTGCAAGTAATCAAATAATAAGCAATAAACTATAGTGCAGCAAAATAAAGGAGATAAGAGAGAGAAGCAGCAAACTCAGCAATTTATAGAGGTTCGGCCAATCGCTTGCCTACGTCCTCTCTTTTTAACCTTCTTGTCAAGAGTTTTCTTTCACTATCACAATAGTTGATACGTCCTCCTTTTCAAGGTTAAGGAATAACCTCTCTACCCTTTTTACAAAGATATATATTCAACTCTTATACAATTCTCTCACAGAGTAACTCTCCCATTTTCTTTTGGATTAAGAGTAAATACAAATGAGAACTCTCTTTTGTGGGTAGGAAGAATAACTTCAACGCAAGCTATTCAAGACAATACAATGAATATGATGTTGAAGACAAAAGAAATATTGAGGAATGATCTCTTAAGAATAATCAAAATTTTTCAGCTCTATTTTTTTGTCTCCCCAATGTTTTCAATGCTTGGTTTTATACAGCAAGATGGTAGGTGAAACATTTAATACAGTTTTTCCCATTGAAGATTTTGCAGAGAGAGCCGTTGGGAACCTCCAGTAGAGTACCAGATCGATCTTCCATCATGACTAGATCAATCTTCTAATTTAAATTCCTGCAATTACAAAGCAACTCAAAGCAAGGAGATCGATCTCATATTTGTAGAGATCGATCTTATAATTTGTAAAATGTTAGTGAAGATCGATCTGTCGAACCATCAGATCGATCTCATAAACTCTCTGTTTGAAGTAAGATCGATCTCCAGATCGATCTTGCAAGCATTCTCGTAGAGTGGAGATCGATCTCTAATTACCCTAGATCGATCTCAGAAACTCTCTGCCTTGAGGAGATCGATCTCTATCCATATGAGATCGATCTCATAAACTCTCTGTTTGAATATAGATTGATCTACAGATCGATCTAAGACCTTTAACCTTTGCCTTAGAGGAGATCGATCTCTTCCTCGATCAGATTGATCTCATAGGCATTCTGTAAGACAAAGATCGATCTCATAACCCTTAGAGATCGATCTCTTCTTCCTTAACATCTCATACATGTTCTTTAAGTCTTTAACCCTTAATCAGATCGATCTCATATTTTCATGAGATCGATCTCACATCCTTAAAAACCCAAGAGATCAATCTCTCATCTTATGAGATCGATCTCTCATCCTTTAAAACCCAGTTTCTAGCAAGGACTTATATCTCAAAGTGTTCTAATTAATCCTCTTAACATGTTTTAAACATTTCTTGATTTATCATAACCATTATTGAATTACTGTTTTGTCATTTCAAAATATATCAACCTAACAATCTCCTCATTTTTGATATGACAAAACTTATTCAATAAACTAAGTTTAGAAACATGTTTAGTCTCCCCCTTAACATATGCATCCAGTTTTCCAGTTTCAAAACTCCCCCTTAATTTAAAAAACTCTCCCTTAATTTAAGCTCCCCTTAACATGTTCTCTTCTCCCCCTTTTTGTCATATCAATATCAACAAAGCATAAAATCATTTATCAACAAAGCATATATCAACAAACTATGAAGCATAACACTAAATCATAAGTCAAGCATTTCAAAATATATAAAGATATATGTTCATACAACCCAAATATGTTTCAAAATATCAACACAGTAATGATAATCTAAACACGCATGCTCTAAGATGGAGGAGGAAAGGCTCCAAAAGTTCTTCAACTCGTGTCCGGGTGACCTACAACTCATCAAACATGGCTTGCTCTGTGGCATGGAGATTTGAAAAACCTTCATCCATCTTCCTATTCAGTTGCATAACCATAGCCATAAACGATTCCATCGCGTCGGAAGATGAAGCAGGTGCAGTGTTTGCATGGGAAGGTGCTGAAGGTTCAGTCGAAGGTGCGGAAGGCTCAGCTGCAATGTCCTTCTCCATGGCTGCCTCGTTAGGGATTTTGATTTTCTTCCGCCACTGACTGTGAAAGTCTTTGTAGTACCCCATATGATGAAGAGTGCCGATATTCAGAACGCTTTTCACAAATGGCACTTCACCAGTTTCACAAGAACAGTCAACCCCGAGTTTTTGTAGTAAGAACGCAAGGGGTTGAGGGAAGACGATAGTTGAGGCTTGACCCCGCACGATCTTTATCCAATCCTCGTAAATGAAGTGGACTAGGTTCGATTTTTGGCTTTGAGAGGAATGAAGATGATAGAGCCAAAAACGATCTAGTTTTCTGACGGTAGAGTGTCGGGTACCAAAAGGTCGGAGGTTCCAAGATATGATTAAGTGTAGTAACCTAGGGTGTATGGGTAGGTCACTAACCTTGTCTTCGGGTAGGTTGAATTCAAGTGGTACCTTCTTTTCCTCATCAGAGAAACCCTCATCTTCAATTTCAAACACTCGAGCTAAGAGGGTGGTGTTGACTGAAATTGTTTTTGCCATGACGAAGATTTTAAAATCAAAAATTTTATAGGTGTAGTCAGGGTCATAGATAAGCTCAACGTTTGAGAAAAATGCCCTAATAATATTCGGAGGGGCAGGAGTATTTATTTTGAGAAAGGGAAGCCAACCAAATTCTTGCATTTTGGTCAAGTAAGGAAAGTCAATGCGAGTAAAGAATGAAAAATTGATGGTTCGTCAGTGTTTACTGGGCATTGTAGAAAAGTATTCTTCATATCTCTTTCTTTTTGCAGGTGTTTGAAAACACTTGCTGAAGGTTGTGACAGAAGATGTAGTGACATTGGGTGGCTATAAAGAGGAGGGTCTGGAGTCTTTGTTTGCAGCTCTCTGAAGGCGAGGCATTATAAAATTAGTCAAAGACAGCCTAATATTGTTTTAGATTGTTCTCTAACAGAGTTCTAAGCAATGGAACAGTTCACTAGGAACCCTATTGAAGATTAATCTATGAAACTAAAAAATTTTTGAAAGAAAATCAACAATGTAGGTTTTAAGATGAAGAATAATGGAGTAGATTTGACTAAAACCTTACCAGAGATCGATCTGTGAGAGAAATTGGAAGAGGAGGTGCGACACAGGTTAGGGATTTTGAATTTGGGGTTTATGAAATTTGGGGATTTTGAAGCAGTATATATAGCCCAAGGCTAAGGAGATCGATCTGTCGAGGTACCAGATCGATCTGTCATTTTCAGAAACTTAATGAGATCGATATGTTGTTTTAAGATATCGATCTTCAAAATACGGAAGCTCAAGAAGATCGATCTGCAGAGATCGATCTGTAAAATATAGGAGCTCAAGAAGATCGATCTGACAAATGAGAGATTGATCTGTAAAATAAAGGAGCTCAAAAAGATCGATATGCCAAATGCAGAGATTAATCTGTAAAATACAAAAGCTTAAGGATATCGATCTTATGGAATTGAAGATCGATCTGCTTAGCAAAACCTTACTGCTTTAGGTCAATTTGGAGCATGCTAGATCGATCTATATTGTGAAGAGATCGATCTCTCATACCCTTTGCCCAGAAAATGAGTTGAAAAAACAGTTGAAATTGAGTTTGAAATTAAAGTTTTGAAGGCTATAATCCTTAAGGAGCATACATAAGTCCTAATTCACCTCTGAGAACACAAAATCTATCTCTATCAAGAGGTTTGGTGAAAATGTCAGCTATTTGATGCAATGTATCAATATATTCTAGAACTATATCTCCTTTTTGAACATGATATCTAAGGAAATGATGCCTAATCTCAATATGTTTAGTTCTAAAGTGTTGGATTTGATTTTTAGAGAGATTAATGGCACTGGTATTATCACACTTGATGGAAACTTGCTTCATGTCTACACCATAATCTCTCATTTGTTGCTTAATCCACAACACTTGAGCACTACAACTATCAGGTGCTATATATTCTGCATCAGTTGTGGATTATGCTACACTATTTTGTTTCTTAGAGAACCATGATATTAATCTATTCCCTAAGAATTGACAGGTTCCTAAAGTGATTTTTCTATCTATTTTACAACTTCCAAAATCTGCATCAGAATATGCATGAAGAACAAAGGTGGAATCTTTAGGGTACCATAGTCCTAGTGAAGGTGTGTCTTTAAGGTACCTAAAAATTCTTTTTGTAGCTAGTAAATGTGATTCTCTAGGTGAGGGTTGAAATCTAGCACATAAACACACACTAAACAAAATATCAGATCTACTTGCAGTAAGATAAAGTAATGAATCAATCATAGACCTATATAGCTTAGTGTCTACACAGTTACCACTTTCATCTTTATCAAGCTTGATGTTTGTGCCCATTGGAGTTGCTTGAGGTTTGTAGTTATCAATTCCAAATCGTTTGAGCAAATCTTTGGTGTACTTAGCTTGATTGATGAAGATTCAATCTTTAGTTTGCTTTACTTGAAGTCCCAAGAAATAGGTGAGCTCTCCCATCATGCTCATTTCAAATTCACCTTGCATGATCTTAGCAAACTCTTGACATAAAGATTCATTAGTTGATCCAAAAATAATGTCATCTACATATACTTGAACAACTAGTAAATGTTTATTCTTATTTTTGATAAATAAGGTTGTATCTACTTTTCCTCTTGAAAATCCATTTTCTATCAAGAACTTTGAAAGTCTTTCAAACCAGGCTCTAGGAGCTTTTTCAAACCGTAAAGTGCTTTAGAAAATTTGTAAACATGTTCAGGAAATTTTGGACTTTCAAAACTGGGGGGTTGCTCTACATAAACATCCTCATTGATGTAACCATTTAGAAATGCACTTTTTACATACATTTGATATAATTTGAAATTTTTATAGCATGCAAAAGCAAGTAGCATCCTTATTGCTTCTAATCTAGCTACTCGTGCATAGGTTTCATCATAGTCTATCCCTTCCTCTTGCCTATAGTCTTGTGCAACTAGCCTAGCCTTGTTTCTTATGATCACACTATTTCATCCATCTTATTCTTGAAAATTCATTTAGTTCCAATTATAGAATGATCACTAGGCCTAGGAACTAAATTCCACACTTTACTTCTTTCAAATTGGTTTAGTTCCTCTTGCATGGCTAAAAACCAATTGTTGTCATCTAAAACTTCATTGATATTTTTTTGGTTCAATTTGAGATACAAATGCTATATATTGACATACATTTCTTAGTGAGGACCTTGTTCTAACACCTAGATTTGGATCACCTACAATTTCACAATCTTTGACATATCCTAGTTCTCTTGGTGCTCTAGATTCTTTTTCTAGTATTTCTAGTTCTTCTTCATCTTCTTCCTTTTTATTAATGTCAAGATTTTCTAGTAGGTTATCTTCTATCCTTGAGGATTCTTTCAAAATTTCATCAAATATTTCAATATCATCATCATTGGTAGAAACTTTAGATGCATTGTTTGACTCATCAAATATTACATGTATTGACTCTTCTACCATCAAGGTTCTTTTGTTGTACACTTTATATGCCTTTGAATTTAAAGAATAGCCTATCAAAAAAGATTCCTTCATCACTTTTAGCATCAAATTTTCTTAAGTTGTCTTTTTCATTATTTAAGACAAAGCATCTACAACCAAAAGGATGAAAATAACTAATATTTGGCTTCTTTCCCTTGTAAAACTCATAAGGGGTTTTCTTTAAGATTGGTCTAATCATGACTCTATTTATAATGTAGCATGAGGTGTTTATGGCTTCAGCCCAAAAATATTTAGGTAAATTATTTTCATACAATATTGTTCTAGCCATTTCTTCTAATATTCTATTCCTTCTCTCAACTACCCCATTTTGTTATGGTGTCCTAGGGGCTGAAAAGTTATGACTAATCCCTTGATCATTGCAATATTCATCAAAACCAATATTTTCAAATTCCTTGCCATGATCACTTCTAATACTAGTTATAGTGTAACCTTTTTCATTTTGGGCTAATTTTGAATAGACAATGAATTTTTTTAAAGTTCCATTCTTTACTCTTAACAAAAATACTCAAGTAAATCTAGTATAATCATCTACAATCACAAACCCATAATGCTTACCACCTAGGTTTGTAGTTCTAGTTGGCCCAAATAGATCTAGGTGAAGTAGTTGAAGAGGTCTAGTGGTTGACACACTATTCTTAGGTTTAAATTATATCCTTTTATGCTTTCCCTTGACACAAACTTCACAAATTTTGTCATAGTCAAAGGACAACTTAGGTAAACCTACAACAAGATCTTTTCTAGCTAGCTTAAATAATACATGCATACTAGCATGACCTAGTCTCCTATGTCACAACCAAGGTTCTTTTTCTTTATCTACCATAAGACATACATTTTCATTTCTAAGTTCATTTAGATCTACAATGTATATGTTACCTTGTCTATGTCCTAGAAAAAGAACTTTATTTGATTTAGAATCTATTACATGGCAATTCAAGCAATCAAAAATTACTTTGTAACCTTTGTCACAAAGTTGACTAATGCTAAGCAAATTATGTTTTAGTCCTCTAACAAGTAAAATCTTTTCTATTGAAAAAGAATTATTACCAATACTTCCACTTCCTTCAACTTGGCCTTTGGAGTTGTCCCCAAATGTGACCTCTCCACCAACCTTTGATTTGAATGAGTTGAAGTGGCTTCTATTACCGGTCATGTGTCTTGAATATCCACTATCCAAGTACCAAGCTTCCTTTGTTTTTGCTTTGTAGCAATGCTCAAGCTCTACAATCATCATTCAAACTTTTGTTTTAGGTACCCAAATTTTCTTGGGTCCTTTGGAGTTAGTAAGTAAGATTTTTTATCATTTTGGGATCCATTTTAATATTACATCAATATCTTCTGAATTTACCACATCTTTTGGAACCCAAACTCTTCTAACTATCCTTCCTCTAAATGTGGTCATTTTCATATTGCATCTATATGATGTATGTCCTTTTTTATTACAATGTAAGCAAGTAGTAGAGGATTTATGCATATTCTTTCTAGCCAGGAAATTTTTTAGATGAGTTTCTCTACTCTTGTCATCATATCCTAACCCGTTTCTATCAAAGAAAGCCTTTTGAGTCTCTAGCATGTGATCTAGTTTTTTTTTACCCATGTAAAATCTAATAAAAGAATTATGTAAATTACTATTCTTTTCCTTTAGGTCATGGATTTCTAGATTTGTACTTTCTAATTTCTTTTCACATTCTATTTTAACATTTAGGATTAATTATTTTTCTTTCTTTAGTTTAGAAATCATTTTTTTGTACTTCAAATTCATGCACTCATATTTCATTGCAAGGTCATCAAAATGCATCTTGTAATTCATCAAAAGAATACTCATTAGGACTAGAAGTTACCTTCTCATCTTCAAGTGCCATGAAGTATAGATTGGCAATATCTTCATTTGTATCATCATCGGAGCTGTCACTATCGCTCCATGTTGCCATCATAGCCTTCTTTTTGTGCTTCCTATCACTTGATCTTTTCAGTAAAGGGTAATTAAATTTAATGTGACCAGGTTTTTTGCATTTATAGCAAACAATAGTATCTCTATCTTTTCTACCTAATTCTTCTTTGTCTTGTTCTTTCTTATAGTTTCTCTTAATACCACCATTTGCTTTTATTCTCATAAATTTATTAAATCTCTTGGTAAACATTGTCATTTCAAAATCTTCTTCATTACCACTCTCATTTTTATCTTCTTTCAAATCCTCTTGAGTGGTGGATTTTAGAGCTACTCCTACTTTCTTGGGTGGTGCTTAATTTCTTCTCAATTTCATTTCATATGTGAGTAATGACCCTATCAATTCATCTAACGATAGTGTGTGGGGGTCCTTAGATTCTTCAATAGCTGTTACCTTAGCTTCCCAAGATTTTGGTAAGCTATTCAGGATTTTCTTAACCATTTCTATATTAGAGTAGATTTTGCCTAAAGACTTTAGTCCATTTATTACATCAGTAAATTTAGTGAACATGTCACTAATTGACTCTCCTTCTTTCATCCTAAATAACTCATAGTCATGAGTGAGCATTCCTACTTTAGTCTCCTTGACTTGAGTTGTGCCTTCATGTGTAATTGCCAATTTATCTCAAATTAATTTGGCATTATCACAACTGGAGACTCTATTATACTCATTGGGCCCTAATACACAAAATAAGGTGTGCATGGTCTTTGCATTTAACTGAGCACATTTTATATCATTATAATCTCACTCATCTTCTTCTTTTGGGATATATCTTCCCTCTACCTTCTTAGTTGGGATTTGAGGACCTTTAATAATAATCTTCCATACCTCATAATCATTAGCTTGAATGAAAAGGATTATTCTAGTTTTTCAATATGCATAATGTTCACCATTGAACATGGGAGGCTTAACTGTAGAGTGCCCTTCTCCTACTAAACTTGTTGCTACATTGCTATGAGCCATTAGATCGTTTTAACTCTTAGGAAATTATTCCTTAATGATCAAAGAGTCCAAGCTCTGATACCAATTGTTGGCTCAACCGAGAGGGGGGTAAATCAGTTTTCTAGTCTAAATGCTAAATTTAAACTCTTTTAAATTGCATTGCAAGTAATCAAATAATAAGCAATAGACTATAGTGCAGCAAAATAAAGGAGATAAGAGAGAGAAGCAGCAAACTCAGCAATTTATAAAGGTTCGACCAATCGCTTGCCTACGTCCTCTCTTCTTGACCTTTTTGTTAAGAGTTTTCTTTCACTATCACAATAGTTAATATAGCCTCCTTTTCAAGGTTAAGGAATAACCTCTCTATTCTTTTTACAAAGATATATATATTCAACTCTTACATAATTCTCTCACAAAGGAACTCTCCCCTTTTCTTTTGGATTAAGAGTGAATACAAATGAGAACTCTCTTTTGTGGGTAGGAAGAATAACTTCAACTCAAGCTATTCAAGACAATACAATGAATATGATGTTGAAGAAAAAAGGAATATTGAGGAATGATCTCTTAAGAATATTAAAAAAATTTCAGCTCTATTTTTTTGTCTGCCCAGTGTCTTCAATACTTGATTTTATATAGCAGGATGGTAGGTGAAGCATTTAATGCAGTTTTTCCCGTTGAAGATTTTGCAAAGAGAGCCGTTGAGAACCTCCAGTAGAGTACCGGATCAATCTTCCATCATGACCAGATCGATCTTCTAATTCAAATTCTTACAATTACAAAGCAACTCAAAGTAAGGAGATCGATCTCATATTTGTAGAGATCGATCTTATAATTTGTAAGATGTTAGTGAAGATCGATCTGTCGAACCATCAGATCGATCTCATAAACTCTCTATTTGAAGTAAGATCGATCTCCAGATCGATCTTACAAGCATTCTCGTAGAGTGGAGATCGATCTCTAATTACCCTAGATCGATCTCAGAAACTCTCTTTCTTGAGGAGATCGATCTCTATCTATATGAGATCGGTCTCATAAACTCTCTGCTTGAACATAGATCGATCTACAGATCGATATAAGACCTTTAACCTTTGCCTTAAAGGAGATCAATCTCTTCCTCGATCAGATCGATCTCATAGGCATTCTATAAGACAAAGATCGATCTCATAACCCTTAAAGATCAATCTCTTCTTCCTTAACATCTCATACATGTTCTTTAAGTCTTTAACCCTTAATCAGATCGATCTCATATTTTCATGAGATCGATCTCACATCCTTGAAAACCCAGGAGATCGATATTTCATCTTATGAGATCGATCTCTCATCCTTTAAAACCCAGTTTCTAGCAAGGACTTATATCTCAAAGTGTTCTAATTAATCCTCTTAACATGTTTTAAATATTTCTTGATTTATTATAACCATTATTGAATTACTGTTTTGTAATTTCAAAATATATCATCCTAACAGTACGGTTTGAAACTGATTTATAATAAAAGAATACATATGAACATGACTAACTTTAATCCCTAGATAGGGTAAAAGCATGGCCATACTAGGAGATAAAATAACTTATTCTTTTCTCAAGATTACCCAAATATACAAAGTAGTATTCATGTATTTTTTTTAGAACTTATCTCACACAACACATATTTTATATTTTTTTGCAAAATATTTTGTACAATAAATTATATTCTTTTTGTATATACCTGAATAAAATCATATTCAAAAGGTTAAAACAAATCACATTTTCAATTCATAAGAAAGATATCATATTATATGTATATAAATATATATATATATATATATATATATATATATATATATATATATATATATACACACACACACACACATATATATATATATATATATATATATATATATATTTACATGCCTTGCATGCTTAATCGAATTTACAAACCAAAGAGTCAAAGCATCATAATATATATTTATGATATCCAAACATATCGAGGCTAATTTTAAAGGTGTTACCAAAGGGACATAATGTCAATTTCTTGAGCTCATTAAAATCAAAATCGATAAATAAAAAATTCAAATTCCCTTGAAACCTATTAATCCAAAATTATTATTTAATTAGAAACAAAAACTATCAATTTATTTAAACAAACCAAGACATTCCATTGATCATTCTAGAACTCTTAAGGTGTTTGGCAAACTTTTTTCTCAATCATAACTATTTTCTAAATTTTTTTCTAAACCAAAACAATGTTTTTTTTATATAATTTAAAAATTAGAATATTGTATGACAATACACAAAATCAATAATAATTATTTTAGCGGATTAATATCTTACACACTGTCAGTAGAGTTTTTTAATTCTACAAGCGGAGTTAAGATGATAACACATATTTTTAAAAATATTAAAATAAATAAATAAATAAAATAAGATATATACCATCATCTTAACTCTGCTTGTGAAATCAAAAAACTTCTATAAAATAATTATCCTATTTCATTTGGTGAAGAAGAATCATAATATTTATTAAAGTTTAGTTGTTTTTGTGGACTTTTCTCAATTAAAATAAAATATGTCGATTTATGGGTAATTTATTAAGATTATATTTATCCATGAAAAAAATTCAATAAAACCCAAATAATCAAAATTTCTACTGTTTGTAACAAAATAAATAATTATTGGACAAGAATAACTATTAAAATAATTAAAGAAATATTTTACGAAATTTCAGATTTTCTTAATTATTTGGCTTACTTTGTTGTCAAAATTATTTAAACACAAAATTTCAAATTGAACCATTTATACAAAAACCATCCAATAATTGATGTTACAAGAAGGCAAAGTTACGACGACCCAAAGTTAACTCTGTGAAACTGTTAAAAATCAATTTTCAGAATAAAAAAATTGATTTCTCTCCAAATACAAAGCCAAATGAGGTGCCACAAGAACCGTTAGAAATGTCTCGATGGCAACTTTCTATCAATAGCCAACATGTCATTAGAAAGTCACCGGAATAAGGCCAAAATAATTTAAATTTAAAAAAAAATGAAAATTAAAAGATATGTTTTTGTAGAAAAAAATATAAAATATTAAAATTGAAAAGAAATTAAACTTAATCATATCATAACTTTATGTTCTTGACCTAATTTTGAAATCTCAAGCTCCATTTTTCTCTTCTAAGGTTTTCTTTTCTTTTCCTCAGTTTTTTTTCCCCATAATTTTTTTTTCTGACTGACAAAATAAAATAACATATTTATAAGGAATTAAATAATTAGTCTTTAAAAAAAAAGGGTTTGGACTGGGTATTATACATATAATTAAGAAAAAAAAATCGAACTTGAAGAAAAATAGAATATAAACAAAGGCTTGCAAGGAAAGGATGGTCCATCACTCCGTTGAATTCATGTTTAATTTCAATTTTATTTAAACATTTTCAACTCAAAGTTAGAAGGACTATTTTGTGGATTCCATAAAATTTAATAGAAACAAGTTGCAAAAGTTTCATTTTCAGTCTCAACTTTATATGTACAAACTAAGGACGCCTCAATTATTTGGTAGGAATTTGAATCTCTTGTACACAAAAAAGTACACACAAAAAATGAAGGGAAAAAAACAAACCAACAAAGAAATCTAAAACTCATAATTCTCTAAAATTAATATCATGGCTATTTTTGGTACTTTCCTATTTTAAATTTTATTATTATTATTATTATTATTATTATTATTATTATTATTATCATTATTATATCTACTACTTTCTATGTAAAAGACCTCTGCCAAAGTTCAATTATTCAAAATAATCTTTTTTTTTTTTTTTTTTGGGTATGTTTACTAGGGTTCTACAGAGTGATGACAGATCTTGTGACCGTTTGAAATTCGAATTCAAAAATACCTGATCCTAACTCACCGGCTGTGACTTTTGTACCCATAACCCACCAATCAAATCCACTCTACCCGTCTGAAACACCAAAATCCCAACTTGTACTTCAATGTGTCGTATTCTCATTGGTGGCTGTGACCCCGGCTAGAAAAAGCCGAAACAGTGTCCGTGGTCCCCACATCACGCTCCTAACGACTATCGAGTGAAATCAACGGCTAATATCTTTCGACAATTCAAATCACCCAATTTCCCCGCCTCAAAAGGATCATTAAGAAAATATAAAATAATTACACGCAAGCAGCGGAAGCAGAAGCTCAACGATAAGAACCCCAACCAAATTTCTCAGCAACACTCTTTTTCGGAAAAGAAAGCTGAAAATGTCGACCCAAAATGGTAATCGGCGATCGTCGTTTTCGTCATCGACGACGTCGTCTTTAGCAAAACGACATGCGTCGTCGTCGGAGAATGTGGGAAAAGCCACGGCTTCTTTGGCCAAAAAGAGAGTCCCTCTTAGTAACATTACTAACCAAAAGAACAGCTCAAGAAGCTCGGTTTCGGCCTCTTCTTTGGTATATATTTAATCAGTTTTTAATTTTTTATGATTCCTTTTTGTTCTTATTCATCGTTTCTGGATTCTTGTTTTCTGACACAATGTAAGAAAAGAGAAGATAGAAAGTGATGAAGTTTTAATTTCTTACAATGTTCTTGAAATTTGATGGGGACTTCAGAGATTTTCCAGTAACTTCTTTTATGGAGAAAGTTTTAGAGTAAAGAATCAGAGCAAACTTTTAATTTTGTTCTGATTTCTATCCAAAAAATGTTTTAAAAGAAGAAAAAGCCACCCCATTTAAAAATTTGCTTTAAATGTAAAAATGTAAAAATTTTAATTTCAAAATTGTAACCTTTTAGTTCTTATTTGGGATTTTAGGCACATTGATAATCCAATCAAAAACTATGTAGCAGCTGACCCTGTTTACATTTAAGTGGAAAGCTGTGGTTTTGATTGATCGTGGAACTAATGTATATGTTGTATATTTCATTTTGATATTCTTGGGCGTTCCAGCTTTTGATTTTTTATTTTGAATTTTGAATTTGAAGGTACCATGTTCAAACAAAATCCCCAAGGCAAGGAAGACACAGCCTGCTAGTAATGTAGGTTTCTCAGGACATGTTTTGCCTTCTACAAATGTAAGACCAAGTTCAGTTTTGCCTCCCAAGGTTGTTACATCTTTTCCTAGAGGAAATGAAGTGGTGTTGCCTCTGCCTCCTCCTATTATCTCTAGTATCCCTCCTCCACCATCTAGCATGGAGTTTTCTCCTAGTAAGTCAGATGGAGCATCATTTTCTATGGATGAGACAATGTCTACTTGTGATTCTTTCAAAAGCCCTGAAGTTGAATATATGGACAACCATGATGTTACAGCGGTTGATTCCATTGAGCGAAAGACTTTCAGCAATCTCTACATTTCGGATAATGCAGAAGCAGCAGGTTGAGTCTCAATTGCAAAAAGAAAGCTTATTTCTAAACAGTTTCTTTGGTTCTAGTTCTTTTGCTAATGTACTCATTTAGTTTCAAAATGATTTGCTTTGCAGGAAACATCTGCAATAGAGATGCACTCTCACAGATGGAAATGGATGATAAGATAATTAATGTTGATGAAAATTATATGGATCCACAGCTTTGTGCAACATTTGCTTGTGATATTTACAAGCACCTACGTGCATCTGAGGTTTTTCATCTTTTTTCTACCTCGTAGTTATGCTTTTGAAGATATGACTAACAAATAGGCATAGTTCTAAAAGGCACCATCAAAAAATGTATAGGAAAATTTAGACTGAAAGATATAACCATCACGTTAAACGCTATATTGACTGAGAAAACTTAATGGTTACCCTCGGAGTACAAATGTATAAAGTCTTGGTCCTCACAGAAAATCTCAAACGGAATTCTTAAGCCTGTTTTGATTTGCTCCTAAACTTTCTGATTTCTATTGGTTGTCAGGTGAAGAAAAGACCTTCCACGGACTTCATGGAAAGATTTCAGAAAGACATAAATTCCAACATGCGAGCCATACTAATTGATTGGCTTGTAGAGGTAATAATTTTCTTTCTGTTTATAAAGTTGTATGGTTATTTAGAATCCAATGCACAAGATTTAACAACTATCTCTGCTGCCTCTACCTTCTTGTTTTCTCATGTTAAGGCTATACTTTCAATTTTAACTGCAGGTAGCTGAAGAGTATAGGCTTGTACCTGATACATTATATTTGACAGTGAACTATATAGATCGGTATCTTTCAGGGAATATGATGAATAGACAACGGCTACAGTTACTTGGTGTTGCCTCCATGATGATTGCTGCGTAAGAAATAACATTTCTTCCACATTCTTTTTTTTTTCTTTTTATATTACATCAAATCTCAATTTTCATGTTAGTTTTTTCCACGGATACAATGTCAACATTAGAGTGTTTAATTTAACAGAAAATATGAGGAGATTTGTGCACCTCAAGTGGAGGAGTTCTGCTACATCACTGATAATACATATTTCAAGCAGGAGGTTTGAGCTCAGTCAACTCTCCTTAAGTTGAACTTCATCAAATCTTACTAAGGCATTAATTAATAAACCCCTAACTTGTAACAGGTTCTGGAAATGGAATCTTCCGTTTTGAATTACCTGAAGTTTGAAATGACTGCCCCCACAGCTAAATGTTTCTTAAGGTAATTGTTAGCTCATTATTAATTAAATATACTTTCTGGTTTTCATGTTTACATTCTTTTTAGTAACTTGTGATCATTATATGACATTCAGACGGTTTGTTCGTGCTGCTCAAGGGATAAACGAGGTATTTGTCTTTGACTTTCAGTGCTTCATTTCTGGCTCCTCTGTCATATGCAAATAACATCACTTACTATAGACACCCGGAGAGTGTTTTGTTTTATTCAAATAACAAGGATTATTACTATCTACACAAACAGTGGATTTCTGATAGCTACAGATTGAGATGTAGTGAACTCAGTCAAGACGATTTAGTATTAACCTTGATCTCGATTTGAAAATTAGAAATCGACTCGACAGAAATTTGATAAGATATTCGACTCGTTTGGATCGATTAGGAGGTAAAATATTAAAAAAAGTTGGACTCAAGAGATTCAAGTCGAGTATTTTTCAAATTCAAACTCAATTCAACCCTAATTACATGTTACACCAAAGTTTTGAACCTTATCTCTGCAAAAAGAAACATAAATAACACCATTTGTGACTATATTTAATTTGGCCGTCCATTGAAATCAAACAAAACATGGTCCTTTCCGCTGATTAATAATTGGTTTTCCTCTCCTAACTCCTTGATCTTGTGGTGTTTGTGTACTTTCTTTCTAAATAGGTTCCATCAATGCAGTTAGAGTGCATGGCAAACTACATCGCTGAACTATCTCTCCTGGAGTACAGTATGCTTTCTTATGCCCCATCACTTATTGCCGCTTCTGCAATATTCCTGGCCAAATTTATACTTCTTCCTTCAAAGAGACCATGGGTATGTTCAAGCAGCTTCTTCTTTCTGTTTTCATATATAATCTAAATAAAAAACTTTGTTAAATGAACTCTCTTTCTTGACATTTACCATAGTCTGAGATCTCCATTTCTTATGGTGCAGAATTCTACCTTGCAGCATTACACACTTTACAGTCCCTCTGATTTATGTGACTGTGTGAAGGATCTTCATAGACTATGCTGTAACAACAACAATTCTACTTTACCTGCAATCAGAGAAAAATACAATCAGCATAAGGTAAGCAAAAGAATTGCTCATAATAACTACTATGACCAAATGATCTTAAAAAGTTTTAGGAGCTTATTTAAAAATGTTATTTGCATAGCTGAAATGTGCCATTTTTGCCTCAGTACAAATGTGTTGCAAAGAAGTACTGCCCTCCATCAATACCTACAGAATTCTTCCAGAACTAATGCACTCAGCATCAGTGCAACTGTTCCAATACTTTGTTGGATAAACTCTTCTACACCTGTCATGTACTGCTACTCCGAGATGGGTAGTTCACGTTGTATCACTTTCCTCTAGAAGACTAAATACACAAATCAGAATCTTCCATGTGTAAGACCTTAACTTAGCTTGGTGTTTGTAGTGTTCATTTTATAATGGACGCCACGTGGCAAAACTTAGCCATGTATCACTGTCCATGTGGCCAAATTTTGCTACATGTAAATTTTTTTACTTTCTCCCTTTTTAATTGTATTTCTTTTCCTTTTTATTATTGTTATAGTTGTTTTTTTTAATGTTTTTTTCTTTCTTCTCTTTCAAACTGTTGGGGTAACCATGTGTGCCAGCAACTCTGGCACTGAGATGAGATGGTCAAACTGGGATTTCCTAATCCAAATTCGGAGTCTCCAGAACGATGTTAATCCCCTTTGTTGTCTTCATGCTGAATGGCGGGTTTAATCTGTAGTGCAGTGTGAAATTAATACAGCAGTTAGGTGAAATTAATTATTCTAATGATGACATCAAAATTAATAGTGAAATATGTAATTATACACAAGTCTAATCATGACAGTGAAGTGAAATATAATAAAAAAATATATAATTAAAATAAAGTTAAATTTTATATAAAATAAAAATTTATAATATATATTTTTATATTTTTTGAATTTAATAAATAATTAAAAATTATTAAAACTATTTTTATTTGAAATAATATTTTTGTAAATTAATTGAAAGTATTAAAATATTTTTATATCAAATAATATTATTGTTATCAAATTATTTAATTTTTTTTATTAAATAAAATGTATGCATTCTAATTTCAAAAGCACTTATGATTAAAAACTGAAACCGATACAAAATGATTTGTTTATTAAACAGTTAGTTTCATTACTTTTAAAATTTTTGAATCTTTTCACTTAAGATAGTAAATGAATCGAAAAATATTCTTGTTTATTGGTTTATTTTATAAATGTGTTTTTATTCGATTGAGCAGTAAGAAACTTTAATTTTATGTTTGAGTTTGATTTGTTAAATTATTAGGTTCTTCAATAAATTTTATCCAACGAAATTGTTTTTGCGTAAATAAATTTGTACATGAATATTAGATTATCAAATTTATGAACATTTATATAAACATATTTATAAATATATAAATAAACATGTTTAGAAACGTGTGTTTATTATAAATAAATATTTTTGTAAATGTGTGTTTATAAACACTAATCGAACAATAATCAAACATTAAATTGAACTTAACAACAAAATACCTTGCTAAGATTATTTCATTATCATGACAATTGATATCTTGATTTTTTTTTTTTCGATTGAAGCACATAATAGCAAAAGAATATTATAATTTCTCTTCTTTGACACGTAAAGTTTCTAAATCTAATGTTGGCTTTAAACCAGCTCACTCCTAAAAATAATTCGTTTTCAATTTTATTATATATATATATATATATATATATATATATATTATCTTCAAGTTATATTGATGTAAAATAATATAGTTTTACACTATCTTTATAAATTTATATATGATTAATATTTAAACAAACCAATCATTACATTTAACAACCTACTCGTATCTAATATATACATAAAGTTTTGAATCAATTTGATATCCTTATCATTTCGAATGAGAATAACATATTTTACAATATATAACAACGGTTAAAATTTTATTATTATCAAATTAATATTTAAACATTTTTATTAACTTAAAATTTTGTATGTATAATCTACTTAGATAGAGTATAATATTCAATAATCAAATTTAATATATATATATATATATAAATAGTATAAGAAGGTACGAAATGGTGTAAAACAATTTTTTTTTTTTTTTTGCATCGATGTAACTTGAGTCCTGCATTTTAACGGTCGATTTAACGGTTGACTAATGAAAGAATTAACTTCTTTTGCAAAATAGAAAGATTTAGAGCGAAGTGTTTATTTTTTATACTAATGGACTAAAGTTGAATTAAGGTCAAATCTTAATGACCTAAATGGAATTTACCTTATGTAAGACCCGAAAATTTTCATTGTATTTCTTATGATCCATCAATGTAAATATTGAAATATGTTATTGGAATCATAAAAAATGTTGTATTTCAATTCCAAGTCCAAGTGAAAGTAGAAAATGTCATGAATACATAAAAGTGCCAATTATGAGTTAGAGGGAACTCAGGCTAAACCGAAGAGATTCCGATCAATCTAACTGAAGATAAGAACTTAAAACAATGAAATAAGGATAGGTCAAGAAGGAAAGTTGGTTTGATTTGGTCCCGATAAGGATGAAGTGGTGAAAATATCAAAAAAGACTCAAACGAGTTCAAAATCAATCATTTGAGGGGTTTTTGACACATTCACCTATCAAGGGTGTCCAAAACGTCAAGATGAACTAACCAAGCATTGAAATTTATAAATTTAAGTTAGTTGACTTTAGTAAAACATGGTCAATGGTCAAAGATAAGAGAAAAGTCAAGAATTGAAAAATAAGCTTTGACTAGTTAACCAAAGCATGGTTAACTTAACTCAACTATAATTAAGGCTTGAGAAAATTTAATTTGGCTAAAAACACTTAGAAATTCGGTCTAAGGACTTAGAAAAATAAATGAAATGCAATTGAATTTAATTATATTTGGCTCAAATTGAAGAAATGATATTGAGCCAACTAGTTAAATGGTTAAAGCCTATTAAGCATGGATGAGGTGGGCCGAAAATTGGGCAAGCAATTGGGCCGAATATGGGCCCATTTAAATGTATAAAATATAGGCCCAATTACCAAGAAAATTAACGCCCAAAATCTGAAAATTGGAAGGTCGAAACCAAAAGCCCAATAGAAAAATCAAGATAAGCCCAATAGGAATAGTTCAAGCCCAAACCAAATTGTAAGCCCAATTTATGGGCTGATTTTTAAGAATATAATGGCTGAAAATTAAGAGGAAAAATAAGATTTGACTAAGTGTATCAAGTCTTCTTCCTTAAGCAAATTTTCAACCACCATTAAACATAAAGCTTTCTCTCACTAGATTTCACTCATTTACAAGCATATTTGGAACAAGTGTTCTTCATAAAAGTTGTTCCATGTTGAGAGGAGATCAACATACCTCAAAATCAACACCTAAGAAGCTAAATTAGAGAGCCATACCCCTTACTTCATTCTCTTCTAAGTTGGAAAGTCCAGGCTAGGTGAGTTTTCAATCCATCAATCTTACACATGTTAATCTAGAGAATTTATGGAGTTGATTGGTGTATGAATTGTATGACAAAACATTACCTAAGGTATAGAACTAAGATTGGCCGAAAATGGGTATGAGTTTTATGATGAATATGCATGATGTTTAATGGCATATTTGTGATGGTTATGATGTGTGCATGATGATGGTGTAATTGAGTGCCATCAATTTGTAAGATTGGATAGGTTTATGAAGCATGCATATACGGTATTTGATAAAATGCATGAATGAACTAGTTAATGTCTTAAGACAAGCATGCCAAGTGTTTGATGAAATGCCTTAATGAACCATATGAAAGGCTTAAGGCAAGCACACCAAGTGTATGTCGAAATGCCTAAGTGAACTAGGCAAGGATGACATGCAAGGATGATGACCTCTCGGCCATGGTTAGGCGTGATGGTGCATGGCACACCATGCATTGGCCGAAATGGTTCATGGGACAAGCCCAACATGCAATCTGCCCAAAATAGTTAATGGGCCTTATGGTCGGTCCAATAAGTATTAATGGGCCTAAAATGCCAAATCAGCCTTAATAGAAAAGTCGAAATGGGCTTAAGATAGAGTTGGGCCCATTAAGGGACAACGATGCCCAATAACAGTAATCGGACCCAATACTTTAAATAGACAGTAGTGAAAGTGGAATACGGGTTATTAAGATTGATTGATGTGATTAGTAATTATCTGCAGCTCTAGGAGGTAAATTCGAAACTAGATAGACCGAATTTCAGAAAGTGAAAAAGATAGAAGTGCAATTGACTGAAATCCAGATAAGGGATTTATGTAGGCTATTAGAGATAGCTGCACGTATATTTAACACTTCCTACATGCACTTAAATATCACAAAGTATATAGATATGAAATTATCTAGATGAAAACCCAATTAGGGGAAATTACCAAAATGCCACTGTGAAATTTTTGAAAAAGTAAAATTGCATAAATTGCATATTTCAATGTTTTCTTCGTGAAAAATGGTTTTGTAAATGTATACTGATAGACTGGCTTAAGATTTTACTGTCTTCATTAAATTACACATTTTCTTAAGTTAAGCGTGCATAAGTGAGATGAATACTATGGATGGGTGACCATACGGGAAGTTACCCCTCTTGCTTCGTTTTGCACCGTTTTACATGCTGAACTCGATTTTAAGTACCATTTTCACCAGAATTGAGTCATCTGTCGTGTTTATGATATGAAATTGTGCTGAAACCGTCGTGTTAACTGTAGGTTACACAGACCTATTTGCACTGGATTTTAATATGATTATATGAGTAAAACAGTGCTAGAGCCCTCGTGTAGACTGTGTGTCACATTGACTTGTTCACACTGGATTTTGAGATATGGTACTAGATACCGATTGATACTAGGGTCCACGAAGTACGTTGTACCGTGTAAATAACATGAAGTACATTGTACCGTATTCAGTCTTTGGACTATATGAGTTTTCAAACTATATGACATGACAGGCCGACGGGTTGGATTGACCCCCTCCCTAAGCAATTGGATATCCTGCAAACCTAATTCGTGATGCTTGGAATCCCAGGATATGATCATACTTCCTATATGATTACTGATCCCTACCTAGTCTCACATGATCTCACATGTTTATATGGAGTCACATGATTTATATTGAGAGTCTCACATGATCTCATATGTTTATTGTGTTGATAAAAATGAATATGGTTTATATGGAATTAAGGTAAACCCCATGGACGGGTTGGAGCCTTGATATATGGTTTAAATAATTGAAAGAAAATGAAATGAAATGGTTTACTGAAATGAAATGGTTTACTGAATAGAGCATGATTGTTATATGAATGAGTTTTATTTATATTGCATAGATTACATGCAGAAACTCATGCTATTTTTTTAAATGAAAGTGGTAGTGGTGGTTGTCGAGACCAATAATAATAATTCCTACTCAAAAATAAATTAAAACTGTAGTATAAATGAGTAAGGTCGTTTCCCAAGAGATTGATTATATTTATTTTGCTGTAAAATATTTAAAAAGAAAATAAATATGGGGATTTGTGAAAATGAAAATGATAAGAAAAATTAATAAACTAAAATGTAGGCAAAGAAATGGCTATGTAAAATATTATGAGAAAATCAATATGATGAAAGCATCATCAAAGGAATAATTTTAGAATGAGTTCATGGAATTGATCATTGATGCAAAAATGAATTCTTTTAATTTTTACCAAATTGGTTATGATTATTGGTACGACCTAATAACCTATCCCTCCTTACTTCTTCGATAATCAAAATACAACCTCTAATTATTTCTCTTGCCAGTTAAACAACCTTATATACGATCTTAAGATTTAATTTACCAACAGCATTAAAAACTAGAGAGACTACCAATTATAACCAACAAACACACATGTATATTCATTTAAGCTAGATTATATATCTTCTTAACATAGAATTGAAAACTTATCTGTAATCAATTATGTTATTTACCACTTATATTAGAATTCCTAAACAATTACGGATTCAGGTTTCTAATTGGTGATATATTATCCTAACAATTGAACAAATGACCCTTTTTGCACAATCAATCAAAATAATAATTTAAACAAGCATAGAACATATATAAATAGCAAAGATATAAAAGAACAAGATAAAACTAATTAGATCTCACAATTCTTGAAGAACCCAAACTTTAATTATCCTTTGGCTAGACTAAATAACTTAGTAAACCATAAGTTCAGAGAAAAACAATAAAGAAAAATAAAAATATAGAATTGTGTCTATGATGATGATTCCAGACTATCTCCTTTTTCCACTCTTAGTCTATAAATACTAAATCTCATAACCCCCAGAATCTGTTTCCAAAGGAAATTTCTCTGATTGAGTTTGATTACAATTAAACTTCTTTCATTTTTCAACACTTGCCAAAGATAGTCATTGCATATCTCTTCCTTAATAATAAAAATCTTCCACTTGCCATCTTTAGATTGTTTAAGTCAACTTCAGCTACAAGTGATAAATCTTGACTTGAATTCATATATTTGATTGCAATCTTTGTCACTGCCTTAGGCATGTCCACGTCTTATACCAAAATTTTTCTTGATTTTGTGAATTGATCAGAATTTGCAACTTTAATCTATTTTGCTCATATTCCTTCACTCACAATACAAAATAAAAAATATAAGTCAAATCCAAAAATTAAGCATATAAAAGAATTTAAATATAGGAAAATATGACCATTAATATGTTTAATATGTAACTTATCAGGTAGTTTTACAACATGGCATTATGAGCATGTAGATAGTGTAGTTATCTACTTACTTGCATATTTTCTTTACTGAACTAGTTGTGTTCATCCTTTCATTTTTCCTCTCTTTATAGAGCACTTGTCATAGATAGAGAGTCGGTGCCAGTTCTGCATTCTTATCACTCGCAACTTCCCATCGTGCGCAAAGATATACACATTTATATAGCTTTTGTATCTGAACATGTAACAACACAGTTGTGAGATGTATACAGTTGTAAGATGTATCTGTATAAAGTTAAATGACATGAGATCCTGATAGATAGAGTGATATGGAAATGGATGGTAAAATATGAAATATGACAAGACTAGCATTGACTCTTAACCCAACCATTTAAAATGTATATGAAATGAAAAAGGATGGTTATGAAAAAATGAAAATTTTATAGTGGTTTTAAAAAAAAAACAGGTCACGACACTTTAATATTAATTATGTTCGGGTTGAGCCGAGCCTAAGTCTTTATGGGTAAAGCCCAAACCCAGCATGAAAATTTATTTGGCCTATTTTTTTTCCAAGCACGTTTATTTTATTTAATATTTTTGTCTAAAACCACTAAAAAAAATAGGTTTTAACAGGCCGCTCGGCCCATAGACAAATATACTTGACACTAGTAGTATATTTCATTTTAGACTTTTCCTATGTAGATAATTATGTTTAAGGTTTAGGGTTTAGGGTTTAGGATTTAAGGTTTAGATTTTTCCTATGTACATAATTATGTAGATAATTATGTTTTTGTTAATTATTGATTTAATTAGTTTGTGTCTCATGCGATGTGTGTTTTATTTTTTATTTTAATTTTTATTTATGGGTTGAATATAATTTATGTATTTTGTAATAAAAAATTATGTGCTGAACAATATATGAAATAAATATGTTTAATTTATGTTTCATTATTTCAAATTTTATTTATAGATTTTTCAATGAATTTTAAAAAAAAATCACCATTCAAATTTAATTTATTTAATAATAAAAATTTATTTATAAATTATAGGATATATTAAAAAATTTATCATTCAAACAGCTAGCAAAATGATTATTTTAGGTATTTTAGTAAATAATAATTTTTATAAAAAAAGTAAAAGTATATTGGATTTAAAAATAATTGAAAGAAAACAAACAAATAAAAGAGAAAGTTGAGAAATAATATTCATTTTTAAATATTGAGTTAGTTATTATAAGATATAGATATGATACATGTTATTAAAAAACCTTATTATGTTGTCTATAGTTAATATATATATATATATATATATATATATATATATATATATAAAGAATGGACCTACTTACACATGTATAGAATAAATTTAGTTTTATAATCATGTAAACCAAATTTTAAGATAATCAAAGATATTTAACTATTTATTTTATAATAAAATTTCAGTCATTATTATATATTAAAAAATATTATTCTCAGATTATCATATTGACTTAAAATTTTACTTGTATGATAAATACGAATAAATTATTAAATATAATAGTTTGTAAAAATATTAATTTCACATGAAATTATAAATAATGAGTAAAATAATTAGTTTTACACCTTTGTAAATAATGATTTTAAAATTTGAATCTTGTCCAAATAATTGGGGAGGATGTCCGATTTTACTTCTTCCATCCAATTATTGATTCAGATCTCGGTCTTTGTTTGCTTTAGAGTTACTACCATGTATTTTATCGATATGGATTCTCGTTTTGTTCTTCCTAACTAGAGAATTACAACTTAATGATCCAATCCCAGATGACTACGAATATGGAATTGATGACCCTCCTATGCACGCCCGATTTCGTTGTTGCCATGCTTTGATCGATCTCTGCCAACGGGATTCCCTGGAACTCTTTCAATTATTAGACCGAAAATTGTTCCACCAAGTTTCTTATTATTTTCCGTGTGGCGGCCGACCAATGCCAGAACCGGTCAAGTACGAGCGTCTCCAGGACATCTTGGAGTCCGCCAACTCCCGGTTGAGTGATGAACGCAACGTGAACCTCACCAAGTTTCTGATTGCCGTACATAATAGTTAGTAATCAGGAGGATACACCTGGAGAGACGACAATGGAAGCTGACGAGCTTAGTCTTGTTCCAGCTAGTAAATCAGCTATTGAGGCATTGGAGAACGTTTCTGGTTTAGACGATGAATGTACGATTTGCCGTGGAAATTTTGCTAAGCAAGCTAATCGCATGCCTTGTGACCATGTTTATCACGGAGACTGCATTGTTCAGCGGCTTTAAAAGATTGGCTTGTGTCCATTGTGTCGCTGTGCCATGCCAGTTGATTGGTGAAACTAATCTCATGCTTCTAATCTGATAGGCGAAGGAAAAAGGAAATAAGTTATGCTTATATAACCTGATTTTTACTGGACTTATTTCTATGTATTCTTATGGTTATTGATATATATGTAAATATTTTGGGAAAAATTGATACTAGTTAGTTTTGTTAAATTATGAGGTGCTCTCATATAGATTAATTTGTACTCGCATTGTTTGACTAGTTGTAATCCAAGTAAATAAAATATGATTCGGTAAAAATTCGAATATGAGATCTCTTATTATGTATCATCATCATTCAAAAATTTAGTGAGACTTTATACTATTGAACCAACTCTTTGAATTATACAAATGTTTAAATTTGATGCATTTAAAATATTATAGCATGTATAAACAGTTAATTAATTAGAAAATATCACTTCATTAATAAATAAAATTAATATATATAAATTCTTAAAATATATATAAATATATTTTTTTAAGGGTGTGCATCATTTTTTAATTGTGTTCATTACTGATGTGGTTTTAAGTTCTTGCATTTGATTTTAACAATTTGTTTTGGGTTCTACAGTAACTCCGATACGGTGGAATCCTAACTAAACCTTATATTATTTATGTATGAAATTATCTAAATATTTTTTACGATTTTCAAAATAAAAAAAAAGTATTATCAAAATGCTCTCAGAATTTTGACATTCATTTAATTAAGGATGTAATTAAAATCATTAGATAAACTTTTCATTTCTTGATAAATGTTCAATGTGTGTTTTCCTCAAAATTTAGAGGATAGAACACAAATTTTGATTTTTTTTTTTAATAACATAATTTTGCATGTGTCATTTTCAAGATTATCTCATTCATTAAGTAAAATTTTGATTTCATAAGATACATAATTCTAAGACCATGGGCCCTTTTGCACGTTATTTTCTTGACCACAGAAGATATACAAATATTTTAACAGTGCACCAAAACTATACCATTCCAAAACCTTCTTCTTATATCCAAAATTGTATACCGTATATACCCTTGGGAATCGGCATTATTTTAAGGATTGTAGCATGGCTTGTTACATTCTTTGTTTGCATAATAATTTTTTTAAAAAAAATTATAAAAGGACGGGAAGAGTATGAAATCTAAATCAAATTATAGAAACTAACTGAAGTTTAAATTGAATTGCACAAAAAAGTTTAAAATAATTAAAAAAAATGAAATAATATATTTTTTCAATAATTTTCTTGTTTGACCTATTTCCAAAAACCTTTTTAAAACCTAGAAATTATAATATCATATTTTAATAAAATATCAAATTAACTAAATTATAAAATAAAATTATAAAAAAATTATAACTAATGAGTTAGGTTGGACTTGAGCTTTAAATAGTAAACCGAAACCAACCCGATTTTTTGAGGTCACATTTGCTAGTTAAAACTCATTTAATGGATTATAAAGCTTAACAAAAATTTGAATGAACCTTTAGATTTGAGTAAACCGTCCTATTCATGAATAAGTCAAAAAACATATGCTCATTATTATTTTCTCAACTTTATTACTATCAAAAATTTAAATAGTAATTATAAAAATTCTAATAGTGTTCTAAAATTAAACTTAACAATTTTAAATATAACTATAATATGTTAAAGAACACAAAAATGATATATAATAAAATTTCTATAAAACTACATATCAATTTGTCAAAATAAAATAATTTATTTTATATTTAATACGTTAAGACAAATTAAAATACAAATTTTTTTTATTTTATACATATTTAATACAAAACAGGTATGACACATAAAAATGACAAAATCTAACAAAAACTGACACCACAATAACCCAAACACATTATTATTTTTACACGTGCAAAGAAAAGCTAGAAAATTGGAATCATGCTCCACATTGAGGCTTATTTGACCCCACTGGTTCGACCTTAATGCCACGGCCGGGCAGTCCATTGAGCCAATGACAGTCCTCAAAAGCACATCGGGGCATATTCGCCGATTCCACGTCAACTGGATCAATGTACAATGGGGCCCAAGTAGGAGTCCCATCTTCATAAGAATTATGGGTCAGCCTCTTCAAATCAGAACCGTCCAATTTAATTGTGAATATATCACCATAAGGTTGATATTGATGTGGGTTTGAGATTGGCTCAGCTGATATTCCCGCATAATCCGTAGTAAACACTATATAGTTTCCGTCCGGACTAAATGACGGATGGTTTGTCCGCCCGGCTGACCCGCTCTTAACCAATCTCCTCAACCCTGTACCGTTCGGGTGGATCAAATACAACTCGAAACTCCCTGAACCCGGATTATCCCGATCCGAAGCAAACGCGATCCAATCGCCATTCGGTGACCAATTACCCATTGTGTCAGTCCACGGTCCATCCGTTAATCTTTGGAGCCCGCCTGTCTCCCCTTGGATCGAATCCATTATATACAAGTTTTTGTGACCCGAGCGACCCGATCTGAACACAATCCATTTCCCATCGGGTGATACCGAGGGAAATGCATTGTTTTTACCATCAATGGTCAACTTTTTAAAATTAGATTGGTCAACGCCGTCAACGTTGATGGCTACAATATCAACCTCCGTACTCTCACTTGCAAACTTCGGTCCGGCACTCGCGTATACGATTCCTTTCTGAACCGGGTTCCAAGCGGTTGCAAACGCAGATAAGGAGGGGAAAACCTGGCGCAGGTTCGAACCATTCCGGTTCACTACATACACACCCGCATCAATCAATTCCACGTAGGCTATCCGGTCACCCGCAGGTGAGAAAGAAGGGAACGAACCGTCGATTCTGAAAAGAGCAAGATTTAGCACTGGGCTTTTAACATTTTCAAGCAATAGTTGGGGAGTTTTTCCTCCATTACTTTCTCCCCTACACTTATGGTACCCTACTCGGGTTGAGTCAGGTGATAGAAACGGGTTTAAGTGGTGAGTTGTAGGAGAAACATGCCGAGTTATTTCGATAAACTCGTTTTTAACAAGGTCAAACAGCTCTATATGGCGAAAACTGGAATTGGGTCTTCTTGTAGCTACTGCAATAAACTTATGGTTGCCAGGGGAGGTAGCTGGGGTGAACGCGTGGAGACCCGGTGGTGTGACTCTCTGAATCGTCACTGACTCAGTGGATACCAGTTTTTTTTTAGGCAAAATTGCTCTATAAACACTTATCCACTTGTCTTCACTTCTCCTGTGGAAATACAGTGTCCAGTCATCAACCCAACACGGCCAACCACCATGTTCAACAACCTTGACTCTACGAGTCCCATCCCGAGTAAGAAAAACATAAATATCAGAACTCAGTTCTTCCACTTCCCCACTCCACCCTTCACTCCCATACGAAGCCACAGCAGTCCAAATCCCAGATGGAGACACGGCGGGGCTAAAATCTGCGATTCCATAAGGAGTGAGTCGTCGAGTCAACCCCGTTCCCAAATGAGTCGAGTACACAGCAGCCCAACTCGTTCTGGGTTCGCCCGGGTCCTCATGAGTTGACACGTAAATCAAATTCTCCCCACTCAAACTGGGCCTATCTTTCATCGAAATCCGATTCTTGCTTTCTTCTAAACCCAACAAAGAAGCCTGAACTCGGACAGGAATTTCAAGAGCCGATCTTGATCTGGTGCTTCGTGGCCCACCGTCATAAAGTGCGTCATAGTAAATATCTGGCATACCGTTTCGCTCCGTCACGTAGATGAGCTGGAGCAGCGGTGGCGGAGCTTGTGAACCCGGGGGTTGAAGGAGGTTGCGTTCATGCAGGAGCGAGAGGATGGAGGACGACGGGGACGACGGAAAGTGGCCATTGAAATTAACGGATTCACCGTCGGTAATCTGAAGTTCATTTGAAGCGTTAGGTGGGTCGGAAGTTGGAAGAGTGAATATGTCCCAAGCATATTTCGAGCGGCCATATGTACTAAAAACTATGCTACGGCTGCTTGGAGCTTCATGCTCGGCCACCGTACACAGCCAGGCGAGGAAGAAATAGAGAAAGAAGCTGTGAAGTGCTTCGCTTTTCATGATACTGCTTCACTGACACTGGTTTCTGGGTGGAACTGGATTACGTTCATCTTGGAATTTGGACTAGATTTTCGAGGGATTTATTTAAGGCGATGTGTCTTTGTTGAGGATGTAAGGGATGACGTGTTCGGAAGGTTGGTGGATCCCACTGCTTTATATTGTGTAACGTGGGAGTAAGATAAGAATGAAGCGTTAAATTAATTATTACTTATTATTTTCATTACGTAGTTTTTGTCAAGGGGCACTCGGGCAGATGTGATTTTTTCCACAACAGAAAGTTCAGTTTTTTCTTAATTTTTTAATTTTTTTGTCTAACTTCTCCCACAACTCATTTAAACAAATTGACAAAATTCGATCATAATCAAATAATTTAATAAAATAAATTAATAAATATAAATAACAATTGAATAATTATTTTATTAATTATAAGTCAAGTTTTTTTATTTTATAAATAAAATTAAAATAATTATACATATCTTTTAAAAATATTAAAAAAAAATAAAATAAAATAAAATATATATAATCATTTTAATCTCATATGTAGAATCAAAAAACTCTACTAATAATATATAAGATAATTATCCATAACAATTTATATATATATTAACAACAAATTAAATAAATCTTACATTTTGTGATATTCAAATATAAAACTTCAAAGCTTTAAAACTTCCTCTTATCATTAAATCAAAAATTTATTGACTTTTTATCTTTAAATCTATAATCATGAATAACTGCACCAATATCTTATTTAGGGTCTATTTAGATGTTTATTTAAGTAAATGGGAAGATTAATAAAGATAAGAGAAAAAATAATGATTATAAAATTAATTATAATAATGATAAAATTGAATATGTGAGATTCAAATCAGTAATAAATACGTGTTTCAACATATGCACAACATGATGTTGAATTGAAGTACGAAGAAAAAGTAACCAAAAACATTAAAATTTATTAAATAAAAAATATCTGATATTTATAAAATAATTAAATAAATAAAATTTTATATTAATATAATATAATTTATAACAAAATAAAAAATATTAAAATTATATATCAAATAATTATTAAATATTTGAAATTTTATTATTTATATTTTAATATTATTTAACACTTAAAATTTTTATTTATTATATAATGACATATTTTTTATTAAGACAATATATTTAATATTTTAAATAATAAAAAATATTTAATCATTATATATCATAAATATAAGATAGTAATTTATTTTTACATTTATATTAATAATTTAAATTCAATTCAAAGAAAAAAGAAGATCAAAACATAGTGATAAACAATATAATGTCTGATATCTAGGATCAATAATACAGATAGATGGAAAAATTGATGATGATATGACCCATAAAATCTAAGCTGATCGGAGTAAATAGAAAAGTGATATAAGTGTGTTGTGACATAAATGAATTCTTATATTGAAAAACAAATTTTACAAGACAATTATTAGACCAACAAAAGATTAGTGTAGTAGAAATGCAAATGTTGTTGTTGTGACCAAACAGAATTCTTATGTGTTGCTGACGTCCTTACTTCGATCTTCGTGTTATATGTTATCAGAGGCTCTGTAAGAAAGGGAATGATCGGAGAGACGCAGGAGTTATTCATTGTGTAAGCACTCTGATACTTAAGTTAAAAAGGAATTTGACAGAGTTTCTGTAGAGAAAATAAAAACTTAGGTTTTTGAGTCATACATGACCTCTATTTATAGGGATTTATTCTGTCAGTAATTACGTATGTATCATTGGACTAAATGTCATTTTTTGTCTTATTTATGTCTCCTGTTATACTGTTTCCAAGGTGGTAGATCCTATCTCCCACAGATTTTCTTCGTGCGCCACGTGGCGCACTTTATTATTATTATTATTATTTATTTTATTATTTCTTTTATCATGCACAACAGTTGCGATAGAAATGCAAATATACAAAAAAAGATAGAATTAGAAATGAACGTATTTATAAGAAGGTTAGAATAATACATATCGAAAACAAGATGTGTGAAAGTTGTTTACATTGATTTGAGCACATATGATATAAATATATAGATACTCCAGTTAAGAGAGTGAATGATTTGAATAACAAAAAATATCAAGACTAGAGGAAGACCAAAAAAATTTGAAAAGAAGTTATTCAAAAAGATATGATGATACTAGAGTTGAATGAATATATTATTTTAGATAGGAATATGTGAAGAAGAAAAATTCATGTTAACGACTTAATGTAAATTAATATGTTGATTAATATAATTTATTCCAATTTATTGGGATAAAGATTGATGATTAATAATTTATTATATTTTGCATCGTTAAAAAATCCAAATAAATAAATAACTTTCAAAATAAAAATAATAGTAATAATAATCATAAAACTAAAATAAATAAAAAAGAAAAATAATGAACGAAAGAAAGAAAGTTCGCTTGGCGAGAGTTTGGATCTTTGGTCCGATGAGATTTGGAAGAAAAAAAAAATTAAAAAAATAAAATTACTCTTCCATCATTATTTTTCAAAAGTACGGTGAACACCTTAGCTCAAGCTCAATAGGGAAGAATATACATTTAATATTGGATTTTATTTTGAGGGTGTCACAAATTTGAATCTAAACAGAATATAGAAAAGAATTCCTTACCACTTGCTAATGGGCCCAAAAAAATGTAACACAACCTCAATTGCTAGAGACATTATCCATGTTAATACTCTCTAATAGTAAGGAAAAAAAATTCTTTCCTCTCATTGTTTTATTATTTATTTTAAATATCTCAAAATTATGTTTTTTTTTTCTTTTTCTGACTGCTGAATCTCTTACCTTTTTTTATATTCTAAAATTATTTTTCATGATTTTTTTTTTTTGTATTTGTTGACATTAAAACAATGGAACATCAAGTCTATAAAAAATAATAAAATTTAACATTACATATAGTATATACCAAAATCGATTTTTTTTTAATTTCATAAAATTTAATTTGAGACTAATAATTTGAGATGGAGAAAGAAATACACTAACACTTCTATTTTAAAATAAATGTGTTCTTTTTTTTTATTTGATATGAATATAGTAGAACTTCTATTTTAAAATGTGTGTAATTTTATAATGCAAGAAAGTATGAAAAAAGGAATAGAGAGAAAGCTTGTATTTCATTTCATATTATCCTCAGTACAATTCATTCCTTTTGTATGAGCACAGGAAGGTCTTATTGGACTGTTAACAATTATTAAAATAATAAAAGAAATATAAATAAGGAAATAGTTGACACAATACACATGATCGCATGGAATAACTCATGATTAGCCTCCTAGTCTGTCAGGGGCATTATACGGCTCCTTTGTCTTCGGTCACGAGCTCAGCTTCCAACTTCAACTTTCTTGTGGTTATATCCACCTGCCCTCTCGCTTGTTTCCAGCCATCAGCTCAGTCCTTATCTCCTCGTAGCCACTAGTTCTCTTGTTTTTAGCATTTCTCTTTGTTGCTTCCATGACACTTTTTTTTTTACTATTCATACCCTGTATCGTGTGCATTATAATGTATATTTTTTTCCTCTTAAGATACCTTTGGGCACTTCTCCTTCTAGTTATTGATAAAATGATTAAATCTATATTTAAAATTTTTAAAACAATCCATAGTTCCATACAAATAAAAAAGCAATTCATAATATATATATATATATATATATATATATATACTAATTTGTATCTTGTGCATTGTACGAGTTAATTATATTTTTATTTTAAATTATTTATTTATGGATAAGTCCATGATTCAATATATATATTCATAATTTATTTTTTTATCTTAAATATGTTTATATACACATTAATTAGTCTCTTTTTAAGATTTATCCAAATTTTCAAAATATATAATTTATAAATCCTAACATGGCATAAAAAAATTCAACTTTTTATAAAAATGAATTAGGAGTTTGAGTGTTGTGAAAATAATTTATATATACTTGATAAATTTTTTATATATATAAAACAATAAACAATACCCTGAATCTTAAATCTTGAACCCTTTTAAATATATTAATTATTTATTAATGGATTGTTATAATCTCTAATATTTTTGTTGATTATTTTTAATTGTATCACTAATAATATTTATAATAAAAAAATAATTTCACATTTAAAAAAACTTGTCACACATAAGTTATATTCATTTATTTGCATTAAATACAAATATACATTTTATATGAATGCACATTAAAAAAATATTACTTTTAATATTTCTTTTATACTGTTCTATTGACATAATTTAATTAATTCTATTTTAAAAATTCAATTCAAGGTATTGTCAATAAAAGAAAATTAGATCAATGCTCTAATTTACATCAACAATAGAAAAGAAACATAGCAAAACTTAATTTTTTTCAAATGTGAAGTTATTTTTTTATTATAGATATTATTAATGGTACAATTAAAATAATCAACAAAAATTCCCTACTATTTATAATAATATTAGTAGCATAATTTGACCAGTTATAATCCTTTTTAAGTACAAACTTATTTCTCCATTTCCATACATAATAACTGAAAGTGTAATAAAGTATGCCAAAGAATCAACTCATTGATCAAAATATTATCTTGAATCTCTTGATAAATTGAACCCCATTCAGTCCTTAAAGGAAAATAAATTACATTGATAAGTGTCATGCAGCCATAACTTTAGATGTATCTCTAGCTTTCTTTCAATCTTAACGTTTATTTGGTTTAGTTGGAACTTTTATAAAAAGTGTTGTTTAAGTAATTTTTTTTAAAAGTGCGGTTAAAATAAGTTAAATTAGCATTTAGTAAACTTAATATAAAAGTACTGCAAAATGTTGAAAATTATTTAATAAAATTTTTGTATATTTTTAATAAATGTAAAAATAAAAATAATAAGCATTATTAAATTAAATTACAAGTTTTTAAGTGAAACAAAATAAATAAAATAAAAATACTTTGCTAATTGAAATTAAAAATTCTGTAAATATAAAATTACACAAAATAAATAAATTAATGTAAAATAATAAAATCCTTCTTATAATTATTTGAATTATTGAAGAGTAAAGTGAAAATACAAAAATTTTCACTAAATACATATTATTAAAATTAGTAATTCTTAAAAAAACTTTAATTTCTAATTTTATCAAAAAGTTAAAATATGCTTCCCGCATAAACTAAAAGTTTTAAAATTTTGAGTAAATAAGTCTTTCAAAAGTTAGGTCAAACATACACTAAAAAAATGACAAAAGCGTTTTCTCTTGAGCATCTTATATTTAACATCCCCTTATTATAGGAACCTCCTTGCTTTGAAGTGATAATGTTTCCCCCTTACTTCAAGACTGCAGTATCTCTATCATGATGAGAAATTAAAATCCAACATGACAATCAAAATGCTATATAAAATTAAAATAAGACATTACATAAAAGATTTATCAAGAATAAAAGGCAAGATTTTTTAACATATTCGGGTATAAAAAATGTCAAAGGATTGAAGAAAAGAAATTGGTTTGCATGACCATTTATATTCCTTTTGAAGAAAACCAGAAACCCAACAGTTTTGGTGTATATATATAAATACATGTATTATATAAGTTAGTTGAGGTGAATATTTAATAATATGATAGCTGTTACATATTTAATTCAACCTACTTATGTGTCATTCAAATAGAATGTACATATCAATGCCATGCTATATAATATATGATATATGATTTGTGATTATCAGAGAATGAATTTTATTATCACAACTGTTGTGGATCCGTCCCACAGACGGCGTCATATGGACGTTAACCCACTCAACCGTATTGTCTGTTTTGGGTCTGGCCCGTTGGCAGCCTGCGTTCGCAGGGCCCGAACCAATGGCAGCCCTCACGGTTTTTCTTTCGCGTCCTCAGGGGATCGAACTCAGGACATGGTCCTTGAGAAATCACCCTTGGTACCATTGAGGGCTGCCATTGGTTCGGGCCCTGCGAACGCAGGCTGCCAACGGGCCAGACCCAAAGCGGACAATACGGTTGAGTGGGTTAACGTCCATATGGCGCCGTCTGTGGGACGGATCCACAACAAAAACGCGCGTTTTTTTGTGACGTCTAGCCCAGCTGGTAGAGCCACTCAACCGTATTGTCCGCTTTGGGTCTGGCCCGTTGGCAGCCTGCGTCGAGCTCAATGGTACCAGGGGTGATTTCTCAAGGACCATGTCCTGAGTTCGATCCCCTGGAGACGCGAAAGAAAACCGTGAGGGCTGCCCTTGGTTCGGGCCCTGCGAACGCAGGCTGCCAACGGGCCAGACCCAAAACGGATAATACGGTTGAGTGGGTTAACGTCCATATGGCGCCGTCTGTGGGACGGATCCACAACAACAACTAAAAGAGAAGAGAAGAATTTCCTTTTTTATATTATCCACCTTACACATCTAGGACACAGTTGCGAGTATCTTAAGAATCAATATTTAAATGTGATTAATTTAAGGGTTTATATTAATTCTGCTATAACAGATTTCTTGTGGGAACAAAAGGAAGGAGAAGGGCGAATTATTGGAAAAATCAAGTATGATTATGGAAAAAAGAATCTGGGGTATAGGATTTAAAGATCTTGTAATTTTCAATGGTGCTTTATTAGCAAAGAAAGTTGGAGAATGATAACAAAACAAGATGCATTATGGGTTCGTATAAATATATTACCCTGGAGATTTTTTGAATGGAAGGAAAGGTGGAAGGAATAATCCATGTAAGCATATCTTTTTTTTTTTAACCAATGAAAATGGTTGAAAAAATAAATCAATAAAACGATAGGACAAATAAATATTTAAAAAGATATGGAATGAAAATTTAATTCAATGTAAAATATATAAACTTAAATACCGAGTTTTAATTTTTTTGATAAAAGATTTATCAAATATGACATGTATTCATATGAAATAAGTATGTCTTTTTCTTTAAAAAAAGCATCCAAATAAAAAATTTATATACAAATTAATTATTTCTATAAATATATTTTAAAATATTGGAAAAAGATAATTATTTTTTATTGTAAGATATTACACCTTTTAAACATTTAATTTATGTACATAAGATATCTTACTTGTAACAAAAAAACTTTTGATTTTATATATTTATATAAGATTGCAGAAAATTATTTAAAGAAAATCCAAATAGCATTAAGATCTTCAAAGTTGAGAATGAAAATATATCACGTATCTAATTTTAAAATTTCTAATAAATTATTTAAAATTTCATCAGTTAAAATATTAGTATAATTTTAATAAATTTTAATAATTTATCTAAAATCTAATAAAAAAATTAAAATATAATATAATATAATCCATTAAAAAAATTAATTATTTAATACATTTAAAAAATTTAAAATAATTAAGCATAATTTATAAAAAGAAAAGTGTATAAATAGTATGAATTTTAATTATATATATTTAAATAAAATCAATCCATTATATTATATTACGCAAGTATTCTAATAGAAAAATAAGTGTTGAATAATACTCAACAGTACCACACTTGCTTCTATGTAATACTACGACTGTCAAACACAAAAAACCTTTATCTGAAAATGCCAAATTTGATGACGTGGCAGTAAAAAAAAAAAAAAACCATAGAGGTTGTATAGACTAGGGGTGTAAACGATACAGTGGTGCTCGTAAGCTATTCGGGTTTGACTCGAGCAAAACTCGAATTCGGCTCGATTTTAGTCGAGTCGAGCTCGAGCTCGAGCTACTCGAGCTATCGAGCGAGCCGAATTCGAGCATTTAAATACCCTACTCGAGTAGCTCGCGAGCCTAATCGAGCATCGAGTTTTTATATATTTTAATAATATAACAATATTTATATAATGATTCGAGCCTAATCGAGCCTAATCGAGCCTAATCGAGTTCGAACAAAATATTGAACTTATATAATCGAGCCTAATCGAGCCTAATCGAGTAGCTCGAATTCGATCTCAAGCCGAGTTCGAGCTTAAAAAATAAGACTCGATCGAGCTCGAGCCGAGTATCGAACATCGAGTTTCGAGTCGAGCTCGAACTCGAACACCTCACTGTATCGACTCGACTCGACTCGATTACACCCCTAGTATAGACGAGAAAAAACTGCCTTTGACCAGCACCCTTCCACTGTCTCCCAACATTGAATCTTACTCTCCAAGCAAAGTCTTCTATTTATTATATTCTGTAAACCTCATTCCGACACTCTTTTCTTTCTCTTCTTTCCGACTCCTGGAACTACAATTTCAAGTTCCTAGGAAGCTTCAACAGAGTTTCCTTCTCTGTCTTTTGCAATTCTGGGTCGATGAGTTTCTCGAGACCATGTGCTCTGTACAAGACTCTTATAACTTTACCTTCACTAAGATGGATGCCTTGCCAGAGCTGGGGTTTCCTTAGATGGCCAGGTCGTGATGGGTTCTTCAGATTCTTGGTGGCGGCTCTTTTGTGGTCCACGTTTTCTGAGATTCGTTCCATTCCTTCTTCTTCTATGTATCCTACTCTTCGTGTTGGTGATCGAATCATTATTGAAAAGGTAATCATCTTTCTTTTTTTTTTTTTTTCCCATTTCTGTCTTGCTTCAGATTGAATTCTGCGGATGATCGTACATTTTGCTTAATTATGCTAGAATTGTGTTTTCTAACTTGGCAAAGCAACCTTACTAATTTGCAAAGTACATTTTATGTCTAGAATGTGATCATATTTGTTTCCTTCGCAGTTCAATGTCTTTCTTACTAGAGATTTTTGGTAATGGTTTGTCCAAAATAGATGTGCTTCGTGACCATTTTCTCAGGAAAAGCACTAATGAGTTAAGCTATGTAGTTGTTCCCTAATCCTAGGAGAGCATACCGAGCAGTTTTTAATAAATGACATGTTAGATTCATCTTCATCTTTGATCACAGCCTAATATTAGTTAGTGCTTTAATAAGATAAAAAGACCCTCGATATTTCCTAGTTTTCCCAAGCCTGTTTGGTAATATAATCCCTTCATTCAGTTGTTAACATGTCACGGGATACATTTTTTGAGTTTAGATTTCCTTCTATTCCAGCTAAATTGCAGTTTCTAAGGTTTCTCTTAAACCAAGTTTCTAGTTTTGCTTATTCTTTGCTTCTTCAAGCTGCTAATTAGAAAAAATTATAGTCTTTTCTGATGTTCTTTTTTATTGAACTTAATAGCTGTTTTAGATTTCCATGCATAATTTCTTGAAAGTGTTTAGAAAACTGACTGAATTCAGAACTTGATCGCAAGCCCGCAGGCCTAAATTGCAAGAAAGAAGTAGAAAATAAGAATTAAAATTAGTGAAATCTTAGTTTAATTTGATCCGATTATGAAATAAACAAAGAACTTCCCAATTTTAGCTTGTTGAGAAATTATACAAATACCTATATTTTTCAAGCAATACATTTAAGATGGTGAGGTATTATGTTCTGTTAAGACATAGAAGCAAATGAGCCCTCATGGAAATCCTACTGAAAACCAGAGTATGACTGGAGCACATCCCTTAGAATTGATTCAATTGAAGAACTGGGACATCTTAATGCATCCTGTGCTCACCCTCCTTCCACTCTCCCTCAGTTTTCTTCGTTGTCCATAAATGACAAAAAAGTTTTGTTATAGGTGCTTATGCAGACATTTAGCATTTTATAAAATCTTCTTAGTAACCATTTATTACTAGCTTGTTCTTTTTTTTTTTTTTCCCCAAATCACTAGATTATTAAAACTCTCCAAAACAGATAGCAATTTTCTTGTGTTAAACTGTTAATTATTAATAAGGGAGTCTATGAATCATTAATCTGTCTGCTATTATTACAACTGCATAGGAAATTCTTGTTTGTTTAAGGGTATATTTTGAATAGTAATTTTCAATAGTCAGGGCACTTCTCTCTTCACATTTTAGAGTTTGTGAATCACCAGGATTTTGATTCCATTAACATAGTCATGTCATATTTCTATCTTACTTTAGTTAGAGGCGGGCCAGGGATTTCTATATGACCCTACTCTAAAGTTTACTCTTTACTGTTCAATACTATAATTGATAGGGTAGTCATTGTCAGAAGACTTCACATAGATATTAACATTGTAGATAGGAGATCCTTGGAACCAGTAAGTTTGCTCAATGGTTCATCTTATTTTCTGTTTTTATGAAAGTTAGAAAATCATTAGGATAGTGAGAAGGATTCCTCTGACATTCTATAGTCCAGAAAGCTTACTTTAGTACAAATACTATTGGGAGGAAATGGTTAGATTCTTAATTGACTTTAGAGGGAAATGAAAAAAATCTCAAAATGTCCTTTTTTAATAAAAAAACAAACCCTGTTATTTTTCTTAATATATTTTTCTCCAACTTAATGCAAATAGATTACTATAATACTCTTTGTGTTTCTTATGGAATTTTTGTTCAGTAACAGTATTTGTCATTATTGTGATTGACTTAGAATGCCATGATTTGCGCTACTATTATGTTTGTTTACTCTCATTTTCACTGTTGCATTGCAACTTGTCCAGGCCTCATACTTCTTCAGAAGTCCTACTATAAATGATATTGTAACATTCCGAGCTCCGCAGGTTTGTTGATTTGGTATAGAATTGCCTAATCACTTGCATCCTATATAAAATCTTATACAGAAGCATTCTTTTCTCCTTGTTGTTCTACAGGAATTTGGATTTGGGAAGGATGCTGTTTTGATTAAGAGAATTGTTGCAAAAGCTGGAGATTTTGTTCAGGTATTATTGATTCTGTTACCATTTTTCCCGTTAATATGGGTTACGTGTAAATATGGTTATGGAAAACTGAAAGGTCCGTGGAGGCCGTACTCAAACTAACTCTAGTTTTAGTTCTTCATCTTTCCAATAGTTACTGTCATTTATACTGATTTTTCATAGTTTAGTTAATTTTGAATGCGAGAGTGATTTTAAAATTCAATAATTTTTTATTTTATCCCTTTAGAGAAAGTTGCAGAAGCTCCTTAATTCAATATCCTTATTGATCAGCACCTAATATCTGCAACGCAATATCTTAATTCAAAGTTCAAACTGCTAAAGAAAATCAACTTGAAACAATTAAATGCTGGCTCTTCTTCTTCACCCTCTAACATGTTTTTGCTTTAATAATATGCAGGTTCATCACGGCTTACTCTATGTCAATGGAGTTGCACAAAATGAAAATTTCATAGCTGAACAACCATCATACACATCAGACTTAACAGTGAGTCCCATTTGTTATCTCTCCACGTAATTCTTGAGTTTTCCTGCATTTGATGGGCCAAAATAATGTTTTCTTTAAACAAACATTAGGGGCTAGTAACCACCATGGTAAATTATTCAGCCATTACCTGGTAAGGTTCCTTTAGTATTATCACTAGACGAGGTACAATAAATCTGAGCATGAGAAGCCTGGTGGACTCCATAATGTTGATATATGTGCCTTCATTTGAACCACTTTGGAGTTGGGTTTATCATAGGTTTTTGGATGGTACACGTTTTGCTTGGTCCCCTCTTTCTTATTTTTGTATCCATAGATGCTTGACGCTGATTTTATTATATTCCTTGGATCTGCAGTATGTGCCTAAAGGTCATGTTTTTGTGTTGGGGGACAACCGAAATAACAGCTACGACTCCCATAGTTGGTACATTGGCTACATTCTCCTTTTCTTCAAATTTTCTGTGTTCTACTCTATTTTCTCTTTTTCTCTATCTCTTTAAAGGTAATATGATTCTTGATATAATTTAAAACATACTGCTTCACCCTTGAGAGATTCTTTGGGGGACATAATTCCTCAGGAAAAGAGAAAATTAACTTTGTAATGTCCAATTTAAAGAATAATGTTCCAAGAGATTATCTTCCTGAATGTTGATATGGCTAAAACTCTGTTTTCCTCTTACTTGTACTCATAATTTGAAATGTGATTTATGAAGTAAATGCAATTTTGGTATTTTATTTTAACATATGTCATCAATGTTGATTGATAACCAGGGGCCCTCTGCCTGTGGAAAACATTGCTGGAAGATATTTGATTTGCTGTTATAGACCTTCCAACCATTGACTTTTTGGTGATTCAGGATGAAATAGCCTTGGCAAATCTCAATAAATGTAGATGGAGTTGTACTGCTGTTATTGACTCACCAATTTGGCACAGATTTGCGTTCGAGGTTGTTTTTATCCTTGTGTAAATTTAATCCTGGACAGCTGTTTCATGATTGTAAATGGTTAAGACAGTCAAATATTGTGTTTGTCTTGAACTTCTTGTCAGATGGATCAAGCCCGGTTAGGACTGGCAAAAGGAGGTTCCCAGTTACTATTTAAAGTCCACCCCTCCCAAAATGGCAGGGGAAAATGGTGATCTTCCCATTTTTTGCTCTTCCAACTTTAGTTTGATTCAGGCTTAGTTTGAATTAGTGGTGTGATTGGTTCTAATAAAATTAAAAAAAGAGAAGTGATTATTAAGGATATATATTTTTTAATAAAATAATAAAAAAATAGAATTTAAAAAGTAATTTTACCTTTTAATTTTTTTTGCCTTTTATGTACTGTACACCGCTCATTTTACTGCACCAGCAGTAATCGCCCAACCAAACGGGCTATTAGAATAATGCCTGCTTCAAACCTTGTACCGATCTATTCGGACCTATAATTCCCAACGCAGTCATCCAACTATTTACATGCACATTAAATTAATACTTCATGAGTGAAATTTTAGAATGAATGATCTTAGAAAAATGGTGGCTACACTGAAGATTATTGATAAAAAAAAAAAAAAAGTCTGCAGAAGGATCTGCATTTTCTACAAGTTGTACAAGAAAAAGTGGTGGGCTGCTGGATGCGGATAAAATGGTTGGCGTGGTGTGCATGCTTGATAAGAAGATAACCTACTGGGGGGTATTTAAGTGTTCCAATTTCTGGCAACCTGTAGTGCTTTTAAGTGATGTCATCTCTCAGTCAATAAATAAAAGCTTGCTGCAGCTCTCTTGGGAGGTAAGGGTGCAGTCATGTTGGACCTTGGTGGGTCAGGAAAATGGAAAATCCTACCATATCTTCCATCATCAATGTTCTTTTCACAACTTCCTAGTCAAATCTGGCAGGCCAAATAAAACTAATGGTACAAGCTTATCATTGATCTTCTAATAAAGAAAAAAAAAATTAGTAGGCCATATTGTTTGTTTTTTTCCCCCAACATGAACATAAATATCCTTTTTCAGTGAAAACTGAACATTTTGTTCTTAATGATATGCGTCAGATAGTGATTAAAAAGATATTAAAGGAAAAAGGTGTCGCAGGATTTAGTGTCTACAATGATCAATTATGTCAATAATTTTTTATTAAGTGATTAAATAAAAATTATAATATATTATAAAATTTTATTTTAAATCTGAACAATTTTAACTCCATCTTTTGTTACCGAGGGGAAAAAAAAAGCAAACTTTTCAAGATCTTAGTTTGAAACCTTGGCTTTGATATAATACTAACAGATAGTCAATATGATCAAAATTTTCAAAAATGTAAACGTGGGGAAAAATCCAATTTCTTTAGATTTATATCTAAGTTTGTTCTAGACGTATATTATATGATCTTTCTTTTGTAAGATGAACATAAATATTAACAGCAAATTAAACATTCAGGGATCTTTATTTGATTCTATAAGAAATATGATCTATGTTGTTTTAATCCATAATTTAAATTTATCATTTTTTATATAATAAAAATTAGTGATCTATCAAAAATATAATCATTTGAATCAATATTAAAAAACAATTCAAATTTGTCATTTTAGGCTAGGTTTGGCACACCAGCTAGCATCAGTGCCGTGTAACTGGTGTGCTATGGTACACGAAAAGATAAAAATTTTTATGAAGTGAATTACCGTTTTTACATTTTTTTTTAATTTTTTTAATTATTTTATTAAAAAATATATATATTTAATAATTATTTTATTCTTTTCAATCTCATCAAATCAATTTTACCACCTATTCAAATTAATCCCGTTAAACAATATTTTAAAATAAAATTTTCTAAAAAAAAAAAAAAGGTGTTGATGGGTATTTATTTCTTCGTACTAAGGTGGCATCCACTTGCAATTTTCACTGGAAAAATAATTTTGTACACTTGTAATCATATGAGAAATTAAATTAGATCATAAGAACAAAAAAGTTTACCTTTTAAACCCAAACTTTATCGTACTACTTCGAAAATATTAATTTCTTAACATATAAATTCTATAAGGAAATGTTGAAGATATAATGAAAATCAAATATTATGAAGAGAATATTTGGAAAATCCTAGGAAAATGGAATTCATGAACGATTAAAGAAGATTAAATGTTATGTATAAAATATAGTTTGTATCAACTTGTTTTAATATATACTTATTCCATAATTATCCTAATTCTCCATGTGAATCATAAATGCAATATCTCTTCTCGAAAATCATCATTTGATTCTTGAAGAAGGTTTGAAGAAATACTCATCCTAAGGAAGCTTAAACTTTTTACGATAAGGATTATGATTTAATTCTTGATTCTTTGAAGAGAACAGAAAACATTTTCTTAACGTTGTTTTAACAACATTCTTTCCTTCTAACAATCGAACCAAATGAAATTAGATCGAACATGCAATAACTTGATTTTCTGCAAAGAAAAAGAAAATCATTTTGCAAATTTATATTCAATAAGAAATCATATGAACGGAGAATAGAGAAGCAGAATATTTTCTGAAATCTGGCAAATTACTTTGGGCCATCAAATGCAGCATCAATCCAATTCGTCCCATAGCTTGCATTTAGTTTATTCCATTTCTTGCCTCGCTAGCTGCTACATGTTGATATGGCTGAGGGTTCAGGAATCACTCCCTACTGGATTCAACAATATAAACATGGTCGGAGAAATCTGATTTTTATTCTTCCTGCTCTCATTCCCATTCCCTTAGTTAATTTTCCAATCTTACCAATGAAGCATCATAGATTTGAAATTCCTAGTACTCTTCATGATTTTTTTTTTAGTATAAAGAAAAAATAAAAAAAAAAAGTTGAGAGTGTGGGATAAACATCATTCAAATCATGCCACTTGAAGAATAGATTCAGCCTTGCAATATGAAATCAAGTTATATTAGCTTGTGTCCTGTGTGATATATGGATTAATTTTATTTGTTAGATATAATTTATGTAATGTGTAATAAAAAAAATTTATGTATGTAATAATAAGTGAAATAAATATACTTTGTTTATGTTATATTATTTTAAATTTTATTGATGAATTATTTTTAGTGAATTATTTAAAAATCTTTTATTTGATTTTTTTTTTAAAAATCATCCTTCAAAATTTTAATTGATTTAATAATGAAGGATTATTTTTAAATTTCTGGATCTTTTAAAAAGTTTATTATTCAAAAAGCTAGCAAAATGATTATTTATAAAAACTATTTTTAAAAAAATGGAAAAAAGATTATTTTTGTAAAAAATATTTTAATAAATGATTATTTTTATAAAAATGAAAGTGCATTTGATTAAAAAAAATTATTCCAAGAAAAGTTGGCAAATGAAAGGAAATACTGGCATATAAAATAAATTATTCTATGAATTATCATTCAATACATTGGTAGTTAAATTTTTTTTATATTTTTTAAATTTATTTAAAATATATATTTTTTTAAATATTAAGTTAATTATTAAAAGTGCAAATGTAACACATGTCATTCAAAAACTTTATCAAATTACCAGTATCCTATAATATAATGTATAATGATTAACTCTTGTTTTGCAAGTAAAATTAAATATTAGTTATTGTTCGTAATATTTTATACATTTTAATATAAATTTTAATTTTTTAAATTAAAAAATGTATACATTAATTTGTGCGCACTGCGCCCGTACTTAGACCAATTATGAATTAACCCAGCTGAAACACGAGCCATGTGAGACAGGACGCCATGACTCCCATGTCAATTCTCAAGTGACCGAAACCAACATGCACTCAACCCGTGAAGTCTCCTCCATGGTCCGCCATCACACTCCCACACTTCCACTCGAGTCTGAACCGAAGCCAACCCAAGCTACGCCGATTCCTCCACGGCTGGTTCCTCGTCAACGCACACAACTGGGAAAGAGCCTCAGCACTCAGGGCTGCTATTGTTAAATAGTCAACGACACAAACCGAGCTATATATCTTCTCGAATTTATACATTTGCTTTAAAGTATTCAACAGGAGTGGGCAGCCATAGCCAATGGCAACGACTTTTGGCTGGGGCTCTGCGCAAGTTGCTCTCATTGCCATCATTTATCAAAAACAAAAAATAATTTACGAAAGAAAAGAACCATTAATGGAGGAAAAGAGGGCTAAAAAACAAGTTGACTGCAGGCATAGTTGACCCGCTTATCAACAAAATTATTACCCTTTTATTGGTCTTCGCATGGGACCTCCATTTGCAGCATGATGGTTGACTGTCTTTTTACCATCCATGGAGGGCATTTGCAATAGGCAAGCTCTCATTGGTTGCCCCCATCATGAAATTTAGTTATATTCATGTTTTCATATTTTTCTTATATCCTTTTTGAGTTCAAATTCTTTTTGCCCCTTGTATCCTACACTGAGGTGTTTTATAATTAATGTCCATAATCTTTATGACAAAAAGATATTTTTTTTGCAATCTTGAGATTTCTCCTTGTATAGGATCTCTTAGGCTTTTGCTTGTCTAAAAGAACATCCAAATCTCATATTTTTGGTAGATTTTTTTCTTTTAACTAATTTATGTTGATTTTTTTTTCATGATAATCGATTTAATTATTTGGTTAGTTATAGATTTTCTTTTTCTTAATATATTAATTAATTATATCATACGTAATGACGTTTATTTGATTTTGTTTATATAAAAAAATATCTTATAAAACATATGAATTATTAAAAAAATATAATTTTTATAGTTATATTAACATCTTCATATAGCGAGATAATGTAGACACTATATTTATTTGATATTGTGATAGTAATTGAATTATTGGACCTCGTTTTCGTTTTTGAATTTGTAAATCTTTTAATAACTAAAATTGAACATAAAGGTTTATTTTATATATAGATATTTGAATTTGTCTTATGATTTTTTTTTTTTGCTAAATCAAAATTTCATTTTATTAAGAAGATTTGAGCTGAAAATAGTTCATTCTACAAATTACGGAAACAAAATTGTCAACCTACACAAATTGCCTGACTAAAATTAAAACATCATCAAGAAGCCATGAACATCTCAGATTTATCCACCCTTATTTTTGCTAAAATATCATCCATTCCATTTGATCCCTTGTGAGTATTAACTAGCCAAACCTCTTCCATGTCCTTCATAGCAAAATATTTTTTCATGAAAATCTCTCATAGTCTCCAAGTACGCTTCTCCACTTCTTCCACATTCTGACAACAATCTTCGAGTTTGACTCAATAATCAAGCCCATTCTGCCCTTCCAATCTATCTTTAGAAACAACTCCAAATTAAGCATATCTAATGGCAAATAACTTAGCAACATTGGAGTCATGAATACCCACAGATCTAGATAACATGTCAATAATAAATCCCTGTTCATTCCTCAACACTCTACTACATCCAACAAACCCAAATTTTCCTCTTGCAAAGCCATCCACGTTAAATTTTAGAAACCCAGTAAGCAGAGGAGACCACTCCCTAAATGGTCTACTATTTTTTTCCACGATGGAAGATAAACATTCAACAAGATTGAACCACCATACATTATCTGCAATATTTATCTCATCCTTCACTGTCTTAACCCAAATTAAAGATCTCTTCTTCACCACAAATAAAATTTCATCAGCTGTAATGAAGTATGAGCTAGCTGAAGCTACTGCTGTGAAGATAATACAAACGTTGTTGCCATGGAGTTGGAGAAGCTACATTGTACATTGATGATCACAACCACATTGGATGCATTTTCTCAGCTATTGCAACTAACTCCTTGAAATGTGTATAATTAGTTAGCTAAAGATTAGCTAGAAGGGTTAATTATATTACACTAATTATCTGATTAGTGAACTATATATGAGCATTAGTTTGTAGAGAATTCAGTAATGAGAGAAACAGAGAAATTCTTTCTTTTCTCACAAATTTGTTATGCTATCAGAGCTGCCATTTTGCTCTCGATTTTCTCTTGATTCTCTCAATTTTCTTATATTTTCTCACCAAGCAAATAAGATTTTCTTATCTTTCATTCTCTTCATGATGAGCACTCACACAACCATATCAGAAAAAACTCAAACAATACGACCAGAAGAAACTCTTTCTAGTCATATTTTCTTCATGCAAAAGAAAATCCAGCCTTAGTTTTGTTACCATTCCTCTTATAGGCTCTAACTATCAATCATGGTACAAATCAATGAAGATGGCTCTTACGTCAAAGAACAAATTACAGTTTGTCTATGGATCGATTAAGATACCTTATAAAATTGATCCTTTGTTTGGCGCCTTGGAAAGGTGCAATACTATGGTTTTATCCTGGCTTTTGCACTGTCTTTCTCCTTCAATCGCATAAAACGTCGTATGGCAAGATCGTGCATCGGATGTGTGGAAGGATCTTCATGATAGATTTTCACAAGGTGATGCATTTCGTCTTTCTGAGCTTTAAAAGGAGATCTAAATGCATGTGCAGAATTAGTTTTACGCATGAAACCTTAGGAAATAAGAATGAAGACTGATGTTCTTGTATGCGAAAATGGAGCTACTATCTCGTTGGGTGTCGAATAAGCTTAGACACATATATGCGTGCCTAAAGTGAGGAAGAATATTAAATTGCGTTTTGCTTTTGTGGTAAGGGATTTATACAATTTGTAGTTAGTAGGATGCCTTAGGTTCGGATTAAAATATACTAGAAACCATAGGTTGTGAGTTTAGCTAGATAGTTAGGATTAATTTAAATTTGTTGCGTCCCCTACTTGATTTCACAGATTTTGCAAAACTAACGTGTTTTGATAAACTTGTGTAAGAAAGCGGCTAAAGCATAAGGGTGAGTAGTGACGTAACACTTATGTTTTCTTTTCTTGCTTTTAAATACCCTCATTTTTTTTATGCATGGGTTATGCCAATCATTTTGAGAAAGTATTGAAATTCTTGAGTATTTGCCTCGTTGATGAATTTGAGAAGTAAGTTTTGATCGATCTATAAACTGTTTGATTTCGAGATGAATGATTTATCTTGACATGCAAATGCTTTCTCATAGAAATAGAGATATAATTGTTTTTAGCTGTTGGCGATCCTTGAAAATGCTTTTGTGACAGTCATGTCCTGTGAGATCCATCTCTAGCACCGGTAGGAGGTTCTATGTGATTGCCCTACAGTGCCAAGTGCTTTATGAGGGTGCCTTGGTGGCATTGAGTTTGCGGGTTGTGAGAGCCATCTCTAGCACCGATAGGAGGTTCTGCGTGATTTCTTTACGGTGCCAAATGCTTCACAATTATGCCTTGGTGGCATATACGGACGCTTCTGAGTGATGTGTCGGCGTACCATGGTTGTTGTGTTATATTACTGTAGACCTTGATCTGGTCTTCAATACCCTAGTCTGGTAGCCTGATCAGCTAGGATAGGGCGGTTAGATATTATGGCCATATGGTTTCCTGATTGATTATAATTGGTACATGATGTATATTGAGGATTCTTGCCACACCTCTCTTATTTGCATTGATTATTTCAACTGAGCCCATGCATGTTTTCGTGTTGAGTACGCATAATTTTTTTTTAGTTGAACTTGCATGATTTTCTTACGTTAAACGAGCATGATTTCTTTGAGCTTCAATGAAGTGAACAAAGCATGTTCGAGTTGATTTACAGATTTAAAAGCATAATTGTTCTTACTTGGCAAAACCATGTGCTTAAAGCTCATTAACTAAACTGTTTTAGCTCAATTTGGTTTGTGATGTATTAATAATCAATTAATATTTTGCTAAACATATAGTGGGTGTTTGCTAGTTTCACTTTGTATTGATTTCTTACTGAGCGTGTGGTTGCTTACCTATTTCTTTAAAACATTTCAGATTAACTCGTGGGCGAACTGCTCAGAGTTGTTGATTTTTCTCGTGCTAAGTGTACGGCTCTTGTGCTAAAGTATACGCAACAACCGTGAAGTTTTTGTTTCAAACTTGTATGTACGCATAGATTTAAGTAATAGTCATATGCGATGTATTAGCTGATTTTAGAGTATTGTTTCTATGCTAGGATCTATTTACGTATATAAGTAATACTTCGTAAATCGATTCAAAACCTTAGTAATTATGCTTTTGTCAATAGTTAGTTACTTGAGATTATGTGATATCATTTCGAGTACAAATGTGGTTGCTGATGTGAAATGTGATTAAAGAGGTTGTTAGTTGTGGATAAATAGGGTTGCTGATATGATTTGAGATTATGTTGATATTATATGGTGAACAAAGATGGTTGTCTTTGTGATGATTTGATCTTGTGGTTGGGGATTGAGGATTATTGGTTGCCATATTGCTCTCATTTGTAGGTTGGGTTAGGTCCAATATCAGCTGTTATGTTGTCGAAATTTCTAAAAAATTTTAAGACTTAAATAAATTCCTTTACCTAATAGTTTTAAAAGCCTTACCTATATCGGACTCGAAATTACAAGTAAAAGATCTTAAAGGAATAATAATAAACACTAACCAATATTAGTTTACTTTAAAATGTTTTTCGCTTAATTGCGCGCTTAGAGATAAAAATAGTGGTCACCGATTGTGACATCGCAGTTGGACATCTCAACACATATATCGAAATTCCCTTTTGACCCCTTATCTATACATCTTTGTATGTTTGAATTTGTTGACTTACCATCAATAACTACTACATTCTCTTCCATCAAATCATTGCATTTTGATTTGTCAACTTCTAGCTACCAACTTATTTTTTCTAGACATCTGGAGATATCTTTGGACTCTACCACAATCTTCTTACTATAATCATTAATAACCTTTTCCCTGGAAGCTCTTCCCTTGGTATCAATAGATTGTTCAACTTAATTATTGACTGCAACTCCAATTGAATCATCAAAGCTGACCCCAAAATCACACTCAGATTGGTCTCTTCCTGAAAAATCTCTAGAATTGTACTCAAAACCAGCTCCATGTTGTTTGCTGGCCATATTGGTATCCTTATGTGTCATACACTAACAATGGAGTGAAGAAATACATTCACCATCATCTTTTGCTTAAAGAGTATAAAATAGCTAAATTTTCATAAAATACTTAAACCAATTCGACGATAGAACCTCTTCAAGAAATGTAAGTGGTCTTCTTTAAATAATCTTGAGGTGAATAAAATTCTTTAAGCGATCTCTCCTGCATATAAAAGATACTTAGAGAACTTTTTTAAGATTTTAATTATTGAAATTAATTTCAAATAAAAGGAAAATTTATAATAGCTTAAAACTAATTGGTACCATATATGATGAGTGTCTTAATGATATGTTAATCCTTACTCACACGTAACTGTACTCCCAGACACAGACTTTAAAAGCATATTAGTACCTTATACTTAGATATGAATAGATAACCGATCACACTTAAATTAAAAAATATTTGTGGCTACTTATTGTATTGTGTCTAGCGGCTAAGTTCATAAAGTTTAACATGTTATGACAAATAATCAATTCTTGAACTAATAAAATGAAAGAATTTTATTTAAATTTAAATTTAAACATATAAATAGAGATAAAAGAGTTTTTTTTTGGCCACAAGTAAATGTTATGTACAGCGAAACATGAACTGAAGTTTAGCTTCGTTGATTTACACCTTTTTAAAAATATTTTTAATAAATTTAAAGTTTAAATCTTAAAATTTGCATAATCTTTGATTTTCAAATTACACTACACACATACATACATACCTATATATATATATATATATATATATATATATATATATATATATATATATATATATATATAAACCCTAAACCCTATATATAGACATAAGCGAACACAAATCAATAACATACAAAAACCAAAAAGGGTGTTAATTCAGTTGTTCATTTGTCAACATAGTACACGTAAAGCTACGAAAATCAATTTAAACCCCATGGGCTTTTGTCAGCTCCAAGGCTAGAAAAATACTTTCTTTATCGTAGTTAGGTAAATTTCATTGTTGAATTTGAAATTTGTATGTGCCTGTCGCCGCATATATTAGCATGTCACATTCACATTTCAAAATTTTCTATACTTTATCGTTGATTCTTCAAGGGCTACCAAATCCGAATTTAATATCTAAATATATTTCTAAATCGGAATACTTAACACTGATATATTCTTCTTTTTATTTTTTTTTGACTAGTTGTGGTTTGAATTAAAACCTAGCTCAAAGCTAGATAAAAAGCTTTTCTCCAACTTGGGTGATTGTCAATTTGTCATAATTTTATTATACATATCTTTAGTTTCCCACCAAAGAATATACCCTATGGCCTAAAAAGCCAACATAGTTGGTTTCATGATATTTCTTTTATTCTAGTTTTTATTTACAATGAGATTTGGTAGCTTTATATAAGTCTTTAGATTTTTTAGGATTTTAATTGTTTTTTGGAGATTTTAATTAGATTCTTTGTTTTTTTATTCTCTTGTTAAGATGTGTTCAAAATATGTTTTTTGCTTGCATGGTTCAAAACTTTCTTTTCATCTATTTGGTATATAGTTGAATTTGTGTCAAAGTTTTTACTAACTTATAATTTAACAAATATTATTTTTTGTCAAGAATTAAATTATGATTTCAATAATTGCTAAATTATCAATATGGGATATTGGGATATTGGAATTCAGATTTTTGGAAATGCAATGTTATAATTTATTTCTTTTTTTTAAAAAAAAAAACTAGAAGGATTGAGAGAATTACAACTCAATTAATCTAGAAATTTTACTCAAATCCTATCTCACAACTCTTGTCACTTGATCCTCAACACGATTTTTTTTTTGTTTAAATTTAAGATCTCTCTTCAAATTCTGTTCACTCTTATTATAGATGTTCAAAATTTTAAAAATTAAAATAAAATTAAAGTTTATATTTGATGTATTGTCTGTGTATAAATCTTTAGACGTTATCATTGAATTATATGATAACATCTTATTAATTAGCAAACTTAAAAATATAAATTAAAAAAATCATTTTAAAATTTATGATTTAATGAGCTTGACATGTTAAAATTTAAGATATAACGTAAATAATTTATACATGAACAATATATCAAATATAAATCCAAAAAAGAATCATGTTAAAAATATCTATATATATACAAAAAATATAAAAATTTCAAATTGATTTAAAAATTTACATATACAATATATACGAGTAAATTGATAAATTTAATGGTTGAATTATAAAAATATTAATCATACATAAAACAATTTATTTTATGTTGAAATAAGTGAATAACCTCATATATGTATATATATATAAATATATATATATATATATATATATTCCGGATTGTCAACACGTATCAATAGCCTAAATACATGTTTTTTCCTCGAAAGTCAGCAGATACTAGAGTTATAGACAAAAAAAAAAAAAAAAAGGAGGAGGTTTTTAGAGGAAATACAGCATAATAATAAAGTAGAAATGGGATCATTTTGAAAGAACAGCGGTTGGTGGCCGCCATGTTTCTTCTAATTCAATGCAAAACTTCTATAAATGACGAATTCACAAATTATTGTACTACAAACAATGTAATAATTAAAGAATATGGCCAAACCGGCAAGCCCCACCGCTTCTTCCAATTCTTCCTTGTGGAATGAAATTTTCAACTCTCTAACATTTGCCAAATTTTTATTTCATATAGGGACAAAAAAATAAATCGAGTAGCTTTTCCTGCATTTGAAAATCGAGTAGCTTTTCCTGCATTTGAAGTTGTTATGAATAATATTTCGAGTATCATTTTAATTAATTATATTAGGACACGTGGTATATCTAAGGATGATTTTACATAATGAGACATTTTGATAAAAAAAGAAAAAAGCGTAATTACAAAAGGAGGAAACTCCTTATACATAGGGATCATGTATGATTTTTTAAACCAGATGACAATTTCCTACTGAAATTCTATCAAAATTATTCTCTGACTTAGGCATCGGAGTGAAAACGCAGGGAAAAACCCCTGCGTCCCTCTGATCATTTCCTTTTTTACAGAATATTTCAAAGCACGTGGGGCGAAGATCAAGGTAGAAACGTCAGTAACATGTAACTGTTGATTGTGACAGCAACAATTGGCGTCGTCTATGGGAAATCGAGCAAAAAGTCATTCTGCCACGATGGTACAAACACGTTTGGTAGCAGTCAGACGCGAGGATAGTGAAGACATGGCGAGTTCTCCCATGACGGGTGGCGGAGAAGCCGCGAGGATGCAGAGCGAAGCTAATATGATGACGATTCCCGTCGCTGAATTGGAAGCAATGCGGAAACAAGGGGAAGAGACTGTCCAAGCTCTGCGGACAATGGTAGACCTATTCAAATGTATCTTCTCGCATGTGAATTTGCCGCCGTCTGTCCAATGTTTGGTAGGAGAAAGGCAGAATCCATAGGATGCAGGTGGCATGCTGCAAAACCTTCTTGGCGTGGAGAATGCGGCAAGCATGCCGCGAAACCTTATTGGCGTGGAGAATGCAGCAAGCATGCCGCGAGCCCTTCCTGGCGAAGGCATGCCTCGGTCTAATCTCGGCTTTGGAGATAATGGCAGGATAACGGGAATCCCCCTAGGAGTGATGAATGATGGTGGCATGCTGCAAGTTATGCCCGACATGAGGGAGAATCAAGGCGTGTCGCGATATATTTTCGGTAGTGGAAACCACCTTGGCCATGCAGACATTCCCGACACTGAAGACACTCGCGAGCAGAGAGACCTTGGCAGCATGACGCGAAGCCCCCTGGGAATGGCGAACCCTGGTAGCATCCCGCATGACATTCATGGCGCGAGAGGTACTGTCAACCCCGTGCAAGACCATGTCGGAGCAGCCGCGGGAGATTTGTTACACGAGGCTGCAGTGAACCTTATGCAAGAGGCTGCAGAAGGGGTGAGACGTCAAAGTGTACAGGATCCGATTCACAGAACAGCAATGGGTGGAGGACATCAAGTTGTTGGGGGGCTAACGCGTCACAGAATGAGAGATTCAGTACGAAAAATTAATGGAAGTTGGAGACGTCGAAATATGGTGAATCTCGAAAGTCCTGAAGGCGTGGACTCTGGATACATGGATGAAGAAGAGGCCGGAATGACGGGATCCCTGCTCAAGAGAAGAAGGTCAGAAATGGATCCAACTTGGAACCCTGATACTGCAACGATGAATGTTCAATCTCGTTCCCTTCGAAACCAAACTCATGGTCCACCAGAAAAAGGGAGAGAGAATCTTGGGTATGATTATGCCGATTCAGTCACACAAGACAATATCGACGTGAAGAAAATGGTGGAACGTATTCTAGAAGAAAAGAGATTGGTTCCAGTTGGCGAAAGTCAGAAAAAGGAGGATCCCATTCAACACAACAATTATGGGAAAACCATTGCCCCCGAAGTTCAAGATGCCTCAGATAACGGCGTATACAGGGAGAACCGACCCTTCTGATCATATTCAAAACTATGAGTCACTGATGCTGTTACACGGATGGGAGGATGAGATCATGTGTAGAGCATTTTCCCTGACCTTAACTGGCCATGCATTAAAGTGGTTCAATAGTCTCCCAGAAGGATCTATTTCATCTTTTGATCAGCTAAAAAGTGATTTCCTGCGAGCCTTCATGATCAACAGTCAAAAGAGGAAAGATGCTACCTATCTGCTTACATTGAAACAAGGAAATAAAGAACCACTCAAGAATTACATAGATCGATTATGCGATGCCACGCTAGAGATTCGAGATTTACAAGTCGGGGTGGCAGTGGTAGCCCTGCTGCAAGGGACGAGGTTTGAAAGGTTACAAGAATCATTATCTCTTGATCAACCAACAACGGTATCAGACTTATTTTCTAGAGCAAACAAATACATTGCTCAGGAAGAAGTGATGAGGACAATCTTGACAAGAGATGCTAGAGATGAAAGGAAACGGGAGAGAGAGTCCAATGACAAAGCCACTAGAAGGCCGGACAAGCAGAGTAAAGCTCCCAAGTTAAAATATTCTACTTATATGCCCTTCACTGAGTCACGGGCTTCAATATTGGCAACAATAGAGAGGACGAGAATGATTCAATTCCCTAAAAAAGTTGAAGGGATGTTGGGACAAGATTTGAGGTCCTATTGTAGTTTTCATGTAGCTTATGGCCACTCGACTGAGAAATGTCGAGATCTAATGAACCAGCTGGAGAAACTGGCCAGGGAGGGGAGATTAGGTCACTTCTTACGGAATCAGAACCTTCCACGGGGTCAGGAAGATCGTAGATGGTGCGACAGGCGCTTTGATAATAGGGGGAATGGAAGGAGAAACGAAGATAGGAGAAATGAAGTGAAACCAAGAGAGCACAGGAATCGGGAGGTTGACAATGAACCTACCGGAGCTGCTATTAATGTAATCTCTGGGGGAGAAGGAAGAGCAGGTGACTCATCGGCTTTAAGAAAGACTTACGCTAGACAAGCGTATCAGATTCGTTCTGTTATGAAAGTTGACAAGAATGAAGAGGCAATTATGTTCACGCCAGCCGATCAAGGGGATGTGATTATTCCCCATGATGACCCCATGGTCATATCGGCAGTAGTGGCTAAACACCCGGTGAGCCGAATTCTGGTAGATAATGGGAGTTCAGTAAATCTTATCTATTGGAATTGTTTCGAAAAAATGAATTTGAGCGAAGACCGGCTTAAACCAGTAACCACTCCACTCTTTGGGTTTACGGGTGAGAAGGTAAAGGTAGCCGGATCCATTGAGTTGCCTGTTACCTTGGGAGAGAGTCCTAGATGTGTGACAAGGTAAGTTCTATTCATGGTGATAAGATCAACTTCCTTGGCCTACAACATTATCTTTGGAAGACCACTGTTGAGCGACATGAGGGCTGTACTTTCCCCTTGTTATTTGCTAATGAAGTTTCCTACTCCGAAAAGAATAGGACAAATAAGGGGAGATCAAAGGAGGGCGAGAACATACAATGTTGCATCCACTACATGTAAGGGTATGTAAAGAAAGGAAACCCTTACCATTATTGAATCGCCCAAGCCTAAGCCCATGGAATAATTGGAGGAAATTACGTTGGTAGCTGATGATGAGGATAATAAGTTGTATATTGGAAGCCAACTGAAATCCAAGGCAAAGGAAGAGTTGGTAAGATGTTTGAAGGACAATTCTGATATTTTCGCATGGACCCCTGCTGACATGCCTGGAATTGATCCCACAGTGATATGTCATGAGCTCAATGTGTTGCCTGGAACTAAACCTATCAAGCAAATGAAAAGAAACTTCGCCTTGGAAAGGCAGCAAGTCATAGAGGAAGAGATCGAAAAATTGCTTAAAGCCGATTTTATTCGAGAAGTTCTGTATCCAGATTGGTTGTCAAATGTGGTAATGGTGAAGAAAGCTAATGGAAAATGGAGAATGTGCATAGATTTCACTGATCTAAATAAGGCATGCCCAAAAAACTCATACTCATTGCCTCGAATCGATAAATTGGTGGATGAGACTACTGTGGAGCATCCAACCATCAAGGAAGTGGAGCGGGTATTGTGCTAGAATCGCCGGAAGAAGAAATGCTTGAGTATTCCTTACGCTTCAATTTCCTCTGTTCTAATAGTTCGGCTGAATATGAAGCTCTAATCAGGGGTATGAAGTTGGCAAAGGAGTTCCAGGTGAAAAACTTGTTAGCTTATGGTGATTTTCAGCTGGTGGTCAATCAGTTTAACTGACAATTTGATACCCGGGAATCCTCCCTTGTCCCGTATCTGCAGAAGGTCCAGACTTTGACCCAATCATTTGATAAATTTCAGCTCACCCAAATTAACCGATCAGAAAATAATCAAGCTAATGCTCTGTCTAAGCTGGCATCTTCTAAAGAAACAACTGGAAGATTAGTAAAAGTAGAGAGGCTAGAGAGGCCTAGTATAGATGAGGATGATGTACTAGAGATCGAAGTTGGCGAAGATTGAAGGACTCCGATCAAACGATACCTGGTGAAAAGGACTCTTTCGGAAGACAAAGAAGCTGCTCGAAAAACCAAAATCCAGAGTGCAAGGTTTGCTTTAATAAATAGGGAGCTTTACAAGAGAGGGTTTACCATGCCATTATTGAAATGCCTAAGTCCAGAGCAAGCAAATTACACCTTAGCTAAGGTTCATGAAGGAATATGTGGAGAACACTTAAGAGCCAGAGCCCTGGCAGCGAAAATACTCAGAGCGGGGTTTTACTGGCCAACGCTAAAGCAAGATGCAGCCAACAAGGTACAAAAGTGCGACAAATGTCAAAGGTTCGCTCCCTTAACAGCTGCACCAGTAACAGCACTCCAAATTATCTTTCAACCAACACCATTCGCTCAGTGGGGATTGGATATACTGGGACCTTTTTCAATGACCACAGGATAGAGGAAGTACTTGTTAGTAGCTACAGATTATTTCACTAAGTGGATAGAAGCAGAGCCGTTAGAGTCAATCACGGAAAGGAAGGTCGAGGCAATGGTGTGGAAAGACATAATTTGTCGCTTTGGGATTCTGAGGATTTTAAATGTTGATCATGGAAAACAGTTCGACTGTGATGCTTTTCGAAATTTTTGTGAAGGACTTGGTATTCAGCTGAAGATTTCATCAGTATTATACCCACAAGCCAATGGTCAAGCTGAGGTCAACAACAGAACCATACTACATGGCCTTAAGACTCACCTTGATAGGGCAAAGGGAGCTTAGGTGGATGAACTTCCCAACATCTTGTGGGCATACAGAACTACTAGTCGGGTATCGACGGGGGAGACGCCATTCAGTTTGGTGTATGGGACAGAAGCACTAATTCCAGTTGAGATGGGGGCTTTTTCTCCAAAAATAATTCCTTATGAACATGAAGAGAACTTTCAAGGCCTCAGGGAGAATTTGGACTTACTTGATAAACAACGGGATTTATCAGCCATACGGCTTGCAGCTTACCAATAAAGGGTGGCTCATTATTACAACTCGAGGGTAAAGGACAGACTTTTCCAGGAAGGAGATTTAGTATTACGAAAAACAGTCATCACCAATGCTCACAGAGAGGATGGCAAGTTCAGAGCAAATTGGGAGGGGCCATACAAAGTCAGAAAGATGATTGGACCCAGCACATGCATTCTGGAGAATCTACAAGGCAAGGAGATGTCGAAAACATGGAACGCAAACCATTTGAAGCCTTATTTGCAGTAACAATCTTTTATTGATTACTTATTTAACTTTCCTTATAATTTATTGTTCGCAGGAAAACAATTTGTTGTTTCATAAATGATGATATTACATTGCTTCTCAGGATTTTTCTTTTTAACTATCTTAATTATGTACAACGAAGGGCTTGAAGCGAAAATACGTGAGGTAAGTCATAAAAAATGGTGCAAGGGCTTGAAGCGAAAAATGCGCAAGGTAAGCCACGCACTCAACAAACGAAGGGCTTGAAGCGAAAAATGCGCGAGGTAAGCCATAAAAAATGGTGCAAGGGCTTGAAACGAAAAAAGCGCGAGATAAGCCACACACTCAACAAACGAAGGGCTTGAAGCGAAAAATGCGCGAGGTAAGCCATAAAAAATGGTGCAAGGGCTTGAAACGAAAAAAGCGCGAGATAAGCCACACACTCAACAAACGAAGGACTTGAAACGAAAAATGCGCGAGGTAAGCCATAAAAAATGGTGCAAGGGCTTGAAGCGAAAAAAGTGTGAGGTAAGCCACGCACTCAACAAACAAAGGGCTTGAAGCGAAAAATGCACGATGTAAGCCACGCACTCGAATCAAAAGGGCGCGAAGTAAGCTATTAAAAAGGGTGAAAAAATGCTTGAAACGAAAAAAGCGCAAAGTAAGCTATAAAGAAAATCACACCATAAATATATAAATACCAGTAACAAACCGTACTTCATGTGTATATATAAAAAAAAAAGGAGAGAGGCAACAACAAATATGAAAGATAAAAACACGTCTAAAATCTACTCCTTTGCAACCGGAGAAGCACCTCCGCTGGGAGAATCTAGATCTTCATCATCCAAATCTTCCAGTGCATCAATCACTCCTTCCCGTCGACGAGGCTCCCAAGGACCAGTAAGATTAGAAATATTGTCGTGAGCCCCCTTCTCCATGTAAGTGGCGAAGTCTTCACTGTTAGGCTCATAATTGGTCCAATCCAAGAATTCATTTGTATACTGTTCCACTTGCTTGGACCATTGCAGTTCGGAACATGACTCGCCAGATCTCTCTTTCTCCAGCCAGGAGCGCGCCATATAAAAACTATATTTCACGAAAGCAGTAGAGAATAAAACTTTCTTGTCGTAACAGTTCTACGACAGACGATACTCTCTAAAAGCCTCGGAACGAATTTGATCACGCACCTCTGGATTAACGGTGGAAGACTGAGCTTCTTCACGCAGCTTCAAATTCTCCTCTTCCAACTTGCTAGAATTAGTTTGAAGGTCTTGAAATTGAGCAAGAACAGCATCATAATTAGACTTGAAAGAGTTCAGCTCTTCACTGGTGGCAGTATGCTCTCTTTGAAGGTGGAGGAGCTCAAGATTCAACTTTTCCTTCTCATTCTTCAATCTATCAACATGTTCGGGGAGCCTTATGTATTGGCTCCTCTCATTTTGCCATTCGGCCCTTTCAGCTCTTAATCGGACAAGTTCAACATCTGCATGAGACTGATATGCTCTATGCCACGCATTGTTAGCAATCACTTGTTGAGCGGCCTGAAATTATAAACAAATATCAAGATATAAGTAACAAAGAAGGAAACAATAAAAAAGATAGAAAAATACCTGCATGACCAAATAATCAGATCGATCGTCAGAAGCAGTGAAATTCCTAAATAACTCTGCCTCGTCCTGAGGAAGAATGGTAGACCATCCCAGACGAGATGCTACTCCTGGATCATGGATTGAGTCATTGTCATTAACGCCAGGATAAACAATAAAGCTCTGTCCCCGAACGACTGTGCCACCATCTACTTGATATCGGGATGAGTTCAGCTCCGCTATCTGTGGAAGCACTGGAGCATTTCGCAGGATCGGTTCAATATGTAATAATCGCCGATCAGTACGCGAAGGATGGGTAAGGTTGCATTCTGCCCTATTCCTTCGATGATGTTCCTCTAACTCGGGATCAAGAGCAGGAGCTTCTACCGTAGGTTGTTTGCCTTTGCCCTGAGCTCGAGAACCCATCCTTCATGATGTGGTGAAGAAGTTGTAGGGGGATCTTCATCTATCATCTCGAGCTCGAACTCGAGAAGAATTTTTCCTAACCTGTCCGGAAACTTGTGGACGCCTTCGCTTTTGTGGACGAACGGCTTCAAGAGCACTCTTCGGTTCATCTCGTTGAGTAAAATCTCTTCCGAGTGCGCTTGTTCCTAAAAGAAAAGAAACCAAAAAGAATCAGAACGACCACTTAAGAAATGAACAATTATGTGTACATATGAATGCAATGTGAAATCACCCTAATTAAGATAAGAATCAAGAGAATGAATGTTAGCCAAACTTTCATTGGAAGGAAAATCTAGAAAAGGGCTTCCAAAAACCTCCCCTTAACCCCATTCCAAGTTTTAATCAAAATTTCCTTCAGAGGACCCAAAAGGGTTCCTCATACCTTGACCCTCTTCCACGAAAGTAGGAGGCAAGATGGGTGCAGGTGCAGAAATGGGAACAATGGAAAGTCGCCCCCAGCCAGCAGCAATTATATTCTCTGGAGTTAGTAAAGATGACAAAGCACTTCCATCATCTACTTGTAGCTGAGAGATTAAAGAGCTGTATAAATGTCTTAAGTCAGAAGGACAACAAATGTTAGGGGGATCACGAAGACACCAATGAGTGGGAATGTTTAAAGACGGCGAAAACTCAACAATAATCCAATCTGAAGCATAATTGTGCAACTTAGATGGTAGTCTTCCAAAAAACTTGTTATTTTGTCCTACCCCAGCAACCCTATGAATACTAAAGCAAGTCGAGTTCGGGACACTACGAACTCAAAAAAATGAACTAAACAAAGGAACGGTAGGCGTTACACCGCATCTATGGCATATGATTAAAAACTCAACCACCTGCGCCCATCCATTAGGATGAAGTTGAGCGAGAACTATACTGAAATGCTGGAGAAAAGCAACTCCAAAGTCAGGTAAGGGAAAACGAAGTCCGAACTCTAGCGAAGCTAAGTGAACGAGAACGCCACTACTGACTGCTTGAAGGGAGCATTCCCTATCAGTTGGAAGTCTATAAAAATAATCCTTAGGCAAAGGAAAATTATTACGAATGGACTCAAGGTCAGATTCCCTAAGTCTAGAAGGGGAGCCCAAATTTATTTGTTTGTCGGTACCTCGTCTGGCCATCAGAGTTTGCCGCGAATGGACACTGCCTGCCGCGAATAAATAGATCTACCGCGAAGGTTAACAGCTTGCCGCTAAGGTTAAGCACTTGCCGCGATTGGTAAAACACTTGCTATGAAGGGTAACTGTTTGCCGCCAACTATAGCTTGCCGCGAAGGGTAACTGTTGACGCGAAGGATAGCTGCTTACCGAAAACAAAAGCTTGCCGCGAATATCTATGGGTTGCCGCAGTTAAAACAGAGAGATTACATGAAATGATACGAAGCAGCGATCCCGCTTCAATATATAAGTACCGCAGGCCGCGCCAATCGCAACGTGATGGCCGCGCCGACCTAAAAATAAAAATTAAATTAAATTTTTTTTATAAGTGTACTCTTTCGCTTATCAGTAATTTATTCACAAAAGAGTGGGGAACAACAAAAACGTAATTACGAAAGGAGGAAACTTCCTATAAATAGGGATTATGTATGATTTTTTAAACCAGATGACAATTTCCTACTGAAACTTTGTCAAAATTATTCTCTGACTTAGGCATCGGAGTGAAAAAGCAGAGAAAAACCCATGCGTTCCTCTGATCATTTTCTTTTTTGCAGAATATTTCGAAGCACGTGGGACGAAGATCGAGGTAGAAACGTTAGTAACACGTAACTGTTGATTGTGACGGCAACAGAAGTTATTATATATATATATATATATATAGAAAAAGGGGGTTTATAGTTATTGATATACAAGGGCCATGCCTACCTGCATATATGATTTACAGATGATAAGATTGCAGTAAGATCAAAAGTAATCCATATTTTTTTTTAATAAGAGCTTTTGGCATGATATAAAAGAGATTATAAGTGGTGAGATTCGATTATTATAACTGAAAAACTCTTACATTTCAAGGTTAAAGATATGACTACTTCAACTCTCTTTATGCGTCACTGTCTTCTTACTTAATAAACTTTAAACCTGTTCAAAATGAAAGATGTCAAGCCAAGTTATAACAGTGATTGATAATGCCCCCCACATGTCCTCTAAGAACATCCATAAGCTACTCACTGCTATCGTTTTTAGCTTGTTTCTCTTGTTCCATTTCCATCAACCTGTTGATAATGATTCTTTCACCTTCAAATGAGAACACAAAACATTTGTTGATTTCTCAAGTTTTTACAGCCTCATCTCCAAATGAAGAGTTTATCCGATGAATATTGTTATCAAAAAATGCAATTATCGTCATAAGAAATTACAGGGGTTGCGAGAACACTAACTAAAGTTTTAATCCGAGTCTTCTTTCTACTCCAATTAAAGTTCTTTCGTTTCTTTTCTTTTTTTCTCTAGGATTTTTTTTCTAGAAACATAATCAAAACAATCTTTTTCATCTTCCCACATTATACTCCTTAGCTACCTTAAAAACGTATTTCAAACCTTTATCCATTTTGAGCCGCTTGATCTTCTTTCCTGTTTGATTTTCGATCAAGGTCTTGAATTGCTTGAAGGTGACAAGCACTTGGTGTTTGTACTTTAAAAAATACACCCAAACCTTTCTCGAGTAATCATTAAAAAAAGTTAATAAATATATATAGCCACCCTTTAAGATTGTTGGAGAGGGACCCTAAAAATCAGAGCGAATATAATCAACAATACCTTTGGTTTGATGAATCCCAGTGCTGAATTTCACCAGAGTCTGCTTTCTAAAGACAATGCTTACAGAAGTCAAGCTTCCCAGTACACTGTCCACATAATAGACCTTGCTTCCTCAACAACGAGAGACCTCTCTCACTTATATGCCTAAGCCGTACATGCTATAGTCTGTTGGTGTTAGATTTTGGATCAAATGATGACGACACTACTATAGCGTCGGTAACAGTGGTACTATCCTAGATGTAAAGTCCTCGCTTCTAATGTCCATGCATCACAATCAAGGCACCTGAGGATACTTTTAGTACTCCACCTTCACCAAAGTATTAGAAACCTTTAGTTCCTAAAGTACTCAAGGAAGTCAAATTCTTCTTCATCTCAAAAATATGCTAAACATCCGTCACGATTCTGACAATATCGTCAAACATTTTATTACGAATTGTGCCGATCCCCATGATCTGACATTTGTGGTCATCTCCCATTAGCACTAAACTTGCACATGGATCGTATGTGACAACTAAATTTCTAAAAATGCTAATGTGAAATATAGTAGCCATATCAAGAATCCATCTCTCGTAGACATGTGATTCTGATACTGTCAAAATAGTCTTGGCATCTTCAAAAGATTTTGAATCGACCACGTTTGCACCATTTTTTGTCTGCTTTATCCTTCTTCTTTAGACAATCTTTCTTCATGTGCCTAAATTTCCTAGAATAAAAACATTGAATTCTTCTTGTAGACAATGATCTGGAGTAATTATACTTGAACGAACACCCTTTTTCTTGGATCTTCCATGAGTAATCAGACCTTTACCTTGATTGCTCTCAACTGCCTTACCAGTAAGTTTTTTCTTAGCTCACTAGAACCCAATGCAATTTTAACATTGTCAAGAGAAATATCATCATGACTGCATAACATCATATCAACAATATTCTTTATGATGGTCCTAACGAACATAACAAAATCGAGGCTTGATCGAAAATCAAATACGGAAAAAAAAAGTGGTCCGAACAGAAAATGGTTTGGAATATGTTTCTACTTAAAAAATCATAACAAGCTGTATTAGAGCTATGGTTAGAGAATTATCATGAAAAATGATGCAAAGATGATGATGCGATTCTGGGGATTAGCTATTACAGCTTGTGTTCATAAGATCAAGGGCACGCAATAGAAGATTTACTGCAATAGTAGCTAGTTGCAGGTAGAGCTAATATGTTGGAGGAATTTGAGTCAAGGTAAAAATTTGTTAAATACTGACTTAAGTTCTGTGTTAACGAATGTAATATGAGTATATTTTTTGATAAATATATCATTAAATATACTTAATGGTAACTTGGTGATCAAGTAATGAGACTTTATAAATATAAAGTGATCTCTGAAATTAGAGATACATAGAAAGATGTAATCACTATATGATTTATACATGAGAAAGAAGTTTATAGGGATTTGGAGAAGAGCTGGAGAAAACATCAGATTAACACTATGGAGTAAGGAAACTAGGTTTGTTTCAAGGCTTTGCTTAGTATTTCAAATGTTTTGTATTTTTTGTAATCTCTATAGTTTATAGTAAACTTTTTTCTATTGTCTGTGGATATAAGCACTTGGGTCGAATTACGTTAAATCTTATCTCTTGTGTGTGATTTAATTTTATGTTGATCTCATCTTAGTTTAAGATATGTATCTACTTAAATAATCCAAACATTTATCAATGTTTCATTCATTATTTTTCTCTTCCTCAACTTCCATACTTTAAATTGAAGGATTTGGACTCATATGATCCTCCAATTGCTTATTGCCCTTAGAGATCTAGCTACATTCTCATATTCAACTAGTTGTAAACAACCACAACCACTGCTCTGCTTTGCTCATCTAATTCTTCGTTGGTATTTGGGACCACCTCACAACTACGAAAAATTTTATCGAAAGATAATATAATTGGAACAATTTTATCTCTTCTCATTAATAAACAAATTAATTTGATAGGTTGTTAAAAATTAAGAAAAACTTTTCGATGGTTTTTAAGGTGGAATCTCAAAAGAACAACCATTTAGTACCCAAAAAAAAAAAAATCACGTATACCTTAAACTAATATATACTCAATAAGAGGTAACCTTCTTATATTCTTATAAATTTTATTTTTGGTATAAAACGAAAGTAGGTGAATTGATTTTCTAAACTTAATTCTCAACCATCTCTAAACCTACCACAATTTCTATTTTAACAAAGTAAATACAATTAAAATAATCAATTGAAAGAGAGATAGAAAAAGAGACACACAACTGATTTATAGGGATTCATCTTACCACACATACCATATGATCATATGAAATATGTATGTCTTTTTTTATTTAAAAAAGTGCATCCAAGTAAAAAATTATACTAAAATTAATTATTTCTATAAATATATTTTTAATGTATATAGATGGCATCACTACATATATATATATATATATATATATATATATATATATAGATAAAAGATGTGTAATTTTGTAAAGAAATTAACAAATGATATGTGATCTTTTTTTAATTTTAATATATATATATATATGTTTATTTTTTAGAAATGGAAATAGATAATTGATTTAAAAAGATAATAAATTTATTTTGTAATTTTATGTATATAGATTACTATCTTTTAGAAATTGAAAAAATTTATTATTTTTTACTTCAAGATATTACACATATTAAACATTTTGATTATCTACATCAGATGTTTTACACCAAAATCTTTTATATATTTATATAAGATGATAGGGATATATACCATGCATAAAACCATCAAAATTTCAAACAGAGGACATCAACACCTTGGCCATATAAGGCATAATTTTGGCAAATTAATCATAAAATCACTTAACCGAGGTCATTATAAAACATCAAACATGTATTCATTATTTCAATCATTCGAGTATATGAACATTTGAGTCTTAATTAATTCCTAACTCATATAGCAATACATCTACAACTAATTTCTCAATTAAGTCTAAAATAGAAATATGCTAAAATGTCATTAAAATCTAATTCTTTAATTTTTTTCTATATATTTTTGAGCTAACGCTTATTTTGTTTATTCTAAAAATTTAAATTTAAGATCGCTAAAATGGAATCTTAAACGTACATGACATATTCATTTTGGGTAAGATTAAACACCCATATTTTACAAGTTAATGTCAGCTAACAAAAGTGTAAATTAAGATTCTATAAAAGAAAGTGTAATTACAATAAGAATATAGTACTCTTAGAAGTCCTCAAAAGAGAACTATGTTACCTTTATTCATTGTGCGATCAACCAATGGATATGTTCGAAAGATAGTCATCTTTATCGTCTAATGCTTTCGGCATAAACTTATCCAGTTATCATTTGCCTCATCCCAAAAAAAAAAAAACCCAAAAATAAATTTAAAAAATGATACAGTAGATAATGATTTCCTTTAAGAGCTAGGGATGTGCTAACATATTTATGGAGGACCCCTTTTTAAGGATTTAAAACGCACTGAATTCGACAATTTTTACAGATAAGGGAAAACACACATGCAAGTGGACGGATATGCGCATGTATTATACTTCTTTTATACGAAGAAGAATATTATAGAAAGATAGAAAGTAGTCTAAATCCTTTGAATATTTACTATACGTATGGTAGTCAGATTAAATTTGAAGGAAATCTTTTGTTTCCATGCAATTAAAACTTTCTACAATTGTCATTTATATTTGCTGTTACTTAATCTCTTATAATGCTTTATAAACTCAAGCTTAATTAGGTAATTAGTGAAAATGTCATGGTCGAAGATGTTCAAATTAATTTCTCTCTCTCTTTTTATATATTTTGGCTTTGTCCAATTGTTAAAAATAAAAAATAAAAAATAAAAAAAGCAAAAACTTTTGAAATGCTTCATTCCATATCATGATTCATCCGGATAATACTATAGCTAGTTGCAGTGCAACTTGACATAATTTTTCAAAATAAAATTGCTTTAATATGAGGTACGAAACCCTAGCTGACTAATGGTTGATGGAATAAATCTACCGATGAAAGTTAGATGGATTAGGATTTACTAGCAACACTTTTTTTTTTTTTTAGACTTTTCTTGGATTGCCTTTGAAGATCACTCGCCCAGAACAATTGAAGGCGACACGTCCAAAGAAGGGCGCGATATTTGAAGGAGTGGGACTGTCACTAAATGAAAGACACATATAAAACACGTTTCTTAAAAAAATACTTTAACGTTTAGCATTTGAGACTTGTAATTTAAAGGTGTTGAATCCGTATTTTGCAATGGATGGTTAAAATTAATAAAACCAAAAAAAAAAAAATAACAAATTAGCTATAAAGAAAAAGAAAAAAAAGTTTATATACCACTGTGGAGGTGGAGGATAGCGGTGGCTTGTGTAAAAGTGGTGGTGGTGGTACCACAGCGCAGTTTCTCCAATGAAATTCAGCAATGAAATTTCCGTCAAATTATCCAGGAAATTTTGTCGCTAAAAGGCGAGATATTTATGATTTATCTCACTTGACATGCCTCGGTAAGCATGACACGGTTACCTAAGTAGCATTATCAACGGAATATTTCATAAATGAAGTTATTAATTGTATTGTTTGAAAAAAAATCAAAAATTCAGAAAAAAGGGAAAAATAGTTTTTTTAATTATATGAGAATCGATGGAAAATTTCTTTATATAAATAAGAATATATTTTTCAAACAATTAAAAAAAGTTATGTATTTTGGCAATTGAAATTAGCAATGGCGAAATCCGTCGTTGATTCCACCACAAGTAACACTTTGTGTGACAGAATTAACGACGAAATTTTCACATCGGTGATCCCATTGTGTGAGAAATGAAAACGTTTTTCATTAATTAAAATATTTTTTAATTTTGTGTATTTTGGAATCAGCAATGGAAGTTTTCATTGCTAATAATATTAGCGACAGAAAATTCAGCCATTGATTCCTTTTAAAGCACTTTTATTATTAACGAATCAGCAATAGATTTTTCGTTGCTAATTAATGCATCACATGATGATTGTCTGCGCACCATAATTAGGGACAAAAAACTACTGCTTTCAACACACTGTAGTTTTTAGATTTTTAAAGTTTACAAATTTACATTTTTCATTACAGTTATTATAGCAAAAAATTTTAGTTGAAACATAGTGTTATTAATTATATAGATATCTGGAAAGACTACTTAACCTTAAATAGACTATAATTTCTATTAGAAACAGTCTTTTAAGGTTTTGTTTGAAATTCTTGCACTTTACAAATTCTCTCTCTGCCTTTAAATTTGATATTTCAATTATATAATCTTTCTTTATCTCTATATCATTTTCTTCCCTTTCCAGCTTTTTGAAAGGATGTGAACATATACTCCATTAGAAAATACTTTTGAAAACTCATTTGTAACTATTGAATCAACAAGAAAGTGCTCGATTCAATTGACGATCATAAAAAAAGGTCTAATCCAATGGAGCACTATATCTTGATGCTTCAATTGTTACAAATAAGTTTCTAATAACATTTATTTTATATGGAGCATGGTTACATCCTTGAAAAGGATGGAAAGGATGTGATAAGCATCTAATAAACAAAATTATTTATATGATTTGCTTGATAAAACAGATCTATATGAAATTGGTCACGCTTTTAATCGTTATCATTAGCTTGATATATGTTTCATTTAAGTTGTAGGTATTTTTAATAAGAACAAGATGTGATCACTTGCAGTTTGATGAGAGGAACAAGCCTTAAGCATGAATTCTCTGAGTTGTTGTTTTCAATAAAAAGAGTTCAAATGTAACAAAATCAAATGTTCAAATTTATAGTTGTTTTATTCATAGAAATGTTCGAATGTACTAAATTAAATGAAATGGTCAAATTTGGAGCTTGAATTTGACTAATCTCTTGCCAAACAAAAATGTTCAAATCATTGGAATGAATTCACGCACTTTTTAAATTCCCTCTTTGCCCTTAAATACAATTATTGTTCAAATCAATGGAATGAATTTATACACTTTATAAATACTCCCTCTGCCATTAAATTTGGACAACTAATCTTTCCATTCTGTAATATTTCTATATCTTTATGTTTCTTTCTTTCCCTTCCATCCTTTTGAACAAATGTGACCATATGCTTTATTAGAAATTGTTTTTGAAAACTCATTTGTAACTATTGAAGCATCGAGATTATGCTTGATTCGACTAATAACCGTCTAGAAAGGACCATTCCCATGGAGCACTGTATCTTGATGCTTTAACTGTCACAAATGAATTGCCAAGCACATTTATTTTATATAGAGAGTATGGTTACATCCTGATAAACAGAATTATTTATGTGAATTGCTTGACAAAATAGTGTCGTATGAAATCGATCACACTTTTAATCATTATCATTGACTTGTACGTTTCATTAATGTTGCAAGTGTTTTTAAGAAGAACAAGGTGCGATCATTTGGGATTGATGAGAAGAACAAATCTCAGGCATGGATTCTGATTTGTTGTATTCAATAGAAATGATCAAATGTTCCAAATAAATGTGCAAATTTATCATTGTTAATTTAATAGAAATGTTCAAATGGACGAAATTAAATCAAATGTTCAAATTTAAAGTATGAATTTGATTAATCTCTTGTAAAAAAAATTCAAATCAATGGAATGAAAGTTTCAATTTTTTCAATTATTGATGCTTAGGGTTTTTTGCCCAAATTCTTGGAGAAAGGTTTTGCCACCAATTTTTGTGAATATTTTTTTAGAAATAAATTAATTTATTCTAATAATATTTGAAAATATTTAATGAGTATGTTCGGTTTATCTAAGAAACATAGCTTATAAAGCTAGTACTAAACGTAATTTAATATAGAAAAGAAAATTCTAAAACCCTGATTATAAGTAAGACTACGTTTTTAACCCTAAAGTCTAATTTATAAATAGACGATGGTTTATACTAAAACGGAGCCATCTTATTTATTTAGGAATTAAATTACTCTCATAAAAGGCTATGTTTCTTTCCCTAAATGTAATCTGTTTAAATAGGCTATGGTTTTTATAAGAAACATATCTTAAAATTACATTTCTAACCATAAACGTAGTCTAATGTATAAATAGACTACAACTTTTATAACAAATGTCATCTTTTTCTCTTACATACTTAACTTCTCTCACATTGCATTTCAAAGTACATTTGCTTTCTTTTTACATTTCCTAAATTTCTTTCTCCCCCTCATCTTGCATATTCTTTTTTTTTTTCCTCTTTGACTCATCACCTCTTTTTCTTCTTAGGTAATGCATTGTTTTCTTGAGAAATAAATCTCATTCGATGTTTGATTTTAGTTAACCTAAAGTAAAGGTTGTGTGTGCGTCAAGTTGACTTTGATGGTGTTGAACAACTATCTAAACCTTTAATATTAACCTCGTGCCATGATCTTTAGAAATGTTGTTTTGTAATTGTTATATAGGTTAAAGTACAATATGTCTAGGTAAGGGACCAAAAAAAAAAAACGTTTCTAAAGAATTTCATACAAAAGAGGTTGAACTAAGTAATGTTCAACCTAGTATTGTTAAACTAACTCCAAATAAGAAGCGAAAACCAGAGGTTGCACAACTATGCCTTGTTTGGTCAAACTTATAAGAAAACAACAAAAATATGATGTTGAGTTCAATAACATATGTCAACTTATTGGTAATGCGACAAAACTGATGACCAGCAGCATAAGAAGTTTATACGAAGTATAGTCCCCATTACACTTAAAAAATGGAAGGTCATACCAAAAGAACTAAAGAAAAAAGATTTATGAGACTCTGCTAATAAGTTAGATGGTTGATTTATATATTATAAGTGGATTTTCATATATATATCTATATATATATATATATTATAAAATTAACTTCGAATGCCTTGGTAAGTGACAATTATTACATATTTTGTAGGAAAACTTTGATATAGAGGCAGGTCAAAGAAAGACCATCTTGCAATCTGCTACACTGAAATAAAGAGCCTTTAAGAGAAAATCAATAAATAAGTATATAATCCCTAAACAAAGATAACAAAGACTTGACCAAGTATAGTCTTCATTACTCTTGAAATTTATAGCTTAGTCTAACCCTATTATATGCCGAACCAACTCATGGGCCAACCTTTTTTTTTTCAAATTCATAAATCTTGACCAAGTGAATTTAAATATTTCTCTAACAAATGTTGTAACAAATTAAAGAACCTTCTATAAAACCATAGTCATTAATCTTAAAGAAAAAATGAAATTGTAATATTTAATTTTAATATTAAATTGTAAGTTGAAAAAAAAAAACTAAAACCCTTACTTATTCAGATTTTAGAGACTGTGAGAGTGCATGGAGCTATAGACCGTGGGGGAGATCGTCGTTGGGCTGAGGGGCTAGTAAGCAGTTGTGTGCACAGTGCGCCTCACTCCTGGTGCAATGGTGTTGGTGACTAAAGCGCAAGTAAGTAGGTGGCCAAATGGAATAACAATAAGGAGGGATTGAGGGGAAGCAGACAATGAAAAGGGAAAATATTAGTGTGCAGTATATTATGTTAGTCTGTAAAAACTAAAGTGTTGGGTTGTCTGGTCTTTATGCAATGTGTGTTATGTTGTAAAAAAAATGGGCTATGTAGTGTGTTAGGCAGGTTGTAAAAATTGGACTCAATGCAGCAACCAATAATGGACTCAGGTGGGCTTGGAGGCTACCCATAATTGCCTAAGTTGGTTGATCTGAGGGTCGACTTGTATCCGTGTGAGTTAGCCTGCACGGATTACTGGCCCATTGAGCTAAGCCCATGTAGGCTCATTTTAAACGGGCCTAAAAATGAAAACCTTATCCTAATAAAGTCCTCCGGTTTAATAGGTCTGCTCGCAGATTTTGGCCTGTTTTTTACCCCTACTTCCTTACACATAAATGAACTTCAAACACTAAACTCTAAAAGCACGAACCAAGACCCTTAGGAAAACCTAATTTAAAGTTTCTTTAGGAAGATAAACCCAGATAAGTGATCAATCACACTTGATAAAAAGGTTGGTGGGGACTCCAATGAAATTCCTGTCTAGTGGCCTAACCTTGGGAAACGTTATTATTGTCACGACCTCCCCTCCCGTGGCCTATCAAAATCACCACAAAATTTTCGCATTTTACTCACCTCTCCTTCTGTCATCACTCAACACCAAAACGTTGGGCTGTAATGTAAACTCTTATACATTAATACAAATATTTGTACATATACATCCTCGACCGTACATTCGTTTACACAATTGTGCTGTTACATTGTTCAGTACAAAATGTTTAAATGTGTATACCTCTCGCAAGATGGATATGCAGCGAATCAAGGAATATCAGTCATCAGCCGTGCTCGACTACTGTAAACGCTCTGTAGAGAGGGGAAATAAAAAATGGGGTGAGCTTACAGTTCAGTAAGGAAATCAGGCAAGCAAATAGATAACCATACTATCTACAAAATACTATGCTCATACCTTGAAATCATTTCCTTATCGACTCATATCTAAAGCATGCATCTTGCTTGAAACTTTTATGCAATATATACATATAGATACAAATCGTCAGTTATAAAACTGAAAACATACTGGTTTAATAACCTCAACAGTTTATGCAAAACATTGCATTTCTTATGTAATTTCATATAAATCACATTTATCATGTCATTCAATTAAATCAAAATAATATGGCATATCATCATGTTAAAAAAAAATAGAAATCTGGGTCTCACCCATCCTTGGGGTTACCCTTTATCACACACATAAATTCACATGTTCGGATTATAAAATCATATGATAAGTCATTCAAAAAACTCAATTTGCACGAAAGGAGATAGGCAACTACATGTTCCGAGATTATGATCATAATTCATTTTTCGTGATCCCAGGCTACACAGTACTCGGTGTGCGGGGTCTCACAATTGCTATAACGGTAGGTGGGTCAAATCCTCAACCGTCAGCTCATAACTCACTCATATCATGTACTCACGGTACATCGTACTCCATGTGACATACACGGTACAAAGTACTCCATGGACCCAATCTCAAGGCGGAATGCTTGCCATAAGTCTTAGTCCTCATACTGTGAGTTATAATTTCGATAGCCCTCGGCCAATCTCAAAATATTGCACGTGTGAGCATATAATCGGTGCGATACACAGTCAGCACAGGCTCTCAACACGGCTGTTTCATGTTTTCTTTCAAAACTGGTACGTACGAGTAAACTCTCAGCACGACCATATCACAATGACATAACTCTAGTGCGAGCAATGCTCCCAGCACTATGTCATGTAAAAACCTGAGTATGAGCAAAGCTCTCAGTACTCTATAATGCATAATTCAATAAAACTGAGTACGAGCAATGCTCTCAGTACTCTATTGTAAGACCTGATATTTTCGAGTGCATTTAAAAATGTAAAAGGACTTAAATGGTATTCCCGAAAATGTGCAAGGGCAAAACGGTCAAAAGATCAAAATTTGGTATTAATCAGGACAAGAAAATTTAATTAAAAATAATGGCTTGAGAAATCTTGATCAATAACGAAGAAATAATTAAATTTCGGGTTTAATTGATCAAGATATAATTTTATTTAATATTTTCAAAATTTTCGCCTCGAAAAATAATCCCGAAAATAATTGAAAATTATACCGAAAAGGTAAAATCAGACTGATAAATTCATTTACAGATTAAATGAATATAATATGAATTTTTTTAGGATATTTGATAAATAATAATATTTAATTAATTAAAATATTATTAAAAATAAATTATAAATAAATAAAAAGAAAGGTAAGAATTAAATAGTAAATGAAAAAAAGTGAAAAATTTACTCTGATTTTTATGAAATTTGGGTCATGACAGTTAATGGTATCAGCGCTTGAGTTGGCCTGATATGAGTCGGTGTTAGTGGTTAAGAAAGTTTACATCCCCATGTACTGTGCATTTTTAGATACAATTGTGTATATCAAGATGGAAGTGCAGCTAAGAATTTGATTTTTAAATGCAAGAATAGACTCATTAAATGATAGCCGCTATGGTTGAGAGGCGAGTACACGAGCTCGAGGCCGAAGAGGTAGGCCCGAGAGTTGTACTGAGTCGCCACATGAGACTTGAGATGAGATTGACGTGGAGGCTGATGTTGAGCATGCCCCACAGAGTCCGACAGAGAGATCGGACAGTATTGAGATACGCTTTACGAGGTTGGAGCGGAGTATGGAGAATATTATGCGAGCTAATTACTCAGTGTATATATGTGAATTGAGGGTGAGTCGGAACATTGGTGGAAATCCACTCGACCCATCTTAAGAGTTAGACATCCAGATTGGACTTGAGAAAATAATTCTAGATATTTTCCGGTGACAAAATATCCTGGACATTGCTTAAAGGAAACTAAAGATAAAATTCTTTACTCTGACCCAGAGGAACATGTTGATTAACGAGTATGATACTCACTTTATATTCCTGGGCAGATGTGACTCGGACATGATGAACAGTGAGAGTCGAGAAGTCTGAAAGTTCATGGAAGGGCTCAGATTGCCAATTAGAGTCCGATTGGCCGTTAGATATTACTACATATGCCGAGGCAGTGCGCACACTATAGTTGTGTGAATAAGATTATAAGTTCCGCGCCTCTGAGATTGAAAAAAGTAGTAAGGGCCAAAATAACAAAAAGAGAATAAAGAATGACAGAGATGTCAGAATGGGAAAAGGTAGTTTGGTAAAAGATTAGAGCTGATGAATCACGGGGTAAGATGATTGATAAAGCCCCAGTGTATCCAAATATAATACTTTTGAGGAGTATTGTGATTTGAGGACCCCGACCTGCTACCCCGTATATGTATAGCTGTATATAGGAACATAGAAATGTAAATGAAATCATGAGTATGATAATACATTCGTAATACAAAGTATATGCAATGTAAGTTCATAAAATTATGTACGCACTTATAATAAGAGTCGTGATTGTACGTACAAGTTGCGTTATGAATGAGTATGAAGAAATGAACTTAAATACGAGAAAAATGTGATTGAAATGGAATAAGAGTAGTGTGGTAAAATGGAAGGAAAGATTTACATAAGCGTATATTTCCATTCAGGTAATATCGTGTATATTTGGTTATACAAAGATTATCCCACAAGTTTTAATATGCATTAAGTGTGATTGGATGACATTTTTAAGTCTCAAGGAGGGATGAATGAGGAAAGGACTATGGAGGTAAATTGAAGAAATTTTGAATGAAGTTGTTGTAGAAAAACTACAGAAAATCTGGACATATGGAGGCCAGATCGATCTCATAGGATGAGAGATCGATCTGGAAGAGCCAGAATGCTCTTATGTGAGTAATGGAATGGAGCAGATCGATCTCCAAGGGAATCAGATCGATCTCCTTAGCTCTCGGGTTGGAAACAGATCGATCTCCCCTAAGACCAGATCGATCTCCTTAAGCTTCTGTTTAACAGCAGATCGATCTCAAGCCTCGATAGATCAATCTCCTGCCTTTAAAATGTCTTAGAAAAGAGGGATTTTTAGAGGACTAGATCGATCTCCACCCAAGGAAGATCGATCTCATCAAGTTAAAACTATAAATAGGAGCAGTTGGATCTACAGATTTTTGGGATAAACCATTTCTTTCCACTTCAACTCAAAAACCTAGCTTTCTCACTCCTAAATCCAGCCATTTTTAGTAAGATTTGAGGAAAAGCTATTAGAGACAAAGTCGTTCACGTCTAAGAGAAAAACAACATAGTCTAGAGGCATTTCTCCATTTATCGGATTGAAGGAATAAAGGGCATTTCTAATTGGAGCAAAGAGGAAATCCAATGAGGTAAGTTCTAGTGCACAAATCCAAGTACATTGGTCTAGTTAATGATTATGAAGTTAATTGGGTGTGCACCTTGTGGGTAGAACTACCTAGGATGGCATGAAATAAATATAACTTAGAAATGGTCTAGTGTGAGAAAGTGGAATGTAGAAGTGTTAATGATGAATGAGATATCTTGAGAGGATGATTATGTTGTGGGCATGGTTTGGGCATGTTGATATTGGGATAAAATTTTGAGATTTACCACAAGGGGTAAAATGTGTATTTAAGGCATTGGATAAATGCTTAGTTGAATAAGAGTTAGAAACATTAACTCAAGTGCTTGATGGATGAATTTCAGTTTCGGATGATACGCCGGAGCAAGTCGAGATGAGAATGCGAGAAGCGTAGAGGAGGATAGTTGCACACAAATAAAGTGAGGTAAGGGACTGTGTGTTAGCTATAGAGATGTTCGTGCGTATTTTACAGCAATTTCGTAGATATATTGCTAGAACTAATACGATATTATAATTCTATGAAATGATATGGAAGCATGAAAAGTACTATGATGTATATATGTATTGAGAAATGGGATAGGGTAAGGAAATAGCATGATATGCATGTTTTCAATGTTTTTCTCTAATTTACATTGATCTTGATGATTGAGAAATGTTGATGATAGGTTGGCTAATTTTACATGTTTTAGCATGAAGAGGCATGCTGTATGAATAAACATGTTTTGAGTTTTAAAAAAAGAGAAAATAGCCATCCATCAGTTTTGAGATGAGATTTGGTGTTGAAGCGCTAGCTCACACCCGTTTTAATGCCTATGATATACCGTGCTGGAGTTTTAACTAGCGCGAGGGTTTTGAGAAAGTGCGGGAACTTTGCTCGCACCTGTTTTATTGAGTTGAGGTAAATCTGGGGGTCTGGGACCCAAGGGGATACCAGTCGACGGCCATTTGAACGGGCTGGGCCTTAACGATAGATCGTACCGCGCTGGAGCCTTGCGATGACTGTGTGTCACGCTGCTTGCTCGCCGACTTGGGTCCACGGTCGTACGTAGAACAGTGTAGTTATCCGTTGATATACTATGTACCGTGCTGGGTGCACGTGAGTACGAGTATCGCGTAGATGACACACGGCGTATCCTTACCGTGAGTATATGAGGAGATGTGGTTGATTGAGATGAGCCGGAGGGCAGGACTGACCCATTCCCCTTCAGGTGAAGTGATGCCCTGTGCACACCTGATCAGTGAGGCTCGGGATCACTAACTATGGCCATATGTCGTGGATATTTGATTGTCAAAAATTCTATGCCTGTCTCAGAGATTCAAGAAACAGGGATAATCTCAGAAAAGAGAGAGATTTTGTGTTTTTGATAAACATCTGATTTCACATTTGTGTCGTGAGGGCACCATTTATGAGCATGTTTTAAATGGAAGCTTGATATTTGATTTTTACACGAAAATGCTATTGAGAAATATATGTCTAAATGCATTTTTCGTATGGTATTTCCATTTGTACTGAAAACATGGTTTTGGTTTATACATGCATGGGCTATGCCGGTAGTACGATATCTACCTGCTAGCATACATTTCCTTACTGAGCTGTGGTTTGCTCATCCCACTATTTTCCCCCTTCAGGTACTGAGAAGTAAGAGAGCGGTGGTCTCTAGGTCTTTTGTGTTGAACAGCTCCCACAATTCCGTAAAGGTATAAGATTTGTATACACGAGTATTTTGTATCTAATTTATCGTATCGCACAGCACATGGTATTTATACAATTGATTTTGTATATCTATACACATACCTGGGAGTGTGAATTAAGGATTTAAATCTTCCGCTGTTAATGAATGAATTTTAGTAATTGCATCTTCTCACAGCCCAACCGTAGTAGAGAATGTATGGATAGAAGGGTTCCCAGAAGTGGGGTGTGACAAGAGCAGTGTAACAGAGTAGCAGTGTAAGCAGTGTAAGATGTGTGGTAGATAACACAGAAATAAGATGTTGGACGAAGGCAAGTGTATGCCTTGGACCAGGACACTATTGATGTTTCATATGATGTGGTGGAAGATACCACACTGGTTGAGAATAATGAAGTAATTATTTTAATGGATCCTGGTGCTATGCATTTATTTATACCGCCTTCAGTTGCTTATAAGTTAGTGAAAGATGTGAAGCCTGTACCCTTAGGAAAGATGATGATAGTTAGTTGATTTTCACTAACTGAATATGGGTATAGAGATTGTAAGTTGAAAATAGGGGTGAAAACATCACTGAAAAGTGTATTGTAAGTTTGACAAATAATGAAAGAGTTTGTTATAAGTGATATATTAAAGAAGATATACTGGAATAAGAGGCGTATGCAAGGTGAGAATATCTTTGGTATGTAAAGTAAGGATTAAGCGATATGTAGTGACTATGAATTGTGACCACATGACTGATATGTAAAGTAATTATGGTCAAGTCTGAGGGTTAATAAAGGTATTTTAAAATATTCTCTGCGTGAAGACTTAACAGCGTCGATAAGCAAACACATAACCTATAAATTGAAATCGATAGTCGTAATATATGCATTTAAAATTTGGGTACCTATAAATTGAAATCGATAGTCGTAATATATGCATTTAAAATTTGGGTACCTTTACTGGTACGATAAAGAGATATAGAATTCGATTAACCATGAAGGTTTAAAAATTAAAATTTTATAAAAGTCGTTAATATAAGAAAAAGGAAATGACATGAGTTAGCATCTTGAACAGAAGCGATTTAGAAATGACGTTATACGTTTATGCGTACATAAGTCAAGGATATGAGTGAATGAAGTATTTAGTGAAACTTAAGTACGATGAGGTATTTAAACCTTACCTGGACCGATTGGTTGTCATCTTTAGTGATGATATTTTGATGTATTCGAAGTCTAGGAAAGAGCATTAGTAACAACAAGAAACTGTCTTACAGATGAGTGTTATGAGTTTCTTGAAATGGGCTGCTCAGTTGACATATTTGTTCGAAAAAGAATTGAATACGAGTGGTATGATAAGTATGAAAATGGCTTCAATGAGTTTTGGTATATTGAAGCAATGAACTGACCACCGTAATTATTCTTACCATAACCAACAGCTCAAGAGGTTTCAATTATATGGATACCTCAAAATAAGGATTACACTGTGTATTGATGTAAAATGGGAAGATAGTCGTTTATGGATCCAGTTAGTTCAAGGACCATAAGAGAAACTATCCAACCCATGATTTAGAGTTGGCAGCCGTAGCATTTACATTAAAAGTATGACGCCACCACTTATACGGTAAGAAATTTCTGGTATGCACTGATCATAAGAGCCCCAAGTAATTATTTTCACAGAAAGAGTAGAATATGAGATAACCAAGAGGGTTAGAGCTTCTAAGGATTATGATTGTGAACATTGTACCACCCAGGAAAGGCTAATGTAATGGCTGATGCCTTGAGAAGAAAGAGACTCGAGATGGTATCACATATGATGGTCAGGGAGCGAGAGCTGCTAGAGCAGTTGTGAACCTCAGTAGTGATGTGATCCCTTCTGATGATGACGGTGATTTTGTGACAACTAGCCTGAGGTTAGAACCGGATTGGAATAACCGAAATTGCTAGGCTTAGCGTGATGATCGGCATGGTGTCGATAGTGTGGGTCAGATTTAGAAGGGTATTGTGACAGAGTTCACAGTGAGTGATGATGACTTACAGAGGTTCAGAGACAGTATAAGTGCTCCCTAGCACCACAGTTGATGATACAGTGTTATTGTCAGAAGCTCACTCTTCGGGATATACAGTGCATCTGAAAAGTAATAAATATATTGGAATCTTTGAAAAGGGTATTGGTGGTCAGGTCTGAAAAGAGACATTGTAGAGATTGTGGAAAAAAAGTGTCTCCTATGTCAGCAGAGTAAGGTAGAGTACTAGAAGTTGCAGGGTTACTGCAACCTCTTCCTATATTGACACGGAAAAGGGAACAAGTTACCATGAATTTCGTGATGGGTTACAGAGGACCCGAATGAATCACGAGGCTATCTGGGTAATAGTCGATAGATTGATTAAGTCTACCCACCTTCTGGCTATGAAGATCCTCAGATACTCTGAGTGCATATGCGGATTTATGTGTATGAAAAATTGTGGAACAATATGTAGCGTTCCAGGGAGCATGATATCAGATAGGGATTCCCGCTTCACTTCCCACTTCTGGGAATGTTTTTCAGGAAGCTATGGGAACCCGATTGTGTGTTAGCACAGCTTCCGTCCTTAGACAGATGGTCAATCAGAGAGGACTGTACAGGTTCTGGAGGATGTGATGAGAGCGTGTGCCATTGATTTTATGAGCTCCTGGGATGATCAGTTGTTACCAATCAAATTCGCCAATGATGACAGTTGTCACTCGAGTATCGGGATGATATTTTATGAGGCATTGTATGCCCATAGGGAGTTGTTCCCTGACTTGGATAAGAAGAAGTGGGTAACAGATAAAAAATTGTTTCCGAATTGGTAAGACAAGCCTCTGAGGATGTTCAGTTGATTTATGAGAGATTAAGAACACGTCAAAACAAATAGAAAAGCTATGCTGACAAGAGATAGAAATCATTGGAAATTCACCGAGGGTGAATCATTATTGTTGACAGTTACTTGTCTTAAGGATGTAACGAGATTCGGATAGAGGTATTGGACAAGTGGGAGATAAGACATGTAGGTTGGCGTTACCACTTGAATAGACAGGCATCCACAATGTGTCCTATCTTATAATATTTCGAAAATAATATCCGGCCCCAGTATATGTGATCAGATATGAGATTCAACGGCTTAGCTCAATGAAAGTATAACATATGATTGGAAATCGATTCGGGCATTAGACGGAAGGAGAAAGTGATAAGGTTTAAAATGATCTCTCTAGTTAAGTATGATGGAAATATTACACTCCGGAGAAAGTCACTTGAGGATGATAGTATATGATACGATAGATGTACCCGGAGTTATTTATGGACTCATTTGTCTTGGTTCTAATTTGGAGGACCAAATCTCTTAAGTGGGGAAGATTGTAAGACCTAATATTTTCGAGTGCATTTAAAAATGGAAAAGGACTTAAATGGTATTCTCGAAAATGTACAAGGGCAAAACGGTTAAAAGACCAAAATTTGATATTAATCGGGACAAGAAAATTTAATTAACAATAATGGCTTGAGAAATCTTGATCAATAACGAAGAAATAATTAAATTTCGGGTTAAATTGATCAAGATATAATTTTATTTAATATTTTCAAAATTTTCGCCTCGGAAAATAATCCCAAAAATAATCGAAAATTATACCGGAAAGGTAAAATCGGACTGATAAATTTATTTACGGATTAAATGAATATAATATGAATTTTTTTGGGATATTTGATAAATAATAATATTTAATTGATTAAAATATTATTAAAAATAAATTATAAATAAATAAAAAGAAAGGTAAGAATTAAATAGTAAATGAAAAAAAGCGAAAAATTTACTCTAATTTTTAGAAAATTTGGGTCGCGACATCTATCATGTAAAACTGAGTATGAGCAAGGCTCTCAATACTCTATAATGCATCAATCAATAAAACTGAGTACGAGCAATACTCCCAGTACTCTATCATGCATAAATCGCATTTAAATTTTAGTATGAGAATACACTCAAATACTATGTGATGCATATCTCATAAAATATAGTGCGAGTATTCTCCAGCACTAATGGTTTTCACACAAACCCCGATAGATGGCTGTTCAAATCATAATTCACCCAAGTAAATCGAATAGACACTCAAATGTGTTATTTTCGCATATACATGAAAACATTTGTCATTCTATCCAAGCACATTTAAAACATGTTAAATTTAATCACCCACATGCTTCCTAAGCTTTTTAATTTATCGGGTCCTATCGAATGTCTCTATATACGAAATTTCATATAGAATATAGTTACTGAAATTTTATTCGAAATATGTGTAGCTATCTCTAGCTACTCACGAAATTCCCTTACCCCGAATCACGTCACGTGACCTCACTTCCTCGATGTTGCTAAACCTCACAGTCCGATCAGCTTCCAATATCAACTTCGAAGCTGTTAATTATTATCCATATCAGTATATCTTAAAATAATTATTTTCGCTTGCATGACTCTAAATCAATGCATTCAACTCCTCTCAATGCCTCCATCTCATCACTTCTCCCATTATGGTGTTTCACCAAAATTCTCATATACCTATCTTTATTACTCAACTTCCTCATCATTTTCTCAATTTCATATCAATATCTAGGTCATGGATATTTTACATGATCCATTGGTTTTCAACAATTTAAACATACACTAATCCACTCACTAAGACACCTATTTTAACATATATGAACTTGGTATATCGAATCTTACCTAACTTGAACTTTTCTTTTTTTCACCAAAATTGGCAAAATCCACCTTGTTCCTTCAATCTTTGATTCCAACTTCTTGTTTCCAAGTATGTTGCTATCTTCTTTACTAAGAACAACTTTGCTGAACTAAATCTCACTCAAAACTACTTGAAAGATGAAGATTTCTGGAGTAGAAAAGTTAGGTTTAACTTTAGTTCATGAAGGGTTTTGGTGTTCTCGGGAAAACAGAGGTTGCAGAGTTGGGTATTTATAGAATTGCTCTTGGGATCGATCTGTTAACTAAGTGAGATCGATCTGTCATGCATCTTTCCCTTCAGGAACCAACCTTTTGAGCTTAGGGGATCGATATGCTCTTGAGCACAAGATCGATCAGCATTACACCGAGCCTTAAGGAGATCGATCTGCCCCTTTCATGAGATCGATCATGAGATCGATCTGTTTTACCCAAAACCTATCAAAGATCGATCTGCATTGAATGAGAGATCGATTTGCTCCTCTTTAGAAGCAGTTCAACTGCAATTTTTTCTCAAAATCATTGTTACATTTATTTTCGATTTACTTTACCCATTGTGTATTTCATACACATTTGTAACTTAAATACATTCATTCATTATGATTTATTTCAATTGTGACTTGTCCGTACATCACAAAATCATAAAGAATACATATTAAATTACGGGCTTTACAATTATACCTATTGATGATGAAGTGTAAAGGAGAAGACTTGTCTATTATTTTTGCACGTTTTATATATGTACTCAAAATAATTAACTATTATGAAAATGTGATATTTGATCAATTAATACTGTTGTTCTCATTTGTTTAATTGCTTATGGTTAATGAAATTGTATTTTTGTTTACTAAGTAGTGATATATTTTTTTTAATTTTTGAAAGTTATAATTTGTATAATGTTATAATTATTGATTTAAAAGAGTAGTTTGATACCATAAATGATCTTCAAGTGATAAAACATAGTCTATTCATAAAACAATAGAATACGATTTTTCATAGTTGATAGCTTTATATGATAAAACATAGTCTCTTATTTAAAAAAAAAATACAGATTAAGGGTTTTTTCAAAACAAAATTAAATTGTTTAATTAAAGAGACTACAGTTTTAAATTTGAAACGTCATCTATCCTTAAAAAAAAATCACGATTTTAATTAAAAAATGTGGTCTTTTTTATAGGAAAAAAAAAAGGTAATGGTTTTACGTTAACCATAGTCTAATATCATATATTATACAACTATAATAACCGTAGTCTAATATCATATATTAGACTATGTTCGAAGAAACTTTAATCTATGATACCTGAGAAAATACTACATTAGAATTAGTTAGGTTGAAAAAACATAGTCTTTTGTCATAGAACTTTTTTCTAATAGTAAGCGGAATTTTATCTAGTTTGTCTCGTAATTTTTCTATCCACATCGAAAAGCTTTTCATGTTATATTTAGTGTTGTTTTACTTTGCACTCGATTGTTTGTGTATTATTTATTTATTATCTGTCTATTGGTGGATTGGTTTAGCTTACTTGTATTAGTTATTATTATTGACTTATGTTTTGTTGTCTATTGCTGTAGGGATATTTATATTGCAATATTTGTTTTTACGTGTTTGTTGCTTGAGACCCCAACAAACCCAAAACCCTAATACTCTATATCTTAAAAAATTTGGATTATAGAAGAATTTGTTTTTCCATCACATAAAGATAAGATATTTAGTACTGAATCATTTTAATTTTAATTAAGTATTACTCAATATATATAATGATAAAAAGAATTTTTAGATGTTGATTTTATATTTCTATGATTGTTAGATATATATATATATATATATATATATATATATATTAAGATCATAGTAGTACTAAGCTTAAATTAGCTTTTTCATTTTAGCTTTACTTGACGGAATGGAAAGTAAAAATGAAAAGATGAAAAATTAGAGAGGGAGATAAGTGGAAAGATAAAAATAAAAAATATATTATTCTTTTATAGGACTGTTTGATAAGAGATATAGAAAAATTAAAAGAAAACATATTTTCTTTCCTTCTATTACTTGTAAAGCTGAAAATGAGAGGAAAGAAAATAAAAACAAAATGTCTAGGAGCAATTTAATATTTTTACATAATTAATAAAATAAACTATATTTTTTTCTCTTTTTTTTTCCAATTTGTAGAGATTGAATTTAGTGAATAGGGAATTACCCTCACCTTTCTTTCCTTATTATTTTCTTTTATACCATGCATTTTCAAAATTTTTTCCTTCCACTTTTCATTTCGCTTTCCTTTTTTTAATGTAAACCACAAGGCGTTTTCATATCACATTAAATATGAAATTAATCTCCACTCGCACTGTAAGTTGACATTGGCCCAAGAAAATTTGACCAGGTGATTCGAACACATGACATCCAGTTATAAAGTGTCCTCACTCAGGAATTCAATGGAGTTTTACATTACTGATGATCAATTTAGAACTCACTGCACCACCGATGTAGTGAGTTTGAGTCAAATAAGACAAAATTTTAAGAGGATAAAATTACATTTTTGCATTTACTTTTTAGTTTTTTATTATTTTATTAAAAAACATATATTTTTAATGGTTATTTTTCCTTTTTTTAATCTCATTAGTGTCAATCTCACTACCCATCCAAACTAACCCCTAGCGAACCCTTTGGGTTTCCCTCAATTTTCTTTATTTTCGCTTATTCAACTATACCAAGTATAGCCATAGGGAAATATCATATATATATATATACATATATATATATATATACATATATATATGTATATATATATATATATATATATGAGGAATGATCCACTTATACAAGTGTAAAACTCTAGTTTTACACACTTTTCTAGCCACTAAATTAAAATTAAATCACGGTTCAGATTAAATGCAAAAATATTTTTACTCTATTTACATTAATATTTTCCTTTTTCCATCTCTCTTTCTCTTCAAGCAGTCCTTCGTCTCTCATTCTTTAAACGATAATCTTCTATATCTCTTGTCTTCAATTCACAGCTTGTAAAAATATTCTTCGCAATCGATGACATGTATATCATGTAAGGAAAAGTACGAATCATGCGACTTTGGCAAGTGCAAAGAGTGCTATAAGAAGGCAGGGGAGAACGAGAAAGAGCTGAAGCAAGAGATCGAAGATCTCAAAGCCAGAGTTGCCTTTTCACGCTTTTCTTCTTCGCTCGATCACACCCACTGTGGATCCACCTCGCCCAGTCTCTTCTTCCCCGACGTCGGTTTGGTCGCTTCAAAGGATGTGTCTTTCGGTTGCCTCATATGCTTGTATCGGCCCATAAAGTTGTTTTTATGAATCACTCACCAGCGTTCAAAGCAATGCTTGAGAATGAGATGGAAGAGAGCAAGAGTGGAACCATAAAGATTACTATTGTATCATACGATGCTCTTCATGCCTTCGTAAACTATTTTTACACTGCGAAAACATGGTTTGATGAGCAAATGGCTTGTGTCCTTCTGGTTTTGGCTGAAAAATAACTTGGTGAAGCATCTGAAGGGGTTTTATGAGAAGTTCTTGGTTTCCAAATTAAGCTGGGATAATTCACTTATGAGCTATGCCTTTGTACACTGGCACAACACTAAGCTTGTGATTGATGCAGCTTTTTGCTTGGTAATAGACAACATGGATAAGCTTACTAAAAGGGTAGAGTATATGTAACTTGTCGAAAAAGGATCCTCAGCTCTAATGGGTTAACACCCCTGCTTATAAGGATACTTTAATCAAATCATAGCAATTCTGATCAAGGAATGTTTTGTTCATAAAAAAAAAGATTCAAATAAGAGGATCAATCACAAAATCAGCTTAGTAAGGTTAATTAGATTTAGATATATTTTGGGTTGAAGTGAATGTAGTGTTGATTTTGAAGATTAAAGGTGAACATGATAAGAACAAAAGAAAATTGAGCAGAGTATGAGTGAACAGAAAAATATTAAGATAGAAGAAAGAAAGTTGGCTAAGAAATCAAAGGATTTTCTACATCTAAAAAACTCCATTTGCAACAATATAAATACCTAAACTTAAAATGAAAGTCACTCCCCCATGTTCTAACTTTATGAGGTGATATTCATCCACTAACTACACAAACATAAAGTGGAATAACGGACACTAACCACTAACTACACAAATATAAAGTGGGATAGTGGGCACTAACTCCTAAAATCTAGAAACCACTCTTCCATATTATGCATATAGTGGAAGACTTATTCAATAACTATTTGTATCAGTTTTTAACATTCCTCCTTGATGCAAAATCTCTAACTCTAAGTAATAACCGAAACTTTGTAAACTTAGAATAACTAAGTCCTTTAGTAAAGCCATCAGCAACTTGATCATTACTTGATCATTTGTTGAACAATACTTCATCACAATCAGTCCTTCAGCAACAACATCTCCAATAAAGTGATGACGAAGCTCAAAATGTTTATCCTTCCATGGAAGACTGGATTCTTTGGTCATTAAAAATTGTTGCTTTGTTATCACAAAAACTTTCAGTTGCCTTTTCTTAAACTTGGTGTAAATCCTCCATGATTCTTCGCATCCAAATTGCTTGACAAGCAGCTGATGTAGAAGCAATGTATTCGGCTTCTGAAGACAACAACGTTGTGCTTACTTGCTTCTTTGAGCTCTATGACACAACACTCGAACCAAATCTAAAAATAGAACCACTTGTGCTTTTTCTATCATCTGCACAGCCTGACCAATCACTATCAGTAAAACTAAGCAATTTAATGTTAGGAACTGGGTTGTACCAAATCCCAAAATTACTTATAGCTCGAATATATCGAAGAATCCGTTTTGCTACCCCAAAATGATGCAAGGAGGGATAATGCATGAACCTTGAGACCAAACTGACTAGAAACATGATATTTGGATGGGTATGAGTCAAATACATCAACCCACCAACCAAGCTTCTGAAATACTTCTCATTGGCCCTTGGTGTTCCATCATTCATTGTCAACTTCTCATTTATATTCATGGGAGTAGAAAATGTCTTACAATTCTGCATATTAAACTTCTTCAATAGTTCCAAAGCATATTTTTCTTGTGAAACAAAAATATCACAATCAATTTGACAAATTTGTAAGTCAAATAATGCAACAACCCCAAATCCAACATACCAAATTTATCTGTCACGCTCTTCTTAAATTCTATAGTAAGAACTTCAAAAGAACTAGTATAGACAATGTCATCTACATAAACATAAAAACAATGAGAACATCATCACTTTTTTTCCTTCAGATACAAAGTACTCACTACTACTATAATGGAAACCATTTTCAAATAAGTAAGAAACAAGCTTACCATACCAAGCTCGCGGTGCTTGTTTGAGTCCATAAATGGCCTTTTCAAGCTTGTACACCTTATCTTCTTTGTCTTCAATAACAAATCCTTGTGGCTACTCAACATCTTCATCTAAATAACCATTCAAAAAAGCAGATTTGACATCAAAGTGATAAACTTTCCATTTCATTTGAGCTGTCTATGCCAACACAAATCTAGCAATTTCAAATCTAGCAACAGGAGAAAAGGTTTCAAGGAAATCTTTACCATACTCTCGCACATATCCCTTAGCAACCAATCTTGCCTTGAATTTTTGGACACTCTCATCTGCATTACACTTAACCTTGTAAACCCACTTTAAACCAAATGTATCTTTTTCTTGTGACATGTCTACTAGCTCCCAAGTATTATGCTTCTCAATGGAAGCAATCCCATCTTCCATGGCATGTTCTCATTCATCTTTTCCACATGCTTCATTAAAACTCATGGGTTCTATTGCTAAAAAGGTAAACATATTAGAGTCATAAGCTTTTTCTCAAGGTTTTACCTTTCTTAAAAGGGCCCCAAACATGCTTCTAGTAATTATCCTTGAAGGTTGAGGAGTTGGTTAAGTTTGTGGTGACAACCTTGAAAAACTAGGTATAAGGATAGTCTCTTGAGTCACTTCATTCTCTTCATCTTCTAATTCATTTTCTTCACAAGAAATTCCACTCCTAACAGTTATTCTCATCAAAAATAACATCTCTACAAATGATTAACTTCTTAGTAATAGGTTTATACAACTTATGCCCCTTGATCTCATTACCATACCCAACGAAAATACATTTCTCACTCTTATTATCCATCTTTGTACGATCATTAGAAGCAAACATGGCATAAGTAACACAACCAAAAATCTTCAAGGCACTTACATTGGGCTTGCAGTTCCCTTAAGCTTCATAAGGCGTCATACCACGTACAACCGTCATTGGAGAAATATAGAGAAAGTGAACCGATGTAGCCATTGCTTCAGCCCAAATATCATTTGTAAGCTTTTTCTCATTCAACATACTGTTTGATTCTTTCTTTCAGCGACTCCATTCTGCTTTGGTGTTCGTTTCACAGTTAGCTACCTCTTGATTCCATTTTGCTTGCAAAACAAAGTAAACTCATTAGATAAAAATTTTCCTATCAATTCGAAGAATTTTTAACTGATGATCGCTTTCTTTTTATGCAAAGGCTTTGAATTCCCAAAGCTTCTCAAGTGCTTCTGATTTCTGAATAAGAAAAAACATCCAACTCATCCGTATAAAATCATCAGTAAACAACAAAAAATATTTGATCTTGTTCAAGGATAACGTATTCATTGGCCCACAAATGTCTGCATGCACCAACTTTAAAGGCTTCTTTACTCTCCATACTTTCCCAACAAGAAATGACTGTCTATATTGTTTCCCATAAATACAGCTTTCACAAAAATCATTAGCAAATGCAATAGAAGGCAAACCATGAACCATGTTTTTCTGATACAATAACTTCAACCCATTAAAATGTAGGTGCCCATATCTCAAATGCCACAACCACAAATATTCTTTAACACTAGCAATAAGTGCACAATCATCCAAATTGAAAATTTCAAGAGGAAACATCTTATTTTCAGTTATAAGAATTTTTACAAGAGGCATACTGGAATTTTTACTCGTAATTTCACACTCACCATCATGAAATAAAACTGAATATCTCTTTTTTACCAATTGACCCACACTGAGTAAGTTATGTGTCAAGCTAGGAATGAAATAAACATCGTGAATCAACATCTCATTACCTGACTTGGTCTTTACTGTTATTATTCCCTTACCTTCAATTTGCACTTGTTTGTCATTCTCAAGACAAACTCGCAACTTTACTATTTCATCTAGACTTTGAAAAAGACTTCTAACACTTGTCATGTGATTACTACATCCATTATCCAAAAACCAAAGATCACAATTACTACCCTTTGGATTCATAAAAGTGAGAAACAAGTTATCATCCTCTTCTTTTTCAGTGAAATTTGCTTGTTGCTTAGCCTTTCTCCAACAATTTGCCTTAATATGCCCCTTCTTCTTGCAAAAGTAGCACTGCTTGTCTTTCTGGTTCTGCCTTTGATTGTTTGTATCTCCACTCTCAGTTTCATGGTGACTTGAATTTGATTTACCATGACCTCTACCATGACCACGGTAGCCACCTCTACCTCTTCCTCTGTCTCCTCCTACAAAACCAATGTCATTGTTTTTTCCTTACTAGAGATCTCTATCTTTGTTTGAAACGCTTGCTCCATACTCTTCTCTGTAGACCTATTCATCCTTTCTTCATGTGCTAATAGTGAACTCATTAAATCATTAAGAGAATACTTAGTAAGATCCTTTAATTCTTCAACTGTAGTAACAACATGATCAAATTTATGAGGTAAACTCCTCAAAACTTTTTCAACAATTGTTTGATCTTTAATTTTCTCTCCATAAGTTCTTATTTGATTCATAATGAAAGAAACTCTACCAATATAATCTTGAACTGACTCACTACTTTTCATATACAAATTCTCAAAATATCTATAAAGAGTTTGGAGTTTCACAACAATTACCTTGTTATCTCCATGGAACTCTTTATATAGAATGGTCCAAACTTCAATAGATTTTGATGTATTGCAAATTTGAGAAAAAATTGAGTCTGCCACTGCTTACTGCAATAGAGCAGCGTATTAGCATCCTTCTTCTGAAACTTCTTTATCTCTATTGCCTTCTCTGCCTTGTCAGATTCTATATACCCATTTTCTACAAGATCCCACAAATCTTGAGAAACGAAAAAGGTCTTCATTTTAATGCTCCAAAAAGCATAATTTTCTCCATTGAAGATGGGCACCAATGATTGAGAAACATTCAAAGTATTCATACTATTAGACGTGATGAATACAAACTACATGCTACAGCTTTCAAAATATCACCACAACAAAATAACACCCAGTTTAATCGAGCCAGGCTCGGATACCAAAAATGTTGGTTTTGAAGTGTGAGACCCCGTATATGTAAAGTTGTAATGTGTAATGAATGTGAATGGACTTGTAATGTAAAGTATGATCGATGTAAGTCCATGGATTCAATGTATGTATGTGTAATATGATTTGTAACGTACATACAAGTTTCATTGAGTATGAATATGAAGAAATGAGTTCTGGCAAGTGATGGATGTGATTGAAACTCAAAATGAGTAGTGTGGTAAAATGGAATGAAGTTATGCTTCCATTTGGTTTTATATAGCATACCTTTGGACATACAATGAATGCACACAAGTTTCAATGTGCATAAGGTATGAATGGGTGCCATTTTCAAGTTATAAAGGTGGATGGATGAGAAATGGCCATGGCAACAGATTAAGGATGTGTTGGTGTGAGTTGCAGCAAGGAAACTGCAGGAAATCTGAAAAACATGAAGGCCAGATCGATCTCATAGGATAAGAGATCGATCTGGAAGAGCCAGAATGCTCTTATTTGGGCAATGGAATAGAGCAGATCGATCTTCAATGTGGCCAGATCGATCTCCTAAGCATTCTGTGATGAAAAGATCGATCCTCAAGCACCCAGATCGATCTCCTTAGCTCTCTGTTTGGGACCAGATCAATCTCATGCTTCGACAGATCGATCTCATGCTTAAAATGTCATGAAAATGAGAGATTTAAGGGGGACCAGATCGATCTCCTCTTGGACCAGATCGATCTCCTCAAGCTATTTCTATATAATGAGGGCTGAAAATCTAAAAATTTCGGGGAAAAACACCAATCTTCCATTTCTAACCCAAAAACCTAACTTTCTCTCTCTAAAATCAGCCATTTCCAGCAAGAATTGAGGGGAGACCATTAGACATTAAGTTTTTCATCTTGAGGAAGAGAACGACATAGTTGGAACCAAAAATCCCATTGTGGGTATTGAAGGAGATAAGGGTATTGACATTTGGAGCAAAAAGAAAAATCATATTTGGTAAGATTCTAACACTCCAATCCAAGTGCATTACCTATTTAATTGATTTTGGAGTTGTTTGGCATGAGTATGTATGGATGGAAACACCTAGGTTGTGTTAGAAACTAATGTAACCTAGAAAATGGAATGCCTCTAGTGTGAGAAAGTATGATTTGGGGAGTTAGTGGTTTATGGGTTATGATAAGTTGTTAAATGAGTAATGTGGGTGATTTGAAATGGTTATGTGGAGTTATAATATGGGTTTAAGTGAAATTGTGAAAATGAGTATGTATATGCTTGATAAAATGCCATAGTGAGGGAATTCATGAAATATGAACACTATGAGCTTAATGTCAATTTAATATCGATTTGGAATAAGTTAATAGGCCTAAGAAGATCCATAGACTTGAGTTATGGGTAATAGAATGAAACAAGGCCTTATGAGCGTTAATAGAAACTATAGGACGAATTGACTATAGTGAACGCACGATGTCATATTATATGGATCGAGTATAATGCGGGATACGATTTTGTACAGTCCCAAAGAGTTCGTTTAAGACGAATCAAACCATACGAGTAAGCAGCTTAAGGAAGTGGAATCACGCATCGCGATTCCAGGTAAGAGAATTTTGTGAGTATATAAAGGTAGCTGCTCGTACTTTAAATTTGTGGGTGAATATTGGGTGTTTTACGAAGTGCATGGTTGCTAAAGTAAATGATTGATGGTATTCATGAATGAGAATGAGTATATGTGTGATTTTTGGTTTTGGAAGTGGATTCTATGAAATGGGATAGTAAGGCTAATAATTGCATAAATCTAATGTCTTGATGTCTTTCAAAATGAAATTGCTTTGTTTTAAGCAAGCTTGTAGATAGGTCGGCTAATGTTTATTAATGTTGTGGAAAAAGGCTTTTGTGAAGTGCTAAACCCGATTGTCGGGATTGTTTGATTTTGTATGAGCCGCCTATCGTATTTATATGACATAAATCGCGCTAGAGCCTCGCTCGCGCTGGATTTTTATGTTTTCACTTGTGTGATACGTGCTTGAGTTTAGCTCGCACTTTGATCTGAATTGTGATGATGTTTATAAATCATACTGGAGTTTCTGCTCGTACGTGGCTTTTGAGTGGTTTGTCTTATGAGTATAACCGTACTAGAGCTATGCTCGTACGCGTCTCTTTATGAGAGGATGCATGAGTCGTGCTAGAGCTTTGCTCGCACAAGTTTGCACATTGTGATACGTATAAGGTTGTGAAAGTTGGTAAGATCCTTAAGCCCTACATCCTTAAGCTAACATCCTTAAGCCCAAAGAGGCGGGGAGGCTCTGTTAGGCGGGGAGGCTCTGTTCGGTGGGGAGGCTCTCTTACGATGGGATCCTTAAGCCCTGGAGGGGCGGGGAGGCTCTGTTAGGCAGGGAGGCTCTCCTACATGGGTACAGTAAGATCCTTAAGCCCTACATCCTTAAGCCCAAAGAGGCGGGGAGGCTCTGTTCGGTGGGGAAACTCTCTTACGGAAGGATCCTTAAGCCCTACGTCCTTAAGCTAACATCCTTAAGCCCGAGGAGGCAGGGAGGCTCTGTTAGGAGGGGAGGCTCTGTTCGGCAGGGAGGCTCTCCTTCACGGATATGGAAAACTCTTGGTATAGGGTAGGTAAGACCTAGGAATGGCACCCCCAATCACTATATGAGTCTGCGAAGTACGATGTACCGTGTATATCACATGGAGTACGATGTACCGCATGATGGTTATGTGATGAGAAAGTCTGGCGAGGGATAATCCATCTTCGTGCCAGCATGATACCCCGCACACCTGGATGCGTGTGGTCTGGGATGATTTATGATGTAGTGGTCCACATAGGCACTTTTGATATAGTGACCTAGTTTTTATACACATGCGTGAATTGTGAAATGAAAATGTGGTTGTGATTGTGAATTGATTTGGTGGTATTTATGCGTTGAGAAAGAGGTTTATGATGTTGGTTTAAAAAGGAGAATTCTTAATGAATTCCCCTTTTTATAAATTTAAATGAGATTGAGCATGAGATGATTTATACATGATGTTTTTACCATGTTTTATATGCCAATGTACATGATTTTAATACATGATATATATGTATACTCACATGGCATAGTTTTACTTCCTCATGCTCCTACCATAAATGATTTATGCATAACACTATCAGCATGTAGATAGAGTAGTTATCTACCATGCTTGCATTATTGCCTTACTGAGCGTGTGGTTGCTCATCCCTCTCTATTTCCCCCTACAGAGCGTGCATAGTAGCCTAGTGAGGACTGAGGCGTGGTATTTTGGACTCCGCTGCATCTCCATCGCTTAGAGGTATATACACAGTGATTCTTTTTGTATCTAAACAATGTAAAAGCACAGTATTCTTTTGAGTTGTAATTATGGGGGATGTAGATGTCAGTAAAACATGCTTTTGTATAAGTACAAGATTAAATGCAAATGTATGACATCGTTTTATTTAACTGAGAATGAATGAGATGTGGAGTTTATTATTGACTCACAGCCCAACAGTGTGTGGTGAGTTAGTTCATGACCGGGTAAGGTAACAGTAAAACGCGAAAAATTTTTAGTGATTTTTGGTTAAAGAGAATGGAATTGGGTCGTGACATGAAGATTAAAGGTGAATATGTCACGACCCAAACTACCCAAAAATCAGAGTTAATTTTTCGCGTTTTGTTATTTTCTTTCATTGCTTACTTGTCCTCTGATCGTGACCACACTCCACTAACAAATTGGGCTGTGCGTCAATGCCAGTCCCACCATACATTTACCATATAACTTAATTCTTTCTCAGTCATTTATAAAATGTCTACAATATTTATACATCCCCTAGAAACACTTACAAACATGTTACTGTGCTATGCTTATTTAGATACAATTTGTACAAGTGTATATACCTTGAATGATGGGCAGCAGCGGATATCCGGAATGCAGTACTGAGTCGTCTCAACGTCTACTGGAGATTAGCTATGGGAGAAAATGAAAGGGGTGAGCACATCAAGCTCAGTAAGGCAATCCTACGAACAAGTAGGTAACCATACTACCTACATGAACGTAGTGCCATGCATAAACCACCCTTTCTCCACACATTTTAAAACAGATGGTATGAGTTATGATGTTATGTAAAACACATTTGCACGAAAAATTCAACATGCAATTATATTCAAAATCATATCTTTCTCGTTTAAAATTTCACAGTAAAGTCAGGACTCGACCCCTCCTTCGGGTGATCCTGACTCACACAAAATCATGAAAATCCGTTTACATCACATATGGGTTTAAAAAGCATGGAAATAACCATCATGCACATTTAATTTAAAACCCGGTTTGATCTCATCAAAATCGTCGACATGCGAGACTAGGCAACATCTGTATATCAGCAATAACCAGGATTATGGCCATGTGTCCTCGGGAGTTCCTCAGCTACACGGATCCTAGTGTGCGGGTTCTCACCATGATCGGGAACCGTCCGAGAGGTGGGTCACTCCATCTCATCGGTCTTATCCGATCCCATGCATCCGAAGATGCCAACATATCACAAAGATACCAACGTATCACAAAGATACCACACGGTACATCGTACTCCATGCTACTTGCACGGTACATCGTACTCCGTGGACCCATATTATATCTCAATACTCATGCCAGGTCTCGAAACGCACGTGCGAGCCTATTTAATCGGTGACACACAGTCTACCCGATACTCCAAGCACGGCTCAACGCATGTTCTCATGAGGTCCGCTTTACATCCCCACAAGGTCGCTACCTCACCCTCACTACCTCACTGGTAGACTTTTGGGTCTGTTGGTAACTCCAATGGCAGACAGCGCTACTCTCAACGAATCCAGTAAAACTAGTGCGAGCTAGGCTCTAGCACTCTATATATAAATTACATGAAAATCTTATAAAATCTGGTGCGAGCGAAGCTCCAACACCCGGTCTCAAAATCATGTAAAAATATGATGCGAGTTAGACTCTAGCACCCTGTCATGAAAATCATATATATACATATAAAAATCTGGTGCGAGTTGGACTCCAGCACCTATGCATGAAAAACTCTAGTGCGAGCTCTCGCTCCAGCACTAATGCATGCATCACACAAATCGACAACATCGTGCGAGCTGAGCTCTAGCACGTCACATGTCAATAAAAACACGTAGGCGGCTCTGTTTCTTCAAAACAGTTTTCAAAACAATTTCATCGTTGAAAATATGCAATGCTGTGCATTTTCTTTCAAGGTTAGCCAGCCTACTCATGCATGCATTAAAATGTCTCCAGAACGAGCAGAACCTCTTGTTCTTGCTCCTCCCAAATTTTTTCTAAATTTGTAAATTTTACCCTTAACAAGGGTATTTTGATAATTTGCCCATTCGAGGCACTAAAATTATTATTTGACCTCTAGACCCTTCAGATAATTTTTAAAAGACTGCAAATGAACTTAAAATTTTGTAAAGTTACCTCTAGCAGTCCGCAGAATTCCCTTACCTTATTTTCCTGTCGAGTCTGACCTTTCCACTGATGTCACGTCGCGCAGTCCGATCTGCTCTCAATCCAATGCCCGAAACTGCGTATCAATATTCCTCAGGTCAGATAACATACAATTTAATTGTATTTCCTATTTCCTGGGCTTAATTTAAATCATTGGGCCCGTTTACCCCTATTGGGCCCGATTGCACCTTAATGGGCCTTAATCGGCCTTAAGCCCGTTTTCCACTTAATTTTCACTTTATCGAGGCCTATTGGGCTCATTGGGCCCTCCAACAATTTATTGGGCCTCGTTCTAACTCTCGAATAGCTAACTTTATTATTTACGACAATTTATCCGACTTTTCAAAAATCTAATTCAATTTATGCGAAATTTAAATTCATATCACGCATAACGATGTAAATTGTCGTAAATAATGGTTACTTACCCGAGATTCCATGCTAGTTCACAAATCGAAGCTGTCTCGAGCTCTCTTTGGATGCCAATTGTCGAGCTACACAATTTCATAAATTTTCGGGTAAATTTCCAGTCGAAAATTAATTAAATAAAATATTCCAAAATTTAAATCGGTCAATTTTGACCGTTTATCGACTTACCCGTAGCTCGATTGCATCACTGAAATTTTCTTCAATTTTTTTCTCTTTTTCTTTTTCCCTTTTTCTTCCTTTTTTCCTCTTTTTTTGGCTGAACCGGTTCGGTCCGGTTCAAACTGGTTCAAACCGTCGGTTCACTCCGGTTCGGCCGGTTCACTGTCTGTTCAAGGCCTTGCCGGCCGGTTCTCCATCGGCTTCCGCCTCCAGCAGCTCCGTTGGGTCGTCCGCAACTTGAATCTGGCCTCGGCTTCACCCAAGACCGCCGGAAGGTCACCGGTTCGGCCTCTTCTCTCCTGCCGTCGAAACCCATTTTCTTTCCTCGTCGTTTTCGACGTTTTTCGGCAGCTTGGCAGGTCGTGGCTGCCACCAATCGGCTCACCGACGCCTGGGGAACAATCGGCTGTGGTCGGTCGGTGCCGAATCGTCGCCGATCGTCGGGATCGGCTTCTCTTCTCTCGGTTTCGATTTCTCGGTTTTGCTCCACCGTTCGCCGCCGTTCGCGTCTCTGTTAGGCCGGTGGTGGCCCGGCGCTCGTCGGGCTCCCTTCCTCGGCCTTCGTCGACCGTCGTTCGTCGGTAAGGGCTCGGCTTCCCCTTCGTTTTTTCCGTTTTCGCTTCTCCCCGATTTTCGTTTTTCTGATTCTTTTTTTTTTCAATTCATTTATTATTTATCTTTTATTATTTATTTATTTTATTAATATTTTAATCATTAAAATACATTAAAATACCCAAAATATCTACCAAAAATTATTATTTTCTTTCAAATTAACTAATTTAATTTTATTTAATTTATTTATTATATTTTAACCCTTTTTCGGGTATAATTTCTCCGTATTTTTCGGGATATTGTCCCGAATGACTTTTCGATATATTTTTCGATTATTTTCGGGATTATTTTTCCGAACTAAAAATTTTGATTAATCCCGATTAATTCCAATAAATTGATATCTTGATCAATTTAACTCAAAGTAAATTTATTCCACCTTTATTGACCAAGATTTCTCAATCCATTATTTTTAATAAATTTTTCTCATCGAATTTATACCGACTTTCGATCTTTTGACCATTTTACCCTTGCACGTGTTCGGGATTAATTTAACCCGACTTCCCTTCACGAACACTCACTCATTTTTTGTTTTAAATCCTTATCTCCAGTCCAAATCCCAATCATTTAATTTTGTGACATTTTTCATCCCTTTGCATTTTAAATTTCGTGTTTTAACTAAAATCGGGTCTTACAGAATATGACAAGAACAAAAGAAAATTGAGCAGAGTATGAGTGAACAGAAAAATATTAAGATAGAAGAAAGAAAGTTGGCTAGAAATTCAAAGGATCTTCTACATCTAAAAAACTCCATTTGCAACAATATAAATAATTAAACTAAAATGAAAGTTATTCCCTCATGTTCTAATTTTATGGGATGATATTCACTCACTAACTACACAAACATAAAGTGGGACAGTGGGCACTAACTCTTAAAATTTAGAAACCACTCTTTCATGTTATGCACATAGTCAAAGACTTATTCAATAACTATTTGTATCAGTTTTTAACATGTAGCCTCCGGACGTCGACTTTAACAGATTTCAAAGACTTCCAAAAGAGAACGGGAAAGAGTGACGTAAAAATTGGGGCGATAAGCAAATTATAGAGATTGTTGTTAATTTTTTTACAAGCCATGAAGTGAAGACAAAGAGAGATGGAGAAGTTGTCGTTTAGAGAAAGAGAGGTGGAGGACTGTCTGAAGAGAAAGATAGAGGGAAAATGGAAAAGTTAAAAGTAAGCAAAGTAAAAATATCTTTTGCATTAATCTGAACCGTAATTTAATTTTGATCTAATGCTAGAAAAGTGTGTAAAACTCTCTAATTTTACATCTGTGTAAATAGATTATATATATATATATATATATATATATATATATATATATATATATATATATATATATATATATATATATAGGTCACATTACTTTCCTCCATGTACCCACAAGATATAGAGAAGAGTAACCACGCCTAAAAAAAGAACAGTAGAAAAATTAAAGAATTCGATGAGACAAAGAGTCATCTTAAAGATTCTGAGAACTTTTATATAGCTTTCAAAACTAACACCTTTGTTTCCATGACAAGGATAGCCTCAAACCCTTGTTTGATATATCATCTTGAAATTAAAATCAACTCATTCATCCATTCTTCCTAGGTGCTTTTCAGGGCCTTTAAAATGTGTGGGGTAAGCCCTTTATTATTGTAGTTATTTTGCTTTTGGAAGATCATAGACAAGTCGTTCTCTTCAAATCTTGGCAAAGCAAGCCAAATATTCAACAATTTCAGCTCTACCTAATTAAAAGACATTTTTGACTGGTAAATTTCTTCTGGTTGGTTTTTATATACTCAGATATTTTCCATCTTTCACCCCCCAAGATTTAAAAAAAAAAAAAATGAAACAAATCTTAACTGAAGTAAATAATGTATCAGTCGCTCTCTCTCATCTCATTAGTCTCATAAAGTTATTCCACGTGTTATATCAGCATAATTATTATTGATTACCTTTGAAAAGAATCTGATGTTCAAATTAGGTGTTTCGTTTCTTTTAATTTGCTCCAAATTGATGATGCATATAGCTTAAAAAGTAGAAGTTTCACATAACTTTCCTAAATTTTATTCCATGTCATACTCATTATATCCGGTAGAACCATTTGTGAAGTGCGTAATATAGTTCCAATAATGGTTAGGGTTTGGAGGAAAATTATTCCATGTCATTATCATAATTAGGTTGCTAAATGTGATATATACTTGACATGTGAATTAAACTAAACTCTTAATTAAAACAAGTTTAATGTAATATCTTTAAGTTTTAATTATGGATACGTATAAAATTTTTTTTTTCTGTTAGGATAGTTTCGAACCAATTTACGTGCACTTTGAGATTAATTTCTTCCAAAAAATCTTAAGAGCACCTCCACATCAACCAAGTGTGATTAAGAAAATTAATTTCTTTGAGTGTTAGCCTCAAAAACTTGAATCTTGAATCTGATTTTAAAGATGATATTTATTTACCAATCTATCGAACCCTTGAAATTATTATGGATAAATTTCATTGTTTTGCTCAATAATTGAAAATCCAAATCTTTTACCAGTCATTTAATTTTAATTTTAATTTTTTTTCTTTAATTTAGCGATAGAGGAAGCAGCTGCAAGTGTTGGTATTTAATCTTCAAGACTACTATTGGGTTAAGTCCCAGGTTTAATTTGAGTTTGAAATTTCATACACATCCAATTACTGGATTATTTTGTCTTTCTTAGTTATGTCTTTTATCCTTTTGGGGAAGGATGCACCGTCTAACTTTGAATCTGATTATGATATTTCATCAATTATACACTTTCATTTGCCGCATAAAATTCTTTTGTTTCCTTCTTTTTTAGTTCGGCCAACTATTGAGATGTCTATATGATCGGCACACATCGTCTTAAAAATCAACAACATTATCTTCTTTTAAGGATAACAATAGGGATTCCACTGCTTGAGAGTTGAGACTTCTTCCTAGAAGGATTATGGAGAATATAGAATAAAGAAACAATTATATAAATTTGTTTTTATTTATAAGTGCGATAAGAAAATTACAAATATTAGGTCATGGTTTTGGCATTATATGTATGAAATCAATAGAAAACATGATATCGAAAACTTGAAATCACATCAATCATGTGGCTATCTATTTACATATTTTATTGTTTTTATAATTTGTCACATAATTGCGGGAAAGAATTAAAGAAAAAGGAGTTGAACTTTGAACGAAATAATTAACCTACATGGATCGAAGGGTACCAAATTTAGATTATTAATTAACTGTTACACCATATATTCAAGGTTTTCACAGCATACAAATTATCAAAAAAAAATCATTAATATCATCTCCCATTATATAATTTAAAATAGTGTATATATATATATATATACATGTGTGTATGTATGTATGTATGAGGATAAAAGTATGCATAAACGATCGATCAACAAACACCAATTATGGCATGGCATCCGAATATTGATTTAATGGACAGCATGTATATTTTCTGATAAAAAGGAAATAGATTATCTTATATAATTTTTTTTCACGAAATAATAAAAAATTGCCATCTAAGAAGAAAATCCCAACTTCAATATTACTTGTGAACCGTGAAAACCACTGCCAGAGCTGCTAAATTCCCTGAGCAGCTCCATGCCATGCTACTATAGCAAAACTGTTTCAAAATTAAGCGAAAAAAAAGTATCTAATTCGGTATATAACGAATTCAAGATTCTTAAAGTGACAAATAAATGTCGAAACTTGAAAATGATTCTAAAAAAACTCTCTAATTATCTTGAGTCGTCGTAATCTAACCTATTTCTATCGAATTTCCTCCACTTGGTAGTAGTGGGGCAGTCAAAGCTGGCAACGTAGCTTGGATATTAGCTACATTAATCTCCGGTGCATATGCTTACTTCCTTCTATTGATCATTCTCTACCATGGCCAACACCTAGAAAGTGGTTTTTTCTTTGGTTAGTAATATATAAATGTCAGCACATCCGTTCGAAAACACTAAGGGGCAAATTGCTCATATTAAGAGCATCTTATCATCCTTGTATAGACTTGACTACCTTTTTCTACAAGAGGAAAGAGATTGTTGTATTTTCCCGAGAAAATGAAGGGTGTCAAAATTCAGTGGAGGAAAATCAAAAAAAAAAAAAAAAAAAGAAGACGAGTTCAAAGATGCCATCAGTACTGAAGGGTAAATGCCTCGGTGCTAAAAACCTTTCTTTCCGCATTCATTGGGAACTAAAGACAGGAATTAGATACTGATTGTCCACTCATGAATGGCAATGTTTTATTTCTTCTGATAATAATGTATTTTTGAGAGGCTGAGGTGATCCACCCATGCTAGCTAGGATTTCTATTATAAAACAAGCATTTGACTGTCATTATTATTATTTTTGAAATGCTGAGGATATCGAGTCATGTTAAAAATGAGAAAATATTATAGTTTTTTAATTTTGTTTAGAAAATTAATTTAATTGATAGTATAATTAAATGTCAATTTTATAAATATTCAAAATTAAAGATTTTGTAATCAAATAGGACACAATTTGTTCAAAGCTCCAAATTTTGAGTCCAATAGTTTAACTACTGGATTATTGGTGTTAATATTGAATTAATAAGAAATATATCACAAATATTATAAATATTTTGTCTAATTGTATATTAATCCATTATATTAAATAAGAATTATGATATAAGAACTAAAAATATTCATCATCATTTCAATAATTGCAAAGAAAGTCAAACTTAAAAAGATTTTTCTATTTTTTAGTTTTTTATAATGTATTGCCAATGTTATTTTTATATTCTTTTAAGAGAAATAATTTTTAAAAAATGGGTAAGAATCAATGATTAGTGTGCTAAAATTAAGTAAGATTTTAAATTAAAGAAAAATCATTTTAATTGATATTCTATAATCAATAAAGAAAACCCGACAAATCACAAGCATTTTCAAAAGTCCCGACAGATCAATACAAGATTTCGTAACAGTGCTTCCAATTCTGGATTATTTATACACTCCATTCAAATTTTGGGATCATGAAATACTTGAAAATACTGAAGGGAACCAGGAACCTTATTCCCATTCAATAAGGATGGAGGAGAGGCAATAACCGAGAGAATTTTGAATAAGAGGTGGTCCTTTAAAGAGATAGATTAAATTATTATTTTTGCAAGCTCTTCCTTCAGTATATAAGCAGCCCAAGTTTCATCAATGAGACTCACCGCAAAAGCTTCGTACAATTTCCCCTCTTCTATTCTTGGGGTAGTGTTCTTGTTACATCAGTCTTCTTTAGAGGAAAGGCGTTTTCTGAGGCTCAATAATGAAGGTATGACTACTCTTATAACATGCTCATTGCATGTTTCTAGGATTGCATGCATGTGCACCTCCCATACAGGTATGAAGTAAAAATTGAGCGTGAAATCATCAAAGAAGAAATGAACAAAGATAGCTCCAAGGAACCTATATTTATGCACTCAAAATTTTGTAGGTTTTGTTTGTTTCACAAATACTCCATAAGTATATTTGTATATTATAATAATATAAGTTCAAATAGTCGAATCTTTACCAATAAGGTGTTAGCTCAGCAATAGCACACTAACCCCAAGCAAACCTTACCTGTTAAATAGTAGGGTTCAAAACTTGGAGAAAACCCTCATTAGAAGAAAAGATATCCTTATTATTCCACTCTTCAGAATGATTGTTCATTTTCGTCATCATTTTAATAAATCAAAAAAAATAGTCATATTCAAAGTAGGAAAATTCTATAAGTTTGAAATTTAACTTTTTTAACACTTGCACACTATTCATATTTATTGTAATATATTATCATCTTTTCTAAATAAAGAGGATGATAATTGAGAATTGAGAAGAAAAAGGAAAGTGGAAGGGTTGGTGAGAAACTAACATCCATTTAAAAAATTAGTATTAGTATAGCAATATAGGTAATGAAGTTTGACTAGGATAATTAATTAATGTTTACTTTTTACGTCCTACTTACTATGGAGTTAATTGTTACCCAGTACAAAATTATAACTTGTACAATTCAGTGATGAAACAACCCAATCATTAAAGTGCAGTTATGTCTTACAGTTGAAATTTAGAAAGGAAAATTGTAGCCTGTAGGAAAGTGCTATCCTTCTTTGTAGGGTTAACCTAGACAGGCTGGAAAGATTTGTGTTTCAGCTATACCTTCTTAAATATCATGTTAATCAATCTCATTAAGCACCTCCTAAAATTACCCTTCTTATTTTTTTAATCACAAAAAGAGATAGGCTATGGCTATGCCAATATGGTGGCCGGTGGGGAATGGGAATTTGGGGGATGTTTGAAATTCGGACCACGTGCTATTCTATGCTCTTTTTTTTTTTTTGGCAACCTTCAGCAGTTATATATACTCCAATCTCATTCCTTATTTGTGCACCACAAATAAGTTCACTGCCAACACTCTTTTCTTCATAGCTTTGCATCTCCTGGAAGTCCTTGCTCTGAATCCATTTGGGGTTTTGTGACTATGGGAGTCGTGTAAAATCTCAGTGTCAGTAAACAACAGTCACTGCTGCTGGACTGCACAGACTATCGAACTTGTGACTATAATACATCAAACTTCAAAGACCCACCATCCTTAAACTCTTTAAATTCTGCTTCTTTGGCATAATAAAGTTTGCTACAGTGTTGCACAAACTTTGAGAGTAGATCTTGTAAGGCACAGTAACAGTATAGAAGAAGCTGTTTTTCGTTTATCAGACAAGAAAAAGGGCTTATTTTTGTTGGTTTGTTTCTTTAACAAAGATGGGAGAGAACGGTGCTGGAAAGAATCAGCTTCACAACAACCAAGTTTTTGACCTCTCCATTGATGTTCCACAAGGCGGCTCCAAATGCTTTGATGACGATGGCCGTCTCAAGCGAACTGGTAAGTTCCAGGAAGTTTTATGACAACATTCCTTTGCTTCTTTGTTGCTTTTATTACTTTTGTTGAAAAGTAAATTCACTTGGAACTCTACTTTTAATGAAGTTCAAAAGCAGGGGAAAAGGAAAACAACGTCTACTCTTACATTGCTGTTTTTCATTTGCCAGGAACTGTATGGACCGCAAGTTCTCACATTATTACAGCTGTGATTGGTTCTGGTGTCCTGTCCCTGGCTTGGGCCACAGCTCAGCTTGGATGGATCGCTGGTCCAGCAGTGATGTTGCTGTTCTCTTTTGTAACTTACTACACCTCTACTCTTCTTGCTGCCTGTTATCGCTTTGGTGACCCTGTCAATGGCAAGAGAAACTATACTTACATGGACGCTGTCAGATCAAATCTTGGTAAATCCACTTAACCTTCAATTGCATTACCAAATGGCGTCTTCTAAATCTTTTAAACTTAATAATATCTCATTTTTCTGTTACTTTTCAGGTGGGTTTAAAGTCAAGATATGTGGGTGGGTTCAATACTTGAACCTTTTTGGAGTTGCCATTGGATACACAATTGCATCATCGATTAGCATGATGTGAGTTTCCAACTTCAGATTTTAATTTAATAGAAGAATCTAATGATATTTGCTTTTCTTGTTTAGTTGTTTTTGCAATTGCTGGGGCTAACAGGTTTTTTGGGGGGTTTGATATAACAGGGCTATTAAAAGGTCTAATTGCTTCCATGCCAGTGGTGGCAAAAACCCATGCCACATGAATAGCAACCCTTATATGATTGCTTTTGGAATTGTTGAGATCATTTTCTCTCAAATTCCTGACTTTGATCAATTATGGTGGCTTTCCATTGTTGCTGCTGTCATGTCCTTCACTTACTCAACAATTGGACTTGGTCTTGGAATTGCTAAAGTAACAGGTATTAACAGTTTCCTTTAGACACTTAAAATGCATCCTAATCTTGAGATGAACTTTTGGAAAATAAAATTGGTATGATGAAGCAGATTTATGATGTTTTTTTTCTGGTTAATTTACCAGAAACTGGAAAAATTAAGGGAAGCCTGACCGGAATAAGTGTTGGAACTATTACTCAAACCCAAAAAATATGGAGGAGCTTCCAGGCCCTTGGAGACATAGCTTTTGCTTATTCTTACTCTCTTATACTCATTGAAATTCAGGTATATAATCTCATTTCCTCCAATTTTTCTAACTCATAACTTGTTTACTTAATAAAGTCATAAAACCTGAACTTAACAATATGGTATTTTTACAGGACACACTCAAGGCTCCACCATCAGAATCAAAGACAATGAAAAAGGCAACTTTGTTAAGTGTTGGAGTAACAACCCTCTTCTACATGTTGTGTGGTTGCATGGGCTATGCTGCTTTTGGAGACTTGTCCCCTGGAAACCTTCTAACTGGTTTTGGATTCTACAACCCATTCTGGCTCCTTGACATTGCTAATGCTGCCATTGTGATTCACCTTGTTGGTGCATACCAAGTTTACTGCCAACCCCTTTTTGCCTTCATTGAGAAAACAGCAGCAGAAAAGTTCCCAGAAAGTGATTTCATTACCAAAGATATCAAGATCCCTATTCCAGGCTTCCGCCCCTATAATCTCAACCTCTTCCGATTGGTCTGGAGGACACTTTTTGTGATCACAACAACTTTGATCTCTATGCTTCTCCCCTTCTTTAATGATATTGTAGGTCTGCTTGGAGCTCTTGGATTCTGGCCACTCACAGTTTACTTCCCAGTTGAGATGTACATTTCACAAAAGAAGATACCAAAGTGGAGCACAAGATGGCTTTGCCTCCAAATCCTCAGCATTGCTAGCCTTATTATCACTATAGCTGCAGCTGCCGGTTCTATTGCAGGAGTAGTACTTGATCTCAAGTCATACAAGCCCTTCTCGGCCGGCTACTAGTTCAGTAGAATTGAACTAGTCTCACACCGCTCATGGACATTTCAAAAAGCAAGCAAAACTAATCTTTAGGATTAAAAAAAGTTATTTTTCATGTTCATATCAAGCCAGAATTGTTGTTGTTAATTACCCTTACTCCTATGCAGTTTCTTTTGTTCTCTACTGTTCAACTTGTAAGTTTCCCTGTCATTCAATGCAAAAAGGAGAAAATGTTACTCCATGCCAAGATTGCAGAATACCTAGTGGGAAATCCTTAATTTATCTTTTGGAATGATAGCAACTGTTTCCTGCAATGTGGTAACTCCATTAACACCTACACCATTGGAAGTGCTCATTTCTATTCAACACTGACGCAAGCGTCTATGCATCAGGGTTGGATTAATGGAATGCATCCGATATGACAACAAAGAAATAAATCCAAGTCAAGGGATCAGATGGTGGGCAAGAGTAATAAAAAGTACCAGAACTGAGGCACACTTGTTTTTTTGTGAGGATTAAAGAGATGGGTGATTATTACTAGTCATGGCCAAAAGGATCAGATTTTGATCATGACTATCCATCAATTAAGCCAGTTGGTGAAAATAAGCTCACTTTCAAATTCAATGGCCCTGAATAGATTGATTGATCTTCCCAGGCTTGAAAGCAACAACTCACTATAAAGAGCAACAGATTGAACACTTAAACTCCAGGAAAAGCCAGAAACTGTTATTGTTCACTTGGATTTTTTTATCATTTTTCAACTAACTTGTTAGTGATTATTAGCTTCAATTTTGAAGGCGAGATAATAACAGGATTAGTATCTAATCCACTTTCTTTTCGCACATTGTCAAATATTATACATAATTCTAATATAATATGGAATCGAAATCTTAACTTACGAAATATTATTTTCTTTGATCCAAAGACTTTACAGTTAATTAGTCCATAAAAAAAATTTTAATATAAATTTATTATAATAAATTCACGTAATCCATATGAAATTTGGAACATTACATATATATACCACTAATTATATAATAGTTCACCCCAAATGAACAATTTGCAGTTTAATTAAGCAAATTGAAAAAGATGAGATTTGGTTTCGTCGCTTGAGTAAATGAAAAGGCCAAGATAAATTTTCTTCCCACAAATTGATCCCTATCAGTCCTACAACTATTATATATAATATGCATAAAAGGCCATAAAATGATAATTGATGTGCATGTGAAGTACTAGGTGCTGGTTATGGAAGTTAAGCGGCGGTAGTGACAACTGAAGGGGAGGAGATAGCTGCCCCAGTAGTCATGCGGAGGCTATTTGCAGCGCCTGAGTGGTAGGCCCCGGAAGAGTAGTGGATTGGTACTAGTACTAGCATTAGTGGGTGCAAGCATACCACATGACCACTTTGCCAATTAATAGTAAATCTATGAAGTTTTTCATTTTTTTTTCCTTTTCAATTTCTTTTGATCATGATTACATTCAGGTAATTATGGAATGGAGTTCAAGAGAAGAATCTCCAAGAGTAGTGGGATTCAGAATCCTCTATGTTACTGTTTCATTATTTCATTTTCAAATTAAGTACTTATTAGCATAAGAATTAAGATATAAAGTTGGTGATTAATTTTCAGAATCCAACTATAAATCAAGGATATTTGGCTACTAATAATGGAAATGTATAAATCAAGGATCAAATAGATTCAGTAAATGATAATTTGTGAAAATTAAAAGAAAACAATCTAAGCATCCATGGTATAAATATTAATAACTACATTAAACACCATAATCAAACCTAAAATGTAAACAAAGTGAAGTCTAGAGCGAATCCTTCAACAGAAGTGATCCCATTCTGCAAGCAAGAAAAGCTTCAACACTTGCCCATTTGATCATCTCTTGTGAAAGTATACGTCCAAAACGTGGAACATATTCGTACCACTTGATATTCCTAGGCTTCACAAAATCCACCTCTCCTTCCAAAACCACCTTTGCCAATTCCTCCAAACTCGACTTTTCAAAATTGTTTCCTGGGAATTTCTTTTCAGCTTCTTTTCGCAACTCCACTCTATTTCTTATCAACAATCTTTCACTCTCCTTTTCTTTCTCGAGCCTCTTCACCATCATCTCGATCCCAACGCCAACCACAACCGTCCGATTATCATAAAGAAACTCCTTCACAAATCTTGCCATCGGACTATATGTATACAATTCCATCAGAAGGCATTCGCTACCGACACATAGTTGCAATAAGTCATAAAGCTTCTTCTCCCCTTCAATAAAAAAAAAATATAAATATCAATATGCGAAATTGAAAAACAAACTATATATATGTATTTAAATGTTACCTTTTCCAGTAATGAGACAACAATGGCTGCAACGAGCAGAGAAACCAACAATTATGTTTCGCCTATTTTTCTTGCCATAGATTGTTTGTATCTCACGTACCCACTCTCTGAGTATGTCTTCTGAAGTCGTTACAGTGACGTTTAAGAAGAATTTGTTATCTTTGGTGATGGTATATCTGGTGACGGTACGGAGTTCCTCAGTCATCTGGATGGAGATTTCTGAAGCTCTTCTTTCCATACTGAAACCCTAGACTTGGAACTTTGAGTTGAGACTAGGCAAAAAAAACGTAAAAAACAATTGAATATTTGTTATCAATTTTAGGGCATAAGCATTCAGGTGAAAGTAAAATTAGAACTTTTTATTGAATAAAAGTCTTTCAATAGAATTAAGATTTTTATTTATTTATAAATTTTATTAATATTTTTAATATAAAATATTTATTATTTATGATTATATATTTAGATTATAATTAAGATAATAAACTTGATGCACAAGTAAATGCTACATTAGAGATGTCATAACGTTTAATATAAACCTATGTTTCCACCAAATAATCTCCCTTAATTAATTAAAAAATTATCAAATTTTAATTTATATTTTATGAAGAATTTATTTTAATTTACTAGACATTATATATTTTATATATTTTTCTAACTTAATCTTCTAAGATATTTATATTTTTATGGCTACTCTAACTAATAATAAATAACAAAACTTAACAAAGTATTAATCAAAACCTTAAACATTCAGAACCAATCTTAAAAAGCCCTCTATATGTTTCGAAAAGTATTTGACCCAAAAAAAATACCTTTTTTTTTGGTCTAATAAGAAGAAACGGCGGAGGTCTTCCACAGCCACTCAAGAACTTCTATTCCTTTTGCCCAGAAAATAGACTTAGATTTCTGCCTACGAAGAAACCCGAAAATCTTGCTTAATATTTGTGCGTGATTTTTTTGTATTTTTTTTTTTTTCTCTCTGATTCTGATTGTTATGCATCCCTCACGGAATGATGCTGATTAAATAGAGGTTCCAAGTTTAATTTAAGTAGGATTAGAACTTCTATTTTGATGTTATCTTAATTGGGTTTAGATTATCCGTTCTAGCTGGATTTTTTTGTTAGAATCCGAATCAAATATTATTTGCTTTTTCTTTTCGATTTGAGTTTATTTTCTTGGTTTATTATTTTAATTTTTCCTTCTGTTGAATTCGAATTCATTTTGATTTTCTTTTTCTGTTTTTTTAGCTTTCTTATTTCTTTTCATTCTTTTTTTCGGTTTTTTCTTTTTTTATTTGTTCTGAAAATAATTATATATATATATATATAAAAGAGATAAATACTGAACTATATAAAAGTAAAAAATAAAAATGGGGCTCTTAGCTATTGGGCTCAGCCCAATTCAATTTAAAACTCATCAGCTCAATCAAGTCCAAAACACAAGGAACTCACATAAAATTGAACTGCTCATTTATGGTGGAAAACATGTAATTCCAATTCGAATAGATTAATCTAATCTCATTTAACATTTAAAATTTCGATCAAATAATTTATAAGGAAAATCCAAAGTAAATTTCTTAGTTAATCATCGAAACTATATAATCTTTCAAATCTTCAAATGCGATGCAAAGAGTCATTTTTAATGATCTAAATCTATTTTAATTTAAAATTCAGATTTAAAATAAATTCAATCAACCTAAATGTACAAAAAATAAAATAAAGCACATATAGCCGACACCCTTTACTAAGAAAAGGCAAACATGTTATTGCAAAAGTTAACCAAATCTTAATTACAGAATTCGATTATACATGTTACATCAATCCCTAAGACTTCTTGCTCGTATATTTTTAAAAGACAAAAAATTTAAAATTAAAATTAAAATATCTTGTCTGGAATTTTCATTAGTTTTCTGCTCAATCAGATTTAGGATTTATCTTTGAGTGCACAAGTAAATGATAGGAGGGTAGAATTTTGATTGCCCTCTCAATCCAAAGCTGCTGCTGCAGTTAATATTAGACTCTTGTTTGGTTTACTAGAGAATAATTTTCATTAACTTCTTGATGTGATAATCCTAAACACAATGATTCAATATAAAAATGACATGAATTAAAAAATAAAAATAAAATTCATAAAAAAATAATTTTCATTGTGTTTTCCGTATCAAATTTTGACACAATTTTTTTATTTTAAACAATATAACATAATTTTACATAACATAAACACGAAATGTAAGCACAAATTACCCAGTAACTCCAACTGCAACAAACAAGTTCAATTTTGTAGTGCTATCCTATGTATCAAAGGAATTTGGTGCAAGAGAAGAAAAACTGGTAAAAGGGAATGGTCAGTGGCGATACCATGCCTTTAACCACTGTTATAATCGACATATATCAACAGTTGGTCAACAAATTGAATAAAATTAAAATGACAAGGCATTATATTTATTCAACAAATTGAAGGCTCATAGACAATAAATAAATAAATAATACAATTCATGTTACAGGGGAAAAAAAATCAAAGAAAATAAGAAAAGTGGAATTAGAACCACCCAAGCCGAAAAAACATGAACAAGAGAAGAAAAATCCGAATGGCATAAATAAATGAAAAGTATGGCATGGTGCAGGTTCAAGTAAACATCGTGAAATCTACTTGCTTCCTGAAGATGCATTAATTTACAGTCATACAAGAAAATTTAACTCCTTACCAAGTGCTTCATAGCTTTCAATAGTAGAAGTTTCCTAAACAGCGAAGCACAGGCTTGGCTTGTTCTTGCATCTTCTTTTCTGAAACGAATCCATAAGACTGCCAAATAAATGGCTTGATTCTTCAAATGAGCTAACTTCCAGGTTTTAAGAAAGTTCTTCCTTGTTGAACTTGTTCCAAGCTTCCTGTTTCAGTGAATATAAAATAAAATATGAAAAAACACTAACTATTGTCAACAATAGTTTTACAGTAAGTATTTACATCAACCAAAGCAAAGATAACTATAGTTTATATTCAAATGAATATAAAACTAGAAAACTAAAAAGTGTGTTTTCTTTTCCTCTTCTCCCCTTGGCTTAAAGCTTGTCTTTCTATTTGTTTCCATCCAAAACTTTCAAATGAACTATTTATCACAGATTCTAAGCTTGATGTTTTCTTTCTCGGAAAACAATTAAAGGCAGGATATCTGGCATCACATACATCTGACTAGGTACCAGACCAGTAAAGACAGGAAACATAAAATAATTGAAGATTTTGTTTTTTCAAGTGCAAAATACTCTAGAGTCACTTGTTTTAACCATATGAAATGTTTTCAGATCAGTCTAGAGAGAGGGGAAGGAGAAAAAGAAGTCTAATAACTGAAATCGGAAGAATAGAGGTACCACAAAACCATAAGCAGATGTGAAGAAAAATATGAATGTCTAAGAAGCTTGGGCTAATAATGACACATACATGGGTATATAGCAAGCATATTAAAAACAGAAAACATTTTAGGTCTAGTACCCAGGGCAGGGTATATAACTCCCCTGTCCACTTCCATTTTAAGGACTGCCATCTCCAAAGTACCATCTCTGACCTGATCCCTGATTTTCAAAATGAAAAATCCATCCCTACGAAACAAGTTTAATCAAAGACCCGTTATTATGGCCAAGCACTTGGTAGACTAGACCCACCACAGCAAACATCAGAGTTTCGATCTATCCATTTCTTCAAAAAGAGGACTGACGTGATGCAGTCACTGCGGATACAACTCATATTAAAATAAATGATTCCTTCTCAATGGTTGTTAGATTCATACATTACCTTGAGAATATCGAAAACCTTTTCAGCAATGTATTTCTGTTCAAGAGTGGCACCTTTCTGCTGAACCTTATCAGGGTGGACACATAATGTGGCCTTTCTATAAACTTTTTTGACAGAGCCAGAGGTTATTAAATCAGCTAGTGAAACTGGCTCCCAACCACATTCAGACCAAAGTACCTGTTTGTTTTAAAGTAAAAGGATAGTTATGTAAACCAAGAAGCCACAAATTCTAAACATTCAACAATAATTTCAAATTATTAAACTGATAATTTATTAGGAGGTAAATGCAGAGAATAGGAAAATGATGAGGAACACACCTGTTGCAATGATGATAGAAGTGCACGCATATTGCCTTCCTTCCCTGCAGCCCAGCGTTTTATCTCAAAATCCACAGCATCAGCAATCCTCTATGGAAATTAAGATTAAGGTGAACAATTAAAATTCAAGAATTTATGAGGTATGAAAAAAATGGTGCGAAAGCATGTAAAGTGCATACAAGCATGAAGAATTAACCCCCATCTCTAATCTACAACTAGAACATCAATCGAACTACTTACACGCCTTTCTTCTTGCTCATTCTGTGTTTGACGATCACGCTGGTTCATATCAGCAACTGCTCTTGCCTAGCACAAAAACAGTAAAGAACTTTTGAACTATGTCTTAAAAACAAATTAGAATCTAAATTTAAAACTAAGAAATTGCAAAGTATATAGCTAAAAAGGTGCCAACAGAAGAGTTTGCCTGACATTTTGCCAGCACATGATGCAAATCCAAAATCAAGATGACACAGGTAGCACAGGCCCAAAAGGGTCGATTATTCAGGTGAGTACCAAGGTGGTCCACTATATACGAATCAAGCTAAAAGATGGCCAAAACAGTATAAGATAAAGTGTAAAGACAAACATCAAGGAAATCCTACATGCTGGACAACTTTTATCACATTTTATGATTACTGAACGGCTTTAATTGTCAGTCTGTCGAAAAGCAAGATACTTGGGATTTCTTTGAAATTTTGTCCTGGAAAATTGGCCTTATGCCTGTGTTTGCACCCCCTTTGGAGCAACCATGTTGTAGAGTCTTGAGTTGAATATGTGAGTGTGAGTGTGAGTATGAGTGTGAGAAACAGACATGCATATCAATGTTGACTCCAGTATGTACTTATTTCCTCATCAGCAAAAATCTTCGTATACTTCTACTAATTTAATTTAAACCTATCCATAAAAGAATAAAGATTTATGGTAAGAAAATATAAACACCAATCGATCCTGGGTCCTTTGATGACGTCCCAATCTGGCTCTTCGTCTTTCTTCACTTTCGCCAGCAATTTCCTCAAATTCTCCAAACATTGGGGCACCTTGAGAACAGAAATTACAGAAAAGATTAGCATCAAGAGATATGGAGCAAAGATAATTTCCAGTGCTAGACATAGTCCATTTCAATATTCCAGCAATAATATACCTCCAAAAATAAAAGAAAGGTCATCTATTCCATTTGTCATTGTAGCAGAAGCCTTCTTTGCAGTGGATGATGCCCCAGCAGATGTCTTTTGCTGTCTGTTGTGTATATTTGCATCAAACATGGGATCCTGATAAGGATACAAGGACATGAAATCAATACAAAATTCTGCAGTTGTCAGTAAGATGGTGGTACTTTTTACATCTATAGTGCTCACCATAGTTGTTGTCCTTGACTTTGGTGCACTATTTGATCTGGAGCTCATACCAAAAAAGGATTCCAGATCACCTTCTCTATTCTGTTGAGTCCATTTTTTAGCATCTTCAGCTTCTTTAGATCGACTAGCCTTATTATGCACTCTCCCCATGGCAAAGTCCTCAAGTTCATCAATTGGAGATGCACTGGAACTCTTTACTGCACATAAATCCTCTCAAAGTTACAAAGCTAACGATGGAATGGCAAAAGAGAATAGATATTGACCTTTATTTTTGCTAATGGATGAAGAAGAACCTTTATCTGTCTTCAAAACTTGTGCCGGTTTTGGAGGAGGCCTCAATGATGTTGAAGTGTTTGAAGAGCCACGGGATTTTGTTCCCCCAGATCGATTGAGCATGCTGAATTCTTCCAGTGGCTCTGTGGGGGCTTCTGAGAAATTATATTTTGAGCCTGAATCCGACTCTAATACTACAAAAGGTCCCTCCTTTGATTTGAAGTTTGATTTGAAGGTTGATTTGGTTATGTTAATGTTAGTTCTGCATTAAAAAAAAAATATGAAATTTCAAATAGAGATTCTAATATTTACATACTAACGACATAATCATAACTTAAAGCTAGTCCTGCATGGAAAAAATGAAATTTCAAGATTCTAACTTTTACATACTAACAACATAATCATACTGAAATGACTACACCATAACATCCAACTCCAAATATGTACACCAAATGAGTGATTAAAAATCCAAGTTATTGCAGAAGACAAAAACAAAAAGAATACAGGCAGAAGATAATAGCTTCAATATCTTTTCCTTCCTAACCAGAAACATTAACTCAGTAATTTACCATTACAATATTTCCTATGAATGTATGGCAAGGAGAAGATTGCAAGCAGCAGCAAATTTATGTTTTAGAAGCCAAAAATACCATAGTCAAAGCGATGGGAGCATTTTATGTTTTACTGAAGCTGTAAGGCTTTTTGATAATCATCCATTCCAAGCTCTTTCCCTGTTCATATCAATATTGTAAGCTTTATCCACAACTGCCTATCAAAGCACTAGGTATGCGGGATTTGGAAACTTAAACAGTGTCATTAAGTAATTATAACAGGTAACCAACTACCTTTTGACCGAGTGGTTAAGGAAACGTTCTGACATATTGTAAGGATTAGGTTTGAATCCAAGCAACCCCACTCCATTCTCAATTATTAAATATTTATCTTATAACCAAAAAAATAATTATAAGAGATAGAATTGATAAAGGCAGGCTCCAACCAACAAAAAATTGGTATATTAGGATTATTAATTCTCAAAGGGTTATTCCAGTTGCCCAGTGAATTAACTTAAACTGCTCTAAGTACTTTCTTAAACTATAAAATTTTCACATATCAGAGGAATAGTACTTAACAAGGAAATTTTAGCACTTGAGCATTTGGCTCAATGATAGGTCCATATAATCCCCAGCTAAAGGAGCAGGTTCAAATCCCCCTTCCCCAAAATAAAATTAAAAAAAAAAATGTCATTACACAGACTGTGATAGTGCAGAGTAACCTTCATGCACCTAAATTGGCCCAGAACAAAACATTATTACTATATTTTACAGTCAGAGAAACATGAACTAGAGCAGAATGAAATAAATAGCTCTGAATATCATGAGTTTTACATTACCAATATTTATCTGCGTAATAAGGAACATCAACACAGCCATAAACTTGTCCATCCTCTATGATATCTTGCATTCTTAAAAGACATTAGAACTTTTATCTAAGGATTAGTTTTTGATACACTGAAGGTGAAAATTTTTAATTCCACACGCAGTTTAAAAAACAACAATATATCCCACTTTCAATTTCGATTAGTTATATATGTATATTTAAGATTAACCAAAGGTATGTATCACCCCGCACTTGGGGAGTCTAAAATCTCCACCTAGAGTGTATGAGATAATATCTCTTTATCTAAACACAAAAATAAAAAATTCATATCAGAAAAAGAAACTCTCATAATTATGAAAATAACTATTAACCCAGATTGTATCAATGCATGATTTCTTAACTCTAAATGTCATTATTATTCATCTCCATTTTCTCCAACACACGGTGCAAAACAGCAAGCAATTCAGCTAAAACTTTAACACTAAAACCGATACCAATATCTATTCTTTTTATGAGTACCTATTAAGCGGAGGACTGCTTCCACCGAACCCGGGTATCAAATCATCAGAAGCAGCCTCATTTTTTCCCGAATCCAACGAACCATTCCTGCTAGAACTCTTCAATTTCGCTGCCACACCGCTAAAATCACCCAACAAGTCACCAACCGAACTCTTTTGCTTGGTGTACGAGGAAAAAGACCCAAAATCATTATCATTACTTGCATTTTGTGAGCCAGGCATGCCTCCAAATAAATCATCAACAACGTACGAATTTCCAGAGGAAGATTTTGGATCCGAATTCAAAAACATTGAAGCCAAATCAAATGAAGATCCATTACTACTATAATTACTCGTGTTGGATTGGTTCTTTGTGGGGTTTTCAAAACCACCAAACTCGTTACCAAAATCGTCGCCGACACCAAAAGAATTTTGGGGATTTTGCTTAGGAAAAAAGTCGTGATCATCAAGCAAAGAGCCGTTACTGGCACTCGAATTCCACGAAGATTTCGAAGAAAATGACATGGAGTTTCGCGTCAAACCTGAATCGAACCCGAAACTTTGGTTGGCTGCTGAGGTGGAGGTGGCGGTGGATCTCTTGGCTTGCGACATTGGAGCCGATTTTCCTTGCGGTTTTAAACCGTAACGCTCTGTTAAAACGCCAAATTCGTCCATAATTTCACTACTAAAAAAACAAATTGAATCGGCTTTACAAATAAATCAAATATAAGGGCGTTTTCCGGATATGAATGAGGATAGACCTATGAAGAAAATGGAAAAAAGAGATGCCAATTTGAATTGGGTGTCTGTAAAGGAAATTTTTTTTCTTTTTCAAGAGCGAAAAAATTGAGCTGAGAAAAAGAGAGATAAATGAGAAGTGGTAGAAATGGAAATTTAGAAATGATAAAAAAAACAAAAATGGCGGGACTTGGCTGATGAAGAAAGCTTAGGGGAGGAAATGGAAAATGGAAGAGAAAAATCCGTGGGAGAAGAAGACCAGAGAGAAGAATAAAGACTTTTCTGCGTTCTCTGCGTGTCGTCGCGAGAGAGATGGTTTTGGAGACGGTGAGACGGTCAATTACACTCGTAGTTGAGTGGTGGCCCATCATATCTGGCCTACACTCGATTAATCTAATTTCTCTATTTTCCTTTTTTTTTTTTTAAATCCAACATGTGTTTTTTTATTCAATAATTTTGAATTTTTCCTTTTTAAATAATAAAATGATAATAACAACAATAATAAAATTTAATTAATATAATGACCATAATAATTATCGTAAAGGTATGCCACACATGAAATGGAATCATGTGACAAGTGGAAGGTTTAAAAAATGCTAGTAATATTAGCACACCAAATCACGGAGTTGTTGGGAATATTTTTTCCATGAATAAATTATGCAAGTAAAAAGAATTTAGGTTTTTTTTTATTTTCTTTTTTGTTTTATTTTCAAAGGAAAATGAAAAAAATAAATAAATTATCGATATAACTTTAAAAGAGATGTACTAATTGCACTGTTTATTTATCTTATACCATCTATTGGACAAGTTCAAAGTAAAATTAATACTAATGTAACTTAAATAAAGCAAAACTAGAAACATTTCTTTTACTACTAGAATACTTTTGGAATATTAAAAATCGTGACTTGAATTATAAAAAATGAGTTGCAATAACAATTAAAATTTAAATTTCAAACTTATTAAAAGTATTTCTCAAGAAAATTATACAAAGCAATTGAAATGAACTTTAAATTTATTTTTAAATATTTTTGATTTACTAAGAATTATCGGGTACTAAAAGGCAACCAATTTAAGTAGTTTTTACTATTTATAGTTATAAAAAAATTACAATATATCACTTTATTAAATTACAAAGTTTAAAAATAAATATTATTAAATTTATTAATAAATAAATGTGATGATATGATGTAACGACAATACAAAAAAAAATTATAAATTATTAATTATATCAAATATAAATTTTAAAAATTTTATACTTGAATGGACCACCTACTGGTTAGTACTTGGTACTTGTCTTTCCTCACTTAATGCCAAACTTTGGGTCCCTATTAATATGTTTGGTATGATTAAGGTCCATTTTCGTTTAAACTTACACAGGCTACAGTATTCTATTAGATACTTGGTAAATAGACTTATGCTCGTTGTTCACTAATATGAGTTATTGATATATATATATATATATATATATATATATATGTATATGTATTATTGATATATCACATATTTAGATGCATTTTTTTAAGAAAAATAAAATAAAATGAAAAATATTTTTTATATTTTTTTAAAAAATAATAAACAAATATATTCTTAACTTTTTGTATAAAATAGATATATTATAAATGCTTAATGTTTTATTACTTACAAATCAATCTATAAACTTTTTTATTTTATGCTAAAATATAACGCAATTCAATTCAAATATATAAATGGTTGAAATTTATTATTATAGAATAAATAATTAGATATCTTTTATTAATTTGAAATTTGATTTCCATAATCTATCTAAATATAATATAAAATTGAGTTGTTGGATTAAAAAATTATAATTATATAAAAAATACGAAAAATATATAAAATTAAATTTAGTTTTACATTAGTGTAAATTTTTTTTTTATCAAAAATAACAACAAAATAAGGAGCTATTCGGGGGAGTAGAATAACTAAGATACCTTCTTCCTAACTAAGGGTGTAAGCGATACAGTGATACTTGCAAGCTATTCGGATTTGACTCGAGTAAAATTCGAATTTGATTCGATTTTAGTCGAGTCGAGCTCGAGCTATTTGAACTATCGAGCAAGTCGAATTCGAGCGTTTAGATACTCGGCTCGAGTAGCTCGCGAGCCTAATCGAGTCTCGAGCTTTTATATATTTTAATAATATATATTATTATATAATAATATTTATATAATGAGTGTAAGAGTGAGCTCGAGTTTGAGCTCAAGTCGAACCTTAGAATTGAATTCGAGTTTGAGTAAAAAATTGAACTTATATAATCGAGTATAATCGAACGAGCTCGAGTAACTCGAACTCGATCTTGAACCGAGTTTGAATTTAAAAAAATAAAATTCGACCGAATTCGAATCAAGTATCGAATATCGAGTTTTCGAGTTGAATTCAAATTCAAAAATCTCACTGTATTGATACGACTCAACTCGATTACACCCTACTACTCTTAACAAGAGTTCTCTCCAAATTTAGAACTCATGCAATTTTGTAAATATGATTCGATTTGAACCAGCATGTTTTTATTAAACGAACAACTAGTTGGTGGATCCCTCTTTTATATTTATATATTTTTATTAAATCATGCATTTTTATCATGGTCCATTTTGAATAAAATTTAATTAAATAAATATTTTATTATTTTCTCTTCCAATTTTCGATGTCTACAGTGAAATACTACTTGTTGTTCACCCAAAGAATGGAATAGAATCATAGTGAAAAGGAAGCAAAAGAGAGCAAATAATAATAGAACGCGTCAGAAAGTTGATTAAAAGAAAAGGAAAATATGATGGTCCACAAGTGATTGTAACCGTACAAATTATAATGGAGCTCTGCTTGGCTAAGCCTAAGATGGGAAATGGAGTTTGCCTTGCATAGCATGATTGTCGGCGTTGGTTCCTGCCTTGAATGAAACTCGATCATGCCTTATGCTAACTTAGTAGTATATTTATTAATGATTTCTTCTTTTTTTTTAAAAAAAAAATTCTCAGGTACTGTCGCTGAATATCCGAAATTACCTTTGAGAGACATATTTTTTTATAATTATATCAGTTTTTTATTTGAAATTAATTTTTTCGAATTAAAAATATAAAAAATTAAATTTTTTATAATAAATGTATTTTTAAAAAATTAAATTTTTATTTTTATTTTTATCAAAATAAAAATTGTTTACAATCTCGACCGATATTCGATGACGTCCTTTTTTAATAATTTGATGTGGCAAATTTATATTTAATTAAAATTCTTATTTCCTTTTTAACCAAAACAAGAGTATGATGTTTGTTTTCATTGATTTGATATCCATATGTTAACCCCCGAACATACTTCTAGGCCCAAGACAAAGTCCACAACATCATCAGTCTAGCTAATTATCACAAAGCCCCATCATCATCATCATCATCATCATCATCATCCTGCCGACAATCAAAAAACAGCTAGAATATGTAATCTTTTGCTAACAAACAAAACTTAAGAAACAATGGTATATAATATTTGTCGAACAATCATTTTAAAGAAGTTGAATTATATTAAAATAAGAATATTTTAAATTTGCAAAATATTTCTAATTATATTAAATATAAAATTAATTTTTATTGACATTTTGTAATAGATATTGACTTAAAAAAATATAATTTCAAGTACACGTAAGATATTTATTGAGACATTCTCTCCCACTTCAATTCAAACATTGTTTTGACTTTAACGAATAATGTTAATTTTACTAAAGACAATTTAATGTGTGTTAAATTATCACATTTATTTATATAAGTAATTTTATTTCAAATTTTTAAATAAAAAAATATCATTTTTTTCTAACTTAGAATAATTCTTTAAAAAATTAATTTTAATAAATATATAAAATATTTATAATATTATGAATTTTTGAAACTTGTGTTCACATTACATTCTACTGAATCTCTGAACTTATATAAATAGAAATGTTTGTCCATGTGAACTTACAGCCTGATGCCCCAAGGTCAATGAGATTCCTCTTTGCTAGCACCTCCCGAAACGCTTTGAGTCTAGATGGTGCTTTTAGAGATTCCCCCTCTTCTCCTCGATCCATTGATAATATTTGATTGAAGTCCCCGATTAAGAGTCATGGCAAACCATCAAAACCATCAAACTCTGCGAAAAAATTCCATAGTCTTTTTCAATTGTAAGGTATAGGGCTAGCATAAACTACAAAATAACACCCATCTATATCCACAGTGATGTTTATAAACTGCTCACTACTATTTACAATGCTTATAACTCCAGATGAAGAGTTCCACATAAGCCATATTTTGCCCAAAAATCCGTTAGCCTCAATTCTATAAGACTTTTCAAAATGTAATCTATGTATAACTCGGTCAGCTACACTTGAGTGAACCCGAGGTTTTGCAACAATTAGCATGTCCACTTTATAAGTATTTCTATACTTCATTATAAGTCTTCTAAACTAACCATTACCAGCACCCTTACAATTCCTTTAATAACACCATCATTGAAAGGCCAAGAATGGAAGACCAAAATAGGTCTAGTTGATTTCATGGAGCATTCAAAGGCTCCTTTCATTGTAGTATCCCTGTTCTACTCAATCGTATGTCCACTCAGTTCGTCTAGATCAGACTTTACATGGGCATGCTAAGAGATGCTCAAAATATTTTCAAATTGTACATGCCCATGTTCCGTCGATTCAAGCCGTTATTGGTTAGGCTGTGATTGGTGGGGTAAGCTTGACTTGCTTTCCATCATAACAACACTATCGGATTGAGGGTCATTAGGAACTTTATGCCCCACATTAGGAGTAAATGGCCCATTAAGCATTTTAGGGCCGGCCATAAAGATAGACTGTGAATCAGATGTGGAACCCATGATGGAGCTGATGGCTTTAAGTTAGTCAACTCACAATTAAGAGGTTAGGGCCTTTCTTAATTTGTTTGGACTGAATCTCGATTTTAGGAGTTACATGATTCCTTGGTTAAAAGAAAACATTAACAGCTCACTTTCTTGCTGAAAACCTAGCATCAGATAGTGCATCCTTCCTCGATTTCTGTGAATCAATATGTCGACCTGTTGAAGTTCCTACAGTGAAATTAGCGATTTTTACTTCATTCTATTTCTACCTGTCACCTTTCCAAAATAGTGAATCTATTACTGGAAACTTTCTTAAGACTTGGCTGAATTTTAGCTTTTCCTTTCCCATTATCATCCTTGTGAGGAGGCTTTCATGGTCTGTGTTGAACCATCATCCATGGATTAAAACTAGTGTCAGCAGCAACTAGTGTCAGCAGCAGAATTATCTTTTGCAACTTTGGAAATGCCATCTTGTAGGGCATGTATCAACTTTATATCCAACTCTTCCGCACTGAAAACATATAACATGGAAACCCTCAAACTCCACCTTTCGAATATGCCATCTTACATGAATTTTTGATACCAAGGCCTTTGTAAGACGAAATCTCTACGGACACACGTGTGCAAACTCGGAAATATAATCCAAGCAACCACCTTCTCGATTATAGCATTAGCAAGATTAAAGTTTAGGGTTCATTGCCTCACTGTAAGATAATGTCCTCCAATAATTCAGGGATTAAAGTTTTGTGGGGAAATTGGGTTGGGGTTCAATTGTGCAGGAAGAAGTCTATGCAATCTATTCTGGTCTGTTAATCGCTTGAGATCTTGGATATCGAAGCATTATCATTGAGTTAGACTCACTGTATGCAGTGACTAAGCTGCAGAAACTGCTACAGGAACGGGAACCTTTGTTACAGCTGCTACGGGCTTGCAAAGAACTTCTCGAAAGAGTCTGATCCGACTCTGCAACATGTGTTTCATGAAATAAATGTTTATGTCGACTTCCTTGCAAATTCTACACATGATGCTTCCTTTGATTTAGTTATACTTGGTCACCCCCTAATGGGGTTAGAGAAGCTATTACACAATGACTACATGAACATTAGTCGACTATGCCCAACATGAGCAGATTTTTGCTTCATATGTACCCAAAAAAATTAATAAATAGAACTAAATTTAACTATTTTAATGAAGGAGAGATCAGATTACATCAATGTAAAATAATTTATTAATTCATATTATTTTTTTATATATAAAATTTAGAATTTTATTAATCTCAATTTTTATACAATAAAAATTAATATTAAAAAATTTCATTTAATATTATTTTTATTGAATTATTTTTATGTAATTTTTTGATTTAATATTATATTATATTAAATTAAAATATTAATTAAATTGTATAAATTTTAATATGATTAATGAAGATATTTAATATTAGTATTAAACAATATAAAATAATATTATTTAATATTATGTACTTAATATAATTTAATAAATATATTATTTTTATTTAATTTTTAAATTAAATTATTATATCTAAGTTACTTAAAATTTTTATTTTCAATACATAATAATATTAATCAAATATATTTTCTATTTTTAAAATTCGAAAACAAAACAAAATAAAATCTAAATTTTCTTAAAATGAGAAAAACAGAAGGATCCCCCAGTATTTGATTTTATTCCTTACAGGGACACGTAGGTTACTGAACTTAATAAAAACTAAGAAAGAGAGCCACGTCAGGCGGATGTTTCTTCCGGTATTAATTACAAAAAACGGAGCGTTTTGGTTTCAAAACAGAGAACCGGTGAACATTTGCCATCTACTTTCTCCCTTCCGAAAAGGCGACGGCAAGTACGACGGTGTTTCGGTAATATTTTCTGCTTCCTTCATTTGGAAAAATTATCGTATATTTCTTTCCAATTTGATTGATTTCATTGCTAATGTTTTTTTTTCCTGTAAATTCTAAATAAATTTTTGTTCATTGCCATCTTCTTATGTAGCATTAACTTCTATTGAAAATTGATAAAGTTCATTGGCTTTTAAACTCTAATTCTCACTAACCTTGAAAAATAAGTCAAAAAATCAGATCTGGGTTTTTGGAAAATTGGATTAAAATTTATGGACTTTAGCTAATTCAAGTGTTTTCATGTGCATTCATGATGTTAAGCTTAAATTTTAATGCTTTTACTTTGTTTCTTGTACTTTAGGTGAATTCTGATTCTTAATTGAAGTATAAAAAAGAAAATGATCAAAGTTTATAACTTTCATAACAAATTATTGTTGGGATGGGTTCCATTGGCGAGAAGATTTTGTTCAAATGAACCAACAAAGGATGCTTTAGTTACAAGCAAAAAAATTTGTAAAATCATGATGTCTTCTTCTCCGGTGGTGCTCGATACAGCTCTTGATCAAAGTGGGCTAAGTGTTTCTCCAGAAGTAGTGGAGGATGTTCTTAAAAGGTTCGAGAATGCTGGTATGTTGGCTTATAGATTTTTTGAATGGGCCGGGAAGCAGCGGAATTATATGCATAGTGTTAGAGCTTATCATAACATGATTGAATCTTTGGCTAAGATTAGGCAGTACCAGATCATGTGGGATCTTGTGAATACAATGAGGAACAAGAGCATGTTGAATGTTGAGACATTTTGTATTATTATGAGAAGGTATGCAAGGGTTCAGAAGGTAGAGGAGGCGGTTTATACGTTTAATGTCATGGAGAAGTATGGTATACCGCCGAATTTAGCAGCATTTAATGGCTTACTGAGTACCTTATGTAAGTCTAAAAATGTGAGGAAAGCACAAGAGATTTTTGATAGAATGAAAGATCGATTTGTGCCAGACCAAAAAACTTATAGTATTTTGCTTGAGGGATGGGGTAGGGCTCCAAATTTGCCAAAGGCTAGGGAGATCTTCAGAGAAATGGTTGATATGGGTTGTGAACCAGATATTGTGACCTATGGTATAATGGTTGACATTCTCTGCAAGGCAGGGAGGGTGGATGAAGCTATTGCAATTGTTAGGGAAATGGATTCTAATGGTTGCAGGCCAACCTCATTTATTTATAGTGTCTTGGTCCATACTTATGGCACAGAAAAAAGAATTGAAGATGCCGTGGACGCATTCCTAGAGATGGAAAGAAATAGAATCAAGGCAGATGTAGTTGTGTATAATGCTCTGATTGGTGCTTTTTGTAAAGTAAATAAGTTAAAGAATGTTTATAGGGTCTTAAATCAGATGGATTCCAAGGGTGTGGCACCAAATGCAAGGACCTGCAATATCATTCTCAGTAGCTTGATAGGTCGTGGAGAGACTGATGAAGCATTTAAGGTGTTCTGCAGGTTGATCAAAGAATGTGAACCAGATGCAGACACATATACAATAATGATAAAGATGTTCTGTGAGAGAGATGATTTAGACATGGCATTTAAAGTGTGGAAGTACATGAAGTTGAAGCGGTTTATCCCAAGCATGCACACATTTTCAGTTCTCATACATGGATTATGTGAGAAGGGCAATGCTGCTAAGGCTTGTGTCCTTCTAGAAGAGATGTTAGAAAAGGGCATTCAGCCCTCAGGCGTGACATTTGGGAGGTTAAGACAATTGCTTATAAAAGAAGGCAGAGAAGATGTACTCAAATTTCTTCAGGAGAAGATAAGCCTCCTGGTCAAGGAGCCTTTATATGATTGAAGAATTATGTCTTTTCAGTTGTTGATAATGCTGAAGATATGGAATTTAAGAGTACATATCATTTTGTGCATGTAACTTGTCTTGGCTTTCATCTAAAATGGTGACATGCATTGGTTGTGAACACATGTAAAAGAAGAATACCCGCTTCTTTTTTATTCATTCCAACGATCTCAGTTTTGCCTCTTGACAATGTAGCATCTCTACCTTCAAATAGAAGTCATGAAGAGGGTCTGGAGGAATGCTACTCCTAATAGGTAAATATTGAAATTTTTTTGTGAATTATTTCTAGACCTTGAGCAGGATGCGAAAGTAGAATCTCTCCCTTTGTACATTGCCATCAACTAGAAAATGTCTAACTAGATTTGTCACTTAGAAGACTGGTTTAGAAATTCAATTAATGCATTCTTAAGAATGGTGATGCTATATTAATGCTGGACAGTGTGGTAAACTTCATTGTATGCATCATATGTTGATTGAAGAATTTAGTTACAACCTTTGGAGTTCTCATAATTTGAGAACCAATGTGGTCTTTAGTACTTAAAGGCCTAACCTTAGTGATCTTTCATATGGACACTAGCATTGTCATGAAACTATAATTTAGTTATTTATCTGTTTACATTTATTTGAAGGTCTAACAAATGAACTCTCTATGAAAATGAAACAGGTTATTTCAAAACTTTGCTATTCAGTTGAAGAAAGCAGACCAAATATTACAATGGGAAGCCATATGTGGCAGCCAGCTAGAGGAGTAACAAGCAAGTTTACCTCAATCCTAGTCTATACTCTATAGTAACTGATGAAAGCAGAGGAAGAAGATTGTAATTGGTTTTTGGGCATACTTATCGATATATTGGAATGTTGAGTGCACGTTCGGGCTACCTGGAAGTCGGGTTCTTTCAAGAGGCAAATAGAACAAATAAGCACTTTTGGTGCAAGGATTTGCTAACTTCTTGTGGTTTAGATGTTAAAAAATCAGAGGTAAAATTGTCCTTGGCAGTTAGGCGAGCGAAAAATGACATCTTCTCTTGGTCAATACTTGAGTCTAGTGACTTTTAGGTCAGATAGATTTGTGGAATTTGGATGCAGCCTGGTTAGCTGACCCTTGCCTATTTAGAATATCGATGGGAGAAGAATTCAATTGAGTCATAACATGGCTTTCTTTAGTAAACTATTTTTTTTTTCTATTGTTTCTTTGGATTATCTTTAATGCTATTAATATCTTTGCAAGACATATTTGCATTTCCCTTTATTTCTTCCTCATCAAAACCACTCTGTTGGTGATTGTCCAAAAAGAGGAAAAAGCCCAATCTGTTTTTGAGATTCCTCTATTTTTGTTGTTGTTGTTCTTGTAAAACATGGATCTTTCCAATTTCGAAGCTTCACTCGCTAATATATTTTCACTAACAGTTGCATTAGTCGAAGCTAATAGGCAAGCCGTGAATACTCAATGCTAAAAGGTTTCCTCGAACAAGTGAGGAAATTTTGCAGAAGACCATGCAAAACAACATAAGCCAAACCTTCGTCATGGTTAAAACAACATGCCATTTCGTGGTTCGAGACTTGACTTAATCAATCCATCTCATTCTGCTACTCTGACGATGCCGTGCCATCATGTAAGGGCACCACCAATTTACTTAATTGCTTGCATAAAAGCTGAAGTTGACCAATATTTTGTTTTTGCAAACTTCATTACAAGAATACTTTTTAATTACTACCAATTTTTGATCAAGTAATTAAGAAAATTTCGTGAAATACTGCAAAATTTGAATTCAAATCCAATCATCTTCCTTTCATATTTAATTATCAAATATTTCTCTTTTAATTATTAAAAAAAAAAGGGACTTTTAGTTCGCACAAATGGCATCAAAGCAAAATGGAGAAGAATATAATAACGATTCTCAAAATTCTTCATTCAAAAGAAATAGAGGGTGAGGGAGGGGGTGGGGAGAAGATCAGTGTCTAATTGCTCAATGTGTAAGTCCTTGAAGCCAAAACCATGCAGCTAGCAACAGTGTCTGCCAGAAAAATTCTAAACTCACATCATTGATGACTATTGATTACATCTAGTCCTTATAGCACAGAATGGTAATATTTCAACTCAGTGCCTCTTTGTTTTTGATTCACTTCTAGAAAGTGTCACACCGGAAATCTTGTTGATCTCATAAAGTAGTCCAGCAGAGAATAAGAAACTGCATAGAATACACAAACATAGAAACAGTTGTTAGTATGTATATTTGTAAGACACAAAGCTGATTTGCCGTTAGTTGTACTGGTTGTTCCATATTATTGATAAAATTTATTTTCACAAACTGAAAGCTTCCTACCAAGCAAGCTGTAATTGTTTCCAATCGAAAACCATTTCAGGTTTTTAGGCTCAGATTGACCTTGTTTCCACAGCATGGAGCAAACTTGTTAGGAATGATCTCTTTTTTCATGTTTGTGGCTATAAAGCCTACAATTTGTCAAAAGGATGTCCAAGGTTCAAATTCATCATCCTGGCTCTACTACAAGTCTATAGGAGACATTCAACAGCAACTAGCATTTTCTCTATGACATTGGGTTGCTTCTCAATTATAAGTAAACTTGCTTAAACATGTTATTCCTTCAAAATAAATTAAACATGTCAAAGCATGCTGTCAATGAATTAAAATTTTTTTCTCTTGAAGCATGCATGGTAGGAACATGCAATAAAATGCAGCTAATCTTAACATTACCAAGTGGTGATACAAACTCGGTGAACAGTGCTAGCAGCAATCAGTGCAACCGCTTCTGCTAATATGACTGCCAGAAAAGAAAAAAATAAGAGCAATTAACAAACGACAAATTCCGTAGCAGAGAACCCAGTGCATTGTAAAATATGTCAGAACAAAGTGTTAGTTATTAAGATGGATCCTTAAATTTCATTTTCAATAAAAAGCTTTGCCAGATTAGAAGAAAATAAATAGTGCTTTCTTCCCATAAAGAAGTTAAGTGTCAGGTTCTTCAGTAACTGTTAACAATACAAGGAAATCACAGCTTTTGAATATTAAACCTTCTGAGCTTCTTACTACTGTTTAATTTTCAGTAGTGATCCTCTTGAAACAAGAAAGCAAAGCTACATGTGCTCAATCTTAATTGAATTAGATTAAGCATCATGGTATGCTTGCTACATTTTCACCAAGAAAAGAGAAAAGAGCATTAGCATGAGTTCATATATTGGTCCATGTAACCTACTTCACTATTGGAATGAAGGCTCTGATGATGATGATGATGAAGATGAAATGAGCAGAACACTATAAAAGGTTACAGAAACAAGAAAGCACAGCTACATGTGCTCAATCTTAATTGAATTAGATTAAGCATCATGGTATGCTTGCTACATTTTCACCAAGGAAAGAGAAAAGAGCATTAACATGACTTCATTTATTGGTTCATGTAACCTACTTTACTATTGGAACTAAGGCTCTGATGATGATGAAAGTGAAATGAGCAGAACACTATAAAAGATGACAGGTTCATTCTTTCCGGCCTTTGTTAATAATAAAATAGATAACCATAAATAACTATAAGCAGAAAAAAAGCCTCTCTATACTTACCAGCACCCCAGCCAGTTCTCATCCCACTTGCTTCCTGGAAATTGCCAATAAACTGAAATAACAAAAGGCAACAAAAAAACAGATTATAATGCTAAATCAAGTTATAAAAGTCGCAGAATTGAATGCTATTCGGTTTTCAGGGCGCAGCTTGAACTTGGTTGGATTCTACAACGTTGTAAAATACAATATAAAATCAGATTAAAACCATAACTCAGAACATAAAACAAGGGATTGCTGAATCCGGGTGATGGCTAAATAAGAAAAGGAGTCGATTCAGGGCTTCCAGGACTCACTGTTAGTGACACCAGAAACAAGAGGGAGCTGATGAATCCGCCAAGTATTGTAAACAGCTCTGACGAAGCTAGCTTCCCTCGATACATCTCTTGGAGTGAGAGGATCACAGTAAATAGCAGAAAGGAATACAGCATCGAACTACCTGATCCTGCCATGGCCTTCACGTTGCATTTCAAAAAAAGAAAAAAGCTTCAGAAACAATCTTGGGAAATAATTAACAATCTGGAAACATGAGAAATTGAAATGTGGAATTTACTTGAATTCCATCTTATCTACGTCACATTTCGGATCCCGCCAGATAAAATAAAATTGGAAATCAGATTGACATTAGATAAAAACAGATCAAAATAAAGCAAAAATCGAAGAAACTATATATCAAAGGGAATTTCCGAATTTCAAAATTTGAAGGCCGTACCTTTTAAACCCTAGCTACGCCCGATCCCTTTCCGTTTCTGCCGATGCGTCAAAAATATCAGAGAAAGTGAGAAACCGGGGGATGTAAGACGCAAGCACCGAAAGGAAGTGTAATTTTGGTATTAAAAGGAAACTATAGGGGTAAAAATGTCAAAATATACGTTTCGGTCAAAATGGAACGATGCGTATTGGAGGCGCAACGTTTAAAAGGACAAAATTTATGCGTTCACTGTACGGTGATGGAGTCGCTGGAGTTACCAGAGTGTCCAGTGTGCTTGCAACCGTACGACGGCGCTAGCACGATCCCGCGGGTGCTCGCGTGTGGCCACTCGGTCTGTGAGTCATGCCTTGCAAGCCTCCCTCAGAAGCTGCCGGGAGCAATCCGCTGTCCCGCGTGTACGGTACTCGTCAAGTACCCTCCTGAAGGCCCCTCGATTCTCCCCAAAAACATCGACCTCCTCAGACTCATCTCCGGTTATGAAAATCCCCGGAAACCGGTCGACAAATCCCCCAATGAATCCCGTGTCCCTTTCCTCCCCCGTTGTTGGTCAGACGAGTTTTACTCCAATTGGAAAAAGTATCTTCTCCCTGATGACGCCGTTGACAGACCAAAAGTGAGTCTTTTGGCTGTTGGGTCTTGTGCAAGTGGTGGCGAGAATGATTCTGTGTTTAAGACTGACTGTCTTGTAAGAGTCATGGATTGTTTGAGTGAAATGGATGAGGAGGAAAGAGTGGAATTGGATTTAGTTTTAAGAGCTTTTACCAAACAAAGTGGTAGAATTTGTAGGTTTTTGGGTTTATGGGGTGATCCTGGGGATGGGATTTTGTATTTAGTGTGTGAAAAGCCAAAATCAGGGGACTTTTTGGATAAAAACTTGGGTGGTTTTGAAAAAGATGTGGTTTTTAATTTTGCAATGATGGGTATGGAAATGTGTGAGGCAGTTATCGGTTTACATAAAGAAGGGTTTATTGCTGGTTGTTTAGGCTATTCTTGCTTTCAGTTTGATGAGTTTGGGCATGTATATCTCGATTTGAATGAGGTGTTTCTGATTGGAAGGAGAATGCATGATGCTGTTGCAAAGGTTGGTTCTAGTGGTAAAAAGGTTGGCGATGTAGAGATTGGTGTGTTGTTAAAAGATTTGTTCAAAAGGGATGTGTTTGTTAGCCCTGAGGTGTTGCTTGAGCTGCTGGAGAAAGAGGGTATTGAGGTTGATTGTGGTAGCTCAAGATATTCAATAGGGTATAGCTCGGATGTTTGGTTGTTAGGTTGTATTTTGCTTAGGATTCTCATTGGCGAAGCTTTTAGTGATTTGTTGGTTGTTTATATGTGTCATATTGTTGAGAAAGCTAGCAAAGATAGTGAATCAGCTTGTTCAAGTGTTTACACGAGTTTGACGGAAAAAGTGAGCTCTTTGTTGGGAACTAAATTTGATTCTGAACATGCGTCTTTGCAACAGATTCTATGTAAATGTTTGGATTTTGATCCAGAGAATCGTTCACTTGTGAGAGATGTTTGGAAATTTATTAGGGAGCTGGTTGTTAAACCTCAGTTTGATAAAATTGTCAAAGATAGAGAAAGTTATAATGGGAATGGAGGTCGATGTTTAGTTGTTGGAAAATTGTGTCTGTTGTCCAGGGAAGGAACTGAAACACAGGAAAAAGATGAGTCACGAGGAAATGAAACAAATGGTGCAGCAGATATGGTTAATGGTCTCACAAAGGGACGCATTAAATCTAAAGATTTGCAAGGCCATCTTGATTCTGTTACAGGATTAGCTTTTGCAAGTATAACTTCTTTGCCTCTGCACTTGACATATGCTGTTTCAATTCAATGACTTTTAATGCTATCTAAAAATCTATTTTGGATGCTTGTTCAGTTTGTGGTAAAAAGTTGCAACATATCGCTGAAGCTAAGACTTCTGTGCATCTTTGTGTTTGTACTATGTTTTAATTCTCAAGCACCAGAGCCTAATTGGTTCGCGGAAATTGATGAGTAATAGTAAAAAGGGAAATTTCCTAGAGATCTCTCCCAGTTGAATGATGGAAGGGCTTCCTAGTAGTTGATACCATGTATGTATTTAGGAACTTTAAAAGCCTGAGGCCTGTGAATCTGTGGTCGATTGTGCCCTTTTTCATAACTGCATTTAGAATTTTTAGCTTTGCATTTACTGTTGCATGGTTGCCACAATTACCAATTATCCACATCACAAGGATTACTTTGTTAATGGGGTGGGTGGCTCTGTTGAGGCTTGAGATGGGGAGAGCTCTGTAGATTTGCTAATGCTAACCTAGTTTCTTCTTTTGCACTAGTGCTTGATATATGATGCTTCTCTCCTTGCCCTTCCTCTAGTTTGTGCATAATGATTCTTGGAACAACTCTTTGAACCTTAAGTTGCATTGTACTTGGTTAAACCGTGTTGTTTACCCTTTCTATTTCCTTTTCAGTGTTAATGGTGTGTCAGACTGCTTCGCACAGATAGTTTAAAATGAGGTTATGAATATTAAGTAATTTAGGAGCTGTATTCTGAATGTTTTTTCCTTCTGTTGTAGGGGGTTATCTGTTTAGCTCCTCCTTTGATAAATCAGTCAAAGTATGGTCTCTGCAGGTATACTCTCCTAAATTGTCATTTTTTCGAGTGGCTCTACTAGCATGATTAAAATTCAATCTTACTCTGTAATTGTAGTTTCTGTGAGTAATTTAATTTGGATTATTGGCTTCTTTTGAATCATTTTCTTCCTGCATTCCTTTACAGGACTACTCTCATTTGCATACATTTACAGGTCATGAGCATAAAGTCATGGCCATTATCTGTGTGGATGAAGAACAACCATTATGCATTACTGGTGATAGTGGAGGTGGTATATGTGTATGGAGCATTAGTGTCCCTTTTAGAGAAGAACCATTGAAAAAATGGTATGAGGAAAAAGATTGGCGCTACAGTGGAATTCACGCTTTGGCTGTTGAGAATGGATATTTATATACTGGAAGTGGAGATAAATTGATTAAAGAATGGTCATTGCGGGTAATTTCTTTAATTTATCATGTCATCTGCACTGCCTATATCTTCACCTTTTGAAATGTTAGATGATCATACAGAATCTTGATTTTCTGTTTCTTCCAGGATGGCACCCTGTCATGCACTATGAGTGGCCATAAATCTGTAGTTTCCGCACTAGCAACGAGTAATGGAGTTCTTTATAGTGGGAGTTGGGATGGAACTGTCAGATTGTGGAGTCTAAGTGATCAGAGTCTTTTGACAGTCTTAGGGGGGGACACACAGGGAACTGTGACCTTTGTCTTGTCTCTTGCAGCTGACCAGAACACACTTGTTGCTACTTATGAAAATGGATCTGTAAAGGTTCTTTGTTCTTCCTGTTTAATCGGTCTTACTTTCTTGTATTCGTATGTGCATTTATGATATTCATGGAAATGAATTGATGTAACCATGCAGTCATGTTATGGTCTATCATACAGTAATATTATACCCAAATGATAGTTGATAGAATGATGCTGGTATCCACATCCTGAAACTCCTTGCTTGGAATTCAAAAAGTCTGATTTGAATACTTTGTCAGCAATTGTATATTAAATTGGGAAACAAAGGAAACAATTAATCTTATGGGAAACTACAAGGTGAAAAATATGAACTTTCAATAGGGTGTTCCTATTGGTTTCTCCTCTCCATGTGGAAAGGTCAAATTCATTTTTTCTATTCTCTCTTCCCCGTGCTCTTTCATTTCCTTTAGTTTCTTGAGTTTGTGAAATCATTTCCATCCTTTCTGCTTCTTTTCAGATCTGGAGGGATGATGTGTACAGGAAATCTATACAAATACACAATGGTGCCATTTTCGCTGTTAGCTTGGAGGGGAAATGGCTTTTTACAGGAAGTTGGGACAGAACCATCAAGGCACAGGTTTGAACACAGCCTGTTATTGTATTTGCTTAGACATCATTAATTGATCCTTGTCTGCCTGTGAAGTAGGAAGCTTGGATGAGGATTTTAACCTTTTACTTAAATACATTCACCTCTAGGAATTCTTTTTATTTCATCTTTAACTTTTAATTTCTTGAATTGGCTGATATAGATTCTTTTTCTTTTAATTTATGTTTAGATTTACAATATCATCTATATAATTGATTTGCAGGAATTAGCAGGAGATGATTTTCAAGTGGATGTTAGAGCTATTGGATCAATTCCTTGTGAGTCTGTCATAACAGCTTTATCTTACTGTGAAGGGAAGCTTTTTGTCGGGTTTGGTGATAGGACTGTCAAGGTATGTTTACATAATTTTTGTATATTTTCATTAGAATTGCTCCTTTTGTAGCATTTGTTGGGAGATGAGAATCCAATGTGTATTTTACACAAATAACCACATTGTTTCTTCGAATTATGACATCTATTATATAGTTAGCATCAGTTCTGTTTTTGGACTTTTGGCTTTTGATGTGCAGCTGCAGCTTTTTATTTATTTTTAAGGGTTAGTTTGGATAGACGATGATATTGATTCTAGTGAGATTGGAAAAGATAAAATGACCATTAAGAATATAAGTTTTTTAATAAAATAATAAAAAAATTTAGAATCATGGGTAAAATAGTAATATTATTCCACTTCTATTTTGTGTATTTTGTCCACATGGCACACTAGTTGCACCGCACCATTGGCAACTGGTGTGCCAAACGGATGCTAATAGTTGGTTTGGATGCCTAGTGGACATCAGTGAGGTGGAGAGTGAAATTACCTTTTTACCTCTGTTTCTATTTTTTTTTTTTGGTATTTTATTAAAAAGAATATATCTTTGATAGTCTTTTTATTATTTTTTTAATCTTATCGAAGTTAATTTCACCGTTCTTCTAAACTAGTTCTAAGTCAACCGAACTTCCCTGTCTCTGTACATAGGCTTTAATCCAGGCATGTGTATAATAACCAACAAAGAAAAGGAAATTTGCTGTGTGGTTATGTGTCTGATTTTGCCATTCTTTTCTTTCAAACCAAAGGATGAATTGCTGAATCAGTTAATACTAATCTAAACATGCAGGTATACTATCATGGGAAGTGATCAAAGTCTCATTCAGATAGCTGTTGTTCTCTGCTTGTTACCTGGATCAAGCGCCTAGCATTGTAGAACATGCAGTGCTCAAGAAGTTATACCACAAGCCGGGAGAAGTAAAAATGGCCATTTATAGGTTGGCCTCCTTTTTCTTGATAGTTATAATGTGTAAGGAAGGATTCTGCAGGGTGAAATATATTGTATATATTTGTATTAAAGAAATAAAAAGAACTTTCCAATTCAATAGAATAAAGAACAGAGTTAATAGTCAAATATATCTTTAATTTTTTGTATAAAATAAAAATAAACTTTCAACTTTTAATTTTATTGTATAAACTCTTAACATTTTAAAATAAAGTAATTAAGTTCGTAGTTATAAAATTTTAAAATAAAATAAAAAAGTTGAAGGTTTATAAGATTTTAATCTCGTATTTATTTTATTTAATTATACTATTTTAAAAAATTGAAAACTTATTTTATAGTAAAATAAAAGTTTATGAATTTTTATAATAAAATTAAATGTTGAAAGTTTATATTTATTTTGTATAGTTAATTGACGGTATATTTAACTATTAAAAAAATTTTAGAGAGAATGTTAATGTTCGGTTGGCCTAAAATTTTATGTTTGGATGCATATCAAGAAAGGAGTAACGTTGTTGGTTGGATACTTAAATTAAATAACCATATTATTTAAAAATTTTAAAAAACTGAGTATAAAAGTTATTTTGTGATTAGAAAATTTTTATTCGTTTTGTTGTTGCTCCAAACAACAATGAAATGATGCTGATGTCGTCTCCTTCACGTGTCTTGAATGTTCTGTAAAAACAGTGAAAGCCAGAGAGACGCAGGGATCTGTCCCTGCACGCGCACTCCGATGCCTAAGTCAGAAAACTGTTTAAGCAGAGTTTCAGTAAACAAAATAAAGATTAGGGTTTTTCTGATCATACCTGGGGGTATTTATAGATATTTCTGAGTTGCTTTTGATGAGCTCAGGACTCATATTTGTGTGGGCCCCAAAATTTTCTTATTTTTGGCCTTTTGTATTTTGGAGTCCAGACGTGTGACTGGGCTGGGGTAAATTACCTCTATCAATTGCTCCCCACTCTTTCATTGGGAATTTCCCTATGTAAGAGTATTATAAGAGGATTATTTGTTTCTGGAATAGTTGTCGAGGATTTAAACGTTTTATCTGCGAGAGAGTTCTTAGACTGTGGTGCAGACACCACGTTTCAGCCATCTCTGTCGCGACTATATAAAGGTAAGGCATAGCGCGGATGATTTAAGAAACTGTTAAACTCTATCGCATAGCAATCGTAATTCACTCGTTTACTCTGTCGCTACTCCGTCGCACAATAGGTAAAAATACTGTCGCGACCCCTTCGCACATTGTCGCCACTCTAGTGTAAAAGATTGCGAAACTCTGTCGCCACTTTCGTAAAAAACTCTGTCGCCGAAGATACTCTGTCGCCTCTAGGGTCTGTCGCCAAAATAATACTCTATCGCCGCTATGGTCTGTCGCCTAAACAATACTCTGTTGCCAGAGTCTATCGCCCCATTAGTTTGTCGCCACTCTTAGTCTGTCACCAACAAATCTGTCGCCTATATAGTCTGTCGCCTATATAGTCTGTCGCCAACAAATCTGTCGCCTATATAGTCTGTCGCCTATATAGTCTGTCGCCAAAACAATACTCTGTCGTTGCTAGGGTCTATCGCCAAAACAATACTCTGTCGCCGCTAGGGTCTGTCACCAAAACAATTCTCTGTCGCCAGTGTCTATCGCCCCATTAGTCTGTCGCCAACCACTAGTCTGTCGCCAACCACTAATCTGTCGCCAACTAGTCTATCGCCAACTAGAATGGCTGGTCTTGGTGTCGAAAAACATTTGGAGTTGGGACCGGGATCGACTTTGACTGAGTTTGATCTTCAAGACATTATACGTAGATACCCATTACCCGAAGGGTATTTCTATAGGCTCCATACCCCAGAAGAGAGAAGCATACGTAGCGTAGCAAGCGGAGTAGCCGTTTTTAGGGTCTCCATAGAGCTAGGTTTTCGTTTCCCCATTTCTGACTTTGGAATTTCTTTCTTAAGGGAACAAGGGATTTCTCTTAGCCAACTACATCCTCATAGTTGGATGCAATTAATTGGGTTTGACGTTCATTGCCACATAAGAGGCGTCCTTCCTACTCTCCCTTTGTTTTATACTTTCTTCAGACTTCGGGGTAGTTCTGGCTTAATCCCATATTCTCTTCAAAGAGTGTTCGAACCCGGGTTTGAGAATAGGTTATTTGATAAACTCCCCAACAAACTCCATAGGTTCGAGTCGGAATGGCTTGTAGTGGAAGTGTCCGAGGGTCTTAACTTCCCTATTAGATGGGGAGCCAAGCATAATGTCCCTAAAGGCCCTCGTATTACCACCTTAAGAAAACAGCTGTCTCCAACTATCAATCAGCTATTAGTGGATAGACCGATTAATCTTTACGAGTTTTTATCATCTGAAAACCTAGCTTCTGCTGGTTGGGGCATAGGTGGCGCTAATGTGGCTAATCCTTCTGTTCCTCTTGATCCAAATCCTAGAGATAGGAATCTAGCCCCGAAGGTGACCCCTTAGAGGATGTGGGTGATTGGGCTGGATTTGGTTCTACTTTTGTGACTCTCCCTGATGACGAGGATTTAGCGATAGATTCCCTTCAGGAGTTTCTTAATTCTCCTGAAGGTAACCTTTTACGTTTTACACTTCATTACTTGTTTGTACGTCACTTCTAACAATTTTTGGATTCTTGTTTTGCAGAAATGAGCAGCATCAGACGTTCCTTGGTCCGTCGAAGGGGGCCAGAGAGTTCCTCTAGTGAACCTGCTGAAAAAAGGCCCCGTTCTGCTGTGGTTGCTTCTGGAGGGGTATCTCGAGCCCGAACTCCTCCTTTTAGGCAAACGACCCCTCCACCTGCTTCAACTCAACAACCCGAAGGGGAATCAGGAGCCCTTTTACAAGGTGAAGGGAGAACTTCTTCTCATTCTCGAAGATCTTCCGGCTCCTCGGATTGACCTCAAGCGGGAGAAAGAGCTGAGTGTAATGTGACCTTACCCAGCTGTGAAACCCGATATTTTTCATATTATGATCTTACGAGAAGTAAATTATAGCTCAATGTAACGTTTTACAGGTCCGTAGACGATTAAAGCACTCGGTTGTAGCGTGGGACCTAATGGCACGCAAACCGAGGTAAGGTCTTAGACCCGAGAATTTCTTAAAAATGTCATGTTCATGCATGGAATGATGTGTAGAAGGGAAAACTAAGTAATTGGAAATGCAAAAGTTAGTTAAACTCGGGTTTTAAATTAAATCGAGAAAACGGACCTAGTAAGGGAAATAAATCCGAATAAAATTTTAGAAATTCGTGAAAATTATTCTGAGGCCATAGAAAAATTATTATAAGGTGAAATTGATATGGAAAATAAAAATCATGAAGAAATATGGAGATTTAGGGGTTCAAATAAATTTTTAAAGCTAACCGAAAGCTTGTTTTCATTTTGCTTGATATTGGCCAAATCGCGTAAAATGAGCTCGTTCGTGAAATTTTTCTTAAACAAGTGATGACAAAATTTTTATGGGACATACTATAGACATATTATAACAAGTGAGAAGTGGAATTTTGAAGAAATCTGATCAGGATTAATTTTGGTAAATTTTACAAAACAGAATAGTCATTTCCCCTGCACTTAGTAAACTGTCAGCCAATGAAAACAATCCCATTTGATGACCTTCCCGATTTTCTTTGACTCTGATATTTTCCAGATTGAAAGTCAACTGGATAAGCTTTATAAAAAGCTAAGAACCATCCCGAACCCTTGCAAAACCCGAGAGTTATGCCTCACCTATTCTGCCGCAGATGTTACCCCTGTTCCAGACTGGCGTGAATTTTCCGGCCACCTTCCGGCCATTTTCAGGCAACATTCCCTTCATATGAAATCTTCCTCTTCCTCCCATATAGCACATATAAAAAATTCAGACCTAAAAGAAGTCTTTTACCCCCTGAAAAGTTAGAGAGACGAACAGGACAGAAAACTGCCCTGTTCCGAGGTAAGCAAAAATTTGATTTTTGGATGAATTTGACGAGGTTCTTGGATGATTCTGAACACTTATAAGATCTATACATGTTGTGTTACAGCTGAGTGGCAATTTGGAGACCTAAAACCGAAGTCAAACTTGGTCAAAGGAGTGAAGAAGTTGAGGTATAGTGATGACTATGAGATAGGTTGTTATTTAGTGATTGTGGATGATTTTTAGTTAAAGGAAATTGATGAATTAATTTATATGATTAAGTTCAATTACTGCCAGCATGATTTAGCTACTGGAATGATGAATTTGGATGCAATTAAAATGAATTTACAGTTAAAATTATACTGTAAAGGTTCGGTTTAGCGTTTAACTAGGTGAACTATCGAAATAATGCAAGAATCGATACTTAAAGGTCTTGTTTGAAGTGGAATGAGTTGCTGGAAGGTAAGACATGATGTAGAGGTATTGAAAATAAATTTAAAGGTGTCGAATATGTTAAGAAAGTTTAAAACCGAGGCTTAAACCGATAAAACCGAGCAAAACGAGCATAGTAGCAAAAAGTCAACTTTTGGTCAACATTTTAGATGTAATCACATATTGAATATATTAACATGAATTTGAGCTATATGTGATGAGATAACTTGGTATGTGACAGCTCGGGTTATCGACACGCATTTCGAGGCGAGCTCAAAAATCGAGGAACGTGCACTACCTTCGACGTTAAGAGGTAAGGGATATAATTTAGAGTAGCGTTAGTACTCCTTTATCCTTACCAACTGTTTATCTATGAGAATTGGATCAGATTTTAAGAAATGGATTTTCAACTGTATTTAAATCGAAGCCAAAACCATTTCCCGAGTTTTCAGCATGTTATATATATATGAGATACATTTTACAGCATATATGTTTATAAAAGTGATTTTTCACTTCTGAAATGAAAGCATAGTGTTTTCATGTGAGATTACGGGTTAAAGTCCCGATATGTTTTATGAAATCATGTTTTCATGATACGGGTTAAAGTCCCGATACAGCTTTTAAGCTATATTTTCACGGTACGAGTATGAGTCCCAAGAAATAGCTATTATAACTATGCTTTCCATATTTACACGGGCTAGAGTCCCGCAATGATTTATGAAAACTATGTTTTCTATGAGAAACGGGCTAGAGTCCCGTAATGATTTATGAAAAACGGGTTAGAATCCCGTAACAATTTTAATACACGGGTATGAGGCCCGAAATGATTTTGATAAATTGGGTAAGAGGCCCAAAATGATTTTGTGGGGTAAAAAGGCATGACATGAAGAAAGTCAGAGGATCTGGGATCGATCTCGTATAGAGACGATCGAGGATCTACCTAGCCGACGGCCAGGGAACGGGCAGGCTCTGACTTGATATGAGAAACGTGCGTATAGACCACACTTGGTGATGCACGTGAGTTCGTGCGTATAGTCCCCATTTAGTGGTGCACGAGAGATAGGGTAGCGTACGACCCTGATCCAGTCCTACGACTCCCTGTGCTATGGCCATGAGTACCATGATTTAGTCCTACGGGACCAAATGTATGATGTCTTTCGGGACTAGTATATGAGACGATTGCCTGACCCTACATGATGAATTGACGGAATGATATATATATATATATATATATATATGTTTTCGCACATTTCATGCTACCTATTTTATGATTTGCTATTAAGCACATATTTTTATGATGAGATTTTAAAGGTAGCCATGAGTACGTTTTACGAAATATGCATATGACAATACGATTTCATTTTAAAGTGATAAGCATGTTATGATATGCATGACTAAGTTTTAAGATGCTTTTTACTTGTTTACACGACGTGATATGCATATTATATATGAGTTTTACTAAAAGCATGCATGATGTGTAAACTTATGATTTAAGCATGTTTTTACTGCTTTTATGAAATGTAAGCATCTCTACTCCAGTACATGTTTATGCTAATTTGTAAAACCATGAGTTTTACCATGTTTTGAGTATTTAAAGCTATTTTAAATGTATCTCTTACTGAGTCTGAAAAACTCACCCCCTCCTCTCCATCTCCCAGATTATCTATAGCGAGTCTACTGCACATACGAGACTATGGTCGTTGACAAGGTAGTCCGACCTTTTATCAGATACTTTCATAACCTTGAGGTACAGTCTTACTTATATTCCAGACATGTGATACATAATAGACACTATTGTATATAATAGTCAGGATGTAATAGTTGTAAATGATTTTATATATACAGAATGTATGTGATGTAATGAGATCCTGAAAAATGGAAAGATTTTAATTTTAGACATGGACAGGAAAACAACATAGTTAATGGATAAAAAGTTTAAATTAGCCTCATTTTTTCGCGCTTCCGGGGCGTGACAGTTTTTCTTGGTATCAGAGCAAATGTTGTGTAGTACTGTCGTGTCTAGTAATTAGAGTGTATTACATCCCAATGTGTCTATGCATGTCTGGTAATAAAGTAAGCTTACTTGTCAAAGTATGACTTAATTTATGGATTATGTGCAAATATTAGATCGCTAATCATGAGTGGTAGATGAGACCGTTCACAGAGACGAGTTGAACCCGTTCCACCATCTTCCTCTCAACCCGAGAGCCCTACTGATAGAATAAGGAGGCTTGAGGAGATAGTATGGGATATGAGGGAAGGACTTACAGCTCTTACCACTATGTTTACCCAGCAGTTTGGGGTACGTACACCTGATACGAAAACAGCTACTCTTACGCCTAATCCTTCTCCCCCACCAGTTCCTCCAGTAGCCCCAACCCTCAGCCAGCAGTTTCCCAGCATAGGGATGACAGAGAGACTCAGAGGGTGCGAGATTTTCTTGAGTATGCATCCTTTGGAGTTCACAGGGCTTAAGGACCTGGTTAAGGCTGAGGAGTGAATCGTTGATATTGAGACGATATTTTAGTTTTGGGGTGTACTGATAGGGAGAGAGTGACTATGACGAGTTAAATGATAAAGGGACAGGCTAAGTTCTAGAAGAGATCCACACAGACGACATTAGTCGAGGATCCCTTAAAGATCACATGGAATGCTTCTTTAGTCGCATTTCGAGAGCAATATGTACCGCTTGCAGCTCGGAGGAAGATGCAAGCAGAGTTATTAGATTTGTAACAGGGAAGTTCTACAGTAGACAAGTATGAGAACAAATCTACAATCTTGATGAGGTACGATCCAGAGACAGTTAGAGATCTCGAGCGCCAAACAGAGAGAATTCTGGCAGGATTGAGATCTGGGATCAGAGATTGGTCGTTGGGTCAGAATATCGTAGATTTCAAAGATGCTCTAAGACGTTCCTCAAGCAGAGCATGATCTCAGGTGATCAATCAGAGTTAATGAAAAGAGAGCAGTTGCTTCTCGACATGATTTGAGAAGGGGTTAGCCCAAGAGACAGAGGGTGGAAGGACCTTAGATAGGGGTTGGTAAGCCCAAGACTCTGGTTGGTGTCACAGGTATGATCAGAGGCCCTGAGATAAGAGTGTCACGGTGCAGGACATGTGGCAATATTTACACCAAACTTACCGCGCAGGTACATTTACTTGCTACAGATGCGGTGAAACAGAACACCTGATGAGAGAGTGTCTACTTATGAGATCTCAGGAACCTCGTGAGGCACCTAGACAGACAGAGAGACCGACTCAAGCTCTACAGAGGAGAGCTACAGCCACAGGCAAGGGCAAGAAGCCTGTCTCCCAGGGCCGAGTGTACGCCCATGATCAGGAGACAGCAGATACATCCTTCGATGTTATTCAAGGTACTCTCCTTGTCTGTAATCATGAAGCACATGTACTATGTGACCCAAGTTTCACACACTCGTTTGTGTCACCACAATTTACATGAAAGTTTTCTGAAGTATTCCTAGAGGACTTAATGGGATTACCATAAAGAGAGAAGTTGAGTTTGCCATTGAACTAATATCAGATACTCAACCCATCTCCAAGACACCTTACCAAATGGCATTGGTAGAGTTGAAAGAATTAAAGAAGCAGTTACAATGATTACTCGGTAAAGGGTTTATAAGGCCTAGTGTGTCACCATGCGATGCACCAGTACTATTTGACAAAAAGAAGGATGGTAGTTTCTGTTTATGTATAGACTACAGGCTTTTGAATAAAGCAACAGTTGAGAATAAGTATCCCCTGCCAAGGATAGACGACTTATTTGATCAGCTGAGAGGGGCTTCAGTGTTTTCAAGGATGGATTTGAGATCGGGTTATCATCAGCTAAGGATTAAGGAGGCTGATATACCGAAAACAGCATTTTGGACCCGATATGGGCACTACAGTTCCTAGTTATGCCCTTTTGAATTGACTAATGCCTCAGCTGCATTCATAAGTCTTATGAACGATGTCTTCCGAGAATACTTGGATAGATTGGAGATAGTATTCATCAATGACATCTTGAATTATTCGAGATCTCGGGAAGAGCACGAATAACATTTGAGGATTGTGCTCCAGACTCTTCGTGCGAAGGAGCTATAGGGTAAATTTAGTAATTGTACCTTCTGGCTAGATCAGATTGCATTCCTCGGACATGTAATATCTAAGGACGGGGTGTCTGTAGATCCGTCCAAGGTAGATGCAGTAGTGAGATGGGAAAGACCGAGGACAGTCACGGAGGTCAGAAGCTTCTTGGGATTGACAGGGTATTACCGACGGTTTATCGAGAGGTTTTCACGGACTGACCCGTAAGGAGGTACAGTTTGCATGGTCTGAGCAGTGTGAGCAGAGCTTCCAAGAGCTCAAACGTCGGTTAACTACGGCACCAGTCTTGACCATTCCAAGTGGTTCTGGGGGATATGTGGTATACAGTGATGCTTCCCACCAGGGTCTCGGCTGTGTGCTTATGCAGCATGGTAGAGTGGTGGCTTATGGATCCCGTCAGCTAAAGGATCATGAGCGAAATTACCCCACTCACGATTTAGAGTTAGCCACAGTAGTTTTTGCACTCAAGATATGGCGGCATTATTTGTATGGAGAGAGATTTCAGATCTTCACTGACCACAAGAGTCTCAAGTATTTGTTTGATCAGAAGGAACTCAATATGAGACAGCGGAGATGGATAGAGCTCCTGAAAGACTATGACTGCGAGATCCTATATCATCCGGGTAAGGCGAATGTGGTAGCTGATGCCCTGAGTAGAAAGGGTATGGTATCCTACATGATGATCAGAGAGTGGGATTTGTTGGGACAGTTCGCCGAGCTCAGGATCAGTGTAGATGAGATTGAGCATGGATACATGGCTGGCCTACGGATGGAGCCTAGTATATTAGATCAGATTAGAGCTGGACAGAGGAATGATAAGAAATTACTGGATATGGTTAGCCAGGTAGAGGAGAGAGGGCAATCTGAGTTTACGGTCAGTGATGATGGATTACTAAGATACAGAGGTCGTATCTGCGTGCCACATGATGACACCTTGAGACAGAGCATATTAAAGGAGTCTCATTGTTCTAGATTCACCATGCACCCGGGCAGTACCAAGATGTACCAAGATCTCCGAAAAGTGTATTGGTGGGTTGGGATGAAGAGAGATGTGGCAGACTTTGTAGCCAGATGTTTAGTCTGCCAACAAATTAAAGCTGAACACCAGAGACCTGCAGGACTGTTGAAGTCACTACCGATTCCTACATGGAAATGGGAGCATATTACGATGGATTTCATTATGGGGTTACCACGAACCCAGAGAGGTCATGATGCAGTCTGGGTGATTGTGGACAGACTGACTAAGAGCGCTCACTTCCTTGCCATCAAGAGCACAGATTCACTGGATAAGCTAGCTGATCTATATGTCAGAGAGATAGTACGGTTGCATGGGGCACCTGTGAGCATTACATCTGATAGAGATTCTCGCTTCACTTCTAGATTTTGGACTAGATTTCAGGAAGCTATGGGGTCTCGACTGAACATAAGCATCGCTTATCATCCTCAGATAGATGGTCAGTCCGAGCGGACTATATAGACCTTAGAGGATATGTTAAGAGCGTGTGCCTTAGACTTTAAGGGCTCATGGGACGACCATTTGCCTCTTGCAGAATTTGCTTATAATAACAGCTATCAGGCTAGCATTGGAATGGCTCCATACGAGGCTCTATATGGCAGGAGATGCAGATCCCCGATTGCTTGGGAAGAAGTGGGCGACAGAAAGATCCTTGCTCCCGAATTAGTTGAACAGGCAAGTAGTGATGTTTAGTTGATCTGTGACAGGTTGAGGACGGCACAGAGTAGACAGAAAAGTTATGCAGATGTGCGAAGACGTCCTCTTGAGTTTCAGGTTGGGGACTCTGTATTTGTTAAGGTGTCACCGATGAAAGGTGTAGTACGTTTTGGGAAAAGGGGAAAGCTGAGCCCTCGCTTCATTGGTCCATTCGAGATTTTGAGTAAAGTGGGAGATGTAGCATATCGGCTAGCACTACCTACACAGTTGTCGGGTATACATGACGTCTTCCATGTTTCGATGTTAAGGAAGTATCATCCGAACCCTTCTCATGTCATCGAGTACGAGCCACTAGAGATTCATGAGGACATGAGTTATGTTGAGCAGCCGATCCGAATTCTTGACAGGAAGGAGAAAGTGCTACGATCTAAGACTATCCCACTAGTGAAGGTTCTCTGGCGACACCATGAGACAGAGGAAGGTACCTGGGAGCTAGAGAGCCAAATGAGGGAGAAGTACCCTCATCTATTCGATGGTGTCACGACCCAAACTACCCAAAAATCAGAGTGAATTTTTCGCGTTTTATTTATTTCCTTACTTAAATTCTTACCTGTTCTCGAATCGTGACCAACACTCCACTAAAAATTGGGCTGTGCGTCAATGTCAGTCCCACCATTCAATTACCATCTAACTTATTTATTCTCCAGTCATTTATAATTGTTCATATTATTTATACATCCCCTAAAGTTACTTACAAACATGTTACTGTGCTATGCTTATGTAGATACAATATGTACAAGTGTATATACCTTGTGTTGATGGGCAGCAGCGGATATCCGGAATGCAGCACTGAGTCGTCGCGACTTCAACTGGAGATTATCTGTGGGAGAAAATGAAAGGGGTGAGCACATCAAGCTCAGTAAGGCAATCCTACGAACAAGTAGGTAACCATACTACCTACATGAACGTGGTGCCATGCATAAACCACCATTTCTCCACACATTTTAAAACAAATGATATGCGTCATGATGTTATGTAAATCAAGTTGCACGGAAAATTCAACATGCAATTCATTTTAAATCATTTCTTTCCCATTTAAAATTTCACAATGAAGTCAGGACTCGACCCCTCCTTCGGGTGATCCTGACTCACACAAAACCATGGAAATTGAGTCTCTCAAAAGCATCGATATCGAAAACATACGTATATATATATACAAGATACGAGACTAGGCAATACTGTATATCGGTAATAACCAGGACTGGCCAATATGTCCTCGTGAGTCCCTCTAGCTTCACGGATCCCAGTGTGTGAGGTCTCACCCTGATCGGGAACTGCCCGGGAGGTGGGTCAATCCAACCCGTCAGTCTTATCCGATCTCACGCATCCGAAGATGCCGTATCCGAAGATACCCCGTATCACAAAGATACCGTATCACAAAGATACCCCGTATCACAAAGATACCGTATCCGAAGATACCCTGTATCACAAAGATATCGTATCCGAAGATACCCCACGGTACATCGTACTCCATGCTACTTGCACGGTACATCGTACTCCATGGACCCATATCACTCTAGGTACTCCAGCCCAAATGGCCTGCTTCCCACAGAGGTTTTCATAACTCAATACTCGTTGCCATGTCTCAAAACGCACGTGCGAGCCTATTAAATCGGTGACACACAGTCTACCCGATGCTCCAAGCACGGCTCATCGTATGTTCTCATAAAAATCAGTGCGAGCGATGCTCAGCACTCTCATCAAATCAAGTAAACTTGGCAGAGCCCGCTTTACATCTCCACAAGGCCGCCAACCTCATCCCTCACTCTCACCCTACTTAAGAGGTCTTTTGAGCCTGTTGGCCTTTTGGCTGACTCCAAGGGCAGACAGCGCTACTCCACAAATCCAGTAAAACTAGTGCGAGCTATGCTCAGCACTCTGCATATAAAATTGTATGAAAATCTTATAAAATCTGGTGCGAGTTAGACTCTAGTACCGTGTCACGCAAAAGCATGTGAAATCTGGTGCGAGTTATACTCTAGCACCTATGCATGTAAAACTCTAGTGCGAGCTCTCGCTCCAGCACTAATGCATGCATCACACAAATCAAACATCGTGCGAGCTGAGCTCTAGCACGTCACATGTAAATAAAAACATGTAGGCGGCTCGGTTATTTCCAAATAGTTTTCACAGAAATCACAACAATTAAGATATGCAATAATATGCATTTTTCTTTAAAAGTGAGCCAGCCTACTCATGCATGCGTTGAAATACCTCCAGAACGAGCAGGAACCTCTTGTCCTTGCTCCTCCCAATTTTTCCTAAATTTTTAGATTCTACCCTTAACAAGGGTATTTTAGTAATTTTGCCCATTCGGGGCACTAAAATTGTTCTTCGCCCTCTAGACCCTTCAGTTAATTTTAAAGGACTGTGTATGAATTTAAAATTGCGTAAAGTTACCTCTAGCAGTCCGCAGAATTCCCTTACCTTATTTTCCCGTAGAGTCTGACCTTTTCTTTTCCAATGTAGTCCCGTCGCGCAGTCCGATATGCTTCCAATCCAATGCCCGGAACTGCGTATTAACATTCGTCAGGTCAGATGACATATAATTTAATTGTACTTAATCTTTTCTGGGCTTAATTTAAATCGCTGGGCCCATTTACCCCTATTGGGCCCGATTGCACCTTAATGGGCCTTAATCGGCCTTAAGCCCGTTTTCCACTTAATTTTTACCTTATCGAGGCCTATTGGGCTCATTGGGCCCACCAATAATTTATCGGGCCTCGTTCTAATTCTCGAATAGCTAAATTTAATATTTACGACAATTAGTCTAAATTTCCATAAATTAATTCAATTTATGCGTAAATTAAATCAATATCAAGCATAACGAGGCAATTGTCGTAAATAGGGGTCACTTACCCGAGATTCCATGCTAGTCCGTAATTCGAGACTGTCTCGAGCCCTCGGTGGATGCCAATCGTCGAGCTACACAATTAATTACATTTTCGGGTAAACTTTTCGGTCGAAATTTAATTAAATAAAATATTTCAAATTTAAATCGGGTCAATTTGACCGCTTATCGACTTACCCGAAGCTCGATTGCATCACCGAAATTTTCTCCAATTTTTTTCTCTTTCTTTTTCCCTTTTTTCTTCCTTTTTTCTCCTCTTTTTGGCTGAACCGGTTCAGTCCGGTTCGGACCGGTTTAGACCGCCGGTTTTCTCCGGTTCGGCCGGTTCACCGCCGGTTCACCCCTTTTTCGGCCGGTTCTCCGCCGGCTTCCACCGCCAATCGCTCCGCTGGGTCGTCCGCATCACGAATCTGGCCTCGGTTTGGGTCAAGCTCGCCGGAACGCCGCCGGTCCGGCTCTTCTCCCTCGGCGTCGGAACCCATTTTCTTTCTCTTCGTCGTCGCAGGCATTTCCCGCCGTTTTGTCGGCTGAGACCGGTGCAGAAATGATCGCCGTCACCTGGGCTTTCTGAATCGGGCCTCGACTGGGGTCGAATCGCCGCCGTTCGCCGCCGATCGAAGCATTCTTCCCGCGGCTGCCACCTCTCGATCCGACGGATTTCGACGGTTTCGTCGGCCAATACCGGTCTCAAAAGGACCGGCTCCTCCTCCTGATCACGCCGGTACCCGCCGTTCGCCCCCAGCTGCCGTGGATCGCCGGTACCGACTCCGTTTTTCCCGCGGTCTTCTCCTCCTCCGTTCGGCTTCCTCCGGCGTCGGTAGGCTGCACCGCCGGTACCATTGAGATCACCGGCCTCCCCTCTTTCTTTTTCGGCCCTTGGCCGGGCCGTTGGCCGCCGGACAGCTCGTCGGGCTTCTTCGGTCAATTGCCTCCGTTTTTCTTCCGTTTCTTTCTCTCTCCCCGACTATTCTCTCTCTCTTTTTTTTTATAATTATTATTTAACAATTTATTTTATTCATTAAAATACACTAAAAATACCCAAATATCCCTTAAAATTATTATTTTATTCTAATTTAATTAATTTAATTTTTATTTAATTTATTTATTATATTTTAACCCCTTTTTCGGGTATAAGTTCTCCGTATTTTCGGGATATTGTCCCGGGTGACTTTTCGGTATATTTTTCGATTATTTTCGGGATTATTTTTCCGAACTAAAAATTCCAATTAATTCCCATAAATTAATATCTTGATCAATTTAACCCAAAATAATTTTATTTCATCTTTATTGACCAAGATTTCTTAAATCCATATTTTTAATTAATTTCCTTATCGAATTTACTCCGGCTTTCGATCTTTTGGCCGTTTTGCCCTTACACGTGTTCGGGATTAATTTAACCCGACTTCCTTCATACGTCCCCCATCTTTTCTTATTTAATTTTCGTATTTTAATTAAATTCGGGTCTTACAGATGGACCAGCTTGAATTCAGAGGACTGAATTCTTAAAAGGTGGGGAGAAATGTGAAACCCGATATTTTTCATATTATGATCTTACGAGAAGTAAATTATAGCTCAATGTAACGTTTTACAGGTCCGTAGACGATTAAAGCACTCGGTTGTAGCGTGGGACCTAATGGCACGCAAACCGAGGTAAGGTCTTAGACCCGAGAATTTCTTAAAAATGTCATGTTCATGCATGGAATGATGTGTAGAAGGGAAAACTAAGTAATTGGAAATGCAAAAGTTAGTTAAACTCGGGTTTTAAATTAAATCGAGAAAACGGACCTAGTAAGGGAAATAAATCCGAATAAAATTTTAGAAATTCGTGAAAATTATTCTGAGGCCATAGAAAAATTATTATAAGGTGAAATTGACATGGAAAATAAAAATCATGAAGAGATATGGAGATTTAGGGGTTCAAATAAATTTTTAAAGCTAACCGAAAGCTTGTTTTCATTTTGCTCGATATTGGCCAAATCGCGTAAAATGAGCTCGTTCATGAAATTTTTCTTAAACAAGTGATGACAAAATTTTTATGGGACATACTATAGACATATTATAACAAGTGAGAAGTGGAATTTTGAAGAAATCTGATCAGGATTAATTTTGGTAAATTTTACAAAACAGAATAGTCATTTCCCCTGCACTTAGTAAACTGTCAGCCAATGAAAACAATCCCATTTGATGACCTTCCCGATTTTCTTTGACTCTGATATTTTCCAGATTGAAAGTCAACTGGATAAGCTTTCTAAAAAGCTAACAACCATCCCGAACCCTTGCAAAACCCGAGAGTTATGCCTCACCTATTCTGCCGCAGACGTTACCCCTGTTCCAGACTGGCGTGAATTTTCCGGCCACCTTCCGGCCATTTTCAGGCAACATTCCCTTCATATGAAATCTTCCTCTTCCTCCCATATAGCACATATAAAAAATTCAGACCTAAAAGAAGTCTTTTACCCCCTGAAAAGTTAGAGAGACGAACAGGACAGAAAACTGCCCTGTTCCGAGGTAAGCAAAAATTTGATTTTTGGATGAATTTGATGAGGTTCTTGGATGATTCTGAACACTTATAAGATCTATACATGTGTTACAGCTGAGTGGCAATTTGGAGACCTAAAACCGAAGTCAAACTTGGTCAAAGGAGTGAAGAAGTTGAGGTATAGTGATGACTATGAGATAGGTTGTTATTTAGTGATTGTGGATGATTTTTAGTTAAAGGAAATTGATGAATTAATTTATATGATTAAGTTCAATTACTGCCAGCATGATTTAGCTACTGGAATGATGAATTTGGATGCAATTAAAATGAATTTACAGTTAAAATTATACTGTAAAGGTTCGGTTTAGCGTTTAACTAGGTGAACTATCGAAATAATGCAAGAATCGATACTTAAAGGTCTTGTTTGAAGTGGAATGAGTTGCTGGAAGGTAAGACATGATGTAGAGGTATTGAAAATAAATTTAAAGGTGTCGAATATGTTAAGAAAGTTTAAAACCGAGGCTTAAACAGATAAAACCGAGCAAAACGAGCATAGTAGCAAAAAGTCAACTTTTGGTCAACATTTTAGATGTAATCACATATTGAATATATTAACATGAATTTGAGCTATATGTGATGAGATAACTTGGTATGTGACAGCTCGGGTTATCGACACGCATTTCGAGGGGAGCTCAAAAATCGAGGAACGTGCACTACCTTCGACGTTAAGAGGTAAGGGATATAATTTAGAGTAGCGTTAGTACTCCTTTATCCTTACCAACTGTTTATCTATGAGAATTGGATCAGATTTTAAGAAATGGATTTCCAACTGTATTTAAATCGAAGCCAAAACCATTTCCCGAGTTTTCAGCATGTTTTATATATATGAGATACATTTTACAGCATATATGTTTATAAAAGTGATTTTTCACTTCTGAAATGAAAGCATAGTGTTTTCATGTGAGATTACGGGTTAAAGTCCCGATATGTTTTATGAAATCATGTTTTCATGATACGGGTTAAAGTCCCGATACAGCTTTTAAGCTATATTTTCACGGTACGGGTATGAGTCCCAAGAAATAGCTATTATAACTATGCTTTCCATATTTACACGGGCTAGAGTCCCGCAATGATTTATGAAAACTATGTTTTCTATGAGAAACGGGCTAGAGTCCCGTAATGATTTATGAAAAACGGGTTAGAATCCCGTAACGATTTTAATACACGGGTATGAGGCCCGAAATGATTTTGATAAATTGGGTAAGAGGCCCAAAATGATTTTGTGAGGTAAAAAGGCATGACATGAAGAAAGTCAGAGGATCTGGGATCGATCTCGTATAGAGACGATCGAGGATCTACCTAGCCGACGGCCAGGGAACGGGCAGGCTCTGACTTGATATGAGAAACGTGCGTATAGACCACACTTGGTGATGCACGTGAGTTCGTGCGTATAGTCCCCATTTAGTGGTCCACGAGAGATAGGGTAGCGTACGACCCTGATCCAGTCCTACGACTCCCTGTGCTATGGCCATGAGTACCATGATTTAGTCCTACGGGACCAAATGTATGATATCCTTCGGGACTAGTATATGAGACGATTGCCTGACCCTACATGATGAATTGACGGAATGATATATATATATATATATATATATATATGTTTTCGCACATTTCATGCTACCTATTTTATGATTTGTTATTAAGCACATATTTTTATGATGAGATTTTAAAGGTAGCCATGAGTACGTTTTACGAAATATGCATATGACAATACGATTTCATTTTAAAGTGATAAGCATGTTATGATATGCATGACTAAGTTTTAAGATGCTTTTTACTTGTTTACACGACGTGATATGCATATTATATATGAGTTTTACTAAAAGCATGCATGATGTGTAAACTTATGATTTAAGCATGTTTTTACTGCTTTTATGAAATGTAAGCATCTCTACTCCAGTACATGTTTATGCTAATTTGTAAAACCATGAGTTTTACCATGTTTTGAGTATTTAAAGCTATTTTAAATGTATCTCTTACTGAGTCTGAAAAACTCACCCCCTCCTCTCCATCTCCCAGATTATCTATAGCGAGTCTACTGCACATACGAGACTATGGTCGTTGACAAGGTAGTCCGACCTTTTATCAGATACTTTCATAACCTTGAGGTACAGTCTTACTTATATTCCAGACATGTGATACATAATAGACACTATTGTATATAATAGTCGGGATGTAATAGTTGTAAATGATTTTATATATACAGAATGTATGTGATGTAATGAGATCCTGGAAAATGAAAAGATTTTAATTTTAGACATGGACAGGAAAACAACATAGTTAATGGATAAAAAGTTTAAATTAGCCTCATTTTTTCGCGCTTCCGGGGCGTGACAGTTTTTCTTTTAAGTATTAAGGTTACTTTAAATGTATCTCTTATTGAGCCTGAAAAGCTCACCCCCTTCCTTTCCATCTTCCAGATTTCCTACAGTGATTCTACTGCACTCACGCGCTAGAGGTCGTGGACGAGGCAGTCCGACCTTTCGTCAAATCATTTGTAACGACGAGGTATAGCTTTACTTTTGTTCCAGACACAATGTACAACATAGACACGAATGTATATTACAGTCGGGATGTAATAGTTGTAAGGGATTATATTTATGTACAGAGTTTTTTTTTTTCGCAGAATAAATATATGTTGTGGATGTTATGAGATCCTGGAATAGAATTAAAAAATGGTGTTGCGGATGTGTGTTAAAAATTATAAACTGTGTTTTAAACTCTACAGGTTGGGTTAAGTCAAAATGAAGTCGTTATGCTGCCGAATTTTTATAAAGTGATAAAAGTTAAGAAACTGACATAGACAGGAACACAACTCAGTTAAATAGGTTAAAAAATTTTAAAAATTGCCCATTTTTCGCGTTTCCGGGTGTGACACCAGCCGAAAAAATCGAAGGCACCTGTATGTGAAAGACACTATGTCCACTAGGCCTATCCTTCCTAAGATAGGCCCTGTTGATACGAGATCTTATCAAGTAGACGGGGGCTATAGAATGAAGGGGGCCGAATTTCGAGTCTACCCTGGGGTGTTAGATAACGATACTTTAGGTACGCCCGGGTAGCATCTCGCTTAGGCTGGGCCTCCATCCTTCCTAGGGATGAGAGTCGATTGTTTCGAAATTTTTCGGAAGGAGAGGATCTAGCTGATCTGGAGGCTGTTAGGGTAATTTGCAGACTTTCCTTTACTTTATTTTTCTTCATTTTACTTTCAGTCTGAATTTTTGTGTTTCCTTTCAGCTTGCTCAAAGAACTATAGTCAATAATGCTCAGCATCGAGCTTATCGTGAACGAGCCGACAAGGAGATCCAGGAATTAAGGGACAGTAATATGGAATTAAAGAATGCCAATAATCAGTTATCTGGGCTGCCGGGAGTAGTGCGAGATTTGGAGGAGCAGCTTTCTAAGGCGCTTCAAGAATTATCTCATATTTGAGACTACTAGATCCAACAAATTTAAGGATGACCTTCAGTAGAAACAAACAGAGCTGGATACTCTGCAGTCAAAATTTGATTCCCTGACAGATCGCAATCAGCAACTAGAGCAATACGTTGCTGAATTGGAGAGTCGAGCCACTCCTTCCCTGAATCAGGTCAAGATTGACAGCATTCGGGCTGAAGCTGTGAAGAAGTATAGGCTTTCCAAAGACTGCTTGAGACAGAAGGAAGATTTCTCAGTGCCCTATGTGAAATATGATTTTTATCTTGCCCGCTCTTGGTTGGAAAAGCATAGGGAAGGTGAGAAATTTCCTGAGCTTCTTTATACTCCTGAAGCGATGGAGTTTGAGGCTCCTGATTGGACTAAGTACGAACCTGACGTCGAGACAGCTGATGAGGTTCTGAAGAAAGCTGCATTAGATGATTTGGCGAACCTAGCCGGTCCTTGGGAGCCCGTGAGCCCAGATAACATTCCTGAATCCATTGGTGCTCTCGATGATCTGAATGGAGAAGATCTGTCAGTTCCTGGTCTCCAGCCTCCAGATTGCGAGGATCCAAGGCGCCTGATCTCCCGCCACCAGATCATGTAGATTGATTTGTTTTTCTTTTTGTTATTGAACTTATTCATTTTTAGGAATTTATTCGTAGTTTGTATTTCGCTTGTAAAGACTTTCCTAATATTTAATAAATAAAATTTATCTGTTCAAGCTTCATATCGCTTATGTTCATTTAACTTTTGCTATTATCGTTTATTTATCTGTATGCTGATTTGACTCGTGTATTTATCTATCCGTGTATGCTCCTCAATTCTTGATAAAAAGATATATTTTTAGAAAGAATTATGTATGTAAACATACCTTTGGTTCTTACCGCTAATAGGTTTCTATTGCCTGGCCACAGTGACGCAATTGCGTCTCAGGTTCTTACAGCTCGTCTGATTTTTTTTTTACGCCTGACCACAGTGACGCTATTGCGCCTTAAGCTCTTACGGCTCGTCTGATTTTTTTACGCCTGACCACAGTGACGCTATTGCGCCTCAGGCTCTTACGGCTCGTCTGATTTTATACGTCTGGCCACAGTGACGCTATTGCGCCTCAGGCTCTTACGGCTCATCTGATTTTATACGCCTGGCCACAGTGACGCTATTGCGCCTCAAGCTCTTACGGCTCGTCTGATTTTTTTACGCCTGGCCACAGTGACGCTATTGCGCCTCAGGCTCTTACGGCTCGTCTGATTTTATACGCCTGGCCACAGTGACGCTATTGCGCCTCAGGCTCTTACGGCTTGTCTGATTTTATACGCCTGGCCACAGTGACGCTATTGCGCCTCAGGCTCTTACGGCTCGTCTGATTCCTGTCACAAGATTTATATTCATAGAAGCCAGAAATATAATTAGATGAATAATTCTGTATAATAGTCAGATAATAGTATCTTGTGACAGTGTAAACAAATAATGCGAGAATACAAACATAAAGAAAGAAAGACATAATAATTAATTTAAATACAATTTTAAATGATTTAAATTCCATGTCTTTCCTATTTTCTTCCCTTGTAAAGTCTCCAGGATGCAGGTGTTGGGCTCAATCCTTCTTCTGATTCGATATGGACCTTCCCAGTTGGCTCTAAACTTTTCGTCTTCCCTCAAAGCATTGGTGATGTGTGACTTCCTGAGCACCAAATCTCCCTCGGTCATTGGTCTATCTTTTACCCGACTATTGTAGTAGTTGGACACCCTTTGATGGTAGGATGTCAGCCGGATAGCTGCAGTTTCTCTATGTTCATCAAGCAGATCCAGGTTTTCCCTTAGCCCTTGTGAGTTGTTCTCCTCCATTAAAGGCACCACTCTGGGTGACAGTGCTCCAATTTCCACCGGAATCAATGCTTCAGTGCCGTATACAAGGCTAAACGGTGTTTCTCCAGTTGATACTCGACTAGTGGTACGATATGCCCATAAGACACTAGGCAATTCGTCTACCCATGCTCCTTTGGCTTTGTCCAGTCTGGTTTTCAACCCATGCAGGATGGTTCGGTTGCTGACTTCAGCTTGCCCATTAGCCTGAGGATATGATACAGAAGATATCCTTAGCTGGATGTCAAGACGTCTGCAGAACTCACGAAAGGCATCGCAATTAAACTGCTTTCCATGGTCAGCATTTAAGACCCGTGGGATCCCGAACCTGCAAATAATATCTTTCCACACCATTGCTTCAACTTTTTTCTCTGTGATTGGGGCTAAAGGTTCTGCCTCAATCAATTTTGTAAAGTAATCGGTAGCCACTAGAAGGAACTTTCTTTGGCCCGTAGCTAAGGGAAAAGGCCCTAGAATGTCTAACCCCTATTGTGCAAACGGAGTTGGTTGTACCGTACTTTGGAGCGGAGCCATTGGGGAGGTAGTTATTGGTGCAAACCTCTGACACTTGTCACACTTACGGGTTTTATCCGTCGCATCTTTCTTCAACGTTGGCCAATAAAATCCCGATCGTAATATCTTAGAGGCAAGAGCTCTAGCTCCCAAGTGTTCACCATAAATCCCTTCATGTACTTCAGCCAGGACATAGTTAGCTTGTTCCGGCCCCAAGCATTTCAACAAAGGCGATGAATACCCTCTTTTGTACAGTTCTCCGTTTATCATTGTGAATTTTGCCCCTTGTATCCTTAAACGTCGGGCTTCCTCCTTATCTTGTGGGAGCGTACCTTCAGTGAGGTACTGTTTGAATGAGGTTCTCCAATCATCCCCCACTTCAATGTTGCACACCTCAATTTCTTCAATACTAGGTCTTTCAAGTCTCTCCACTTTTATCATTCTCCCTTCAGTCTCATTAGAGGAAGCTAATTTGGACAGTGAATCCGCATGTGTATTTTCAGACCGGTTAATTTGTATCAACTGAAAATTTGCAAGAGTTTGAGCCAGAGATTGGACTTTCTTTAGATAAGGAAGCTACATCGGCTCTCGAATCTCATCTTGTCCATTAAACTGATTCACCACCAGTTGAGAATCACTATGTGCCACTAGGTGGTGAACTTGCAATCTTTCTGCCAGCTTCATTCCAGCAACCAGAGCCTCATACTCTGCAGTATTGTTTGAACTAGGGAACCCAAACCGCAAAGAGTATTCTATTGACCTCCCTTCCGACGATACTAAGACTATACCTGCCCCACTGCCATTTGCACTCGATGCTCCGTCAACATACAGTAGCCACGGTCGAGTCTCCTTGTCAATGTTGTTGCTTGGGCCAGTACATTCCACTATAAAATCCGCTAAAGCTTGGCCTTTGATGGTCTGTCTAGGTTGAAATATGATATCGTACTCTCCAAGCTCCACTGCCCATTTTACCAGTCTCCTTGAATGTTCAGGCTTCTGAAGGATTTGTCTTAACGGTTGATCTGTCAAGACAGCAATGGAGTGCGCCTGAAAATAAGGATGCAATTTGCGAGAGGCCATCACAAGGGCAAGTGCTAATTTTTCAGCCAATGGATAATGGGTCTCCGGGTCTAGCAGTATCTTACTCACATAGTAAATGGGACGGTACACTATCTCATCTTTCTTCAGTAGCATCGCACTGACGGCGAATTCACCGACTCCCAAATACATATACAATTGTTCCCCTTCCAGAGGCCTTGTCAATAAGGGTAACTCCTTCAAATATGCCTTTAAGTCTTCAAAAGCTCTTTGACAATCGTCTGTCCACTTAAAATTCTTTTCGCCCCGCAGAGTTTTGAAGAATGACAAGTTTCTTTCTGCAGATTTTGATAAAAAACGGTTCAGAGCCGCTATTCTGCCTGTCAACCTTTGCACATCTCTCACCGTGGTTGGCGGCTTCATGTCTATAATTTCTTGAACCTTTTCAGGGTTCGTCTCAATCCCCCTATTGGTGATCATAAATCCCAAGAATTTTCCAGACCGAACTCCAAATGAGCATTTATTGGGATTTAGCTTCATATTGAATTCCCTCAGCACATTGAACACTTTGGTCATCTGATGCGCGTGAGATTCTCCTGCTTTGCTCTTGATGATCATATCATCCACATAAGCTTCTATAGTGTTTCCCAGGAGATCTTTGAAGACTTTATTCACCATTCGCTGATAAGTGGCTCCTACATTCTTTAAACCGAATGGCATTACCCGATAACAGTATGTTCCGTCATCAGTAATAAAAGAGGTCTTCTCTTCATCTTCGGGATTAAGCATAATTTGATGATACCCCGAGAAGGCATCTAGAAAACTGAGGAGTTCATACGCTGATGTTTCATCCATCAGCTTATCGATTCGGGGCAAAGGATACGAATCTTTGGGACAAGCTTTGTTTAAATCTGTGAAGTCCACACACATTCGCCACTTCCCATTAGATTTTTTTCACCATCACTACATTGGCCAACCATTCCGGGTAGTAAACTTCTCTAATAAACCCAGCTTCAAGAAGTTTATCAACTTCCTCTGTGATCGCCTTCTGTCTTTCCGGGGCAAAATTCCTCTTCTTCTGTTTGACAGGCCTATGCCCAGGTGAAACGTTAAGCTTGTGACAAATCACTTCGGGATTAATCCCGGGCATATCAGACGGAGTCCAAGCGAAAACATCCGCGTTTCTTTTCAGGCATTCAGCTATCTCCCTTCTGGCTTGCTCATTCAGTTGAGTTCCAATGAACACCTTTTTCTCCTCATCCCCTTTGACCAGCTCAATGGCTTCTGTTTTCTCCATAGGTTGAGGCTTAGGAGGGTCGTCTATACACAATGTCTCCTTTCTCTGTGCTTCCTTGTTGGCGGTAGAAGCAATGTAACAAGTGCGAGCCTTCTTTTGATCTCCTCGCACTTGCCCAACTCCATTGGGAGTAGGGAACTTCATTAACAAGTAGCAAGAAGATATCACTGCCCTCATATCATTTAATACAGGCCTCCCCAATATCATGTTGTAGGCCGTTGAGGTTGACCTTACAACCATGAATAAAACCTATCGAGTTACATCCTTTGGGTTTTCCCCTAAAGTCATTGGCAATTCTATAGACCCGGCTACTTTCACCTTCTCGCCCGCAAATTTGTACAATGGTGTCATGACAGTTCTTAATCTACTTTCGGATACATTCATTTTCTCAAAACAATTCCAGTAGATTAAGTTTACCGAACTTCCATTGTCTACCAGGATTCTGCTCACAGGATGTTTCGCCATCACTGCTGATATTACCATGGGATCATCATGAGGCATGGTAATACCACCCCTGTCTGTCGGAGTGAACACAATGGGTTCTTCATCTGCCTTTTCCTCCATCACAACATGAAACTGATATGCTTGCCTCGCATAACTTTTTCGAGAAGCGGAGGAACTTTCCGCCATCGATTCACCTCCCGCGATAACATTTATAGCCGGACCTGTGGGTTCATTATCCAGCCGATTACCTTGAGGGATAGGCCTAGCTGTTTCATTCCTTGGCCTATTTCTTTCGTTATCATTGTTTTGCATATTCTGCGGACGATCATTCCTTCAATCTCGCGGAGGATAACGAGGCCTTTCACTTCTCCACAGGAAGCGGTTAATTTTTCCTTCTCTAGCTAACCTCTCTAGCTGATCCATCAGATCTTTGCATTTTTCCGTAGGGTGACCGTGAACAGCATGAAACTCGCAATAGGCATCAGGGTTTCGCCCCACATCTCCAATTTTCTTTCTAGGGAATTCCAACAGCCTAGTCCCTTCAATAGCGGCAAGTATTGCCGTGCGATGCTCGTTTAGTTTGGGAGCCCTGTCTGACCCAACGAGCCTCGAAGAGCTTCTTTCAGGTACATCCCTCTCTCTTTTTCTCACTTCCCTTATCTCTCGGGACTGTACCATCTTCATTACTTCTTCTTGAGCTACGTACTTATTAGCTCTAGCAAACAAATTAGAAAGTGTCACTGGCTGATCGAGGGAGAGGGATTCTTGTAACTTCTCGAATTTTGTCCCTTGTAGCATTGCAGCCATGGCTACTCATACCGGTAGATCTTTAACCTCTAAGGTTGCATCTCGAAAATGATCTACATAGCTCTTCAATGATTCTTTGTTCCCTTGTTTAAGGGTGAGCAGATAGGTAGCGTCCTTCTTTCTTTGGCTGTTGATCATGAAGACTCTCAAAAATTCACTTCATAATTAGTCGAAGGATGAGATAGAATCTTCACTTAACCCATTAAACCATTTCAGCGCATGCCCAGATAGTGTAAGCGAAAACGCTCTGTACATGATTTCATCTTCCCATCCATGTAACAACATGAGGGACTCATAACTTTGTATGTGGTTGTATGGGTCTGCTTTGCCTGCGTAAGTAGCCATAGAAGGCATCTTGAACTTCTTCGGTAAGGGTTTGTCTATAATCTCTGGACTGAAAGGAGCTCTTCTTTTCTGATTGTCATTAGGAGACACTAACTTCTTCTTTTCTAGAATTCTCTCAACAACTTTCTCAACATTTTCTGACCCTCGAGTCGAGTGTGCTCCTCTTTCTTCAGCACTTGAAGAGTCTGAGTAGTAAATACTCCCTCTTCCTCTAGGGGCTCGCATTGTACCCTTTCTTCCTGCACCTCCCATTCCGCAATTCGACTTTGTACCTTCGAGATGGTCTTGGGGGTCATGACTGTTCTGTCTCTACCGCTCCCCAGATCGGTGGTCTTCAAAGTCATGCTTCGATTCTGTGGCAGAGTTTTGCCTCCTTAACTCCGCGTTAGGGTATTGCTCATGAAGTCGTCCAGCTGGGTTGGACTTTGTCAGACCTGCGACAGTGTTCGTCCGTCTCAAACCTGCGGCAGGATTCACCTCTCGCAGACTCGCGGTAGAGCGCCTCCTCAGAGTTGCGACAGGGGCATCCTCCGGTCCTGCGGCAGGGTTCACCCCCAGACCTGCGGCAGAGTTTGCCCTTAGACATGCGGCAGGGTTGTCATTCAACCCTGAGGCAGAGTTGATCTCCCTCAGACCCGCGGCAGTGTGCATCTCCCTCAAACCTGCGGCAGGGTTCACCCCCAGACCTACGGCAGAGTCTGCCCTCAGACATGAGGCAGTGTTGTCATCTAGACCTGCAGCAGAGTGAATCTCCCTCAGACCTGTGGCAGAGTGCATCCTCAGACCTGCGACAGAGTGTATCCTCAGACTTGCGGCAGGGTTGTCCTCCAGACCTGCGGCAGGGTTGATTCTCAGACTTGCGGCAGGGTTTATTCTTAGACCTGCGACAGAGTGCATTCTCAGGCTTGCGGCAGGATTGTTCTCCGTAGCAAGGTACTCCCTCAGTGAAGCGGCAGAATTGTCCTCCAGTTCAGCGGCAGTGTACTGCATCAGTCCAGCGGCAGTATTCTGTTGCCAATCTCCTGGTCCCGTATTCACCATTGTAGAGGGTTGACCTCTCTCGTATGTTTGCCCTAGGACGTTCTCTCCTACCATCTGCTGCACTTCTGGAGGCAGGCTGTACTGCGGCAGGGCATTTTTGAAGAAATTCACCATAGCTCTCAACGCTGTGGTGGTCTGCTCGTTCTGACGCTTGAGAGCCTCGAATTCATCAATGGAAACAGTGGCCACTCTGTCGCCTTCACCATTCTGCTCTTGTCCTCTCTCGGGTCTGGGAGGAGGACTCACAGAATTCTCTTCCCCCAGATTCGCTGCTGCTGTCGAACGTGTCCTCACCATATTGATAAGGAATCTGACTTTTTGTTCTGTTTCCCACAGACGGCGCCAATTGTTGTTGCTCCAAACAACAATGAAATGATGCTGATGTCGTCTCCTCCACGTGTCTTGAATGTTCTGCAAAAATAGTTAAAGTCAGAGAGGCGCAGGGATCTGTCCCTGCACGCGCACTCCGATGCCTAACTCAGAAGACTGTTTAAGCAGAGTTTTCGTAAACAAAATAGAGATTAGGGTTTTTCTGATCATATCTGGGGGTATTTATAGATATTTCTGAGTTACTTTTGATGAGCTCAGGACTCATATTTGTGTGGGCCCTAAAATTTTATTATTTTGGGCCTTTTGTATTTTAGAGCCCAGGCGCGTGACTGGATTGAGGTAAATTACCTCTATCACGTTTCTTTTTATATTTTTCTTAAATTGGAATAAACCGGAACGAACGACACTAATGAGCAAAAGAGGGGGATTGGAATTTTTTATTAATTTTTAAAATCACAATCCAGCAAGGAAAAAATAGACAAACAATTAAAGGTTTTTATTAAGTTGGAGTTTTCATAAAAAAATATAATAGAATACAGATTTTTTTTATTTTATTTAAATGTGCTGTTGAAAAGAGTTAAATTTGCGGTTCACAAAAGTCAATACAAAAATGTTATTAAAAATGTTAAAATCTATTTAATTGAGTTTTTTTTTTATATTTTTAATAGATAAAAATATATTTTATTAAATTAAATAATAAGTTTTTAAATGAAACAAATAAATGGATAAATAATTTATTAATTAAAATAAAATTACAAATGGTATTATTATAAAAATTAAATAAAATAAGTAAATTAATGTAATTTTTTTTTTGTAGTTGTGTGAATTATTAAAAAGTTAATTAAAAACATAAAATTTTTTGTTAAATATAAGTTATTAAAATTAATTTTTTTTTAAAAAAAATTTAATTTATACTTTTATAAGAAAGTCCAAACTTTTCACATGTATAAAAAATTTAAAAATCGAAACACCTGATAATTTGTCTTTTGAAAAGAAAAAAAACACCTGATACTTGCGCACTGAAATAAGAAAAACCCTGAAAACTTTTTGTTTTTTCGCGGGAACGTGATTGTAAAGTACTAAAAGCAACGTATCTTTAGTTCTTTTCCTGAAGGAGAGCCGAGCTCAAATGCTTAATTGCAGGAAGGAAACGCCATACAAATGCTATCATGATTCATAGGATAAGCCAACGGCAATAACAGCTATCAAATGGCCACTGTCACTGTGCCTTCTCGTATCAACACTTCTTTCCTCTTTCCAAAACCCCTCACTCGACGTAAAACCCTCCCTTGTACAAAACTCACCTCCCCTTTCTGCTTCCTTTCATTTCCTTCTTTCTCCAGCTTTCAGCGACATCATTTGAACGGAAAAACGCCTATAGCGGCATCTCTCAAGGTCAAGTTTTGTGTCATTTTCCACTATTCGCAATCGCTGACCAACTGCTTGATTTTATGTTTGTGTGGAGTTGCTGCTGTTCACTTTTTATATCTTTTTTGTTTTGATTCAGGAGAATGTGGGTCGTTTTAAGAAGACTTTGGGTGATTTTACTAGCTTAAACTACTGGGTTGTTCGGGATTATTATCGTCTCGTTGATTCTGTTAATGCACTTGAGCGAGAGATTCAGAGGCTATCTGATGAGCAGGTTGGTCGGCTTCTTTATAGTTAATTACTTGTGTTGCCATTGTTTGGGTCATTGGGATAATGGATTGAGTTGTGTGTTGTAGCTGACTGCTAAAACTTCTGAGTTTAAGAAAAGGTTGAGCCAAGGAGATACTTTATCGGATATTCAAGCTGGTTAGTTTTTATTAATGCTTTTGTTTTGGAGGGTTGAATTTATGAATTTATATGAGAATTAATTCTCCTTTTTTTTTTTTGGTTACTTTTACAGAGGCATTTGCTGTTGTTCGTGAAGCTGCTAGAAGGAAGCTTGGCATGCGCCATTTTGATGTGCAGGTCTTGATCTCTTTATGCATACAGAAAAGAGCACGAATGACTATTTGCTTGCATGGATGCTGTATGACCATGTATCTAGGATTACATAACTGTATACAAATATCTTGTTATTCATTTGATGTTTAGTGTTATCCTAAAAGTGTTCTTATGGTAGATTATTGGTGGAGCGGTACTTCATGATGGGTCCATTGCTGAGATGAAAACAGGGGAGGGAAAAACGTTGGTTTCCACATTAGCTGCATTTCTTAATGCTCTGACTGGTGATGGTGTCCATGGTACGGTTTGTATCATCTTTTCTTCTTTTTGGAAAAAAAATATTTTAAAGATATTATTCTTTATGGTTTCTCTGATATTGTAAATTGTTGAATACAAGATACTTGTTCACGCATTTGTGTATGAATATCAGATATTGGTTTTAAGATATAAGCATCTAATAAAATGGTTAGAGAAAGGGATGACATTTTTGATCTGGTTTTACTTCTAACTAGATTCTCAGCAGTCTTTGAATTCCCATTTATTGCAGAGATAATCTGGTTACAGCATGTTACGCTCTCATAGGCTCTTGTTGACCAAATGATAGTGCATCATTTTTACTTGAATTTGACATTGTTGCTTTTGCTATTAACAGTGGTGACAGTGAATGATTACCTTGCTCAACGTGATGCTGAGTGGATGGGCCGTGTTCATCGCTTCTTAGGTCTTTCAGTTGGGCTTATTCAGGTATTTTTCTACTGAGAGGTTGAATGTTCTAGAATCTGACTCATAATAATATATTCTTGCAGACATGAAATTGGGTCAACCGCCAGAAATTTGTTTTGTTTATGCAAGAGAAACTGATTGCAATAAACTTTTACATGTTTATGTACACCACATTGTAATAGTCTTCCCCATTTTTTGATTGCATACATAGAAGGGGATGACAGCTGAAGAGAGGAGAATCAACTACCAATGTGATATAACATATACCAACAACTCAGTAAGTGTTCCTAACCGTCTCCCCTTCCCTTTTCCCCTGCCCTTCCATATTTCTTGTTTTTCTCACCATTGTTTCTAAATATCTTTAGGAACTAGGCTTTGATTATCTCCGAGACAATCTTGCTGGAAACAGTGACCAACTTGTGATGAGATGGTATGTGTCAGAGCACTATTTCAATTTGGTCCTTTTATTTATGTTATTGGACTACTAGCGATAGACTGTGCAAAAACAGGCCAAAACCATTTCATTTCGCAATTGTTGATGAAGTTGATTCTGTTCTCATTGACGAAGGAAGAAATCCTTTGTTAATAAGTGGTGAGGTAATATAAAATTAGCCTTTCTTTCTTATTAAACATTTTTTGGGTTTAGTTGTCTAATACTATAGATTTAGAATCATAAAATTAGTTGGGAACTTTTAAAAATGTTTTACTGATTGCTGTGAAAATGTTCAGATACATTGAGAGAATTTCAAATGCTGTAGAAATAGCTTCTAATAGTCCCTTCTCTGTTGTGGTCAGGCTAGTAAGGATGCTGCGCGTTATCCAGTTGCTGCTAAGGTGGCTGAGCTTCTAGTGAGGGGTCTGGTGCGTTCATTCATTTGTTTTCATCTTCCATTAAACCATGATATTTTGTTGCCATCCAGCTGCTGTTGTAAGATATGCAGTTATTTTACACAAAGTTATGAATAAAAATAGTTTCTGTATAATAATTTTTGGTAACAGCATTACAATGTTGAGCTTAAAGATAATTCTGTGGAGTTGACTGAAGAAGGAATTACACTTGCTGAGTTGGCTCTTGAAACAAATGATCTGTGGGATGAAAATGATCCCTGGGCGAGGTGAATAGTTGCCTTTTTTCCCTCTGTTCTCATTCTCTAATTTCCATGTTACAGCTGATGGGTACTATTGAAGACAGAAGTAATATGTCTTTTACACTTTTTGTTCCAAATATCTGTTTCTCCTTTGGCAACCCTCAAAGTTTCCTTTCAAGTCTTCAGTAACACATGGTGCTTTTAAAAGGCCCCAAAAGAAATTGTTACTGATTTCAAACTTTTTTTTGTCACTTTATATTAGAACTTTTCTAGACTGAATTTGTAACCAACTGCCTGGCTACTGTGTTGCATGGTGGTTGAATATGATCCATTGCACACCCAACACATGTCTCATGTTATGCTTTTTTGCTTTATCTTTTAGCTTCATAGTTAAAATTATATTTTTGCAGATTTGTGATGAATGCTTTGAAAGCTAAAGAATTTTATCGGCGGGATGTCCAATACATTGTCAGAAATGGGAAAGCTCTCATTATCAATGAGGTGTTTATGTAGTAGTATTTTATGTTTCAGTGTCTTTGTTGCAGTACCACTTCCTATTTTTTTTTTCATTTATGTAATATTTTGCTTATGCATCACTCAACCATGGATGTAATTACTGGAAAGGACTTTCCTGTGAAATGTCTAGCTAGCCCGTGCTAGCGTTAGCTGGCAGGTGAAGATAAAACATTTTATGTTTGTCAGTCCAAAACATGATGATCATTGCACTAGACAATGGATATAAGAGTTAGAATTGCTGAGATACCTTTGCTAATAGAACATAATTTCTGACTTTTAAGGTAGAGCTCTTTATTAATAGCTTTCAGTTGAATTACTTAGCTTTAATTGTGACAGATGGTTACAAAAATTTAAATTGCAAACTCCATATCTATGTATCTATCACAAACTTACTAGGTGCAAATTTGATTATTTCTTTTGGTCGCAAAGACATCTTGATTTCATTTAACCTTGTTTGAGGTAGAACATCATTGTGTTGTTTTTACAGTTATGGATAAAGCTTGGACAATCATGAGGATTTTGTTGCTGTTGGTGTTTCATTTAAGTTGCAAGTTTAATTGTATAAATTTTGTTATGTGATGATGGCACTGAAATATTTATGAAAATCTGCAGCTGACAGGCAGAGTTGAAGAGAAACGAAGATGGTCTGAAGGGATTCACCAGGCTGTAGAAGCAAAAGAAGGTCTGAAGATTCAGGTAGACATGATGTCTGAAAAGTGTTTCTTAACTTTGTCTTGACCTATATCAAATATAGATCTTGTTCGTCTAATTCAAAGGTGTAGCTTTTTTTATAATTGTTAGGCTGATTCAGTTGTTGTGGCCCAAATCACCTACCAATCACTATTTAAGCTCTATCCAAAGCTCTCAGGGATGACTGGGACTGCAAAAACCGAAGTATGGATAATAAATGGATTTTGTACACTATGTGGCCATTTCTATTTATTAATATTTTGCTAGTTCTTAATGCAATTTCAATGAAATTTGCAATCTTCTTGTTTGTAGGAGAGGGAGTTCTTGAAAATGTTCCAGATGCCCGTTATTGAAGTGCCCACTAATCTTCCAAATATTCGTAAAGATTTACCCATACAAGCTTTTGCTGTAGGGCATTTAATACTTGTGGTGTTTTTCTTAATATTTATATTTTTTATGATAATTTGTTAATGTTTTTTTTCTTGATTACTTTTTGGTGTGTCTAATCTCCTAAGACTGCTAGAGGGAAATGGGAATATGTTAGTCAAGAAGTGGAATACATGTTTAGACAGGGCCGTCCTGTTTTAGTTGGGACAACTAGGTAAATTCTCCAGCGGCTCTCATTATGATTTACCCTTTTCTCACTCTCTCTCTCTCTCTCTCTCTCTCCTTTTTTCTTTAATCTTGCTATTGTATAGAAAATAGAATTGGTTAAATTTCATCTGTTCAGAGTTTTCAAAAGCAAGAACATCCTTGGATATGACCTATCATCTTCTTGATGCAGTGTTGAGAACTCTGAATATCTGTCAGATCTGCTTAAGGAGAGAAACATTCCTCACAATGTCCTGAATGCACGACCCAAGGTTTGTTAAGATTTTAATTCAATGATACCTTGCAGTTGGATCTACAGTTTACTGTATGATTTATAGTTCTTGCTTGGTACCTGTGAAAAATCAGAATATTGTATTGAGAAGTACTTATACAAAACCCCTTGGGATTATATACAACTACTGTAAGCTGTAAATAGGAAACTAAAAATCTGCCTAAATCTAATTCCTATGATTTAGGGATTGTCTAACCTTAATACAAATACTTACATATTTCCTAAATTTAATACAGTTGACTTTTCCACACTTCCCCTCAAGCTGGTGAATAGATATTTTCCATTCTCAGCTTGGACACAATGGTTTGAAATGCTACATTACTTAGTCCTTTGGTAAGTACATCTGCGAGTTGACAGCTAGTAGTCACATAAGGTGTGCAAATTAATCCATTATCTAACTTCTCCTTGATGAAATGCCTGCCTATCTCTATGTGTTTTGTTCAATCATGTTGCACGGGATTATGTGCTATGATGATTGCAGATTTACTATCACAATATAGTCTCATTGGTCCATGCCACGGATCTTCAGGTCTTCTAAAATGATCTTCACCCATAATTGTTCACATATTCCTTGAGTCATTGCCTAAATTCTGACTTTGCACTAGATCTTGTCACCACATTTTGTTTTTTGCTTCTTCATGTCACCAGATTTCCTCCAAGAAAGGTATAATACCCAGAAGTGGATCTTTTATCAATTACCGACCCTGCATAGTCTGCATTTGTATAGGCCTTAAGTACTAGCCCTATGTTTCTTTTAAACAAGATCCCCTTTCCTGGAGTTACTTTAAGATACTACAATACTCAGTTGGCTACTTCTAAGTGAACTTCTTTTGGTCTATGCATAAATTGACTAATCACTCCAACAGCATAAGCGATATTAGGCCTAGTATGAGATAAGTAGATGAGTCTTCCTACTGGGCGTTGATACATTTCTCTATCTATATCAATATCCTCCTTTTGCCTCTCTGAGCTTATGGTTGAGATCTATTGGTGTGTTTGCCGGTCTACATGCCAACTTCCCTGTCTCTTTAATAAGATCTATGACATACTTCTGTTGAGAGATAAAGATACCTTTCCGAGAGTGTGCAACTTCAATTCCTTGAAAGTACTTCAACTTTCCCAATTCTTTGATCTCAAACTTCTTGGCCTAGCATTGTTTTAGATACTGTTTCTCCTTTTCATTATTTCCTGTCATGATGATTCATCAACATACACTAAAAGAGCTGTGACTCCCTCTGAATCTGAATGCTTGATAAACAATGTATGATCTCCCTGACTTTGTCTATATCCCATATCTATCATCACTATGGCAAACCTTCCAAATCATGCTTTTGGAGACTGCTTTTAAGCCAATGCAGGGCTTTCCTAAGCTTACAATACCTTGTTGTTGGCTATGTTGCTTCCAAATCCATGTGGGATCTCCATATAGATTTCTTCTTCAAGATTTCCATGTAGAAAGACATTTTTTACATCAAACTATTGTAGATCCTAGTCATAATTTGCTGCTAATGATAACAAAATTCTGACAGTGTTCATTTTTGCAATTGGTGTGAATATCTCTTGGTAATCCACTCTATACGTCTGAATATATCCCTTAGCTACCAATCTCGCCTTGTACCTCTCTAGTGACCCATTTGCTCTATATTTCACGGTTTAAACCCACTTACATCCAATAGGCTTTTTTCTCGTTGGCAAGTTTACCAACTCCCACGTCTTATTCTTCTCTAGAGCTTCCATTTCTACATAGCTTGTTTCCAATTTTCATTAGATAATGCCTCGGATAGAGTACTAGGAATAGAGATACTATTCAAGCTCACAAGGAAACTCCTATGAGATGGTGAGAACATTTCAAGTGAAACAACATGAGAGAGTGGATATAATGGTCTTTTGGTGCATTCCTTAGTTCCTTTCCTAATGGCAATAGGAATGTTAAGTTCAGACTCATTTTGTGAAGAGGAGTTAGAAATTGATTCCTCGTTCTCAAGACTTGGATCAGATTCTAAAGAGGAGTTAGAAATTGTTACCTCATTCTCAGGACTTGGATCAGATTCTTAGGCTTACACAGGTTCAGGAGTCGAGATTTTCCTCCTTGAGTACACTTAACCTGTCATCCTATCGTCAAGAGTAACCACAAACACGAGTTTACTGTTTTGTGACTTAAGTGAGTGTGATTGGGGCACGAGCCACTGTTTGTGACTTAGGTGACACTGATTGGGGCACGAGTTCACTGTTTTGTGACTTAGGTGACACTGATTGGGTTGACTCTGATGGAGTTGACACTAATTGTTTGGAAGGAAGATCTAAGAGAAAGAAATCCTTATCTTCCTTGACTGAACTCTCCCCTTGAACATAAGGAGTGGTGAAGTAAGGTTCATTCTCATTGAAGGTGACATCTGCTGTGACATAGAATTTCTTGGATGGTGGATGATGACACTTATTCTCCTTTTGTGTTGATGAATACCCCACAAACATACACTTGAAAACTCTTGGATCTAGTTTTCCCCGGTTTTGATTGTGAACATGGACAAAGGACACACAACCAAATATTCTTGGAGTGAGGTGATTTCTAGGTGGCGTTTGGTATCATGCATGTAATCACTTTACGCTGCAATTTAGTTGGGCGCAAAGTAATTATAACGTTTGGTATCAAGAAAATTGGATGTAAAGTGATTGCAGTTGCAATCACTTTGCAGCCTTGATTGCAAAGTTAATTTTACCTGAGTTGCCCTTTTAACAAAACACTCAAAATTTTTTTATTAGGATTTATTATGACTTTTATGAATGTTTATAGGGTATTATCATGTATGAAAAATATTTTATTAGGATTTGTTTGAATTATTATAACTTTCATGGATGTTATAGTTACTATGTTGATGCCATGATAATAGGAAATTTATAATTGATACATTAAAATTTCGAATTACATTAATAATACATGAATTTTTAATATTATACTAATTAAAATTTAAATTAATAATAATACATGATAATTTAAAATTACAATGTAAAGTGATTGCAGTTGCAATCACTTTGCAGCCTTGATTGCAAAGTTAATTTTACCTGAGTTGCCCTTTTAACAAAACACTCAAAATTTTTTTATTAGGATTTATTACGACTTTTATGAATGTTTATAGGGTATTATCATGTATGAAAAATATTTTATTAGGATTTGTTTGAATTATTATAACTTTCATGGATGTTATAGTTACTAAGTTGATGCCATGATAATAGGAAATTTATAATTGATACATTAAAATTTCGAATTACATTAACAATACATGAATTTTTAATATTATACTAATTAAAATTTAAATTAATAATAATACATGATAATTTAAAATTATAATGTAAAGTGATTGCAGTTGCAATCACTTTGCAGCCTTGATTGCAAAGTTAATTTTACCTAAGTTGCCCTTTTAACAAAACACTCAAAATTTTTTTTTTAGGATTTATTATGACTTTTATGAATGTTTATAGGGTATTATCATGTATGAAAAATATTTTATTAGGATTTGTTTGAATTATTATAACTTTCATGGATGTTATAGTTACTATGTTAGTGCCATGATAATAGGAAATTTATAATTGATACATTAAAATTTCGAATTACATTAATAATACATGAATTTTTAATATTATACTAATTAAAATTAAAATTAATAATAATACATGATAATTTAAAATTACAAATGATGAGTAATATTAATAATACAACTTTTATTTTAATTAATTTTCATTGGAAAGTCGTTTTTATAGTTATAGGTATTTTTAGAATTTGTCACTACTTTCCCAGTTAACTGACTGCATACCAAACGCTGCAAAGTTACTTTCCCTGCAATTTAAATAGAATTTTACATTGTCATACCAAATACTGTAAAGTTACTTTCTCAGCAATCACATTCTCTACAATCATTTTCCCTGCAATCACTTTACACTGCAATCATTTTCCCTACAAGTTACCAAATGCTACCCTAGTGCTTAGGTTAGGATAAAATTTTGAGAGCATGTTCATAGGACTTTTGAAACCTAAGACTTTGGATGGTAGTTGGTTTATGTTCATAGGAAGATGACTGCATACCAAACGCTGCAAAGTTACTTTTCCTGCAATTTAAATAGAATTTTACATTGTCATACCAAATACTGTAAAGTTATTTTCTCAGTAATCACATTCCCTACAATCATTTTCCCTGCAATTACTTTACACTGCAATCATTTTCCCTACAAGTTACCAAATGCTACCCTAGTGCTTAGGTTAGGATAAAATTTTGAGAGCATGTTCATAGGACTTTTGAAACCTAAGACTTTGGATGGTAGTTGGTTTATGAGATGTGTGGCTGTGAGAACAGCTTCCCACCCTTCCCCCCCCCCCCCCCCCCCCCCAAATAAGATTTAGGTATATTGTTTTGAAATAGAAAAGCTCGGGTTGTATCAAGTAGGTGACCATTCTTTCTTTCAGCAACCCCATTTTGTTGTGGAGTTTGAACACAAGATGACTTATGAATTATCCCTTTTGAAAATATGAGTTCAAAACATGATTGAAATAGTCCCTAGCATTATCTGTTCTAAACCTTTTTATTTTAACACCAAATTGATTTTATACCATGGTTTGAAAATTTGGGAGAACTGTACTGACATCAGATTTGTGTTTGAGCATAAAGATCTAATAAACTTTAGTGCAGTGATCAATAAATGACACAAACCACCTTGTTCTAGAAATATTAGGAATATTTGAAGGACCACAAATATTACTATGAACTAAATAGAAAGGAATTGAGCTTCTTTTGTTGTTAATGGGAAAAGTTACACGTTTGTATTTTGCTAACTGACACATATAACAGTGAAAACTTCTAATATTTAGATCTTTAAACAAGCATGGAAACAATGCTTTGAGAGTTTGAAAGGATGGATGTCCAAGTCTACGATGATGAAGCCAAACCTTTTCTTTTTTGGATTGATGGTGTTCAGAAAGGAAGGACAAAGGTGATTTACTCTTGACAATATTCAAATTGTTAGGCGTCTCAAGGTAGTACAATCTATCCCGTTCCTTAGCATGTCCAATCGTCTTCCCCAAATCTTGGTCCTAAAATACACGGTAAGTGGGGTAAACAATTACATTGCAACATAAATCTCGAGTAAGTTTTTGTATAAAGAGAAGATTGTTAGATAATTTGGGACATAAAACACATTTTTCAGTATGAGTGAAGGACTGATTTGGACATCTCCTGAATGCGCCAATAGGCATGTACCTAAGGGTTTCTCTAGGGATCTCAAAAGAACTCTTAACTTCTCAATCTCATTTGGATTGAATCTTGTTGTAGTGACAGTCTCTGTAATCTCTAACATAGTTATGAGACTAAAAACAAATATTAAGGTGAAGAAAATATTGGGGAGATGAATAGAAACAAATTTTGGTTATGGAGGCTAGATGAGAAAATGGCTATGAAGGCCTTAACAAAAATCGGCGATGAAGGCTCGAGGAAGAAAAAAATCAGCAATGAAGGCTGAAAAACAAACTGCAGAAAAACTCAACAATGAAGGTAAAAAGAAACTGTAGAAAAATCAGCAATGAAGGTTGAAAAAGTAACTGATTTCCAAGAAAAACCTAAAACTCTTGATAACATGTGAAAAATCAGAATATTGTATCGAGAAGAACTTATCAATGACACAAAACCCCTTTGGGAGTATATACAATTGCTGTAAGCAGTAAATAGGAAACTAAAAATCTGCTTAAATCTAATCCCTATGATTTAGGGATTGTCTAACCTTAATTCTAGGGATACAAATATTTACATATTTTCTAAGTTTAATATAGTTGACTTTTCCACAGTACCAATGATTTTATCCTTCATGCAAGCTTCTTTACCAGTGTTTGTTTCCCTGTATTCCATCAGTATGCAGCAAGGGAAGCTGAAATTATTGCCCAAGCTGGGAGAAAATACGCTATAACCATTTCTACCAATATGGCTGGCAGGGGAACTGACATTATTCTCGGGGGAAATCCTAAAGTAAGTGTACTTGTTTGATGACTTGTTTTATATTTAGTGTTCATAGTAGTGGACAAAGGTACTAGCTATTCAGGATCATTTATGGCAATTGATGAAATGCATTTCTCTTAAACGTTTAATGTATTATTTCCTTCTTCTGGAGTTCTTTTTCTTTTATCCCAAAATATATATGATTAGAAGGAAGTGACATTACAACACTTGTTATGCCATGTCAAGATGCTTGCAAGAGAAATCTTAGAGGACAGCTTGCTTTCATTTCTGACAAGAGAAGCTCCTAACATTGAAATCGATGACATGGCAATTTCAAAAAAGGTAATTCTTTCTTGTCACTGCTAGTTAGCAAGCAATAAATATGTAATTCTCATCAATCTTTTGGTGTAGGTGTTCTCAAAGATAAAGGTTGGACCATCATCAATGGCTTTGCTAGCTAAGGCTGCCTTAATGGGTTTGTGACTCTTAAAGCTTTTAGTATAGCTTGCTTTCTCTAATATATACCTTCATTTTTGTGATATATGCATGTATATAATTATTCTGATCTTTTCTATTGAACCAAGCAGCAAAATTTGTTGGCAAAAGTGAGGGAAGGAGCTGGACATATCAGGAGGCAAAATCTATCATTTCAGAATCTGTAGAAATGAGCCAATCACTGCCTTTGATAGAGCTGCAGAAGCTTATTGATGAACAGTCTGAGATGTACCCTCTTGGCCCTTCTATAGCAATTACTTATTTGTCTGTTCTTAAAGATTGTGAAGTACACTGCAGCAAAGAAGGGTCTGAAGTGAAGAGGCTTGGGGGCCTTCATGTGATTGGCACATCTTTGCATGAATCCCGTAGAATAGATAATCAGGTGAGTCATTAAATGCTGTAATGATCTGAACAGTTATGCTACATCTAAACCATGATATTTTGGCATTTATGAAATATTTGTCCTGCTTTGAGAAAATTGCACCAATTATTGGAAATGGAAGCAATAAAAATACTCTCATACTTTCACAATGAAGTGCCAAGCTTCCAATTAATCTGCTTAATTTATTATATGTCAACTCCTGCATTTAAATTTAAGGATCAATATGATTGTTTTCTGGAGGTCATTACTGTATGTTGTTGGCTTATTGTATCAATGACTTAGGCTTTGCTTGGTAGAAATGGAAGAAATGGGTAAGGCTGGAAAATTTGAATTAGATTTCATAACCAATTTCTTATTTTAGTTTAACTGTTGGATTAGTAAATTTTCTATCCTCATCCCTTTCTTTCCTTTCTACAAAACAAAGGCTTAGGATCCATTTAGATTTTGGATGAGTGGTGAGATTAGTTCTGGTGAGACTAGGTACTGTAACGGTGACATTGAATACTGTAGCAGTGATATTAAAATAAGTGGTGAGATATGTGTTTGAATGCAAACTTAATGGTGGCGGTAAAGTGAAATGTAGTGCGAAGAGTAAATTACTAGTAAGGACATTAGATTAAAATTTGAATAAAATAAAATTTATAATAAAATATTTGATATTTTGTGAAATTAATAAATAATTAAAAATTATTAAAATTATTTTTATATAAATTAATATTTTTATTAATGAATTAAAAATTGCTAATTTTTTTTTATATATCAAATAATATTTTTGTTATTAAACTTTTAGAAATTATTTAATGTATATTATAATTTTATTTAAATATTTAAAATCTTTAGTTTTTATTTAATAAATAATGACACATTATTTTACATTAAAATAATATATATATATAAAATTTTAAGTAGTAAAAAGTTTAATTATTATATATCGTAAATATAAAATAATAATTTATTTATACTTTGTGTTATTAAAAATATCAAAGTAGCTAAAATAAAAAACTATCTTCAAAATAAAAATATATGAAAATAATTTAAAACTAAAAAAACAAAATATTAAAAAAAAAAAGTGGGGAAGGGGGGAGGGGGCAGAAAAAGGACCAGTGGCATGGTGGGATTAGTGCGGCATGGTCTGGGGCAAAAGATGCCCCAACTGTGCCTCAAACAAGGCCTTAAAGTATATTCAAATAATTTTTGGCTTGGTACTTTTCTAGATTGAATACAACTGCTTTGTGCCAGTCAATCCCTTATTATTTTTGCTTATTTTTCAGTTGCTCAATACTGTACGGGCATTTACTCCATGTACAGTGCCAATATAACTAAGTCACAATCTTTTGTATCCCATGCATCACTTTTTGGTGATAGTTGGACTTTACATGTTGCAAATGTCATCATTTGCCAAACAGTTACATTTCTCTAGGAATATAGAAATCTAGACCTAACTCCATATGCTAGACAAGGCTGTAAGTTTCATTTGAAGCAATCTTTTTATTCACATATGCAGCATGTAAATTGCAGGATCTGCACTATCCATATACACATATAGATGTGCATGTATATTTTGGAAGTCATAAATTTTACGTTAAGGGATTTCATTAGGCCCAAATCCGTTAAGTACTCATTTTCAGTAGACAAATAATTTTGTTAAATTTTGATGACTTGACTTTGGGATGCATTCTGTTGTTTTCTAAACTTTGATGCGTGATAATTATGGTTGACAATTAGATGACTGTACCTTTTTTCCTTTGAAAATCACTTCATCTTAGTCTTGAATACGTGCAGTTCCAACAGCAGAATACATGTAATGAATATCATACAGAAAGTCATAATGTTAACATACTTCATTTAGAACCTTTCATTTTTGTTTTTATATTTTGGGGGTTTGGGGGCTGGGGGGAGAGAGAACTGATAATGTATCTTTTATTTCTTTGCTATTTATTTCAGTTTAAACATGGCTCTAATTTAAAATTACTATGATAATGGTCTTTCACAGCTTCGTGGTAGAGCAGGAAGGCAAGGGGATCCTGGATCCACACGGTTTATGGTGAGGTAGTGTGCCGTTAATTATTTCTTTATGTCTTTAAGACTAAAATAGCTTTTAGGGAAAGAGAACTAAAAAAAAAAACCCTTAATTAGACTAGTATTGCCCAATTCCGCTCAATTCAGCTGGCGTGCATAAGTTACTAGAGATAGGTTACATGATTTTTCCTGTCCATCATGCCAATATCACCCCATCCAAGCCATATCCATTCGGATATGGGGAAAAGTGGTACTAATTTAGGAAAAAAACTAAAATTGGTACTAAATTAGGAAAAAAAACTATGTTAAATATAGGAATGGATTTTCTCGAAAGGTATTGGTCTAGATCTGTAACTGAGGTTGGCACCAGTTCAACCTCCGCTATCATGTTATGGGCTACCGGAGTTTTCCACATAGCCTTGACTCACTATTTTAGGGTTTCCTTTGGCCTGTGGTGCTTTAGGGTAAACTAATTCGCTATCAAGGCGAGCATGCATATATTTACCGATTCTTTATGGTAATAAATGTCGGCTAATATAAAAAGTCCTCTTTCAATGAAATTGGTCCGTACACTACTGTCTATGTCTCTTATCCCAATAATACTTGTTATTTAGCCTTTTTCTTTTGTTTTATATAAAAACAGATTGTTGTAATTAGAAATGTGGGGATGGTCAATTAGGTGGCACCAACAAAATTACCATGGCCTGAAACTTGTCTGAGATTGCTGTATAAATTAGGTTGGAGAGATTTATTCATTTTAATTTTTGTGGTTGTTGCCCAAGGTAGAGGCGAAGAGGGTGGAAAAGATAAGATTACAAATGAGTGCATCCCTGGCCAAAGAAAGAGAGAGAGAGAGAGAGAGAGAGAGAGAGAGAGAGAGAGAGAGAGAGAGAGAGAGAGAGATGGAAAATACATCTAAACAAGAGGTTGGAGTTGTATCACACCAATTGAGGGTAAAATCGGGAAATGCACTAAAGGTGATTTGGACAAGTGAGTTACAGAGCTGCAAATGCTTCTATTTAAGATGTGACTTTGTGGGGGATGCCTCTGACAAAAAGGGGAGGTTGAGACCTAAGAAGACATCTTGGAGAATGGAGTCTACAGTAAAGGACCTTATTTTTATTGATCTTATTCAGGATATGGTCACAAAAAGCATACAATGGTGTAATCATGTTCATGTAGTGAACTGACAGGAAGAAAGGTTTTTTGTTAAATGCTTGTCGTTGTGCCCGGGGGGAATATGGGCTGACGGATTTTTGTGCACCATGTTTCTGAAAATGTGGTAATCGCTTGATGAAAGGAAGAGATAGATAAATTGAATGTGAGTGTATATCTGATAATGAAATTAATGGGGATAGCTGGCTTCTCATGTAATAGCCACTCTCATTCTTGTCTAAGACTATTTACTAGTAACTTCATCTGCTATTTATCAAAAAGTTGGTGTCAAAAGAAACTTGAACACGCATGAGATTGGAATAGACTCTTCTGATTTTTTCCATAAAGTGAATTTCTTTAGAGAACTTAGTCATGACACCATTGGAATTTACATTATCTGCTCAATAGTTTAATAGACTAAAATTGGCTTCTTTATATGTATCCCTTTTTGTTTTTCAAGGGTATAATTAAAATTGTTTGGAACATTCATTTATTATTTATTGATGTAACAGCTTGCAAGATGAGATGTTTCAAAAGTTTAATTTTGATACTGAGTGGGCTGTGAAGCTTATTTCAAAAATTACGAATGATGAAGATATACCCATTGAAGGTGATGCAATTGTGAAGCAGGTTTGCATTTACCTCATCTGTTTTAGAGCTTTAAACATTGTAAACATTGTAAACATTGTCTCCTTATTACTGACTCAATGGTTTTGTATTTGTAGCTTTTGGCGCTCCAAATCAATGCAGAGAAGTACTTCTTTAACATAAGAAAAAGCCTGGTTGAGTTTGATGAAGTTTTAGAGGTATGTGTTTGGAAAAAACAAAGCCATATTTGGACATCTTGCCAAAGTTGCTTTATAGGAGTTTGACTAAACCTTCATTTATGTTTGAAGTATTTAATGGACCATATAGTAGGTTGTAGTGTGGTTGTAATTGGACAAATAACATTGTCTAAAAATTTCTCTGAAATGATGTTACTGCTACTTTTGGTTCATTATTTGCTATTAACTTATACCTTTTGTTTAGAAGACTTATTGGTAACTGATTTCCGTATGAATTTTTCAAACCAAGAAAGATTGTAACTTTAGTCTGAAAATGAATACCTGAATGTTCAATTCTTTGGTCTGCTTTTATCAGGTTCAAAGAAAGCATGTCTATAACCTCAGGCAATTGATTTTGACGGGTGATAATGAAAGTTGTTCCCAACATATATTCCAGTGAGTATCATTCTATGATTTAGTAACGGTGGTTTTGTAACCTGGCCTAGTAGATTTCCCTAGTTCAATTGCAGTCAACCAACATGCACGTTCCAGTGCATATGAGTCTCCCTTTTTTATTCTTGAGATTAAATCCTTACACCCTAAACATGTAATAGCAAGTTAGAGAGGATTGGAACAATATGAAAGCAAGTCAATCATGCCATTATGCTTCTTGGAGTCTGAAATATATCCGAGATACAATTTTTGCAAATGAGGTCTCTTGGGATGATAAAAAGAGCCTTTATCAGAAATTGTCATTTGAAATCTAGGCAACTTGTTCTTCAAATTGTAATTTTCATTGTGCATATTATTTTTGTGTTTAGTCAATTTTGACTAGCATAACAGTATAGATATTTCAGTTAATTGGAATTGTACTATCAGTATGAATATGTTCTACATCTAAAATCAGATGAAAGATGAAAAAGAAAAAAAAAAAAGAACTGAGCAGAACACAACAACATTCATTCCTGGTCGAATTTAATGGTTGGCTCCCTTCTTTCCCCTATGATTCAAGTTCCTTTGGTGAGAGTGCCTTTGCATTTGAGTTCTTTTGGCACACAAGAGCTATAATGTTAGTTGTATGCCAACAAGGAAATTTCTAGTGTATGACCACAAGCATCATTCATATCATTTAGAGAATAAATGTGATAGCTTTTTAATTATCCCCAACTTTTCTTGCTTGATGGATTTAATCAAATTTGTTTTTCGTTGTATTATGCTCAATTTCTTTCTATATGCAGGTGTCTTTGTTATCGGTATGTTCAGTTAAATGTTACAAATGTGTATCTAACTCATGTTGGCAATTATTAGTATGTTGCCTTGCAGACTTCAGCTTTTTGATGTACTTTTTATAAACTGTTTGTAAAGATTTTAGTTTTGATCTATCCTTTGAACATTAAAAGCGAAAAGTTGCTTAATAGGTACATGCAAGCAGTGGTTGATGAAATTGTCTTTGGAAATGCTGATCCACTGAAGGTAGTGTGTTTTTCTCCTGATATGCTGTCCACTCCTGCTCTTCTTTTTTGATTAATCATAGTAAATCATTTTGCAGCATCCACGATATTGGAGTTTGGCTAAGCTTTTGAAGGAGTTCATTGTTATTGCAGGGAAGCTATTGGATGGTTAGCTTATCTTTAATCACCGCCGGCACCATCTTAGTTCTTTGATGTCTTTTTGTTGTATTTTATTTTTGCATTACAGCTTCCACCTTCCACATAATTCCTTTTTCTTTTTTGGCCAAAATCAACACAATTCTTTATGTCTTGGAATTTCTGCAGATTCATTTGCATCAATTTCAGAGGAAGACTTGCTTCAATCTCTTAAACAGCTACACGAGTCAAATTCTGTAGATATTGACGATTTTCACCTTCCGAACTTGCCAAAGCCTACGGATGGCTTCAGAGGAATCCGCAAAAAAAATTCTTCTTTGAAACGCTGGCTTGCTATTTGCTCTGATGATTCAACAAAGTTTGTAGAATATTTGATAATGCATCTTTAATTCAGTTTAGTTCTAGACTATTTCGATATTAAATAACAGCTATTGCTATTTCTACTCTAGGAATGGGAGGTACAGACCAACAACTAATCTTCTCCGCAAATACCTTGGGGATATTTTGATTTTGTCATATTTGAACGTTGTACAAGAGTCTGGTTACGATGATGCGTACATAAAAGAAATTGAGGTCAGGTGCTTCCTTTGCATGTTTATAATAGTGTCTCCAATCCATGGCTTGATCCTATAACAGTTACTATGGGACCTCAATGTCTTGTTCCTTTCACCTTCCAAACTCTTGTTAATATTTGTAAATGTTTTTGACTTGTTTTGCTTGAGTTAAAATGAAGTATATGTGGTTTAGAGAGAACATATGAACTACTTCCTTAATTATCTGGGTTTTTTTTTTTTCCCAGCCTATCCTCTTGCTGCCTCTCATGTGTCATCCAAGATCTTGTTTATTTACTCTGTTTTTTGCTGCTAATTTTCTTATTATTGGAATTCAGAGAGCAGTTCTTGTCAAGACTCTGGATTGTTTCTGGAGGGATCATCTCGTCAACATGAATAGGCTGAGTTCTGCGGTATTTAATCTGAATATATTGCTTTCTTCTCTTCAGATTTCAAATATAGATGCATTCTTATGTGGTCTTTGGCAGGTAAATGTAAGAAGCTTTGGGCACAGAAATCCTCTTGAAGAATATAAAATTGATGGGTGTCGATTTTTCATCTCAATGCTCAGTGCAACACGAAGGTTAACCGTAGAATCACTTTTGCATTATTGGTCATCCCCTATGGAGTCCCAAGAGCTATTTTTGTCATGAATGCAGACGCTGATCAAGCAAAGGTTTGTTTCTGCTTCTGTTTCTGTTAATTTCTCGATGAGCATGCTTTAGAATTCTTTCTGTTTTTTTGGTATGTCAAGGTTTTCCCCTTAAAATCATTCATTTATTCCCTTAGTATCTAAATAAGAGTCGGGCCTGGTTACTTTCATTCTCTTAAAGATCTATTAATGATTTTGACTATTCACTCTCTTATTATCAGCTCGTGTACTTTTCTCTTATTATAATATTATTTTGCCTTCCAAGGAAAAATATTTTCTTCTTTTTTTTTTTTTTAAATTTATTTATTTTTAGGTTGAGGGTGAGTTTTAGTGCAATGGTAAAAGTTGTTCTTTTCTGACTTGGACATCACAGGTTCATGTCATGGAAACATCTTCTCTATTAATTGGGAGGGAGTGTTGTGTGTATATGATCCTCCCCAGAGCCCACAATATGGGAGCATTGTGCACTTGGGTTTGCACTTTTTTAATTTATTTTTAGTTTCCTTTTTGTCTACCATTTTTCCCTTGTTGAGCTGTGTATGATTTCATGTTATAGCATGTCATAAGACCTTATTCCTTCTTGTTGGCAGTTGATATTGATTATATTCACCATGTCGGCATTGTATCTAGAGTGTATCTAGGGCTTTTGGATTGGATATTTTTCTGCCAGTCTCTAAAGTAAACTGTGGAACTATACAGTTTCAAGAAATCTCTTCAATGGTATACTGAAGGAGATCACATAATACAACGATTCTGGCGAGGGTACTGTATATTTCTTTTCCATTCTTAGTTTCATTTTTAACGCAAGTGCTCCAGTCTGCTCTGGGAAGAAATACTCTTCTTTGGGTGGCAGGGTGACCAAAGATGTCAGCAGCATGTCTTGCCTCAAGGCTTCTTATTAATTTGGATTCTGGATGCTCTTTAGCTCAAAGGAACAAGGTTTCAGCTTTCCATTTTATTAAAGAGAGGCAAGTGCAACTGTGCCAAAGAATTTTAATGACCCAACAAATTGATCATTATATCACTCGGATATATACACCTACAAACCTGTGTTTTTGGCCAACAATTTCACACTGCTTTCAAGCCATCCTGCATTTTTGCAATATGCTCAAGGCTATGGTGTCTGCAAAGACTTTGGTTGTTCCATAAATTTTATCATCAATGAAGAGTATGCCTGTTGTACAATATACCATCTAATGTTCTCATAGTTCATCCTACCATGTATATATGAATTGAGATCATGGAATGTTTGTCGTGCTGAGTTGAAAGTAAATGTGAATTTTTATAGACTCAATAATGTATTCACATGCGTTTCGTTTTTCATGGAAACGTATTCAACTTTTATTGAACGACTTATATTCAGTTTCTTTGCACTGGCATTCCATGCTTTCATATGGACGACTTCAATGTGAAAATTTGTTATTACTCGATGTATTCACGTGCATTTTATTTTGTTTTACATGAAAACATATTTAAGTTTTATTGAATGATTTATATTCTATTTCCTTGTGCTATGGCATTCCATGTTTTCAGATGGATGACTGAAAGTAAGTTTGAGTTTGGATGGAGGATAAGTTTAAAAAAAAGATAAAATAATTATTTATAAATGATATTTTTAATAAAATAATAAAAAATTAAAAAATAAATGTTGTTTATTTTTCAAGAGATTTCACAGCGTAAGGTTGTGGTGAGATCTAAACACTCTAGTTTAACTATCTCACCGTACAACTATGATATCCTCTTCTAGCAATTCTGACTATTCTGAACCAATGTTTACATTATCTGTCTCCATTCTGCATCTGCATGTCAATATTTCTTTCAGGTCCTTTAATCATTTTTTTTAATTTAATTCACCAAAGCATTATCGTTGCCAAAACTATACCCAGGGCAATCAGAGCATAGTTAAATGTCCTCCATTAGATAGGATAAAGAGTTGGAGGGGAAAAGCTGAACAGACATACCATATTCATATGAAGGCTATTAAGCAGACAGGCCTTCTCGACTGAAAGGGCAGCTCTGGTCCTTTTGATCTTACACATCATTAGAATTTTCAATTCTTTTATCATATTCTCTATCTTCTATAAAGATGCTAAAAACGAGAGAGATGGGAGAATCTACTCTTTTGCACTCTTGCTACAGTGTAAGTAGATAATGAGCAATTGCTTATAGCTTGTGCCGAGAATATGGATCTCCCATATTGTGCATCATGCATTATAATCAACTTAATATGAGTTTAATACATGTATAATATACATACATAATATATATATATATATATATACAGTTAAACCTTATACTAAAATACTACTAATATATATGATGTTAGTAAGACTTAGTAGTCCACTAAATCATAGAAATAACTCAACATTCTTCCACTTATAGACAAGTTATCAAAGGAAACATCATATAACACCAATAAGCATTCATTGTATTGATAGGATAAAAATGTGTAGATTTGTAAATACTTTATCAACAATAAGCATTTGTGAGTTTCAAAATGCATTGTACCGATATGGTACAAATGCGTAGACTAACAAATACTTTAACAACAGTAAACCTTTATGAATTTCAAAATTTTTTGTACTGACATGGCACAAATACATAAACTTATAAATAATTTTGTAGCAATAAGTATTTATGAGTCTCAAAATGCATTGTATCGATAGGGTAAAAATACATGGTTAACACTTTTACAATAATAATATAAAAGTGTAAAATAAAAATGATATAAAAACAAATTCAAATATCTATTTTTCGTAAAGTTCTGACATAAACTAAATGATGCACTGCTTCAAAAGAAGCACATGAGAATAACATAAAATATCTCATTTAACAAAATTCCATAATCAACAAAATGTGCACAAATTGAATGTGCATGTGTGTGTATATTTATATCAAATAGGAATTTGTTAAAACTCCATAAATGAGATAAAAATAATGACATATCTCTTTTTTTAATTATTTTTTATAATTAATTATACCTAAAAAGTATATGACTATGTGCCATCTTATTAATCCTATTATCGAGTGTAAAAACTTTACTGACTATATATCTTGTCATTTTGCATTCTTCTTTTCCAAAGAAAATTGGTGTGCAAATATCCAATATTAAAAGCCGACCATGTTAAATTCTTTTCTTTTGCTCAAAATATTTATGAATTTTGCTAACAGTGTTGTAAAAGTATTTTTTAAATTGTCATATTAACTAACATATTCTTTTAAAGATAAATACTTTATACACCGTTAATGAAGTTTTTTTACTTCACATACGGAGTTAAGATAATAATACATGTTTTATTTTATTTATTTTCATTTTTTTAATATATCTAAAGGACATATATTATCATCTTAATCTTACTTGTGGAGTTTAAAAACTGCATTGATGGTGTATAAAATAATTATCATTTCTTTTAATATATTCAACTTTATCATATTAAAAATCAATTACCGCATTTAATATAAAAATTATATTATAAATAATACTAAACCAACTTTAATGAAGACGATGACACGCATTAGCAAAGTTCATAATATGTTTTAATTACATTGATTAATAAAATTTTTATTTAACTAAGAAGATATGATTTTTAAATGAAACTGGGAAGAAATAGACCAGAAAACCAAGTCTATGTACAGACTCCCTGGACGATTTCTTTGTCATGGAAACAAATGCCTTCTGATCAGAGACACCATTAGTCAGCACCATGTGAACCAAAAGACACATTCTTTAATTTTAAGCTATGCAACAAGGAATCAAATTTTAACCCTAACCCTTGATTCATGCAATTAATATATTAATGTTAATATTAATATTGATATTACTCATCAATTCCGAAAGCACCTTCAAACCAAAGACAAGTCTTGGGGGAATGAATTTAAAGGCCTATTCTGCATGGCTGCATCAAATGAATATTAATAGTGATAATAAAATGATGATAAATTCTTATTACTATTATTAAATTAGTTAATTTTAATATGATATGAAGAGTAATTTAAGCACTTTTATGTTGTTAGTTAAGAGAAGTTGCTTCTAGGGAGGGTGTGTCAGTTCTTGCATTCATTAGATTAGTTATTAGTTTAAGAAAAACATTATCAAATGTGACCATATATAGAAGCATAAATTGTCAAGTCCAAGAAGCGATCAAATCCATGTTCTTAACCTTGTTTTTTAATAAAAAGATCATTAATATTTTTTTATATATATTTTCATGAAACTATTTCACAGTACTATAAATCTTTTCAGCCTGCACTTCTATTTATCCCAATTTTTTTCATTTTAATGAGATATTGATCAACAGACCAAGCCACAAGCTTCGACCTTTATTATTTGAATGATAAAAGGATTAAAGAAGAGATATACAATGCAGGAATAATTTTGAAATTAATAATGAGTTTTGCAGAGATGGGTTTTTTTTTTTATGTCGTAAACCAAATTAATTTGTCTAATAGAACATTGGTTCAGATGAGAATGGCTAATGCTTGCTGCAGATTCGTGTATGGAGGCAATAGTCCTTTGAGTTGGTACAAGTTGACATTGTACATTGATCATGAAGAGTTAGATTTTCCATTTGCAAATCAAGTTGACATTTGAGAAACTAACCCATGTTCAATCTACCTAACATAACTCCTAACTAATTATTTAAAGTCATGCTCATGGATTGGATTAATTATCTGTCTTCAAATTAATTATGTAGAACCTGTTTGATCACTACCCCAACTTAAAATCTTTATTCAATTTCCATCACAAATGGAGTCCATGTGACAATGCTATAGCTCTTATTATATAAATTAAGATTTTTTTTCTAGCAATAGTCAAATAATTATTACATAAATCAGTGAAATAATCTAATCGAAGCTTGGAGGTTGATAAATAATGATTGAAATCATTATGCATCGTGGCACATGATGATGATGCAGCAGTGGTTGTGTATCATAAGATCCCAAACATGCCAATTGTGCCTGCAATCATGAGAGTTTGATCATCATCTATTTATATTTGACAAATGCTTGGAGAGAGGTTCTAAGTACTAACAAGTACAGCAATGAATTAATTAAATTTTTGGTGGAAGGTCTTCATCAGACGGCCAATATAGCCTGTCTCTTCAAAGCTGTACCCTAACATTCGGACATTTTTGGAATCAAGATCAGAAATTCATTGCCAACTATGCATCAACTGTTGATGCGGTGGAGCTTCTTGAATTATAGATCATTTCCCAAACCTACATAATACTAGTATTCACCACCAAAGTCAAATTAATAGAAAGCTAGGGTTCATAAAGAGATATAATAATGATTATGATATTAAAAGATTAGTTTAAGCATTCAAAATGGAAATGCTGTTTATTAAATTATATCCCCAAACCTTCCTGAATTAAGCATAAAAGAAAAAAGAAAGACAGAAAAAAAGGCAAAGCAAGTTTGAATATATAATAAAATGTGGTTGACAAATGAATTAATTAATATTAAATAAAGGGTTGATGATAGCTTTGTTTAATTGTTTATGATATTATTAATACAGTCTTCGGCATTGCCTTCCTTAAACCATAAACCATGCGTGGCTAAATGTGAAAGTGTGTAAGTAGAACAGTGCATTTGGTTGAAGAGCATCTTCATGTGCACGTTGGAGGTGAGACGGTGATGGGGGGCTACAGCATACAAGATCAAACATTATATATCAAGGCAGATGGTCACATGAATAGCACCTGATCATGCCACCTGGCCTGTATTGTTTGGATTTTGGACTTAGTTTGAGTGCATTTGACGAGATGAGCTCATCGATTTGCAGCGATGGAATTAAAGAAGAGTTTGTTAATTATTAATTTAATGATCATTAAAGAGTTTAATCATGGGAAATGATTAAATTACAAGTTTTGGTTTCTTACGCCTTAAAAACTGCTGCAGAAGTTCAATTCAAAGTGTTTTTTTTTTTCCAAGAAAGACAGTTTTAGTTAATGTTTGGTTTCTTGGTCTGCTTTCATGATAATCCAAAGTTTTTTTTTTTTTAATTTATAGAAGATAAAAAAAGAGAATAAAAAATCGAATTTAAATCTTAATTATTGATAATCCAAGTATTTCGAGGACAAGAAGTTTGATTAAAATCCATACTACCACACAAGAAATTGACTTGAAATATTTAAATTAAAGTTCATTTAAACTTATATTCAAATATTTTAATAATTTTAATGGTAATATGATTTTACAACCCTTTTTTTATAATAAAATATTTAAACTTTAACCTAAATTATGTACTCGTACTTCAGAAAAATTAACTTACAAGACAGACGAGAATTATGAAAATTTCTAATTTTTTTGTAATAAAAAAATAATCATCAGCAGTATTACTACTCGCGAAGGAAAGTATGCTAATTTTGTTGTGCTCAGCTCTCAAGCAGGCATTAACCTTTTGCTTTTATCGATTTAATAATTATAGTGTCACCCACGGATTAAAATAGCAGCCATGATACTGTGTCGCGGTCGCTTTTTTTTTCGGTAACGACGAAGGTCGCCACTATTTTTTGAGATATAACATGTGTGAAAAAAATTTACATCCGTAACGGTAAAAAAAAATCGTGAAAACGGTGATAACCGAGGATAGCGACGAAAAATTCACCTCCGTAACGTCCAGAAAAAACTGTGAAAACAGTGGTAACGGAGGATAGCGGCGATAACGGTCTGTTACCGCCGCTATCCTCCGTTACCACCAAATCCCGTTCTGTTGAGTTTATTTCTATAAAAACAGACTCAACTCAACTACAAACCACAACCCAATTTGCAAAAAAATCACAAACGCCAAACACAGCCACTGCCACTGCCAACAACCACACAAAACCACATACCTACAGAAGCCACAACACAACAGTCAGACAAGAAAAACGGCAAGCAACCACACATAATAGAACAGACAAACAGAGGTAAACAACTAAACATTAAACAACTGAAAATAAATTAAAAAGTGTAAAAGCTGAACTGAGGAGTGAGGAGAGAACAGATCGGGATCTAGGTAGACCCGATCTGTTGAAAACAGGGGAGGGGGGAGCAGATCCGGGCTTTGTAGAGGCCCTGTTGTTCGGTGGTGAGCTTTCTGGTCTAGTGCTGTGCTGAGGGAGAAAGGGGCTCTGGTATGGTGCTGTGCTGAGGGGCGACCAGGTGCTGTCTCTGATGTCTGTGAGGGCGAGTGAGGAGTTAAAAAATGCGGTTAAGTGGGTTGCTACCGGCTGAGTTAGGACGCCACAACAAATTAAAAAATGTTTAATAATTAGCTTAAATTTGTATAGTTTTTTAGTAGTTAATTTTTTAATTAGTATAATTAATATAATTTTTTAAAGAATTAGTATTAATTAATAATTTTTAAAGTCAATATTTAATAAATAATTAAAAAATGTTTAATAATTAGCTTAAATTAGTATAGTTTTTTAGTAGTTAATTTCTTAATTAGTATAATTTTTTAATTAGTATAAAGTAATACAAATTTTTAAGGAGTTAGTTTTAATTAATAAATTTTTAAGTAAATATTTAATAATTATAACCAAAATGTTTTGTAATTTGCTTAAATTAGTATAATTTTTTAGTAGTTAACTTTTTAATTAGTATAATTTTTTAATTAGTATAATTAATAAAATTTTTTTAATGAATTAGTATTAATTAATAATTTTTAAAGTCTATATTTAAAAAATAATTTAAAAATGTTTAATAATTAGCTTAAATTTGTATAGTTTTTTAGTAGTTAAATTTTTAATTAGAATAATTTTTTAATTAGTATAATTAATACAAATTTTTAAGGAGTTAGTTTTAATTAATAAATTTTTAAGTAAATATTTAATAATTATAACCAAAATGTTATGTAATTAGCTTAAATGTTTATTAATTATCTCAATTTGGGTAAAATTAACATTGTTAATATAAAATTTTCAGTAGATTTTTTAATTGTCAAATTTAAGTTATTAATGTTTAAAAATATAACACTAAATATTATTATAACTTAAGAGAAAAGAAATACTTATATTGAATTTTGATAATGAGCAATTAATATTAAATTTTTAATGTAATACAATATTATAGTAAAATATAAAAAATTAATGGTTCAAATTCAATTATTTTTTGATAAATTAAATTTAGTTTTCATTTATGTATGAAGAATATAACATTTTTTTATTCATGTTTATAATTACTTATTTTATAGAAAAAATCAAGCATGCCACCATGTGAGGAGTTTCCAAGTAAAGGAGTAGAAGGCGCGCCGAGTGATGATATCGGTTGGCATTTTCGAAATACCTGTACCAAATACAAAAGGAATTGTGTCGTGTAAACTTTGTGGGAAAGTTGTAAAAGGAGGAATAACACGCTTCAAGGAGCATATTGCTCATAAGACTGGCAATGCCGCACCATACCCCAACGTTACCAGTTAGTTATAAATATTATTATTAATTTCTCAATTAAGATTATAAAATTACATTAACATGTACAACTAATTTTTTCTTTTTCTTAACTATATTATTAATAGGCACTGTTAGAGAAAGTATGATGAAACTCCTTCAACAAAGTAAATCAAAGAAATTTGATAACAAAATGAGAAAAGATGAATTCTTATCACAATTAAGAGGAGAGGATTATGATTATGAAGGGTTCATGGACGAAGAGGTTGCTACAAGATAAGCTATGCGAGATAGTGTCCAATCACAACGTGAATGACATATGAGGCAAGAATTTAGGTAAAGAACTGGTGGTTTCAGTAGTACTTATGAAAAGGGACGGAGCTCTCACGGCTCAGTTAGTGACTATTTTGATAAAAGAATAAAGAAATCCATTCCAACTGACTCGAAATTTTCATTAAGGGGAGCCATACCTGAATTAGTTAGAAGCAAGAGTGCAAAGCAACCAAAAGTAAATGATTCTTTTTTAAAGACATTGATAAAGAAATTAGGTGAATCAGTATCTAAATTTTTTATATATGATCGACTCCCTTTTCAGTTAGCAAACTCTCCATGGTTGCACAATTTAGTTTCTGTAGCAGCAAAAATTTGGCAACATGTCAAACTTCCAACACCTTATGAGGTTTTTGATGTGTATTTAGAGTCAGAGTATAGACAAGTGAAAGAATGGGTTAATGGATTAAAGGTTCATTGGAGTGAATTGGGTGCTACACTGATGTGTGATGGTTGGACAAACAGTTTGAACCAAATGCATATAATTAATTTTCTTGTTTATTGTAGTAAAGGGAGCATTTTTTGGAAATCTGTGGATGTCTCTAGTGCTCGTACTAGAGATTGAAGAAGAATACATTGTTCAAATAGTCACTGACAATGAGGCAGCACTTAAGGTTGCTGAAAAAAATTAATGGAAAAAAAATCTGTACTGGACGGTTTGTTCAGCTCATTACTTAGATTTATGCCATGAAAATATTGGCAAAAAGTAAAGTGTGGAAAAAGTTTTGGACGAGGCGAAGAAAGTGACGTGTTTCATATACAATCACATATGGACGGTTGATTTAATGAAAAAATATACTCAAGAAAAACAAATACTTCATCATGGTCTTACCCGATTTGCCACCCATTTCATCCAAATGCAGGAGATAATAAAACACAAACAAGGTTTAAGATAAATGTTCAGTTCAAAGGTTAGTACTTAGTAATTGGTTTTTAGTTTTTAAATCTAACAATTTTTTTGTGATATCATATTACTTTAAAAATTTATTCATGAATATATATGAGTTCAAAGAGTCAAAAATGTGGACAACAAAAGTTGGGGCCTGCCTATGAAGCCAAAAAAATTGTTTTAGGAAAAGAATTTTGGCGAAGAGCACGTGACATAACAAAAGTTTATGAACCTTTAGTAAATGTATTGCGGCTTGTGGATAGTGATGAGAAACCAACCATGAGTTTTATTTATGAGACTATGGATAGAGCTAAACGGGCAATTCAGGCAGATTGTCAATACTCTGCTGATTATGAAAAGATTATTGACAACAGATGGATCTTCATGCATTCTGACTTGCATTCAGCTGGTAAGTAAACTAAAAATGTGGATGGTAATTAAAAACATTTTTATGTTTTATCATTATGTTTAAATTAGTTGTATATTTATTTTTATTACTTTTAGATAATATTGTTCTGAATTATTTTTAGGTTACTATCTTAATCCTCAATTTCAATTTGGTGTAGAGCATTCTGAAAGTGTGTTAAGAGAAACATTACAAGGGACAAAGCAGTAATAGAAAGATTAGAACTTTATATGAATACTCAAATTAGGATGATTAACCAGGTTAGTGTTTAATACTGTTTTATACGCTAAAATTTACTTTCTGTATTAGAAATAGAATTACTTTTTATATTTATTTATTTGATGAATTATATTTTTTATCAATATAGTTGATATTATTTCGATAAAAAAATGAGACGTTCGGTACACCTCAGGCACAGAGAGTTTGGAAGCAAATGAATCCAGGTAAACAGTTAATTTATTAAAATTTATTTAATATTATTTAATTATTTTAGATGTTAAAATTATTTTAAATAATTTTATACAGCTGAATGGTGGATGATATATGACGCATGTGTTCCTGAATTACAAAAATTAGCAATTAAAGTGTTTAGTCAAACAACTTCTGCATTAAATTGTGAAAGAAATTGGAGCACATTTAGCTATATACACACTAAGGTCAGAAATAGATTGAAATATGAAAGACTTCAAAAGTTAGTATATACTTATTATAATATGAGGCTAAGGATGAGACATCAAAAAAGAATGAGTCCTGATGAGATAAACGATAGTTTCAATCCTATTAGCCTTGATCATATATTTGAAGACGAAGATCCACTTTCAGAATGGTTGCAAGAGAGAGAAAGACCTTTGTGAGATGGTCAAAATTCTAATTGGTTGTCTGTAGATAATTTTGATGATGAAATGAACTATGAACAGTCACATCAATCGGAAGAAAATGTACATCAGTCAAGTACAAATCCGACAACAACTCAGAATGATGATGACGAGGGTTCAACTCCATCTGATGCTGGTGATGGTGGTGGTGATAGTGGTGGTGATGGTGGTGATCATGGTAGTAGTGCTGATTATAGTGATGGTGCAAGAGAAAATATATCTTTCAGTCCACTTGAAGGAGAATATGGGCTTGGTGCAACTGGTGGATTATTCATTGATATGTCAGATTATGGAGTAAATCCATCTGTTAGATCTAATGAGGATGGAAGTCAAGATAGAACTCGATCAAAGGGAAAAGCCAAGAAGCACCAACATGATACTTCTGGAGGCTCTTCGTCTAGAAGGTCAAGTTCTAATAATGAATCATTTGGTACTCAAGATCATTATCTATCGAGATCATCTTTACATTTTCAACCTCCTTACGGTTATTATCCACTTTAGTCATTTCCTAATTATCCTATGCCTTATTATCCTCATATATATCCACCGCCACAAATGTATCCACCCTCGCAAATGTATCAAGAACAAGGATATGGTTTGACTTTGGAACAGAGATCACAAAAACCAAATCAACATGGCTTTGAAAGTGAAGAGAAAGAATATGATTTTTCTCGTCATTCGATTATGTGGTAATATGTAAGATTTGAAATATATATAATTTTTATAGCGGATTGAATTTAATATGTTTTTATTTTGTTGATTATTAATTTTTGTAGAAATTCATATAGAAGAGAAAAAAAATGTTGACATAATTAATTTATATTAAAAAAAATGACAAAAATTTGGTGAAAGAATTCTTTAATATTTTAGATGAAAAATAGTTATATTAATAAGAATTAATTTAGTAATTATTGATCTCCATTTTCTACTTTTGTTATTTTTCAATTATTATAAGTAATTTTATTAAATTATAATGTTTTATTATAATAAAAAAATTATGACTAAATTTTTCACAAAAATATTAAATTTAAGATATCATAAATTACTTTAAAAATTATAAAATAAGACTAATTATGATTATAATTGCAAATATTACATTTTGGGATAAGTTGTGCGGAAAAAAAAAAATCACGACCGCGATAGCCGTTATGACCGCGATGGTCTCCGTTATATCCGTAACCATGATAAACGTAAAACAACTGAAAACGAGACCGCGACTGCGTTTTAAATTCCTGGTGTCACCGTCCCATACCTCACCCCAACTGCCACTTGGAGAAACAAGAAAGGGACTTCAACAAAAATGGTTGACAAATCCAATATTGCGGGAAGCCTGCTTGCTTTTGCTATAAATAGGGCCAACCCTTGTTCCCTTGTCAACCACAAAACTGCAAACTTAGCTAAGCATTCACAACTTTAACTATACTTCAATGGCAATTCCTGTGATTGATTTCTCTAAGCTCAATGGTGAGGAAAGAGCCAAGACACTGGCTCAGATTGCAAATGTATGCGAGGAATGGGGGTTCTTTCAGGTAACCACCCTTTTCTTATCTTTAACCATAGTAAACAATGGCATTAGTTTTACTCTATCTAAGTCAAGCAAATTCTTAAGGTGTTCAAATATGTATTTGTTGCAGCTGGTGAACCATGGGATTCCGGAGGAGCTGCTGGAGAGGGTGAAGAAGGTTTCATTCGAGTTCTATGAGCGGGAAAGGGAAGAAAGTTTCTGGAATTCAAAGGTGGTGAATTTGTTGGATGAGAGTGGTGAAAAGTTGGAGAATGTGGACTGGGAGGATGTCATTACTCTCTTGGATGATAATGAATGGCCATATAAAACACCTGGATTCCAGTAAGTAATACATCTATGATCAGTTCTTGTCGACTGAATGTTGTGTATAATCTAACTTGTTGATGTTAATGACAGAGAAACCATGAAGGAATACAGATTTGAGTTGAAGAAATTGGCTGAGAAGGTCATGGAAGTGATGGATGAAAACTTAGGCTTACCAAAGGGATACATCAAGAAGGCATTCAATGGTGGAGAAGATGATCAGAATGCTTTCTTTGGCACCAAGGTTAGCCACTACCCACCTTGTCCTCAGCCTGAGAGAGTGAATGGTCTTCGAGCTCACACCGATGCAGGCGGTGTGATCTTACTCTTCCAAATGACAATGTAGGAGGCCTTCAAATCCTGAAAGATGGGCAATGGATTGATGTGCAGCCCTTGCCAAACACCATTGTCATCAACACTGGTGATCAGATAGAGGTCCTGAGCAATGGCCGGTACAAGAGTACTTGGCACCGAGTGTTGAGCTCCACTGAAGGGAACAGGAGATCAATTGCTTCGTTTTACAATCCATCCCTTAAGGCAACCATAGCTCCTGCACCACAGCTGGTGGAGAAAACAAACGTAGAAATGGAACAAACAGCTTATCCCAAGTTTGTTTTTGGTGACTACATGTCTGTTTATGTTCAGCAAAAGTTCCTCTGTAAAGAACCAAGGTTCCAAGCTGCAAGGGCCATGTAACAGCAAGAATAAGCCAAAAACCTAAATGATGAATTTTTCTTTTCTTTTTTCTGTTACATTTTACTTTTCTTTCTTGATATATGACTCTTAATATAGTTAAGTAGCCTAAAGATGAGACCCCTTTCTTTCCTCAAAAATAAAATTGCAGGGAAGGATAGAGAGCTCAAATACTACTACTACTACTACTACTACTACTACTACTACTACTACTACTAGGGTGTTTGTGTTTGGAGTTTGGACTGTTTCTGGTTGATGAACATGATGAGATTGTCGTGCATCTGCTAAAGTTGGCTCTGTAAATTAGAATCATAACAAAATATATGTTATGAATTGTACTATTTTGTTTTAAGAAACAGCTTTCGAGTTTTTTAACTTCTTAATATATGTCAGCACTACTTATGGCTCTTCTTCGTTATTATTGTGATTTTCCTCTGATCTTTGCAAATAATGAAAATGTCAATTGAGACGTAGAAACTACTGCTTTCAAGGTGTTTGGATGTTTAAGTGAGTATATATCAAAAGAGAAGGTAATGCAAAGAACAAAAGCAAGCAGAGAGAGAAGCAATGAAAGGACAAAAGAGAGGAAGGAAATGTTGGAGAGAGGGAGAACGGAGTATGTTGCTTGCGATAAGGCTACTAAGTGATTTTGTAGCTCTTCTCCCCCGCATTTTCTGCCTTTTATATCTTTGTTGTAGAAATGATCAGGTGTCTCGCAAATGTATTGTTTGTACATTGTACCACACGTCATCTATTGCTTTGATATTATTTGTACAAAGTTGAGGTCGAGATAATTTAGTATTAGATTTGAAATCAATTCGATTTTAAAACTCTAGTTTAATTCGATAAAATATTCAAATTGCTTAAATTCGACTCGTTAGATTTTATTTATCATTTTTCAATTATATATTATAAAGGTAAAATAGTAAATTAATACTAAAATATTAAAGATATATTTTAAAAACAACATATAAAACTCGCGAATCGCTCGAACCGAAAATTTAGAAGCTCAAGCTCAGCTCGACTCGATACTCGAATAGTTTGATCTCAAGTTTAGATTAAAAATAAACAAATCGAATTCGAATAATTATCGAACTCACGAATAATTTAATTCGTTTGCACCCTAATATATATATATATATATATATATATATATATATAACATTGGACTTTTCTCCACTTATGTTATGCGGGCCTAACAATATAGGCGCCTTGCAACTATCTATGTTATGCGGGCCTAACAATATAGATGTCTTGCAACTATCTATGACATGTTAATATAAGGTAGATGATGAATGGTTTTCACTTTTCTGTAAAATTGGTCAATCACCAGAATTACTAAGAAATACTCGGTGAATGTCCAACAAGAGGCACCACCCAAAAGACAAATTTCCCTTAGCTATCATTTTTTTTTGGGAGGTTCATAAAAGGTATTAGGATAGAGAGTTGAACATTAAATTTAATCTCTTAAAAAAAAAAAAGTAACAACCGCTAAACCAAAATCAAAACCAAAACTTCGATTGTTTCTTTAGCCATATTTATATTCATTTACAAGCCTAACAGTAGCAGGCCAAATGCGAACAACGTATTGCAGGTCTCCTTGGTTCATACTTCATGGTTAGGCAGAAATAATGGAAGGTTATCAAAATGAAAAAGAGAAACTGAAGGGTTCTATATACACCTTGTAAGGCTTATAGATAGCTCCATCTGTTTTTATCCTTGATAAAAGTACGAAAAGGTAAAAGCCCTATCCAACATCCAACAATTCCAGTTAATAACAGTCATCATATGTCATAAGTCACGCCATGCACGGAAAATTGGAATAGTTTCAATTGGCTGAGAACCTTCCTCTATAACTCTATCTCTACCATTCCCTTAGTAAGCTGCAGAAATATATGATAGAAAACTAGCAGAAAGATATAAATGTAGATGATCATGTGAGGACTAATTACAGCTTTGATACAGCACATTCCATAATTAGATTCTTTCACCAAAAAGAAAATGATCAGATTTCATTTTTTATTATTATTAAACTTCGTCCAAAGTATTATATATGACAGTATTTGTACAATTATGGGTGGACATTGTCCAACTCTACTATCTCGGGGAAGCCTATGTTGGTAATGAATTAACATTCACTCTTTGTATATTAATCACTCTTTCCAATTTATATCTGTACAGCAATTTACATGAAGCTTCATCCTACCTTAAGGTGAAGAAACTTGCTACCCAAGGTCAGAGGCGAGGCCTCACAGGGCTTTTTGATCCAATCTCTCATTCCAGTTTAGGCAGCGAATCAAGCTGTGGAACCAATCACCTGTTTGGTCAGATTTATTGACAGTTGGAAGGGGGTGCTGGCTCATAGATATTCTGACAGAATGTCCTCGTGAGAGTTGCTGCCTTCTCTTCCCATCGAAAGAAACCCAAGTATTACTCCGAGCATCATCAGGGATCTGCGAAACCACAAACAACATTGTTTCAATGCTTTATATAATATAACTAAACAGAATCTGGTAACCTGCAAGGTTTTCTCAAAAGACAGGCCAAGAAATGTCCTTCAGATACAGATACTGTGATGTCATCTTTAAAGAACTCTCAGACATAAAATGCAATTCCAGTTTCTTTAGCTTTATTCGTAAAAAATTTTATGCCTATTTAAGCAACAAATGCCCTCAGCTAGTGCAAAGGTTAGACCAGGGGATTGCAAACATCAATGTAGAAATCTTCAGATAATATAGCAAGGATTAGATAATGCCAAATCCTTGATAAACATCACAAACCTTTAACATTAAGGTTACAAGAGCTGACTCCAATGCTCATGCACACATTATCACACCCACACCTATGGAATGTAGATAATATGCTAACAAACTGAGAGTGATATACCAAGCAAATCAAATAATTAAAATTTATTCTTCCCTAGTTAGTATCTTTCACAAGCACTGAGACATAATGCACAACAACAAACTAATGAAATGTTTCTAGTATAGCACATGAGAAATGACATATCCATTGAAAAGAAAATAAAACATGAACCTACAATTAAAGCAAAAATAATATACTAGTTTAAACCAAAGCATTAAAGAACTCCACTACATTCTTATTAGATGGGTTAAAAAAGGGTTCTAGAATTAACCATGAGTGATCTTTTCACATGTGAATAATTTACCTTCAATTCAATCCTTGCAGAATCTGGAAGTATAACTGGTCTAAATGAGAGCGAATGCGGGCAGATAGGAGTAAAAAGCATGCAAGGAACATTCGGATGAACCTGCATTAGCGACATTCATTAGTCACAGCATAAATATGATACCCAAGATGGCCTATATAGAATAAACCTAATATGCATCTCTGAAACTTGAAAGATAACCTACCATGGAACCTCCTGCAGCTGTAGAGTAAGCAGTACTCCCAGTAGGTGTGGCTACTATGACTCCATCACCTTGCACCTAAAGGCACATTTTTAATTAAATAAAAACTTGGGAAAATCGCAAAAAGATGGACCACCTCTAAGGCCATATAAGATAAGACATTTTAACATTTAGAGCATAGAATAAACTATCGCTTTTGTCGGTAACGACAGCTGTCAAATTAATTATAATTCTAATCCAAAAGAACAGATATAACCCACAGCTTATGTGACAATTGAGGCTTAAATTTTCTTTCCTTTTCTTTTCAAAGAAATTAATTAACTAACCTTTGTTATAAGTCTGTCATGTTCATAACATTCAATCTTGGAAAGGTATGGATTAGAACCCCGATCAACAACGACCTCATTTAGGACATCAAATACTTTCCCTGGGACTGCTTTACCGTTTCGAAAAATTTCACACCGTAGGCGCATTCTAAGAGTTATGTAAACACCATCGGCGGTGTTATTACCATGGATGATCTGTTTCATGTCTTGCCTGTAGTCTTCAAACTACATCAATTAAAAAAGTCAGAATAAATAAAACATTGGGCAATCCTGAGGACACCCAATACCCAGTAACAAAGATCACATAATTGAGCAACTTACAGTGTGGGAAGTAAGAAATCCAAGAGATCCGAGATTAAATGATACAACAGGAGGTACAGCACCTCTAAATAGATTTGATGCATGCAAAATAACTCCATCTCCACCCAAGCATGCCACAAAATCAACCCTCTCATGGAGATCACTGTCATGAGAGCATAAAATAAGTAGGATTCCAATCAGACGGGAGGAATGCTAGACTATCAACTCTATTGCACAATTCATCATAAAGGCACCTGGTATCTTGACTATAAAAGGTTTGAACAAATCCAAACCCAGGGATTCTAGCAAATATGTCATGGACATCAGGTTCAACGAGGACATTCATTTTCTCTTGATAATACAAGAAAGAAGCAACCTACACACCAAACAGAAAAATGCAGTTACAACTGCAACATATCAAACATGCAACTGCAATATGCTATCAGCTGCAGATAAAGTAAAGTAAATTTCCAGCTGGCAGTTCAAGAAACTACAATTGTTCAAGCTAGACTTGGAGGAAGTTGCTTTTTAATGCTTTAAATCAACTTCTACCAACAATGATCCTTCTCAACCACCTGATGCTCCCTACATCTTTAACAAGAAGTGACAAGTTCAACCCACCAACTCCCCCGCAACCCCTCTCAATAATTCCAGCACTAAATACTGAAACCGTATAGCTCCTACTGATTGGAGTAATAGATGCGTCAACAACAACGACAATAATAACAAGACTTAAAACTGAAACCAATTCAAATAAGACCCTAATAGGCGGAACAATTCAAGCATTTAAACATCAAGGCTAAAAATGTTTACATTCTGAACCATCAACATCCACAGAACTATAAATGCTGATCTCTATTCCAGTTTCAGATTATACGTGCATACACACCAACAGAAATAAAAACTGGCTGAAATAGAAACATTTTGGTAGTTAGTTTTCAAAGTGTAAGGAGGCAATTATTGGCATTAACAAACAAAATTTTAAAAAATGTCACCTCTTTTGCTTCTTCCATTAGTTCAGGCCCCAGCTTCTTTAACAGTAATACGGTCTTTGGTGTAGACTTCCACATAAGCATCTGTTGCTGGGTACTAGGATGAGTGAAGGCCAAGGAGGATTCAGTCACCTTTTCTCTGGTACAAGAGAACCCATCTGTCCGCACTAAAAACATCTCTGCTTTCTTTCTTGACTGCACCCTTACCACACCAGTCGCAGAAGCACACATATCTCCCTCAATTGACCCCAATTCATCATCACTTAAATATGAGGAGGTCTTTCCATTGCTCTTCTGGCTCTTGCTAAAAGAGGTGGATGTAATTTGCCCATTGAAATTACCATCTAAAGTGGCGGTTTTGGTTTCACTCATGGAATGCCTTTCCCCTTCAAGAAATCCATTCACGCTTGCGCTACTGGAAGCGTAACTAGCACCATTCATGTCCTTCCCACAGCCAGAAGCAGTGCTCTTATGCTCTTGAAATTGATTTTTAGCAGTAAACAATTCATTGGGACTTCCTGTATCAGCAAGCCATGATTCAGTATTAGCATGAGCCACCTCACTACCCCATGTTGCTCTAATAGAAGTCTCTCTTGAAACAGGCAGGGTTTCCAATCTTCTGACCTGATGAGTGGGATGCATTGGGGGAGAGATCTTTTTACTCATAAACCTGGACATTTCTTTTCTGGAGAAAACATTGCAAGGAGGAATCTGAGCCTTTAGAGGATCAGTGTTCTCATATATGTTAATCATAGCTCCTTCTGCATTATCAACTGCCTCACCAGATGTCATAACTTGGCTAGAGACGAGGTAATTTTCAGCCTCAGAAATTCTATGATCTTTATCACTGCCTGAGAAGGCTTCTTTGAGATGTGCTCCATTTGAACTATGAATAACATTCAAAGTGTCTTGCAGTAACTCGTTTGTCTCTTGTAACTGAACTTTTTCTTCTGTACTAGAAGATGCCTGAAGTTCTCCTGTATCACTGGGACTCGCAGACTGATTTGAGACAAACTGAGATGCAAAGCGAGTCATGTACTGCTGCCATCTAGAGACCATTGCGGAGGTTCTCCATACACCTTCCTTACTATGGAGATAAATGGGCTTCCTGTTGCAATCCAAAACCAAAGACGCAAACTTCTCAACCTGTTCCATTGACGGTGCAGTGCCAACCTCAACTGGAATTTTTACAAATTCAACTTTCCCAGACAAAATAGCATCATCCATGGATGCTTGATAAAAGTTATCCTTAACAGTCTCAGCTCTAAGATCAACAATGGTTTTAAATCCTCTATCAATCAACCACTTCAGACCTTCCTCTGTTACTTGACCACCCTTCCAAAATGCTATCTCACAATCTTTTGACTCTATCTCCTCTTTAGAGGTCGAAAAGCAAACAGATTGCCAGTTTGCAAACAATGTATGGCACGGATGGTCGTCCTTGCGTGGAAAACCCAAATCATAACAAGCATTCTTCAACCTTTGCAACTTCCTCCACACATTAAGGTTTCGATAATCGTCAGGTGTCAAATAGTTCTCAAGAGCAACATGTAAACTCTCACAACACCTCTTCATCTCACTCCTAAAAAGAGCAAGTGGTGGAAGCTTATCATCCATCACACTTATATCAGCCATACGAAAAGTATTCATAATTGAGACTCTTCCAGAAAGAACATCTTCTCTTCCTTTGTTCAAAAGAGATAACATGCAGCCAAGAACAGAGACAATCTTATCCTCCACTAATGGTTTTTCTTCTGGTGTGAAATCATACGAAACACTACATTCGCCTGTCAATGGATTGCACAAAGTGTCCATCAAAGCAGCATGGAGCCTTTCAGCTGCTCTGAAAATTCTACAATAGGCCTCAACTTCTGCAATATCTCCAGGAACTGGACCAATCCAACGCAACTGTGATACATCCTGCGACTGGACAGTCTTCTAATCCAAATAAAGCAGTGTCACATAATGCAAGAAAAAGAGAATTCAATATCTCCACTCAAAAAGTACACATTATAAGAGCAAAGCCAAAAAAATGGGAAAAGTCTGTTGCACCAGGAAAAAAGAAAAAAACAGCAATATGTACTCACTACCAGTAGCCATAATTAGCATCATAAGACAGAAACATGGCATATAAAAATCTTTGAGAAGGATAATCTTGAGCAGTTATATTATTGCTGTTTCATTATACTCCACAGATATACATAACGAGAATGTAGTTAATTCATCGAAGGATATGATTTGATTTCACAGTGAAATATAAAGAATCATTGCATCCAATTCAGCATGGGTTTAATAAAATGCTCGAGAGAATCAAGGGACATTCTCTTTCTTCTAAAGCTACTAGCTGTTCTTTCATTCTTGTACCAAAAAGAACCTAATGGGGCATTGAGGGACAGTGTTAATATGTGTTACTTATCAGACACAATGAACAATGAGAGAACAAAACAGCTAATCAGTGAAACTAAAGAATCACACCATGGTAGCTGCAACAGAAATCGCTCAGTTTTTTTTTTTTTTTACTTAAAAGAGTTATGAACTATTATAAAAATTTTAAATTCGAGAAATTGCATAAACAAGGATCAATACAATAAAACCAGAACCCGGCATTGAGCTCATTCAGAACATATGAAAACCAATATAAAATAGACAGACACATATTGCACTATTGCAGTCATAGATCAGTACTGTCCTTAAGATGCTTAAAAAAATATCACGGACCAATTGCAATGCCTAAATACATTGTTGATCAAACCCAGAATCATTTCACCAAAAATAATTGTAGTAATAACAAATTCGATAACATAAGCCCAAGACTCTATTCCGGTCATTTCGTCGAACAATATTGGTTAAATAACACAGTAAACTTGAAACTGACATTTAAAAAAAAAACAAATGAGAGGAAAGTGAAAAATAATGAACTGAAAAAAAATAAACCTGAGAATCCAAACCCAGATTGACAGAGAAAGACTCGGATAACTGCGCCTTCACTACAATCTTCATCCTTTTCCTTACCGCCACTTTCCGCTTCAACCCGAACCCAACCACAAACCCATGCACCTTGCTTCCTCTATCGAACTTGAAGGACGATGACAATACGGCCATCGGAGATAACCTATTCATGTCGACGATACCCACGTGGCAGACATCGAGACATTCCACCATAGTGGAAAAGTTGGAATATTTGTTTCGGTCTTTTTGGGTGGGAAGCAATATTTGTTAGTACTTATATTTAAGGGAACTGTTTATTAGTAATTATTTGTGTGGATGATGAGGAAAAAATTAATTGTTGTGGATAATATCGAAAGAGGAAAACGTTGAGATTTTGGGCTTTTGGAGTGATATGATTGGCAATTGTTGTGGTTCTGCTGCTTTCTTTCTTGTTTTAATTATATCTTTTGATTCTGATAAATTTTCTTTTTTGTTATTGATTTGATGTGATGTCTCCAGGTTTTGTAGGCGCTACCCTATCATGCAAGTTTTTTTTCTTGGATCAATATTTTTAAAAAATAATTTATGTAAATGTATAATATGCGTAGATTGATTTAAAAATATTTTAATTATAAAAACTAAAAATGGGTTTAATTTACAGTGATAATATATTGTTAATATTTTCGTTTCGATTTTTGTATCACGTACTATTGAAAGCTTTGTAAGAAAAAAATGATTAGAGTAACGCATGAATTTATCCTGCGTAAACACTCTGATTCTTAAGTCAGAAGGGGATTTGATAGAGTTTCTATATACAAATAGAGATTTAATTTTATAAATCATTTATAGGGATTAATTTTACCTTTAATTATGTAATTATCCACTAATTAAATATTTTTTTACTGTTTTATAAGTTCCGCAGAATAAAAAATATTTAAAGACAAAACTGTCCAAACTACATAATTTATATCTTTCATAATATTGTTTCCAAGACAGTAGACTCGATCTCCCACTTGTTTTCTTCATGTACGACGCACTTTTATTTTTTATTTTTATTATTCTTTTTATCATGCACAACAATAATTTTTTCATGTCCAATTAACTATGAATTTCTCTTTTCCTCTATCAAATTCTTATAAAAAAATGCAAATCTCCAAAACAAAAATGAGATTTGCTTACAAAAATGAAAGAAATAAATTATAGTTAAGACATTAATCTTTCTAAAAAGGAAAAAAAGAAAGATTTTCTTACGTTTGATTTCGGTAAAGAAAATATTTGAAGGAAAATAAGAGATTGTGCTTCTATACACTAAATAATTTCTTACCCTTTCACTTTCACCATACTTTTCTCTGTCGCATGTGAATCCTCGATAGAAACAGTGGATAAAAGTCAAAGCCACATCCAATAAAAGTAGAATTTGTGTCATTTTCCAGTTCCCATCAGAACTCTCAGCATCAAATCATGAAGTGAAACTCATATTGTTCAAGATAATTCAAAACAATAACCGGTTAGTATAGACACAATTTGCACATTGTTTCAATATATGATTTTCAGGCTTAAAATACAAGCTTGTAATAGTGTTACCTGATGCAATTTCCTTTGCATTATCTCCCTTTCAGAGCATGTAAATAGGCAAGGTTAAAAACTTGATTCATGCATAAAGCTTGACACTGAGAGCAAACTATCATACTTCTTTTGGTGCCCTCCATGAAGTCTACTTTCTTGACACACCTGGACTTCCAGTACTTCAGGCCATAATACTACTTCGGGTTAGAACTCGGGCTATAAGCATTTCCTGCCTGTCAAATCCTCTTCATAATCATAAATCACAACCTGCATTTTCCAACATTAAGCACTAATATTACTGTCAAGAATCAAGAATGAGATATTCTCGTTCCAACCAAATCAAGTCTATTCTTAAAATTAAGCCTCTAAAGAATCAAGAAATAGTTAACCCATTTAATGTAGATACTTGTCATGTATATATATATATATATATATATATATATATATATATATATATATATATTATGTACTATCATTGAAATATAAACACATAAATTTTCTCTCTTAATTTCTTTTACATGGTATCGGAGCAACATTGAATCCTTTAGCCCGATTTTTCTTGTTATTGACAATGGCAACAGAAGCTACAACCACAAGCAAAGTTGGAAAAGCTCTGTACTACCAATTAAGCAGTGCAGACAGACCTGGAGATCAGCTTGTTTCACATCCTCTTAAAGGGACAAATTACCCAACATGGAGGAGATCAATCATGAACGCGTTGATATCCAAACACAAGCTTGGATTCAAAGATGGCAAGTTACAGAGACCACCCGTTAGAGATCCAGAAGAGGAAGATTGGATCACATGTAATTCTATGGTGATGTCATGGATCTTGAATTCGCTCAATGAAGAACTCAATGAGAGTGTTGCGCATCATGACACAGCACAAGGAATGTGGAGGGAGCTAGAGGAGCGATTTTCTCAAGGCAGTGGACCTCGGATACAAGAAATAAAAAGGAAAATTGCAAATGCTCGTCAGGGAGACATGACAATCTCTCTTTACTATGCAAATATGAGAGAGTTGTGGGAACAACTTGCTGGATTTGCCAAGCCTCATAAGGCTGGATGTTCAGGATGTGTATGTGGGGCAGCAGCAAAAGAAAAGGAAGAAGAACGGTTGCACCAATTTCTTATGGGACTCAATGATGCTTACAGTGTCGTGAGATTCAACTTATTGTGTAAGGATCCTTTACATTTTTTATCTAATGCTTACTCATTTTTTGCTTCAGAAGAGATCACCATAGGGCGACCTGTTGTTGAAACTATTGCTTTCAAGGTTAACTCTGATAACTATAAAGGAAAAGAGCAAAATCGAAAGCCTAGATGTGAGAATTGCAAGAGGCTTGGACATACAAGGGACAACTGTTTTGAACTCATTGGCTATCCTCCTAACTGGCAGAATAAGTCAAAGAAAGGGAAGCCTATGGTTAATACAATCGAACAAAGGAAGGATGAATTGCAGAATCCTCCGGATTGTCTCAAAAACAATATGAGCGGCTGATGGTGTTACTTGGAGAAGGGAAGTCAGAGGAACTAACCGTAAACTTCATTGGTAATGTATTTCGAAACTTTCTTAAACATAAAAGTTGGATTTTAGACAGTGGGGCATCATACCATATTGTTTCAGATATCACACTATTGAGATTTGACAGAAAACCTAAAACCACAATATGTGTGACACTTCCAAGTGGTGAAAAAGCAGTTGTTGACAGAGTTGGAATGGTGCAAATTGATCAGAATATTCGGTTGAAAGATGTTCTTTATATTCTGAATTTTAACTGATTAGCAAGCTCACCCAAGACTTAAATTGTAGTATTATTTTTTCTGTTAATGGTTGGACGTTGCAGGACTCTCACAAGATGATGATTGGAGTGGGTTAGATGCAGGGGGACCTTTACCATCTTAACTCCAAGCCAATGATAAATACAGTAAAAGTCAAGATTGATGCAGAAATCTTACATCGCAGATTGGGTCATGCTCCATTTCAGAAAATAAAGGATGTTTTTGGTGTTGATTTGCTTAGTCTTAAACCAGGTCCATGTGATAGTTGTCATAGGGCCAAACAACCTCGTAATATTTTTCCCTTAAGCAATAAAATATCTAAAAATATTTTTGATCTTGTGCATTTAGACACTTGGGGTCCATATAGTGTTAGTACTCATTCATGGGCTTCTTATTTCCTCACCATAGTAGATGATTACTCAAGAGGGACTTAGGTCTACTTAATGCAAACTAAAGGAGAGGTACTTATCCTGTTTGAACACTTTGTTAAAATTGTTAAGACACAATTCAACAAACAAATCAAGGCTATAAGATCAGATAATGCAGCAGAATTTTTATTCAGGAAGTTCAAAAATTTTGTACGAGATCAAGGGACGATTCATCAAACTTCGTGCTCACACACACCGCAACAAAATGGTGTGGTAGAACGAAAGCACAAGCATTTGCTAGAGGTGGCGCGAGCACTCAGATTTCAATCTAATTTGCCTTTGAAGTATTGGGGTGAATGTGTTTTAGCAGCTGCGTATATTATCAACATAACTCCAACGCCAAGGCTAAATGGTAAACCTCCACATGAGGTATTATTCAAGAAAAAGCCAAATTATGAACATCTGCGGGTGTTTGGATGTCTGTGTTATGTGTATGTTAAACCAAAACCTCTAGACAAGTTTGCTACAAGGGCGAAAAAATGTGTCTTTGTTGGTTATAGTTCTGGAAAGAAAGGTTACAGAGTGCTAGAATGGGAAACTTGGAAGTTGCATGAATCAAGAGATGTGATTTTCTATGAGGATATTTTTCTTTTTCAGCCAAAAGAAAGCCAACATCGTGAACAAAGATCACAAATGCAAGAGAATCGAGTAGAAGATTCTGAAGGATTTCTTGATCACGGTCATATTGGCATTGATGAAGTCAATGATGATGAAGATGTCATTATGGAAGGAAATAATGATACACAGGAAAGAGAAACTGGAGAAGATCAAGAAAGCGAAACTCCATCAGCTTTAGAAAGACCTGCTTGTGAAAGGAAACTTCCAAAGAAATATGATGATTTCATATTAAGTCATGTGAGCACTTCAGTCCCCCATACAACAGATGCCAGTTCCATCTTGCCTCAAAAGATAAGTATTATTCCCAGTTCAATACAATCTTTGACTATTAATGCACCCTCTGTTATAGCAGATAATGCAATGCCACAAGTTGAACCCATGAGCTATGAAAAAGCTATTCAAAACTCCAAATGCCAAGAGGTAATGAACAACGAATTGCAAGCATTGACAACAAATAATACATGGAGCATTGTGACACTACCTCAAGGAAAGAAAGCAATTGGATCAAAATGGGTGTATAAAATTAAATACAATCCAAATGGATCCATTGAACGATACAAGGCGCGTCTTGTTGCCAAGGGATACAGCCAAGTGCATGGCCTAGACTACAATGAGACTTTTGCACCTGTTGCTAAATTTGCAACTGTGAAGTGCCTTCTTGCTGTAGCAGCTGTAAAGGAATGGGAACTGCACCAACTTGATGTCAATAATGCATTCTTAAATTGTGACTTGGAAGAAGAAGTTTTTATGAAAATTCCACAAGGACTTGTAACCCAGGAGAAAGGCATGGTTTGTAGAGGTGGCAAACGGGCGGGCTCGGGAGGGCTCGGTTCGGGTTCTTTTCGGGCTCGAACTTTTTCGGGTTCAGGTTTTTTCAGGTTCGAGTTTTTTCGGGTTCGAGCTTTTTTAAGTTCGGATTTTTTCGAGTTCGGGCTTTTTCGATTTCGGGCTTCTTCGGGTTCGGGTTTTTTCGGGTTCGATCCCGGTTCTAGTCAGGCAGGTTTAGCGGGCCGGCTTGAAATATTTTGAAATTTTATTAGTTACAATTTTTTTTAAAAAAATTTTGAATGTGATAATTAATTTAATTTTTATATGATTTTATTTTTTAATAAATATTTATATAAAAACAAATTTTTATATTTTAATATTTATTATTTGACAAAAATAATTTACTCTTTTTTAATTTCCTACAATATTTACTATAAAATAGTAGATATAGTTATATTCATTAAATGTAAAAGAAAATATTACATATAGATATTATAAGAAGAAAAGTACCAATTAATATTATCATTTACCAAAAAAATGCTCAATATGAATAAATGATCAATTAATTAGCTCTATTTTATTTCTAATTTGTTTTTTATTTGTACATAAATCATAATTAATATTATTGCATTAAATATAATCGTTTACATTAATTAATCAAATGTTTCATTAAAAATTTAGAATATTAAACTAAAAAAATTATATATTTTTAATATTTGATATAATTATATCATATACAATTATATACTACCATATGAGTGATATTTTGTAGTTGATATAATACACTAAAAAAATATATTTATACAAAAAAACTTTGTGAGTTTAAAAAAAAAACATAATATAAATAATTATGAAATTAAAGTAGATAATTATGATTAAAATAATAAATTTTTAAATTTTAAACAGAAGTCACTAAAATTAGATTAATAAAAGTTTCATAATATTTTTTTATTTCCTCTGTTAGTTTGTTTTTAGTTTTACAGATTTCCTCTTACTTCTAGATGTTATCTTCTTCACTTCTTTTCTAAATGAATGTTTTGCTTATTTTTTTTGGCCTTGGCCAAGAAAAATTTAAGAGCATAAAAAATCTTACTGGACTACAAATATAATCTATTTATAGAATAATTGAAATTGTTGATAGGCTTTCAAAGAATAAGAAAAGAAAGGATATGATTTCATGATAAATTATTAAATTATTGTATAAAATGGAATAAAATGAATATTGCACGTTAATGTATATATATAATTAATTTAGTAATTTTCAAACAGAATTATCATATTATATAATAACATGGTTAAAAAATTAATTATTTATTATCAAAATAATTATTAAAATAAATATTTACTAATTAGTTATCATATATAAGTATAACAAATTATTAATTTTTAATAAATTAGTTACATAATTTAAATAAAAAAATTAACTTAAAATAATCATTTTTGCACAATCAAGTAATGATGCATGTTTGTCTTGATCGCCACGTTGCATAATGCACAAGAAAAAATATCTACTGATATTATTCTAGTGGACTGGTATAGATATGAACCGATAAGGTAGGCAAATAAATAAATAATCATATATGCTTAACAAAATTATACCTAATTAATTGTTATCAATTCGTTTAAATTATACCTAATTAAAATTCTATAATTGTAGCTAAATTCTCAATTGATAGGTGCAATTAGTTTAAGTTTGAAAAAATTATTAAATATAATATAGGAGTTTAAATAAAATAGGTAAACCAAAAAGCTGATATAATTTAATCATAGTGATTATAAGACAATATTTAATTAGAAGGATGAAATATGAATTAAAGAGGGAAAAATTATATAATTTAGTAATAAAATTTATACAAAAGACAAAACATGGCAAAAACTTAAATTTCCTAACTAGAAATAAAATTTGAAACATATAAATATTTATTGTTAATTTGATAACATATTTATATAAATTTTTTATTCAAAAGTTTAATATAAATTGCTTTAGTAACTTATTAAATTATTTTTTTATATTAAGTAATTCTTTTTTTAGTTTTGATTTACATTTGTTATTATAATTTCATATATGAACTTATTTTATTATTGTATGGATTTAGAAATTTCAATTCTGGATCTCTTTTATATAGATCAGAGTTAAATGTATATTTGAATGAACCAAGAGAAAATTATGAGATTCAAATTGATGTTCTTGATTATTGAAAGAAAAATCAATTTCGATACCCTGTACTTTCACTTATGGCTAATGATATATTGAGTATTTCGATTACCACAGTTGCATCTGAATCAACATTTAGTATGAGTGGTATAGTTATCAACAAATGATGAAATTGTCTCACAACACATAATGCAGAAATTTTGATTACCACTCGTAATTGGCTGTATGGATGTGATATAGATAAAGATGGTAAGATTTTAATGTCATTATTATTTTATTAATTTTTTATTATTTAAATTCTTATATGATTATTTTTATATATTTTATTAGATGAAAAAGATGAAACAATGAGATTTGGAAGGAAAGTTGGATTAAATTGAACTAGTTGGTTTATGATGGAGGATGAAGAGTTCTAATTGCAATGTTTGTTGATATTTTATTTCTTACTATTTATATTGTTAAAAACTTAAATTTTTTTATTAAGAGTAATTATGATTGATCATTGCCTCATTAATCTTATTTGAAGACAGTGTCGCTCTTGGAGAGTTTGGTTGCTTCCTGCATTTACAAACTTTTCGAGTATGTTATTCATCAAGCCGCTAGCGTTGAATGGAATGATCATATTTTCCTGTTTTGTTCATCATACAATGTATGACTAGGGATTGGTTTCTCTATGACTAGGTGGCTGTGTATGAGAATGATTGTATGTTTTCTATTTTATTGTTCTTGTAATGTTAAATGTCATAACTTTAAGTGTTTGGTGTTTTCTTTGTTGGTTTGTTTTTTACTATATTGGATTAATTTAGAATATAACAATCATTGACTTGTTAATGACATGAGAATTTGGATGCAAACATGTCATAGTTGAGTCTGAATCTTTTTTTGTAGTGAAAAAGTTATTACAACCTTTAAAAGGGTATGATCCACTCTTTCAACTTTCAATTTTTATTTTTAGCATAATCACCATTTAAAAATCAAATTACTATTTTTCTATTTACGAGTTATAGAAGTCAGAATTTAAATTCTAATTTTGTTAATAATGTATTCAATGTTTTATATGAAATATCAAATTTAAATAAATGTTACAATTATATAATGATTTATATATATATATATTTGATTTATTATTGTATTAAAATTAAAATTTTAATATGAAATAAATATAATAAAATAGTATAATAATTGTTTCTATAATAAAATCAAATGTTATATTTAATAATATATTTATTATTTATTATTACAAATATAATAAGCATAATATTGAAAATTATTTGATATTGAATATTATATTGTGTTTTAAAATAATTTTATTTAATAATTGAATGTAAATATTTAATATTTATTTTGTTGATAATAAATTATTGATATAATTATGTAATAAATAAATAATGATTGTTTTAAAATTTTATAAATTTTAATTAGAAAAAATGTATTATTATTTATTTAATTATTTTTAATATAATAATTATATAATTATAATTCGGGTTTTTTGGATTATAAATTCGGGCTTTCTCGGGTTTCAGACCAGGCCGGTTTATGGTTCGGGTCGTATCGGGCTCGGGTTATGTCGGGTTCGAGTTTTTTTGGGTTCGAGTTTTTTCGAGCTCGGGTTTTTTCTGGCTTTATCGGGTTCGGGCTTTTTCAGGTCGGGCTTTTCTCGGGCTCAGGTCTTTGACTTTTTGGTCAATTCGGTCCGGTCTCGGGTTCGGTCTCGATCGGGTTTTCAGGCTCGGGCCAACTTTTGCCAGCTCTAATGGTTTGCAAGCTCCACAAGTCCTTATACGGACTGAAGCAAGCCTCTCGGCAATGGTTTGGCAAATTATCTGAAACGTTGTTCAAGTATGGCTTTCAACAAAGCCTTTCTGATAGTTCCTTATTTACTATGTCCAACAACGAAAGCATGATAATTGTGTTAGTATATGTTGATGATTTAATTGTTGCAGGCAATGACAAAAAGAGGTGTGAGCAGTTCAAACGATATCTCCAAGGTTGTTTTCACATTAAAGATCTGGGCAAGTTGCAATATTTCCTTGGTTTGGAGGTGAAGCAAACCACAGAGGGTATTTATCTCAGTTAACAGAAGTATGCAAGAGACGTAATGGAGGAATCAGGTTTTGAAAACCTGAAAGTTGTTTCAACTCCTGTTCCTCAACAGCATGGCATCTCAGACGAAACGGGTACGTTGTTAGAAGATGCATCAGCTTATCGAAGACTTGTTGGACGGCTTTCCTACCTCACTCTCACACGACCAAATTTAACATTTGGGGTTCATTTGCTTAGTCGATTTTTACAACGTCCAAGGCAACCTCACATGGATCTAGCAAGAAAACTTGTTCGATATCTTGCCTCAACAACAACAAAGGGTGTGTTCTTTCCTAAGAATAACCAGTTCACACTACGTGCTTACTGCGGTGCAGATTGGAGCACTTGCCCAACCACAAGACGATCTGTAACAGGTTTTGTCACATTTCTTCGGGCTACACCAATCACTTGGATATCTAAGAAGCAAAATACTGTTTTCTTGTCTTCTGCTGAAACTAAATATAGGGCAATGACAAAGACGACTAAAGAAATTGTATGGTTAATTAGTTTGCTCAAGGATATGTTCACCATTGTGCCTCAACCAATTGACTTTTTTTTTGCGACAACAAAGCAGCCATTCACATTGAAATAGATTGCCATTTTGTACATCTCAAATACCAAGCAAAAGTTCTGAACTTGAAATATGTGCCTTCCCACTAGCAACTTGCAGATGTCTTCACTAAAGCTCTTGGGAATGATCTATTCTATTCACTGATACGTGATATCGAGCTTAGGGAGGCTCACACGTCAACTTGAGGGAGGCATTGTCAAGCACCACGAGAATATCCACCTATGACAAGCTATGATGTGTTCCTTTCCACATCAGCTTGAGGGAGGTTGTCAAGAATCAAGAATGAGATATTCTCGTTCCAAATAAATCAAGTCTATTCCTAAAATTAAGCCTCTAAAGAATCAAGAAATAGTTGACTCATTTAATGTAGATACTTGTCATGTATATATATATATATATATATATATATATATATATACATATATATTCTGTACTATCATTGAAATATACACACAAAAATTTTCTCTCTTAATATCTTTTACAATTACGATGCAATGTGGCTTGATCCTGAAAGTGGCATTACTTATTTTTATCTTATCTCAAAGTCAATAATTACAGGCCCTTTACAGATTTAAACTCATTTAAAAACTAGTTAAACAGAGGGAGGAAAGAAGCTCTTAAGACAAGTAAGATCTGCAACCAGAGACTGTTTATGTTTCACTGAAAATCTCATATAAGCAGCAAGAATTCACATCTCCAGAGTAACGACACATTTCATATTTTTCACAGTCTTGAGAAAAGAGTAAGATCCAATTGGAGATGAAAATGAATCAATATTTCTAGCTATAATGAGAAAACAATATCCGAATGGCCTTTGCTATTATTCCAAAATTCAGTAGGTTCTTTATTAGGCATTAGCAGGTACATACAAGGGAATCAAGACTAGGTCAGCCATTAGTATTAACAATACTAAAAGGGGTAACAATTATTTGGTAATTATATAAAAAATGTTATCTGCTTAACCAGCATCAAGATAACCCAATAACAGAATGGAATCTATATGGTCTTGACAATCAGATGAAAATATCGGTTCTACCATCAAGAATTGATACCAATGCAGAAACTTGTATAAAGATGAAAGTAGACATCATAATATTGGAAAAATCAACAAATATAAGGATACGTTTTTATCACACTCATTCCTCTCCAGTGACTTCAGATCATGAATCTTGAAAAGTAAAGATAAATGAGTCAACCAACCAGAAACCTAAGCACAATAAAACAATTAGATACTACAGACTGAGGAACATCAGTTTACAACTTACTAGTTTGCTCCAGTAAGTCTTCTATAGCAGCAGCTACACCAACATGGCTACATCAGGCAAAACTAATGCCGCTTCCCCCACAATTTTTGATTTGTTGTTTTTAGTAGAATTCCCTTTCAAAAAAGGCTGGCATTAATGCACTCCGGAAGCGAGCAGACCAATTTAATCATCATCTTCCAAGTGCCTTGCCCTTTTTAAGATGAACAACTAATTGTATAGCCTATCTCCAGAGCCATCATTTTGACCACCAATTATGCTTTCATTTTTAACACCAAGAGCTTGTGGTCTCAGGTCCTGTGATCAACTCATAAAATGATATGGATGTCTATGGACATCATTTGAACAGCTTGAGTTGGAAATTCGCTCAACGTAATCTTGGATTCTTGAGCAGTAACTTTTTTTTGGGCAAAATTGATCCAGAGAAACAACTTTGTTCTAGAGACTACATATATTGTACACATGGAAATTTGTTAATCTAATCATTTCCAAGAAAACAGATAAAAATAAAATCAGGGCAGGTATGTTCCCAACTAATAATTGCATAGACGGAGAGAGAGAGAGAATTAGAATCATACCTGGCTCACGTATCGATATATCCACTCTGATCTAACTGAGTGTATTCCACATTTACAAAAGCAGCCTCACATTTTAGTCCGCTTGCATAACAAATGGGTCACCTTTTTTCCTTCAAGTTTTTCCATAAAACTTTGCTCTAAGAATAAAGCACAGATTTCTTAACATCCTTCTCTTCATGTTGTGAAACAGTGTAAGGTTTTAAGCCCAAGAAAAAGAATTTGACAGGGAAGTGGTGAATAGAGAATAAAATTACCAACATCAAGCATACACCACCTAAAATACCAGTTTTCCATCAGATTGACCAACTAACAAAAAATACATATAATACAACCAGACATTATTAAGACCTAACTACCACTTTCAATTTACTAGTTAAAAGAAATAATGAAGTGTGATGGTTTAAAGTCAAGAAGAACCAGAGGAAACAGTAGTGGCAACAGTTGCAACAATAGTAGAGAGTACAGAATATTGCCTTTTACATAACATGAGTTCATATATTGGTTCATGTAGCATATTCGGATAAAGGCTCTGATGATGATGATGATGATGATGATGATGATGATGATGATATATTGGGAAAAAGGCATATCATGACCAAAGAGGATTTTTCAAGCATACCTCTAAAGATCAGACACAAAGAGTAGAAACATAAGTAATTTGGGAATCAATGATGGACCTGGGTATCATACCATGTGTCAGACCCGAATTTTCGATTTTACGTATGTAGCTTGTACCTTATGATTCCTATGTGTATGAACATTATATTTTCATAGTTGAATCATAAGATGAGTATTTACTACATGCAATCGATTAATTGAGAAATAAAAAAAATACATGTGACCTACATAACAGCGAGATAAGGGTTAAAATGATTCTCGAGCAAGTACAGGGGTAAAACGATCAATTGATCGAAATTCGGTATAAATCCGATGGGACAATTTCATTAAAAATATGAAATCGAGAAATCTTGATCAATAACGGGGCAAATATTGAATTTCGAGTCCAACTGATCGAGATATGAATTTATTTAATTTTTGGAATTTTTATCTCGAAAAACGAGCCCAAAAATAGTGAAAAAATATATCGAAAAGGTAAAATCGAACTGATAAATTCATTTACGGACTAAATGAATTTAATAAGAATTTTTGGGATATTTTGGTATTTTATTATTATTTTATTATTAAAATAATAATAAAATAATAATAAAATAATAATAAAAATATACTATAAAGTAAAAAAAAAAAAACAAACAGAACAAAAAAAAAAGGAAATCAGAAGCAACAATCGGGGAGAGAGAAAGTGAGAGGAAACGGAAGCAAACCGAGGAAGAAGAAGACTCACCGAACCAGCCACCACCGGCGATCCCACGGCCAAGCCAGAGTCCGGAAAAGAGAGAGGAAGTCGGCGCGACCTCCCAGCCACTAGGACGCGCGCCACCGACGCCGGCAAACGGCAGATCGGAGGGAGGACAGCCGCGAGAGAGAGAGGAGAAATCGGACGGCACCGGCGCCGATTTGACCCGAGCCCAGCCGACCGAGTGCTCCCCTGGTGAAACCGCGTCGAACGGAGGCGAAATCAGCCCCGGAACCGGCCGGAAACGCCGGCAACGGCGAGATCGACCCTGAACCGGTTCGGATCGGTTCAGTGTGAAAAGGGTTGAACCGGTCCGAACCGGTTCAGCAGGAGAGAGAAAGAGGAGAGAGAGAGAAAAAATTTTCGGAATTCACCGGACTTCGGGTAAGTCGATACGAGGTCAAAAGTGACCGATTTAATTTTCGATAAATTTATTTAAATTATTTTTAATCGAAAATTGACCCGGAGTTAAATATACAAAATTGTGCAGTTCGACGATTAATTCCGAACGGAAGCCCGATTGAACTCCGATTCGCGTACCATCGCATAATCTCGGGTAAGTAAAGCTTATTTACGACAAATTAAGTGATTAACGCGTATTTAAGATTTATTATACGCAATTCGGATTAAATTTTGGATTTAGTGAATTATATTCGAAATTTCGAATAAATTGTCGTAAATGATATACGGGCTATCCAAAGAGTTTGGAATAAAGCCCAATGGGTATTGATAGGCCCAATGAGTCGATAGACCCTAATGAAGGGAATTAATACGGGGAAAACGGGCTTAATACGGATTAAGGCCCAATTAAAGTGTTAAGGCCCATTAAGAGTAAACGGGCCCATTTAAGTGAAATAAACTGTATTAAATGTGTAATACAGTAGGAAACGTGTAATTAATTCAGTGAGTGGTTAAATGCAGCTCCAGAGTCATATTGAGAGTGACCGGACTGCGAGATTTGGACAACAAAGAGGAAGAGAGGTCACACTACGTGATCCGAGGTAAGGGATCTTTGTGAGCTCTTAGAGATAGCTGTATGTATTTTCATCGTCGTTTACATACACTTAAATTCCTTATAGAGTATGAATATGAAATTTCGGGATAATACCCAAATATGAAAAAATTACGAAAATACCCCTAGACCCGGGGAAATATTTGGAAATGCATAAAGTACATGAGCATGATGTTTTACATGTGGAAAAGAGGTTTTGTGAAACCAAAATGATAGACTGGCTCACGATTTGACAGTATGCATTAAATTGCATGTTTTATGAAATGTGTGTTTGCACTGTTTTGCGTATCACACTCGATTTTGAGTACCACTGTTATGAAAAATAGAGCCAGCTGTCTATTTGTGTGTGTGAAATCATGTTAGAGCTATGAGGTCTGTTGATTTATCCAGATCCGCTCGCACTTGATTTTGTTGTGATTTGTGATTGAGATAGTGCTGGAGCCCTCGTGTTGACTGTGTGTCACACTGACTTGCTCGCACTAGATCTGAGACGACAGGCTATGGTTGATAATTTATTTGGTTGGGGTGGTGAGCTGTTGACTCAGGCACCTACAACTATGTGGTAATATTACTCTGGTTCACGGAGTACGTCGTACCGTGTAGACAACATGGAGTACACTGTAGCGTGCAACTATGGGTTGTGAGGATTGCGTCTTTGGACTCGGGCATGCTTTGTCATTGCTCTGTTTTGTGATAGTCCTTAGATAGGAGCCGATGGATAGACTAATCCCCTCCTCGGACTCTGAGATACCCTTGCACACCTAGCTAGTGATAGCTCGGGGTCTCGGGACTTTGGCCAAATGTCTTATGGATTTCTGTGAATCCTTGCCTAGTCTCACCTGATTTTATTGGTTTCTATAACGAAACTAATTGTGATTTGATTTCTGTGATGAAAAGCATTTGAAATGAGAACATGTTTTAAATGCGAGTTTCAATACTAAATACAGAAATATTTTACTCTGAACGAGTTTTGACATTTGATTTTTAGGCAGTAAATTGCTATGTGTTTTAACAATAATGGTTTTGTGAATGCTATGGATTTTCAGCATAAACCATGCATTATAAGCATCGTAGATAGTACGGTTATCTACCTGCTTTCATTTATTCCTTACTGAGCGCGTTAGCTCACCCCTTTTTTCATCTCTCCACAGATTAGCCATAGTGCTTCTGAGAGCTCTGTGGCAGATTTTTTTGTATTTTCCTTCCGCTAGCAGCTGTTATCACATTGCGAAAGGTATACACACTTTTAAAATCTTTTGTATCTAAATATGACAGAGCACAGTGATGTATTTATATTAATACTGGGATGTAAACCAATGTAAACGAACGTAAAAGTCCTGTAAATTATTATAAGTACATCTTCTTATTATGGATGCATGAGAAGTGAATGAATTAAAATATGTGGGAGTGATCGACTGACATCGATTCATAGCCCAACTGTCCGTATGTGTAGTCGTGATATGTGGAAATTATTGATATAAATGTAAGGAATTCGGGTCACAACAGAAGTGGTATCAGAGCCGAGTTGGTCTGATATGAATCGTTGTTAGTAACTAGGAAGTTTACATCCCATTATCACTGTGCTTTGTTTAGATACATTTGTGTATACCAGGTTGTGATATCACTGAAATTTGTGTTATATATACAGGAAATACATAGGATGTCTGACAAACATCGTAGTAGAGGAGAGAGTTCTCGATCTCAAGGGCACGGAGATAGACCCGAGAGACGGAGTAGATCCTCATCTAGACATACTTCTCGAGAACCATCTGAGAGTTCTGGCGCTCGCGACTCGAGATTAGAGCGACGCCTTGATACAGTGGTGACATTATTGGGGCAGTTTATAGCTAGTTTTGGCAGTGCCCAGGGTACAGCAGGACAGGCTGCACCGACTGCTGCAGCAGCTGCACCTGAGACCCATGCGCCTGCACAGCTTGCACCCGCACCACAGAGAGTTGAACCACCACAGGCTCCTCCTGTTCAGCCTGCACCTCCTCCAGTAGTCCCTCTTCAGGGTTATGATGATGATCTGGAGTATAGTTGTGATTTAGACAGATTGACACAGTTTCAGAAGCTACAGCCTCCGTCATTTAGTGGGGTGAAGAATCCGGTTGTGGCAGAGGACTGGATTAATAGAATGGAGAAACTTTATAGATTCTCCCGATGTTCTACTACTGAGAAAGTGGCTTTTGCGTCTTTTATGCTAGAGGGTGAGGCGGAACATTGGTGGAAGTCCACTATGCCTATTTTATCAGATGGACATCAGGTTATTACTTGGGAGATGTTCTTGGACGCCTTTAGGGGGCAATACATTTCAGATACTGCTCAATGAAAGTTACAGAATGAGTTTTCAGGTTTGACCCAGGGAGGTAAGTCAGTGGACGAGTATGAATCTCGGTTTATATCTCTGGGCAGATATGATCCTGATACCATGGGCAGTGAACGGAAGAAAGTTCGTAAGTTTATGGAAGGCCTGAGACCATCATTTAGAGCTCGACTGGCCCCGTTAGATATTTCGACATATGGGGAAGTAGTTAGACGAGCTCAGCTGTGTGAGCAGGATTACGAGCTCCATGTGTTAGAGTATGGGAAAGGTGGTAAGGGCAAAGATAGAGACCGGAAGAGATTTGGGGATGACAGAGGTAGTAGAGAGGGGAAGAGGCCTTTTAGTGGGCGACAAAAGATCGATGAGTCACGGAGTAGGGCAGTTAGACCCCCTGTATATCCGACAGCAGCTCCTGCTCGGGGTATTGTGATTGGAGGTCCCCGACCAAATCCTAATTTATGTAGACTTTGTGGAGTGTTCCACGGGAACCAACCTTGTTATAGGATATCAGGAGCATGCTTTAGGTGTGGTAAGACCGGACATATGATAAGAGATTGCCCGAAACCAGTTGAAGCGTGTTCTCAGAGGGGTAAGGAACCAGAGAAAGTTCCACCTGTTATTCCTGCTCCGAGAAGGAGAGCCACGGCTGAGGAGAAGGGGAAACAAGTTGTTGGTCAAGGCAGAGTGTATGCACTTGACCAGGGCGTTGCAGATGCTTCACCGGATGTGGTGAAAGGTTTTATTGCGTACGTGGTTGACCTAGATAAGGCACAACCGGAATTGATTGACATTCCTGTGATCAGAGAGTTTTCGGATGTCTTTCCAGATGACTTGCCAGGGTTACCACCAGACAGAGAGATGGAGTTCTGTATTGATTTGGTACCTGATACTGAGCCTATATCCAGACCACCATACAGGATGACCCCAGTTGAGTTGTTGGAACTGAAGAAGCAGTTACAGGATCTGTTGGATAAGGGGTTCGTTAGACCGAGCGTCTCACCTTGGGGAGCTCCGATCTTGTTCGTTAAGAAGAAGGATGGAAGCCTCCGACTGTGCATAGATTATCGGTTGTTAAATAAGGCTACCATTAAGAACAAGTACCCCCTTCCACGTATTGATGATTTGTTGGATCAGCTTAAAGGAGCACAGATCTTTTCCAAGATCGATCTGAGGTCTGGGTACCATCAGTTGAGGATCCAGAGTGAAGATGTACCCAAGACAGCCTTTCGTACCCGTTATGGTCACTATGAGTTCTTGGTTATGCCTTTCGGGTTAACGAATGCTCCTGCAGCTTTTATGGCTTTGATGAACGATGTGTTCAAGCCATACCTAGACCGATTTGTGATCGTCTTCATCGATGATATATTGGTGTATTCGAAGTCTAGGGAGGAACATGAGCAGCACTTGAGTATTGTTCTGCAGACCCTCCGAGAGAAGCAGTTATATGCCAAACTCAGTAAGTGTGACTTCTGGTTAGAACAAATATCATTTCTGGGTCATGTGGTATCGAAGGACGGGGTGTCTGTTGATCCGTCTAAGATAGAAGCAGTAGTTCAGTGGGAACGACCCAAGACAGTCACCGAGATCAGAAGTTTTCTGGGCTTAGCTGGGTATTACCGACGATTTGTAGACGACTTCTCGAAATTAGCTGCTCCTTTAACTCGTCTCACTCGGAAGAATGTTGCATTTGAGTGGGATGATAAGTGTGAGAAAAGCTTTAGAGAGTTGAAGCAGTGACTGACCACCGCACCGATTCTCACCATTCCGACCAGCTCAGGAGGTTTCTCTGTATATACGGATGCATCGGGACAGGGACTGGGCTGTGTATTGATGCAGGATGGGAAAGTAGTTGCTTATGGATCCCGACAGCTTAAGGACCATGAGAAGAACTATCCGACCCATGATTTAGAGTTGGCAGCCGTAGTGTTTGCACTGAAAATATGGCGCCACTATTTATATGGTGAGAAATTTCAGGTATTTACTGATCACAAAAGCCTGAAATATTTATTTTCACAAAAGGAATTGAATATGAGGCAACGTAGATGGTTTGAGCTTCTGAAGGACTATGATTGTGAGATCATGTATCATCCAGGCAAGGCAAATGTAGTTGCCGATGCTTTGAGCCGAAAGAGCCTTGGGATGGTATCATACATGATGATCAGGGAACATGAGCTGCTAGAACAGTTTGTGAGTCTCAGTTTAGATGTGACACCTTCTGATACTGACACATATTGTGTGATAGCTAGTCTGAGACTAGAACCGGATTTGATTGACCGGATCAGACAAGCTCAGCGTATTGATCGCTTCTGTGTTGATATGATTAGTCAGATTCAGAAGGGTACTTGTGCCAATTTTGAGTTGAGCACTGATGGATTACTGAGATTCAGAGGTAGAGTGTGCGTTCCCGATGATCCTGAGTTGAGAAAACTCATTTTGTCCGAAGCTCATTCATCACGTTATACGTTGCATCCGGGGAGCAATAAGATGTATCAGAATCTTCGGAAAGTGTATTGGTGGTCAGGGATGAAGAGGAATGTGGCAGAGTTTGTGGCCAAGTGTTTGGTATGTCAACAGGTTAAGGTAGAGCATCAGAAGCCTGCAGGGTTATTGCAGCCTGTACCTATACCGACATGGAAATGGGAACACATCACCATGGATTTTATCATGGGTTTACCGAGGACCCAACGGAACCATGATGCCATTTGGGTGATTGTGGATAGATTGACGAAGTCAGCTCACTTCTTAGCTATGAGAGCTACTGATACTCTGAGTGCGTTGGCGAATCTATATGTACGGGAGATTGTGAGGCTACATGGCGTTCCAGTGAGTATTGTGTCTGACAGGGATTCTCGCTTCACTTCCCACTTTTGGGAACACTTTCAGGAAGCCATGGGAACCCGATTGAGCTTCAGTACAGCTTTCCACCCTCAGTCCGATGGTCAATCAGAGAGAACCATCCAGACTTTGGAGGATATGTTGAGAGCTTGTGTGATGGATTATAGAGGCTCCTGGGATGACCATTTGCCATTAGCCGAGTTCGCCTATAACAATAGTTATCATTCGAGTATTAGGATGGCACCGTATGAGGCACTATATGGTCGTAGGTGTCGATCTCCGATTGGATGGGAAGAAGTGGGTGATCGGAAGATGTTTACTCCCGATTTGGTGCAGCAAGCCTCTGAGGATGTCCGGTTGATTTGTGACAGATTGAGGACAGCTCAGAGTAGACAGAAGAGCTATGCTGACACGAGAAGCAGACCTTTGGAGTTTACGGTCGGTGAGTCAGTATTCTTGAAAGTATCTCCTTCTAAGGGGATTATGAGATTTGGGAAGAAGGGTAAGCTAAGTCCTCGCTACATTGGACCATTTGAGATCTTGGATCGAGTGGGAGACAAAGCTTATAGGTTGGCATTGCCACCGGAGTTAGCGAATGTGCATAACGTCTTCCACATTTCGATGCTTCGGAAGTATCATCCGGATCCGGCGCATGTGATTAGTTATGAGCCATTGGAGCTCAGTGAGAACATGTCATACGTTGAAAGGCCGATTCGGATACTGGATAAGAAGGAGAAGGTTTTGAGATCGAAGACTATCGGGTTAGTGAAAGTCTTATGGTAGCATCACACTTCTGAGGAGGCTACTTGGGAGTTAGAGAGCTTGATGCGAGAGAAGTACCCCCAGTTGTTTGAGGATTGATTTGGTTCTAATTTGGAGGACCAAATTCTTCTAGTTGGGGAGGATTGTCAGACCCGAATTTTCGATTTTACGTATGTAGCTTGTACCTTATGATTCCTATGTGTATGAACATTATATTTTCATAGTTGAATCATAAGATGAGTATTTACTACATGCAATCGATTAATTGAGAAATAAAAAAATACATGTGACCTACATAACAGCGAGATAAGGGTTAAAATGATTCTCGAGCAAGTACAGGGGTAAAACGATCAATTGATCGAAATTCGGTATAAATCCGATGGGACAATTTCATTAAAAATATGAAATCGAGAAATCTTGAACAATAACGGGGCAAATATTGAATTTCGAGTCCAACTGATCGAGATATGAATTTATTTAATTTTTGGAATTTTTATCTCGAAAAACGAGCCCAAAAATAGTGAAAAAATATACCGAAAAGGTAAAATCGAACTGATAAATTCATTTACGGACTAAATTAATTTAATAAGAATTTTTGGGATATTTTGGTATTTTATTATTATTTTATTATTAAAATAATAATAAAATAATAATAAAAATATACTATAAAGTAAAAAAAAAAAAAAAACAACAAACAGAACAAAAAAAAAAGGAAATCAGAAGCAACAATCGGGGAGAGAGAAAGTGAGAGGAAACGGAAGCAAACCGAGGAAGAAGAAGACTCGCCGGACCAGTCACCACCGGCGATCCCACGGCCAAGCCAAAGTCCGGAAAAGAGAGAGGAAGTCGGTGCGACCTCCCAGCCACTAGGACGCGCGCCACCGACGCCGGCAAACGGCAGATCGGAGGGAGGACAGCCGCGAGAGAGAGAGGAGAAATCGGACGGCACTGGCGCCGATTTGGCCCGAGCCCAGCCGACCGAGTGCTCCCCTGGTGAAGCCGCGTCGAACGGCGGCGAAATCAGCCCCGAAACCGACCGAAAACGCCGACAACGGCGAGATCGACCCTGAACCGGTTCGGACCGGTTCAGTGTGAAAAGGGTTGAACCGGTCCGAACCGGTTCAGCAGGAGAGAGAAAGAGGAGAGAGAAAAAAAAATTTTGGGAATTCACCGGACTTCGGGTAAGTCGATACGAGGTCAAAAGTGACCGATTTAATTTTCGATAAATTTATTTAAATTATTTTTAATCGAAAATTGACCCGGAGTTAAATATACAAAATTGTGCAGTTCGACGATTAATTCCGAACGGAAGCCCGATTGAACTCCGATTCGCGTACCATCGCATAATCTCGGGTAAGTAAAGCTTATTTACGACAAATTAAGTGATTAACGCGTATTTAAGATTTATTATACGCAATTCGGATTAAATTTCGGATTTAGTGAATTATATTCGAAATTTCGAATAAATTGTCGTAAATGATATACGGGCTATCCAAAGAGTTTGCAATAAAGCCCAATGGGTATTGATAGGCCCAATGAGTCGATAGACCCTAATGAAGGGAATTAATACGGGGAAAACGGGCTTAATATGGATTAAGGCCCAATTAAAGTGTTAAGGCCCATTAAGAGTAAACAGGCCCATTTAAGTGAAATAAACTGTATTAAATGTGTAATACAGTAGGAAACGTGTAATTAATTCAGTGAGTGGTTAAATGCAGCTCCAGAGTCATATTGAGAGTGACCGGACTGCGAGACTTGGACAACAAAGAGGAAGAGAGGTCACACTACGTGATCCGAGGTAAGGGATCTTTGTGAGCTCTTAGAGATAGCTGTATGTATTTTCATCGTCGTTTACATACACTTAAATTCCTTATAGAGTATGAATATGAAATTTCGGGATAATACCCAAATATGGGAAAATTACGAAAATACCCCTAGACCCGGGGAAATATTTGGAAATGCATAAAGTACATGAGCATGACGTTTTACATGTGGAAAAGAGGTTTTGTGAAACCAAAATGATAGACTGGCTCACGATTTGACAGTATGCATTAAATTGCATGTTTTTATGAAATGTGTGTTTGCACTGTTTTGCGTATCACACTCGATTTTGAGTACCACTGTTATGGAAAATAGAGCCAGCTGTCTATTTGTGTGTGTGAAATCATGTTGGAGCTATGAGGTCTGTTGATTTATCCAGATCCGCTCGCACTTGATTTTGTTGTGATTTGTGATTGAGATAGTGCTGGAGCCCTCGTGTTGACTGTGTGTCACACTGATTTGCTCGCACTAGATCTGAGACGACAGGTTATGGTTGATAATTTATTTGGTTGGGGTGGTGAGCTGTTGACTCAGGCACCTACAACTATGTGGTAATATTACTCTGGTTCACGGAGTACGTCGTACCGTGTAGACAACATGGAGTACACTGTACCGTGCAACTATGGGTTGTGAGGATTGCGTCTTTGGACTCGGGCATGCTTTGTCATTGCTCTGTTTTGTGATAGTCCTTAGATAGGAGCCGATGGATAGACTAATCCCCTCCCGGACTCTGAGATACCCTTGCACACCTAGCTAGTAATAGTTCGGGGTCTCGGGACTTTGGCCAAATGTCTTATGGATTTCTGTGAATCCCTGCCTAGTCTCACCTGATTTTATTGGTTTCTATAACGAAACTAATTGTGATTTGATTTCTGTGATGAAAAGCATTTGAAATGAGAACATGTTTTAAATGCGAGTTTCAATACTAAATACAGAAATATTTTACTCTGAACGAGTTTTGACATTTGATTTTTGGGCAGTAAATTGCTATGTGTTTTAACAATAATGGTTTTGTGAATGCTATGGATTTTCAGCATAAACCATGCATTATAAGCATCGTAGATAGTACGGTTATCTACCTGCTTTCATTTATTCCTTACTGAGCGCGTTAGCTCACCCCTTTTTTTCATCTCTCCACAGATTAGCCATAGTGCTTCTGAGAGCTCTGTGGCAGATTTTTTTGTATTTTCCTTCCGCTAGCAGCTGTTATCACATTGCGAAAGGTATACACATTTTTAAAATCTTTTGTATCTAAATATGACAGAGCACAGTGATGTATTTATATTAATACTGGGATGTAAACCAATGTAAACGAACGTAAAAGTCCTGTAAATTATTATAAGTACATCTTCTTATTATGGATGCATGAGAAGTGAATGAATTAAAATATGTGGGAGTGATCGACTGACATCGATTCATAGCCCAACTGTCCGTATGTGTAGTCGTGATATGTGGAAATTATTGATATAAATGTAAGGAATTCGGGTCACGACACCATGACACTCAATAATGCGACTCACATTCCTTTCTACTTGATCCTCAACACACTCCCATACACCTTGATCCACCCATTCAATAATTTCAGCTCTCTTGCAGAAGAAGTCCAAAACTTAGAATATTGGGAAAGAAAACACCAGAAAAAGTCACCTTTACAACTGAGAAAGAGATAGCAATACATAGATCCAAAGTACAAAAATATATCAGAGAAAAATGAATACAGCATGCTACTACTGTTCAAAGAAGGCAGTTACATGCACAAGATGTTAGACCACAAGAACACTGGAGCTTTAAATGGTTAGTAACTTATATGGGCAGGTGCCTCTTACGTTAGAGGAGCCTCAGAATTTTTCTACTTATTAGATTGAGGCATCACACATTAACCAACTGCAAGCATAAAGTGTCTTTTGTTCCTCCACAACCCTTCTCCAATCTAAAATTTTGGTTTGAGAGAAAACAATGTTTGGAATTCTCACCTAAAAGTTAGGAAGTTAGCCAGTATATTTATGGTATACTGTAAAAAAGAGAATCTGGTATTATGTTACCAGATCTCCCTATTATTTTTTTTCCTTATTTAGTGGAGGATTTTCCTCTGATAGCTTGATTTAGTCCTAAACTTGTGGTATGCATATAACAACCACTTCCTATATATATTATGTAATATCTTTCATGCTGAATAAGAAAATAAGAGTATTTCTCTAAAAAATCTTCACGGTCTCAGAGCTGACCTCTGAAAACTTAATTTCTCCATGACAAAATACAGCATGGTTGCTATGAGACGAAGCTCAATATCTGAAGTAACCACCCATCCAAAATCGACACCGACTGCGAGTAATTATGGAGGAGCAAAAACCACTTCTAGCCTCATCACAAGTCATAGACTCAACGAGCATAATTACCTTCAATGGTCTCAATCAGTGATGATGTTCATCTACGGGAAAGGCAATGATGATTATCTCAAAGGCAAAGTCAATAGTCCAGAGAAGAATGATCCAAAATTCAAGGTTTGAAAGACTGAAAATCACATGGTAATGTCCTAGCTTATTAATTCAATGAACAATGATATTGGAGAAATTTTTCTCTTGTATGGGACAGCCAAGGAAATCTGGGATGTTGTAAGAGAGATGTACTCTACTTCTGAAAACACCTCAGAATTGTTTGAGATCGAAGCAATTTTGCACGATCTACGCCAAGGAGATCTCACGGTCACTCAGTACTTCAACACTCTCACTTGCCATTGGCAATAACTTGACATGTTCAAAGCACACAACTGGAAGTGTTCAAAAGATACAGCCATATATAGGAAAATTGTGGGGCAGAAACGAACATTCAAATTTCTTCTCGGCCTCAATAAAGATTTAGATGAAGTCAGAGGAAGAGTAATGGAACCAAGCCCCTTCAAAGTACTAAAGAGGCATTTTCAGAAGTTCGTCGTGAGGAAAGCAAGAAGAAGGTAATGATTGGATTCCAAAGTTTTGTACCAACTCTGGAAGGATCTGCTCTTGCTGCTCGAGGTTCACTATCCAACTCCAATAGCAACAATCGGCATAAAAAAGGAAGGCCCTGGTGTGATCATTGTCGTAAACCAAGACATCTCAGAGAAAATTGTTGGAAAATCCACGGGGAAACCAGCTGATTGGAAGCCTTCATGACCAACAAATGACAGAGGAAGCCGTGCCAACATTGCTGCTACAACAGATGACAATCCTCCCTCCTCTGAGGCAAGTCCTTTCACCAAAGAACAACTTGAGGTATTGCAGAAACTATTCAACCAGAACACCATATCCCAAACAAGTACCTCTGTTTCTAGAACTGGCATGTTAGCACAAAAAGGTAATTTTTCGACAGCCCTTATAATCAATAAACAACACTCAAGTCCATGGATCATTGACTCAGGAGCGTTAGATCATAAGATGGGAGATGCAAACCTATTTCATGAGTATATACCATGTAAAGAAAATTACAGAGTACGTATAGTGGATGGGTTTATATCCAGAGTTGAGGGAACCGGCTCAATCAAAATTATGAAGGATCTAATTCTAAACTCTGTTCTTCATGTTCCTAATTTGGATTGTAATTTACTCTCAATTAGTAAATTGACCCGTGATATCAATTGTGTGACTAAATTCTTTCCAAACTTGTGTGAATTTCAGGATTTGGATTCGGGGAGGAAGATTGGCAATGCTAAGATGTGTTTTGGACTCTATCTACTCAAAGACCATAGTCCTCTAAGAAGACAAACTCAAAATGCAAGCTCAAAATGCAAGGTGTGTGTCCTTTAAAAGTGAGTCTGTTTCAATTTCGTGTGTCAATAAAGAGAGTGAAGTTATGTTACAACATTTTTGCCTTGGTCATCCAAGTTTCACATATCTTGAAAAACTATTTCTTTCTTTGTTTATCAATAAAAGTCCAAAGTTTTTTGGTTGTGAGATTTGCCAATTATCCAAACATACCCGAAGTAGCTGCTATCCTATCTTTCATATAAACCATCTCACCCATTTGCCATGATTCACAGTGATGTGTGGGGTCCCTCAAGGATAAAAAATATAACGAGAACAAAACGATTTGTGTCATTCGTTGATGATCATACTAGATTAACTTGGATATTCCTGATGAAAGAAAAATCGAAGGTCAATCAAATTTTTCAAAATTTCAACTCCATGATACAAACTCAATTCCAAACCAAGATCCAAGCATTAAAAACTGACAATGCCAAAGAATACTTCAAGTCTATTCTTGGTGATTATCTCTTGAGTCAGGGCATAGTCCACTTAAGTTCTTGTATTGACCCACCCCAAGAAAACGGAGTTGCCAAAAGGAAAAATAGACACTTACTAAATGTAGTTTGGGCTCTCATGTTTGTCAGTTGGATATGTGCTGGCACAGACAACATAAATCAATCTATAATAAATGAATAAATTCTCTATTATAGCTCTAAATATATTGTAATTATAGCTGTAAATATATTGTAATTAGTAGTACATCAGTAGCTGCCTTATTTAGCCAAAACTAATTAATGTAATCGTTGAAATTCAGCCTTGTAAATCCTGAGTAATCTTCTACATAATGAGAGGAACTCTCACAACGAGAGGCATTCAATCCAATTGACATTGCATCAAAGCTTTATTTCAGAATTTCAAATTATTGTTTTGGGGGTTTAGATCTTGGTTTCGGTTATTTGTTTATCTGCTTTTGGGTTATATTTCTGGGCAAGAATTTGTTTCTTCAGAGTGTTATTTCATAGGTTTTAAAACTCTTCGATTTGCTTTTTTTTGTTGCATTTGGTGAGTTATTTTTTGTTGGTTGTGTTACGGGTATCATGTCCACTAGCAGTATGGATGTTTTTGGAGTGCGTTTCACAGGAAAACATTATTCTACTTAGGAATTTCAATTTCGATTATTTGTCATGGGAAAAGAATTATGGAGTCACATTGATGGTAGTGATCCAGCCCCTACTGAGCTCACTAAATTGGCTCAATGACAGGTCAAAGAAGCTAAAGTTATGACATGGATTTTCCGATCCGCTGACCAGTTGATTATTCTCAATCTAAGGCCGTATAAGACAGTTAAAGATATGTGGGAATATTTAAAGAAGGTGTATAATCAGGACAACACAGCCAGACGCTTTTAATTAGAGTATGAGATTGCTAGTTACACTCAGAGGGATCTCTCCATTCAAGATTATTTCTCTAGATTTCAGAACTTATGGTCTGAATTTGCTGATATGATTTATGCAAAGGTACCCACTGAATCTCTTTCTCATGTTCAAGAGATTCATCAACAAAGCAAGAGAGATCAATTTTTAATGAAACTGTGTCCTGAATTTGAGGCAACTCGCTCTAATTTGATGAATCGTGAACCTTCTCCTTCTTTGGATGTGTGTTTTGGAGAGCTGCTTCGTGAAGAGCAGCGTCTTGCAACACAATCTATTTTCCAGCAAAACAGAATGCATGACAATGTTGTTGCTTATGCAGCTCATGGGAGAGGAAATGGTAGAAACATGCAACAAGTTCAATGCTATTGCTGTAAGGAATACGGACATATTGCAGCTAACTATGCAAAGAAATTTTGCACTTATTGTAAGAAGCCTGGGCATATTATCAAAGAATGTCTTACTCGTCCCCAGAATCGTCAATCTCATCAGTTTATTCCTGCTAATCAGGCAGTTGTTGATTCAAAAGCTGTTGACAAATCAGTCCTTACTCCTGAAATGGTTTAGCAGATGATTATTGCAGCCTTTTCAACCTTAGGGCTTCAAGGTAAGGGTAATCTACCATATTTATCTTGGCTTGTTGATTCTGGTGCATCTAATCATATGACTAGTTCCTCCAACACTCTTAGCAATGTTCGAACATATCATGGCTCATCCAACATTCAAACTGCTAACAGTAGTCAATTACTTATTCATGCTATTGGGGATATTAATTCTTTAATTAAAGATGTATTTGTATCTCCTGAGCTTTCTACTAGTCTTATTTCAATAGGACAATTGGTTGATAATAACTATGATGTTCGATTTTCTCGTAATGGTTGCATTGTATAGGATCAAGTGTCAGGGAAGATACTCGCGAAGGGGCCTAAAGTTGGATGATTGTTTCCTTTGAGTTTTTCCATTCCTAATGTTGTTTCTTTAGCATATACTGCTGTAAACCAAAAGGCTGAAGTATGGCACAAATGTTTAGGCCATCCTAACTCTGTTGTTTTATCTCATTTAGTAAACTCTAGTTTTCTGGGTAATAAAGATCAATTTTCCTCTCATCTATCTTTTGATTGTTCAACATGCAAACTAGGTAAAAGTAAGTCTTTGTCTTTTCCTTCTCATGGTAGTAATGCAGAAAACTGTTTTGATTTGATCCATAGCGATGTATGGGGCATTACTCCTGTTATATCTCATGCGAATTACAAATATTTTGTGACGTTTATTGATGATTACAGTAAATATACTTGAATTTATTTTCTTCAATCTAAATCTGAGGTATTTTCTGTCTTTAAAAAATTTTTAGCTTATGTTGAGACTCAATTTTCTTCAAGTATCAAAGTATTAAGATCTGATTCGGGTGGGGAATATGTCTCATGAATTTCATGATTTTCTTCAACAAAAATGCATTGTTTCCCAACGCTCTTGTCCTTATACACCACAACAAAATTGTGTTGCTGAACGTAAGAATCGCCACCTGTTAGATGTTGTTAGAACTTTATTGCTTGAATCCTCTGTTCCACCAAAATTCTGGGTTGAAGCCTTATGTACGGCAATTTATTTAATTAATCAATTGCCTTCACGTGTCTTAAGCTTTGAATCTCCTTATTATCGTCTTCACAATAAGCATCCAAACTATCTTGACATCCATACTTTTGGTTGCATTTGTTTTGTTCACTTGCCACTCCATGAACGTCATAAGCTTTTTGCTCAATCTGTTAAATGCACATTTATGGGCTATAACAATTCGCATAAAGGTTATGTTTGTTATGATCCTTGCTCTAACAAATTTCGTATTTCTCGTCATGTTGTTTTCTTTAAAAATCAATCTTTCTTTTCTGCTCATGTTGAGTCTTTACTAGAGACACTTGTTCTTCCAAATTTTGATAAGCTAAATCCTACTCCTGGAAGGTTCAAACCTAGGTTTGTGTATGAGCGACGACGTCCAACTTTGCCACTCCTTGAGCCTAACCCGCCATCTAATCTTGTTCCAATTGTTCCTTCTACGGATAATCTGACATCAGGCACCATTCCTCGACGCACTTCCAGAATCAATCGTCCTCCTGATTGGTATGGCTTTCTTCATACATCTCTTCATACTACTTTGACCTCTATTTCCATTCCTACATGTTATTCAGAGGTTGTTAAACATGATTGTTGGCATGAGGCTATGGCAGTAGAACTTCAGGCTCTTGAGAACAATCATATACATAAGATGTTGTTCCTTGTCCTGTTAATGTTAAAGCCATTGGTTGTAAATGGGTTTACTCGATCAAGCTTCGTTCTAATGGTACTATAGACCGCTACAAGGCACGATTGGTTGTCCTTGGTAGCAAACAAGAGTATGGGGTCGACTATGAGGAAATGTTTGCTCTAGTTGCCAAAATGACTATTGTACGAATGATTATTTCTATTGCTGCTTCACAAGGTTGGCCACTTCATCAGATGGATGTCAAAAATGCATTTCTCCATGGTGATCTCAAAGAAGAGATTTATATGGTTCTACCCCCTGGTTTGCACTCCTCTTCTTCGAATGTAAGTTAAAAAGATCTCTATACGAGTTGAAACAAGCTCCTCGGGCATGGTTTGATAAATTTCGATCAACTTTGCTTCGTTTTTCCTTTACGCAAAGCCAGTATGACTTATCTTTGTTTCTTTGCAAGACATCTACTGGCATTATACTTCTAGTTTATGTTGATGATATTGTTATTACTGGGACAGATTCCACCTTGATTACTCGTCTGCAGCAACATCTTCAGGCTTCATTTCATATGAAAGATCTTGGTCCTCTTACTTACTTCTTGGGTTTGGAAGTCCATATTGATTCTTCTGGTATTTTTATAAATCAACATAAATACACACAGGATTTGATTGCTTTAGCCGGTCTTCAAGATGCTCCTTCTGTGGATACTCCAATGGAAGTAAACACAAAATATCGTAGTGAAGAGGGTGATCTTCTATCCGACCCTACAATCTTTCGGCAGTTGGTGGGTAGCCTGAATTATTTGACTATTACACGACCTGATATTTCCTTTCCTGTTCAGCAAGTTAGTCAATTAATGCAAACTCCTCGTCATCTACATTTAGCTGCTATTCGCCGTATCATACGATACTTTCGTGGGACACCTAGCTGTGGATTGTTCTTCCCAACTGGTTCTTCTCTTCGTCTTGTTGCTTATAGTGATGCTGATTGGGCTGGATGTCTTAATACTCGACGGTCTATCACGGATTGGTGCATGTTTCTTGGTGATTCTTTTATTTCTTAGAACAGCAAGAAGCAAGCTAGAGTTTCTAAATCTTCTACCGAGTCCGAATATCGTGCAATGTCTGCTACCTGTTATGAGATTCTCTAGCTTCGTGGACTTCTATCTGAGCTTGGTTTCTCTCAATCTGATCCCACTCCTCTCCATGCTGACAACACTAGTGCTATTCAGATTGCTGTTAATCCTGTTTACCATGAGCGCACAAAGCATATTGAAGTGGGCTGTCATTCTATTCGAGAAGCATTTGATACTCGTATTATTTCTCTCCCTAATATTTCCACCAACCTCTAGGTAGCTGACATATTTACAAAAGCCATGACACGACAACGTCATCAGTTCCTTGTCGGCAAAATGATGCTTCTTGATTGACCAGCATCAATTTGAGGGGGGATGTCAGTTGGATATGTGCTGACACAGACAACATATATCAATCTATAATAAATGAATAAATCTTATATTATAGCTCTAAATATATTGTAATTATAGTTGTAAATATATTGTAATTAGTAGTACAGCAATAGCTGCCTTATTTAGCCAAAACTAATTAATGTAATCGCTGAAATTCAACCTTGTAAATCCCGAGTAATCTTCTATATAATGAGAGGAACTCTCACAATGAGAGGCATTCAATCCAATTGACAATGTTCTCCACACACATCCCAAAACACTTCTGGGGAGAGACAGTCCTTACAACCGCATATCTCATTAATAGAATGCCCTCCAAAATCCTAAAATTCCAAACTCCTAGTCAGGTTCTCCTTCATAATTTTCCACACACCTACAAGATCTCAAACAACAGACATTCTCACTAAGGCACTTCCAAGAACTAACTTTGAATAACTGAGTCACAAGCTGTGTATATACAACATTTACAACCCAATTTGAAGGGACTGTGGAATTCTCACCTAAAATTTAGGAAGTTAGCCAGTATATTTTTGGTATACTGTAATAAAGAGAATCTGGTATTATGTTACCAGATCTCCCTGTGATTTCTTTTCCTTATTTAGTGCAAGATTTTCCTCTGTTAGGTTGATTTAGTCCTAAACTTGTGGTATGCATATTGCAGCCACTTCCTCTCTCTCTCTCTCTCTCTCTATATATATACATATATATATATATATATTATGTAATATCTTTCATGCTGAATAAGAAAATAAGAGTATTTTCTCTCAGAAATCTTCACAAGGCAATTCCCTTCTTCAGTTGTGTGATTCAATTGCTTAGCCAAAGAAAAACTCAACAAATATACCCTCTGTGGAAAACTAGCTCTACAATATGTCAACAAGAATTGATACACAGAAAAGCACAACACATTTGAGCTTGCAATAGAGGGATTGACTCACATAAAAGCTCCTAAGTCCACCAACACAACAACGTTATAGCAAATCAAGCATATAGTTCAAAGCCCACTTCAAGTCTAATTCACTAGCCAGCATGATCATCTAGAGTCAAAACATAAAGTTAAGTCCTCTTTGTGAAAGTGAATGGATTCAAGGGGTTATTTTCTCATGCATAAATTCTTTTGGCAACCTTTAAGCATATAATGTTGCATTCTTATGATGAGTATTAGTAGGTTTTTTTCCAAAGTTTTCTAGAGTACATTTCTTCAGGAGAGACATCCACATTTTTGAAAAACTTGAATCATCTTAGTAATTCACAATCACAAAAGTCATGCTAAGGCACAAATTATGTAAGGCAAGATTCTTACCCTATCTTCAGGACGAAGAAAATAGAAAAACAAAACAGTTTCCCCTCAAATAGAGTTGATGACATCACATTCTTAAGATTTTGGAATATGGAGTTGCATTTATGCTTCTGCCAATGATTATTTGTATTATTTATAGTGGGAAGTGTGCCTTGCTTGCTTGGATGATCCTACTGTAGTTTCCAAAGAGTTGTCCCCATTCATGTTGATTTTGGGTTTATAATCTAATTTTTCCCCAATGATGATGGCATTCCAATTCTGCAGTTTGTTAAAACCGAAGATTTACTTTGATTCAAACTGAGCATTCTTGTCACTGCTCCTCTGATAGAATGTACAGAATCTGTGCAAGCATGATGATCAGTTAAGCAACATGGAAAATCAAGCATAACAGAAGCTATAAAAAGCTTACTGATGTTATCTGCTAATTCAACAACCCATAACAAAATATTTATCTTTTTATGTTAAAAAAAAAACACTTTAGTTTTATTTTATATATATTATAAGATTTTATTGTAATCAAACCTTTGAAGATGTAAAGTCACCCTGGACAGGATAGGAACCTCACTAAGGCATGCTATCCACCAGGGACAAAAAGGATTATTCATGGTCAGATACAATGTCAAAAAATCAGTGATAATCTATGATTGTACAAATAATGTCAAGATGGCATAAACTCAAGAGTGCTAGAACTTGACATTACTAACCTCTTCTAGCAATGGATTGATCAAACCATTTCTGAACTACAATCTAAACGTGGCCCCATCTTCAAGCAACATTATACTTTTCACCTTCAGGAGCTTACGGAAAGTCAAGATCACAAACGAATGATAGTCAGAACGCTAAGAATCAATTTTTCCCCCATAGAATTACCCATGGATGATTATTCTGAGAAGAGTACATGATGGAAGTAAAATGCTGATACAGGCAATGCATAAACATCAGATAGACGCAACAGAACTATAAATAGCTTAAAAACAGAACAACATTCCTTGAACAAAAATGAGAATAGACAGCTTTATAAAATTTGCATAAATAGATGTAATAAGCAATTATTGACTTGAGGGTATGTTGATTGTGTTATGAGAGAGTGGAAACTAAGAAAGAGCAACTAAAAACATCAATTCTTTTGTCTAGAGGGACAATGCAAAGGATATACCAGATATCAAATGTGTGCACTTCTTGGTGAGTTCAGCTGAATATTTTCCACCATTTTATATAATAAGCTTTTCGATCTCCTTTCGCTCATCTAAGAGATGAGAACATTAAAATTCTACGATTAAGTAGTCTGTCACAAAAATAGCCAATAGGTAGTTAACATAATAATCTGTAGGAATTCTACATAATAATCTGTAGGAATTCTGCTAACACATATTGTCAACCCAGAAAAAGGAAGAACACTGTGCTCACTCCAGCCCTGATATAACCAATGAATAGTAATGATTTGTTTCTATAGAACTTTTAAAGCCCACCGCAAGAATTTAAAAAAAAAAAAAAAGATAATAATCAGTGATAGCATCTAAGAAAGTGATGCGTAACCATTAGTTTCTTTTTCATAATAGTTTCTCCAAGAAAATCCAAACATGATCACTCTTGAGTCTACAGTATAATATAAAGGATTTATCCAAACTCAAAGTTAAAGCAGAATGTACATAAACTTAAAAGTTACTACAAAATATTCCACAATGAGAGAAGCCATTTTCTATTTCCACTTTTGGGCGTTTTTTCATGCTGTTACTCCAACATGCAAGCAGGGTATGAAAATATGTGAGAGGACATGTTCTGTTTCATATACCTTGACGTCTAACTCAAGTTGGGAAAGTTCTTGAATAATATCATTACAACTGATTCCACTATGATGCATTCTATGTTCACAAAACCAACTAGCTTTTAAGAATATTGAAGCTTTAACAATGAGTTCTTAATGAAACAAATGAAACGATGTTTGCAAACTTGAACATGACACATGCAGGCAAGAAAGAGAAGCAGAATTATTTGACAAGAATAAACCTTATACTTTCCAGCCAGAACATTCTTTACAACAACAAAGCTAACATTCTTTACAACAACAATAAAGATGCTTCAGTATGCAACAATCACCCCAAGGCTGTGACTAATTTTTCAATCTTAACCTGTGACCAATAATCATCATAAAACACCATCGAAACTCAGGTTTTACATAAGTAATTCAACTAGAAAATAATTAACGTGATTAAAAGAACTCCAATTGCAATACGCTCCCATCCATGCTAAAACCCGATGGCCGATGCCGGTACTTTTGGGCCGTCCATTGCAACGTAGCAAGTAAATCCTTGTTTAGGTAAAGCTCTACTTTCTTTTGCACAGGAAAGCACACATTGACGACCTAGCAAATTACAGCCATTAGCCCTAATATTAATTAAACAATGAATTAAATAAAACACAGACATAAAAAAATGATTTTAAATATTTTGTAAGGCGAAAATGGCAGGAAAAAATGAGGTTTACGTGATTGATGGAAGAGATGACACGGAAGTCATCGGGGCCGTTTCGAGAAGATCACAATAGAGGAAGTGATGGTGGTCCTATCATCAAAGTCCGCGTGTACAAAGATCGACCAATCAGAGACCGCCACGTGTCAAATACAAGATAAGCCACGTGGCTGTTACAGCGACAGAGCCCCATGCGGCAGAGTAGCTTGACATGCGACAGAGTCTCGAGGCGATAGAGACTGTCGCGAAGGCTTGTGCGGCACTGTATGTCGCTACAGACCTCTACCGCATACTCTGCTACAGACCTCTACCGCATATCCTGCGACAGACCTATGCCGCCAGCTCTGCGACAGACCTCTGCTCCAGTACTGCGACAGAACTCTACCGTGTGGACCGCAGCAGAGGTCCACACATGAACTCTGCCGCCTGCCAGACTCACCCGCAAGTTGTCTAGCCCCGAAACGCGACAGAGTGCTCAATGACTCTGTCGCGGCTCAGACACGCGCCTGGACCTCAACCCGAACTGACTCGGAAGAAACCTATAAATACCCCAGGTAAGTATTTGAAAAGGGGGAAGAAAAAAAAGAAGACTCTCTTGATTCTGAAGAACACAATTATCTTCTTCATATATACAAAACTTCAGTTTTCTAACTTAATCATCGGAGTGCGCGTGCAGGGACAAATCCCTGCGCCCTTTGATTCCTGTTGTTTTTGCAGAATATACAAGGAACACGTGGAAGAAATAGCATCGACGTCACCTTTTTGTCGTTAGCGCAATCTGAATACGTGGAAGTTGTAATCCCGTTGTCGTTTTACCAGGCAACATCAATTGGCACCGTCTGTGGGAATCATAACAAAAAGTCAGATTCCCTATCAAAATGGTGAGGACACGTTCTACAGCAGAAGTGACAGGGGAGCAGAATTCTGTGAGTCCCCCTGTCAGAGCAGAACAAAGACGAAGACATAGTGAAAGGGATGACAGAGGAGCCTTGGTTTCTCTAGAGGAATTTGAGACTTTGAAACGCAAAAATGAGGAGACGACGACAGCGTTGAAAGCTATGGTGAGCTTTTTCAGAGACGCTCTCCCCCAATTCAGCTTACCCCATGAAGTGCAGCAGTTGGTGGGGGAAAACATCCCAAGGCAGACCTATGAAAGAGGTCAACCCTCCACCCTGGTGAGTGTTGGATAAGGGGCAGGAGCGCTAAATGACGCCACGGGATTGACCCCGAACTCTACCGCATTTCAAAGGAATCACCCTGTGGCAGGGTTACGGGAAGTGAATGCTACCGTTGACCCGACGCGTCAGAGCTCTCCCGCGGCAGACAGGCGGCAGAGCTCACCCGCGGACCGCAGACTTCAGAGCTCTCCCGCAGCAGAAAGGCGGCAGAGCTCACCTGCAAACCGCGGGCGGTAGAGCTCTCCCGCAGCAGATCGGCGACAGTACTCGCCCGTGGTCCGTAGACTTCACAGATCTCCCGCAGCAGGCATACCGCAGAGCTCACCCGCGGACCGAGGGCGGCAAAGTTCGCCCGCAGCACCTGTGCGGCAGAACTCACCCGCAACAGAAAGGCGGCAGAGCTCACCCGCAGTCATCACGCGGCAGAGGTCTCCCGCAGCACGTTTGCGACAGAGTCCTCCCTTGGTCTATAGGCGGCAGAGTTCTCCCACATGGCGCAGCCTTTCTCCCGTTGAGTTGGAACATGAGTTAGAAGAATATGGAGCTGGGGAGCAATGAAGACAGAAGGGTTCTAACCCACGAGACGGTCTCGAAATGTCGAGTCCCGAAATGGGAGGTGCTGGAAGGGGTGCTTATCAGTCAGACTCTTCTAGACCCGAAGGGACGGGACCGTACTCAGTTCGAGGGTCGAAAAATGTGGAGAAAGTCGTCCAAAGGATCTTGGAAAAGAGAAAATTGGTGTCTCCGGACGATAGCCAAAAAAGGAGGATTCCGTTTAGTCTGGAGATTATGAACAAACCTTTGCCGAAGAAGTTCAAGATGCCTTCCATGACCACTTATACTGGCAAAGCAGACCCCTATGACCACGTACAAAGTTACGAGTCCCTCATGCTGCTGCATGGGTGGGAGGACAAAATTATGTGCAGGGGTTTTTCTCTCACACTGTCCGGGCACGCTCTGAAGTGGTTCAACGGGTTGAGTGAAGGTTCAATCTCCTCCTTCGACCAATTGAGAAATGAATTTCTGAAAGTCTTCATGATCCACAGTCAGAGGAAGAAGGACGCTACTTATCTACTCACTCTTAATCAAGGGAATAAAGAATCCTTGAAGAGCTTCGTAGACCGCTTCCGAGATGCAACCTTGGAGGTGGAAGATCTACCGGTGGGGGTAGCCATGGCTGCAATGTTGCAAGGGACGAGCTCCGAAAAGCTGCAAGAATCCCTCTCTTTTGATCAGCCGATGACACTCTCCGATCTCTTTGCAAGGGCCAATAAGTATGTGGCCCAAGAAGAGGTGATGAAGATGATACAGCCCAGGGAGGCAAAGGAAGGAAAGAAGAGAGAGAGAGATGCACCCGAAAGAAGCTCTCCAAGACCCGTGAGAGTAGACAAAGCCCCTAGGCTCAGGTATGAAGGTTATACCAGGTTGAACGAGCCTCGCACCGCGGTACTGGCAGCTATCGAAGGGGCAGGATTGTTGGAATTCCCCAAGAAGAAGATGGGAGATGTAGGACGAAACTCTGATGCCTACTGTGAATTCCATTGCGCTCACGGCCACCCGACGGAGAGATGCAGAGATTTAATGGATCAGCTAGAGAGACTAGCCAGAGAGGGAAAAATCAACCGCTTCCTGTGGAGAAGTGAAAGACCCCGTTATCCTCCGCGTGACCAAAGGAATGACCGTCCGCGGACTGGGACAAATAATGATAACGGAAGAAATAGGCCAAGGAATGAAGCATTTAGGCCTACGGTCCCCCGTGCCAATCCGCCAAACAACGAACCTACCGCCCCGGCAATAAATGTTATTGTAGGAGGGGAATCGATGGCGGGAAGCTCCTCTACTTCCCGTAAGAGCTACGCAAGGCAGGCATATCAGGTTAACGTTGTAATGGAGGAGAGAGCGGATGAAGAGCCTATCATGTTCACCCCAGCTGACAAGGGTGACATCGTCATGCCCCATGACGACCCAATGGTGATATCCGCAGTAGTGGTGAAACACCCGGTGAGCAGAATCTTGGTCGATAACGGGAGTTCGGTAAACCTAATCTATTGGAATTGCTTCGAAAAAATGAGCATATCCGAAGATAGGTTAAGGCCTGTCATGACGCCACTATACGGATTTACGGGCGAAAGGGTGAAGGTAGCTGGGTCCATAGAGTTGCCTGTGACTCTCGGTGAAAACCCAAAAGATGTGACCCGACAAGTATTATTCATGGTAGTAAGGTCAACCTCCGCTGCTTACAACATAATCCTGGGTAGACCTGTACTGAACAACATAAGGGCGGTGATATCCTCTTGCTATCTGTTAATGAAGTTTCCCACTCCCAACGGAGTCGGGCAAGTGCGAGGAGATCAGAAGAGTGCCCGCACTTGTTATATCGCTTCTACCGCCAACAAAGGAGCACAAAGAAAGGAGACTTTGTGCATAGAGGATCCACCCAAGCCTCAGCCCGTAGAGGAAATGGAAGCCATTGAGCTAACAAGGGGAGATGGAGAGAAGAAGGCATTCATCGGGACTTAACTAAACGAACAAGCAAGGAGTGAGATAGTTGAATGCCTGAGAGAAAACTCGAATGTTTTTGCTCGGACCCCAGCGAACATGCCCGGGATTAATCCCAAAGTGATCTGCCACGAGCTCAATGTCTTACCCGGGCACAGGCCTGTCAAACAGAAAAAGAGAAATTTTGCCCCGGAAAGACAAAAAGCAATTACTGAAGAAGTGAATAAACTCTTGGACGCCGAATTCATCCGAGAAGTCTACTACCCTGAATGGCTAGCCAACGTGGTAATGGTAAAGAAATCTAGTGGGAAGTGATGAATGTGTGTAGACTTCACCGATCTGAATAAAGCCTGCCCTAAAGATTCATACCTCTTACCCCGGATAGATAGACTTGTGGATGAGACATCCGGATATGAACTCCTCAGCTTCTTAGATGCCTTTTCCGGATACCACCAAATCATGCTTCACCTAGAAGACGAAGAGAAGACTTCTTTTATAACCGACGACGGAACATATTGCTATCGAGTAATGCCGTTCGGTTTAAAGAACGCTGGAGCTCCATATCAGCGAATGGTGAACAAAGTATTCAAAGATCTTCTGGGGAATACCATGGAAGCCTACGTGGACGATATGATCATCAAGAGCCGAGCAGGAGAGTCTCATGCTCATCAGATGTCCCGGGTATTCGAAGTACTGAGGAGATTCAATTTGAAACTAAACCCCGAAAAGTGCTCGTTCGAGGTAAGATCAGGGAAGTTCTTAGGCTTCATGATCACTGACAGGGGTATCGAGGCTAATCCCAAAAAGGTGCAGGCGGTCATTGACATGAAACCCCCAACCACCGTAAGAGACGTCCAGAGATTGACAGGCAGAATAGCAGCTCTGAATAGCTTTTTGTCAAAGTCAGCAGAAAGGAGCTTGCCTTTCTTCAAAACTCTACGGGGAGGAAAGAATTTTGAATGGTCGGGAGATTGTCAAAAGGCTTTCGAGGATCTCAAAGAATATCTGAAGCAGTTACCTTTGTTGACAAGGCCCCTAGAAGGGGAACAATTGTATATGTACTTGGGAATCGGTGATTTCGCCGTCAGTGCGGTGCTAATAAAAAAGGATGAAATGGTGTACCGTCCCATCTACTATGTGAGCAAAGTACTGCTAGACCCAGAAACCCGCTATCCGCTGGCCGAAAAGCTAGTGTTAGCCCTTGTGATGGCCTCGCGTAAGTTGCGCCCTTATTTTCAGGCTCACCCCATTACTGTCCTGACGGATCAACCGTTAAGACAAATCCTCCATAAGCCTGAACACTCAGGAAGACTAGTGAAATGGGCAGTGGAACTTGGAGGATACGATATCACGTTTCAACCCAGACAGGCTATCAAGGGTCAAGCTTTGGCAGATTTTATAGTAGAATGCACTAGCCCGAGCGACAGCAACGAGAGGGAAACTCAACCATGGCTGCTGTATGTCGACGGGGCATCAAGTGCAAACGGAAGCGGGGCGGGTGTAGTCTTGACATCGCCAGAAGGGAAATCCCTAGAATACTCCTTACGGTTTGGGTTCCCCAGCTCAAACAACATAGCGGAGTACGAGGCCTTGATAGCCGGGATGAGGTTGGCCGACAAACTGCAGGTTCACCACTTGGTAGCACGTAGTGACTCTCAATTGGTGGTAAACCAGTTCAATGGACAATATGAGATTCGAGAACCGATGTTGGCCCCTTATCTGAAGAAAGTCCAATATTTGGCACAGGCTTTTAAAAGCTTTCAGCTGATACAAATTAACTGGTCCGAAAACACACATGCTGATTCATTGTCCAAGTTAGCCTCTTCCAATGAGACAAGAGGAAGGATAGTCAGGGTGGAGAGGCTCGAACGGCCTAGTATCGAAGAGGTCGAAGTGTGTGACATTGAAACGGGAGATGACTGGAGATCCCCATTCAAGCAGTATCTCACTGAGGCTACACTCCCCCAAGATAAGGATGAGGCTCGTCGCTTAAAAATACGAGCGACGAAGTTCACACTAATCAACGGGGAATTGTACAAAAGGGGATATTCGTCACCCTTGTTAAAGTGTCTGGGACCGGAGCAAGCAAATTACGCCCTAGCTGAAGTGCACGAAGGGATTTGCGGCGAACACTTAGGAGCTAGAGCCCTTGCTGCCAAGATACTGCGATCAGGATTCTACTGGCCGACATTGAAGAAAGATGCAACGGACCAAACCCGTAGGTGTGACAAATGCCAAAGGTTTGCACCTATCACAACAGCCCCAGTGACCCCTTCTCAAGGTACGATACAGCCAATTCCTTTTGCACAATGGGGGTTGGATATTCTAGGGCCTTTTCCGTTAGCCACGGGTCAACGAAAATTCCTATTAATCGCCACCGACTACTTCACAAAGTGGATTGAAGCAGAGCCTTTAGATACAATCACAGAGAAGAAAGTCGAGGCGATGGTATGGAAAGACATTATCTGTCGATTCAGAATCCCACGCATCTTAAATGTCGACCATGGAAAGCAATTTGATTGTAATGCCTTCTACGAATTCTGTAAACGCCTCGACATTCAACTAAGGATCTCTTCGGTGTCATATCCTCAAGCCAACGGACGGCCGAAGTCAGTAATCGGACTATTCTTCATGGGCTGAAGACTAGGCTAGATAAAGCTAAAGGTGCATGGGTGGACGAATTGCCTAGTGTTTTGTGGGCATATCGTACCACTAGTCGGGTGTCAACCGGAGAAACGCCGTTCAGCCTCGTGTATGGCACTGAAGTGTTGATCCCCGTGGAAATTGGAGCACTGTCACCCAGGATGGTGCCCTTAGTAGAGGAAGAGAATTCACAAGCGCTGAGGGAAAGCCTAGATCTACTTGAGGAACATAGAGAAGCCGCGACTATTCGATTGGCATCCTATCATCAAAGGGTGGCCAACTACTATAATAGTTGGGTGAGAGACAGACCAATGTCTGAGGGAGATCTAGTGCTCAGAAAGTCGCAGATCACGAATACCTTGAAGGAAGATGGAAAATTCAAAGCTAACTGGGAAGGTCCATTCAGAATCAAACATAAGATTGGGCCCAACACCTGTATCCTGGAGACTTTACAATGGAAGAAAATAGGGAAAACGTGGAATTCAAATCACTTAAAACTGAATTTGAATTAATCGCTATATTTTCTTTCTTGAACGTTATAATCTCATATTTTTTATACTATCACAAGATACTATTATTGTCATACGTTTCCAGCTGTTATATATCTAAATTCTGTGACAGGATACAGAAGAGCCGTAAGAGCCTGAGGCGCTATGCGTCACTGTGGCCAGGCGTACAATCAGAAGAGCCGTAAGAGCCTGAGGCGCTATGCGTCACTGTGGCCAGGCGTATATTCAGAAGAGCCGTAAGAGCCGAGGCGCTATGCGTCACTGTGGCCAGGCATATATTCAGAAGAGCCGTAAGAGCCTGAGGCGCTATGCGTCACTGTGGCCAGGCGTATATTCAGACGAGCCGTAAGAGCCTGAGGCGCTATGCGTCACTGTGGCCAGGCGTATACTCAGACGAGCCGTAAGAGCCTGAGGCGCTATGCGTCACTGTGGCCAGGCGTATACTCAGACGAGCCGTAAGAGCCTGAGGCGCTATGCGTCACTGTGGCCAGGCGTACAATCAGAAGAGCCGTAAGAGCCTGAGGCGCTATGCGTCACTGTGGCCAGGCGTACAATCAGAAAAGCCGTAAGAGCCTGAGGCGCTATGCGTCACTGTGGCCAGGCGTACAATCAAAAAAGCCGTAAGAGCCTGAGGCGCCATGCGTCACTGTGGCCAGGCGTACAACCAACGAGGCGCTATGCGTCACTGTGGCCAGGCAACAAAAATATAAAGGCTGTAAAAACTGAAGACGCACTCGCGTCATAGTAATCAGGCCTCAGAAAACGATATGTTTATACGAAAAATTCTTTCTGAAAATATATCTTTCTATCAAGAATTGGAGAGATACACAAATATATACAAGCAAAATAAATAAACAGACAAGGGATGATAAATGACAAATAGAGAAGTAATGCGATACGAAGCATGAACAAAAATCTGGATTTCATTTCATTCAAAAATCATTACAAGTAGATCTTTAGTAGATCTTTACAAGTACATCCGATAAAAGTAAAAAATCAAAACAAAAACTACAAACAACTATCTAATCTTCAAGAGGAGGCTGGGGATCAGCTACAGACGGACCCTCGCTCCTTAAGGACTGCTGACCTTCCTCGCCGTCCAAGTCAAGAAGAGCGCCAATAGGCTCGGGAGCACCGTCCAGGTCCGCGGGCTCCCAAGGACCGGTGAGGTTGGCGAGGTCATCTTGGGCAGTCCTCTTGAAAAGCTCGTCCGCAGGTTCAGCCCCAGGTTCGTACTTAGTCCAGTCAGGGGCCTCGAACAGCATCGCCTCATCCGTATACTGGAGCTCGAGGAATTCTTCGCCTTCCCTATGCTTCTCTAACCATGATCGAGCAAGGTAAAATCCGTATTTCACATAGGGATTTGAAAAATCCTCCTTCCGCCTTAAGCAATCCTTAGAAAGGCGGTACTCCTTCACGGCTTCTGCCCTGATGTCATCAATCTCCACTCGGGTCAGTGAAGGAGTAGCCCGACTTTCTAACTCGACGACGTAATGTTCGAGCTCCTGATTACGAGTAAGCAAAGACCCGTAGTTGGACTGCATACGGTCCAGTTCGGCATAGGCCTCTTGGAGATCTTCATGAAATTTACTCGATCGGGCCGCCTCGACGGTAAGATCCCCCTTGGCCTGGTCCAAATCCTGTCGTGCCTTCGAGAGCTGCTCCTCTAAGTTTCGCACCACGTCCAGAAGTTTGGACAAGTTGTTGACAGTGTTCGATAGCTCCATGACCTTGTCCTTCAACTCCCGAATTTTCTTATCAACTCGCTCCCGATAGGCCCGGTGTTAAGCGTTATTGGCCACGGTCCTCTGAGCCAGCTACAAAGAAATACAAAAAGTTAAACTCAAAAGCACAGCAAAAAGAAGTTAAACGAAAAAGAATATGAAATTTACCCTTATCACTTCCATATCAGCCAAGTCTTCTCCCTCCGGATAATTCCTGAATATTCTAGCCTCGTCCATCGGGAGAATAGTAGCCCAACTCAGTCGGGAAGCTACCCCGGGAGTGTCCAAGGTATCGTTGTCGCGAACTCCCGGGTAAACCCGAAACTCGGCCCCCCTCATGATAAAACCACCGTCCACAGGGTAGGACCTCTCATCAATGGGGCCTACCCTCGGGAGAATTGGCCTAGTCGCCATTGACGCCTCGATATACAAGCGCCTCCGATTCTTTCGCTGGGATGGAATTATGTTGCATTCAGCGCGCTCTTCGGAACGAGACCGTCCAGATGAACCTGAAGCCCCCGTTGACGATGAAGGAACTCTCCCTCTATCCCGGGTGGGATCTCTTTGTTCCGGAGGAGGATGAGGCATCACTTGCCTAGAAACGGGTGGGGTTCGGGCCCGAGGCAACTGAGGAGGGACCGACGCCTCGCTACGAACATCATCAGCTAAACGAGGCCTCTTTCTAGTGGGATCGCTAGATGGACCGGCCTCTGAAATTTGACGCCCCAGGGATCGTCGAAAGTGACTCATATCTGCAAAAAAGAAAGAGAACAAATAAGTGGTTAAAAATATGATCAGAATCAGCAAGCAGTAAAAAAGAATAAAAAGTTACCATCAGGAGAATCAAAATGCTCCTGAAGGGACTCTATATTTATCGTATCGTCATCAGGGAGCACCATGAAAGTTGAGCCGAACCCTTCCCAGCTGGTCAGGTCAGCTAAGGGTTCGTTGCCAGAACTAGACTCTACATTGGTACTCCCTATGTCTTCCTGTGGCCTAAGAGGTTCGGGGTTCAATTCGGGAGAAACTGAAGGTGGAGGATCCGAAGAAGGGACAGAAGGGCCGACAATAGGAATAGAACCCACACCCCAGCCAGCTAATATCAAATTTTCGTTTGATAAAAGGCTGTCAAGATTAACGGGTCTATCGACTAATAACCTATCAACGTCTGAGGCCAACTGTTCCCTAAGAGTAGCAATCCGGGGGCCCTTGGGGATTTCACGCCTAGTCTCCCAACGAGTAGGGAAATCCAGGCCCCCAGGCATCTCCACAACAAGCCACTCCGATTCAAAACCGTGAAGCTTATTGGCAGGTTTTTCGAATAGCCTGTTCTCGAATCCCGGCATATACACCCGCTGAAGTGAGTAAGGGACTAGACCGGGGCTACCTCGAAATCTGAAAAAGACATCGAGAAGGGGAAGAGATGGAGAAACGCCCCTTAGGTGGCAATGCACGGTAAACCCTATTAACTGCATCCATGCGTGAGGATGCAGTTGTCCGGGGGCAATCCTATGAGTCCTAAGGAAAGAAGCCCCAAAGTCGGACAACGGGAAGCGGAGTCCTAATTCTAAGGCTGCCCTAAAGATAACTACCCCGTCGGACACACTACTTATGTCACTTTCCTGAGGGGTTGGAAGTCTATAGGAGTATCCCTCGGGCAAAGGAAACCTAGATACTAGGTCTTGGACGTCGACTTCCTTTAAAGTCGACTTGACACCTAGGTCTATTTGTTTTCCTACACCATGGCCAGCCATTTTAGAAGTTCGGGGGAAATAAAAAACAATTATGGACGACAGAGTTTACCTAAAAGGAAGACAACAAAAGAACGGGCGACAGAGTTTCAAGATCTGACGGTAGACTTGCGACACTGTAACGTCACGCGGCAGAGTTGCGGCAGAGTTGCGGGAGAGCTGCGACAGAGTGTGAGAGAATCTGCGGGAGAGCTGCGACAGAGTGTGAGAGAATCTGCGGGAGAGTGGTCTTCGCGAGAGAACTCAATAGCGATTGTGACAGCAGGGACCCAGTATATATAGGCGCGCGGCTGCGCCACACCCGCGCAAGGATCCGCCCCGACCGGGAAAAGCAAATCCGGACCCGGATCCTCTTTCGCAGAAAATATTCCTACCAAAGAGTGGGGAGCAATTGATGGTGGTCCTATCATCAAAGTTCGCGTGTACAAAGATCAACCAATCAGAGACCGCCACGTGTCAAACACAAGATAAGCCACGTGGCTGTTACAGCGACAGAGCCCCATGCGGCAGAGTAGCTTGACATGCGACAGAGTCTCGAGGCCATAGAGACTCTGTCGCGAAGGCTTGTGCGGCACTGTATGTCGCTACAGACCTCTACCGCATACTCCGCTACAGACCTCTACCGCATATCCTGCGACAGACCTATGCCGCCAGCTCTGCGACAGACCTCTGCTCCAGTACTGCGACAGAACTCTACCGCGTGGACCGCAGCAGAGGTCCACACATGAACTCTGCCGCCTGCCAGACTCACCCGCAAGTTGTCTAGCCCCGAAACGAGACAGAGTGCTTAATGACTCTGTCGCGGCCCAGACACGCGCCTGAACCTCAGCCCGAACCGACTCGAAAGAAACCTATAAATACCCCAAGTGAGTACTTGAAAAGGGGGAAGAAAAAAAAGAAGACTCTCTTGATTCTGAAGAACACAATTATCTTCTTCATATATACAAAACTTCAGTTTTCTAACTTAATCATCGGAGTGCGCGTGCAGGGACAAATCCCTGCGCCCTCTGATTCCTGTTGTTTTTGCAGAATATACAAGGAACACGTGGAAGAAATAGCATCGACGTCACCTTTTTGTCGTTAGCGCAATCTAAATACGTGGAAGTTGTAATCCCGTTGTCGTTTTACCAGGCAACATCAGGAAGAATTGGGCTCTGTTATCCTTGAGAACGGCGCAAAGCTTGTCGAAGACTTCCGGAGGTACGAGGTTTCGTTACATGAACACGTTCGATCGCTTGAACGCCTTCGTCTTCATCGCCATCATTTTCCTTTTTTTTTTTTTAACAACTTGGTTTATTAAAGAGAGTTAAGGAGAGTTCTGTTCTTGGGTGAGAAATTGAGGATGTGTCTGAACTTTGAATTTGGGAAAGATTATTGGAAAGAAAGAAGTCGAAAAAGAAAGACGCGGGAAGAGTCTGGGTCTTATCATATAGTATGGGCCAAGATGACTTGCTTGTCTGGGCTTTCCCTTTTTTTGGTTAATGAGATGACAACTTTAGATCAAATAAGGGTAAATCTAATTCAATTAAAATAAGTAGGTTGGATTTAAAATTTTGATTTGAATTTGATTGAATTTAATTTTTAAAATTTGATTTTAACTCAAAATATATTTGAATTGCTCAAATCGATTCGATTGGTTTGAACTTAAGTTGGTAAGTTCAATTTGTCATTTTTTAACCATATATTTATGAAAAATAAAATAATAAATTAATAATCAACTATTAAAATTATATATTAAAAAATTTACTTAAACTCTCAAACCTTTCCAATCAAATACACTTGAACTCCGTCCGACTTGTTATTCGAATAACTCAAACTCAAACTCAAACTCAAACTTCACTAAAAAAAATAAACGAATCAAATTCGAATAATTATCAAAACAAATCGAGCTTAAATCATTATTATCATCTTCACCAAAGCTTTTTTCCTAATAAAACATTGGTTCATTTCATGAATTGGACTAGTTTTAATGGCCAATTGTCCAAACCTACCACCACCCTCATTTTTTATCTAGGTTTGAGACTTATTACATTTTTGTATAACACTCAACACTGACGGAGTTTACACACTATTACACTCAATAAATCAAGTTTGAATATTTACAAATATCTTGAATCACATTAAAGCTTGCCCTTATATGTTTCCTATTTCTTTTATAAATCTTTTATAAGCGAAGAAAGCATTAACTCGGCGAGAAATTTCATTTACAATAATATTTTTAATGTTATAATAAAGATATCCATAAAAAAATTAAATATTATTGACCTTATGAAAATTCTAATTCCCAAAATTTTCATGCTTCTCAGAAGTTCACTTCCGATAAGTATGAAATTTTGGGAAAATCCACTATGATGTTTTTCTTAGACTTCATTATTTTGGGAAGCGTAACTTAAACTTCGTTATTCATATTTTCCAATGATATCCATGTCACAACTCAAATTTTCTAAAAATCAGAGTAAATTTTTTTCTTTTCATTTATTAATTAATTCATAACTTTCTCTCATAGTGACCATCCTGCAAACAGTTGGGCTATGATTCGGTGTTAGTCACCTCACACCTATTTATCATTCCATTTTCATTATCACATTCACATATCAGAGTTTACTGTCTTTTGACTTTAATTAAATACATACACAATGATATTTATAACCCTACATCCCGACGTCATATCCGTTTACAGTACTGTGCATTACATGATCAAATACAAAACTATACAAATGTGCAAACCTGTCTCTCGATGGGAAGCAGCGGATACCAATGCATGCAAGTCCTCAGCCGCTTACTAATTATTGTGAGTGCTCTGAAAAGATGGAAAAATAAGGGGGGTGAGCAAACCACACGCTCAGTAAGGCAATTATGCAAGTAAGTAGATAGCTCCACTATCTACATGTTCATAATGTCATGCCCTCAAAATCCATTTCTTTTCATTAAAATCTCAAGCACAAATCATGTATGTCATCAATGACTTAGTTTATAAAAACTATTTGTGCATATATAAATCATGTAATTCATGCATCAATAGCATTTTATGTAACATTCTTAAATCATAATTGGCATGAAGTAAAACAAGATCATGCATTCTTTCATGTCATGTAAGACAAATCACAAATTTAAAATGAAAGTATGGAAAACACCATCATGCTACTGCATTCAAATCATTTCATTAAAACTGCAGTATAAACTAATCCTTCCAGGTCAATCATCTCATAAAACAATTAATTAAAATTCATTATAAAACTTCAGTTATAAAATCATCATTCTTTCAGGGTCACATATCATAAAATCATCTGAAATCTAGCATCACAGTTTAAAATCATAAAATCGGGAGCCTGACCCCCCCTCGGGTCTACCCTGGTTTATCGACCAATAGTTATATCATGTGAGACAAGTAGGTGACTATCAGTAACAACAAGGACTATGGCCATAACCTCGTGATTTCTGGCAATACGGTACCTAGTGTGCTGGGTATCACACCTGAAACGGAAAGTGGGTCGGTCCTACCCACCAGAACAGCATAACATCAGGATTGCGAGGGCAAAACTTGCTGCCTCGTGGCTAATGCCACTCCACTCCAACAATCCCCACGGTACAGCGTACTCCACGTGACATACACGGTACAATGTATTCAGTGAACCCAAGTTCAGTTAGGGGTGCTTGCAATAGGTCTTATCCAGCCATATCATCTCTGTCTTAGTATGCACGTGTGAGCATATCATCTCACTATGACACATAGTCTATAGGAGGCTCCAACACGGCTATATGTATGTCATATAAATCCCTGTGCGAGCGAAGCTCTAGCACGGTTTCATAGAAATCAATGAAATCTGCGTACGAGCAGTGCTCCAGTACGACTTAAAATAATTATAAATTCAAGTAAAATCCACGTACGAGCAATGCTCTAGTACGGATATGCATAAAAACTCAGTGAAAACCTCGTACGAGAAAAACTCCAGTACGACTTTAAAATGAGTTGTAAAACCATATAAAACTTCGTGCAAGTAATGCTCCAGCACGAATAAATGCTCAAGTAAATCAAATCTCATGAGAGTTACACTCCAGCACGGTTTTATGCATAATTAAATCAAATCTCGTGCGAGTTACACTCCAGCACGGCTTTATGCAATTTCATATCAAAACAGGATGCGAGCTAAGCTCCAACACCTCTCATGCATGTCAAATCATTAAAACTAGTGCGAGCAATCCCTCCAGCACCTTTTTATGCATTTCAGTCAAAACAGAGTGCGAGCTAAGTTTCAGCACTTCTCATGCATTCCACAAGAATAAAAATTAGTCCGAGCAACCGCTCTACCACATTTCATGCATATAATGTCACACAAGTCGGTGCGAGCAACCGCTCAGGCACATTTTATGCACACTCACAAATGCAGATATAGTGTGAGCTATGTGCCGGCACTATCTGTTTCCATATAAACTTGATAGTTGACCTATTTTCTAAAGAATTTTTCATTTAAATCTTAATAACACTTACGTAGTGTTATATTGTGAAATTTATGCAATTATTGGTCAATCTATCGATTTGCTTTGATTAAAACCAATAAAATTCCTTAATTCAAAAAATTCCTTAAATCATGCATTTCATTCATGTCATGCTTTCACCATCCTTATGTGAACTTCCCTCAATAGGGGTAAAATAGTTTTTACCTATTTCGAATCCTTAAAATCTTTAAACCATTTTTAGGACCTTTATACATAATTAGGGTATACATACATATTCAGTGTACAAAAAAGTTATTAAAATACGCGTAACTACCTCTAGCTACTCACACAATTCCCTTACCTCATTTTTCTATACAATCTGACTTTTACACTGATGTCTCGTCACGCAGTCTGATTTACTCCGAATCTAATCTCCGGAACTGCGAATAAATATACATCAGGTCAAATACAAAATAATTAATTGTATTTTATAATTTCTGGGCTTAATTTAAATCATTGGGCCCGTTTACCCATATTAGGCCCGATTGTACCATAATGGGCCTTAATTTGCCTTAAGCCCGTTTTTCACTTACTATTCACATTATCGAGGCCTATTGGGCTCATTGGGCCCATCAATATTTATTGAGTCTCGTTCTAAATTCTCAGATATCTCAATGAATTATTTACGACAATTTATCTCAATTTCCATAATATAATTCATTTTATGCGAAAATTAAATCCTTAATTTATGCGGTAAATTTTAACACGCATAACGATGCAATATTATCATAAATAAGGGTTACTTACCCGATATTTCATGATCGTACACAAATCGAGGCTATCTCGAGCTCTCGGTTGACGCCAATTGTCGAGCTACAAAATTTAATATTTTTTCGGGTAAACTTTCAGTCGATTATTAATCAAATTAAATATTTCAAAATTTAAATCGGTCAATTCGATCGCTTACCGACTTTCCCGTAGCTCGATTGCATCACTGAAATTTTTCTCAATTTTTTCTCTTTTTTTCCTTTTCTTTTTGGCTGAACCGGTCTGGTCCGGTTCAACCTGGTTTAGACCGCCGGTTCAGTTCGATTTGGTTGGGCCGATTCAGTCCGATTCGATCGGTTCAAGCATCATTTCGTCGTTCCGGCGTCGTCCGGTTGGTTCTCGGGCCGTTTTAGGTATCGTTCGGCGCGCCATCGCCTGGGCTTCCAAAATCGGGCCTCGGTGTGGCTCGAATCGGCGCCGATGGCCTCCGATCGAAGCCTCTCTCCCCCGGCATCTCCCTCCATTTTCGACGTGCTCCGGCGTTTCCACGGTGCGTCACCGCCATTGTGATGTCGCCCGAGGTTGGGCTGTCTTCGCCGGCCCTCGCCGACCCCTCAAACTCATCAGTGGTCGTCGGATCGGAGGGATTTGGTTCCTTCGATTTTGGCTGCTTTGTTTCTCTTCTCTCTCCCTGATATTCCTTTCCAGATTTCCAATTTCATTTTTTTTGTTATTTTATTTTTTTCATTTATTTATAATATATTTTATTATTATTTTATTCATTAAAATAATAATAAAAATTCCAAAAATATCCTAAAAATTCATATTAAATTTATTTAATCCGTAAATGAATTTATCAGTCCGATTTTACCTTTTTGGTATATTTTTCAATTATTTTTGGGCTCGTTTTCCAAGGTAAAAATTCTAAAAATATTGAATCAATTCATATCTTGATCAATTGGACTCGAAATTTAATTATTTCTTCGTTATTGATCAAGATTTCTCAATTCTATATTTTTAATTAAATTTTCTTGTCACGATAAATACCTAATTTTGGTCTTTTGACCGTTTTACTTTTGCACGTGTTCGGGAATACCATTTCAATCCTTTTGCATTTTTAAATGCACTCGAAAATTTTTATTCATTCCCTTTTGCTTTTACGATAAAAATCAGGTCTTACAATCTCCCCCACTTAAGAAATTTGGCCCTCCAAATTAGAACAAAGTCAAATGATTCCTTAAACAACTCCGGGTACGTCTATCGCATCATACTCTTTAATTCTCCTGTGACTTTTTTCGGAGTGTAATACTACCAACGGACTTGACTAGGGAGATCATCTTAACCCTCAACATTTTCTCTTTCCGTCTAATACCCGAATCGATTTTTCCCAATCATACGTTACACTTTCATTGAACTAAGCTATTGAAGCTCATATCCGATCACATATGCTGGGTCTAGATATTATTTTCGAAGCATCAAAATATGGGACACATTGTGGATGCCTGCTAATTCAGGTGGTAACGCCAACCTACAGGTCTTACCTTCCACTTTTGTCCAATCTCTCAAAAAATTAAATCTAACGAAACTCAATACTAATTCACCCTCGGTGAATTCCACTGGTTTCCTGTCTCTTGTCAGCATAGCTTTTCTGTCTGCTCTGAGGCGTTCTTAATCTCTCACAAATCATTTGAACATCTTCAGAGGTTTGTCTTACCAATTTGGGAACAATTCTCTATCTGTCACCCACTTCTTCTTATCCAAGTCGGGGAACAACTCCCAACGGCCATACAATGCCTTATATAAAATCTTATCCCGATACTCAAGTGACAACTGTCATTATTGACGAATTCGATTAGTAGCAATTGATCATCCCAGGAGCTTATAAAATCAATGGCACACGCTCTCATCATATCCTCCAGAACCTGTACATTCCTCTCTGACTGACCATCTGTCTAAGGACGGAAAGCTGTGCTAACACTCAATCAGGTTCCCACAGCTTCCAAAAACAATATTCCCAGAAGTGAGAAGTGAAGCGAGAATCCCTATCTGATATCATGCTCACTGGAACGCTACATAATGTTTTACAATTTTCCTTACATATAAATCCGCATACGCACTTAAAGTATCTGGGGATTTTCATAGCCAGAAGGTGGGTAGACTTAATCAATCTATCGACTATCACTCAGATAGCCTCGTGATTTATTTAGGTCCTCTGTAACCCATCACGAAATTCATGGTAACTTGTTTCCATTTTCATGTCAATATAGGTAGAGGCTGCAATAATCCTGCAACTTCTTTTGCTCTACCTTAATCTACTGACATACGAGACACTTCTCCACAACTCGACAATGTCTTTTTTTCATATCTGACCACCAATACCCTTTTCAGAGATTTTGGTATATTTATTACTTCTCGGATGCACTGTATACCCCGAAGAGTGAGCTTCTGTCAATAGCACTATCTCATCAACTATGGTCATGGGGAGCACATATACTATATCTGAACCTCTGTAAGTCATCATTATTTACTGTGAACTCTGTCACTATACCCTTCTGAATCTGACCCATACTATCGACACCATATCGATCATCACGCTAAGCCTGGCAAATCTGGTCACACAAATTTGGTTCTAACCTCAGGCTAATTATAAAAAAATCACCGTCATCATCAGAAGGGATCACATCACTACTGAGGCTCACAACTGCTTTAGCAGCTCACGCTCCCTGACCATCATATGTGATACCATCCCAAGGCTCTTTCTGTTCAAGGCATTAGCCATTACATTAGCCTTTCCTGGGTGGTACAATGTTCACAATCATAATCCTTAGAAGCTCTAACCCTCTTGGTTATCTCATATTTTACTCTTTTTGTGAAAACAGATACTCGAGGCTTTTACGATCAGTGCATATTTGAAATTTCTTACCATTTAAGTGGTGGCACCATACTTTTAGTGTAAACGCTACGGCTGCCAACTCTAAATCTTGGGTCGGATAGTTTCCCTCATGGTCATTGAACTATTTGGATCCAAAAGTCTTCCTATTTTACAGCAATACACATCCCAATCCTTATTTTGAGGTATCTATACACACTGAAACCTCATGAGCTGTTGGTTATGGTGAGAATAATTACGGTGGTTAGTTCATTACTTTAATATACCAAAACTCACTGAAGCTACTTTCATACTTATCATCCTATTGACATACAATCTTTTTCGAATAAGATGTGTCAACTGAGCAGCTCATTTCGATAAACTCTCAACAACTCGTCTGTAAGACAGTTTCCAATTGCTACTCATGTTCTTCCCTGGACTTCGAATACATCAAAATATCATCGCTAAAGATGACAACCAATCGGTCCAGGTAAGGTTTAAATACCTCATCGTAGTTGAGTTCCACTAAGTATTTCAATCACCCATATCCTTGACCTATGTACGCATAAATGTATAATGTCATTTCGAAATCGCTTCCGTTCAAGAAACTAACCCACATCATTTCCTTTTTCTTATATTAACGGCTTTTATAAAATTTTAATTTTTAAACCTTCATGATTAATCGAATTCTATATCTCTTTATCGTACTAGTAAAGGTACCCAAATTTTAAATGTATATATTACGACTATCGATTTCAATTTATAGGTTATGTGTGCGCTTCTAGACGCTATCAAGTCTTCAGGCGGGAAAATATTTTGAAATACCTTTATTAACCCTCAGACTTGACAACATAGATTGGTTGTGGATATATCCACCTCTTTGGTCGCAATCCATATTCACTACATATCGCTTAATCCAAATTACTTTACATATCAAAGATATCCTTACTTTGCATACGCCTCTTATTCCAATATATCTCGTATTCAGGATCTATCACTTATAACAAACTCTTTCATTACTTGTCAAACTTATAGTATACTTTTCCGGGGTGAAAACATCACTATCTTAGGATAGCAACCTAAACAATATAGTCTACAGCCGAATCAATCTATTCTTAGATATCACTTCAAAATTATTCATATTCATTTTCCCCTGTTTCAACTTACAATCCCTATACCTATACCCATATTCAGTTAGTGCTAATCAGTTAACTATCATCATCTTGCCTAAGGGTACAGACTTCACATCTTTCACTCGCTTATAAGCAACTAAAGGCGGTATGAATATATACGTGGTACCAGGATCAATTAAAATAATTACTTCATTATTTACAACCAGTGTGGTATCTTCCTCCACATCTGATGAAACATCAGTAGTGTCCTGGTCCAAGGCATACACTCGGCTTCGTCTAACATCTTATTTTCGTGGTATCTACCACACATTCTACACTGTTTACACTGCTACGGAACAGGTCGGGGTCCTCCAATCACAATTCCCCTCAAAAGTACTGTATTTGGATACACTAGGGCCTTACCAATCATCTTACCCCGTGACTCATCAGCTCTAAGCTTTTACCAAACTACATTTTTCCCGTTCTGACATCTTTGTCATCCACTATTCTCTTTCTATCTCTATTTCGACCCTTACTACCTTTCTCTATCTTAGAGACGTGTAACTCATGATCTTATACACACAACTATAGTTTGCGCACTGCCTCGGCATAGGTAGTGATATCTAACGGGGCCAATCGGACTCTAATTGACAATCTGAGCCCTTCCATGAACTTTCAGACATATCGACTTTCACTGTTCATAGTGTCGGAGTCATATCTGCCCAGGAATATAAACTGAGTTTCATACTCGTTAATCAATCAGTTCCTCTGGGTCAGAGTAAAGAATTTCATCAGTAATTTCCTTTAAGTGTCCAAGATATTCTGTCACCTGAATACATCTAAAATTATTTTCCATGTCCATTATAGATGTCAAACTCTTAAGGTGGGTCGAGCGGACTACCAATGCTCCGACTCGCCCTCAAATCTCATACATACTCTGAGCAATTAGCTCTATAATATTCTCTACACTCCGCTCCAACCTAGCGAAACGTGTCTCAATGCTGTCCGATCTCTCTGTCAGACTCTGTGGGGCATGCTCAACATCAGCCTCCACGTCAAACTCATCTTGAGTCTCATGTGGTGACTCAGGCCTACTTCAACAGTCTCGAGCTCATGTACTCTTGCCCTTCTAACATAGCGACTATCAGTTAATGAGTCTATTCTTGCATTTAAAACCAAATTCTTAGCTGCACTTCATCTCGATATACATAATTGTATCTAAACAATGCACAGTATATGGGGATGTAAACTTACTTAAGCACTAACACCGACTCATATCAGGCCAACTTAGCTTTGATACCATTAAATTTGTCACGACCTAAATTTTCTAAAAATCAGAGTAAATTTTTTTCTCTTCATTTATTAATTAATTCATAACTTTCTCTCATCGTGACCATCCTACAAACAGTTGGGTTATGATTCGGTGTTAGTCACCTCACACCTATTTACCATTCCATTTTCATTACCACATTCACATATCAGAGTTCACTGTCTTTTGACTTTAATTAAATACATACATAATGGTATTTATAACCCTACATCCCCGACGTCATATCCGTTTACAGTACTGTGCATTACATGTTCAGATACAAAACTATACAAATGTGTATACCTGTCTCTCGATGGGAAGCAGCGGATACCAATGCATGCAAGTCCTCAGCCGCTTACTAATTACTGTGAGTGCTCTGAAAAGATGAGAAAATAAGGGGGGTGAGCAAACCACACACTCAGTAAGGCAATTATGCAAGTAAGTAGATAGCTCCACTATCTACATGCTCATAATGTCATGCCCTTAAAATCCATTTCTTTTCATTAAAATCTCAAGCACAAATCATGTATGTCATCAATGACTTAGTTTATAAAAACTATTTGTGCATATATAAATAATGTAATTCATGCATCAATAGCATTTTATGTGACATCCTTAAATCATAATTGGCATGAAGTAAAACAAGATCATGCATTCTTTCATGTCATGTAAGACAAATCATGAATTTCAAATGAAAGCATGGAAAACACCATCATGCTACTTGTAACGACCCTTGACCCTTGAAAATCAGAGGATTTTTTTTTTGAAACTTCGGCTTACAACTTAATCTTTTATTTACTTAAACTGTATTCTTGTTCAATGTCAATCCTTAAAAATATTTCATTTAATTTATCCTTATACAGATTTCATCCCGACACATTATTTTCAATAGATGTCTGTGCATACAAATAGTCTGGTATAGAGATAAGAATGTATACCTCACGCATATACAAAAGGTAGTTTGGGGAAGCTCATATCCGTCAGCTTACGTCGTCTACGCAGCATTTATTAACAGTAATTCACTGCAAAAATCTGAGAGGTAGAGGGGTGAGCTTTTGGGGAAAAGCCCAATAAGATAATACTTTTAAAACAGTTTTGATATATATAAAAGCATTTGAAGTTGTTCATAGAACGAAACTTAATGCAATACATAAATTTCCATTTCATGCATAATCGTCATAAAGCATGCGTGTCTTTAAAACAAATAACATGCTTAACCATTTTTTCAACTTTTCATAAACCTTTCATGAACATTTCATAAATCATTTCGTAAACATTTCATGAATATTTCATGGTCATTTCGTAAACATCTCATGAATATTTCATAATCATTTCGTAAACATCTCATGCATATTTCATAATCATTTCATAAACATTTCATGCATATTTCATAATCATTTCATAAACGTTTCACGAATATTTCATAATCGTTTCATAAACATTTCATGAAGCGTATCGGTCATAACCAATTTTCGTATATATCATGAAAACACATATTCATCATAGTCGATTTTCATAATCAAATCGAGAAGACTAGGCTATAACTAAGTCATGTGATACGTGTCATTCTCCGTGGAGAGTCATCATACATATGGCCATGGTAAGGGGGGCTGTAGACTGGATCAGGTTCGTACAGCAATAATAATTATAAACATGGGTAGTATCTTCTTATTTCTTATCATATACTTAGCACATAGCTAGGGCACGGACACCTGTGGCACTCACCGTGCGGAGAACATTCATGAGTGCTGCGCGGGCACGAGATACTACCAATACATCATCATAAACCACCAGTAGCACGACATCTTCCACACATGTTGAGTCAAGTACTAAAGGGGCCAACGTACCGGTACCCAAGTGGTGTAGTCGGAACACCACAAGAAGTAACCATGTATGAAGCCTATAGTCTCAAAACAGAGTTTCCAAAATCTTTCTTGGGTTTTATAACTCATAAACTCATATCGAGTAATAAAATCGAATTCCTTGAAATCTGAAAACTCTTTCATAAAACCGAAAAACTGTGTGGCACTTTGTTCCCGTAGGACTCAAGAGGTGGCCCCCACAATCCCCTTTTGAAAACAAATTTCTTTTCTTACATACTTTTGAAATTGTCAAAAGTTTCTTTAACGATATGGATATAAAAACATAAATAAATGTAAAACATCTATATGCTTCATACCTTAAGAAATTCATTTTACAACATGGAAAGTACTCGGGGAATATTTCGACAAATTAAAATATGCTTCGTAAATAGTTTCACAAGTATGAAAGCATTGATAAATCATTTCAAATCATATGCTCTTTCATAAAATCATTTATCGGTGAAACAAAAATACATTATCAGAACTAAGTTAAATAGTACCTCTTACCTCGATTTATCGAAAATCCCGAATTCGAGTGGTGACGCCTCCTAGTACCTCCTTTAAATCCTTCTACGATTCTCCTACATCAAAGTTTGTATTCTTAATATCCTATTTATCGAATTAACTACGATGCGTCAAAATTGTAACCTTGCTTACCTAAGAGAAATACACTCGAAATTATAAAATACGTACAATTATATCTAAAACTTGTATAAATTCATTACCTCGATATCTGTCTGTAATCCTTAATTACTTCGACTTAACGAGTCGATGGGTCCGGTCCTCTCGGTAAATTTTCTGAAGCCCTTCCCCGAATTTTCAAAATTTAGTACACTTATTTTTCTTCCTCGATTTTTCCTCTATTTTCAATAATATATATATATATTTAATAAATATATATTTATTTTACTTTCTTCCTCTCCTTTTTTTTTGGTTACTATTCATCCTTTTCTTTTCTCCTTTTTTTTTTCCAATATATATATAATTATTATTATTATAATTATATATATACTACTTCTTTTTTTTTTTTTTTTCTTTTCTTTGTTTTTGAATTTCCTTTCTTCTTCCCGCCACAATTCCCGAATGCACTGTTCATAAATTTCCTCCACCATTCTCGCCACTGCCGATCCTTCCTCCACCTTTCCTTCCGTCCTTATCTTCATCACCACAGAGCTTGCTTCGGCCACCAGCATGATCATCGTCACCTTCCTCGGGATGGCTCTGTTTATCCCTGTTCTCGGTTTCTCCTTGCTTCAACCCAGTCTCCCACGCACACCTCTGTTTTCGCTCACTGCTTCAGGCTCTCGGGTAGCTAGTTTCTCATCCTCACTCTGTTTCACGTTGGGTTCTGCACTGCGAAGTTTCTTGCCTCCATTGGTTTCCTCCTGGCCTCAGCTCGTCTCACGTGCCCCCGTTTCCAGCAAGTGAGACAGAGATGCACTGTCTCTGTCTTCATGTTCCTCCATCACCCTTCTCGCTCCAGTTAAACTCCTCTGCCCAGTCGCTGCCATCACCTTGCTCATGCTCGTTTCCTACACTTCCTCTGCTCATTCTAGCTTTAAGATAGAAATATATACATTCATGTATATTCTGTCCGACGCAGTGCAGTGGTCCATCACCACCTGCATCAGCTTCTGACTTACTGCTCTCAACCTTGTTTCGGTTTCCAACTTCACCAGCTAGTACGTGCTCGAGTCCAGCAACAGCTTCAGACTTTCTTCCCCTCACGTTTTGCTTCATTTTTTTTGGTTACTGCAGCATCAGATTTTGTTTTCCTGTTTCTAGTAGCAAAACGCACGGCTCCCAGTTCTTTTCCTTCGGTCACTGCTTCTGCTCAGTTTACTTGCCGGCCCTGCTCCCATATGCTCCGGTTTCCTTCAAACAGTCGGCCTTTCTCGTTTAGTCTCATTTCCAGTAGTTATATATATTAATCTACAGTCAATTCCTGCCCTTCTTAAATTTATTTTCTGACTTCTCCTTACCCGAAGCTGTTAGGCCTTGTCAATCTTCCTTAATCTATTTTATTTCTCTATCAACCACCCCCCATCACCATCCTTTCTTCTGCAGTTCTACTGCAGCAACTGCTTTTGGGTTTGGCGTGCAGCTCCTTTGCTGCAGTTCCACGTGCTTATGTGAAAGGTATATTATATTTATATATTTTCCTTTGATTTCACTCTGTTATAACATTCTCACACGTTTCCTTTCCCATTTTCTTATGCTGCAGTAAAACAAAACTGCAGCAGACATAATTTGCCTCAGGTTTGCAGAGGACTTATGTCCTCTGATAAGTCCTCTGTTTCACGTTTGTCTCCAACTCCTTTTTTCCCTTTCCCTCAATAAATCATGCCTGCCATGTTCATTTTTTTTGTCCTATAATTGTTTAAAATTATTTCCTAGGTAGTCGATATCAACAATCATCTTTGCTTCTTCACGTTTCCTTTCTCGGTTTGGGTTTCATTGGAAACCAAACCTTATGCTACAGCTTCATCTCCCTTGCTCAAGCCGAGAGTATTCATCCCCGCTTCTATCTTCAAGCTGCCCCCGCTGATCAAAACCATCACCTTCACCATCCTTTCACCGTGTTTCATGCTACCAAACCTTGTGTTTTAAATTTTCCCCCCTCCCTATTGCTGCTGCAAACAGCAGCAAGCAAAGTGCTCGGGTTGGCTTCAACAAAGTCATTTTCCTTAAGTTAATTAATTAGCTTAATAATCTATGATACTATATAATTTGAACATGTTTGAAATGTGATCTTACATTATATTTCACTTGGAAATGTGCATAGTTCGTATTCACGAATATTTCATAATTGAATATTCATTCACTTGAATTTTATTAAGATCCCTCAAACCATATTTAAATCATATAATTCATCCAAATAAGTACTTTTAAATCTATATCTATTCACTTGAATTTTATTAAGATCCCTCAAACCATATTTAAATCATATAATTCATCCAAATAAGTACTTTTAAATCTATATCGTTTAATTGTTATTTATTAATATAACCAAGTACATGAAAATTATTGGTGTTTACACTACAACATTCAAATCATTCATTAAAACTGCAATATAAACTAACCCTTCTGAGTCAATCATCTCATAAAACAATTAATTAAAATTCATTATAAAACTTTGGTTATAAAACCACCCTTCTTTCAGGGTCACATATCATAAAATCATCTGAAATCTAGCATCACAGTTTAAAATCATAAAATCGGGGGCCTGACCCCTCCCTCGGGTCTACCCTAGTCTATTCACCAATAGTTATATCATGTGAGACAAGTAGGTGACTATCAGTAACAACAAGGACTATGGACATAACCTCGTAATCCCTGGCAACACGGTACCTAGTGTGCGGGGTATCACACCTGAAACGGGAGGTGGGTCGGTTCTACCCGCCAGAACAGCATAACATCAGGATTGCGAGGGCTAGGCTTGCTGCCTCGTGGCTATTGCCACTCCACTCCAACAATCTCCACGGTACAGCGTACTTCGCGTGACATACACAGTACAACGTGCTCCGTGAACCCAAGCTCAGTCAAGGGTGCCTGCAATAGGTCTTATCCACCCATATCATCTCTGTCTCAGTATGCACGTGTGAGCATATCATCTCACTGTGACACACAGTCTACAGGAGGCTCCAACACGACTATATGTGTGTCATATAAATCCTTGTGCGAGCAAAACTCTAGCACGGCTCCATGCATATTCATGATATCAGAAAATCTCGTGCGAGCGAAGCTCTAGCACGGTTTCATAGAAATCAATGAAATCTGCGTACGAGCAGCACTCCAGTACGACATAAAATAATTATAAATTCAAGTAAAATCCACGTACGAGCAATACTCTAATACGGATATGTATAAAAACTCAGTGAAAACCTCGTACGAGAAAAACTCCAGTACAGCTTTAAAATGAGCTGTAAAACCATATAAAACTTCGTGCGAGTAACGCTCCAGCACGAATAAATACTCAAGTAAATCAAATCTCGTGCGAGTTACACTCCAGCACGGCTTTATGCATAATTAAATCAAATCTCGTGCGAGTTACACTCCAGTACGGCTTTATGCAATTTCATATCAAAACAGGATGTGAGCTAAGCTCCAGCACCTCTCATGCATGTCAAATCATTAAAACTAGTGCGAGCAATCGCTCCAGCACCTTTTTATGCATTTCAGTCAAAACAGAGTGCGAGCTAAGCTCCAGCACTTCTCATGCATTCCACAAGAATAAAAATCAATACGAACAACCGCTCTAGCACATTTCATGCATATGATGTCACACAAGTCGGAACGAGCAACCGCTCAAGCACATTTTATGCACACTCACAAACACAGATATAGTGCGAGTTATGTGCCGGCACTATCTGTTTCCATATAAACTTGATAGTTGGCCTATTTTCCGAAGAATTTTTCATTTAAATCTTAATAAAACTTACGTAGTGTTATATTGTGAAATTTATGCAATTACTGGCCAATCTATCGATTTGCTTTGATTAAAACCAATAAAATTCCTTAATTCGGAAAATTCTTTAAATCATGCATTTCATGCATGTCATGCTTTCACCATCCTTAGGTGAATTTCCCTCAATAGGGGTAAAATAGTCTTTACCTATTTCGAGTTCTTAAAATCTTTAAACCATTTTTAGACCTTTATATATAATCAGAGTATACATACATATTCAGTGTACAGAAAAGCTATTAAAATATGCGTAGCTACCTCTAGCTACTCACACAATTCCCTTACCTCATTTTTCTGTACAGTCTGACCTTTACACTGATGTCTCGTCACGCAGTCCGATTTGCTCCGAATCCAATATCCGGAACTGCGGATAAATATACATCAGGTCAAATACAATATATTTAATTGTATTTCATAATTTCTGGGCTTAATTTAAATCATTGGGCCCGTTTACCCATATTAGGCCCGATTGTACCATAATGAGCCTTAATCGGCCTTAAGCCCGTTTTTTACTTACTATTCACATTATCGAGGCCTATTGGGCTCATTGGGCCCATCAATATTTATTGAGTCTCGTTCTAAATTCTCGGATATCTCAATGAATTATTTACGACAATTTATATCAATTTCCATAATATAATTCATTTTATGCAGAAATTAAATTCGTAATTTATGCGGTAAATTCTAACACGTATAACGATGCAATATTGTCGTAAATAAGGGTTACTTACCCGATATTTCATGATCGTACACAAATCGAGGCTATCTCGAGCTCTCGGTTGACGCCAATTGTCGAGCTACAAAATTTAATATTTTTTCGGGTAAACTTCCAGTCGATTATTAATCAAATTAAATATTTCAAAATTTAAATCGGTCAATTCGACCGCTTACCAATTTTCCCGTAGCTCGATTGCATCACTGGAATTTTTTTCATTTTTTTCTCTTTTTTTCTTTTCTTTTTAGCTGAACCGGTCTGGTCCGGTTTAACCCGATTCAGACCGTCGGTTCAGTTCGATTCGGTTCGGCCGGTTCAGTCCAGTTCGACTGGTTCAGGCATCATTTCATCGTTTCGGCACCGTCCGGCCAGTTCTCGGGCCGTTTTCTATGCCGTTCGGCGCGCCATCGCTTGGGCTTCCAAAATCAGGCCTCGGTGTGGCTCGAATCGACACCGATGGCCGACGATCGAAGCCTCTCTCCCGCGGCATCTCCCTCCGTTTTCGGCGTGCTCCGGCGTTTCCACGGCGCGTCACCGCCGCTATGATGTCGCCCGAGGTCGGGCTGTCTTCGTCAGCCCTCGTCGACCCCTCAGACCCGCCGGTGGTCGTCGGATCGGATGGATTTGGTTCCCTCGATTTCGGCTGCTTTGTTTCTCTTCTCTCTCCCCAATATTCCTTTCCAGATTTCCAATTTTGTTTTTTTTTGTTATTTTTTTCATTTATTTATAATATATTTTTATTATTATTTTATTCATTAAAATAATAATAAAAATCTCAAAAATATCCAAAAAATTCTTATTAAATTTATTTAATCCGTAAATAAATTTATCAGTCTGATTTTACCTTTTCGGTATATTTTTCAATTATTTTTGAGCTCATTTTTCGAGGGAAAAATTCTAAAAATATTAAAAAATTCATATCTTGATCAATTGGACTCGAAATTTAATTATTTCTTCGTTATTGATCAAGATTTCTCAATCCTATTTTTTTTAATTAAATTTCTTTGTCACGATAAATATCGAATTTCGGTATTTTGACCATTTTACCTTTACACGTGTTCGAGAATATCATTTCAATCCTTTTGCATTTTTAAATGCACTCGAAGATTTTTATTCATTCCCTTTTGCTCTTACGATAAAAATCGAGTCTTATAATCCATGACTTAATCTTTGATAAATGATAAACTAATTTTATGCAATGCATTTGATAATCTGATTATGCCAATAATTTAACGGAAATAAAGTTGATTGACATTATTTTTATTGAAATTTTTGCTCTAAGATCTCTTATGTGACAAGTTTGATTAATTTATGAGCATATGTTATTACTATTTGGAGTCTTATAGTGTCCAAAGAGATAAAAATGAGAAATGAAGAACTTATTTTTCATTCATTTGCATGTCTCCATACTCATTTTGCATTCATTTGCATGTCTCCTCACTCATGTAAGCTTGTGTTAAAGTCATAGCCTTCATAAATATTATATCGTTCATTGAGAAAAGCAAAATTAGGACATTGCTAAAGCTTCCCAAGAGTTCATTTAGGGAAACTGTAAAGCTTCTCGAAAATGAACTTCCGAGAAACTATAAAGTCTCAATAGTGTTAATTTTTTATTAGCATTTTTTTTCATAAAATTTAAAAAAAAGTTATGAGTAGCAAAAAATGGTTGTGCATAGAATTTTTTTAACTCCACATGACTCGGACCCTTTGAGAAAACTTATATTTGATCTTGATGATAAGTCGAGAAAGTCATTTCTCTTGTTGAAATATTTGATTTCTTGATCATCTTGATGTGAATTGTTTTTGTTAATTCTCCAAAAATTGTTTCTTGAGATTTAATTTATATGACCATAGGTGGAATCATAGAGTTTTAAGGGCTTTAAATGTCTAAGAACATCGGGAGTGAGGGAACCAATTCAAAGTTAATTGGAGAATTAAACTAAAATTCTTTGTCCGAAAGTGAACAACTTTATGTTTTGTTGAAATTTGGACATCCTAATGAGATTAGGACACTAAAAATGCAGTTTCTATGTTGTGTCTAAATTTAATTAAAATTTCTAAAGAGTTTAGGACTCTTGATTAAGACATTAGACAAATTCTAGTTAGACAAAAACACCATTAATCCTAGTTGAACTATGATTTCTCAATCATAAAATTTGACATAAAATTTAATTATTTGATAAATCTAAATGGTTTATAATATTATAAATCAAAATAATTGTCCTAATTGAATTAAAACTCTAAATGGTTTAGATGATCAATTACAAGTTATTAAGACATCCAGTATAACAAGTTTTAATTATGGTCTCCTAAACTAGTCACGATTTCAGCCAAGCATGATTTTAATGATTTCATTCATAGTCTCACACCTCATTGTTTGAATTAATGATTAATATATGATATTAGCATTAAGTTCAAAAGGGACATGTAAGATCAAGAATCAGAACCAAGGATATTTATTGTTTAATTTTCATAGATTGGAATGATGAAAGCATGAAAGATGGTTATGGACTTTAGGATTCATCATGCATGAATGAATGATTAAATTTAATGTTTTGTGGTATTTCTATTTTTGAAATATGGTTAAATTTAATGCTTTATAGTATTCTCATTTTACTCCTCTTAAATGTAATTCAAAGTTTCTCTATAATATGTAATAATTACATAGGTTAGATCTCAGATATAAATTAAATTGTATATTCAAGAATTGATGACTCAAGGCACCATGGAGGCAAGAAGATGAATCGTCAACAAAGCTTGGTAATCTTAGAGATTGCGTTCATTTAGCTTAATCATCTTACTCATTATGGCTCAAAGGAAGCTCATATTAGAAAAGTCCATAATCATCCTTATTAGTTGGCATGTAATAGATTTATTTTTTATATATACATGACATATGTATATGATAAATGCTATGCATATCAAATGAAATCATTAAGACTATAAATGTTAATAAAAACAAATCTCTCGTTAAATATTGAGTCACATGCTGAGTATAATAAAGTTGGCTTCCACAATCATAACAAGATAATGAGAGTTTCTTTAATTGGAGGCTTGTTGAGCAACCTTAATGCCAAACTTTCACATAAACATGTTTGAGTTATGAATGTTATCTTACTCAAATAAAGTCATATTGTTTGGATGTGCTACCATATGATTGTATGACATTAGGGGTAAAGATTAGGCTAAATGCATATGATGTATTGAGACAAAGAGTTGTCACCTAATCGATCTAGGAGTTGCATGGGGATGCAATTAAAGCTATGTTACCTACCCAATTAGTAATACTACAATTTTTTGAGTTACCTTAAGGTCTTTATATAATGAAAAGAATCCTAACTAATTAAAAGATTTAAGAGTTAAACTTTCGAAATAGTAGTTGAGGGTTATTATTTTGACAAAATAATGAGAACAATCATTTCAAACTTTAAACATGGTTTTAAGTGATTGATGTATGAACATCAATATACTATATATTGTTTAAATGGATGGATATATGGATGGATATAGACTATTTAGATGATTCTCAATCTGTCTATTCGTAATATACTTAATATTAATACACTTATGGACAAAATTTCATTGATTGGTTCCATAATGTGAAATTTGTCCTTAAGCAAGAGAAGAAAGACTGTGTTTGATTAACTTATTATTGTTGAGCTCAACCATATTGCTAAGGTAAGGGAGGCTTATAGGTGTATATGAATAACCTAACATAAGCAACATAGTGATGTTAGCTAGCTTAGTTCCCAACATTTAAAAATGATACATTAAGTAATGACTGCTCTTGACATCATCTTGAACCTTATAGAATTGTTTAATAAGGGAAAATGAATTTAAAGGTTCGACATCTTTGATTTAACAAATTGTCCCACACAATGGATGGTCAAAGTTAGCCTTGTGAGGCCTTGTGTGCTCAAAATGATTGGCTTCATCACGAGGCTTAGTTGAATTGGATAAGATATGGATCACGAATTAAGTATAAGTTTAATTCTTACTTCTTCACTCAAAAGATATTCAAAATTTGTGTTTAGTGTCAAAACGAATCGATTGTATACCATTATTTTCAATCTGTTGAATATGCTCAAGTAAATCAAAAGGACCAAAGGCATTAACAAGACCTCTATCCATCTAGTTTTTTTATTCTACTAAGAAAAGAGAGAAGCAAAAGAGGAAGGGTTCCTTTGAGGGAAAGAAAGATGAGAGTTTTAGTGTTAAAGGTTTTAGGACTAAGGATAAAGATGAAAAAGTTTGTCATCATTGTGAAAAGCCTAATCGTTAGATATACAATTGCAAAAAGTACATCAAGTCCTCAAAACCTGCTTCCCCCATTTACTCTTGGTCGAGCGTATAAACCTTAACCCCAAGACAAAAATCCCTTTGTTAATCGCTTTGCTTAAGTTGTCTTGAGATCAGGAAAAAGAAGTCATCAATAGGCACCTTCTCACAGTGCTCCACTAAAGTGGTAGCCAAACCAATGGTTGAATCTTCTTCTTCTTCAAAGTAAAGGTAGTTGAAGATTTCTAGGTCTTTGAAAGGAGGTCACTTCAAGGGCACATGACCCAAGGGCAAAATCAAGTGTACAAGTGCAGTTCTTCTTTTAAGAGATTCAACTTTCAATGGTTAGAAGGTCGGATATAAGCGGAGGTACCTAATTATAAGGATTAATGAAGTACAATTATGATGGAAAGACAATCAATTGATAGAGATCAAGATTGCAAGTTTAAACTTTATGTTTTATGAAAAGATTAAAGTTTTGATTTAATTACTAAACATTAGATGTTTGAGTTTTGATATGATTAGCCAAAATGATGTTTTATAGTGATTGATCACATGGTCACACATATGTTTATGTTTTTAACATAGTTTAGTATGCTAGCATGGGATGCTTAGCTAAGTAAGACACTTTATGTAAATCAAAATCTTGCATAGACTGGTTCCATATATTAGTTTTATGAACTCTTGATGAAATTTACAGTGATAACTATTTAGAATAACAGATAATTACAAACAATCACCTTTGTCGTGAATTGGTATAGAGATACTTAAGGTATTATTGATTGAGAATCAATAGTAATCTTGAGACTTCGATGATTGATGATTGGTATAATGACATTATGAAAGAATAAGTAGTTATTCATAATTATGCAGACTAGTTGCAAAGTACTTTTGTTTAGATGCAAGATCTAAAGCGAAGACTACTTTAAAACTAAAGTAATTGATGATTGTCTAAATAAATTCATATAAGATGAATAGTGTATTGTGATGCAAAAGGAAAGTGTCAACCATCAAATGAAATTTGAATCTAACATTAACTTTATAAGCATGGGATGTAAATTTCACCAAAACTCTCAAAGAAAGTTTTTTAAATTGTTAGAAATTAGTGGGAGCACTATGACTTTTAAACGTTAAAAGGTCAAATGAATAAAATGCATATAGATGCATAGTAATGCATAGGATGCATAGAGATGCATAGGATGCATGGTGATGCATAGAATGCATAAATGCTATGATACATAGGGATGCATTATTCGTACAAAGTAAGTATACTAATCAAAGCAATGTTAGATTTATGTTAAGATATCGAAATTGATAAAAGGATTCAAAGAGTTGAATATTATCAAAGGGGAAAATCTTAACGAAACAAAAAGATTAATGGGAGCAATTGTGAGGCTCTAAATTCAGTCTAAATGCTCCAAATATATAAAATAGATTGAATGCTAAAGGAGATTAACAAATAAACATGTATAGTAGAACCCCTATAAATTAATACTCTCTAAATTAATAAGAAATCATGGTTCCAACTCAGGCCATTGGAAAAACTTAATAAACCTCTCTATCATAATAATTAATAATTTTATTTTAAAACTAAGTATAAAATTTCAATCACAATTATCACATAAATTAATAATTTCATAAAATTACAAGAGATATTATATAATATTTAAGAATTAGAAAAAATAGAATACTTCAATATGTTAATTTGCAAAAGGTACCTTTGAGATTTTTGACCTCATACTTCATCTTTAGAATTATCCTCGAAAAATTATTGTGATCACCTTCTTATTGCAGCCAAAATATTTTAACTAAATTTAACATTTCAAGAGATTTTTAAGGAGTTTACCTAAATTTAGCATTTTAAGAGATTTTAAAGAGTTTACCGATCAAAGTGAGAATTGTAAAAAGATTAAATACAACAGAATAGTTAGATGATGTAAAAATTAAATAGGACTATTTTCAATTTAAAATAATAAATTTACAAGATTAAATTCTCTAAATTAATAACCCCTTTAAATTAATACTCAATGAAATCCTAAGAGTATTAATTTAGAGGATTTTACTGTATATGATGTTGTAATTAATGTTAAAAGGGTTCAACAAAGAGTAAATGAGAGGCATTACAAATTGGCAAAGGTGGATAAAAATCATCAAGATAATGGAAGCAATCATTTGAAAAGAGTTTCAAATCAGAGAGGATTGTATACCTATATCCAAGAATTCTTTATACTATTAAGAGTAACAATTGATCCAAAGAAAGAATTTGGTCTCATTGTGATTTAAGTCTATATTATAATCAATGATAATAATAATTATCATAAAAGCATACTCTCTATTGAGGGTAGTAAAGTCTTAGTAGAAATACAGTTACTAAGAGAAAAAGTTTGGTATTGGATACGTTAGTGATTGACACTAGTGCAAATGAGAGATTATTAGTGTATACCCTAAAAGCCAACTCACTTTGCATGAGGTCTGGTACCATATCAACAGATAACACTTATGGTAAGTGACATTATGGTTTCTCTTTACTATTTGGATAGACAATAATAAAGATTATTTGTCACTTAATGAGGTGAAGACCATGGAACTAGATAGGTCTAGCAAAGAAATTATAAAAAGTTATAATTATGATATCTTTATGCATCAAAGTCTTGTTCCTAAAAATCAATGTATTGCCAAGAAAGGGCATTAACAAATACACATGTTAAGCCTCTTACTTGTAAAGTAAGCAATTAATCTCATCAATTGAAATATGTGAAATATTTGAGTATAACATGTAGGTGCTTTTAGAGAAATTGTTCATTAAACATGACTCGACATAAGAATTCTATTGGGTAATTTACTTAAGTGTTTATAAAAACGATCTCATGCGATAGTCGTGTATGTAATCCTTTGACTTGAAACACTAGGTTATCTTATATGTGGATGTTATATTTTGATTTCATCCAAATAGATTTGGAATGCAAATGCCAATAAAAGATGTTATTACGTATGACATAAAGCATATGAATTTAGAGTGAGTGGTCAAAATAGAATCCATCATTCCAAATGAATTTAGAAGACATATTTTACTTATTCTTGACTTGAGAATGACTTATGCAAGTGCATAGCTATAGCATAATGAATCTTAATGATGGTGATTTCATAAGAATTCATTAAAGTCAATCTTAAAATTGCAATGACTAATATGATTAATTAATAGGAAGACACTGCGACATGTTTATTAATTTTTTGACTTATAATCAATAAAATGATATTAATTATATTGAAAGATTTATTACTGAAAAGTTTGAATTAAGAATCACTTTTAACTCTTGAACAATTAGATGGCCATAAAGACTTGCTAACTTCCCATTCATGATTTATGAGTATAAAATATTATAATTATAGTTTTTAATTATAGATTTAATTTAGATTGTTATCCTATCTACTGTAAGTAAAATTGAAAAATTTCACAAATTAAATTAGAATAATGACACATACCCAATTTGAAATATTAAAAAAATAAATAATAAATAAATTAAAATATGTATCATCATTGTAACCTTATGTATAAAGTTTTTCAACTCCATTAATAGTGGATAGGATAATAATCATTTAATTTAGAAACCAATTTTATTTGGAACCTAATTGGTTGCACACATAATATAATTTGTCAATGGTAAAATTAAGATTTAATTAAGTAACAGTACTTAATTAAATTTGGCTTAAGAGTTTTATGAATTTAATTTGTTAATTCCATGGATTTAATTAAACATGCAAGATTTGCATGGGCTTAACTATAAAGCAAGAGAATTAGTGTTCTATATTAGAGATGATATAAGAGAGAGAGAAAAGACAATAAGAACAATAACCTATTCCACTTGGAGAACTTGACAACCCTAAGGAGAACAAGTTCTCCCCTTGGCCGAAACCTGTAAGCTCCCGTCTCCATCTCTTCTTGTTTTCAAAGTCACCGCTAAATCCACCATCTTCCTTCTTATGCTGCCACCCCTAGAGCTTTAAGAAGTATTCTTGAACTCAAGAAGATGCAAAAAAAGGGTGCCAAAGATTTGATTAGAGAAATAAGACTCACTAACACAGGTTCTTACCTTAGAAAATGTTTTGACAAATTGTTGTGTGGATACCATTGGAAATCATCACACATAGGTAGTTTGTAATTTAAAAACAGGGAAATCAAGTATCATTCATAAAGAGCAACCTTGGACTGCTATATCTAAAGATTAGGTATGGTTATTGAACCTATTTTTTGTGATTTTTGACTGTTTATTTTATGATATTGAAATCTAGATCACTGAATTTCATTGGAATCGATTTTTTGCTATCTCCTACTTAACATAAAACCCTTGAGTGCAAGAGTAAGGACTTTTAATTACAAAAATGGTAATAGCAGATAAGGTGACAAATCAGTAGGTCTGAACTAATGAAGCTCACCAAAAAGCAAGGAACTAAAATTAAAAAGATAAGAATGAGTAGGGAAGGAAAGAACAAAATAAGAAAAAAAAAAAATGAAGGCACTTATCAGCTATCACAGGCATTTTTTTGTGTGTGAACTCCTAAATGGACGGACATGATGTTAGCTTGACTGCTCGAAACTTGTAGCAGTTGGCGGAAGGTTTGATTTTGGGGGAAGACTCATCTGCTGCTTCGTGGACCTGTGCCTGTCGTCGCCCGGTTGCATAGGTAACTTCTCTGGACGGAAATGAGTTTCATCCAACTCCATTTCAGGTTTCCTCTTTACCTTTTTTTTTGGCAGTGAGCCATCTGCCAACTTTATTTCATCCATGGCGTTGCTTGAAACGCCCTTTAACTTCTCCTGTTTTAGTCTGTCCAGACTGGAACCATTTGTTGAGGGACTGGGAATCCGGGCAGTAGCTGCTGTGCTTGAAATTGACTTATTAGTTGAAGGTAGAACATGACTACCAATATCAGTGGCCGTTGTCCTCTCTCGAGTATGCTGTGACTGAGCACTAGCATCCACTCGAACATTCTCCTCCAATCTTGGTGCCAACATCTTTTTCCTCCTGATTTTCTCTTGATCCTTTTGAATATGACAAAATGAACACAAATAAGCAACAGCAATCAATCTGAGAGAAATCAAAGAAAAGAAGACACATCTTTGTCTACAGACAAATGGCAACTCTGCCATCTCATCTCACAAACTGCTCAGAATGGGAACCATCAATACAATAGGAGACCCATTAAAGAATATGTCACCAAAAATAGAGAACACGGGCAAGTATAACACCCAGTATCCACCCAACACTGGTTCCTCTGAAACCCTAAGAATAATCAGAAACATGGGCTAGGTTGCTTTACATGTTAGGATAAGAAAGGTTTTTAGTTGACAAGCCCAAGGAAGCTTCAAATCTGTAAGTATATAAAAATTGTCATGATGGATAACATCCAGTCTGCATAAGTCTCAGCAAATGATTTGAAAATATAGACATAATAATAAATAAAGTCTATCCAATACAAGGGCAAAAAAGTGATTCTACATACCTTACGTCTATTGTACCTGGCTCTCCTTCTTTCCTTTGCCCTACAAATTGCATGTTTAATCTCATGGTTGTCCATCATTCCATTTGGCCACAACTGTGCAAGCTGTTCACAGATGGACTTCAAATATAAGAAATTATGTAACAGAAGAAAATATAACCATAATTGAGCGCTAAGAATAAGAATCAATAGCTTCATCACCAATAAATTAACGCAAAAGGAACAAGACCAAAACAAAGAACAAGAGATCTGTTTAAGGTAGCAGCAGGAAATGAGCTCAAGAAGAACATCACAAGATTGATTCAAATTAGTTGAAAACGAACAATAATGAGTTGATGACAATATAGGACGAATTTATGGAATTCTGTTGAGCAAAGCAATTTAAGACATGTTTTCAGTTATAAAAAGCGAAGATGCAGTTAAAGGGGAATAGGATACAAAAAATAGAAGAAATAGGGAAAGAAGAGAGAAGGTGGATAGAAGAGAAAGAGATGAATCAGTCTGTCATGTACTCTTCTCATCCAAATGGCAAGAGAGTGATACTATCAAAAACTATCACAAAACAATAACTGCAAAGACGTATTTGGTCACTTTCATGAACACCAAGACTAGCAATATGAAGAATTTCATTACGACCACAGTAACTGTGGGATGGAGAAGGAAATGATAAGCGCTCAACCTCTATGTAAAGCTTTCTGATTTGTGGACCTGCATCCTCATCCAAACCCTACAACCATTTAAAAAAAAAATAAGAAGAAGATTTCCCCATCAGAGATGAAATTTTGTGAAAGGTCACACTAGGACATATTATTACATCAACATAGAGGTCATAAAGATCACAAATCTTGTTCTCCAATGCTGCGTCCATGCTAAATTTCCTTCTAAAAACTCTTTCTTCAGAACCAGTTCCTTGAAAATCATCAGAAGCTCCGGCATGTGGCTCCAATATCTGACAACCAAAATTTTCTAACTTAAGTTGATAATATAGAGTACTAACTATGAACAATAAGAAAGATGATCTTATATACCAGGATGGAGAAAAGAAAAGAGAAAACAAAGAGAAAAATAGTCATGGAATCTACAATGAAGAGGTATTTAAATTAAACAATCCACGTGAAAATAAGGAGGGAGACAAAATGAAGTAAAATAGCAGGCAAGAAGGTGAAAAAAGGCATCTTTTAACGGAAGTGCCCTATGTGTAATGGTGTAGGAAAGAAAATTTTTTGCCTTGACCATAAGTAAAGCAGAATAAAGGATATATTCATTAGAGTTAAAAAAAAAAAGCGGATAAAAGACTATCGAATCAGGAGAAACTAAGAGAGGAAATTGAAAATGAAATAAAAATAGAATAGAAAGAGGGGAAGAGAGAGAGATCAAGAATAAAACAAACCTTCATCTCAAAAGAAGGAATTCTTGTCCTTATCATCTCAATAACTTCCTTTTTTATCTGCTGAAATCTAGCATCTTTTTCTTGCTTTGCTGAGATGCCCATATTAATCATGACTTTGAGGTTCCTCTGCATCCAAAATATTGCCTCAGTATTGGTAGATACATAATTTACGAAGATGATACAAATTTGTAGAACAAGTTTGTTGGAAAGGAACATTGAGAGCAAACAAGAGGATTTAGCATATCATAAAATAAATGAGTAATGCACAAAAGTTTACATAATTCTTCCCTGTTCCATTAATTTTTTTTTTTTTTTTACCAGTACTGCATTTCAAAGAATAAAAATGACAAACCACAGGAATATCTTCTATAAGAAAGAAAACTTGGTCACATATTTGACAGCCACCAAACAGCCCTCGAGTGGTATGGTTCTAAAATAGGCTCCCAAATGAACTTGGGTTATAATTCCAAGCAAAAAATGCTTCAAGATCTCACAAATTTGATTGCATGATTCAGAACCCAAATATATGAACTAATTTACAATACAAAGCCACCATAATTGCAGTTACAATGGTCACAAGTAGTCCAATGTATGGAGTACCAACTTTTCTTCATTGAATCAAAGAAATTACATCATATGAATTAAAAGCAAAAGCCATGTCAATTAAATGAGAGAGAGAGGAGATTTAACAGAAATGAACTTGGGCGTTATCAGTATGTTGGCATGCAATCCTAACATGACAATATTCCAAGCCCTTTTCAAACTTGATCTAGTAAGGGCAAAAAGTTGGAATTGTAATTGAAAATTGGTGGGTGTCATATTCATAAACAAGATACCTTAAGTGTTCTTAGCTGTATTAAATGACCAAGGATGCTCATAAGGCGATTTAGTAACTCCTTAGAAACTTTCCCCTGGCTAGCCTGCTACAAATAGAAAAATGAAAATAAAAATCTTTGTCTGAAGGCATCACACAATTGATACAACTGAAAATCAGAAAAATGAGCTATTTTACAGGACATAAAGTGTTAATAACAGTCTCATACCGCTAATCTAGCAACTTTAGCAAGCTTGAGCTTTATTTCTCTAGGCAATCTCCTCTTAATCCCCTGGGATGAAGTATCACCCTCTTGATTTTCCATAGCAGGCGGTCTTGCTGTGATATTTTAGACAGGGAGGAAAAAGAACATTACTTTAAAAGGAACAATCATGGTTACATTGCCCAAGACACATATAGACACTTACATTCTGCAACCATCTTCTCTAGCTCCCTAATGGCCTTTTCAAGCATGGAACTTTTGGGCCTAAGAGTAGAACCATCCTTTTTCAGCATGTGTGAAGATTTCTGCATGATATATTACACAAAAATCAATATCGATAAGATAGCAGTAATATCTAATGCATATATAGTTGCTCACATCTCACTGACGAGCAATAATTTGGAACACAGGGGGAACCTCTACCATAATACCTTGCACTACATGCACATGCACACACACTAAAAAAGAGAGGTCTATAGGGCCTTGACTTTTCAGGGTGTTTTCAGTAATCTACATACTTTTCAGATGAAATTTGAGAATCCATAACAAATCAACTCAGAACTGTTTCAATTGTATCTATCTCTATCTCCATCTCTGTGCAAAGCACTATTCTTTCATTAGAAGTAGATATCATGAAAATCTATGTTCTAGCTTTAATTACTGCAATACACATCAACCATTGAACTCCTAGTTTTTTCAGATATTGTAGGTTGCCATTAACAGAACACTGTCTTCATGTCAAAACACAAACTAGGTTACGCAGCTACTGATTATGACTAACAAGTTATTAAAGAGCCAATGGAAAATTGAGAAATGGAACAAATTATCAAAAACAAAGCAGAAGATTAAATAAAATAACTTACTGCTATAGCATGTTTGCCATCAGAAACATTAATGTCTGGCAGCTCATGGATTCCATCCTTTTCCCTCGGTCGAACTGATTGTTCAAGCTCATGAACATTGCTGATTGGTTTTCCATGTTGGGATTTGGACTGTGCGTAAGCATTTTTATCATGGTATTTCTGATGCAAAATGTCAGAGGATCCACTTGCATCTTTCAATTTGTTACTGACAACAATTTTTGACTGCAGATATCCCATCTTAGATTTTTCAATATCCTTCAGATCCACTGAAGGTACAGAAGAATCACTGTTTGAAACTTTCAAATATGAAGAATCCAATGCTAGTCCGGTCTCAGAAGATTTCTTCTTAGAAGAAACACCAGAAACTGATAATTGATTCTGAGCTTTCACATCCCCATATTGTTGTTCATTTAATGCAATCAAATTCTGAGAAGAACTAGAATTATTCTTCCCAAGAGATGGCTCAGCCCTCCCTGCAGTCATCTTTGCTGCTTTTACATGTTTATTTGCCACAAGATCATTGCCGCTCTCACCAGGAGGTTTTGCAGCATCTTTTCTTCGCCTTTTCTTGGGCTGCGGGTTAGGTATCATAGGAGGTTCATTTCTTGAAAATGAAGAAAAAGAAATAAAAGAAATTAGTGAAACGAAATTGGAAGAAATCCACTAATAATGAGCTTACAACAAGAAAATGCATATACTTTTGATCAGGTAAATTAAAGATAAATCAAGTACACTAGCTTTACCCACACTGCAATGAGAAAAGAAAGAAAAAATATGATATAAGGTTACTTTAGACAAGATGAGCATGACGTCCTCAACAAACAACCACTACAGCAATGTTCCTGATATCACGAATTAAAGTTGCAAATCTAAACATGATCATTACTAAAGCTTTGTCACCAACCAATGGAGAAGAAGCAGAATGAAAACAGTCCAACGAAACTCACATTCTTTCCAGCTTTCCCCTATTAACAAAGAATCCATCATGTTTTATGGCTGAATTATCAACTTCAAAATACTCATCCTGCATAACAAGCAAAGAGGCAACATTATAAAGCAATAAAAATACATTACACAGCTCCTTGTTACAAGAAGAATAGCACCAACTACTGTTGCATAAAACCAGCATACAGGCTAAAAATAGAAGTATAGATTTACTACTAACCAGATCGGCATCATCAATAAAAGAGTCTTCCGTATCGTACTGATCATCATCCGGAGTTTCATCCAATTCTTCCTCATCACTGCTATCTTTACCCTGAGAAAGAATTTCACTTCACGTCAACATAAACAATTCAAAATGCATCTCACAATGCTCACAAACATAATAAAACATAAAAATACCATGTAAAGTCGTTCAATCTTCTCAATAACAGCACTGAAACGATTTGTAGGTGGTTCATCTTTCGCTTCTTTTTCAGCAGCTTGCCCCTGGATAATGTCAAGCATGATTAAGGCCGGCCAAAAAGAAAAATGCAATTACCACATTTCTTTCACTTTCTCTCATTTTCTTGGCAGCAAAAAAAAAAAAAAAAAATACTAACACATTCAAATATACCAAAAAATTCCAAAGAGCAATTTCTTAAATAAAACACCACAAAACTACTAAGTCATACTTCATGTAAGCATGCATGTAAAATGCATTAAAAATAAATAACTAAATTTAAAAGCAAAAAAAAAAAAAAGGCAACTACTTTAAAATGAGGATTGAAGAAGCGACTCTTACAAGGGCAATGCATGTAAAAAAAATTAAAAATAAATAACTAAGTTTAAAAGTACAAAATGCAATTACGTAAAAATAGGAATTGAAGAAGCGGCTCTTACAGGGGCGATGCGAGACTGGAGATTAGGGTGGGCAATAGGAGGTGGCTCAGTTACCGGCGCCGCCACCGCAGACAAATTGGCGCCGGAAGCGGTGGAAGATCCATTGGCCCGGTTGGCGTCTTTGACAAGCTTCCTCCAAGAAACATAAGTGGTCTCTCCCGGTCGGAGCCCAACCGTGAAAACCTGCCGGTCACCAGCCTTCATCATCTTCGGCGGAACCACTCTCGACGGCTCACCACCACCACCACCACCACCACTGGCTTCTCCACCAGCACCAGTCTTATCTTCCATCAAAGATTCCGGGACGGGTCACCCAATTGTTATTCCTAGGGTTAATTAAAACGGAAGAATATTCAAGAATCAGTAAAAGAAGGGTCGAATTTGAGACCTAGATTGCGGAATTAGATTGGGAAATAGAATGCGATGAGCGTTGCGCGGGATAAAGGAAAACGTTTTCCTGTTAGGAATTAGGAAGGGCATTAATCTGTTTTCTTTTTTGGGTTTAATTATCCGTCTGTCCGTGGACTGTAATGCCGTTTTCCTGGGTTAATTTTCTTGCGGTTTTGTTTCCCCAACCAAATTTGAGGGAGGAAACGGGGGAATTTGGGCGGTCTCGGCTTACATGCAAACAGATCATGTCCATCCAGATCGGTTCAGGCCTGTGGTTTTACCTTTTTGGACCTGGGTTTTAACAGTCGAGTCAGTGGGTGGGTTAAATAAATATAAGGAGTGGGTTCGATTAATACCTAATAAAATTATTTTCACAATTTATTTACCACAAAAATCATAATATTAATTAATGTTTAAAAATTAAAATTATTTCTCACAATTTACAAAAACCCAATTTTTTTCCAATTTTCTCTCTCTTATCACAACCAACCTTACCCCACTTTTTTTCGCTGATGAAAATTTCTTTTTTCTTAGCCAAAATTTTTTTCCGTTCAGCTGCCCAGTAACTTACATGCTGCCAAGTAGCACTTTTCGGTGAACTGCCTAGTGGTTTACATGCTTCCAGACAATAGTTTGTTATTAGGCAATAATTTCATTGTTAGAAATCATGCGTAAATCATATATGACAAATGTGTTCATGTTTATAATTGAAATATCAAGAATAATATAATATAAAATTGATCATATAGTATTTGAATAATATATTGTGCAATTTAAGCATTTATTGTTTCGGATAAAAATATTTGCTCGATTTATTGATCAAACACAAAATCATAAAGCAAAAGTTATATATATTTCACGGTCTAAATCTTTCAAAACTTAAAGAGTAAATTTCGAGTAAGTTGTTACTTTTTTTTTTCATTCTTTTTTCTGCCTTCATTTTTTTTTTTTTTTTACTTTTCTTCAGTTTTTGCTTTTGTTGTTGTTAGAAAAGTTGCATTTAAATTAAGTTTAAATTCTTTAAAACTTAAACTGCCTTGGCAATTTCTAGTAGCTAGATTGAGACCTCATTATGAACATCCCACATCCAAGTCCAACATCTCCTGCTTTCACATAATGGTGTGCAACTTTCATAATCAATTTCAAGAATGCATATCTTTTTTCTCTGCAAAGTTCATACAAGAAAATAAGCCGTACGACCAATATACTTTATCATCTCAAGAGTTTGTTGCTATACAACTATTACATATATAGAGCAATCCAAAAATATAAGTAGAGTTAATATGCAGCACCCTAAATCCTTTCAGTCACATTTCAAGTTTCTCATGATCTCTCTATTATCAAACTGTATAATATATTTTTGTATTCACAATTATGTCAACTATTTAAACATAATTGGTCGACCAGTAAACTCTCTTATTGAGCATACCCTTTAGCCACCAGACGAGTCTTCTATCTTTGAATTGTCCCATCTGACTTACGCTTAATTTTGAGAACCCATTTATTCTCAATTGTTTTGCATCCTTTACGAAGATCAACCAGTTTTCAAACATTGTTTGATCTCATAGACTCTATTTTCTTAAATGTGACACCAGAATGATCTTTCCTTATTTAACTTAAGCCTTCGCCTTTAGAAATAGGAGTATATATTGGCTCGCAATCTTGCATGTGGAATTATTTAAGAATTTTCTTAAAATATTACTATTCTGAAAGAGCTAACAATTTCTCAGAACGATCCCTTTCAATTTTAACACAAAATATGTAAGTTGCTTCACTCATGTCCTCCATTTCAAAATTTGAGGACAACTAATTTTTTATTTTAATGATATACTCATCGTTATTTTCAGCCAATAGTATGTCATCTACATAAAGTGACAAGAGTACAAACTTGTCTTTGGACCTTTTGACATACACCCAATGATCTTCATCAATCATGATAAAATCATATAAAATTATCGTTTGATGAAATCTAATATACCACTACTTGGAAAATTGTTTAAAACCATAAATTGATCTTAATAGTCTACACACTTTGTGTTCTTGACCTTTTTCAATGAAACCTATAGGTTCTTCCATATATATTTCCTTTTCTAGTTCTTCATTCAGAAAGACAGTTTTTACATTCATTTGATGTAATTCTAAATCTAAACTTGCAACTATACCTAAAATCAAACGTATCGAGGTAAATCTTATAACAGGAAAGAATGTTTCTTCATAATCAATCCTCTCTTATTGAGCATACCCCTTAGCCACCAGACGGATCTTATATTTTTCTAATTGTCTCATCTGACTTACGCTTAATTTTGAGAACTCATTTATTCCCAATTGTTTTGCGTCCTTTACGAAGATCAACCAGTTTTCAAACATTGTTTGATCTCATAGACTCCATTTCTTCTTCCATTGCTTTCATCCACTTTTCTTTTGTATTACAAGAAAGAGCCTCTTAAATATTCTTCGGCTCTTCTTCATCTTGTGGGGTAATCGTGAAAGTTTCTCCTTTTATGTCAAATTGACATCAAGGAACTTTTCCACGACTACTATGCCTGACTTATGATTCTTGTGAAATAAATTCATCATTTTTTGTCATGTTCTCACTTGGATGAGATACCGTTAGTGCATTATTAGGTATATGCATTAAATGATTTGCAATAATCAAATCATTTTGATATTAAATCTCATAAAAAGATTTTCTTGATTTATCTAACCCTTATTTCAAAAATCGTTTTCTAAAAAAAGGTATCCTGAGATTCAAATTCAGTTACACTCCTATTTGTTTGTTCACCAATGAACACATATCCCTTTGAATCTTACAAATATACTCTTTTTTCCACTAGGACCTAACTTGCAGTGTTGATGAGTAGGCTCATGAACGTAGGTAGCACAACCTCAATGTCTTAGATTGCTGAGATCAGGTTTTCTTTTAGTCCATAATTCATAAGGAGTGGATGCAAATGATTTTGAGGGTACTCGATTGAGTATGTAAGCAGCAGTTAATAATGCATCACCACAAAAAGTGATTGGGAAATTTGCTTGGGCCATCATAGACCTAACCATTTCCATAAGGCTTTTATTTCTTCTCTCTGCAACACCATTTTGTTGTGAAGTTCTTGGACTGATCAACTACCTATCGATTCCTTTTTCATCATATAAAAGTCTGAATTTTTCAGACAAGTACTCACGTCTACGGTTTGTTCTTAACACCTTAACGTTTTTATCTAATTAATTCTTTACAAAATTCACATATTTTCAAAAGCATTCTAAAGCTTTAAATGAGAAATTAATTAGGCAAAGTTGAAACGTGTATACTCATAATTGAATGTGATGAAATATACACATCCACTACATGACCTTACATTCATTGGGCCACAAATATCAGAATGAATCAACTACAATGGAATTTCAGCTCTAATTCTTTTACCAAATGGTTTTCTTGCCATTTTTTCAACTAAATAGTTTTCACATGTCGATATATTAACTTTCTATAGGGCCTAATAATCCCTCTTTAGCTAATCTATCCATTCTTTATTGCCCAACATGGCCTAGTCTAGCATGCCAAACATTCACATCAACATTAGAAGATTTAACAAAGGAAAAACTATTACTACACATATCATTACTTAAAGTGTAGTTAACATCAATTACAATAAAACCATTCAATAAATATCTAGAACCATAATAATTTGTTTCCAAAAACAAATTCATAACAGTGCTATGAAAGTTCAAAATAAATCCCAAATAAATAAGAACAATAATAAAAAATAAATTTCGTCGAATGTCAGAAGCAAATAGAACAACATGTAGGATGATGGTTTTTTCATCACACATATATAACCTGTAGGTTCCAATACCCTTTACTTCAACCTATGTGTTGTTTCATACATAAATTCATTTTGATCATCGTGGAATTTGATGAAAATCTATGAACACATTCATGTCTTATGCTACATGATTTATGGCCCTTAAGTCTACAATCAACAAAAGATGAGATTTAGTCAATAATACAGTACTAGAAACACATTTAGTACTTTTCAAAATATATGAATCATTCATAAATGCTTTAAGGGTTTTTATCTTTTTCGACTCGTTACATTCACAAGCGAAATGACTCTTCTTACCATAGTTAAAGCACATGACCTTTGCCTTATTCTTCTTAGGATTAGTCATATGACCTTTTTCTTTGCCAAGAAAACCACTTTTTACCTTTTTAGCAATTTTACCTTTATACCAACCAAATGGCTTTTGCTTGAAACTCGAAGCTTATTTAAAACTTGTACCAATCATATACACGTCAACATTAGGCTTAGTTGCCTCAACGCGATCTTCCTGCATATGACATAAGCATCATCAATAGTTTTGATGCTTTCATTATGGGTAAGGTGGACTTTCGTATGCTCCTAACTATGAGGCAATGACTGAATGACAGCTTGAACCTATTGTTCATCTATTAGAGTATGACCAGCTTCCTTCAGCTCTTAATCATATTTAACATTTCTCTTATATGTTGTCTCATGTTGTAATTAGGACTTTTTTGTCTATGTCAAATTTGATTATAAGCTGTTTAAGTTTAACAACTAAAATGCCACCAAACTTTACCTTCAAGGCTGTCTACATCTCTTTACCATTATCATGCTTCTTGAACTCACTCATGATGTCATTCTCTATACTACTTAGCCACGTAATGCATACTATGGAGTTTTTTCTTTTTTTCAAGCTTCATATGCTTCTCGGTCCCTCATATGATGCAATATTTCCTTACTCAGGCTCTTCTAGGGCATCATTCATAACTTCAAGAACCTTTTATTCTTCTAATATATACTGAATTTTATACTCCAAATTTCGTGATTATCCCCATTTAGTTTCTCACATTTGTTTAACTCAGCAACAATGGCTTTAAAAGCAAAAGTCATTCCAGAAGATATTCTATATAGAGACATATGTGCACTTAATTAATTCTCAGCATTGCACATATCCATTTTGCCGCAATTTCAAAATTAAATCGATGATAATTATTCACATAATCAAAATTTCACTAAGTTTAACAATCATCCTTCAATTCAATATGTTTAATTATCACCAATTAATTTTATTGTGCAAAATCTATTATTCTAAGGTAATTTAATTTTTTTAAATACCTTTGAACTCCTACTGCAAACAAATCAAATATATATATATATATATATATATATACAAAAACAATAACATATATTGATTAAAAGATTTTACATAAACTAGTCTTTCAGATAACAATATTTGTTCAAACATATTCAAACAAAACACAATAAAATAAAATAATATAAAATTATTTCTTAGGAATAGAGTCCATAAGTTCATTTGATAATTCGAAATCTAAATCTACTAACCATAGAGTTTCGAGAATTTTGAGTTTCCCTTTGTAAAGGCGAGTATTAATTGAGAGGGTTATAGTCCTTCTTGCCCCTATCTTCATATATTCTTTCCAAAAGTTTGTCACTAAAATTGCATAATTAAGTTTTGGGTTTCCTCAAATATCGACAGCCAATCCAAACTAATTTTTGAATTTTTCTATTGACAGTAATGATATGTTTCTTCATATCGTTATTCGGATCCGTCCGATACAAACCTAATTCAACCAATAGTTTTATCGCTCTAGTAAGTTGCGATTCTATTCTATTGCGCCATCTCGGGGCATTCGCATGCTTATGACAAAAATCATAATGTCTAGTTCCTTAACTTTCTAATAAATTATTTTTTTCTAATTTTAAACATCATATATACATCTACAACAATTTCTAATAAATCACACACATTTGTGTAACCTCGAATGGAATTCATATTAATTACGTTTTTCAATTCTTCTACACAAAATAACGATAATTAAATATCATTTTCTTACATGTATTTATCATACCATAAATCAAGCAACCTGGCTTGGATACCGATGTTAGAAATCATACGTCAATCATATATGACATACATGATCATGTTCACAATCAAAATATCAAGAACAATACATTATACGATTGATCATACAATATTCAAATAGCAAATTGCGTAATTTAAACACTTATTATTTCAGATAAAATTATTTGCTTGATTTATTGGTCATGCACAAAATCTCGAAGCGAAAGTCGTACACGTTTGATAGCTTAAATCCTTCAATACTTGCAAAGTGAATTTCAAGAGAATCTTTACTTTTCTTTTTTAATCTCTTTACTGCCTTCGTTTTTCTTGGTTTTCACTTCTGTTTTTGTTGTTGTCAGAAAAGTTGCATTCAAATTAAGTTTTAATTCTTTAAAACAAAAACTGCCTCAACAGTTTCTAGTGGTTGGATTGAGACACTCATTATGGACATCTCACATCCACGTCCAATATACATAATGCAATTAAGTTCAAATATGGTAAAAACATTAACTATCATTAGGACATCTTCTGTGGCAGTTGACGTGGATAGTTTTATAAATTGTTGTAAGGCATGTCACGTGCACAATACAAACTGAAATTAGCGTCATTTAACAAATTTTGACTTAATTGTATGATTTTAAAAAATTAAGGATTTATTTTCAAAAAATAAAAATTTATAAACTAATCTGTATGCAATAAAACGTTGAAAACTTAAATTTATTTTTCTGTAAAATGTGTAAACTATATTTTTAGCATTGAGAAGAGTGTTTGATGCTTTATACTCATGAAGCCAAAGTAACGTCAATTATATTGTCCAATTGTGTTACTTGGTAATTGCAAAATATTACTTTTGATTTTCTACTATTGATCTAGGGTAGAATTTTTGGGTATTATATTTTTTGAAATGGGTATTAATAAATATAATAACATTGTAAGACGAAATTATTATAAGGTTCTTATTATTGTTATTTTTTTATTATATTGTTAATATTATTAAATTCAAGATCGAGCTCAAGCTCAAGTTCAAGTTCAAGCTCTCAAATAATTGAGTTCAAGTATGAAAATCGAGTTTAATAAATAAACTTAATAAATGGAGCTAAGCTCGATTCTTAATCTCGAGTCAAGCTTGAATTTAAAATTTAAGACTTGATCAAGCAATGAGTTTAAACTTGAGCTCGAGTACCTCACATTCTAATACCATTCAGTGGATCAGTTACCTTCACGGAAAATACGTCACTACTTTGATACCATTGAAAAAAAAAAAACAAAAAAAAATTTTCAGCAGATATGTTTTCATAGGGCGTGCCCACGCCCTATTGAAAAACCTCTTCTGCCTTTACAAAAAAATTTTTTCCAGCAGATGTGTTTTCATAGGGCATGCCCACGCCCTATTAAAGAACCTCTTCTGCTTTTAATATATATATATATATATATATGTTTTTATTTTCTCACCTTCCACCTTCGCCTCATTCTTTTGCCAAATTGCATATCACTTCTCGGCACCACAACATTCGCGCCTGTCTTCACAGATCCAAGGTTCCCAACTGTAGCAGTTCAATTTTCGACAACAACAGTTCCACCAACAAGCTCCACCGACAGCCTCACTCACGGGTTGAACTCTTGCCATCACCGAACCGAGGGTCACCTCACCCAGCTTCAAGGTCCCCAAAACCGTGAGACACGACCTCTTTCAGCTTCCAATCGATAGCAGCTCACGATCTCGCACCCTTCTTCACGGAAGTAGCTCCAACTGCACAACAATCAGCACCGGGGGACGCATCTGCTTCCAAAGCTCAACCAATTGGCACTTCACTGGGCTTCAAACTACAGACCCATTCCCAGCAACTGCCAGCACCGAGTCACGCCGGTTTAACCTATTGGCATCTCCTCGAGCTCTAAACTGCAGCAACAGTTGCGATCTAGCATATCACTTTTCTATTACAGTAGTGATTCACGCAGAGCCAACAAGTTGCGGCACCAACAACAGTGATTCGCACAGCCACCAATCTTTCAAATTCAAAAAAAAAAAAAAAACCAGCAGAAGAAGAAAAAAATAATACAAAAAGTTTGTGGTGGTTGTTTCTCATAACTAACGATTTTCAGCTATACCATTCCTATTATTAACATTATTTGATTTGGTGTAGTTATTTTTGCTTGTTTGTACTTAACAATAGCAAGGTGTGAAGAATTTCTCTATGACTAGTAGTGGAATTCAAGGAGTTTCTTCCTCTCGTAAACGTGTTCGGATTGGCAAAGGCAAAACTATACTCCTGCCTTCGGAGTCGAATTTAAACGGGAATCTCACATTCACCAAGAAGAAACATCAAAATAGGTATAAGGACTATCAATCCATAATACCCTGTAAGTATATCGACTACCCTACTATGGAGGTTTTACATATTACAAATACTGTGTTGCAACTGATTGAAAATATAGGGTGTGAGACATACTTTTCAATACAATACCCTGGCGATATTGAGCTTGTTAGAGAGTTTTATACTACTTTTGAGTTTACCCTACCTAGCTTAGAATTTAGACTTGACAGTCCAAAAGTAGTACAGTTTCGGTTGATGGGAAAAGACTTCAAATTATCCATTACTGAATTCAATAATATTGCACTAGGATTTATCACTATAGAATATTTTAAAACTAAGGAATTTCTCAACAGTGCATGTGATTTTAGTGAGGAATTTGAACCGTCTAGCCTTTATAAATAACTCTCTAACTGTCCCCATAGCTATGACCCTACCTTGAAATATATACATAGGTTTTTAGCTTTCACTTTTCTGGTAGGAAGGACTCTGCTGCCGTATTGTCTAAGGTTGAATTTTTCTCTTTGTAGTGCATGATTAACAAGGTCAAGGTTAATCTTGGATGTTGGTTGGCTTCTCAGATTGATACGGTCGTCACTCATAAATGATCATTGATTTTAGGCTCGCTGATTACTCATTTGGCAATCCATGAGCAATTACTTGATATTGAACATAACAGTCTTCATATTGCTTGTCCTATGTTGCCATTAGACTAAAATGTTTTGACCAAAATGGGCCTAATCGAAGAAAAAGAAGGAGTTTTATGTTTTTGTTCTCCAGGACCTATCAAAGCTTTCAGACGACCCCAACATTATGCCATTGATGTAGGAGAACATTTTGCGCAACCTGAGCCAACAGCCACTGCTGGCATTCCACTTGATGAGAGACTTGAAGGACTTGAGCTCCGATTAGAAATAATGAAATTGAACCAAATAGCTTTCTACCGACATATGAGGTTCAATCCACCATTTCCCCCTCCTCAATAATCAAAGCAATGCTTCACGATGCTCAATATTTTTCAAGGAAGTTCCCTATTTCTCTTAATTGTTTTAAAGTTTATGAGCATTTATTTTCATACATTGGGGACAATATATAGTCTAAGTGTGGGGGAGGGTCTTTAATTATGGTTTTGCCATTTGTTTCGTTTTTCTTTCATTCTTGTTAATTTTTGTTGAAAATTTTTGCAAATCTAAAAAAAAAAAAATTGTTTCAAAAGGTACATTAGTTATTGTTTGTGATCTCTTTGAGTTCTAGATTTTTTCGATGTTTATCCCATGAAAAAAAAAATTACTTGTATGCAAAATGATTTTATATTCTCATTAAAACACTGTGATTATTTACTTTTGATTCATTGATGGAAAAGTGATAAGATCTAGCACACATAACCCTTTTTGGTGAGATTTGAGCATATGAGCATTCATTACATCATGCTCTGTTTCCTTGTTTGTGTGATTGTCATTCATAGTTGACTATTCTAGAACTTACTCTGCCATACATGTCTCAATCAACCCCTTTGATGAGTAGGATGCAATAAATCAAATAAGGGCATTTAAGTTAAACATTTTTCTTGTCATTATACCATTTCTTTTCAAGCCTACCATTATTATTATTAACCCCTAGAGAAACCACTTTGAGCCTGACCTTTTCTTTAGATTAAACCACATTACAAGTTATAATAAACCCTTTTTTTGTTGATTTTTCCCTCTTTTTGAACCTCAAATTGAAGAATCATATAGACTTATGCACATGAAACTTCAAAATATTTTTGGAAAGATTACAACATGTTAAAAATTTAGTGTTCCAAGCTATTACTTTCATTGAGTTCTTCTCTTTCAAAAAAAAGGAAAAATGAAGGAAAGAAAGAAGAATAAAGAAAAAAATGATGAATAAAAGAAGAGAAAGAGAAATCTAATTTTTATTGATTGACAGTTAGTTCTGAAGATTATGACAAAATTGAAATCATGTCAAGACATCTTCATTGATCGTACTTATTGTATATTTGGATGAATGTGATGTGATTGAAACAGTCTTTTGAAATCATTGAGTTGAGTTTTGTGTGAAAAATTTTGTATGATTTCTTCAATTTCTCTAACCTAAAAATCCATTTGTCTTACCTTACCTAAGCCTCGTTACAACTCTTTTAGATCCTCGATTTTTGCATCCTAATTCATTCATTGGTGGAAGAGATGTGATAAATTTGCAAGTCGATGGTAAGAAATCTTCTATGCAATAACTTGAGAGTTCATTGATATATATACCCTAAACACTTAAAGTATGATGAGTGAAATTCAATTGTGAGGGTATTGGATCTTATGTACTTTATGAACTTTATAGAATCATTAAGGTACTTTTCATGTGTGTTATGAGAATTCACTTTAAGAACTTTTGTTTAAAAAAATGTTATGGATGAGCATAGGAAGAGGATGAAGGAATGATGAGAAGAGATTATGAATTTAGACTATTGTATGCTTAAGGACAATTAATATTTAGGTGTGAGAGAATTTGATAGGTTGCATATTGACCATATTAATTGTCATTTTTTCTCATGATTCAGATTCTTTTATATGTTTAATTTTTTATTTGAATTATATTTTGTATTTTGTACTATTGGATGAAGGAATAGGAGCAAATGGACTAAAGTTGCAAATTTTGATCAAGTCACAAAACCAGAAGATGTCTTGGTGTAAGGCATGGGCACGTCTAAGGTAGTGACGAGAACTGCAACTCAAATATGTGAATTCAAGTTAAGTTTCATCACCTGTAGCTGAATTTGACTTAACCAGCCTAAAGATGGTAAGTGGAAGATTTTAATTATTAAGGGAGATATGACATAACTTTCTTAGGCATAAAGTAATTAATGGTCAAGAAATGAAAGAAATTGATTTGTAATCAAACTCAATCAGAAGTTTCCTTTTGAACAAGATTTTGGGGTAGGATATTAAAATATATATAGACTAAGAAAGGGAAGGCTGGAGGCATCATAGACACACATTATACAATTCTACTGTTAGCACTGAATTTTATATATATTTAGAACCCTTTTTACTTAGTTATTTGATTTGTTCTTTGCAATATTAGGTATGTTTTATGTGTTTTGTGCATTTGTGCAAGAAAAATAACAATTTGGAGAAGTTAAAGCTTTTGGAGCTGGTTCTGATGATTCCGTGAAAAATTGAAGTTACAGGATGCTGATCGTGACTTATGCTGCAGCAATAGAAGAAACTGGACAGTGCAGAGCAGATCTGAAGAGTTGCCGCAGCATAGCAGTCTGATTAGGGCAATACTGTTTTTCCGCGTGGCCTTCCGCGTTTTAGTGCTTGGAAACCTTATAAATAATCTTTTTATTAGAATTTCGAGAGAGGCTGTGGCAGAAGATTTCAAGATTGATTTAGCTCCATAGAAACTCTATCTTTTACATCTTTTTCCACCAATTTTTATTCTTGGGATGATAATTTGGAATTATTTGATATTTATTATGATTTCTAGGAACTAAACTCCTTTTTCCTAGAATCGATGTAGCCAACTTTGGGTAGATTGCAACTACTTTGTGATATTATTTGGATGATTTCAATTATGTTTATTTAATCTACTTGCTCTTAATGCTCTAGTTGATTGGCCACCAATTGGATGAATTAGTATAGGAATCTGGCACTCGGGAGAGGGGATTATTTATATACACAATGGTAGATTAACATATGACATTGTTGAATCGTGAGGTTGACAAATCGTATGAGTCATAGAGAAACAAAATTACTATCACTTAATGAACTCTATTATTGTAAGACCCGAATTTAATTAAAATACAAAAATTAAATAAGAAAAGATGGAGGAAGTATGAAGGAAGTCGGGTTAAATTAATCCCGAACACGTGTAAGGGCAAAACGGTCAAAGGACCGAAAGCCGGAGTAAATTCGATAAGGAAATTTAATTAAAAATAAGGATTTAAGAAATCTTGGTCAATAAAGATGAAATAAAATTATTTCGGATTAAATTGATCAAGATATTAATTTATGAAAATTAATCGGGATTAATCGAGATTTTTAGTTCGGAAAAATAATCCCGAAAATAATCGAAAAATATACTGAAAAGTCACTCGGGACAATATCCCGAAAATACGGGGAAATTATACCCGAAAAAGGATTAAAATAAAATAAATTAAATTAAATTAAATAAATTAGAATAAAAATAATAATTTTGTATGATATTTTGGGGTGTTTTAATATATTATAAGGAATAGTAAAACAATTAAAATAAATAAAAATAAAATAAATAAAATTAATAAAACAAAAAAAAAAAGAGAGAAATTGGAAAAACGTCGGGGAGAGAGAAAGAGAAGAGGAAACCGAGGGAGACCGCGCGTGGCTAGACCGACCACCGGCCACCGGGCACCGACGGCCTCCGACGATGAGCCGAGGAGCAAGAGGGGAGGCCGGCGAAGCCAACGGCACCGGTGACGCGCGCCAAGGAGGCCGGAAAATGGCGAACGGAGAAAGAGAAGTCGCGGGGAAAAACGGAGTCGGTGCCGGCGATCCACGGCAGCTGGGGACGATCGGCGGGCACCGGTGTGACCGGGGAGAGGAGCCGGTCCTTTTGAGACCGGTATCGGCCGGCGAGACCACCGGAATCCGGTGGATCGAGGGAGAGAAGCCACGGAGGGAGAAGACGAATCCGGCGGCCACCGGCGAGATTCGGCCAACCCCGACCCCAGCCGAAGACTCCCCAGGCCCAGACGGAGCGATTGGTGGCGGTGGCAGCCACCGAAACCGGCGGACGGCGTCGGAAACAGAAAAGGAAGGAAATGGGTCCGACGGCGAGGAGAGAAGAGGCCGGACCGGCGGCTTTCCGGCGGCCTTGGGCGAATCCGAGCCCAGATTCGAGATGCGGACGGCCTTGCGGAGCTGTTGGCGGTGGAAGCCGACGGAGAACCGGCCGGCAAGGCAGTGAACCGGCAGTGAACCGGCCGAACCGGAGAAAAACCGGCGGTCTGACCGGTCCGAACCGGACTGAACCGGTTCAGCCAAAAAGAGGGGAAAAAAGGGAGAAAAAGGGAAAAGGAAAAAGAGGAAAAAATTGGGGAAAATTCCGGTGATGCAATCGAGCTTCGGGTAAGTCGATAAGCGGTCAAATTGACCGATTTAAATTTGGAATATTTTATTTAATTAATTTTGGGCTGAGAACTTACCCGGAAAAATTGTGGAATTGTGTAGCTCGACGATTGGCATCCACCGAGGGCTCGAGACAGCCTCGATTTGCGGACTAGCATGGAATCTCGGGTAAGTGACCCCTATTTACGACAATTTCCTCGTTATGCGTGATATTGATTAAATTTACGCATAAATTGAATTAATTTATGGAAATTTAGATTAATTGTCGTAAATATTAAATTTAGCTATTCGAGAATTAGAACGAGGCTCAATAAATTATTGATGGGCCCAATGAGCCCAATAGGCCTCGATAAAGAGAAAATTAAGTGGAAAACGGGCTTAAGGCCGATTAAGGCCCATTAAGGTGCAATCGGGCCCAATAGGGGTAAACGGGCCCAATGATTTAAATTAAGTCCAGAAAAGATTAAGTACAATTAAATTATATGTTATCTGACCTGAGGAATGTTAATACGCAGTTCCGGGCATTTGATTGGGAGCATATCGGACTGCGCGACGAGATGACAATGGAAAAGAAAAAGGTCAGACTCGACGAGAATCGAGGTAAGGGAATTCTGCGGACTGCTAGAGGTAACAGTACGCAATTTTAAATTCATATGCAGTCCTTTAAAATATCCTGAAGGGTCTAGAGGTCAAATAATAATTTTAGTGCCCCGAATGGGCAAATTACTAAAATACCCTTGTTAAGGGTAAAATTCTAAAAATCTAGGAAAAATTGGGAGGAGCAAGGACAAGAGGTTCCTGCTCGTTCTGGAGATATTCCAACGCATGCATGAGTAGGCTGGCTCGCCTTGAAAGAAAGTGCACCGCATTGCATACTTTCAACGTGAAATTGATTTGAAAACTGTTTTGAGTAAATAGAGCCGCCTACGTGTTTTATTGACATATGACGTGCTAGAGCTCAGCTCGCACGGTAATTTCGATTTGTGTGATGCATGCATTAGTGCTGGAGCGAGAGCTCGCACTAGAGTTTTACATGCATAGGTGCTAGAGTATAACTCGCACCAGATTTCACATGCTCTTTCGTGACACGGTGCTAGAGTCTGACTCGCACCATATTTTTACATGATTTTCGAGACAGAGTGCTGGAGTTTAACCCGCACCAGTATTTATAAAATTTTCATGTGATTTATAATATACAGAGTGCTGAGCTTAGCTCGCACTAGTTTTACCGGATTTGTGGAGTACCGCTGTCTGCCCTTGGAGTCAGCCAAAAGGCCCAACAGGCTCAAGAGACCTCTTAGGTGGGGGTGTGAGTGAGGGATGAGGTTGGCGGCCTTGTGGGGATGTAAGCGGGCTCTGCCAGTTGACGTGTTTTGATGAGAGTGCTGAGCATCGCTCACACAGATTTTATGAGAACATGCGATGAGCCGTGCTTGGAGCATCGGGTAGACTGTGTGTCACCGATTTAATAGGCTCGCACGTGCGTTTTGAGACATGGCATGAGTATTGAGAAACAAACCTCTGTGGGAAGCAGGCCAATTGGGCCGGAGTACCTAGAGATATTACATGGGTTCATGGAGTACGATGTACCGTGCAAGTAGCATGGAGTACGATGTACCGTGTTGTATCTTCGGATACGGCATCTCCGGATGCAGCATCTTCGGATGCCGGGGATCGGATAAGACTGACGGGATGGACTGACCCACCTCCCGGGCGGTTCCCGATCATGGTGAGAACCCGCACACTAGGATCCGTGTAGCTGAGGAACTCACGAGGACAGATGTGGCCATAGTCCTAGTTATTTACCTATATACAGACGTTGCCTAGTCTCGCATGTTGATGATTTCTATGATGATTTAAACTGGGTTTTAAAACTAAATTGCATGATGGTATTTCCATGCTTTTCAAAACCCACGTGTGATGTAAATGTTTTCATGATTTTGTGTGAGTCAGGATCACCCGCAGGAGGGGTCGAGTCCTGACTTTATTGTCAAAATCTTAATTGAGAAAGAAACGATTTATGATAATTGCATGTTGATTTTCCGTGCAAATGTATTTTACATATCATCATAATGCATAGCATTGTTTTAAAATGTGTGGAGAAAGGGTGGTTTATGCATGGCACTACGTTCATGTAGGTAGTATGGTTACCTACTTGTTCGTAGGATTGCCTTACTGAGCTTGATGTGCTCACCCCTTTCATTTTCTCCCACAGATGATCTCCAGTTGAAGTTGAGGCGACTCAGTACTGCATTCCGGATATCCGCTGCTGCCCATCAACATAAGGTATATACACTTGTACTTATTGTATCTACATAAGCATAGCACAGTAACATGATTGTAAGTAACTTTAGGGGATGTATAAATAATATAACAATTATAAATGACTGGAGAAGAAATAAGTACTAGGGTAGATGTATGGTGGGACTGGCATTGACGCACAGCCCAATTAGTAGTGGAGTGTTGGTCACGATTCGAGGACAGGTAAGAATTAAGTAAGAAAATAAACAAAAACGCGAAAAAATTCACTCTGATTTTTGGATAGTTGGGTCGTGACAATTATTTTGGTATCAGAGCGTAATTGGTCTGATGTGTGTCAGTGTCAGAAGTTAAGAAATTACATCCCCGTGTTACTGTGCTTAGTTAGATACAATAGTGTATATCGAGATGGGCTTGACTAAGAAATGGTTGAGAATGCAGGAATGCCTAATATGAGTCGCGCTAAATGAGATAGTGCACGAGGCAGAGGTCGTAGAGGTAGACCTGAGTCTGCTAAGTCGTGCTGAGTTTGGCTATGAAAATCAGTATGAGATTGAAATAGAGGCGAATGTTGAGCATGCCTCACAGAGTCCGACAGAGAGATCGGACAGTATTGAGACACGCTTCGCGAGATTGGAGCGGAGTGTGGAGATTATTTTGAGGAGCTAATTACTCAGATTATGTACGAGATCAGAGGGCGCAGCGGAGCATTGGTGAAAACCCGCTCGACCCATCTTAAGAGCTGATATGAGAAATGATTATGGATGTATTCCGGTGACAGGATATCCTGGACATGATTTAAAGGAAATTTTGGATTAAAGTCCTTACTCTGACCCAGAGGATTTAATTTATTGACGAGTATGGAGACTCGATTATATTCTGGGCAGATATTACCTCGACACTATGAAAAGTGACAGTCGAGATGTCTAAAAGTTTATGGAAGGGCTCAGATTTTCAATTAGAGTCCGATTGGCCCGTGAGATATTACCTATACCGAGGCAGTGCGCAGATTTACAGTTGGATAAATAAAAATATGAATTGCACGCCTCTGAGATTCGGAAAGGTAGAGAGGGCTGAAGTAGAGACAGAAAAGAGAATCGAGAAATGACAAAGATGTTGAATGAGAAAATGGTAATTGGTTAAAGATTAGATTTGATGAGTTATGGGCTGAGATAATTGGTAAGGCCCTAGTGCATCCAATTTTGGCACTGTTGAGGGGCATTGTGATTGGCGGACCTTGACCTGCTACGAAGCAATGTAGCAGTGTGAGCACTGTAAGCAGTGTGAGATGTGTGGTAGATACCACGGAAGGAGGGTCTATACCTACACTGTATTGGTGAAAATAGTCGTCAAGTGTGGTAAGACAGACCATTGATTTTGATTGCTCAGAGTTGGGCGAAATCGCCCCACAAAAAAGTAAAGAGACAGAGAAAAATTTCGTTGTTATAGCTGAAAACGAAAAGGGAGGCCATAGCCGAAGAGAAAAAGGAAAATAAGTTGTTGGACGAAGGCGAGAGGATGTCTTGGACCAGGACACTATTGATGTTTCATGGATGTGGTGTAAGATACCACACTTGTTATGAATAACGAAGTACATATGTTCATTAATCCTGTGCCACATATTTATTCATACCGCCTTCATTCGCATATAAGTGAGTAAAAGGCATGAATGCCTACATCATTGGGCAATACTGATAAATGAGTACCCCAATAGAGGAGGATGAATTAACGGAATATAGATATAGAGATTTTAAGTTGATAAACAGGGGTGTAACGGTTGAAATTACAGGAGTAAAGGATGTACTCACAGAATGAATAAAGACAAGAGTTTCATTATAATTGATACGCAAAGGAGAAAATCTTCGAGATAAGATAGATCCTAAGTACAAGATGTATTGGAGTAGAGATATATGCTAGATAAGGAATACCTTTAATATGCGAAGTAATTGAGGTTAAACAATTAGTAGCGAATACAAATTATAACCAAGGACAAAGATGGGTATAACCATAACCGGTAGTTGTGGTTAAGTCTGAAGGCTAATAAAGGTATTTCAAAATACCTCCCCGCCTGAAGACTTGACAGCATCTAGATATATATATATATATATAATCTATAACGGGAAATCGATCATCGTAATAAATACCTTTAGCATTAGGTTACCTTACTAAGACGATAAGAACATTAAAATTCGACAAATTATAAAGGTTAACGTAGTAAAATTTGATAAGAGCCGTTAAGATAAGAAAAGGAAATAGCGCAGGTTAGCACCTGGAAAACGTAAGCGGTTGAGAAGGATCTTGTACGCCTTGCGTAAATAAGTCAAGGATTAGATCGAGTGTAATCATCATTAACGGTGATATGCTGGGAGTAGTTAAAGCCTAGGGCGAATTATAAGCAACAATTGGAAGATAGCTTTTACAGATGGATTATTGCGAGATTTAAAATGGTATACCCTGTTGACACGTTTAACTAAGAAAACGTGATCTTGGAATAAGATGATAAATAAGATGATAGATGTGACGTGAATTTGGCGTGATGAAGTATGAACTGACCACCATGATTAATTTCACCATGCCCAACAGCTCAAGAGGTTTTTCAGTGAGTATGAATGCCTCAAAGTTATGATGGAGCTGTGTATTGATGTATAATGGGAAGATAGTCAATTTTGGAGTCAGACAACTCTTCGATCACGAAATAAACTATCTGACCCATGATTTAAAGTTGGCAACAGTATTTGTACCGAGGATATGGTACTATTATGTACAGGGTGAGGAATTATGGATATGCACTGATCATAGAGCCCGAGTATCTGTTTTCACAGAAAGGGGCGAATATGAAAATACATATTGGGTTAGAGCTTCTGAGAGATTTTGATTTATGAGAATTGTACCACCCAAGAAAGGCGAATGTGATGACTGATGCCTTGAGCAGAAAGAGCCTCGGGATGGTACCACATATGATGGTCAGGGAGCGTGAGCTGCTAGATGCAGTTGTGGACCTCAGTATTGATGTGATCCCTTCTAAGGATGACAGTGATTGTGTGACAGCTAGCCTGATGACTAGTACCGGATGAGAGTGCCCGGATTTGCCAGGCTTAGCGTGATGATCGACCGGATGTCGATAGTTTGGGTCTGATTCAGAAGGGTACAGTGATAGAGTTCACAGTGGGTGATAATGAGTTACTGAGGATTCAGAGACAGTATGAGTGCTCCCCAGGACCACAGTTGATGAGATAGTGATATTGTCAGAAGCTCACTCTTCGGGATATACAGTGCATGCGGAAGGTAATAATAATATATATTAAAATCTCAAAAGGGGTATGGGTGGTCAGATGTGAAAAGAGATATTGGTGGAGATTGTAGAAAAGTGCCTAGTGTGTCAGCAGAGTAAGGTAGAGTATTAAAAGTCTGCAGAGTTATTGCAGCACCTACCTATATCGACACGGCACGAAAAACGAGAGTAAGTCTCCATGAATGTCGTGATGGGTTATAGGAGACCCGGATAAATCAGGAGACTAGTTGGATGGTAGTCGATAGAGTGACTAAGTCCACCCACCTTCTGGTTATGAACTCCCCAGATACTCAGAGTGTGTATGAGGATTCAGGTATAAGAAAGATTGTGGAACATTAAGTAGCGTTCCAGTGAGCATGGTATCATATAGGGATTCCCGCTCCACTTCCTACCTCAGGGAATATTTTTAGGAAGCTATGGGAACCCGACTGAGTATTAGCACAGCTTTACATCCCCAGACAGATGGTCAGTCAGGGAGGACTGTACAAGTTCTGGAGGATCCGATGAAAGCGTGTGCCATTGATTTTATAAGCTCCTGGAATGATCAGTTGATTTCTAATTGAAGTCGCCAATAACGACAATTGGCAATTGAGTATCGGGATAACAAGTTATGAGACAGTGTATAGCTGTAGGGGCTGTTCCCCAAATTGGATAAAAAAAAAAAAGTTGGGTGACAGATAGAATCATTCTGATTTTGGGATAATAAGTCTCTGAGGATGTTTAGTTAAGGATGAGAGATTAAGAACACCTCAGAACAGATAGAAAAATATTGGAATTCACCCTTGGTGAATTATTATGGTTGAAAGTTACACGTCCTAAGAGAATAAGGACATAGCGGAACTTTTGGAAGAAGTAAATTGAGTTGAGCTGGATCGAATTCTTGAGAGATTGGACAAGTGGGAGATAAGACCTGTAGGTTGTTGTTAATCACTTGGATTAATAGGCACCCACAATGTGTCTCAGCTTTTGATGCTTCGGTACTACTATCCAGATCCAGCAGAGGTGATAGGATATGAACTCCAAAAGTTCAGTTTAATGAAATTATAAGTATATCGAGAAGTTGATTTGGGCATTAAACAGGAAAGAGAAAGTATTGAGGTTTAAGATGATCTCCCTAATTAAAGTCCTTTGGTAGTAATACACTCCGGAGAAGATTACATAAGAATTTAAGAGTATGATACGATCGATGTACCCGGAGTTGTATATGGACTCATATGACTTGGTTCTAATTTGGAGGACCAAATTCCTTAAGTGGGGGAGAATTGTAAGACCCGAATTTAATTAAAATACAAAAATTAAATAAGAAAAGATGGAGGAAGTATGAAGGAAGTCGGGTTAAATTAATCCCGAACACGTGTAAGGGCAAAACGGTCAAAGGACCGAAAGCCGGAGTAAATTCGATAAGGAAATTTAATTAAAAATAAGGATTTAAGAAATCTTGGTCAATAAAGATGAAATAAAATTATTTCGGATTAAATTGATCAAGATATTAATTTATGAAAATTAATCGGGATTAATCGAGATTTTTAGTTCGGAAAAATAATCCCGAAAATAATCGAAAAATATACTGAAAAGTCACTCGGGACAATATCCCGAAAATACGGGGAAATTATACCCGAAAAAGGATTAAAATAAAATAAATTAAATTAAATTAAATAAATTAGAATAAAAATAATAATTTTGTATGATATTTTGGGGTGTTTTAATATATTATAAGGAATAGTAAAACAATTAAAATAAATAAAAATAAAATAAATAAAATTAATAAAACAAAAAAAAAAAGAGAGAAATTGGAAAAACGTCGGGGAGAGAGAAAGAGAAGAGGAAACCGAGGGAGACCGCGCGTGGCTAGACCGACCACCGGCCACCGGGCACCGACGGCCTCCGACGATGAGCCGAGGAGCAAGAGGGGAGGCCGGCGAAGCCAACGGCACCGGTGACGCGCGCCAAGGAGGCCGGAAAATGGCGAACGGAGAAAGAGAAGTCGCGGGGAAAAACGGAGTCGGTGCCGGCGATCCACGGCAGCTGGGGACGATCGGCGGGCACCGGTGTGACCGGGGAGAGGAGCCGGTCCTTTTGAGACCGGTATCGGCCGGCGAGACCACCGGAATCCGGTGGATCGAGGGAGAGAAGCCACGGAGGGAGAAGACGAATCCGGCGGCCACCGGCGAGATTCGGCCAACCCCGACCCCAGCCGAAGACTCCCCAGGCCCAGACGGAGCGATTGGTGGCGGTGGCAGCCACCGAAACCGGCGGACGGCGTCGGAAACAGAAAAGGAAGGAAATGGGTCCGACGGCGAGGAGAGAAGAGGCCGGACCGGCGGCTTTCCGGCGGCCTTGGGCGAATCCGAGCCCAGATTCGAGATGCGGACGGCCTTGCGGAGCTGTTGGCGGTGGAAGCCGACAGAGAACCGGCCGGCAAGGCAGTGAACCGGCAGTGAACCGGCCGAACCGGAGAAAAACCGGCGGTCTGACCGGTCCGAACCGGACTGAACCGGTTCAGCCAAAAAGAGGGGAAAAAAGGGAGAAAAAGGGAAAAGGAAAAAGAGGAAAAAATTGGGGAAAATTCCGGTGATGCAATCGAGCTTCGGGTAAGTCGATAAGCGGTCAAATTGACCGATTTAAATTTGGAATATTTTATTTAATTAATTTTGGGCTGAGAACTTACCCGGAAAAATTGTGGAATTGTGTAGCTCGACGATTGGCATCCACCGAGGGCTCGAGACAGCCTCGATTTGCGGACTAGCATGGAATCTCGGGTAAGTGACCCCTATTTACGACAATTTCCTCGTTATACGTGATATTGATTAAATTTACGCATAAATTGAATTAATTTATGGAAATTTAGATTAATTGTCGTAAATATTAAATTTAGCTATTCGAGAATTAGAACGAGGCTCAATAAATTATTGATGGGCCCAATGAGCCCAATAGGCCTCGATAAAGAGAAAATTAAGTGGAAAACGGGCTTAAGGCCGATTAAGGCCCATTAAGGTGCAATCGGGCCCAATAGGGGTAAACGGGCCCAATGATTTAAATTAAGCCCAGAAAAGATTAAGTACAATTAAATTATATGTTATCTGACCTGAGGAATGTTAATACGCAGTTCCGGGCATTTGATTGGGAGCATATCGGACTGCGCGACGAGATGACAATGGAAAAGAAAAAGGTCAGACTCGACGAGAATCGAGGTAAGGGAATTCTGCGGACTGCTAGAGGTAACAGTACGCAATTTTAAATTCATATGCAGTCCTTTAAAATATCCTGAAGGGTCTAGAGGTCAAATAATAATTTTAGTGCCCCGAATGAGCAAATTACTAAAATACCCTTGTTAAGGGTAAAATTCTAAAAATCTAGGAAAAATTGGGAGGAGCAAGGACAAGAGGTTCCTGCTCGTTCTGGAGATATTCCAACGCATGCATGAGTAGGCTGGCTCGCCTTGAAAGAAAGTGCACCGCATTGCATACTTTCAACGTGAAATTGATTTGAAAACTGTTTTGAGTAAATAGAGCCGCCTACGTGTTTTATTGACATATGACGTGCTAGAGCTCAGCTCGCACGGTAATTTCGATTTGTGTGATGCATGCATTAGTGCTGGAGCGAGAGCTCGCACTAGAGTTTTACATGCATAGGTGCTAGAGTATAACTCGCACCAGATTTCACATGCTCTTTCGTGACACGGTGCTAGAGTCTGACTCGCACCATATTTTTACATGATTTTCGAGACAGAGTGCTGGAGTTTAACCCGCACCAGTATTTATAAAATTTTCATGTGATTTATAATATACAGAGTGCTGAGCTTAGCTCGCACTAGTTTTACCGGATTTGTGGAGTACCGCTGTCTGCCCTTGGAGTCAGCCAAAAGGCCCAACAGGCTCAAGAGACCTCTTAGGTGGGGGTGTGAGTGAGGGATGAGGTTGGCGGCCTTGTGGGGATGTAAGCGGGCTCTGCCAGTTGACGTGTTTTGATGAGAGTGCTGAGCATCGCTCACACAGATTTTATGAGAACATGCGATGAGCCGTGCTTGGAGCATCGGGTAGACTGTGTGTCACCGATTTAATAGGCTCGCACGTGCGTTTTGAGACATGGCATGAGTATTGAGAAACAAACCTCTGTGGGAAGCAGGCCAATTGGGCCGGAGTACCTAGAGATATTACATGGGTTCATGGAGTACGATGTACCGTGCAAGTAGCATGGAGTACGATGTACCGTGTTGTATCTTCGGATACGGCATCTCCGGATGCAGCATCTTCGGATGCCGGGGATCGGATAAGACTGACGGGATGGACTGACCCACCTCCCGGGCGGTTCCCGATCATGGTGAGAACCCGCACACTAGGATCCGTGTAGCTGAGGAACTCACGAGGACAGATGTGGCCATAGTCCTAGTTATTTACCTATATACAGACGTTGCCTAGTCTCGCATGTTGATGATTTCTATGATGATTTAAACTGGGTTTTAAAACTAAATTGCATGATGGTATTTCCATGCTTTTCAAAACCCACGTGTGATGTAAATGTTTTCATGATTTTGTGTGAGTCAGGATCACCCGCAGGAGGGGTCGAGTCCTGACTTTATTGTCAAAATCTTAATTGAGAAAGAAACGATTTATGATAATTGCATGTTGATTTTCCGTGCAAATGTATTTTACATATCATCATAATGCATAGCATTGTTTTAAAATGTGTGGAGAAAGGGTGGTTTATGCATGGCACTACGTTCATGTAGGTAGTATGGTTACCTACTTGTTCGTAGGATTGCCTTACTGAGCTTGATGTGCTCACCCCTTTCATTTTCTCCCACAGATGATCTCCAGTTGAAGTTGAGGCGACTCAGTACTGCATTCCGGATATCCGCTGCTGCCCATCAACATAAGGTATATACACTTGTACTTATTGTATCTACATAAGCATAGCACAGTAACATGATTGTAAGTAACTTTAGGGGATGTATAAATAATATAACAATTATAAATGACTGGAGAAGAAATAAGTACTAGGGTAGATGTATGGTGGGACTGGCATTGACGCACAGCCCAATTAGTAGTGGAGTGTTGGTCACGATTCGAGGACAGGTAAGAATTAAGTAAGAAAATAAACAAAAACGCGAAAAAATTCACTCTGATTTTTGGATAGTTGGGTCGTGACAATTATTTAATTCTGAATCGAGAGGTTAGGATTAGATAATTTGGGTATGACTGTTTAAAACTCGGGAGAGATAAACAGGAATTAGTTTCGGCTATAAACAAGTGGAAATCAAAAGAATAATTGATTAAAGGAATTGTATGAACCCTAGTTAGGTGAAATCGAAATCTAGGAATATTTTGCCATTGATATTTTCATTCGTAATAATTGTGATTTGTTTTAATTAATTTGTTCTGTAATTAATAGTTAGAATAGTAACTAGGATCTTAACCAATATAAATTACTTTTTCTAAATAAAGTTCAAGGTTGTTGATTACAGTGATTTGAGGTAGACACAATTCCTTGTGGGATGATACTTATATTTACTCTATACTCAAAAACTGACATGTGCACTTGCAGTAGTGTTCCATTTGAGCACAACAAGTTTTTTGGCGCCGTTACCGGGGAATTGTTGTTTCGTTTTTCGTTAACACTGTTCCCCAATAGCCTTTACTTTAATTTAGATTTTTATTTTTGTTTTAATTTACTATCTACAAATTTTTATTTTTTTTACTTTATTTATTTATTTATTTATTTTAGGTGAATGGTAAAAACTCGCAAAAGTGGAAATACAGACATAAAAGAAGAGTTAGATCCAGAGATTGAAAGAACCATCAGACAAATTCAACAGAACAGATTTGAAGACAAAGATCGAAATTTAATCATGGCAGATGAAAATCAGCAGCAGCGAGCTATACGCGATTACTTTACCCCAGTTGTGAATCAGAATTTTGCTGCTATAAGAGAGATTCATGTAAACTGTAACAATTTTGAATTGAAACCGGTATTGATCAACATGGTTATGCAAAATCAATTTGGAGGTTCGGCCTTGGAGGATCCTAACACATATTTGACAAGTTTTCTGCAGATTTGCAGCACCATTAAGATTAATGGAGCCCCTGATGATGCATGCGGCTAAGATTGTTTCCATTTTCTCTTCGAGATAAAGCCTTGAGTTGGTATCAAAATCTACCAGAAGGAAGCATTCCGACATGGGCAGTGATGGTACAGAAATTCTTAGCAAAGTACTTTCTACCAGAAAAGACAATGCAGATGAGATTAGAGATTGTCCAGTTCACACAGTTAGACCAAGAGCCATTACATGAGGCGTGGGAGCGATTTTAAGAGTTATTACGTAGATGCCCTCAGCATGGATATGATGAAGGAAACCAGATACAAGTTTTCTATAGGGGAATGACTCCGTAGACACGAGCTACTGTGGATGCTTCAGCAGGAGGTTCACTGTGGTCTAAGACACCTGATCAAGTTATACAGTTAATTGAGGAGATGGCTATAAACAGCAGTCAATGGCCAGGTGAAAGAGCTAATGTCAGAAGAGTAGCAGATATGCATGAGTTAGATACGCAGACAGCCATTCTAGCAAGACTTGAGCAGATTTCGACACAAATTTCTTCAATGGGTATACAAGGACCACAAGCTATGATTCATCCTGACAACACAAATCCTAACTTGATGGGGACGGATTTGGAGCAGGTGAATTATGTTAATAATCACAACTTTGATTTTCATGGAAATCGGGTTCCTAACTATTACCAGCCAGGATTCAGAAACCATGAGAATCTATCTTATGGTAATTCTAAGAATGTTCTAAACCCAGCAGCAGCAAGTAACAGCAATACAGGATTCAATAACCAAGGAAATTCTCAAGGTTATGGTGGAGTTAGAAGGAACGAATTTGAGGAGTTCATGGTTGAAACTAAAACACGATTTAGCAAAAATGATGCGCGGTTAGACAACGTGGAAGCTAAAATGTCAGTGATGAATACCAGTTTTGGTGCGCAAATGAAGTCTGTAGAGACCACTTTGGGACAGCTAGCTGCAGTTATCAATTCTTTGAATGAAAGAGGTAAGTTTCCTAGTGATACAGTGCTAAATCCGAAAGAACACTGCAATGTTATATCTCTGAGAAGTGGGAACACCTATGAGTCACCGAAGGTAGCAGAGAAAGAAGTAACTGCACCAATCACTGAGGTGTAGAAGAAGCAGACTGAACATGTTATGTCAAATGATGAAGAATCAGAAACAGTAAAACAAGGAGTTAATTCTAAACCTTTTAGTAAACTTTTTCTTGATAATCTTCCTTTGTTGAAACCATCTATACCTTATCCTCAAGCTTTGTATAAAAGGAAGATTGAATCTGAGTTTAAGAAATTTCTTGATATATTTAAGAAATTACATATTAACATTCCGTTTGTTGATGCTCTACAGCAGATGCCACATTATGCAAAGTTCATGAAAGAAGTGTTGTCAAAGAAATGGAGACTTGAAGATTATGAAATTGTCAATTTGACAGAGGAATGCAGTGCAATTTTGCAGCAGAAGTTACTGTAAAAGTTGAAAGACCCTGGAAGCTTTACTATTCCATGCGAGATTGGAGGATCGAAAGTGGGTAAGGCATTGTGTGATTTAGGTGCTAGCATAAATTTAATGCCTTTATCTATTTTCAGGAGCCTAAGTCTTGGAGAGGTAAAGTCGACCACCATAACACTGTAACTAGCGGATAGATCGATTACTTATCCCAGAGGTATAATAGAAGATGTTTTTGTTAAAGTAGATAAGCTAATCTTTCCTGCCGATTTTGTAGTCTTAGATTATAAAGAGGACAAAGAAATTCCATTTATACTTGGGAGTCCATTCCTTATCACTGGGAGAGCACTAATAGATATTCAGAGAGGGCAATTAACCCTGAGGATGAATGATGAATCAGTTATGTTCAACATCTATAAGGTGATGAAATTTGCTGATGAGCCAGAGACCTGTAAATTGATTGAAGTAGTGCAGAGTTGTGTAAGAGAAGTTGAAACAAAGGAGGCACCAACCGATCCTATGGCTCAATGTTTGGTAAATTTAGTTTCTAATTTAGATGATGAATTATTAACTGATGAAATTAAAAGTTGTGTTGTTACTTTGGAAGCCAACCCATTAGAAAGTATGACTACAACAACTAAGGAAAAGATTAACAAGTTACAGGTAAGTGAGAAAAAAGAAGGAAAAACTGAATTGAAAGAATTACCAAGTCATTTGAGGTATGCTTTCTTAGGTGGTGATAGTACTTTTCCTGTAATTATTTTATCATTTTTATCTACTGCAGAGGAAGACAAGTTGCTTAGAATCTTAAGAGAGCACAAACTGGCAATTGGATGGTCCATTGCCGACATCAAAGGAATTAGTCCATCTGTTGTGATGCACAAAATTTGGTTAGAGGAAAATCATAAACCCTCTATTGAACCACAGAGAAGACTAAATCCAGCAATGAAAGAGTTGTTAGAGCTGAGATTTTAAAATTATTAAATGCTGGTATTATATATGCGATATCTGATAGTTCTTGGGTGAGTCTTGTGCAGGTTGTGCCTAAAAAGGGTGGAATGACAATAGTTCAACGATGAAATCATATCCACTAGAACGGTAACAGGTTGGAAAGTTTGCATCGATTATAGGAAGTTGAACAAAGCTACTAGGAAAGATCACTTCCCGCTTCCGTTCATTGATCAAATGTTAGATAGACTAGCCGGGCACAATTATTATTGCTTTTTAGATGGCTACTCGGGCTATAACCAGATTGTAATAGCCCTAGAAGATCAAGAGAAAACAACATTTATTTGCCCATATGGAACTTTCGCATATAGAAGGATGCCTTTCGGTTTGTGTAACGCCCCAGGGACCTTCCAGAGATGCATGATGTCAATCTTCGCTGACATGGTTGAAGAGATAATAGAAGTCTTCATGGATGACTTCTCGGTATTTGGTAAGACTTTTGACCAATGTTTATCTAATTTGGCACTTGTTTTGCAGAGATGTGAAGAGACGAATTTCGTCTTAAATTGGGAGAAATGTCATTTTATGGTGCAAGAAGGAATCGTCCTTGGACACAAAATTTCAGCTCACGGCATTGAGGTAGATAGAGCTAAGGTCGCTGCTATTGAAAAGCTTCCCCCTCCAAAATCAGTTAAAGCCGTGAGGAGCTTTTTGGGACATGCAGGCTTCTATCGCAGATTTATCAAGGACTTTTCAAAAATCTCAAAACCTTTATGTAATTTATTAGAAAAAGATGTTGATTTTGTCTTTGATGATTTTTGCTTGCAGGCGTTCGAAAAGATCAAGAATGAGCTTATTTCTGCACCTATTATGATCGCACCTGATTAGACAGAACCGTTTGAACTGATGTGCAACACTAGTGATTTTGCAATTGGAGCTATCCTTGGACAGAAAAAAGATAATTTTTCGGGCTATTTATTACTCAAGCAGGACCTTAGATGATGCTCAAAAAAATTACACAACAACGGAGAAGGAGATGCTTGCAGTTGTACATGCATTTGACAAGTTCAGACCATACTTAATTGGGAGCAAGGTCATTGTCTATACAGACCATGCAGCTATTCGATACCTATTTGCGAAGAAGGACGCCAAACCCAGACTTATTAGATGGATCTTGCTTCTGCAAGAATTTGATTTTGAGATCCGGGATAAAAAGGGATCTGATAATGTTATAGCTGATCATTTATCTAGGTTGGAGCAATCTGAAGTTCAGAAAGAACAGCCTATTCAAGAGGAATTTCCAGATGAGACAATAATGAAGATTGATGTAAATCTGCCCTGATTCGCAGACATAGTGAATTACTTAGCTGGAGAATTAATGCCAAGTGGATTGACTTATCAACAGAGGAAGAAATTCTTCCATGATGTTAACTCGTATTTTTGGGATGATCTTCTATTGTTTAAGAAATGTCTAGACCAGATTATAAGATGATGTGTACCGGAAGATGAAGTTCAGAAAATTCTGCATCACTGTCATGCTACAACATATAGATGTCATTTTGGTGCAGAACATACAGCAGCAAAGGTGCTGCAAGCAGGTTTTTATTGGCCTAGTGTGTTTAAAGATAGCTACATGTTTGTAAAAACATGTGACAGATGTCAAAGGGTTGGAAACATTTCAAGAAGGCATGAATTACCTTTGACAAATATTCTAGAAGTGGAAGTCTTTGATGTATGGGGTATCGATTTTATGGGACCGTTTTCTTCATCTTTTGGGAAGTTGTACATTCTCCTTGCTGTTGATTATGTCTCTAAGTGGGTGGAGGCAATAGCAACACCAACAAATGATGAAAAAGTGGTGATTCGGTTCCTACACAAGAATATATTGACAAGATTCGGTACCCCAAGAGCCATCTTGAGTGATGAAGGCACTCATTTTTGTAACAAAGTCTTCAATAGTTTGATGTCAAAATATGGAATTCGACATAAAGTAGCTCTCGGTTATCATCGCAGACAAATGGTCAATCTGAAATTTCAAACCGAGAAGTGAAGTTGATATTGGAGAAGACTGTAAATCTGAACAGAAAAGATTGGGCTAACAAATTAGATGATACGTTGTGGGCATACAGAACAGCATATAAGACTCCAATTGGAATGTCTCCCTATAGGTTGGTATTTGGTAAGGCATGTCATTTACTTGTAGAGCTTGAGCATCGAGCTTACTGGGCCATTAAGAAGCTCAATTTTGAATATAACAAGGCTGGAGCAAATCGATTATTCCAATTGAATAAGCTTGATGAGCTGAAAAATGAGTCCTATAACAATGCAAGAATTTACAAGGACAGGACCAAAAGATGGCATGACAAGATGATAATGAGAAGAGAATTCAGTCCTGGACAACAAGTTCTATTGTATAATTCAAGGCTTAAATTATTTCCTGGCAAATTGAAGTCAAGGTGGTCAGGATCGTTTGAGATAAACCAAGTTTTCTCATATGGAGCAATTGAGTTGAAGAAATTAGATGGGAGTTTGTTAAAGGTTAATGGGCAGCGTATAAAGCATTATTATGGAGAGGGAGTGCATAAATTAGAAAGCATTCCCCTTGGTGAATCGAATTAAGGAGACTGAAAGCAGTCTGGCTGAAGACTTGAAATTCAGCGCTTTTGGGAGGCAACCCAATTTATCTTTTTAGGATTCTTAGTTTTTCATCTCGTTTTATTTTCTTTGATTTTAGTAGTTGTTTTTATTTTTATTTTATTTGATTAGTTTGTGTTTTATTTTTCTGGCATATGTATCAGAAGAGCACAGTTTGGAAGAATAATTGTCATGATCCTTCAAGAAAGAATGCATGAGTGTGTGACCAGGTGAAAGAAAAAGAAAAATTTTGCAAGAGCTTAGTAGCTTCAGAATCGACAATCAGAAATAGAAAAGAAACGAAAATGGTTTTTTAAGAAAGGAAGTGAAAAGATACGTGACTAGTAATTAAGCTGGGAGACTAAATTTTTTTTTTTCAATTGAAGAATTGAGGGCCGAATAATGGTTGCATAGTAGAGAAAAAGAAAGTCAGAAAGAGGGTGAGAAGAAAATCTGTCAAAGAAGGGAACAAATGTCTGAAATTTTCAAAGATGGGTGAGTGGAATACACATGTCAATGTTTGATTGAAAGACGGAATCTCTTATTTTTGTCAACCCCACTCACTATTCGGTTAAGCCAAATAACCCTACCAAACTACTTTGAAAGCGGCTGCAAAACCTTTTACATCTTCCCGACTCTTTTTTTCTAGTACTATATCTTTCCTTGTTCTCTTGGAAGTACACCGATTACCCCACACTCATTATTTTTCTCTCTTCTGATTCTGTTGTTTTATGTTGATTTGGTAGTTTGGCCAACAAATTTTTGTGGGTTCGTGATCTTGGTGATCCTGAAACCCTTGGGGGAAAGCAGAAAGTGTTTTCTTGTCGAATTGTGATAAAGACGAAGAGTGGTCCAACTTAATCTTACGTGATTTTCGTTCCGGGTATTTTACTGCTGTTCTTCAATCATTTTCGATCTTCCAGCGGATTTCCTTTTGGTTTCTACAACTTGGATTTTTGAAGCTCTTCTCGGTTTGATAAATTGTTATTGGAGAAATTCTGGTTGTGACGCGATTTTTGGGTTTAGTTTGTGTGTTTGTCCGACTGGGGTCAGCTGAACACTATTCTGGTCCATTTGTGCTTCCATTGGTAATGGCACCTAAAGCCCGAGCCAGGCCCAACCTCGACAGTTCGAGTCAAGCCACTGATAGCTCAGCCCCATCTCCATAGAGGGAAGAGCCAGTCATCACTGATTATGATCCCTCTAGATTTGTAAACAGCCAAGCCGCAGAAAATTTCAAGAAAATTATGGGCAAAAACATAATTATTGAAAGGAGTTTTCAGCCTGATATTGGTGGCTGGGATATGTATTCTGAGTTTTTGAGGGATTTCAGGTTGCTGAAATTAGCAGGACAACCTGAAGATGCCATTCTTGATGTAGTCCGAGAATTTTATGCCAATGCAATGGAGAGCACTCATTCGACTTCTGAAGTTAGGGGTATTCTTGTTCCTTACAACGCAAACGTCATTAATCTATATATGGACCTTCCGCAAGGGGTGCATGATGAATATACGAGCTATGTCGCAACTCTCCACACTGATTCTGATGAGCTGGTTCGGGTTATTAACGAACTAACAGTCCCACACACCCATTGGCAGAAGAGGCCAAAGGCTGAATCTATGGCATTCCCTTCCAATCAACTTCAATATGGTCTTCATGAATGGTATGATTTTATTTGCTCACGAATCATACCTACAACTCATAAAAGTAGCGTTGATGTCGATAGAGCTGTTCTCCTTTACTGTATCCTAACTGGCAAGATTGTTGATTTTGGAGCCATTATTTTTCGGTCCATGCAAGAGTTTATTCGCAGGGAAAATAGAAGGGGTTTACCTCACCCTTCATTGATTTGTGGACTTTGTAAGAAATATGGAGTATATTGGACTGAGCTTGAACCAAGACTGGCTAGGAAATCTACAATCACTTTCAAAAATCCTCGGGTACCTCTGACTCAGAGAGAAGATGCTCCTCCTGCTGCACCACCACAACCACCTTCTGTCGGTACTTCTACTGGTCCATCCGCTGCACCTTGCACCACTTTCGACTCCATTGACACTATGCTTAACGAGATTAAGGAGTTGCGGATGGAGATACGCAACAATAACCGAGACTATCAGACTTTCTGTGCGTATGTTGCCTACTACAATCGGTCATTGGTCAAGTACCTTGGTATGAGGGGTCAAGAAGGAGAAGTGGTCTTTCCCTTGCCGCCACAATGGTGTATGCCACAGCAGGGAGAGGCAGATGATGATGATGATTGTAACGACCCTTGACCCTTGAAAAATCGGGGGATTTTTTTTTAACTTAATTTACCCACTTATTCCCTCATTCACTTAGGCTGTATTCCTGTTCAGTGTCAATCCTTAAAAATATCTCATTTAATTTATCCTTATTCATATTTCATCCCAACACATTATTTTCAATAGATGTCTGTGCATACAAATAGTCTGGTAAACAGATAAGAATGTATACCTCACGCATATACAAAAAGTAGTTTGGGGAAGCTCATATCCGCCAGCCTACGTCGTCTACGCAGCATTTATTAACTGTAATTCATTGCAAAAATCTGAGAGGTAGAGGGGTGAGCTTTTGGGGAAAAGCCCAGTAAGGTAATGCTCTTAAAGTAGTTCTGATATATAAAAACATTTGAAGTTGTTCATAGAACAAAATTTAATGCAATACATAAATTTTCATTTCATGCATAATCGTCATAAAGCATGCGTGTCTTTAAAACAAATCACATGCTTAACCGTTCTACAACTTTTCATAAACCTTTCATGAATATTTCATAAATCATTTCGTAAACATTTCATGAATATTTCATAGTCCTTTCGTAAATATTTCATGCATATTTCATAATCATTTCATAAACATTTCATAAATATTTCATAATCATTTCGTAAACATTTCATGAATATTTCGTAATCATGAAAACACATATTCATTCATCATAGTCGATTTTTCATAATCAAATCGAGGAGATTAGGCTATAACTAAGTCATGCGATACGTGTCATTCTCTGAAGAGAGTCATCATACCTATGGCCATAGCAAGGGGGCTGTAGACTGGATCAGGTTCGTACAACAATAATAATTATAAACATGGGTAGTATCTTCTTATTTCTTATCATATACTAGCACATAGCTAGGACACGAGCACCTACGGCACTCACCGTGCGAGAAACATTCATGAGTGCTGCGCGGGCACGAGATACTACCAATACATCATCATAAACCACCAGTAGCATGACATCTTCCACACAGGTTGAGTCAAGTGCTAAAGGGGCCAACGTACCGACACCCCAAGTGGTGCAGCTGGAACACCACAAGAAGTAACCATGCATGAAGCCTATAGTCTCAAAACAGAGTTTCAAAATCTTCCTTGGGTTTTATAACCCATAAACTCATATCGAGTAATAAGATTGAATTCTTTGAAATTTGAAAACTCTTTCATAAAACAGAAAGACTGTGTGGCACTTTGTTCCCGCAGGACTCAAGAGGTGGCCCCCACAATCCCCTTTCGAAAACAAATTTTTTTTTCTGAAATACTTTTGAAATTGTCAAAAGTTTCTTTAATGATATGGATATAAAAACATAAATAAATGTAAAACATTCATACACTTCATACCTTAGGAAATTCATTTCACAACATGAAAAATACTCGGGGAACATTTCGACAATTTATAACATGCTTCGTAAGTATGAAAGCATTGATAAATCATTTCAAATCATATGCTCTTTCATAAGATCATTTATCGGTGAAACAAATATGCATTATCAAAACTAAGTTAAATAATACCCCTTACCTCAATTTGCAAAAATCTCGAATTCGAGTGATGACGCCTCTTAGTATCTCCCTTAGATCTTTCTACGATTCTCCTACACCGAAATTTGTATTTCTTAGTATCCTATTTATCGAATTAACTACGATGCGTCAAAATCGTAACCTTGCTTGCCTAAAGAAAATACACTCGAAATTATAAAGTACGTACAATTATCTTTAAAACTTGTATAAATTTATTACCTCGGTGTCTGTCCGTAATCCTTGATTACTTCAACTTAGCGAATCGACGGGTCCGATCCTCTCGGTAAATTTTTTGTCGGAGCCATTTCACCCGAATTTTTCAAATTTTAGTACACTCGTCTCTTTTCCTCAATTTTCCTCCATTTCCTATATTATATATACTTATATAAATATAAATATATATTTATTACTTACTCTTTTTTTTACTATTCCTCATTTTCACTATTCATTTTTTTTAATATTCGTTCTTTCTCACCATCTCCATTTTTTTCTTCTTCATTTTCATTCCTTTCTTCTTTGTTAAGCCCGACGCACTGTTCATCCTTAGTTTTCTTCTCTGTTTCCAGCATTGTTTCTTCTTGTCATATTTCCCTGAGGCTCTCGACCATCATCACCATCGTCATCACCCTTCTTCTTCTACCCGCTATCGTCCCTCTTTCATTTCCAACTCCTGCTACCACCTTTGAGCCCGAGTTCCCCCCTGCTCTCCTCTGTTTTTTTTTCGCCAATAATCAGCCGAGGGCCATTGTTTCTTTTCCCCTTTCCGAGAGTCTCCAGAGCAGTAACTCTCTTCTTCCTTCATCTTTCTCGTTCTTTCTTTTCCTTTCAACTTGTAGCCTACTGCTTCAGCTTGTTTCACCATAACCACAGCTGCTTGAACTTGAACTCGAGGATCTTCAACTTTATTTTCTGCTTTTGCCCTCTCCATTTCCAGTTCATCTCTGTTTTCTACCTGTATCGCTGCCTGGGTCCCTTCCCGATTGGTAGCAGTCGGGGACCTCAGCCTTTTTGCTCTCTTTTTGCTCGGTTCCATAGCCTTCCAACTGCTCCAATTTGTTTTTCTTTCCTACTTCCTTTTGCTGTTGTATAACAAAACTACAGCAGGCACAAGTTGCCTCTGTTTTCTGCCTTTCCTTTTTTTTTGTTTCTCTTCTCGATTTTGTTCCAGCCTTCTGTTTACTGCCCTTTACTGCTCAAGGAGTTGGAGCAACGAAGAAGCCTCGACTTTCAGATGTTGATGCTCTCGGTTCCTCAGTTCAGCTTCAGCTTCCCTACTGCTATCTCTTCTTTCCTTCTCCCCCTTTTTTATTCTTCACTGTCGAGCCTTCACAAGTCTCCCCCTCTGTTCAGCACTTCTTCAATCCTTTCACATGCTTAACATCATCAGTACCCGAGAGAAAAGAAAATGGTGGCCTTTGTTCTGTCCTGTTTTTAAGGGAAATCGTTACTCCTTTTCCTCTCGGTTTCCTTCATCTATTTCTCACTCACTGTGATTTTTCAACAGCAATAATGGGGTTTGTTTCTCTCTTTCGTCTTCAGTTTGATGAGGAAACGTGATGGTGCATGTCTGATGGCGTGGAAGTGTAGAGAAAAGCTCGGCAGTTAGCTCCCTTACATCCCCTGTCACTGCTTTCAAATTGTTTACTTCTATTCACTGTACTGCCAGAACATTTCCCTGTTGCAACAGCAGTCATGGGTCACCGAGAACCATCCCATCATCTCACTTATCTCACGTTTTCTGCTGCAGTCTACTGCAGCAGAAAACCCTCTCGAGTTTGGCTTCCAATTAAGCCAAAGCTCATCTCGTGGTGCTGCTTTGTTTTTCCTTAAAACCGAGGGCCTTTTGCCTTGCTGATCAAAATCATCACCACCGTTCACTACCATCACCTCATTTCCTTTACTTGCTGTGGAACATCATCCCCTCTCATATGTATCTAACAATTATATATATGTACTATTATATGTGTAAATATATATAGCTGACTTACTAACGTTTCCCTTTAAATGAATTTTATGAGTTTACATATCGATGGGGCTCTCGGGATTGGCTTCATTTAGAAGCCAATCCACGGGCTCCTATATTCCTATATTACCTATGTATATTTATATGCTTATATATACTCATGTAGGTATGTATACACTCATATATTTATCTATATACTTAACTTGAATGATACCTAAAATGACACATATATATGTATACTTATGTGTTCTTATGAATTTTACTTATAATATACAATTAAATTTAGTCTCTTATTTGTACATATATATTACAGGGAAATATTTCTAGGTCATAATAAAAATTTATTTCTATTCCTCACAATTATTTATTCTTAGAATTAATATATATATATATTAATATATATATATTAATTCTTCCAAGTCTCCTAATGTAAAATATAATCTCTTTACGTACATCTAAAAAAAATTCCTTGTCGTGATTCATTATCCGAATACAAGAAAATTTCATGGGGTTTACAATGATGATGATGATGACATGGAAGAAGCTGCCCCGGAGGAAGCTGATGCTGAAGATGGCTCAGAGGAGGATTCGAACAGTTAGACTATCCCAGGGAAGTCCTCTTTACTACTTTTTTCAATTCATTGAGGACAATGAAAATCTTAAGTTTTGGGGAGTTATAGGTTGTGCTCTGTGTCATGCTTTGCTATGTTTGCCATGCCTGTTGTTATGTTTGCCATACTTTGTTGTGTTTTATGTGTCTGTTTTCATATTTTTAGTAATTTTTATTTATTTCAGATTTATATGTTTGTGTGCGATTATACTCAGTTTTACAGATTAGTTTTCTAGATTGTGGCCGAAGATGGATTTTGCAAGGAACTGATCAAATTTTGTTTAAATGGATGATTTTTATTGTTTGAGTATTGGTATGTGGATAGAGAGCTTCACTTGAATCTTTTCACTTAAACTATGCACCAATCACATTCAGTTTATGTACTTACTGTGTTGATATGTGAAACCAAAAAGACTCTAGAACTTGATTAGTTATTACTTGAGGCGAAATTGATAGACCATGCATAATTAGGAAAATGATTTAGGCCATTTTTGTTTTGAGATTGAGCCTTTCAAGTCTACCCAATTGTATTAATCCTTTGGAAAACCCTTTGAGCCTAATTTTTCCATTTTGTTGTTATATAACCATATTACAATCCATTGCCTAATTGTTTGATTATCCTATTCTTTTGGTCCCTTACTTAAAGCATTATCAATCAAAATTTTTGGATTGGGGGATGAGCTCAAAAGAAAACAAGAGTGGTTTGTAAATTGTTGGTTTGAGAACTTGAATGTTACAAACAAGGGTTTGATCTCGGGTCTTGATGAAAATTTAGTGTCATATACAGTTACAAGTAGTGAAAAAATAAATCTTAAATTCTGGAGTATGACACTAAAAAAAAATTTAAAAAAAAATATATATCAAACTCGAGAATGAGTAAAGTTGGGTAGTGATTCTTGCGCTCAAAACAAATTAAATTCAAAGGTGATTACAGTGCTTTAGGTGGATTAAACTTCATATTATATCGTTTATCCCACCTAAAACCCGAGCCTTATGTTACAACCTTTGAAAAGTCCTCTTGATTCTTAGTTATGCATGAGTCTTTATTAGTGGAGAGTAGTAGTTAATTCAAGCATATGAAGTCTTGTGTTTAAATTCTTATTTAGGTTTCGCATTAACACTTGAGTGCATGAATTTGAATAAATGATTGTACACACACACAAGTGGAAAGTGAAGAGTGAAGGGGGATTGGTTTGCTTTGATTGACTTGAACAATATAAATCTAAAATTTATCTTAAGTTGAGAACCTTGTAAAGTCTTGAGGAAAATCCCAATTTGGTATAACAAGTATGTGAGCTGAGTATGGTTGAGAGTCTTTAATTGTTCTGTGTCTAGTATGTCTTTGCTTGAGGACAAGCAAATTTCTAAGTTTGGGGGTATTTGTTAAAACTGAATTTTATATATGTTTAGTACCCCTTTTACTTAGTTATTTGATTTGTTCTTTGCAATATTAGGTATGTTTTATGTGTTTTGTGCATTTGTGCAGGAAAAAGAACAATTTGGAGAAGTTAAAGCTTTTGGAGCTGGTTCTGATGATTCCGTGAAAATTTGAAGTTACAGGATGCTGATCGTGACTTATGCTGCAGCAATAGAAGAAACTGGACAGTGCAGAGCAGATATGAAGAATTAATATCATTGCCGCGGCATAACAGTCTGATTAGGGCAATACTGTTTTTTCACATGGCCTTCCGCGTTTTAGTGCTTGGAAACCTTATAAATAGTCTTTTTATCAGAATTTCGAGAGAGGCTGCGGCAGAAGACTTCAAGATTGATTTAGCTCCATAGAAACTCTATCTTTTACATCTTTTTCCACCAATTTTTATTCTTGGGATGATAATTTGGAATTATTGGATGTTTATTATGATTTCTAGGAACTAAAATCCTTTTTCCTAGAATCGATGTAGCCAACTTTAGGCAGATTGCAACTACTTTGTGATATTGTTTGGATGATTTCAATTATATTTATTTAATCTACTTGCTCTTAATGCTCTAGTTGATTGGCCACCAATTGGATGAATTAGTATAGGAATCCGGCACTCAGGAGAGGGAATTATTTATATGCACAAGGGTAGATTAACATATGACATTGTTGAATCATGAGGTTGACAAATCGTATGAGTCATAGAGAAACAGAATTACTATCGCTTAATGAACTCTATTATTTAATTCTGAATCGAGAAGTTAGGATTAGATAATTTGGGTATGACTGTTTAAAACTCGGGAGAGATAACCAGGAATTAGTTTCGGCTATAAACAAGTGGAAATCAAAAGAACAATTGATCAAAGGAATTGTATGAACCCTAGTTAGGTGAAATCGAGTTCTAGGAATATTTTGCCATTGATATTTTCATTCGTAATAATTGTGATTTGTTTTAATTAATTTGTTCCGTAATTAATAGTTAGAATAGTAAATAGGATCTTAACCAATATAAATTACTTTTTCTAAATAAAGTTCAAGGTTGTTGATTACAGTGATTTGCGATAGACACAATTCCTTGTGGGACGATACTTATATTTATTCTATACTCGAAAACTGACATGTGCACTTGCAGTAGTGTTCCATTTGAGCACAACATCTACATTTTATTTTTCTTTAGGCAATTGAAAACTTCTTTTTCTTTGATGTTTTTCTCTTAACTCTATGACTTACTAAATTATTTAGTCCAGCTAAAGGATAATTAAAGATTTAGCTTCTTCAAGGATTGTGAGATCTAATTAGTTTTTATCTTGTTCTTTTATATCTTTACTATTTATATATCGTCTGTGCTTGTTGAAATTATTGTTTTGATTGATTGTGCAAAAAGGGTTATTTGTTCAATTGTCAATATAATATATCACCAATTAGAAACCTGAATCTGTAATTGTTTAGGAATTCTAATATAAGTAGTAAATAACATGATTGATTACAGAGAGGTTTTCAATTCTATGTTATGAGGATATATAATCTAGCTTAAATGAACATACATGTGTGTTTGTTGGTTAGAATTGGTAGTCTCTCTAGTTTTTAATGTTGTTGGTAAATTAAATCTTAAGATCATATCAAAGGTTGTTTAACTGGTAAGAGACATAATGTCACGACCCAATTTACCTAAAAATCAGAGTAAATTTTTCGCTTTTTTCATTTATTATTTAATTCTTATCTTTCTTTCATAGTGACACTCTTACCAAACAGTTAGGCTATGATTCGGTGTTAGTCACCTCACACTTTTACCAATTCCATTTCCATAATCACATTTATATATCAGAGTTTACTATCTTTGACTTTAATTAAATACTTACACAATGGTATTTATAACTCTACATCCCCGACATTAATGTCCGTTTACAGTGTGCATTATATATTTAGATACAAAACTATACAAATATGTATACCTGTCTCTCGATGGGAAGCAGCAGATACCAAGTATGCAAGTCCTCAGCCGCTTACTAATTACTGTGAGTGCTCTGAAAAGATGGAAAAATAAGGGGGTGAGCAAACCACACGCTCAGTAAGGCAATTATGCAAGTAAGTAGATAGCTCCACTATCTACATGCTCATAATGCCATGCCCTTAAATCCATTTCTTTTCATTAAAATCATCAAGCACAAAGTCATGCAAACATCAATGACTTAGTTTATCAAAACTGTTCGTGCATATATAAATCATACTACTTATGCATCAAAGCATTTTATGTGACATCATTAAATCATAATAAGCATGAATTAAATCAAGATCATGCAGTCTTTCATGTCATGTAAGACAATTCATGGATTTCAAATGAAAGCATGGAAAACATCATCATGCTACTGCATTTAAATCAATTCATTAAAATTGCAGTAAAAACTAACCATTCCGGGTCCATCTCATAAAACAATTTAGTAAAGTTCATTATAAAACTCCGGTTATAAAACCACCATTCTTTCAGGGTCACATATCATAAAATCATCTGAAATCTCATATCACAGTATAAAATCATAAAATCGGGGGCCTGACCCCTTCCTCAGGTCTACCCTGGTCTATGGACCAATAGTTATATCATGTGAGACATGTAATTGATTATATCAGTAACATCGAGGACTATGGCCATATCCTAGTGATCCCTGGCAACACGATACCTAGTGTGCGGGGTATCACACCTGAAACGGGAGGTGGGTCGTCCTACCCGCCAGAACAGCATAACACCAGGATTGCGAGGGCAAGGCTTGCTGCCTCGTGGCTCATGTCACTCCACTCCAACAATCCCCACGGTACAGCGTACTCCGCGTGACATACACGGTACAACGTACTCCGTGAACCCAAGCTCAATCAGGGGTGCCTGCAATAGGTCTTATCCACCCATATCATCTCTGTCTCAATATGCACGTGTGAGCATATCATCTCACTGTGACACACAGTCTATAGGAGGCTCCAACATGGCTATATGCATGTTATATAAATCCCTGTGCGAGCAAAGCTCTAGCACGGCTCCATGCATATTCATGATATCAGAAAACCTCGTGCGAGCGAAGCTCTAGCACGGTGTCATAGAAATCAATGAAATCTGCGTACGAGCAGTGCTCCAGTACGACTTAAACTGATTATAACTTCAAGTAAAATCCACGCACGAGCAATGCTCTAGTACGGATATGTATAGAAACTCAGTGGAAACCTCGTACGAGAAAAACTCCAGTACGACATTCAAATGAATTATAAAAACCATATAAAACTTTGTGCGAGCAAGCTCCAGCACAAATAAATGCTCAAGTAAATCAAATCTCGTGCGAGTTACACTCCAGCACGGTTTTATGCATAATTAAATCAAATCTCGTGCGAGTTACACTCCAGCACGGCTTTATGCAATATCAAATCAAAACAGGATGCGAGCTAAGCTCCAGCATCTCTCATGCATGTCAAATCATTAAAACTAGTACGAGCAATCGCTCCAGCACCATTTTATGCATACCACGTCAAAACAAATCAAAACATGTCAAAACAGAGTGCAAGCTAGGCTCCAGCAGCTCTCATTTCATAATAATAAAAAACAGTGCAAGCACCATGCTCTAGCACATTTCATGCATATGATGTCACACAAGTCGGTGCGAGCAACCGCTCAAGCACATTTATGCACATTCACAAAACGCAGATATAGTGCAAACTACGTGTCGGCACTATCTGTTTCCATATAAACTTGATAGTTGGCCGTTTTCTAAAGAAATTTCATTTAAATATTAATAACACCTACGTAGTATTATCTTGTGAAATTTATGCATTTACTGGCCAATCTATCGATTTACTTTGCTTAAAAACCAATAAAATCCTTAATTCAGAAATTTCCTTAAATCATGCATTTCATGCATGTCATGCTTTCACCATCCTTAGGTGAACTTCCCTCAATAGGGGCAAAATAGACTTTTCACCTAATTCGATCATTAAAATCATTTAAACCACTTTTAGGACCTTTATACAATATCAGTGCATACATACATATTCAGTGTACAGAAAAGTTATTAAATACGCGTAGCTACCTCTAGCTACTCACATAATTCACTTACCTCATTTATCTGTACAGTCTGAACTTTCCACTAATAACTCGTCACGCAGTTCGATTTGCTCCAAATCCAAATCAAATCTCCGGCACTGCGGATAAATGTTCATCAGGTCAAATACAATACAATTAATTGTATTTCACATTTTTTGGGCTTAATTTAAATCATTGCGCCCGTTTACCCATATTGAGCCCGATTGTACCATAATGGGCCTTAATCGACCTTAAGCCCGTTTACCATACTTTATCGAGGCCTATTGGGCTCATTGGGCCCATCAATATTTATTTAACCTCGTTCTAACTTCTCGGATATCTTAATTTAATATTTACGACAATTTATCTCAATTTCCAGAATTTAATTCATTTATGCGGAAATTAAATCCGTAATTTATGCGATAAATATTAATCACGTATATCGATGTAAAATTGCAGTAAATAATGGTCACTTACCCGTTATTCCATGATAGTACGCAAATTGAGGCTGTCTCGAGCTCTCGGTTTATGCCAATCGTCGAGCTACACAATTAAATATATTTTCGGGTAAACTTTAAGTCGATTATTATCAAATTAAATATTTCAAAAATTAAATCGGTCAATTTGATCGCTTACTGACTTACCCGAAGCTCGATTGCATCACTGGAATTTTTCCAATTTTTTCTCTTTTTCTTTTTCCCTTTTTCTTGCTTTTTTCCTTTTCTTTTTGGCTGAACCGGTCCGGTCCGGGTCAACCCGGTTCAGACCGCCAGTTTGGTTCGGTTCGGTTCGGCCGGTTCAGTCACCATTTGGTCATTCCGGCGCCGTCCGGCCGGTTCTCCGGTCGATTCCACCGTCGTTCGGTGCGCCATCGCATGGGCTTCCTAAATTGGGCCTCGGCTTGGACCAAATCGACGCCATCGCCTGTCGTGACCCGAATTCCTTACATTTATATCAATAATTTCCACATATCACGACTACACATACGGACACTTGGGCTATGAATCGATGTCAGTCGATCACTCCCACATATTTTAATTCATTCACTTCTCATGCATCCATAATAAGAAGATGTACTTATAATAATTTACAGGACTTTTACGTTCGTTTACATTGGTTTACATCCCATTATTAATATAAATACATCACTGTGCTCTGTCATATTTAGATACAAAAGATTTTAAAAGTGTGTATACCTTTCTCAATGTGATAACAGCTGCTAGCGGAAGGAAAATACAAAAAAATCTGCCACAGAGCTCTCAGAAGCACTATGGCTAATCTGTGGAGAGATGAAAAAAAGGGGTGAGCTAACGCGCTCAGTAAGGAATAAATGAAAGCAGGTAGATAACCGTACTATCTACGATGCTTATAATGCATGGTTTATGCTGAAAATCCATAGCATTCACAAAACCATTATTGTTAAAACACATAGCAATTTACTGCCCAAAAATCAAATGTCAAAACTCGTTCAGAGTAAAATATTTCTGTATTTAGTATTGAAACTCGCATTTAAAACATGTTCTCATTTCAAATGCTTTTCATCACAGAAATCAAATCACAATTAGTTTCATTATAGAAACCAATAAAATCAGGTGAGACTAGGCAGGGATTCACAGAAATCCATAAGACATTTGGCCAAAGTCCGAGACCCCGAGCTATCACTAGCTAGGTGTGCAAGGGTATCTCAGAGTCCGAGGAGGGGATTAGTCTATCCATCGGCTCCTATCTAAGGACTATCACAAAACAGAGCAATGACAAAGCATGCCCGAGTCCAAAGACGCAATCCTCACAACCCATAGTTGCACGGTAGAGTGTACTCCATGTTGTCTACACGGTACGACGTACTCCGTGAACCAGAGTAATATTACCACATAGTTGTAGGTGCCTGAGTCAACAACTCACCACCCCAACCAAATAAATTATCAACCATAGCCTGTCGTCTCAGATCTAGTGCGAGCAAGTCAGTGTGACACACAGTCAACACGAGGACTCCAACACTATCTCAATCACAAATCACAACAAAAATCAAGTGCAAGCGGATCTGGATAAATCAACAGACCTCATAGCTCCAACATGATTTCACACACACAAATAGACAACTGGCTCTATTTCCCACAACAGTGGTACTCAAAACCGAGTGTGATACGCAAAACGGTGCAAACACACAATTCATAAAAACATGCAATTTAATGCATACTGTCAAATCGTGAGCCAGTCTATCATTTTGGTTTCACAAAACCTCTTTTCCACATGTAAAACATCATGCTCATGCACTTTATGCATTTCCAAATTTTTCCCCGGGTCTAGGGGTATTTTCGTAATTTTTTCATATTTGGGTATTATCCTGAAATTTCATATTCATACTCTATACGGAATTTAAGTGTATGTAAACGACGATAAAAATACATACAGCTATCTCTAAGAGCTCACAAAGATCCCTTACCTCGGATCACGTAGTGTGACCTCTCTTCCTCTTTGTTGTCCAAGTCTCGCAGTCCGGTCACTCTCAATATGACTCTGGAGCTGCATTTAACCACTCACTGAATTAATTACACGTTTCCTACTGTATTACACATTTAATACAGTTTATTTCACTTAAATGTGCCCGTTTACTTTTAATGGGCCTTAACACTTTAATTGGGCCTTAATCCATATTAAGCCCGTTTTTCCCGTATTAATTCCCTTCATTAGGGTCTATCGACTCATTGGGCCTATCAATACCCATTGGGCTTTATTCCAAACTCTTTGGATAGCCCATATATCATTTACGACAATTTATTCGAAATTTCGAATATAATTCACTAAATCCGAAATTTAATCCGAATTGTGTATAATAAATCTTAAATACTCGTTAATCACTTAATTTGTCGTAAATAAGCTTTACTTACCCGAGATTATGCGATGGTACGCGAATCGAAGTTCAATCGAGCTTCCGTTCGGAATTAATCGTCGAACTGCACAATTTTGTATATTTAACTCCGGGTCAATTTTCGATTAAAAATAATTTAAATAAATTTATCGAAAATTAAATCTGTCACTTTTGACCTCGTATCGACTTATCCGAAGTCCGTTGAATTCCTGAATTTTTTTTCTCTCTCCTCTTTCTCTCTCCTGCTGAACCTGTTCGGACCGGTTCAACCCTTTTCACACTGAACCGGTCCGAACCGGTTCAGGGTTGATCTTGCCGTTGCCTACGTTTTCGGCCGGTTTCCGGCGTCTCACCACCGCAGTTCGGTGCGCCTCGGCCTGGGGATCTCTCGGCTGGGCTTGATCGGAGCCAAGCACCGCCGGTGGCCGCCGAAATCCTTCTTTCCTTCTGCGGCTTCAACCTCGCCGATCTCCTCTTTTCGGCGCCGGTGGAGCGCGTTACCGGTGGCTGGGAGGTCGCGCGGTGCCCTTCTACCTTTTCCGGCCGTTCGCTGGCCGTGGGATCGCCGGTGCTCGCTGGTCCGGTGGTCTCTTCCTCGGTGGGCTTAGTTTTCTCTGAAGCTTTCTCTCTCCCCGATTTTGCTTCTGATTTCGTTTTTTTTTTTATAATACAATTTTATTATTATTTTAATAATAAAATAATAATAAAATACCAAAATATCCCAAAAATATCCCAAAAATTTTTATTAAATTCATTTAGTCCGTAAATGAATTTATCAGTTCGATTTTACCTCTTCGGTATATTTTTCTACTATTTTCGGGATCGTTTTTCGAGACAAAAATTCTAAAAATTAAATAAATTCATATCTCGATCAGTTGGACTCGAAATTCAATATTTGCCCCGTTATTGATCAAGATTTCTCGATTTCATATTTTTAATGAAATTGTCCCATCGGATTTATACCGAATTTCGATCAATTGATCGTTTTACCCCTGTACTTGCTCGAGAATCATTTTAACCCTTATCTCGCTGTTATGTAGGTCACATGTATTTTTTTATTTCTCAATAATCGATTGCATGTAGTAAATACTAATCTTATGATTCAACTATGAAAATATAATGTTCATACACATAGGAATCATAAGGTACAAGCTACATACGTAAAATCGAAAATTCGGGTCTGACAATCCTCCCCAACTAGAAGAATTTGGTCCTCCAAATTAGAACCAAATCAATCCTCAAACAACTGGGGGTACTTCTCTCGCATCAAGCTCTTTAACTCCCAAGTAGCCTCCTCAGAAGTGTGATGCTGCCATAAAACTTTCACTAACCCGATAGTCTTCGATCTCAAGACCTTCTCTTTCTTATCCAGTATCTGAATCGGCCTTTCAACGTATGACATGTTCTCACTGAGCTCCAACGGCTCATAACTAATCACATGCGCCGGATCTGGGTGATACTTCCAAAGCATCGAAATGTGAAAGATGTTATGCACATTCGCTAACTCTGGTGGCAATGCCTACCTATAAGCTTTGTCTCCCACTCGATCCAAGATCTCAAATGGTCCAATGTAGCGAGGACTTAGCTTACCCTTCTTCCCGAATCTCATAATCCCCTTAGAAGGAGATACTTTCAAGAATACTGACTCACCGACCGTAAACTCCAAAGGTCTGCGTCTCGTGTCAGCATAGCTCTTCTGCCTACTCTGGGCTGTCCTCAATCTGTCACAAATCAACCGGACATCCTCAGAGGCTTGCTGCACCAAATCGGGAGTAAACATCTTCCGATCACCTACTTCTTCCCATCCAATCGGAGATCGACACCTTCGACCATATAGCGCTTCATACGGTGCCATCCCAATACTCGAGTGATAACTATTGTTATAGGCAAATTCGGCTAATGGCAAATGGTCATCCCAAGAGCCTTTATAATCCATCACACAAGCTCTCAACATATCCTCCAAAGTCTGGATGGTTCTCTCTGATTGACCATCGGACTGAGGGTGGAAAGCTGTACTGAAGCTCAATCGAGTTCCCATGGCTTCCTGAAAGTGTTCCCAAAAGTGGGAAGTGAAGCGGGAATCCCTGTCAGATACAATACTCACTGGAACGCCATGTAGTCTCACAATCTCCCGTACATATAAATTCGCCAACACACTCAGAGTATCTGTAGCTCTCATAGCTAAGAAGTGAGTTGACTTGGTCAATCTATCCACAATCACCCAAATGGCATCATGGTTCCGTTGGGTCCTCGGTAAACCCATGATAAAATCCATGGTGATGTGCTCACATTTCCATGTCGGTATAGGTAGAGGCTGCAATAACCCTGCAGGCCTCTGACGCTCTACCTTAACCTGTTGACATACCAAACACTTGGCCACAAACTCTGCCACATTCCTCTTCATCCCTGACCACCAATACACTTTCCGAAGATTCTGATACATCTTATTGCTCCCCGGATGCAACGTATAATGTGATGAATGAGCTTCGGACAAAATGAGTTTTCTCAACTCAGGATCATCGGGAACGCACACTCTGCCTCTGAATCTCAGTAATCCATCAGTGCTCAACTCAAAATCGGCACAAGTACCCTTCTGAATCTGACTAACCATATCAACACAGAAGCGATCAATACGCTGAGCTTGTCTGATCCGGTCAATCAAATCCGGTTCTAGTCTCAGACTAGCTATCACACAATATGTGTCAGTATCAGAAGGTGTCACATCTAAACTGAGACTCGCAAACTGCTCTAGCAGCTCATGTTCCCTGATCATCATGTATGATACCATCCCAAGGCTCTTTCGGCTCAAAGCATCGGCAACTACATTCGCCTTGCCTGGATGATACATGATCTCACAATCATAGTCCTTCAGAAGCTCAAACCATCTACGTTGCCTCATATTCAATTCCTTTTGTGAAAACAAATATTTCAGGCTTTTGTGATCAGTAAATACCTGAAATTTCTCACCATACAAATAGTGGCGCCATATTTTCAGTGCAACACTACGGCTGCCAACTCTAAATCATGGGTCGGATAGTTCTTCTCATGGTCCTTAAGCTGTCGGGATCCATAAGCAACTACTTTCCCATCCTGCATCAATACACAGCCCAGTCCTTGTCCCGATGCATCCGTATATACAGAGAAACCTCCTGAGCTGGTCGGAATGGTGAGAATTGGTGCGGTGGTCAGTCGCTGTTTCAACTCTCTAAAGCTTTTCTCACACTTATCATCCCACTCAAATGCAACATTCTTCCGAGTGAGACGAGTCAAAGGAGCAGCTAATTTCGAGAAGCCCTCTACAAATCGTCGGTAATACCCAGCTAAGCCCAGAAAACTTCTGATCTCAGTGACTGTCTTAGGTCGTTCCCACTGAACTACTGCTTCTATCTTAGACGGATCAACTGACACTCCGTCCTTCGTTACCACATGACCCAGAAATGATATTTGTTCTAACCAGAAGTCACACTTACTGAGCTTGGCATATAACTGCTTCTCTCGGAGGGTCTGCAGAACAATACTCAAGTGCTGCTCATGTTCCTCCCTAGACTTCGAATACACCAATATATCATCGATGAAGACGATCACAAATCGGTCCAGGTATGGCTTGAACACATCGTTCATCAAAGCCATAAAAGCTGCAGGAGCATTCGTTAACCCGAAAGGCATAACCAAGAACTCATAGTGACCATAACGGGTACGAAAGGCTGTCTTGGGTACATCTTCACTCCGAATCCTCAACTGATGGTACCCAGACCTCAGATCGATCTTGGAAAAGATCTGTGCTCCTTTAAGCTGATCCAACAGATCATCAATACGTGGAAGGGGGTACTTGTTCTTAATGGTAGCTTTATTCAACAACCGGTAATCTATGCACAGTCGGAGGCTTCCATCCTTCTTCTTAACGAACAAGACCGGAGCTCCCCAAGGTGAGATGCTCGGTCTAACGAACCCCTTATCCAATAGATCCTGTAACTGCTTCTTCAGTTCCAACAACTCAACTGGGGTCATCCTGTACGGTGGTCTGGATATAGGCTCAGTACCAGGTACCAAATCAATACAGAACTCCATCTCTCTGTTTGGTGGTAACCCTGGCAAGTCATCCGGAAAGACATTCGACAACTCTCTGATCACAGGAATGTCAATCAATTCCGGTTGTGCCTTATCTAGGTCAACCACGTACGCAATAAAACCTTCAAAATAATATTATGCAATCAATTTAATATTGCATAAGTATTTCTTTTATATTTATTCGTAAAAATTATACAACATGTTTCTCCGGTAGAGAAAACATTATCGTCTTAGAATGACAATCTAAGATAGCATGATTTGCAGCCAACCAATCCATTCCTAATATTACATCAAAATCAAACATACTTAACAGGATAAGATCGGCTATCATACTCTTATCTCCTACCCTTAACTTACATTGCTTTCACACATACTCAGTCATTTGACTACTTCCCATTGGTGTGCTAATTATCAATCTTTTACCTAAAGGTGTAGGTTTCACAAACTCTGATAATTTAAATGCACACGATGGTGATATGAATGAATGCGTTGCACCAGGATCAAATAGAGCAAATGCTTCAAGGTTAAAAATCAGAATTGTACCTTTCACCACATCCGGTGAAGCATCTGCAGCGCCCTGGTCAAGTGCATACACTCTGCCTTGGCCAACGACTTGCTTCCCCTTCTCCTCAGCCGTGGCTCTCCTTCTCGGAGCAGGAATAACATGTGAAACTTTCTCTGGTTCCTTACCCCTCTGAGAAGACGCTTCAACTAGTTCCGGGCAATCTCTTATCATATGTCCGGTCTTACCACACCTAAAGCATGCTCCTGATATCCTATAACAAGGTCGGTTCCCGTGGAACACTCCACAAAGTCTACATAAATTAGGATTTGGTCGGGGACCTCCAATCACAAGACCTCGAGCCGGAGCTACTGTCGGATATACAGGGGGTCTAACTGCCCTACTCCGCGACTCATCGATCTTTTGTCGCCCACAAAAAGGCCTCTTCCCCTCTCTACTACCTCTGTCGTCCCCAAATCTCTTCCGATCTCTATCTTTGCCCTTACCACCTTTCCCATACTCTAACACATGGAGCTCGTAATCCTGCTCACACAGCTGAGCTCGTCTAACTGCTTCCCCATATGTCGAAATATCTAACGGGGCCAGTCGAGCTCTAAATGATAGTCTCAGGCCTTCCATAAACTTACGAACTTTCTTCCGTTCACTGCCCATGGTATCAGGATCATATCTGCCCAGAGATGTAAACCGAGATTCATACTCGTCCACTGACTTACCTCCCTGGGTCAAACCTGAAAACTCATTCTGTAACTTTCGTTGAGCAGTATCTGGAATGTATTGCCCCCTAAAGGCGTCTAAGAACATCTCCCAAGTAATAACCTGATGTCCAGCTGATAGAATAGGCATAGTGGACTTCCACCAGTGTTCTGCCTCACCCTCTAGCATAAAAGACGCAAAAGCCACTTTCTCAGTAGTAGAACATCGGGAGAATCTATAAAGTTTCTCCATTCTATTAATCCAGTCCTATGCCACTACCAGATTCTTCACCCCACTAAATGACGGAGGTTGTAGCTTCTGAAACTGTGTCAATCTGTCTAGATCACAACTATTCTCCAGATCATCATCATAACCCTGAAGAGGGACTACTGGAGGAGGTGCAGGCTGAACAGGAGGAGCCTGTGGTGGTTCAACTCTCTGTGGTGCGGGTGCAGGCTGTGCAGGCGCATGGGTCTCAGGTGCAGCTGCTGCAGCAGTCGGTGCAGCCTGTCCTGCTGTACCCTGGGCACTGCCAAAACTAGCTATAAACTGCCCCAATAATGTCACCACTGTATCAAGGCGTCGCTCTAATCTCGAGTCGCGAGCGTCAGAACTCTCAGATGGTTCTCGAGAAGTATGTCTAGATGAGGATCTACTCCGTCTCTCGGGTCTATCTCCGTGCCCTTGAGATCGAGAACTCTCTCCTCTACTACGATGTTTGTCAGACATCCTATATATTTCCTGTATATATAACACAAATTCAGTGAAATCACAACCTGATATACACAATTGTATCTAAACAAGGCACAGTGATAATGGGATGTAAACTTCCTTAGTTACTAACAACGATTCATATCAGACCAACTTGGCTCTGATACCACTTCTGTCGTGACCCGAATTCCTTACATTTATATTAATAATTTCCACATATCACGACTACACATACGGACAGTTGGGCTATGAATCGATGTCAGTCGATCACTCCCACATATTTTAATTCATTCACTTCTCATGCATCCATAATAAGAAGATGTACTTATAATAATTTACAGGACTTTTACGTTCGTTTACATTGGTTTACATCCCATTATTAATATAAATACATCACTGTGCTCTGTCATATTTAGATACAAAAGATTTTAAAAGTGTGTATACCTTTCGCAATGTGATAACAGCTGCTAGCGGAAGGAAAATACAAAAAAATCTGCCACAGAGCTCTCAGAAGCACTATGGCTAATCTGTGGAGAGATGAAAAAAAGGGGTGAGCTAACGCGCTCAGTAAGGAATAAATGAAAGCAGGTAGATAACCGTACTATCTACGATGCTTATAATGCATGGTTTATGCTGAAAATTCATAGCATTCACAAAACCATTATTGTTAAAACACATAGCAATTTACTGCCCAAAAATCAAATGTCAAAACTCGTTCAGAGTAAAATATTTCTGTATTTAGTATTGAAACTCGCATTTAAAACATGTTCTCATTTCAAATGCTTTTCATCACAGAAATCAAATCACAATTAGTTTCGTTATAGAAACCAATAAAATCAGGTGAGACTAGGCAGGGATTCACAGAAATCCATAAGACATTTGGCCAAAGTCCGAGACCCCGAGCTATCACTAGCTAGGTGTGCAAGGGTATCTCAGAGTCCGAGGAGGGGATTAGTCTATCCATCGGCTCCTATCTAAGGACTATCACAAAACAGAGCAATGACAAAGCATGCCCGAGTCCAAAGACGCAATCCTCACAACCCATAGTTGCACGGTACAATGTACTCCATGTTGTCTACACGGTACGACGTACTCCGTGAACCAGAGTAATATTACCACATAGTTGTAGGTGCCTGAGTCAACAGCTCACCACCCCAACCAAATAAATTATCAACCATAGCCTGTCGTCTCAGATCTAGTGCGAGCAAGTCAGTGTGACACACAGTCAACACGAGGGCTCCAGCACTATCTCATTCACAAATCACAACAAAATCAAGTGCGAGCGGATCTGGATAAATCAACAGACCTCATAGCTCCAACATGATTTCACACACACAAATAGACAGCTGGCTCTATTTCCCATAACAGTGGTACTCAAAACCGAGTGTGATACGCAAAACGATGCAAACACACATTTCATAAAAACATGCAATTTAATGCTTACTGTCAAATCGTGAGCCAGTCTATCATTTTGGTTTCACAAAACCTCTTTTCCACATGTAAAACATCATGCTCATGTACTTTATGCATTTCCAAATTTTTCCCCGGGTCTAGGGGTATTTTCGTAATTTTTTCATATTTGGATATTATCCCGAAATTTCATATTCATACTCTATACGGAATTTAAGTGTATGTAAACGACGATAAAAATACATACAGCTATCTCTAAGAGCTCACAAAGATCCCTTACCTCGGATCACGTAGTGTGACCTCTCTTCCTCTTTGTTGTCCAAGTCTCGCAGTCCGGTCACTCTCAATATGACTCTGGAGCTGCATTTAACCACTCACTGAATTAATTACACGTTTCCTACTGTATTACACATTTAATACATTTTATTTCACTTAAATGGGTCCGTTTACTTTTAATGGGCCTTAACACTTTAATTGGGCCTTAATCCGTATTAAGCTCGTTTTCCCCGTATTAATTCCCTTCATTAGGGTTTATCGACTCATTGGGCCTATCAATACCCATTGGGCTTTATTCCAAACTCTTTGGATAGCCCGTATATCATTTACGACAATTTATTCGAAATTTCGAATATAATTCACTAAATCTGAAATTTAATCCGAATTGCGTATAATAAATCTTAAATACGCGTTAATCACTTAATTTGTCGTAAATAAGCTTTACTTACCCGAGATTATGCGATGGTACGCGAATCGAAGTTCAATCGAGCTTCCGTTCGGAATTAATCGTCGAACTGCACAATTTTGTATCTTTAACTCCGGGTCAATTTTCGATTAAAAATAATTTAAATAAATTTATCGAAAATTAAATCTGTCACTTTTGACCTCGTATCGACTTACCCGAAGTCCGTTGAATTCCTGAATTTTTTTCTCTCTCCTCTTTCTCTCTCCTGCTGAACCGGTTCGGACCGATTCAACCCTTTTCACACTGAACCGGTCCGAACCGGTTCAGGGTTGATCTCGCCGTTGCCTACGTTTTCGGCCGGTTTCCGGCGTCTCACCACCGCAGTTCGGTGCGCCTCGGCCTGGGGATCTCTCGGCTGGGCTTGATCGGAGCCAAGCACCGCCGGTGGCCGCCGAAATCCTTCTTTCCTTCTGCGGCTTCAACCTCGCCGATCTCCTCTTTTCGGCGCCGGTGGAGCGCGTTACCGGTGGCTGGGAGGTCGCGCGGTGCCCTTCTACCTTTTCCGGCCGTTCGCTGGCCGTGGGATCGCCGGTGCTCGCTGGTCCGGTGGTCTCTTCCTCGGTGGGCTTAGTTTTCTCTGAAGCTTTCTCTCTCCCCGATTTTGCTTCTGATTTCGTTTTTTTTTTATAATACAATTTTATTATTATTTTAATAATAAAATAATAATAAAATACCAAAATATCCCAAAAATATCCCAAAAATTTTTATTAAATTCATTTAGTCCGTAAATGAATTTATCAGTTCGATTTTACCTCTTCGGTATATTTTTCTACTATTTTCGGGATCGTTTTTCGAGACAAAAATTCCAAAAATTAAATAAATTCATATCTCGATCAGTTGGACTCGAAATTCAATATTTGCCCCGTTATTGATCAAGATTTCTCGATTTCATATTTTTAATGAAATTGTCCCATCGGATTTATACCGAATTTCGATCAATTGATCGTTTTACCCCTGTACTTGCTCGAGAATCATTTTAACCCTTATCTCGCTGTTATGTAGGTCACATGTATTTTTTTATTTCTCAATTAATCGATTGCATGTAGTAAATACTCATCTTATGATTCAACTATGAAAATATAATGTTCATACACATAGGAATCAGAAGGTACAAGCTACATACGTAAAATCAAAAATTCGGGTCTGACATCGCCGGCGAATCGAGGTTCTCTCCCGTGGCTTCTTCCTCTGTTTTTTGGCGTTTTTCGACCACCTCGTCGCACGTCGCGGCCGCTAGTGGCTCGCCCGAGGTCGAGCTACCTTCGTCGACCCTCGTTGTGTAAGACCCGAATTTAATTAAAATACGAAAATTAAATAAGAAAAGATGGGGGATGTATGAAGGAAGGTCAGGTAAAATTGATTTTCGAAACAAGAGCAGGGGTAAAATGGTAAAAATACCAAAACCCGGTATTAAGGCGATAAGAAAATTTTAATTAAAAATAAGGATGTAAGATATCTTGATCGATAATGAGGAAATTATACAATTTGGGTCAATTGATCAAGATTCGAAAATTTTAAAAATACTGAAAAATTACTGGAACGATATCTCGAAAAGCATGAAGGAATAATATCAAAAATTTGGAGAAAAATATATTTAATAAATTAAATTTAAATTAAATAAATTAAATTAGAATAAAAATAATATAAGTGTAGATATTTTGGATTTTTTGGAGTATTTTAATGAATAGTGTAATAATTAAATAAAATAAATAAAAATAAATAATAATAAAAATAAAAATAAAAAAAAGAATCTGAAACAAAAAAAAGAAGAAGAGAGAAACGGGTCGGGGAGAGAGAAAGAGAAGCGGAGACGAAAACGGAGCCCGACGAACTCGAGGGAGACCGACGAGCCGTCCGGCGGCCAACGGCCAGGCCAAGGGCCGGAAAAGGAAGATGAGCTTCAGGCGATCTCCCTGGCACCGGCAGCACGACCAACCGACGCCGGAGTCCGGCGAATCGGGGAGAGAAAGGCCGACGGGATTGAGGGGCTTGGTCCCGGCGAACGGCGGCGTCTTGGCTCCGATCCGACCCCGCAAAATGATCCCCAGGCCGAGACGGTTCTGTTGAGGCCATTGGATGCCGACGAGACGGCCGGAATCGTCGGCGACGGCCAAGAGGAGTAATGGGTCCTGACGGTCGGAGGAGAACAGGCCGGACTGGCCATTTTTCGGCGAGCTCGAGGCGAACCGAGCCCAGATTCGTGATGCGGACGACCCAACGGAGATGCTGGCGGTGGAAGCCGGCGGAGAACCGGCCGGCAAGGCGGTGAACCGACCGAACCGGAGTGAACCGGGGTGAACCGGCGGGTCTGAATCGGTCCGAATCGGACTGAACCGGTTCAGCCAAAAAGAGAGGAAAAAAGGAGAAAAAGGGGAAAAAGAAAAAGAGAAAAAATTGGAGAAAATTTCAGTGATGCAATCGAGCTTCGGGTAAGTCGATAAGCGGTTAAATTGACCGATTTAAATTTTGGAGTATTTAATTTAATTAATTTTGGGCCGAAAACTTACCCGAAAAATTGTGGAATTATGTAGCTCGACGATTGGCATCCAATGACAGCTCGAGACAGCCTCGAATTTCGTACTAGCATGGAATCTCGGGCAAGTGACCCTTATTTACGACAATTTACATCGTTATGCGTGATATGAATTTAAATTCCGCATAAATTGAATTAAATTATGGAAATTTAGATAAATTATCGTAAATAATCGATTTAGTTATTCAAGAATTAGAACGAGGCCCAATAAATTATTAGTGGGCCTAATGAGCCCAATAGGCCTCAATAAAGTGAAAATTAAGTGGAAAACGGGCTTAAGGCCGATTAAGGCCCATTAAGTTGCAATCGGGCCCAATAGGGGTAAATGGGCCCAATGATTTAAATTAAGCCCAAAAAATATTAAATACAATTAAATTGTATAATATCTGACCTGAGGAATATTAATACGCAGTCCCGGGCATTTGATTTGGAGCATATCGGACTGCGCGACGAGACAACAACGGAAAAGAAAAGGTCAGACTCGACAGGAAAATAAGGTAAGGGAATTCTACAGACTGCTAGAGGTAACTTTACGCAATTTTAAATTCATTTGCAGTGTTTAAAAATTACCTGAAGGGTTTAGAGGTCAAATAAAAATTTTAGTGCCCCGTATGGGTAAAATTACTGAAATACCCTTGTTAAGGGTAAATGTTTACAAATTTAGGAAAAATTGGGAGGAGCAAGGACAAGAGGTTCCTGCTCGTTCTGGAGGTATTTTAACACATGCATGAGTAGGCTGGCTCACTTTTAAAGAAAAATGCATAGCATTGCATACCTTAAACGATGTAATTTCTGTGAAAACTATTTGGAGATAACCGAGCCGCCTACGTGTTTTTATTTACATGTGACGTGCTAGAGCTCAGCTCGCACGATGTTTGATTTGTGTGATGCATGCATTAGTGCTGGAGCGAGAGCTCGCACTAGAGTTTTACATGCATAGGTGCTAGAGTATAACTCGCACCAGATTTCATATGCTTTTTCGTGACACGGTGCTAGAGTCTAACTCGCACCAGATTTTACATGATTTTCATGATAGGGTGCTGGAGTTTAACTCGCACCAGATTTTATAAGATTTTCATGTGATTCATATATACAGTGTTAGAGCACCGCTCGCACTACTTTTCAGAGATTATACGATAAGCCGTGCTTGGAGCATCGGGTAGACTGTGTGTCACTGATTTGATAGGCTCGCACGTGCGTTTTGAGACATGGCATGAGTATTGAGACATGCATTAGTGCTGGAGCGAGAGCTCGCACTAGAGTTTTACATGCATAGGTGCTAGAGTATAACTCGCACCAGATTTCATATGCTTTTTCGTGACACGGTGCTAGAGTCTAACTCGCACCAGATTTTACATGATTTTCATGATAGGGTGCTGGAGTTTAACTCGCACCAGATTTTATAAGATTTTCATGTGATTCATATATACAGTGTTAGAGCACCGCTCGCACTACTTTTCAGAGATTATACGATAAGCCGTGCTTGGAGCATCGGGTAGACTGTGTGTCACTGATTTGATAGGCTCACACGTGCGTTTTGAGACATGGCATGAGTATTGAGAAACAAAACCTCTCTGTGGAAAGCAGGCCATTTGGGCTGGAGTACCTAGAGTGATATGGGTCCATGGAGTACGATGTACCGTGCAAGTAGCACGGAGTACGATGTACCGTGGGGTATCTTCGGATACGGTATCTTTGTGATACGGGGTATCTTCGGATACGGTATCTTGTGATACGGGGTATCTTCGGATACGGCATCTTCGGATGCGTGAGATTGGATAAGACTGACGGGTTGGATTGACCCACCTCCCGGGCGGTTCCCGATCAGGGTGAGACCTCGCACATTGGGATCCGTGAAGCTAGAGGGACTCACAAGGACACATATGGCCAGTCCTGGTTATTGCCGTTATACAGATATTGCCTCGTCTCGCATGTCGACGATTTCGATGATTTAAGCTGGATTTTTAATTAAATGTGCATGATGGTTATTTCCATGCTTTTTAAACCCATGTGTGATGTATACCGATTTTCATGGTTTTGTGTGAGTCAGGATCACCCGAAGGAGGGGTCGAGTCCTGACTTTATTGTGAAAATTTTAATTGAGAAAGAAATGATTTGAAATAATTGCATGTTGAATTTTCTGTGCAAACTCGATTTACATAACATCATAACTTTCATATCATCTGTTTTAAATGTGTGGAGAAAGGGTGGTTTATGCACGGCACCACGTTCATGTAGGTAGTATGGTTACCTACTTGTTCGTAGGATTGCCTTACTGAGCTTGATGTGCTCACCCCTTTCATTTTCTCCCACAGATAATCTCCAGTTGAAGTTGCGACGACTCAGTACTGCATTCTGGATATATACACTCCCACATATTGTAAGTATAGCACAGTAACATGCTTGTAAGTAACTTTAGGGGATGTATAATTAATGTAAACAATTATAAATGACTGGAGAAGAATTAAGTTATATGGTAAATGAATGGTGGGACTGGCATTGACGCACAGCCCAATTTGTTAGTGGAGTGTGGTCACGATTCGAGAACAGGTAAGAATTTAAGTAAATAAACAAAATGCGAAAAATTAACTCTGATTTTTGGGTAGTTTGGGTCGTGACACGTTGGCCCCTCAGCCCTGGCCGGTGGTGTCGGATCGGAGGGAAACCGACTCCCTCGGTTTCGGCTTGTTTCTGCTTCTCTCCGTTTCGTTTCTGTTTCCTCTTCAGAAAATCGCAAAACGCGATTTTCTGTTTTTTTTTTTACATTTACTTACTTTTTTTATTATTTGTAATTAAATTATTATTTTATTATTAAAAATCCAAAATATCTGAAAAATTATTATTTTATTCCTTAAAATAATAATAAAAATTTCAAAAATTTATATTAAATTTATTTAATCCGTAAATGAATTTATCAGTCCGATTTTACCTTTTCGGTATATTTTTCGATTATTTTTGGGATTATTTTTCGATACGAAAATTTTGATTTATTCCAATAAATTCATATCTTGATCAATTTAACCCGAAATTTAATTATTTCTTCGTTATTGATCAAGATTTCTAATTCTAATATTTTTAATTAATTTTTCTTGTCCCGATTAATACCGAATTTTAATCTTTTGACCGTTTTGCCCTTACACATGTTCGGGAATACCATTTCCATCCTTTTGCATTTTTAAATGCACTAGAAAATTTCTATTTATTCCATTTTTGCCTTTACGATAAAATCGGGTCTTACACATAATTAGAGATCGTATCTTGATTATCAAAGAAGTAGGGAGGGACAGGTTGTTAGGTCGTACCAATAACTATAACCAATTTGGTAAAGAATTAAAAGAATTCATCTTTGCATCAATGATCAATTCTGTGAACCCATTCTAAAATTATTCCTACGGCTGGATGCTTTATCATATTGATTTTCTTCTAACGTTTTACATAGTGATTTCTCTTTTCTACATTTTAATATATTAATTTTTCTTTTCATTTTCATTATAACAAATCCACAAACATATTTTCCTTTTAAATCTTTTACAGAGAAATAAATCTAATCAATCTCTGTGGGAAACGACTTTGCTCATTTATTCTACAGTTTTAATTTATTTTTGAGCAAGAATTTATATTGTTGGTCTCGACAGCCACCATTAGGCATAAAACTAAGGTATTCTAAGTGGTTCCCAAGACTCAAGTGCCCTCTTAGTATAAACATCAAGTTGTGGTCTGACTTTTAAGGAACTATATATTTTACCACAGTAGCTTATTTCAATATTCTTCGGTACAATATCTTTTCTTTCTTTGTGGATCAATAATCTGTTTAATAATTTCATAAATTTTGTGATGCAGGGAATCTATTAATGCGACAACAACAAAGCATATAGCTTATGTCACTATAAACTATTTTATAAATGAAAAAATGATTCATACTAGTGAGAAAAAGAAAATCAAATTAGAGAATTCAAAAACTCATACTTATATTTCACAAAAGATTTCTTACAAAGGAGATTGTTGTCTAATTCGTGCCTTTAACATGAAGGAGTTACACCTTATATAAGCCTAAAAGGTAAAGTAATAATAACAATAAAAAGCTTATACACTCAGGTATAATGAACTTTGAAGCAAACAAGCAAAAGTAAAGTAAAAGTAAAAGTAAAAGCAAAGTACAATTATTAGATTCTTTTTGTATGGCATCTTCTTCATTTTATAGCAAGTTTCAGCACAAATCACACCTTTTAATGAGAAAACAATATGCATGATACTATGAACTTGAACTTGAAACCAACTTCCACGCATAATTATACATACGTTGGACTAGGACGTAGAAAAACATCTTTCACTTGATTTGTTTGCCAACAAAATAAACTTCTTTGTCATATTTCTTATAATCTTTTTGTAAGAATTTATTTAAACTTATTGTGTTATATTTGTTAATTATTATGTGTTTAGTATTTTTATATTTTATTATATATTTTTTAAAAAATAATAGTATTTAAGCGATTTTGAACAAGTTTTTTCATTGGATGTAAAAATAGACTTAAAAAAAAATTAGGCCCGAAACATCAGATTGGACCGAGTTGAACTCACTTTCAATATCTTAATACTTTACCTAATCCCGATCTGAACTTGACCCAATCCAATCTATAAACATCTCTATTTTCAGACATTATCACTTTGAAGAAAAAAGAAGTTTTTATGATGTTGTAATTAGTAGTTAGAAATGTTTCAAATTACCCTCCATAAAAATGATTTGCTCAAAAAATAATTATTATATAATACATTGTCAATAAAGTTTTTAATTTTACAAGCGGAATTAATATGACGACACTTATCTCATTTTGTTTATTTTTCTTTTTTTAATATTTTTTAAGAAATATGTGACACTTTTATAAAATTTAAGACCTCTACTAATAGTGTATTAGATTATAATGCTAAAAAATCTCAATATCAACGACAAAAACGATTTATTCAAAAAGTATAAGAAAATAACAGAATTATATATTTTTTATTTCTTTGGTTCATAAGAAGATATAAGGAGAAAAGAATTTGAACTTTAAGCTTAGTTCCTTCTAAAAAGAATCTTTCGTTCATAAGAAGATATGAGAAGAAAGGAATTCGAACTTTTAATTTAATTCCTTCTAAGAAGAAATAACAACTACCAGAGATTTTTTTTTTTAAGAGTGGCGTATTTTATAATTTTTATTCTTTGATGAGAATTGTTCTAAACTTATTTCTCAATATGAGATATTTTAAGCCACATCATTATGATATTAGATTTTCTTAAAAATATTTTTTATTCTCACTGTTTCCCTTTCACCTAATATTCTGTTTCATCTTTGGCCAAAAAAAATGTTCTTTCAATAAAACCATTCGTCTTCTCTAATCTCATCCAAATTCTTAATCTGCTTTGATTACTCGTCGTCGTCCCTTAAAGTCCTTGATTTTTCTCTTGAAGCAAAGGCACAAGACTATGGTTTTTGGTTATCTAATTGCAGCTTTCAAGCCATAAATTTTTTTCTTCCACCAACATTTTCTTAAAAACCAAACATAAAAATTGAAATTAAAAAGTAAAGGCATTCGCAATTCTTCTCACATATAGAAAGAATTAAAGAGAGTCCTTACGGTAGGCCTTTGGTTGATGTCGAGTATCAATCAAATTGGCAAAACAGTATTAACATTATTGTGCATTTTTCTAATTAGTGTTAATTGCCAAAATCAATTATTAATTTATTTTCCCTATTGTTAATGGGTCAAAGCTTCGTGGCTCTGGCAAGAATAACATTATGCTTTAGCTTAATTGATTGCGAGATTGAGACTTAATTATGGATAAGGTATATCAATTAAATACAAATTTATTGTCGTTATAAAAAGGAGGGATGAATTCTTATATGCTCAAAAAATAGTCTTTCTTTGGTTTGCTTTTGTCTTTTTTTAGAGGAAGATAATTAAGGGTCGTTTGGTATAAGGGGAGTAATCACTTTGCGCTGCAATTTAATTGGGCGTAAAGTGATTGCAATGTTTGTTATCAAGAAAGTTAGATTTAGTTCAAGTAGGCTGTAATCACTTTGCAGCCTTGGCTGCAAAGTAAATTTTACCCCAATTACCCTTTTACTAAAAAAAAAAAAGAAACTTAAAGGATCGTGAGATGTAACGACCGTGTGGCACTTTGTTCCCTCAGGATTCAAGAGGTGGCCCCCACAGTCTCACTCATACGTACTGTCCGCTTTGGCAGCCCCACAGGTCCCTCACGGCTTTATCGAGGTAAATACCCCAATTCGCGTCCTCATAGGTTCGAACCCAAGACCTTAAAGTCTTTGTTTAAGTGGTATCAAAACTAGGTTCAATAATACCCCTTACCTTGATTTATCGGGTATCTCGAATTCGAATGGTGACGTCCCCTAGTACCTCCTTTAATCCCTTCTACAATCACCTACACCGAAATTGTAGACTTAGTACCCTATTCATGAGAATTGCGTTAAAATCGTAATTTATCGTTGCTACTGCTTGTGTACGTATTATTGTATATCCTTAGGCCGACACGCACGTTTACATATTTCTTCACTATTTATATATTTGCTCCTACAAGTATTAACATATACCTTCATTATATACATCTACATGTATACACGCATAAATATATATTTATATATATATACACCCATGTATGTATATATATATATATACTTTTATTGTTTTCATGTTTTCCTATCTCATATATATACATTCTTTGTATATACATATACTTGCACACATTCACCTTTCATATCCCCACATGTATATGCACCTAAATAAATAAATAAATATATATATATTATCATTGTTTTCCATTTTTTCCTTATCACCTATGCATACATATTTTTTTTGTACAAATACTAACAAACCCAATTCATTATATACACCTATTTGTACATGTACCTAAATAAATAAATATACATATATATATATTTAAATAATTATTTTGAAAATTAAATTGGTTCATTTGACCACTTACCGACTAATCCGGAGCTCGGTTGCATCACCAAATTTTTTTCTCATTTTTCCCTTTTTTTTCTTTTTTTTTCTTTTTTTTCCCTTTTTCTGGCTGAACCGGTTCGGTCCGGTTCAGACCGGTCCGGTTCAGTCCCGGTCCAACCTTCTCCCTCGCCGTTCGAGGCTTTTCCGACCGGTTCTCCGCCGGCTTCCACCTCCAGCTTGTCCGCGGGGTAGTCCGGTGCATGGATCTGGGGTCGGCTTCGCTAAAGCTCGCCGGAAAGTGGCCGGTCCGGCCTCTTCTCTCCTCCGGCGTCGGCACCCATTTTCTTCCGCGCCGTTCGGGGCGTTTCAGGCCGATCTGCGCCTGGATCTGCGGCGTGGGTATCCCATCTGGCCGGTGGCAAGCGCTCCCACCTTCCTCGGCCGCCGTTTCTTTCTCTCTCTCTCTTTTCTCTCTTTCTCTGTCGATCTCTCTCTCCCCTTTTTTTCGCTTGTCGACGGCTCCTCTTCTCCGCCTACCAGCACCGGCGATGCTCGCCACCTTGTCCGGTCCTTCCGCCGGGCTCCGTCAGTGAGGCAGGTAGGGGCCGGCTTCCTCGGTGCCTTTGCTCCCCTCTTCACTGTTCCATGGCAGAATCGCAATTCGCGATTCTGCCTTCTATTTCCTTTTTTTTTTTGTTTTTGTTTTTAATTATAATTATTATTATATATATTATATATTATTTATCATTTAGTTATTTATTTATATTTATTTATTATGTATTTTATTATTTTATTTATTTATTTATTTTATTTTATTATATTATATTTTATTTAAAATATAATATAATATATAATATATCCAAAATATTTAAATATATATATATATATATTTAAATCAATTAAATATATATATTTATCTTATTTATTTCTCGGGTATTTTATTTATTTTATATCAGACTTCTAATTTTATTTCTACTTGTACGTTTTTTTCTTACGAACTAATTTATAGGAAAATTTCAGGGATTTACATGAGATCCCTTCTCCCCCCTAGTTTCTCCCTTCTCTTCTTCTCTTTCTGTTCGTCGACTAGAAACTCTCTCTCCCTCTGTTCCGTTCGCCGAGCAGACCCTCTCTCTCCCTCTGTTTCGTTCGCCTGTCGTTCCTCTCCTTCACCGCCGACCGACAGCCCTCAATCACATTCCCTTATTTCCCCTTTTCTCCCTTTCCCCTTCACCCAAGAAACCAAAAAATCGACAAACCTTTTCCCCCTCTGTTTGTGTGCCGGCCACCAGCGAGGACACCAAGGTATGCTAATTTAACCCCAGTTGTCTCTTTTATTAATTTGCACTCGTGAATTTTGGGAAGTTAAATACCCTTTGTTACAAATGTGATGAAATTCCTATTAGTAAAATGCAATGGGTAAAGAATTGGTTGTTGTCTGTGATATGCAAACTGAAATCTTTATCTTCAGTTGGTAAAGAATTGGATGTTGTCTGTGATATGCAAACTGAAATGTTGTCTGTGATATTCCTGCTAGTATAATGCAGTTGGTAAAGAATTGGTTGGAAGCACAATAAACAAAACCAACATAGAAAAAGAAAGTCACTAAACAAAACCAACATGATAAACAACATAGGAAAAATATATAGTTTTATACATCAAAAGAAGTGCGTATGTGTGTGTTAAAAACTTCAAAACATAGAGGAAGTTTTTGTAAAAAAATGACCAGGCATTTCTAATTTTTCATCTCTAAAATACCAACGTCATTAGGCTTCAAATCTGAAACAGATCATTATAACTAAAATCCTCAACAACCTATTATAACGACATCTAACTCCAGCACATGTACCTCATAAAAACAAGATGGTAAACACAGGACAAAGATCTAACAAGGATGCAAATATACTAATTCATTATTTCACCATAAAGGAAAAATAAATTGAAAAAAAAATCAGCCTTATCCTACAACTAAGCTCCAAATTTCCTACTAAAATTTATCACCTCCGAGAGCGACATTGCATAGTTAAGCACATTTGTTTGCATCTTGGAGTCAAAAATATAATTTTTCATTTGCTGGACTATTTTTTGGTGTTTGTATAAAGATAAGTCACATTGTTGTTGATGCTCAACGATAATGCCTCATGTAGATATCAATGGCTGCTGATGCTCCTAAAATGCCCATTGTTAGGGAGCTTATGCACAGAAAGGTTAAAGATTAAACCAAAATAAACAAAGAAAAGCATATTAAGTTAACAATATATAGCTCAGGCACATTATAACTCTGGAAATATTATATTTACTATTTATATTATGTAAACACAAAAGATTAAGTGCCTAAACATAAGCATTAGACAACTGTCATGACCATGACATTCAGTGATGCAGTAAATATCATATTTAGAAACATACATGTTGATTATAACTATCTGTCAAGGACGAATTCTCAGTAGCCAAAGATTCTGCTAATGTAGGTGAGGCCTCAAGAGCTCGATGTAGTGAAAACTTTTCCTGAGTCAAATCTTCAAAGTGCTGCAGAATAAGAATAAATAAATATAAAGAAAGTAAAAACATTGATACCCAGGAAAAAAGTCAATAAGCAAAACCAACATAGAAAAAGATAGTCACTAAACAAAACCAACATGATAAACAACATAGGAAAATCCTCAACAACCTATTATAACGACATCTAACTCTAGCACATGTACCTCATAAAAACAAGATGGTAAACACAGGATAGAGATCTAATAAGGAGGCAAATATACTAATTCATTATTTCACCATAAAGAAAAAATAAATTGAAAAAGAAAATCAGCCTTAGCCCGTAACTAAGCTCCAAATTTCCAACTAAGATTTGTTTCCTCCGAGAGCGACATTGCATAGTTAACACATTTGTTTGCATCTTGGAGTCAAAAATATAATTTTCCATTTGCTGGACTATTTTTCGGTGTTTGTATAAAGATAAGTCACATTGTTGTTGATGCTCAAAGATAATGCCTCATGTAGATATCACCAGTCTTGTCCCCCTAAGTAAACGTTGTGCCATTTTTCATTGCAATGGATATGCATTGTAAGTCCAACACACATATTGCTTTGTGTTGAGTGATCTAAGAAATAAATGCAATCCTGGATCATGTCAAAATAAAAGTAAACAAAGATACTGGTGGTATTTTTGTTTTGATTCCCAATCAGAGCATAATCTTCTATTGAAGTGAATTCTATTCCATTAAACTGAAATTAAAATGTCTTTGATAGTAATATGAATTGATTGTATGAACATAGACCAAAAGTGTTGATCTTTTTTATGGAATTTAGGTTTATTCTGTATTTTTGACTTAGTGAACATGAGTAATTAGGGCTTAATGAGGTCCTAGAAATTGCATTTGATGGTTTATAGTGATGATATGAATATATGGAGATGATGTGAATGCATAGTGATAAAGGATGAGTCCGAACCACGATATTCAAATTATAGGAGTCGAGATATGCATGTGGTATGTGCTTTAAATGAATTCGAGGATTGTAAGTAAGGGCTGTCATGCATAGCATTACTGGGGTGGGTGTTAAAGTTGTATCATCCCATATATTCAGTAAGGACCGTTAAGTGGTCCACAATGCCATTGTTAAGTGGTCCGCACAGAGTCCAAATATTGTCCTATGTTCAGTGCATGTGGTAGGCCTGTTATTTTTTCAATTGTTTTCTTTGCCCCTTGACCCAATGAGAGTTTAAACTAGCAGTATATCAATAACATAATTGTTTGAGCTATACATTCAACTTGCATTATTACTCAGTTTTATATGATTGGTATGATATCTGAAAGAATTGAGCAAATTAATTGTTTGTATTTGCATAAAAAATGCCTATAAAAAAAGTTAATCATTTCTACAAGTTTGGTAATTAGATATGGCAAAGACATACGTAGTGTATATTGGATACAGACCGGGCATCTATAACAATTGGTCGGAAGCTCAAAGACAAGTCCATGGGTTTATGAGAGCAACTTATTAATCATTTCCTACTAAAGCCCAAGCTGAACAAGCTTTTTTAGATTATTGGGGATTGAATGATTATTCTAATACTGAAATATCAAGTGTCGATGCTATTAGGCACCAAGAAAGACAGTTAAATGATCAACAGCGTCACATTATTCAACATCAACATTCCACTGTTTATTGGCGTCATTTAGTAATTGCATTCTGTATTGGTGTTATTTTAACTTTGATTTGTGTTCGTAATGGTTAGTGTAATTATTTTGATGGTCTTGTAATTTGAATTGTCATATGGATTTTAGGGTTTAATATGACAATGTGCTAGACAATATATATGTATGTTGTTAGTTAAATGATATGTGAACTTGTTATGTTAAATAACTTTTTCATTGAAACTTTTGTTAATGACAGAATGAAAGGATTCTCGCAACAACAATATGCAATGGTCGCCACTGCCATAGCTTTATGTCTTAAGCTTTTAAACATTATTCACTTGGTTAATGTTTGTGTTCAAGATTGCGGTATTTTGTTATTGAATATGAGACAGCGTAAAAGGGAGAGTGGTACTAGTTATGAGAGACAAGTCATTAGGTAGTTGAATTTTAGAAGGATGGTGTTTGATTTTTATTTGACATGTGTTGAAAACATTAGAATGGATAGGCATTGCTTCTATAAACTGTGTAATATGCTTCAACCAATTGGTAGACTTATACCAACAAAAAACATGAATGTTGAGAAAATGGTTGCTATATTCTTGTACATTATTTCTCATCACGCGAAAAATAGGATCCTTAAGCAAGAATTTGTTAGGAGTGGAGAGACCGTGAGTAGGCAATTTACTGTGGTATTAAATTCAGTACTAAGGGTACATTCAGTTTTGTTAAAGAATCCAGAGCATGTAGTTGAGAATTCCGATGACTTTATATGGAAATGGTTTAAGGTAATGTGTCTATATGCTAAAGTTTTTACGTACATTCACTATAATGCTTAAATGAAACTGATGGACAAAATATTTGTGTCAATTTTCTATTGGAAATAATAGAATTGTTTAGGTGCATTAGATGAGACTTATATTAAAGTTAATGCTTTGGAGGTTAATAAGCCTAGGTACAGGACAAGAAAGAAAGAAATTGCTACAAATGTCTTAGGGGTCTGTTCACAAGATATGCAGTTCATATATATCTTACCTGGATGGGAAGGATCCACTGCAAACTTTAGGGTTCTTCGAGATGCTATCTCTAGAAGGGATGGGTTGAAAGTGCCTAAAGATATGAAATTATTATCACCAGCGTGAATTTTTAGACACATTGGAAGGGTTTACCTAAGACTTAAAGTTTTTTTTTTACCATAGGTTTTTATTACTTATGTGATGCTAGGTATACCAATGGAGAAGGATTTTCAACTCCATATCAAGGGCAAATGTATCATTTAAGTGATTGGAGACAAAATCACACCCCTCGATCAAAAGAATAGTTGTTTAATTATAGACACTCTAGTGCCAGGAATGTTATCGAGAGATGTTTTGGTTTACTAAAGATGAGATGGGCAATACTTCGAGAGAGATCATGGTATCCAATGAAAACAAAGTGTAGAATAATTTCTATATGTGCTTTGTTACACAACCACATCAGGAGAGAGATGTCAATTGATCCACTTGAGGCTGAACTAATAAATGCATTTGTTGAATCTAATCAAGAGGCTGAGACCATCACATTCATCGAGTCTTCTCCAGGATGGATAAATTGGAGAGACAACTTAGCAGAAGAGATGTGGAATGATTGGCTTGCTTCAACGAACCACAATTAATCTATGTCATATACTATTGTGTTATTTGTTTGAATTCGACCAATCTAAATATGTTTGGTTTGTACAATTTCTCATAAATGGTTGTACTTATTTGTGATGTTTGTTTGCATTCAAACTATCTAAACTAGACACTTGTAATAGTTGTTTATTTCAATGTTTGTTTGGGTGAATTGATTAGAATGTTAAAATTATCACATTTTCTTTTAACTATTTCATTGTTTCCAACAAGTTGTTTTTCTACTTTTACTTGTGTAACAGGTTGATTGTAAGACTCAATTTTTATCGCATTTCCTTATGATTCACACATTGTATGGATATTGTTATATGTTAATGGAATCATAAGACGGATGATTTTGATCATATAAATATGAATGAAGTAGCTGAACGAACGTAAAATCTGAAAACGGACAGTTAAGAAATTTCATATTAAATTTATGAGATTTGTCTGGACAGAGATACGAATTTTAAATGAGAAATTATAGTGGGTCTAAGAAGGAAAGTCGACCTAAATTGGTCCCGAACGTGTAGAAGGGTAAAACGGTCAAAAGACCAAAATCCAGTATAAATTCGATAAGGAAATTTCATTAAAATATGGATTTAGAAAATCTTGATCAATAAAAAAAATTATTAAATTCCGAGTCTAATTGACCAAGATACAAATTTATTAAGATTTACAAAAATTTAGCCAGGACAATATCCCAAAAATACGGAGAAAAATACACCGAAAAATGGTTAAAATAAAATAAATTAATTAATCTAAATAAAATATAGTTTTTTGTTGATATTTTGGGATTTTTATCATATTTTAATGATTAAAATAATAATAAAATAAATTATAAAAAATGAGAAAATCGAAAATTTGGTTCGAACAGAGAGAAAACTAAAGAAAACTAAAAACGAAAATAGAGCAGCCGACGCTTGGCGCATCCGAGAAGCCCGACAAAGCACCGGCGACCAACGAGGCCAGGCGAGCGTCGGAGAAGAGAGAGGACAACCGGGCGAACCTGCTGGTACCGACGACGCCTAATTCCGGCGAATCGGTGAAAGGAAATCCTAGAGGAAACCGAGCTGATTGCCGGCGATCCACAGCGATATGGCTCCGATCGACCCTAGTCGAGTGACCCCCTAGCCGAGGCGCTTCTTTTGGTACCGGTAGCGGCCGACGAAACGGCAAGGAACGCCGACGACGGTGAGGAGAGCAAAACGGCACCGTAGCCAAAAAGGGAAGAACAAGGAAAAAGAAAAAAAAAGAAAAAGGGAAAAAGGATAGGAAAATTCTCGGGGATATCTCAGATTCAGGTAAGTTGACTGATGGTCGAGATTGACTTACGAGTAAATTTTAAAAATTAATTTAATATTATATTTAATGGAAAATAACTCGAGTTAATCTAATTGTACAGTTTTACGACAGAACCCGAACGAGAGCCGATTGAGCTCCAATTTTTGTACCCCGCATAGTATTGGTAAGTACACTTTAATTACAACAATTTGAGTCCTTAATGCAGAGTTAAGATTATTTTACGGATTAATTCTGCATAAAATGAATTGTATTTGGAATTTTAAAGTAATTATCGTAAATAGTATACCGACTATCCAATGAGTTTTAAAACGAAGCCCGATGAGTATTGATAAGCCAAATGAGCCCAATAGACCCAAAGAAGAGATTTAATAAGTGAAAACAGGCTGAAAAATGGGTCGAGACCCATTAAGGTGCAATCGGGCCCAATAAAATAAAATTGGCTCAGTGTTTTAGATTCAATCAGTAAGAGTGAAATACTGATAAGTATATTAGAATTGACCCAAATACGTGGTTATATGCAGCTCCGTAGACTTGGTTTGGAGCGAATTAGACTGAGAGATCTGGTACGGTCAAGACAGGATAAGCTCGCGCGTGATTCCAAGTAAGGGAATTTTACGGACTGCTAGAGGTAATTTTACGCAATTTCGAACTCATTTACATTCCCTAAAATTGTTTGAAGGGTCTAGATTTAAAATAAAAATTTTGGTGTCTGGATGGGCAAATGACCAAAATACCCATGTGAAGGGTAAAATTTTTAAAATTAGGAAAAGTTTGGAGGAGTAAGAACAAGAGGTTCCTGCTTGTTTTTTAGGTGTTTTGACACGTGCATGAGTAGACTGTCTAACTTTTAAATAAAAATGCACAGCATTGCATATTTTTAACAATGTGATTTCTTGTGAAAATTGTTTTGAGATAACAAAGCCACCTACGGGATTTTATGGAAAAAATGAGACGTGCTAGAGATTAGCTCACACAAGTTTTGATTTTTGTGATGCATGCATTAGTGCAGGAGCAGGGGCTCGCACTAGGGTTTTACATGTAGTGGTGCTGGAGTCTAACTCGCACCAGATTTTCATATGATTTTTGTGACAGGGTGCTGGAGTCTAACTCGCACCAGATTTTCACTTAATTCTTATGACAGAGTGCTAGAGCCTAGCTCGCACTAGTTTTACATGATTTTGACAAAGTGCTGGAACTTAGCTCGCACTAGATCTTATGGGATTTTATGAAACGCGTGCTGGATCTTGGCTCGTACAAGATTTTCCTAGATTTTATGAGAGTGTTGGAGTATTGCTCACACTAGTTTTATGAGAACATACTATGAGTCGTGCTTGGAGCGTCGGGTAGACTGTGTGTCACACCGATTAAATATGCCCGCACGTGCGTTTTGAGATAGGGCACGAGTATGGATATGAGATATGGGTCCATGGAGTACGTTGTACTGTGCATATCACATGGAGTACATTGTACCGTGCTATATTATATTTATGTGGCATCTTCGGATGCGAGTGATTGGGTAGGACCGACGAGATGGACTGACCCACCTCCCGGGGCGGTTTTTGATATTGGTGAGACCTCATACACAGGATCGGTGTAGCAGTGGGATCATGAGGATATGGTCATAGTCCTGGTTGTTTGCCGAAGATATATATATACATTGTCTAGTCTCGCATGTTATTACTTGATGTTTTTTATAATCATGTTTTGTGGACTTTTGTGTGAGTCTGGATCACCCGAGAGAGGGGTTGGATCCTGACTGAGATATGATTTTGATGAGAATGAAACTGAGTTTTAAACTGAAACTTGCATGAAGTTATTTTTCATGTTATTTAAACACATGCGTGATGTAAACTGATTTTACATGACATTCATTTGTGTGGCATATGGGTATGCGTGAACATTTATTTTCAAATTATGTGGAGAAATGGTGGTTTATGCATGACACCACGTTCATGTAGGTTGTATGGTTACCTACTTGTTCGTAGGATTGCCTTAATGAGCTTGATATGCTCACCCCTTTCATTTTTCTACACAGATTTCTTTCAGTAGACTTTGAGGCGACTGAGTACTGCATTCCTGATATCCGTTTTTGTCCATCATTTTGAGGTATATACACTTGTACATATTATATCTGAATAAGAATAGCACAGTAATATGTTTGTAATAACTTTCGGGGATGTATAGACATTGTAAACACTTGTAAATGAATGGTGGGACTGGCATTGACGCACAGCCCAATAATTAATGGAGTGTGGTCACGATCAGAGGACATGTAAGTATGAAGGAAACACGAAAAATTTACTCTGATTTTTGGGTCGTGAAAATTGGTGGTATCAGAGTGAAATTGGTCTGATGTGTATCAGTGTCAGTAATTAGGAAATTACATCATCGTGTTACTGTGCTTGGTTAGATACAATAGTGTATATTGAGATGAGTTTTAACTAAGAAATGGTTGAGAATGCAGGATTTGGGCATTATGTCGAACACTAGTCGCGGTAGAGGAGGTAGAGCACGAGGCAGACGCCGTAGAGGTAGGCTTGAGCCTACTAGTCATGCTGAGTCGACCCATGAGACTTATGAGGAGGTTGAGGTGGAAACTGATGTTGAGCATACTCCACAGGGTCCTATAAAGAGACCAGACAGTATTGAGACGCTTCACGAGGATGGAGTGGATTGTAAAAAATATTTTAGAGTTGTTTACTCAGTCTATGCAGGTAGTTGAGGATAGGCAGGGTAAAGCCTGAACAAATGTCTCAAACTATAGAGATTCCCACACCCCTCCGATATTTAGCGAAGTAAAGAAACCAATAGTTACTGAGAACTGGGTGAATGAGATAGCGAAATTGTATGGATTCTTTCGGTGTATGTCGACCAAGAAAGTGACTTTTAAATACGTTTATGTTGGAGGGCGAGGCGGAGTATTGGTAGAAATCCACTCGACCCATTTTAAGAGTTAGACATCCATGACTGATATGAGAGATAATTCTGGATGCATTTCGAGTAAAGTATATCATGAATACTGCTCAGAGGAAGTTACAGATGAATTTATGAGTTTAGTTCAAGGAAACCAAATCTATTGATGAGTATGAATCTCAGATTACATCCTAGGGCAGGTATGAACCGATATTATGGATAGTGAGAGTCGAAAGGTCCGAAAGTTCATGGAATGACTCAGATCGTCTATCAAAGTTGATTGGCCCGTTAGATATCACTATTTACGATGAGGCAGTGCGCAGATCACAGTACGTGAATAAGATTAGGAATTGCATGCCTCTGAGTTTGAGAAAGGCAATAAGGGCCGAAATAGAGACAAAAAGAAAATAGTGGATAACAGATATGTCAAAACGGGAAATAGGCGGTTTGGTAGGAAATTTAGAGTTAGTGAGTTATGGGGTAAGATGATTGGTAAGCCACAGTGTATCCAGTTTCAGCGCTTACACGGATATTGTGATTGGAGGACCCCAACCTGCTGATGGGCAATGTTGGATGTGTGGTAGTTACCACAAAAATAGGCGGTTGAATGAGGACGAGTGTATGCCTTGGACCAGGACACTATTGATGCTTCATTTGATATGGTGTAAGGTACCATCTTGATTGTTAATATTGAAGCAATTATTTTAATTGATCTTGGTACTACACATTTATTCATATCGTTGTAATTTGCATATAAGTTAGTGAAATATGTGAAGCCTATATCATTAGGCGAAATGCTGATAGTTAGCACCCCAATGAAGGATAGTCTGCTAATTGAATATGTCAGTAGAGATTATAACACTACAACAAATTTAGCAATTTGTGACGCATGAATTAATGTCACAAAATATTAATTTTTCGTCACCAATATATTTCTATGACGAAAATTATATTGTCACGACGTTCGTCACCTTTGCCTCGTCGTTAAAGGTCAAATGTGACGATATTATTATTTCGTCACCTATTCACGAATCTAACGTGACGATAGTAAACAACGTCACGTTATGATTACTTTTTTGTGACGTCCGAATAAGTCATAAATTAATACAAATATTCGTCACTAAATACCGATAACGTCACAGAATATGTGATAAAATTATAAATATTAGTGACGTCACACTTTAGGTGACATATTATCGTCACCTATGATAGTAAAGTAACGTCAATATTAGTGACGTCATAAAAATTTTTAATTGTCACTAAAGATGGTTAAAAATATAATTTTAGGTGACGAAATATAAATTGTCACACTATAGGTGACATAAGTTATTGTTACCTATGACAATAATAGGTCATAAAATATTTAATGTTGTAATAATATTGACAAATTTCTTTAAATTTAAATAATGTTTATATTTTTATTAAATAATCAAATATAAATAATATTGCCCATGCAAAATCCAGTTTAACTAGTATTGTAAAGTAAATAATTGATCTAAGATTTGCAATGAATCTCAAAAGGTAATACCTTGAATAAAGTAAGTAATCATAATCCAATAATACAATTGTTCCAAATGTAATAAAACTAATATAATCCACATTGTCTAAATCCAAAAGATCAAATAAAATACGATGGTCACATTTGAATTTTTGAAACAAAATATACCATATATAGGAAATCACTGGTACAAGTTCATCTAATAGCTCTCAATCCAAATCTTGTGTAGAGGGTGTTTGTGTTGATGGTGAATTTGAGTCACTTGAAGCTGCAATAAACAATTATTAACAAATGATAAATACAATATATTAAATAATAAATAAATTTAAAACTATTATTTATGAAAGATAATAAGAAATTAATAGTAAAAAATGATGAAAAAACAACCGATCAAAGGATTATAAAATGGATGACTCAGTAATCATATTAAAATTATTGTTCAATATCTGACTTTCATCAGCTCAAAAATGGATGACTCAGTAAAGCATTGGAAGGGGATATTGTCAACAATAATCATATAGTGACGACGGTCTTCTTTCCAAAATCCCTAATTCCCAAGTCCCCAAGTCGGAATAGAGAGAAACCCACCATTGTTGACACCTAAAGGCTAAGGCTCCATGCTCCCTTGAGATGATGGTAACTGTTGAAATCTTTCTACCAGTAATTCCTTCCGAATTCAACATGTAAAACACTGGAACAGAGACTAAAAACTAAGCTAAATGGCTTAACAACAGCATTAGTGAGCTTGACTAAAATCAAATAGATGATATTAACAGAGAGTGTACCAATTAAGAACTGTATGCTATGCAACAGAAATTGCAGTATAGCCTTTCTCCTCGAGAGCTTTGGCCGAGGAGCTATCTCCTGTCTTTATGATTCTTCTGTTCTCCTGGAAATATTAAATTAAAACATATTCTGATGGGAACAGAGACATTTTCAATCATAGGATAACATATTCTTTTATTAATGTGCCGAACAGATAGGTAATAGCATATAGTAAGAAGACAAGATTAATTCTGAAGTATACAAAAGTTAGAAATGGTGAGTAAATAGAAAAAGAAAAAGAAAAGAACAAAGGACATTAGGTATTAGGACATCCAGAAATCTTGTTAAGACAAAAAGCGAGGAACTCTGTTAAGCTAAGCAGAACAAGCTCCCAACTTGAATATGTTGGATACTGTTTCAAAATGCTTCCAATGCCTAATTAAAGTATAAAAGATGACTAATGGTACCAAATCTATGAATTTAAAATCAACTCATCCATAATGGTATCACTTTATTAACTAAAATTAGAATATTGAATGTGGACCAATGTAGGCATTCAGCCAAAATCTCTGCTTACTATCTTTCTAAAACTTTAAAGGATGTCAAAAAGGACCAGCCACCTTTTACCGGAAGAAGAGCTTTATAATTTAGTTTGGGGGTTTCCCAGGGTAAAGCCATTTTCACGACCTTTCCCATGGAAAAGTAAATCAACAGGCAGAAAATATCCACATGATCACTGCTTTAAATTTTTTAAATAACTCACCATAATGTGGAAGCATGTCAGTTTTATAACCTCCAATAGTCGTCGATAATGAGTGATCATCAAAACTGAGTTCGTTGGAGTCAAAAGTCCATCCGCTGCTTTTGCTACATCTTGAAGGGCATTGACATCTAAGCCAAAGTCAATTTCATCCAGTATAGCTAAGTCTGCTCCAAGAACCTATAAGTAATATAGAGATGAGAAACAAAATTGATTTCTTAGCTTGTATGCATTGACATAACTAACCATAAGGAAATTGTAAGCCCCACGAATTTTCATGTATCCGGTTTAAATAATAATGGAGAATGCGCTTATTGGTGGATAATTAAGTTGAATTATAATATGAAAAACTTGAATGAGGCTAAATCACTAAGATATTTTAATTTGAAGAATAAATAATTTTGAGATGTAAAAATAAAATTTCTAAGCTAGATTTAATACGTGTATATTACTCCGTACTAGATAAGTACTAATAATAGGCTGGTTATGCTTTAGGAAATAATACATGGTGAAGTATAAAATAACTATCTAAAATTTATTAATAAAATAAATTAAATGAATAAATAAATAAATTAATAATGATAATAGTAGTATGAAAAGAAAGGACGTGATGGAAGCAGAGAAAACGTGAGCAGTATGAAAATATGATCATGCCAGGAAATTGGGCATAGCAGTGCTGTAGCTACAGGAGAAGGGAGGTCTCGGGAAGGGTCATGGAAAAGGGCTGCAGCAGCCTGAAATCATGTAGTCTGCAGCTAGAGATGGGACAAAGAAAAAAAAACGAGATAGAAGATAGCCTGCAAGGAGATCTGAACCGAGAGAGGGAAGCAGGAAACAGAAGCAATGAGAAAACTGGAAACTTAACCAAGAATCGGAGAAGCAAAACCACGTGAACTATAGCAAAAAAAAAAATAATGCAAGCAGTAGAGGCTGGAAGGAAGTGACGATGGTGATGATAGAATGAAGAAAAGAAATCGAACTGAAGAATGCGTGATAGGGATTTGTCTCCTTTGGGTCCTTGAAGCCGAGAGTTGTGAATAGAAGTCATGGGCTGGGTTTTAGTTTCGTTTGGAAAACAGAACGCACCAGGGAGCTCTCGGGCATTGCTGGAGTCTTATGATTATTGGAGATGGAAAGAAAACATGAGGGGAATAAGGGAAAGGCCGAATTTGGCCTGGAGAAGCAATAAAAAGGAAACTGATGTAAAAACCGAGAAAGAGAGAAAGATGCAGTGAAAGAAAGTGGAAGAAGAAACCGAGAGGCTGACTCTGTTAGCCACGAAACTGGAACAAAAAAAAAGGAAGCAGTAAAGGGAAGACCCGAGCCGTGAGTCGAAGAGCTGAAGCAGAGGAATGTTGATGACCTTGTCCTGGAGTGTGAGGAAACCGAAGACTCAGCTAAAGCAGTAGACGGATAGGGGAATCCTGTCCTCTGAAACTGAAGCCAGAAAAATGAGAGAGAGGCCGGCTGTTGAAGGACCAAGAACTAGGGCCGAAGAGGAAGGTGTGTAGTGACAGAAGAATAGGATTGAGACAGAAACCGAAGAACTTGAAGCAGAGGCAAGATCGGGAAGGCAGTAAACGAAACAGTGGGACTAAAGCTCAGCAGAGGGGGACAGGGGAGACTCCTCGGCTATGGTGGTTTCGGTGAAAGCTTAGAACGGAGCCGGTTGTGAGGAGGAAGACGAGGGAGACACGATGAGGGTGACTACAGAGGGTTGCAACACCGGGAAGGACCGAAGCACACGGAGGAAGACGATGAATAGTGATCGGCGTGGAAAAGAAAAGAAAGAAGATGGAGTTGGCGGGAAAGGAGAGATTGATTTTAAAAAAAAAAAAGAAAAAAAAGAAGTGGATGAATAGTAAAAAAAGGGTAATATTTTATATTTATTTATACATATATATAATTATATATATATATATATGTGTATATTTGGAGGATGCAACGAATATACCGAGAATATAAGAAAAGCCCGGGGAAGAAAATTCAAAAATATTTATTCGAAACTATCGTACGAAATTTCGAGGAAATAATCCGAGTGACCCGGACCCGTCAACTCGCTACGTCGAGACAATCGAGGACTACGGACAAACATCGAGGTAAGAAATTTATGCAAGTTTTAAAGATAACTGTACGTTTTATGATTTTAAGTATATTTTTCCTAGGTAAGCATGATTTCGATTTTGACGCATCGTAGCTAATTCGATAAAATAGGATACTAAGAATACAAATTTCGGTATAGGAGAATCGTAGAAGGATTTAAGGGAGATACTTGGAGGCGTCTTTACTCGAACTCAAAATTTCGATAAATCGAGGTAAGGGGTATTATTTAATTTAGTTCTGATAATGCATCCTTGTTTCACTTATAAATGATTTTATGAAAGAGCATATGGTTTGAAGTGATTTATCAATGCTTTTATACTAGGGAAACTATTTATGATGCATGTTTTAATTTATCGAAATATTTTCCGAGTACTTTCCATGTTGTGAAATGAATTTTCTAAGATATGAAGTGTATGGATGTTTTACATTTATTTATGTTTTTATATTCATACTGTTAAAGAAACTTCGACAATTTCAAAAGTATTTAAGAAAAGAAATTGTTTTCGAAAGGGGATTGTGGGGGCCACCTCTTGAGTCCTACGGGAACAAAGTGCCACACAGTCTTTCGATTTTATGAAGGAGTATTCAGATTTCAAGGAAATTCGATGTTATTACTCAATATGAGTTTATGAATTATAAAACCCAAGAAAGATTTTGGAAACTCTGTTTTGAGACTATAGGCTTCATGCATGGTTACTTCTTGTGGTGTTCCGGCTACACCACCTGAGGTGCCGGTACGTTGGCCCCTTTAACAATTGACTCAACCTTTGTGGAAGATGTCGTGCTACTGGTGGTTTACGATGATGTTTTGGTAGTATCTTGTGCCCGCGCAGCACGGATGAATGTTTCCCATACGGTAAGTGCCACAGGTGCCCGTGCCCTAGCTATGTGCTAGTATATGATAAGGAATAAGAAGATACTACCCATGTTTATAATTATTATTGCTGTACGAACCTGATCCATTCTACAGCCCCCCTTACCATGGCCATAGGTATGATGACTCTCCAATGGAGAATGACACGTATCGCATGACTTAGTTATAGCCTAGTCTCCTCGATTTGATTATGAAAAATCGACTATGATGAATGAATATGTGTTTTCATGATTATGAATTATTCATGAAAAGTTTACGAAACGATTATGAAACATGCATGAAATGTTTACGAAACGATTATGAAATATTCATGAAATGTTTACGAAATGATTATGAAATATGCATGAAATGTTTACGATATGATTTACGAAATGTTTATGAAAAGTTGTAAAATGGTTAAGCATGTTAATGGTTTTATTGACACGCATGCTTTATGACGTTTATGCATGAAATGGAAATTTCGGTATTACATTAAGTTTCGTTCCATGAACAATTTCAAATACTTTTATATGTCAGAACTGTTTTAATAGTACTATCTTACTGGGCTTTTCCCCAAAAGCTCATCCCTCTACCTCTCAGATTTTTACAGTGAATTACAGCTAATAAATGCTGCGTAGACGACGTAAGCTGGCGGATATGGGCTTCCCCAGACTACCTTTTGTATATGCGTGAGGTATACATTCTTATCTCTTTACCAGACTATTTGTATGCACAGACATCTATTGAAAATAATGTGTCGGGATGAAATCTGTATAAGGATAAATTAAATGAAATATTTTTAAGGATTGACACTGAACAGGAATACAGCCTAAGTGAATAAGGAAATAAGTGAGAAAATTAAGTTCAAAAAAAAATTCTCTCGATTTTCAAGGGTTAAGGGTCGTTACATTTAGTGGTATCAGAGCAGAGGCTGTCTAGTACTGTCAGTGTCAATAATAAGGATATGATTACATCCCAAATGTCTGTGCTTGTCTGGTTGTAGAGTAAGTATACCTAATTAAGTTAAGACTTAATGTTGGGTTTACGTGATGAATTAGATCACGAGCGAGAGACCGTAGAGATAGGCTTGATAATCATGCAGAGTTATCATATGAGACTCATATATGATACTGAGATTGAAACTGATGTTGAGTGTGCTCCATCAGGTCCTGTGGAAAGGACAGAAGGTATTAAGATACACTTTGCTAAGATTATATGGAGTATTAAACATATTATGGAAAATTAGGACACAGGCTATGTTGGTGATGGGGTAGACGAAAGAATTGATAGACAGATTACTTTCTATGCACTCGTACAGCCTGTAGAGATGTTTCAGAATTACAAATATGTCTGCTCCTGTAACTGCACAGCGGAGCGATGATGATTTGGGTTAGGATGTAAGAGCTACACAAGATAAGACAGTTTCAAAACCGTAGACTGCCATTGTTAAATGGGATAAAGAACTACAAATGGAATTTATGGGTCTAGCACAAGGAAATTGACTTGTCTATGAGTATGAATTATGAAATATATCAATGAAAATGTATGACCCAATGTTATGGGCAGTGAAGTCAAGAAATGTCTGTAAGTTCACTAACGGATAGAGACCGAGCTGACTTCGCAGGACAGTATGCTATTACATACTGAAATCAAGAATCCAATGGTAATAGAAAACTGGAAAATTAAATCGAAAAACTTGGATGGATTCTTAGAGTATGACTGTGAGCTTAATAGACTGGGGGCAGTTTCAAGAGTTTAAGCCTCCAATTTTCGACAAGGTTAAGAATTTAATGATTTGGAGTGTTGAATGAATGAGATAGAATAGCTTGATGATTTTAGAAGTAACTCTACCAAGAAAGTTGCTTTTACAACTTTTGTGTTAAAGGATTGGAGAAACTACACGGATTTTCAGAGTGTGCTACTATAAAGAAGCGCACTTGTAGCAGCAATATCAAGATGGGAAGTCGAACTCGGAGGGAAGTTCCTGGATTTAATCCGAGAGCCGACATCAGTAAATTACATGGGATATATTCTGAAGGTCCTTAGGCGGCAGCACATTTCGGATGAAATTAAGTGGCAATCATGGAAGAAATGATTGCAATCGAACATAAAGTAACAAGTCTGTGGATGAATATGAAATTAAATTTATAGCTTTGGAAAAAGAATGAACTGGATAAGTAGAGATGTGAAATGGAGAAAATCCAGGAAACTCATAGGAGGTACTAAGATCCTCAATCGAGCTAAGTTAGCTCAACTTGATGTTATTTTGAGAGAGCAATGCGTAAGGCGCAACTATGAGAATATGAGATATATACTTTCGAGGTTATTAAGGATTACATGAAAAGGAGATTATCGGACTAGGTGATTCACTTTGATGTGTACTAGCATTAATTGTTAAGGAGACCCGGAGTCGTTTTGGTCACGATATGTTAAGAACGAGTGTTAATTGGATTCCCAAGACAAGGATTATAAATCAGTGGGGAAAGGCCTAAAACTCTTAAAGATGATTCAGAGTTTGAGATATATGGAGACTTGGGACTATGAATTACGTATTAAGTATAAAGATTGTGAATTACTCATGCTTATGTTTCGAATGTGAGACTTAATTGGAATAAGGAAAGAGTTCTAATATAATTGATGTACGAAATGAGGAAAGTTTGAAATGTGATAGATTTTGAATACAGGTGATACTATGAACAAGAGATGTATATGATGTATAAATACTTCTAGTAAATTAAATTATTCTGATCAAGTGATATGAACAGAGAATGAGTGTGACTATGGGATAAATTGAAAATGACAATCGAAATATTTGTGTTTGAAGTCAGGATACCATTACTTGTACTGTGAAGAATGATGAAATTCTACTGATCATGAAGGTTAAGTATTAAATTTTACAAAAGCTGTCAAATACAAAAAAAATGATGAATGACTCGAGTTAGTGCTTTGAGCAGAAGTGATTACGGGACGACGTTACGTATATTGGTCAAGGATATGAGTTATTGAAATATTTAGCGAACTCAACTGGATGTGGTTCCTTTCTGATGTTGATACTTATATAGTAATAGCGAGCCTGAGGGTTGAAAACTGGACTTGATTTGAATGAATCGAGCAGACTCAGTGCAATGATAAACATTGTATTGATGTAGCTAATCAGACCCAGATGGGTGCTGCAATTAGCTTGAGTATTGGTACTGATAATTTGTTGAGATTTAAAAACAGAATTGTATATCAAATGATCTATAGTTAAAGGAAATTGATGTCGTCAGAGACTCATTTACAGAGACATACCCTACATTCAGAGAATAATAGAATTTATCAAATCCTCTGAAGATATATTGGCAATTAGGGACAATAAGAGATATAATTGAAAGGGATAATAAGAGATATAATTGGAAGAGACTACGCGGGAATTAGAAAGTCTAATATGAGAGAAATACCCGCAATTATTTAAATGCTAATGTAATATTAAATTTGGGGACCAAATTTTCTAAGGTGGGGAGAATGTAAACCCCACGAATTTTCAAGTATCCGGTTTAAATAATAATGGAGAATGTGCTTATTGGTGGATAATTAAGTTGAATTATAATATGAAAAACTTGAATGAGGCTAAATCACTAAGATATTTTAATTTGAAGAATAAATAATTTTGAGATGTAAAAATAAAATTTCTAAGCTAGATTTAATACGTGTATATTACTCCGTACTAGATAAGTACTAATAATAGGCTGGTTATGCTTTAGGAAATAATACATGGTGAAGTATAAAATAACTATCTAAAATTTATTAATAAAATAAATTAACTGAATAAATAAATAAATTAATAATGATAATAGTAGTATGAAAAGAAAGGACGTGATGGAAGCAGAGAAAACGTGAGCAGTATGAAAATATGATCATGCCAGGAAATTGGGCATAGCAGTGCTGTAGCTACAGGAGAAGGGAGGTCTCGGGAAGGGTCATGGAAAAGGGCTGCAGCAGCCTGAAATCATGTAGTCTGCAGCTAGAGATGGGACAAAGAAAAAAAACGAGATAGAAGATAGCCTGCAAGGAGATCTGAACCGAGAGAGGGAAGCAGGAAACAGAAGCAATGAGAAAACTGGAAACTTAACCAAGAACCGGAGAAGCAAAACCACGCGAACTATAGCAAAAAAAAAAATAATGCAAGCAGTAGAGGCTGGAAGGAAGTGACGATGGTGATGATAGAATGAAGAAAAGAAATCGAACTGAAGAATGCGTGATAGGGATTTGTCTCCTTTGGGTCCTTGAAGCCGAGAGTTGTGAATAGAAGTCATGGGCTGGGTTTTAGTTTCGTTTGGAAAACAGAACGCACCAGGGAGCTCTCGGGCATTGCTGGAGTCTTATGATTATTGGAGATGGAAAGAAAACATGAGAGGAATAAGGGAAAGGCCGAATTTGGCCTGGAGAAGCAATAAAAAGGAAACTGATGTAAAAATCGAGAAAGAGAGAAAGATGCAGTGAAAGAAAGTGGAAGAAGAAACCGAGAGGCTGACTCTGTTAGCCTCGAAACTGGAACAAAAAAAAAGGAAGCAGTAAAGGGAAGACCCGAGCCGTGAGTCGAAGAGCTGAAGCAGAGGAATGTTGATGACCTCGTCCTGGAGTGTGAGGAAACCGAAGACTCAGCTAAAGCAGTAGACGGACAGGGGAATCCTGTCCTCTGAAACTGAAGCCAGAAAAATGAGAGAGAGGTCGGCTGTTGAAGGACCGAGAACTAGGGCCGAAGAGGAAGGTGTGTAGTGACAGAAGAATAGGATTGAGACAGAAACCGAAGAACTTGAAGCAGAGGCAAGATCGGGAAGGCAGTAAACGAAACAGTGGGACTAAAGCTCAGCAGAGGGGGACAGGGGAGACTCCTCGGCTATGGTGGTTTCAGTGAAAGCTTAGAACGGAGCCGGTTGTGAGGAGGAAGACGAGGGAGACACGATGAGGGTGAGTACAGAGGGTTGCAACACCGGGAAGGACCGAAGCACACGGAGGAAGATGATGAATAGTGATCGACGTGGAAAAGAAAAGAAAGAAGATGGAGTTGGCGGGAAAGGAGAGATGGATTTAAAAAAAAAAGAAAAAAAAAGAAGTGGATGAATAGTCAAAAAAGGGTAATATTTTATATTTATTTATACATATATATAATTATATATATATATATATATGTGTATATTTGGAGGATGCAACGAATATACCGAGAATATAAGAAAAGCCCGGGGAAGAAAATTCAGAAATATTTATTCGAAACTATCGGTACGAAATTTCGAGGAAATAATCCGAGTGACCCGGACCCGTCAACTCGCTACGTCGAGACAATCGAGGACTACGGACAAATATCGAGGTAAGGAATTTATGCAAGTTTTAAAGATAACTGTACGTTTTATGATTTTAAGTATATTTTTCCTAGGTAAGCATGATTTCGATTTTGACGCATCGTAGCTAATCCGATAAAATAGGATACTAAGAATACAAATTTCGGTATAGGAGAATCGTAGAAGGATTTAAGGGAGATACTTGGAGGCGTCTTTACTCGAACTCAAAATTTCGATAAATCGAGGTAAGGGGTATTATTTAATTTAGTTCTGATAATGCATCCTTGTTTCACTTATAAATGATTTTATGAAAGAGCATATGGTTTGAAGTGATTTATCAATGCTTTTATACTTGGGAAACTATTTATGATGCATGTTTTAATTTATCGAAATATTTTCCGAGTACTTTCCATGTTGTGAAATGAATTTTCTAAGATATGAAGTGTATGGATGTTTTACATTTATTTATGTTTTTATATTCATACTGTTAAAGAAACTTCGACAATTTCAAAAGTATTTAAGAAAAGAAATTGTTTTCGAAAGGGGATTGTGGGGGCCACCTCTTGAGTCCTACGGGAACAAAGTGCCACACAGTCTTTCGATTTTATGAAGGAGTATTCAGATTTCAAGGAAATTCGATGTTATTACTCAATATGAGTTTATGAATTATAAAACCCAAGAAAGATTTTGGAAACTCTGTTTTGAGACTATAGGCTTCATGCATGGTTACTTCTTGTGGTGTTCTGACTACACCACCTGAGGTGCCGGTACGTTGGTCCCTTTAACAATTGACTCAACCTTTGTAGAAGATGTCGTGCTACTGGTGGTTTACGATGATGTTTTGGTAGTATCTCGTGCCCGCGCAGCACGGATGAATGTTTCCCGTACGGTAAGTGCCACAGGTGCCCGTGCCCTAGCTATGTGCTAGTATATGATAAGGAATAAGAAGATACTACCCATGTTTATAATTATTATTGCTGTACGAACCTGATCCATTCTACAGCCCCCCCTTACCATGGCCATAGGTATGATGACTCTCCAATGGAGAATGACACGTATCGCATGACTTAGTTATAGCCTAGTCTCCTCGATTTGATTATGAAAAATCGACTATGATGAATGAATATGTGTTTTCATGATTATGAATTATTCATGAAAAGTTTACGAAACGATTATGAAACATGCATGAAATGTTTACGAAACGATTATGAAATATTCATGAAATGTTTACGAAATGATTATGAAATATGCATGAAATGTTTACGATATGATTTACGAAATGTTTATGAAAAGTTGTAAAATGGTTAAGCATGTTAATGGTTTTATTGACACGCATGCTTTATGACGTTTATGCATGAAATGGAAATTTCGGTATTACATTAAGTTTCGTTCCATGAACAATTTCAAATACTTTTATATGTCAGAACTGTTTTAATAGTACTATCTTACTGGGTTTTTCCCCAAAAGCTCATCCCTCTACCTCTCAGATTTTTACAGTGAATTACAGCTAATAAATGCTGCGTAGACGACGTAAGCTGGCGGATATGGGCTTCCCCAGACTACCTTTTGTATATGCGTGAGGTATACATTCTTATCTCTTTACCAGACTATTTGTATGCACAGACATCTATTGAAAATAATGTGTCGGGATGAAATCTGTATAAGGATAAATTAAATGAAATATTTTTAAGGATTGACACTGAACAGGAATACAGCCTAAGTGAATAAGGAAATAAGTGAGAAAATTAAGTTCAAAAAAAAAATTCTCTCGATTTTCAAGGGTTAAGGGTCGTTACAGAAATTCTATCAACTAATATATGAAATGCACAAAACTGTTCGACAATGAATTACCAAGAAGAAATTATATCATATTACCGCAAGCTGCAAAATCTCATTGCGCTTCCTTTCACCACCACTGAACCCTTCATTGACATTCCTGTTAAGGAAGTCCATATTCATTACGACTGATAATCAAATTGTTCAGATAAAATAAATATAAAAGAAAAAGAAAATTGATGACAGACAATAAAAGGAAGTGAAAGGAAAATCAAAGAATTGTCATCATAGATGGAAGCATCATTATAAGTAACTGCATGGCTTCTGGTAGCAGTCATTAATGGATTTGTATATCACTGGCATTGTCATAACTACAAGTCTCCTACAGCCATGATTGCCAATGCATCAATCGTCAACATAAAAATACATAAGTAAATGTAGAGCATGTCATTGATATGTTTTTGGAAAAAAAAAAAGGCTTTCATTTAAATGATATGGAAATTTTTTATATATATTATACAAAATGATATCGGAATTTTTGGTCAATCTTACCATCAATGCTTTCTATAAACAATTTTTTAAAAAGGTTATTACTCAAATAAAATTATAATTATAATAAAATATTATATATAATAAATATTCTTAACTTAATTTTCTATAATTAAATATAACTAAATAAATATAACATAGAGTTTGGATGAAATTCATATACACTGAAAATTTTAAACATAAAACCTCAATATTTTAACGTTTCATTTTTAGCACTAGACCAAAAAATCATTGATTGCTTCTCAAAAACAATTAATAAAAGCAAAATATAGGAAAGCCAATACATATTTTTAGAGTATTAATAAATTAATAAAATTATTGTTTATTAAAACAATTAATAAAAAATTCGGCTGCACTACAATAATTTAATAATATTTACTTAGACAAAATATTAATTCTCATAACAATCTATTTTAAAATAACATTATTAAGATTCCAATAATCACATATCAAATATTGTCCATATTTGATAACACGAAACTGCAAGAGTAAAATAACACAAGTATTATAATCAATAACAAAATGAGTGACTATTGCGTATTCCTTACATTAATGAGCTTCCAAATTTGAAGAGATAACCACGTAGAAGTAACCTAACCTCGACAGATTTTGATCTTTTCATAGAAAGATTGTTATTGATTAAACAGGGAGAACAAGAAGAAAATTTCAATAATGCAGTTCATATACCTGAAATGGACTAATGTAAGACCCGAATTTAATTAAAATACGGAAATTAAATAAGAAAAGATGGGGGAAGTATGAAGGAAGTCGGGTTAAATTAATCCCGAACACGTGTAAGGGCAAAACGGTCAAAAGACTGAAGGCCGGTATAAATTCGAGAAGAGAAATTTAATTAAAAATAATGGATTTAAGAAATCTTGGTCAATAAAAGTGAAATAAATTTATTTTGGATTAAATTGATCAAGATATTAATTTATGAAAATTAATCGGGATTAATCGGGATTTTTAGTTCGGAAAAATAATCCCGAAAATAATCGAAAAATATACCGAAAAGTCACTCGGGACAATATCCCGAAAATACGAAGAAATTATACCCGAAAAAAAGGCTAAAATATAATAAATAAATTAAATAAAAATTAAATTAATTGAATAAGAATAAAATAATAATTTTAAGAGATATTTTGGGTATTTATAGAGTATTTTATTGAATAGTATAATAATTAAAATAAATAATAATAAAAATAATAAAAATGATAAAAAACAAAAAAAAAAGAGAAGAGTCTGAAAAAAAAAGGGTCGGGGAGAGAGAAAGAAAGAAACAGAAACGGAAGAAACGAAGCCCGAAACCGAGGAGAGGCCCGACCACCGTCCGGCGGCCAACGGCCCGACCAAGGGTCGGAAAAGAAAGAGGGGAGGCCGGTGATCTCAATGGTACCGGCGGTGCAGCCTATCGACGCCGGAGGAAGCCGATCGGAGGAGAGAAAGGCCGCGGGAAAGAAGTGGCCACCGGCGGCGAACGGCGACGATCCGGCCGAAAACGAGGCCCGATTTCGAGAGCCCAGGCGACGGCTGTGCTTTTGAGACCGATAGCACCCGACGAGGCGGCGGGAATCGCCGGCGACGGCCAAAAGAGGGAAACGGGTCTGACGGCGAAGAGGAGAACAGCCGGACCGGCGGCATTCCGGTGACGTTGAGGCGAACCGAGGCCAGATTCGAGGTGCGGACGACCCAGCGGAGCTGCTGGCGGTGGAAACCGGCGAAGAACCGGCCGACAAGGTGGTGAACCGGCGGTGAACCGGCCAAACCGGAGTGAACCAGCGGTCTGAACCGGTCCGAACCGGACTGAACCGGTTCAGCCAAAAAGAGGAGAAAAAGGGAGAAAAAGGGAAAAGGAAAAAGAGAAAAAAATTGAGAAAAATTTTGGTGATGCCATCGAGCTTCGGGTAAGTCGATAAGTGATCAAATTGACCCGATTTAAATTTGAAATATTTTATTTAATTAAATTTCGATCGAAAAGTTTACTCGAAAATGTAATTAATTGTGTAGCTCGACGATTGGCATCCACCGAGGGCTCGAGATAGTCTCGATTTGCGGACTAGCATGGAATCTCGGGTAAGTGACCCCTATTTACGATAATTTTTTCGTTATGCGTGATATTGATTTAATTTCCGCATAAATTGAATTAAATTATGGAAATTTAGATTAATTGTCGTAAATATTAAATTTAGCTATTCGAGAATTAGAACTAGACCCGATAAATTATTGGTGGGCCCAGTGAGCCCAATAGGCCTCGATAAAGTGAGAATTAAGTGGAAAACGGGCTTAAGGCCGATTAAGGCCCATTAAGGTGCAATCGGGCCCAATAGGGGTAAACGGGCCCAATGATTTAAATTAAGCCCAGAAAATATTAAATACAATTAAATTGTATGTTATCTGACCTGGGGAATATTAATACGCAGTTCCGGGCATTGGATTGGAAGCGTATCGGACTGCGCGACGAGACAACATTGGAAAAGAAAAGGTCAGACTCGACGAGAATCGAGGTAAGGGAATTCTGCGGACTGCTAGAGGTAACTTTACGCAATTTTAAATTCATACGCAGTCCTTTAAAATTAACTGAAGGGTCTAGAGGTCGAAGAACAATTTTAGTGCCCCGAATGGGCAAAATTACTAAAATACCCTTGTTAAGGGTAGAATCTAAAAATTTAGGAAAAATTGGGAGGAGCAAGGACAAGAGGTTCCTGCTCGTTCTGGAGGTATTTCAACGCATGCATGAGTAGGCTGGCTCACTTTTAAAGAAAAATGCATAGCATTGCATATCTTAATTGTTGTGATTTCTGTGAAAACTATTTGGAAATAACCGAGCCGCCTACATGTTTTTATTTACATGTGACGTGCTAGAGCTCAGCTCGCACGATATTTGATTTGTGTGATGCATGCATTAGTGCTGGAGCGAGAGCTCGCACTAGAGTTTTACATGCATAGGTGCTAGAGTATAACTCGCACCAGATTTCACATGCTTTTGCGTGACACGGTGCTAGAGTCTAACTCGCACCAGATTTTATAAGATTTTCATACAATTTATATACAGAGTGCTGAGCATAGCTCGCACTAGTTTTACTGGATTTGTGGAGTAGCGCTGTCTGCCCTTGGAGTCAGCCAAAAGGCCCAACAGGCTCAAAAGACCTCTTAAGTAGGGTGAGAGTGAGGGATGAGGTTGGCGGCCTTGTGGAGATGTAAAGCGGGCTCTGCCAAGTTTACTTGATTTGATGAGAGTGCTGAGCATCGCTCGCACTGATTTTTATGAGAACATACGATGAGTGCTTGGAGCATCGGGTAGACTGTGTGTCACCGATTTAATAGGCTCGCACGTGCGTTTTGAGACATGGCAACGAGTATTGAGTTATGAAAACCTCTGTGGGAAGCAGGCCATTTGGGCTGGAGTACCTAGAGTGATATGGGTCCATGGAGTACGATGTACCGTGCAAGTAGCATGGAGTACGATGTACTGTGGGGTATCTTCGGATACGGTATCTTTGTGATACAGGGTATCTTCGGATACGGTATCTTTGTGATACGGGGTATCTTTGTGATACGGTATCTTTGTGATACGGGGTATCTTCGGATACGGCATCTTCGGATGCGTGAGATCGGATAAGACTGATGGGTTGGATTGACCCACCTCCCGGGCAGTTCCCGATCAGGGTGAGACCTCGCACACTGGGATCCGTGAAGCTAGAGGGACTCACGAGGACATATTGGCCAGTCCTGGTTATTACCGATATACAGTATTGCCTAGTCTCGTATCTTATATATATATATACATATGTTTTCGATATCGATGCTTTTGAGAAACTCCATTTCCATGGTTTTATGTGAGTCAGGATCACCCGAAGGAGGGGTCGAGTCCTGACTTCATTGTGAAATTTTTAAAAAGAAAGAAATGATTTAAAATAATTGCATGTTGAGTTTTCTGTGCAAACTTGATTTACATAACATCATAACCTTCATATCATATGTTTTAAAATGTGTGGAGAAAGGGTGGCTTATGCATGGCACTACGTTCATGTAGGTAGTATGGTTACCTACTTGTTCGTAGGATTGCCTTACTGAGCTTGATGTGCTCACCCCTTTCATTTTCTCCCACAGATGATCTCCAGTTGAAGTTGAGGCGACTCAGTACTGCATTCCGGATATCCGCTGCTGCCCATCCACATAAGGTATATACACTTGTACATATTGTATCTACATAAGCATAGCACAGTAACATGTTTGTAAGTAACTTTAGGGGATGTATAAATGGTGTAAACAATTATAAATGACTGGAGAAGAAATAAGTACTAGGGTAAATGAATGGTGGGACTAGCATTGACGCACAGCCCAATTATTAGTGGAGTGTGGTCACGATTCGAGGACAGGTAAGAATTTAAGTAAATAAACAAAACGCGAAAAATTAACTCTGATTTTTGGGTAGTTTGGGTCGTGACAATTAAGGTGGTATCAGAGCACAATTGGTCTGATGTGTGTCAGTGTCAGTAATTAGGAAATTACATTCCCGTGTTACTGTGCTTAGTTAGATACAATAGTGTATATCGAGATGGGCTTGACTAAGAAATGGTTGAGAATGCAGGAATGCTTAATATGAGTCGCGTTAGATGAGATAGTGCACGAGGCAGAGGTCGTAGAGGTAGACCTGAATCTGCTAAGTCGTGCTGAGTTTGACTATGAGAATCATGATGAAATTGAAATGGAGGCTAATGTTGAGTATGCCCCACAGAGTCCGACAGAGTGATCGGACAGTATTGAGAGACGCTTCGCGAGATTGAAGCGGAGCATGGGTATTATTTTGAGGAGCTAATTGCTCAGATTATGTATGAGATCAGAGGGCGCAGCGGAGCATTAGTGGAAACCCGCTCGACCCATCTTAAGTGTTAAACATTCAGAGCTAAGATGAGAAATGATTATGGATGTATTCCGGTGACAGGATATCTCGGACATGATTTAAAGAAAATTATGGATAAAAGTCCTTACTCTGACCCAGAGGATTTGATTTGTTGATGAGTATGGAGACTCGATTATATTCTGGGTAAATATTACCTCGACACTATGAACAAGTGACAGTCGAGATGTCTAAAAGTTTATGGAAGGGCTCAGATTTTCACTTAGAGTTCGATTGGCTCGGGAGATATTACTTATACCGAGGCAGTGCACAAATTTACAGTTGGGTAAATAAGAACATGAATTGCACGCCTCTGAGATTGAGAAAGGTAGTGAGGGCTGAAATAGAGACAGAAAGAGAATCGAGAAATGACAGAGATGTTAAAAATGGGAAAAATGGAAACTGGTAAGAGATTTAATTTGATGAGTTATGGGCTAAGATAATTGGTAAGGCCTCAGTGCATCTAATTTTGGCACTCTTGAGGGGTATTGTGATTGGAGGACCCCGACCTGCTACGAAGCAGTGTAGTAGTGTGAGCACTGTAAGCAGTGTGAGATGTGTGGTGGATACCACGGAAAGAGGGTCTATACCTACACGGTATTAATGAAAATGGCCGTTAAGTGTGGTAAGACGGACCATTGATTTTGATTGCTCAGAGTTGAGCAAGATCGCCCCACAGAAAAGGTAAAGAGACAGAGAAAAATTTCGTTGGTATAGTTGCAACGAAAAGGGAGGACATAGCCGAAGAGAAAAAGAAAAGTAGGTTGTTGGACGAAGGTGAAAGGATGTCTTGGACCAGGATGCTATTGATGTTTCATGGATGTGGTGTAAGATACCACACTTGTTATGAATAATGAAGTTCATATGTTCATTGATCCTGGTGCCACATATTTATTCGTACCGCCTTCATTCACATATAAGTGAGTAAAAGGTATGAATGCCTACATCATTGGGCACGATACTGATAAATGAGTACCCCAATAGAGGAGGATTAATAAACGGAATATGGATATAGAGATTTTAAGTAATAAAAAGGAGTGCAACGGTTGAAATTAAAGGAGTAAAGGATTATACTCACGAAATGAATAAAGATAAGAGTTTTGTCATGATTGACATACGAAAGGAGATAATTTTCGAGATAAGATAGATTCTGAATACAAGATGTATTGGAGTAAGAGACATATGCTAGGTAAGAATATCTATGATACGTAAAGTAATTAGGATTAAAGCAATTAGTAGCGAATATAAATTGTGACCACGTAGACTGAGATATAACGTAGTTGTGGTTAAGTCTGAAGGTAAATAAAGGTATTTCAAAATACCTCCCCGCCTGAAGACTTGACAGCGTCTAAAAGTATATATATATAATCTATAACGTGAAATCGATCGTCGTAATAACTACCTTTAGCATTAAGATATTTTTACTAAGACGATAAGAATATTAAAATCCGACAAATCATAAAGGTTAACATAGTAAAAATTTAATAAGAGCCGTTAAGATAAGAAAAGGAAATGAAGCAGGTTAGTACCTGAAAACGTAAGTGGTTGAGAAGGATCTTATACGCTTATGCGTAAATAAGTCAAGGATTATATCGATTTGTAATCATCATTATCGATGATATATTGGGTGTAGTTAAAGTCCAGGGCGATTTATAAGCAATAATTGAAGATGGCTTTTACAGATGGATGGTTGCGAGTTCTCAATATGGACTACTTGGTTGACACGTTTAACTATGAAAACGTGGTCATTGAATAAGATGATAAATAAGATGATATGGTACTATTATGTACATGGTGAGAAATTGTGGATATGCACTGATCATAAAGTCCGAGTATCTGTTTTCACAGAAAGAGGCGAATATGAGAATACATAGTGGGTTAGAGCTTCTGAGAGGTTTTGATTTGTGAAAATTTTACCACCCAGGAAAGGCTGATGCTTTGAGTAGAAAGAGCCTTGGGATGGTATTACATATGATGGTCAGGGAGCGTGAGCTGCTAGATGCAGTTGTGAGCCTCAGTATAGATGTGATCCCTTCTGATGATGACAGTGATTGTGTGACAGCTAGCCTGATGATTAGAACCGGATGAGAGTGCCCGGATTTTCCAGGCTTAGCGTGATGATCGACCGAATGTCGATAGTTTGGGTCTGATTCAGAAGGGTACAGTGATAGAGTTCACAGTGGGTGATGATGATTTACAGAGAGGTTCAGAGACAGTATAAGTGCTCCCCAGGACCACAGTTAATGAGTTAGTAATATTGTCAGAAGCTCACTCTTCGGGATATACGGTGCATACAAAAAGTAATGATTATATATTGAAATCTTAAAGAGGGTATTGGTGGTCAGATGTGGAAAGAGATATTTGTGAAAATTGTGGAAAAGTGCCTAGTATGTCAGCAGAGTAAGGTAGAGTATTAAAAGTCTGCAGAGTTATTGCAGCACCTACCTATATCGACACGGCACGAAAAATGGGAGCAAGTCTCCATGAAGGTCGTGATGGGTTACAGAGAACCCAGGTGATATTACGAGGCTATTTGGATGATAGTCGATAGAGTGACTAAGTCTACCCACCTTCTAGTTATGAACTCCCCAGATACTCAGAGTGTATATGAGGACTTATGTGTAAGAAAGATTGTGGAACATTAAGTAGCGTTCCAGTGAGCATGGTATCATATAGGGATTCCCGCTTCACTTTCTATTTCAGGGAATATTTTTTTCAGGAAGCTATGGGAAACCCGACTGAGTATTAGCACAGCTTTTCATCCTCAGACAGATGGTCAGTCAGAGAAGACTGTACAAGTTCTGAAGGATCCGATGAAAGCGTGTGCCATTGATTTTATGAGCTCCTGGAATGATCAGTTGATTTCTAATTGAAGTTCCCAATAACGATAGTTGGCAGTTGAGTATCAGGATAACAAGATATGAGGCAGTGTATGGCTGTAGGGGTTGTTCCCCAAATTGGAAAAGAAAAAGTGGGTGACAGAACAGAATTAATTTCGACTTTGGATGATAAGTCTCTGAGGATGTTGAGTTAAGGTTGAGAGATTAAGAACACCTCAGAGCAGATAGATAAGTATTGGAATTCACCATTGGTGAATTAATATGGTTGAAAGTTACTTGTCCTAAGAGAATAAGGACATAGCGAACTTTTGGAAGAAAGTAAATTGAGTTGCGCTGGATGGAATATTTTGAGAGATTGGACAAGTGGGAGATAAGACCTGTAGGTGACATTTCCACTTGAATAGCAGGCACCCACAATGTGTCCCACTTTTGATGCTTCAGCAATACTATTCAGATCCAGCATAGGTGATTGGATATGAACTCCAAAAGTTCAATTTAATAAAAATATAAGTATATTGAAGAAGTTGATTCGGGCATTAAACAGGAAAGAGAAAGTATTGAGGTTTAAGATGATCTCCCCAATTAAGTCCTTTGGTAGTAATACATTCCGGAGAAGGTCACGTAAGAATTAAAGAAGTATGATACGATTGATGTACCCAGAGTTGTATATGGACTCATATGAATTGGTTCTAATTTGGAGGACCAAATTCCTTAAGTGGGGGAGAGTTGTAAGACCCGAATTTAATTAAAATACGGAAATTAAATAAGAAAAGATGGGGGAAGTATGAAGGAAGTCGGTTTAAATTAATCCCGAACACGTGTAAGGGCAAAACGGTCAAAAGACTGAAGGTCGGTATAAATTCGAGAAGAGAAATTTAATTAAAAATAATGGATTTAAGAAATCTTGGTCAATAAAAGTGAAATAAATTTATTTTGGATTAAATTGATCAAGATATTAATTTATGGAAATTAATCGGTATTAATCGGGATTTTTAGTTCGGAAAAATAATCCCGAAAATAATCGAAAAATATACCGAAAAGTCACTCGGGACAATATCCCGAAAATATGGAGAAATTATACCTGAAAAAGAGGCTAAAATATAATAAATAAATTAAATAAAAATTAAATTAATTGAATAAGAATAAAATAATAATTTTAAGAGATATTTTGGGTATTTATAGAGTATTTTATTGAATAGTATAATAATTAAAATAAATAATAATAAAAATAATAAAAATGATAAAAAACAAAAAAAAAGAGAAGAGTCTGAAAAAAAAAAAAGGTCGGGGAGAGAGAAAGAAAGAAACAGAAACGGAAGAAACGAAGCCCGAAACCGAGGAGAGGCCCGACCACCATCCGGCGGCCAACGGCCAGACCAAGGGCCGAAAAAGAAAGAGGGGAGGCCGGTGATCTCAATGGTACCGGCGGTGCAGCCTACCGACGCCGAAGGAAGCCGATTGGAGGAGAGAAAGGCCGCGGGAAAGAAGTGACCACCGGCGGCGAACGGCGGCGATCCGGCCGAAAACGAGGCCCGATTTCGAGAGCCCAGGCGACGGCGGTGCTTTTGAGACCGATAGCACCCGACGAGGCGGCGGGAATCGCCCGCAATGGCCAAAAGAGGGAAACGGCTCCGACGGCGAAGAGGAGAACAGCCGGACCGGCGGCATTCCGGCGACGTTGAGGTGAACCGAGGCCAGATTCGAGGTGCGGACGACCCAGCGGAGCTGCTGGCGGTGGAAGCCGACGGAGAACCGGCCGGCAAGGTGGCGAACCGGCGGTGAACCGGCCAAACCGGAGTGAACCGGCGGTCTGAACCGGTCCGAACCGGACTGAACCGGTTCAGCCAAAAAGAGGAGAAAAAGGGAGAAAAAGGGACAAGGAAAAAGAGAAAAAAATTGGGAAAAATTTCGGTGATGCCATCGAGCTTCGGGTAAGTCGATAAGCGGTCAAATTGACCCGATTTAAATTTGGAATATTTTATTTAATTAAATTTCGATCGAAAAGTTTACCCGAAAATGTAATTAATTGTGTAGCTCGACGATTGGCATCCACCGAGGGCTCGAGACAGTCTCGATTTGCGGACTAGCATGGAATCTCGGGTAAGTGACCCCTATTTACGACAATTTTTTCGTTATGGGTGATATTGATTTAATTTCCGCATAAATTGAATTAAATTATGAAAATTTAGATTAATTGTCGTAAATATTAAATTTAGCTATTCGAGAATTAGAACGAGGCCCGATAAATTATTGGTGGGCCCAGTGAGCCCAATAGGCCTCGATAAATTGAGAATTAAGTGGAAAACGGGCTTAAGGCCGATTAAGGCCCATTAAGGTGCAATCGGGCCCAATAGGGGTAAACGGGCCCAATGATTTAAATTAAGCCCAGAAAATATTAAATACAATTAAATTGTATGTTATCTGACCTGGGGAATATTAATACGCAGTTCCGGGCATTGGATTGGAAGCGTATCGGACTGCACGACGAGACAACATTGGAAAAGAAAGGGTCAGACTCGACGAGAATCGAGGTAAGGGAATTCTGCGGACTGCTAGAGGTAACTTTACGCAATTTTAAATTCATACGCAGTCCTTTAAAATTAACTGAAGGGTCTAGAGGTCGAAGAACAATTTTAGTGCCCCGAATGGGCAAAATTACTAAAATACCCTTGTTAAGGGTAGAATCTAAAAATTTAGGAAAAATTGGGAGGAGCAAGGACAAGAGGTTCCTGCTCGTTCTGGAGGTATTTCAACGCATGCATGAGTAGGCTGGCTCACTTTTAAAGAAAAATGCATAGCATTGCATATCTTAATTGTTGTGATTTCTGTGAAAACTATTTGGAAATAACCGAGCCGCCTACATGTTTTTATTTACATGTGACGTGCTAGAGCTCAGCTCGCACGATGTTTGATTTGTGTGATGCATGCATTAGTGCTGGAGCGAGAGCTCGCACTAGAGTTTTACATGCATAGGTGCTAGAGTATAACTCGCACCAGATTTCACATGCTTTTGCGTGACACGGTGCTAGAGTCTAACTCGCACCAGATTTTATAAGATTTTCATACAATTTATATACAGAGTGCTGAGCATAGCTCGCACTAGTTTTACTGGATTTGTGGAGTAGCGCTGTCTGCCCTTGGAGTCAGCCAAAAGGCCCAACAGGCTCAAAAGACCTCTTAAGTAGGGTGAGAGTGAGGGATGAGGTTGGCGGCCTTGTGGAGATGTAAAGCGGGCTCTGCCAAGTTTACTTGATTTGATGAGAGTGCTGAGCATCGCTCGCACTGATTTTTATGAGAACATACGATGAGCCGTGCTTGGAGCATCGGGTAGACTGTGTGTCACCGATTTAATAGGCTCGCACGTGCGTTTTGAGACATGGCAACGAGTATTGAGTTATGAAAACCTCTGTGGGAAGTAGGCCATTTGGGCTGGAGTACCTAGAGTGATATGGGTCCATGGAGTACGATGTACCGTGCAAGTAGCATGGAGTACGATGTACCGTGGGGTATCTTCGGATACGGTATCTTTGTGATACAGGGTATCTTCGGATACGGTATCTTTGTGATACGGGGTATCTTTGTGATACGGTATCTTTGTGATACGGGGTATCTTCGGATACGGCATCTTCGGATGCGTGAGATCGGATAAGACTGACGGGTTGGATTGACCCACCTCCCGGGCAGTTCCCGATCAGGGTGAGACCTCGCACACTGGGATCCGTGAAGCTAGAGGGACTCACGAGGACATATTGGCCAGTCCTGGTTATTACCGATATACAGTATTGCCTAGTCTCGTATCTTATATATATATATACGTATGTTTTCGATATCGATGCTTTTGAGAAACTCCATTTCCATGGTTTTATGTGAGTCAGGATCACCCGAAGGAGGGGTCGAGTCCTGACTTCATTGTGAAATTTTTAAAGAGAAAGAAATGATTTAAAATAATTGCATGTTGAGTTTTCCGTGCAAACTTGATTTACATAACATCATAACCTTCATATCATATGTTTTAAAATGTGTGGAGAAAGGGTGGTTTATGCATGGCACTACGTTCATGTAGGTAGTATGGTTACCTACTTGTTCGTAGGATTGCCTTACTGAGCTTGATGTGCTCACCCCTTTCATTTTCTCCCACAGATGATCTCCAGTTGAAGTTGAGGCGACTCAGTACTGCATTCCAGATATCCGCTGCTGCCCATCCACATAAGGTATATACACTTGTACATATTGTATCTACATAAGCATAGCACAGTAACATGTTTGTAAGTAACTTTAGGGGATGTATAAATGGTGTAAACAATTATAAATGACTGGAGAAGAAATAAGTACTAGGGTAAATGAATGGTGGGACTGGCATTGACGCACAGCCCAATTATTAGTGGAGTGTGGTCACGATTCGAGGACAGGTAAGAATTTAAGTAAATAAACAAAACGTGAAAAATTAACTCTGATTTTTGGGTAGTTTGGGTCGTGACAACTAAGCTCTGGCTCACCAAGTTTTTCCCTTCTAGCATTGCATGCCATGTACAAGAAGTTGGCATTGCTCACACTCGGGATCTCAACCGGGGACTGGAAACTCATAAACAGTCCGACAAGAGACCTTTCCTGCGGCTCCATTTCAAGCAAATCCTCTCCCTTGAACACCACACTGCCTCCGGTCATCTCATAATTCGAATGCCCAACAAGAACCTACAATATATAAGTTTCATCAAAACCTTCCAATAAACGATTCATAAACCAGTCCGATTTCACCTAATTAGCTCCAGAAACTCAATATCAATAAGATTAAACAAACATAGCTGGGGTTTCTCACTCAAGATAAGGAAAAAGATCATTAAAATCTAATGGAAAAAAAATACTTAACCTTAGAAAACGTACTCTTAGCCACCAATCATGCAATAGCAGCTGTAAGCCCAGTAATCAAATAGACATAATAATTATTATTGAATTTGGAGTGTTATTAGAATGAAAAATAGTGCAGGATGGAAAACTTACAGAGGTGAGGGATAAATTAGCGAGAGGAGTAGCGGCGGCGATGGGGACGGGATGGTCCGACTTATATGGTTTTGGAGAATATATATTCCCTCGTTTCTTCGCCATTTGAGGTGCTTAGGCGGAAATCGGGCAACTCAACTCCTCTGACTTCCCCCGAATTCTTTTGTTTAGGTCAGTTACTGTTGGTGTCGGCGTCCCATTTCATTTTATACAGACAATAGACTTTAGTGGAGGCCCAGAGGCAGAGGGACGACCTGTTCCAGAGAAATCAAGGCCCAATATTTAGTGACGTTGTTACGAAAACGTCATGAAAAGTAATTCGTCACGTAAAATATGTTTTTTATGATGAAAATACAAAGTCACCAATAATAAAAAACGTCATAAAAAAATTTTTCACAAATTATATTTGATTATAACATTTTGTATCAAATATTTAGTGACGTTTTTACAAAAATGAGACGCTATATAATTCGTCACATATAAAGTGTTTATTTATGACAATAAATTAAATCGTCACCAAAAGTAAAAACACATCACAAAAAAATTCCCCTCCATTTATATTCAGTGAAAAAATTTGGCGCCAAATATTTAGTGACACTTTCATGTGACGATGTTCTATATCGTCATAGAAAATATTAAAATAATAAAAAACCGTGACAAATTATATTATTTGTCACGTATCATATAGTTTATGTGACGAAATTTAATACGTCACATAGAACAATCGTCACAAATTGTCAAATTTGTTGTAGTGTAAGTTGAAAGTGGGGGAAAGGAACATGCAGACCAATCTCATTTTATGAAATATGAGTGTTTTGATGTAATATGGAGAATAAATTGATTGGCTACAAACTATGTTGTTGAAATTGCTATTCTAAGATAGCGATGTTTCACACTAGAAAAGTGTACAGTAAGTTTTAACAAGTAATGAAAGAGTTTTGTTATAATTGATATACGAAATGAGATAAGCTTTAAGATGGGATAGATCATGAATACAAGATATATTGAAATAAGAGGCGTATGCAAGGTAAAAATATCTCTCATATGTGAAGTAATTTGGATTAAGCGATATGTAGTGAATATGAATTGCGACCAAGGATAAGGGGGGATATATCCACAACCAGTCCATGTGGTCAAGTCTGAGGGTTAATAAAGGTATTTCAAAATATTTCCCCGCTTGAAGATTTGACAGCGTCTAGAAGTACACATGACCTATAAATTGAAATCGACAGTCGTAATATATACATTTAAAATTAGGGTACCTTTACTTGTACGATAAAGAAATATAGAATTTGATTAATCATGAAGGTTTATAAATTAAAATTTTATAAAAGCCGTTAATATAAGAAAAAAAGAAATGACGCGGGTTAGTATCTTGAACAGAAGCGATTTTGAAATGACATTATATGTTTATGCGTACATAGGTCAAGGATATGGATGATTGAAATATTTAGTGGAACTCAACTACGATGAGGTTCTTTTCTCATACTGACATTTGTTCTGTGGTAGTGAGCCTAAGAGTTGAAAACTAGACTTGATTTATCGAATTGAACGGGATCAGCGCAAGTATAAGTATTTCGTTCTACTATTGATGATCTATTGGGTTAGCTACAAAGAGCGCAAATTTTTTTTAGATCGATTGGAAGTCTCGGTTTTATTCGTTGAGAATTTGGAATGTGGATGTGCCCAAGACAATTCTTTGTACTCGTTAGGGCATTGATGAATGAGGTATTTAAACTTTACCTGGATTGATTTGTTATCATCCTTATTGATGTTATTTTGGGTGTATTTAAAGTCCAGGGAAAATCATAAGCAACAATTGGAAATTATTTTTACAGATGATTTGTTGAGAGTTCTCGAAATGGACTATTTTGTTGACACGTTTAACTTAGAAAAAGTTGTATTTGAATAGGATGATAGACGTGACAGGAGTTTTGGTGTATTGAAGTATGAACTGACCACCGCATTTATTCTCACCATACCCAACAGATTAAGAGGTTTCTCAGGGTATATGGATGTCTTGAAACCAAGATTGGGCTGTGTGTTGAAGCAAAATGAGATGATAATCACGTATGGATCTAGACAGTTCAAGGACCATGAAAGGACTATCTGGCCCATGATTTAAAGTTGGTAGTTGTAGTAATGCACTAAGGGTAAGGCGCCACTACTTTTACGGTGAGAAATTTCAGGTATGCATTGATCATAACAGTCTCAAGTATCTGTTTTCATAAAAAAGAAATGAATATGAAATAACAAAGAGGATTTGAGCTTCTAAATGATTATGATTATGAGATATTATATCACCCAAGAAATGACTAATATAGTGGCTGATGCTTTGAGCAGAAAGAGCCTCGGGATGGTAATGGTCAGGGAGCGTGAGCTGTAAAGCAGTTTGTGAGCCTCAGTAGTGATGTGATCCATTCTGATGATGAGAGTGATTATGTGACAGCTAGCCTAATGTTAGAACTGAATTTGGTTGATCGGATTTGACAGGCTTAGCGTGATGATCGGTAGGGTGTCAATAGTGTTAGTCAGATTCAGATGGGTACCGTGACAGAGTTCATAGTGAGTGATGATGACTTATTGAGGTTTGAAGGTAGAATAATGTCTCCTAAGGACCACAGTTGTTGAGGTTGTTAATGACAGAAGCTCACTAATTAGGATATACAGTGCATTCGCTGAGTAATAAAATATATCAGAATTTTTGAAAAAGGGTATTGGTGGTCAGGCATGATGGAGATATCGGAGAGTTGTGGCTAAGTGTCTCGTATGTCCGTAGATTAAGGTAGAGCACTAGAAGTCTGCAGGATTATTGCAGCCTCTACCAATTCTGACATGGAAGTGGGAGCATGTTACCATGATTGTAGCCTCTACCAATTCTGACATGGAAGTGGGAGCATGTTACCATGGATTTTATGACAGGTTACAGAGGACCATAGGAATCACAAGGCTATTTGAGTGATGGTCGATAGGTTGATTGAGTCTACCCACTTTCTGGTTATGAAAGCCATAGATACTCTGATTGCGTGAGCAGATTTATATAAGTAAGAAGATTGTGGAACAATAGGTAGCATTCCAGGGAGTATTGTATCAGATAGGGATTCCCGCTTCACTTCCCACTTCTGGGAACATGTTTTAGGAAGCCATGGAAACCCAGTTGAGTGTAAGCACAGGGCTTCGTCCTCAGACAGATGGTCAGTTAGAGAGGACTGTACGGGTTCTGGAGGATATGATGAGAACATGTGCAATTGATGTTAGAAGCTCCTGGAATGATCATTTGTTATTAGCTAAATTGTCCACAGCGATAGTTATCACTCGAGTATCGATATGGCATTGTGTGAAGCATTGTTTGGTCGTAAGGGTTACTTTCTCGAATGGATAGAAAGAAGTGGGTGACAGATAACACATTGCTCCTGATCTAGTATAATAAGCCTCTGAGGGTGTTCAGCTAATTGTGAGAGAATGAGAACACCTCAGAACAGATAGAAAAGTAATGCTGACAAGAGATGGGGATCGTGAGGATTCATCGAGTGTGAATCAGTGTGTTTGGAAGTTTCTTTTTCTAAAGGTATAATGAGATTCGGGTATTCAACAGGAAGGAGAATGTGTTGAGGTTTAAGATGATCTCCCTAATTAAAGTCCTTCGGCAGTATTACACTTCGAAGGAATTTAAATAGGAGCTGGAGAGTAAGAGTATGATATGTGTGAAGATCCAAAGTGGTTTACAGACTAACTTGGTTCTAATTTGGAGGACCAAATTTCTTAAGTGGGGGAGATTATGTAAGACCCGATTTTTATCGTATTTCCTTACAATTCACATATTGTATGGATATTGTTATATGTTAATGGAATCATAAAACGGGTGATTTTGATCATATAAATATGAATGAAGTAGTCAAACGTACGTAAAATCTGAAAACAAACAGTTAAGGAATTTCAAATTAAATTTATGAGATTTGAATTGTCTGGACAGAGATATGAATTTTAAATAAGAAATTATAGTGGGTCCAAGAAGGAAAGTCGGCCTAAATTGGTCCTGAACGTGTAGAAGGGTAAAACGGTTAAAAGACTGAAATCCGGTATAAATTCGATAAGAAAATTTCATTAAAATATGGATTTAGGAAATCTTGATCAATAAAAGAAAAATTATTGAATTCCGAGTCTAATTGACTAAGATACAAATTTATTAAGATTTACCGAAATTTGACGGGGACAATATCCCGAAAACATGAAGAAAAATATACCGAAAAATAGTTAAAATAAATAAATAAATAAATAAATAAAATAAAATTAATGTAAATAAAATATAGTTTTTTGTTGATATTTTGGGATTTTTATAATATTTTAATGATTAAAATAATAATAAAATAAATTATAAAAAAATGAGAAAATCGAAAATCTGGTTTGAAGAGAGAGAAAACTAAAGAAAACTGAAAATGAAAACAGAGCAATCGACGCTTGGCGCGTCTGTAAACCCCACAAATTTCCTATGTTTAATTAGATTATATTTTAATGGAAGTATGGATGTTCGTTGTAGGACTCGAGAATATAGGGGCCGAGAAACCCGTGAATGACCGGGAACCCGAGGATATAAAGAGTGAAAAGGCGAATGCAAGTACGGAGGCATTAGAGAATTTTAAATTGTTAAATTGAAAATTGTTGATGTAAACACTTGTATCGAGAATTTATGAAGAATGATGGAATTCCGGTATTATTTTAATTTCAGAATAAGGAAAATCTCATGGAAGGCATGGTATTATGTCTTGGATAAATTATGTAAGAAAATGTATATATATGTAGATATGTACATAGGTGAATATGTATGTATATTTATATATATATATATATATATATATATATATATATATTAGACAAATTAAAATGGAAAGATGATGATATACATATATATATGACAAAATACATATATATATATATATATGTATCGTAAAGTATAACGTATAAGACATTTAAAATAAAAATAATAATAATAATAAATAAATACCAATGACAATACATAAACAATATATTTATACTAATATAATGTATAAATATACATTGATACACTATATAGGAGTGGGTATAAAAATATAATAACCATACAAATACATAACAATTAATACCTACATACTAATATAATATATATATAAATATATTAAACTAATATATATATAAATATATTATGGCATGTATGGAATTGGCTTAGAAAAGCCAATTCCGTCTGCCACTATTCTGAATTGGGGAAAAAGAAATCAAAAACAGGGGTGTTGGGCGGGAAACCGAAGGGGAGAAAAGAGAAGAGGGAAGAAAGGAAGAGAAGGGAAGAAGGGTGTTCGGCTGGAGAAGAAGGGAAGAAGAGGAGAAAGAGAAGGGTTGGCCGAGGAAAAAGAAAGAACAGAAGGGAAAAAGAAGGCTGAAGCCAGAAGAAACCGAGAGGAAGAGCTGAAGGAAAGGGCAAACCGAGGCTTCAATTGAAGTGGGCTGAGTTTGAAGCTGAAGCCAGAAACGAGACCGAGGCAGGGGAGATTGAGGATTGAAGCAGGCCGAAGTAGAACAACAAGGATTGGAGTAGATTGAAGGGCTGAAAATGGAGCTGAGTTAGCTGGGTTTCGGTCATGGAAGAAAACAGGGGCTGAACTTGGTAAAGTCGAGATTGAGTGAAGAAGAGAAATAAGGATGATGATGATGGAAGCCTGAAACCGAGAGGCAGGAGGGAAGAAACGAAAGCAGGGGATTGAAGCAAACCGTGAGGGAGAAAGGCATTGAAGCTGAATTGAGGGAGAAATCGTGGAACAGTCAAAATCGAGACTGAAAAGGGAAGAGGACAGAACAAAATTGAAGAAGGCAGGGGGACCGAATGAAAAGGAGAATGATGGAGAACTGAAAAAAAAAAGGGGGAAATTGAAGAAGAAGACAGGAGCTGAAGAGAGGTGGAACCGAGGGGTGGAGAAGACTGCAATTGGGACTGACCGAGGAGCAGGGGAGGCTGACGGGAGGAGGAAGAAGGCCAAAGGAGTTGAGCTGGAACCGAGACAAGTGAAGGGAGCAGAAATAGCTGGGAAACAGCAGCTAACCGAGGGAGAAAGAGAGGAAGAAGAAGAAGCAAACCGAGAAACTAGGCTGGAAGCGAGAGGTTGAGGAAGAAGGGGAAAACAGAAACAGGGCTGGAAAACGTGAAACCCAGGAAGAAAAGCAAGCAAAAAAAAAAAAAGGAAGAAAGGAGAGAAAAGAGGTAAAAATATCTAATGTATATATGTATATCTAATTGTACATGTATATATAGGTGATTGTGTATAAGCATGATGAGGTAAAGTATATATATGTATATACATGTATGTATATTCATTGTAAATGTAGATAAATGGGTGGTAGATACAAGCATGTTAGTTATAGATTAAATTAGACAAAAATGGAATGATGAGAAGTAGGCAAAGAAATATATATTTGTGATATTGAATAATGGAGACAAGTGATAATATATATATGTATTTATGTGAATAAATATATATATATATATTTGGGTATATACATATAGGTGTGTATAATAAAAGGGTATGTTAGTATATGTACATATATTTGACAAATGAATAAGGAAAGCCAATGATAAAATAATTATGAGCATATACTTAGGTGTATATACATATAGGAGTATATGAAAAATGTGTATATACTTGGGTGTATATACAAATGATTGTATAAAATAAATGTGTTTTAGTATATGTACAAACAAGGACATATATATATATGTGTGATAAGAAAAAAATAAAAGACAATAATATATATATATAGGAGTGTATATATATATATATATGTATATATATATTAGATGCATATACATATGGGTGTATATAGGATGAATTTGTGCTAGTATATATATGTACAAAGAATGTATATATGAGATAGGAAAAGAGTGAAAACAAATAAATATATATATATATATATATATACATATGGGAGTGTATATATATGTATTTATGTGTACATACATGTAGAGGTATATAATAAGGTGTATGTCAATAATTGTACATACAAAATAATATGTGGTAAGGGAAAATATATAAACGTGCGTGTTGACTTAGGTACGTACAATAATATATACACACGTAGTAGTAACGAATAGGTTACGATTTTAACGCAATTCGGATAATTCGCATGAATAGGGTGCTAAGTGTACGATTTCGTGGTAGGTGATCATAGAAGGAATTAAGGGAGGTACTAAGAGACGTCACCACTCGAGCACGGAGATTTCGATAGATCGAGGTAAGGGGATATAATTTAAAACGGTAATAGTTAATTACCGAAACTTGATAAAGAAACCTTGCAAAGACATGAAGTATGATTTTCATGCATGTTTCTAAATTATATTTCTGATTAAGACTATGCTCTCTGTGTTTATGTGTTTGAATATTTGTATATAACTGAATTTGATTTCGGAATATGAGCATGTCTTTTAAAATGATTTTTCGAATAAGATGAATTTATTTCGATATTTTCGTATATGAAAACTATAGTTGTTATGAGACTAAGGGCCATTTATGTTGCATGTTTACGTTTGTCAACTTCGCCTGTGTGGCGTCTGACTCGCCTGTGTGGCGTTTGAACTCGCCTGTGTGGCGCTTGTATTTCGCCTGTGTGGCGTCTGACTCGCCTGTGTGGCGTTTAAACTCGCCTGTGTGGCGCTTGTATTTCGCCTGTGTGGCGCCTGGAGTTGTAGGATTGGTTAGCAGTGGGAGCGGGGCCCAGAGGGGTCTGGCGTGCTCCGGGGCCAGGTCGCCTGTAATTCGCCTTCGTGGCGCTTGTATTTCGCCTGTGTGGCGCCTGGAGTTGAAGGACTGGTTAGCAGTGGGAGCGGGGCCCAGAGGGGTCTGGCGTGCTCCGGGGCCAGGTCGCCTGTAATTCGCCTTCGTGGCGCTTGTATTTCGCCTGTGTGGCGCCTGGAGTTGAAGGACTGGTTAGCAGTGGGAGCGGGGCCCAGACGGGTCTGGCGTGCTCCGAGGCCAGGTCGCCTGTAATTCGCCTTCGTGGCGCTTGTATTTCGCCTGTGTGGCGCCTGGAGTTGTAGGACTGGTTAGCAGTGGGAGCGGGGCCTAGAGGGGTCTGGCATGCTCCGGGGCCAGGTCGCCTGTAATTCGCCTTCATGGCACCTGTATTTCGCCTTCGTGGTGCCTGTAATTCGCCTTCGTGGCGCCTGTATTTCGCCTGTGTGGCGCCTGTATTTCGCCTTCGTGGCGCCTATACCCCGCCTTTGTGGCGTCTGAAATTACCCTTGGGTCCTGAATTCCCTCTACGGAGGATGATCGGGTTATTTTGCCGCGTGATAAATTGGTTATTGCCGCGTGATAAATTCGTTATTGTCACATGATAATTTTATGGCCGATGTAGTCTCAATTTGAAAATTTAAACTCTGTTTTCAGAACCGGATTTGTAGTATGTGATTTGATATGTATTCCTGTTTGGAATTCTGAATGTACGACTAGTTTTACGTAATATCTGTTAAGTTCAAATACCTAAAGATTTACGTTTTGAATATCGATGTTTCTAATTTTCCTTAATCTTTGAATTTTATTATCAGTTTCAGAAAGTATCATCATACGCATTATTATGTTTTATACATATTTAAATTGCTAGAATCGTTTTAAATACATCTTCTTACTGGGCTTTTTCCCGAAAGCTCACCCCTCTACCTCCCAGATTACTTGCAGTGATCCGTAGGCACTGTCTGCTGCGTACACGACGTAGGCTGGTGGGGAGAGCTCCTTAGGCTACTTTTTGTACACGCAGAAAGGTATACATTTATATTCCTGTACCAGACATAATTGTATGCACAGATACATTGGAAATATCAGTTGGGATGTAATTTTGTAAGGGACGATGTAAACATTACTACTTTGGTATAATGTTTTGAGATGACTAATATTAAATTGAAATGGATGTGTTGAGTGGTAAAGATGAATTTGGAAAGTATGCTTGGTAGTGGTGGATATCTAGGATTGCAAAAAAAAAAAAACAATGGATTTGCAGGTGGGTAGGCTCATATATAAGCCGTTGTGCTGCCGAAATTTTTATCGGCCACATAAGTTAAAATATAGAAATTAATTATGATTACGAGTAAAGTATTAGGAAAAGTGTTTTGACACTGCACAGGAATACAACCTAAGTGAATAAGGGAATAAGTGGTTAAATTTAAAAAAAAAAAAATTTCCCCCATTTTCAAGGGTCAAGGGTCGTTACAGCGTCCGAGAAGCTCGACAAAGCATCGGCGACCGACAAGGCCAGGCGAGGCCGAAGAAGAGAGAGGACAACCGGGCGAACCTGCTGGTACCGACGATGCTCGTCGACGACGCCTGATTCCGACGAATCGACGAAAAGAAATCCGAGAGGAAACCGAGCTGACTGTCGGCGATCCACAACGATATGGCTCCGATCGTCCCCAGCCGAGTGACCGCCTAGCCGAGGCGTTTCTTTTGGTACCGGTAGCGGCCGGTGAAATGGCAGGGAACGCCGGCGACGGTGAGGAGAGCAAAACGGCACCGTAGCCGGAAAGGGAAGAAAAATGAAAAAGAAAAAAAAAAGAAAAAAGAAAAAAGGGAAAAGGAGAGAAAAATTCTCGGGGATTCCTCAGATTTGGGTAAGTTGACCGATGGTCAAGATTGACCTACGGCTAAATTTCAAAAATTAATTTAATATTATATTTAATGAAAAATAACCCGGATTAATCTAATTGTGCAGTTTTACGACAGAGTCCGAACGAGAGCCGATTGAGCTCCAATTTTCGTACCCCGCATAGTATTGGGTAAGTACACTTTAATTATAACAATTTGAGCCTCTAATGCAGAGTTAAAATTATTTTACGGATTTTACGGATTAATTCTGCATAAAATGAATTGTATTCGAAATTTTAAAGTAATTATTGTAAATAGTATACGGGCTATCAAATGAGTTTTGGAACGAAGCCCGATGAGTATAGATAAGCCAAATGAGCCCAATAGACTTGAAGAAGGGATTTAATAAGTGGAAACAGGCTGAAAAATGGGTCAAGGCCCATTAAGGTGCAATCGGGCCCAATAAAGTAAAACGAGTCCAGTGTTTTAAATTTGATCAGTAAGAGTGAAATACTGATAAGTATATTAGAACTGACTCAAATACATAGTTATATACAGCTCTGTAGACTTGGTTTGGAGCGAATTGGACTGAAATACCTGGTACGGTCAAGATAGGATAAGCTCGCACGTGATTCCAGTTAAGAGAATTTTACGGACTGCTAGGGGTAACTTTACGCAATTTTGACCTCATTTACATTCCCTAAAATTGTCTGAAGGGTCTAGATTTAAAATAAAAATTTTGGTGCCCAGATGGGCAAATGACCAAAATATCCATGTAAAAGGTAAAATTTTCAAAATTAGGAAACGTTGGGAGGAGCAAGAACAAGAGGTTCCTGCTTGTTTTTGAGGTGTTTTGACACGTGCATGAGTTGGCTGGCTAACTTTTAAATAAAAATGCTTAGCATTGCATATTTTTAACAATGTGATTTCTTGTGGAAATTGTTTTGAGATAACAAAACCGCCTACGGGATTTTATGGAAAAAATGAGACGTGCTAGAGATTAGCTAGCATAAGTTTTGATTTATGTGATGCATGCATTAGTGCTGAAGCAGGGGCTCGCACTAGGGTTTTACATGCATTGGTGTTGGAGTCTAACTCGCACCAGATTTTCACTTGATTTTCGTGACAGGGTACTGGAGCCTAGCTTGTATTAGTTTTACATGATTTTGACAGAGTGCTGGAGCTTAGCTCGCACTAGATCTTATGGGATTTTATGAAACGCATGCTGGAGCTTGGCTCGCACAAGATTTTCCTAGATTTTATGAGAGTGCTGGAGCATCGCTCGCACTAGTTTTATGAGAACATGCTATGAGTCGTGCTTAGAGCGTCAGGTAGACTGTGTGTCACACCGATTAAATAGGCCCGCACGTGCTTTTTGAGATAAGGCACGAGTATGGATATGAGATATGGGTCCACGGAATACGTTGTACCGTGCATATCACATGGAGTACATTGTACCGTGCTTTATTATATTTATGTGGCATATTCGGATGCGAGTGGCATCTTCGGATGCAAGTAATTGGGCAGGACCGATAGGATGGACTGCCTACCTCCCGGGGCGGTTCTCGATAGTGGTGAGGCCCCGTACACAGGATCCGTGTAGCAATGGGATCACGAGGATATGGCCATAGTCCTGGTTGTTTGCTCGAGATATATATATTGCCTAGTCTCACATGTTATTACTTGATGTTTTTGAGAATCATGTTTTGTGGACTTTTGTGTGAGTCTGGGTCACTCGAGGGAGGGGTTGGATCCTGACTGAGATATGATTTTGATGAGAATAAAACTAGGTTTTAAACTGAAACTTGCATGAAGTTATTTTCCCTGTTATTTAAACTCATGCGTGATGTAAACTGGTTTTTCATGAAATTCATTTGTGTGGCATATGGGTATGCGTGAACATTTATTTTCAAATTATGTGGAGAAATGGTGGTTTATGCATGGCACCACGTTCATGTAGGTTGTATGGTTACCTACTTGTTCGTAGGATTGCCTTTCTGAGCTTGATGTGCTCACCCCTTTCATTTTCCTACACAGATTTCTTCCAGTAGACTTTGAGGCGACTGAGTACTGCATTCTTGATATCCGCTGCTGCCCATCATTTTGAGGTATATACACTTGTACATATTATATCTGAATAAGAATAGCACAGTAATATGTTTGTAGTAACTTTCGGGGATGTATAGACATTGTAAACATTTGTAAATGAATGATGGGACTGGCATTGACGCACAGCCCAATAGTTAGTGGAGTGTGGTCATGATCAGAGGACAGGTAAGTATGAAAGAAAAAGAGAAAAATTTATTGCGAATTTTGAGTAGGGTCGTGACATTGATGGAAGGTGATTCATCCCAACGCGCTGTAAATAGAAGGCCCACACATCAGTGGACAGCAATTGAGGATGCCATCTTAATCGACTGTTGTATAGAGCTTGTCAACCAGGGTGGTTGGAGCAAAGACAATGACACATTCAAGATTGGATACTTGAAACAACTTAAGAAATGGATTGCCGAAAAAATCCCGAACTGTGATATCAAAGGTAACCCTCACATCAACTCCAGGATGAGAACGCTTAAGTCACAGTACAGAGAGGTTGCAAATATGTTAGGTAATGTTGCATCTGGATTTGGGTGGGATGAAGAGAAAAAGTGTGTAACATGCGAGCTTGATGTTTGGCATGGTTGGGTAAAGGTATTATAAATTATAACTTATTGCAATTCATATATATTTTTTTGATATAATATAGTTTAATTAAAGAATGTGCATTATTTTGAATTGAATTGTAGAGCCATCCTAGAGCAGTAGGACTACGAAACAAGCCTTTCCCACACTTTGATAAGTTATCTCTCATTTTTGGTAAGGATAGGGCAACTGGTTTAACAGCAGAAACTCCTGGAGAAGTTGTTAATAATATCGACACTGAAAATGCAAATGTAAAAGCAAACCTTAAATATATGAATCTTGATGCTGATGTAGGTGAAAATGAGGCCTTCACACCATGCAGTGATCCATCTGTTGGTAATCAAAGACGTTTAGTTTGCAACGCTGATAGTGATGTTACTCACAATAGAAACAAGAAAAAGAGATCTGCAGATTCTGGAATGGAGGCAGTTGCAGGAGCATTAGTCCAGAACATGAATGACCTTCATACCGTATGTGAGAAAGCGACTGCACAAGTTGGTATGTTAGCTTAGTGCCTTAAATTTATGGTTGATGATGCTGGTAGAAGGATGAAGGTGATTGTGACGCCCCAAAAGCGCGGAAAACAGGGCAAATTTAAAACTTTTTCACATCCATTCACAATTAAGGCTGCATTCCTATGTAGTGTTATACATCATAATACATATGTTACCAAACTTTCACCTCAGGATCTCATCATCTCATAGTTATATTTCATACCATATACATTACTCAACTCAAGGTTAATTAATCCTAATACATCTCATACATCATTTTACATCAAGTATCTGTAAATACAACTTAAGTCTAGGTACATGAAATATTAATTTATACCTCAAAGTACAATATATAGCCTGGAGCTCAAGTCCTCCACTAGCCACTACTCCATATGTTGTAGGAAAACTCTCTTCACTTGAAGAAATCTGGGGGGAGATAAATCAGGGTGAGTTTCTAAATCGCTCAGTAATGAGTTAAGAGACTCATTTATAAAATAATGATATGCACAGTTGTTTTGTGGGTGAAAACCCAATAAACTCAGTAGAAAAGTGTAGCATAAATCATCAAAACATCATCTCAACTCATTTCTCAAAGCTCATGTAGAAACATGATAATAATTAGTTTAATATAAAACCACAGTTACAAGCATGTAGAAAAACAGGATGCGATAATGGCTTTTCTCATAAAACGTGATAAAAATCACCGCAATAGTAATGCACGTGGCACAGCCACCAAACACAATCTCATGTGTATAAAAATGAGACTAGGTAATAAAACTCATATAAAAACTCGTCACGGTAAATCAGAACGATTGAACTCGTCCCCTAGGAGGACATCCCTAATCGAGGGATTTTGTCGACAATAATACACCTATGGCCATGGTTCGCTGTAGACTTGATAAGAGTCGTACAGCTGTCGGTCTTACATGCTATCAAAGCACGGCCCAGTCTTACATATTATCAGAGCAATGCCACCCATCGCTGTCACGGAGCGGGGTCATCTCACGTTACCAGAACGGAGGAGTCAGTCTTATGTGCTGCTAGAGCACGACCCGATCTTACATGCTACAAGAGCAAAGCCCCGGTGTGTATTCAACATGACACGCTTAAGTCTCAGTAATAGCCATTATCAAATAAAACCGTTTTGCCTTCACGTAGCGCTCATAATGGTTTTTCTCATAAAACTCATCTCAAAACCGTTTTGTACTCAACACAAAACATGTCAAAACCGGGCTCAAACCGGCAAAACTACGCACACATTTCTCAAATTTCAGTACGCCTTAACGTAGAGCCCAAATCACTTTTCACTTTTTAAACTCAAAACGGTTGTAAAACAATTTCGCATTTAGTTTACAACTCATAAAAATTGGGCCACATCCGGCTATAAAACCGTGTGCAATAACTCATTCTCAACTCATAAAAACATGCTTGTTTTCTCAAATCACATTTCATGCTACAATTTCAACAAAATCACATACACAAATGAGTTTAAGTTTTCCCTTACCTCGTTGCACCTCGTATAGTGCAACCGTTCCCCCAAACGACGAACTAGCCACGCATTCCTCTCTGGAACTCCCGGGCTGTCCAAACGATGTTAAAACATTAATAATTCATCTCAATCACATCATCGAGCATATATTTACTCATATTCTCGTTAAATACTACAAAACCTCGTTTTTCTCATATTCCTATCCTAATCCACATTCTCATCCTCTACATTTCAAATCCTATATTTTCCATGCATAATATCCATGCCAAAATCACCTCATTGCCTCAATTCCAATTTATAGTGAAAATCCTAAAATTACCACAAATTGCACAATATCATCATCATTCCCACAAAATCACAATTTCATCAACTCTAATCATTTCCTAGCTATTTTATCACAACACTCATAGTCACAATCACCAAAATCACCTCAATATCAAAGATTTAAACTTAGAAATTTACCCAAAACTTATGGAGAGCTCTATTCGCACCTCAATTCGATTCGTCTTTCGATTTCTAAGTATGTTGCTCTCCTTTGGACGAGGAACAACTTTCCTTCTTACCACAACCCCTGATTCGAACGAAAATGGGCGATTTGGAGGAGAGAGAAAATTAGGGATTTCGGTTTCTGAAGAGAGAGAGAATGAATTTTCAGAAAAACAAAGGGGTCCTTATATAGGCCGAAGGTAGGAGATCGATCTGGTCCTTAGTGAGATTGATCTCTTTTTGAATTTGAGAATGTTTTTGGGCAATTTTATGCCTAGGAGATCGATCTGTCGTGGGGTGAGATCGATTTCTTAATTGTTTCATGGGATCGATCTGTTCCTTGAGGAGATCGATCTGTTCCTTGAGGAGATCGATCTGTTCCTTGAGGAGATCGATCTTCTGTTTACAGAATGCTTCATGAGATCGATCTGCTCTTTGACGATATCGATCTTCTGTTTACAGAATACTTCATGAGATCGATCTTCTTGGCTATGGGATCGATCTGCCTATCAGTTCTTGCACATTTCCTACATTCTGGAGCCATGAGATCGATTTCTCATCCTTAGAGATCGATTTGGCCTTCACAGATTATACTGTTGCTGCATCAATTTGTAGAAAACTCAATGTAAAACTTTCCAAAATCTACCCCATAGTCCATAATTCAATCCATGCACATTCAAGACTTAAAAACCTCATCTTCTTATACTTCATCATATTTAAAACTTGTGTGTACATTAACATATCATAATTACATACACCAAATTACAATTCTTATAAATGGGGTATACAAAATTCACAGTTCTCACAGTGATGAATTTAATAGCAGAACTGAAGGATGATGTAGAAGGATTGACAGAAAATGATATAGTTGAGATTACAAAAATCATCCTCAGTAGTTCGACCAGGGTTGATGTTTTCTTCTCATGTTCTATTGAAAGGAGAATGCTCTATGTGAAGAAATACCTTCGTCAAGTTCATGCTGCATCTGAGATATAGGGGTTTGAGTTTTGGATGGTTGACTTAGGATGTTTATGACTTTTTATTATAAGTTGATGGATTTTTATAATTTATTATGTATGGGGATATGCTAGTAGGATTTAGTTTGATTGTTACGACTTGATGGATGATTATGACAAGTTATGGATTATTATGTATGAAGATATGCTAGTAGGACTTTAATTGGATTATTATGACTTGATGGATGTTTATTAGGACTTGTATGAATTATTATGACTTTCATGCATGTTTTAGGTAACTTTCATGCAACAAAAATACTTTCATGGATGTTATAGGTAATTATCAAATATAAAAAATATTTTATAAGGACTTCTATGAGTTATAATGACTTTCATGCATGTTTTAGGTAATTATCATGCAACAAAAATACTTTCATGGATGTTATAGGTAATTATCATACATAAAAAGTATTTTATAAGGACAAATAAATTATTATGACGTTCATTAAAAATAATAGATGATTTAAAATTTAAATTATAAATTAATAAATTTGTAAATTTAAATTAATAAATGAATTTGTAATAATATACTAATTAAAATTTAAATTAATAATCATGAAAATTTAGAATTACAAATAATGAGCAATATTAATAATATAATTTTATATCATTTACATTTTCATTTTAATTAATTTTTTCATTACATTAAAGTTATTTTTTATAGTTATGGGTATTTTTTGAATTGTAAAGTGAGTACATACTAAACGCTGTAAAATTACTTTCTCAGTAATCACTTTCCCAACAATCATTTTCTCAATAATCACTTTGCGCTATAATTACTTTCCCTCTAAGATACCAAACGGTCCCTTAAAATAGGTTAAAAATTAATTGAATGATGTAAAAAAAAATCAAATAGATAGAAATTTTGAATGAAAAAGGTCATGAATGGTTTAACATTGAGTTAAAGAGAACAAGTTAAAAATAGAAAAACAAATATATTTAAAAATTAATTTTTTTTGATAGGATAATAGCATGGCTTAAATTACTCTAAATTGAAATATAAGAATAAAAATTTTAAAGCACCCTAAACCAAACTTTAGTAATTTACAATTTTTTTTAAAACAATATATATATATATATATATATATTAATAGATCTTATTTCAAATTTCTTATCCAAAGTCTCAACTGTTCCTGTCCCCCGCTCTCCCGTACCATGACCACCACCTCCATCACCACTGCCAATCTCTTCCTCTCCCCGCCGTTGTTCACTCCAACATACTCTTCCTCCCTCTTCCTCACCCACTCCCTCCTTCCCTTCCCTCCTCTCAAACCCAAACCCCTCCACTCCCCTTTAATCCTAAGCCTTAAACCCTCTTTCCTCGTCCGGGTCGACGACGGCGATGCCGATGCGGGAGGACCCGACGACTACGACCTGGACGAAGAAGAAGTTGAAGAACTCGACAACAAGAAAGACTTCGACGTCGAATACGAACCTTTAGCCGCTGCCTCTGCTGCTACCGCTTCTTCTACTACTGTTGACGTGGACATTGCAATTATTGAAAGCAAGAGCTTCGTGTCTACCCAAGGGTGGGATTCAGAGATGGTGGTGGATTATAGGATAAATGAGGAGGAGTTTCATAAGATTAGCTTGTTGGATTGTGATTTTTTTATTCGAAAGCCACCCGACCCAGATAATGATGTTTATGATTTCAGGGAGGTTAGTGTTTTTTGTTTTTGTTTTAATTCTTCCTTTTTTTCCCTGGTGGTTTCAAGGGCATTTCTTTTATATTTATGGGTCTTGGTAATATTTTTTGTTTCACTTTGAATTTTTGTTTCTGGTCGTTTTGTGTTTTTTTTTTTTTTTGGAGGGGGGGGGGGGTTTGGATATGGGTTTTGCTTAAATTTTATAATGAATTATAGTTTCTGGATTTGTTATGTGATTTTGTTTTTTATTTGTTTATGGTTTTCTTTAGATGTATGTTACTCCACCGGATACGGATGTGTATTCCATTCCCAAGGTTCTGGCTCCAATGCCTCAAAAGGTAGTGTAATTGTTGATTTTTTTTGGTTTTGATTACTATTGTTTTAAGATATAACAATTCTGATTCCTTATCTAAAGTCAATGCAGCTAATAATGCTCTGCGGAGAATGAATGATGTGGCTATAGTGTGTTATAGATTTGAATCATGTATAATACTATTTCTGTCTCATTTTATTTGTTCGTGGTAACAGCTAGTCAAATTGCCATTCTTTAAGTTGGTCTTTTGATTTGTTTTCATTAATGGGTGTGGCTCTTTTATGTCTAAATTACAGTACATTCGCTGTGCAATGAGTGATTATGGCTGCTACAATGTTACAGAACCACCCATTGACGCACCTCGAGATCCACTTTATAAAACTGAGAGAGAGGTCATGAAGGTATGACTCATATATTGCCGCATGTTCTACCGTTGTTAACATGCCTCCGAACAGTCTTCTAATTTTCACTCTCGCTGTATCCTCTCCTCCACCAAACCTGACTTTTCCAAGATGAACATGTACTTGACACAAGCTTATCTTTCTGATCTGGTTTGTAGTCTGAGTAACATTATGGGTTGCTATTCTTTAACTCATTTTTATTTTGGTTTAAGAGTATTTGATGTTGTTAATTTTAGTTTGTTTGATATTTCCTACATATATGCCTGTTCTTCCTCAATAAATCTATGAGAGAACTCCATAATTTGCTTATGCTTCGGATTCAGGGATATTAAATAAAATAATCCAGCCTTTTTGATTTTATTCCTTATAAACTCTTGAAGGTTGTAATATTGCTAAAGGATGACACCCTTTTTTAAAAAAGAAAAAAAGAATTAAAAGTAAAATTGCCAAGGGTGGGATTGGGTACTACATAAGATGTTCTTGCATGTATTCTAGAAGTAAGATGCATGTTTTTTCCTCTTAAATTTCTGAGAAGTATGATGCCTACCTTTTCAGACATTAGCTCTGTTCTTGATTAGTAGATTAGAGTATCGCCTTGTTGAAGAGCTAGCAGTTATTGGTACTCTTCTCAATGCAATTGTCAGGTTGTTGGCGCCCTTTAGGAAATATAGTTATATTTGTCTTTCCTGTTCTCTAAAAGCAGCTCCAATCTCATCTTTGGCTAATTTAACGCAGAACATGCTCAATTATTATGGGGAGTTAGCCATGTGCTGCTATATGCAATCTCACTCTTCTAACTTATCTTTCTATGCCATTTCCATGCATGATATAAGCTTTCTAAATGCTTATCAATTGAGATTGAGGATTCCTTTCGTGCATAAGATTCAACCAGTTTAGAGATTTGACCTAAAGAGAGCTAAAATCCCATCTATTGCCCTATTTTTTGTTTTGTCAATTGCAGCCGACCTTTCTGTTTGACCCTTGTTGAATAAATAAGTTAGTCTGCTCTTTAAAGATATGCTGTAATTATGGTCTAGGATTAATTGAAAAAAGAAAGAAAAACTTTGTATAGTACAGACATACCACAAGAACTGTGAAATAAGAATAAATCAATAGAAGAAGAAAGAAAAATTGGTGCAAGTGGATGCTGGTGTGCAAATTAAAAAGCCAATGAAGTCATAATTTAGTCTTGGTATGATATCAAAACAAGGATATGACTGAGATGGACAATTTACATAATTAAGGAATTCTGAATAACTACAAATCTTCTTTTCATCTGCCATATCATGGAAATCTGGCTGTTATGTCAATCAGAAGGGTAAGGATAATTGATTTTCTTTAGGCAATATTATCAACTGGCTGCTTTGTTATTGCAGGTTTTTTTGACAAAACATTACAGGAATCGAAGGTTGGGTGACCCAGAATTTGTGTTAGACTTTGAGGAGATATATGTGATTGATTCCAAGACTAAGTCAATTACCAGAGCAAAAGTTTTGGTAAGAAATTTTGTAATTAAATCTACTTTAAATACTCTTCTATTGCACGTGAGGCTACAATATGACTCATGCCTTCCATTCTCTTTTTGGTATCTTTCTTGTTTACAAAAGTACTTTTTGGCTCTGTGGATTCAGATAAGAAATATTCCTCATTTTTTTTATGATGCTTTAGATAGTAAAGGTGAAATGCAGTCTTGTTCTTTCCTTGAGCTTGCTGCAGAAACTTTTTTAACGATAAATTGAACATTTAGAACATATCAAGCAATTAATGCTGCATCAAGCAAAAAAAAAAAGGAAGCAGTGTGATTTCATAATGTATTGTTTCGAGATTTCTTCTAGATCAATGTAATATATAAATTGGTAAATAATGCTAAAAGAAGGAAAAGAAGGCAGCTAATTTTCTATGGAGATGTTTGTGGTCATATATTGAAGTTCTGGTAGTCAATAACAAATCCTCCTCATCCTATATTTTATGATGCAGGAAAGTTAATAGTGCAATCCTTAATGGATGGTTGCTGCCCATTCTGTGATTTACCATGTCTTAAATTATTGATTCTTTCTTTAGGTCACAGTTCCAGGAGGAAGAAACCGGGATAGAAAGAGTGACCTACTCGTTATACGTGATAATGGAAACTCCTTCAAAATAATTCATGCGGTGACTATCCATGCTCCATATCATCTTCTGTAGTTGCCTGTTTTGCATTGCCTAATTTAGTTTTCTCTATGCTTTCAGAGTGAAAGAGATGATCCAACAACTGTAATAGAAAGGGAAGAGTGGGTCAGGACTAGACAAGACATGGAAAGACATCTCAGAAAGCTACGAGACTTCAGCATTTCAAATTGGTTCTAACCCTATGACATAATTTTGAGGCTGATTCATGGGGATAATCATGCAACAAGTTCACATTATCTGGATGTTTCAGCAAGTAGGAAATTGAAGTTTGAACTTGCAAAACAAAAATTGACAAATGAGAGCAAAAAATACTTCCTTGACGTCGTTCCTTGCTGAAGCTGAAAATTACAAATGTTCTTGGCATTATCCGGGCACTTGCCCTGTTCAATTTTGTTCTATGTTGTAGTTATGAGAGCATGTAATTGCTTCTCTTGTTGTATAACTAGCGGTTAGTTACTTCTATCATTTGGTCTGCTCACTTGAAAATTTTTCCAGCAAGCTCAAAACTCATTTAATAACTGTTCTGCCTTAAAAAGGCCAGCCTCTGTTACTCTCTGGTTTGTCTCTTCCCCATTATCATTTTGTTTGTTACCTTCCAAGTTCCAATATACTCATAGTACAGTATTAATCATTGTGTCCGCAATTGATGATTGAGTAATATACATGTGAATAATAACACAATTTTAGCATTTCTTAAACAAGGATTTTGATACCTGCCTTGGAACAAGTGCTTGAGTTTCTGTTGTCTAGGTAAATTTCTTTTGTTAGATTACTATAGTTTTAATGAATGTCTTTTGAGAGGCTTTGAGTTTTTATCGTATGTATTTCTAATACTATCATCTCTACAGTGATGCAGTAGAGAACTGGTGGTCTATTATTGACAGGAGCTTGTATATTGTGTGCACTTCCTTCTCAGGTAATATGTTCTCCTGGAATTTGATATTAAAACTAGTCAAAGTTTATTGCATATGAGTCTAGATGGTGAGTGAGTCTTTCGCTGGATTTCTGTGGCTTGATACTAGTTTGAGTGTTTGGGAGACAAGTTGAGTTTATTTCACTCGGTTTTGTCTTGCTTTTTTTTGGCCAAGTTTCACTTGTTTTAGTCTTGATGCTTTCTCAAGTTACATCTATTATAAATCATATTTTGAGTTCATCCGTATAATAGTATTATTAATCAACATAGACCATAACTTGGTAGAAAATTATGGTTTTGCTGAGATTATATTTACTTAGATGTCATGCAGCTGCAATTATTTTCAAGAATGGAAGTGTTTATAATGCTGATATTAAATCCCATAATTTCTATGAACAAAAAAACCACACCATTTCCGTTCACAGGTAAAAAAAAATCGCTCGAGAGCTTAGCTGGTAACTAGACACTTTATTTTTTTTTAGAACAAGTTCTTTAGCTACATTTTGCTGAATGCCTTTTGTGGCATATTTTCCTGCGGAATCAACTTGTAGCAAGGGCTAATCCTGGTAATTAATTAGGATCAGTGAGATAGTTTTGTGCTTGGCTGTGGTTTTTTATTTGAGAGTATTCTTGTAGATGATTGGATTTTTTTTTTTTTTCCTCGTGAGTACTGTCCTCTGCTGCTTTGAAATTGGGACACTGCTAAAAACTCCTCGTTCTTGAATAAAATCCTTATTCGGCTGAGCAAAATAAATATGCTAATCTAAGTTCCTTTCTCGTTGAAATATTATTATTTTTAAAAAAATATAAAAAATATTAAATCATATAATAGACAATAAATATAACATAATAAATTTAAATAATTTTTAAAAAAAAAAGATTTTAGGAAATATAAAAAATTAAATTAAAATCTAAAAAATAATACAAATATAAATTAAATTGCATGAAAAATTAAAAATAATAAAAATATATTAATATTAAAACTTAATAAAATATTATAATTATCGAGTTTAAACTTATAATAATAAATTTAAACTAAATTTTATTGTTAGCATATTTTGATTGTTTAGATTGGTCCCAAATTACACGAGCTTCTGAGTTTGAGTGGGACCGTTGAATAGATCTAAGCAAACTCGCCTACTCCCAGAATGGTAATAATATTGTAAATATATTTCTTCTAATTAATTAATTGTAACGTACTAAGTTGAGCTTGAGAATAAAATAATTATAAACATACTCCGCCAATCTCCACTGAATCATATTCATATGGTAATTTAACAGTTTGGAAATCTTTTAAGAAATTCATCAATGGAGGGAAAATCCAAAAATCATTACTAAAAAAAAGCACAATCATTATTAGAAAAGAAAAAAATAGAGACTACAGTTATGTAATGATGTTAATTACAATTATTAAAAGTGGGTTCAATTTTATATCTCTAAGTTTTATAAATTTTATAATTTTTAAAATTTCAAGCATCATAATTTTATCTATGTTTATACTTAAAAAGCGTAATTTAAAATTAAAAAAATGCATTATATTAAATTAAAATAATAAGATATATCTTTTAAAAAATATTAAAAATAATAATAAATAAAATATGTGTTATCATTTTTATGAAAGTTAAAAATTTTATTAAAATATATTAGATAAAAATTTATTTATTTTACTTTTTCTATTATATAGATAGATAATAAATTTAATTTAGATAACAATTAAAAATATATTTGTTAATAAAATTGTTATGAATAATAATTCTATTGTTATTTCAGTGAATTATATTGGATTATGTGGTATATCTGAGGATGATCTGATATCTGAGGATGATCTGACGTATTGAAACATTTTTATAAAAAGATAAAAAATAATTAAGGAACAAAAAAATTTTTTATAAATAGAGGTCAAATATGATTTTTTGGACTATAAGACAATTTCTTATTAAAATTCTGTAAAAATTATTTTCTAACTTAAGTATCGAAACGTGGTACAAAAATCGAAATGAATATGTTAGTAACACATAATTGTTGATAATAACTACAATAAAAATAATATAAAATTTTAAAATATAAAAAAAAAAATTATCTTTTAATGAATTTTACTCCCTCCATCGTGCCAAAAAAAATCCTCTTTTTAATTATTAAAAAAAATCTTCGATTTTGATTTGATGGTTAGGATATGATTAATTAATTTAGAGTAAGAGCACCGTATTAGCTCTATCATCACTATAAGTACAACCCTAGACAAGACATTATTATTATTATTATAATTTTCAAAGGCTTTCATATTATGACACGTGTCTCTTACAAATCAACACCAAATTCATTTTTTCTGTCATTTTACGTATCAAACACTTCAAAGCCAAAACCAAAGCCACCCTAAAAAATTCTTTATTGTTCCCTCAAACTCATCTGTTTCCCATGCCGGCCCTCAATGAATGAATGTTAGTGTGTCTATAATCTGTACTTATTATCACATAAAGCCAAAAAAAATAATTAAAAAATTGAAAACAATTCATGATTTTCTTAAAAAAATTTAACAAATTAAACCCATTTCTTAAAAAAAAAAAAAAATGGCTTGGCCTAATTGCTAATAGCCCTGAAACAAGCACGTCCGTACTGTGGCACTTGGAAAGTTTTCAGTCCCCCAAACCTGAAATAGAATGTTTCCCTGTTACTTTTACTCTCTTGTCTCTGTCTGTAAACCTCCTTTTCTGATCCATTCTTCATCCTTTTACAAAGCAAAGCATTAAAAAAGAAGCCGGACTGAGCAAATTAGATCAGAGAAGAGATGGGGAGAGGCAAAATTGAGATCAAAAGGATTGAGAACTCAAGCAACAGGCAGGTTACTTATTCAAAGAGAAGGAATGGGATTATTAAGAAAGCTAAGGAGATAACTATCCTGTGTGATGCTCGTGTTTCTCTTGTTATCTTTGCTAGTTCTGGGAAAATCCATGAGTATTGCAGCCCTTCTACTCAGTAGGAAGCTTTTCTTTCCTTTCTTTTTCTCAAACCCTTTTTTACTTTCTAGGTTTTGCTTACTGCAAGAAATTTCTTTAATTTAATATATATATATATATATTTTTTTTTTCTTCATGGGTTTTCTGTTTGCTTGTTTCTTTTCACTAATTTAAAAACAAAAATTCCTCTTATGGTGAAGGTTGATTGATATTTTGGATCAATATCAAAAAACTTCTGGAAAGAAGTTGTGGGATGCTAAACATGAGGTAGGTTTCACACCCTAGCTAAAGGCATCTGGTAGTCTCTTGGACATGTATACCTGAAAATGGCATTTTTTAGCTAAAAATGCATCAAAAAACATGAACTATGAATTCTCTAAATAGATCTACACAAATGGGATGAATTGATGCAGTTCTTTAGCCCTTTCTCTCTCATGCGTATATTTTATGCCTTCCTTTTGTTGAAAAAGAAATCTAAAACTATCTGAAATGTAACATCTATCAACAGATCTGGTAATAGTTTTATTCTCCACCTTCCTTTTCCTTGCAAAAATTGAAAGAGCCCATAAAAATGAATTTTCCCTGAACAGATCTCCAGTAAGATCTTGCTACTTCATCATGTAGCTTTAGGGTTTCTTGGTCAGTAGCACAAATTGAACCAACACACCAATCTATAACCTCATAGGTCATACATATAGCTATGATTTTTTCTGTGAAAGAGAAACTAACAGTTTTTTTTTTTTTTGGCCAACAAACACTGCAGAACCTCAACAATGAAATACATAGAATCAAGAAAGAGAATGATAGCATGCAGATTGAACTGAGGTGTGTACATTTTCAGCTTTGTTTCTTTGGTTCTCTCTTTCTCTGTCTCTTTGTCTTATGTTTGAAGAATTTTCCTTAGGCATTTGAAAGGAGAGGATATCAAATCTTTGCCTTACAAAGAGCTGATGGCCATAGAGGAAGCCCTTGAGAGTGGCCTTACCTGTGTCCGTGCCAAACAGGCCAGTATTTATATTAATAATAATAATTACTTTCATTAACACTATATAATATATATATATATATATGTATTTCCCCTTAAGCATCTTCAAATAATATTGTATATTTAAGTTAAAGCTTATCAAATCCCATTTTGGTTCCTTCCTTTCTTTTTTTATTGATGGACATCCTTGATATGACAAGGAAAAAAGGATGCATATATATACGTATATATTAATTACTACAATTAGTATTTTTTGTGATTATAAATTGGCTCTTAATTGATGATGGAATTACTATTAACTTGCTTCATGTGTTCTTTAAGTAGCATTTCTTAATTATTTTTCTAAGCTGTACACTTTTGGGTGTGCTTCTTCAGACGAAATTCTTGGAGGAGCGAACTAAGGAGCTCACTTTCATTCTGGTATGTATTTTTCTATACTGAATTTTTCTTTTTCCGCCCAAGTTAAGACCTTTTGATCCTTCCCTAGTTCACCTAGTACCCTTTTTTTTTTATACGAAATGGGAGAAATATTGAATTTAATTTGTCATGTAACCAACAGTCCCAGAATCTAAGAAGCTATTGGTACAATGCTATGCAAAAGGATAGAAGTATTTGCATTTTGCACTATGCAGCACCTTGTTTGGTTCACAAGATCAACTCATGTTAGAACTATAAATATGTCAAATTATTTATGAATTATTTAATTTCGGTTTAATAATTACTCGATTTCAACTCATTTATTTTCGATTCGAACTTGAATTCGAGCTATTCGAGTAACTAATTGAATCGAATTCAAACTTTTAAATACTTAGTTTGAGCAACTAACGAGTCTCACGAGCTTAATTTTTTAATATATATATTTTTAATATTTAATGATAAATTTACTATTTTACTTTAATAATATATAGATAAAAAATAATAAATTGAATTTAAAGAATCGAGTTTAGTTTAATCAGTTCAAGTATTCTACAAGTTTCAAAAATTAAAATCAATCAAATTCGAACCAAACTTCAAATTTTAAATTCAAAATTGAATAATTGAATTTAATTACAATCTTACCTCAAGCTAAAAGAAGCATATCATGCTTGCGCGCATTCAGAGAGGAGAGAATCTTCTCAAAAGCAGTAGAAAAGGAATGCCCCTATGGCCCAGACCTAGCTGGATCAGTATTTAAGGGTTTAGGATCCTAGCTAGATCATTTTAATAATCTTCGTACCTGTTTCTTGAATTGTTTACAAATAATAATGAATATTATATAAATTATGTCTCAAATATATTGCAGAATCAACAGCATACCAGTTATGAAAATGCCAGAGAGCTGATGGATCATGGATGCCAGGGAGCCCCGCGGGGCTACAACTCGCAGATGTCTTTCGCCTTTCGCCCGCAGCCAATGCAGCCAAACTTACAAGAGAGGATGTAGTAAGATTGTGGGGGTTGGGGCAGGCATTAGCTAGCCGAAGCCTGGATCCAATTCTAATAACTTTAACATGTATTAATTCCAGGGTTTGTGATGATTTTAAACTTCATAAGTTTACCTGAACTTGTAATAACATGTTAAGTCCATCCATGTATTACTACTACCATGCATATATGTGTCTCTATGATAGAGAGAGAGATATATATATTTGTTCGCGTTACAAATTAAAAACACTATTTATTATTACTTATATGAATATTTTTGAATTTGAAGTAATATTAATATTTTATATTAATATATATTTTTGAAATATTAAAAATATTTATAATTTTAAATTAATTATATTTTATACTGAATTATTTATTATTAAAATCATAATGAAAGTATTATTTATTTATATTTATTATTAAAACATTAATATAAAAATTTGTAAATAAAATATAAAAACATTATATCTTAAATTAAAATATTATTAAATTATTAAATAATAACTATAGTATTTATTAAATTATTATTAATTATTAAAATAATAATATAATATTTTTGTTGAAATATAAAAAATATTTTAAGACTAATAATATACTAAAAAAATTAAACCCAAAATATTAAAAGATTTTTAATGTTAATAGTTTAATTTTTAAAATTTTTAATCTAATTAAATAAAAAAATATTAATATAATAATATTTTATATAGGGAGATTAATTTGAAGTTAAAAAAAATTTATATAATGTATAACTTGAGTAAAATTATACTCACGAACTTGATAAATAACTTTACACATAAATGGTTATTTTTTAAAAAATATCTTCCCTTTTCAATCATATTTTTTTCGTTGACCAGGAAATTATTTTTTTTGACTAATCAATTTTATGAGAACCAAACACCCGAAAAAGGAAAAATTATTTTTCAAAAATCATTTTTAGTGAACCAAATGGAGTCTAAATCAATTTTTAAAGTCTTAAAATTTTATTTTCTTTTAATTGACAAAAAATCCCTACCAAAAAGGAGTGGAATGAAATTTAAAAAAAAAAAAAAGACACGAAGGTTTCCTTTAATGCTAAAATAGATATAGACTTAAATATCTAATTTTAATTTTTGATAAAAGATTTATAAAATCGAAAAATTCATCTTAGCACACATGCTACATGTTCATATAAAATACTTAAATCTTTTTCTTTAAAAGAGTGCATCAAGTAAAAATTTATATCAAAATTAATTTTTTTTTATAAATATGTTTTTAAATGTATATAAAGGCACCAATACATATATATATTTATTAAAGATGTGTAAAGAAATTGATAAATGATATGTGATTTTTCTTTAATTTTAATATATACTGATATAGATGTTAATCTTTTAGATATTAAAATAGACAATGATTTAAAGAGTTAATTAATTTATTTTGTAATTTTGATATGTATAAAAATTCATATCTTTTAAAAAATTTTAAAATATATATACATTTTAAAATACAATACATGTCAAACATTTGGATTATCACATAAGATGTTTTATTTGTGATCAATAACTTTGGCTTTTAAATATTTATGTAAGATAAGAAAATGGAAATCAAAACAAACTAATTAGGCTTGATTTGGATCCCATCACAACCAAATATTGATTTTAGTAACAAGTATTTAATGATTTTTTTTTACAGTTTCACTTTATTTTTCAATAATTCAAAAAAATATTAAAAGAATTATATTATTTCACATTAATTCGTTTGATTTTGTTAAACTTTTTATTGATTTCATCTTTTATTCTACTTAACAAAAAAAATTATTTTATTTATTTATTTAAAAACTTGTGATTTAATTTAATAAAATCGATTATTTCATTTTTATTTATTAAAAAATGAAAAAATACTATTAAATAATTTTTAGCATTTTACAATATTTTTTTATTTAAGTTTAACAAATGTGGTTTTAGAAAAAAAATTTCAAACAACCATTTTTATAAAAGCTCCAAACAGATCATTAATCTAATAATTGAGTTAAAAAATAATAAATGAATTATGCAATTCAGTCATTAGTTTAAAATTTAATGTAAATGTGATTTTATATTTTTTCTTTGTGCTAGTTTATTTCGTGTCATGGTTGTCATTGTCATTCCATTTTTTTTTTATGGTCATTAATTGTTACCCCTCCAACATGTGTATCATGCACTAATTAAAGTGCCACTTTATGCTTTATTCTTACCAAATTTTTAATTGTTCTAGCATTATTTTTTTTATATTGCATTTCTAAAATGATTTCTTATTAATTTGACCAAGTTAATTTATTTTTAACACTTAAAAAATAAAAAAGTTTGTTCTATGCTACAAGATTGATATCTTTTTATAGTTTATGCCATGCATGATGGATGCATGCTTAATATATTCCATGCCCCTTTTTGTGTCCAGTATTACTCACTCTTGCTGCCAAATAACTTTCATGTTCTCTTTTCAATTTATAAGGAGATACAAAAGAAAGGGAAATCGAGTCTAAACCTAATTTTTCATAAGAAATGGTAATTAAATTAAGTATTAGTTGTTATGTCTTTCATGTTTAATCCAGTGTATCAATTCATAGACAAACAAATTAATCATAACTAGAAAACTATCCTAGCTAAGTTAGGGACTTTTTTTTTATATATATATATATAAAACATAAGTTATTTAAGTTTTTAGCTCAATAAGAAATGTGCATTTTTCTTATAAAATTTTGAATTTGTACATTTTCAACAAAAATAATAACAGATCAAAAAATATTTAAATTCTTGAATATTTTTAAATTATTTGAAATTATAATGTCGAATTGTTGACATCTTCGCCTTAATTTTTGTGACACGTGCTATCGAAAACTCTGTAAGAAAAATAATGATCAAAGGAGCGCAGGATTTTTCCCTGGGTAAACTCTTTGATGCTTAAATCAGACAAAAAATTTGGCAGAGTTTCAGTAAAGAAAAATAGAGATCTCAGTTTCATGAATTATACATGTCCTCCTCTGTTGATGGTGATTGTGCTTTTAAAAACATGAGTTTACACTTGATTGAAATTCTATTTTTTTATTTATATTCAGATTTTTTTCTTGATAATGTTACCATGTAGATGAGGTTTAGTTTGAATCTCACGTCAATCACTCTTTTTTACCTTTATATATATATATATATATATATGTCTATATATATTTTTTTATTATTATTATTATTATTCACATCAATATCTTTAATATAAAATAAGAGATTACCTAAACATATTAGATAGTATTTAGATATTGTTCTTATTCATTCTAAATTTATTATAATTATTTGAATTAAGCTTAAGAATTCACACTTATATCTAAGGCAATATATTTTTGTATACATATGTAATAAATGAGAAGAAAATATACTTTACAATTTATAAAAACATCTTGTTAATTAAACTTGAACTATAGTTCTAGACCTTATTTTTTCTTAAAATAGTTCTCAATACATAGTAAAAATTTGTATATCTCACCAAAAGACAGAAAAAAGGGAAAAATAATAAAATAAACATAAAAATAAAAAAAATAAAAAAAGTGAAAAAAAAACCGAATATCATATCAGCATGAGATCCACCGTTAAAACAAAGCATAAACGAAATTATACAGCCAATCAATGCTCAAATGTGGAAAATTACGAAAAAAATAATTGATATAGCTTTTTTTTTTTTTTTTTGTAATTTTTCTATCATGTGGGAAAAATTACCAAAAAAAAAAAAGTCATTACAAAAGTGATTATAATTACTACTTTTTTTTTTTTTGTAATTTTCCTTCCTAATACCTTTTGTGCAGTTATTGTTCAAGTAGCCCGGAATTGGAAAAAAAATTGTCGACGTGGTAGGCAAACAGCTGATGTACACCTTTTTAGTTTTATTAGTAGGTATATATAGATATAAATATGTAATAAATAAAACTACTTAAAAATCTGATTATCCGTTTAAATTCAAAAATTTTATTTGATATTTGATTAGATTTTAACAAAAATATTGGTTAAAAATAAATTTAAATAAAATTTTTATTGACCCTTTGAAAGGCGATTACACAGCTCGATTCAATTTGAACATAATTATATTTTAAAAAAATTAATTTATTTATTAAGATAATATAATTATATATAAAAATACTATTAATTAATAAACAAATTAAATTTCAAAATGACTATAGTAATAAAAAACAAATTAACAAAAAATTAAAATATAAAAAAATAAAAAATATATTCAGATTGGGCCAAACTCAGATTCTATAGTACAAAACAAAAACAGGAAGTAAAGCTAAAATTTCGAATGGGTCTAGGCTTGGACTTATATATAACTTATTATTATTATATAATCTGGATTCAAAGTCTATGAACAAGTTTAATAATAAATGAAAAGAAAATATATTTTACAAATTATAAAAACACCTTATTAATTAAAATTGAACTTTAGTTCTAGATCTTTTATTTTAAAATAGTCCTAATACACATTAAAAATTTATATATCTTGTTAAAAGACAAAAAAAAAAAAGAAATAAAAAATATACATAAAAAAATAAAAAGGAAAGAAAAACCAACCAACATCATAATTATATAAAACCCATCATTAAAACAAAACATCAACAAAATCACACAACCAACAACATTTCATGGAAAATTACAATAGAAGAAATTACAAAAAAGTTGATATAACACAATCTTTTTTGTTTTTTTTTAATCGATCAAGTAAAATCACGAAAAAAGTAATTACAGAAGCCGTTATAACTATTTCCTTTTTCTAATTTTCTTATCCACAACCATCGTGCAACTTTCTAGTAGCTTGAAATTAGAGAAAGAATTTCTGATGTGGCTAACGAATAAATGATGCACTCAATTTTAATGGCATAGATTGAAAGACACGAAAAGGGAAAAAACCAATAAAAAAAAAAAAGAAAAGAAAGGAAAAACCACCCGAATATCGTAACAACGTGAAATCCACCATTAAAAAAAATAATTATCCTATATATGCAGAATGGTTATATATGATTTTTTAAATTATTTAAAAATAAAAAATAAATAAAATATGATTTATGCAATTATCTTAATTTAATTTGTTGAGTCAAAAAAATTTAATTGATGATGCATAAGATAATTAAATTTAAAAAAATAATAGTAGCATATAATGCAAAACTTATTCAACGACCGACTTATTCATCCAAACTCGAAGATTTATCTAATTTTTAAATGAATTTAAACAAAAATATTAATCCTCTAAAATGAGTTTGGACTTGAAAATCAAAACCTGATAAGAATCCGAATCAAGTTGGGTTTATCATTTCAAATCCAAGCCAACCTATTATAATAATTATAATTTTTTATATCAATGCATTTTTATAGTAATTTAATTTTTTGTGCAAATTAATTAGAATTTATATTATTTTTTAGATTTTAATTTGTAATGTTAATGTTTCTTGTAATATTTTTATAATAATTTATTTGAACTTATCTTGTTATACTTTTTAATTATAACACGTTTTAATATTTTTGTATTTTATTATTTTTAAAGAAAAGTTTAAAAATATTTAGGCTGAATTCGACCAGACTTGAAATTATTCATTGTATGTAAAAATAAGTTTAAACAAAAAAAGTAAGGCTAAAAAAATATGACCAAATCAAATTTGGACTAATTTTCAATTTCTTAATATTTTGTTTAAACTCGACCCGACCTATAAACACCTCTAGCCATGTATTAATTAGGATTGTTTTGAATATTTCTCCTTTCATGTTAATATTATATTTGATACACATCTTTGATGTATTTCAAATAATTATATTACGATGAACTTTATAACTTTCGCCAAAAATTTATATTTGATATGTTGTCACTATATTATTGTATACAATTAATTATAAAATGTTGGCTCATTAATAATTAAACTCTAAAAATATAAAAACCCTTAAAAATAAATGTCAAAAATTAAAAAAACACTTATTAATATTTAATCTAATTTTAAAAACCTACTATTTATTTATTTATTTATTTTACATACTGATGAGATGGTATTTTGTAAATAAGTGATATAAAATAATTTTATTTTATCATATCATCAAAATAAACTATTTTCATTCCTAACATATAACAAATCTATTATATAAATATATATTTTTCATTATTTTTAATAATAACTTATTGAACTCCTAAAAAGAATAATTGAATGTGTGAAATTTTTTAATTTTTCTTTTATATTTATTGTTATTAAACAGAATGATGACGTATTACTGACGTCCTCGATTTGATTTTTGTATCACATGTTATCAAAAACTCTGCAAGAAAAAGAATGATCAGAGGAATGCAGGGATTCTTTCCTGCGTAAGCACTCCGAAACTTAAATCAGAAGATAATTTGACAGAATTTTTGTAGAGAAAATAGAGACCTAGTTTCATGAATCATACATGACCCATATTTATATGGATTAATTCCACCTTCAATTACTTAGTTATCCACTAATTGAGTATTTTTTATTGTTTTTTGAGTCCTGTATAATCAAAAATATTTAAAGATAAAATTGTTTAACCAGCATAATTTATGTCTCCTGCAATTAGGAATGTCAACTGGGCGGTATCCGCTAATTTTGAGGTACTCGACCCCGAACCCAATTAATAATCATAAAACCCGAACCCTATTAAAACCCGATTATTTTTTTAAGATACTACCCGAACCCTACCTGAATAAATTTTATACTACCCGTTAATTACCCGAACCCGTTTAATTACCCGATTATTCAACCCATAATTTGACAACCCGTTTATTAACCCGAACCCGAACCCTTGAAAAAATCATCTAATTTTGTATAAATAAAAATTAAACAACAACAACATATTCTATCATAATTAAACAAATTTTAAGAATTCAACAAATCACTTGAAACCATAACAAATAAACAAATCATAAAAACATAGCAGGTAAAGGGAAAAAAAACAAAGTGAAAGTTAATCGAGTTCAGGTTTAGGGTACCCAAAGGTTACTACCCGAACCCTACCCGAATCCGTCACGGGTAATAAAATTACTACCCTAATCCGATTAAAACCTGTTTATCAGGTACTTGAACCCGACTTAAACGGGATGAATAGTCTCGGGTACCCGATTAACCCCTACCCGTTTACATTCCTACCTGCAATACTATTTTCAAGATGATAGACCTGATTTTTCAACTATTTTTTTCGTGTGTCAATTTTTCGTACGCCACGTGACGCATTTTTATTTTTTATTTTTATTTTTATTATTCTTTTTATTATACACAATAATATTAATAATTTTTATAATATATTGACTCATTTTAATTTTAAAATTTGATAATGACAACAACTAAGTACATTAGGAATCATGAGAAGAAGAAAGAAATACTATTATTAGTAATAAAATATATGAATTTGTAGTTGTACCATAAATTTTTAATAATATTGTAATCCACACCCAAAAAAATTCGTGCGGATGAATTCGATACTATTAGTCTAAACACGTTCATGTACACATTTCCCAACAAAAATAGTCAGGAAAAAAAAATAAACTTCAAGAAAAAAACGATTCCTTTTGTCAAATGACAAAAACACTCCTAATGAGTACACGTGTAAACACGAGAGAGAAGAGAGTAAGCGTGTCCGCGTCGAAACTCAGGCGAGTGGATTTCACCTACTCAAAAGGACCGAAGGAGGAAAGGTCAAAATTGATATTTTAATATCTGATATCCCCTCTTTCAGCAAGGCCGTGGCCCTTTTTTTTTGTTTCGCTTTTTCTAGTGCTAAACTGTTCACAGCGCCACCGAATTCTCTCTCTTTCTCTCTCAAACAGTTTTATCGAAAAAAAATGAAAAAATAGTTTTATAAAAAAATTAAAAATATAAAACGACCTTTTCTTTCTTCTTCAACGGCCTGCTTCCTCTTCTCGCTCAGGTATTTCTTTTTTTTTTTTTACTCTCTCCATTTTTTTTCTTTTTCTTAAGATTTTATTATATTTTCCGTGGTTAATTATTTCAATGTATTATCCCTTTTTTTTTTTTTGTTTTCTGTATCTGCATTATGTTTAGATTCTGAGATTAGGGGTTTTTGGATTGTGCAGAGAAAGGGATTCTAGGGTTTTTTTCCCGAGTATCTCCTCAGGGGGATTTGATAGAGGTATTGTTTTATTTTTATTTTATAGAGTTTTTATTGGGAAAGATATGGTAAAAAAAGGGAGTTAGGGATTCCTTAGCGGTGAATTTGAGGGTGCATTGTATTGGTGTAGGGGATATACTTTTTTTTAAAAAAAAAATTTTCCGTTCAATTTTTTTCTCATTTTATTTAGGTTTGGAGAAATGAGTTTGCTGCATTGTTGATAATTTGTTTGGAAAGAGCTGACATGGGTTCGTGCGAGAATACAACTTTGGCTAACGAACCTTTACGTGAAGTTGCCGCTGCAGAGCAACATTTGTGCTCAGAGTCAACGCAAAAAGTTGTGCCTGCAAAGCGGGATTGCGTTGTGATTTATTCTAATGGAGATTGTGCTGGTGAACTGGGTGAAAGTGAAATTACTGGTCCTGAAAGGTCTAGGGATATTGATTTCACTGATGGAATAAAGTGTGAGGGACAAGTGGTTGGTTTTGGTTTGAAAGAATCAATGGGTGATGAATATCTTGACAGCACAGTTTGTTTGGAAGAAAATCTGGGTGAAAATGCTGCTGATGGATCTTGCTCAAAAGAATTATTGGGTGATATGAAGGGTGATACTATGGTTTGTTTGGAAAATAATCAGGGTATACATGTGAATGATTCTGGTTTGGATGAATTGGTGGGCGATAGGTGCGATGATAATGTGGTCTGTTTGGAAGAAAGTCAGGGTGAAAGTGTGGATGGTTCTGGTTCAAAGGAATTGAAGGGTGATATGTGCAGGAATAAGGCAGTTTACTCAAATGTAAATCAGGTTGAGAACGCGGTTGGTTCTTCTGCAGAGGAGTTGATGGTTGATAGGTACGGTGATAGTACAATTTGCTCCAATGAAAAACAGAGTGAGAATGTAGATGGTGCTGCCTCAAAGGAATTGATTGGTGGTAAGGATGGTGATTGCATGGGATGCTTGAATGAAAATCAGGATGTGAGTGTGGATGGTTCTGGTTCAAAGGAAATGATGGGTGATAGGAGTGGTGATACTGTTGTTTGTCTAAATGATAATCAGGGTCAAAATCTAGATGGTTCTGGACCTGAGAAATTGAGGGGTGATAATGATAGCACAGGTTATTCAAATGAAAATCAGTGTGAAAATGTAGATCATTCTGGTTCAAAGGAATTGATGGGTGATAGGATTGGTAATCATGTGGTTTGTTTAGAAGAAAATCAGGGTAACATTGATAAACATGATTCAGCAACTTTTCGGTTGTGCTTGAAAAACAGAGGATCTTCATGTGAGGATGGTGCAAGTGCTATGGATGGATCTTTAGGCTTGTCTAAGGATGGAAATACTACTTGCTTGAGCTGTGGCTTGGAGATTTCTAGAAATTGTGAAGATCGGATGAAAGGCAATGATGAAAATGTGGTTGGTTTGATGTTTAAAGAATTAATGGACTACCAAGGTGGTTGTTTGACTGAGAATCAGGGTATAATTGATCATCAAGAGTCAGAAAATGATGCTTCACAAGATGGTGAAATGCCATCAGAACTGAAAGCATTTACTATTTCACCTAGAAATTGTATTAAACATGATAAACAGAAGAATGATGAGAGGGTCAGTGTTTCCTTTATGCAAGGGATTATGGAAGACGTGGAGAAGTGTGAAGAGGAAAATGACGTCGTAAGGAGGACAGGAATTGATGTTCTGAACCAAATATTGCCTTCAGCGAAATGTGAACTGCCCTTTGGGTCAATAAGTCTAACTGGTGAACACAGGAATAAGGATGATACAAGTACCTGTTGTTCCTCTGTGGAAATAGCCATGGATGTAAAACGAGAGATATTAGCTGAGATTGAGACTAAATTTTGCAACCAATTGCCATCTATCCAGCGTAGTAACTTGCGTTCAGAATCAATACCCATTGCTGGCTGCAGGAGTGATTGTCCCCAACCAAATGACCTGAATTATAGTAACATTGTCATAGGTCCTGCTCTGGATGGGAAATGTAGTTCTTCACCCATGATAGAATCTGATAGCCAGAAAGGTGATCTGAGTAGCGGTGATCTCTCATTGGAAAGTTTTACTAAACCCATAGAGACTAAAAGTAATGATGAGTTATTGGCTTCTAAAGGTTGCATTGGTAAATTGGAAATGTTACATAGGGCTGAATCATTGTGCACAGACAAGAATTTACAATCTGACTATAAGAATGTTAATGGTCCATCAGGTGATCGTGTTGTTGAGGTTTTTGAGGGGAGAACTGATGTTACTGCAGGTGAAAAGGTTGAAACTTCCAGTGAAATAATAAATGCCAAAGAAAATGCCTGCATCGCAAAGGGGGATTCTTTTGAGCTAGGTGCAAACTGTCCTTGCGATAAATCAGAATCTGTGTCATGTCAGCCCTTCGATGTTGTTGAAAATGGCCTGTCCAGGAGGTTGGATCCACCAGATCTTTTGACAAAGGATGCATGTGCTGCTATTAGTTCAAGCAGTTCAGTTGACTGTTTTGGACCAAGGGAAAATGAAGGAAAGGATGTTGTCAAGGCTAATTGTGTTTCAGAAACAAAACTTCATCGTACTGCATCTTCCTCTTCTCGAAGGGGCAGCCGGAAAAGTAAATCAAGCCGAAAGACTCCTGCAAAAAGGGCAGCTAGGAAGTGCAGCAACACAAAGCTGCCATACCCGCATGAAAGTATTGAATTCCTTTTGAAAGCTTCAAGAAGGAAGAGAAGCTGGTCATCCAAACCTGCTCGTTCTTCTACCTGGGGAATCAGTATTACCCAATTTCTTGAGAATTGCGCTGACCCTGTGTGTAATGAAGTGCAGAATCAAAAACCATCCAAAGCTGAGGGTGGCCGAGGAAGTGGGAAACGAAGAAAAAATTTGGCTGGTCAAAACAGCAAAGGGTCAAGTGGGCTATGTAAAATTTCAACTAGTTGCCTACGTTTGAAGATTAAAGTGGGAAAGGAAGTTGCTCCAAGTAATCTGAATACTGTAGCAGAACTGGTTGATCCATCTGTTTCAGTTGATTCTTCTTTCAGTAATCATGGGAAGGAAATTAATTTACAATTTCCAAAATTGACCAATGTTATTGAAGCTAATGTAGAAAACCTGGATAGTGAAATGCAGTTTCAGTCCAAAGAGGATCAAGAAAAGGTGAAAGCACGCTCGGATGCTTCAATTATTGATGTAAAACTAGCAAATAAGGTTGTGGGGAGTGCTGAAAATCTTGAAAAATCTGCTGAAGATGCTGATAATTACCTTGTAAGTCAGTCTGATGCAATGGCTGAAGCATCTGGAGAAGCAATAGAGAACAAGTATATGGATCCTGGAACTTCACCAGATTCAGAAGTAATCAATTCAATTCCTGATGCCCAAGTTGGTTTAATACACCAAGAAGAGTTGCATGATCCTGTTTTGAATACTGCTGGAGCTCTTGCTTTTCCTGCAGGTGTTAAGAGTAGCAAGGGCAGCAAGCGGGGAAAGAAAGATAATCACAGATCTCCTGGTGCAGCCCGCATAAGGAAACCTAAATCATCAAAGAATTGCAGAGGCAGGCAAAAAACAACGGGTAATGGATTTGTCTCTAGTGAGGCTCTTACTGCATCCACTGGTACACATTCTTCAAGAGAGAATGGGTTTGGTGTCTCCGAAGAGGCCACGAAAGTGGAAATTAATATGGATGCTAAAGCATGTGGCAGTCCTGATGTTCCAGATACAAAGAACACTAAGAAATTGTCTTCTTCTAAATACAAGCGGAGTCAACTTTCCAAAAGTTTAAAATCTCAGGGAGTGAGCAATGGAAAGTCCAGAGCCTCTGATTCAACGAGGAGCAGGAAAGGAAATGCTTCTAAGCGAAGGGGTGATGAGTTGAAGTCAGTTAGTAAGAGCAAAATAAAGGAGAAAGGCTCTTCTGAAGAGATTGTAGCCAAAGGAGGAAAGCACTCACTGACAGGTATTGGAGCTATAAGGATATGTGTATCTGTTCTTCCCTTTTCTCTATTCTTCACATGTTATCATTATTTATAGTCTTTAATACATTCATGTATTAGTTGTTATTCTTATTCCTTGTCAGCGGGATAAATTTATTCAGAATACTAGCAACTGGAGATTATTTTAACTAATTTTACAATAGTTGGTGCTGCAGGAAATCACATTTCAGATGATATTGAGGACTCAAATACTGGCAACAGTATTGCATCTGCTGACATGGTTAATGTTGACTTGGTTTTGGATACAAACGTGGAGCAGCATACACAGCCTGATAATGCTTGGGTGCGTTGTGATGATTGTCATAAATGGCGGCGAATACCTGTTGCACTTGTAGAGTCAATTGATGCAGCGTGCCGTTGGTATACTACATTGATACATCACTTTATCATCTTAGAATGCAATTTATGTGAAAATTGTTATTCAATGCGTATTTTTTTCCATGTTTGTTTTGGTGGCTCTTAAATATTGGAGACAGTCAACCACTTGGTCAAACACATATCACATGTTGGATTAGGTAGTATCACCTGTTTAGTTATTTATCTGTAGATCTTACGAACTGCAAAGATCAAATGTGTTATTACCTATGGATCTTGCATATTTTAATCACCTGATTTATGCTTTTCTCAACCTAGTTCTGGTATCATGCAATTAGAACTGGGATGTTGTGTCCAACCAAGTTCGATTAGGCTTTGGGGGCTGTGTTGCTTCCTTGTTTTATTGTATTTATGGAAAATGCATGGCAAATATATATACATTTTTTTCGGTGTTTAATATAGTAATTTATTTGATACTTGGCCACCTTCAGTTTCATTCTCGAAACATTCTAACTGTTTCATGCTACTGCTTATATGTAAGACAAATGCCTGAACTTTAAATCATGCTGTAGTCAAGTAAAATCAGGATGCTTTTAACATCTACGGTGGATGCATTCTTTTAAAAATAAATAAATAAAAAGAAATGTGGAAAGAACTGTTACTGTACATGGCTTTGCAGAGGTTTGCTCTCTATGCTGTCAGATCTTACCTTTGTGCCTTTTGATGGAAGTAATTGACCCTCTCATAGGATTTTCCACTGGCTCTTAAAGTTTTAAAGGTGGAAGTTGTATGAGAATGATACCATTTATCCTACCTGTGTTAAGTCCAGCTTTATAATTTGAGTTCTTCTCTATGCTTTTAGGATTCCTAAGAATGTATGTATAGAAGGCTTGATTGAGAGTGCTCGTTGTTTGTTGCATTTCACCTAGTCCTGAAGCATACTCCACTGACTTGTGAAAAAACAATTGGGTCTTCTTCTATTGATCGTAGCCTTCATAAAACGTTGCATCTTATCAGATGTTTTCTCTTTTGGCATAGCTATGTCGTATAATATGTTTTGCATTTCAAGTGTGTTTTCATTTTGTATATTTTCATAAGCATTACCATGATGGTAGTTTCAGCTATTTATCTTTTGTTATCTTTTTTAGCTCATCTTTCCAAAGCAGTGGTGGTTTTTGTCTGGTTGCACTGAAAAAGCAGTCTGTCGTCTTAATTTATTTTGTTTGTCTTTTACTTGGAAGGATCTGTGGGGACAACACCGATAAAGCATTTTCTGATTGCTCAATCCCTCAAGAGAAGTCCAATGCAGATATTAATGCTGAGTTGGGCATATCAGATGCTGAGGAAGATGGTGCTGATGGTTTCAATTATAAGGAACTGGAGAAGGGATTTGAAAGTAAACGTATGACAGGTATAAGCTTTGCCTCTGATAGCCAAACTGCATGAATGAATTGTAGATAGAAATGTTGTTGTAGTAATATAATGATTCTTCTTTCCCCGCTCCTTTCCTTTTTGATATTCTATTTTCTTTCCAATTTACTGCAGTGCCACCACCATCGCATTTTTGGCGTATTGATAGTAACCAATTTATGCACCGTTGCCGTAAAACTCAAACCATTGATGAGGTCTGACTCTGAACCTAACTTGATTTCATTAAATAGTTATATGCTATTGACTAGTCTGCCCTTTGGATTTTTCATTCTTGTTACTATAATCATTCCTTTTCAGTGTAATGCTAATAATGATTAGAGGCTTCCTCTGATAACACAATATGAAAAAATATGTGGGACTGTAAACATTCTGGTTTTAACAAATGGCAGGTACTTCTAAAGAACTGTTAACCAACATCTATTTGAAGATATTTTGTCATGAATGAAAGAAAATGCAACACAGAGGCAGATAATAGGAAAATACATCTAACTTAAATAATTAGAGGCAGAAAGAATTTGGAAGCTTATTAATGATCTTGAAAATTTTGTTTATTTCGATCTTTACCTTCTAAAGATTTTATGCTGACATAGTGAACTCGTGATATTTTTAATGTTGTTTTCTTTTATTGAGGAAGTGATTAATTCCGATGGGTGGTTCCTTCTTTAGGGGGGTTGTGGTGGGAAGTATTTCCGATGTTTTAACTACTTTGATACCTTCTTCACCTGTTCTAGTTTTATCTCTAGGCTACACAAATAAGAAGTTTTTACATGACTTGATCTCTCCTCCTAAGTCCATGGTGAGGCTAGAATTTGATCCTACGTCTTGGATAAACAGACTTTATCTGTTAGCTTGCTGACACCTCTTTGTCCTTGCTTTTGTCAATATGTCACAAATATTGGTATATAGGCTTTCATTAAATTGGACCAAAGGAACTTAAATTAACCTTTTTCTCTGATTACATTTTCTCATTGTTAGGTTGATAACTTCTGTGGTTTTGTTGTTTGGGCTTGTGTTTTTGCAATTAACATTTCAGTTAAATTTTGAGCAGATAATGGTTTGCCATTGCAAACGACCTCCAGACGGTAAGCTTGGTTGTGGGGATGAATGCCTAAACCGAATGCTGAACATTGAATGTGTTCAAGGAACCTGTCCATGCGGGGACCTTTGTTCAAATCAACAGGTTCTTCCACTGTTTTTAGTAGATAACAATGACGATATTTATGCTTTATATATGTGTGTGTGTTTTTAAGGACTCTATTTAGAGAGAACATTATTTTATTCCAAACATCATATTGCAGTTCCAAAAGCGCAAATATGCAAAGATGAAGTGGGACAGATTCGGTAAGAAAGGTTTTGGGCTGAGGATGCTTGAGAATATATCTGCTGGCCATTTCCTTATTGAATACGTTGGAGAGGTAAACAAAGATTTGTTTTATTAGTATTTTTATGCTTGTTGATCCTTGACAGACTTGTTCGAATTATTGTCAACTTCAAGTCATGGCCATTTTAGATTTGATATTTGTATTTGTTTAAGTATGGTATGTTTAACTTTAAATAAATCAGAGTCATAATGAAGACTGTTGTTGAGGCTTCCACCTCTTACTATAATGTTTGGGAAAAAGCACCGAATATATTGTCAAATGGATTGGCAGAATGAACATGATAAGGCATGATTCTACTTTGTCATGGCTAGCGAGTTGAGCTTCATTATTTTGTTGATATAATGTATGCACTGCCTTAAACAGTAAGGTCTTTTTCTTGTTAACATTCTTAACATGGGAATTAAGTATTCAGATCTTGAAGGAAGGATGAAGTTGGACGAATCTAGTTCATATTATGATCCCTTGATTATTTTAGTCATACCTTATCATGTGGACTGTTGGTTTTTTGTGCAAGCCATTTTCCAAATCCAAATACCAAGCCAGCCATACTCATTGGAAAATTTCTCATGCTTGCAAAAGTCACATTCATTGAAGTTTAGTTGTTGTCTGATCCATAATTCACTCTCTTGTTATGGTTTGCATATTTAAAAAAGAAATAATTCCCATTGTTTGGGTGTTTGGAGTATCTGAAGAGTGGGGATCCATATGATGCTTATTCTATGTTTGGAAACAACTCTTTTTTTTTAATATTAGTTTATTTATAGGTGGTATTTGAATTATTTGGTTTATCAGGTGCTTGATATGCAAGCTTATGAGACTCGACAAAAGGAGTATGCGTCTAGGGGTCAGAGACATTTCTATTTCATGACATTGAATGGCAGTGAGGTTTGGCTTATATTGTTTACCTTCCTAATTTTTTTTATTAATTATATTTTACAAACATAATATGATAATCAAATAGCATATGATAGTACAAAAGCCCATAGCAAGTGAAGAATGCTTGCAGCTGTCTCTTGCCTGTGTTTAGTTTTGTTATTTAATTATTTAGCACTTAGTACATGTATGTGCATATAACAAGAACCATAATTTTGTTAATTATTCTTATTTACCCGGTAGATTGTATTCATTGTTCATGATAAAACTTTTTTTCACTGGATGCACTCTGAAGAAGCGAGGAAGGTTTCATGCCTCTGTAGATTTGGTTTTTCTATTCACACTTTATTTGCCTTTGCAGCCCATGTTTGCTGCAGACTTGCAATTATCCATTTATCTTGAATAATGGTTTCATTTAATTTTCACTTCTTCTGCATATCGTTAAAATATACCTTTGTATTTTTTTCTGTCAATTTATACTTTGACGCTTCAGTTTCAAGGATATTTTTCCCTTCTTCCAGGTAATAGATGCGTATGTCAAAGGAAATTTGGGGCGCTTCATTAACCATAGTTGTGATCCCAATTGTCGTACTGAAAAGGTGAGTGTTCATATGAGCTTTTTATTATCATATCAGCTAATAAGAAAATGAGATTCCTTTTGTAATAAAAATAAATTAAACGAGACTCTTATAATGTGCTTTTATTGTGATTGGGATGATAGCAGAATGATGGAAGCTCTTGGTGGGTCTCCTTGCCACCTCTTTTCTAATTCAAGGATATTTCCTCTGTATGGAACCCTAATTAAAAACTAGGTTGATAAGTTTATTTTGGGGATTGCTGTTACTAACCTTTTTTTTTGTTTTTTTTTTTCTGGAATGTGATTTGCTAAATCCTCTAGGAATATCATGGCCATCTTTGCCTTTTTCTGCTTTGTTGGTGACTTTAGGCTTCAAAATCTTTTTTTAATATTAATAATTTATCAATATATTAAATATTAATTTCGAACTTAGATTATAAAATTGTAATATCATTAGCTTCTTTCTTTTGCCTTTTTCCCCAACTGACATATGTACCTCTCTCTATGTCTGTTATGACTGACTACTTTTGGGTTGGTTTCCATGTCATATGATGAATCAAATATTGACTCTTTCCATGTTTATGTTCCCTGAACATAAACATGGCTCCTTTGTTTTACTGAATTTTGTTTCTCAAAGTATGCTTCTTCCAACGTGTTAGTTTCATTTCAAGAAGGTTAACTTTTCTTTCTATTGTTTTTATCTTTTTCTTGAGCAGTGGATGGTGAATGGAGAGATTTGTATTGGACTATTTGCACTGAGGGATATAAAGAAGGTATGCTACCACAGTATGTTGTTGATGCCAAGCTTTGCTGTTACATGGGATCTCATAATTACTCTCTTTTTTTTTTTTTTTTCTTTTTCTGGTTTGATTCGTATACAAACTCAAATAGCATATTTTGTTGCTTTCTTATCTACTGAATTCCTTTAAGTTGATATATTTGAGATTTTGAAAATCATTTTGGGAGCTTACATTTTTATAATCCTTATTTGGTGTTTTGGGGAAGTAAAAGATGGAACAGCAGAATGGAGGTTGAAAATTAACGTAGAAAAACAATGAAGTATTTGAAAACCTCTGTTCTAGACTCGAAGAATAAACTGCAGAGAGAGAGAGAGAGAGAGTAAGGGTGAACGGAAGCTAAAATTAAGATCCCAAAGCAGTGTCAAGAGCTGGGACCTAACATTTTTGTTAAATTCTATCTGGTCACGTCAGGACTGGTTAACAAAAACTGGAACATTAGATCTGTCACCATCTATTGATCTTGTTATTAACTTTGGGCGTTTATGGCCCCAATCACATTACTGTTTTCATAATTGATGATGCATGCAACCCAAAGAAATTGTCATGGTAAAACCATGCTAGGTAACAACAAGATATATTCATTAATAGATGATGCTGCTGCCATTGAAGAAAAAATAGAGTCGTTCTTTGTTACATGAACTTAACTTTAGCAATTTCCCATCTGTATCTTGTTTTTACAATTAATGAGATTTTGAGTTTTCAAAAACACGTATCTCAAAGGGCTTCTTACGAGCCAGCAAAGAGGTCCTACGAGTTACTAATTCTGGCTGCTTTAAAGCAGAAATGCTACTTTAGATGATTTCTATCATTCTAGTGCTATATTCGTAATTTGGGGAAACTCCAATTATTCTAGGAATTTTCCACAAGGCTCTTTTTTCTACTTGTTCAAGTCTTAAAGCTTTGAACCTTTTTCTTTCTGTCTAAACATAAACCCTAAAAATGTAGTTGTGTTGAGCCTAACTCCTAAGTCCACTGCAAGCCCTGTTACAGATTTCTCAAATATGCCATACATTAGCTGGTCAGCTTTTTATTGAGACTAATGACTATTCCATACTACAATCCTGGGTGAAGGGTAAAATGCCTAAAATGCCCAAATCCAGAGGCACATCCTCATAACGAGACAGAACTGCTTAGTTAACAAGTACTGCTTAGATAACAAGTTAACAATCACCAAGTTGATCAGTATATGTTGCTGAGTGGCCATGCATCATCTCATGGGTTCTCAAATGTCAGAAAATTTAGTAGAAGTTAGCAGCATCCTTTCTGTTTGATATTTAGTGAATAAACCAAAAAGACGGAGAGTAATCTTAAGGCAGAACTGGAGTAAGCAGAATTTGATGTTTATGCAGAGAGTTTTTGGAGGGTTTAGGTCACATGTAGTGACCTTGAGGAAATTGTTCTTATGTCATATCATGCCTTTATATCTTATGTGTGCTTGTGTCTTGTTTTTTTGTTATGCACATGAGAAATCATCTTTTTATTTGTTACAAGTTTGGTAAGTTTGTCAGGGTGAAGAGGTTACATTCGACTACAACTATGTGAGGGTATTTGGAGCTGCTGCTAAAAAATGTCATTGTGGTTCACCGCATTGTCGGGGTTATATAGGTGGTGATCCTCTTAGTGCGGAAGTAATTGTTCATGATGATTCAGATGAAGAATCTCCTGAACCTAAGATGCTTGAAGATGGTGAAACCTGGAGTGATTCTGACAAAATCATAACTGCACCTAATTCCTTTGATGGTGAAGCAATGCAATCTGTGGAGAGTGTAATAACTGATGGTGTAACAAAATTGGAGAATCTGCCAGAAGCTGACTCTGTGAACCTTTCTGCTTCTGCCACATCTAAATTGAACAGTTCAGTCGAAACAGAAGATTTGAAGGGAAATTTTCAATTAGCCATTAAACCAGAAGTTTCGCCAGTTCCCTTTGAAGCTGTTCTGCTAGATGGTATTACAGAACAGAAGGCTATGAACAAAACCTCATCTTCCATTCAGAAATTAAATATTTCTCTGAATACATTAGAGAACAAATTACCTTCTGATGTTAAGAAGTCAAAGTTTGATACAGCAGAAGACGAACAGGTTCGTACAAAATCAGGCCCCCTGATGAAGACTCGTCGTTCATCCAGCTCTATTAAGAAGGGGAAAATTATTAGTAATTCTCTGAATGAAAATAAGGTTCAGATAACATCTAACAAATCTCAAGTGCCTTCTGTCAAGCCCAAAAAATTCTCGGAAAATTCTAGTACTTGTCGTTTTGAAACAGGTTAAGAATCCTCTTATCTTAGAATTCAACTGCTGTGGAAATTTTTTCATTGTACTGATACATGCATTTGGATGCTTGCAGTGGAGGAGAAACTTAATGAATTGCTGGATTCTGAGGGGGGAATAACAAAAAGAAAGGTTAGTGCTTTAATTTTTGCACTTAGTAAATTTTTAGATTTTGAAGATATTTCTTGTTTTCATCATTTTTGTGTTTAGTAGATAGTTGTGTGCTTTGGCATCTTCTAAAAATGATATTGAGATGTTACTTATTTTGAGGAGGAAATTATGTCAACTTTCTTGTAATGCTGCATGCTTCTTTCTTCTGATTTTTATACCAGATCATGTTTCTCAAGCATTTTGATTTGTGACAGGATGCTTCTAAAGGCTACTTGAAGCTTCTGCTTCTCACAGCAACTTCTGGCGATAGTGGCAATGGAGAAGCAATTCAAAGGTCAATTTAGTTTCTCTTCATGTATATGCATTTAGAACTGTATTAAAGAAAGAAAACAGTAGAGAGGTAAAACTGAATGTATTCTTTTCTCCATATGAATTCAATAGTTGTTACAATATAAATAGGAAAACTAGAGAGTAATTCTAGGAGTAATTCTAGGAAAAAAAATCAGGATTTCTCTAACTTCCTTGATTTTAGATAGTTTCCTATTAAATAAGAAAACAGATAATAATTCATTATTTATTTATTGACAGCTAATAATTCCTAATTTATCTACAAGAACATTATAGTTAGTGCTCATGTTATGTAAGTTCCAATCTTTGATTCTAGCTTTCTTCTCGTGCAGCACTCGAGAGCTTTCAATGATTCTTGATGCACTTTTAAAAACAAAATCACGTCTTGTGCTTACCGATATAATTAACAAGAATGGTAAGTGTTTCCTAACTTTTGCCGCACAGTATCCAATGAGTGATACATTGCAGCAGTTGTGTCTTCATTGGCATGCAAATAACCAGCTGTTGCTTTTCTTTTCAGGTTTGCAGATGCTGCACAACATAATGAAGAAATACAGAAGGGACTTCAAAAAGATTCCTATTCTTCGGAAGCTTCTAAAGGTGCAGTGCTGGAAATCGTCTTGCATTAAAATCTATCGTGATTAATCATATTTGTGAATTTGCATGTCATGTCAAGTGTTGATTCTTGGAAATATAAGCAACATCATAGTATCTGAACTGAATGGTAGTAAAAAAAGATATGGAAATTATACTCTTTCCTGTTAAGGAAAAAAGTTAAATATTGAGGAAAACATCCAGTATCATGGATTAAGTGCTTTTTTCTTTTAATAGCTTTATTCAACAATAGCATTTGAATTAGCTGCGTTTCACTGCTTAATGAAATGGTGAAGGTGCTTAAGTAGTTTGTTTTAAAAAAAAGGGATAGAATTTTAGTAGTGTACACTCTCCACTTGTAATTCTAAATTGAATGATGAAAACATGTCACTACCTTGTTAAGTCAGTGATAGTGCAGTTGAATCATGTTTTAAGTTTCGAGATCTCTTTCAAATAATTTTGTCTTCCATGGATAAACACTGCAGTGCAAAGGATATTACTTAAGCTGCTGAACATTGAGGCAGATAAATGATGCTTCCCAAGGGAAAGCTGCCTTTATAAGAAAAGGGCAGCCTAGTGCACAAGACACTCACATTGTGGGGTCTAGGGAGGGTCATGTGTACGCAGCTTTCTCTCTGCATTTTGACAATGAGGCTGTTTCCACGTGAACCCGTGACCTCAAAGCCACTAAGGAACAACCTTTATCATTACACCAAAATTCCCCTCTTTGTTATTAAGGCAAGCTGCCTTTATATAGGAGCAAAATTATAAAACAGAGGGCTGTGTGAATGCTTTTCTTTTGTCTAGTTTGCCTCTACTTTTCATGGCAAAAAGTGTTACACAAGATGCAGTGAACAGACAGTATATGTGCATTTGTGTGTGTGTGTGTGTGAGCATGTAGTCTTACATACATAGTGTTTCATATGGCATATGATCAAATATGATTTCTCTTTTTCTTTTTTGGCATGTGTAACAGTCTTATCTTGAATAACTAAAGAAGTCCATTTGAGACGATGACTGCATTTGATCATTTGAGTTGTAGACAAACTGTGATATACATCTGATTAAATCCAAAATAGAAGTTAATCAACTGACTTTATAATTTCGGCCAAATTTAACCATGATTCCATCTGAACATTTCATTTCATTTAGAGAATAAACAAGAGTGCAGTTAGGTCCAGCCCAGTGTTGTAATTCTTAAGCTGGTATCTAGAATCTTGAAATTATGATGACAAGTGTCAGTTATGAGAACTTGAAAATAAATAAGAAAACTCTCTGGAGATAGGACAAGACTACAGCTTGCAACTTCTTCTGCAGGTTTTAGAGCATTTAGCAAAGAGGGAGATACTTACTTGGGAACATGTTAATGGCGGTCCTCCTTGTGCTGGAAGGGAGAGGTTAGAGAACATAGCTGAGCTTTGTTTGATTGAATATGCTTTTCAGTCTCTTTTTATTCCCTTCTCCTGAAAACTATGCTTTCTCATGCAGCTTTAGGGAGTCAATACTGTCATTCACAGAGCATGATGACAAAGAGGTATCATCTTGTTCATTGTTTAGTTCTTGAACTTTCATTTAATATGCTTTTTTATTACTTCCTTTTTTTCCATGATATGTATATTTCAGAGAGCTATTTCTTAGAGCTTAATAGTATAGTTTCTGTATGTTATTTATGTACTATATTTATTTTCTTGAGTAGCTTTTTCTTGGGTGAATATCAGATACAATTGGTTAAACATGCCTTTCAGGTCCATCAAATAGCCCGAAATTTTCGAGATAAATGGATTTCAAAACCTGTCAGAAAGCCTAGCTACAGGGACAAGGATGAGGGCAGGATGGAGTTTCACAGGGGTTTGGACTGTAACAGGGTTTCAGCATCACACAATCATTGGCGTGAGCCGGCCATAAGACCTACTGAATCCATTTGCTGTAATATGCAATCCGCGATTGCAACAACTTCAGTGGATACTTCTGCCCGTGAGGGTTGCTCCTCATCTTCCACAGGTCTATGCCAAACCAATGGTACCAAAATTCGCAAGCGTAAAAGTCGCTGGGATCAGCCGGCAGAGACAGAGAAAATCGGTTCACCGTCAACAAAAAAACTTGAATGTAGCTCATTTCAACCAACGCCAGATCACATGGACAAGATGAGTAGAGGGGGTAAAGAATGCCGTGACATTGTTTGCAAAGGTGAAGCTATAAATGTTGACAATGGAAGGAACAGTTGTCAGGAGGATGTCCCACCAGGGTTCTCATCTCCTCCCAATACATCTTTGGTTTCATCTGCTGCTCCATCAACTGCTACTGAGTTCCCTCAAGCAAAATTTTCTCAGTTGAAGTGTTCTGATGTGATTATGGCTCATCCACAGAAGAGATTCATTTCCCGATTGCCCGTCTCATATGGAATTCCATTGCCCATTTTGCAGCAGTTCGGATCTCCACAGTGTGAAAGCGTAGAGAGTTGGGTAATTGCCCCTGGCATGCCTTTCCACCCATTTCCACCTCTACCGCCATGTCCCCGTGATAATAAAAACACTCCACTTGCTTGTGCTGATAACTCCATTGGAATTAATGAAGATGCAGAAGAAATGCAACTGGACAGCCGTCGACCCGTTACTAGTTATCCTGATGAAAACACTGCTGGTGGTAACCCACCAGATACAGACATTCCAGGTACTAATATCCAACAGACATCTAAAAGAACAAGGGAATCCTCGTATGACTTGGGTAAGAAGTACTTCAGACAGCAGAAACGAAAAGGGCCTCCATGGCATAAGTCTGAATCCATGGGAAACAACCATATAGATGCGACATGCTGCATAGATGTAGGGAATGTAAAAAATGAGCTCAGAAATTCTTATTATTCAGATGATGTGAAGTGTAGAGTCGGTGAAGGTCGCCATGATTTTTATCAGCAACCAAAGCGCCCAAACCAACATTGATTTACAGGAAATTTTTGTGAGAACTACTGGATTTTCTTCATACTTAATGTATTCTCTTCGATTCTTTGTTTCCTGGGTTTAAGTTCCAGTGGAAATTTGTAATTTTACTCAATTCCGACTTTAAGTCTAATTTTTCTCAAGTTCTTTTCGAGAATGGTATTTGCCTTCTTGTCCATGGAATCCTCATTGAGAGGTACCACTTCCTGTTTATACTTTACTATTTCATTCTTCACAATTGTTTTCAACTCAGGAATAAGTTGATAATTTCCCAGGTCAAAGGGGAATGCATGCAAATCCTTGTGATCTGGTTTGTGTTTCTTCTCTTGTATGTGTAGTAAAAAAAGGCATTCTATATCAGAAACAAAAACACGAGTAGAGAGGCTGGCATCAATTCGAACATTATGTATTTATGTTGCCATAGCACAATAAAACGATATTCTTTTGTTTTTTATATAAGTTTTTCTTTTATTAAGAAGCAATAGTGTAGGCCCTCGGATGCTTCCTATTAGTCTGCATTTAGGGGTAGTTCCTTGTGTTTTAAGTAAACTAGTATTTTGGTCATGTAATTTGTTGAAAGGTAATTGCCACCTTTGATATGGAGATTGTCGAGTTGAGATTACTTGAGAGTTTGAACCAAACTTTACAGCAATTCAATCAATAATCAAAAGGTTGCAGGCTCAAGTTTGATATGTTACCATGTAAAAGGCATCACCAACTTTTCATTTATATCATCAACCCTAGAATCAATCAAACATAGGGTTTTAAACCCTCCACCCCACATTTATTCCAACCTTTCTCTTCTTTTTCCTATCTACATTTACCAAAAGCCAAAAGATATATAATAATAATAAACATCTAATGAAAAAGGATAACAAGAAAAAAAATACAAACAATTGCAATTTTTCTTTCAAACTCATTTTGTGTATCTCAATTTACCCCTCCCTTATCCCTGTCTCCTCCAACCCACAATCCTTAATATCTCTGCAGCAAATTTCTGATATGAAGCAAGCACCAAGTTTTTATTAGCGTTTTGCGCTTCCTCCAGCCATTAAAATACTTTCCTATTACCTTTTTATAGCTAGGCCTTTGTTGGACCAAACTCCAGTACTCTGCAATGTTTGGTCTGCTGCTTATGTATTCATCTTTTAAATCCAGGAGCACTAAGCGAGCTAGCACTGGAATGAGCATCACATCCGCCATGGTGAACTCTTCCCCTACTAAATATCTTGTTTCATTCAGCTTTGTTTCAACATCATCAAGTAGTTGAACCAGATGTTCTTTGCTCCTTTTCAGAACATCAGAGTTTTTCAACTTCTCCTCGGTCTCATATGCTTCTTTGAGTTTATAGTGGTAAGCACCTGCTAGGTCGGGAGATTCGGCCATCCGAGCAATCACCACCTTCCTTATGAATTTAGAAACGTAGAGGCGATACTTGTTAGGAATGTGTGACAGAGTGAAATACTTGGGGTTCCATTCTTGTATCTTTCGCATCCACTCTTTTACCTCTTCGCAACTGAAAGCAATGCCGTTGTTACCAACAGAGACAACTGCAATTCTTTCAATGTACCTGCAAATTTCTTACATTAGAATCTTCCCTTTGACTAATAATGGTATTCTTCTGAAACAAATTTTGATCAAAAAAACTTTCTTCACAAATGAAACACGTGAAACCTTTCATCAAGAAATCTTGACACAGCAGAAAAGTCGTATTTTCTAGGCGTTTTGAAGGTTTAAAAGAAATTATTTAGAGACACTAGCCTGAACTTTTTTGACTTTCTTATCCTATTCAAGAAATTACAAGTAAGCAACAGTAGCTAATTCTAGTGGTTGCCAATGCAAGTTTGAAATTACATCCAAGTGCAGAAGAGTTCAAGTGGATAGAACATACAAGATTATTTCAATTGTGTCGAAAATGATGTGAGAACCATTCTTGAAAACGGGGAGTTTTGCACTTGAGTTCATCCTGAAGAAGGAGGAGTCCATATTCTTGCCAACCATAGGATTGACATGAAATGAGGTGTAATCAATGCCTTTCTCTTCCAAAGCAAGCCTGACCTTTTGGCTGTCCATTGAGTATGGATGATGATATAACTGCATGATTTAATTAACTATGGCTATCAAGGAGTAACCAAAGGCTTGAAACATAAAACTGTTTTCACCAACTTTCAATATCTTTCCCCACGCAATCAAGAATAAGAATGGATGGCATCTGCAATTGAATAGTAACAAAAATTCTGATCAGTATCTTTCATGGAATTTACTCAAAACTTGAGGACGCAATAAAAATTCAAAGCATTAGTGATTCAATAAGAGCAATGGAGGAATCCACAAACAGATAAGAGATGCAGTAATGGAATATCTCATAAATATATTTAAAAAAGGGCTAATTTGCTGAAGTATTGACTTTAGACTGGAAAAACTACAAGAACAGCAATGATCTGTAACATTCTTTCTACTTCAATACATAATAATTTCATATTATTATTCAACCTGTTCAACCCAAAAAAATTGAAACCACCAAGTGTACAAACTATACAGGAAGAAAGAAAGAAGAACAAGAAGGGAGATCAGTTTGTTTATCATAGTTCCTTGAGGCCATGAGACTTATTTCATTTGAAGGAACAAACAAAGTCATGTTTCTTAAAACTTAATGAATGCTAAGTTTATATCCTGAATTCTTTAACAGAAGAGTAACCCTTTGTCATCAAAGGGCATTGGCAAGTATAACTAGATTCAATTGCTGTATTTATAATATGTGTCTTTTTTGGAACCACTCCTACAGAAAGCAAGTTTTACAAAACTGAAAAACTCATCTGCGTGTATCTTTGGTAAGGAGACATGCTTAGCATAATGTTAGGAGATTATGATCAAGTTATCCAATGCTTTTCCAATACAATTTGAACTTGTTAGATCCATTTTTCCTTATATTCCATCTTCCTGAATTCACAAAAAGAAAAATCATATGCTTTGCAGGTCAAGTTTTTAACAACAAACATTACTCCAAAAACCCATTTAAGAAAATAAAGCAACAAATCTACCATAATGAAAACCAAGACATCAATAAAATTCAGTTCATGCAGATTATTGAATCAACTCCACAAATTTCCCAGAGTCGAGGGGAGAAAAATATAGTAGTTGGCGAAGATTCCAGATCACACATCATCATGCAGTAAAATCAAACTATTCACAGTTCAAAGTTTCCAAAACTCCTAAAAGAACCAAACAGAAAACAATCAGAGATACAGAAACCAAGAGTAAGCCAACTGATCATATGTTGATTCCAGTTGAACTAAATCAAGTAAGGCAGAAAACCAAATCAAGGAAGCCTAAAGACCAAGAATCTAATGAGGGTTCAAGCTTACAGACCAGAACAGTTAAAAAAACAGAACAACAAAACAGAAAAGAACACAGGACTTTACCAAGATGAGAGTTGAAGCTTGAACAACAGCTCTTTGGGAAAATTTCTTGGGCAACACAGGTTATTTGGGACTGATGTGGGTTCATTATATTTATGGACATAGAAGAAAAGGCCAAAAGATGAAAATTTGGTAGAAAGTCTGTTAATACTTAAAAAAGGGTATTTTTATATAAAGAGGGAGAGAGAAAGAATAACTCGGAACTGGGAGAGTAAGCAAACAGGCTTCCATTTCCAATTGGAAAGTGCAAAGCAAAGATGAGTCAATGTTCAATAGTTTCAATACTCATATTCAATAGGGATAACTACTCCATTAGAGGCTCTACTCTCTTGAGTTGGAGAAGAGTATATACTCGCCCAAGTACAGTGGACAATGAACAGAACAAAAATAAATAAATAATAAATAGAATAGTCAATTTATCTTATTTTTCCTTGTTTACCTTTTTTTTAAAAGAAAAAAAAGGAGGTTTGGAATTTTTTTAAATTTGATATTATTTTTAAAGGGACACACAATGGTTAAATTTTAAAATTTTTTATTCAGTTTTGAAGATGAACAATAAATTAATAGCAATATCTCCTTATATTTTTTTAAAAATTATATGTGTATATAATTTTTGATACTCATGAAAAGAATAAAAGTACTATGAAAATATCATCATTGCTTCACATTAACTATTCATAAAAAGAAAATTTAATGTTACACATTACATTTTGTTATGATATTATATTGTGGGTCAAATTATCATTTGAATTCTAAGAATTCATCTATTTTTGTAATATGTAACTTATAATTTATGCAAAAAATATCAACTACCAGTTTAATGTTAAAATATTTTTAATTAATTTTTTTTATTTTTTCCTTCACCTTTTTATCAAGCAATTATCAAGGTATATCAGCAACCAAACTTTTTTTTTTATATATATGAATAAAATCATTACAAAAAAAAAATAAAAATTGTATTGCAGATGAATATCTTTTTTATTTACTAAATTAAACCTAAAAATTAAAAATTTAAACTATGGGCATTGAAACATGTTTGGCATTATTAAAAATAAAAAAGAAAAAGGAGAGTGAGGCTGATTTTCCAACAGCGGCGCGTAGGGTAAGTGATGAGGAAAGAGAGAGAGTGGGGGTGAGGGGCGGTTCTTGGATTTTGACAGTTAAGACTCCGCACAGGTATTGGTGGATGGATATATGATATGGGTTGGAAAGTGGCGGCCAATTTGGAGGTTGGTCCATGCCTCTGGAGTTCTCCATTTCAGTTTCACTTCATTTATTCCTCTATTTTTAGGATTACAATCTCTAAAATCTATGTTTATTTAATAATAAAAATTTGATTTCATAATTATTATTCATTTTTAGAAGTAATTAGGTGTAATATTTGATTTTTTTTGTATTAAGTCCTTTGATTATTTAAATAAATCTGAAAAATATTTTCATTTTTTAGAAAAGATTTTTTTTTGTTGTTAAATAAATCAATAAAAAATATTTTTTATTGTGTGATTGTTTTTCGAATTTTTTTAAATGATATTGATTTAACTATTAAAATATTAAAAATTATATATTATTAATATATTTAAATTTTTTATTTATTAATATTTCAATGATAGTTATATTTTAATAATAATATTTAATATATTACGATATATTATTACCAAACAAAGAATAGAAACTATTTATTATTAGTTTATTTAATATTTTAAAATATTTAAAATAATATAACTAATCTAAAAAATGTCATTTATATTAATATCATAAGAATAATATTTATTGTTAAAAATCAAAAATATCTTTAATATTAAATAATTATAATTTATGTTGAAAGTATTTATTATTAAATTATAACAAAGTATGGTTTATTTATATTTATTATTAAAATAGCAATATAACTACATTTGTCAATAAATATAAAAATATTTTAAATTAAAACTATTAAGAAATTATTAAAAATATTCATTTTATAAAAATAATAATAATTTTACTACAATGAATAATATTAATTATTTAAATAATAAAAATATTAGTTATTAAATTAATATTTATTATTTACTATTAAATTAATAATATAATACTATTTATTATTGAAATATTAAAATATTTTGATGTTTGATAATATTAAAAGACTTTGAATGTTAATATTTTTATTAATATAATAATATTTTAGGAAGAATCAAATTAAATCCAAGCTTCAAAGATTATATCTAAGATTTGGTTTAATTATAATTATATTCACGAGTAAAGTAAATAATATTATATATATATAGATAGTTCTTATTCGAAAAATGTCATTTACTTTTTAGAAGTATAAGACAATTTTAAAAAATTAGTTTTATTTTTTGTTGATTATAAAATTATTTTTCGTTGATTAGATAATTTTCTATCAAACAAACACCGAAAAATATAAAAACCCTATTTTAATTTTTCATGAAACAATCGGAGCAAAAATAAACAAACATTTACACTCACGCTCTTGGAGGCATCATAGAAGGCATTGTAAAACTTACGAAAAGATCATGGTGTTGCACGTTATAACGTGTCTTGCGATATTTCCCAATAGATGCTCTACCAAAATCCTCTTGTTGCACGGGTTTCCCTTAAATCGAGTACGGTTATCAGTTGATGATTTGTAAAAAAATAAAAAAAAAAATTACTGGAAGGACAAAATTATATTTTTATTATTGATTTTAAAATTTTTATTATTTTATTAAAAATATATATTTTTAATGATATTATTTTTAATTTAATAAAAATCAATTTCACCGTTGATTTAAATTCATCTAAAATCTGTCAGCAAATATGAGAGGAGTAAATTAATTTAATTTAATTTAATCATTTCCGTTGAAAAAAAAAAAGATATAGAATTGTTGGAAGAGACTTTTCTTACCTCCCATGCGATTACGATCTTTGGCATACCATGCACTGTTGATTTTTAGTCGTCAATAATTTCAATAAAAACAAAGTGATATTAAAAATTTATTTCGATACCTTAACAATAAAATTTTTAATTTTATAATTAGAATTAAAGAATTACTATATGTCCCCTTTTGATTATTTTATTTTTTAAATATATCTTAAAATGTATGTTCATCTTATTAATTTTTTCAATAAAATTTTTAGAATACTCTGATGATATATGAAATAATTTTTAATAATTTATTTATATTAGATGCTTGTACACTTGTTCTTTTTTTTTTTATTAATATTTGTTAAAAATAATCTTGAAATGACCACTAACAATTATCATCATCAAAGTTTTTATTACAATAGATTGAGTAGGCCATATATTAGTTCATTTTATGGAATTGAACTAAGTTTAACGGTTAGTTGTCTAAACTTATTATCACCCCTTTTTTTTGCACATAAAAATTTAAATGAAAGAGACTTCCCTAATTTAAGATCAGAGCATACTATAGACCTCAACAAAGACTTACAGATCGTCACCTTCCTCTTTTATCTAAACTTAAAATTGATTGTATTTTTTTATAACACTTAACATAGATAGGAGGTGCATAACAATCTAAACTGAGCCTTAGAGTTATCATGGGCTTAAACCTTAAGTACACAATAGTGTGTAAATATAAAATTATTAGATTTTTTAAATTGGAAAAATATCTTTCCCTCAATCTTTCTTTAGTTTCTGCTCCTACTTTCAACTTTGTTTACATCACCTTCCATCTAAATAGATCTATTAATTTATGTTGTGGTAAACTATATTTGTATTGTGTAAAACATTAAGATTATTCTATCAAATTTTGTGTCAATACCTTAAACATAATTTTTTTTAATTTTATCAAATTTTAAATAATTTTTTTTTCATTTGATTTTCGTATTATATCTTTATACTATATCTAAAATTAAAATTATTATGTACATAACCCAAATTTGAAGCTCCCTCAGGGTCCTCTAATATCATGTAATTTGGCCCAGTTTTTACCAATTAGGCCCACCTGCTGGGCTAAGTACGAATGTGTACACATATTAGGAAGGCCTATAATCCAGTTTTGAATGATTTCTAGCCCAATTGGAGGATATTGATTTATGGTCTCACTCAACTCTCCTACTCCAATTGCTTTCAATAGTTTATGTATATTACTTAAGGATAATTATTTTATAAATAAAATTAAAATAATTATACATATTTTTTAAAATATTAACAAAATAAAAAATAAATAAAATAAGATATATATAATTATTTTATGTAAAATAAAAAAATTTCATTAAACATGTATAAGATAATTATACATAACTTAAATACAGTCAAAACACACATTCAATTTGCTGACTCAGAGATTATTTCTCACTTTCACTTCTATTTATTTCTTTGTTTTATTTTCTTAATCACATAAATTAATAAATTATTCTTTTAATTAAAGTATAGGTTCTATTAAAATCAGGCAAGTACATCAAAATGGATCTCCTCTGTTGAAAAGTATGACCACATTCTAATGCCTAACTATTTAATATTCATTTGATAGATGTTTTTATCTTTAAATTTTTTATAAAAAAAAAAAGTAAAAAAAATAGAAGTATTTGTCAAACAAAACCTTAATTTACGTTCGACATGCATTTCAACCATCAAGAATTTACTAGACTATTTTAGGGTTAAAGTCCAAGGGCGGGTTTAAAACCCACCTAATCTAGAGTGCAGCACAGTAATTTCAATTTTGTTTTATTTTTATTTTATTTTAATATAATATTTTTAATAATTATTTCATCATTTATTTCATCGTCATCGTTATTATTGAATCCAAATACATTATTATTTGACATCAATCTCATCATTATTGTTGTTTTCAATTTTATCACTTACCGTTCATCTAAACTGATACTAAAGTTATCTGTGTCATTAACACGTGGCTAGAACAAATTGAATGTGGGGTAAGTACAAGATATGTTAAGTTACTATCTTGGGTCAAAAACAGATTTTGTGGTGTATTGTATTTCCAAATCCAAAGTCCAAAGACAAAGAGATATACCTACTCCCAGTGACCACCATTAAAATTTTGCAACTTAAATAAATGTGACACATAACCAACCAAATCTCCTGGACCTCCTTTGCATATCCAAACTAAATGTTTGGACAACCTTAACACGTTTTCCAAACACCAATAGAAAACATATCATAATGCTGCTGATTTATATATATATCTTTGTATAGATTTCGTTGTATCTCCTTTGAGCTGCTGCTTTTCTTCAATTATCTGAATTCAGAGGGAAGCTTTGAATGAAGGCTCATTTAGTTGCAATAATGGCTATGCAGCCATGTGTCATTTCTTACAATTTTCTCCCTTAGATTTTTTTTCTTCTTATTGAATGCTATTGGCAATTTTTCTTGTGGCTAGGACAGTGGGTTGCCCTCGTTTGACAAGTACTTGACCTTAAATCTAGAGCTCAGCTGGGAATGGAAATGTAAACTAATATTCAAATTAATTCTTTCATTTAGTTTAATTAATAAATAGCCACACAATTTATTTATTAAATAAATAAATAAATTCTAAAATTCCTTTTTTAAAATTATTCCGCGTAAGCTACTAAATTAAACCATTTATTTATCCTATTCTTTTTCTAAACACAGAACTCATCAACTTCATAATTTAAAATTCTCACAACTAACCTATCACTCAATCTCTATACTCTTCACTCTCTTTAAAAAATAACAAGAAATTTAAGGTAAGTTTTTAGTATAATTGGTTAATATTTTAGACTTTAGTTAGGATTTTGATTAAGGGTTTTATTTAAACCAAAAAAATTAAATAAAATGTCAAGGAGACAAATTTTTCCAAAATTCAACCTTGGCAGAAGCTAAGAACTATAATTTGGCCCAAGCCAAAGACAAATGTATTTAAAAAAATTATAGAAAATTGTTTATATTACTTTTTATAAAAAAAATAAGTCTCCTGAAAATTTACTTTCAACTGCCAACTTAATTTTTAGAAATAAATTTTTGAAAGTTTTATCGTAATTTCAAAATTGAATTTTCGATTATATTTTCTCTTTCGAAAATTTTTTCTATAGAGTGTAAAAAATTAATTTTTGTTACCAAACAGAATGATGACGTATTACTGGCGTCCTCCCTTTGATTTTTATGTCATGTGTTACCAGAGATTCTACAAGAAAAAAAATGATCAGAGAAACGCAGATATTGTTCTTTATGTAAGCACTCCGATGCTTAAATTAGAAGAGAAATTTGACAAAATTTCTGTAGAGAAAATAAAGATTTAGTTTCATAAATCATACTTAGACCTCTATTTATAGGGATTAATTTCACCTTCAATTATGTAATTATCCACTAATTTAGTATTTTTTACTGTTTTTTGGATCGTATAAAATAAAAAATATTTAAAGATAAAATTGTCCAAACTGCATAATTTATATATCCTGTAATACTGTTTTTAAGGTGATAGATCCAATCTCCCACCTGTTTTCTTCATGCGTCACGTGACGCACTTTTATTTTTATTTTTATTTTTATTTTTATTTTTATTATACACAACACCAATAAAAAAAGAAAAACGTAAAAAATGTATTTTCATGAAAATTTGGTATTAAAAAATTTAAAATAGAAACTCTTCAAAGTTAATCAACATTCATTTAGATTCAAGATTGAAAAAAAAAAACAATGATTTGACAGCTAAAAGATTTCCTTATCTCAAGTATACATTTTTTTTATGAAGTATCAACCGATACTTAATAATACCGATTAGGATAATATTTTAAAACAATTACAATTAATGTAGTCATTTGTCTCTTATTGAATTTTATGAAAATAGTGCATTAAATGTAAAATCTTTTTTGAATAATATTTTAATTAATCTTAATTGGTGTTTATGGACTTTTGTTAACAGGATTTTATTTAAACATAATTTACTTACAAAATTAAAAAGAAAGCTTTTACAATTTTTATCTCACCATTGAGGTTGAGGTTTTTTTGGATTCAAATTTAAATTTTGCTACCTACAATAATTTTTTTAACTACTTAATCAGAGATTCTTAACTATTTTAACTCCTTTTAAATGCTCTTTTATCTTACACCAAATAGTACACCAATGTTAATCTTATCTCATTTGTGTCGATTACCATTTAGACAAAAATATAATTTTTTTTTTAATTTATGTGTGTATATATATATATATATATATATGTGTGTGTGTGTGTGAACAGACAAGATTAATATCATTTCAATCAAATGTAATTATCTCAATTTCAAATATCCTTTTAAATACAAAGGATGAGTTTGGATAGATTATGAGATTAGTTTCGATTACATTAAAAAATAAAAAATGATAATTAAGAATATATATTTTTTTAATAAAATAATATAAAATTAAAAATAGACATAATGAAATAATTTCACCATTTCACTATTTTATATTTGGTGAATGAAATTCACTGCACCGAAATTACAGTTAGTTTCAAACTCACTCAAAGTTTTATCAATTGATATATAAAAAAGAAAAAAAGTAAAACAAAATTAGATTTATCAATCCAAACGACCTTCATCCCAAAAATGATGATGCCACAACCGAACATACAAACCTTATCAAATTAGTTAACTCTTAAACATTCTTATAGCATGGTTTTTGAGCAGACTTGATTGACTAATCAACAAGCTAAGATGGCAAGTCCACCTTACTTGAACATCATGCATTGTCTGAGCTAATCAAAACTTGTTCTAACCTATATGAGATTCAATGTCTTGTCATGGAAAACAAGCCCACGCAAAGGCACACCAACTGACAAGTTAAGTTTCCTTTTCTATCTGTTAAATACCCATGATTAGTTGCCTGAAAATTGAACCAATTGAGATTCATATACATACGCATATGATGAAAGTTTTCGGTTTGGCATTGCCGTTATTGCATAGTTTTCTTTCCTTTGGTTAATGTGTCGTTTTGGTCTTCCAAACCCCATTTTAACTGCCAATTGTTAGGAGCATCAGAACAATATAAGCAAGCATCATTTTTTTAATTCTGTATATCCTAACTGACAGTTGAAAATCATAGTTTTGACCTTGTTTTGTTTGCACTATCTGGTCTTAAGGGAGGGATTTAGGTGTCACAAAAAAAAAAAAAAAAAGGTGTTGTCTGTTTTATTTTAATCATGTAGGATAGAGAAGTAAGAGCAAACTAGGTTTGTTGGGAATTGTGAGAGGATATTGACCAGAACTCATGAATAGTTATGGCCTCAATTCAAGGCATCATGTAAAGTTTGTCTTGTATTTTAATCAACTTAGCTTGATATAAATGAGTTTAAAAGTTAGATTCCAATTTAACTTGATAAAAGAAAAGATTAATCAAGTTTAAATCCAACCAAGTTTCCTGTAATTCTCAAGCAATATAGTTCAATTACAAGTAAATTTGATAATTAATATTCGTATATGTAAAACATGAAAAATTTTATCAAAATTCATATCAACATATTAAATATAAAATTTATTTTTTAACTTTCATCACGTTAATATACAATTTTTTATTAACTTTTAACTTGTGTTACATTTGTTTTTTTTATTTGTATCATTTTTGTGTTATGTTATCGTATCGTCTTTAGAATCACCAAGTCTAATTGCAAACAGTTAATATTGTTTTTGTGTAATATAAATAAAAGCACAATATAATTTAAAAATTAATATCATTACAAGAAGAGAATCTCAACCATTAAAAATAAGTTTTAATGTTTATAACTTAAATCTAAAAAACAACCGAGAATTGAGATTTTTTTTTTTTACATGTAAAAAATAATAATTTAATATGGAAAAAATGGAAATTCATTTGTTACTGTAGATAAAAATCTAGGAAACATATATGTTATAGAAGAGGCAACATTCACATAAGTGGCTTGAGCTGTCTCCATTGGAAAAGATACCTAAAACCTTATCTGTCACATAGAATACATGATATGATCTGAATATATGATATGATCTGGTGGATTACATTATGAACATGTACTTCCAATGGTTCCAAACTCCATTTCGATCAGATTAACCAATTAGAAAATAAATGATTAGCTTCGCATATAATGATGGACGATCACAACCAGTGATTAATTAAATCATTCAAAATTGTTAGATCTATTTTATCCTAATTAATATTATATAGTAATTTAAAAGGTTGGATTATTGATATAAAATTTTGATGAATTTTTGAGTGAAAATGATTCATAAAGGAAAGTCTCGTAATTGAATCCTCACTATATTAAATTTTTTTTTGTTAATACCAATCACAAAATATGAGCAAAAATTTGTCTTATCCTTAATATGATATAAAAACATTTCATAATTTTTTTTTAAATACTAAGAAATATTATATGCTGTGGACCAAATTGCCACCAATGCCTGTGGTTGTTCATTGGGAGGCCCTCAAGTACTTAAGATTAAGGCCGATTTTCTCTTTCATGTGACAAGGGGCCATATAGCATAGATATTTGTACAAATAACCTTTTCTTCTCAACTTTGGGTTTGCAAGAATCAAAGAATATTGGGGAAATTGAGCTTGGAATAGATACCATGATTACTTTCTCATTGCATCACACTTTATGCCCTCTCTCCTTTGATTGGCACATGCTTTTCATTGTCAAATTTAACTAGGAGGGTGTCAAATTGCTTTCCACTGATGTCAATTTTATCATTGTATTAAGGATTAATATTGATTTTGATTGTTGTAATTTAATTTTATTGAATTGTATCATCATATTTTTAAATAAAAATCTGTCACTTACATCAAAGAAATAACGAAATTTCATTTTTTTATCAAAAATCAATTAAAAAAAAATATATCGATGAAATAAAATTCAATAAAAATGAATTATGATAACAAAATTCAATATTAAACCATAATAAAAGCAAGTTTACTCTTATAATTCCTAAAAGTATTTTTATGAACTTAATTTTGAGTGGTACCAACATTTGAAGCCTTGTTATAAAATATTGATGCCAAATTAATTAAGCTTCATGACAGGTAGATTTTACAGATATTAGGTAAAACAATTAAAAGAAAAGCACAAATCTTACTAACCCTAGAATTAGCCTATCAAAATTAACATTATAAAATGTTTTCTTGGCAGATCTTTACGAAAATAGTATAAAATTATCGTGGCCCCCATTATAAGCATGAAAACATTTCTACTTTTTCCTTTGTTTCATATGGTTTTAGCCTTTAGGTGCGTATGTACCAAGAATATTTTAAAGCATTTAGCATGTGAGGAAGCATGCTTGGATCCACCGACAATGCAATTGTGGCCATAATCTAGGGTTTTTGGGAATTTAAAAACCTAAACAAGAAATTAATTAATGGAAGAATTAGCTATACTGGATTTGGGGGAAAGGGTAGTGGACCCTAGTGATAGGGGACCCTACTCCTTGTCAAAATTAAAAAAGAACATATCACATGCAAATGCCAAGCTTTGGTATCAATGGTCCCTACCTCACGCCCCTCTTTGTACAATGTTGTTCCTATTATTCATTTATTTGGAGCGGAGGAGTCTTATCTTCGTAGGGCTGCCCTCACCTTTCAAACATAAACAGAATATTACATTTTATGAACGAATGTGATAAAGTTTTGAATGTCGCATCAACTCTCTCAAATACAAAGGAGAGGACATTACTCTAGTCAGTCAAAACAATAAAACAAAACTCCATATCGAAAGATCATTATCTTCATCTTAAAACAAAAAATAGACATTAGTACAACAAGAAGCTCAAGAGACAACCTTGAGTGACACATAGTAATTTACACTAATCTCAACGTACCATTGGAGAGACTTTACCCACATTTTTACCCATGGTTAAAGAATGAGGTGATCAAAAAAGTGATAAATACAAATAAGAATAAGAAATTAAATAAATCTCACACTTAGTAAAATTCATATTTAAAATTTTAAAGTCTCATGACCTCTTACTTATCACTAAACTAATACCTCATTAGCCACCTCTTACTTTCCTTAATTTCTATCTATAGCTCTTATTAAGAATTTTAGAATTGTGATCCTACGGAGTCATGGAATTACCACTAGGTCATGTTGACATAGCTTAATTATAGTCAAAAAAAATTAATTAAATCAAATTTATTAATAAAAACTAAATTTATCTAATTAAAATATTTAAATAAAATTAGTCTATTTATTAGAAGTTAAGATTTTGTTATCGTGGATATATCATATTAAATTTTCAATAAACTTTATACAAAATTAAAAAATTTGTATAGGATAGTATTTTTATATTTAATATTTGATGCCTTTGAATATTTGATTCAAATGAGTGGTGTATAATTTTATTTTAAAAGGGTAAGAGAATTCACGTTGCTTAATAAAAAATATATATTACTACTAATTATTGTTTTAGTGATCTTTATTTATTATTTACTATAAAAAACCATTTATCATTAATTTTATGATAAAGGATTTTAAGTTCAAATTTAAAATCTCAATTTAAAGATAAGTAATTATATTGAAGATAATATCTCAATCAAATAAGTAATTTGCTCTTATAGATTATTGAAAGTTATTTTCGTTTCCCATTTTAGAGAATAAAAAAAATTATTACTTGACAATAAGGCACGTATATTATAAGAAAGTGCTATCATCATGGAAGTTTTGTAGCTATAAACCCTAAACAATGTAAAAACAACTCCTTGTACATTAGTAGGGAGACGGGGCACGTGGCCGTCAGCTTGTGGAGCACATGAGCGGCGAGCTGTTGACGTGGGGCTCACACAATTAAAGACGCCACGTGTGCGGTATTTGATTGAGAATCACGTGATTGAGGGCCTCCGCCTTCCGGCCACAGGGAAGCGTGGCTTGTTTCGGTACCGCAGTCACGAGCTTGCCTTGCGTTCGCAGAGTCCGTTTAAATTCATGATTCATCACCGCCCACAATGAATCGAGTATTCTTCACACAATTGACAAATGTAAAATACTCCTTATTATTTATAAAAATAAAATTTTCAATTGATTTGTAATTTAAATTTTTTTTAAGGCTAAAAAAGGTAAAAAAGTAGAATTAAATTTATAAATTATATTCAAAATAATATTACATTTAATCATATTTTCTTATTTCTAATTGCTTTTTTCTTCTAATTAAAATAGTTGATAGCATAAAAAAAAACAGATAATAAGAAATAATATCCAAGTGGAACATAACGAATAATTTGTCATATTGGGTCACCATCCCATTCAATTTTTTTATAAAACCGAAAGGTAAACATCAAGTTATGGATGACTGCAGCGCACATGCAAAGGCTAATTTAGCTGCGCCTGATAAATGCCGTCTTGACACAATTTTTAATTATAAAGTAAAATATTATTAGTAAATTTTCAGATTCTAGTTTTATTATCAAGGTACGTGAGTTTTGATCAATGTCATCTTTGATTTGTTGATTAAATTATCTGTGCTGATGAAAATTTGTGTTTGGTTAATTTGTTGAATTTTGATCAATTATATATATTGTTACAAGAGAAATATTTTATTTATTTTTAATTATTCGATCAAAAGATTGTTGACGAATTATATTTTTTTACTTGAACAATTTGTAGTTTCAGTTTTTTAATTATGTTCATAAATTAGAAAATAATTAAATATTTTATTTATGTAATTAATAAATATAATTGATGTTTAAGCATTAAGAAACCTGATTAATCATCTAATTTGTGACCATAACAAATACGGGGAATGAGTGAAAGAAACTTGTACTCTACAATAAGCATAATCACTTGTTTATGTCGTCAACGCAATGATGTCATCTTAATTAGTTAATCTAATTAAAATTAATATATTTTTTATTGCTTGCTTTGTTTATGTCTATTTTTTTTCATGCGAAGGAAGTTGTAGTTTGTAAATAAGGGGGAAAAAGTTATAAATGCTAGAATTTAATCTTTAAATTTATTAAAAATCAATTTTTAAAATGACTCATGAATTAATTAGATTAAACTATGAAATCATCGACCTATGTCTTTTTTGCATTACCCTTTATCCCTTGAGAATGATAAATGACATCCATAGAAAATTAATTAATCATTTCTTGTATGTCATGTGTGACTAAATAATTGAGTTGCAATATTATTTTTATATACTTTTCTGAATATAGTATGAAACTTATTTATTGTCCAAAATTGATAGTAAATAGGATTAGTTATATATATATATATATATATATATTTATATATATATATATATATATATTAGGATGAAAGTTACTTTGGGTTTTACCTTTTTGTTATTCTTGATTTTTTTTTTTGAGGAAAAAAAATGAAATGTATGTTGAATTGAATGTAAAAATGTATAAAAGAAGTAAATATTCAAAATAGAAATCTACTTTTCATTAAAATATATAATTATAATTATGTATAAAACAATTATTTTTAATTAAAATTATTTATTTATTAATAAAAAACATATATGAATCTTATTTTTAGAATAAGAAGATCATGCATTAATTTGAAATCAAATGTGAGATGAGATTTTAATTCAATTTAATAAGATTATAACTACTTTATGTTTTGTTGGAAGGTAGGAGTTACAAAAGTGTCCAAAATTTTATAATCTTCTTAGAAATTATTGGAAAATTGATTAAAAAAAGCTTTTTTCCCCATTGTTTAGTTTATTGAAAGGAATACATGTACTACTTTATTTATTGCCTATCGACAATCTAGTGAACTAATTGTTCTTTTGCCCTTTTCCTCTGCATAGTGATTAAAGTAGTGGGTAGTTGCACAAAGGCAGTGCTTGGCAGTTGAACCGTAACCTAAAACTTCATGCTATTCTTTTCTTCCTTATAAAAGAGGTTTGTAAATTTAAATTCTCCTCCTTAAACTATACAAACTAAGCAACTTCATTTATTAGTTTCATCTTTTTGCTAAATCAAAGCGTTGTGATTTGTGTAATTTGTTGTTATTATTCTTATTATTTATATTGCTAATTTATCAAGTTATCAATTCATGTAATATATTGATTATGATCGTAATTTTGAATGAAAATATATTATTAAAAAAAATCTTTAAAATATACATGAAATTAAAATCTCATTGAATTAGAGATTTAATTCAAAAAGAGATAATATTAAGTAAATTTAAAATTTAAATCTTAACACTTATAAATTTTTCATATATTCCCAAACTTTGATTTTTTTATATAAAAAAAAAATTAAAAGCTCAAGCAAAGGAGAGCATGAGCATAAACAATGGACCAGGAAGTGGAAAATGAAAAAGAAATTAAAAAAAAAAAGGAAAAGAAAAGAAGTGTGAGGTTGGACTTCATTGCTTGGAAGGACTAAGGAGGGAGATGGATACAAATTATTCTGAACAAAAGCACATTAGATCTTTATCAATAAAGCAGTTTTATTTCATGGACCACTTTTTAATCATAATATATACATAAAACCACTTTAGGATTAATTATGGGATTATTATTTTATATATAGTTTTAAAATTTTACAAATCAAATTAAAATATTATCACATATTTTTGATTTATTATATTAATTGTTTTATTGTAATAATCTTCTGAAGAGTAAAATTACTGGGACTGTTTTGTGGGGTCCTTTTCAACCTCTTCCTCGGTCAAGTCTTGCTCGATCTGTAAATGATTAAAAATGTAGTAACTTATTTTAAGTGTCGACTGTCAAATGTCTCTTAACCCCACACACACCCCCCCCCCCCCCCAAAAAAAAAAAAAAAAAAAAATGTCCAATATCAAAGGTCGGATTCAACTTCAAACTCAATGGTTGAAATTACTTAGTCTAAAATTAGGCAGATAAGACTGCAATCGAATATACTGATTATACTGCAAAGAAATGGTCAAATTCCATCATCCAAGATGGTTTTTTTTTTTTTTGTTAGAAAACAAAAAGTGTAATTCATGAATTTTCGAACAGAAAGATTGATATGCTATTATTGCATTAAATGTTAAAGTTTTGTGATATTTATTTTATGAAAAATTATTTCATATACCAGCAATAAATTTTTAAATTTTATTAAAGAGATTAATAAAATTACGTATATCATTTAAAGTTGTCATCATCATCATTGAAATTTTTTCACTCATTTTATATAATATAATGTGTTATTCTTACTTTTATTTCGTCATATCTTTCAAGATTATTTCTTTTCAATTTTTTAATAATTTAGACATTTTTTTACATCAATCATAGTCTTCATTCTTTTAATTAGATTTTTCATAGGTCTACGTTGTATGTGTTCAAACTAACGAAAACGACATTCACTCATTTTGTATTCAATAAGTGTTACTTCAACTTTTTTACTAATATTCTAATTTCTCGTGTATCATTTAAAGTATATAAAAAAATTAATTAAAAAGTAGAACATAAAATAATTTCTTAATATCATTTATAAAATTAAAAAATATGTGCTAGTAACATGTCAAAAATGAACTCTTGTTTTATTAAGAGTTGTTGCATTACATTATTTACATCCCTTCAATTATTATAATTTTTCAAAAATAGACGGCACATCAAAATGAAATATATTTAAAAATAGGCTGCCACAAACCTTCTATTTTTTACTCCATGCATGAATCTTACATGTGAAAACAAAAATTATCAAGAAGATTATCTATTTTTAGCTTAACAGTCAAATTTAGTGACATTCTTTAAGAAGAAATATTACTAAATTTGATGATTATCAGATATTTTATCATGATATTTTTAAAATAAATAATAAATTAATATATAATAATATTTTATCTCATCTGAATAATCTAAAATTTTTGCCAATAACATATTGAATAATGCTTGATTTTCTTAAAATTATTGTAATATATAATTTTTGATAATTTCAAATAAATAAAAAAAGGCAAAGGGATTAAATTGTTAGGACCAAATTATTTACTCTTATCAAAATTTGGTTCTAAATATTTAGGTTCCATATGTTTTACAAGGTGAGACCGTTTCTTAATTCATATAATAGATAAAAAAAAAAAAAAAGGCTCCAATAAACCTTGAATTAACAAGTTAACAATTGAGGTAAGTTAAACTAACCAAATCAATTGTTCAATAATTTTAACTTGAAAAACTGGGGTTGGCTCTTAAAAAGTCATCTCTCCCTCCCTCCTTCCCTTTCTCTTTCTAGTGTGGTTGGCGAACTTGAAAAGCAAACAAACTGACGGTTAAGCCTAAAATGAACACAACACTGCCTTTCTTCTCTCTTACTTGACAGCCTATGACTTCCATATATAAGCCTTAACATGACCCTGAACCTTGGTCAGGACAAGGAAGAAGAGCTGGCCTGGAACTGAGAGTCTAAGACAGCAAAAGACAGAAATGAAAATGGTGCAAAATGGTTTTGTTGGAGAAGAACAAACGGTGACTTCTGGCGGAGGAGCGGTGGTTGTTGGAGTGAAACTTGATTCACCAAGCAGAGAGCTTTTGACATGGGCTTTGGTTAAGGTGGCTCAACCTGGTGACTGTGTGATTGCTCTTCATGTTCTTGGTAACAATGGTCAGTAAAAAAAATTGGTGTTTTTTCTTTTTCCTTTTTCAGGATTTTTTTTTTTGAATTTTCGTTGGGTTTGATTTTCTGGGTGGTTTAGTGAAGTGTGTTTTTATGTGTGTATAGAAATTGTGGATCGAGATGGGAAGTCTTCACTTTTATCGCTTGTCAAAGCGTTTGACTCTGTTCTTGCTGTCTATGAAGGATTCTGTAATTTGAAACAGGTTTAATTTCATGCTCTCCTTTACCCTTTCTACACTTTCAGCCTTTCTTTTTTCCAATGATAAATTTGTTAATCTCATTTTTCTCTGTTTGGTTAATTGGAAAATGAAGGAGAATCAGAAATGGAAATTTGACCATCCCCTGATTGCTCAAGTTAGCTACAATGCTAAGAACAACTGATTAAACATTTCCAGATCAAGTTTAAGATTTAGAAAGTGTTGGTTTTGGTTGATCATCTTGCAGGTTGATCTCAAACTTAAGATATGCAGAGGTTCTTCAATTGGCAAAGTTTTGGTGAGGGAAGCAAAATCTTATTCTGCAACTAAGCTTATAGTCGGAACAGCCGCCAAACTCCATAAAATCCGGTCATCTACATCGGTAGCTAAGTATTGTGCTAAGAAGTTAGCAAAGAACTGTTCAGTGCTTGCTGTTAATAATGGGAAAGTTGTGTTCCAGAGGGAGGGCTCTCCGGCTAGTACTTTTGGTTCACAAGGTATAAAAACTTGGCTTTGGCTACCCAATTCTTGGATGTGAATGTAAATTTTCATGGATATTAAGGAATTTTTGTTTTGTTTTGTATTTGTTCCGGGGAGTGAAGATCAGAAACGAAATAGTTTGCTTAATGCAATTCAGCGAACGATGACATTAAACAAGATTTCTAAAGTACAAAGTGAAGGAAATGCTAATGCGGAGACCAATCTGAATTCTGATGAAACAAACCACAAAAACTGGGGGCTGGCCTTATTAAAAGCCAATTCGGGAAGCTTAGAGTGTGCTCCAAAGCAAAGTTGCGTGGTTTGTGGATCCGGTAACAAGTTTTTGCTTCATAATTCTTGTAACCAATCTGCAAAAGAGTCTTCTGGTGCCGATGCTAATGATGGAGGAGACAAATCCTTGGCTATAGTGCCAGTGCAGAAGGCTGAGGCTCCATCGAGTTCGATTTCTATGTTGATTAAACAGTTGCCTGAAATCAAACCCGGTTGGCCTCTACTTCGCCGTGCAGTTTTATCAACTCGACAACAAGTACCTGACCGGTCTTCATTGAGGAAGATATCTGTGGTTCAGTGGGTGATGCGGTTACCCTCTAGGCGTACTTTGTACTTAGCCAGTTCAGAACAGAAACAAGAAGGTTTCTATCAGAATAGCCGTGCAATTGTTCCAGTTGGTACAGAAAATGTCATTGCTGTGCCTTCTCCTGATCACAACTCAATGAACCTACCAAAAGAATTGGATGGTCTTCATGAGAAATACTATTCAACTTGCAGATTATTTAAGTACCAAGAACTCCTCTCAGCAACAACAAATTTCTTGGCTGGTTTGTTTTATTCATCTTTCCTCTTTGCAAACAATTTACATTAGTCCCTCCTCGGGAAATCGGTTGGCTTGAACGTTTCTTTTATTTCTTTTTTCTGTTTTGTCTTCAGAAAATTTGATCGGAAAAGGAGGTAGCAGTCTGGTTTATAGGGGTTGCCTTCGAGACGGCAAGGAACTAGCTGTGAAAATCCTAAAGCCTTCTGAAGAAGTATTGAAGGAGTTTGTTTTGGAAATTGAGATTATTACTACATTACATCATAAGAACATTATTTCCCTCTTGGGTTTCTGCTATGAGGACAACAAGCTTCTCTTGGTTTATGATTTCTTATCAAGAGGAAGCCTTGAAGAAAACCTTCATGGTAAGTAAATGCATAATATTCTTAGTTTTGAGATTGAAAACTGATATCGGAAGTTAACTTCTCAGTTGCTTACTAATTCAGGTAATAAGAAGGATCCCGGTTCATTTGGTTGGAGTGAAAGATACAAGGTGGCACTTGGGGTAGCAGAGGCCTTAGATTATTTGCATACTAACAGTGAGCACCCTGTAATCCATAGGGATGTTAAATCTTCTAACATACTACTGTCTGATGATTTTGAGCCTCAGGTATCATTCATTGTTGATTTCCAAGTCTTTTGCTTTCAAATTTGAAAATGCTTCGAAAATCAGTTTCCATGTTTTCTATCTGGTTTATGCAGCTCTCAGATTTCGGACTTGCTAAATGGGCATCAAGCTCTTCTTCACATATAACCTGCACTGATGTTTCAGGAACCTTTGGGTATGTAATTGTGTCCATTTATTTTAAGGGTAATATAATGTTCAAATATGACAATTTCCCTCAGATTACTTGAAACAGTTGAAAATGTTGCTGGGAAAAGGGTTAGTAAAGCTTATGATTAATTAATGATATTACCATTTGTTCCAGCTATTTGGCTCCTGAGTACTTCATGTATGGCAAAGTAAACGACAAGATTGATGTTTATGCGTTTGGCGTTGTGCTGCTTGAGCTACTTTCCGGAAGAAAGCCTATCAGCAATGACTATCCAAAAGGCCAAGAGAGCTTGGTCATGTGGGTATGAGCTCGTTGCACATGTGACTCCTCATTTCTTAGTCTACCTTTTAATTTTGTGTCTAAAATAAAATTGACCATCTCCAGGCAAAGCCAATTTTAAGTGGTGGGAAGGTTTCCCAATTATTAGACCCAAGCTTGGGTGATATCTATGATGGCGACCAGATGGAGAGGATGGCTCTCGCTGCCACGCTTTGTATTAGACGTGCCCCGCGGGCTAGACCTCAAATGAGTGTGGTAAGTCATCTTTGATCTTTTCAATAACACTAGCAGCCTTGTTTAACGAGTCGTTTGGGTGCCCCATCGGCATTAGTGCGGTGCGACCCGACATATAAAACAAAACAAGGTGAAAGGATAATTTTTGTTTGATGCCAAGATAATTAATGTTGTTTAATGTGTTGGGTTGGCCAAAGGTTGTGAAGCTCCTTCAAGGTGATCCTGATGTGACAAAATGGGCAAGACTACAGGTGAATGCCTCGGAAGGAGGATCTGATACCATGGATGATGAAGCTTGTCCTCCGTCCAACCTTCAATCCCATCTTAGTCTCGCATTGCTTGATGTGGAAGACGATTCACTGTCCATGAGCAGCATTGAGCAATCTCTGTCATTAGAGGACTACCTCAAGGGTAGGTGGAGCCGTTCATCAAGCTTCGACTGACAAGCTAAGCTGCCAATAAGCATTCTTCCATTAATGGGTTTCTTTTTCTTTCCCTCCTTTGTATATTCTTTTGGTTTTTTACACTAATGGGGTTGCTTACAGTAGGTGTTGGATGAGAGGTTGTTTGCGGTGTGCCCTCCTCCTTCCCTGTCTATTCAATCATTGTTCTGTATTTGTGGGGCTATTTTCTCAATTCTCCCCTCTTTTTTTTTTGTTTATTTGTTGTTCTCCAAGGTGTTGGTTTTGCTCCTTGATCACAACTAGATTAGGAGTGGAATATGTTTGTGATGTATAAAGTAATCATTGCTCTAGATTGGCCTCAAGCTTTTGGTTAACTGGAGCAATTTTGCTTGGAAATTGGAATGCTTATGCTATACCAGGGATCCAGAAAAGTCAGTTTCATCTTTCCAACCGGTTGCAGTTGCCATTAAATTAGCTTTCAATACACAATTTCAAGATTCTCTTGACCCATTCAGCAAAAACCCTGCTTTTGGCACCTCACTTTCAGCTGAAATTTTTATTACTTTCACAAATTTCAACACTGTTTTGTAACAGGGCTACTAAATGCAAAAGTGAAACTATAGTCACAACCAACATCTGAGATAAACATGAAACACATGATACGTCGACACGTAAATTTTGAATTTTACACTATGAGTTTTATAAATAATTATGAGTCTATTTGGAAGTCAAGTTCATTCACAATCTCAGTTCCTTGCCCTTCCTCGTTGCTCCATGACTTTCTTCTCATCGGTCACCCACACATCCTGTTAGGTGAGCACATGTAATGCTTGGCCTTTGCTCAATTTTGCAATCCCTTGTTACCTAGTTAAGGCAAATTAGTTCATTATGCAACCATTTTGATTCAAAAAAGTAAATGTCGAGTACCAACCAGTTTGTAATAGGTAAGAACTTGACAATCATGTTGGAATTATACTCCTTTGTCGGTTAGAACATTCAATTTGTGATTTGTAACTTAAAACAGTAGTGAGTCACGTACACGTCTTTATCTTTCCACTAGCACATTTTCATGAGGCTTTCCCCCCTATGAATAGACGCATTGTATTTTTCATGCTGCCTTCTGCATCTTCCATTTTGATCCATAAAAACTTTTTCCTTTGTCACTCATTTTTGGGCTAAATGTTTAACTTAAATTCTTAATTTTTGGGAATATTCTCAATTAAGAAATAGATGTTTGCCTTTCTTATTTCACCATAAAAAAATCTCAGCCAAAACTCTTTTAAAATTATTCGATTCTGATGTGGTCGTGTCACCAGATCCACGTGTGCAACTATCTGCCTGCCACGTGTCGATCCAAGAACAGGCCACGTGGCAGATTGGCGACAGAAGCACTATGCGACACCGTTCCCAGATGTGCGACAGAGTGTTTGACGCGAGAGGAGTCTATCGCCTCACAGTCTGCCGCGCATCGTTAGCGACAGATCTCCATCGCCCATGCACGGCACAGGACTCCCGCACAGACCGCGGTAGAGGTCCCCGACAGGGGTCTCCCGCACTGTATGCGCCAGAGTCTCCCGCACGGCCTGGGGCAGAGTCGCCAGAGTCTCCCGCACAGATCGCGGTAGAGGTCCCCGACAGGGGTCTCCCGCACTGTATGCGCCAGAGTCTCCCGCACGGCCTGGGGCAGAGCCCCCGCACAGCCAGAGTCTCCCGCACGGCCTGGGGCAGAGTCGCCAGAGTCTCCCGCACAGACCGCGGTAGAGGTCCCCGACAGAGGTCTCCCGCACTGTATGCGTCAGAGTCCCCAGAGTCTCCCGCACGGCCTGGGCCAGAGTCGCCAGAGTCTCCCGCACAGACCGCGGTAGAGGTCCCCGACAGGGGTCTCCCGCACTGTATGTGCCAGAGTCTCCCGCACGGCCTGGGGCAGAGCCCCCGCACAGCCAGAGTCTCCCGCACGGCCTGGGGCAGAGTCGCCAGAGTCTCCCGCACAGACCGCGGTAGAGGTCCCCGACAGGGGTCTCCCGCACTGTATGCGCCAGAGTCTCCCGCACGGCCTGGGGCAGAGCCCCCGCACAGCCAGAGTCTCCCGCACGGCCTGGGGCAGAGTCCCCAGAGTCTCCCGCATGGCCTGGGGCAGAGTACCCAGAGTCTCCCGCATGGCCTGGGGCAGAGTACCCAGAGTCCCCAGAGTCTCTCGCACAGACGCGCGACAGAATGCTCTATCACTCTGTCGCGGCCCAGACACGCGCCTGGGCCTCAGCCCGAACCGACTCAGAAGCCTATAAATATGAGGTGAGTCCTCTGAAGAGGGGGGGAGAGATCCGATCCAAAAAAGAGAAAAACAGGGAGAAGCACTTAAACACTCTGATTTAAGCAATAAATTCCCCTCTTCTTACATACACAACTCCGATCACTAACTTGATCGTCGGAGTGCGCGTGCAGGGAATTATCCCTGCCCCCTCTGATTCCTGTTGTTTTTGCAGGATATACGAAGAACACGTGGAGCAAACTGTGACGATTGAATTAACCGTCAACAGTGCAATCCGATCGCGTGTAAGACAAAGCACTGTTGCTGTCAGGTAGGCAACATCAATTGGCGCCGTCTGTGGGAAACTTGACAAAAAGTCAGGTTCTCTATTGAAATGGTGAGGACGCGTTCCGCAGCAGAGTTGACAGGAGGACGGAATTCTGTAAGTCCCCCTGCCAGATCGGAACGAAGGAAGAGACAAAGTGAAAGGGTTTAAGTAGAACCCTTAGTCTCCCTGGAAGAATTCGACGCTCTGAAGCGCAAAAATGAAGAGGCTACGACAGCCCTGAGAGCCATGGTGAGCTTCTTCAGAGAGGCTCTCCCCCAGTTCAGCTTACCCCAAGAAGTACAGCAGTTAGTGGGGGAATGCACCCCTAGACAGACCTACGAGAAAGGTCAGCCCTCCAGCCTGGTAAACGCTGGACAAGAGGCAGGAACGCCATACAACGCCACTGTCGATCCAGCGAGACAGAGTCCACCTGGCGCACCTCGGCGACAGAGTTCGCCAGGAGCTCAAAGGCGGCACAGCTCAACCGCATCTCCCATGCGTCAGACATCTCCTCTGTCCTATGATCGGCAGAGTTCGTCAATTCTGCGGTGAAGTTCCCCCGTAGCTCAACGTCGACAGAACTCTCCCGCGGACAACATGCGGCAGAGATATCCTGCATCGCATACGAGACGGTGCACACCTACCGCTCATAGGCGGCAGAGTTCACCTCTGCCCAATGTGCGGCAGATTTCCCCTCTGGCCGCCAGGCGACATAGTTCTCCCGCGCCCCGTAGGCGGCAGAGCTCACCTCTGCCCAATGTGCGGCAGATTTCCCCTCTGGCCGCCAGGCGACATAGTTCTCCCGCGCCCCGTAGGCGGCAAAGCTCACCTCTGCCCAATGTGCGGCAGATTTCCCCTCTGGCTGCCAGGCGACAGAGCTCACTCGCAGCCCGTAGACGACAGAGTTTCCATACCTGTCGCAGCTCATCCCCTGTGTTGGAACATGACGTAAGGGCGTGTGGAGCTGGGGAGCGAAGGAGACAAGGAGATTTTTATCCGCAAGAAGGTCCCGAGATATCAAGTCCCGTAGTCAGAGGTACTGGAAGAGGTATTTACCAATCGGACTCTTCTAGACCGGAAGGGACAGGACCTTACTCAGCTCGAGGGTCGGAGGACGTGGAAAAGGTCATCCAAAGGATCCTCGAAAAGAAAAAGCTAGTGTCTCCGGATGATGGACAAAGGAGGAGGATCCCATTCAGTCCGGAGATCATGAACAAACCCTTGCCGAAAAAGTTCAAAATGCCTTCTATGGCTACTTACACCGGCAGAGCGGATCCCTACGACCATATTCAGAGTTATGAATCCCTCATGCTGCTTCATGGTTGGGAGGACGAAATCATGTGTAGAGCCTTTTCTCTCACATTGTCCGGGCACGCTCTGAAATGGTTCAACGGGTTGAGTGAAGCTTCAATCTCCTCTTTTGACGAGTTGAGAAATGAGTTCCTCAAAGTGTTCATGATCCATAGCCAAAGGAAGAAAGACGCTACCTACCTACTCACGCTTAAACAAGGAAATCGAGAATCCTTGAAGAGTTATGTAGATCGCTTCCGAGATGCGACCTTGGAGGTGGAAGATCTACCAGTGGGGGTAGCCTTGGCTGCGATGCTGCAAGGGACAAGCTCGGAGAAGCTGCAAGAATCTCTCTCTCTCGATCAACCTATAATGATCTCCGATCTCTTTGCCAGGGCTAATAAATACGTGGCTCAAGAAGAAGTCATGAAAATGATACAGCCCAGGGAGGCTAAAGAGGGAAAGAAGAGAGAGAGAGATGCGCCCGAGAGAAGCTCCCAAAGACCCGTGAGAGTAGACAAAACCCCCAAGCTCAGGTACGAAGGCTACACCCGACTGAGCGAGCCTCGTACTGCAATACTGGCAGCAATTGAGGGGGCGGGACTACTAGAATTCCCCAAGAGGAAGATGGGAGATGTAGGCCGAAATTCTGAAGCCTACTGTGAATTCCATTGTGCTCACGGACACCCGACAGAGAGGTGTAAAGACTTGATGGACCAGTTAGAAAGACTGGCCAGAGAGGGCAAGATTAACCGCTTCTTATGGAGAAGCAAGAGACCCCGTTATCCTCCGCGTGACCAAAGAAATGACTGTCCGCGGACCGGGGCAAATAACAACAATAGACGGGATAGGCCAAGAAACGAAGCGGTCAGGCCTGCAATTCCCCGTGCCAATCCGCCAAACAACGAGCCTACAGCCCCCGCGATTAATGTCATCGCAGGTGGAGAATCAAGCGCGGGAAGCTCTTCTTCATCCCGCAAGAGCTACGCCAGGCAGGCGTATCAGGTGAACGTTGTTATGGAAGAACAGGCGGACGAAGAGCCCATCATGTTCACTCCGGCTGACAAAGGAGATATCGCCATGCCTCATGATGACCCTATGGTGATATCCACTGTCGTGGCCAAACACCCGGTAAGTAGAGTCCTGGTTGATAACGGGAGCTCAGTGAACCTGATCTATTGGAATTGCTTTGAGAAAATGAGCATTTCCGAAGATAGGTTGAAACCCGTTATGACACCGCTTGAGCGAGTGAAGGTCGCTGGATCCATAGAGTTGCCAGTGACCCTCGGCGAGCACCCGAAAGATGTGACCCGACAAGTGTTGTTCATGGTGGTCAGATCCACCTCCGCCGCCTACAACATGATCTTGGGCAGGCCGGTGCTGAATGACATGAGGGCGGTAATATCCTCTTGCTATCTGTTGATGAAATTTCCCACTCCCAACGGAGTCGGGCAAGTACGAGGAAACCAAAAGAGCGCCCGTACTTGTTATCTCGCTTCCACTGCCAACAAGGTAGCACAGAGGAAAGAAACCTTATGCATTGACGATCCGCCTAAGCCCCAACCTGTAGAGGAAACAGAAGCCATTGCGCTAACTGAAGGGGATAGCGGAAAAAGGGCATTCATCGGGACTCAGTTGGGCGAGCAACAGAAAAAGGAGATAGTCGAGTGTCTGAGAAGAAACTCGGATATCTTCGCCTGGAGCCCAGCCGACATGCCCGGGATCAGTCCCGAAGTCATATGCCATGAACTTAACATCATACCCGGACATAGGCCCGTCAAACAGAAGAAGAGGAGTTTCGCCCCGGAGCGACAAAAAGCAATCACTGAAGAAGTGACTAAACTCCTAGGCGCCGGATTCATCCGAGAAGTCTATTACCCTGAGTGGTTAGCCAATGTAGTGATGGTAAAGAAATCTAGCGGGAAATGGCGAATGTGTGTTGATTTCACAGACCTGAACAAAGCCTGCCCCAAAGATTCATACCCCCTACCTCGGATAGACAGACTCGTAGATGATACATCCGGCTACGAACTCCTCAGTTTCTTAGATGCATTCTCCGGGTATCACCAAATCATGCTTCACCCAGAAGACGAAGAAAAGACTTCTTTTATAACCGATGACGGAACCTATTGCTATCGGGTAATGCCGTTCGGTTTAAAGAACGCGGGTGCCACCTACCAACGAATGGTGAGCAAAGTGTTCAAAGATCTTCTGGGAAATACCATGGAAGCCTACGTGGACGACATGATAGTCAAGAGCCGCGTAGGAGAATCTCATGCTGACCAAATGTCCAGGGTATTTGAAGTATTGAGGAAATTTAACATGAAGCTAAACCCCGAAAAGTGCTCTTTCGGGGTAAGGTCAGGAAAATTCCTAGGCTTCATGATCACTAACAGGGGTATCGAGGCAAATCCTGAAAAGATACAGGCTGTCATTGACATGAAACCCCCAACCACCGTAAGAGAGGTCCAAAGATTGACAGGCAGAATAGCGGCTCTGAATCGCTTCTTGTCGAAATCAGCCGAAAAGAGCTTGCCTTTCTTCAAAACTCTACGGGGGGGGGGGGGAAGAACTTCGAATGGACGGAAGATTGTCAAAAAGCCTTTGAAGATCTCAAGGAATACTTGAAGCGGTTGCCTCTATTAACAAGGCCCCTGGAAGCAGAGCAGCTCTATATGTATTTGGGAGTCGGTGATTTCGCCGTTAGCGCGGTGCTACTAAAGAAAGACGAAATGGTACACTGCCCCATCTACTATGTGAGCAAAGTGTTATTAGATCCAGAGACCCGCTATCCACTGGCCGAAAAGCTAGCATTAGCCCTCTTGATGGCCTCGCGAAAGCTGCGCCCGTATTTCCAAGCACATCCCATTACTGTCTTAACAGACCAACCATTAAGACAGATCCTCCAGAAACCTGAACATTCAGGGAGGTTAGTGAAATGGGCGGTGGAGCTTGGGGGATACGACATCACTTTCCAAGCGAGACAGGCTATCAAAGGTCAAGCTCTGGCTGACTTCATCGTGGAATGCACTATCCCGAACGACAGCAGTGAAGGGGAGGCTCACCCATGGTTACTGCATGTCGATGGGTCATCAAGTGCCAACGGAAGTGGAGCGGGTATAGTCCTGGTGTCACCAGAAGGAAAATCCCTCGAATACTCCCTACGATTCGGATTCCCTAGTTCGAACAACATAGCGGAGTATGAAGCTTTGATAGCAGGGATGGCACTAGCGGAGAAACTACAGGTTCACCACTTGGTAGCACACAGTGATTCCCAACTGGTGGTGAACCAATTCAGCGGAAAGTATGAGGTACGAGAACCGATACTGGTTCCTTACTTAATGAAAGTCCAACTCTTGGCCAAGACTTTCAAAAGCTTTCAGCTGATGCAAATTAACCGGTCCGAAAACACACATGCTGATTCACTGTCTAAGCTAGCCTCCTCCACAGAAACACAAGGAAGGACTGTACAGGTGGAGAGGCTTGAACGACCAAGTATTGAAGAGGTCGAAGTGTGTGACATTGCAGTTGGAGACGATTGGAGATCCCCATTTAAACAGTATCTCACTGATGGTACATTCCCCCAAAATAAAGACGAGGCTCGTCGCTTGAAAATACAAGGGGCGAAGTTCACACTCATCAATGGAGAACTGTACAAAAGGGGATACTCATCGCCACTGCTAAAATGTCTAGGACCGGAACAAGCTAGATATGCCCTAGCGGAAGTGCATGAAGGAATCTGCGGCGAACACTTAGGAGCAAGAGCTCTTGCCGCCAAAGTACTGCGATCGGGATTCTACTGGCCAACGCTGAAAAAAGATGCAATGGACCAAACCCGCAGATGCGATAAATGCCAGAGGTTTGCGCCTATCACAACAGCCCCAGTAACTCCCTCTCAAGGCGTAGTACAGCCAATTCCTTTTGCACAATGGGGATTGGATATTCTTGGACCCTTCCCCTTAGCCACGGGACAAAGAAAGTTCCTGTTAGTGGCCACCGATTACTTCAGCAAGTGGATTGAAGCACAGCCTTTAGCCACAATCACGGAAAAGAACGTGGAGGCAATGGTGTGGAAGGACATTATCTGTCGATTCGGAATCCCCCGCATCTTAAATGCCGACCACGGGAAGCAATTCGATTGCAACGCCTTCCGTGAATTCTGTAAAGACCTCAACATCCAGCTAAGGATCTCTTCAGTGTCATATCCTCAAGCTAATGGACAAGCCGAGGTCAGTAATCGGATTATCCTCCATGGGCTGAAGACCAGGCTAGACAGAGCAAAAGGAGCCTGGGTGGACGAATTGCCTAGTGTCTTATGGGCATATCGTACCACCAGCCGTGTGTCGACTAATGAAACGCCGTTCAGTCTTGTATACGGCGCAGAAGCACTGATCCCCGTGGAACTTGGAGCCATATCACCAAGGGTGGTACCCTTGGTAGAGGAAGAAAACTCTCAAGCTCTAAGGGAAGACTTGGACCTAATCGATGAACACAGAGAAACCGCGGCTATTCGATTGGCATCCTATCAACAGAGGGTAGCCAACTACTACAATAGCCGGGTAAGAGATAGGCCAATGTCTGAGGGAGATCTAGTGCTCAGAAAGTCGCAGATCACGAACGCCCTAAAAGAGGACGGGAAGTTCAGAGCCAACTGGGAAGGTCCCTACAGAATCAGACGCAAGATCGGACCTAACACCTGCGCTCTGGAAACTCTACAAGGGAAGAAGATAGGGAAAACGTGGAACTCAAATCACTTGAAGTTGTATTTGAGATAACCACTACATCTTCCTTCCCAAACACTATTGTTTTACTAACACTGTCACCAGATGTAAGACAAAATCTCGTGACAGGATTCTGAAACCGTAAGAGCCTGAGACGCTATGCGTCACTGTGGCCAGGTATGCATTCACCCCAGCCGTAAGAGCCTGAGACGCTATGCGTCACTGTGGCTAGGCATATGTTAATAAAACACATGAGCGCTACCCTTGGTTCGGGCCCTGCGAACGCAGGCTACCAACGGGTCAGACTCACAAAGAACACTACCCTTGGTTCGGGCCCTGCGAACGCAGGCTACCAACGGACTAGACCCAAAGCCTTAAAGGCCTAGGATGCTTTGTGTCATTATGGCCAAGAGTAGTTGGTTCGGGCCCTGCGAACGCAGGCTACCGACAGGCTAAGCCTAAAGCCGTAAGAGCCTGAGACGCTTTGTGTCACTGTGGCCGGGCGTAGTTGGTTCGGGCCCTGCAAACGCAGGCTACCAACGGGCTAGCACTAAAGCCGTCAAAGCCTGAGATACTTTGCGTCACTGTGGCCGGGCGTAGTTGGTTCGGGCCCTGCGAACGCAGGCTACCAACGGGCTAGCACTAAAGCCGTAAAAGCCTGAGACGCTTTGCGTCACTTTGGCCAGGCGTATACTCAAAAGAGCCGTAAGAGCCCGAGACGCAATGCGTCACTAAGGCCAGGCATAAAGCATTCAATTAACCATCAAGGCCTAAGACGCTACGCGTCACCGTGGTCAGGTAATCAAAATACTAAGGCTATAAAAACTAAAGACGCCTTCACGTCATAGTACTCAAGCCTTAAACAACTCCGCGTTTGCATAAAAAATTCTTCCTGAAAGTATACCTTTCTATCAAGAATTGGGGAGCATACATGAATATCAATACAAAGCTATATACAAGCAAAGCAACAGAAACAATCAGACAAAGAATGATAAATGACAATTAGAGAAGTAGTGCAAGACAAAGCATGAACAAAAATCTCAATTTCATTTCATTCAAGTGTCGGTACAAACAGATCTTAAACAGATCTTTACAATTGTATTTCGACAAAAGTACAAAGTTAAAACAAAAAACAAAGTACTTGAAATGAAATACAAAAAAAAAAAAAAAAAAAAAAGCAAAAATCCCTATCTACTCTCCGGGAGGAAGCTGGGGATCAGCTGCAAAACCTTCACTCCCAAGGGACTGCTCGCCCTCCTCGCCGTCTAAATCAAAGAGGGCTTCTATAGGCTCAGGAGCACCGTCCAGATCCGCGGGCTCCCAAGGACCAGCAAGGTTGACGAGATCGTCCTGAGCAGTCCTCTTGAACAGCTCGTCCGCAGGCTCAGCCTCGGGCTCGTACTTGGTCCAATCAGGGGCCTCAAAGAGCATCGCATCAGGGGTATATTGGAGCTCAGGAAATTCCTCTCCCTCCCTATGTGCTTCTAGCCAAGATCGGGCCAGGTAGAACCCGTACTTGACATAAGGGTTGGAGAAGTCTTCCTTCCGCCTCAAGCAGTCTTTGGAGAGACGATACTCCTTTACGGCCTCGGCCCGTATGCTGTCAATTTCGGCCTGGGATAGTACAGGAGCAGTTTGGCCTTCCAACTCACCAACACGCTGCTCGAGCTCTTGATTCCGAGTGAGCGTAGACATATAGTTGGATTGCATACGGTCTAACTCAGAATGAGCCTCCTGCAGGTCCTCTTGGAGTTTACTAGACCGAGCCGTCTCCACTGTGAGATCCCCCTTGGCAAGACCAAGGTCTTGATGAGCCTTAGCAAGCTGCTCCTCCAGGCTTCGAACTAAATCCGAAAGAGGGGACAAGTTGTTGACCGTGTTCTGTAGCTCCATAACTTTGTCCCTCAACTCCCGGATCTCTCTGTCGGCTCGCTCCCGGTAAGCCCGATGTTGGGCATTATTTGCCGCGGTTCGTTGAGCCAGCTGCGCAAAAATGCAAAAATGTTAGACTCAAAACATGCTGCAAAAAGCAATCAAAAAGAGAAGAAATCAGAAACTTACCCTCAACGCCTCAATGTCGGCTAAGTCTTCCCCCTCGAGGTAGTTTCTGAATATCCTTACCTCATCTCGAGGAAGGATAGTGGACCAGCTCAACCGAGAGGCCACCCCGGGAGTGTCCAGAACATCATTATCACGAACCCCGGGGTAGACTCAGAATTCGTGGCCCCTCATAATATTCCCCCCATCCACGGAATAGGGCCTCTCGTCAGCAGGACCTATCCTCGGCAATATCGGCCTGCTTCTCATCGAACTCTCGATATACATGCGCTTTCTATTCTTCCGCTGAGATGGAACGATATTGCATTCCGTGCGCTCCTCAGAGCGTGATCGCCCGGATGACCCGGAAGCCCCCCGTGAAGACGAGGTAACTCTCCCCCTATCCCGAGATAAATCTCTCTGCTCTGAAGGAGGGGGAGGCATCGCTTGCCTAGGAACTGGAGGGGTCCGAGCGCGAGATGGATGAGAGGGGACTGGTGCCTCACTCGGGACATCGTCAGCCAAACGATGCCTCTTCCTGGCAGGAGCGCTGGAAGGACCAGCCTCAGAAACCTGGCGACCTAATGATTGCCGGAAATGACTCATGTCTGCCAAAAAGAAAAAGAAGATCAATGGTCAATAAATTGATCAAAAATAATAAGTAGAGGGAAAAAATAAAAGTTACCGTCAGGAGAGTCTAAGTGCTCCTGAAGGGACTCGATATTTATCCCCTCGTCGTCTGGAAGCACCATGAAAGTGGAGCCGAACCCTTCCCAACCAGTGAGATCGGCTAAGGGTTCGCTACCAGAGCTGGATTCCAGATTGGTGCCCCCTACATCCTCTTGTGGCCTAGGAGCTTCAGGATTTAACTCGGGAGAAGCCGAAGGCAGAGGATCTGACGACGGAACAGAGGGTCCGGCAACAGGGACCGGACCCACACCCCAGCCTGCTAATATCAAATTTTCATTTGATACAAGGGTGTCCAGGCTAAGGGGATGAGGGACCAGCAATTTGTCGATGTCAGAAGACAACTGCTCCCTAAGTGTGGCAACCCGGGGACCCTTGGGGATTTCGTGCCTATTCTCCCAACGAGTAGGGATATCCAGGCCCTCGGGCACTTCCACAACCAGCCATTCTGTCTCGAAACCATGAAGCTTGTTAGCAAGTTTCTCAAATAATCGGTTCTCAAAACCAGGCTGGTACACCCGCTGAAGCGAGTAAGGCACTAAGCCGGGACTCCCTCGAAGCCTAAAGAATACTTCAAAAAGAGGAAGAGACGGAGGGACGCCCCTTAAATGGCAGTGCACAGTGAATGCTACCAATTGCATCCATGCATGAGGATGCAGTTGCCCCGGGGATACCCTGTGCGTCCTGAGGAAGGAAGCCCCAAAGTCGGACAACGGGAAGCGGAGTCCTAACTCCAAAGCTGCCCTAAAAATGACAACCCCGTCAGACACACGACGTATGTCGCTCTCCTGAGGGGTTGGGAGTCTATAAGTGTATCCCTCGGACAAAGGAAATCGAGATTCTAGGTCTTGAACGTCGGCTTCCCTTAAAGTCGACTTAACACCTAGATCGATTTGCTTTCCTATACCATGTCCAGCCATCTTAGAAGCTCGTAGATCAAAGAAGTGGGATTACGGGCTACGAAAAATTACCTAAGGTAATGGAAACAGAACTCGCGGCAGAGTGTGAAAATCCGCGGCAGACTAGCGACACAGTGAGCAGTCTCGCGGCAGCGTTACGACAGTATGGCGAAGGACTTGCGACAGAGTGCCTGAGAGTCGCGACAGAGTGTCCTTGCGAGAGAATTCAGTGGCGACAAGGACGTCAGGGGCCCAGTATTTATAGAGGATCGCCTGGGTACACACACGCGGAGGTCCGACCCGGCCCGCGAAACACCGGACCCAGATCCTCTTTGGCGGGAAAAATTCTCGCCAAAGAGTGGGGAGCAATTGATGTGGTCGTGTCACCAGATCCACGTGTGCAACTATCTGCCTGCCACGTGTCGATCCAAGAACAGGCCACGTGGCAGATTGGCGACAGAAGCACTATGCGACACCGTTCCCAGATGTGCGACAGAGTGTTTGACGCGAGAGGAGTCTATCGCCTCACAGTCTGCCGCGCATCGTTAGCGACAGATCTCCATCGCCCATGCACGGCACAGGACTCCCGCACAGACCGCGGTAGAGGTCCCCGACAGGGGTCTCCCGCACTGTATGCGCCAGAGTCTCCCGCACGGCCTGGGGCAGAGTCGCCAGAGTCTCCCGCACAGACCGCGGTAGAGGTCCCCGACAGGGGTCTCCCGCACTGTATGCGCCAGAGTCTCCCGCACGGCCTGGGGCAGAGCCCCCGCACAGCCAGAGTCTCCCGCACGGCCTGGGGCAGAGTCGCCAGAGTCTCCCGCACAGACCGCGGTAGAGGTCCCCGACAGAGGTCTCCCGCACTGTATGCGCCAGAGTCCCCAGAGTCTCCCGCACGGCCTGGGCCAGAGTCGCCAGAGTCTCCCGCACAGACCGCGGTAGAGGTCCCCGACAGGGGTCTCCCGCACTGTATGTGCCAGAGTCTCCCGCACGGCCTGGGGCAGAGCCCCCGCACAGCCAGAGTCTCCCGCACGGCCTGGGGCAGAGTCGCCAGAGTCTCCCGCACAGACCGCGGTAGAGGTCCCCGACAGGGGTCTCCCGCACTGTATGCGCCAGAGTCTCCCGCACGGCCTGGGGCAGAGCCCCCGCACAGCCAGAGTCTCCCGCACGGCCTGGGGCAGAGTCCCCAGAGTCTCCCGCATGGCCTGGGGCAGAGTACCCAGAGTCTCCCGCATGGCCTGGGGCAGAGTACCCAGAGTCTCCCGCATGGCCTGGGGCAGAGTACCCAGAGTCCCCAGAGTCTCTCGCACAGACGCGCGACAGAATGCTCTATCACTCTGTCGCGGCCCAGACACGCGCCTGGGCCTCAGCCCGAACCGACTCAGAAGCCTATAAATATGAGGTGAGTCCTCTGAAGAGGGGGGGAGAGATCCGATCCAAAAAAGAGAAAAACAGGGAGAAGCACTTAAACACTCTGATTTAAGCAATAAATTCCCCTCTTCTTACATACACAACTCCGATCACTAACTTGATCGTCGGAGTGCGCGTGCAGGGAATTATCCCTGCCCCCTCTGATTCCTGTTGTTTTTGCAGGATATACGAAGAACACGTGGAGCAAACTGTGACGATTGAATTAACCGTCAACAGTGCAATCCGATCGCGTGTAAGACAAAGCACTGTTGCTGTCAGGTAGGCAACATCAGATTCAAAATGAAACTAAATTCAAATAAAATTTTTTAAAATTTTAAAATTCAAATTTTATCTACGATAAAAAAAATTTATTTTTAATTTTTTCAATTAACAGTTGAATTTTTTTATTCATTTAATTTTTCCCTAAAAAAAACTCAATATTAATCTCATTTTTCATTATACCAGCCACAAACAACAATCAACAGTCACCACAAAAATATTCAAAAATACCAAAAAAAAAAACAGCATAATTCCATATAAACTTCTTAAGGGCTTCAGACGGTAAAAAATGGATTTTCTCACAAGAAAAAGGTGGCGCGACATGCTAGATTTTAAGCTTGAAACGTACAATTTTTCAAAGGTTTTAGAGACTGCGAAGAAGAAAAAGGAGGTTGAAGGAGTAGGTGTTTTGGAAATAAAATAAAATAAAATAAAATAAAATAAATCGCTGAGTACGGCAGGAGAAGACAACCCATGATTCGATTTTTAATTTTGAGATTTTGGGCGGTTACGATATTTGGGATTAACAAAAAATGGAAAGATAGAGAAAAGATAGAGTTGGCAATTAAGGTTTTTTTTTTGGTGATGGAATGTTATTTGTTCTCTTAAAAATGTTATTTTAACTTATAAAGTTGGTGAATATTGTTAAATTTTAAATTTTAAATGCTTTGAATTTTTGTGATTTTTTATGGTAATGATGAATTTTGAAAAATTCATAAGTGAAATTCAATAATTCATAAATTTTAATAATGAATGGACGATATATTTTGATTTTGGATATGCATAATTTTATCATTTCGTTTAATAAATAAATAATATAATTTGACCTTATCTACAGGTATAAACGAGTTTAGTTTAAATTTAGACTATTCGAATGTAACAAGTAGAGTAAAATTTGAATACTTTAATATTCGATTCGAGCAGTTCATGAATCTAATTAAGTTTTTTAATATATATTTTTTAGATTTTATTATTAATTGATCATTTTACCATCATAATATATGATTTAAAATTAACAAATCAAATTTACTAGATCGAGTTTAAGCCCATCGAATCTAATTTAAGCGGCTTGAGTATTTTATTAAATTAAGTTCGAACTTTAAAAGCTAAACTCAATTGAATTCGAGCTAAATTTCGAGTTGAACTCGAATCTAATATTGGATCATTTCAACTTGACTCGATTAAAGATCAAACTTTATCACCTTATCGTTTTTATTTTTTTATGAATTTAATTACTTTTATGATTTATGTGATTCTAGATTAATAATACATATTTAAATGTGAATGTAAATATGATGTATTTTACGTGTAGTAAGAAGAACTTATTCATGCAAACGGCAACAGTATTGTACATCTTTGGTGATGATCTTGAGAATTAGAAAGTTGATAAAAGTGCAAATAATTAAAATTTCAAATTAAATATCATTTTTTTTTTCAAATTACCTCATAATATTTGGAATATTATTTAAAAAACGATATAAAGCAGGCTGCAGGCCAATTGGGTTTGCCATTCGCCACATGATTCTATGAAGTTGGAGTTGAAACCTGCATTGGATAATTGGGCTTGAACCGAGTACATTAGAAACCAAGCCGACTGTTCAAGTCTTATATTATAAACCAAGAATTCCAAAAACTTTTAATACCAAGAATTTAGTTCTTTTTTTTTTTTTTAATACAATTGAACAAGACAAAGCCAATTGATGAGTTTCAAAATGATAAACTTTAAGCCTTTCTAACCCATCTGTTAATAAAAAATTAAATTTTTTATTTTAATATCTAAAGTTATTAAAATTTTAATTTTAATATCCAGTATAGTTTTGCGCCAACCTCAAGATCATATTTGTTCAATGGTCGAATTATCTGTCTAAACCTAAATGCCCGTTAGATATTTGATCGAATTTGGATAAAACTATCGAATGTAATTAATAGGATTGAGTAAAATTTTTAAGCCCAATCAAAAATTGGATTGGGCACAAGCTTGACCTTTCAAGGCACAGGCTTGGCCCGACTTAAACATAATTAAAATTAAAAAAATTATTTAATATATTTACTAAATATAATGTAATTATATCTATATAAAACATTATTGATTAATAAATATGATTATATATATTTAACATGGAAATTAACTTACAAATTTTGACGAATCAAATTAAATTTCAAAAGAACTAAATTAAAATACCAAAAAATATATTAAATACTATTCGAGTCGGGCCGGTTCAGGCTCGTATTATAAAATTAAAAGTGCACCTGAACTAAAAGTCAGACCCAAACTTACGAACCAATCCGAGTTTAAGTTTGTATATAAATCATTATTATATGATTTAAACTCAACTTGAACCCCATCTGGCTCTACCCATAATCATCTCTATTCAATATATTAAATAAGAAAAATCACCATTAGAATTAGACATTTGATTTCAATTTTAACATTCATTTTTAGGAAGGTGTAATGCAACTGTGGCGCAACTTTCGCACATCACACCTCTAGTTGCTCGTTGAAATTTTTATGGTTACCAACGGGAAGAAATTCAAATATCTAATTCCAATAGCCAAAATCAGTTGAGGCAGTATAAAAGGAAGAAGCAAAGTGTTCAACACTTAAGAACTACAATTCCAAACAATTCATCATTCACATATTCAAGTCTTCCTTAGAGATTCTATGTTTTGAGACAAATTTGCTTATACATCCCTTAGTCTCAATGTTGTAATTTCTTCAAAATGCGAAATTGTAATCACTCAACCATTCTAGAGGTCTTAAAATTACATCACTTGTACTCACAATCACACCATTTTAAAAAGAGAAGTGTAACCCTTATGTGCTTGTTTATGAAGGTAAGGATTGGATAGAAATAACCCTTGTGTGCTTTATTTGCGAAAGTGAGCTATAAAAAAGAGAGTTGTTAAAGGTTTATTCATTGAGTCTACAAAAATGAAGGGGGTATAGATTTTCTCTTTGAGCCTAGAAAAAAATGAGAGGTTGTAAAAGTTATTCTTGAACCCGCGCAAAAGGATGGTTACTCTTAAACTTGGGAAAAAAAAAGGGTGTGTTTCTAAAGACCAATTCATTAGTGGCTCTGGCAAATTCCTTAAAATGTTCTCAAGAAAGAGGATGTAGGCAAAGGTGTCGAATCTCTTTTGGACATTTTCTTTATCTCTTCCCTTTACTTGTTATTTACATATTCAATTGTTTGATTGTTAGAATTATAAGATAGAGTTTATAGAGAATTTTCCTTAGGCATGACTAAGGTTTTAGTCAAAAACTAATTTACCTCTCTTGATTTAGTTAATTGAGCCAACAGATAAGACTTGATAAGGCTTGTAAACTAAGGTTTTTGGTGTAGTTTGGGAAAGTAGTACAAGAAGTGCCTGTAAGAAAAAAACTTTTTATTGGCAGTGACCTTAATGGCCATATAGGTGTTAGTAGAAAAAAGTTTTGAATGCACACATTGGGATTTTAGTTACAATGTAAAAACGAGGATAGAGATATTATCTTGGATTATTCCTTATCTTACGACTTAACCCTAATAAACACATTATTGAGGTAATACACAATGTTATAACAAGTAACATAAATGATTAAAGAATGTAGTGAAGAAAAGCTTTACACAAAGATTTATAGAGGTTCAACACTTTTGTATACATCCTCTATTTTGAGACTCTGTCAAGGATTTTCCACCAAATTCACCATCTTAAAATTGATATAACATATCGTTTTTTCTAAGCTCAAGGAGAAAACCTTTTTTTTTTTTTAATTTTAAGGATAACCTTCTTTTTCACAAGTTCAAGGATAAGCTATACTTCCCTTTTGCAGGCTGAGGGAACGACCTTTATATTGCTCCTTTTACAGGCTCAAAAGCAACCTATACAACAGCTCATTTTCTGGCTTAGAAGTGAACCTTAACTACTCAACCTTACTTTGAGAAATGCACTCGATAGAACTATCCCCTTACAAATTCAGGTATGGGTTTACAAGTAGGTTTAATTATGCATCTACTAAGGCTGAATGAAACACTTTAGCACTTGAATGAATATTTTCGAGATAAAGAGTATGAAAAGCTTAGTCTTGTCTCTTTTCTTCTTCTTTTGACTTGAAGTTTTAGGGATATGAATAAAACTTCTGATTTGGAATTTCAACACTTGTCCAAATTCCTTCAAGTTACCAACTTTTATAACTTTGCTTCAGCACAAATAAAGAGGAAGATCAAAACATAATGGTGTTAGATGGGGTGATGATACCTAAGTGGAATCAATTTCAATATTTGAGGTCAGTTATACAGATAGATGGAAAGATTGATGGCGAGATGACCCATAGTATATAAGTTGACTAGAGCAAGTAGAGAAGTATCGTAGGTGTGTTGTGCGATAAAAGAATTCATATATAGTTAAAAGGCAAGTTTCACATGATAATTGTTAGACCAACATTGCTATATGGTGGTAAATGTTGGGCTACTAAGAGACTGCATGCACAAAATGCGAGTATAGCGAAAATACGAATGTTGTGGTGGATATGTCGTTATACGAGAAATGACAGAATAAGAAATGAAGGCATTCGTAAAAAGGTTGGAGTGGTACCTATTCAAGATGAGTGAAAGTCGTATGCATTGGTTTGGACACATATGACATAGACTTATGGATGCTCCAGTTAGGAAAGTGAAGGCTATGAATGATGAAAAAAATATTCAAGGCTATAAGAAGACCGAAAAATACTTGGAAGGAAGTCATTTGAAAAGAAATGACGACAAGAAAGTTGGAAGAACGCATTGCTATGGATAGGAATAAGTGGATGAGGAGAATTCATGTTAACAAGTTAATATGAGTTCATATATTGGTTCTTGTATCTTACCCCAATTTATTGAGATAAAAGCTCTGAATATGATAATGATATGTGAGTAAAATGGCCATTGAAAAGCACAACCTAATAATTTTAAGATAATCTTTTTATATCAAATGAATTCAAAAAATAAAAGAAATATGTTAACCATGTTTAGGGTTAGTTTGGACTGTATCACAGTGTGATGCAATATACCCTTATATTTTTTATAAACACATCAATAAGGTGTATTTTGATCGCATCCCACTATATAGTGCACAAACTCCAAGGAAGTTTGTGCACTTATTTTGGATTGGTGTCTAAGGGTCCTATGGAGTCACTGCACTAGTCCCTTGACCAAAATGCCCCAATTTTCATTAATATAATTCCTAAAATGTCCCTTATAATAATTTTTTAGGCTTTTTTAATTTTGTATATATACATATATATGATTATTTTGCTATATATTTTATATTTATATGTGTAAGACCCGGATTTTTTATGTAGCTTATCCCTTATGATTCCTATATGTACAAACATTTTATTATGTTGGTTGAATCATAAGAAAAGTATTTACTACAAAGAAATTGTAAGTAAAGCAGTAAAACACACATAAGCTATATAAAGGCCAAATAAAGGCTATAAGAGTCACATGCTAAACCGAATGGATCTAAATCACTCTGACTGAAGAGAATAACTTATGAAATGGAAATATAAAGAACTCATGAAGGAAAATTAATTTGATTTGGTCCCAAACACATAGAAGTAGAGTAAATGCCAAAAAGGGGCAAAACGAACCATTTCAACCGTTTGAGGGGTATTTGATATATTCGCCTCCCGGAAACAGCCAAAACATAAAGATGAGAGTGTGAACCATGGGAAGTGACACTTTTTGATTTTTAAGAAAAAGTCAAACGTGGTCAATGGTTAAGAAAAGTGGACTTTGACCATAGTTGACTAACCATGGTTAGAAATTAACCTAAGTATGGAGAAAAATTTGAAAAAAAATAATTTTAGCTAGAATACAAGATATTCATCCCCCGAAGTAAGGAAAATTTATTTGGATGAATTTCAGATTTAATTTAATGGTTAAAAACGCAATAGGCCAAAGTTGAAATTTTAAAGCCCATTAAGGTATAAACAAGTGTGAGCCAAATTTGGAAAGCCTAATGAGCTGAATTGTTGGGCCATTTGGTGGGCCTAATATAAAGACAATTGAAGGCCTAATTGGTAGGAAAAGTTTCAGCCCAAAAGCCTAAAAGGAAAGCCCAGACCGAAAGACCATTAGTATAAGTTAAAAACCATTAATAAAATATAGCCAAATTCAATTTGGTAACCATCACTTAAACAAAGGTAGCAAAATCCAATTTGATAACCTTAACCTTAACCCATTAAAAGTCAATTAAGGTGGCTGAAATTGGTGACTTAATGACTAAGTCTTTGGCTTATAAATACCATCCAACACATGATCATCTTCATCCTTTCATTTTCGGCAAAGTGAAGAAACCATAACCAAATAGGTTTCAAGCTTTCTCTCACTAGAAATCACTAGGATAAAGACATATTTGGAACTTGCAATCTTCATGAAAGTTGTTCCAAATTGAGAGAGGAGTAACATATGTTGAAATTGGCTATCAAGGAGCCATATTGAGATAGACAAAAATCAATGAAGTTTCGACCAAAGTGGGAAGTATAAGCTAGGTGAGTTTTCAAGCTTCCAACTTCATATATGTTGATCTATGTGTTCTATGGAGTTGATTGGTATATGTTTTATGGATTGAAACACATGAAATCACTATGAACATGTGATGGTCAAAATTTGGTGTATGAGTTTTGATAAATGCTCATGTGATTTTAAGGCATGTACAGGTTGATATGCATGTATACATGGTTATGACATGGTTAGTTATAATCAAATTGTTCATATGGATAGTTGTATGATGTTGGCATATAAGGTATTTGATAAAATGCCAACATGAATGATAGGAAAGGCTTAAGACATGCCACCTAAATGTTTGATAAAATGTCTAAGTGAATTGGCTAGTAAATGGCCATGAGTGGCGTGGTGTGGCATGACCGGCGACTGATGGCTTTCGACCACATGCCATGGTCGAGAAGGCCAATGGGCCAAGCCGATGTGGTCTCGGTCCAATGAGGTGTTATGGGCCTCGGACAAGCCCAATAAGAGTTGATGGGCCCCACAAGCCCAATAGGCCTAACGTAAATGAATAGTAAAGTGAAATGAGCTTAAGATGGTGTTAGGCCCATTAAGACAGTGTTAGACCCATTAAGAGTAAACAAGTCAATTAAGTGAAATAGACTGTATTAAATGTGTAATACAATAGAAAAAATATAATTAACCAAATAAATGGTTATATGCAGCTCTAGAGATTGTAATGGGAGCTGATCGGACTGCGAGATTGAGCAGCACCGAGGAAGTAAGGTCACTTGACGTGATCCGAGGTAAGGAACTTTTGTGAGTAGTTAGAGATACCTACACGTATTTTCGTCTGCTTTCGCATTCACTTAAAATCTCTGAGGGTCAGAGAAAGTGAATAATAATTATAGTGACCCAATAGTGACAAATTACGATTTTGCCCCTATTTAGGAAAAAAGTCAATTTTTGGAAAAAATTATAAAAAGCATGGAAAACTTGTTTTTGAGTGTTTTTACTACTGTTTAGCAGAAGAGTAGATAGATGGGCTAATGTTTTCATGGTTGATGTGAAATAGCACAATTTATAGTGCTGCTTTTAATGTTTTGAAAAATCATCCCTTTCAAAGAGCCATCTATCGAATTATGTGAAAAGAAATCGTGCTGGAGCACAGCTCGCACTTGATTTTAGATGTTTTTCACATACATTAGTGCTAGAGTATAACTCGCACTAGATTTTCATGACATGCATGATAGAGTATTGGAGCATTGCTTGTACTCAGTTTTATATAATATGCATGACAGAGTGCTGGGGCGAATTGGTCGCACTCAAATTTTACATGAGATGCATGACAGAGTGCTAGAGCGTTGCTTGTACTTGATTTTTTACATGATTTATACATGACATAGTACGAGAGCGATAGCTCGTACTTGATTTGAAACCTGAACTATGCATGATCTAGTGTTGGAGGTTTACTAGCGCTAGAGTTTGAGTTTGTGATGTGAAACGGTGTTTGAGCGGAGTGTCGACTGCGAGTCGCACTTAAAGGCGCGCACTGTAGTTTTTACGTGATATATAAAACATGTTAGAAAAATCGTGACGATTTTCTCATGTAGACTAAGTGTCGCACTGTGAGATGTTCGCATGTGGATTTAGAGACGTAGCATTTATTTTTCATAGTATGAGGGCTAAGACTTATGGCAAGCACCCCGACTATTAGGTATATCCACGGTATGAGGGCTAAGACTTATGACAAGTACCCCGATCATGAGGAGAGGGTCCACGGGTGTACGTTGTACCGTACGAGTGGTATGGAGTACACTGTACCGTGTGTTATTGTGGAGTTGTGGAGTTAATAGTTGGAGGTTGTGATGGACTGACCCCCCTCCCGTTACAGCAGTGATTGCCCCGAACACCGAGTACTGTGTTACTTGGGATCACATTATATGATATGGCCATAGTCCAGGAGAGTATTGCATTTAGCCACCGAGTCTCACATAATATATCACATAATTTTACTTGATTATATGATCCGGGTAGACCTGAGGGATGGGTCGAAACCCGGTTAATGTGTTGTGAATGATTGAAATGCTATATTTACTGTGATTTGAATATAAATGGCATGAATTATCTAAAGGCATTATGAAATTATAAAGATGCATTATTTTGCACGAAATGCCTATGTTTTGAGAACTCAACATGATTTTGTACATGAGATTTAAATCTCTACAACTATATATATATGTTTTTAAATTCATGCTTTTGTAGTGAGTTAAGGAAATAATATTTTCAAGGCAAAGCATTATCTTCAGTAGATAGTGTGGATATCTACTTGCTTGTCTGATTTCTTTACTGAGCTGTGAGCTCACCCCTTTTTTTATTTCCCCCTCTCTACAGAGCGTCCGTAGTAGTTGAGCACGACTGAGGTCTGGTATTCCTTGTGTCTGCTGCACTCTCATCAAGCGAAAGGTATACATACACACGTACGATTTTGGATCTGAACATATAAACAGCACTGTGTTGTAAACATATTTAATATGGGGGATGTATTTGTATTTAATATATGTGAGCTCACCATGAGACAAAAGTAGTTGCAGTCAATAGATAGTTATATTGACATGTATGAATGATAAGATAATGTGGAAGAGGTGACTAATGCCGAATCACAGCCCAAACGTTGGTAAGGAGAAAGGTAAGTAAAAAGCGAAAAATTTGTAGTAATTTTTTGTAAGTCACGGGCGATCGTGACAGAATGATATTAGAGCAGAGTTTTGGTCTGATGTGAGTCGGTATTAGTAATTAGAAAAGTTTACATACCCATATTACTGTGCTGTGTTCAGTTACAAGTGTATATACCGAGATGAGAATTGCATAATTAATGGTTATGAATGCAGAAATCGAGCCATTATGGCTAATACCAGCCGTGGTAGAGGGGCTAAAGGTAGGGTTTAAGGCCTTAAAGATAGGCCTGAGAGCTGAGATGATTCTGAATCTTCATCTGACCTTGTGGTATAGAGTCGCATTGAGGTATCAGAGAGTATCGAGGCATGCTTTATGAGATTAGAGCGTAACCTAGAGACTATAGTAGAGTTACTGGCACAGACTATGTTAGGTAGACAGGACAGGATGCAGAGACTACGACTAGAGAAGCAGCTGCACCTGATACGCCTGCACAGCCTATGAGTACCCCCACACCTCCACCACTACCACTTTAGACGCCACAGCCTATAGATACTCCTATTGCTCCAGTGCAGGGCGGTAGTGGATTGGGGTATGATCGTGAGCTTGATAGGTTACGACAGTTTCAAAAGTTTGGACCGTCATCGTTTAGTGGGTTCAAGGACCCAGTGATTGCGGAGAATTGAATTGGAGAGATCGAGAAGTTGTACAGATTCTTTGAGTGTACAACTTTCAAGTTGGTTGCTTTCATCGCCTTCATGCTGAAGAGAGTGGCAGAGCATTGGTGAAAGTCCACCAGACCCATATTGAGAGCCCAACATATGGATATCAGTTGGGAGATATTTCTGGATGCCTTTAGGAGGCAGTTATTCCAGATACGGCACAGCGAAAGGCTGTAAGCCGAGTTCTTGGGGTTGAGCAAGGGGAGTCTGTTAGTAGGTGAGTATGGACACGATTTATATCCCTGGAAAGGTATGACCCCGACACTATGTATAGTGAGACCAGAAAGGTCCGTAGATTTATTAATGGACTAAGACGGGTACTACAGTCTATATTAGTACCATTTGATATCTCTACATATGAGGAGGTAGTGCGCAGGGCCTTTGAGTCCAAGACGGTTACCCGGTGTAGAGATAGAGATAGGAAGAAGCCGGTTAGAGATAGAGGTTTCAATTGTCGATGAGGGAAGAGGTACAAGAGAGACCTGTTAGACCTCCTACTTATCTAGCCATAGCTCCGACAAAGGGAGTCGAGATTGGAGGATAGAGGCCTACTACTGAACAGTGTAGTAGATGTGGCCGATACCATAGGGGTAGACTTTGTCTGATCTCTATTAGATTATATGTTTCCGATGTGAGAAACCGGGGCAATTGCTAGGGCTTACCCAGAGATGATTAAGACTGCCCCCACAGAAGGCCAATGAGCCAAAGAGAGCTCTAGTTGATACTTCTGCTCTGAGAAGGAAAGCAACAACTGAAGAGTAGGGGAAAAGGATATGACAACTAATCTAATTTTGCTAAGTATAAGCGATTTTGATGTAATCCTAGGAATGGATTGGTTAGCTGCAAACCATCTTGTTTTAGATTGTTATGCTAAGACGGCTATGTTTCCTCCCCTTGTGAAAGAAATTGTAAAGTTTACTGAAAAGAAATGAAAAAAGTAGTTACAATATTTAGTAAAATGATTTACTATACTGACTAAGAATCAAAATGTTGAAGGTTTCATTGCGTACGTAATTGATACAGAGAAGACGCATCCGGAGTTGGAAGATATCTCTGTGGTTAGGGAGTTCTCAGGTGTTTTTTTCGGATGAATTTCCAGGATTACCACCAGACAGAGAGATGAAGATTCTGTATAGATTTGGTGCTTGGTACTGAGCCTATTTCAAAAACCACCATATCGCATGGCCTTAATTGAGTTGGAGGAACTCAAGAGACAGTTCTAGGAACTGTTGGATAGGGGATTTATCAAACCGAGTGTTTCGCCTTGGGAAGTACCAGTTTTGTTTGTGAAGAAGAATGATGGAAGCCTCCGATTGTGTATTGACTACAAATTTTTGAATAAGGCTACCATCAAGAATAGGTATCCCTTTTCGCGGATTGATAATTTGTAGGATCAGTTTTGGGGAGCGCAGATCTTTTCTGAGATTGATCTGAGGTCTGGGTACCATTAATTGAGAATTCGGAGTGGAAATGTACCTAAGACAGTATTTAGGACCCGATATGGCCATTATGAGCTCTTGGTTATGCCATTCGGACTGACGAATGCTCTCGCAGCTTTTATGGCTTGATGAATGATGTATTCAAGCATACTTAGATAAGTTTGTTATCCTCTTTATCGATGACATAATGATGTATTCGAAATCTCAAGAGGAGCATGAGCAGCACCTGAGGATTGTATTATAGACTCTCCAAAAGAAGGAGTTGTATACTAAACTCAGTAAGTGTAACTTCTGGTTGACTGAGATCTCATTTTGGGACATGTTGTGTCGAGGGATGGAGTGTCAGTGGACCCATCCAAGATCGAGGCTGTAGTTTAGTGGGAACAGCCGAGGACAGTCACCGAGATCAGGAGTTTTTTGGGTTTAGCAGGATATTATCAGAGATTCGTAGAGCGATTTTTGAAGTTAGCTGCTCCGTTGACCCGTCTCACTAAGAAGAATGTTACATTTATGTGGGACGATAATTGAGAGATACTTTATCATCTGGGTAAGGCTAATGTGATAGTAGATGCGTTAAGTAGGAAGAGTCTAGGGATGGTATCGTATATCATGGTCAAGGAACATGAGTTGATAGAACAGTTTACTAGCCTCAGTTTGGGTATTGTACCTTTTGATACGAATACGGACTGTGTGATAGCTAGCCCGTGGTTGGAACCTGATCTGTTGTACAGGATCAGTAATGCTAGCAAAAGTTGGCTCGAGCCCAAAAACCCGTCCAAGATTGAACTCGAGACCAGACCGATTTGAGAAAAAAGTAAAAGGCTCGAGCTCGAGAAAAGCCAGACCCGAAAAAATTCGAACCCAATAAAGACCGAGCCAGAAAAAATTCAAACCCGAAAAAGCCCGAACCCGACATAACCCGAGCTCGATATGATCCGAACCCGAAACCGACCCGACTCGAAACCCGAGAAAATCCGAATTATAATTATATAATTATTATATTAAAAAAATAAAATAAATAATAATACATTTTTTCTAATTAAAATTTATAAAATTTTAAAACAATCATTATTTATTTATTACATAATTATATCAATAATTTATTATCAACAAAATAAATATTGAATATTTAAATTCAATTATTAAATAAAATTATTTTAAAACACAATATAATATTCAAAATAAAATAATTTTTAATATTATGCTTATTTTATTTGTAATAATAAATAATAAATATATTATTAAATATAACATTTGATTTTATTATAAAAACAATTATTATACTATTTTATTATATTTATTTCATATTAAAATTTTAATTTTAATACAATAATAAATCAAATATATATATATATATAAAAATCATTATATAATTATAACATTTATTTAAATTTGATATTTCGTATAAAATATTTAATACATTATTAACAAAATTAAAATTAAAATTAAAATTCTGACTCTTATAACTCATAAACAAAAAAATAGTGATTTGTTTTTTAAATGGGGATTATGCTAAAAATAAGAATTGAAAGTTGAAAGAGGGGACCATATCCTTTTAAAGGCTGTAATATCTTTTTCACTGCAAAAAAAAAATTCAGACTTAACTATGACATATTTGCATCCAAGTTCACATGCCATTAACAAGTCAATGATTGTTGTGTTCTAAATTAGTCCAATATAGTAGGAAACAAACCAGCAAAGAAAACATCAAACACCTAAAACTATGACATGTAATATTACAAGAACAACAAAATAAAAAATATACAATCATTCCCATACACAACCACCTAGCCATAGAGAAACCAATCCTTAGCCACACATTGCATGAAGAACAAAACAAGAAAAATACGATCATTCTATTCAACGCTAGCGGCTTGATGAATAACATGCTCAGAAAGATTGTAAATACAGGAAGCAACCGAACTCTCCAAAAGCGATATTGTCTTCAAATAAGATTAATGAGGCAATGATCAATCACAATTACTCTTAATAAAAAAATTTAAAATTTTAACAATATAACTAGTAAGAAATAAAATATCAACATACATTGCAATTAGAACTCTTCATCCTCCTCCATAAACCAACCAGTTCAATTTAATCTAACATTCCTTCCAAATCTCATTGTTTCATCTTCTTCATCTGATAAAATATATAAAAATAATCATATAAGAATTTAAATAATAAAAAATTAATAAAATAATAATGACACTAAAATCTCACCATCTTGATCTATATCAGATTGTCAGACCCGAGTTTTCGATTTACGTATGTAGCTTGTACCTTATGATTCCTATGTGTATGAACCTTTTATTTTCATAGTTGAATCATAAGAAGAGTATTTACTACATGCAATCAATTATCTGAGAAATTAAAAATGCATGTGAGCTATATAACAGCAAGATAAGGGTTAAAATGATTCCTGAGCAAGTACAGGGGTAAAACGGTCAATTGATTTCGGTATAAATTCGATGAGACAATTTTATTAAAAATATGAAATTGAGGAATCTTGATCAAAAACAGGGTAAATATTTAATTTCGAGTCCAATTGATCAAGATACAAAGTTATTTAATATTTTTAGAATTTTTACCTCGAAAAACGAGCCCAAAATAGTAGAAAAATATACCGAAAAGGTAAAATCGAACTGATAAATTCATTTATGAACTAAATGAATTTAATATGAATTTTTGAGATATTTTGTTATTTTATTATTATTTTAAGTAAAAAATAATAATAAAATTGTATTATAAAAAAAACGAACGAAAATCTGGAAAAAAGAAGAAGGAGAAATCAGAAGCAAAATTGCGAGGGAGAGAGAGAGAACCAAAACCGATCGCCATCTATCTCCGATGACCAACGGCGGTGCAGGAGGCGTGAGAAGTGACCGGCGCAGGACCATCGGCCTCCAGGCAACCTCCTGGCAGCTGGACGCGCGGTGGAACGCCGGTAAATGGCAGATCGGAGGGAGGACAGCCGCGAGAGAGAGAAGAGAAATCGGACGGCACCGGCGCCGATTTGGCCCGAGCCCAGCCGACCGAGTGCTCCCCTGGTGAAAACGCATCGAACGTCGGCGGAATTAGCCTCGGAACCGGTCGAAAACGTCGGCAAAGGCGAGATCAACCTTGAACCGATTCGGACCGGTTCAGTGTGAAAAGGGTTGAACCGGTCCGAACCGGTTCAGTAGGAGAGAGAAAGAAGAGAGAGAATTTTTTTTTGAGAAATCACCGGACTTTAGGTAAGTCGATATGAGGTCAAAAGTGACCGAATTGATTTTTGATAAATTTATTTAAATTGTATTTAATCGAAAATTGACCCGGAGTTAAATATACAAAATTGTGTAGTTCGACGATTAATTCCGAACGGAAGCCCGATCGAACTCCGATTCACGTACCATCGCATAATCTCGGGTAAGTAAAGCTCATTTACGACAATTTATGTGATTAACGCGTATTTAAGATTTATTTTACGCATTTCGGATTAAATTTCGGATTTAGTGAATTATATTCGAAATTTTGAATAAACTGTCGTAAATGATATACGGGCTATCCAAAGAGTTTGGAATAAAGCCCAATGGGTATTGATAGGCCCAATGAGTCGATAGACCCTGATGAAGGGAATTAATACGTGAAAAACGGGCTTAATACGGATTAAGGCCCAATTAAAGTGTTAAGACCCATTAAGAGTAAATGAGCCCATTTAAGTGAAATGAACTGTATTAAATATGAAATACAGTAGGAAACGTGTAATTAATCTAATGAGTGGTTAAATGCAGCTCCAGAGTCATATTGAGAGTTGACCGGACTGCGAGATTTGGACAGCACGGAGGAAGAGAGGTCACACTACGTGATCTGAGGTAAGGGATCTTTGTGAGCTCTTAGAGATAGCTGTATCTATTTTTATCGTCGTTTACATACACTTAAATTTCGTATAGCGTAAGGATATGAAATTTCTGGATAGTACCCAAATATGAAAAAATTACGAAAATACCCCTAGACCGGGGAAAAATTTTGGAAATGCATAAAGTGCATGAACATGATGTTTTGCATGTGGAAAATAGGTTTTGTGAAACCAAAATGATAGACTGGCTCACGATTTGACAGTATGCATTAAATTGCACGTTTTTATGAAATGTGTGTTTTGCACCATTTTGCATATCACACTTGGTTTTGAGTACCACTGTTATGGGACATAGAGCCAGCTGTCTATTTGTGTATGTGAAATCGTGCTGGAGCTATGATGAGATCTGTGGATTTATCCAGATCCGCTCCCACTTGATTTTGGTATTACATCTGTACAGATCGTGCTGGAGCACTGCTCGCACTGGATTCTGTTGTGATTTGTGATTGAGATCGTGCTGGAGCCCTCGTGTTGACTGTGTGTCACACTGACTTGCTCGCACTAGATCTGAGACGATGAGCTATGGTTGATAATTTATTTGGTTGGGGTGGTGAGCTGTTGACTCAGGCACCTACAACTGTGTGGTAATTGTACTGTGGTTCACAGAGTACGTCGTACCGTGTAGACAACATGGAGTACACTGTACCGTGCAACTATGGGATGTGAGGATTGCGTCTTTGGAGTCGGGCATGCTTTGTCATTGCTCTGGTTTGTGATAGTCCTTAGATAAGAGCCGATGGATAGACTAATCCCCTCCTCGGACTCTGAGATACCCTTGCACACCTAGCTAGTGATAGCTCGGGGTCTCGGACTTTGGCCAAATGTCTTATGGATTTGTGTGGATCCCTGCCTAGTCTCACCTGATTTTATTGGTTTCTATAACGAAACTAATTGTGATTTGATTTCTGTGATGAAAACCATTTAAAATGAGAACATGATTTAAATGTGAGTTTCAATATTGAACACATAAATATTTTACTTTGAACGAGTTTTGACATTCGATTTTTGAGCAGTAAATTGCTATGTGTTTTAACTATAATGGTTTTGTGAATGCTATGGATTTTCAGTATAAACTATGCATTATAAGTATCGTAGATAGTATGGTTATCTACCTGCTTTCATTTATTCCTTACTGAGTGCGTTAGCTCATCCCTTTTTTTTATCTCTCCACAGATTAGTCATAGTGCTTCTGAGAGCTCTGTGGTAGATTCCTATATTTTCCTTCCGCTAGCAGCTGTTATCACATTGCGAAAGGTATACACACTTTTGAAATCTTTTGTATCTAAATATGACAGGATACAGTGATGTATTTATATTAATACTGGGATGTAAACCAATGTAAACGAACATAAAAGTTCTGTAAATTATTTTAAGTACAACTTCTTATTATGGATGCATGAGAAGCGAATGAATTAAAGTATATGGGAGTGATCGACTGACATTGATTCATAGCCCAACTGTCTGTATGTGTAGTCGTGATATGTGAGAATTATTGATATAAATGTAAGGAATTCGGGTCACGACAATATCCATACAGCCAATTACGAGTGGTAATCAAAATTTCTTGTAATGACTCGTGAACTATAAAAATTCAAGGATTTTTTTTAACTTCGACTTGCAACTTAATCTTTTATTCACTTAGGCTATATTCATGTTCAGTGTCAATCCTTAAAAATATTCCATTTTATTTATCCTTATACAGGTTTCATCCCGACATATTACTTTCAATATTTGTCTGTGCATACAAATGGTCTGGTAAAGAGATAAGAATGTATATCTCACACATGTACAAAAGGTAGTCTGGGGAAGCTCATATCCACCAGCCTACGTTGTCTACGCAGCATTTATTAATTGTAATTCATTGTAAAGATCTGAGAAGTGAAGGGGTGAGGTTTCGGGAAAAAGCCTAACAAGAAAATAAAATTAAAGTAGTCCTGATATGTAAAAGCATGCAAGAAATCATTCATGAAATAAACTTTGCTTAAGAAAAACTGATCATAAGTTTCTTTTAGAAACTAATATTTAGAAGATATGTAAACTTTCATTTCGTGCATAGTTATCATAAGAAATTATGAAACATGAGTTTCTTTAAATCAAATACATGCTTAACTACTTCATAAAATTTTCATCATTCATGGATGATTTCATAAAATCAATGTCATTCGTAAATGTTTCATAAAACATAATCATTCTTAAACATTTCATCATAATTCATAATTGTTCGTAAACATTTTATCAAAATCTCATAAAAACATAGTCATTCATTATCATCATAAACGTATTCATAATCATAATCGTCATTTATTCATAATCGTGTAGACTAGGCGATACGTGTCATTCTCCGTAGAGAGTCATGCGATACGTGTCATTCTCCGTAGAGAGTCATCATACCTAAGGCCATGGTAAGGGGGCTGTAGATTGGATCAGGGTCGTACAACAATCATAATCATAAACATGGGTAGTATCTTCTTATTTCTTATCATATACTAGCACGTAGCTAGGGCACGGGCACCAATGGCACTCGTCGTGAGGGAAATATTCATGCTTATTGTGCAGGCATGAGATTCTACCAAAACATCATAATCGTAAACCACAAGTAGCAAGACATCTACCACACAGGTTTTCAAAGCATAAATATAGGTTTTCAAACCATCATAAAACTTCCATGCATTTTCATACTTCGGAAATTCATTTCATAAACAGAGATGTTCTTAGCGAACATTTCATAAAACAAAATCATGTTTCGCAAATCATTCCATAAGTATGAAATCAATCATAAATCATTTCAAAACATAGCATTGCTTTATAAAAATCTTTTTATTAATGCAATGAATGTTCATTATTAGAACTAAATTAAATTATACCCCTTACCTCGATTTATTGAAAATTCCAGTTTGAGTAGTGACGCCTCCAAGTATCTCCCTTAAATCCTTCTATGATTCTCCTACACCAAAATTTATATGCTTAGTATCCTATTTATTCGAATTACCTACGATGCGTCAAAATGGTAATCTTGCTTACCTAGGAAAAATACACTTGAAATCATAAAATACGTATAATTATCTCTAAAACTTGCATAAATTCCTTACCTCGGTGTCTGTTCGTAATCCTTGATTGCTTCGACTTTGCGAGTTGGTGACCTCGGCCCTTCCGACTTTCACCGAAAATTTTGAATAAATACTTTCAATCACATTTCCTTCGAGTTTCTCGATTTCCTTGATGCCTCTTATTCTATTTTCCATGTGGTTCTATTTATATATATATATATATATATATATATATATATATATTCTTATATATATAAATATAAATAAAAAAAAACCTCCTTTTTTTTAACTATTCATCTTTTTTTTTTGAATTTGCTTTCACCTTTCCCACCACTTTTCTTCTTCTCTTCTTTTCCACGCCGATCACTGTTCATCATCTTCCTCCGTGTACCTTGATCCTTCTCGGTGCCGCAACCCTCGATACTCACCCTCATCATGTCTCCCTCGTCCTCCTCCCCATAACCAGCTCTGTTCTAAGCTTTCACCGAAACCACCATTACCGAGGAGTCTCCCCTGTCCCCCTCTGCTTAGCTTCAGTCCCACTATTTCGTTTACTGCCTTCCAGATCTTGCCTTTGCTTCAAGTTCTTTTGTTTTCGTCTCAGTCCCGTTCTTTTGTCACTACACACCTTCTTGTTCGGCCCGAGTTCCCGGTCCTTCAACAGCCGGCATCTCTCTCGTTTTTCTTGCTTCAATTTCGGAGGACAGGACTCCCCTGTCCGTCTATTGATTTAGCTAAGTCTTTGGTTTCCTCACACTCCAGGACACCGTCATCAATATTCCTCTGCTTCAACTCTTCGGTTCACGATTCGAGTCTCATTCTCTCATCCAACTCTTGGCTTCCAGTCCCTTATGACCGTCGGTAGTCCCTTCCACAACTTCAGTTTTGCATCTTTATTTATACTTCTCTTCTTTTGTTTTGTTTCCATGTTTTTGTGTACTGTTCCCCCCTGTTGAAATTAATGGCTTATTAGCCTAGTAAGGAATCCCACATTGGAAAATCACAAAGGGAGAGAAAGAGTTTTGGCTTATAAATTGAGGCCTGGGCTAATAGGTTATATATCCTTGAGAGAAATATAAATAGTCTATATATTTGTATTTTGGCTTTTCCCTATTAGTTTCTGGATTTTGCAATTGTGTCCAGATTTTGTAATAATTCCATTTTGAAATTAGTGAAGGTTTTCAGCAGCGCCCGTGGACGTAGGTAATTATACCGAACCACGTAAAATCTTGTGTTTTTCTCTTTTCTTCCTTTACGCTTTGCATTTGATCATTTGTTTTTGTCTGCTTCAATAATTAGTAGTTATAGTTGTATTTTATGTTTCCGCTTGTGCACAACAATTGGTATCAGAGCTCTTGGTTGTCGTAGTATGCTCTGTGGTTGCAGCGTTGTCTGATCCTCCACATCAGAAAAGAAAAATTATTCCTGAGCTGTTTGATTAAGAGCACTCTGTTATACTCTATTTATACCGTGTATGTCAGAACTGAGATAAAGTGGTAGTGCATGTCTAGGAAGGCTCTGGCTAAGGAAAGACTTGGTATTTAAGTGTGTCCTGGTGACCCACCTCTCTTTCCTGGGAGCTGACCTGGTGTACTATTCACGTAAGTTGTGTTCTCTATTCTAGTATACGGTACTATTTAGAGTGTCACATCGTTTTGGTATATGGTTAGTATACATTTGGGAGAATAGTTTGAAGCAGAAATGACAGCATCAACAAAAATTGAAGTGGAGAAATTTGATGGTCGAAATAATTTCGGCTTGTGGCAAAGTGAAGTTAAGGATGTCCTGTGTCAACAAGATTTAGACATCACTCTGGAAGAAAAGAAACCCGATGAGGTCAAAGAAAAAGATTGGGAGAGACTGAATGCGAAAGCATGTGGGTTGATTCGTTCATGTCTCTGCAGAGAACAGAAGTATCCATTCATGAAGGAAACTTCTGCCAAAATATTGTGGGAGGCGCTGGAGAATAAATATATGAAGAAAAGCAACGAGAATCGGCTTTATTTATTGAAGAGGCTATATCGCCTTCAGTTGAAATCGGGTATGAATATCAGTGATCACATCGATGAATTCAACCGTTTATTAGCTGATTTGTTGAATTTGGATGAAACCTTCAAAGATGAGCAAAAAGCTATGCTGCTAATAGGATCTCTTCCTGATGAGTTGGATCATTTGTGCATTACACTTATTCATGGAAAGGAAAAATTATCCTTTGAAGAAGTGTGTGCAGCTTTGCTTAATTATGAAATTCGAAAGAAAGATCAGAAAGAGAATAGGGATGAATCAACAGAGGCGCTCGTAGTTAGGGGACGAAGCCAAAGCCGAAGACGAGAAAGTAGGGGAAGATCACGTTCGAAGAAAAGACCTGATAAAGATGAATGTGCCTTTTGTCATGAGAAAGGGCATTGGAAGAAAGATTGTCCGAAGCTGCAGAAGAAAGATAAGGGTAAGGGCAAAGCTACTTCTGATGCATATGTAGTCGAACATATTAATGATGATTTCGCGTTGGTCGGTCAACCATCCACATCTGGAAGTAATGAGTGGATTTTGGATACGGGTTGTACTTATCATATGTGTCCACAAAAGGAGTGGTTCTTCAACTTCGAAGCACTAGAAGGTGGAGTTGTTTTCATGGGTAATGATAACTCATGTAAAACTTTGGGGATAGGTTCAATCCAGTTAAAGAATGATGATGGATCAACTAGAGTTTTGACTGAAGTTCGATATGTACCAGAGTTGAAGAAGAATCTCATCTCATTGGGAGTCTTAGAATCTAAAGGCTATGGGGTAATTATTCGAGATGGAGTTTTGAAAGTTGTGTCTGGTGCTTTGGTGACTATGAAAGGCACAAGGAAGAATAACTTGTACTACTACAATGGTTGTACAGTTACTGGATCAACAGCAGCAGCTTTAGAGAAGGATGTTGATTCAGATTCGATCAGGCTATGGCATATGCGCTTGGGACATGCAGGTGAGAAAGCCTTAAGCAGTTTGGTGAATCAAGGCTTGTTGAAAGGAGCAAAGACCTGCAAGTTAGATTTTTGTGAGTATTGTGTTCTGGGAAAGTAGACGAGAGTGAAATTTGGGGCTGCAATTCATAATACGAAAGGCATTTTGGATTATGTCCATTCTGATGTTTGGGGACCTACCAGGACAGCATCCATGGGGGGTAAACATTATTTTGTCACATTTGTTGATGACTTTTCCAGAAGAATTTGGGTGTATACGATGAAGACGAAGGATGACGTACTTGAGATTTTCATTAATTGGAAAAAGATGGTGGAAACTCAGACTGGAAGAAAGATTAAGTACCTCAGAACAGACAATGGAGGTGAATATAGAAGTGATCCTTTTTTGAGAATTTGTCAAGATGCTGGCATTGTACGTCATTTCACAGTCAGAAACACACCGCAACAGAATGGGGTGGCAGAACGCATGAACCAAACGTTACTGGAGAAAGTTCGGTGTATGTTGTCCAATGCTGGGTTGGGCAAAGAGTTTTGGGCTGAGGCAGTGACTTATGCGTGTCATCTCATTAATCGGTTACCATCAACAGCAATTGATGGTAGAACTCCATTGGAGGTTTGGTCTGGAAAACCTGTTAATGATTATGATTCTTTACATGTATTTGGGTGTACTGCGTATTATCATGTAAAAGAATCTAAGTTGGATCCGAGAGCTAAGAAAGCTATTTTTGTGGGGATTTCATCAGGGGTAAAAGGATATCGTCTGTTATATCCAAATTCGAAGAAGATAATATTTAGTAGGGATGTTACTTTTGATGAATCTCCTATGTTGATGAAGAAAACAGATGAGAATGCTGAGGATATTCCGCAACAGGTGGAGTCTACACGGAAACAGGTGGAGTTTGAGTCAACAATTAATCCAGTTAAAATTCTTGAAAATGAGACTATTGAAGATGATGAAGAGGTTTCCGCCCAAGAACCTCTACTGCAACAAGAATCAATTGCAATGAATAGGCCAAGAAGGGAGATTTGCAAGCCTGCTCGTTTTGTTGATATGGTGGCCTATGCACTTCCAATTGTAGACGATGAAGTTCCTTCCACTTATAGAGAAGCAGTCCAATATTCTGAAATAGATAAGTGGAAGAACGCTATGGTGTGTACGAGACCCGACATTTCACAGGCAGTTGGAGTTGTGAGCAGGTATATACATGATCCTGATAAAGGACATTGGCAAGCCGTGAAATGGATACTACGGTATTTGTTGAAAACTATAGATATTGGTTTGGTCTTTCAGAAGGAGGACTCACTTGATCAGGTGGCAATCGGATACGTTGATTCAGATTATGCTGGTGATTTGGATAAGCGTCGGTCAACTACTGGATATGTGTTCACTCTTGCAAAAGCTCCAGTAAGTTGGAAGTCTACCTTACAGTCAACAGTTGCTTTGTCTACAACAGAAGCTGAGTACATGGCGTTAGTAGAGGCTGTAAAGGAAGCAATTTGGTTACAAGGATTACTGAAAGAATTGGGAATGGGACAAAGGAATATCACTATTCATTCGAATAGTCAGAGTGCCATTTATTTAGCAAAGAATCCAGTATTCCATGTTCGCACTAAGCATATTGATGTTCGATATCATTTCGTGCGAAAAATTCTGACTGAAGGGAAGATTCTTTTACAGAAAATTGGGACTGCTGACAATCCCGCAGATATGATGACCAAAGTGGTGACAGCAATCAAGTTCAATCATTGTTTGAACTTGATTAATGTTTTGAAAGTCTGAGAGATACATTTGAAGGCATTGCTGAAGGCTAATTCGCCAAGGTGGAGATTTGTTGAAATTAATGGCTTATTAGCCTAGTAAGGAATCCCACATTGGAAAATCACAAAGGGAGAGAAAGAGTTTTGGCTTATAAATTGAGGTCTGGGCTAATAGGTTATATATCCTTGAGAGAAATATAAATAGCCTATATATTTGTATTTTGGCTTTTCCCTATTAGTTTCTGGATTTTGCAATTGTGTCCAGATTTTGTAATAATTCCATTTTGGAATTAGTGAAGGTTTTCAGCAGCGCCCGTGGACGTAGGTAATTATACCGAACCACGTAAAATCTTGTGTTTTTCTCTTTTCTTCCTTTACGCTTTGCATTTGATCATTTGTTTTTGTCTGCTTCAATAATTAGTAGTTATAGTTGTATTTTATGCTTCCGCTTGTGCACAACACCCCCAACCTCCTTTCTATTCCTCTCCTCGGTGTCTTCTTCTCCTCATCATTCTGTTTTGTTCCCAGGTGCCCTCTATCGTCTGTTCTCCTCTGTTCCCTACCTGTATCACTGCTCGGGTCCCTTCCCAATTGGTAGCAGTCGAGGACCTCAGCTTCTTTGCTCTCTTTTTGCTCGGTTAACCAGCCTTCCAAATGCTCCAATTTGTTTTTCTTTCCTACTTCTTTCTGCTGCAGTATGACAAAACTGCAGCAGGCACGGGTTGCCTCGATTTTCTGCTTATGTTTCCTTTCATTTATTTTCTAACATTCCCTGCTTATGTATCGAAAGTATATAATATATATATATATATATATATATATATATATATATTCCTATAGCTTTAACTCAACACAGCAGCTACCATCATCCTTCCTTTCCAGTTTCGTTTCCTTGTACCAGCAGACCGAAGCAAGCTCCTCCATACTGCAGCACATCAATTCTTCTGTTCCAGTAAATTTGGTATAAATTTTTGTCTTTCTCCTGTTTCCTTTCACTGTCGTGTTTTCTGATGGTTCTCAACTACTCCCACTGAAACCATCATCTTTCTTTTCTTTCATGTTTTCCTTTCAGGACTTTACCTCCCACTCACAGCACACTACATTGTTTGTACTGTACACTACATTTTTTTTTCTTATCTATTTTCGTTTTCTACTTCACTTAAGCCGAGGCTTGGGTTCTCTCATTTTTCTGCTGTCCACCTATCGCTTCTGTCAGTTTTTACCTTCTCCATTTACTGCTCATTCTCAAACCTTAGGATGGCAAAATCTGAAAATCCTGCCACCTCCTCCTCCTAGGCTATTATACAACGATACACATTTTCTTCTCCCTTGCCGGTTTCATTTTGCTGAACTGCTTACCTCTCTGGTATCTAATATATTCCTGTTGCAGCAGATAGATCAGCATAATCCTCAATTTGCGACTTCTTAGATAGCTCAACACCTTCACCATCCATTTCCCTCCCATGTATTTTTGTATACGTACATATACATTTATCCTTATATGTACATGTTGCTGATGGAGCTCTCGGATCATATGCCCGCGTACATATATCTATATACTCTTTCATATATATATATATATATATGCATTCATTCCTTTATATATGATTATATGTGTATGGTTGTATACCTTTGTACGTATATACATCCATACATTAATTTTGAGGAAAATTAAAATACAGCATACATATATATACATATATGTATATCTATGTACTAAATTAAATTTTTCATGTAGTATAAAAATAAGGTTAGTCAAATGTATACTTAAATTAATTCACCCATAAACATATATTTAATCTCAATCTCCTAATTTATTATTTATCGACAGTACCAAGTACATTGAAAATTTTAGATATTTACATTCTCCCCACCATGGAAAATTTGGTCCCCAAATTTAGAAGTAGATTAGTCCTTAAATAACTATGGGTATTACTTTGGCGTTAAACCTTTCAACTCCCACGTGATCTCTCCCGAAGTGTTATACTGCCATAAAACTTTAACCAAAAAAATTTGTCTTGGACCACAATACCTTCTCTTTCCTATCTAGTATCCGAACCGATTTCTCCACATACGTTATATCCTGCTTTAATTCTAGCGGTTCATACTTCATCACATGTGTCGAATCCGCATGGTACTTGCATAGTATCAAAATGTGAAAGATATTGTGAATATTCGATAATTCTGGCGATAGTGCCAATCTGTAAACTTTATCCCTCACTCGGTCTAAGATCTCGAAAGGTTCAACATAACGGGGACTTATCTTTCACTTCTTTCCATATCTCGTTATGCTATTGGAAGGAGAAACTTCCAGGACACCAAATCTCCTATTGTAAATCCCAAGGATCATCATCTTTGGTCAACATAACTCTTTTGTTTGTTCTGAATTGTTCTCAACTTTTCACAACTTAATTGAATATCTTCAGAAACTTGCTTAACCAAATCGAAAACAATTATCTTCCTTTCACCCACTGCTTCTATCTAATCGGTGAATGACATTTTTGACCATATTACACTTCATACGGTATCATTTCGATACTTAAGTGTTATATGATATTATGTGCAACTTTGCTAATTGGAAATTTATCCTTCCAGGAGCCTTAAAATCCCAGGTACATGCTTTCAATTCCATATTGGCATGGGTAATTGTTGTAATAATCTCATAGGCTTCTGGTACACTATCTTGTCCTACTGACATATGAGACATTTAATCTTAATTCCAATTATTTCTCTTATCGTACTTGACGACTAATATGCTTTCAGAAGATTTGATAAGTTTGTACTAGTCTCCGGATGCAGAATGTCTCTATAAATGAGCCTTTGATAACATCAATTCCTTTGACTATAGATCACTTGGTTCACCATTCCATTTTTAAATCTCCATAAATCATCAGTACAAATACCAATACTTGTCGTAGCACCCATATGGGTCTGATTTGCTACATCAATACAGTATTTATCATTGCAATGAGTCTGTCCAATTCAATCGAATCAAGTCCAGTTTTCCACTCTCAGGCTCGCTACCACGAAATAAATGTCAGTATCAGAAAGGAACCACATTCAGTTGAGGTTCATTAAAAATAACTCGTCCTTGACCAATATACATAACGTCATCCCGTAATCACTTCTGCTCAAAGCACTAACTCGAGTAATTCTTTTTTTTTCTTGTATTTGACAGTTTTTGTAAAATTTAATACTTAAACCTTCATGATCAGTAGAATTTCATAATCCTTCACCGCACAAGTAATGATATCCTGTCTTCAAACACAAATATGATGACTGTCAATTTCAATTTATTGGTTATAGGTACTTCTAGACACTGTCAAGTCTCTCAGGTGGGGAGGTATTTTGAAATACCTTTATTAGCCATCAGATTTGACCACATAAACTGGTTATGGATATAAGGGTTCAGTCTCAATGGAAAGTAGGATATTAAAACTTATCACAATTTCATATTTATCCTTTAGACACAATTCATTTTCAGTTCATATCACTTGATCCGAATCACTTCACATATTAGAGATATTCTTAACTTGTATACGCTTTTCATTCCAATTACAATCCTGTATCCACAATTTATCACACTTCTAAACTTGTCTCATTTTGTACATCAATTATAATGAAACCATTTCCTTACTCAAATGGAGTCTCACATTCGAAATGTAAGCATATACAAATTTCAATTATTGGATTCGATACGTAATTTATATTCCAAAGTCTCTTTATATCTCAATCTCTGAATCATCTTAATAGCTTTATGTTTTTCCCCACTGATTTATAATCCTTGTTTGGGGGAATCCAATTGATACCCATTCTTAATACAACGTGACCCAGAAGGACTTTGGGTCTCCTTAAAATTAACACTAGTACACTCCAAAGTGGATCACCTGGACTGATAACCTTTTTTTCATGTAATCATTGTATTTGCTTCTTCAGCATTTCTAATTCAATCAAAGCCTCTTAGTACAGTGGTCTGAATAATTAATTCGATGCTAGGTGCTAAATCAATTTCAGAACTTCACCTTTCAATTTAGTGGTAACTCTGATAGATCATCCGAATACGTGTTGAAAAATTCTATGTCTACAGGGATGCCTATTTTTTTTTTAACTTCAACCACACCCTATCTTTATCGATTATGTAAGCAGTGTGACCCTCACTTATACTTTTAGTTCTGTAATTCATCTTTTCAGTTATAGTGACTTTACTCTATCACTCTTACTGCTTCCTTAGTGTATCTTTTTTTTTGTCACTCTCTTTACCATTTTTATTTTTTTAGTAACCTCGAAATATATACATTTCATATCATCACAGTTGCGCCTTGCACACTGCTCCCTCAAAATAACATCCAATGGAGCTAATTTAGTTCGATTGAGGATCTTAGTACCTCCTACGAGTTCCCTGAACTTCCTCCGTTTCACATCCCTACTTATCCGGATTATTCTTCTTCTAAAGCTTTAAATTTAATTTCATATTCATCCACAGACTTGTTACTTTATGTCCGATTGCAATAATTTCATCCATAATTGCCACTTTATTTCATTCGGAATGTGCTGCCGCCTAAGGGCCTTTAGAATATATCCCATGTAATTTTCTGATGTCAGCTCTCAGATTAAATCGGGAAACTTCCCTCCGAGTTCGACTTTTCATTTCGATACTGATGCTACAAAGGCTACTTTCTTTATAGTAGCACACTATGAAAATCAGTGTAGCTTCTCCAATTCTTTAACACAAAAGTTGCAAAAGCAACTTTCTCGGTAGAGTTACTTCTAAAATTATCAAGTTTTTCTATCTCATTCATCCAACACTCCGAATCACTGAATTCTTAACCTTGTTGAAAAATGGAGGCTTAAACTCTTCAAACTGCCCCCAGTCTATTAAGCTCACAGTCATACTATAAGAATTCATGCAAGTTTTTCAATTTAATTTTTTTTCCAGTTTCCCATTACAATTGGATTCTTGACTTCAGTATGTGATAGCATACTATCCTCCGAAATCAGCTCGGTCTCCATCTGTTAGTGAAGTTACAAACATTCCTTAACTTCTCTGCTCATAACGTTGGGTCATACCTTTCCAGGGATATAAATCATAGTTCATACTCATTGACAGATCGATTTCCTTGTTCTAGACCCATAAATTTCATTCATAATTTCCTTAATGTCATTCATACAGTTCTCTATAACTACTAGGTCCTTTATCCCATTTAACAGTGGCAGTCTGAACTTCTGAAACTGGCTCATCTCGTGTAGCTCCTACTCCTAACCTAAGTTATCATCATTCTACTGTGGAGCTACAGGAGCAAGCATATTTATAGTTCTGAAACATCTCTACAGGCTGTGCAGACGTAGCAGGAGTAATCTGTTTGTCTATTCTTTCGTCTACCCCATCACTTAACATGCCTGTGTCCCAATTTTTTTCATAGTATGTTCAATACTCCGCTCAATCTTAGCAAAGTGTATCTCAATACCTTCTATCCTTTCCACAGGACCTGATGGAGCACGCTCAACATTAGTTTCAATCTCAGAATCATTTACGAGTCTCATATGACAACTCTGCATGATTCTCAGGCCTACCTCTACGGCCTCTAGTGTAACGACCCTTGACCCTTGAAAATTGGGGGATTTTTTTTTAAACTTCGACTTGTAACTTAATTCTTTATTCACTTAGGCTGTATTCCTGTTCAGTGTCAATCCTTAAAAATATTCCATTTCATTTATTCTTATACAGGTTTCATCCTGACACATTGCTTTCAATAGATGTATATGCATACAAATGGTTTGGTAAAGAGATAAAAATGTATACCTCACGCATGTACAAAAGATAGTCTGGGGAAGCTCATATCCACCAGTCTACGTCGTCTACGCAACATTTATTAACTGTAATTCACTGGAAAGATTTGAGAGGTGAAAGGGTGAGCTTTTGGGAGAAAGCCCAGTAAGAAAGTGCATTTAAAACGGTCTTAGTAATTCAAATATGTAGAAAAACATAATAATACGTATAATGACTACTCTCTGAAACTAATATAAGGACCTTCGAAAATTAAGGAAAATCGAAAACATCATGATTTAAAATGTAATTCTTTACGTACTTGTATTTAACAGTTATCATATAACCTTTTCATATATTCAAAATTCTTAAAACATGAATACATGTAAAATCACATATCATAAAGTCAGATTCTGAAAAACAGAGTTTAATTCAGATAGAGACTACATTGGCCTATATAATTATCATGCGGCAATAACAAAATCATCATGCGGCAATAACAAAATCATCATCCGTAGAGGGAATTCAAAACCTATGGCCATGGTAAGGCTGTAGACGGGATCAAGGTCGTACAGCGTTCAGACACTCGAAGGTGGGATTCAGACGCCACACAGGCGAAGTTCAAATGCCACAAAGGTGAAGTTCAGATGCCACACAGGCGAAGTTTAGATGCTACAAAGGCGAGTATGATAAGCTTTAGCATACAACATAAGTGGCTCTTAGTCTCAAAACATACTATAGTTTTCATATATAAAAACATCGAAATACAACTGTTTTATTCAAAGGATAATTTCAGAGGTCATGCTCTTATTCAGAAGTCAAATTCAGAAATATGCAATTATTCAGAATACAAATTCAGAGGACATGTTCCTGTTCAAAAAGACCAATTTCAAAAAATCACGTTCTTACTCAGAAAACAAAAGCAAAAAACATGCTCGAAAATCATAATTCAGGTTTTTGTAAGTTTTCCTTAATTATGGTTCAGAAAGTAACTATTACCGTTTTAAATTACACCCCCTTACCTCGATTTAACGAAAATTCCAGTTCGAGTAGTGACGCCTTCAAGTATCTCCCTTAAATCCTTCTACGATTCTCCTACACCGAAATTTGTATTCTTTGTATCCTATTTATTCGAATTACCTACGATGCGTCAAAATCGTAATCTTGCTTTCCTAGAAAAAAAAATACACTTGACATCATAAAATACTTATAGTTATCTCTAAAACTTGCATAAATTCCTTACCTTGGTATCTGTCTGTAATCCTTGATTGGTTCGACTTAGCGAGTCGGTAAGTCCGGTGCACTCGATTAATTTTTCAAAGCTCTTTCTCAGGATTTCTCAAATTTTCAGTAAATTCGTCTTCTTTTTCTTCAAAATTCTTTTTCTTTTATTCTAATATATATATATATATAAACCCTTTTTTTCCAATAAATATATGTAATTATATATATATATTCCTTCTTTCTTCCTCTTTTTTTTTTCTCTTTCCCGCCAACCTCCTTGTTTTTTTCTTTTCTTCTTCTTCTTTTACACTTCTCGATTTTGATCCTCAATGCACTGTTCATCCCTTCCAAGCTTCCGGTGCTGCCACCATCTCCATCTCTGTACACTTTCATCCGATGCTAGATCGGGGTTTCTCCGACCACCTCGTTTTCTGGCTACTCTACCAGCCCTAACGCCATTGTTTCGTTCTCGTTCCAGGCCACACCCGAGCCTTCAGCCGACCTCCATCATCATTATCATTATTTCAGCCTCCATTGTTTGGCCCCATCTCTACCCGAGGTTCGACCTCCACCTCTCTGCTTCGTCCTCGTCAGTTCCCTAAACTAATCAGCTGTTCCTCTTCAGCTTGAAACGAAATGGAGAAAATCGAGAAGCTTTGATCTCCATTTCTTGTCTCGCCAATTTTGCTCCAGTCATCCAAACCTCTCGACACAGTCACAATCTTAATCCTCCTCTCCATCTCTATTCAGCCATCATCCTCCCAGCACACCGACTCCGGTTTCCAGCTCCTCCACCAACTTCCCCTGTCTGCCTCTGTTTCACGTTTTCTTCTGCATTCTCTAGCTACCAACGGTCCGACCCCCTCTCTTTGCTCACTTTCCAGCCCTCAACAGTTGTCTGCTATATTTTTCAATTTTCCAGCAGCTGTTTTGTTTTTTTTCCCCATTGTATCGCCTACTGTTTCCTATTTTCCTATGTCTCATACTTCTATTTTTCTGACAGCTTCCTTTTCCTTCTGCTTCAATTCGCTTCTTCTGTTTTCAGCTCAACTCTCAGTTTCTCTCGCTTGACTCCCTTGCTCGGCCACCATCCTCACAATGCTACTAGTTTTCGATGCTCTTCTGCTATCTCTGCTTTGTCTCCTTCTTTTCCTATTTCGTTTTTCAGGACCTTTAATTGCTTCATTGGGAATATTTTTCTTCATCAATCCACGACAGTTTTCGTAGGCATCCTATTGTCCCAATCTCTTTTTTTTTTCCTTCTTTACACGCTTACACACTCCTTTATTTATACATGCATTTCCTGTAAAAAATTTGGTATCTCGGTCAGCTTAAATCTCGTTGCCTCCTTTCCATTTCGGTCTGCTCTAGTTGCAGACTTAATTATTATTTTTTTGTTTCACTTCTCCCTTTTTCCTTACCCCACTGAGCCATCCCATCGTCACTTCTTTCCTGCACACCTTACCCCCCTTTTTTTCCTCTTCCCTATGTTCCTGCCATGGCGGTCATTGGTGGAAGCCTCGGATGTAGGTTTGCACATTTCCTCTGCCTTATTATTTTCCCCCTACCGAAACTAGTCCTCACCAACTCAAACTCACCTTTCGGTTCTTCCTCGTTTCCTTTACAATGCTTGGTTGTACTGCCATCGATCATGTTAATATTTATGTATATATATACATATGTAAATTCGTTGGTACATATATATACATATATTCATGCATATACCCATATACTAGATTTAAGTAATGGATATGATATTACTCACCCACATGTATATTTACGTATCTCTATACTCTTGCACTAGGCAAATTTCTGTAATGAATTTATAGATTAATTATCATTTCGTATAGATATTTCCTTAGCTCATACGTATACAAACTTTATTTCAATCTCCATCGATAGTCATCCTTGAAACTAATCTAATTAATTAAATTAATTCTTCTAAGCCTCTCCTTCACCACGATTATAATTTTGATTAATTCACCTCCAATAGTACACATCCTCAACTCCGTTTATCTAATTATTGTACACAAATCAAACTCGAGTACAAAAATTCATGGGGGTTTACATCTAGCCCGTGATCTAATTCCTCACGTAAACCAAACATTAAGTCTTAACTTCATTAGGTATACTTAGCCTACAACCAAATAAGCACAGACATTTGGGATGTACTCTTATCGTTATTGACACTGATAGTACTAGACAGCCTTTGCTCTGATACCACTTAAAACTGTAACGACCCGTGACCTATAAAAATTCAGGAAAATTTTTTTTTTAACTTCGACTTGCAACTTAATCCTTTATTCACTTAGGTTGTATTCCTGTTGAGTGTCAATCCTTAAAAAAATTTCATTTCATTTATCCTTATACAAGTTTCATCCTGACACATTACTTTCAATAGATGTCTGTGCATACAAATGGTCTGGTAAAGAGATAAGAATGTATACCTCATGCATGTACAAAAGGTAGTCTGGGGAAGCTCATATCCACTAGCCTACGTCGTCTACGCAACATTTATTAACTGTAATTCACTTCAAAGATCTGAGAGGTGAAGGGGTGAGCTTTCGAGAAAAAACTCAGTAAGAAAATACAATTAAAGTAGTCCTAATATGTAAAAGCATGTAAGAAATCATTCATGAAATAAGCTTTGCTTCAGAAAAACTGGTCATAAATTTCTTTTAGAAACTAATATTTAGAAGATATGTAAACTTTCATTTCGTTCATAGTTATCATAAGAAATTATGAAGCATGAATTTCTTTAAATCAAATACATGCTTAACTACTTCATAAAATTTTCAGCGTTCATGGATGATTTCATAAAATCAACGTTATTCGTAAACGTTTCATAAAACATAATCATTCTTAAACATTTCGTCATAATTCATAATTATTCGTAAACATTTCATCAAAATCTCATAAAAACATAGTCATTCATCATCATCATAAACGTATTCATAATCATAATCGTCATTCATTCATAATCGTGGAGACTAGGCTATAACTAAGTCATGTGATACGTGTTATTCTCTGTAGAGAGACATCATACCTATGGCCATGGTAAGGGGGCTGTAGACTGGATCAGGGTCGTACAACAATCATAATCATAAACATGGGTAGTATCTTCTTATTTCTTATCATATACTAGCACGTAGCTAGGGCACGAGGACCAATGGTACTTGTTGTGCGGGAAACATTCATGCGTGCTGCGCGGGCACGAGATACTACTAAAACATCATCATCATAAATCACAAGTAGCAAGACATCTACCACATAGGTAGAGTCAAGTGCTACAAGGGCCCTACGTACCGGCACTCAAGTGGTGGAGCCGGAACACCATGAGAAGTAGCTATGCATGATGCCTATAGTCTCAAAAATTCTTTTCCCTTTTCTTAAATACTTTTAAAAATGTCAAAAGTTTCTTTCAAAGCATAAATATAGGGTTTTCAAACCATCATAAAACTTCCATGCATTTTTATACTTCGAAAATTCATTTCATAAACATAGATGTTCTTAGCGAACATTTCATAAAATGAAATCATGTTTCGTAAATCATTCCATAAGTATGAAATCAATCATAAATCATTTCAAAACATAGCATTGCTTTATAAAAATCTTTTTATCAATGCAATGAATATTCATTATCAAAACTAAATTAAATTATACCTCTTACCTCGATTTATTGAAAATTTCAGTTCGAGTAGTGACGCCTCCAAGTATCTCCCTTAAATCCTTCTACGATTCTCCTACATTGAAATTTGTATTCTTAGTATCCTATTTATTCAAATTACCTATGATGCGTCAAAATGGTAATCTTGCTTACCTAGGAAAAATACACTTGAAATCATAAAATACGTATAATTATCTCTAAAACTTGCATAAATTCCTTACCTCTGTGTCTGTTTGTAATCCTTGATTGCTTCGACTTTGCGAGTCGACGAGCTCGACCCTCCCGACTTTCATCGAAAATTTTGAATAAATACTTCCGATCACATCTCCCTCAGGTTTTCTTGATTTTCTCTATGCCTCTTATTCTATTTTCCATATGGTTCTATTTATATATATATAAATATAAATCCAAAAAAATAACCTCCTTTTATTTTTTTCTTTTTTTTACTATTCATCTTTTTTTTTGAATTTGTTTTCTCCTTTCCCGTCACTTTTCTTCTTCTTATCTTCTTTTCCACGTCGATCACTGTTCATTGTCTTCCTTTGTGTACCTCGATCCTTCCCGACGTCGCAACCCTCGGTACTCAACCTCATCATGTCCCTCGTCCTCCTCCCCACAACCAGCTTCGTTCTAAGCTTTCACCGAAACCACCATTGCCGAGGAGTCTCCCCTGTCCCCCTCTGCTTAGCTTCAGTCCCACTGTTTCGTTTACTACCTTCCTGATCTTTCCTCTGCTTCAAGTTCTTCTATTTGTCTCAGTCCCGTTCTTCTGTCGCTACACACCTTCCTCTTCGACCCTAGTTCTCGTGTCACGACCCGTTTTCCCTAAAAACCCCTACAAATTTTTCATTTTTTCATTTACTTACTCGTCGTGAACAGTTTCACTACTAACAGTTGGGCTATGAGTCGATTTTAGTCCCTCCTGTCATGTTACTTACCTTAACATCTATTTTCCATATTACATTTACATATCAATTTATTTTAATTAAATGCATCCCCAATATTACAACCCGTGTACAGTACTATGCCTTTATATATTCAGATACAAAATTATACGAATGTGTATACCTGATCTTAATAAGAAGCAGCGCATAACCGAAATGCAAGACTACTGTCGCTCTCTTCTACTGAATGTACCCTGTGGGGTGGAAAATGAAAGGGTGAGCGAAACTTGCTTAGTAAGGCAAAACTGTAAGCAGGTAGATAACTATACTATCTACGTGCTGATAATGTCATGATACAAAATGGTTTATATTTCGAGCATGAGGTAAGACTAAAACGATGCCACATGTATGTATATATCATATAAGAGAAATCATGAAAGCGACATGTAAAACAAACATGAAAAAATTATCATGTATGACATCTCATGCTCGTCACATTAAAACTTATTTGTTTCATTATAAGCTCATCACGTTAAAACTTATTTTTTTTAATCACAAAACAACCACATCAAGGCTAAACCCATCCCCCGGGAATACCTTGATTCATTAAATCGCATCTCTTTTAAAAACATAAATCGGGACATTATCCCTCCTTCGGGTTTATCTTGGTCTATTCAGATCGTATGATATCATGTGAGGAATGTAGGTTACTGTATGAAAAATCGAGGACTATGGCCATATTATGTCCCTGTGATCCCAGGCTACACGAATCCCGGTGTGCGGGGCATCACAACTGCAACAGGAGGTGGGGTCAAATCCTACCCGTCAGAATATCAAGTAACATCATCGGGTCATCATGACTGCACGGTACAGCGTACTCCATGTGATATATACGGTACAACGTACTCCATAGACCCATATCATAGTCTGGGGGTGCCTGTCGTAGGTCTTATCCACCCCAATACTATGTCGATAACCAACCCATGTCTCAAAGTATACGTACGAGCATATCAACTTTCTGCGACACAGTCTACAGGAGGCTTCCGCACGACTATATGCATGTCAACTCACGTCTAGTGCGAGCGAAACTCCAGCACGACGCTATGCATATCATGATATCTAAAATCTCTTGCGAGCAAAGCTCTAGCTCGATTTTTGTACACACACAAATTTCTCGTACGAGCAATGCTCCCGTACGGCTTTTAATGAGTAATAAATCAGTAAAATTTTATGCGAGTAAGACTCTAGCACTCTTTTTACTCGTGTAAATATGATAGGTGGCTCAATCTTGATAAAACCTCTTTAAAATCGTAACCGGTATAAACCGATACCCTTTCGTATAATTCATGAAATCAACAACCAACCTATGTGCATATTTGCTTAAATCAAAGCAGTACATTCATATAAAACATTAAAACATGATAATCATGCAATTTATTTGCCTTACTACCCTTTTTGTAAATTTTACTCTTAGGGGCAATATCGTCTTTTTATTTATTCACATATACCCCAGGTTTTCGTAAAAATTATTATTTCGTTTCTAGATACTTTAAGAAATTCTAGGCCCTGTAAATCCCCTCAAAAATACGTATAGAAATCTCTATGTACCTACAAAATTCCTTTACCTCGATTCTTTGTACAGTCTGACTTTTCCAATTCTACCGATCACCCGATCCGTTTAGCTCCAAATATGTACTCCGGAGCTGCAGATAATTATTTACGATGTCAATTTAACCCAATAAATATAATTCTCATGTTTACTACAGTCGATTTAACTAATTGGTTCGATTTACTCTTATTGGGCCCGATCGCACCTTAATGGGCCTCGACCCATTTTCAGCCTGTTTCTACTTATTAAATCCCTTCTTCGGGTCTATTGGGCTCTCAATACCCAATGAGCTTTGTTCCAAACTCTTTGGATAGCCCATATACTATTTATGGTAATTACTGTAAATTTTCGAATAATATTCCTTTTTATACAGAATTAATTCATAAAATAATCTTAACTCTGTATTGAGGACTCTAATTGTCGAAATTAAAATGTATTTACCCAATGCTATGTGGGGTACAAAAATTGGAGCTAAATCGGCTGTCGTTCGGGCTCACGTACACGATTTATCGTCGAACTGCACAATTTTATATTTAATTCTGGGTTAATTTCTGATTAAATATAATTTAAATAAATTTTTCGAAAATCAAATAGGTCACTTTTGACCTCGTATCGACTTACTCGAAGTCCGGTGCATCCCCAAAAATTCTTCCCCTTTTTCCTTTTTCTCTTTTTTTCCCCTTCTTTCTTGGCTGAACAGGTTCGGTCCGGTTCAACCCAGTTCAGACCGGTTCGGTCCGGTCCAGTTCAGTCCGGTTCGGCTGGTTCAGGGCCTCGCCGATCGGTTCTCCGTCGGCTTCCACCTCCTGCAGGTTCGTCTGGCTGTCCGATGCACGGATCTGGTGGTATCCATGCTCGGATCGGTGGCAATGAGGTCGGTTCGACCTTTCTCCTCTTCGACGTCGGTGCTTCTCCTTCTTTCCTTCATTTTCGGCGTCGTCCATCGGTTTCGCCGACCGTGGCCACCACCGATCGCGTCGCCTGCGCCTGGGAAACCTTTGGCTACTGTCGGTTGGGGCTAGATCGGCACCGGTTGCCGTCGATTTCCTTTTTCTCCCTCGGGTTCTCTCTCCCTCCGCCGTTCGCCGCCGTTCGTGGCTCTTTTAGGTCGGTGGTGGCTCGGCCCTCGTCGGGCTTTCCTTCGTTGGCCTCCGTCAGCCGTCGATCTCCGGCAAGGGGCTCGGCTCCTCGTCTTTTGTTTTTATTTCACAGAATCACGATTCTGCGATTCGTTTTTTCTTTTTTTTAATCAACTTAATTTTATTATTATTTTAATCCTTATTTTATTATTAAAAATACAAAAATATCTAAAAAAATTTATATTTAATTCATTAAATCAATAAATGAATTTTTCGGTATTATTTCGACTTTTCGTTATATTTTTTGAGTATTTTTTGGATTATTTCCCGATGTGAAAATTTCGATTAATTTCAATAAATTTATATCTTGATCAATTTAACTCGAAATTTAATTGTTTCTTCGTAATTGATCAAGATTTCTCAATCTCATATTTTTAATTAAAATTTTCTTGTCCCGATCAATACTGAATTTTGATCTTTTGACCGTTTTGCCCTTCAACGTGTTCGAAAATTTCATTTCAATCATTTCTTTCACAAACGTACTCATTTCGTGTTTTAACTAAAATCGAGTCTTACATCTCGATCCTTCAGTAGCCGGCATCTGTCTCGTTTTTCTTGCTTTAGTTTCGAACGACAGGACTCCCCTGTCCGTCTACTGCTTTAGCTAAGTCTTTGGTTTCCTCACACTCTGGGACACGGTCATCAATATTCCTCTGCTTCAACTCTTCGGTTCACGGTTCGGGTCTCGTTCTCTCGTCCAACTCTTGGCTTCCAGTCCCTTATGACCGTCGGCATTCCCTTCCACAACTTCAATTTTGCATCTCTATTTCTACTTCTCTTCTTTTGTTTTGTTTCCAGGTTTTTGTGTACTGTTTCCCACTCCCATTCCCCCTCCCCCCCAACCTCCTTTCTATTCCTCTCCTCGGTGTCCTCTCCTCCTCATCATTCTGTTTTTGTTCCCAGGTGCCCTCTATCATCTGTTCTCCTCTGTTCCCTACTTGTATCGCTGCTCGGGTCCCTTCCCGATTGGTAGCAGTCGGGGACCTCAGCTTCTTTGCTCTTTTTTTGCTCGGTTCACCAGCCTTCCAACTTCTCCAATTTGTTTTCTTTCCTACTTCCTTCTGCTGCAGTATAACAAAATTGCAACAGGCACGGGTTGCCTCGATTTTCTGCTTATGTTTCCTTTCATTTATTTTCTACCATTCCCTGCTTATGTACCGAAAGTATCTAATATATATATATATATATATATATTCCTATAGCTTTAGCTCAACACAGCAGCTACCATCATCCTTCCTTTCCAGCTTTGTTTCCTTGTGCCAGCAGACCGAAGCAAGCTCCTCTATACTGCAGCACATCAATTCTTCTGCTCCAGTAAATTTGGTTTATATTTCTGTCTTTCTCCTGTTTCCTTTCACTGTCGTGTTTTCTGATGGTTCTCAACTACTCCCACTGAAACCATCATCTTTCTTTTTTTTCATGTTTTCCTTTTATGACTTTACCTTCCACTGACAGCACACTACATTGTCTGTATTGTGCACTACATATTTCTTTCTTATCTATTTTCGTTTTCTACTTCACTTAAGCCGAGGCTTGGGTTCTTTCCTCTCTTATTTTTTTGCTGTCCACCTATCGCTTTTGTCAGTTTTTACCTTCTCCATTTACTCTCCATTCTCAGATCTTGGGATGGCAAAATCTGAAAATCCTGCCACCTCCTCCTCCTAGGCTATTATACAACGCTACACGTTTTCTTCTCCCTTGCCGGTTTCATTCTGCTGAATTGTTTACCTCTCTGGTATCTAATATATTCTTGTTGCAGCAGATGGATCAACATAATCCTCCATTTGCCACTTCTTAGACCGCTCAACACCTTCACCATCCATTTCCCTCCTATGTATTTTTGTATACGTACATATACATTTATCCTTATATGTACATGTTGCTGATGGAGCTCTCGGGATCATATGCCCGCGTACATATATCTATATACTCTTTCATATATATATATATATATATATATATATATATATATATATATATATATATATATATATATATATATATATATATGCATTCATTCCTTCATATATGATTATATGTGTATGGTTGTATACCTTTGTAGGTATATGCATCCATACATTAATTTTGAGGAAAATTAAAATACTGCATACATATATATACATATATGTATATCTATGTACTAAATTAAATTTTTCATGTAGTATAAAAATAAGGTTAGTCAAATGTATACTTAAATTAATTCACCCATAAACATATATTTAATTTCAATCTCCTAATTTATTAATTATCGACAGCACCAAGTATATTAAAAATTCTAGGTATTTACATTTCTGCATTATGTGTTGTAGGACAATTTCTCTATTTGTTGATAACTCTACCACCCATACTAAATGCTGATTCAGATGCAACTGTGATAATTAGAATACTCAATATATCTTTAGCCATAAGTGAAAGTACAGGGTATCAAAATTAATTTTTCTTCCAATAATCAAGAACAACAATTTGAATCTCATAATTTTCTCTTAGTTCATTCAAATATACATTTAACTTTGATCTATATAAAAGTGATCCAGAATTAAAACTTCTAAATTTCTACAATAATAAAATAAGTTCATATATGAAATTATAATAACAAATATAAATTTAAACTCAAAAAAGAATTACTTAATATAAAAAAATAATAATTTAACAAGTTACTAAAGCAATTTATATTAAATTTTTGAACAAAAAATTTAAAATAAAAAAATTAAACTTACACTCAAATCTTCAGAAATATTTCTTCTATTGCTTTGATCTTTATCCTCTGTCATCATGAATGATTGAGAATGAAGATTATTTTGATTCTCATACTCCTTGAAAAGTAGTTTCATTTCTTTCAAAATATCCATCCACTTATTTCCATATTCAACACCCAATTTTGCGAAAAGAAATTTCAAAAGTTGTAACTTGAACTTAGGATCAAGTGTAGCTTCAAAAGACAATACCTGAGTGTAATCATCCCAATACTTACAAAATTTTTCATTCATCTTCATTGCCATTAATTTCATAATTTCGTCTTCAGACACAAGTATATTTTGAATATTCTTTTTTTTTTACTTTTTGTTTTTTTTTCTTTTTTTCTTTTTACTTTTCTCCTTTTTTTTTACTCTTTTTTTATTTAAATAATTATCAAATTAACCTAGAAAAATATATATTTCAAATTTTTATTTCTAGTTAGAAAATTTTAATTTTAACTATGTTTTATTTCTTCTATAAATTTTATTACTAAATTATATAATTTTTCCTATTTAACTATATGTCCTAATTTACCCCAAATAAATATACCCAAATACATACATATAATTAAAATTTTGTTTCTAAGTTATAAAGTCAAATTTTTAATTTAACTAAATGAACTAATTTACGCATCAATATTAAAAATGACTTAGTATTTAACTAGCGGTCTTACACATAATAAATAACAACAATAAAAAAAACAAATAATAAGAGCTTTTACTTGATAAAATTCAATAATCAAATCTGATAATTTCATCGGAATCTGAGTTTCTTTTCTTTAAATAAATAAGAAAATATTGAAAATCCTAAACTAGATTATGCACAAAATGGAAATAAAAAAACACTAAGCAAAACATCAAACAAGACAGGAAAAGATATACATGGGCATTGGCTTGAGTGAGAGACTGAGTGAGAAGTGGCGATGAGCGGCTGAGTGAGGGAGCAATGTAGACAAACTGAGTGAGGAGCGGCTAAGTGAGATAGTAGAGTAAAGAGATTGAGTGAGAAGCGACGATTATGAAACTTTTACTAATCTAAGTGACTTCTGTTTAAAATTTAAAAAATTATTGTTTTAATCATAATTATCTAATTTAATTTCATAATTATTTATATTATGCTTTATTTTCTTAAGCTCACAAAGTTTTATTGTATAAATATATTTTTTTAGTGTATTATATCAACTACAAAATATCGTTCATATGGTAGTGTATAATTGTATATGATATAATTATATCAAATGTTAAAAATATATAATTTTTTAATTCAATAATCTAAATTTTTAAAGAGACATTTGATTAATTAATGTAAACGATTATATTTAATGCAATAATGTTAATTACGATTTATGTACAAATAAAAAACAAATTAGAAATAAAATAGAGCTAATTAATTGACCATTTATTCATATTAAGCATTTTTTTGGTAAATGATAATATTAATTGGTAATTTTCTTCCTATAATATCTATATGTAATATTTTCTTTTGCATTTAATGAATATAATTATATATATTATTTTATAGTAAATATTGTAGGAAATTAAAAAATAGTAAATGATTTTTGTTGAATAACAAATATTAAAATACAGAAATTTATTTTTATATAAATATTTATTAAAATATAAAATCATGTAAAAATTAAATTAATTATCACATTCAAATTTTTTTTTAAAAATTGATAACTAATAAAATTTCAAAATATTTCAAGTCGGCCCGCTAAACCCGCCCGACTAGAATCGGGAACGAACCTGAGAAAGTCGGAACCCGAAGAAGCCCGAATCCGAAAAACTCGAACCCGAAAAAGTCCGGACTCGAAAAAACTCGAACCCGAAGAGAACCCGAACCAAACCCGCCCGAACCCGCCCGTTTGCCACCTTTAAGGATCAGACAGGCCCAACAGAGTGATCCGTATTGCGTTAATATGACTAGTTGGATACAGATTGGCACAGTGACCGATTATGATTTGAGTTTAGATGGACTACTGAGGTTCAGAGGTAGATTGTGTGTTCCTGAGGACCTAGAGCTCAAGAGACTGATTTTGTCGGAAGCTCATTCTTTGAGGTACACGTTATATCCAAAAAGTGTATTGGTGGTCAGGTATGAAGAAGGATGTGATAGATTTTGTGGTCAGATGTCTCGTATATCAGCAAGTGAAGGTAGAGCATTAGAAGCCTGCAGGGTTATTGCAGCTTCTACATATACCAACATGGAAATGAGAGCATATCACTATGGATTTTGTGATGGGTTTACCGAGGACCCGCAGGAATCACGATGCTATATGGGATCGAGGATAGACGGACGAAGTCAGCCCACTTCTTAGCTATGAGAACTACCAATACTCTGAGCGCATTGGCAGAGTTGTATGTACACGAGGTAGTGAAGTTACATGGTTCAAGTGAACATTGTCTCGGATAGGGATTCCCGCTTCATTTTTCACATTTAGGAACATTTTCAGGAAGCCATGGGAACCCAGTTGAGTTTGAGCACCGCTTTCCATCCTCAGACAGATGGTCAGTCAGAGAGAACTGTACAGACTCTGGAGGATTTGTTGAGAGCAAGAGTGCTGGATTTTAGAGGCTCCTGGGATGATCATTTGCCACTAGCTGAATTCGCCTGCAAAAATTGTTATCATTCGAGTATCGGGATGGTACCGTACGAGGCTTTGTATGGGTAGATGTCGTTCCCCTATAAGTTGGGAAGAAGTGGGTGGCTGAAATATTTTTGCTCCTGATGTAGTCACGAAAGCCTCTGAGGATGTTCGGTCAATATGAGATAGATTATAAACCATTCAGAGCAAACAGAAAGCTATGCTGACAAGAGACGAAGGCCACCAGAGTTACAGTTGAAGAGTTAGTGTTTCTAAAGGTTTATCCTTCCAAAGGTATAGCGAGAGGTAAACTAATTCCTCACAACATTAGACCCTTTGAGATACTTGATCGAGTGGGAGATAAGGCTATAGGTTGGTGTGACGCCCTGAAAACGCGAAAAATATGGCAAATTTAAAACTTTTTACTCATCAAATCTCAATAAAGGGTGCATTCCTGTACAACATCATACATCATCATACTCATCATGCCTCAGGATCTCATCATAAATTAGTATATATCATATCATATACATTACTCAATTTCGAGTTAATTAATCCTAATACATCCCATACATCATTGTACAACAAGTGTCTGTAAATATAACTCTAGTATGGATACATGAATGTCAAATATATACTTCAATATAGAAAATACGGCCTGAAGCTCAAGTCCTCAATTAGCCTCTAATTTGTATGTCGCAGGGAACTCACTTCACTTGAAGAAATCTGGGGGGAAGAGAAAACAGGGTGAGCTTCTAAATCGCTCAGTAAGGAGGGGTAAGGGAACTCAGTTATATAGACCATAACACTCATCACAAATACGTATTTGTATATGAAACTCAGTATACTCATTCGAAATTGTAGCATGAAAGTTCTCAAAACATCATCATCCCATATCTCATAAATCACGTGAAAACATGAAGGTAAAAAGGCTCAATATAGAGCATTCACAAGCATGTGTAAATATATGCGATAATGGCTTTTCTCGAAATCTATGATAAAAATCACCTCAGTAAATAGCACGTGACAAAGTCACAAAACACAACTCATGTGTAAAACGAGACTAGGCAATAAAACTCATATAAAACTCGTCATGGCAGATCAAATATATAATCTCCTCTGGGTGAGCATCCTAGGCATTCTCGTAAGAGGGAATGTCGACAATATGTTCGTATGCATGGTATATTGGACTTATATGTTACCAGAACAAGTCCCAACCTTACATGCTACCAGAGCAATGCCTCACCTCATGCACACTATCACGTGGTCCCTGGGTCAGTTTCCAGGCGGCCTACTATATCAGTCTTACATGCTACCAAAGCAAGACCACCCAGCGTTACTAGAATGGAGGTCATCTCACGTTACAAAAACGGAGGAATATCGGACTTACATGCTACCAGAGCAAGGCCCGGACTTACATGCTACCAGAGCAAGGCCTCCCAACGCTAACAAAGCAGAGGAATAATCAGACTTACATGTTACCAGAACAAGGCCCGTGGTCCCTGGGTCGGTTCCCAGGCGTCCCACTATATTAGTCTTACATGCTATCAAGCAAGGCCCGATGTGTGTTCAACATGACACGCCTAAGTCTCAATCATTAGCCATTATCTTATAAAACGTTTTTCCTTCACGTAGAACTCATAATGGTTTTCTCTCATAAAACTCATTTAAAACATTTGTGTACTCAACACAAAACATATTAAAAATCGAGTTTCAACCGACAAAACACGCACACATTTTCTCAAATCATGGTTCATCCTACAAACAGTTCATCAAAACACATACACAAATGGTTTAGTTTTCCCTTACCTCTTTGCACCTTGTATAGTGCAATCGTTCCCCCGTATCACGGACTAGCCTCGTATTACACTCTAGAACTCCCGAGCTATCCAAACGATGTTAAAAACATCAATAATCCAACTCGATCGCATTATTGAGCACACATTTGCCCATATTCTCATTAATATCTCAATCAACTCAATTCTCACGATTTCATCACCATTCATAATCTCATCCACTACATCTCAACCTTCTACATTTCTCATGCATAATACCTATGCCAAAATCACCTCATTGCCTAAATTTCCAATTTATTGACAAAAATCCCAATTTACCACAAATTGCATAATAACACCTTTACTCCAACCAAATCACAATTTCATCTATTTCTAATCATCTCCTGGATATTTCAGCACAATGCCCATGTTCACAATCACCAAAGATTACTTCAAAATCAAAGATCGAGGTTTAGAAAATTACCCAAACTTGTGGAGTGCTCAACTCACACCCCGATTCGATCCGTCTTTCGATTTTCAAGTATGTTGTTCTCCTTTGGGTGAGCAACAACTTTTCTTCTTGCCACACCTCTGGATTTGGATGAAAATTGGCGATTTGGAAGAGAGAGAAAGTTAGGGCTCGGTTAAAATGGAGGTTTAGAAGAGAGAGAAAAGATGAAATGCAGGAAAACACAAGGGTCCTTTTATAGACGGAGGGTGGGAGATCGATCTGACTCTTGATGAGATCCATCTGCTTTTGAATTTGAGGACGATTTGGGGTAATTTTATGCCTAGGAGATCGATCTGTCGTGGGGTAGGATCGGTCTCTTAATGGCTTCAGGAGATCGATCTGCTCCATTTATGAGATCGATCTTTAGTTTACAGAATGCTTCATGAGATCGATCTGCTCCTTGAGGAAATCGATCTTCTCCCAAACAAAAACATTTTGAGATCGATTCCTTCCTCATGAGATCGATCTCTTCCATTGGAGATCGATCTGCTCACTTAAATTCGTCATTCCTTGTCATTTTTAGTCCACCAGATCGATCTTTCTTCTCCAATATCGATCTGACCTTATGGTTTCACCCTTTGGTTAAACTCTTAACATATAAATCTCCAAATATAATTTTCACAATTCACCACTTTGATTATTTCTCATTCATTACTTATACATTTTACTCAGCTCGATAAATTACACTTCAAGTTCATATTACATAATTAAAATGTGTCTAAAATTCTCAGATCTCACATCCTCCCCACCTTAAAAGAATTTGGTCCTCCAAATTCAACTCAACTCGTCAAATATATAAGGGTATTTCTCCTTCATGAGACTCTCCAATTCCCACGTTGCTTCTTCTATTGAGTGATGTTTCTACAAAACTTTCACTAATGGGATGCTCTTGGTTCTAAGTACCTTCTCTTTTCTATCGAGAATCCGGACGGGTTCTTCAGTGTAGCTCATGTCCTCTTGTATGTCCATCTCTTCATACTCTATGACATGAGAAGGGTCCGGGTGGTACTTCCTCAACATAGATACATGAAAGACATTGTGTATTCCGAACATCTGTGGGGGTAATGCCAATCTGTAGGCTACCTCTCCTACTCTCTCAAGGATCTCAAATGGTCCTATGTATCAAGGACTCAATTTTCCTTTCCTTCCAAATCTCATGATACCCTTACTCGGTGATATCTTCAGAAATACTACATCACCAATATCAAACTCGAGTGGTCATCTATGCACATCCGCGTAGCTTTTCTGTCTACTCTGTGCAGCCCGTAACCTCTTGCATATGAGTTTCACGCTTTGTACTGCTTGCTTAACAAGCTCGGGAGTATTTATCTTTCTGTCACCGACTTCTCCCCAAGCTACGAGGGATCTACACCTCCTACCATATAGAGCCTCAAAAGGTGTCATTCCAATACTCGCATGATAGCTGTTATTGTACGCAAACACTGCTAAGGGCAGGTGATCACCCCATGATCTCTTAAAATTCATCGTACATGCCCTCAACATATCCTTTAGGGTCTGAATAGTCCTTTCTGACTGACCATCTGTCTGAGGATGATAGGCGATACTAAAGCTCAATCGAGATCCCATGGACTCCTAAAACTGGGTCCAAAATCTAGAAGTAAATCGGGAATCTCTGTCAGAAGTAATACTCACTGGAGCCCCATGTAATCTAGCTATCTCGCTGACATACAACTCAGCTAAGGCATCCACAGTATCTCTGCTCTTGATGGCAAGGAAGTGGGCACTCTTGGTCAGTCTATCCACTATGACCCATATCGCATCACGACCTCTCCGGGACCTCAGTAAACCCATAATAAAGTCCATGGTGACATGCTCTCATTTTCATATAGGTACAGGTAAAGGCTGTAGTAGTCCTCTGGGCTTTCGATGCTCAGCTTTCACTTGCTGGCATACTAAACATCTGGCCACATACTCTGCCACGTCTAGCTTCATACCACTCCACTAGTACACCTTTCTCAAGTCTCGGTACATCTTAGTACTCCCTAGGTGCATGGTGTATCGCGAGCAGTGGGATTCTCTCAGTATCTGTCTCTTCAGGGTATCATCGTTCGGCACACAAATTCGTCCTCTGAACCTCAATCGTCCATCCTCTTTGATTGTGAGATCCAACTGCGAAGTCTGCTCAGCTTGGCTAACCATATCTATCAACCTCTGATCATTGCGCTGCCCAGTTCTAATCTGATCCATGATCTTGGGCTCTATTCGCAGGCTAGCCAAAAATCCAATCTCTACCTCTTTAACTCTGATCCGAAGTGCGGCAAACAGCTCCAGTAAATCCCATTCCCTGATATAGAATTTCGCAGTCATAATCCTTAAGGAGTTCTATCCATATCCTTTGTCTCATATTTAACTCATTCTGATCAAAGAGATACCTCAAACTCTTGTAATCAATGAAAATCTGGAATCTTTCCCCATATAAGTAGTGTCACCAGATCTTCAAGGCAAAAACCACAGCGGCTAACTCCAAATCATGCGTGGGGTAATTCCGCTCATGGTCTTTTAACTGTCGCGATCCATATGCGACCACTCTTTCGTGCTGCATAAGCACACACCCCAATCCTTGATGGGATGCAGCACTATAAACTGAAAATCCTCTTGAGCCCTCAGGAATAGTCAGCATAGGGTCGCTGTCAATCTCCTCTTCAACTCCTGAAAATTGAGCTCACACTGATCAGTCCATATGAATGGAGTCTCCTTGCGCTGAGCTTAGTCAAAGGAGTGGCAATCTTGAAAAATCCTTCCACAAATCTTCTGTAATATCCTGCCAAATTAAGGAAGCTTCATACTTCAGTAACTGTCCTCGGTCTTTCCCAATTAAGCACAGCCTCTACTTTACTTGGATCCACTGATACTCCTTCCTCTGAGACTATATGACCAAGGAAAGCTATCTGGTCCAGCCAAAATTCACACTTACTAAGCTTTCCATATAATTGTTTATCTCGGAGTATCTGAAGTACTAACCACAAATACTGTGCATGCTCCTCATATGACCGAGAGTATACCAGGATATCATCAATAAAGACTATCACAAATTTATCTAGATGGTCTCGAACACCTAATTCATTAATCTCATAAAGGCTGCGGGGGCGTTCGTCAATCCAAAGGACATCACTAGAAATTCATAATGGCCATACCTGTCCTGAAGGCCGTCTTCGGAATATCTTCCTCCTTAACCCTCAACTGGTGGTAGCCCGATCTTAAATCAATCTTGGAGAAGACTGAGGCCCCTCTTAGCTGATTAAGTAGATCATCAATCCTCGACAATGGATATTTATTCTTCACCGTGGCTTTATTCAACAATCGGTAGTCTACGCATAATCTGAGACTACCATCCTTCTTTCTCATGAATAACACTGGTGCTCCCCACGGTGAGACACTAGGTCTAATAAACCCTTGATTTAATAATTCCTGTAGTTGTTTCTTCAATTCCTCAAGTTCCACTAATGCCATCCTATATGGAGGTCTAGAGATTGGCTGAGTATCTGGTACCAAATCAATGGTAAACTCTAGCTCTCTCTCTGGTGGTAAACCTGGTAACTCATCTAGGAAAACATCCAAAAATTCGCACACCACAGGTATATCCTTAATCCTCGGATGTTCCTGCTCATCATCTGAGATGAGTGTTTCATAACCTTCATGTGAACAATCATATTTAATACTCTCAAAAGTAATATTAAAATTTCAAATTACTTACTAGAATTTCACATATTCATTTTCTCAATATCTCAACCGTACACTGTAAGGTTCAGGTAGGGAGAAAGTTACAATCTTAATGTAGCAGTCTAAACTCACTTGATTGGTTGCCAGCCAATCCATTCTCAAAATTACATCAAACCCATGTATATTTAACATTATTAGATCTGCTAACATTACTCTATCTCCCACCTTTGTTTCACATCTTCTACAGATCAAATCAGTTTTCTGAGATTCACGCATGGGGGTATTTACATGTAGTATATACTCTAGAGGTTCAAACTTCAAATTTAATCTATATGCAAAATATTCAAAAATAAACGAATGCGTGGACCCTGAATCAATCAACACATGAGCCTTATGATTACAGACAGAGAGTGTACCTCTTATAGTTTCTACAGAAGTGTCCGCAGTTTCCTTATCCAGGGTAAACACAAGCCCATGTGTGACGGGTCTCTTTCCTTTCTCTGTAGCAGTGGCCCGTCTCTGGGGATTCACTCTCTGAGGCTGCTGTCTAGTAGGCTCCGGAGCATGTGGTATTTGAGGTTGAGGATAGTCCTTCACTCTGTGACCCATGTCACCACATCTAAAACATCCTCGGATCGACCCATTACAACTTCCCTCATGCGATCATGCAACAGTCTCTACAAACCCTTATCTTAGGTCTGCTATATCGAGAGGTCTCCTTGATAATAGGATAAGCTCTGGGTCTCTCCAATCTGCCATCTTGTACCTCAATCCTTCCTCTCTTGAAGGAGCCTCTTCGAACATCTGCCTGGGACATCGCTGGCCTCTTGCCCTTGTCCCTAATCACTGCTCCGAACGCACTCTGAGATTGTACAATTTCAATACCCCTCTCAATCTCTTATGCTCATCTCAGAGCATCTCTAAACTCAGTAATACATAACCCAATCAATTGATCTCTGATGATGGGCTTTAATCCATACACAAATCTCTCTGTGCGGAGCTCTTCATTCTTGAAGGTTTCTGGGTCATATCTCAGCAGAGCTGTAAATCGGCTCTCATAATCATCCACAGACAGGTCACCCTGTACCAAAATTAAAAACTCTACTTGCCTCCTTCTCTGGGCAGCTCGTGGTACTTACTGGGCTCTGAAGACTGTTTGAAACTTTTCCCAACCAATCACATCTTGGTGGGACATCAGAATACCTGTGTAGTACCCCACCAATCTTGAGCTCTCCCTTTCAACATATAGGCACTCATACTGGCCCTCTCAACATCTGTGCACCCCAGATAGTCAAATATAACTCTCAACTCCGTCAGCCACTCCTCAGACTCTGTAGGATCCTTCTTTCCCCTAAATACGGGTGGATTTATTTTCAAAAAGTCCTTCAATCAAACCATACTTCTGTCATTAGGCTAAGTGATGGGAGGCACTGGGTCCATCTGTACTGGGGGTACGGGAGGTCCTTGTGGTGGTGTAAGAGTAGTACCCGAGGCAATAACTCCAAAATATTGCGCGAATAGCGCTACCATTTGCTCAAATCCTTACCTCACATCGGTTTCAATCTGGTTAAATCGAGAGTTAGGACTCTCTGGTCGTGGGGCAGGTGGTGGAGGTGACTTTGCATGCCTTTTCGAACGACCTCGTTGTTTACTCATTTTCTATCTCAACTCGTCTCCTACGCGTATATATCAAAATCAATTGAAATCTCAATCCCCAATTTCAATTCATGACCAGACAATTACAGACACTTGGGATGTATTCTAATTCACTTGACCGACACTGACAGTACTGAACACCCTAAGCTCTGATACCAAGAAAACTCTGTAACGCCCCGAAAACGCAGAAACTATGGCAAATTTAAAACTTTTTACTCATCAAATCACAATTAAGGGTGCATTCTTGTACAACGTCATACATCATCATACTTATCATGCCTCAGGATCTCATCATAAATTAGTATATATCATATCATATACATTACTCAATTCCGAGTTAATTAATCATAATACATCCCATACATCATTGTACAACAAGTGTCTGTAAATATAACTCTAGTCCGGATACATGAATGTCAAATATATACCTCAATACAGAAAATACGCCTGGAGCTCAAGTCCTCCACTAGTCTCTAATTTATACATCGCAGGGAACTCACTTCACTTGAAGAAATCTAGGGGGAAGAGAAAACAGGGTGAGCTTCTAAATCGCTCAGTAAGGGGGGTAAGGGAACTCAGTTATATAAACCATAACACTCATCACAAATACGTATTTGTATATGAAACTCAGTATACTCATTTGAAATTGAAGCATGAAAGTTCTCAAAACATCATCATCTCATAGCTCATAAATCATGTGAAAACATGAAGGTAAAAAGGCTCAATATAGAGCATTCACAAGCATGTGTAAATATATGCGATAATGGCTTTTCTCGAAATCTGTGATAAAAATCACCTCAGTAAATAGCACGTGACAAAGTCACAAAATACAACTCATGTGTAAAACGAGACTAAGCAATAAAACTCATATAAAACTCGTCATGACACATCAAATATATAATCTTCTCTGGGTGCGCATCCCAGGCATCCTCGTAAGAGGGAACGTCGACAATATGGTCGTATGCATGGTATATTAGACTTATATGTTACCAGAATAAGGCCCGACCTTACATGCTACCAGAGCAATGCCTCGCCTCATGCACACTATCACGTGGTCCCTGGGTCAATTCCCAGGCGGCCTACTATATTGGTATTACATGCTACCAAAGCAAGGCTACCTAGCGTTACCAAAACGGGGGTCATCTTACGTTACCAAAACGGAGGAATATTGGACTTACATACTACCAGAGCAAAGCCTCTCAACGCTACCAAAGCAGAGGAATAATCGGACGTACATGTTACCAGAACAAGGCCCATGGTCCCTAGGTCGGTTCCCAGGCGTCCCACTATATTAGTCTTACATGCTATCAAGCAAGGCCCGATGTGTGTTCAACATGACACTCCTAAGTCTCAATCATTAGCCATTATCTTATAAAACGTTTTGCCTTCATGTAGAACTCATAATGGTTTTCTCTCATAAAATTCATTTAAAACATGTGTACTCAACACAAAACATATTAAAAATCGAGTTTCAACCGACAAAACATGCACACATTTTCTTAAATCATGGTTCATGCTACAAACAGTTCATCAAAACACATACACAAATGGTTTAGTTTTCCCTTACCTCTTTGCACCTTGTATAGTGCAATCGTTCCCCCGTATCACGAACTAGCCTCGTATTACACTCTGAAACTCCCGAGCTATCCAAACGATGTTAAAAACATCAATAACCCAACTCGATCGCATTATTGAGCACACATTTGCTCTTATTCTCATTAATATCTCAATCAACTCAATTCTCACGATTTCATCACCATGCATAATCTCATCCACTACATCTCAACCTTCTACATTTCTCATACATAATACCTATGCCAAAATCACCTTGTTGCCTAAATTCCCAATTTATAGATAAAATTTCCAATTTACCACAAATTGCATAATAACACCTTTACTCCAACCAAATCATAATTTCATCTATTTCTAATCATCTCCTAGATATTTCAGCACAATGTCTATGTTCACAATCACCAAAGATTACTTCAAAATCAAAGATCGAGGTTTAGAAAATTACCCAAACTTGTGGAGTGCTCAACTCACACCCCGATTCGATCCGTCTTTCGATTTCCAAGGATGTTGTTCTCCATTGGGTGAGTAACAACTTTTCTTCTTACCACAACTCTGGATTTGGATGAAAATGGACGATTTGGAAGAGAGAGAAGGCTAGGGCTCGGTTAAAATGGAGGTTTGGAAGAGAGAGAAAAGATGAAATGCAGGAAAACACAAGGGTCCTTTTATAGACGGAAGGTAGGAGATCGATCTGGCTTTTGATGAGATCGATCTGCATTTGAATTTGAGGCCGATTTGGGGTAATTTTATGCCTAGGAGATCGATCTGTCGTGGGGTAGGATCGATCTCTTAATGGCTTCAGGAGATCGATCTACTCCATTTATGAGATCGATCTTTAGTTTACAGAATGCTTCATGAGATCGATCTGCTAATTGAGGAGATCGATCTTCTCCCAAACAGAAACATTTTGAGATCGATTCCTTCCTCATGAGATCGATCTCTTCAATACAGAATCATAAGGAGATCGATCCTCTTCCATTTTAGATCGATCTGCTCGCTTAAATTCCTCATTCCTTGTCATTTTTAGTCCACCAGATCGATCTTTCTTCTCCAAGATCGATATGACCTCATGGTTTCACCCTTTGGTTGAACTCTTAACATATAAATCTCCAAATATAATTTTCACAATTCACCACTTTGATTATTTCTCATTCATTACTTAAACATTTTACTCAGCTCGATAAATTACACTTCAAGTTCATATTACATAATTAAAATGTGTCTAAAATTCTCAGATCTCATAGTTGACGTTGCCACCAGACTTATCAGGTGTCCATAACGTCTCCCATATTTTGATGTTTTGAAAGTATCACTCGGATCCGGCACATGTGATTAGTTATGAGCCGTTGAAGCTCAACGAGAACATGTCATATGTTGAGAAGTCGATTTGGATATTGGGTAGGAAGGAGAAGGTATTGCTATCAAAGACGATCGTTTTGGTTAAGGTTCTCTGGTAACACCACACTTTGGAAGAGGCTACTTAGGAGTTAGAGAGCCTGATACGTGAGAAGTACCCCCTGTTATTTGAGGATTGACTTGGTTTTAATTTGGAGGACCAAATTTTTTAAGTTGGGGAGGATTGTAAGACCCAAATTTTTTATGTAGCTTATCCTTTATGACTCCTATATGTACAAACATTTTATTATGTTGGTTGAATCATAAAAAGAGTATTTACTACAAGGAAATTGTAAGTAAAGTGGTAAAACACACATAAGCTACATAAAAGCCAAATAAGGGCTATAAGAGCCACAGACTAAACCGAATGGATTTAAATCACTCTAACTGAAAACAAGAACTTATGAAATGGAAATATATAGAACTCATGAAGGAAAGTGAGTTTGATTTGGTCTCGAACACATAGAAGTAGAGTAAATGCCAAAAAGGGGCAAAACGGACCATTTCAGCTGTTTGAGGGGTATTTGATATATTCGCCTCCCGAAAACGACCAAAACATAAAGATGAGAGTGTGAACCATGGGAAGTTACACTTTTAGATTTTTGAGAAAAAGTCAAATGTGGTCAATGGTTAAGAAAAGTGGACTTTGATCATAGTTGACTAACCATGGTTAGAAATTAACCCAAGTATGGGGAAAAATTTGGGAAAAATAATTTTAGCTAGAATACAAGATATTCATCCTCCAAAGTAAGGAAAATTTATTTGGATGAATTCTGGACTTAATTTAATGGTTAAAAACGCAATGGGTCAAAGTTGAAATTTTAAAGCCCATTAAGGTATAAACAAGTGTGGGCTGAATTTGGAAAGCCCAATGGGCCGAATTGTTGGGCCATTTGGTGGGTCCAATATGAAGACAATTGAATGCCCATTGGTAGGAAAATTTTCAGCCCAAAAGCCTAAAAGGAAAACCCAAACCGAAAGTCCATTAGTATAAGTTAAAAACCATTAATAAAAGGTAGCAAAATTCAATTTGGTAACCATCACTTAAACAAAGGTAGCAAAATCCAATTTGATAACCTTAACCTTAACTCATTAAAAGTCAATTAAGGTGGCTGAAATTGGTGATTTAATGGCTAATTCTTTGGCTTATAAATACAATCCAACACATGATCATCTTCATCCTTTCAATTTCGGCAAAGTGAATAAACCATAACTAAATAGTTTTTGTAACGACCCGTGACCTATAAAAATTCGGGGGATAATTTTTTTTGAAACTTCAACTTGCAACTTAATCCTTTATTTACTTAGGTTATATTCCTGTTCAGTGTCAATCCTTAAAAATATTTCAGTTCATTTATCCTTATATAGATTACATCCTGACACATTACTTTCAATAGATGTCTATGCATACTAATGGTCTGGTAAAGAGATAGAAATGTATACCTCACGCATGTACAAAAGATAGCCTAGGAAAACTCGTATCTGTCAGCCTTTGTCATCTACGCAACAATTATCAACTGTAGTTTCACTGCAACACATCTGAGAGGTGATGGGGTGAGCTTTCGGGAAAAAGCCCAGTAAGAAATGCATTTAAAATGATCATTATGGCTGAATTACACTGAATACATGATAAAACTAAAAGATAGCATGTCTTTACAAATATCACATATCTTTCAAAATGCGTAAATACAAAACATAATCAATAGAAATATAATTTTGAGGTAACAAATCTATTCAGTTACATCAAAATCCTTCGAGACATACAGAACTTCAAAACCTTTCAAAACCGATAGAACTTTAAAAGCATAACTGATGCATAAACATTTATCGAAGGATCAAAATCTTATAACGTAGTTCATATCGGATGGAGACTAGGCTAACTTATAGGATTGTCATGCGATGATAACATAGTCTTCCTCCGTAGAGGGAAATCATAAACATGGCCATGGCTAGGGGTGTAAACGATACAGTGGTGCTCGCAAGCTACTCCGGCTCACTCGAGCAAAACTTGAATTCGGCTCAATTTAGTCGAATCGAGCTCGAGCTCGAGCTACTTGAGCTATCGAGCGAGTCGAATTTGAGCACTTAGATACCCGACTCGAGTAGCTCGCGAGCCTAATCGAGCGTCGAGTTTTTATATATTTTAATAATATAATAATATTTATATAATGATTCGAGCCTAATCGAGCATAATCGAGTTTAATCGAGCCTAATCGAGCCTAATCGAGTTCGAGCAAAATATCAAACTTATATAATCGAGCCTAATCGAGCGAGCTCGAGTAGCTCAAATTCGATCTCGAGCTAAGATCGAGCTTAAAAAATAAGGCTCGATTGAGCACGAGCCAAGTATCGAGCATCGAGTTTCGAGTCGAGCTCGAGCTCGAGCACCTCACTATATCGGCTCGGCTCGACTCGATTACACCCCTAAACATGGCAGGGCTGTAGACGTGATCAAGGTTGTACAGCAATACAATCACAACCGAAGGCGAAATTCATATGCGACACGAAGGCGTGCATGACAAAAATGCATTGACCGTGTGTCACTTTGCATCTGTAGGACCCAAGAGGTGGCCCCCACAGTCATACAGATTGTGTGGCACTTTGCTCCCACAGAACCCAAGAGGTAGCCCCTACGATCGCATGTCATTGTGAACCGTGTGGCACTTTGCTCCTTTCGGACTCAAGAGGTGGCCCCCACGTTCAAATGTCATTGGAAAAATTGAGTGGCACTTTACTCCTGTCGGACTCAAGAGGTGGCCCCCACAATTTCACTATACATTGTCTTTTCGTCTCAAAACAGAGTTTTCAAAATCTTTCTTGGGTTTTATAGCCCATAAACTCATACCGAGTAATAAAGTCGAATTTCTTGAAATCTGAAAACTCTTTCATAAAATATAAAAACTGTGTGGCACTTTGTTCTCGCAGGACTCAAGAGGTGGAACCCACAATCACCTTTCGAAAAAAAATTTCTTTTCTTAAACATGTGTTCACATACCAAATTTCATTTCTTTCAAAAACATGAAATCAATTCATACGTAAGTCGAAACCATAACATTTATTAAGAAATCTTGCTCGAACAAATATTTTTGATCACCTTTCCCTCAAGTTTTCTCGATTTCCTCGATGCCTCTTATTCTATTTTCCATGTGATTCTATTTATATATATATATATATATATCCTTATATATATATATAAATATATCTAAAAATAACTCTGTTTTTTTCTGTTCATCTTTTTTTGTTACTGTTCATTTTTTTGAACTTATTTTCTTTTTCCCTCTATTTTCCTGCTTCACTTTTCTTCTTCAATTCTTCACTGAGCATCACTGTTCATCCATCTTTCTCCTCTCGGCCTATCATTTTCTCATCCCGTTCTTCTTTTTTTCCCTCCACCATCACCATCATCTTCATGTCCAAGCCATCGTTCTAGCCGCCACCGTTCCATCACCTTTCCTTTTGCTCTACTTTGCTCGACTTACTGCTCTGGCATTCGGTTTGGCCCTCTCAGCCCCGTTCCTCGGCATTATCTTCCTATCGGTGCCGTCACTTCCTCTTCCCATCTCGACCATTGCCAATGTTAACTACGTTCAACCACCACCATCGTCAACCTCAGCAGTTTCCTTCTGTCATCTCCGGTTCCCAGCTACCTCAACTCTAACCTCTACTTCTTCTCTGTCCTAGTGCTAGCTGGAGTATCCACCAGCCCCCTCGATACTCAGCCAATCGATCAATTCTTCACCCCCATCAGTCTCCTCTTTTTCCTCTTTCCAGCAATTCGACACTCGTTCCTTTCCTTCAATAATTTGGAGAAAAAAATGGAGAAAACAGAGGAGTTTTGGTCTCCCCTTCCACAGATTCCCTTGCCCTCTGTTTCACGTGTCGAAACTGTTTCTCCCCTCTCGGTTCTTTCACGCTACTGTTTCAACTTCAAAATCGACCTCTGCTATTGATTTCCTTTCTCTTACTATTTCTACTGCTTTGCTCTCTTTTCGTTTACAGCTTTTGCATTTTCTATCACTCTCGGCTGCTTCACTTTTCACTTCTCTGTTTCTTCGAGGATCTCCAGCCCCTTCACACCTACTTTTTGCCTTGTCCAGTTCCTGATCCGCTCGGTTTCACCTCATGCATAGAATTTTTTTCGGTTATGTCTCGACTTCAGCAGAACAGCCTTCTACATATTCTCCCTGCAGCCGAGCACCTTTCGTGCTCTTACCCACTCTTTCTCTTCCCCTCCTCCATACTTTGGTTAATCTCTCTTTTTTTTATCAACTTACCTTCACGCCAATTACAGCCTTTATCCACGATTTTACTTCAATCTCTAACAAATATTTCACTTGTTTCCTGTTGTTGTTTCACTGCATATTTGCCTCCCCGTCACTTCGGTTCAGCCCCACATACAGATTAAAAACAAATTTCATTCCCTAGGCTGTCAGGACATTACCAACTCATATTCATTTTCTTACCTGTCGTGAACCTCATCCATGCTTATTTACACTTACTTGCTTTCCTCTGACAACCGAAACTACCCCATTCCTTAGTCTTATCATTTATTTTCTCTTTTTTTTTCTTCCAATTTTCTTTTCTGTTTCGGCTTCAATCCTATCATCTCATCATCCCCATGTGTTTTATTTTGTCTAATGGCTCTCGGCCCTATACATATGTATGTGTATATTTATTCTTGTATATGTATGTATATATATATATATACATATATTTACATGTATACATTCATTTATATATATATACATATACAAACATATATGCGTATATTTGTATATATTAATCTTGGGGAAAAAATAAGTATTGCCTACCTATATATACATGTATGTCAACGTACTTAATTAAATTCTCCATGTAATATAAAAATAAGGTTAGTCAAACATTTATACTTAAATTAATTCACCCATAATCACGTATTTAATCTTAATTGCCTAATTTATTATTTATAGACAATACTAAGTACATTGAAAATTTTCGGTATTTACATTCTCCACACCTTAGGAAATTTGGTCCCCAAATTTAAAAGTACATCAGTTCTTGAACAAGTGTAAATACCATGAATTTTCAGTATGCTCGGTGTAGCTATAAATGATAATGTGGACAATTAAGTTAAATTATGTTTTGGAATATAAGAAACTTGGATAAGCCAATTACCTAAATCTAATTTATAAATAAATAACTAATAATAATGTGATTAAGTACATGGAGGAGCGTATACACGTATTTATATACCTACGTTTGTATGATCCACTAAGAGTACTCTATAGAGTGAAAGTATATACACATATAAATATATGTGTTAAGCATATAGGAATGTGCATATATATATATGTGTATATATATGTATATCTATATACTAACGTGGGAGCAGTAAAGTGTACAAAGGAATATATTAATATATGTTAGATATATTTATACTGTACATAACTCTGGGATGACAGTAGAGAAGGGAGAAAACGTGCACGGTATGTAAACAAATCTTGAGGATTGTGTGTGTGCTGTAGGGAGATAACTGAAGCACGAAAGAGGGCATGGGAGTATGGCTAAAATGTCTGCTGGGTGGTCTGATCGAGAGAAGGAAGCAGCTACCAAACCCAGCTCTGCCCGACTCGGTACATGCATAAAAACGGAAGAAGATTGAAGCAGAAAAGAGAGATGTCAAAGAGCAGAAAACAAAAGAGAAGAGAGGAGAGACAAGGGAGGAAATTAGCAGTTGAGGGGTAGCATAAACCGAGGGAGACAAAAATGCAAACCCGAAGCAGAAGAAGACGCGAACAGAGGCGGACAAGGGAGGATGGCAGTGTATGGTGCGTGGGAGCTGGACTGAAAATCGAAGCTTGAAGCAGACAAGAAGTAACCGAAAAAGAGATGACTCGTGTGGAGAAGGCAGGTTTCAGCAGCTAAACTGGGTGAGAAAGAGATCAAGGGACTGAAGGAAACACTCTCGGTTCCTGGGTAAACAAGTGAGAAGGTGGATAGCAGAGGATTGAGGGTGTAAAACTAGAGTGAAAGAGCTGATCGAGGTAGAAACAGAGACGAACAAGGGGACGGTGGCGAGGTCGACGGGCTGAAGCTGCTGCATGCTGAAGCAGGGAACTGAAACGGGAAAGTGAGGGTCGAAATAGAGGACATCGGACGACGGGCAGTGGCGAACAATGAAGCTGGAAGCAAGTAGCCGAAAAAGGTTGTGACCGGAGGGACTCAACTCTAGAAAGAATCATTGTGGAAGGAAGGAAACGACAGCACCAAGGGAGGAAGACGATGAACAATGGCCGGCTGTGAAGAAGAAAAGAAATGAAGAAAATGGAGGGAAGATTTAAAAAGAAGAATAGTGAACAGTAGCCGAAAAAAAAAGAGTAAAGAAAAAAAGTATATATATTTAAATATATAATTATATATACATAAATATAAATGTAAAAATATTTGGAGATAGGAGAGAAGGCACAGAGAAATTTGAAAATCCAGGGAAAAAGGCTCCGACCCAAAATAACCCGAGTGGATCGGATTTGTCGACTCGCTACATCGAGACAACCGAGGACCGTGGACAGACACCGAGGTAAGAAAAATTCTCGTCGCTGCTAGATATAAATATGCATAATTTTCGTATATTTGTAGATGTAAAATTTAGATTAAATTTCGCAGTACCGAAATTACCGAAAAGACTAGGTTGAATTCTATAATTCTGAAAATTAGAGATTTTAGCTTAGTTGAACAAATCAAATTTTACGGATTAAATTTAAATGATTTGCATAAATTACGGTATGACTTGAATTCTATTTTAATTATTGAAAATCTTGAATTTTGAATTCTCATAGACTTATTTTCTGATATTTAAATGAAATAGGGCTAGTCAGCCTGTTGTGAACGATTTCATAAAACAAATGAATTTATATGTGATTTAAGGAAAATGATCTATCATAAAATTATTCTTATGAAATGTGCTTGAGCACGTACTGACTGTGTGTCGTACGGTCTGTCTCGCACTAATTTTGAGACAAAGGCGTTGGTGAGATCATGCTACACTTCTGTTCTGTATCTGTATCTGTGGTCCACGAGTACGGTGTACAGTGTTTCTGATTCTGTTTCTGGTCTTCGGACATTCTGATCTGTGAGCCGTTTGGGTAGCTAACCACTCCCACGGCGATTGACATTCCGACACACCTGGCCCGTGAATTGCCCGGAGTCACCGACATTAGCCAATAGTCATTTCTGATATCTGTTATAGCATGCATGCCTTGTCTCGTCTATTTGAAAATATTTATTGAATTTGTCTGCTTGAACTGAAATATCTGGAATCTGTTTGTTTTGCTACTGAAAAACTCTGAACTTTCTGGATTTATAACAGTAGTTAAATGTATTACTAATACATATTCTGTTTCTGAAAAATCTGTTTCTGGTATTTGTGCTTTTGTCGATACTAAATCTGTTTTCTGAATTCTGAAATCTGGTATCTGAGAAAATCATCTGTGAAACTTTTCTGGATTTAGCAAATATAAAAATATATATATTTTTCATAGGTAGTGTATTTATCTACCTGCTATGGAGTTTTTCTTACTGAGCATGTTGAGCTCACCCCCTTACTTTCCACCACAGAGTTCCTCTGTAGCTGGGATCGCTTCCATTAGTAAGGTATTCCGCATAGTTAAGATTTCGCGGAGCGTATTTCTGCATCGAAGGTATACCAGTTGTAAGAAATTCATTTGTATCTAAAATTATGTAAGTACATAATGCAATACAAGATGTGTCTGGGGAATGCGAACATATTCTATTTAAATTTGTTACTGCAAAAAAAAAATTAATCACACTGAACACTGTTCTGACCTAATATCGACTTGTAGCCCAACCGAAAAATGTCTGTAAATTTGGGTCGTTACATAAGTGGTATCAGAGCAAGGTTGGCCTGATACGAGTCGATATTAAAGTGAAAAAAGACTTAGAAAGTTCACATCCCCGGCATTATTGTACATTGTTTAGATACAAATGGGTATACCTGACTGTGGTTTATAGAAAATTGTGTCAATGAATGAAGGAAAACTGATAGATATAGCTGATTAGTATTATAGCCACATTGGTAGATGAAAATGAACCATTCCTCGAGGCCGTAGAGATAGGCTCGAGAGGTGTAATGAACCCTTGTCTTAGTATACATCTTATAGTTTCAATGGAAATTTTGAAGTTCGCTTCGTAAGATTTGAGCGGGACATGGAAACGATGATGATATTATCAGGTCAAGTGATAGTGGCCCCGTGATAATGATAATGATTAAGGTGTGACTAAGAGAACGACCGAGTTAATTTCAAAAGATGGTACACTATTATATACTGGAGTCAAAATTCAAATGTGACGAAAAACTGGAATAAATGAATTGGAAGAATTTATATGGATTCATTGGGTACGATTGTAAACCTAATAGAGGCAACTTCAGAAGTTTAAGCCTCCGTTTTTCAGTGGAGTTAAGAAATCCAATGATTGTGGAATATTGGATAAGTGAGATAGAGAAATCCTATGGAATTTTATAGTAACTCTACTGAGAAAGTTCTTTGCAATTTTTTGGTAAAGAATTGGGAAAGTTATACGGAGTGCGCTACTATAAAGAAAGTAGCCCTTGTAGCATCTGTATTGAAATGGAAAGTCGATCTCGAAGGGAAGTTCCCGAATTAATCCGAGAGCTAACATCAGAGAATTACATTGAATATATTTCTGAAGGCCCTTAGGTGGCAGCATATTTCAGATGAAATAAATTGGCAATTATAGATGAAATGATCGAAATTAGACATAAGAAAGCAAGTCCGAGAATGAATAGAAAATTAAATAGATTTGGAATGTGTATAATCCGGATTAGTAGAGATGTGAAATGGAGTAAGTCCAGGAAACTCGTAGGAGGTACTAAGAATCCTCAATCGAACTAAATTAGCTTCATTGGATGTTATTTTGAGGAAGCAGTGCACAAGGCGCAACTGCGATAATATGAAATGTATATTTCGAGGTTAAAAAAAATGGAAAGGTAAAAAAAGTGACAGAAAAAGTATGTACTATGGAATCAGTGAGAGTGATAGAATAAAATCACTGTAATTGAAAAGATAAATTACAAAACTAAAAGTATAAGTGAAGGTCACACTATTTATATGATTGATAAAGTTAGGGCATGTCCGGAGTAAAAAGACACCCCAGTATACAGAGGGATTTCTGACACGTTTTTATATGATCTATCAGAATTACCACTAAATTGAAAGATGAAGTTTGAAATTAATTTAGCAGTGGTATCGAATTAATTATTTCGATCACTATACTGAATGACTTTGATTCAATTAGAAATGCTGAAAAAGCAATTACAAGGACTATATGAAGAGGGGATTTTCGGACCAAGTGATCCATTTTGGAGTGTACTGGCGTTAATTTTTAATGAGACTCGGAGTCTTCTAGATCACGTTGAATTAAGAATGAGTGTCAATAGAATTCCCTAAACAATGATTAGAGATCAGTGAGAAGGACCTAAAATTGTTAAGATGATTTAGAGATTGAGATAAAAAGATACCTTGGAATATGAATTACATATCGGATTAAGTGATATGGATTGAAAATAGATTGTGTTCGAAGGATAAATGTGAAATTGTGATAAGTTCTAGTATCCTACTTCTTGTTGGGACTGAACCTTGAACCCTTATAACCATAACCGGTTTATGTGGTCAAGTCTGATAGCTAATGAAGGTATTTCAAAATATCTCTCCGCTTGAGAGGCTTGACAGCGTCTAGAAGTACCTGATCCTTAACCCATAAACTGGAATTAACAATTGTAATATGGTGTTTGAAGTCAAGATACCATTACTTGTGCAATGAAGAATTATAGAATATTATTGATCATAAAGGTTTAAATATTAAATTTCACAAAAATAGTTTAATACAAAAATAAAAGGAAGTGACTGGGGTTAGCATTTTGAGGAGAAGTGACTTTGGGATGACACTATATAAGTATATATATATATAGGTCAGGAACATGAGTTATTGAATTAGTGGTGGACCTCGACTTGAATGTGGTCATTCCCTAACACTGACATATGTTACAGATGACTAGCCTGAGAGTTGAAACTGGACTTAATTGACAGAATCTGACAGACTCAGCGTACTGATAAGTACTATATAGATATGGCTGGTCAGATCCAGTTAGGTACTATGACAAATTTTGAAGTTAGCTCCGATGGTCTATCGAGGTTCAAGAGCAGGATTTGTATTCCTGATGAGACACAGTTGAAGAAATTGATATTGACAGAGGCTCATTTCTCGAAGTATACGTTACATCCGAGAAGTAATAAGATGTATCAGAACTTGCGAAAGGTATACTGGTGGTCAGGAATGAAAAAGGATGTCGTCGAATTTGTGGCCCGGTGTCTTGTGTGTCAGCAAATCAAGGTAGAACATAAAAAACTAGCAGGGTTGTTATAGTCTCTACCAATACCCACATGGAAATGGGAGCATGTTACCATGAATTTCATTATGGGGTTGCTAAGAACTCGGAGGAACCATGACGCGCTTTGGGCAACTGTTGATAGACTGACAAAGTCCGCCTACTTCCTAACTATGAAATCCACCGATACTTTGAGTGCACTAGCAGGTCTATATGTACGGGAGATAGTAAGACTACATGGCATACCAGTGAGATTGTATCTGACAGGGATTCTCGGTTTACTTCACACTTCTGAGAACATTTCCAAAAAGCCATGGGAACCCAACTGAATTTTAGCACAACATTCCACCCCCAGACAGATGGGCAGTTAGAGAGAGCCATTCAAACACTAGAGGATATGTTGAGGGCTTGTGCTCAAGATTTTAAAGGCTCCTGAGATGACCATTTACTGCTAGCGGAGTTTGCGTACAATAACAGATATCACTCAAGTATTGGAATAGAGCCTTATGAAGCACTATACGGTCGAAGGTGTCGGTCGCCAATCAGGTGGGAAGAAGTGGGTGAAAGGAAGATCTTTGCTCCAGATCTAGTTAAGCAAGCTTCAGAGGATGTCCAACTGATTTGTGAGAGGTTGAAAATAGCTTAGAGCAGGCAAAAGAGTTATGCTGACCAAAGATGCAGACCCTTGAAATTTTCAGCAGGAGATTCGGTATTTCTGAAAGTTTCTCCATCCAAGGGTATAATGAGATTTGGGAAGAAAGGAAAGTTGAGTCCTCGTTGTATAAGACCTTTCGAGATCTTAGACCGAGTGGGAGATAAAGCATACAGATTGGCGTTACCTCCTGATCTATCGAGCATTCATAATGTCTTCCATGTCTCCATGCTTCGGAAGTATCATCCAGATCCTACACATGTAATTAAGTATGAACCGTTGGAGTTAAAAGAGGACATGAAATATGTGGAGAAATCGATTCGTATACTGGATAGGAAGGAGAAGATATTACGGTCTAAGACGATTCCTTTGGTCAAGGTTTTATGGCAGTACCACACTTCGGAAGAGGCCACGTGGGAATTAGAGAGTCTAATGCGAGAAAAGTACCCACACCTGTTTATGAATTGACGTATTCCTAAATTTGGGGACCAAATTTCCCAAGGTGGAGAGAATGTAAATACCGTGAATTTTCAGTATGCTCGGTGTAGCTATAAATGATAATGTGGACAATTAAATTAAATTATGTTTTGGAATATAAGAAACTTGGATAAGCCAATTACCTAAATCTAATTTATAAATAAATAACTAATAATAATAATGTGATTAAGTACATGGAGGAGCATATACACGTATTTATATACCTAAGTTTGTATGATCCACTAAGAGTACTCTATAGAGTGAAAGTATATACACATAAATATATGTGTTAAGCATATAGGAATATGCATATATATACATATGTATATGTATATGTATACATATGTATACATATACATATACATATGTATATATATGCATATTCCTATATGCTTAACACATATATTTATGTGTATATACTTTCACTCTATAGAGTACTCTTAGTGGATCATACAAACTTAGGTATATATACATATGTATATGTATATATATACATATGTATATGTATATATATACTAACGTGGGAGCAGTAAAGTGTACAAAGGAATATATTAATATATGTTAGATATATTTATACTGTACACAACTCTGGGATGACAGTAGAGAAGGGAGAAGACGTGCACAGTATGTAAACAAATCTTAAGGATTGTGTGTGTGCAGTAGGGAGATAACTGAAGCACGAAAGAGGGCATGGGAGTATGGCTAAAATGTCTGCTGGGTGGTCTGACCGAGAGAAGGAAGCAGTTACCAAACCCAGCTCTGTCCGACTCGGTACATGCATAAAAACGGAAGAAGATTGAAGCAGAAAAGAGAGATGTCAAAGAGCAAAAAACAAAAGAGAAGAGAGGAGAGACAATGGAGGAAATGAGCAGTTGAGGGGTGGCACAAACCGAGGGAGACAGAAATGCAAACCGAAGCAGAAGAAGACGCGAACAGAGGCGGACAGGGGACGATGGCAGTGTGTGGTGCGTGGGAGCTGGACTGAAAATCGAAGCCTGGAGCAGGCAAGAAGTAACCGAAAAAGAGATGACCCGTGTGGAGAAGATCGGTTTCAGCAGCTGAACTGGGTGAGAAAGAGATCAAGGGAGTGAAGGAAACACTCTCGGTTCCTGGGTAAACAAGTGAGAAGGTGGATAGCAAAGGATTGAGGGTGTAAAACTAGAGTGAAAGAGTTGATCGAGGGAGAAACAGAGACAAACAAGGGGACAGTGGCGAGGCCGACGTGCTGAAGCTGCTGTGTACTGAAGCAGGGAACTGAAACGGGAAAGTGAGGGCCGAACAGAGGACGTCAGACGTCGAGCAGTGGCGAACAATGAAGCTGGAAGCAAGTAGCCGAAAAAGGATGTGACCGGAGGGACTCAACTCTAGACAGAATCATCATCGAAGGAAGGAAACGACAGCACCATGGGAGGAAGATGATGAACAGTGGCCGGCTGTGAAGAAGAAAATAAATGAAGAAAATGGAGGAAATATTTAAAAAGAAGAATAGTGAACAGCAGCCGAAAAAAAAAGAGTAAAGAAAAAAAGTATATATATTTATATATATAATTATATATATATATATATATAAATGTAAAAATATTTGGAAATAGGAGAGAAGGCACAGAGAAATTTGAAAACCCGGGGAAAAAGGCTCCGACCCAAAATAACCCGAGTGGATCGGATTTGTCGACTCGCTACGTCGAGACAACCGAGAACCGCGGACAGACATCGAGGTAAGAAAAATTCTCGTCGCTGCTAGAGATAAATATGCGTAATTTTCGTATATTTGTAGATATAAAATTTAGGTTGAATTTCGCAGTACCGAAATTACCAAAAAGACTAGGTTGAATTATATAATTCTGAAAATTAGAGATTTTAGCTTAGTTGAACAAATCAAATTTTACGGATTAAATTTAAATGATTTGCATAAATTACGGTATGACTTGAATTCTGTTTTAATTATTGAAAATCTTGAATTTTGAATTCTCATAGACTTATTTTCTGAGATTTAAATGAATAAGGGCTAGTCGGCCTATTTTGAACGATTTCATAAAACAAATAAATTTATATGTGATTTAAGGAAAATGATCTGTCATAAAATTATTTTGATGAAATGTGCTTAAGCGCGTACTGATTGTGTGTCGTACGGTCCGTCTCGCACTAATTTTGAGACAAAGGCGTTGGTGAGATCATGCTACACTTCTGTTCTGTTCTGTATCTGTATCTGTATTTGTGATCCACGAGTACGATGTACCGTCTTTCTGATTCTGTTTTTGGTCTTCGGACATTCTGATCTGTGAGCCGTTTGGGTAGCTGACCACTCCCACTGCGATTGACATCCTGGCACACCTAGCCCGTGAATTGCCCGGAGTCATCGACATTGGCCAATAGTCATTTATAATATCTGTTAGAGCATGCATGCCTTGTCTCGTCTATTTGAAAATATTTATTGAATTTGTCTGCTTGAATTGAAATATCTAGGAATCTGTTTGTTTTGCTACTGAAAAAGTCTAAACTTTTTGGATTTATAACAGTAGTTAAAATGTATTACTGATACATATTCTATTTCTGAAAAATCTGTTTCTGGTATTTGTGTTTTTGCCGATACTAAATCTGTTTTCTGAATTCTGAAATCTGGTATCTGAGAAAATCATCTGTGAAACTTTTCTGGATTTAGCAAATATAAAAATATATATATTTTTCATAGGTAGTGTATTTATCTACCTGCTATGGAGTTTTTCTTACTGAGCATGTTGAGCTCACCCCCTTACTTTCCTCCACAGAGTTCCTCTGTAGCTGGGATCGCTTCCATTAGTAAGGCATTCTGCATAGTTAAGATTTCGCGGAGCGTATTTCTGATTCGAAGGTATACCAGTTGTAAGAAATTCTTTTGTATCTAAAATTATGTAAGTACATAATGCAATACAAGATGTGTCTAGGGAATGTGAACATATTCTATTTAAATTTGTTACTGCGAAAAAAATTTAATCACACTGAACACTGTTCTGACCTAATATCGACTTGTAGCCCAACCGAAAAATGTCTGTAAATTCGAGTCGTTACAACAAGTGTGGGTATTTCTCTCGCGTTAGCCTTTCTAATTCCCACGTGGCCTATTCTGAAGTGTGATACTGCCACAAAACTTTGACCAAATGAATCATCTTATGCCACAATGCCTTTTCTTTCTTATCCTATATCCGAATCAGTTTCTCAACATATGTCAAATCCTTTTTCAATTTCAGTGGTTCACACTTAATTACATGTATCAAATCTGGGTGATACTTACATTGAATTGATACATGGAGGGTATCGTGAATACTTGATAATTCTAGCGGTAGCGCCAATCTGTAAACCTTATCTCCCACTCGGTTTTAAGACCTCAAAGGCCCAACATAACAGAGACTCAATTTCATTTTCTTCCCAAATCTCATACCATTGGAAGGAGAAACTTTCAGAAACACCGAAACTCCTACTAAAAATCCCAAGGACCATCATCTTTGGTCAGCATAACTCTTTTGCTTGTTCTGAGTTGTTCTCAACCTTTCACAAGTTAATTGAATATCTCTAGAAACTTGCTTAACCAAATCACGAGCAAATACCTTTCGTTTACTTACTTCTCTCATTCAATCGATGAACAACATTTAGTCACACTCTCAATTATATCTCTATAAATGAGCCTCGGAAGACATCAATTCCTTTAACTATAGATCATTTGGTACACAATTCTATTTTTAAATCTCAATAAATTGTTAGTACCAATACTCAAGCTAGTTGCAACACCCATCTGGGTTTGACCCGCCACATTAATGTAGTACTTATCAATACGTTGGGCCTGCTCAATTCGATCAATAAATTCCAGTTTTCAGCTCTCAAACTCGCTACCACGAAATAATTATCAGTATCAAAAAGGAATCACATCCAGTTGAGGTTCACTAAAATATTTCAATAACTCATGTCTTTAACCAATATACATAACGTCATCCCGAAATCACTTCTGCTCAAGGCACTAACCTTAATCATTTCCCTTTATTTGTATTAGACGGCCCTTGTGAAGTTTAATATTTAAAGCTTCTTGATCAATAGGATTCTATAATTCTTCATCGCACAAGTAATGGTATCCTAACTTCAAACGCGAATATTACAATTGTCAATTTCAATTTGTGGGTTATGGGTACTTCTAGACGCTGTCAAATCTCTCAGGCGGGGAGGTATTTTGAAATAACTTTGTTAGCCATCATACTTGACCACATAAATTGGTTATGGATTTAAGGATTCAAGGTTTAGTCCCAATAGAAAGTAGGATACCATAATTTCTCACAATTTCATATTTATCATTTATCCACCATTCATATTCATTTCACATCACTAGATCTGAATCGTTTCCCAAATCGAAAATTTTCGTACCTTCTATACGCCTCTCACTCCAATTGCAATCCGGTATCCAAAATTTATCACACTTTTAAACTTGTCTCATTTCATACATCAATAATAACGAAATCATTTCCCTTACTCAAACTGAGTCTCGCATTTAAAATGTAAACATATACAAATTTCAATTCTTTAGATTCATAACGTATTTCATGTTCCAAAATCTCTTTATATTCTTACAATTTTCTGAATCCTTTTAACAGTTTAGGTCTTTCCGCTGGTCTATAACCTCTGCTTTGGGAGAATCTAATTCACTCTCATTCTTGACATATCGTGACCCAGAAGACTCCGGGTCTCCTTCACAATTAATGCAAGTACACATCAAATTGAATCACTTGGTCCGATAATCTCCCTTTCATGTAATCTTTATAATTGTTTTTTTTTTCAGTATTTCTAATTCAATCAAAGCTATTCAGTACAGTGGTCTGATTACTTAATTCGATACCACTACTAAATCGATTTCAGAATTTCACCTTTCAATTTAGTGGTAACTTTGATAGATTATCCGAATACGTGTCGAAAATCCCTCTGTCTACTGGGGTGTCTTTTTACTCCGAACACGCCCTAACTTTATCAATCATGTAAGCAGTGTGACCTTCATTTATACTTTTAGTTTTCTAATTCACCTTTTCAGTTACAGTGACTTTACTCTATCACTCTCACTGCTTCCTTAGTACATCACTTTTCTGTCACTCTCTTTACCTTGTTATTTTCTTCGTAACCTCGAGAGTATATATCTCATATTCTCATAGTTGTGCCTTACGCACTGCTCCCTCAAAATAACATCAAGTGGAGCTAACTCAACTCGACCAAGGATCTCAGTAGATCCTATGAGTTTCCTGGATTTCCTCGGTTTCGCATCCCTACTTATTCAGATTATTCTTCTTCCAAAGCTACAAATTTAATTTCATAATCATCCATAGACTTGTTACTTTATGTCAATTGCATTCATTTCATCCATAATTACTACTTTATTTCATCTGGAATGTGCTGCCGCCTAAGGGCCTTCAGAATATATCCCATGTAATTTTCTGATGTCGGCTCTCACATTAAATCGGGGAACTTCCCTCTGAGTTCGACTTTTCATTTTCCATACTGATGTTACAAAGCTACTTTCTTTATAGTAGCATACTCTGAAAATCCATGTAACTTCTCCAATCCTTTAACACAAAAGTTGCAAAAGCAACTTTCTCGGTAGAGTTACTTCTAAAATCATCAAGCTTTTTCTATCTCATTCATTCAACACTCTGAATCACTAAATTCTTAACCTTATTGAAAAACGGAGGCTTAAACTCCTAAGACTGCCCCCAATCTATTAAGTTCACAGTCATATTCTAAGAATCCATATAGTTTTTCCAATTTATTTATCCAGTTTTCCACTACAATGGGATTCTTGACTCCAGTAAATAATGGTGTAATATTTTCTGAAATTGTCTCAATCTTGATCTCAGTCAACCTCAATTGTTATCATTATCACGGGGTCACTATCATTTAACCCGATAATGTCATCATTATTTTGTTGTGGAGCTACAAGAGCAGGCATATTTGTAGTTCTGAAACATCTCTACAGGCTGTGCGGGCATATCGAGAGCAATCTGCCTATCTATTCTTCCGTCTACCCCATCATCTAACATAGCTTGTATCTCAATTTTTCCATAGTATGTTCAATACTCCGCTCAATCTTAGCAAAGTGTATCTCAGTACCTTCTGCCCTTTCCACAAGACTTGATGGAGCACGATCAACATCAATTTCAATCTCAGTATCATTTATGAGTCTCATATGGCAACTCTGCATGATTCTCAGGCCTACCTCTGCGGCCTTTAACCCGTGATCTAATTCCTCAAGTACACCAAACATTAAGTCTTAACTTCATGAGGTACACTTAGACTATAACCAGACAAGCACAGACATTTGGGATGTAATCTTATTCTTTTTATTGACACTGACAGTACTAGACAGCCTTTGCTCTAATACCACTTTAAACTGTAACGACCCGTGACCTATAAAAATTCGATGGATAATTTTTTTTGAAACTTTAGCTTGTAACTTAATCCTTTATTTACTTAGGCTGTATTCTTGTTCAATGTCAATCCTTAAAAATATTTCATTTCATTTATCCTTAGATAGATTACATCCCGACACATTACTTTCAATAGATGTCTGTGCATACTAATGGTCTGGTAAAGAGATAGAAAAGTATACCTCATGCATGTACAAAAGATAGCCTGGGGAAATTCGTATCCATCAGCCTACATCGTCTGCGCGACAATTATCAACTGTAGTTTCACTGTAACACATCTGAGAGGTGAAGGGGTGAGCTTTCGGGAAAAAGCTCAGCAAGAAATGCATTTAAAATGATCATGGTGGCTGAATCACACTGAATACATGATAAAACTAAAAGATAGCATTTCTTTACAAATATTACATATCTTTCAAAATGCGTAAATACAAAACATAATCAATAGAAATATAATTTCGAGGTAACAAATCTATTCAGTTACATCAAAATCCTTCGAGACATACAGAACTTCAGATGCTTTCAAAATCGATAGAACTTCAAAAGTATAACTGATGCATAAACATATATTGAATGATCAAAATCTTATAACGTCGTTCATATCGGATGGAGACTAGGCTAACTTATAGGATTGTCATGCGATGATAACATAGTCTTCCTCCGTAAAGGGAAATCATAAACATGGCCATGCCAGGGCTGTAGACGTGATCAAGGTCGTACAGCAATACAATCACACCCAAAGGTGGAATTCATATACGCCACTAAAGTGCGCATGACAAAAATGCATTAACCCTGTGGCACTTTGCATCTGTAGGACCCAAGAGGTGACCCCCACAATCACACAGACTGTGTGGCACTTTGCTCTCACAGAACCCAAGAGGTGGCCCCTACGATCGCATGTCATTATGTATCGTGTGGCACTTTGCTCCTATCGGACTCAAGAGGTGGCCCCCATGTTCACATGTCATTGTGGAAATTGCGTGGCACTTTGCTCCCATCGAACTCAAGAGGTGGCCCCCACGTTCACATGTCATTGTGAAAATTGCATGGCACTTTGCTCCTGTTGGACTCAAGAGGTGGCCCCCACAATTCCACTATACATCGCATTTTCATCTCAAAACAGAGTTTTTAAAATCTTTCTTGGGTTTTATAGCCCATAAACTCATACCGAGTAATAAAGTCGAATTTTTTGAAATCTGAAAACTCTTTCATAAAACAGAAAGACTGTGTGGCACTTTGTTCCCGCAGGACTCAAGAGGTGGCCCCCACAATCACCTTTCGAAAACAAATTTCTTTTCTTAAGCATGTGTTCACATACCAAATTTCATTTCTTTCAAAAACATGAAATCAATTCATACGTAAGTCGAAACCATAACATTTATTCAGAAATCTTACTCGAAACTATGCATTCAATTTCATACGACATTCCTTTATTTCGACAACATGACCAAATAAAACTTGAGCTTAATAGGTGTAGGGTTTTGTTTTACAATTAAGGGTTGCACGAGTAAGCTTGAAAACACATAAATAAATCAGAGTCTAAGGGTAGGGACACATTACCATCTTAAATTACACACCTTACCTAGATTTATCGAAAATTCTGAGTTCGAGTAGTGACGCATCCAAGTATCTCTCTTAAATCCTTCTACGATTCTCCTACACCGGAATTTGTATTCTTAGTATCCTATTTATTCGAATTACCTACGATGCGTCAAAATCGTAACCTTGCTTACCTAGAAAAAATACACTTGAAATCATAAAATACGTATAGTTATCTCTAAAACTTACATAAATTCCTTACCTCGATGCCTGTCTGTAATCCTTGATTGCTCTGACTTAGTAAGTCGGCGAGCTCGGCCCTTCTAACTTATTTTCATCGAAAATTTTGAACAAATATTTTCGATCCCCTTTCCCTCGAGTTTTCTCGATTTCCTCGATACCTCTTATTCTATTTTCCATGTGGTTCTATTTATATATATATATATATATATATCCTTATATACATATATATATATATAAATATATCCAAAAATAACTCTTTTTTTTTACTATTCATCTTTTTTTGAACTTATTTTCTTTTTCCCTCCATTTTCCTTTTTCTCTTTTCTTCTTCGGTTCTTCACTGAGCATCACTGTTCATCCATCTTTCTCCTCTCGGCCTATCATTTTCTCTTCCCTTTCTTCTTTTTTTTCCTCCACCATCGACATCATCTTCACGTCTAAGTCATCGATCTAGCAGCCACTGTTCCATCACCTCTCCTTTTGGTCTACCTTGCTCTCTGGCATTCGGTTTGGCCCTCTCAGCCTCGTTCCTCGACATTGTCTTCCTGCCAGTGCCGTCACTTCCTCCTCTCATCTCGACCATTGCTAATGTTAACTACGTTCAACCACCACCATCGTCAACCTCAGCAGTTTCCTTTTGCCATCTCCGATTCCCAGCTACCTCAACTCTCTCCTCCACTTCTTTTCTGTCCTAGTGCTAGCTAGAGTATTCACCAGCCCCCCTCGGTACTCAGCCAATCGATCAGTTCTTCACCCCCATTAGTCTCCTCTTTTTCGTCTTTCCAACAATCCAGCACTCGTTCCTTTCCTTCAACAGTTTGGAGAAAAAAAATGGAGAAAACAGAGGAGTTTTGGTATCCCCTTCCACAGATTCCCTCGCCCTCTGTTTCACGCATCGGAACTGTTTCTCCCCTCTCGGCTCTTTCACGCTACTGTTTCAACTTCAAAATCGGCCTCTGCTATCGATTTCCTTTCTCTTGCTATTTCTGCTGCTTTGCTCTCTTTTCGTTTACAAGTTTTGCATTTTCTATCACTCTCGGCTGCTTCAGTTTTCACTTTTCTGTTTCTTCGAGGATCACCAACCCCTTCACACTTGTTTTCTGCCTTGTCTAGTTCCTAATCCGCTCGGTTTCACCTCACGCATAGAATTTTTTTTTGGTTATGTCTCGACTTCAACAAAACTGCCCTCTACATATTCTTCTTGCAGCCGAGCACCTTTCTTGCTCTTACCCACTCTTTCTCTTCCCCTGCTCCATACTTCGGTTAGTCTCTCTTTTTTTTTTATCAACTTACCTTCACGTCAGTTACAACCTTTATCCACGATTTTACTTCAATCTCTAACAGATATTTCACTTGTTTCCTGTTTCCTGCTGTTATTTCACTGCATATCTGCCTCCACATACACACTAAAAACAAATTTCATTCCCTTGGCTGTCAAGACATTGCCAACTCATCTTCATTTTCTTACCTGCTGTAAACCTCATCCACGCTTATTTACACTTACTTTCTTTCCTCTGACAACCGAAACTACCCCCTTCCTTAGTCTTATCATTTATTTCCTTTTTTTTTATTCCAATTTCCTTTCCTGTTTCGGCTTCATTCCTATCATCTCATCATTCCCATGTGTTTTATTTTGTCTAATGGCTCTCGGCCCTGTACATATGTATGTGTATATTTACTCTTGTATATGTATGTATATATATACATATATTTACATGTATACATTGATTTAATATATATACAAACATATATGCGTATATTTGTATATATTAATCTTGGGGAATAAATAAATATTACCTACCTATATATAATGTATGTCTACGTACTTAATTAAATTCTCCATGTAATATAAAAATAAGGTTTGTCAAACATTTATACTTAAATTAATTCACTCATAATCACATATTTAATTTCAATTTCCTAATTTATTATTTATAGACAGCACTAAGTACATTGAAAATTTTCCTTATTTACAGTTTTCAAACTTTCTCTCACTAGAAATTACTAGGATAAAGACATATTTGGAACTTACAATCTTCATGAAAGTTGTTCCAAATAGAAAGAGGAGTAACATAGGTTGGAATTAGCTATCAATGAGCCATATTGAGAGGGACAAAAATCAAGGAAGTTTCGACCAAAGTGGGAAGTATAAGCTAGGTGAGTTTTCAAGCTTCCAACTTCATATATGTTGATCTATGAGTTATATGGAGTTGATTGGTATATGTTTTATGGATTGAAACACATGAAATCACTATGAACATGTGATGGTCGAAAGTTGGTATATGAGTTTTGATAAATGCTCATGTGATTTTAAGGCATGTATAGGTTGATATGCATGTATACATGATTATTGCATGGTTAGTTATAATCAAATTGTCCATATGGATAATTGTATGATGTTGGCATATAAGGTGTTTGATAAAATGTCAATGTGAACGATAGGAAAGGCTTAAGACATGCCACCTAAGTATTTGATAAAATGTCTAAGTAAATTGGCTAGTACATGGTCATGAGTGGCGTGGTGTGGTGTGACCGGCGGCATGATGGCTTTCGGCCACATGCCATGGCCCAGAAGGCCAATGGGTCTCGATCCAATGAGGTGTTATGGGCCTCGGACAAGCCTAATAAGAGTTGGTGGGCCTCACAAGCCCAATAGACCTAACGTAAATGAATAGTAAAGTGAAATAGGCTTAAGATGGTGATAAGCCCATTAAGACAGTGTTAGCCCTATTAAGAGTAAACGGGTCCATTAAGTGAAATGGACTGTATTAAATGTGTAATACAATACGAAAAATATAATTAACCAAATAAATGGTTATATGCAGCTCCAAAGATTGTAATGGGAGCTGATCGGACTGCGAGATTGAGCAGCATCGAGGAAGTGAGGTAACTTGACGTGATCCGAGGTAAGAGACTTTTGTGAGTAGTTAGAGATACCTGCATATATTTTCGTCTGCTTTCGCATTCACTTAAAAACTCTGAGGGTCAGAGAAAGTGAATAATAATTATAGTGACCCGATAGTGGCAAATTACGATTTTGCCCCTAGTTAGGAAAAAAGTCAACTTTTGGAAAAAGTTGTAAAAAGCATGGAAAGCATGTTTTTGAGTGTTTTTATTGTAGTTTAGCAAAAGAGAAGATAGATGGGCTAATATTTTCATGGTTAATGTGAAATAGCACAATTTATAGTTCTGATTTTAATATTTTGAAAAATCATCCCTTTCAAAGAGCCATCTATCGAATTATGTGAAAAAAATCGTGTTGGAGCACAGCTTGCACTTGATTTTAGATGTTTTTCACATACATTAGTGCTAGAGTATAACTCGCACTAGATTTCTATGACATGCATGATAGAGTACTGGAGTATTACTCATACTCAGTTTTATATGATATGCATGACAGAGTGCTGGAGTGAATTGCTCGTATTCGAATTTTATATGAGATGCATGACAGAGTGCTAGAGCGTTGCTCATACTCGATTTTTTACATGATTTATATAAGACATAGTATTGGAGCGATAGCTCGTACTTGATTTGATGAATTTTGTGCATAGCATGGTACTGGAGCGATTGCTCGTACTTGATTTAAAACTTGAATTATGCATGACCTAGTGCTGGAGGTTTACTCACGCTAGAGTTTGAGTTTGTGATGTGAAATAGTGTTTGAGCGGAGTGTCGACTGTGAGTCGCACTCAAAGGCGTGCACTGTAGGTTTTACGTGATATATAAGACATGTTAAAAAAATCGTGACGATTTCCTCGTGTAGACTGAGTGTCGTACTGTGAGATGTTTGTACGTGGATTTAGAGATGTGACATTTATTTTCCATAGTATGAGTGATAAGACTTATGGCAAGCACCTCGACTATGAGGTATATCCACGGTATAAGGGTTAAGACTTATGGCAAGCACCCCAACCGTGAGGAGAGGGTCCACAGGTGTACGTTGTACCATGCGAGTGGCGTGTAGTACATTGTACCGTGTGTTGTTGTGGAGTTGTGGAGTTGATAGCTGGCGGTTGTGATGGACTGACCCCCCTCCCATTACAACAGTGATTGCCCCGCACACCGAGTACTGTGTTGCCTGGGATCACATTATAGGATATGGCCATAGTCCAAGAGAGTATTGCATTTAGCCACCGAGTTTCACATGATATATCACATGATTTTACTTGATTTTATGATACGGGTAGACTTGAGGGATGGGTCGAAACCTGGTTAATGTGTTGTGAATGATTAAAATGACATATTTACTATGATTTGAATATAAATGGCATGAATTATCTAAAGGTATTATGAAATTATAAAGATGCATTGTTTTGCACGAAATGCCTATGTTTTGAAAACTAAGCATGATTTTGTACATGGGATTTAAATTTGTACAACTATATATATGTTTTTAAATTCATGCTTTTGTAGTGAGTTAAGGAAATAATATTTTCAAGGCAAAGCATTATTTTCAGTAGATAATGTGGATATCTATTTGCTTGCATGATTTCCTTACTGAGCTGTGAGCTCACCCCTTTTTTTATTTCTCCCTCTCTACAGAGCGTCCGTAGTAGTTGAGCACGGTTGAGGTCTGATATTCCTTGTGTTCGTTGCACTCCCATTTAACGAAAGGTATACATACATGCGTACGATTTTGGATCTGAACATATAAACAGCACAATGATGTAAACATATGTAATATGGGGGATGTATTTGTATTTAATATATGTGAGCTCACTATGAGGCAAAAGTAGTTGCAGTCAATAGATAGTTATATTGACATGTATGAATGATAAGATAATGTGGAAGAAGTGATTAATGTCGAATTACAGCTCAAACGTTGGTAAGGAGAAAGGTAAGTAAAAAACGAAAAATTTGTAGTGATTTTTGTAAGTCACGGGCAGTCGTGACAATATATTTGATATTATTTTATTTAATATTATTTATAATTGTTAAAATTATTACTTTAAATTATAATTAATTATATATAAAACAAAAAAATTAGATCCAAAAAATTAAGTGAACAAATATTATTTTGTAATTTAAAATTTGTAAAATATTATTATGACAAAAATAAATTTTATTAATTTTTAATTATTTATTAATTTTATAAATACCAAATATATTATACATTTTAATCTAATATACTTAAAGGATATTTTCTCGTTTCACTACATTTTATCTCACCGTTACTGCTGCGTGTGCATCCAAACACATATTCCACAATTGATTTCAATTTCATCGTGAATAACTAATTTCATTGTCATCGTTATTTTCAATTTCATTGGAGTCAATCTTACCATGCATCCAAATTAGTCCTAAGTCAATTTACATAATAATTAGATTTTTTTGGGTTCTTTTGTATGGACAATGATGTTGGCTCTAGTGAAATTGAAAACAACATTAACAGACAGATTAATTATTGCAGCAGTGAAACTGAAATCAATGGTGAAATATGTATTTAAATTAAGATGTAACAATGAAAGTAAAGTGAAATGTAGTAAAAAGAGAAAATAACCATTAAAGGTATTAAATTATAATTTGTATAAAATAAAATTTATATTATATACATTTGATATTTGTGAAATTACTAAATTGTTGAAAATTATTAAAATTAATAATATTTTATTGATAAATTGAAAAACGCTAAAATATTTTTATATAGAATAATGCTTCTATTATTAAATATTTAAAAATATTTAATATTTTAAATAAAAATTTAAATAAATGTATAATTGAAAATATCAAGATAAAAAATAATGAAGTTTAAAAAACATTAAAGATAAAACTGGAAGAATTAACAAAAATGAAATCTTTTGAATAAAAAATAAAAAAAATTATTAAAATTTATTACGAATGGTGGGGGTACAGTAGCCCGCCTTGGTCCGATTACTCATTGGATCCTCTCTGCCCCATCATTGGTTGCAACAAAAGTCGAGGGTTATCGATACATTCTTTCAGGGTATCAATACTTTATGAGGATTCTTTTAAAACTAATACAAGTGTATCAATACCTAAACCTTAGCGTATCAATACCAAAATAAAGCATTTAGCCTCTGTCTAAAGGTAATGATAGTGTATCGATCGAAGTATTAAATCTGTTAATATTTAAATAAACTAGTATCGATACCTTCACCAATGGTATCGATATCTTGAACAATCAAAGCATAATATAATTTGAATAATATTATAATTAAATATAATATTAAAAAATATAATTATTTAATAATAATTTTTATTAGATAATAATAGAAATTAATCAAATTCTAAATTATATATTAAATAATATTATTAATTAAAGATTATTTATTATATTCAATAATATAATGTAATTTACTTGTAATAATATTAAATTATTTAATAGTAGCAATGATATATTTTAAATTTGATTAAAAATAATATAATATCAAATAATATTGTTTATTAAAATAATAATTAATTATATTAAATAATTATGCATAATATTTTAATTATTAACATACTAAAATTATACTATTTAAAATATATCTAATATATTCAATAATATTATACAATTTTAAATTAAATAATATTATAATATCATAATTTCACATATTATATATTTTTATTTTTTATATCTTTCATATTTTCTATATTCAAATAAATATATTCATTTTAAATAATTTTTTCAATTAGATATTATTTTATTATTAAAATTTAATATTATTTTTATTCTCAAAATTGAAATTAATTTAATTTTATAGTTTTATTATGATTATATATAATACTATATTAACACATAGACATTGTTCATTTATTAATGAACAGTGCTATAAATGAAAATATGTTTTCGAAAACAATGAAAACAAGTGTTTGATTATGAAAACAAAACTATTTTCTATTTTCCTTTTAACTATAAAAAATAGAAAATGTAAGGGAAAACATGTTTGGTTGAAAATATGAAAAACAATTGAAAAAAGTGCAAACACAAGATTTCTCAAAAGTTTTTTTATTATTGTTGCAAAATATCTAAGAACTCAAGTTCGATTCTGTAACGATCGTGTGACACTTTGTTCCCATAAGATTCAAGAGATGGCCCTTACAGTTTCACTTATCTGTATTGTCCGCTTTGAAAGTCCCACAGGCCCCTCACAGTTTTGTTGGGGACTATCACCCTAATTTGTGTCCCACATGATTCGAACCCAAGACCTTAAGTCCTTAATCCTTATACACATGATACCAATTGTTCCTCGAATTGGGGTATTTACCTCGATAAAATCGTGTAAGTCAGTGGACCTAAAACGGATAGTACGAATGAGTAACGATGTCACAGCAGTCGATGTTGTGGGCCCAAAGAGGGGTAGGCCATGACCGACTGGGCTGGGCCGTTACAAAAAAAATGCGCGTTTTATTGTAATAACTGTGTGTCACTTTGTTCTTGCAGGATTCAAGAGGTGACCCCCACAGTCTCACTCATCATGTGTGTAGAGGCTTAAAGACTTAATGTCCTGAGTTCGAACCATGTGGAACGTGAATTGGGGTGATAATCCCCGACAAAACCGTGAGGGGCCTGTGAGGCTTCCAAAGCGGACAGTACGAATAAGTGAAACTATGGGAGCCACCTCTTGAAACTTGCGGGAACAAAGTGTCATACGGTCGTTACAGATTCACAATAAATGCAAGATTTTTAGTTTTTTTTTTTTTTAAGTTAAAACAACCATATAAGTCATTTATTCACATACTATTATTAAAACTGTTCATTGCTTGTTGGTTGTTATGATTGACTTGGTGTGAAATAATTTTATCAAGCCTTTTTTTTTATGTTGGTATAAGGTTCTTGCTATCACTTTTAATCAATTATTATTGTATTATTACTTGATGGGTTAAATCCTTATCCTTGTAACCAATTGCTTATAATCAAAATATTTCATTCTTTTTATATGCGTCATTGACATGTTTGATATTTGATCAGTGAGAGATTTTGAGTTAAATTTTTTACTAATTCCTTTGAATTTTTTGTTGCTTATGTCATATATATATATGTGTGTGTACGCGCATAATTTTTTTGATCTCTTTAAAATGTGTATTGAATATAAAGAGTTGATTTAATTGAAACCAAACGCTAATAAATTAGTATGTAAATGTGGTTGTGCCTCTATTATGACTCATCGAAAATTTTGATTCCTAAATAGCCTCTATTGTTGAAGCGGCTATGATCGCTCTTTCTTACGAATTAAAAGTAAATATCAAAAGACCGTCACACCATGATTAATTAGTGAACAATATTAAATTATAAAAAATTGTTTTTTTTTTCAAAAAAAATTTATAAAATTGCATCTATACAATAATTTTAAATATAAAAATTTAAAATTTATAAATTTTACATATAAAAATTTTATCTTTAAATTAAAATATAATATATATAATATATTTGTTGAAATTTAACTACTAACTTCATTAAATGTGTAATTGAGCTGAATTAAAACGATCTATCAAGTTCGAGTTGACTCGATTCGAAAGCTCGAGACTTGAAGTTCGACTCGAGCTCTATTAAGTTTGATTTTTAAAACTCGAGCTCAACTTGATAAAATACTCTCGAACTCGACTCAATAAACTCAAACTTGACTAGACATATTTTATAACGGTAAAGTGGTAAATTAATAATTAAAAAAATAAAAAATATAAAAAAACTCAAATAGACTAGTGAGCTGCTCGAGTCGAGTATTAAAATACTTGAACTTGGCTCGATTTATTATTCAGATAGCTCAAATTTAAACTTGACCTGAAAATAAATGAGTTAAATTTAAATAATCATCAAATTAAACTCAAATAATTTATAAATATCTTGACTCATTTAATCTCATAATCTAAAGAAAATCTTAAATAATAAAAGGGATAATTCTGATCTTTATCGAATGTTAAACTAATCTCATCGTAGCCTCCAAATAAGCCCAAGCTTTAGTCGTCTAGCACACGCCTGGCTTACTCCTGGTAAATTGTAATGATATTTTTCCTTAGTCGTCTAAAAGAAAAAGTCAGGACCGACGCAAGGGAAAAGAGAAAATAGCCCTGCCACAAAGAAAAGAATATACTTATATATAAGTCATAGTCGGAAGGCAAAAATCCAAACCAAACCAGCCCACCATGGATCCTTCCTCCTACGTCCACGTCCATCAGCACCACCACGACAGCCATACCAGGTACGCTCCTTTCTCTCCTCCTCTTCGCCCTCCTCCGCCTCCCTCTCATCCTACTCCCTATCAACAGAGTCCTAGCAATCTCCTCCCTCCCCGCCACCACCTCCCTTCACCCCAGCCTCTGACACAACTTCGGCCGCCGCCTCCTCCCCCACCACAACAACAGCCGCAACCTTACCGCGCTGTCCCTGCCCCACCCCCTCCAGTACCGCGACAGCAGCTTCCTAATAATCATCCTTACAACCCTCATCATCCTCATTACACTTTCAATCCCGATTTCAATTCTAATCCTAATCCTAACCCTAACGATGCTTCCCATCAATTCCACGATTTCCCTCAACGGCGCGTGCCTGAATACGATACCCGGCCTGACTACTGGCCTGATAATCGGGTATCCAGGCCCCATCCCGTTTCCAATTTGGATCGGGAGGTTCGTTATCATCAGTTTGATAGGCGACCCGCCTCTCCGGTGATTGATAGGTTTAGGCATGATTTTGTGGGGAGTTCTAGGTTTAGAGATGTTGAGCTGAATCAGAGAGAAAGAAAGGAACTTGGTAGGGTTCACAGTGATCGTTGGATTTCCGATCGACCTACTAGGGATTTTGGGATTGTTTCTGTAGGATTTGAATCGAATTCAAATAATTTGAGTTATTGTAATAATGAGGTTACTGAGAATGTGAGATGGGGTTCGCGATTACATGATCAGTTGATCGATAAAGGAAATAATGAGATTAATGAAAGAGATGACATGAGAGCTCTTTCCAGAAAAAAGGACTTTTATTATGATTCAGAAATAGGGAGGTTTAGTGAAAGGGGAAGTAGTAGAGAGGGTAGTCATGAATTGAATCGGACTCCGAGGAGGCAAATACAGAAAAAGAGCGCTTTACTTAGGATTCAAAAGGCGACTCTGAATCATAGGGGTAGGGAAGATGAGAGATCACATTATACGGGTTATTGTAATGAGGGGAAAACTGGTAATTTTAGGGGAAAAGATTTGGCCTTACATTTGGATCATCCGACGGAAGAAAAAGAGAGAGAAGGGAGCCCGGTAGAGCTTGATGTGTCTTTCAAATCAAATTCATTGGTGGCTAAGGCAATTGTGACTCCTCCTAGTTCTGCACCGATTTCTGATTCCTATGTGATGCCTAGGAATACCAAAATTAGGAGGGTTATGGTATTTGATAAGGATAGTTCGAGCTTGCAACCTACCAAGGCTAATAAGAGTAATGCAAAACTAGATGGTTCTGCTTCTGTTGTAAATAATGGTTCTGCCTCTGAGGACTTTAAGAAGTCTAAGGGAAAAGTTAAACCTGCCGGTACTGGTAATGTGCAGGATGGTATTACAAAGCCTTGTACAAAAGGAACCAATGTTTCCCTTAGAAAGGGTAAGTTAAAAAAATCTTCTAAGGTTACTGTAAAATTGAATGATTCATCATGTGTCAGTGTTACTGAAGATGCCCCCATTTCTGAGAAGAAACCGGAACAATTAGAGGGGATAGGTACAGTTACTTGTATCAGTAATATGGTTGATGGTGGTGCACAAACTTGTCATGACAGAGCCAATGTTTCGGTTGGAAAGAATAAATTGGAAGGGACCCTTAAGAGCACTTTTCCTGATAAAACTGCTGCTAGTGTCAGTAAACCATCCTGCCTCAAGGCTACCAGGAAGAAAACAATTGTGAAGAAAGTGGTGAAAAAGGTTACAAATTCTCCCTTAAATTTGGCAATTTTGGATTCAGCTAAGGACAGTGAACAAGCTGTTAAGGCAGATATCTGTACTGCTACCTCTGCAGCTGACAAGAGTGTTATGCCACTTAAAGTGAGAATTGCTTCTGCTGCTGTGGGTTCATCTCATGGCGTTTCAAAGTGTTGTCCTAAAGAACCAGCTCAGCTTCTTGAAAATGAGAAAGTGAGTGGAGTGTCAAAGGAAGTTGGTGCTGATGTTGGACCCGGTAGTTCAGTTGCTCCTAAGATTAAGAGAAAGAGGAACAGCATAACTCCTCTTTTGAGTTCTTCAGGTCATGAAGAGAGTAAAGCTCATCAGGCTTCTGTTAATGCTGATAATTCTGTCCATGGTGTGCATATCATTTCAAGTATCAAGGAGGATCATACTGAACTGCCAAATGAAAGTATTAAATCTGGCACTCTTGTTGTTGAAGATGATAACAAAGTGTTTTACCATAATGAAAGGAACATTAATTATGGTTTGTCAAGATCAGAAGGCATCAAAGTCCATGGGAATATTGTAGAGATAGGTAGCTCATCTGTTGCAATGCATAGCTCCAGCGGTTTTGACTGTGGTTCATCTGACACCCTGGAGGTAAATATTGGTTGTGACACTTGCAATGTGAATTCTGGTAGCAAGCAGGTTTCTGCAATTCCTGGCGGTTCAGTAGTTGAGGATGGTACTACTAGCAGATTAGCAGAAGCTAACTGTTCAGTAGGAACCAACAAAATGCCCTGTTTTCCTTGCTCAGAGGAAACTCAAATCAACAGTGATTCCATTCATGAAGACTGCTCCAACCATAATAGAAGTACAATCTGCACTGCTGATATTGATTATGTTAATTCAGGGGAGAGCAACCATGAGATAGGTGATGTTTTCACTAAACATCTTTCTCCATCCACTCTATCACTTGGAAATTCTGGCACAGAAGGAATCCCCAATTCTGTGGAATCACTGGAATGCAAAGATGAATATGCAGCTAACATCCATAAGCGAAAGGTTGGGATTGATGAGTTAGAACTGTCAAACTCAGCATTTACTAACATTTCTATAGGATCTGCAGATTGTCTGGACACAACCATAAGTACATCTGGCATAAATTCCAATCATGCTGAAGCTATGGTTAATGGTATTGGGTGGCTTGATGCTGGCTTACAGCATTCCAGAGATAAAGTTAGTATTTTGCCTCGGAGCAATTCAAATGATACTTCCCAAGAGGTGAGTGCTAATGCAGATGGAATGTTTCCAGAGAAGAAAAAGAGAAAAGTTGCTTCCTCCTATTCTAGTGCGACAGCATCTGTAATCAGTCAGGGAGTTGTGGTTTCTGAGATCTGTAAATCTGCTGTAGAACTACCGTCCAATTTTACTGGTGATCTATTGATATTGGAACAGGAAGTTAAAGTGTCTAGTATGGATGGTCTCCAGACAGAGGGGATTAATCCTTCTTCAGCTTTTGTTGAGTCAGTTGCTCCGAGTTCCCCCTGCCTTCATCCTTCAAAGTTGGGAGGTGAGCAGTTATCAACTTCAACGCCAGTTTCATCTGTAAATAACCATCAAATTGATGCTATGGATGTTGAAGGTGATGATAGGGTAAAAGTGTTTGTAGATACTGCAGAAGACCAACAAATTATTTCTAGGGAGACAACTCAATGCAGAATTACTCCAGAACATAAGTCTGTCAGCTTATATCGGAGGTTGACTAGCACAGATGTGGAAGATGATAATCATCTTCCTCTGAACGATGATTTACCTTCTGCATCGAACTCTTTGGTTTTTGGAGTTGACGCCAATCAAGCTTCTGTTACCAACTCCATTGATGAGGCAATGCATGCACCTGATATGCCATCTGATGTTGGTTCTCCCAATAACCATGATAACCTAGCTATAAGCAATTCAACTTTCAAAATACCTTTCTGCCAAAAATCAGAAGAGAAGTCGTATGGTGATGAAAAACTTTCAGATGATAAGCCTATAATTGAAGGTGCTTGCGACTCATCTGCCATTGTGTCATATTCACAGCATAGCAAAACTAATTTGAAGTCAAATGATGCAATTCAAACCAATCAATCAGTTGCTGGAAAGGCAGGATTGCTGCCTTCACATGATTCCAAGAATAATAATCCCCCCAATTTTATAAGTGGAGAAACACATAGGCGGAAAAACCAACTTAGACATGTTGTTCCCAAGAGTTATCCTACTCGCTCATCATTTGTTTTCTCTGCTTCCAAGAATACAACATCTTCTACCAAGATCACAAAACCTCGGACATGGCATCGAACTGATAATTCTTCTTCTACTTCTCTACTAGGAAACAAACCTTCCGTAAGTGCCAATCCTTTGCAAAGGCAGGTGCCAAAAAAGTCTGCTTGTTTTCAAGGCACTTACATTCGTAAAGGTAATAGTATTGTTAGAAACCCTGTTTCAGTTCCTTCTCTTCCCCAGGGTTCTCATTCTTTGAGTTCATCTGTTTACCGACTGAACTCTGGGGTTGTAGATGAAGTGAAGAAGGGAACAGGAACCAACAGTAGAGCTGATGCTGTTGACTTGAGAACAGGAGGTGCAAATGCCTCTTGTGAGAGGCCCACAACTCCTCCCTTATCCAGTGTCACGAAAGTACCAAATTGTACCTCAAACTCCTCAGGAGAGTGTACATCTTCCCCATTAGCGGAGCCTTGTATTAGTGATTGCTGTGAAACTACAACAGATCATCCAAGTTGTATGGAAATTAATGATGAGCTCAATTCCTCAGAGGAGGGACCAAAGGCTTCTGGAACTCTAAATCGAAATGGTTCAGTTAACAATTTGGAAAACTGTACTGAGCAAATTGAAGGTGATTTGGTTTCTTCAAATGCAAAGAGGGTAACATATGTAAAGCCAAAATCAAATCAATTGGTTGCAACTTCAGATTGTGGTCATACCCTTATTCTCAATGCTGATAAGAACCAATCCTTTTCTGCTTCCTCTGATGGCTACTATAAGAAAAGCAAAAACCAGCTAATTAGGACTGCCTTTGAGGCTCCCATGAAGCAGGCAGCTTCCATGTCTGATGACAAATCCAACTCAGTGGGGCACATCGCTACTAAGGTTATTTCCAGTAGAACTTTTGGTAAGAGGCGATCTAATAAAGGTATTCATTCATGAAATTTCTGTTAGCAGTCTTTTATTTTTCTCATTTAGCAATTTTTTTTTTTGTTTCATGTGCATTTTATTGATCACCAAAAGTACTACATTCAGTTTTGTGCTTTTAGACATTGCTTGGCTTTTTATGACTTATTCTGCTTAATTTTTATCCGCGGAGATTAAAATGGATTGTCTTCTTCTATCTTTATTCTACTCTTCGTCTCTGTTGGCTGTAATGTTTGTCTATTTTCTGCAATTGTAGGTTGTTTTCCTATGCAGGAGTCCTATAGCGCTGGTGCTAGCGATGTCATTAGACAAATGACTACTTGTTTGCTGGAAATTTATTCACTAAAAATAATGAGATGGCTGCCTGCAAACTATATGTATAATCAGAATATTATGCTATTTTTCGATGTTATTTTTCTTTCACCTAGTTTGCCTCCTTTCATCAATTCTAGTTGCTGATCTATATATATATATATATATATATATATATATATATTATCAAATTTGAGTTAGTTGCCCACCTCCTTCCTACCAAGTATTTTCCGCTGACAGAATGGTATAGAGAAGCTAGTTTTATTAGTTAAGGACTTATGTTGCCTTTGTCCACTTGGTACTTCTATCAATTATGACCAGTCTTTATAAATAATTTGTATTTCATTATAATAATTATTTGTTGCTAGTTATTTGTATTTTTGGGTCATCTCTAAATGTGTTATTGTGATCAACAACCTCACTGTATTAAAGTCGTAACTTAGTTAAATGGATGAATCTGGAAATTGCTTGCAGCAAGTTGCACTTGTTTTGGTGTGATCTTTAGTTAGGGGAAGGCTTAAATGATTTGTCTTTTCACAGTTGTAGGAAAGACACATAAACCTTCCAAGTTCTCTCCGGTCTGGACGCTGCATGGTGCCAGGCTATCAAATAATGATGGCAATTCAGTACGGCATCCTAAGGTCCTTCCGCAACTGTTTCCCTGGAAAAGAATGACATACAAAAGAAGCTTCAAGTTAAACTCAGTTTCTTCCTGCAATAGTTCTTTATCTACAATCAGGTACAATTTTATTTCAGTAGCTTCTTGTTTTAAATATGCACCTTTTATATATTGTACAAGGAAATTGTAAATTACTTTTCTTTTGCAGTCGGAAAATGCTGCTATTGAGAAAGAGAAATACTGTTTATACCAGATCAATTAATGGATTCTCAATTCGGAAATCAAAGGTGTTAAGTGTTGGCAGTTCTAGTTTGAAATGGTCACAATCTATTGAAAGGCATTCAAAAAAAGCTAATGAGGTAGGGTGTATCATGTACTAGTCTACCAAGTTTATGTTTTTCATATACACATCAAAACTGCATTGGTGATAAATTCTGGCTTAAAATGGTTTTTTCGTTACTAAATTTTCTGTTACTGTTTAATAGGAAGCTACATTAGCAGTTGCTGAGGCAGAAAGAAAGAAAAGAGAACGAAAAAGCACTGTTTCTGGCACAGGCAGAAGAAGTCACTCTTGCCATAAGGTTGTTTGTGGTACAGAGCTTCGGCCAGGTAGATCAATTAACAATCTTGGTCTGTTACATGATGAAAAGCTTAATTTCGGACTTTGTGAAGTAATAGCATTCTATCTAATGTGCATGATGTTTGGTTTTGGATGCTTCAATTATTTGTTTATTGTAAATACTTACTGTAGGAGAACGTATATTCCGCATTGGTTCAGTGCGCTACAAAATGGATTCTTCGAGGTGTTCCCTTCAGAGGATATCAGGTGCTCCACTCTTAATTTATCTCTTATTGGGTTTCTTTAGGTCCCTTTATATGTTCTTTTTAACTCCAACAATTCCTCCGGAACTAAACCTAATAGAAATTGAACTCATAACGGTGGATTATTGAAAAAGCTTTTTTCATACTTAAATGCAACTGTTATCTGGGTTCCAACAAGTTATTAAATTTGGTAGGGATGAAAAGCAAGAGGTTGAAGGTAAATTTTTTAATCTGCGAGTTTATGTTTTTCAACTTTGGGAATCAAAGTTGCTTCTAATGCTTCAGAGGCTAAGTTTATGCTACCCCTCTTTTATTTCCAGCACTGCTTAATTAATCTAAAACTCTAGCTTGGTAGAAGACGATTTAAACTGCCTTGTTTTTCAAATGATAGTTATGTATCCTTTTAACTGATTTTTAAATGATGAAAAAAGGATGGTTTGTTGTTGGGTTTGTTGGTATGGCTGTCAGACCTGTTGATGCTCCTCCACATGGGAATCATAACAATTCTTTTAGAAATTTTGACGGAGAAACACACAATTGTGACATAAATAACTTTTCTCTATTATTTACTGATGAGCACCTACTGATGTCCTTTTTCCTTTTACATTTAAAGTTTTTGTAATGCTCTCTTAGCTCTACTTACTTTCTTTATAGATGGTGATTCATCATGCTCAGCTGGTCATCTATCAGAAAACAGTACCAAAAAATCTTATGTCCCAAGGAGATTAATGATCGGGAATGATGAGTATGTTAATGTTACCATATCATAAAATGTAAATTTGACTGAATCACCTACCATATATAAAATTAAAATAAACTCCATCTCCAGGTATGTTCGAATTGGAAATGGTAACCAACTCGTTAGAGATCCAAAGAAACGCACACGTGTTTTGGCAAGTGAGAAGGTTCGATGGAGTTTGCACACTGCCAGGTTACGATTGGTTAAAAAGCGGAAGTACTGTCAATTTTTCACGAGATTTGGAAAATGCAACAAAGATGATGGGAAATGTCCCTATATTCATGATCCCTCCAAAATTGCTGTGTGTACAAAATTTCTCAAGGGTCTATGTTCAAACCCCAACTGCAAATTGACTCATAAGGTTCATCACTTAGCTGGTTGATTGGATGTTTTGCAGAGATTGACATATATGGTTAACATCTGACCTTTGATTGGATTTTTGTGCAGGTCATTCCGGAACGAATGCCCGATTGTTCATATTTTTTGCAAGGTGATCTTTTATCTGGATTGTGACTTCTTTTTTCTAATTGTATGAATGCAGAATTCTGACAAAATTAATTGCAGGTTTATGCACAAATGAAAATTGCCCTTATAGACATGTACATGTGAATCCAAATGCCTGTACTTGCAAAGGATTTCTTAGGGGCTATTGTGCTGATGGTAATGAGGTAGTTCATTATCTTCCTGAAAATACTATTTTAGCTTATTGGTTTGCCTCTTATGCCATGCCCTTGTATAACATTGTGTTGTGGAGATATCTTTGTCTTGCATTTTGTTGGTTGGTACGCACTGATCTTAATAATTAATACTTGAACATTTTTGAAATTGACTTTTAAGAAATAAGGTAACATTTTAGTCTCAACTTTTTAAAAGAAAATAAAATCTTTTAATTTGCTGACTTCCCGTCTTAATTTCTGCAACTTTCACAACCAGATTTTTTTACTGTTGATCTGATATTTACTTTGTTTTCTCTGTTCACATGTATTTTTTTCTAAGAAATGATGACATTACTTGAAATGTCTCATTGTATATTGCTTTCATTGCATTTTTTTCTTTGATATGCATTTACTTGAATTCTACTGGAAATTACTTGAATAAGCAGTTATAATGATGATTATAGATTTCAACATCTCTTTTTCCGAGGAAAAAGTTTGGTGCAAATAATCAGATCATCCATTGTTTTTAGATTTTGTACTAGCTACTCTCTTCTGTAATGCACATGCAAACCACACTGATATTGAACAAGTGAAGTGGAATATATCTCTGCTTTCAGTGTCGGAAGAAGCACAGCTATGTCTGTCCCAATTTTGAAGCGACAGGGTCTTGCTCTCAAGGATCCAAATGCAAGCTTCACCACCCCAAAAACCGGAGCAAGGGAAAGAAAAGTAAAAGGTCAATGGAACATAAGAATGCTCGTGGGCGATACTTTGGTATTGACATTTCAGAGCCCAAAAGAACGGTCTCTGAAAGACAACAGGCATTAGATGAAGATTATGACAATTTATTTGATGGAAAATTGTCTGATTACGTTGGCCTTGAGGCTAGCGAGGATGAAGCTGGGGCACTCCATGCGATGTCCGATCAAATTTCCTTTGGTGACGATGATTCCTCAGATTTACAATTAGATGATGTTGAAGAAATAATCAAACCTATTCGAATAATGAACTGAGTAATATGATAGAATCATTTCTGGTTAGTGAAGCTTCAAGCGTTAAAAAAGCATGTGGCCTTTAATAGAGGAATTGAATATGCTGTATAAGAGGGCGAGCAACTTCTATGTATTTTGCCTTGTATCTAGGGCCCATGGGCTTTTCTCTTTTATTTCCTTTTCCTTTTTCTTGTGTGTTAAATTTCCATTTTTACTGGATACCATTTGTCCTGCATTGTGTACCTTGTAATAGAACATGAATTTGGAAATAAAATAAAAAATTACAGTGGTTTTCTGATTATTTGTGTTGAGTAATTTACTTTTGTTCTGATTTTTGTCATTTTCTCCTTTGTGCAAGAAACTTACAGTTTCCTTTGGCTTAAACATTGTAGTTTTTGCCATCTCTGATTTCATGAAAAGAAAATTTTATGTGGTGAATAAGGATTAAGGTAGGTTGGCTTTCAATGATTTGAACTCACGAGTATATCTAGATTTTACTGCATCGAAAGTGCAATAAATCCAAACATATATAAGATAATTATTTTTTCACTGTTATTTTTAATTTTTTATTATTTTATTAAAATTATTTTTTAATAATATATTTTTTTCATTTGATTTAAGCCATAAATGCGAGTGAAATGGATTGATGGTGGGTAAGGAGATTGCCAATCGATGGGTGGCAATTTTCTTTGTTTCTCCTCCACATTGTGATTCAGATGCATGCTCAACCTAACCCTCCGATAAAAACAAAAAAGCCTTATCCTTCAATAACCAATGGATCAAATTTTTACGAGCCAAAGATTAATTTAACAAAAGCAGGGGTCCTTGAAAGCAATTTCTGAATAAAAATACATAAAGAAGTCTTTGAGAATGTTGAGAATAAAATCCACATTAGAGTTAAGATTTCAATCATGGCTGCAACTTCCTCTTACATGGCTTGCACTAAATTTTCCATGGTAGGTTGGGGTGCAGGTAAAACAGACTTGAGAAAGAGAAGGCTTGTTTCAGTTTCAGCTCAACAGCAAGCTGAAGTAGGCGAAGCAGAAGAGGCAAAAGTGCAAGAAGAGCAAGAAAAGGTGAAGAAACAACCTACCCAACCAAGGCCAGTGGAACCACAATTGAATGTAAAGAGCAAAAACATGAGCAGAGAATATGGAGGGCAGTGGCTCAGCAGTGTCACGCGGCACGTCAGAATCTATGCTGCATACATCGATCCGGAAACCTCCGAATTCGATCAGACGCAGATGGATAAACTGACCCTTATACTCGACCCTACTGATGAGTTTGTCTGGACTCCAGAAACTTGCAACAAAGTTTATTCATATTTTCAAGAGCTTGTGGATCACTATGAGGTAATCCACATTCCTTTTTAAAGCTGTGATTTAGATTCCTAATAGCAGTCGGATATTTCCTAAAACTCGGAATAGGAACTAGCACCTTCAAAACTAACATGCCTGTTAATGGTTTAGTCGAGTCCCGTAAAAGAATTTGAGAGGTGTAATCAAATCGAGTCGAAATGATCCAGTATGAGACTCGGGCTCAACTCGACTAGAAAATTCAAAGTTTGAAATTCAATTTGAATTCGATCGACTTTAATTTTTAAAGTTCGAGCTAGACTCAATAGAATAATGTAAGATAGGCTTAGTTGAGTTTCTTTTGAAGTAAACTTTCCCTATAAAGAGACTCATAACTGATGAGGTTTATAACCAAGGTCAAAAACTGCAATTCTCATTTAAAATTCTCGGTTTGGATTAATCTTGAAATTGAATCTATTTAGCATTGCATTCATGTCTAGATCAGCCTATCCATTTCCAAAATGAAAATACAAGTTCAAATTTTCTTTTCTCATTCCATAATTAAAGGTTAGATGGATCATGCATGAATAACAACAGCATTTCTGTTTCTTTAGCATACTGATGTTCTGCTTTAAAGAGAATTATTGTATGATATGCAAGCAGGGTGCACCATTGACAGAGTACACACTTCGTTTGATTGGTTCAGACATAGAGCACTTCATCAGGAAGCTACTATTCGATGGAGAAATTAAATACAACATGAATGCCAAGGTACTGAACTTCAGCATGGGGAAGCCGCGCATTCTATTCAATAATAACGATGGCCAGTTTCAGGATGAACAATGATAAGATTCTCACAAGATGGCTTGCAAAAGAGCAAAAACTGACTGGCCAAATTTTAAGCAGTATAAGTTCAAAACAATGCATCAATCAAGCACAAAATATTTGGCCATCAAAACCTAGATCTTCAACAGAGAAACCGGATGCATGCATTTGTTAATAGGCAAAATCTTTGCAGGTGAGGTCTTACACATATGTGCCCAATGCTAAACCTGCATCTGTCAACATTTGCTTTGTAATATTGAGACATACTCAGTGCTCTGAATGTCAAAGTGAATATTGATCTCGGTTCAGGTAAAATTCTCTAGTCATCCCAAAGCATTCAAAAACAACGAGTCCAACCAAGGTTGAAATGTATCTTCATGAGCAGTATTCTGACAAAATACACAACTACATATTAGAAGCTTTTCTAAAAGAGAAAGCAATCAAAAAACACCATTTATGCCATTTGCACCAAGCAACCATGTGTATTGGCATAGCTGTGAAAATCTCTGCTAATATGCAAGAATGCTACATGCGAAAAAAGTTTCAATTTCATAAACGTGGCTTTAAAAACAATAAACTACAGGCAATGCAGATAAAGTCAGTCTGTGTTTAAGTTAATTTGTGTTTCATATACAAACTATTAAAATGTTTATTGCTTGTGGCTAGGTGATTCTAATTTATCTATTAACATAAATATTTGATTTTGATTCAAGACAACTTTAAATTGGGATGAAATTGCATTATGCCCTTCATTATTTCATCCTCATTAACTCGGAACATGGAAGCAAATGGAGATCACTCGTCTGCTCTATACTAACCTCCTTCAAGTTTTTATCAAGTCAGTGTCTCCTTTTCACTGAATGATAATTCCATTAGACTGGGAAATCAATAATGCAAAAACTTGTTCTTTCCCTATTTCAAATTCCACCCTCTTTTCCCCCTGCTCTGGCTTTTGCTAGGAAAATTTATTAGCATCTAAGAGGCCTTGGGCAGGATGAAAGCAAAGGAATATGAGATAATGCACCTATATAGGGAAGACTCACCTCCAACCAAAAGAAAAATCCACGTAAGAGATATAAAGTTTTACATCGATCATGCCTGAATTCATCAATTTTCATTCTTAGTTCTGCAAGAATAACAAAATGAACATTAAAGCTAACTTTTTTTTTAACAAATTTCACTTAAACAGTAGAATACTAAATAATTACTTAAAATACAGAACAGTTAATAAGCTCAATAATCTCTGCTCAACCAGAAAACATGGAACCAAAGAAAAAAATCCATCAAAATCTGATGGGAAAAAGAAAAGGTAGGAAGAATCACTCAAATCACTTGCAAAAACAGTCTCTTTGATGAGAGCTGCACTTCGGGAATAACAAATACAATCTTGTGACAGTAAACATAAAACTATATTACAAGACAGTGGGAAAAAAAAAAAAAATCATAATTTGAGATTCCGGGAATCATCTAGCGCTTAGTAACATTACTAAACCAGGAGATGACATAATCATTTTAGATAAGCATAAGGATAAAAAATTTTGTGCATCAGTCTTTGCTTACAAGATTTTTTTTTTTTTTTTTTGTGTGGAAACATATCATAGGATCATTTTGATAGAATGACACTACCTATAACAAATTCTACTAGACAATGGCAATACTCTCAGTGACTAATGTCATAATAAACATAATTTACATATTTATTATAAAAAAAACACATCTACAAATTCGGAGAAAACAAACTTGCCTTTGTACCAATCGAGGTATGATTTTCCATCAGTTTTGGTTGGATATTGTTTCATTCGTCCATGACGCAACTCTTTAACACCCTGCACTGGTTTCCTGATAGTTACTTCATGCCAAAGATTTTCAAACTCCCGTTGGTCATAAGGAATTTTAAGAAGATCCATAAGTTTCTCCCTAAACTGAGACCGACTAGAAGTTCTGATGCCATCCCAACTCTCTTCATCAGGCTTTTTTTTTTCGGCAATAAGCACATAGAACCAGAAGAAAACAGTAAAATAATCAGCAACATACAAAAACGATGAAAAGTGTGTGTGTATATATATACATATATATATATATATATATATATATATATATATATATATATATATATACTAGAAAACCGTTTCAAGAACTTCCAGATGGGTTTAGAACCTATAAACTATCTAGATGTGTCTCCTGTTCCTTTGTTTTAGTTTTTCTGCTTTAGCAAAAAATAAAGGAAAAAGAAAATAAGAACAGAAGCAATATACAGAGTTGCAAAGAAAATACAAATACCAATGATTGATAGCATTTTGATGGCACAAATGGTGTATAATCTCCTTCATAAAAAGGAATATCATCCGAGGCAATTATCTCCAAATCAGAACAACTTCCATCATTTTTCCCATGAACGCTTGTGTGATCATTTTCATAGCTAAGTTCCATATTATTGCCAGGCTTATCCAGATCATCCAGATATTGAACATAGCTTTCATCTAAAATATCAGAATCCACCCTCTTGGAAGGTTCTCCATTTGATTTACGAGAAACAGAATCCTCGCCCGCTTTTTTTACTCTATTCTCATCAATTGGACTCTTTCTTTCTTCACTAGGAACATCTCGTGCATTATTCTTACTTCCCTCAGCTCTTAGTTCCAAAGATTTATTCACAGTTTTTGGCATCTCTGTCTTTTTTTTCCTCAAAAAACCACCTGAATTTTCAAGAACCTTGCCCTTTTCTCTTGTTGCGTTCCTCTTAAAATATCTCTTTCGATCCACACTCTCAGAGGATCCTTCTTCCTTTCTGTCATATCTAATTATAACCGAGATGCCAGATCTCACTGGAATTTCAACTGAGAATGATTGCCCATCCCCATCCCCATCCTCTTTTATGTTCTCCAAAAAAATCTTATAACTAGGATCCTCCATCTCTTCCTCATGACCATTGGCATTATCTTGGCCATAACCAAACTGCTCTGTATTTCTCAAAACCGTTCTACATTCCAACCCTCCAAAATTTCCCATTATAACAAATCAAAATTAATAAAAAAAAAAAAACCCTCTTTTTTTCCTCAGTTTTCTACCTATCAACCAACCAATCAATCAATCATACCATACCTGCATTGTAAAAACTCAAAAAAAAAAAAAAAACTGAAATTAGGACAAGCATTCTGCTATCAGAATCAAATAATGAAAATTTATTTCCAAGAAAAAAAAGTAAATCCTTTTTCCCTTCTATAAAACTGCTACGAGTTAAATGAGGCAATTTCGGTATAAGAAAAAGAGAACATTCCAGAGCAGATATCTTAATGCGACTTAATTTTCTTTCTGGTTTTGCCACGTTTTCTCGGGAACCCAACGCAAAGAGCATAACGTAGTAGCTTACCGGAAAATCAGAAATTAAGCGAGAGTGGAAATTGCTTCTTCTTTTTTTTTTCGATTTCCTGAGCAAACAGTGACAGCAACTCTTACAGAGACAGCAGCAGTCAGCCACTGAGTTGAGAATTTAAAAAGACAAACTGAGAGTAAACTGGGATTGTTTCAGGACCGGGTTTGTTTTCTTCTTTCCAAAAGTGCTAAGATCAGCCCATTTCAGTTATATTATTGGGCCCCATGTTATCTCATTTAGAAAAAAAATAAAAATAAAAAATATATTATATAAATATACAAAATAGCCGAAAATAAAATTGACAGAGAATGTGATTTGATTTGAAGTGGGGAAGCATATACCGGCATTTTTTATTTTTTATTTTTACTTTTTTTGCCCTTTAAAATTGGATGAAAGCTTGGATTCGTTTTCTTTGTTTTCTTTATTTTAAGTAACAAAATAAATTTTTTTTAATTCTTCAATGATTTTATTTTTTTCGTTATAAATTATTTTTAGAAATCACTTAATTGAATTTTTTAATAAAAAATAAAAAATGCTAAATAGCTTTTAGCTCTTAATTCATTAAGCCAGTCTTATTTTTAAAAAAAGAATTATTAAATGTAATTAATTTTTTATTTTTAATTAATTATTATTTCTTTCTAATATATTTTAAAAAAATTATTTTTAGTTTTTATTTTGTAAAAAATTAATAAAAAAATTACTATAAACATTTAATTTTTAGTAGAATAACCAATAATTTACATCATATATTCAATATTAAAATTTTCAAAATTAAAAATCTGATACTTAATTTTTAGTATTTGATTTGTTCAATTTATCAGACATCACTTAAATTGAAATTCAAAATTAACGTTTTATTTCTTTTACAAAATAATAGAAACAAGTTTTTTTTTTTTTTTGAAGTTTACTAATAATTACCTTAAAAATAATTTTTAAGAATACAAAACGAAAATTTGAGGGGTGATCACAATTTTTTCTTTCATTTTTGTTTTTAGGATTTATATTTGGTATATTTTTAATGTATAACTTTTATAATCAATAAATTAATTTTTAAGTTTATAATTTTTTAAAAAAATATTTTATTTCTTTGTATATGATTATTTAATGATTGTTAAACAAATAAATCTTAAAAAAAAATGAACAGATAAAAAGTTGGCAAGCAAATGTTACTGTGGAGCTTCAGCAGCTGCAGGGTGGGGGTCCCAAATCAAACTAACGGTTGGTAACCGGTAATATCCGGTAATCGGTCACCATCATTCAACGAGACATTCTGTCCGATCTTCTTCTCAGTTCTCTCTCTCTCCTCCACTTCACATTCAAATTTGCATGATAAGTTAAGTTCCGTTTGGGACTCTTTTTTTTGGTGCTTTCCGTTTTGGACTCTAATTCTCCTAAATTCCTCTCAACCTTCTTCTCAGTTCTTCTTTACTCCTTTTTCTTTTCATTTTTTTATTCGAAAAAAATTTAAGGCGAGAATGGCTTCGGCGACGGCCGATTCAGCGACGGAGATTCTCTCCAACCTCAACATCAACGCCGGCGATTGGCCTTCTAATCTTGTCAAGAATCTCCACCTCCTTTCTCCGGATCAGGTCTTGCATGTGCCAAATCCCGCATTAAAAAAAAAATTGAAATATCGTATATTTGTACATATAATTATACGAGTATGTGAATTGTGTACTCACTTTTGTATTTTTGACAGATTGAATTGGCAAAGATGTTGTTGGAGATGGGGCAGAGCCATTTGTTTCAGCATTGGGCAGAGCCTGGCGTCGAGGACGACCAAAAGAAAGCGTTTTTCTCTCAGGTTTTTTTAAGCTGTGGAATTTTATAGTTTTCTGCTGTGATTTAAATATTTTTAGTCATCATAATTGAATTTTAATTTGTTTGGTAAATGCCATTAAATTATGGATGAAAAGAAAAATTAAAGGCGTAATTTTTTTAAAAAAATTTCTTTGGTTCTGCTATTTTAGATATGTTTGAATTGTGTTGAAGTGATTTTAGTATTATATAGAGTTTTACGTATTGGACTTTTTTTTTTTTAATAAATTATAGGTGGCTAAGCTAAATTCAAGCTATCCGGGGGGTTTGGCTTCGTATATTAAAACTGCTAGGGAGCTCTTAGCGGACTCAAAAGCAGGGAAGAACCCGTATGATGGCTTCACGCCTTCGGTAACGAAATCAATCTTTTGCTTTGAAACTTCAAATATACAATTTCTTATGATGTAGTCAATATCCAATTGTCTTAAACTTACATGACTCATGTTAATGTAAATTGATCACATTAATATCAAGTTTTCTTTACTCTGTGTCATGTCTTTCTCTCCGCTGTCTTTTATAGTGTCCTAAATGCAGTAAATATTTTTTGCAGGTCCCAAATGGAGAAGTTCTCTCTTTTGGTGATGATAATTTCATCAAATTTGAGGAGGCTGGCGTCAAAGAAGCCCAAAATGCTGCATTTGTTCTTGTTGCAGGTGGGCTTGGTGAACGTCTTGGATACAATGGAATTAAGGTAGATAACCAATAGACTGACCGCTAATATTTTGTTTATGCTGTTAATTTCAATTATTTGATTGCACAAAAGGTACACAACTCTACATAGTTGAAATATATTTTATAGATACTTTTGTGTTAGTGTTGGTTCCGTTGACTCATGCTTGTCTGCACTAGAAGATGGATAGATGCTTTTTTCCCTTTCTTTAGAAAGAGGGTTGATCCCATATTTGATGTTGTACTGATTAAACCAGTTCCCACACCCTTGACTAGTTTTGCTCCCTTGAACAAAATATTTGACTAGCTATTTTTTACTCCTAGGTGGCACTTCCTGCGGAGACCACAACTGGAACATGTTTCTTACAACTCTACATTGAGTCTATTCTGGCTCTTCAGGAAGCAAGCAGTAGGCTCACACGAGGTTTGTATGGCATCTCATATTTTAGGAGGCCTTCCACATTATATGGCCTTTTCAAATTTTGTTCCTTGATATGATCAAGAAAGATAAAGTTTGTCTTTCAGCATTATGAATGGCAGTAGCCAAAGGGGAGAATACTGAGCAGTTCAGAGTAGTCTATTTCACATGTTGAAATTTATGAGCAATTGCTTACTGCACGAACCATGGAAAGAAATCCACTTGGATTAACTTAGGTTTAAATTATAGTGATCATGAGAAAAGCCACTCTCAAAGAAGGCTAGGATACTTTAGGTGCAAATTGGCAATCCTTTACATTTGGAAAATTGATAGAATGAACAAGTCAAAACTGTAATGAGCTAATCCATATAATCAAGCTCACATTTGCAATAATTCCTCTGGATAGAAAGGTACACACATATTTGTTTGAAAAATCTGCTTGAATGAGCTAGGTGCAATTACCTAAGTCACTAAACCTATAAAATACTTTGTAAAGAGCATCCCTAGTCCAGCAAGCTGAAGCAGTTCTTATTTTTACTTGAAACATGCCAACATATTTTTCTCTATCAGTTAAAAAAAAAAAATTAGTTAACATCTAGCCCATCTTTAGAAAAATTTGCATTGTTTGTTGCATTTTATAACTCATCACACTCTATTTCTGACGCACATTGATTTCTCTTTCTAAATTTTAGGCACATGTCAAAAGGAGATTCCTTTTGTTATCATGACATCGGATGACACACATGCCCGTACGTTGGACCTTTTGGAATCAAATTCTTATTTCGGGATGAAACCTACACAAGTTAAACTTCTTAAGCAGGTGTGTAATCACTCATGGATTTTTTGGTTAAAGCTGTTGTTAAGTTTCTTTACAACAAGTTCATATTTACTTGCAGGAAAAAGTTGCATGCTTAGATGATAATGATGCTAGGCTTGCTTTGGACCCTCATAACAAATATAAAATTCAGGTAACCATCATAAATGCTTTGTAAAAGGCAATATTATATTTTAGTTGATAAAACCATTAGTTCCTTAACTCTTTTCTTGTCTTGTTAGACAAAACCTCATGGCCATGGTGATGTGCATTCACTCCTTTATTCTAGTGGTCTTCTGAATGTATGGTATGTCTCAAAAATGCTTAAATTGCTTCTTCATTCTGGAATCTGAAATTTTTTTTCATGCCTTTGCAAATTTCCTTTATGTTTATATGTTGCCTCTTGTCATAAAGTTATTTCTTAATGGCATGGAAACATTATATGAATGATATTTGTGTCTGCTCCTACCTTTGCCTCTGTTTATGGTAGTAAGACACTAAAATTTTGGTTGCTAAACTACATCAAGCTATAACATTAAAACAAACCAAAAACAGCTGTGTGCATAAGCTAGTAATCTAGCTACCATATGCTTAAATGTTGATCTAAATTGTCTAGACATTTATATGCATTGCATAAAAAGTCAAGTTTCATTCTTAGGAAATTGTTGTAACGAATAACGTTTTTATATTTTACATCATACTTTTATCACCACTTTTTGCTAGGCTTGATGCTGGTTTGAGATGGGTTCTCTTTTTCCAAGACACAAATGGACTTCTGTTCAAGGTTACCATTTAAAATTTCCATCATTTCAACTATAGTTTTCTTATGTTACTGCACAAGACTGGTTATAAATAATTTTTTATACTATTTCAATGTAGGGCATTCCAGCATCACTGGGAGCAAGTGCCACTAAACAATACCATGTCAACTCTCTTGCTGTTCAACGGAAAGCAAAAGAAGCCATTGGAGGAATTACCAGACTCACACATAGTGATGGTACTTATACATGAAACTTGTTTAGTTTTTGGAAGCTAGAACTGCCAATGGCATGTGAATGTATTTGCTTATAAACCTATTTCTCTAGGGATGTTGACATTTGACCAAAAGACAGTTTACTAATTTCTTATTTCCTCAGTGTCACATTTTCTTTGTGCTTGTTCATGCTGAGGTATTTTAAGACATAGCATGGCGCATAATTGCTTCTTTTTCTCCACCAGCCCCTCCTTTTTGTTTTCTTGTTTATATACATATATGTATATACATGTGTGTGTGTATGTGTAATTTATACTTAATCATTAGTAATACACCATGAAATTGACTTCAGGGAGATCGATGGTGATCAATGTGGAATACAATCAGCTTGATCCTCTGCTTAGAGCCACCGGACATCCTGATGGAGATGTTAATTGTGAGACTGGTTATTCTCCTTTCCCAGGAAATATAAACCAAGTAATTTTTCTGGCTCAAAATCATTTCTTAGATGTTCATTTCTAGAGGGGTGTCCTATGTGATGAATAAATAACATGGCCTTTAGAAGTTTTATCAGATTTCCAGTTTTTATTATAGTGTGGATTCTATACTTCTGTCAATATGGTTAGGAGTACCAAAAATTACAAAAAAAAAAAAAAAATTGCCTCGTGAAACTGTCATTGCCGTCATGATGACATATATGAAATTTGAACAGACTTTTTCATCCATTTGTTGGAACTGTTCCATTCTTTGTCTAACTGCTCTCCCCCTCCCTCTCCTGTTACTTTTTGGTCTGTTTTACAGCTTATTTTGGAGCTTGGTCCTTACATCAAGGAGCTGAAAAAAACAGGAGGTGCTATAAAGGAATTTGTTAACCCCAAGTAATTTTTTTTCCTTTTTTGCTAATTATGATTGAAACTTGTTAGTGTTATGCTTTATACATGGTTTTACAGCTTATTGCGTATAACAAGATTTTGAAGCCAATAGAGTTCTAATTCTTTTTTACCCTCAAAGCATATAAATGTCATTTGAAGCAATGTGAGGAATAGGAATTAAGCTGAATTAATGTATTTTGTTCCTAGAATTTTCCTTCTGTAGGAAATGTCTTCTAGTTTTTGACGTAATTATGATAGTGAAACATCAAGATCCTTTTATTGTTAGGTTCCCAGCAAGTAAAGAAGTTATATTCAGTTGATTCCAAATCATGATGGAAAATTCTTCAACAACTTATTTTATCAGAGTGTTGATGTTGCAAGATCCTAATTGATGAATTTTGCATATTCAGTTCCTTGTAATGAAGAAAGTGAGTCTTGACCATGTCATCCGTTTTGCCTTTTATGTTATTGCAGGTATAAAGATGCTAGCAAAACATCATTTAGGTCCTCAACTCGATTGGAGTGTATGATGCAAGACTATCCTAAAACATTGCCTCCGACAGCAAGAGTTGGATTTACGGTAATTGGTGGCTACAAGCCTTTCCTGTAATTTGACTTAAGCTTTTGGTCTTGATAGACCTTACCTCTTCTCTGCCATCAGATAGGAACCTGCTTCTCTTGGATTCTGTAGAATTTGGTATTAAATATTTACTCATCACTATACCTGATGTGTAGGTCTTGGATACATGGCTTGCTTATGCACCTGTGAAAAACAACCCTGAGGATGCTGCTAAGGTGAAATTATTTTTTTAATAATTTATGGAGTCATCTTTCTCTATTTAGCTGGCTCTTTTGCAATTGTAACAATCTAGCATGTCAATCGATAGCAAACCAGGATTTCTGGTGTTGATTCATCTATACACAATAGAGTGACAGTATAATTAGGTACTTCTGCGAAGATAAAATTATAGAAAAGCTATAACATCAAGATTGTATTGTTTGTTCAATTTCGTTCAGGAATCTATTTCAGAGGGTGAACAACTCTGTTTGAAAATCTTTTTTTTTTTTTTATTTCCCTTGCATCATGCAGGTTTAAATATGCTAATAATCATCTTTATTGATTTGTCCCTAATATAGGAAGCAGGAACTATTTTATGGTGAATGAGTTCCTTTTAGGTTCATTACTTCTCTTAAACATAATGCTCACACTTGAAGAATGTAGCTAGGGACATGGTACAGTTTATTTAGATGGTGACCATCATTATAACAGATTTCTGATCCATTTTTTTTTTTTTTTAATCATGGTAGCATATTCACTTTTTGTCTCCTTTAAACTATTCTTGGTTAATCTTCAAGGAAGCAACCCTTAGGTTGCATATTCTTTCTCCACCTTAGTACCAAGGCTCCTATTTGGATATTCATAATCAACACCTTCTGTTGTCCTATGTGATTTTTCTGTTCCGGGAATCTTTACCAGTTTGATTCTATTTATTAATGTTCTCACAACCTTGATTAAGGTACCAAAAGGGAACCCATATCACAGTGCAACTTCTGGAGAAATGGCCATATATCGTGCGAACAGTCTCATCCTTAAAAAGGTGATCATGTTATTCTTTGACTAATTCTTAAGAATATTTCTTTTCACTCTCTTTATATCCCTCATTTTATTGTTAAAATTTTTGTTTCCAACTTTTATCCGTTTGCTAGGCTGGTGTCCAAGTGGAGGATCCAGTACAACGGGTTTTCAATGGACAAGAGGTGGAAGTGTGGCCACGTGTTACTTGGAAGCCTCAATGGGGTCTGACTTTTTCTGATATCAAAAGCAAAGTTAGTGGAAGTTGCTCCATTTCTCAAAGGTCTACCATGGCCCTTAAGGGCCGCAATATCTTTCTTGAAGATCTATACTTGGATGGTGCTCTTATCATCAACTCTGTTGACAGTGCAGAGGTATGCCACAATAAATTGATGATAGATGCATACTATTATTTACTCTGTTCCTTTTTTTTTTTAAAAAAAAAGAAAGATCTTCTCCTTTCATTCTTTTGAAGCAAGTTTAATATATTGTTGTTTGATACAAATCAGATGTTTTAAGCATTCACTCTGAATACGAGGACTGTTCCATATATAGTTTGGTGCCATTGCCATAATTTGAAATATTCCAAGAGATGTTCCTAAAATGTGTTGGCATGCAGACTTTAAGTTTCTTAGATTGTTCCTGCTTGAAAATTCATACCTGATCCACCTGCCTTTCGCTTCATTTCATTATTCACCCAGTTTATCCATTAATTATCATCATTAGCCGAGATACTAAAATTTGTTACGAGAATATGACCCTCTCTGCTTCTAAATGTAGAAGGCTAGTTTGTATGTTCGGAGGACAATTAAGTTTTGGCTTCAGGCTTTAGTTCTGTTAGAGAACACTTTCGTAATAACACGGTTTTTGGAAATAGGTAAAAGTCGGAGGATCAATACAGAACAAGGGCTGGCATATTGAGAGCATTGACTACAAAGATACTGCTATACCGGAGGAACTGAGGATCAGGGGTTTCAAAATCAACAAAATAGAGCAATTGGAGAAAGCTTATACTGAACCTGGCAACTTCACATTAAAGCCATGAAGTTGAACCTATACGGTGGCCCAGCAATTCTTTTCTTCTGTTTAGAAAGCTTTATCTCTAAATTGCTAGTTATTGAAGTTAATTGGTTAATGTTCTTTTGCGCAAATAAATTAAGAGGTGTGGTCATTGATGGAATTTTGTATGATTTATTATTCTCACCACGCACCACTCAAACCGTCGCTCTTTCTCATAAAGGAACTCTTCAAACTTTCTTCCATGGCTCGGCTTTTCAATATCCAGTGACAGAAAAGAGGGCTCCAATCCGTCTTCTTTACTTATATCTCAATTGTGTAGCAAAAAATAATTATGAATAGTAAGTATATGCATTCGCTATATTTATTCTTTCAATTTTTAGCATATATGTCAGCCTCAGATAGCGGCCCTTGGATATAGAGAAGGGTTGCTGATGCTTTGTGTCAATATGGCTCTCACAGTCGTAGAAGGATGCCAACTTCTCTGTTGGTCCGAGCAGAAGGAATTTGATTTCTTTTAAATAATTTTTCGAGTTTAAGTCTTGTGAATAGAATAAATAATGTTGGGTTTAAAAGAGTTTTTTCTTTCGTAAGATCCGATAACAGTTCAACTTCGAATTAATCGAAGTCTAATGTGGTCACTGAATATGGGGTTTATGTACCAAAAAAACAAGTCATAGAAGGATATAAAATAGCAACGGCCGATCAGTCTGTCAGTTGGCAATGGCATGATCGTTGGGTTTTATAATAATTGTGTGGGCGAGGCTGATATGCTACCCACAAAAATCATTGTTAAATTTGCCAAACGGAAGGGAATCATTTCTTCCATATTTGCATCACTCACGCGTTACATATTCTCAATTTATTTTCATGCTGCAGCTAATTATAATTTTTTTCATAAGGAGGCGCTAGAAAAAAAGGGAAATTTGAATTTTAATCTAATTTCTTTTAAAGATAATAATCTTTAGATAAAATTTTAATTGTTTTTCTCAAAAGAATATTAGGGTGATTAAATTTAGATCTTAATTCTTTAAAGGAAAGATAATACTAATTAGATCAAATTTTATTTGTTCGTTATAGTTAATTATAATAATAAGAGTTCTTTTAAGGAAATTAATGGTGACTGAATTTGGATCTTAAATTATTTTATTTTAAAGTTTCAAATTTTAACAGAATTAAAATTTATAAACTGAAAGAGTTATTTTAATAATTAAATTGTTTACAATCAAATTTTCTTCTTTCTTCAATGCGAATGATTAACAAGTGATGATAATTTCAAACCTGATCATAAATACCTAAAAAATTTACAATAATAGAAAAAGAATAATGCTACGGAAAACCTGAGGCTGAAGCAAAGTTTAAAACCAACCCCTCACATCCGGATATTTTTCGTATATTTCGAGCACATATTCCCAGTTCTCCTGACTCTCCATGGCAGAAAGGGTGCCTTCAAAAAGCATCCACTAAGAATTCAACTCCCACACTCAAACTTTGTCAAATGGATAACAACATTGGGAGGAAAGAATTTCCTTGCAACTTTGGTTTCGGCTCCGACAAGGCTACACCCATTTAAATCTAAAAATTTTAAATATGATATAAAAATAATATAAATAAATGTAATATGTATTAAAATTAAATAAAAATTATATATTAATACTATAAAAACTTAAAAATAATATTTTATATTCTTATATCTATTTAAATTTTAATATAAAATTGTATATTTTACACTATACAAATATAATTTTATATTATATATATTATATAAATATAAAATTTACAGGTGAATTGTGAAGTCTATAACCGACCATGTTTTTATTAATTAGCAACAAATTAACCATGGAAATTAGGTGTTGCATGGTCTAGACACGTGTTTCGTCCTGGAACAGACGTATAGACCGCAGACATTGGATATCAGTTTGGAATCTTTCTTCAAACAAATCATACAAAGTCTTTTTTTTTATCATTACCATTTCAGCCGTAATGCACGTTATTAGAGTCATCTCAATTTAATATTATAACCTAATACACGTTATATTAATTTTCCTTTTGTTTTCAGAATATTCGGATGATAAGACAAAAACAAGGTAGTTGAACCATAATTGTGTTTTGTAAAAGTCACTTAAAATTTCCTCTATTTCTACCTGAAGTTCGGTAGGTTTTAAATTAATTATTTTAACAGAAAAAAAAAAAGTCACCATTTGCAAATAGAAAAATAAAAACTTATAACTCGAGATTTATTGAAAGCTATTTCTTAAAAGGATTACATGAATTATGCAATTTAATTAGTTTTTTTTTTAAATATATCTGCTAAAATATATTATATATAACTTAAAAAGTTGATTTAATGATATAAAATTTTTATCAAATCAAATTTTTTAAATCAAAATCTATCATAAAACGTAAATATAAATTAATTTTATGCGTAATGTAATAAAAAATTTACATCGAAAATTTTTAACATTTTAGAAAAATAATTTGATAACTTTCCAAGGTCCAAAATTGGATTCTAGAAAGTTCATCGGACAAATAGAAAATCAAGTGTCCACAAAATAGACAGTAAATACCACAATTGGGATAGGGATCAAAAGCCAATTTGATTGATCTGATCTTAGCTCAACTGGAAGAAAAAATTGGACAAAGAAAATTCAATATCTATGAAAATGAAAAATAAAATGTTTATTTCAATAAATAATTTTCCAGGGAAACTTCTTGCAAGCTTCCTTTGTCCTTACCCAATACCCATCTCTTCTGCATAAATGAATTCTCACAAATTCACGAAACGTACAAAGCATAACTAATCTCTTCAGGCCTTCGCATATATAAATACAAACGTAACCCTTCACCTATGCTATCATCATATGCGCAAGAAACAGTGATCAATTCTAAAGCTTCAACATTTCAGGTTAATGGTGTCTTTCTCGTTGATAACATGTCTCCCCTTAGCAAGAACGACATGCAACGGATTTTCGAGAAGCTTGACAAGAATGGGGATGGCTTGGTTAGCCTGGAGGAGCTTAATTGGCTCCTGGAGGGAATTGGAGTCCAGTTTAGCCTTGAGGAGTTGGAGTCCTTAGTGGGAAAACCATGTCTCGACTTCGATGAATTCTTGTTCTTTTATGACTCTATCTCGAACCAGAATGCTAATGGTGGCAAGAAGATGAGTGAGCCAGCAGCAGGTGGCTGTGAGGAGGAGGAAGAATTGATCATCCATGACGATGAAGAAGAAGATAGTGACCTTGCCAAGGCTTTCAAGGTGTTTGACTTGAATGGAGATGGCTTCATTTCCTGTGAGGAGCTTCAAAGCGTGTTGGGAAGACTTGGGTTATGGGATGAAAGCAGCGGCAAAGATTGCAGAAGCATGATTTGCTTCTACGACACCAATTTGGACGGCATGGTTGATTTTGAAGAATTCAAAAGCATGATGTTGCACACCATTTCTTAATTCAAGATTTCATGGTTCAAAAACATCCGTCATGAGCCAATATAGGCGTTTTTGTTTGAGTATTGATATATAGCAGCTGGTTAGATTGGTGTTGTAAGCAAAAACTATTCTATGATGTTTTCCAGTTTGTCCATGTTTTTCTTTTCAATGGCGGAACCTTGTAACATACTATAATAGAATATCCTCATTGCTCTTTTTTGTTTGGACTAGAAGAAGATGAATGTAATATATTATATATTTTCCCCGTTGAGCTTTGCCTATCACATTTTTTTTTCTTTTCAGGTTTTTCCAATCAAGATATTTTCGAATTAATTTATACGTATTTTAAAACTAATTATTTTCTTGATAATTTAAAAAATATACATTCTTATCAACATGATGCATTCAAAAAATAATAATTAATATAACTTCTTTTAATTTTTATTTTCTTTTGACATGTTTATAGGTCTTTATTGCAAGCTTTCTAATTAATGTAACATATTGCACTATATAAGGAGAAATTTGGTGTGATATGAAAATTAAGAGTTCAATAGAAAATATTTTCTCTATCAATGTAAATGTAAAATTACTTATAAATGATCATGTTAAGATTGAACCCAATATGAAAATTTTACATATTAAATTCCCTTTTAATATATTGCACCTAACCATATGGTCAACTTAAAGGTACATAGAACGGTCACTAAAAGTACAAAATTACCGTACATTGAATTTCACACCATTTATATGATTATTTAATTCCCAAAAAATAAAAAGTTGAGAACAACATATAGATTAATTATATATCACAAGATTTTCAAAGGTGTTTAATACTGTAAAATGGGTACTTGATCGATGTATATCTAAAATTTTTCTGGCAACTTTTAGTAAAATGCAATGAAATTTCTCGGCTGACTTTGAATATTCAACTTTACTGAAATCTTTGGTGCTCACCACACATCAGAATTGTACTTCTCTCTGACTAATCAACGTCCTTTTGAGATATTTTCCTACAAGTGGTGGCAGCTTTAAGTATTGTATGTATTTAACCGCCAAACAAGATATAACCACAGAAACAAGTCCAACAATCCCTTCTACCGCATTCTAAAGTGTCCCAATCTATCATTGATTGAAATATGACTTCTATCTTTGTCGGCTGACTAAATTCCATTAGCGCCCACAAATATTTTGGATGCAAATAATATTTTCAAATACAGCGGCACATTGAGAGTTTTCATAGTGTTGAAATTTTAGTTTTGATTTTATTTTTATTTTTAATTTTAATATAATATTTTAATGATCAATTTTTATAGGGGTTATAACTATGAAAATGGATCAATAAACAAATAGTTAAAAATATGTTTTAAACGCAATTAATCACTTTTTATTTTATTGAGACTCTGTCAAATAATCTATTGACTTAAATATCAGAATGTGTACGCAAAGAATAAACTCTTGCGTCTCTCTCTGACTTTTATTTTCATGTAAAGTTCTTGATAAAGGAGCTTGAGGAATGGAATTTCTATGTTAGCATTATATCATTGTTTTTTTGAAACAACAACAATTGACACCGTTTATGAGAAATTTTACAAAAAGTCAAATTTTGGATAAGATGGACACGGTCTGCTGTAATCAAGAATGATGGAGATGAAGGCTCAGTGGGTTCCCTTGTCCATAGCTCTCAACGACAACCCAAGGGAGAGGGAAGCAATCTATGCTTATGGTTCCTTTTGTTAAATTTGAAGCCTTAAGGAGGCGAAACGAGGAAACTACTCAGGCGTTGAAGGCCATGGTCAATTTTTTCATAGGAATTCTTCCAAAAATCAGTCTTCCTCTCAAAGTCTAAAATCTAATGGGTGAAACAAGCATTGAAGACATATAGCAGAAATGGTTGATACCCAAGATCAGACTTAGAGGGAAACTCAACCGTTGACTCAAGATCCAACCCAAAAGGGGACTCAGCTGCTGACTAAGGGTCCAACCTAGAAAGGGACTCAGCTATTGACCCAGGATCCAATCCAAAGGGGGACTCAACCGCTAACTCAAGATCCAACCTAAAGGGGACTTAACCGCTAACCCAGGATTCAACGCAAAAGCAAACTTACACGGAGAGTTAATTGCCTACTCAAGGGCACACTCAGAGGGAGAGCCAGATACAAACTCAGACAATGAGCCTATCCTATACCCAAGTGCAGGATCAATCTTTACGATACAGGTAAACCCGATACCAAGCACATGGTATAGAGGGTGTTGGGATGAGAGATTTGGAAGCAGAAGGCCATCTGTCACCGCCACCAAAAGGTATATGGCTATCGGATTCTGGAACGAATTTTACGTGGAACCCGAAGGATGATGCTGAAACTGGAACACCATTAGGGGCCCGTAAGAATTCAGCTTTCGAAACTTAAGAAAAAGGGAAAAGGGCTTTTAATGATGATCATGCTAATTCATCCAACCCAGGGGTGGTTAAATCTCTTCCAAACTAAAAGACGAAAGATATGAAACACGTGGTAGAAAGAATCCTGGAGTTGAGGAAGCTGGTATCTTCAGAGGTAGTCAAAGAAGAAGAATACTTTTTAACACCGCTATCATAGAAAAACCTTTGCCTTGAAAATTCAAGATGCCTTATATAGTAGCTTATTCTGGTAAAACCAACCCGTATGATCACATGCATAATTATGAGCCCTTAATGCTTCTCCATGGATGGGAAAATGAAATAATGTGTTGAGCTTTCTCTCTTTCATTAACGGGGCATGCAATGAAGTGGTTCAACAGGTTAAAAAAAGGCTCGATATCTTCTTTTGATCAATTAAGGGGGGAATTTCTGAAAGCTTTTATGATAAACAGTTAGAGAAAAAAAGATACAGTTAGAGAAAAAAAGATACAACTTATTTTCTTACACTGAAGCAAAAGGCTAAATAATCTTTGAAGAATTATGTAGACAAATTTCGAGATGCTAATTTAGAAGTTTGAGACTTACAAGTAGGGGTGGCCATGGCAGCCATGTTGCAAGGAACCAAATCTAAGAAGCTGTAAGAGTCATTATCTCTTGATCAACCTACAATGGTCTCGAATCTATTCTCGAGAGCAAACAGATACATAGTGCAAGAAGAGATGATGAAAATTATCTTACCTAGAGACGCCAAAGAAGGAAGGAAATGTTAAAGGGATCTTGTGGATAGAATTACTTCAACATTAGATAAGCCTGGTAAGGCTCCTAAGCTGAATTACAATAATTGTACTCGGCTCACCGAACCTAAGGCATCTATCATGGCAACCATAGAAAGGACGAGTTTGCTACAATTCCCAAATAAAGTGGATGGGGCTCTCAGAAGAGATTTAGATTCCTATTGTGATATTCACTCGACTCGCGGGCACTCCACAGAAAAATGCAAAAAGCTTATGAACCAGATAAAAATGCTCATTTGAGAACGAAAAATTGCAAACTCCACGAATTTTTCGTATTTGATTAGTTATTAATTAAGTTAAATAAACGATTAGTAATGATAATATGCGTATTCATTGTAAGACTTGAGAAGTGACGAAAACCAAGAAAGTTAAGAATAACTATGAAGCTCATGTATGGAAGGTGAGAGTTTAAATTTAAACTCCTCAATGCACTTGGAATTATATTCTTGTCTTAACTGAAAATTATATTTAAGGTTAGTGTTTATGATCTAACGAAAATTAATAGAATAAAAATATTTTATTTCCAAGAATAGTATAAACAAATAAATGTATATTTGTATAAAAACAAATATCTAAGTATAAATAAAATCATATTATGTTATATACATATTTATATTTATAATGAGGTGCATCTAAAACTTTTTTTTTTTTTACAAAGTACTATAAATTAAATAATTATATGTATATATCTTATAATATATTATTTTGTTACGTAGTATAATAAATAAATACTATAGTAAATTATTTTATTATATGGTACATGGTATTAGTTTATTTTCATTTATTTTTGTTGAGTTAATATATTTTGAAATAACAAAACAAGTAAATTCAATAATATAGAGATGATGTAAAAACATGTTTAGAGGTTATCAGTACCAGAAACTAAGTCATTGAGGATGAGAGATCGATTTGGTGAGATAAGAGATCGATCTCCTGGGTTTTCTAGGATGAGAGATCGATCTCATGAGGACATGAGATCGATCTGCTAAAGAATTGAATCCTCAAAGGATCTGTACAGAGTATTGAGGAAACAGAGATCGATCTATAAGGGTTATAGGATCGATCTGTCTAATACAGGATGTTTGTGAGATCGATCTGGTCTAGAAAGAGATCGATCTCCTCTAAAACAAAGGGTAAAGGCAGTAGATCGATCTGTAGATCGATCTATACTCAAACAGAGAGTTCATGAGATCGATCTGGTATAGGAAGAGATCGATCTCCTCAAAGTCAGAGAGCTAACGAGATTGATCTGGGTTGATTAGAGATCGATCTCCTCACTACGAGAATACTTGGTAGATCGATTTGAAGATCGATCTTGTCTCAAACAGAGAGATTGAAAGATCGATCTGCTTGTTCGACAGATCGATCTGCTCTAACATTTTCAAATTGTAAGATCGATCTCTACATATATGAGATCGATCTCCTTGCTTCAATTTGCTTTGACATTGTAGGAATTTAAACTAAGAGATCGATCTGGTCAAAATTGGACATCGATCTGACATTCTACTAGAGGTTCTCAACGGTTCTTTCTGCAAAAATCTCAATGGGAATAACAGTATTAAATGCTCAAACTACCAATCCTTCAGTATAAGATCAAGTATTGAAGATACTGAAAAATACAGACACCATTGCTGCACATTCTGTACATTCTCAAGAATTTAATTTCAACATTCCTTTTGTCTTCAATCTTCATTCATTGTATAAACCTTTGAGAAATAGATAAGGCTGTATCTATCCTATCCACATTAGAAAAAGCTTGAGCTTGTATTCATCCTTACTTTAAGAGAGAAGAGGAGTGTTCCTCAGTGAGATAAACTTTGTAAAAGGGTGAATCCATCTTTGTAAAAAGGGTAGAGAGGTTATTCCTTAACCTGAAAAAGGGAGTGTGTAACATTCAGTGTTAGAGTGAAAGAAAGCTCTTGACAAAGAGGTCAAGAAAAGAGGACGTAGGCAAGAGATTGGTCGAACCTCTATAAACTACTGTGTTTGATATTTTTCTCCCTTATCTTCCTTTAATTTATTTCATTACATTATATTGATTATTCATTATTTGCAAATTAGACTTAATTTAGTTTAAATTTGCCATTAACATTAGAAAATCGATTCACCCCCTCTCGGTAGAGCCAACAATTGGTATTAGAGCTAGGACTCTTTGATTATATAGGAATAACTTCCTAAGAGTTAGAAACGATCAAATAGCTCACAACAATGTAGCAACCAATTTAGTAGGAGAGGGGCATTCTACAGTTAGGCATCCTATGTTCAATGGTGAACATTATGCTTATTGAAAAACTAGGATGATGCTCTTCATTCAAGCAAATGATTATGAGGTATGGAGGATTATAACTAAAGAACCTCAAATCCCTACTAAAATAATAGAGGGAAGAGATATCCCTAAAGAAGAAGATGAGTGAGATTCAAATGATGTTAAATGTGCTCAGCTAAATGCTAAGGCCATGCACACCCTATTTTGTGCTTTAGGGCCAAATGAATACAATAGGATCTCCGGTTGTGACAATGCCAAACAAATTTGGGACAAATTGGCAATAACATGAAGGTACAACCCAAGTAAAGGAGACTAAGGTAGGAATACTCACACATGATTATGAGCTATTTAGGATGAAAGATGGAGAGTCAATTAGTGATATGTTCACTAGATTCACTGATGTAATTAATGGGTTAAAATCCTTAGGAAAAATATACTCTAATATAGAAATGGTCAAGAAAATATTAAATAGCCTACCAAAATCATGGGAAGCTAAAGTGACTGCAATTGAGGAATCTAAGGACCCTCACATATTGTCACTAGATGAATTAATAGGATCACTACTCACATATGAGATGAAGTTGAGAAGAAATGAAGAGCCACCCTAGAAAGTGGGAGTAGCTCTAAAATCTACTACTCAAGAGGAAAATAAAAATGAGAGTGGTAGTGAAGAAGATCTTGAGATGGTAATGTTTGCCAAGAGATTTAACAAATTCATGAGAATGAGAGCAAGTGGTAGTAGTAGGAGAAACCACAAGAAAGATCAAGAAGAGTTAGGCAGAAAAGATACAATTGTATGTTATGAATGTAAAAAACCAGGACACATTAAATTTAACTGCCCTCTTCTTAAAAGATCCAATGATAGGTTTCACAAAAAGAAGGCAATGATGGCAACATGGAGCGACAGTGATTGCTCCGATGATGATTCGAATGAGGACAATGCCAACCTATGCTTCATGGCTATTGAGGATGAAAAGATAACTTCAAACCTCAATGAATATTCTTTTGATGAATTGCAAGATGCCTTTGATGATCTTGCATTGGAATATGAATGCATGAGTATGAAATACAAAAAATTAATATCTAAATTGAAGAAAGAAAATGAGTTAATGCTAGAGGACAAGTTAGAATGTGAAAAGAAATTAGAAATTACAAATCTTGAAATTTGTGACCTAAAAGAAAAAAATAGTAACTTACATAATTCTTTTAATAGATTTTATATGGGTCAACAAAAGTTAGATAACATGCTAGAAACTCAAAGGGCATTCTTTGATAAAAATGGATTAGGATATGATGGAAAAAGTAGAGAGACTCATCTCAAAAGTTTCATAGCTAGAAAGAACATGCATAAACCCTCAACTATTTGTTCACATTGTAATAAGAAGGGACATGCATCATATAATTGCAATATGAAGATGACCACTCTTAGAGGAAAAATAGTAAAAAGAATTTGGGTTCCAAAAGAAATAATTAATTCAAAAGATATTAATGCTTTAGTAAAATGGATCCCAAAGGGATCAAGAATTGCATTCACTAACCTCAAAGAACCCAAGAGAATTTGGGTACCTAAGACATGAGTTTGATTTTTGATTATAGGTGATTGAGCATGACCGGTGATAGAAGCCACTTCAACTCATTTAAATCGAAAGTTGGTGGAGAAGTCACATTTGGGGACAACTCCAAAGGCCAAGTTGAAGGAAGTGGTTCAATAGGTAATGACTACTTTTCATTGGAAAAAGTGTTGCTTGTTAGGGGTCTAAAACATAACTTACTAAGCATTAGTCAACTTTGTGACAAAGGTTACAAAGTAATTTTTGATTGCTTTAAATGTCATGTTATAGATCCTAAATCTAATAAAGTTCTTTTCCTAGGTCATAGGCAAGGTAATATATACATTGTCTATCTAAATGAACTTAAAAATGAAAATATATGCCTAATGGTAGACAAGGAAAAAGAACCTTGGTTGTGGCATAGAAGACTAGGTCATGCTAGCATGCATGTGTTATCTAAGTTAGCTAGGAAAGACCTTGTTATAGGATTACCTAAGTTGTCCTTTGACTATGATAAAATATGTGAAGCTTGTGTTAAAGGAAAATATAAAAGGACAACATTTAAGCCTAAACATAGTGTATCTACCACTAGGCCTCTTCAATTACTCCACCTAGATCTATTTGGACCAACTAGAACAACAAGCCTAGGTAGGAAACATTATGGGTTTGTAATTGTTGATGATTACCCTAGGTTCACTTGGGTGTTCTTTTTAGAGTGAAAAATGAAGCTTTAGAAAAATTCATTGTTTATACAAAAGTGACTCAAAATGAAAAAGGTTACACTATAACTAGTATTAGAAGTGATCATGGTAAGGAGTTTAAAAATATTGGATTTAATGAATATTGCAATGATCAAGGAATTAGTCATAATTTTTCAGCCCCTAGGACACCACAACAAAATGGAGTAGTTGAGAGAAGAAATAGAACATTGAAAGAAATGGCTAGAACCATGTTGTGTGAGAATAATTTACCTAAATATTTTTGGGCTGAAACTATAAATACATCTTGCTATATCATTAATAGAGCTATGATTAGACCAATTTTAAAGAAAACACCTTATGAGCTTTACAAGGGTAAGAAACCTAATATTAGCTATTTTCACCCCTTTGGTTGTAAATACTTTGTCCTAAATAATGGAAAAGACAATTTAGGAAAATTTGATGCCAAGAGTGATGAAAGAATCTTTCTAGGATATTCTTTGAATTCAAAGGCATATAGAGTATATAACAAAAGAACATTGATGGTTGAAGAATCAATTCATGTAATATTTGATGAGTCAAATGATTTATCTAAAGATTCAACCAATGATGAGGATATTGGAATATTTGATGAAAACTTGAAGGAAATTCCAAACTTAGAAAATGATCTATTAAAAAAACTTGACATAAATAAAGAAGATGAAGAGGAAATGAAAATATTAGAAAGAGAGTCTAGAGCACCAAGAGAATTAGGATATGTAAAAGATTGTGAAATAGTGGGAGATCCAACTCTTGAAGTTAGAACTAAATCATCTCTAAGGAATGTACGTCAATATATAGCATTTGTATCTCAAATTGAACCTAGAAATGTAAATGAAGCCTTAGATGACAATAATTGGTTTTTAGCCATGCAAGAAGAATTAAATTAATTTGAGAGAAGCAAAGTGTGGAAATTAGTTCCTAGACCTAGTGATCACTTTATAATTGGAACTAAATGGATATTCAAGAACAAGATGGATGAAAATAGTGTGATCATAAGAAACAAAGCAAGGCTAGTTGCACAAGGCTATAGACAAGAAGAAGGAATAGACTATGATGAAACTTATGCACCGGTAGCTAGATTAGAAGCAATAAGAATGCTACTTTCCTTTGCATGTTATAAAAACTTCAAGTTATATCAAATGGATGTAAAGAATGCATTTTTAAATGGTTTCATTAATGAAGAAGTTTATGTTGAGCAACCTCCCGGTTTTGAAAGTCATGAATTTTCTGAACATGTCTTCAAACTATCTAAGGCACTCTATGGTTTGAAACAAGCTCCTAGAGCATGGTATGAAAGGTTGTCAAAATTCTTAATAGAAAAATGATTTTCAAGAGGAAAAGTAGATACTACTTTGTTTATCAAAAATAAAAATAAAGATTTACTAGTTATTCAAGTGTATGTAGATAATATTTTTTTTGGATCAACTAATGAATCTTTATGTCAAGAGTTTGCTAAGATCATGCAAGGTGAATTTGAAATGAGCATGATGGGAGAGCTCACTTTCTTCTTGGGACTTCAAGTGAAGCAAACAAAGGATGGAACCTTCATCAATCAAGCAAAATATACTAAAGAATTGCTCAAACAATTTGGAATGGATAATTGCAAACCTCAAGCAACTCCAATGGGCACCAACATCAAGCTTGATAAAGATGAAAGTGGTAAGTGTGTAGACACTAAACTCTATAGGTCTATGATTGGTTCTTTACTTTATCTAACTGCAAGTAGACCAGATATTCTGTTTAGTGTATGCCTTTGTGCTAGATTTCAATCCTCTCCTAGGGAATCACACTTATTAGCAACTAAAAGAATCTTTAGATACCTTAAAGACACTCCTTCTCTAGGACTTTGGTACCCCAAGGACTCCACTTTTGCTCTTCATGCATTTTCTGATGCAGACTTTGGGGGCTGTAAAATAGATAGGAAGAGCACTTCAGGTACATGTCAATTCTTAGGGAATAGATTAATCTCATGGTTCTCTAAAAAACAAAATAGTGTAGCTCAGTCCACAACTGAAGCTGAATATATAGCAGCAGGGAGTTGTAATGCTCAAGTGTTGTGGATTAAACAACAAATGAAAGACTATGGTATTGACATGAAGCAAGTCTCAATTAAATGTGATAATACCAGTGCCATCAATCTATCTAAAAATTCTATTCAACACTCTAGAACTAAGCACATTGAGATTAGGCACCATTTTCTTAGAGACCATGTTCAAAAGGGAGATATAATTCTAGAGTACATTGACACTTTACATCAAATAGCTGATATATTCACTAAACCTCTTGATAGAGATAGATTTTGTGTTCTTAGAGGTGAATTAGGACTCATGAATGTTCCTTAAGATTTATATGCTTCAAAACTTTGATTTCAAGTTGATTTTAAATGAGTTTTTCAATGATTTTTTTGGGCAAAAAGTATGAGAGATCGATCTTCAATCACTATAGATCGATCTCCATATTTCAAATGGGCCTAAAGCAGAAAGGTTAAGCTAGGCAGATCGATCTTCTCAACTATAAGATCGATCTCTTTAAGCCTCTGTAAACCAACAGATCGATCTATGCATTTGGTAGATCGATCTCATTAAGTCTCTGTAAAACAACAGATCCATCTATGCATTTGACAGATCGATCTCATTAAGCCTCTGTAAAATAGCAGATCGATTTATGCAGTTGGCAAATCGATCTCCTTGAGCTTCTGTGTTTTGAAGATCGATCTTTTGTTTCAGCAGATCGATCTCCTCAAGTCTCTGGAAATGACAGATCGATCTGTCGCAGCGGCAGATCGATCTCCTGTGCCCTGGACTATAAAAACTACTCAAAATCCCCAAATTTCAAAAATCTCAAATCTTCAAAATCCCTAACCCCTGTCGCGCCTCTTCCGTCGATTCTTCCTCTCAAATCGATCTCGGTAAGGTCTCTGTCAAAACTCTTCATCGTTTAGTGTTCTAGTAACCCACATTACTGATTTTTTCTAAAAAAATTCTTAGTTTTGTGCTGAATTTTTCACTAGGTCAATTCTAGCACTATTCCATTGGTTAGGTTTTAGAGAACTAGTGCTTAGGTGTGTCTAGAGAGATTCTTATGTCTAAAAAGATGCCTCGTCTTAAGAGAGCGACCAATAGAGAGCCTAGACCCTCTTCCTCACAACCACCCTCTGCCTCTTCAGTCACTACCTTTAACAGGTGTTTTCAAACACCTGCAAAAAGGAAAAGATATGAAGAGTATTTCTCGACCATGCCAATTAAACATTGGCACACAATTGACTTTTCGTTTTTAAACCGCATTGATTTTCCTTATCTATCCAAAATGGAAGAATTTGGTTGGCTTCCATTTCTTAAAATCAATACCCACGTACCCCCAAACATCATTAGGGTATTATTTTCTAACGCTGAACTCATCTACGACCCTGATGATGAATGCAAAATTCTAGGTTTTAAGACGTATGTCATGTCTAAATCCATCCTTATAGACACGTCTATTTTAGCCCGAGTATTTGATATAAGAGATGAGGGTTTGACCGACAAAGAGGAAGAAGTCCCCTTAGAATTTGACCTTCTTGGGGATAAGGCGAGTGACCTACCGATGCATCCAAGGTTACTCCACCTTATCATCTCGTGGAATCTTCGGCCATTTGGTACCCGTCACTCCATAGTAGGAGGTTAGATCGATTCTGACTCCACCACATCCACTCCATGAGTCAAAAACCCAATCTGGTCCACTTCATTTATGAAGATTGGTTGAAGATCGTACGCGGCCAAGCCTCCACGATAGTTTTTCCACAACCGCTGGTGTACCTCCTACAACGACTCGAGATCGATTGTAACTGTGAAACTGATGAAGTGCCTTCCCCAAAGAGTGTCTTAAACATTGGCACACTTCACCACATGGGGCATTATAAGGATTTTCGAGGGGATTGGAAGAAGAAGCGAGACCAGCAGTCTGAGGCGGCCATGGAAGAAGACCCATCAGCTGAGCCCATTGATCCATCTGCTGCACCTACTGAGGGTCCATCTTCCTCGACTGCTCAGCCCACTGCACCTGCAACATCACCTGATGGAATGGCATCGATTATGACAATGATCATGGAGCTTAACCGAAAGATGGATGAAGGATTTGCAAACCTTCATGCCACACAATAGGCGATGTTTGCTGATATGCAGGTTACTCGTACTCGCGTCGAGGAACTTTTGGAGCGATTTCCTCCTCCGCCGTAGGACATGGATGTTAGGAATAGAGTAGATAATTTTTCATGTTTACTTTTTGTTGTTTGAAACGACATTTGCTTGAATGATTATTTTATGCAATGACATGTTAGTTATATTTTGAAATGTGTTATAATGAGTTTCCATTTTGAAATGACATGACAATTCTTATGAAAATTAACTGCCTCTATATCTTTATTGCCATTGATATGACAAAAAGGGGGAAAAGAAATTAATAAAACATGTTTAATGGTGGTTTAAAGGAATGATTAAATTAAGGGGGAGTTAAGAGGCCAAAAGTAAGGGGGAGCTTACAAAAAGGGGGAGTTTGTGCATAATGTAAATGGGTAACCAAACATGTTTATTGAATAAGTTTTGTCATATCAAAAAGGGGAAGATTGTTGAGTTAATATATTTTGAAATGACAAAACAAGTAAATTCAATAATATAGAGATGATGTAAAAACATGTTTAGAGGTTATCAGTACCAGAAACTAAGTCCTTGAGGATGAGAGATCAATCTGGTGAGATGAGAGATCGATCTCCTGGGTTTTCTAGGATGAGAGATTGATCTCATGAGGACATGAGATCGATCTGCTAAAGGATTGAATCCTTAAAGGATCTGTATAGAGTATTGAGGAAACAAAAATCGATCTATAAGGGTTATAGGATCGATCTGTCTAATACATGATGTTTGTGAGATCGATCTAGTCTAGAAAGAGATCGATCTCCTCTAAAACAAAGGGTAAAGGCAGTAGATCGATCTGTAGATCGATCTATACTCAAACAGAGAGTTTATGAGATCGATCTGGTATAAGAAGAGATCGATCTCCTCAAAGTCAGAGAGCTAACGAGATCGATCTGGGTTGATTAGAGATCGATCTCCTCACTACGAGAATACTTGGTAGATCGATCTGAAGATCGATCTTGTCTTAAACAGAGAGATTGGAAGATCGATCTGCTTGTTCGACAGATCGATCTGCTCTAACATTTTCAAATTGTAAGATCGATCTCTACATATATGAGATCGATCTCCTTGCTTCAATTTACTTTGACATTGCAGGAATTTAAACTAGGAGATCGATCTGACATTCTACTGGAGGTTCCCAACGGCTCTTTCTGCAAAAATCTCAACGGGAATAACAGCATTAAATGCTCCAACTACCAATCCTTCAGTATAAGATCAAGCATTGAAGACATTGGAAAATACAGACACCATTGCTGCACATTCTGTACATTCTCAAGAATTTAATTCCAACATTCCTTTTGTCTTCAATCTTCATTCATTGTATAAACCTTTGAGAAATAGATAAGGCTGTATCTATCCTTGTAAGACCCGAGTTTTATCGTAAGAGCAAAAAAGGAATGAATAGAAATTTTCGAGAGCATTTAAAAATGTAAAAGGATTGAAATGATATTCTCGAACACGTGCAAGGACAAAATGGTCAAAAGATCGAAAGCCGGTATAAATTTGACGAGAAAATTTAATTAAAAATATGGGATTGAGAAATCATGATCAATAACGAAGAAATAATTAAATTTCGGATTAAATTGATCAAGATATGAATTTATTGGAATAAATCAAAATTTTCATATCGAAAATTAAATTAGAAATTCATCAACACGCATAACGATGTAAATTATCGTAAATAAGGGTTACTTACCTGAGATTCCATGATTGTACACAAATCGAGGCTGTCTCGAGCTCTCGGTTGATGCTAATTGTCGAGCTACACAATTAAATATATTTTCGGGTAAACTTTCAGTCGATTATTTATCAAATTAAATATTCCAAAAATTAAATCGATCAATTCGACCGCTTACCGACTTACCCGAAGCTCGATTGCATCACTAAAATTTTTCACAATTGTTCCTCTTTTTCTTTTGCCCTTTTTCTTCATTTTTTTCCCTTTTCTTTTTGGCTGAATCGATTCGGTCCGGTTCGGTTCAACCTGGTTCAGACAGTCAGTTTAGTTCGGTTCGACCGGTTCAGTGGCTTGCTGGCTGGTTCTCCGTCGGTTTCAGTCGTCAGTGGCTCCGCTGGGTCGTCCGCATCTCGGATCTGGGGTTGGTTTCGCACAAGGTCGTCGAAAAGTGGCCGGTCAGGCCCTTCTCCCTCGGCGTCGGTACCCATTTCTGTTTCTTGCCGTTTTTCAGCATTAGCCGCCGCCCCACCGGCCGATTCAGCCGCTGATCGGCCGATCTTCGCTCGGGCTTCCTTCGGCTGGCGGTGGTCGAGCCCGAATCGACTCCGGTCATCGGGAAATGCCTCTTTCCTCTCTTGACTCTCTTTCCTCTCTCTCCATCGCTGTTCGCCGTCGTTTGTCGGCTTGATGGTCCGGTGGTGGCTCGGCTCTCGTCGGGCTTCCCTTCGCCGACCTCGCCTGGTCGCCGACAGTGATGGCAAAAGGAAGAATCGGCTCCCGTTTTTTCCGTTTTCAGAAAATCGCGTTTTGCGATTTTATAATTTATATATGCACGAACAATTTTATAAACTAAGTCATTGATCTTTGCATGACTTTGTGCTTGATGATTTTAAAAAAAAAGGGAAAAAGAAAAAGAAAAAATTGAGAAAATTTTCAGTGATGCAATCGAGCTTCGTGTAAGTCGGTAAGCAGTCGAATTGACCGATTTAATTTTTGAAATATTTAATTTGATAAATAATCGACTGAAAGTTTACCCGAAAATATATTTAATTGTGTAGCTCGACAATTGGCATCAACCAAGAGCTCGAGACAGCCTCGATTTGTGTACGATCATGGAATCTCGGGTAAGTAACCCTTATTTACGATAATTTACATCGTTATGCGTATTGATCAATTTCGAATTTAATTTTCGCATAAATGAATTAAATTCTGGAAAATTGGATAAATTGTCGTAAATACTAAATTGAGATATCCGAAAATTTAGAACGATGCTCAATAATTACTGATGGGCCCAGTGAGCCCAATAGGCCTCGATAAAGTGTGGTAAACAGGCTTAAGACCGATTAAGGCCCATTAAGGTGCAATCGGGCCCAATATGGGTAAACGGGCCTAATGATTTAAATTAAGCCTAGAAAATATGAAATACAATTAATTTGTTTTGTATTTGACCTGATGAATGTGTATCCGCAATTTCGAAGATTAGATTGGGAGCAAATCGGACTGCGTGACGAGTCATCAGAGGAAAGGTCAGACTGTACAGAAAAATGAGGTAAGGGAATTGTGTGAGTAGCTAGAGGTAGCTACGCATTTTTTAATAGTTTTTGTATACACTGATTATGTATGTATACACGATTATTGTATAATGATCCTAAAAGTGGTTTAAATGATTTTAAAGATCGAAATCGGTGAAAAGTCTATTTTACCCCTATTGAGGGAAGTTCACCTAAGGATGGTGAAAGCATGACATGCATGAAATGCATGATTTAAGGAAATTTATGGTTTAAGGATTTTATTGGTTTTAATCCAAGCAAATCGATAGATTGGCCAGTAATTGCATAAATTTTACAAGATAACACTACGTAGGTGTTATTAATATTTAAATGAAATTTCTTTGGAAAATAGGCCAACTATCAAGTTTATATGGAAACAGATAGTGCCGACACGTAGTTCACACTATATCTACGTTTGTGAATGTGCATAAATGTGCTTGAGCGGTTGCTCGCACTAACTTGTGTGACATCATATGCATGAAATGTGCTAGAGCGGTTGCTCGCACTGATTTTATTATTGTGAATTGCATAAGAGTTGCTGTAGCTTAGCTCGCACTCTGTTTTGACATGTTTTGACTTGTTTTGACGTAATATGCATAAAAAGGTGCTGGAGCGATTTCTCGCACTAGTTTTTATGATTTGACATGCATGAGCGATGCTGGAGCTTAGCTCGCATCCAGTTTTGATATGATATTGCATAAAGCCGTGCTGGAGTGTAACTCGCATGAGATTTGATTTATTCATGCATAAAAGTCGTGCTGGAGTGTAACTCGCACGAGATTTGATTTAATTATGCATAAAGCCCTGCTGGAGTATAACTCGCACGAGATTTGATTTACTTGAGCATTCATTTGTGCTAGAACGTTGCTCGCACAAAATTTTATACGGTTTTATAATTCATTTTAAAACCGTACTGGAGTTTTTCTCGTACGAGGTTTTCACTGAGTTTTTATACATATACGTACTAGAGCATTGCTCGTACGTGGATTTTACTTGAAATTATAATCAGTTTAAGTCGTACTGGAGCGCTGCTCGTACGCAGATTTCACTTATTTTTATGAAACTGTGCTAGAGCTTCGCTCGCATGAGGTTTTCTGATATCATGAATATGCATGGAGCCGTGCTAGAGCTTCGCTCGCACAGGGATTTATATTACATGCATATAGCCATGTTGGAGCCTCCTGTATACTGTGTGTCACAGTGAGATGATATGCTCACACGTGCATATTGAGACAGAGATGATATAGGTGGATAAGACCTATTGCAGGCACCCCTGATTGAGCTTGGGTTCACGGAGTATGTTGTACCATGTATATCACGCGGAGTACGCTGTACCGTGGGGATTGTTGGAGTGGAGTGGCATTAGCCACGAGGCAGCAAGCCTTGGCCTCGCAATCCTGGTGTTATGCTTTTCTGGCGAGTAGGGCGACCCACCTCCCGTTTCAGGTGTGATACCCCGCACACTAGGTACCGTGTTGCCAGGGATCACAGGATATGGCCATAGTCTTCGATGTTACTGATATAATCATCTGCGTGTCTCACATGATATAACTATTGGTCGATAGACCAGGGTAGACCCGAGGGAGGGGTCAGGCCCCCGATTTTATGATTTCATGATATGTGACCCTGAAAGAATGGTGGTTTTATAATCGATGATTTATCATGAATTTTAATGACTTGTTTTATGAATTTGAGATTTACTTATGAGATAATTAACCCGGATGGGGTTATTTTATACTGCGTTTTTAATAAAATGATTTGAATGCAGTAGCATGATGGTTTTCCATGCTTTCATTTGAAATTCATGATTTATCTTACGTGACATGAAAGAATGCATGATCTTGTTTTACTTCATGCTGATTATGATTTAAGGATGTCACATAAAATGTTATTGATGCATGAATTACATGATTTTTATATGCACAAATAGTTTTGAATAAACTATGTCATTGATGTATGAACGATTGTGCTTGAGATTTTAATGAAAAGAAATGGATTTTAAGGGCATGGCATTATGAGCATGTAGATAGTGGAGTTATCTACTTACTTGCATAATTGCCTTACAGAGCGTGTGGTTTACTCACCCCCCTTATTTTCTCATCTTTTCAGAGCACTCGCAATAATTAATGAGCGGCTGAGGACTTGCAATCTTGGTATCTGCTGCTTCCCATCGAGAGACAGGTATACACATTTGTATAACTTTGTATCTAAATATGTAATGCACAGTACTGTAAACGGATATGATGTCGGGGATGCAGAGTTATAAATACCATTGTGTATGTATGTAATTAAAGTCAAAGGATAGTAAACTCTGATATGTGAATATGGAAATGGAATGGTAAATAGTGTGAGGTGACTAACACTGAATCATAGTCCAACTGGTTGTAGGATGGTCACGATGAGAGAAAGGTAAGAATTAAATAATAAATGAAAAAGCGAAAAATTTACTCTGATTTTTAGGAAATTTTGGTCGTAACAATCCTACCCACATTAGAAAAAGCTTGAGCTTGTATTCATCCTTACTTTAAGAGAGAATAGGAGTGTTCCTCAATGAGATAAATTTTGTAAAAGGGTGAATCTATCTTTGTAAAAAGGGTAGAGAGGTTATTCCTTAACCTGAAAAAGGGAGTGTGTAACATTCAGTGTTAGAGTGAAAGAAAGCTTTTGACAAGGAGGTCAAGAAGAGAGGACATAGGCAAGAGATTGACCGAACCTCTATAAACTACTGTGTTTGATATTTCTCTCCCTTATCTTCCTTTAATTTATTTCATTACATTATATTGATTATTCATTATTTGCAAATTAGACTTAATTTAGTTTAAATTTGCCATTAACATTAGAAAACCGATTCACCCCCCTCTCGGTAGAGCCAACAATTTTACATTGTGTTATATTAATATATTATATTATATTGGGTAAGGTACAAGATTGGCTTCCAAGGGAAGCCAACCCACGCCTAAAACTACTCCCTTGTTGGTAGGAGTTTCACTTCAGCAAAGTACTAAAAAGAAAAGGAAAGAAAACGGAACACTCACTTACCTAGTTAGGTTTTCGATGATCAATTTGGGAAAGGAGAGAAATTTGAGGAAGAAAGCCATTTGGTGAAAGAATAAGTTGTTACCAAGGGAAGGAAGAGTTGAACTGATCTCCACCTTTCGTTAGAGCTTTCGGTGAGAGAAAGAAAATAGAGAAACGTGAGGTGTGATCAAGTGGTGGCCTTGTCTTCTTGTGCTATAGCTGGGTAGTTAAAGGTTTCATTTTTGAAGGCTATCGGTGGCGTAAGTGTGAGGATAGCATATGGAACCGTGAGACTATTCTAGTCTTTAAAGGCTTTGGCAACTGAAAGATGGTGTAGCAACAAAAGTTCTAAGCTGTACTGAAAACAAAAAAGAAAAAAAAAAGAAAAGAGGATTAACCTGGCGTGGAGTCCGGTTGGTGCTGGATAATAGTAAGGAAAAATGAAGTGAACCCGCGGACCTTTCGCCTGGTGCAGCAAAAAAAGCTGTTCTCTTCGGGGTTTAAAATAGTGGTAGCGGCGATGATCGTCACCGTTATCTGAAAAATAACAAATGTGAAAAATTTTTACACCCGTAACGACGAAAAAAAAATGGTGGTAACATAGTCTGTTTATATAAAAACAAAATCAACCAGACAACCACACCAAAGTGTCAAAAACAGAATCAATTAACCACGCCAAACACACAACCATTGCCACACAACCAAAAACAGAGAAGCAAACAACCCCATAGCTACTGCACACAGCCACATACAGTACACACAAGACACAATAGTCAGAAACAGAGAGCCAAAACGGCAGCAAGTAGGCCACACACACAACACATGTAAACAACTGATAATAAATTCAGAGTCAGTAAATTGTAAAGGCTGAGGAGTGAGGACAGATCGGGATCTAGGAATGGTAGACCTGATCTGTTAAAAACAGGGGAGAGGGGGAGCAGATTCGGGCTTTGTAGAGGCCCTGTTGTTTGACGGTGAGGGTTGGCTATGTCCCCGTCGCCATCTGTGGAGCACTGCTATGGCAGTGCCATCTACCGAGGGAGAAGAGGAGCTCTGGTGCTGTGGTGAGGGGCGACCGGGTATACTGATGTTTGTGAGGGTGAGAAGGAGGCCGATCGGTCAAGTGAATCGGGGACAGTGAGAAAGAGGTTGGTGGGTGAGTCGATGATGGTGAGATGAGTCGGTTAGAGACTGACAGAGGACGATGAAGGCTAGGCTGAACCGATCTGGCTTCTTGGAAAGTGAGTTCGTGACTGAGAAGGTTGAGAACGGGACGGGATTGGACGACAATTGGAGCCGGAAGCAGATGTGGGAATTGGGAAGGGTGGGAATGGGAAGGGAACGACTGATTGGGTAGCTAGGAGCCTAGCTTTGGGAAGGAAACAGAAGAATCGAAGAAGAAGCCAGAAAGGTCTGGAGGGTGGGGGGGGGGGGGTTAGGCTACGTGGGGGGGGGCTAGCTGGGGTGGGTTGGTTAGCTGGGTAGGTTAGGTTAAAATAAAAAATTAATAAATTTTTTTAATTATTATAATTTTATAGTAAATAATTTTTAATTAATAATTTTTATAGTAAATATTTAATAATTATTTAAAAAATGTTTAGTAATTAGTTTAAATTAATATAATTTTTTTAGTAGTTAATTTTTTAATTAGGATATTTTTTAATTAGTATAATTAATACAATTTTTTTAAAGAATTAGGATTAATTAATAATTTTTAAAGTCAATATTTAATAATTATTTCAAAAATGTTTAATAATTAGCTTAAATTAGTATAGTTTTTTAGTAGTTAATTTTTTAATTAGTATAATTAATATACTTTTTTAAGGAGTTAGTATTCATTAATAAATTTTTAAGTAAATATTTAATAATTATAACCAAAATGTTTAGTAATTAGCTTAAATTAGTATAATTTTTTAATTAGTATAATTAATACAATTTTTTAAGGAGTTAGTATTAATTAATAAATTTTTAAGTAAATATTTAATAATTATAACCAAAATATTTGGTAATTAGCTTAAATTAGTATAATTTTTTAATTAGTATAATTAATACAATTTTTTAAGGAGTTAGTATTAATTAATAAATTTTTAAGTAAATATTTAATAATTATAACCAAAATATTTGGTAATTAGCTTAAATTAGTATAATTTTTTAGCAGTTAATTTTTTAATTAGTATAATTTTTTAATTAGTATTGATGTTGCCTACCTGACAGCAACAGTGCTTTGCTTTCCACGTGATCGGATTGTACTGTTGACGGTTAATTCAATCGTCACAGTTTGCTCCATGCGTTCTTCGTATATCCTGAAAAAACAACAGGAATCAGAGGGGGCAGGGATTATTCCCTGCACGCGCACTCCGACGATCAAGTCAGTGATCGGGAGTTGGTGTATGTATGTAAGAAAAGGAGAGTTTATGGCTTAAATCAGAGTGCTTAAGTGTTCTCCCTGTTTTTCTTGAATTTTGGATTCTTCTCTGGATCCCTCCCCTTCAGAGGGCTCACCTCATATTTATAGGCTTCTGAGTCGGTTCGGGCTGAGGCCCAGGCGCGTGTCTGGGCCGCGACAGAGTGGTAGAGCACTCTGTCGCGCTTCTGTGCGAGAGACTCTGGGGACTCTGTGTACTCTGCCCCAGGCCATGCGAGAGACTCTGGGGACTCTGCCCCAGGCCGTGCGAGAGACTCTGGGGACTCTGCCCCAGGCCGTGCGAGAGACTCTGGCTGTGCGGGGGCTCTGCCCCAGGCCGTGCGGGAGACTCTGGGGACTCTGCCCCAGGCCGTGCGAGAGACTCTGGAGACTCTGCCCCAGGCCGTGCGAGAGACTCTGGCTGTGCGGGGGCTCTGCCCCAGGCCGTGCGGGAGACTCTGGGGACTCTGCCCCAGGCCGTGCGGGAGACTCTGGCTGTGCGGGGGCTCTGCCCCAGGCCGTGCGAGAGACTCTGGGGACTCTGGGTACTCTGCCCCAGGTCATGCGGGAGACTCTGGGGACTCTGGGTACTCTGCCCCAGGCCATGCGGGAGACTCTGGGGACTCTGGGTACTCTGCCCCAGGCCGTGCGGGAGACTCTGGCGCATACAGTGCGGGAGACCTCTGTCGGGGACCTCTACCGCGGTCTGTGCGGGAGACTATACCGCCTGCCGCGCGGGGACCTCTACCGCGGTCTGTGCGAGAGTCCTCTGCCGTGCATGGGCGATGGAGATCTGTCGCTAACGATGCGCGGCAGACTGTGAAGCGATAGACTCCTCTCGCGTCAAACACTCTGTCGCACATCTGGGAACGGTGTCGCATAGTGCTTCTGTCGCCAATCTGCCACGTGGCCTGTTCTTGGATCGACACGTGGCAGGCAGATAGTTGCACACGTGGATCTGGTAACACGACCACATCAATTGCTCCCCACTCTTTGGCGGGAATTTTTCCCGCCAAAGAGGATCTGGGTCCTGTGTTTCGCGGGCCGGGTCGGACCTCCGCGTGTGTGTGTACCCAGGCGATCCTCTATAAATACTGGGCCCCTGATTGGACCAAGTACGAGCCCGAGGCTGAGCCTGCGGACGAGCTGTTCAAGAGGACTGCTCAGGACGATCTCGTCAACCTTGCTGGTCCTTGGGAGCCCGCGGATCTGGACGGTGCTCCTGAGCCTATAGAAGCCCTCTTTGATTTAGACGGCGAGGAGGGCGAGCAGTCCCTTGGGAGTGAAGGTTTTGCAGCTGATCCCCAGCTTCCTCCCGGAGAGTAGATAGGGATTTTTGATTTAGACGTCAAGTACTTTGTTTTTTGTTTTAACTTTGTACTTTTGTCGAAATACAATTGTAAAGATCTGTTTAAGATCTGTTTGTACCGACACTTGAATGAAATGAAATTGAGATTTTTGTTCATGCTTTGTCTTGCACTACTTCTCTAATTGTCATTTATCATTCTTTGTCTGATTGTTTCTGTTGCTTTGCTTGTATATACCTTGCTTGTATATAGCTTTGTATTGATATTCATGTATGCTCCCCAATTCTTGATAGAAAGGTATACTTTCAGGAAGAATTTTTTGTGCAAACGCGGAGTTGTTTAAGGCTTGAGTACTATGACGTGAAGGCGTCTTTAGTTTTTATAGCCTTAGTATTTTCATTACCTGACCACGGTGACGCGTAGCGTCTTAGGCCTTGATGGTTAATTGAATGCTTTATGCCTGGCCTTAGTGACGCATTGCGTCTCGGGCTCTTACGGCTCTTTTGAGTATACGCCTGGCCAAAGTGACGCAAAGCGTCTCAGGCTTTTACGGCTTTAGTGCTAGCCCGTTGGTAGCCTGCGTTCGCAGGGCCCGAACCAACTACGCCCGGCCACAGTGACGCAAAGTGTCTCAGGCTTTGACGGCTTTAGTGCTAGCCCGTTGGTAGCCTGCGTTCGCAGGGCCCGAACCAACTACGCCCGACCACAGTGACGCAAAGGGTCTCAGGCTCTTACGGCTTTAGGCTTAGCCTGTCGGTAGCCTGCGTTCGCAGGGCCCGAACCAACTACGCTTGGCCATAATGACACAAAGCATCCTAGGCCTTTTTAAGGCTTTGGGTCTAGTCCGTTGGTAGCCTGCGTTCGTAGGGCCCGAACCAAGGGTAGTGTTCTTTGTGAGTCTGACCCGTTGGTAGCCTGCGTTCGCAGGGCCCGAACCAAGGGTAGCGCTCATGTGTTTTATTAACATATGCCTAGCCACAGTGACGCATAGAGTCTCAGGCTCTTACGGCTGGGGTGAATGCATACCTGGCCACAGTGACGCATAGCGTCTCAGGCTCTTACGGTTTCAGAATCCTGTCACGAGATTTTGTCTTACATCTGGTGACAGTGTTAGTAAAACAATAGTGTTTGGGAAGGAAGATGTAGTGGTTATCTCAAATACAACTTCAAGTGATTTGAGTTCCACGTTTTCCCTATCTTCTTCCCTTGTAGAGTTTCCAGAGCGCAGGTGTTAGGTCCGATCTTGCGTCTGATTCTGTAGGGACCTTCCCAGTTGGCTCTGAACTTCCCGTCCTCCTTTAGGGCGTTCGTGATCTGCGACTTTCTGAGCACTAGATCTCCCTCAGACATTGGCCTATCTCTTACCCGGCTATTGTAGTAGTTGGCTACCCTCTGTTGATAGGATGCCAATCGAATAGCCGCGGTTTCTCTGTGTTCATCGATTAGGTCCAAGTCTTCCCTTAGAGCTTGAGAGTTTTCTTCCTCTACCAAGGGTACCACCCTTGGTGATATGGCTCCAAGTTCCACGGGGATCAGTGCTTCTGCGCCGTATACAAGACTGAACGGCGTTTCATTAGTCGACACACGGCTGGTGGTACGATATGCCCATAAGACACTAGGCAATTCGTCCACCCAGGCTCCTTTTGCTCTGTCTAGCCTGGTCTTCAGCCCATGGAGGATAATCCGATTACTGACCTCGGCTTGTCCATTAGCTTGAGGATATGACACTGAAGAGATCCTTAGCTGGATGTTGAGGTCTTTACAGAATTCACGGAAGGCGTTGCAATCGAATTGCTTCCCGTGGTCGGCATTTAAGATGCGGGGAATTCCGAATCGACAGATAATGTCCTTCCACACCATTGCCTCCACGTTCTTTTCCGTGATTGTGGCTAAAGGCTGTGCTTCAATCCACTTGGTGAAGTAATCGGTGGCCACTAACAGGAACTTTCTTTGTCCCGTGGCTAAGGGGAAGGGTCCAAGAATATCCAATCCCCATTGTGCAAAAGGAATTGGCTGTACTGCGCCTTGAGAGGGAGTTACTGGGGCTGTTGTGATAGGCGCAAACCTCTGGCATTTATCGCATCTGCGGGTTTGGTCCATTGCATCTTTTTTCAGCGTTGGCCAGTAGAATCCCGATCGCAGTACTTTGGCGGCAAGAGCTCTTGCTCCTAAGTGTTCGCCGCAGATTCCTTCATGCACTTCCGCTAGGGCATATCTAGCTTGTTCCGGTCCCAGACATTTTAGCAGTGGCGATGAGTATCCCCTTTTGTACAGTTCTCCATTGATGAGTGTGAACTTCGCCCCTTGTATTTTCAAGCGACGAGCCTCGTCTTTATTTTGGGGGAATGTACCATCAGTGAGATACTGTTTAAATGGGGATCTCCAATCGTCTCCAACTGCAATGTCACACACTTCGACCTCTTCAATACTTGGTCGTTCAAGCCTCTCCACCTTTACAATCCTTCCTTGTGTTTCTGTGGAGGAGGCCAGCTTAGACAGTGAATCAGCATGTGTGTTTTCGGACCGGTTAATTTGCATCAGCTGAAAGCTTTTGAAAGTCTTGGCCAAGAGTTGGACTTTCATTAAGTAAGGAACCAGTATCGGTTCTCGTACCTCATACTTTCCGCTGAATTGGTTCACCACCAGTTGGGAATCACTGTGTGCTACCAAGTGGTGAACCTGTAGTTTCTCCGCTAGTACCATCCCTGCTATCAAAGCTTCATACTCCGCTATGTTGTTCGAACTAGGGAATCCGAATCGTAGGGAGTATTCGAGGGATTTTCCTTCTGGTGACACCAGGACTATACCCGCTCCACTTCCGTTGGCACTTGATGACCCATCGACATGCAGTGACCATGGGTGAGCCTCCCCTTCACTGCTGTCGTTCGGGATAGTGCATTCCACGATGAAGTCAGCCAGAGCTTGACCTTTGATAGCCTGTCTCGCTTGGAAGGTGATGTCGTATCCCCCAAGCTCCACCGCCCATTTCACTAACCTCCCTGAATGCTCAGGTTTTTGGAGGATCTGTCTTAATGGTTGGTCTGTTAAGACAGTAATGGGATGTGCTTGGAAATACGGACGCAGCTTTCGCGAGGCCATCAAGAGGGCTAATGCTAGCTTTTCGGCCAGTGGATAGCGGGTCTCTGGATCTAATAACACTTTGCTCACATAGTAGATGGGGCAGTGTACCATTTCGTCTTTCTTTAGTAGCACCGCGCTAACGGCGAAATCACCGACTCCCAAATACATATAGAGCTGCTCTGCTTCCAGGGGCCTTATTAATAGAGGCAACCGCTTCAAGTATTCCTTGAGATCTTCAAAGGCTTTTTGACAATCTTCCGTCCATTCGAAGTTCTTCCCCCCCCGTAGAGTTTTGAAGAAAGGCAAGCTCTTTTCGGCTGATTTCGACAAGAAGCGATTCAGAGCCGCTATTCTGCCTGTCAATCTTTGGACCTCTCTTACGGTGGTTGGGGGTTTCATGTCAATGACAGCCTGTATCTTTTCAGGATTTGCCTCGATGCCCCTGTTAGTGATCATGAAGCCTAAGAATTTTCCTGACCTTACCCCGAAAGAGCACTTTTCGGGGTTTAGCTTCATGTTAAATTTCCTCAATACTTCAAATACCGTGGACATTTGATCAGCATGAGATTCTCCTACGCGGCTCTTGACTATCATGTCGTCCACGTAGGCTTCCATGGTATTTCCCAGAAGATCTTTGAACACTTTGCTCACCATTCGTTGGTAGGTGGCACCCGCGTTCTTTAAACCGAACGGCATTACCCGATAGCAATAGGTTCCGTCATCGGTTATAAAAGAAGTCTTTTCTTCGTCTTCTGGGTGAAGCATGATTTGGTGATACCCGGAGAATGCATCTAAGAAACTGAGGAGTTCGTAGCCGGATGTATCATCTACGAGTCTGTCTATCCGAGGTAGGGGGTATGAATCTTTGGGACAGGCTTTGTTCAGGTCTGTGAAATCAACACACATTCGCCATTTCCCGCTAGATTTCTTTACCATCACTACATTGGCTAACCACTCAGGGTAATAGACTTCTCGGATGAATCCGGCGCCTAGGAGTTTAGTCACTTCTTCAGTGATTGCTTTTTGTCGCTCCGGGGCGAAACTCCTCTTCTTCTGTTTGACGGGTCTATGTCCGGGTATGATGTTAAGTTCATGGCATATGACTTCGGGACTGATCCCGGGCATGTCGGCTGGGCTCCAGGCGAAGATATCCGAGTTTCTTCTCAGACACTCGACTATCTCCTTTTTCTGTTGCTCGCCCAACTGAGTCCCGATGAATGCCCTTTTTCTGCTATCCCCTTCAGTTAGCGCAATGGCTTCTGTTTCCTCTACAGGTTGGGGCTTAGGCGGATCGTCAATGCATAAGGTTTCTTTCCTCTGTGCTACCTTGTTGGCAGTGGAAGCGAGATAACAAGTACGGGCGCTCTTTTGGTTTCCTCGTACTTGCCCGACTCCGTTGGGAGTGGGAAATTTCATCAACAGATAGCAAGAGGATATTACCGCCCTCATGTCATTCAGCACCGGCCTGCCCAAGATCATGTTGTAGGCGGCGGAGGTGGATCTGACCACCATGAACAACACTTGTCGGGTCACATCTTTCGGGTGCTCGCCGAGGGTCACTGGCAACTCTATGGATCCAGCGACCTTCACTCGCTCACCCGTGAATCCGTACAGCGGTGTCATAACGGGTTTCAACCTATCTTCGGAAATGCTCATTTTCTCAAAGCAATTCCAATAGATCAGGTTCACTGAGCTCCCGTTATCAACCAGGACTCTACTTACCGGGTGTTTGGCCACGACAGTGGATATCACCATAGGGTCATCATGGGGCATGGCGATATCTCCTTTGTCAGCCGGAGTGAACATGATGGGCTCTTCGTCCGCCTGTTCTTCCATAACAACGTTCACCTGATACGCCTGCCTGGCGTAGCTCTTGCGGGATGAAGAAGAGCTTCCCGCGCTTGATTCCCCACCTGCGATGACATTAATCGCGGGGGCTGTAGGCTCGTTGTTTGGCGGATTGGCACGGGGAATTGCAGGCCTGACCGCTTCGTTTCTTGGCCTATCCCGTCTATTGTTGTTATTTGCCCCGGTCCGCGGACGGTCATTTCTTTGGTCACGCGGAGGATAACGGGGTCTCTTGCTTCTCCATAAGAAGCGGTTAATCTTGCCCTCTCTGGCCAGTCTTTCTAACTGGTCCATCAAGTCTTTACACCTCTCTGTCGGGTGTCCGTGAGCACAATGGAATTCACAGTAGGCTTCAGAATTTCGGCCTACATCTCCCATCTTCCTCTTGGGGAATTCTAGTAGTCCCGCCCCCTCAATTGCTGCCAGTATTGCAGTACGAGGCTCGCTCAGTCGGGTGTAGCCTTCGTACCTGAGCTTGGGGGTTTTGTCTACTCTCACGGGTCTTTGGGAGCTTCTCTCGGGCGCATCTCTCTCTCTCTTCTTTCCCTCTTTAGCCTCCCTGGGCTGTATCATTTTCATGACTTCTTCTTGAGCCACGTATTTATTAGCCCTGGCAAAGAGATCGGAGATCATTATAGGTTGATCGAGAGAGAGAGATTCTTGCAGCTTCTCCGAGCTTGTCCCTTGCAGCATCGCAGCCAAGGCTACCCCCACTGGTAGATCTTCCACCTCCAAGGTCGCATCTCGGAAGCGATCTACATAACTCTTCAAGGATTCTCGATTTCCTTGTTTAAGCGTGAGTAGGTAGGTAGCGTCTTTCTTCCTTTGGCTATGGATCATGAACACTTTGAGGAACTCATTTCTCAACTCGTCAAAAGAGGAGATTGAAGCTTCACTCAACCCGTTGAACCATTTCAGAGCGTGCCCGGACAATGTGAGAGAAAAGGCTCTACACATGATTTCGTCCTCCCAACCATGAAGCAGCATGAGGGATTCATAACTCTGAATATGGTCGTAGGGATCCGCTTTGCCGGTGTAAGTAGCCATAGAAGGCATTTTGAACTTTTTCGGCAAGGGTTTGTTCATGATCTCCGGACTGAATGGGATCCTCCTCCTTTGTCCATCGTCCGGAGACACTAGCTTTTTCTTTTCGAGGATCCTTTGGATGACCTTTTCCACGTCCTCCGACCCTCGAGCTGAGTAAGGTCCTGTCCCTTCCGGTCTAGAAGAGTCCGATTGGTAAATACCTCTTCCAGTACCTCTGACTACGGGACTTGATATCTCGGGACCTTCTTGTGGATAAAAATCTCCTTGTCTCCTTCGCTCCCCAGCTCCACACGCCCTCACGTCATGTTCCAACACAGGGGATGAGCTGCGACAGGTATGGAAACTCTGTCGCCTACGGGCTGCGAGTGAGCTCTGTCGCCTGGCAGCCAGAGGGGAAGTCTGCCGCACATTGGGCAGAGGTGAGCTCTGCCGCCTACGGGGCGCGGGAGAACTATGTCGCCTGGCGGCCAGAGGGGAAATATGCCGCACATTGGGCAGAGGTGAACTCTGCCGCCTATAAGCGGTAGGAGTGCACCGTCTCGTATGCGATGCAGGATACCTCTGCCGCCTGTTGTCCGCGGGAGAGTTCTGTCGACGTTGAGCTACGGGGGAACTCTGCCGCAGAATCGACGAACTCTGCCGATCATAGGACAGAGGAGACGTCTGACGCATGGGAGATGCGGTTGAGCTGTGCCGCCTTTGAGCTCCTGGCGAACTCTGTCGCCGAGGTGCGCCAGGTGGACTCTGTCTCGCTGGATCGACAGTGGCGTTGTATGGCGTTCCTACCTCTTGGCCAGCGTTTACCAGGCTGGAGGGCTGACCTCTCTCGTAGGTCTGTCTAGGGGTGCATTCCCCCACTAACTGCTGTACTTCTTGGGGTAAGCTGAACTGGGGGAGAGCCTCTCTGAAGAAGCTCACCATGGCTCTCAGGGCTGTCGTAGCCTCTTCATTTTTGCACTTCAGAGCGTCGAATTCTTCCAGGGAGACTAAGGGTTCTGCTTGAGCCCTTTCACTTTGTCTCTTCTTTCGTTCCGATCTGGCAGGGGGACTTACAGAATTCCGCCCTCCTGTCAACTCTGCTGCGGAACGCGTCCTCACCATTTCAATAGAGAACCTGACTTTTTGTCAAGTTTCCCACAGACGGCGCCAATTGATGTTTCCTACCTGACAGCAACAGTGCTTTGCTTTCCACGTGATCGGATTGTACTGTTGACGGTTAATTCAATCGTCACAGTTTGCTCCATGCGTTCTTCGTATATCCTGAAAAAACAACAGGAATCAGAGGGGGCAGGGATTATTCCCTGCACGCGCACTCCGACGATCAAGTCAGTGATCGGGAGTTGGTGTATGTATGTAAGAAAAGGAGAGTTTATGGCTTAAATCAGAGTGCTTAAGTGTTCTCCCTGTTTTTCTTGAATTTTGGATTCTTCTCTGGATCCCTCCCCTTCAGAGGGCTCACCTCATATTTATAGGCTTCTGAGTCGGTTCGGGCTGAGGCCCAGGCGCGTGTCTGGGCCGCGATAGAGTGGTAGAGCACTCTGTCGCGCTTCTGTGCGAGAGACTCTGGGGACTCTGTGTACTCTGCCCCAGGCCATGCGAGAGACTCTGGGGACTCTGCCCCAGGCCGTGCGAGAGACTCTGGGGACTCTGCCCCAGGCCGTGCGAGAGACTCTGGCTGTGCGGGGGCTCTGCCCCAGGCCGTGCGGGAGACTCTGGGGACTCTGCCCCAGGCCGTGCGAGAGACTCTGGGGACTCTGCCCCAGGCCGTGCGAGAGACTCTGGAGACTCTGCCCCAGGCCGTGCGAGAGACTCTGGCTGTGCGGGGGCTCTGCCCCAGGCCGTGCGGGAGACTCTGGGGACTCTGCCCCAGGCCGTGCGGGAGACTCTGGCTGTGCGGGGGCTCTGCCCCAGGCCGTGCGAGAGACTCTGGGGACTCTGGGTACTCTGCCCCAGGTCATGCGGGAGACTCTGGGGACTCTGGGTACTCTGCCCCAGGCCATGCGGGAGACTCTGGGGACTCTGGGTACTCTGCCCCAGGCCGTGCGGGAGACTCTGGCGCATACAGTGCGGGAGACCTCTGTCGGGGACCTCTACCGCGGTCTGTGCGGGAGACTATACCGCCTACCGCGCGGGGACCTCTACCGCGGTCTGTGCGAGAGTCCTCTGCCGTGCATGGGCGATGGAGATCTGTCGCTAACGATGCGCGGCAGACTGTGAAGCGATAGACTCCTCTCGCGTCAAACACTCTGTCGCACATCTGGGAACGGTGTCGCATAGTGCTTCTGTCGCCAATCTGCCACGTGGCCTGTTCTTGGATCGACACGTGGCAGGCAGATAGTTGCACACGTGGATCTGGTAACACGACCACATCAAGTATAATTAATACAATTTTTTAAGGAGTTAATATTAATTAATAAATTTTTAAGTAAATATTTAATAATTATAATCAAAATGTTTTGTAATTAGCTTAAATGTTTAGTAATTATCTCAATTTGGGTAAAATTAACATTGTTAATATAAATTTTTCAGTAAAATTTTTAATTGTCAAATTTAAGTTATTAATGTTTAAAAATATAGCACTAAATATTATTATAACTTAAGAGAAAAATAATACTGATATTGAATTTTGCTAGTGACCAATTAATATTAAATTTTTAATGTAATACAATATAGTAAAATATAAATAATTAATGGTTCAAATTCAATTATTTTTTGATAAATTGAATTTAGTTTTCATTTATGTATGAAGAATATAATATTTTTTAATTCATGTTTGTAATTATTTATTTTATAGAAAAAATCAAGCATGCCACCACGTGAGGAGTTTCCAAGTAAAGGAGTAGAAGGCGCGCCGAGTGATGATATCTGTGAGACCCCGTATATGTATAATTATAATATGTACATAGAAATGTAAATGGAGTTATACTATGATTTCATAAGTGAAGTATATGTGATGTAAGTCCATAAGTTTAATGTACACACTTGCAGTAAGACTTATGATTGTACATACAAGTTACATTATGTATGAATGTGAAGAAATGGACTTAAACATGTGAAGAATGGGAGTAGAATAGAAAATGGATAGTGTGGTAAAAAGAAAGGAAGATTGCATGAGTTGTGCACTTCCATTTGGTTTATATCGTATACCTTTGGTTATACAAGGATTCCACACAAGTTTCAATAGGTATAAAACATGAATGGATGCCATTGTCAAGCCTCAAAGATAATTGGATGAGAAAATGACTATGGCAACAAATTAAAGTTATTTTGGTATGAGTTTGTTGCAGACAAACTGTAGAAAATCTAAAAATATGAAGGCCAGATCGATCCCATAGAATGAGAGATCGATCTGGAAGAGCCAGAATGCTCTTATTTGAGCAATAGAATAGAGCAAATCGATCTCCAAGGGTGCCAGATCGATCTCCTAACACATTCTGTAAAATACAGATCGATCCTTAATGGAACAGATCGATCTCCTTAGCTCTCGGGTTAGAAGCAGATCAATCTCCCCTAAGACCAGATCGATCTCCTTGACTCTCTGTTTGAAGCAAGATCGATCTCCCATACTCGACAGATTGATCTCCTGCCTTCAAAATGTCTTGAAAAAGAGGGATTTTAAGAGGACCAGATCGATCTCCACCCAAGGCAGATCGATCTCATCAAGTTGAATCTATAAATATGGAGCAGTTGGATCTGCATTTCCGAGACAAAAAACAATCTTTCCTATTTTCAACCTAAAACCTAGCTTTCTCACTCCTAAATCCACACATTTTCAGTAAGATTTGAGGGAAAGCTATTAGAGACAAAGTTGTTCACATCAAAGAGAAGAACAACATAGTTTGGAGACATTTTTCCACTTGTTGGATTGAAAGATCAAATGTGCATTTTCATTGGAGCAAAGAGGAAATCAAGCTAGGTGAGTTTCTAAATGAAATAACTCAAGCACATTGTGTAGATATTGATTTTGGTGTTGTTTGGTATGCATAGAAAGGGTAGAAACTACCTAGGAAGTAATGAATCCACCATGACCTAGAAATGGTCTAGTGTAAGAAAGTGAAATGTGTTGAGATTAATGATGAATGGGATATATTGAGGTTAATAATAGTATTGTGGTATGATTTTAAGGTGTTTGTTGGCTCTACCGAGAGGGGGGTGAATCGGTTTTCTAAAGATAATGGCAAATTTAAACTTAATTGTATCTAATTGCAAGTAAAGAAAAATCAATATAATGTACTGCAATAAATTGAAAGAAGATAAGAGAATGAAACAGCAAACTCAGTAGTTTATAGAGGTTCGACCAATCTCTTGCCTACGTCCTCTCTTCTTGACCTCCTTGTCAAGAGCTTTCTTTCACTCTATCAGTGGCTGTTACAAACTCCCTTTTATAGGTTAAGGAATAACCTCTCTACCCTTTTTACACAGACAAATATTTACTATTTACAAAATTATCTCACAGAGGAGCTCTCCTCTTCTCTCTTGAATTAAGGATGAATACAAGGTAAAGCTTTCTTTTGAGGGTAGGATAGAATAGCTTCTACACAAAGATTTTTACAACAATATCAATAAATGATGTTTGAAGACAAAGAGAATTTGGAAAAGATTTCTTGAGGATATACAGAATTTACAGCAATTGTATCTTTTTTTCAGTGTCTTCAATGCTTGATTTTATACAGCAGGATTGGTAGTTGGAGCAATTAATGTTGTTTTTCCCTTTGAAGATTTTGCAGAAAGAGCCGTTGGGAACCTCCAGTAGAGTGCCAGATCGATCTCCCATTATGACCAGATTGATCTCTTAGTTTAAATTCCTGCAATTACAAAGCAACTTGAAGCATGGAGATCGATCTCATATTTGTAGAGATCGATCTTACAATTTGAAATTGTTAGTGAAAATTGATCTGTCAAACCAGCAGATCGATCTTCCAATCTCTCTGTTTAAGGCAAGATCGATCTACAGATTGATCTAGCAAGTATTCTTATAGAGAGGAGATCGATCTCTAGTCACCCTAGATCGATCTCCTTAACTCTCTGACTTTGAGGAGATCGATCTCTATCCATAGGAGATCGATCTTATAAACTCTCTGTTTGAACATAGATCAATCTACAGATCGATCTACTACCTTTAGCCTTTGTCTTAGAGGAGATCGATCTCTTCCTAGACCAGATCGATCTCTCAAACATTTTGTAATTTACAGATCGATCTCATAATCCCTACAGATCGATCTATGCTTCCTCAACATCTTATACAGTTTCTTTGAGTTTTTCAATCTTTAAGCAGATTGATCTCATATTCTTATGAGATCGATCTCTCATACTAGAAACCCCAGAAGATCAATCTCTCATCTCATGAGATCGATCTCTCAACCTTAAATACTTAATTTTTGGTACTGAAAAGCTCTAAACATGTTTAAATCATTTCTATATTTTATATCCATTATTGAATTTACTTGTTTTGTCTTTTCAAAATATATTAACTCAACAGTGTTGTTAATGAATAAATTGTGAGATTTACCTAAAAGGGGTAAAATGTGGATTAAGGCATTGGCAAATGCAAAGATGAGTTATATCGACTAATGAGGTCAAATGTGAGTTAACAACTGTAACTCAAGTGGTTTGGATGATTGAATCGCAACTTTCGAGGATACACCGGAACAAGGCGAGCCAAGAGCGCAAGTGTGAGATCTGAGATTTTTACACATATCAAATTTTATAATGAGAACATGAAGTGTAATTGATTGAACTAAATATGATGTATTCATATATTGAGGTGGTATGGAATAAAATTTTAAGTGATTAATGAGTTATAAATGAGATTTTATGTTAAAGTGTGAAACTATGGGGCCAGATCGATCTTGGAGAAGAGAGGATCGATCTGGTAAGTTAAAAATGACATGGAATGAGAAAATTAAGTGAGCAGATCGATCTCTAATGGAAGAGAATCGATCTCCTTATGATTCTGTAATGAAGAGATCGATCTCATGAGGAAGGAATCGATCTTAAAATGTTTCTGTTAAGGAGAAGATCGATCTCCTCAAGGAGCAGATCGATCTCATGAAACATTCTGTAAACTAGAGATCGATCTCATAATTGGAGCAGATCGATCTCATAAAACCATTAAGAGATCGATCTCACCCCTCGACAGATCGATCTCCTAGGCATAAAATTACCCCAAATCGTCCCCAAATTCAAATGCAGATCGATCTCATCAAGAGCCAGATCGATCTCCTACCCTTGGCCTATATAAAGACCCCTGTGTTTTCCTGCATTTCATCTTTTCTCTCTCTTTCAACCTCCATTTCAGTCGAACCCTAGCTTTCTCTCTCTTCCAAAGTCCCCATTTTCGTCCAAATCGAAGGTTGTGGCAAGAGGGAAAGTTATTCCTCATCCAAAGGAGAACAACATACGTGGAAACCGAAGGACGAATTGAATCGAGGTGTGAATTGAGCACTCCACAAGTTTGGGTAATCTCTAAACTTCAATCCTTGATTTTGAAATAATCTTTAGTGATTGTGGAATGAACATTGTGATGAAATAGTTGAAAAATAATTAAGGATTGATGAAACTATGATTTCATTGGAGTAGAGATGTTATTATACAATTTGTGGTTATTTTGAGAGTTTTGGGCTATAAATTAAAATTGAGGGAATGAGATGAATATCAGCATGGATTTTTTATGCACAATAAATGTAGGATTGGAAATGTAGTAATGGGATTATGAATGGTGATAGAGTTATGAGAATTGAGAGATTTAGGTGTTAGTGAGAAATATGAGCAAATGTATGCTCGATAATGAAATTGAGTCGAGATATTGATGTTTTTAATATCGTTTGGACAGCTCGGCAGTTTCAGAGTGGAATGCGAGGCTAGTCCGTGATACGGGGGAATGATTACACTATACGAGGTGCAAAGAGGTAAGGAAAAACTAAACTCATTTGTGTATGTGTTTTGTGATAATATTTTAGCATGATTTTCGATTGAGAAAACAAGCATGTTTTTTGTGTTGTGAATGAGATTTGCACACGATTTTATAGCCGGTTGGGGCCCAACTTTTATGAGTTTTAAACTATATGTGAAAACGTTTTATAACCATTTTGTGTTTAAAATGTGAAAAGTTTTTTGGGCCCTACGTTAAGGTGCACTGAAATTTGAGAAATGTGTACGTGGTTTTGTCGGTTAAAGCTCGATTTTAACATATTTTGTGTTGAGTACAAAACGGTTTGAAATGAGTTTTATGAGAGAAAACCATTATGAACTTTACGTGAAAGCAAAAGGATTTTTATGATAATGGCTATTGATTGAGACTTAGGTGTGTCATTTTGAATACACACCGGGCATTGCTCTAGTAGCATGTAAGTCTGATATTTCTCCGTTCTGGTAACGTGAGATGACCCCTACTTTGGTAGCGTTGGTTACCTACCACGTGTATTTGGTGGCTGTGCCACGTGTATTTGGCGGCTATGCCACGTGTATTTGGTGGTTGTGCCACGTACGAATCTAAATCAGTGGCTGTGCTACGTGTGGTTGGTGGTAGTGCCACGTGCGGATTTTAATTAGTGGCTGTGCCACGTGTAGATTTTTATTTAGTGGCCGTGCCACGTGCATTACTATTGCAGTGATTTTTATCACGTTTTAAAGAGAAAAGCCATTATCGCATCTTGATTTCTACTTGCTTGTAACCTTAAATTGATCCATTTATTATCATGTTTTTACATAAGCTTTGAGATGATGTTTTAACTATTCATGCTACATTTTTCACTGAGTTTATTGAGTTTATCATGTAAAACAAAATGATTGTGCTGTGCAAATCATTTTCTTATTAATGAATCCCTTATCCTCTTACTGAGCGATTTAGAAGCTTACTCTATTTTATCTTTCCCCCATATTTCTTTAAGTGAAGCGAATTTTCCTGCGACGTACGAATTAGTGGCCAGTGAAGGACTCGAGCTCCAGGCCACATATTGTAGTTAAGGTACATTTTATTATTTCATGTAACCAGACTATAATTGTATTTACAGACACTTGATGTACTATGATATATGGGATATATTAGGATTAATTAATACTGAGTCAAGAAATGGATATGATATGATTTCTGAATGCTTGATAATGAGATCCTGATGTTTAAGTTTTATAACTTATATATATGATGATGCATGACACTGCACAGGAATGCACCGATAAATGTGTATTGATGTAAATAAAAGTTTAAATTTGCCTTGTTTTTTGTGCTTCTGATGCGTCACAGCAAGAAGCTAAGAGGAAAAGAGAGTCGGACTCAAGTAAATTGAGGTAAGGGAATTCTGTGGACTCTTAGAGATATCTGTCCGCAATTTGGGCGCATTAAATGTTTTGCTAGAATGCATTAGATATTAGAAAATGATGTTGGGTGATTGAAGGGTAAAAGTTGGGTGTTCAAGAAATGTGCATGAAAATAAAAGCATATTGCTTTGGAAAATCATGTTTTATTGTTTTTTAGCAAAGGATTGGTACGTCGGCGAACATTTTGAGATGAATTGCAAAAAGAAATGAGTTGTTTTGGTTTGTTAACCATACTTTGCAAAGAATTAAGCCACCTACATTATTTTCGTGAGAATGAAAGCGTGCTAGAGTATGACTCGCACGAGATTTGATGTGTTTTATACGCATGAGTGCTGGAGCTTAGCTCGCACTAGTTTTCACATGGATTTCATACTGATTTTGGCATAGTGCTTGGAGCTTAGCTCGCACTAGATGCTCACCTTATTTCTTGTCGTGCATGGAGTTTCAGGCAAACTTAGTGTCGCACCGATTAAATAGGCTCGCACGTGCAGTTTGTGATTTTGACATGTTGATAGCCGTGTTAGGAGCTTCGGGTAGACAAGAGGTCGTACCGATTAAATAGGCTCACACGTGCGTTTTGAGATGTGGCGTGATATGATGTGTTAATTGGGTCCACGGAGTACGTTGTACCGTGCATGTAGCATGGAGTACGTTGTACAGTGTTGAGATTGTGATATGTCGTCTTCGGACGAGATCTACTATGGACCGATGGGCTGGATTTGACCCACCTCCCGTGTGGAAGCAAATAGTAGTGATATCCCGTACAACTGATCCGTGTAGCCAGTATCACAAGATATGGTCATAGTCCTAGAGGTTATTACCTTTTATTGAATTGCCTATCTCACATGTCTATTGTTTTGTGAATAAATCTATGTTTGAAATGATTTGTGGGTCAGGACAGTCCGAGGGATGGGCTAAGACCTGACAAGTGTTGGATTGTTTTGTTAATGGTTTTAAAGTGCACTAATGCATGATGATTAATGCCATGCTTTATTGTGAAAAATGCATGATGGTTAATGCCATGCTTTATCTTAGAATATACAGATGATTTATGTCATGCTTTGAAATGAATTGTGCACTCGATTTTAATAGCATGAATGCTTTACATACCATTAACACAAGCATGAACTCATATTTGAGAAAATGAGATGAAAAATATGCTTTGAGCATGGCATCACGTTCACGTAGATAGTGCAGTATCTATCTGTTCGCATGATTGCCTTACTGAGCGTGTGATTTGCTCACCCCCTTATTTTCCCCCTCTCTATAGAGCTTTGAGTATAGATTGTGGGCGACTAGAGGCTTATCCCTTTTGGTAATCCGCTGCATCCCATCGCGTAAGGTATACACACTGTTGTAATTTTGTATCTAAACTTATGATAGCACAATAGAATTTTGTATGTAACTATTGGGGATGTAAAACAATGTAAACACATGTAACAACTCTGATATATACATTTATACAAGTGTTTACTCATAAATAATATACAAATTGAATTGGTATGGTGGAGTGAGCTAGACGTCGACACACAGCCCAACTATTGAGGAGAGTTGCTGTTCACGATTGAGGTAAGGACGAATAATAAATTATGCATGAAAATGCAAAAAAATTGTACGTATTTTGGTAAGTTGAGGGTTGTGACAGAAGTTGGTATCAAAGCTTAGGTTGGTCTGACGTGTGTCGTGTGTAAAATACTTAATAAGTTGAAAAATTACTTCCCCATGTTACTGTGCTTGTTTAGATACAAATTGTGTGTGTGTCGGTGGGTTGACTAAGAATTTGATGTGAATGTAGGGAATTGAGCAAATATGCCTAATACCAGTCGCGGTAGAGGGGTGAGGGCACAAGTTAGAAGCCGTAGAGGTAGGCCTGGGGGTCGTGTTGAGCCAGAAACACACGAGGCTCAGGATGATGTTAAGGTGGAGGCTGAGGTTGAGCATGCTCCACAAGGTCCAAAAGAGAGACCCGAGAGTGCTGAGGCACACTTCGAGAGGATTGAGCGGAGCATTGAGATGATCTTGGAGTTGGTCACTCAATCGTTACCTGGAGTTGGGGGCAGACAGAGTCCTGCTACAAAAGGGTGATGCCGAATAGGCGACAGTTCCTGAGGTACGGGCATGGCCAGCCCAGAGACCTCAGACGACAGAGACACCTACACCCCCACCTGCACAGGATATGCCTACGCCTGATACTACACCACAGGCCAGTAGAGGCTGGGGTTACGGTTGTGACTTGGATAGACTGCGGCAGTTCCAAAAGTTTGAACCTCCGTCTTTCAGCGGAGTTAAAGACCTAGTGACAGCTGAGAATTAGATTAGTGAAATCGAGAAGTTGTATGGGTTCTTTGAGTGCACTACTACCAAGATGGTAACATTTGTCGCTTTTCTGCTGAAGGGATCAGCAGAACATTGGTGAAAATTCACCAGGCCTATTTTGAGAGCCCGACATACTGAGATCAGCTAGGATATATTTTTGGAGGCATTCTGGAGACAGTATGTTCCGGACCACACAGCGGAAGATGAAAATGACATTTTTGGGACTAACCCAAGGGAGCAGGACTGTGGATGAGTATGAGACTGCTTTCATATCCCTGGACAAATATGATCCCAACACAATGAGTAATGAGGTTGAGAAAATCCAGAAGTGTGTGGATGGATTGAGACCGACCATCAGGTCTAGACTGGTTCCCCTAGATATACCGACCTATGAGGAGGCAGTGCGCAGGGCGCAATTGTGCGAACAAGATGTTGATAGGATTGCCTCAGAGTTTAGAAAGGTTGGTAAGATGAGGTACATAGATAGAAGAGACTAATGATGGATAGAGGCTTCAGCTATAAGGGAAGTAAGAGATTTTCTGAAAAGAGGGCGAGGATCGAAGAGGTCCGAGAGAGGACAGTTAATACTCCCATGGGATTATAAGTATTCGTCAACCCGACAGATCGATCTGTACTATCATTTTATGGATTATAAGATCGATCTCTCCAATAATGAGATCGATCTCCTTGCTTTAAATTGCTTTGTAATTGCAGGAATTTGAATTAGAAGATCGATCTTGTTATGATGGAAGATCGATCCGGTTCTCTACTAGGGGTTCCCAATGAATCTCTCTGCAAAATCTTCAATGGGAAAAACTGCATTAAATGCTTCACCTACCATCCTGCTGTATAAAACCAAGCATTAAAGACATTGGGGAGGCAAGAAAAAGAGCTGAAAAAATATAAACATTCTTGAGAGATCATTCCTCAATATTCTTTTTACCTTCAACATCTTATTCATTGTATTGTCTTTAATAGCTTGAATTGAAGTTATTCTTCATGCTTATAAAAGAGAGTTCTTATTTTTATTCACTTTTAATCCAAAAAAAAGGGGAGAGTTCCTCTGTGAGAGAATTGTGTAAGAGTTGAATAGATATCTTTGTATAAAGGGTAGAGAGGTTATTCCTTAACCTTGAAAAGAAAATTGTATCAACTATTGTGATAGTGAAAGAGAACTCTTGACAAGAAGGTCAAGAAGAGGGGACGTAGGCAAGCGATTGGTCAAACCTCTATAAATTGCTGAGTTTGCTATTTCTCTTCCTTATCTCCTTTATTTTACTGCACTATTCTCTATTGCTTAATATTATCATTTATTTGATTATCTGCAATTCAATTTAAAAGAGTTTAAATTTAGCATTTAGACTAGAAAAACCGATTCACCTCCCTCTCGGTTGAGCCAACATCTTTGAACAAATTAAATCAAAGAGATTTGATAATAAAAGGAGAAAAGATGAATTCTTATAACAATTAAGAGGAGAGGATTATGATTATGAATGGTTCATGGACGAAAATGTTGCTACAAGATAAGTTATGCGAGATAGTGTCCAATCACAACATGAATGACATATGATGTAAGAATTTAGGCAAAGAACTAATAGTTTTAGTAATACGTATGAAGATGGACGGAGCTCTCATGGCTCAATTAGTGACTATTTTAATAAAAGAATAAGAAAATCCATTCCAACTGACTCGAAATTTTCATTAAAGGGAGCCATACCTAAATTGGTTAGAAGCAAGAGTTCAAAGCAATCAAAAGTAAATGATTCTTTTTTAAAGACATTGAGAAAGAAGTTAGGTGAATCAGTATCTAAATTTTTTATATATGATCGACTCCCTTTTCAGTTAGCAAACTCTTCATGGTTGCATAATTTAGTTCCTCTAGCAGCAGAAATTGGCAACATATAAAACCCTCAACACCTTATGAGGTTTCTGATGTGTATTTGGAGTCAGAGTATAGATAAGTGAAAGAATGAGTTAATGGATTAAAGGTTCATTGGAGTGAACTAGGTGCTGTACTGATGTGTGATGGTTAGACGAACAGTTTGAACCAAATGCATATAATTAATTTCCTCGTTTATTGTAATAAAAGGACCATTTTTTGAAAATCTGTGGATGTCTCTAGTGCTCGTACTAAAGTACTAAATTTTGCTACAAACTATTGGATCATGTTGTAGAAGAGATTGGAGAAGAATACATTGTCCAAATAGTTACTGACAATGAGGTAGTACTTAAAGCTGCTGGAAAAAAATTAATGAAAAAAAGGAAACATTTGTACTAGACGGCTTATTCAGCTCATTGCTTAAATTTATGCCTTGAAGATATTGGCAAAAATTCAAGTGTGGAAAAAGTATTGGACGAGGTGAAGAAAGTGACTTGTTTCATATACAATCACATATGGACGGTTGATTTAATGAAAACATATACTTAAGGAAGACAAATACTTCATCCTGGTCTTACCCGATTTGCCACCCATTTCATCCAACTACAAGAAATAATAAAATACAAACAAGGTTTGAGAGAAATGTTCAGTTCAAATGTTAGTACTTAGTAATTGGTTTTAGTTTTTAAATCTAACAATTTTTTTATGATATCTTATTCATATTACTTTAAAATTTATTCATGAATATTTAGGATTTCAAAGAATTAAAATGGGGACAACAAAAGTCGGGGCTGGCTATGAAGCCAAAAAAATTGTTTTAGGAAAATAGTTTTAGCGAAGAGCACGTGACATAACAAAAGTTTATGAGCCTTTGGTAAAGGTATTGCGGCTTGTGGATAGTGATGAAAAACCAACCATGGGTTTTATTTATGAGGCTATGGATAAAGCTAAACGGGCAATTTAGGTAGATTGTCGATATTCTACTGATTATGAAAAGATTATTGACAACAGATGGATCTTCATGCATTTTGACTTGCATTCAGCTGGTAAGTAGACTAAAAATGTGGATGGTAATTAAAAACATTTTTATGTTTTATCATTATGTTTAAATTACTTATATATTTATTTTTATTACTTTTAGATAATATTGTTCTAAATTATTTTTCGGTTACTATCTTAATCCTCAATTTCAATTTGGTGTGGAGCATTCTGAAAGTGTGTTAAGAGAAACATTACAAGGGACAAAAGCAGTAATAGAAAGATTAGAACCTTCTATGGATACTCAAATCAGGATGATTAGCCAGATTAGTGTTTAATACTGTTTTATACTCTAAAATTTACTTGGTGTATTAGAAATAGAATTACTTTTTGTATTTATTTTCTTGATAAATTATATTTTTTATCAATATAGTTGATATTATTTCTACAAAAAAATGAGACGTTCGGTACACCTCAGGCACAGAGAGCTTGGAAGCAAATGAATCCAGGTAAACAGTTACTTAATTTATTAAAATATATTTAATATTATTTAATTATTTTAGATGTTAAATTTATTTTAAATAATTTTATACAGCTGAATGGTTGATGATATATGGCACATGTGTTCCTAAATTGCAAAAATTGACAATTAAAGTGCTTAGTCAAACAACTTCTGCATTAAATTGTGAAAGAAATTGGAGCACATTTAGCTATATACACACTAAGGCCAGAAATAGATTGAAATATGAAAGACTTTAAAAACTAGTATATACTTATTATAATATGAAGCTAAGGATGAGATATCAAAAAAGAATGAGTGCTGATGAGATAAATGATAGATTCAATCCTATTAACTTTGATCATATATTTGAAGATGAAGATCCACTTTTAGAATGGCTGCAAGAGAGAGAAAGACCTTTGTTAGATGGTCAAAATTCTGATTAGTTGCCTGCAGATAATTCTGATGATGAAATGAACTATGAACAGTCACATCAATCAAAAGAAAACGTACATCAGTCAAGTACAAATTCGACACCAACTCAGAATGATGATGATGGGGGTTCAACTCCATCTGTTGCTGGTGATGGTGGTGGTAATGGTGGTGATCACGATAGTAGTGCTGATTATAGTGGTGATGCAAGAGAAAATAATTCAGTCCACTTGGAGAAGAATATGGGCTTGCTATAACTAGTGGATTATTCATTGATATGTCAGATTATGGAATAAATCTATCTGTTAAATCTAGTGGGGATGGAAGTCAAGATAGAGCCCGATCAAATGGAAAAACCAAGAAGCACCAACATGATACTTCTTGAGGCTCTTCGTCTAGAAGGTCAAGTTCTAGTAATGAATCATTTGGTACTCAAGGTTATTATCTATCGAGATCATCTTTACATTTTCAACCTCCGTACGATTATTATCCCCCACCACAAGGTTATTATCCACCTCAACTATTTCCTAATTATCCTATGCCTTATCCTCATTTGTGTCCACTACCACAAATGTATCCACCTCAAATGTATCCACCCTCGCAAATGTATCAAGAACAATGATATTGTTTGACTTTGGAACAAAGATCACAAATATCAAATCAACGTGACTGTTAAAGTGAAGAGGGAGAATATGATCTTCCTCGTCATTCGATTATGTGGTAATATGTAAGATTTGAAATATATATCATTTTTATAGTGGATTGAATTTAATATGTTTTTGTTCTGTTGATTATTAATTTTTGTAGAAATTTATATAGAAGAGAAAAAAAAAGAGAAATATTGACATAATTAATTTATATTAAAAAATTGACAAAATTTTGGTGAAAGAATTCTTTAATATTTTAGATGAAAAATACTTATATTAATAAGAATTAATTTAGTAATTATTGAACTCCATTTTTTACCTTTGTTATTTTTCAATTATTATAAGTAATTTTATTAAATTATAATGTTTTATTATAATTAAAAAATTATGACTAAATTTTTCACAAAAATAATAGTTTTAAGATATCATAAATTACTTTAAAAATTATAAAATAAGACTAATTATGATTATAATTGCAAATATTGCATTTTGGGTTAAGTTGTGCGAAATAAAAAAAATGCATTAGAAAGAAAGTTATGCATGCATGAACTTAAAGTTACCCTCAACAGACTCTAAAAATTGATCAAGTGCCTCGATGTTTAACGAATCCTCAGGAGAAAGGAGAAATAAGGTCCTAAATTCTTCACTTTAACCCCAATCGTCGTTCTCCTTAGAAGAACCACCACTCTTTCTTTTTGCAACTCTATCATTATCATCTTACGAGTTTGGGTTGCTAGAAGAAGGAACAATTGAAGGGTAGGTTTTATGATCGAATGGTAAATCCATGAGATGAGTAAGATTTTCATGCCCTAAACCTTAACTTACAGGATCTCTAGAAAAACCCTCTTAACTTGGGTTGAGGATATTTTGGTTAGATTCTATGGAAGGATGTAAAGGAGGATTAATGCTTGGGACACCCTAACTCGTAGCAAATAGATTTTCAGGGGTCATAAGGGAAGACAACTCTATTTCCATCTCTGTACATAACAATGCAAGTTGTTCCTTAAAAATTTTTGTTAAACAGGAAACTATGAGATCTCGTGCAGCCTTATTCCTAGGGCCCGTCTAATAGAGGGGAAATCTCATGTCCCCTGGTAATTCGATAATGAGCCATTCGAACTCAAATCTATAAAGTTTACTATGAAGGATTGTAAATAGCTTGTTTTTGAAATTAGTGACTATCACCCATTAAGTAGAATAAGAAACTGCATTAGAAAACTAACGTATCCTAAAAAAAGCCCCAAATAAACGAATTGAAGGGATAATCCCCTTATGGTGGCATAAAATATAGTAGCCTACCACTTGGCCCCAAGCATGGGGATAAAGCTGAGAGGGGGCAATACGTTGGTCCCTAAGAAGCTCTATTTTGAAATTAGAATAGGGAAAGCGAAGCCCTAGTCTGAATATGACCTATGTATAGTTGTCCCACTGAAAGGTTGTGAAGGGGGTCGATCCTCAGGTGTGGGGAGCCTACATGAATAACCTTCAGGTAAAGGAAACTTCTTTTTGATTCTTCTAAGTCTAAAGGGGTTAAACTACAAGCAAGGACTAAACAAATTTGTTTTCCACTACCTTGGAAAGCTATGAACTAAAAATCCCAAGAAAGTTTGTCTAGGAAACTCTACCAAAGCCGGAGAATGTCAAAGAAAAAAGTCGTAACTGGGTCACTTATGACAGGCAGCTGAGTCAGGCTAAGACTAGCAGCTGGGTTACATGTGATGGGTGGCTGGGTTGCGCAAGGGATGGCGGCTGGGTCACAAATACTTGACGGCTGAGTTGCGTATGCCAGGCAGCTGGGTATTCTATGAGTGGCGGTTGGGTCACAAATGCTTGGCAACTGAGTTGCGTATGCCTAGCGGTTGGGTATTCTGCTAGTGGTGACTGGCTCAAAAATGCCTGGCTGTTGTGTTGTGTATGCTTGGTGGCTGGGTATTTTGTGAGTGGTGGCTGTGTGGTTTTCAGAAAAAACTTATGCGAAAATTATGCTATCTCACCTTATATATAGTTGTGGCTGGAAAACAAAGAGTCAGTCGCTAGCCTCAACTTCGACTGCTACACCTTAAAACTCAGAGTATGGATCCAAGAATGACCTAAAAATACCAAAAACCTTTTTTTTTTTCATGAACTCTTCTATCAGGCATGTCTGATAAAAGATGGGAGCAATTGATGTGGGTAATAATAGTGAAAATGGGTCTGTAAATCATACCAGTAGAGGATATATATTCAAGGATGCCCATTCGAGTGCCGCGTGTCAACAAAGGACACGTGGCAAGACCGAACGGCTAACCCAACCGTTAGGACATGTAATACTCAGCGGCTATGTCAACAGTTGAAACATGTCTGGCGGCTGACTTAACTGCCAGATAGGAGCTGATTCATCTGGGTTTAACTTGGCCCAATATTGGAACCTTCGTGCATTCAAGATCTTAGGCCCAACATGGATCAACAGGCTGCTAAGGATGCTTACATAGATTAAAGAATGAGTTAATTATGTAATTAAACAATATATTACCTCTATAAATAGTTAACGGGTATATTCTAAACTTAATTAATTACTTTTTACTTTATTGAGACTCTATCAAATCATCTATTGACTTAAGTATCGGAGTGCATATGTAGGGAATAAACCCTTGTGTCTCTCTCTGACTTTTCTTTTTCTTGCAGATATCTTGGTAAAAGAGCATGAGGATCGAGATTTCTACATCAGCATCACATCATTGTTATTTTGAAGCAACAACAATTTTATTATTCATTTCACCATTATTGTAACGATTAAATTTAAGTGCATTATAATTTGATATCGATATCATCGAAATCAATTCCATTGTCCATCCAAATTAAGGCTTTGTTTAAGAACAATTGTAGCTCCAGTGCGGCACGACACAATTAAATTTTTATCTCCAATTTTTTTTAAAAAAATAATATATTATTTTTAATAGTCATTTTATCACTTATCTCAACGTAACTGTTGCTATTGAATCTAAACACAACATTATTTGATATTAATCTCACCACTATTACTTTTTTCAATTTCCCCAAAACTAATAATAATTTATCTCCCTTTTCATCCAAACTGACCTAGGCCACAGACATCAAAGTTTGAAACCAAGCTGCAGCAAATAACTTGAGAATGGTATTTTGTTGAACAGTCGGCAATTGCCCATTGCATTGAAAATTATCTATGGATTTTAGTGAATCTGGGTCCAGTTTTCTGAGTCACTTGCACGAAACTTTGATAATTAATTTCAATTATGTACGGAAAAAAATGACATGGTTACGCGTAATTATGAAAGACTAAAGTAAGTCGTTGCTTTGTCTTTACACCTTCTAACACGATTTTGTACAGTTGAAACTTGGAATATTCGAATCAGAAATCAAATTGAAAAAGTGAGGAGAAAAAATATAACGCATCCATTACTATGGCATGTCATGAGGATCGATTCAGGAAGGAGCAAAGATTGAAGACTCTAATTTGACGTGAAGAACAAGGACCTGAGCCCGAAAGTTATTGTGCCATTTGTTTGTTCATAGCAGAAGTATGTGCTAACTGTCAAAACTTGACTCATTCATTATTATTTCTATTTTCTAGTCGGTGAAGCGGCTACGAATGCTATTACCAATGCCATGTTCGGTTGCTCTCACAGTTATGTTTATAAACGTCTAAATTTTGGAAATCAAATGCTTAGAATAGTTGTTGTTTGGTGGTGGGACGATGGGAAATGGGAATAGAAAAGACGCAGTAACACCAGTTGGGCCCAACTGAAATTTAAGATTTTTATATTTGCGATTAATAAAAATGGATAGTTAATTTTGACGAAATTGAAAATAATAAAGATGATAAAATTAATATTGAATAATAATGTGTTTAGATTTAATCGTATCGAAAATAATAAAATAAATGATAAAATAATTATTAAAAGTATTATATTAAAATAAAAAAAAAGTACATACGACGAGGAATTCATGGCGCACCATTTTCTACAGAGCTTGTAAATGGAGCCTTAGAGTAGAGCCCGTGGGCGGTTGGGCAAGGAATAAGATCAGCTCTTGGGCCTCCTGCACATAAAGACCTCTGAAAATGGGTCAAAAACTTTGATTCGGCCTGTTGAACTGTTTTATTTATTTTATTTATTTTTAAATCGTTTTTTTTTCTTCTTTTTCTTCTTCTTCACATTACTTGTCCTACTTAGACAGAAAATTAACTAATTAAAATATTTCCACCTATTGGAAGCGTATGTATGCGGTCGCCTTCTCAAATCAAATCCCTCGCAGTTTTTTTTCTCACTTTCCTCTGAAAAACAGAAAATGAAACCCACTGTCCCAGTAATCGTTACTGCAACAGCCACGGCATCTTCCACTTCCTCAACTGATATTCTTAAAACCCCTAAGTTCGTTAAATTTACAGCCATTGCCCTCCTCTCCGTTTCACTCGTTGTCCTTGCCACTCACTTCTCCTCCTCTCCTCTCTCTTCCTTCTCCATCAATTACTCCTCACTACCTCCGCAAACGTCGCCTCAGCTTTCACCTCCACCACCACCACCTCCTCCATCGCCGCCTCCCCCTCCTGCAGTGCGAAGGACGGGAATAATTGATGAAACGGGAGCAATGTCAGATGATTTCTTTATCGGAGAATCAGACTCGAACTCCACGAATGCTCTTACGGAGTTTAGTGACGGCAACGAGGAGGGACGAGAGGATGAAGAGGAAAAGAAGAATAACAGTGACGGTGAAGTTACGGTTAAGTTTGAGAAATATATGTTATGTGAGGAGAGTAAAGTTGATTATATACCGTGTTTGGATAATGAGGAAGCAATTAAGCTGTTCAGTGAGAGTGAAAAGGGGGAGAAATACGAGAGGCATTGTCCTAAAAAGGATAAATGGTTGGATTGTCTGGTTCCGAGGCCGGAAGGGTACCGGAGGCCTATACCGTGGCCTCAGAGTCGCGATGAGGTAAGTTTTTGCCTGATTTTATTTACCGTTTGGTATTTTTTTCTTTGAAAAGAAAAAGAAAGTTTTAGATTGGATGTTAGTTTTTCTAGTAGGAAAAGTTTGATAATTTTAATAAGGTGTAGTTGGGAGTTTGGTTAGGGATCGGTTTCAGGATAATTGCATTTTGGGGTGTTAATGGAGTTTTTGATGGGTGGGTAGCTAAGAAGTTGGATGTCAAATGCCTGTGCAAATAGCTGGTGTTGAACTAGGTAGAGAAGAGGGGTTTAGTCAACTTGGGTGATTGACTAAGGCGCGAAGGAGGAGTCTTTCCATTGACAGTATGCTTATGCAACACTAGTTTTTAAGTTTAGTGGAGTTTAGTACCACAGAGTAGTGGTACTCTTGATACAATATTGTTAGGAGATTCTATTTCACTACTAGCATTGGCTGTGTGATAAGATATCTCAGGTGCATCAAGATTGCCGCCAAAGTTGTCTAACCTTAGTTTTTGTCGTATCTTCCCCAAAAGATGCAGTGCAGATTGATTTGGTGTGGTTGGGGACTTTGCGAGTATCATTTGGATAATTGTTTTAGCTTTCGCGAATCCTTTTGATATAGGAATAATTTAACTACTATTCTGATGATAGATGATAGCTACACTCAATGAATTGAGAAAGGTCAGCTTAGACCTGCAAGCAATCATCTGAATTGATTTCGTTGTAGATACTTTATAGTGGTTGAATTCATCAAATATGTGGGTATTGACTTCTTAGTTCTAATGTTACTAATTTTCTTTCAACTGAGTTTTTTTGTCTGTTTAAGTTGTATCTTTACTTTGACCTGAACAGGCACTTTGATTTTAAGTTTTGTTACTGTCCTATTTACCCAGAACAGAGACATAATGATATTCTAATTTCCCTCTTCTAGGGATTTATAGTTTTAAAGTCTTAATATCTTCTATTAGCTATTGCCTATCTGGTTATTCTTGCTGCTTCTATTATGAATACAAATTGATATTAAAATCTTCTTTGCTGATATACATCAAAATAACTATTTAACGTTGTCAATATTTTGTTGAAGGTTCTTTTGGCTAATTGTAAGTTATTGCAGGTTTGGTTCAGCAATGTACCGCATACTCGTCTGGTTGAAGATAAAGGTGGGCAAAATTGGATATCAATAAAAAAAGATAGGTTCATTTTTCCGGGAGGGGGAACACAATTTATTCATGGAGCAGATCAATATTTGAATCAGATTTCACTGGTTGTCTGCTTTCACAATCTCTGTTTGGTAATAGTATTTTGTTTTCTTTGTATCATTGATAACTATCCCTCTATATGCAGATGGTTCCTGACATTTCTTTTGGCCACCATATCCGTGTTGCTTTGGATATTGGTTGCGGAGTTGCCAGTTTTGGTGCCTTTCTTCTACAACGAAATGTCACCACTCTATCAATAGCACCGAAAGATGTTCATGAAAACCAAATTCAGTTTGCACTAGAACGTGGAGTGCCCGCCATGGTTGCAGTATTTGCTACACATTGCTTGTTGTATCCAAGTCAGGCCTTTGACTTGATACATTGTTCAAGGTGTAGAATTAATTGGACTCGTGACGGTGCGTTCTTTTCTCTTTTACATATTCAATATTGAAAAGCTACTACATCTTTAAATATTTAAGAACTACTGGCATCAGATTAAAATTCAATTGTCTATATTGACTATTGAAACCTGATAATGAACTTTATTTACTTCAATAGCGTTCCTTTGTGGTTCTTTAAGCCTTTCTAAATCTTTCGGTGGCTAGGATTGCAAGTGTCAGGTGTGTACCTTTATGTGCACATACATGTGTTTGCATGCTCAGTTGGTTGAGTTATTAATTTTATCTACATGTATATGTACGTATATGCTGCATATTGACCTTGGCTCTTTAATGTTGATTCTTCTTTCTATTTTTGCCTATTATGAAGATGGAATTTTGCTTCTTGAGGCCAACAGGATGCTTAGGGCTGGAGGATATTTTATCTGGGCTGCGCAGCCTGTATATAAACACGAAGAGATTCTACAAGCGCAATGGAAAGGTAGCCCCTCATGTCAAGTTTTTTACAGCCTTCTCTCTTACTCTTTAAAAAAATAAAATAAATAAAAATTGGTGCTTGAAATCCTGATAAAGTGTTTTAGATGTTTCAAATTCTTTTCATCAATTAATCCATTTAAAAAGAAAAAATAGCAAAAGAGAAGAATCTCAATTGCATGTATAAGACCTTGACGAATTGTGCCCTTCATACTATGACTATCATCATTTTTTGGTGTTCAATACTGCAACCTTAGAAAATAAGGTTGATACTTTGCAATTGCTTAGTTTCATTTGTAAGTTGATTTATGTACAGAAATGGAGGATCTTACTTCTCGCATTTGTTGGGAACTTGTAAAAAAGGAGGGATACATTGCCATATGGCGGAAGCCTTTAAACAATAGTTGCTATGTTAATCGTGATACTGGGGTGCTACCTCCACTTTGTGATCCCGATGATAATGCAGACAATGTTTGGTATGTCTCACATATGTAGTTGGCTGCTTTCTTGTTACTCTTTCTGCACGTATTCTCTGCTTCTTTAAACTTTCATGTGGCTGAAAAGCTCAATGAGGCTTAACTAGCCAAAGTTGAACAGCTCATATCAAGGTAGAGTCTGATGATGTCTGCAGGTATGTTGATTTGAGGGCCTGCATCACTCAATTGCCAGTGAACATTTATGGCTCTAATGTTAGCGCATGGCCTGCACGTCTTCACTATCCACCTGACAGGCTCCAAAGCATAGAAATGGATGCATACATATCCAGAAAGGAAATCTTTAGAGCAGAGTCAAAATACTGGAATGAAATAATAGGCAGTTATATACGTGCTTTTCACTGGAAGGATATGAAACTACGAAATGTTATGGACATGAGAGCTGGACTCGGAGGGTAACATCTTTATATTATGCTACTAAAAATACTTTTCTGATTTTAGAGGGATTTTTATTTTGATCAGGATGGAAAAAAATATATTGCTTTATTTTGTAATTTTGTTAATTTTGACTCTTACAGGTTTGCGGCAGCATTACATGATCTTCAGATTGATTGCTGGGTTATGAATGTTGTTCCTGTTAGTGGGTTCAACACCTTGCCTGTTATTTATGATCGCGGGCTTATAGGAGTTATGCATGACTGGTATAGGCTAACTCTACTTTCATAGTCTTCTTCCAACATCATTTGCTTGGTGATTTTGTAGCATATATCCAGATTCTAATTACCCTTGTACATAAAATATTAGAAGCTACCACTTTGGGCCATGAATCCTACAGGCGCATTTAAGTGTATTGCTTGTGAGACTTTAAGCTTAGTACAAGCAACATGAGAAACCTTAGACCTTTTGATTTGTTGGTTGGGAAAGAGGATCTACCTCCATGTTTATGTCCAAGTGATAGTACTTGCACACTTCCAGAGATGCCAGTTCCGTCAAAATTGCATTCTTTTCTATAGGTTCATTTGCAGTTGTTCATTCATTACTGATGTTTTCTGAATGCTTTCAAGCTCATCTGTAGAACTTGCACCTAAGATTTTCTATTCCTCTTGCTTTAGTACTCATGATTCTCAAATTTTTGCCCCAGGTGTGAGCCATTTGATACTTATCCAAGAACATATGACCTATTGCATGCAGCAGGTCTTTTCTCTGTTGAGAAGAAGAGGTAATTTATCCTTTTTCTTATTCTTGCCCTAGTATTTGTTAATAATGAGCATTCTTCAGGTACAGTTTGCCATGTTCCTTATCCGGTTGATGTAGGTGTAATATGTCAACTATCATGCTTGAGATGGACCGGATGCTGAGACCTGGTGGACGTGTATATATTCGGGACTCAGTATCTGTTATGGGTGAACTGCAAGAAATGGCAACCGCAATGGGATGGGTGCCAGCACTACACGAAACAGGGGAAGGTCCTCATGCAAGCTGGAAAATTTTAATCTCTGAGAAACGCATGTGATGTGCTTGCTGGGTGAATATAAGTGAAACCATGTTTTAGAAGTGTATCTTGCTCACTTTTGGATATATGAAATCTCATTTAGAAAGAAGCTTAAATTCTCTGAACAAAAAAGAAGAAGCTGCCACTCATTTTATACAGTTTCATGTAATTCATTGTTACCTTAGTACCTAACGCATTATTAGGAATCTAGGATAGGCTGTGATTCAATATTACTGCATTTTGATAAACCTGTACTAATTTGTTTTCCCTTTTGCATTCTAAATGTAATTTGTACATTACAAAATTTTCCATTAGTAAAATTGTCTGAAATTGCAACTGCAACGGAATTTCCTTACGGGATCTCTTTAGAAAATCGTATTCCATGTTTCATTGGAGGGATATGTGATTTCATCATGATCTGAATCTATGATTTTAGATTTGCTATCACTATCAGAAGCAATGACAGAATGTTTGCCACTCCAATGAAGGTTTCAGTGTTAAAGCACGTAAACCTCAGTTGATCTTTACAATTTAACCAAACCGTGTTTGTGGTATAAAAGGGACAAATAGCTGAATACATCCATTGTAACTTAGAAACACAGATTCTCCCAACCACGATCATCAAACCTTTCTGCTTTTATTATAAATATATACTAAAAGTTCATCCATCAGCATTCAACAATGGCAGAAACTCATCATCCAAATGATGAACAAAAAAATCCTTGATCAGGTTTGCCTTTGCCATGGTATGATAGAACTATCCTTACGAGCAGCGGTATTAACCTGTTTGGAGAGATAAGCTTCATAAATTTCCACAACAAGCCGAGGATCCTTTTCAACAAGTTCCATATACTCTTCCCTTTTAGTAAGCTTATCCATGTTGTCGATTATATAACACAAAGCTGCATCATACACAAGCTTGGCGCTGTGCTGGTGAGCAAAGGCATAGGTCATAAGTGAATTATCCCAGTTCAATTTGGACACCAGGAACTTCTCGCAAAACCCCTTGAGATGCTTCACCTGGTATTTTTCAGCCAAAACCAGAAGGTCACAAGCCATCTGCTCATTCAGCCATGCTTCCGCAGTGTACAAATAGTTCACAAAGGCACGGAGAGCATCGTATGATACATCAGCAATCCTGATAGTTCCACTCCTGCTCTCTTCCATCTCATTCTCAAGCATTGCTTTGAACACTGGTGAACGATTCGCCTGGTTTCCCAACAAACAAATAAAATTACTTCCTAAAAACACATTTTTTAATTTGGGTATAAAGGAATCGTCTGAAAACGAGGTTCTGAAAGCTAAAACCCAAAGTTCCAAAGCAAAGCTTCTGAAAGAAAAAAGGGCAATGCAGAAATTAACATAATTTCCAAACAGACCCAAAAATCATTTCAGCTAATCCAAAAAATTTTCGAAAATTTTAAGTTCGGATCGCACTTGTTTTACCTAAGAACTTCAAAATTTTGCATTTTAGATGCGAAATTAAAGCAATTCAAGCAAATGGGTGGTACCAAAACGGATTTATGGGCGGGTACAGGGATAGGGGGCAGGCCGGGACACTCATCATCTGAAGCGACCAAAACCACGTCAGGGAATAAGAGACCGGACGAGGTGGATCCACGGTGGGTGTGATCGAGCGGAGACCAAAAGCTTAAAAAGGCGACTTTGGCTTTGAGATCTTCGATCTCTCGCTTCAGCTCTTCCTCGGTCTCGCTTGCCTCTTCATAGCACTCCTTGCACGTGCCGGCGTCGCTTGATCCGTACTCTTCCTTGCACGATATGCACCTCATGGTCTCGGAGTCCGTCTCGCTCTCCGTCCCGGGCTCCAATCGGATCCCCTGTTGGCAACGGTGCCTTCGCATTTTTCCTTTAGCTTTTGGTCCTGTGGGAAGCAGAAGTCCGGCTATTGCGACCGGCTGCTTGCGGCTGCTAATTTAAGGTTCACGGGCTGTACCTGGTGCTTAGGATTAATGATAAAATAAAATTATTATCTGATCCTATTATCCTATGTTTAATGAATACAAAAAATAAAACTACTTAAAAATTAAATTCATAGTGGCAAAGAGAAGTTTATAGATTCGGGTCTTATTAAATGTACGATTTGTTTGTTTACATAATTTATTATTATAATTTGTATTTATCAAGTTCTCGATTTTTTAAAATATAATATATTTTAATTATAACTTTGAATAAAAATATATTATTAAAAAATGTTAAATTACAAAAATAATTAGTTATTTTCTTAAAAAAGTGATGATACAATTCTTTCCCAAAATAAAGATTATTTTTAATATAATGTGATTAGTAGGGAAATTTTATAATAAAATTACAAAATATCAAGTTTGTTATAAGAACATGAGATATATCGAGATATTGAATATCTCATGAGAAATTGAATAAATAATAAAATTAAAAAACATAATTAATAATTTAACAAGTCGATAAATAAAATTTTACTTTAATAAAATATAATATAAATTCCATTTTTTTCCATTAAAAAAGTAACAAAATATTTAAATTATATTTTTACTATACATAAAACATCTAAAATTATATTTGTATGCTTTCAAATTATGAAAACAAATTATTTGACTTACTATATTTCATAGTTTTTTACATTAGAATATACAATATAATTAAAGCAATCCATTATTATTTTAATGCAGTCAACTGTCTTTCATTATTTTTAGTTAAGAATATATATATATATATATATATATATATATATATATTTATATAAGAGCAATCTAATAATATTATGTTACAGTTGATTGTCTAAGAAAAGTTATACTGTTTAGTTGATGGTAGTTGACTGCCTTAATATAGCAGTCGACTACCCGTTAAACTTTATTTATTAACAGCAATAGACTGTTTCATTAAAGCAAGTTCCTACCATGCATCTAATCAATTTGCAGTAGGCTTAATTATCATATTTTACGATAAATTTCATAAATTTTATAGTTAATAATCATAAATTTATATTTATTCTATTATTTTTAAGCTTATTATCATTAATTTTGAGGTTAATTATTATAATTTTATGATTTGGTGTTTTTATATTTATTATCATAAAATGGTTAATTATTGTAACAAATGTTTTTAAGCTAACAGCCCATTTAGTTTTGGAAAATTGATTTTCAAGTCCCCCTCTATTCCTTCCGACCCACCTTTTCAAGTGTTAGGTAAATTTTAGCCCAAAGAAAATATATTCTTCACGGAATATAGGTTCTGGGCTTATGAGAAAAATCCATTATTTTCCTTTCAGCCAGATTTGTTCATCAAAGAATTAAATATTATTTTTAGCACAAGTGTGTCCTTCATCAAATGCCAAAATCATACTACTTACCAACTTTACCAACTCTTCTCATATTTCCATAGAAATTTATAAAAACATTATTCGCTTGAATTCATTCAATTAAAAAGGAAAATGGTTCCGGTGAACTATTTTTTAGTAACTGGAATGGAATATATAATTTTTTCTAATAATTTAAAGTCAAATTTTGCTGGCCATGGAATTTCGAGAATTTGGTATTTTCCATGGCAAAAATTAGGGGCTAACTGAGAGGGTCACAATTCTTCTTGCCTCTATCATCACATGTTTTATGATAAAATCTTTTACTAAAGTTGCACAACTAGGGTTTGGTTTGACTTTCAAATATCTTCTAAAAAACTTCTTTTGCTGATCCTTTAATATGACTTATTTGTTATTATCACTATTCAAATATAAAACGGCTACTCCAAATTGATTATTGAATTTTCTTATTAATAACAATGTATGTTTAACTATTATTAGGATTCATTTGTATGCAGCTAATTCAGTTAGCACTTTAATGGCTCTTAAATTGTGGTTTTGTCCTAATAGCAATAGTAGTTTTTAGCATGCTCAACATGATTTTCTGTAACAAATATAGAAAAACAATGAATATATGTATATAACACAAGTCTTGTAGCGATTCAAATGAAATATAATCATTATTGTGTTATATAAACTCTAAAACTACTAACTTAGGACTCACAACTTTAAATTATTATTTTATTAATTTCGTCTATAGTATTTTACTGCCTTGCATGATTTTTTTATCATCATCATCAGAATCGTTAGCTCAATACTAAGGTAGGCTATCTGAACCAATATATAACATCATACTTAATTATCAGCATGAATTCTCCTCCTCTACTTATTCATATTTAAAGTAATGTGTTATTTTAACTCTCGTTTCGCCATATCTAAAGTAAACATGGTTTCTTATACTTAAAAAAAAAAAAAATTAAGAGTCAATTGTCATAACTTGGGCATGTTTATGGTCGAAATCATACCTCTACAGAAGTCTCCTACACATTTACAATTATCCTTAAAAAAAAAAAATCCATACACATATTTGTATGACATTCAATGACATAGCAAATTAAAAATATATCACTATTAAAATTAAACATCACTTTTGTTTTCGATTCATCTACATGAAAAGCAACAATTAAAATTATCTTCATACATGTATCAATTGCACCAGTAATCAAGCATACAAGCTCTGGTACTAGTGTAAGACCGTTAGCTCTTATACCTCAACATGTAGTTAAATACTATATTACTTGAATGTTAATGTACAAATTAGCTTATATAGTTGAGTTGGGTATAGGAACTTAATTTAATAATGTAAAGCCTTAAAATCCAAAGCTAGTTAAATCTTGGTGTAACTACATAACTAAGGTCCAATTAGTATAATTTGGACAAAATTAATATATCAATAAGAACATTTATAGAAAATAAATTAGATTATGTAGTAATTAAGACTAATGTACCTAAATTAAATTTAAATATAAATATAATGTAAATGTGATAATTAGTATATTACATATGGTATAACAATCTAATTAAATTGATAGACAAAATATAATTAAAAGATGAAATATAAATTAAAGAGCGAAAATATATTATATTCATGTAAGTAATAAAATTTTTTACAAGTAATAAAATAATGAAAACTTTAAAATTTAGTAGTAAAATGTGAATTATATGCATATATATACGTATAGTTATTAAGGTAAATAAATAAATAATAATAAAAAGATTTGGAATTGGGGTCGCGCGACAGACACCCCCTTGTCGCGCGATACCCCGAGCTTACCCTCCTTTTTTTTCTCTGCTTTTCTCTCCCTCTTCTTCGCCGGTGACCGAACTTGCTCTAGAAGAACCGACGGCCATCCCCTCCCTCTTCACCGTTGATGACATTCCCCTTCCCTTTCCCCGAAAACCCAACAAACTCAAACCCCCTTTTTCATCTGTTTTGCGAACCAGTCATCGGCGAAGATGCCGGTTCCCCCAAACCGCGAGCTTTGGTGACCACCATCACCCCATCCATCCCTTCAATGCCTTTCTCTTCCCCTCCGACGCTAAAAGTACCGAAACCAAACAAAAACCCCTTTTTTTTTCTGTTCTCCATTGTTGTACTAATGGACTTCGAGGTAAAACCAAATTTTTTATCAAGCTAAATTTCTATACAAATTGTGTTATAGAAGTATGATTGTTGTAGAAATCAATTAAATTTTTGTTTTAAAAGAAACTAGGAAAAATTAGGGTTTGTAATTTGAAGAAAATTGGGGATTTCAGGAACATAGGTTTGGCAATTTGGGATTAAGTTAAGATTGATTATCATTTGACTAATTCCTATTTCATTAGTGTTAAAAATGTATATTAAATGTGATAATTGAATTTATTCAGCTTTGAAAAATTTAGGCAAAATGTAAGATTTCTAAATTGGGGGATTTCAATTTGTTTGTAAAAAAATGTAGGCATTCCGCCATTTTGGAATAAGTAGGAATTAATTGGTTATTTGAGAATTTAAGATTTAAAACTAATGTAGCACAATGAGGACAAAGTAATGCTTTGATTTCATAAAATGCAACGAAGCTACCTAATTAGGAGTGATGATAGTAGGCATCGATCATGGAAGAAAATTGAGGTTAAGTTGTTTCAATAGAGAGTCAATGACTAAATCAGTAGATTTTAATGTAATTATATGTTGATGGGATTTCAAGACTATAATATGAATCGCATAATTAATTGGATGATGGTTGAAGGTTTCGACCATTTTGAATTAATTGAATCAGAAAATCTTAATGTCAATAGTCTTGTTCAATAGTTACATAATTCAAGTTTAGCTATATTGGTAGGGAAAACGAGTTTATGATTTCAGGTAAAACATAATACGAACGAATAATAAGTGATGAAAACCTTGGTAGAGGATTCGGCTAACTTGTTGGGGGTGTAAGGCTAAAGTCTAATTAGTCTAAGATAATGAAGAAATGCTTGATTTATCTGTTTATGCAATTTTTGTGGGCCGGGCGAATCTAGTTGCATGTTTAGCATTGGTTTTAAACGTGAAACCTTAAGAAATAAGTATGGAAACTGATCATAGAATGTTTTACTTGTGGAATTGTAGTTAGCCCACCACCAGCTACCGAGAAAGCTTAGACACATATATGTGTGCCTAAGGCGATAAGGGTAATTGTTGCGAAGGGATTTATATAATTTGTTGCTAATAGGGTACATTAGGTTAAATTAAAATATCACTAGAAATCTTAGACTATTAGCTTAGTTAGTTAGCTAAGACTTACTTAGACTGGTTTGCACCTTACTTTATTTTTAATTGATTCTACAACTGTTGTTTGTTTTGCTAGCCATAGCCAAATCTCGGTTACAGTGGGTAAGCGTACTGTTTTTGTACCAACAGATTTAAAGGCGTTAAACCCATATTACATTCAAGCATCGTATCTTTGATTTTATCATTTTACCCAGTCTTACGTGACATTTACAACTTTGGTTGCATGGACTGTTTTGACTATGATTTGGGAAAGTGCAGTGTTGTAAAAAAATGATGGTTGTCTGTTTTGAAATGATATTGCATGTTTTAATAATGATTTATTTTCACGAACTTTTGGTTTTGAATTGAGGTGATTTGCATACTTATATTGTACACCCATTGTGGTGGTATCTTTTTGAGATTGCTAGCGATCTTTAAAAATGTTTTTGTGACAGTCATGTCCTGTGAGATCCATCTCTAGCACTGGTAGGAGGTTCTATGTGATTGCCATATGGTGCCAAGTGCTTCACGGGGATGCCTGTGTGGCATTGAGTTTATGGGTCGTGAGAGCCATCTCTAGCACCGATACGAGGTTCAATGTGATTGCCCTACGGTGTTAAGTGCTTCACGGAGATGCCTTCGTGGCATCGAGATTTATGCTACCTACTACTATAGACCTTGATCCCGTCTTCGGTACCCTAGTCCGGGACCTGATCAGTTAGGATAGGGCGATAGTCACTATGGCCATAAGTGTATTCATTGTGTAACCGGTTCCATGACAAGCTAAGGATTGTGCCACTTCTCTTATATTTGTGTTGAATGTTTGAATTGAGCTCTTGCATGATTTTGTCAAATTTACATGTTTTCGGTAAGAGTGTCGGGTTATTAGATTTCAAGTTTTCCTGTGTCTTGATTTTGTACCCTGGTTTAACACTATGAGTTATGGTAGCATGATTTGTGAAGTGTTCTGATTTTAATTGGGCTGTTTATTATGATCCATTTTTATTCCACGCGATTTATGAAATCATTACCTTTTTAAACTTAAAATCGAACCTTATGCATAGTTTTATAAGCGCATGATGAAATTGCATGATAACTTTGATTTACTCCAGCTTGATATTTTATTAGCTTCGATTATATTGTCTTCCTTACTGAGCGTGTGATTGCTCACCCCCTTCTTTAAAACATTTCAGATTGATTCGTGGGTGAACCACTCGAAAATTGTTGATCCTTTGTGCTAAGTGTGTGGTTCTCATGTTAAAGGTATACACAACAACAAGTTAAAGTTTTTGTTTCAGACTTATTTGTATGTACGAACATGTGTAAATTATTTTTTTTGGAATGTATTAGCTGTTTTATTGTAGGAATATTAAGGAAGTCAATATTACCTTTCCATGACAATACACCTTTCCAAGTAGGTTATTGTAAAGCTAGGTTGAATTTGATGAACGATCATAATATTGAAATCTTTTGATTGTTAGTTGTGGATAGATAGAGTTGCTGATGTGATTGCTTGACATGATTGGTAATTGTGGATGCGTGATTGAGATTGAGATTATTGATTGTCATATTACTCTTATTTGCAAGTTGGGTTAGGTCTAATTGTAGCCGTTATGCTGTCGAAATTTTTAAAAAATTTTAGGACCTTAATAAATTTCTTTACCTAATAGTTTAAAAGCCTTAACCTATATCGGACACAAAACTACAAGTAAAAAATCCTAAAAGAGTAATAATAATAAACCCTAACTAATCTTAGTTGACTTTAAAACATTTTCCACTTAATTACGCGCTTAGGGATAAAAGTAGTGGTCACGAGTTGTGACAACCTTTAGGGACAATTTTTTCAAACCCCGCCGAGAACGTTCTAACCTGACTCAACCGTACTATTCGCTTTGGTAGCCCCACAAGCGCCTCATGGTTTTATCGAGGTAACTACCTCACTTTGCGTCCCATGTGATTCGAACTCAAGATTTTAAAATTTTTGTTCTTACACACATGATACCAAAAACTTTAAGGTCTTGGGTTCGAACCATGTGGGATGCAAAGTAATGTATTTACCTCGATAAAATCGTGAGGGCCTGTGAGGTTGCCAAAGCGAACAGTATGATTAAGTCAGATGAGAACGTTCTCAGTAGAGTTTGAAAAAAAGTCCCTAACAACTAGTGTTAGAAATTATATATACATTGTCACATTCGAAAAATAAAGAATTTGAATAATCATAATCGTTATAAATTACGAAATTTAAACACTTACAGGATCGATGACAAGAATCAACTTAATTTATTGGTCAATAACAAAATCACAAACGAAAATTGCATAATCTTTCACTGTCTAAATCCTTTCTTGATTGTAGAGAATGATTAGAGAGAAGGGTTTTTTTTTGGTTTGCCTTTTTTTTTTCTCTGTTCTTTTCTGCCTCTTTAATTCTACTCCCTTCCTTACTTTTTTGGATTATATATCAATATTCATGTATATACGAGAGGGCCCTTCCTTACTTTTTTGGATTGTATATCAATATTCATGTATATATGAGAGGGGCAACATTTCACTTCATTTGATAACTCAGTTAACGATCATTACCTTACCCTCTTTACCTTTTTATGAAAAAAAAAAACCTGCTTAGCAAATAATTATTGTTTGGGTTATGGGTTTCGAACCAACTTCCCACAATGTTAATATGTGTAAAAAATGTATCTGCATAATGATTTTTTTTTCAAAACTCATAAGAACTAGTTCGAATCATGATCTTAAAAACATTTTTGCAATTAAATATATTGAAAATCAACATATTAATCAATTCACTTAATTACATAATTCCCAAAATAATTAAATTTAATATTTTTTTTATAGTACAAGTGATTTATTATTATTATTTTTTTGAATTGTCGATTTTTATGTAGGCAGTGAGTTGGACATTGATTGAAGCTGTTGTCGTCTATAGTTAGACTCTATGCAAGGATAGAAAATGATTAAGATGAACTTCAAAACATACGAGTAAGTTAATGTGTGTAGAAAGTTTTAGGAGAACTAAATCCAAAAAAGAAAAGAATAAATGTAGGAAAGAAAATGAGAGAAGAGAAGGAAGGATTGTCAGAGAGGGTTTCTTTGCAGAAAGAAGGGAATACTTTTGAAGATGATGCCATTTTCTCTCTCTCTTTTTTAATATATTAATATATATATATATATATATATATATATTATATTTATTAGTTGACTGTAAGATATCATGCATGCAACTTGTTTCTTATTTTAAAAATATAAGTAGGCATGAATTTGTTATCACCACTTAAATGCTAATATTGATATGATCATAAGCAGTGACAGAAGTAGAAGCTTAATTTAAATATATTAAATTACAAAAAATAACAATAATTATAATAATAATAATAACAAAAATTAAGCTTCCATATCTAGTCATAATTATTAAAGTTCTTATATTTATCTTTGATACGATTTCGTATTTTGAAAATTTTACATAATAATTTTATTATCAATACTATTTTTAAATACATCTTTTGTACTATACACCAGTAAGCTATCATTAAACTATTTATTATTTCTAATTTGATTATGCAAATAGTCTTCAAAATGTTTATTAATGGATATATTCTCTCTATTGTAACATTGACGATCAATAGAATTGTGTCCATAACAAATTTTATTATTTTTTGTTCAGGATCTTATTACAACTAGTAAAATTATTAATTCTTTTTTTTTAATTTTAAAAACTCAAAGACAAAAGTTTCAAAATAGATTTTAAATAAAATTTAATAAAATACATTATTTTTTATTTATATGTCATATAATTTAAGATTTTCTCTTAAAAGCCACTAGAGGCTCATGGGGCTCCGCCCCTGATCATGAGCCTTTTATGAACTTAGTGGGCTTAACGTGAGTCAATGTGTCTAATCTCAATATATTTCCTTTTAAAGTTGTATATATATATATATATATATATGTCATATTTAAATATTTAATTTAATGATAAATACATATATTTTTATTTAAAGGATAAAATTTAAATATTTTTAGTTACACTTCATTAGAAAATATATTGTACATTTTTATGGAGCCTATTAATATATTTATAGTGACTCTCGTATTTTGAATTTTTTTGAGTGGAGAAATTACAAATAAATTAAAATTGAGAAAAAAAAATCTACGTTGAGTCTTTGGGATTCGGAAAGGCCTACCCTGAGGCCTCCAGTCCATTGTACTTAAATTTGACCTTTCTGGGATTTGGCTTGGCCAACTCTTTTTGCCCCCTAAAAAACCGCCACCTGTCAGTTTCTTCCACTTTCGACCGGATCATCCCGTCTTAGATCCGACCCAGCGAATCTAAACAGACTGAACTGCAAAGAAAAAAAGTAAACTAAAACTCTCCTGTAGTCAATTAATTTCAAATACACGGATAAGACGAGAAGTTGCAGAGCCAAGCCAAAGTTTCTCACGAAAATAATAGCACGAGTATCTTCAATCTTTTAGGGTTTCAATTTCAGCTTTCAGATTTTCAACGCAGGTAAAAGCTTCTTTACTTCTTTGTTTTTTCTTTACAATTCGTTTTTCTAATGTTATTTGGTGTTTGGTACACGAGAAAATGTATGGTGGGAAAAATGAGAGAGAAAAACGGAGTTGCTTAATGATTTGAATTTTATGTTTTTAATCTTCAAATGATTCAATATTTAGTAAATAGTGAAGTTCAGTTCAATTACGTAGCTTAATTTGGTTGAAGTTTTTGTGTTCCTCGTTTTTCGTGGAGCTAAAGAGCAGGGGATGGTTTATTTAGATTTCAATTTTCTTTTTTTTTTTCCTTTGTTTTCTTGGTTGCCTAACGGATTTATTTTCTATTTTTCTTGGATTTTTTCCATTACTCCGATGATTTTTAAAGTGATTATGTGATAATTTTATGTAAATTTGAAAGATAATGTATTATTAGAGTGAAACCCTAACTCTGTGGTGGAATGAATGAAAAACTAGGGTTTTGTTTTGTTTCTTGAGTGGTGGAGATGGTTGTTGAGGAGGGGACAAGCAGTGGTGAGGGAGCAGAGAGTGGGGAGGAGATTCAGTGCTTCAAGAGTGAACCGGTGAATAATGGGTTTGGATTTGAATTTTATAATGATTCTGGTGATGGGAGTTCAGGGGCAAGTGAGTATTTTCGAACATATAAGAGGCGCAGACAGTTAAGGTCAAGTTCAAAGAATAAAGTGCAAGATGGTGGGCGAGCTTCTACAGACCAGGTAGATTTCCATAAATGGGTCTAAATATGTATGCTTGCAGTTGTAGATGTTAACTATCTTTCTTTGCAGTAGTTTTTCAGATGTGCTTATTATGTTTTTCTTCTCCTATTAATGTTTATCGATTTCCTTTCCCTTTATGTTTAAGAACGTATTTGTTGTAGCTTTGGATTGTGGATACAAAATATTAGATTGTTTGCATTCAGATGGAAATCTCTGCTTGTAGACTATCCTATGAGTTTGAGGCAAAGATGACTGGGTTGTTGGGTAGATAAAATACAATTTCAAGCTATTTTAAACTTTAAAACCATCGTGCATATTATATCATAAATATACAAGTTTGTGATGTCTATAAATTTACTACAATGAATAGTTGTTACTTGTTGATAGTTATTTGGCAAGTCATATAGTTTTTGGGGTGCCTTTGTTGGTTAAATGAAGGTGATTCTTTTTAAATCTTTCTTAGAAATGAGAGTGTTTGAAGCTTTCGCTGGAGAAATTGATTCTATAAATATTCTTAAAATTGGCCTCACGTATAGCTCTCCAATGTTCCATCAAGATGTGTATCTCACTTGAAGCTTTGAAGGTTTCAGCATCAGACATGAATATGTCAAACTCTTTTCTTATAGTCACATTAAGATTGTATTTCTTTTGTATCTTTCAGATGAGCAGGAGATGATGTTTTTGAGATTTTTACCATGTATCACAAGGGCAGTTGAAACTGATAGTCTTTTTGACAAGTTTCATGTTTTGATTGCTTATGTATCCCATATGTTTTATGAAAAGATTTCTCTTAGCATTTTAAATAAGTCACTGAGCATGATCAAATTCCTGCATTATGACTGCTAGCCATGTTTAGGTAACTAATGGATAATGAATAAGGAGAAGCTCCTGAATTTAGTTACGCAAGATATTGTAAAATATACCACCCTGCTATAGAACACAAGAATGATGAAAATGGAAAATTTTCCGAATTATCTGAAGCAAGATTTGAGATTTTTTGCACCCCTCTACAGAAACATATTTACATCTGTTCTTTGACAATGCAATTGATACTGTGCAATTGATATTTTTAGTTTTATTTGATATTATTTTATTGATTTTTGGTTGGCGTATGGCATTTTGAGTAATCAATGATATTATAAATTTGTATCGGATGTACAGTTGAATTTTTTCTTCTGTATGTGGCTTATGACTAACTCATCCTTTTCTGTATGAATGGTAGATCTTGTGATTGTTAAGCTGGGATTTCCTTCATCAGGGTTATTGAGAGGTTTAGTGAGGGAAATCTTGATTGGACATATGTTTGCAAAAGGTTTTATTTTATTTCTTTGTTATATTTTATGGGCTTAATTGATATAGCCTCAAGTTCTTTTGCACATTCAGTGTTTAGGGGTTGGTATAGTTAATTGATTTCTATTTCATTTATCAAATATTTTTAATTCTATGATTCATCGGGTTCAACTTATGAAAGGTCTACTTATTCTATCTCCTTGTGAAATATTTGTATTTATATTATTTGTCTAATTGAATTAGAGAAAGATGTACATTTTCCTTTACTGTGAGTGCCCAAGTATTTTATTAATGCTGACTTGTTAAAATGCTAGGCTGCTAACTGTTTTGAGCAGGTTGCTCTTCCTTGGACAAATCTTTGTGCTTCTTTGAATGGTCCAAATGATCGTCTACAGAGGCAGTGGAGAAATGTTGTGTTGGAGCACATGCATCAGTTATTAAGTGGTGATGAAGGTGGTATACAGCGTTGCATTCAAGATGCACTTTTATTTCATCGAGAAAATGGTCGTAAAGTGACAGTTAAGGTTTGTTCTGTTATCTGAACTCCATATGGTCATTGATGTCTTTAGTTGATCTTTTTTCTTGTTCATGTTCTTTATGATATTGGAAATGATGTTTTCCTTATTCTACTACAGAATTCTTCAGCTTTTCATGAAGATAGACAGAAATGCACTTCGCAAGCTGGGCGAATTCCTAATGGAACTAAGCATACAGCTGAGGGTCTGGAGGGTGTTATATCAAATGGGTCTTTTAAAGAATCAAATCCTCAAACTACGACTGAGATGTGTCAGCGTGTTTTCTTTGATGTTATAATTTCTGAAAAATTCACATCTCTGTGTAAGATTCTATTTGACAATTTTCAAGGGATCAAGCTTGACAGCCTTTTTCATTTAAATCTTATAAACTCAAGGATGAAAGATGGATCTTATGAGCAGTCACCAAGACTTTTCTCATCAGATATGCTGCAGGTAATTTATGTAACCATTTTTTATTTGCATGCATTGCTTGAATGGACTTGCTTAGTTTAATGCCAAAAAAGTTACACAGACTGCCTAGGTTGTTTTTTTTTCCTTCTAAAAACCAATATGTTGGTAGTTTAGACAGCTTCATGCCATTTTTTTGGTACTTTAAAAAAATATTGAAGACTTCACAATGTAGTTTATTTTCAATGACAATGATTGTTGATAGTTTTAAAAAATGAACAAAGGGACACTTATGATGAGAGGCTATTTGCATGCATTGATAGTTTATTTTCATGTACCGCCTTTTTATTTTAGAGTTATGTCTACAACTACATCAATACTGAGAGGTTGGATGGATGTGGTACTCTTGATGAACTCCTTGCATCGTATTTGAAAAATTTGCAAAGCTTCAGGGTCTTCATATCTTCTTATTACAGGTCTTCTTTTTTAAGAGCACTGTATTCTATAGAATGATTTGAGAATCTGTTTTTTACTCAAGTAGGCTTTTAGTAAATCTGTCCAGATTAAAGTCTCAAATTAGGGTACCTTTTAATTTCTTTAAGTTACTCTGTTACAATTGTAATTAGGTTGATAATGAGCCGTTCTTAACTTTAGACAAAAGTAGGATGATTGGAGGTGTCTCACCACTGTTTTCCAGACAAAGTTTACCCTAAAGAATATCTCTTTTTCTTATATAATGGATGAGAGCCAATGTCACTCTTAAAAGGAGCCAATTGTAATTACATCAATAATGAGCCTTTCGTAACTTTAGACAAAAATAGGATGATTGGAGGTATCTCACCACCATTTTCCATACGAAGTTTACCTTAAAGGCTATCTCTTCTTCTTATATAATGGAGGAGAGCCAATGTTCCTCTTAAAAGGAGCCAATTGGAATTACATTGATAATGACCCTTTCTTAAGTTTAGACAAAAGTAGGATGATTGGAGGTATCTCACCACTGTTTTCATACAAGGAGGAGAGCCAATGTTCCTCTTAAAAGGAGCAACTAAACTAATCTAGGGCAACCTACTCTCAAGTCTGCCTGCTAATAGAAAGAGACCTCTGCTCCTTGGGGATTTGGTGTATTTCAACTTCTCTTGGCTGTGTATTAGTGAGCCAGTCTACAATAAAATTTTTCTGCCTTGTAGTATAGGAGAGCCTCCTGGAGCGGTTGGTGTTTAGGAGGTCTTTGATGACTTTAATAATGATGGAGAAGAGTGAATGCCAAACTGGGTGCCTTGATCATTATAACAGAGCTCAAGAAATCTGATTAAATCTCCACTTGGTCCACAGGGCTTTTGAATCTAGGCTACCTCAGTTATAATAGTTGGCTTGACAATCATCATTTACTCATTCTAGTCTATCTTAGTTTTCTCATTCATACAACTTGAATAAATTTGCTGTTATACAGTTACAATCCTGCTTTTAGTTTCATTCATGTAGCTGTGCTGGTAGTAATTGGGACCTAAGCAGGGGGATTCGACACTATGAATTGCAAGTCATGCTGATTGCTTAGAAGTTGGATTGGAGATCTTAGCAAGAAGAATGCTTAAAGTTGCTTATTTAACATTCTAACGAAAGTTAAATTTTTTGGGTTCCCATTGTATGCATAAGATCTAATCCTCTGTAGAATTGATCTTTGGTATACTTGTTGTAATTGAAACACTTGATCTTGTTTTTCTGATTATTGTAGGCTGCATGGTTTTCCTTAATTTGTTGTTGAATGCAATAGATGTTCACAAGCTACATTAATTCTATTCAGCTAGGTATTTTTTGGCAATTATTCTGCTAGCTTTAGGGCCATACATTTTGAAGCAATGGCAGAAGTCCTCATTATATCTCATAGGATGCCCTTTTCATTCTTTCTGTGTGTCAAATTATTCTTTTGGCTCCTGAGCTTCACTAGACCTAAGTTGCATATCTCCAAAGAATCTATTTCATAACATCTCTTATGTTACTCTTACTGCTCATTCTTTCTTCGTGTGTCACATTATTATGTTTGTTCCTGTGCTTCACTAAAATCAAATTGAACATCACCAAACAACCTATGTTTTTTAAGTTGTTGTCAAACCATCTTACTTGATTTGTTTTTTTTTTTTCCATTAGTAATTTTGTCTCTTGTTTGAAGGAAGCAGTGGAATATTATTTATTTTAATATACATGCTACAATTTTAATCTAAATTTTGATGCATTTTCTAGAAATAAGAAGTGCTTGTGAAGTACCAAAAAAATGCTTGTTCCATGTAGCAGTTACAGTTCTTTTGGTCATCATTTATTAAAAATATATATATGTTAACCTAAATGACTCCTGTAGGTATGGAGAAGACTTGAAGAAATAGGAACCGAAATTGTATCCCTTGCAAAGAGCCTCTCAAACATATCAAGCACTTCCTACAGTGAACAGGTGAGTTAACTGAATGAACATGCAGTATGATGCTCTAGTAATTTGAATTTTCTAATTTGATTAAAAAATTTATGTTTTTGTTAATGAGTTTTTGCTATGATTTATTTCTGATGCTTTTCTTCAACCTTTCAGGTTGGCTGTTCTCGTGTTGCTGCTGAAGAGGAGAAACATGAGGTAAACATTCATGAATTAGTTTATAGTATGCATTGGCATGCATGTATCAGCAAAATGCATAACTTTATCTTCAAATTTCATTTATAGATGCTTTCTAAATATATTAGTAGGTAGCATAAAAAAAGGCAAGAAGTCTAATTGGGTAGTTTGGGGTGCATTTGATGCTTCAGAGTTTAGATAAAGTTGATTTAGGATAAGATTTTGGAATTTCCCCTCCTCTTAGGTTTGGACAGATTTTGATGGAAGTCCTGGATTGTATAGAATTGTTGGGTATGTTTTAGGATTCTCATATATAGAATTCTTCTTCATTTTGGTGCTTCAAAATTTTCAACTGGGGCCTCTGTTTGGCTTCATTCTGTTCTGCTTTTCTATTGGAGTTTAGTATTTGTAGAGCATTTTGATGGATATTTGAATTTAGTATTTGTAGAGCATCTTTATTTTAAGACAGTAGGAGGATTCTGACCTGAACTGTTTCTTTAGCCTTTCATTTGTATCAACATGTTCTATGTTAAGAGTCTGTTTTGTAGTTTGGGTTCATTCCTGCAATGTATTCTGAATTTTGTTCACTGAAAAGCAGTTCTTTACTCGGGATTCAGAACCTCTTGTTAAACTGGAGCAAACTGAAACTTGTGGTGTGCATAAAGTCTGCACTTGCAGGCATTGTGGGGAGAAAGCAGATGGGAAGGATTGTTTAGTTTGTGATTCATGTGAGGAAATGTACCATGTTGCCTGTATTGTGCCTGCCGTGAAGGAGATTCCACCAAAAAGTTGGTATTGTGCCAGTTGCACTGCTAATGGAATAGGATCTCCGCATGAGAACTGTGTGATATGTGAGAGATTGAATGGCCCCAGGACTCTCAACAATAATGTCGCTGACAAAAATTATACTGCAAATTGTGAAAGATTTACTGAATTGGAAGAAAATTCAAACCGTAGTGTCGATAATGGGCTTCAGTTATCACCAGGGAGCAAAAGCCCGCATGTTTGTAAAATTTGTGGAAATGGCGTTGAAAAAATAAGGGAGAAGTTAAGGAGTTGCGAGCATCCCTACTGCCCCAACAAATATTATCATGAGAGGTGCTTGACAATGAAGCAACTAAAATCTTATTGTTCCCGCTGGTACTGCCCTTCTTGCCTGTGTAGAACTTGCCTCATTGACAAAGATGATGATAAGATTGTTTTATGTGATGGCTGTGATGCCGCATACCACATTTATTGCATGAAACCTCCTCAAACTTCGGTTCCAAGAGGGAAATGGTTTTGCAGAAAATGTGATGCTGGGATCCAGAGAATACGCAGAGCTAAAAGAGCATGTCAGAATCTGGAAAAGAAGCTGAAAATGAAAGGCATAGGACATAAAATGGTAAATGACAATCTGGAAATGAGTCTGACTCAGAAGAATAGAGAGGAGTCAGATAAAAGTAGAGGTGGAGTGGACATGCTTCTAACTGCTGCTGATACTCTACATTTCGAGGAGAAGTTGACTGCTATTAAGACAAAGAGTTAGAAAGAGCTTACCCTTTTGACGACATAACAAGATTCAGATTTCATGGTACGTGAATTACTTTGGTTCTTTGTCGACAACTCAGCTGACAACTTATTTTCACTTCATTTATTTGGCTTGGAAACAGATATTTGGTAGGTTGTAAACTTCATTAGATTTCGCTGGCATTTGGATACATAACTATGAGCAAGACATAATTCTGAAGTTTGTATATTTTTTGTTTGGGACTGCCAAATACATGATGTGTAGTACCGCAAGGAGATCGGAAATGTAAGATCTGTTTGGTGAAAATCATCCGCTAACAGGGATTTCTAAAGTAATGCTGTTTTGTACTATGAGAATACATAGTTAGAGGAGGTTACCAGAAGCAAATGTTTCCAGAATGTTGTATAATGTGGAGAAAACTCTGTGACCAAACAACCTGTTTTTAGCAACGAAAGTTGAAGGATAATTTTCCTTTTGCTATGCTTTGGTGCATCATTTTTACTTCCTCACCTGGTGAGTTTGCTGCATGTTGCTTTAATAGTCTTTGTCCTTCTTTTGCCTAATGAAACAGATTCTGTATTTCTATGTTGTAACGTATATCTCGATATTGGTGGTTGGTTGTATTTTTTCTTGACCTGGAAAAGGAAAAACCACAGATCATGCAAAATTTCGTGACCAAAAAAGAATAAAAAGACTCACTGTTGTGAAGCTTGTGCAGATTCATTCAAATGTGCTATTAGTGATGATTAGGCTCTTTTTATTTTGGAAGCACTATATAGTTGCTACATTGTCAATGAACAAATATATGGTGTTTTTTTTTTTTGGCTAAAAGAAAAAAAAAATAAAAAATAGTATTAAGTCTTTGAACTGTAGTACTTAAAAAAAAAATAAATAAAGTCTTTGTATTTTGATTGCATTCAAATAAACCTTTTTATTTCAATTTGTGCTTATGAGTCCTTGCATTTAACAGAAAGATAACACAATTTATTTTTTATTTTTGTGGGGGAAAGCCAGTTAACTTATTTGTTAGGTGGCATTGGTTGATTATATGGATGATTACATGGCCGACTTGGACAAAATGAGGTTGAATTGGATTTTAATATTTAATTAAATGGTTGATAAAAGAACTCTTAACATTTAATTATAAAATTAAAAATTCAAATTATCTTTTCGAAATAGAAAAGCAACAATGGTTTTACTTATAACTACTGGCCATTGGACTGATGATCTTTATGAATCGAATAAACATTGTATTAACTAATTAAAGATATATCATACTCATTTCCCAAATGGATTTTCTATCTGTTCTTGGAGAATAAACACATGTGAATCGAAAATATTGATGGTTACAAGAGTTGAGTAGTGAGATGAGATAATTAAAGAAATGATTTCTGAAGAAGAAAATAAAGGGAGAAGGGGAAAGATGGCATTCAAAGAACCAAAGTAGCCAAAATTCTGCTTGAGACCCATATAGTACTATATCCATAAATTCATGAAAACTCCTAGTAGACTAACATTTTTACTGTAAAAATTGAAAACAAACCCAGTTCAGAACCAGATTCTTGAATACAAATCAAGAAATCACATATGTTTAAGAAGTACATGGACATGGAAACTAATGAAAACAAACAAACTCGATTACAAATTGCTAAAATTCCATTAATAGTTTAACTAATTGAAGTAAATTGAAGCAAAATTTTCCCAAACCATGTTGTTCCATCAAAGATTGGAGGTGGGTCCGAAGTAAAATCAAGAGCTGCCTTCTTCGCAAAACCGATGGTTAGTAGCAGTTCTCATGAGCAAAACCGACGCCCTTTCTTCGTAATTAATGATTTAAGGGTTTTCTTTTTATCCAATTCAAGCGAGAGCCCAAAAGTGGAGGTCATTGTTTGGTGATCGTCGTCCGATGGCCAGCAGTTCAAAGCAAAACCATCGTTGTTTTTCTTGTTCGGAAATAAGATAATTTGGGTTTTTAATTTTATAATTAAATGTTAAGAGTTTTTTTTTTTTGGTTGCCAACTATTTAATTAAATGTTAAAACTCAATTCAATTTCATTTTGTGTAAGTCATCATGCCATGTAATCATCCACGTGGTCATTCAACACCACGTGGCAAATAAGTTAACAGTATTATATTTTCGTTTGGTAAAAAGGTTTGTATGAGCATGAATTGAAGTATAAGAGCTTATTTGAGTACAATAAAAAAAAACAATTGTTTATTTTAAAAAAAATATAAAAATGCATGGACTTATTTAATATTTTAGCCTTAAATAATCTAAAAGCATAATTTTTTAAGGAAAAAAAAAGGAATATCAATGGTATCAATTTAAGTGATTAATTATTATTGTATTAAATTGAGAAGTAGCAAATGTGTGAGACTCCGTATATGTATAGCTATGTATATAGGAACATGAGAATGTAAATAAAATCATAAGTATGATGATACATTGTAATGTGAAGTATATGTGATGTAAGTCCATAAGCAATGTACACTCATGTAATAAGAGTTGAGATTGTACATACGAGTTTCACTATGTATGAATGTGAAGAAATGGACTTAAACATGTGAAGAAGGTGTGTAGAATGAATTATGAGTAATTTGGTAAAATGGAAGTAGAATTTGCATAAGATGTGCACTTCTATTTTTGTTTAAATTAAGTACAATTGGTCATACAAAGAGTCCATACAAGTTTTAATGTGTATGTAGTGAGGATGGATCCCATTTTCAAGTCTCAAAGATGAATGAATGAGGAAATGATCATGGTAGCAAATTAAGGGTGTTTGGTAAGGGTTATTGCAGAAAAACTGCAGGAAATCTGGAATTTGTGAAGGCCAGATCGATCTCATAGGATGAGAGATCGATCTGGGAGAGCCAGAATGCTCTTATGTGAGTAATGGGAGGGAGCAGATCGATCTCCAAAGGAAGCAGATCGATCTCCTTAGCTCTCGGGTTGGAAGCAGATCGATCTCCCCTAAGATCAGATCGATCTCCTTAAGCTTCTGTTTGGAAGCAGATCGATCTCCAGCCTCAACAGATCGATCTCCAGTCTCGACAGATCGATCTCCTACCTTTAAAACGTCTCAGAAAAGAGGGATTTTTGAGGAACAGATCGATCTCCACCCAAGGAAGATCGATCTCATCAAGTCAAAACTATAAATGGGAGCAGTTGGATCATCAGAAATTCGGGACAAAACATTTCCATTTCTCTTCAACTCAAAGAAATCTAGTTTCTCACTCCTAAATCCAGCCATTTTCAGTGAGATTTAAGGAGAGGCTATTAGAGACAAAGTTGTTCACATCAAAGAGAAGAACAACATAGTCTAGAGGCATTTCCCCATTTGATGGATTGAAGAAATAAAGGGCATTCCTAATTTCAGCAAGAGGAAATCAAATGAGGTAAGTTCTAATGCACCAATCTAAGTATATTGGTTTAGTTAATGCTTATAAAGATATTTGGATATGCACATTGTGGATAGAACTACCTAGAATGGTATGAAATGAATATAACTTAGAAATGATCTAGTGTGAGAAAGGGGAATGTAGAGGTGTTAATGATGAATGAGATATTTTGAGAGGATGATAATGTGGTGAGCATGATTTGGGTATGTTGATATTGGGATGAAATTATGAGATTTACCACAAGGGTAAAAATGTGTATTTAAGGTATTGGATAAGTGATTAGTTGAATAAGAGTTGGGAACATTAACTCGAGTGTTTGATGGATGAAATTTCAGTTTCGGATGATACGCCGGAGCAAATCGAGATGAGAACGCGAGAAGCATAAAGGCGGATAGTTGCACACAAGTAAAACGAGGTAAGGGACTGTGTGTTAGTTATAGAGATGTTCGTACGTAATTACAGCAATTTCGTAGATATATTGCTAGGACTAGTACGATATTATAATCCTATGAGATGATGTAGAAGTATGAAAAGTACTATGATGTATATATGTATTGAGAAATGGGATAGGGTAAGGAAATAGCATGATATGCATGTTTTCAATGATGTTCTCAATTTTATATTGTTATTGATGATTGAGAAATGTTGATGATAGGTTGGCTGATTTTACATGTTTTAGCATGAAGAGGCATGCTGTATGAATAAACATGTTTTGAGTTTTGAAAAGAGAAAATAGCCAACTATCAGTTTTGAGATGAGACTTGGTGTTGAAGCGCTAGCTCACACCTGTTTTTAATGTCTTGATGTATCGTGTTTGAGTTTAACCCGCACGATGGTTTTGAGAAAGTGCGAGAACTTGGCTCGCACCTGTTTTGTTGAGTTAAGGTAAACCTGGGGGTTTGGGACCCAAGGGGATACCAGCCGACGGCCAATTGAACGGGCTGGGCCTTAACGATAGATCGTACCGCGCTGGACCTTTGCGTTGATTGTATGTCACGCTGCTTGCTCGCCTGGTATATGAGACATGGTTTAAGGATAAAAAGTCCATCGGAGTTGGAGTATGGACTTGGGTCCACGGTTGTACGTAGAATAGTGTAGTCACCCGTTGGTATACTATGTACCGTGCTGGGTGCACGTGAGTACGAGTATCGCGTAGATGACACACGACGTATCTTCACCGTGAGTATATGAGGAGATGAGGTGGATTGAGATGAGCCGGAGGGTAGGACTGACCCATCCCCCTTCAGGCGAAGTGATACCCTGTGCACACCTGATCCGTGAGGCCTGGGATCACTGACTGTGGCCATAAGTCGTGGATATTTGATTGCCTAAAATTCCATGCCTGTCTCAGAGATTCGAGAAACAGAGACAATCTCAGAAAAGAAAGAGATTTACGAGAAAGAATGATTTGAGAAGTGAAAGAGATTTCGTGTTTCAATAAAATCTCTGATTTCACATTCGTGCCATGAGGGCACTATTTATGAGCATGTTTTAAATGGAAGTTTGACATTTGATTTACACGAAAATGCTATTGAGAAACATGTGTTTAAATGCATTGTTCGCATGATATTTCCATTTATAACGAAAACATGGTTTTGGTTTATGCATGCATGGGCTATGTAGGTAGTACGATATCTACCTGCTAGCATACATTTCCTTACTGAGCCGTGGTTTGCTCATCCCACTATTTTTCCCCCTCCAGGTACTGAGAAGTAAGAGAGCGGTGGTCTCTAAGTCTTTTGTGTTGAACAGCTCCCACGATTCGGTAAAAGGTATAAGAATTGTATACATGAGTATTTTGTATCTACTTTATCGTATCGCACAGTTATACCTTGGAAATTGTAATCAGTATTATGGGGATGATATGTAAACACTTGGTATTTATACAATTAATTTTGTGTATTTACACACACACCTGGGAGTGTGAATTAAAGATTTAAATGTTCCGCTGTAAATGAATAAATTTTTAGTAAGTGCATCTTCTCACAGCCCAACCGTAGTAGAGAATGTATGGATAGAAGGGTTCCCGAAAGCGGGGCATGACAGGCTTGGTATCAGAGCATGGTTGGTCTGATGTGAGTTGATGTTTAGGACTAAGAAAACATACATCCCCAAGTTACTGTGCGATATTTAGATACAAATGTGTATACGGAGCTGGTAGTGAATTAAATGTTTGTTATAACGCAGGGAAGTTATCAGGCTAGTGAGTTATGCCTGAGAGACACCGCAAGAGGGGAGAGAGCTCTAGAGCTCGAGGGCAAAATGACAGGACTGAGAGGCATAGTAGATCATCCTCTAGTCATGAGCCCCAGGAACAGATAGAGGCTTCTGATCCTCGAATAGCCCAATTGGAGGAAGACATGCGCACGATGATGACCATGATGGGTCAGATCATGGCTAGGTTTGAGGGTACACCTGGTACAGCGGGACAGGCTGCACCGAATCCCCCTGCAGCTGCACCTGAGCCTGAGAATGTTGCACCTGCGCAAGCTGAACCGGCTAGGCCACGGGAACCTCATATTCGACCGGTACCTCCTCCAGTAGCCCCACAGCAGTATGATGATGATTTGGGGTATGGATATGACTGTGATATGGAGAGATTGAGGCATTTTATGGACTTTAAGCCTCCTTCGTTTAGCGGGGTAAAGGATCCGACGGTGGCTGAAGACTGGATCAGTCAAATGGAGAAGTTATTCGACTTCTGTAGATGTTCAGCTACGGAGAGAGTAGCACTTGCGGCCTTTGTATTGAGAGGCGAAGCAGAGCACTAGTGGAAGTCCGTCAGGCCGATGTTAAGAGCTCAAGGAATGGTTATCACTTGGGATATGTTCTTGGACGTTTTCAGAGAGCAATACATCCCAGATACTGCTCGACGTAGACTACAGATAGAATTTCTGAATCTGACTCAAGGGAATCGAACAGTTGATGAGTACGAGTCACGATTCACTTCACTGGGTAGATATGATCCGGACTCGATCAGGAGTGAAGCTGTCAGAGTCCGTAGATTTGTAGATGGACTGAGGCCTTCGATCCGAGCGAAGTTGGCCCCATTTGATGTCGCTACATATAGAGAGGCTGTGCGACGGGCCCAGTTATGTGAGCAAGATCATGACTTTCAGATTTCGGAGTTTAGTTGGGGAAAGGACAAGGGTCCAAGGAAGCTGGGAGATGGCAAGAGTGCCAAATTTGGTAAAAAATTCATGAGTAAACGTCGGAGAGAGGTAGATGAGTTCCAGAAAAAGGTTGCTAGACCTTTTATGCCTCCGACTCAGACACCAGCCAGGGGTATAGTAATTGGTGGACCCCGACCGACTACAGATCAGTGTAGGCTATGCGGACGATACCATGGTGGTAGGCCATGTCATCTTCAGGGTACCCGATGTTTCAGATGTGGTAAATTTGGACATTATGCCAGAGAGTGCCTGGAGATAGTTGAGGCAGTTCCACAGAGGGGTAAAGAGCCAGAGAGGGTTCCTACAGTTGCACCTCCTGCTAGAAGGAAAGCCTCGGCTGAAGAAAAAGGAAAACAAGTTGTGGGTCAAGGCAGGGTGTATGCGATAGACCAGGCATCGGCTGATACCTCTTCTGAAGTGATAAAAGGTACAATATTGATTTTCAATCTGGAGGATATAGCTTTGTTTGATTCTGGTGCTACGCATTCCTTCATATCACCTGCATGTGCATCTAAGTTAAAAGGTTTTGTAGAACCCACATACTTGAGTAGGACTTTACTAATAAGTACTCCCATGAGAGTTAGCCAATTAGTTGAACAAGTGTATAAAGATTGTAAAGTGAGGGTGGGAGATAAGTGCATGACAGCCAACTTGATTTTGTTGAATATGTATGACATTGATGTAATTTTTGGAATGGATTGGTTAGCCGCCAATCATGCTGTCATAGACTGTCGTTCTAAGTCCATTAAGTTTTCTCTACTTGAAGAATGTGTTGTAAGATTTTAAGAGAAGAAATGAAATCTTAAATTTTGTATTAAGTAAAGTACTTTGGTATAAATGGCTTGAGTGTTGTTTTGAAGGTTTTGTTGCTTATGTGGTGGATTTGAACAAAATACAACCGGATATGGAGGACATCTCAGTGGTCAGAGAATTCCCTGATGTCTTTTCAGACGATCTACCAGGATTGCCACCGGATAGAGAAACGGAATTCGGTATAGACTTGACGCCTGGAACCGAACCAATATCGAAGTCACCATATAGGATGGCCCCAGTTGAGTTAGAGGAATTGAGGAAACAGCTGCAAGAGTTGTTAGAGAAGGGGTTTATAAGACCGAGCGTCTCACCATGGGGAGCCTCGGTATTGTTTGTGAAGAAGAGAGATGGAAGCCTCAGATTGTGTATTAACTATCGGATGTTAAACAAGGCTACCATCAAGAATAAGTACCCCTTGCCACGCATTGACGATTTATTGGATCAACTTCGGGGAGCACAGATCTTTTCCAAGATAGATCTGAGGTCTGGGTATCATCAATTGAAGATTCGGAAGGAGGATGTGCCCAAGACAGCATTTCGTACCCGCTATGGCCATTACGAATTCTTAGTGATGCCTTTTGGATTGACCAATGCGCCGACAGCTTTTATGGCTCTAATGAACGAAGTATTCAAGCCATACCTGGACCAATTCGTGATTATTTTCATTGATGATATATTGGTGTATTCAAGGTCCAGAGAAGAGCATGAGCAGCACTTAAAGATTATTTTGCAAACCCTTCGAGAGAAAAGGTTATATGCCAAGCTTAACAAATGTGACTTTTGGCTAGAACAGATTTCTTTTCTAGGCCATGTTATATCGAAGGATGGGGTGTCAGTAGATCCATCCAAGATTGAGGCAGTTGTTCAGTGGGAACAACCTAGGACAGTCACAGAGATAAGAAGTTTTCTGGGATTGGCTGGTTACTACAGGAGATTTATAGAGGGTTTCTCTAGATTAGCTGCTCCATTGACACGTCTTACGAGGAAAAGTGTGGAGTTTTCATGGGATGAAGCTTGTGAGAGGAGTTTTCAGGAACTTAAGCGCAGATTAACTACTGCGCCAGTTCTTGTCATCCCTAACAGTTCAGGGAATTACTCGGTGTATACAGATGCTTCGCATCAAGGACTAGGCTGTGTTTTGATGCAAGATGGAAGGGTAGTAGCTTATGGATCTAGGCAGTTGAAAGATCATGAGAAGAACTACCCCACTCACGATTTGGAGTTAGCGGCCGTAGTGTTTGCGTTGAAGATATGACGCCACTACTTATATGGTGAGAGATTTCAGATCTTTACGGATCATAAGAGTCTGAAATATCTATTCTCACAAAAGGAGTTAAATATGAGACAGAGGAGGTGGTTGGAACTCCTCAAGGACTATGATTGTGAGATCTTATACCACTCGGGGAAGGCAAATGTGGTTGCCGATGCATTGAGTCGGAAGAGTCTCGGGTTGGTGTCACACATGATGGTTAGAGAGCACGAGTTGTTGGAACAATTCACGAACCTTAGTCTGGATATGACCCTACCTGAGATTGGCAGCTATGGGATCATTGCTAGCTTGAGATTAGAACCGGAGTTGATTGAGAGAATCCGACAAGCTCAGCAAATCGATCAATGGTGTATTGTCATGATTAGCCAAATTCGGAAAGGGAAGGGTGCTGATTTTATATTGAGTCCAGATGGAATACTAAGGTTTGGAGATAGAATATGTGTTCCTAAGGATTTAGAGCTGAGAAAGCTGATCTTATCAGAGGCACACTCGTCGAGATACACGATACACCCGGGGAGTGGTAAGATGTATCAAAATCTCCGAAAAGCATATTGGTGGTCTGGAATGAAGAGAGACATAGCTGAGTATGTCGCTAGATGTCTCATTTGTCAGCAAGTAAAAGCCGAACATCAGAAACCAGGAGGACTATTACAACCTCTATCGATACCAACATGGAAGTGGGAGCATGTCACCATAGATTTTGTGATGGGGTTACCGAGGACCCGTAAGAACCATGATGCGATATGGGTGATAGTAGATCGGTTAACGAAATCGGCACATTTCTTAGCCATGAGATCTACTGATACATTGAGTGCACTGGCGAATCTGTATGTGCGAGAAATAGTGAGATTGCATGGAGTCCCAGTGAGTGTTGTTTCTGATAGGGATGCCCGCTTCACTTCCCACTTTTGGGGACATTTTCAGGAAGCGATGGGGACCCAATTGAGTTTTAGCACCGCTTTTCATCCTCAGACAGATGGTCAGTCAGAGAGGACTATATAGACCCTGGAGGATATGTTGAGAGCGTGTGTGCTGGATTTTAGAGGCTCATGGGACGATCACTTGCCTTTGATTGAGTTCGCCTACAATAACAGTCATCACTCAAGTATTGGTATGGCCCCTTATGAGGCACTATACGGTCGTAGATGCCGATCGCCCATTGGTTGGGAAGAAGTTGGTGACAGACAATTGCTCGCCCCCGATTTGGTTAAGCAAGCCTCCGAGGATGTTCAGATAATATGCGAGAGGCTGCGAACAGCTCAAAGTCGACAAAAGAGCTACGCTGACAAGAGACGGAGACCACTGGAGTTTGATGTTGGCGAGTCTGTATTTTTGAAAGTATCTCATTCTAAGGGAATAATGAGGTTTGGAAAGAAAGGAAAATTAAGTCCTCGTTACATTGGTCCCTTCGAGATTTTGGATAGAGTGGGAGAAGGAGCATATAGGCTAGCCTTACCACCTGAGCTAGCAGAAGTCCACAATGTCTTCCACGTTTCTATGCTTCGGAAGTACTACCCGGATCCGACACATGTAATTAGTTATGAGCCGTTGGAGCTCAAGAAAGATATGTCGTATGTCGAGAGACCGATCAGGGTGTTGGACAGGAAAGAGAAGGTGTTGCAGAACAAGACAATTTCATTGGTTAAGGTTTTGTGGCAACATCACACTGTGGAAGAGGCCACATGGGAACTGGAAAGTTTGATGCGGGAAAAGTATCCCGAGTTATTCACAGATTGAATTGGTTCTAATTTGGAGGACCAAATTCTTTAAGTGGGGGAGAATGTGAGACCCCGTATATGTATAGCTATGTATATAGGAACATGGGAATGTAAATAAAATCATAAGTATGATGATACATTGTAATGTGAAGTATATGTGATGTAAGTCCATAAGCAATGTACACTCATGTAATAAGAGTTGAGATTGTACATACGAGTTTCACTATGTATGAATGTGAAGAAATGGACTTAAACATGTGAAGAAGGTGTGTAGAATGAATTATGAGTAATTTGGTAAAATGGAAGTAGAATTTGCATAAGATGTGCACTTCTATTTTTGTTTAAATTAAGTACCATTGGTCATACAAAGAGTCCATACAAGTTTTAATGTGTATGTAGTGAGGATGGATCCCATTTTCAAGTCTCAAAGATGAATGAATGAGGAAATGATCATGGTAGCAAATTAAGGGTGTTTGGTAAGGGTTATTGCAGAAAAACTGCAGGAAATCTGGAATTTGTGAAGGCCAGATCGATCTCATAGGATGAGAGATCGATCTGGGAGAGCCAGAATGCTCTTATGTGAGTAATGGGAGGGAGCAGATCGATCTCCAAAGGAAGCAGATCGATCTCCTTAGCTCTCGGGTTGGAAGCAGATCGATCTCCCCTAAGATCAGATCGATCTCCTTAAGCTTCTGTTTGGAAGCAGATCGATCTCCAGTCTCGACAGATCGATCTCCAGCCTCAACAGATCGATCTTCAGTCTCGACAGATCGATCTCCTACCTTTAAAACGTCTCAGAAAAGAGGGATTTTTGAGGAACAGATCGATCTCCACCCAAGGAAGATCGATCTCATCAAGTCAAAACTATAAATGGGAGCAGTTGGATCATCAGAAATTCGGGACAAAACATTTCCATTTCTCTTCAACTCAAAGAAATCTAGTTTCTCACTCCTAAATCCAGCCATTTTCAGTGAGATTTAAGGAGAGGCTATTAGAGACAAAGTTGTTCACATCAAAGAGAAGAACAACATAGTCTAGAGGCATTTCCCCATTTGATGGATTGAAGAAATAAAGGGCATTCCTAATTTCAGCAAGAGGAAATCAAATGAGGTAAGTTCTAATACACCAATCTAAGTACATTGGTTTAGTTAATGCTTATAAAGATATTTGGATATGCACATTGTGGATAGAACTACCTAGAATGGTATGAAATGAATATAACTTAGAAATGATCTAGTGTGAGAAAGGGGAATGTAGAGGTGTTAATGATGAATGAGATATTTTGAGAGGATGATAATGTGGTGAGCATGATTTGGGTATGTTGATATTGGGATGAAATTATGAGATTTACCACAAGGGTAAAAATGTGTATTTAAGGTATTGGATAAGTGATTAGTTGAATAAGAGTTGGGAACATTAACTCGAGTGTTTGATGGATGAAATTTCAGTTTCGGATGATACGCCGGAGCAAATCGAGATGAGAACGCGAGAAGCATAAAGGCGGATAGTTGCACACAAGTAAAACGAGGTAAGGGACTGTGTGTTAGTTATAGAGATGTTCGTACGTAATTACAGCAATTTCGTAGATATATTGCTAGGACTAGTACGATATTATAATCCTATGAGATGATGTAGAAGTATGAAAAGTACTATGATGTATATATGTATTGAGAAATGGGATAGGGTAAGGAAATAGCATGATATGCATGTTTTCAATGATGTTCTCAATTTTACATTGTTATTGATGATTGAGAAATTTTGATGATAGGTTGGCTGATTTTACATGTTTTAGCATGAAGAGGCATGTTGTATGAATAAACATGTTTTGAGTTTTGAAAAGAGAAAATAGCCAACTATCAGTTTTGAGATGAGACTTGGTGTTGAAGCGCTAGCTCACACCTGTTTTTAATGTCTTGATGTATCGTGTTTGAGTTTAACCCGCACGATGGTTTTGAGAAAGTGCGAGAACTTGGTGCGCACCTGTTTTGTTGAGTTAAGGTAAACCTGGGGGTCCGGGACCCAAGGGGATACCAGCCGACGGCCAATTGAACGGGCTGGGCCTTAACGATAGATCGTACCGCGCTGGAGCTTTGCGTTGACTGTATGTCACGCTGCTTGCTCGCCTGGTATATGAGACATGGTTTAAGGATAAAAAGTCCATCGGAGTTGGAGTATGGACTTGGGTCCACGGTTGTACGTAGAATAGTGTAGTCACCTGTTGGTATACTATGTACCGTGCTGGGTGCACGTGAGTACGAGTATCGCGTAGATGACACACGACGTATCTTCACCGTGAGTATATGAGGAGATGAGGTGGATTGAGATGAGCCGGAGGGTAGGACTGACCCATCCCCCTTCAGGCGAAGTGATACCCTGTGCACACCTGATCCGTGAGGCCTGGGATCACTGACTGTGGCCATAAGTCGTGGATATTTGATTGCCTAAAATTCCATGCCTGTCTCAGAGATTCGAGAAACAGAGACAATCTCAGAAAAGAAAGAGATTTGCGAGAAAGAATGATTTGAGAAGTGAAAGAGATTTCGTGTTTCAATAAAATCTCTGATTTCACATTCGTGCCATGAGGGCACTATTTATGAGCATGTTTTAAATGGAAGTTTGACATTTGATTTACACGAAAATGCTATTGAGAAACATGTGTTTAAATGCATTGTTCGCATGATATTTCCATTTATAACGAAAACATGGTTTTGGTTTATGCATGCATGGGCTATGTAGGTAGTACGATATCTACCTGCTAGCATACATTTTCTTACTGAGCCGTGGTTTGCTCATCCCACTATTTTCCCCCTCCAGGTACTGAGAAGTAAGAGAGCGGTGGTCTCTAAGTCTTTTGTGTTGAACAGCTCCCACGATTCGGTAAAAGGTATAAGAATTGTATACACGAGTATTTTGTATCTACTTTATCGTATCGCACAGTTATACCTTGGAAATTGTAATCAGTATTATGGGGATGATATGTAAACACTTGGTATTTATACAATTAATTTTGTGTATTTACACACACACCTGGGAGTGTGAATTAAAGATTTAAATGTTCCGCTGTAAATGAATAAATTTTTAGTAAGTGCATCTTCTCACAGCCCAACCGTAGTAGAGAATGTATGGATAGAAGGGTTCCCGAAAGCGGGGCATGACAAAATGAGTGGGTCGGATTAGGTCTAGGTTGAGTTATTTTGGATCGGGTCATTTTGTGTTAAGTAAAAGATCAGAATATTTGAGTTTGTATCATTTCAAGTTCAAGTCAGGTTGGGTTTGGTCGAGGAAAAATCAGTTCATTTCAGGTTCGGATCAACTCGAGTTTAGATAAATTTGTATTCGGATCAATTTGGGTTAGGATCGATTCGGGTTTGGATTAGGTCGTGCTCGAGTTGTTGACTTTTTTAAAATCGGGTTGGTCGACTAGGGTTCAAGTCGAGTCGGGTTAGGCAGGATTTTCGGGTTAGGCCTTTTGTCACTTTTGGTATAATGTTTCTTGTATAAAAATAAATTGAAATAATATTTTTAGAAATCACATAACTCATGAAAATAAAACTTTTTCTTGCATGACCTATAATAAAATTAGGATTGAAATATTTAAAATATTGAATAATCCGTATGATAGTTTTTTTATAATATATTTATCAATATTCGAAAATTAATTACGTCTTTTTCATTTTATTTCTATTATCTATAATAATTGTTAACTCTAGTGATCTAAAGTAATTTAATAATCTCTATTAAATATTATAACAGACTATTATACATTTTTTTTAATTTCTCTTGATTTTTTATAGAATAATTGAAGGCATTAAGTGTAGGTTATGTAGCTTCTATACTATGTGATAGATTAGTCATTAAATAATTCTATGTTAACTTTTGTAGAATTTTGTTTTTTAGATTCAAATGAACACAATATGAAATTGAATATTGAAATTTAACAAGATTGAAAAATATAACATTTTTATTGAAAAAATATATACTTTTACAATAATATAATATTTTGATTATTAATCTGACTTTTAAAAATTTAATATCATTTTTTTTTGGAGGAAAAGCAAAGCAAGAGGCTTAAATTAAAGAGTTTAAAGAGCAGTGAAACGTGACAATACTGAGAATGACATCTCAAGGGAAAACAACACATGAAATACGTAAAACAAAGATCAGGCAGAAAAAGCATAACGTGTATTAACTCTACCTAACTCTAAACCCTAAACTCTAAATTAAGACTAATATTAAATTTCCTGTAGGTTGTCATTCACTTAATCGTTCCCCACCTACAGAGGTAACTGCGCACTTTATTCATCTGGGTTTGTCTACGTGTATAAGGGTTGGCATGAGTTTAATTAGGATGCAATATTCAATCAAGTTTATTAGAAGCCTAGAACCTAAATCATTCCAGGTAGATTTTTCTTCTATTTAATTGCTGCGCATCAGAATTTTCCAAGCCTTTAATATCCTGTCTCATTACCATTAACCTTTTTTAAATCTCTCTCTCTCTCTCTCTCTCTCTCTCTCTCTATATATATATATATATATATATATATATAATATTACAAAGTACATAGCCATAAAATAAGAAAACAAAAATATAAAAATAAGTAAATAAAAAAATAAACAAAAAATCAAATGAAAATAATAAGAGAAATAAAAATAAGAAATAATTACAAAACCCAAATAAGGAATAAAAAACAACTCAAAAAGAAAAATAACAAAATTAAAATTAAAAATGAAAATGGGCTAAAAATACAAATAATAAAAAATATGAGTCTAAAATGAAAATAAAACTAAAAAAATCCTAATATGAAATGAAAAATGCATGTACCTAATTTATTTAAATGAAATAAAAATGCAAAATATCCTAAACTAATGCATGAGAAAATAAAATTCTAAATAAAATCTTAAAAATCCCTAATTGTAATCCTAACCCTAAAATGCCCTAAAATGAAAACCCTAAAACTAAGCTTAACCCTAAATAACTTCTAAACTAATGAAATGCATAATTAATTACTAAGACTAACTAAAATGATGCATGAGAATTAAAATCTTTTTGGAATTTTGGAAATTAGAATGAAAATAAATAAAAAAAATGCATGAAATGAACTCTAACCCTAAACTAACCCTAAGTGCATGACTCAAACCCCAAACTAATGTAACTGCGCACTTTATTCATCTGGGTTTGTCTACGTGTATAAGGGTTGGCATGAGTTTAATTAGGATGCAATATTCAATCAAGTTTATTAGAAGCCTAGAACCTAAATCATTCCAGGTAGATTTTTCTTCTATTTAATTGCTGTGCATCAGAATTTTCCAAGCCTTTAATATCCTGTCTCATTACCATTAACCTTTTTTAAATCTCTCTCTCTCTCTCTCTCTCTCTCTCTCTCTCTCTCTCTATATATATATATATATATATATATATATATATATATATAATATTACAAAGTACATAGCCATAAAATAAGAAAACAAAAATATAAAAATAAGTAAATAAAATAATAAACAAAAAATCAAATGAAAATAATAAGAGAAATAAAAATAAGAAATAATTACAAATCCCAAATAAGGAATAAAAAACAACTCAAAAAGAAAAATAACAAAATTAAAATTAAAAATGAAAATGGGCTAAAAATACAAATAATAAAAAATATGAGTCTAAAATGAAAATAAAACTAAAAAAATCCTAATATGAAATGAAAAATGCATGTACCTAATTTATTTAAATGAAATAAAAATGCAAAATATCCTAAACTAATGCATGAGAAAATAAAATTCTAAATAAAATCTTAAAAATCCCTAATTGTAATCCTAACCCTAAAATGCCCTAAAATGAAAACCCTAAAACTAAGCTTAACCCTAAATAACTTCTAAACTAATGAAATGCATAATTAATTACTAAGACTAACTAAAATGATGCATGAGAATTAAAATCTTTTTGGAATTTTGGAAATTAGAATGAAAATAAATAAAAAAAAATGCATGAAATGAACTCTAACCCTAAACTAACCCTAAGTGCATGACTCAAACCCCAAACTAATGTAACTGCGCACTTTATTCATCTGGGTTTGTCTACGTGTATAAGGGTTGGCATGAGTTTAATTAGGATGCAATATTCAATCAAGTTTATTAGAAGCCTAGAACCTAAATCATTCCAGGTAGATTTTTCTTCTATTTAATTACTGTGCATCAGAATTTTCCAAGCCTTTAATATCCTGTCTCATTACCATTAACCTTTTTTAAGTCTCTCTCTCTCTCTCTCTCTCTCTCTCTATATATATATATATATATATAATATTACAAAGTACATAGCCATAAAATAAGAAAACAAAAATATAAAAATAAGTAAATAAAATAATAAAGAAAAAATCAAATGAAAATAATAAGAGAAATAAAAATAAGAAATAATTACAAATCCCAAATAAGGAATAAAAAACAACTCAAAAAGAAAAATAACAAAATTAAAATTAAAAATGAAAATGAGTAAAAAAAACAAATAATAAAAAATATGAGTCTAAAATGAAAATAAAACTAAAAAAAATCCTAATATGAAATGAAAAATGCATGTACGTAATTTATTTAAATGAAATAAAAATGCAAAATATCCTAAACTAATGCATGAGAAAATAAAATTCTAAATAAAATCTTAAAAATCCCTAATTGTAATCCTAACCCTAAAATGCCCTAAAATGAAAACCCTAAAACTAAGCTTAACCCTAAATAACTTCTAAACTAATGAAATGCATAATTAATTACTAAGACTAACTAAAATGATGCATGAGAATTAAAATCTTTTTGGAATTTTGGAAATTAGAATGAAAATAAATAAAAAAAATGCATGAAATGAACTCTAACCCTAAACTAACCCTAAGTGCATGACTCAAACCCCAAACTAATGTAACTGCGCACTTTATTCATCTGGGTTTGTCTACGTGTATAAGGGTTGGCATGAGTTTAATTAGGATGCAATATTCAATCAAGTTTATTAGAAGCCTAGAACCTAAATCATTCCAGGTAGATTTTTCTTCTATTTAATTGCTGTGCATCAGAATTTTCCAAGCCTTTAATATCCTGTCTCATTACCATTAACCTTTTTTAAATCTCTCTCTCTCTCTCTCTCTCTCTCTCTCTCTCTCTCTCTATATATATATATATATATATATATATATATATATATATATATATATATATTACAAAGTACATAGCCATAAAATAAGAAAACAAAAATATAAAAATAAGTAAATAAAATAATAAACAAAAAATCAAATGAAAATAATAAGAGAAATAAAAATAAGAAATAATTACAAATCCCAAATAAGGAATAAAAAACAACTCAAAAAGAAAAATAACAAAATTAAAATTAAAAATGAAAATGGGCTAAAAATACAAATAATAAAAAATATGAGTCTAAAATGAAAATAAAACTAAAAAAATCCTAATATGAAATGAAAAATGCATGTACCTAATTTATTTAAATGAAATAAAAATGTAAAATATCCTAAACTAATGCATGAGAAAATAAAATTCTAAATAAAATCTTAAAAATCCCTAATTGTAATCCTAACCCTAAAATGCCCTAAAATGAAAACCCTAAAACTAAGCTTAACCCTAAATAACTTCTAAACTAATGAAATGCATAATTACTTACTAAGACTAACTAAAATGATGCATGAGAATTAAAATCTTTTTGGAATTTTGGAAATTAGAATGAAAATAAATTAAAAAAAATGCATGAAATGAACTCTAACCCTAAACTAACACTAAGTGCATGACTCAAACCCCAAACTAATGTAAACTTAATACTAAAACATAATTAAAATCATATTAAAACAATAAATAAAAATCCTATAATGCAAATGCAACTAACTCCAAATTAATGCATGAAAATGTTAGGAAAATGGAATAAAACCTAATCTAAATGCACCTAAAATAAACTCAAAACAGCCCTCAAAAGTCCTAAAACAGTGATGAAAAGAACTAACCTAAATTGCCATATAAATGCTATGTAACCTAAACTAACAATACCTAAACATGTAATATTAAATGCATGAACTTAATATGACCTAAAAGCTAATTAAATGCACCTCTAAATTACCTAAACAACAAGCTAGTAACTGATCAGTAAATACTACAATGAAGGACGCCTAAAGCTATGTAACTAAAAGAAAATGTGTTCAAAATGCAAAATAAAAATAATCTAACTAATCCTAAAAATTATCTAATAAATGCATGACTCTAATTAACAATTAAATGCACCTAAATACACCCTAAACTAAGGCCAAACAGTAACTAAAAAAATTCTGGGCAGTGAACCTAAAGAAAGATGCCTACCATGGAAATAAAATGAAAAATGTGATGAAAATGCTTCCTAAATATTAATCAAATGCAACCTAAAATTAATTCAATGTATGAATGACTTAAGAAACATTTAAACTAACCTAAATGGCACTAAAAACATCACCAAACAGCAGCCAAGAACTCCCCTGGACAGAGCGCCTAAAACAGGAATTTTTTTTTTGAAAATACCAACTAAAGTGCTATGCAATGCAACCTAATTAACTCTAAAAATTATCTAATTATTATATGATTCTAATATGATGTAAATGAACCCAAATGAACCAAAAAACCACATGAAACAGCAGCTGAAAATGTCCCAAACAGATTGCAAATTAAAGCTGAAGCAGTGAACAAAATGCATGGAAAAGTAGGTGAAATGCCATGGGACCTATCCTGAATGCATTTTAAAAATTTCCTGATAAATATGTGATGTATATATGATCTAAAGCTATCTAAATGATCAATAAATAAAATTAAAGTTGCAGCTAAGCAACTCCGTAAAGTTACGCCTGAACAGGAAAAAGACAATGAAAAATTGCAAGTAAAAAGGTCATGAAATGTAACTTAACCTTCTCATCATCATCATCATAGCCTTTATCCTAATACTAGGATAGGTTATATGAACCAATATACATATTCATGCTAAGTTGTCCGAATGAATTCTCCTCCTCTACTCATTCCTATCTAATACAATGTGTTCTTTCAACTCCTATTTCGTTATATCTTTCCGGATTACTTCCTTCAAAGTCTTTCTGGGTCTTCCCCTAGTCTTGACCCTTTTTACATCATTCATACCCTTCATTCTTCTAATTGGAGCATCCATAGGTCTACGTCGTACGTGTCCAAACCAATATAAATGGCTTTTACTCATCTTGTCTTCGATAGGTGCTACTCCAACCTTTTTTGCAAATGTCCTCATTTTTCATTCTATCTTTTCTCATATATCCACACATTCATCGCAACATTCACATTTCTGATACACTCATCTTCTATGTATGCACTCCTTTAGTTATCCAACATTCACTACTATTTAATACTGTAGGTCTAATAACTATTTTATAAAACTTTCCTTTCAAACCTATACGAATTCCTTTGTCACACAACACACATGTAGCATTTTTCCATTTTCTCCAACCAACCTGTATTCTATAGGTCACATCATCATCAATCTTTCCATCCATCTGAACGACCAACCACAAAATCTAAAATGATCCCGCTTAGTAATAGCCACCTCATCTAGCATTACTATGTTTCTATCTTCCTCCTTGTTTGGACTAAATTTACACTATGTATTTAATCTTTACTCTGCTTAATTTGAATCCTTTTGACTATAACATCTATCTTCACAGTTTTAACTTAGTATTAACTTTCACTCTAGTCTTAACGTACAAGACAATATTATTTGTGAACATCATACACTAAGGTACAATATCCTGGATGGATTTTGTCAACTCGTCAATTACTGTAGCAAACAAAAATAGACTTAAAATCGGCTCTTAATGTAGCCCTATTGTGATAAGAAAATTACTTGTTTGCCCTCCACACGTCGTCACATGTGTTCTTTCATCTCCATACATATCCTTAATTATTTCAATATATTTCACAAGGGCTCTTTTCTTCATTAAAGACTACCATAACATCTCCTTAGACACTTTATCATATGCTTTCTCCAAGTTTATAAAGACCATATGAACATCTTTCCCTTGTACTCGAGAACACTCCACAAGTTGTCTAAGCAAGTGTATTGCTTTCATAGTTGACTGACTATACATAAAACCAAAAATTGGTTCTCTGATATCTTTACAATCTTCTTTAATCTTCATTCTACCACTCTTTCCCATAATTTCATCGTGTGACTCATTAGTTTTATGCCTCGATAATTGGAACAACTTTGAATATCTCCCTTGTTCTTATAAAGAGGTACCAACGCACTCTTTCTCCATTCCTCAAGGATCTTGTTAGTGCGCCAAATCTTATTAAAAAGATTTGTCAACCACCTAACTCCGACCTCTTCAAGACATTTTCAAACTTCAATAGGAATGTCATCAAACCCAACAGCTTTCCTTGTCTTCATCCTCTTTGGTGCCTCCTTTACCTCTATCTCTTTAATTCTGGGTAAAAACATCGGTTCAAATCCTCGAAAGGCACTCAGATATTGTTCACCACTTAACTTTGTCCGTCGTAGAAAAGCTTGTTGAAATAATCACGCCATCTTTCTTTAATATCATTTTCCTTAACTAGAGTTCTTTGGTGCTCATCTTTTATACATTTCACCACTCCTAAGTCCTGACTCCTCTTCTCTTGTTCGCGTCAATCTATATATCTCTTTCTCTCCATCATTTATGTCCAACTTGTTATAAATCTCTTTCATAACCTTTGTCTTAGCTTCTGCCATCGCTCTCTTTACCTCATTCCTAGATAACTTGTATTTTGTAAAGCACTCTTCGATGTTGTTTGTCTTCAAAGTCTTGTAACAATCTCTCTTACTCTTTATAGCTTCCTTAACTGATTCAGCCCACCATGTTGCATCTTTTCGAGTTGATGCTTTTCCATTTGATTCTCTCAATATCTCCTTACCCATCTCCCAAATGTGTTTTTCTATCTTGTTCCACATTGTATTTGGGTTCTCCTCTGTGGTTTAGTCTTCTTTTTGAGTCTAACTCTTTCTACGTATTTTATGACAATCTTCTTTTAAATTCCACCGTTGAATCCTTGTAACTCTTTTTTGTTGGTTTTTACGATGTCTTTTATGAATTTTTAGGTCTAGTATTAATAGTCTATATTGTGCCGTAACACTCTCACCTAGGATAACTTTGCAGTCTAGACTTTGTATTTATCCCTCATCTTAGTAAAAAAGAAGTCTATTTGACTTGCATTTGATCCACTTTTAACGGTTATAAGGTGAGGTTGTCTCTTCCTAAACAGTGTATTCACTAAGGTTAGGTCATACGTAAAGCAAAATCTAGGATAACATTTTCACCTTCATTTCTTACACCTAAACTAAAACCTCCATGTATGTTCTCAAAACCCTCCCTACTAGCACTTACATGGTCATTAAGATCACCACCAATGCAAAGGTTCTCTCTAATAGGCACTTCTTATACTATCTGTTGGCTCAACCGAGAGAGGGGGTGAATCGATTTTCTAGTCTAAATGCTAAATTTAAGCTCTTTTAAATTTAATTGCAAGTAATCAAATAATAAGCAATAGACTATAGTGTAGTAAAGTAAAGGAGATAAGAGAGAGAAGCAGCAAACTCAGCAATTTATAGAGGTTCGGTCAATCGCTTGCCTACGTCCTATCTTCTTGACCTTTTTGTCAAGAGTTTTCTTTCACTATCACAATAGTTGATACAACCTCCTTTTTAAGGTTAAGGAATAACCTCTCTACCCCTTTTTACAAAGATATATATTCACCTCTTACACAATTCTCTCACAGAGGACTCTCATATTTTCTTTTGGATTAAGGGTGAATACAAATAAGAACTTTCTTTTGTGGGTAGGAAGAATAACTTTAACTCAAGCTATTTAAGACAATACAATAAATATGATGTTGAAGGCAAAGGGAATGTTGATGAATGATCTCTTGAGAATATTCAGAATTTTCAGCTCTATCTCTTCTATGCTTAGTGTCTTTAATGCTTGGTTTTATATAGCAAGATGGTAGGTGAAGCATTTAGTGTAGTTTTTTCCGTTGAAGATTTTACAAAGAGAGTCGTTGGGAACCTTCAGTAGAGTACCAGATCGATATTCCATCGTGACCAGATCAATCTTCTAATTCAAATGCCTGCAATTACAAAGCAACTCAAAGCAAAGGGATATATTTCATATTTGTAGAGATCAATCTTATAATTTGTGAAATGTTAGTGAAGATCGATCTGTTGAACCATCAGATCGATCTCATAAACTCTTTGTTTGAAGTAAAATCGATCTCCAGATAGATCTAGCAAGCATTCTCGTAGAGGGGAGATCGATCTCTAATCACCCTAGATCGATCTCCTAAACTCTTTGTCTCTTAGGAGATCGATCTCTATCCATATGATATCGATCTCATAAACTCTCTGTTTGAACATAGATCGATCTAAGACCTTTAACCTTTGCCTTAGATGAGATCGATCTCTTCATAGACCAGATCCATTTCATAGGCATTCTGTAAGTCAAAGATCGATCTCATAACCCTTAGAGATCGATCTCTTCTTTCTTAACATCCCATACATGTTCTTTAAGTCTTTAACCCTTAACCAGATCGATCTCATATTCTCATGAGATCGAATACTTGAAATCCCAGGAGATCGATCTCTCATCTCATGAGATCAATCTCTTAACCTTTAACACCCAGTTTCTGACAATGACTTGTATCTCAATATATTCTAATTAACCTCTTAACATGTTTTAACCATTTCTTGATTTATAATATCCATTATTAAATTACTGTTTTGTCATTTCAAAATATATTAACCTAACACTATCTTATCTAAATTCTCCCAAAATTGTCTTTTACTAACATTCTCAAATCATATCTGTGGTGGTGCATATGTGTTAATAACATTCAAAACATCCCATCCTAGAACTAGATTAACCAAAATAATTATATCCCATTGTCTCTTAACTTGTACAACATCGTTTTGATATTCTTTGTCTATGATGATACCTACACTATTTCGATCTCTATCCTTCCCTGTATACCAAAGCTTATACTACCAAGGTCTTATCTCCCTAGCCTTCTCCCAAACCCATTAGGTCTCTTGGAGACACAAGATAATAACCCTCTTCCTACACATAACCTCACAAATCTCCATTAAATTACCATTAAGTATACCTATATTCTAAGATCCTAACCTAAGCTTATGATTATGGATTATCTTCTTTACCCACCCCTGTCCATTACGGTATGGGAAGCTTTGCCTATTGGGCAACACATCTAGGCGTCGATGTGATGTATTATTTCTGGACGACTACCTAGCAACCTTTGCACATTTTTCACTACACCTGGGCTCCGATGCAACGTGTCGCTAAGTAGGGGATGCCTCAACGGATTTTATATATTGGTTCATTTCATAAAATTTAAACATATTTTATGTGGCTGGTTGTCCAAAGCTACATCAATCCTCCTCACTTATTCGAGCTTGGGACTGGCTATGTTCAACACAGATGGAGTTGAAATGTAACTTAACCTAATAAAAAAATTCCTAAAAGTTATATAACATATTATGATGCTAAACTACCTATATGATCATGAAATAGCTACAGAACAACACTAAAAGAATTCCTAGACTAACGTGAATAGGGCTGGAACAAAAAATAAAAGGTTATGAAATGGAGATGAAGATGCCATGTAAATGCAAACTAATCCACTCTAACTTATAACCTTTTAAACCTAATTCTAAAATATATTTTAGTCTAACTAAATGACACTTTGAAACCATCAAAACAACAACTAAATGGGTCAATAAAGTCCCAAGAAAATGATGCCTAAAGGTGAACTAAAGAAGGAAAAAATTGCAAATGAAAGCTACCTACTAATTTAATGATTCTAACTCTAAAAATTAATTTCTAACAACTTAAAAACAATTTTATAAAATAAAAATCAACTTCAAAACATCAAAACAACATTAAAACAATAAATAAAAAAATCAAAGCAAGAGTAACAAATTTGTAAAAACAAATGTGGATTAAGCTTAATCACAAAAGTTATGGAAGTAGTTTTTAAAGCTCCTAAGCTTCCATAAACTTAAAACTCAATCACAAAATAAAAGTGCAAGATGAGAGATGGAGAAGAAGAAAAGAATAAGTGATGAACTTAAAGAACATAATGGAAAGAAAATTTAAACTTGAATTAAAAGTGCTTAAAGTAAAGAAATTAACAAGAAAACTTCATAAAACTTTAAAGATCAATGAATATTAAAGCTTGTGGCTACTGTAATCTAATAAAAGCATTAAAGAAACATGGAAAATAAACCTAAATTTCCTAGTGTAGCCAACTCCTACAAAGTTTCCATCTTTTTCTTTATAGTCATTAAAATTAATGGTATAAAGGGAAATTCCTATCCTAGATGATTTGGTGATGCTTGACCACTTGTCTTCATGCCATTGGCTCGTTGGAGAAGATATTTACATGTCATCCAAGCCTTCAACTAGCCATGGACACCTCTCCCTTTTGTAGAACCTTTCTTTATCTTCTTGTACACATAAGCATGCAAGGTGGCAAGAGCATGTGTCCTCCACGTGTTGGCCAATATGTTTCTTGTTCTTATCTATTAAGGATGAATAAAAGATGTACATTTGGCATCTTAGGTGTCAAGAAGAGAATATTGGTGACTCATGCTATAGGACGAAAGTGTAGTGGCCCAGTCTCGTTTTCAGCCAATTTTCAGTACATTTTTTACCGAAATGACTGAAAATCATTCAAAATTTATTTATATGAAAAACATGATAAATTTAATTAATATAAGGGATAATTGATAAAATAATAAGGAGATTTAATTAATTAATTAAGAAATTAAGTACAAAATAACTCTATTTTCGTAGAGTTATCATTACCTGTAAAATTCTTTTTTACGTGGACCTCTTATGTGGATAGTCTACTTTTGTGACATGTAAGATGCTCAACATCTACCAAATGAGTTTTAATTCAATAGTTAAACTTGTATTAAACCATTACCAAATTGATAATATATATATATATATATATATTTATATTAAATATCAAACAGTTAATTGAATTTATTGATATACAATCTAGCTTTAACATTACACTTCTTGAAATATTATATAGTTTTGATTTGCGCCTCCATTATTGGCAAAACTATGGTAATTAGAGTTAAGTTAGAAATTGAAAATAGATAGACAATAATTAGGCTATCGATTAAAAAGTTGACTGTCAGTGGCGGATTTTGATACTTGATTTTGAGGGGGCAACTAAAAATTTAAAATGATACGTGTGTGTCATGTTAATATGTTTTACTAATACAAAACACACATGCAAGTAGTATACTAATTATACAAAATAATAAATTTCTAAAATTATAAAATTTTTAATCTATAACAAAACTATATATAAAATAAATCAAATAAATTAGAATATCATTTAAAATCGCAACCAATATTCTTTTTAAAAAAAAAATAAAATCTTCAAAAATTTAGTTTGAACTTTGTGAATATTATATATATCAACTTTCTTGATTATTTTTTTTGGAATTTTAAAATTAAGAAATTATATAAATAAACTATATAAATTATATTTTGAATCAAACAAATATATATAGTATATCTTTAAAATGATAAAATTGAATGTGTTTTTCTAATCTATTATAAAGTGATCCGAATCTAACTTTGGTTTTGAAAAAAATTGTAAGATTTTTGAAAGAATAGTTATTTTAAATAGTTAGGACAAGTGAATATAATATAAAAAAATTAACAAATATTTAATTATTCTAATTTTTTGACTAAACAAAAAAATTTAACATTATCCATGCAAATAATTACAAATTTATGTAAACATATATTAAGAAAATAAAATGACAAACAAACCTTATATATAAGATGATTTTCAAAATTTTGGAGGGGCCAAACTTATTTACTATAAATAAATTTATTTATAATATACAAATAAATATTATATATAAAAAAAATTTCAAATGTTTGGGGACCTAAGGCTCCCCAATTTTAAGCCTACCGTCCGCCCTTGTGGATTGCATTATATTACAAGCAAAATTATAGTAATCGGAGTTTAGCTAGAAAAATTGAAAATGAACTGACAATAATTAAGTTGCCAATTAAAATGTTGACTGCATTTATTAATAAAAAGTATATACACAGATCCTTATACATTAGAGGTTTGCAATAATTTGGAAATTATAGTCATAGTTGATCACTCCAAATCATAATTACAATTAATTAGAATATATTTATTTCATTTATAAATATATTGAAACCATTTTTAACTTAAATTTATTTTCAACAAGAAGCACGTCATCAAAGTAGAGCATCACATCAAAATACCACTACAAAGCATTAGGTTTATTTATCTTCTTAAACTACAGCTTAACGACAGTAATTTAATAATGATGTAAATATTTAACATAAAAATGAGATATGCAAATATAATTTATTGATTAACACTTACTTCCTCCTTGAAGTATATCTCCAAGAAGAAGTAGAGCAACATACCCATTACATCAGGGTTGAGCAAATTTCTTATTTCTTATCATTTTCTATTATTCATTTCTAGTTTTTGACATTAAGAATACTAGTCCATTTATTATATTACTATATACACACTCTGCACAGCTTCTATCTATTACAAGACAATTTCGAACAAGTCCTATCTAATTTTACACAATTTTTACATAAATTATATAATCACTTATAACCATTGTATATGCACAATAAAGAAAATTTTATATTGAAATCTTTTATATTACAGGTCTAAATAAAATTTTACACCAAGCAAAGATGTCGAGAAGACAATTTTTCTTGTTATGAAACTTTTAACTTTTAATTCAATAATTTCATGAAAATTTTGGTTAATGATTTTTCTTTTAAATATTTAAATGAAATTATTTGTGTTTTTTTTTTTATTATTCGTCCATTATTGTTCATCATATGTTAAATGCTATTCTAATATTTTAAATATTATATTATATTTTAAACATATAAATTATTATGTTTTAAGTTAAACTTTTATATCTTTAAACACATTTAAATAAAAAAAATCCGTCCATGACACAGACTCATAAACTAGTTTTATGATAAAGTTGGCCAACAAACCTGTAGGGAAAATTTTTCTAGGACATAATCGAATATCCGCAAACATTTTTATTTTGGTACAGAAAATCAGCACACACTAATTAATTACTCTACCATTGGCATAGCATTCAATAATTGACACAGTTCGGGGCAATGTTAAACATCCCGCTATAAATGGTAATTACTCTCCCCAATAACTTTTGGTTTTAAGAATTTTAATATATCTTTAAATAGTTCAATAATTAATTAGAGGTGGTTTTGTTAGCTTGAACTCAAGTGCAGTAATACTAATGTATAATGTAACTACTTAAATAAGCCTTATAATATATATTATAAAGCTCGAGATTAAATTTAAATAATTTTATCTTTACTTTTAATAACAGGTAACAAAATAATATTAGTTTATAAGAGATTTTTTCCCAAATTTGTATTTTGTGAGAATTATCGCGGAATCTTAATTATTATAAATTTTTAATGAAAAAGAGAATTTTTTTTTTTATAAAAATCAGATTTATTCAATTAGAATTTTTTATAAAAAAAATTATTGATTGATTGATTATAGTTAAATCTTTGTAATTGAAATTAAATTAAGTTAAAATTTCATAACAACTCTTTCGAAGAATTAAAACAATGTAAACCCGCTAATGTATTGATTATCGATGTCGCAGATTCTAATGATTACTTTCTTGTTTCTATTAAATTAATCTTTATGTTGATGGATTGTAGAATGGGATAAGGATGTAATATCATTGAACCGATGGATGAGTGCATTACTTAAAACTTCTAAAGAAGTGCTAAGGATTTTAACAGAAAAAAAAGTTATAAGTATAATTTATATAGTATCATAATCTATTTTTCTTCTGATAAAGTAGTATTTTATTTATCCAAAGAGTTTATATGCCAAGCTTAATAAATGTGACTTTTGGCTAGAGCAAATTATTTTTTTTGGGCCATGTTGTATCGAAGGATGGGGTGTCAGTAGATCCATCCAAGATCGAGGCCGTTGTTCAATAGGAACAGCCTAGGACAGTCATAAAGATCAAAAGCTTTCTGGGTTTGGCTGGTTACTACAGGAGATTTGTAGAGGGTTTATCTAGATTGGCTGCTTCATTGACACGTCTTACGAGGAAGAGTGTGGAGTTTACATGGGATGAAGCTTGTGAGAGGAGTTTTCAGGAACTTAAGCGCAGATTAACTACCGCGCTAGTTCTTATCATCCCTAACAGCTCAGGGAACTACTCGGTGTATATAGATGCTTCGCATCAAGGACTAGGCTGTGTCTTGATGCAGAATGGAAATGTAGTAGCTTATGGATCTAGACAACTGAAAGATCATGAGAAGAACTACCCCACTCACGATTTGGAGTTGGCAGCCGTAGTATTTACATTGAAGATATGACGCCACTACTTGTATAGTGAGAGATTTCAAATCTTTACGGATCATAAGAATCTGAAGTATCTATTCTCATAGAAGGAGTTAAATATGAGACAGAAAAGGTGGTTAGAACTCTTCAAGGACTATGATTGTGAGATCTTGTACCACCTGGGGAAGGTAAATGTGGTTGCCGATGCATTGAGTAGAAAGAGTCTCGGGTTGGTATCACATATGATGGTTAGAGAGCACGAGTTGTTGAAACAATTCACAAACCTTAGTCTGGATATGACCCTACCTGAGATTGGCAGCTATGAAAATTTTGCTAGAAAATGCATTCAAACATTCATTTCTTATATAAGCCTTTTCAGGAAAACAAGCATAAGATATCCCATTTGAAAACACGTCATAAACAATACTATCATAGCACAAGCATTCAAATCAAGAGATTTTTCAAATCATAAAACCTCTTTGCTTTTCTCAAATCTTTTCTTTTCTGAGTTTCTCAATTTCTCGTATCTCTGAGATTGACATGGAATTTTCGGCAATCAAATATCCACAACATATGACCATAGTCAGTGATCCCAGGCCTCACTGATCAGGTGTGCACAGGGCATCACTTCTCCTGAAAGGGGATGGGTCAGTCCTACCCTTCGGCTCATCTCAATCAACCTTATCTCCTCATATACTCATGGTATAAGGTACGCCATGTGTCATCGACGCGATACTCGTACTCACGTGCACCGAGCACGGTACATAGTATACCAACGAACAACTACAGAGTACTACGTACGACCGTGGACCTAAATCCATACTCTAACTCCGATGGACTTTTCATCTTGAACTATGTCTCATATACTAGGCGAGCAATCAGCGTGACACACAGTCATCGTAAGGATCCAGCATGGTACGATTTATTGGTAAGGCCTAGCTCATTCCGAGGCAGTCGGCTGGCATCCCCTTGGGTTCCAGACCCCCAGATTTACCCCAACTTAGTAAAAATGGGTGCGAACAATGCTCCAGTTTTACATGCACCATCCCCCTTCAAAAATCAGCCAGCCTACCTATTATCATTTCTCAATCTCAAAATTAGTACATGGATGAGAAAACATCAAAACATCATGAATAGATATAAAAGCATTGAAAACATGCATGTTAGGCTGTTTTTCCTTCCCACATCCCACTTTCACAAGTTATATCATAATACATTTCCAGTCATATTTGGTTTAATAGCTAAGCATAATATCCCTAGCACCATAACTATAAAAATCGCAGAGAAATACGTACGAATATCTCTATCGCTAACATACAGTCCCTTATCTCGATTTACTTGAGTGCGACTCTCCTCCTTTATGCTTCTCGCGTTCTTATCTTGACTTACTCCGGTGTATCATCGGGAGCTGCAATTCATCCATCAAGCACTTGAGTTAACGTTTCTAACTCTTATTCAACTATACATTTATCCAATGCCTTAAATACACATTTTACCCCTTATGGTAAATCTCACAATTTATCCCAATATCAGCATAACCAATTCATACCCACAACACAATCATCCTCTTAAGCTAACTCATTCATAATTAATACTTCCACATTCCACTTTCTCACACTAAACCATTTCTAGGTTATGGTGAATTCTTTACTTTCTAGGTAGTTTCTATCATTTCTATCCATACTAATCATTTCCTGTCACGACCCAATTCCATTCTCCTTAACCGAAAATCACTGAAAATTTTTCGCGTTTTTACTTTTACCTTACCCGGTCATGAACTAAACTCACCACACACTGTTGGACTGTGAGTCAATAATAAACACCACATCTCATTCATTCTCAATTAATTAAAAACGATGTCATACATGTGCATTTAATCATGTACTTATACAAATACATGTTTTACTGACATCTACATCCCCCATAAGTACAACTCAAAAGAATATTGTGCTTTTACATTGTTTAGATACAAAAAGAATCACTGTGTATGTACCTCTTAGCGATGGAGATGCAGCGGAGTCCAAAATAATACGCCTCAGTCCTCACTGGGCTACTATGCACGCTCTGTAGGGGGGAAAATAGAGTGGGATGAGCAACCACACGCTCAGTAAGGCAATAATGCAAGCATGGTAGATAACTACTCTATCTACATGCTGATAGTGTTATGCATAATTTATTTGTAGTAGGAGCATGAGGAATAAAACTATGCCATGTGCATATACATATATATCATGTATTAAAATCATGTGCATTGGCATATAAAACATGGTAGAAACATCATGTATAAAACATCTCATGCTCAATCTCATTTAAATTCATAAAAGGGCAATTCATTTAGAAACCTCCTTTTTGAACCAACAACATAACACCACCAAATCGACTCACAATCACAACTATTTCACAATTCACGAATGTGTATAAATCTAGGCCACTATATCAAAAGTGCCTATGTGAACTATTACATCATAATTCATCCCAGACCACACGCATCCGGGTGTGCGGGGTATCATGCTGGCACGGAGATGGATTATCCCTCGCCAGATCTTCTCATCACATAAACATCATGCGGTACATCGTACTCCATGTGATATACACGGTACAGCGTACTCCGCAACTCATATCATGATTGGGGGTGCCATTCCTAGGTCTTATCTACCCCATACCAAGAGTTTTCCATATTCCGTGAATGAGAGCCTCCCTGCCGAACAGAGCCTCCCCGCTTAACAGAGCCTCCCTGCCTCCTCGGGCTTAAGGATGTTAGCTTAAGGATGTAGGGCTTAAGGATCCTTTCCGTAAGAGAGACTCCCCACCGAACAGAGCCTCCCCGCCTAACAGAGCCTCCCTGCCTCCTCGGGCTTAAGGATGTTAGCTTAAGGATGTTGGGCTTAAGGATCTTACCGTACCCATGTAGGAGAGCCTCCCTGCCTAACAGAGCCTCCCCGCCCCTCCAGGGCTTAAGGATGTTAGCTTAAGGATCCCACCGTAAGAGAGCCTGTTGAGTTAATGTATTTTGAAATGACAAAACATGTTAAAACAATAATGTTAAGATGGTATACAAACATGTTTAGATGATATCGGGACCAGAACTTAGAGTTCTGCTGATGAGAGATCGATCTGAGGTATGAGAGATCGATCTCCTGGGTTTATACTTGATGAGAGATCGATCTCATGATGGAAGAGATCGATCTGGCAAGCCTTAAAACGTTGTAAAGGGATTAAGGTAAAGAGAGATCGATCTGCAAGTGTTAAGAGATCGATCTGCTCTAAGTCAGAGAACTTAGGAGATCGATCTGGTAATGAAGAGATCGATCTGTTCTAAGTCAGAGAACTTAGGAGATCGATCTGGTAAGGAAGAGATCGATCTGCTCAAAGTCAGAGAGCTTTAGAGATCGATCTGGTGTATTGAGAGATCGATATTTCCTCAAACAGAGAGGATAGGAGATCGATCTGCCTATTCGACAGATCGATCTGCCTCTGCCTATTCAAACTAACAGATCGATCTGGTAATGTATGAGATCGATCTCCCTGTGTATTTGTGCTTTGTCATTGCAGGATTTAAAACTAGGAGATCGATCTGGCCAAGATAAGAGATCGATCTATCTGACTACTGGAGGTTCCCAACGGCTATTTTCTTCAAATCTCAACGGGAAAAACTGCATTTAATGCTCCAACTACCCAACCTTCAGTATATAACCAAGCATTGAAGACAAAGCAAATGAGAGAGACTATCACTGAATATTCCAAACATTCTCAAGCTTTAATTCTTTCATTCATTGTATCTCTATTGCTCATTTATTGAGATTTATTGTACAAGCTTATGTACTACAAGCTTTGTTAGTCCTACCCACTAAAAAGCCTTATTCTGTATTCATCCACACCTTAAAAGAAAAGAGGATTGTTCCTCAGTGAGTGTTATTGTAAAAGGGTGAATACATTTTCTGTATTGCTAAGGGTAGAGAGGTTATTCCTTAACCTGTAAAAGGAACTTTGTAAACTCTGTTGAAAGAGAGAAAGAAACCACTTGACAAGAAGGTCAAGGAGAGAGGACGTAGGCAAGAGTTGGCCGAACCTCTATAAGTCGCTGTGTTTGTTTCTCTTTCCCTCTCGTTGCATTAAATTGTTATATTGCACTGTTTTATTCATTATCACTTGTGTTTAAATTGTGATTGTTTTAAAATCACCCATAATTGTTAGAAAACCGATTCACCCCCCTCTCGGTAGAGCCAACAATTGGTATCAGAGCTAGGACTCTCTAATCACATAGGAACAACTTCCTAAGAGTAGAAACGATCAAATGGCTCATAACAATGTAGCAACTAATTTGATAGGAGAGGGGCACTCCACTGTTAGACCTCCCATGTTCAATGGTGAACATTATTCTTATTGGAGGACTAGGATGATGCTATTTATTCAAGCAAACGACTATGAAGTATGGAGAATTATAGTTAAGGGACCTCAAATCCCTACAAAGAAAATAGAGGGAAGAGACATTCCCAAAGAAGAAGATGAATGGGATTCTAATGACATTAAATGTGCACAGCTAAATGCTAAAGCTATGCACACATTATTTTGTGCTTTAAGTCCTAATGAATATAATAGAGTCTCCGGGTGTGATAATGCCAAGCAAATATGGGATAAGTTGGCAATAACTCATGAGGGTACAACCCAAGTGAAGGAGACAAAAGTAGGTATGCTCACACATGATTATGAGCTCTTTAGGATGAAGGAAGAAGAATCCATTAGTGATATGTTCACTAGGTTTACAGATATAATTAATGGATTAAAATCTTTAGGAAAAACATATTCTAATATTGAAATGGTAAAGAAAATTCTAAATAGCTTACCTAAGTCATGGGAAGCTAAAGTGACAGCAATAGAGGAATCAAAGGACCCACACACACTGTCCTTAGATGAATTAATAGGTTCCTTGCTAACTTATGAGATGAAGCTTAAAAGAAATGAAGAGCCACCCAAGAAAGTGGGTGTTGCTCTAAAATCCACTACTGAAAAGGAAATTAAAAATGAGAGTGGCAGTGAGGAGGATATTGAAATGGCAATGTTTGCCAAAAGATTCAATAAATTCATGAGGATGAGAGCTGGAAATAGCTATAGGAGAAACAATAGGAGAGAACAAGAGGAAGTAGGTAGAAAAGACTCTATTGTGTGTTTTGAATGTAAAAAACCTGGACACATAAAGTTTAACTGCCCTCTTCTCAAAAGATCTAATGATAGGTTTCATAAAAAGAAGGCGATGGTAGCAAAATGGAGTGAAAGTGATTGCTCCGATGATGAATCAAATGAAGACATTGCCAACCTATGCTTCATGGCAATTGATGAGGATGAAAAGGTAACATCTAATATCAATGAATACTCTTTTGATGAACTGCAAGATGCATTTGATGATTTAGCATTAGAGTATGAATCTATGAGCATGAAGTATAAAAAGTTAATATCTAAATTAAAAAGGGAAAATGAGATAATGTTACAAGATAATTTGGAATGTGAGAAGAAACTAGAGATTGCAAATCTAGAAATTTCTGACCTTATGGAGAAAAATAGGAATTTACATAACTCCTTTAATAGGTTTCACATGGGGCAACAAAAGCTAGATAGCATGTTAGAAACCCAAAGAGCATTTTTTGACAAAAATGGCTTAGGGTATAATGCACAAAGTAGGGAGACCCATCTTAAGAGTTTCATTGCTAGGAAGAGCATGAATAAACCTGAAATTACTTGTTCATATTGTAATAAGAAGGGACATAAGTCACATTATTGCAATATAAAGATGAGGAATCTTAAAAGAAAAATTGTAAAAAGAATATGGATTCCAAAAGAGGTAATTCATTCCAAGGACTGCAATGCATTAGCAAAATGGATCCCAATGGGATCAAGAATTGCATTTACTAACCTTCAAGGACCCAAGAGAATTTGGGTACCTAAGACTTGAGTGTGTTTATTTTTGTTTGTTGTAGGTGATTGAGCATAGCCACAAAGCTAAAACAAAAGAAGCTTGGTACTTAGATAGTGGATGCTCAAGGCACATGACGGGTGATAAAAGCCATTTCAATTCCTTCAAATCGAAAATTGGTGGAGAAGTCACTTTTGGGGACAACTCCAAAGGCCAAGTGGAAGGAAGTGGCTCAATAGGTAATGATCATTTCTCTTTAGAAAAAGTATTACTTGTTAGGGGTTTAAAGCATAATTTGCTAAGCATTAGTCAACTTTGTGACAAAGGTTACAAAGTAATTTTTGATTGCATGAAATGTAATGTTATAGAGCCTAAGTCAAATAAAATTCTTCTTCTAGGTCATAGGCAAGGTAACATATATATAGTCTACCTTAATGAACTCAAAAATGAAAACGTATGCTTAATGGTAGATAATAAAAAGGAATCTTGGTTATGGCATAGAAGACTAGGCCATGCAAGCATGAGTGTGTTATCTAAGTTAGCTAGAAAGGATCTAGTTGTAGGCTTACCCAAAATATCCTTTGAGCATGAAGAAATATGTGAAGCTTGTGTTAAAGGAAAACACAAGAGGACAACTTTTAAGCCTAAGAATAGTGTATCCACCTCTAGGCCTCTTCAATTACTACATTTAGACTTATTTGGACCCACTAGAACCACTAGCCTAGGTGGAAAACACTATGGATTTGTAATAGTTGATGATTACACTAGGTACACTTGGGTGTTCTTTTTGAGAGTAAAAAATGAAGCCTTAGAGAAATTCATAACTTACTCAAAGGTGACTCAAAATGAAAAAGGATATACAATAACAAGCATTAGAAGTGATCATGGCAAAGAATTCGAAAATATAGGATTTGATGAGTATTGCAATGATCAAGGAATTAGTCATAACTTTTCAGCCCCTAGGACACCACAACAAAATGGTGTAGTTGAAAGAAGAAATAGAACTTTGGAAGAGATGGCTAGGACCATGTTGTGTGAGAATAACCTACCAAAGTATTTTTGGGCTGAAGCAATAAACACATCATGTTATATAATCAATAGAGCTATGATAAGACCCATGCTAAAGAAAACTCCTTATGAGCTCTACAAAGGTAAGAAGCCTAACATTAGTTACTTCCATCCTTTTGGCTGCAAATGCTTCGTTCTAAATAATGGAAAAGATAATTTAGGAAAATTTGATGCCAAAAGTGATGAGGGAATATTTCTAGGATATTCATTGAATTCAAAGGCTTATAGAATTTATAACAAAAGAACATTAATGGTTGAAGAATCTATTCATGTTGTATTTGATGAATCAAATAATATATCTAAAGATTCAACCAACAATGATGAAAATGTTGAGATATTTGATGAAGGCTTAGAAGATGACTTTCTAGAAAAGCTTGATTTGAATAAAGAAGATGAAGAAGAAATAGAAGTTTTAGAAAGAGAACCTAGAGCACCAAGAGAGTTAGGATATGTAAAAGATTGTGAAATAGTAGGAGATCCAACTCTTGGAGTTAGAACTAGGTCATCCTTAAGGAATATGTGCCAATATATAGCCTTTGTATCTCAAATAGAGCCTAGGAATGTCAATGAAGCCTTAGAGGATAATAATTGGTTCCTAGCAATGCAAGAAGAGTTAAATCAATTTGAGAGAAGCAAAGTATGGAAACTAGTTTCAAGGCCTAGTGATCACTCTATAATTGGAACTAAATGGATATTCAAGAACAAAATGGATGAAAATAGTGTGATCATAAGGAATAAGGCTAGGCTAGTTGCTCAAGGCTATAGACAAGAGGAAGGCATAGACTATGATGAAACATATGCACCGGTAGCTAGATTAGAGGCAATAAGAATGTTACTTGCCTTTGCATGTTATAAAGATTTCAAGTTATATCAAATGGATGTAAAGAGTGCATTCTTGAATGGTTTCATTAATGAAGAAGTCTATGTAGAGCAACCTCCCGGATTTGAAAATCATGAATTTCCTGAACATGTTTTCAAATTGTCTAAGGCACTTTATGGGTTAAAACAAGCTCCTAGAGCTTGGTATGAAAGGTTGTCAAAGTTCTTAATAGAAAAAGGGTTCTCAAGAGGAAAGGTAGACACCACATTATTTATCAAAAATAAAAATAAGGACTTACTAGTTGTACAAGTATATGTAGATGATATAATTTTTGGTTCAACTAATGAGTCTTTATGTCAAGAGTTTGCTAAGATCATGCAAGGAGAATTTGAGATGAGCATGATGGGAGAACTCACATTCTTCTTGGGACTTCAAGTGAAGCAAACAAAGGATGGAACATTCATCAATCAAGCAAAGTACACCAAGGACTTGCTCAAGAGATTTGGGATGGACAATTGCAAACCTCAAACCACTCCAATGAGCACCAACATCAAGCTTGACAAAGATGAAAGTGGTAAGTGTGTAAACACTAAACTCTATAGGTCTATGATTGGTTCTTTGCTTTATTTAACTGCTAGTAGACCAGATATATTGTTTAGTGTATGCCTTTGTGCTAGATTTCAATCCTCTCCTAGGGAATCACATCTATTGGCAACTAAGAGAATTTTTAGATACCTCAAAGATACTCCCTCACTAGGACTTTGGTATCCCAAAGACTCCACTTTTGCCCTTCATGCATTTTCAGATGCTGATTTTGGAGGCTGCAAAATAGATAGGAAAAGTACTTCAGGTACTTGCCAATTCTTAGGAAATAGGTTAATTTCTTGGTTCTCCAAGAAGCAAAACAGTGTAGCTCAGTCCACAACTGAAGCTGAGTATATAGCAGCTGGTAGTTGTAGTGCTCAAGTGTTGTGGATTAAACAACAAATGAGGGATTATGGTATTGACATGAAACAAGTGTCTATTAAATGTGATAATACCAGTGCCATTAATCTGTCTAAGAACCCTATACAACACTCCAGAACCAAGCACATAGAAATTAGACATCACTTCCTTAGAGATCATGTACAAAAAGGGGATATAATCTTAGAGTATATTGATACTACACATCAAATAGCTGATATATTCACCAAACCCCTTGATAGAGATAGGTTCTGTATCCTTAGAGGTGAATTAGGACTCATGAATATGCCTTAGGACTTTCATGTTGTAAAAATCTTGATTTCAAGTTGTTTTTAAAGAGTTTTTGCAAAAATTATCTGGCAAAAAGGATGAGAGATCGATCTCCTTGAGATATAGATCGATCTCTATCCCTTAAACAAGCCTAAACTATCAAGGTTAAGCTAAGAAGATCGATCTTCTAACCATAAGATCGATCTCCTTACGTCTCTGTTTAGAGGCAGATCTGTAAGACCCGAATTTAATTAAAATACGAAAATTAAATAAGAAAAGATGGAGGAAGTATGAAGGAAGTCGGGTTAAATAAATTCCGAACACGTGTAAGGGCAAAACGGTCAAAAGATCGAAAGCCGGTATAATTTCGATAAGAAAATTTAATTAAAAATATGGATTTGAGAAATCTTGGTCAATAAAAGTGAAATAAAATTATTTCGGATTAAATTGATCAAGATATTAATTTATGAAAATTAATCGGGATTAATCGAGATTTTTAGTTCGGAAAAATAATCCCGAAAATAATCGAAAAATATGCCGAAAGGTTACCCGGGACAATATCCCGAAAATACGGAGAAATTATACCCGAAAAAGGATTAAAAATAAATTAAATAAATTAAATAAAATTAAATTAGTTAAATTAGAATAAAATAATAATTTTGTAGATGTTTTGGGGTATTTAATATATTTTAATGAATAGTAAAATAATTAAAATAAATAAAAATAAAAATAATAAAATTGATAAAAAAAAAAAAAAGAGAGGAAATCAGAATTCTATCGGGGAGAGAGAAACAGAAGAGAGAAACCGAGGGGAGACCGCGCGTGGCCGTCCGACCCACGTCCACCGGCGATCTTCACCCTCCGACGAAGGGCCGAGCAGCAAGAGGAGAGGCCGGCGAAGCCAATGGTACCGGCGGTGCAGCCTACCGACGCCGGAGATCGCCGAACGGAAGAAGAGAAACCCGCGGGGAAAACGGAGTCGGTGCCGGCGATCCACGGCAGCTGGGGGCGAACGGCGGGTACCGGCGTGATCAAGAGGAGGAGCCGGTCCTTTTGAGACCGGTATTGGCCGACGAAACCGCCGGAATCCGCCGGATCAAGAGGTGGCAGCCGCGGGAGAAGAGATGGCCACCGGCGGCGAACGGCGGCGATCCAGGCGAAATCGAGGCCAGATTTCGAAAGCCCAGGCGACGGTGATCATTTCTGCACCGGTCTCATGCGACGAAATGACGGGAATCGCCGGCGACGGCCAAGAGGAGAAATGGGTCCGACGACCGAGAGGGAGAACAGCCGAACCGGCGGCATTCCGGCGACGTTGGGCGAAGCCGAGCCCAGATTCGAGCTGCGGACGACCCAGCGGAGCTGCTGGCGGTGGAAGCCGACGGAGAACCGGTCGGAAAAGGGGTGAACCGACGGTGAACCGGTCGAACCGGAGAGAACCGGCGGTCTGAACCGGTCCGAACCGGACTGAACCGGTTCAGCCAAAAAGAGGAGGAAAAAAGGAAGAAAAAAAAGGGAAAAAGAAAGAGAAAAAAATTGGGGAAAATTTCGGTGATGCAATCGAGCTTCGGGTAAGTCGATAAGCGGTCAAATTGACCCGATTTAAATTTGGAATATTTTATTTAATTAAATTTCGACCGAAAAGTTTACCCGAAAATGTAATTAATTGTGTAGCTCGACGATTGGCATCCACCGAGGGCTCGAGACAGCCTCGAAGTACGTACTAGCATGGAATCTCGGGTAAGTGACCCCTATTTACGACAATTACCTTGTATTGCGTGATATTGATTTAATTCCCGCAATTATTTGAATTAATTTATGGAAATTTAGATAAATTGTCGTAAATAGTGAATTTAGATATTCGAGAATTAGAACGAGGCCCGATAAATTATTGGTGGGCCCAATGAGCCCAATAGGCCTCGATAAGTGGGAATTTAGTGAAAAGCGGGCTTAAGGCCGATTAAGGCCCATTAAGGTGCAATCGGGCCCAATAAGGGTAAACGGGCCCAATGATTTAAATTAAGCCCAGAAAGTAATAGATACAATTAAATTGCATAATATCTGACCTGAGGAATGTTAATACGCAGTTCCGGGCATTGGATTGGAAGCATATCGGACTGCGCGATGGGACTACATTGGAAAAGAAAAAGGTCAGACTCGACGAGAATCGAGGTAAGGGAATTCTGCGGACTGCTAGAGGTAACTTTACGCAATTTTAAATTCATATGCAGTCCTTTGAAATTAACTGAAGGGTCTAGAGGTCGAAGAACAATTTTAGTGCCCCGAATGGGCAAAATTACTAAAATACCCTTGTTAAGGGTAGAATCTACAAAATTTAGGAAAAATTGAGAGGAGCAAGAACAAGAGGTTCCTGCTCGTTCTGGAGGTATTTCAACGCATGCATGAGTAGGCTGGCTCACCTTGAAAGAAAATGCATAGCATTGCATATCTTAACTGATGTGATTTCTGTGAAAACTATTTGGAAATAACCGAGCCGCCTACATGTTTTTATTTACATGTGACGTGCTAGAGCTCAGCTCGCACGATGTTTGACTTGTGTGATGCATGCATTAGTGCTGGAGCGAGAGCTCGCACTAGAGTTTTACATGCATAGGTGCTAGAGTATAACTCGCACCAGATTTCACATGCTTTTGCGTGACATGGTGCTAGAGTCTAACTCGCACCAGATTTTACATGATTTTCATGACAGGGTGCGGGAGTTTAACTCGCACCAGATTTTATAAGATTTTCATACAATTTGTATACAGAGTGCTGAGCCTAGCTCGCACTAGTTTTACTGGATTTGTGGAGTAGCGCTGTCTGCCCTTGGAGTCAGCCAAAAGGCCCAACAGGCTCAATAGACCTCTTAAGTAGGGTGAGAGTGAGGGATGAGGTTGGCGGCCTTGTGGAGATGTAAAGCGGGCTCTGCCAAGTTTACTTGATTTGATGAGAGTACTGAGCATCGCTCGCACTGATTTTTAAGAGAACATACGATAAGCCGTGCTTGGAGCATCGGGTAGACTGTGTGTCACCGATTTAATAGGCTCGCACGTGCGTTTTGAGACATGGCAACGAGTATTGAGTTATGAAAACCTCTGTGGGAAGCAGGCCAATTGGGCTGGAGTACCTAGAGTGATATGGGTCCATGGAGTACGATGTACCGTGCAAGTAGCATGGAGTACGATGTACCGTGGGGTATCTTCGGATACGGTATCTTTGTGATACAGAGTATCTTCGGATACGGTATCTTTGTGATACGGGGTATCTTTGTGATACGGTATCTTCGTGATACGGGGTATCTTCGGATACGGCATCGACGGATGCGTGAGATCGGATAAGACTGACGGGTTGGATTGACCCACCTCCCGGGCAGTTCCCGATCAGGGTGAGACCTCGCACACTGGGATCCGTGAAGCTAGAGGACTCACGAGGACATATTGGCCAGTCCTGGTTATTACCGATATACAGTATTGCCTAGTCTCGTATCTTGTATATATATACGTATGTTTTCGATACCGATGCTTTTGAGAAATTCTATTTCCATGGTTTTGTGTGAGTCAGGATCACCCGAAGGAGGGGTCGAGTCCTGACTTCATTGTGAAATTTTTAAAGAGAAAGAAATGATTTAAAATAATTGCATGTTGAGTTTTCCGTGCAACTTGATTTACATAACATCACAACATCATATCATATGTTTTAAAATGTGTGGAGAAAGGGTGGTTTATGCATGGCACCACGTTCATGTAGGTAGTATGGTTACCTACTTGTTCGTAGGATTGCCTTACTGAGCTTGATGTGCTCACCCCTTTCATTTTCTCCCACAGATGATCTCCAGTTGAAGTTGAGGCGACTCAGTACTGCATTCCGGATATCCGCTGCTGCCCATCAACATAAGGTATATACACTTGTACTTATTGTATCTACATAAGCATAGCACAGTAACATGTTTGTAAGTAACTTTAGGGGATGTATAAATAATATAACAATTATAAATGACTGGAGAAGAAATAAGTACTGGGGTAGATGTATGGTGGGACTGGCATTGACGCACAGCCCAATTAGTAGTGGAGTGTTGGTCACGATTCGAGGACAGGTAAGAATTAAAGTAAGAAAATAATAAAAACGCGAAAAATTAACTCTGATTTTTGGGTAGTTTGGGTCGTGACAATTATTTTGGTATCAGAGCATAATTGGTCTGATGTGTGTCAGTGTCAGAAATTAGGAATTACATCCCCGTGTTACTGTGCTTAGTTAGATACAATAGTGTATATCAAGATGGGCTTGACTAAGAAATGGTTGAGAATGCAGGAATGCTTAATATGAGTCGCGTTAGATGAGATAGTGCACGAGGCAGAGGTCGTAGAGATAGACCTGAGTCTGCTAAGTCGTGCTGAGTTTGGCTATGAAAATCAGTATGAGATTGAAATAGAGGCGAATGTTGAGCATGCCTCACAGAGTCCGACAGAGTGAATCGGACAGTATTGAGACACGTTTCGCGAGATTGAAGCGGAGTGTGGAGATTATTTTGAGGAGCAAACTGCTCAGAGTATATATGAGATCAGAGGGCGCAGCGGAGCATTGGTGGAAAACCCGCTCGACCCATCTTAAGAGCTGATATGAGAAATATCTTGGATGTATTCCGGTGACAGAACATCCCGGACATTATTTAAAGGAAATTTCGGACTAAAGTCCTTACTCTGACCCAGAAGATTTGATTTATTGACGAGTATGGAGACTCGATTATATTCTGGGCAGATATTACCTCGACACTATAAACAGTGATGGTCGAGATGTCTAAAAGTCCACGAAATAGCTTGACTTTTCAATTTGAGTCTAATTGGCCCGCGAGATATTACCTATACCGAGGCAGTGCGCAGATTTACAGTTGGATAAATAAAAATATGAATTGCACGCCTCTGAGATTCGGAAAGGTAATGAGGGCTGAAATAGAGACAGAAAAGAGAATCGAGAAATGACAGAAATGTCAGAATGGGAAAATGGTAATTGGTAAAAAGATCTGATTTGATGAGTTATGGAGTAAGATAATTGGTAAGGCCCCAGCGTATCCAATTTTGGCACTCTGGAGGGGCATTGTGATTTTGAGGACCCCGACCTGCTACGAAATAGAGTAGCAGTGTAAGTACTGTAAGCAGTGTGGGATATGTGGTGGATACCACAGAAAAAGGGTCTATACCTACACGGTATTGGTGAAAATGGTCGTCAAGTGTGGTAAGACAGACCATTGATTTTGATTGCTCAGAGTTGAGCGAGATTTTCCCACAGGAAAGTAAAGAGACAGAGAAAAATTTCGTTGGTATAGCTGCAACGAAAAGGGAGGCAATAGCCGAAAAGAAAAAGGAAAGTAGGCTGTTGGACGAAGGCGAGAGGATGTCTTGGACCAGGACACTATTGATGTTTCATGGATGTGGTGTAAGATACCACACTTGTTATGAATAACGAAGTACATATGTTCATTGATCCTGGTGCCACACATTTATTCATACCGCCTTCATTCACATATAAGTGAGTAAAAGGCATGAATGCCTACATCATTGGCCACAATAGTGATAAAGGAGTACCCCAAATGGAAGGGGATTAATTAACAGAACGTGGATATAGAGATTTTAAGTTAATAAAAAGGGGTGCAACAGTTGAAAAATTAAAGGAGTAAAGGATCGTACTCATGGAATGAATAATGACTAGAGTTTTGTCATGATTGATATACGAAGGAGATGATCTTGAATATGTGTTGATCCTAAATACAAGATGTATTGGAGTAAGAGGCGTATGCTAGGTAAGAGCATCCTTACGATACGAAGTCATTAGGATTAATGCAATTAGTAGCGAATACAAATTATAACCAAGGATAAAGATGGGTATAACCATAACCAGTAGTTGTGGTTAAGTCTGAAGGCTAATAAAGGTATTTCAAAATACCTCCCCGCCTGAAGACTTGACAGCGTCTAGATATATATATATATGACCTATAACAGGAAATCGATCATCGTAATAAATATCTTTAGCATTAGGATACCATTACTAAGACGATAAAGAATTATAAAATTCGACAAATCATAAAGATTAACATAATAAAATTTAATAAGAGCGGTTAAGGCAAAGAAAAGGAATGACGCGGGTTTGTACCTGAAAACGTAAGCGGTTGAGAAGGATCTTATACGCTTATGCGTAAATAAGCCAAGGATTGGATCGAGTTGAAATCATCATTATCGATGATATATTGGGTGTAGTTAAAGCCTAGGGCGATTTATATGCAACAATTAGGAAATGGCTTTTACAAATGGGCTGCTGCGAGTTCAAAATGGATATACTTTGTTGACACGTTTAATTATGAAAACGTGATCATGGAATGATAGATGTGACGTGAATTTGGCGTGATGAAGTATGAACTGACCACCGTGATTAATTTCACCATACCCAACAGCTCAAGAGGTTCTCAGTGAGTATGAATACCTCGAAATAATGAATGAGCTGTGTATTGATGTATAATGGGAAGATACCCATGATTTAAAACTGGCAACAGTATTTGTACCGAGGATATGGTACTATTATGTACAGGGTGAGAAATTGTGGATATGCACTGATCATAAAGCCCGAGTATCTGTTTTTACAGAAAGGCGAATATGAGAATACATAGTGGGTTAGAGCTTCTGAGAGGTTTTGATTGTGAAAAAAATTGTACCACCCAGGAAAGGCTAATGTGATGGCTGATGCCTCGAGTAGAAAGAGCCTCGGGATGGTACCACACATGATGGTCAGGGAGCGTGAGCTGCGAGATGCAGTTGTGAGCCTCAGTAAAGATGTGATCCCTTCTGATGATGACAGTGATTGGTATGATTGTGTGACAGCTAGCCTGATGACTAGTACCGGATGAGAGTGCCCGGATTTGCCAGGCTTAGCGTGATGATCGACCGGATGTCGATAGTTTGGGTCTGATTCAGAAGGGTACAGTGACAGAGATCACAGAGAGTATGATAATGATTTATAGAGAGGCTCAGAGACAGTATGAGTGCTCCCCAGGACCACAGTTGATGAGATAGTAATGTTGTCAGAAGCTCACTCTTCGGGATATACAGTGCATACGGAAAGTAAAGAAATATATCGAAATCTCGAAAAGGGTATAGGTGGTCAGATATGAAAAGAGATGTGGAGAGGTTGTAAAAAGTGCCTAGTGTGTGTCAGCAGAGTAAGGTAGAGTATTAAAAGTCTGCAGAGTTATTGCAGCACCTACCTATATCGACACGGCACGAAAAAACGAGAGCAAGTCTCCATGAATGTCGTGATGGGTTATAGAGGACCCGGATAAATCAGGAGACTATTCGGATGATAGTCGCCAAATTGATTAAGTCTACCCACCTTCTAGTTATGAACTCCCCAGATACTCAGAGTGTGTATGAGGATTTATGTGTAAGGCAGTTTGTGGAACATTATGTAACGTTCCAGTGAGCATGATATCATATAGGGATTCCCACTCCACTTCCTCCTCTGGAATATATTTAAGGAAGCTATGGGAACCCGACTAAGTATTATCACAGCTTTCCATCCTCAGACAGATGGTCAGTCAGGGAGGACTGTACAAGTTCTGGAGGATCTGATGAAAGCGTGTGCCATTGATTTTATAAGCTCCTGGAATGATCAGTTGATTTCTAATTAAAGTTGCCAATAATGACAGTTGGCAATTGAGTATCGGGATAACAAGATATGAGACAGTGTACGGCTGTAGGGGTTGTTTCCCAAATTTGGACAAGAAAAAGTGGGTGACAGATACGATCACTTTTGACCTTGGATAATAAGTCTCTGAGGATGTTTAGTTAAGGATGAGAGATTAAGAATACCTCAGAGCAGATAGACAAATATTGGAATTCACCCTTGGTGAATTATTATGGTTGAAAGTTACACGTCCTAAGAGAATAAGGACATAGCGGAACTTTTGGAAGAAGTAAATTGAGTTGAGCTGGATCGAATCCTTGAGAGATTGGACAAGTGGGAGATAAGACCTGTAGGTTGATGTTATCACGTGAATTAACAGGCACCCACAATGTGTCCCACTTTTGATGCTTCGGCAATACTATCCAGATCCAGCAGAGGTGACAGGATATGAACTCCAAAAGTTCAATTTAATGAAAATACAAGTATATCGAAGAAGTTGATTCGGGTATTATACAGGAAAGAGAAAGTATTGGGGTTTAAGATAATCTCCCTAATTAAGTCCTTTGGTAGTAATACACTCCGGAGAAGGTCACATAAGAATTTAAGAGCATGATACGATTGATGTACCCGGAGTTGTATATGGACTCATATGAATTGGTTCTAATTTGGAGGACCAAATTCCTTAAGTGGGGGAGAATTGTAAGACCCGAATTTAATTAAAATACGAAAATTAAATAAGAAAAGATGGAGGAAGTATGAAGGAAGTCGGGTTAAATAAATTTCGAACACGTGTAAGGGCAAAACGGTCAAAAGATCGAAAGCCGGTATAATTTCGATAAGAAAATTTAATTAAAAATATGGATTTGAGAAATCTTGGTCAATAAAAGTGAAATAAAATTATTTCGGATTAAATTGATCAAGATATTAATTTATGAAAATTAATCGGGATTAATCGGGATTTTTAGTTCGGAAAAATAATCCCGAAAATAATCGAAAAATATGCCGAAAGGTTACCCGGGACAATATCCCAAAAATACGGAGAAATTATACCCGAAAAAGGATTAAAAATAAATTAAATAAATTAAATAAAATTAAATTAGTTAAATTAGAATAAAATAATAATTTTGTAGATGTTTTGGGGTATTTAATATATTTTAATGAATAGTAAAATAATTAAAATAAATAAAAATAAAAATAATAAAATTGATAAAAAAAAAAAAAAAGAGAGGAAATCAGAATTTTATCAGGGAGAGAGAAACAGAAGAGAGAAACCGAGGGGAGACCGCGCGTGGCCGTCCGACCCACGTCCACCGACGATCTTCACCCTCCGACGAAGGGCCGAGCAGCAAGAGGAGAGGCCGGCGAAGCCAATCGTACCGGCGGTGCAGCCTACCGACGCCGGAGATCGCCGAACGGAAGAAGAGAAACCCGCGGGGAAAACGGAGTCGGTGCCGGCGATCCACGGCAGCTGGGGGCGAACGGCGGGTACCGGCGTGATCAGGAGGAGGAGCCGGTCCTTTTGAGACCGGTATTGGCCGACGAAACCGCCGGAATCCGCCGGATCAAGAGGTGGCAGCCGCGGGAGAAGAGATGGCCACCGGCGGGGAACGGCGGCGATCCAGGCGAAATCGAGGCCAGATTTCGAAAGCCCAGGCGACGGTGATCATTTCTGCACCGGTCTCATGCGACGAAACGCCGGGAATCGCCGGCGACGGCCAAGAGGAGAAATGGGTCCGACGACCGAGAGGGAGAACAGCCGAACCGGCGGCATTCCGGCGACGTTGGGCGAAGCCGAGCCCAGATTCGAGCTGCGGACGACCCAGCGGAGCTGCTGGCGGTGGAAGCCGACGGAGAACCGGTCGGAAAAGGGGTGAACCGACGGTGAACCGGTCGAACCGGAGAGAACCGGCGGTCTGAACCGGTCCGAACCGGACTGAACCGGTTCAGCCAAAAAGAGGAGGAAAAAAGGAAGAAAAAAAAGGGAAAAAGAAAGAGAAAAAAATTGGAGAAAATTTCGGTGATGCAATCGAGCTTCGGGTAAGTCGATAAGCGGTCAAATTGACCCGATTTAAATTTGGAATATTTTATTTAATTAAATTTCGACCGAAAAGTTTACCCGAAAATGTAATTAATTGTGTAGCTCGACGATTGGCATCCACCGAGGGCTCGAGACAGCCTCGAAGTACGTACTAGCATGGAATCTCGGGTAAGTGACCCCTATTTACGACAATTACCTTGTATTGCGTGATATTGATTTAATTCCCGCAATTATTTGAATTAATTTATGGAAATTTAGATAAATTGTCGTAAATAGTGAATTTAGATATTCGAGAATTAGAACGAGGCCCGATAAATTATTGGTGGGCCCAATGAGCCCAATAGGCCTCGATAAGTGGGAATTTAGTGAAAAGCGGGCTTAAGGCCGATTAAGGCCCATTAAGGTGCAATCGGGCCCAATAAGGGTAAACGGGCCCAATGATTTAAATTAAGCCCAGAAAGTAATAGATACAATTAAATTGCATAATATCTGACCTGAGGAATGTTAATACGCAGTTCCGGGCATTGGATTGGAAGCATATCGGACTGCGCGATGGGACTACATTGGAAAAGAAAAAGGTCAGACTCGACGAGAATCGAGGTAAGGGAATTCTGCGGACTGCTAGAGGTAACTTTACGCAATTTTAAATTCATATGCAGTCCTTTGAAATTAACTGAAGGGTCTAAAGGTCGAAGAACAATTTTAGTGCCCCGAATGGGCAAAATTACTAAAATACCCTTGTTAAGGGTAGAATCTAAAAAATTTAGGAAAAATTGAGAGGAGCAAGAACAAGAGGTTCCTGCTCGTTCTGGAGGTATTTCAACGCATGCATGAGTAGGCTGGCTCACCTTGAAAGAAAATGCATAGCATTGCATATCTTAACTGATGTGATTTCTGTGAAAACTATTTGGAAATAACCGAGCCGCCTACATGTTTTTATTTACATGTGACGTGCTAGAGCTCAGCTCGCACGATGTTTGACTTGTGTGATGCATGCATTAGTGCTGGAGCGAGAGCTCGCACTAGAGTTTTACATGCATAGGTGCTAGAGTATAACTCGCACCAGATTTCACATGCTTTTGCGTGACATGGTGCTAGAGTCTAACTCGTACCAGATTTTACATGATTTTCATGACAGGGTGCGGGAGTTTAACTCGCACCAGATTTTATAAGATTTTCATACAATTTGTATACAGAGTGCTGAGCCTAGCTCGCACTAGTTTTACTGGATTTGTGGAGTAGCGCTGTCTGCCCTTGGAGTCAGCCAAAAGGCCCAACAGGCTCAATAGACCTCTTAAGTAGGGTGAGAGTGAGGGATGAGGTTGGCGGCCTTGTGGAGATGTAAAGCGGGCTCTGCCAAGTTTACTTGATTTGATGAGAGTGCTGAGCATCGCTCGCACTGATTTTTAAGAGAACATACGATAAGCCGTGCTTGGAGCATCGGGTAGACTGTGTGTCACCGATTTAATAGGCTCGCACGTGCGTTTTGAGACATGGCAACGAGTATTGAGTTATGAAAACCTCTGTGGGAAGCAGGCCAATTGGGCTGGAGTACCTAGAGTGATATGGGTCCATGGAGTACGATGTACCGTGCAAGTAGCATGGAGTACGATGTACCGTGGGGTATCTTCGGATACGGTATCTTTGTGATACAGAGTATCTTCGGATACGGTATCTTTGTGATACGGGGTATCTTTGTGATACGGTATCTTCGTGATACGGGGTATCTTCGGATACGGCATCGACGGATGCGTGAGATCGGATAAGACTGACGGGTTGGATTGACCCACCTCCCGGGCAGTTCCCGATCAGGGTGAGACCTCGCACACTGGGATCCGTGAAGCTAGAGGACTCACGAGGACATATTGGCCAGTCCTGGTTATTACCGATATACAGTATTGCCTAGTCTCGTATCTTGTATATATATACGTATGTTTTCGATACCGATGCTTTTGAGAAATTCTATTTCCATGGTTTTGTGTGAGTCAGGATCACCCGAAGGAGGGGTAGAGTCCTGACTTCATTGTGAAATTTTTAAAGAGAAAGAAATGATTTAAAATAATTGCATGTTGAGTTTTCCGTGCAACTTGATTTACATAACATCACAACATCATATCATATGTTTTAAAATGTGTGGAGAAAGGGTGGTTTATGCATGGCACCACGTTCATGTAGGTAGTATGGTTACCTACTTGTTCGTAGGATTGCCTTACTGAGCTTGATGTGCTCACCCCTTTCATTTTCTCCCACAGATGATCTCCAGTTGAAGTTGAGGCGACTCAGTACTGCATTCCGGATATCCGCTGCTGCCCATCAACATAAGGTATATACACTTGTACTTATTGTATCTACATAAGCATAGCACAGTAACATGTTTGTAAGTAACTTTAGGGGATGTATAAATAATATAACAATTATAAATGACTGGAGAAGAAATAAGTACTGGGGTAGATGTATGGTGGGACTGGCATTGACGCACAGCCCAATTAGTAGTGGAGTGTTGGTCACGATTCGAGGACAGGTAAGAATTAAAGTAAGAAAATAATAAAAACGCGAAAAATTAACTCTGATTTTTGGGTAGTTTGGGTCGTGACAAGATCGATCTGTCCACACGACAGATCGATCTCATCAAGCTTCCGCATTCTACAGATCGATCTTTGCATTTGGCAGATCGATCTGCCTAAGCCTCTGTTTGCGACCAGATCGATCTGTCCCTACGACAGATCGATCTCTCTTGGCTTCTGGAAATGACAGATCGATCTGTCGCCTCTACAGATCGATCTGCTATGCCCTGGAGTATAAATACCCGCGAAAAATCCCCAAATCTCCCAAAACCTAAAATTTCAAATTCTCAAATTCCCTCGCACCATCACCTTAGAATCCTTCTCAGATCGATCTTCGTACTGTCATTCCTGCATCCCAGTGTCGTATTCTGGTATTTTAACCCACATCTCTTACAAATTTCTCAAAAATTTTCTCTGATTTGTGTTGTTATTCATTCTAGGGCAACTTAGGTACTGTTTCATTGCTTCTCTCTTTGTTGAATTCATTTAGCAAATCTTTAAGGTCTAAGATAATGCCTAGGAAGTCAGTAGCAAACAAACCCCCTAGAACCACAGGAGAGGCAGGTTCCTCATCCCAACCCACTTCCATCGCTTCTTTCAATAGGTGTTTTAAAACACCTGCAAAAAGGAAGCGATACGAAGAGTTCTTCTCAACCATGCCAATTAAGCATTGGCGGACTATAGATTTTTCCTTCTTCAATCACATAGACTTTCCATACCTAACAAAATTTGAGGAATTTGGTTGGGCGAAATTTTTAAAAATAAACACTCCCGTACCTCAAAATCTCGTTCGTGCATTCTTCTCCAATGCCGAACTCGTTGAAGACCCCGATGACACCTGCCAAATCCTTGCCTTCAGAACCTTCGTCATGGGTCAATCAATTATAATTGACACTGAAGTTATAGCCAGAGTATTTGATATACGCGATGAAGGCTTAACTAATGAGGATGAGGAAGTCCCCTTTGCGTTTGAACTCCCTGGGGACAAGGCGAGTAACCTTCCAATGCACCTTCGGTTACTCCACCTCATAATCTCGTGGAATCTCCGCCCTTACGGTACCCGTCACTCTACCGTTAGGCGTCTAGACCGTTTTTGGCTTCATCACATTCACACCACAAGCCAAAAGCCTAACCTCCCTCATTTCATATACGAAGACTGGCTGAAGATTGTGCGTGGACAAGCTACCACCATCGTTTTTCCACAACCGGTAGCCTATCTTCTCCGTCGCCTTGGCATCGACTGCAGCGGCGAAACTGGGGAACTTCCATCTCCTAAAAGTGAGCTTAACATTGGGACCCTACATCATATGGGGTACTACACAGATTTCTGGGGAGAGTGGACGAAAAAGCAAGATCAGCAACCTGCTGATGCTGAGGATGACCACACTGCTGAACCAGCACCTGCAGCACCCGCTCTAGAACCGTCGTCCTCCACGGCTGCGCCAACTGCACAAACATCGTCTCTTGCTGACTTGGCGCTGATCGTGAAGATGATAAGCGACCTCAGTCAGAGGATCGACGAAGGACATACCACTCAGCAGCGTATGATTGTCGAATTGACTCAACGAGTGGATAGGATTCAAGACACTCAAAAGGCGATGTTCGATAGATTTCAAGAAACTCAAGAGGCAATGTTCGATGAACTTCAAGTGACGCGCACGCATGTTGAGGAGCTTTTGGATCGTGATCCTCCCTCACATTAGGCATTGGGTGCTTAGACTTAGTGTAGTTGCAACATTGTTAAGCTACTTAATGTTCTCTGTGAAAAATTGGCTTGAATGAAATGTTGATTGACTTATGTTAATGAAATATCATTCTTGTGTTAATGCAAAATATTATTTTGAAATGATGAGTATTCCATTCTTGTCTTATTGATATGACAAAAAGGGGGAGAAGTCACATAAGAAACATGATAAGAAACATGCATGTTGTTATGTTTGTGTTCATAGCTTACAAGAATGATTTAATTGAGGATTTAAATGAGGGGGAGTTAAGACATGTGTAAGGATGATAGGATGATTTAATTGAGGGGGAGTTAAGAGCTAGAGCTAACTAAGGGGGAGTTAAGATTTAACTAAGGATGAGTTAAATCTTTAACAAAGTCAAAAGCTCACAAAAAGGGGGAATTTTGCAAATTCACTAAACATGTTTATTGGATGAGTTTTGTCATATCAAAAAGGGGGAGATTGTTGAGTTAATGTATTTTGAAATGACAAAACATGTTAAAACAATAATGCTAAGATGGTATACAAACATGTTTAGATGATATCGGGACCAGAACTTAGAGTTCTGCTGATGAGAGATCGATCTGAGGTATGAGAGATCGATCTCCTGGGTTTATACTTGATGAGAGATCGATCTCATGATGGAAGAGATCGATCTGGCAAGCCTTAAAACGTTGTAAAGGGATTAAGGTAAAGAGAGATCGATCTGCAAGTGTTAAGAGATCGATCTGCTCTAAGTCAGAGAACTTAGGAGATCGATCTGGTAATGAAGAGATCGATCTGTTCTAAGTCAGAGAACTTAGGAGATCGATCTGGTAAGGAAGAGATCGATCTGCTCAAAGTCAGAGAGCTTTAGAGATCGATCTGGTGTATTGAGAGATCGATATTTCCTCAAACAGAGAGGATAGGAGATCGATCTGCCTATTCGACAGATCGATCTGCCTCTGCCTATTCAAACTAACAGATCGATCTGGTAATGTATGAGATCGATCTCCCTGTGTATTTGTGCTTTGTCATTGCAGGATTTAAAACTAGGAGATCGATCTGGCCAAGATAAGAGATCGATCTGTCTGACTACTGGAGGTTCCCAACGGCTATTTTCTTCAAATCTCAACGAGAAAAACTGCATTTAATGCTCCAACTACCCAACCTTCAGTATATAACCAAGCATTGAAGACAAAGCAAATGAGAGAGACTATCACTGAATATTCCAAACATTCTCAAGCTTTAATTCTTTCATTCATTGTATCTCTATTGCTCATTTATTGAGATTTATTGTACAAGCTTATGTACTACAAGCTTTGTTAGTCCTACCCACTAAAAAGCCTTATTCTGTATTCATCCACACCTTAAAAGAAAAGAGGATTGTTCCTCAGTGAGTGTTATTGTAAAAGGGTGAATACATTTTCTGTATTGCTAAGGGTAGAGAGGTTATTCCTTAACCTGTAAAAGGAACTTTGTAAACTCTGTTGAAAGAGAGAAAGAAACCACTTGACAAGAAGGTCAAGGAGAGAGGACGTAGGCAAGAGTTGGCCGAACCTCTATAAGTCGCTGTGTTTGTTTCTCTTTCCCTCTCATTGCATTAAATTGTTATATTGCACTGTTTTATTCATTATCACTTGTGTTTAAATTGTGATTGTTTTAAAATCACCCATAATTGTTAGAAAACCGATTCACCCCCCTCTCGGTAGAGCCAACAGAGCCTCCCCACCAAACAGAGCCTCCCCGCCTAACAGAGCCTCCCCGCCTCTTTGGGCTTAAGGATGTTAGCTTAAGGATGTAAGGCTTGAGGATCTTACCCACTTTCACAACCCTATACGTATCCCATTGTACATACTTGTGCGAGCGAAGCTCTAGCACGACTCATGCATCATGCATCTTCTCATAAAGAGGCGTGTACGAGCATAGCTCTAGTACGGTTATACTCGTGAGACAACCACTCAAAATTCACGTACGAGCAGAAGCTCCAGTACGGTTTATAAATATCACTATAGTTTTCAGATCAAGGTGCGAGCTAGGCTCTAGCACGTTTCATACAAATGAAGACATAGAAATCCAGCGCGAGTGAGGCTCTAGCGCGATTTATGTCATACGAATATGATAGGCGGCTTAAATACAATTATCAATCCCGGTAATTCGGGTTTAGCACTCACAAATGCTTTTTCACAACAACAATACAATACTAGCCGACCTATCTACAAGCTTGCTTAAAACCAAGCAATTCGTTTTGGAAAAACATCAAAACGTTAGGTTTGTGCAATTATTAGCCTTACTATCCCATTTCATAAAAATCCGCTTCAAATCCAAAACCACGCACATACTCATCATCATTCACGAGTACCATCAATCATTTTATTTTGGGTAATTCATGCATTTCATACAACACCCAATATTCACCCACAGTTCAAAGTACGAGCAGCTACCTCTATATACTCACAAAATTCCCTTACCTGGAATCGCGATGCGTGATTCCACTTCCTTAAGCTGCTTACTCGTACGGATCGATTCGTCTTCAACGAACTCTTCGGGACTGCACAAAATCGTATCCCGCATTATATTCGATCCATATTATGCAACCCTTGTGCTTGCTATAGTCAATTTAACCTATAGCCTCTATTGAAGCTTATTGGGCCTCGTTTCATTACTTTACCCATAGCTCGAGTCTATGGATCTTCTTAGGCCCATTAACTTACTCAAAATCGATATCAAATCGATATTAAGCTCATAGTGTTCATACTTCATGAATCCCCTCACTATGGCATTTATCAATCATATATATATATATATATATATATATATATATCCATTTTCACAATTCCTCCAACTCACCAAGAAATTCCATCTAACCATCTAAAATCATATGCATTACCCCAATAGCAACTTTAGCATGCCACAAATCATAAACTCATTCAATCCCACATCTCCTCACATTATACCCATTTTAGATTTCTAGGTCACACCAATTCCACTACATTCCTAGGTAGTTTATCCATCAATACTCATACCAATCAACTCCAAAATCAATTAAATAACTAATACATTTGGATTGGAGTGTTAGAATCTTACCAAATGTGATTCCTCTTCTTGCTCCAAATGGCAAAGCCCTTAACTCCTTCAACTCTAAGAATGGGAAATTGCCCTCTCACTATATTGTTCTTCTCTTTGATGGGAACAACTTTACCTCTAATGATCTCTCTTCAAATCTCACTGAAAATGGCTGATTTTAGAGAGGGAAAGTTAGGTTTTTGGGTTGAAATGGTAAGGTTTGGTGTTTTTTCGAGATTTCCAGATTTTCAGCTCTCCTTATATAGAAATGACTTGAGGAGATCGATCTGGTCCAAGAGGAGATCGATCTGGTCCCTTAAAATCCCTCTTTTCCACGACATTTTTAAGCCTGAGATCGATCTGTCGAAGCAATGAGATCGATCTATTGAAGCATGAGATCGATCTGTCGAAGCATGAGATCGATCTGGTCCCAAACAGAGAGCTAAGGAGATCGATCTGGGTGCTTGGGGATCGATCTTTCCACTATAGAATGCTTGAGAGATCGATCTGGCTCCATTGGAGATCGATCTACTCAATTCTTTCGCCCAAATAAGAGCATTCTGGCTCTCCCAGATCGATCTCTCATCCTAGGAGATCGATCTGGACCTCATGTTTTCCAGATTTTCCTGCAGTTTCATTGCTGCAACTCATACCAACACACCCTCAATCTATTGCCATGGCCATTTCCTCATCCATCCACCTTTATAACTTGAAAATGGCATCCATTCATACCTTATGCACATTGAAACTTGTGTGCATTCATTGTATATTCAAAGGTATGCAACATAAAACCAAATGGAAGCATAACTCCATTCCATTTTACCACACTACTCATTTTGAGTTTCAATCGCATCCATCACTTGCCATATCTCATTTCTTCGTATTTATACTTAATGAAACTTGTATGTACGTTACAATTTATATTACACATACATACATGGAATCCATGGACTTACTTCATTCATACTTTACATTACAAGTCCATTCATATTTTTGATCCAAGTATACACATTATCATTATACACATACGGGATCTTACATTTCCCACATCAATATCCAAACAAATGTACTTGGGTATTTGCATTAGAAACTCACCTAGCTCGATTTCCTCCTTGCTCCAATGGAAATACACCTTGTTGCTTAAATCCAACAAATGGGGAAAATGCCTCCCAACTATGTTATTCTTCTCTTTGATGTGAACAACTTTGTCTCTAATAGAGTTCCATCAAATCTTACTGAAAATGGCTGGATTTAGGAGTGAGAAAGCTAGGCTTTTGAGTTGAAATGGAAATGGTGAAGTGTTTTTTTCGAAATCTGCAGATTCACTGCTCCTATTTATAGAATTGGCTTGATGAGATCGATCTGCTCTAGGAGGAGATCGATCTGGTCCCTTTAAATCCCTCTCTTTCACTACATTTTAAGCATGAGATCAATCTGTCGAAGCTTGAGATCGATCTGCTCCAAATAGAGAGCTAAGGAGATCGATTTGTTCCCTTAAGGATCGATCTGCATTTTACAGAATGTTTTGGAGATCGATCTTGCTCCCTTGGAGATTGATCTGCCCTATACCATTGCTCAAATAAGAGCATTCTGGCTCTTCTAGATCGATCTTTCATCCTATAAGATCGATCTGACCTTCATATTTCCAGATTTTCTGCAGTTTTTCTGCAGCAACACATACCAAACAACCCTCAATTTACTGCCTTAGTCATTTTTCCATCCGATCACCTTTGAGACTTGAAAATGGCATCCATTAATACTTCATACTCTTTAAAACTCGTGTGAAATATTTGTATACCCAAAGGTGCTTAATATAAACCAAATGGAAGTGCACAACCTATGCAAATCTTCCTTCCATTTTACCACACTACTCATATTCCATTTCACTCACATTCTTCCCATGTTTAAGTCCATTTCTTCATATTCATATATAATGTAACTTGTACGCACAATCACAACTCCTATTACATGTGCGTACCTTAAACTTATAGACTTACATTACATATACTTCACATTACAAGTATATCACCATACTTATGAATTCATTTACACATATATATATATATTTATATATATATATATATATAAGGTTAAACCTATACGGGATCTCACATTCTCCCCCACTTAGAAAATTTGGTCCTCCAAATTGGAACCAATCATTCTGTGAATAACTCGGGATACTTCTCCTGCATCAAACTCTCCAATTCCCATGTGGCCTCTTCCACGGTGTGATGTTGCCACAAAGCCTTAACCAATGAAATCGTCTTGTTCCGCAACACCTTCTCTTTTCTGTCCAATATCCGGATCGGTTCCTCCACATACGATATGTCCTCCTTGACCTCTAATGACTAATAGCTAATTACATGTGTTGGATCCGAATAGTACTTCCGAAGCATAGAAACATGGAAGACATTGTGGACTTCTGCTAGCTTAGGTGGTAAGGCTAGCCTATATGCTCCATCTCCCACTCTATCCAAGATCTCGAAGGGACCAATGTAACGAGGACTTAGTTTCCCTTTCTTCCTGAATCTCGTTATTCCCTTAGAAGGAGTGATACGCCCGACTAGTGCCTACTCTAAGTGACCTAGACGTTCTATCCGCAAGTGCACGAGTCATACAAGTAATAATGAGATTTGAGTACTAGATTATCGTCCCACAGAAAAGTTGAATTGCCTAATTAACTACCGGTTAATCTTACCCTAAGTATATCCTAGCAAATTATGAATTTTTGTGGGTGATCTACAAGGCTAGAAATACTGTAAATAATAAAAACTATAAACTAACGAAAATAAAACCGAGCTAAAATTACTTACAGAGCTCCGAGTAATTAAAAGCAACAACCTACAAAAGATAATTAAAACAATTAATTAATGCAATTAAAAATGCAAATATGAAAATAAAGAAACAAATTAATTAAACTAAAACTAAACAAACTTAAAATAAAATATGCATGTAATTAAACTACTTAATAAAAATGCAAACTACCCTAAAAACTAATAAAATAACATTTCCATTAACCCTAAAGAAATTCTTAAATCAAACTAAGAAATTATCTACCTATAAAATAATCCTAATTAAATCTAACTCTAACTAATTACTAACACTTAAAACAAAATCTAATTAATGCGTGAGAAATAATATTTTTTGATTTTTCAATTTAAAATGAAAACTTAAAAATATATAAAATAATAGTCCTCTAATTTAATGCTAAGTGCAACATCTAATTCCTAAATTCTAATATAGTCACAAATTAGCTACTAATAAAATTAAACTAAACTTTAAACTAATAAACTAAGTAAATTAAACTAACTTGCAAATTAATTAAGGAATCAACTTTTACTTAAACTAACAATTAATATTGAAAATAAATAATATCAAATATGAGAAATGCAGGAAAAATGGATTATTAATAACTCCCAACGACCAAACATGGCCTTAATCGAATTGTGAACTGTACCAACTGCCCCCGATATTGGTCCCTCCTGTGCTATGGTAGTGTTCACGTTTCCTTTAATTCCAGGTCTGCATGCTCGGTTCTTGCTGTAGGTTCCTGCTCAGCTCCATTCCCTGCACAACTCCAGATTTCTGCCAATGCCGCTGTAACCAGCTCCCAGCCTACCCTGTCATTCTGCGTAGCTCCTGCTTTGCTACATGGGAAGCTGCAGCAGATCGCGCACATTCCTCACCTGCCCAGCTAGCGTCTGCTTCAATATTGTCCGCTTGTTCCTGCATCCACGTTCTGTCCAGACGACTGCATCGAGTCTGTATGACGTTGCTTGTACCCGCACATGCTCTTGCTACCACTTACACAATAGACCTGTCTTGGTGCTATGCTTCGCGTGTCTCAGCAACCTTACTGCTAAGCCTTTAGCTTCTGCTACCAGCGCTGTCGTGCAACAAATCTGTCCACAAGCTACGCACCTCCCGAGCTGCAAATCAGTAGCCTAACTTGCTCATTTGGTTCCACGCAGAATTCAGTGAAAGTTAAGGTAGAAGACACATTCAGTAACCATTATCTCTACCCTACATCCACTCATAATCACCAAGAGTCACACAATGCAATATAGAAAGGAAAAAGAAAATGAACATTAAATGGTTTGAAAAACAAGGGAGACAGAGGAAAGCTCTTGCTGCTGCTGTAGCTTTGCTCTCGGGTTGCTGTTGTAGCAGCTTTGCTCTCGGGCTGCTGTAATCTCAGGCATCGGTCAGTAGCAACTAACATTAAAAAACACTTCCAACAGTCATTCTTCCAAGCAGCAGTTAGCAACCAAGAACTCAAGGCTGGACTGTAGAAACCGAGAACTCATAAGACAAATGGAGAGGAGAGAAAATTTCCTAATGAAGATTATGCAAAAGGATCAACAATGCAAAATTTTGAATTCAACTTATAGCAGAACAAAACATGAATAAAATTTGTATCTAAAGCTTAAACCGAAACAACCCTCCATCGTGAAACAGAGAAGTAAAAAAAAAAAAACAATAGTAGTCACCACGCTTTGCTTCGGTATTTGCTCATGCTGCCATGGTTCCACTGTGCCAGTATTGCAGGAACAATATCCAGTATTAAACCAGCAATACTACACCAGAACATGGTATCGACAGTGATGATCTAAGCATCTTGAATGCTTCAACTACAACTGAACATAAAGTAAAAAAAAAATATTTTAAAGATAAGATAACAAATGAAAGATAGTAAATGGGTTTTGTAAAAATGCAATATTAAAGAGAGATTGATACGCAACACTGAAAATGAACTGGAAATGAAAACTTTTCATAAAGCAAAAATTGTAGTTATGATGAACAGTAGCTAATGGATGCTTGATAAAAACTAACGGAAAGGCTTCTAAAAACAAGGAAAATAAAACTAAAACTATTCTACCTTAACTACTCTAACTAGTTCTACACTAAAACTACTTCTAAAAACTACACTACTAAGTTTTCTTCAATTGCTATCATGCTCTATTTATACACACACTTAGGGGTACAATGGTAATTTTCCATCCTAGATGAGTTGGCATTGTTTGGCCACTTGTCTTCATTTTATTTGCTGCAAAGTAGATATTTTCATGTCATCCGTCTTCTAGTACACTTGACTGTGCGATGTGGCCCGACGTGTGTCTTTCAGAGGGTTGGCACGGTGTCCATCGATCTCATCGTTTTGGAGCAAATAAAATATTAACACCCGATATCCCACGTGTCCAGATGACTAGTGACTCGGTCTGCAAATTGGAAGTGGTCCAGTTTCCTTTAGCCCGTTTTCAGCCCATTTTTGACTGAAACGACTGAGTTTCATTTGGATTTAATTTACCTACACATTACAGAATTTTAATTAAATAAAGGGGATAATTAGCAAAATAAATTGGAGATTTAAATAATTAATTAGAAAATTAAGCACAAATAATTCTATTTTCATAGAATTATCACACCCCCAAACTTGAGCTTTTGCTTGTCCTCAAGTAAAGCAAAATTCATGCAGGAATGACAAGTACCAACATAATAATTTTTCCAATATTATCCTCAAAGAAAAAATACAAACTATGATCTCAAAGATTCACAATTACAAGTCCAACATTCAGAATCATTCAATCATATGTCCTAACCCAAATTAGACTCCTCATGTGTGTGTGAAAATGTCAAAGCCACTACGTAGTACATTACCCGGATCAGATTATGCAAACACAATGAATGCAAAGTCAATGACAAGTGATCATTCCCATAAGTTTGCTTTTCACTTCTCTCTCCACTAATGTAGTCACACTTAATCAAAGATCAATAGGACTTCATGTCATGACCCAAATTACCTAAAAATCCCTACAAATTTTTCGCTTTTTCATTTCCTTACTCGTCGTGAACCTTTACACTACTAAACAGTTGGGCTATGATTCGGTGTTAGTCACCTCTCCCCTATTTACCATTCAATTTATTTAAACTGAATACATCCCCAATATTACATCATATATAGTACTGTGCATCTATATGTTCAGATACGAAATTATACAAATGTGTATACCTGATATTGATAAGAAGCAGCGGATAACCGAATTACGAAGCTATTGTCGCTCTCTTCTACTGAATATACCCTGTGGGGTGAAAAATGAAAGGGTGAGCGAAACGTGCTCAGTAAGGCAATAATGTAAGCAGGTAGATAACTATACTATCTACGTGCTGATAATGTCATGATGTAAAAATCGTTTACTTTCGGAGCATGAGGTAAGATTAAAACAATGCCACATGTATGTATATATCATATACAAGAAATCATGAAAATCGACATATAAAGCACACATGGAAAATCATCATGTATGACATCTCATGCTCGTCACATTAAAACTCATTTGTTTAATCACAAACTCATCACTTTGAAACTTATTTGTTTCATCATAAATTCATCTCATTTAAAACTCATTTATTTCATTATAAACTCTCACTTTAAAACTCATTGTTTCATTATAAAACAACTTCATCAAGGTCAAACCCATCTCTCGGGAATACCTTGATTCATCAAATCAAATCTCTTTTAAAAACATAAATCGGGACTACCCCTCCATCGGGTTTGTTCTGGTCTATTTAGACCGTATGATATCATGTGAGGCATGTAGGTTACTGTATGAAAAATCGAGGACTATGGCCATACTATGTCCCTGTGATCCCATGCTACACGGATCCCGGTGTGCGGGGTATCACAACTGCAACGGGAGGTGGGGTCAAGTCCTACCCGCCAGAATATCGAGTAACATCGTAGAGTCATCATGACTGCACGGTACAGCGTACTCCGTGTGACATACACGGTACATCGTACTCCGTGGACCCATATCATAGTCTGGGGGTGCCTGCCGTAGGTCTTATCCAGCCCAATACTATGTTGATAACCAACCCATGTCTCAAAGTATATGTGCGAGCATCTCAACTCTCTGTGACACACAGTCTACAGGAGGCTTCCGCACGACTATATGCATGTCAACTCGCGTCTAGTGCGTTTATGTGAGCATCCTGCTGCCCGCCCCACACCAGGTCACAGGCTTACGGAGCTCCAGCACCACGCTATGCATATCATGATATCTAAAATCTCGTGCGAGCGAAGCTTCAGCACGGTTTTGTGCACACACAAATTTCTCGTACGAGCAATGCTCCAGTACGACTTTTCATGAGAAATAATTCAGTAAACTTGAGTGCGAGAAAGACTCTAGCACTCTTTTAGTCACGTAAATACGATAGGTGGCTCACTTTTAATAAAACATCTTTTAAAATAGTAACCGGTACAAACCGGTACCCTTTCATAAAATTCACGAAATCAACAGCCCACCTATGTGTATATTTGCTTAAATCAAAGCAATATAATCATATAAAACATTAAAATCATGAAATGCATGCAATTTCATAGCCTTACTACCCTTTTTGAAATTTTCCTAACTGGGGGCAAAATAGTCATTTTCCTTTATTTATCTAAGCCCCTGTTTTCGTAAAAATTATTATTTCGTTTACTAGATACTTAGATAAATTCTAAGCCCTGTAAATACCCTCAAAATATGTATAGGCATCTCTATGCACTTACAAAATTCCCTTACCTGGAATCACGCGTAGACTTATCTTGTTTCGATAATACCGAACCTTTCGGCCCAAGTGCGCGCCAACCAAAGGTACGTAACTGCATATAACCACATAACCGAGGTTAATTCACTTATCCCGATCAGTATATTGTATTTACTGATCAACTTGAAGCTATTGGGCCTTATCTACCTTATTGGGTCTCGGCCCATTTCAGCCCTTTTTATATTTATCAATTCCCTTCTTCGGGTATACCGGGCTTATGCAGTTTACTAATAATTATTGGGCTTCAATCCAAGTTCATTGGATAGCCCGTATACCATTTACGGCAATTTATTACAACTACGAATTAATATTCCTTCCTATGTGAAATTAATCCGAAATTCCGTAAAATAATTAAAAATCGATATTTAAAGAACTCTTAATGCCGAAATTAAATCGTACTTACCCGATACGATGCGGGGTACGAAAATCAGAGCTCGATCGGCTCTCGTTCGGTCTCCGTCGTGAAGCTGCATAATTAGGTAAATCTGGATTATTTTTCATTAAAATAATATTAAATTAAATTTTCGGAATTCACCCGTAGGTCAATATCGACCCTCGGTCAACTTACCCGAACCTCGAGTCGTCCCCCGGTAATTTCTTTCCCTTTTTCCCCCTTTTTCCTTTCTTTTCTTTCCTTTTCTTTCCTTTTTCCTTCCCCTTTTCCTTCCTTTTCCTTCCCTTTCCTTCCAGCCAAACGGCACCGTTTCAATGTTCCTCACTGCCTCTTGCCGTCGCCGGCGTCTCCGGCGGTCTTACCGGCCAAGACCGGTACCAAAAGGATCGGCTTCCTCCCCTGAACGCGTCGGTAGCTTCCTTTTCGGCCCAGTCGCGGTGGTTCGCCGACGATCTCCCCTTTTCTCCCTCAGAATCTCGGAGCTCGGATCGGACTGCTCCGGCCACCTGGCGGCTCGGTTCCGGTGCCCACGTGTTCACCGGACTCTGTTCTTCCTCCTGGCAGCTTCGTCAGACGCGGACGGTCGCCAGTGGGTGGGATTCGGCGATGGGTTCTCACGGGTGCAAAACGGGTTCCGTTCTCCTGGTTTTCGGGTTTCACGATTTTCAGCTCTTTTTTTTTTTTTTAATCTTTATTATTATTTAACCTTTTATTTTATTATTAAAATAATCATTAAAATAGTCAAAAAAATTCTGAAGATATCTACAATAATATTATTTTATTCCACCAATTTAATTTAACTAAATTAAATGAAATTTATTTAGTTTTTAAATTATTTTTTCGGTATAATTTCTCCGTATTTTCGGGACATTGTCCTGGGTGACTTTTCGGTATTTCTAAAAATTCCGGATCTTGATCAATTGGACTCGAAATTGTATAATTCCTCATTATAGATCAAGATATTCTAAATCCTTATTTTTAATTAAATTTCTTATCGAATTTATCCCGACTTTCGGTCTTTTGACCGTTTTGCCCTTGCGCGTGTTCGGGATTAATTTAACCCGACTTCCCTTCACGAATACTCATTCATTTCGCATTTTAAATCCTTATCTCCTGTCCGAATCCCGTTTTCATTTAAATTTGTGAACATTTTTTCTGCCTCATAAAATTTACGATTTAATTTCGGGTCTCACAAATCTCCCCCACTTAAGGAATTTGGTCCTCCAAATTAGAACCAAGTCATATGAGTCCATATACAACTCGGGTACATCGATCGTATCATACTCTTAAATTCTTATGTGACCTTCTCCGGAGTGTATTACTACCAAAGGACTTTAATTAGGGAGATCATCTTAAACCTCAATACTTTCTCTTTCCTGTTTAATGCCCGAATCAACTTCTTCAATATACTTATAATTGCATTAAGCTGCACTGTTGGATCTCATATCCCTTCACCCATGCTGGATCTGGATAGTATTGCCGAAGCATCGAAAGCTGAGACATATTGTGGGTGCCTGCTTATTCAAGTGATAGCGCCAACTTACAGGTCTTATCTCCCACTCATCCAATCTCTCAAAATATTTCATCCAGCACAACTCAATTTACCTTCTTCCAAGAGTTTGCTATGTCCTTATTCTCTTAGGACAAGAAACTTTTCAACCATACTAATTCACCAAAGGTGAATTTCCATACTTGTCTATCTGCTCTGAGGTGTTCTCAGTCTCTCATCCTTAACTAAACATCCTCAGAGACTTATTATCCAAAGTCGAAAATGATTCTATCTGTCACCCACTTTTTCTTATCCAATTTAGGGAACAACCCCTACAGCCATACACTGCCTCATATCTTGTTATCCCGATACTTAAGTGACAACTGTCACCATTGGCTAATTCAATTAGAAATCAACTGATCATTCCAGGAGCTTATAAAATCAAGGGCACACGCTTTCATCGGATCCTCCAGAACTTGTACAGTCCTCTCTGACTGATCATCTGTCTGAGGATGGAAAGCTGTGCTTAATACTCAGTCGGGTTCCCATAGCTTCCTAAAAATATTCCCTGAAGTAAGAAGTGAAGCGGGAATCCCTATATAATACCATGCTCACTGGAACGCTACTTAATGTTCCACAATCTTTCTTACACATGAATCCTCATATACACTCTGAGTATTTGGAAATTTCATAACCAGAAAGTGGGTAGACTTAGGCAATCTGTCGGCTATCATCCAAATAGCCTCGTAATTCACCTGGGTTCTCTGTAACCAATCATAAAATTCATGGAGACTTACTCTCATTTTTTTCGTGCCGTGTCGATATAGGTAGGTGCTGCAATAACTCTGCAGACTTTTAATACTCTACCTTATTCTGCTGACACACTAGGCACTATTCCATAATCCCTACCATATCTCTTTTCACATCTGACCACCAATACCCTTTTCGAGATTTCAATATATAATCATTACTTTCCGTATGCACTGTATATCCCGAAAAGTGAGCTTCTGACAACATTACTATCTCATCAACTGTGGTCCTGGGGAGCACTCATACTATCTCGGAACCTCTGTAAATCATTATCATACTCTGTGAACTCTGTCACTGTACCCTTCTGAATCTGACCCACACTATCGACACCATGCCGATCATCACGCTAAGCCTGTCAAATCCGGGCACTCTCATCCGGTTCTAGTCTCAGGCTAGCTGTCACACAATCACTGTCATCATCAGAAGGGATTACATCAATACTGAGGCTCATAACTGCTCTAGCAGCTCACGCTCCCTGACCATCATATGTGGTACCATCCCGAGGCTCTTTCTACTCAAGACATCAGTCATCACATTAGCCTTTCCTGGGTGGTACAATTTTCACAATCAAAATTTCTCAGAAGCTTTAGCCCACTATGTAATCTCATATTTGCCTCTTTCTGTGAAAACAGATACTCGGGCTTTATGATCAGTGTATATCCACAATTTCTCACCTTGTACATGATAGTACCATATCCTCGGTACAAATACTGTTGCCAACTTTAAATCATGGGTCAGGTAGTTTATTTCGCGATCAAGGAGTTGTCTGACTCCATACTTGACTATCTTCCCATTATACATCAATACACAGCTCCATCATAATTTCGAGGTATCTATACTCACTGGGAACCTCTTGAGCTGTTGGGTATGGTGAAATTAATCACGGTGGTCAGTTCATACTTCATTATACCAAAATTTATGTCACATCCATCATCTCATTTATCATCTCATTCTAAGACCACGTTTCTCTAGTTAAACGTGTCAACCAAGTAGACCATATTGAGAACTCACAACAATCCATCTGTAAAAGCCATCTTCCAATTGTTGCTTATAAATCACCCTAGACTTTAACTACACCCAGCATATCACCGATACTGCTAGTTACAATTCGGTCCAATCCTTGACTTATTTACGCATAAGCGTATAAGATCCTTCGAAATCGCTTACTTTTCCAGGTACTAACCTGCATCATTTCCTTTTCTTATCTTAACGGCTCTTATTAAATTTTTACTATGTTAACCTTTATGATTTGTCGAATTTTAATATTCTTATCGTCTTAGTAAAGGTATCCTAATGCTAAAGGTAGTTATTACAATGATTGATTTCACGTTATAGGTTATATATATACTTTTAGACGCTGTCAAGTCTTCAGGCGGGGAGGTATTTTGAAATACCTTTATTAACCTTCAGACTTAACCACAACTACGTTATATCTCAGTCTACGTGGTCACAATTTATATTCGCTAGTAATTGCTTTAATCCTAATGACTTCATATCGTAAGGATGTTCCTACCTAGCATACGCCTCTTACTCCAATACATCTTGTATACATATCTCAAAGATTATCTCCTTAGTGTATCAATCATGAGAAAACTCTTGCCATTATTCATTCCGTGAGTACCCTCATTTATCACTTGTCAACACTTACAGTATACTTCTCAGTGATGTTTTCACCACCTGTTTTCAACTTAAAATCTCTATATCCATATTCCGTTAATTAATCCTCCTCTATTGGGGTACTCATTTATCAGTATTATGCCCAATGATGTAGGCATTCTTGCCTTTTACTCACTTATATGTGAATGAAGGCGGTATGAATAAATATATGGCACCAGGATCAATAATCATACGTACTTCATTATTCATAACAAGTGTGGTATCTTACACCACATCCATGAAACATCAATAGTGTCCTGGTCCAAGACATCCTCTCGTCTTCGTCCAACAGCCTACTTTCCTTTTTCTTTTCGGCTATGGCCTCCCTTTTCGTTACAGCTATGCCAACGAAGTTTTTTCTCTGTCTCTTTACTTTTCTGTGGGGCGATCTCGCCCAACTCTGTGCAATCAAAATCAATGGTCCGTCTTACCACACTTAACGGCCATTTTCATCAATACAGTGTAGGTATAGACCCTCCTTCCGTGGTATCCACCACACATTCTACAGTGATCACACTGCTACTCTGCTTCGTAGCAGGTCGGGGTTCTCCAATCACAATGCCCCTCAAAAGTGCTACAATTGGATGCACTGGGGCCTTACCAATTATCTTACTCCATGACTCGTCAAATCGGATCTTTTTACCAATTACCATTTTCCCATTTTATCATCTTTGTCATTTCTCGATTCTCCTTTTTGTCTTTATTTTAGCCCTTACTACCTTTCCCAATCTCAGAGGCGTGCAACTCATGTTCTTATCTACCCAACTGTAAATCTGCGCACTGCCTCGATATAGGTAATATCTCACGGGCCAATCGGACTCAAATTGAAAAGTTGAGCCATTTCATGAACTTTTAGACATCTCGACTGTCACTTTTCATGTGTCGAGGTAATATCTGCCAAGAATATAACTGGGTTTCATACTCATAATCAATTTAGTATTCCTGGGCAGTGTAAGAAATTTTTCCTTTAAATCATGTCCGGGATATCCTGTCACCGGAATACATCCAATAAGATTTCTCATCTTAACTCTGGATGTTTAACACTTAAGATGGGTCGAGTGGGTTTAAATCAATGTTCCGCTGCGCCCTCTGATCTCATTCATAATCTGAGCAATTAGCTCCTCAAAATAATTCCCATACTCCGCTTCAATCTCGCGAAGCGTGTCTCAATACTGTCCGATCTCTCTATCGGATTCAGTGGGGCATGCTCAACATTAGCCTCTATTTCAATCTCATCCCGATTCTCATGGGTCAACTCAGCACGACTTAGCAGACTCAGGTCTACCTCTACGACCTCTGCCTCGTGCACTATCTCATCTTGAGTCTAATATCATGACTCATTTGATTCTCAGACCGATCTCTATGGTCTCGAGCATGTGTACTCGCCACTCTACCATAGCGGCTATCAGTTATAAAAACTATATTCTTGCATTCGAAACTAAATTCTTAGCTGCACTTTCATCTTGATATACACAATTGTATCTAGACAATGCACAGTACATGGGGATGTAAATTTACTTAACCACTAACACCGACTCATATCAGGCCAACTCAGCTCTGATACCATTAAATTTCTCATGACCCAAATTACCTAAAAATCCCTACAAATTTTTCACTTTTTCATTTCCTTACTCGTCGTGAACCTTTACACTACTAAACAGTTGGGCTATGATTCGGTGTTAGTCACCTCTCCCCTATTTACCATTCAATTTATTTAAACTGAATACATCCCCAATATTACATCATATATAGTACTGTGCATCTATATGTTCAGATACGAAATTATACAAATGTGTATACCTGATATTGATAAGAAGCAGCGGATAACCGAATTGCGAAGCTATTGTCGTTCTCTTCTACTGAATATACCCTGTGGGGTGGAAAATGAAAGGGTGAGCGAAACGTGCTCAGTAAGGCAATAATGTAAGCAGGTAGATAACTATACTATCTACGTGCTGATAATGTCATGATGTAAAAATCGTTTACTTTCGGAGCATGAGGTAAGATTAAAACAATGCCACATGTATGTATATATCATATACAAGAAATCATGAAAATCGACATATAAAGCACACATGGAAAATCATCATGTATGACATCTCATGCTCGTCACATTAAAACTCATTTGTTTAATCACAAACTCATCACTTTGAAACTTATTTGTTTCATCATAAATTCATCTCATTTAAAACTCATTTATTTCATTATAAACTCTCACTTTAAAACTCATTGTTTCATTATAAAACAACTTCATCAAGGTCAAACCCATCTCTCGGGAATACCTTGATTCATCAAATCAAATCTCTTTTAAAAACATAAATCGGGACTACCCCTCCATCGGGTTTGTCCTGGTCTATCTAGACCGTATGATATCATGTGAGGCATGTAGGTTATTGTATGAAAAATCGAGGACTATGGCCATACTATGTCCCTGTGATCCCATGCTACACGGATCCCAGTGTGCGGGGTATCACAACTGCAACGGGAGGTGGGGTCAAGTCCTACCCGCCAGAATATCGAGTAACATCGTAGAGTCATCATGACTGCACGGTACAGCGTACTCCGTGTGACATACACGGTACATCGTACTCTGTGGACCCATATCATAGTCTGGGGGTGCCTGCCGTAGGTCTTATCCAGCCCAATACTATGTCGATAACCAACCCATGTCTCAAAGTATATGTGCGAGCATCTCAACTCTCTGTGACACACAGTCTACAGGAGGCTTCCGCACGACTATATGCATGTCAACTCGCGTCTAGTGCGTTTATGTGAGCATCCTGCTGCCCGCCCCACACCAGGTCACAGGCTTACGGAGCTCCATCACCACGCTATGCATATCATGATATCTAAAATCTCGTGCGAGTGAAGCTTCAGCACGGTTTTGTGCACACACAAATTTCTCGTACGAGCAATGCTCCAGTACGGCTTTTCATGAGAAATAATTCAGTAAACTTGAGTGCGAGAAAGACTCTAGCACTCTTTTAGTCACGTAAATACAATAGGTGGCTCACTTTTAATAAAACATCTTTTAAAATAGTAACCGGTACAAACCGGTACCCTTTCGTAAAATTCACGAAATCAACAGCCCACCTATGTGTATATTTGCTTAAATCAAAGCAATATAATCATATAAAACATTAAAATCATGAAATTCATGCAATTTCATAGCCTTACTACCCTTTTTGAAATTTTCCTAACTGCGGGCAAAATAGTCATTTTCTTTTATTTATCTAAGCCCCTGTTTTCGTAAAAATTATTATTTCGTTTACTAGATACTTAGATAAATTCTAAGCCCTGTAAATACCCTCAAAATATGTATAGGCATCTCTATGCACTTACAAAATTCCCTTACCTGGAATCGCGCGTAGACTTATCTTGTTTCGATAATACCGAACCTTTCGGCCCAAGTGCGCGCCAACCAAAGGTACGTAACTGCATATAACCACATAACCGAGGTTAATTCACTTATCCTGATCAGTATATTGTATTTACTGATCAACTTGAAGCTATTGGGCCTTATCTACCTTATTGGGTCTCGGCCCATTTCAGCCCTTTTTATATTTATCAATTCCCTTCTTCGGGTATACCGGGCTTATGCAGTTTACTAATAATTATTGGGCTTCAATCCAAGTTCATTGGATAGCCCGTATACCATTTACGGCAATTTATTACAACTACGAATTAATATTCCTTCCTATGTGAAATTAATCCGAAATTCCGTAAAATAATTAAAAATCGATATTTAAAGAACTCTTAATGCCGAAATTAAATCGTACTTACCCGATACGATGCGGGGTACGAAAATCAGAGCTCGATCGGCTCTCGTTCGGTCTCCGTCGTGAAGCTGCATAATTAGGTAAATTCGGATTATTTTTCATTAAAATAATATTAAATTAAATTTCCGAAATTCACCCGTAAGTCAATATCGACCCTCGGTCAACTTACCCGAACCTCGAGTTGTCCCCCGGTAATTTCTTTCCCTTTTTCCCCATTTTTCCTTTCTTTTCTTTCCTTTTCTTTCCTTTTTCCTTCCCCTTTTCCTTCCTTTTCCTTCCCTTTCCTTCCCTTTCCTTCCAGCCAAACGGCACCGTTTCAATGTTCCTCACTGCCTCTTGCCGTCGCCGGCGTCTCCGGCGATCTTACCGGCCAAGACTGGTACCAAAAGGACCGGCTTCCTCCCCTGAACGCGTCGGTAGCTTCCTTTCCGGCCCAGTCGCGGTGGTTCGCCGACGATCTCCCCTTTTCTCCCTCGAAATCTCGGAGCTCGGATCGGACTGCTCCGGCCACCTGGCGGCTCGGTTCCGGTGCCCACGTGTTCACCGGACTCTATTCTTCCTCCTGGCAGCTTCGTCGGACGCGGACGGTTGCCAGTGGGTGGGATTCGACGATGGGTTCTCACGGGTGCAAAACGGGTTCCGTTCTCCTGGTTTTCGGGTTTCACGATTTTCAGCTCTTTTTTTTTTTTAATCTTTATTATTATTTAACCTTTTATTTTATTATTAAAATAATCATTAAAATAGTCAAAAAAATTCTGAAGATATCTACAATAATATTATTTTATTCCACCAATTTAATTTAACTAAATTAAATGAAATTTATTTAGTTTTTAAATTAATTTTTCGGTATAATTTCTCCGTATTTTCGGGACATTGTCCTGGGTGACTTTTCGGTATTTCTAAAAATTCCGGATCTTGATCAATTGGACTCGAAATTGTATAATTCCTCATTATAGATCAAGATATTCTAAATCCTTATTTTTAATTAAATTTCTTATCGAATTTATCCCGACTTTCGGTCTTTTGACCGTTTTGCCCTTGCGCGTGTTCGGGATTAATTTAACCCGACTTCCCTTCACGAATACTCATTCATTTCGCATTTTAAATCCTTATCTCCTGTCCGAATCCCGTTTTCATTTAAATTTGTGAACATTTTTTCTGCCTCATAAAATTTACGATTTAATTTCGGGTCTCACACTTCATTAAGCTTGTAATGTAAGACTGGGGCTAAGGTATGATAAAGTCGATTTAGGTTTCGTTACCCCTTAACATGCATTACTTCTAGGATCTTTATGTAAGAGCTCAAATTTATTTCCCCAAAACTTATTTATTTCACCAAACTCTTTATTCTATTTTTGTATTTTTCTTCTTTCTTCTTTTCTTTTTCTTTTTCCTTCAATTTCTTATATATATATATATATATATATATATATATATATATATATATATATATATATACTCCTTCACTATCACTTAATACCCATATGTACATAGCTCACAATATATCCCAATGACTTTTCATACTTTCGGGGTAAGGGATAGGTACAGAGTATTTAAGCTAAGGAAAAAAAATAAGCAGGTGTATTTACAGAGAAAAGCTTATTTGGCCTAGATGGTTGACTAGGGGTAAAATATGTACAAGGATGGCTAGAAAGGCTCAAACGATCCAAAGATGGCCTAAATCATCTCCCTAATTAAGTGTGATCTAATATTTTACCTCGAGATCAGATCAAACAAATTCTAGAATATGATGCACCAAATCAATTGAACAAATGCAATCCTATGTACACATAAGCTTTCTCTAAAAAAATACATCGATTCATGACATGACATGTGCATAAGATGAGGTAATCACAATCAGAGTTAAGATAAATTCAAGAATTCAACTTCATGCTTTTCCTGTAATCATGCTTCTTATTCAATCAAAGTCAGACTAAATCATGGGGTCATATCATCAGAATATGGAAAAACTACATGCTAAGCATTAAATCATCCCAAAATCAAACAATTTACGCTCATATTTTCGAAAAAATTTTGAAAATTCTTTCTCAGATTTTTGAAATTTTATTAAAATTTTTTTCAATTTTTCCCAAAATTGCTCAAGTGATATCCCCTCCCCCAAACTTGAAGTGCACAGTGTCCTCATTGTGCAAATAATATAAGAATTTAAACTCAAGAACAGAGTACTCCCCTATCTGATGATGATGAATAATTAAAGCTTGATTGAAAACGTAATGCTGGAAAAGAAATCTGCAGAATAAACAAACAAAGAAAGAAACAACGAAAAAGAAAAAGAAAAAGAACTATATACAAAGTGAAAAGAAAAATTAAGCCACTTCAAATGCAGCTGAAGAAAGCGATACCCAGCAGCAGGGTGAAGAGTAGGAGGGTCAGCCAAAGTGGTGACAGAGTGTTGACAGTTAAATCCTCCTGAGCTCTATCTACTTCCTTCTTTCTCTCAGATATCTTGTGCTCAAGCATTCTATCTTCCTTATCCTCCATCCTAAAACACTCTTGAGAGTTATCAGGGAGCTTTAAAGGTTTGAAAACATTAAACTTCACTTCCTGATCCTGAACTCTCATTGTTAACTCCCCATTGTGTACATCAATTAAAGTTCTATCAGTTGCTAGGAAAGGTCTACCTAGTATAATGGGGACTTCCCTGTCTTCTTCCATGTCCAGCACGATAAAATCCGCAGGGAAAATAAATTTGTCCATCTTTACTAGTACGTCCTCAATGACCCCCTTCGGATATTTAATGGATCGATCAGCTAGCTGAAGGGTCACTGTAGTGGGCCTGACATCCCCTATTCCTAACTTTTAGTAAATATACCAGGGCATCAGATTGATATTGGCTCCTAGATCACACAGGGCTCTACTAAAGAACAGATTTCCAATTATGCATGGTATGGTAAAACTCTCGGGATCTTTGAGCTTGGGGGTAATTTCCTCTGGATAATTGCAATACATTCCTCAGTTAATGCCATCGTCTCATAATCTTCCAATCTTTTTTTCCTAGAGAGGATGTCCTTCAAAAACTTCACATAACTTGGCATTTGTTCTAAAGCATCTACGAAAGGAATGTTGATGTGAAGTTTCTTAAAAACCTCAAGAAATTTGACGAATTGTTGGTCAAGCTTTTGGTTTTGAAACCTCTGAGGAAAAGGTACTGGTGGTCTAACTGGAGAGGGTATAGTGGAAACATATATAGCATCAGAGGACAAGGAAGGTTGTGAAGTAGAAGAAGGTAAAGATGAAGAAGCACCTAACTTGGATTCTTTTGCAGCCTGATCCTGATGTTCCTGCTCCTTTTGAGCTGCATCTTTAGAACCTAAGGATTCTTCAACTATGGGCTGTTTAGGTCTGGACTTAACTTGTGGTTCATCTAGCTCTCTACCGCTCCTAAGGATGATAGCTTTCACATGTTCCTTACCTTGCCTTTGCCTAACAGGATTGGCTTCAGTGTTACTAGGAAGGGTCCCTTGAGGACTCTGACTAAGAGCATTCACTATTTGTCCTACCTAAACCTCTAAGTTCTTAATTGAAGCTGCTTGATTTTGCAGGATCGTTGTAAACATTTCCTCAAGAGAGGGCTTCTTTTCAGCTGTTGGTAAGTGTTGGGGTTGTGGTGGTGGTGGTGGGTGATGGAAGTGAGGTGGATGATGCTGAAATTGAGTTGGGGATGGTTGATGTTGAAATTATTGTGGGGATGGGTCATGAGGCAGATGATATGGAAACTGCTGATGTGGTGGTACATGAACTGGTGGAGCTTGAAAACTAGGGGGTCCTACAGGTCTAAAATTAGAAGATTGCCCTTAGTTTTGGCTCTAGGAAAAATTAGGATAGTTCCTCCACCTTAGATTGTAGGTGTTTGAAAAGGGGCTGTTCTGTTACGTCTGAGAAGGGGCAACATACTGAACCGATTCTAAATTAATTGGACACCTATCTACAGAGTGTGTACCACCACACAAATCACAAGAAAGAAAAGGACTTTGGATAGAATACACAGGATTAGGACTGGTGGAAGGATTATGCTGGGTACTGAGCGACTCTACCTTTTTCGTAAGGTTAGCTATTTGAGAGGTTAAGGTAGACAGCGTTTCGACCTCATAGATACCCACCGACTTCTTAGGCGGTTGCCTTTCCGAAGACCATTGATAGTTGTTAGCAGCCATCTTGTCTAACAACTCGTAAGCTTCCTCCTCTGTTTTTCACATTAAAGCTCTACCCGCAGCAGCGTCAATGATGGTCTTATTTTGGATTGTAAGTCCGTTGTAGAAGGTCTGAACTTGCAGCTACAAAGGTAGGCCATGGTGAGGGCACTTCCTAAGAAGCTCCTTATATCGTTCCCAAGCTTCGTAAAGAGATTCAGAATCGAACTGGGTAAAGGAAGATATGTCGCTACGGAGTTTGGCCATTTTAGAGGGAGGAAAAAACTTAGCTAAAAATTGATGGGCTAACTCATCCCATGTAGAAATGGATCCTGGAGGTAAGGAGGTTAACCAGTGTCGTGCCCTATCCCTAAGCGAGAAGGGGAATAATCTAAGCCTAAGCGCACATCAGATAATCCATTGTGCTTGAATGTGTTGCACAGGTCCAGAAACTGCTCGAGGTGAGCATGTGGGTCGTCATGAGGAAGCCCAATAAACTGTAAAGAAGTCTGGATCATCTGAAGGTTTGAAGGCTTAATTTCAAAATTGTTTCCAGGGACGGCTGGTGGCCTAATGCCGGTATAATACCCTTCAATGGTCGGTACTGCATAATCTCCAACGGTCCTAATTTCTCTATTTTCTCCAATGGTGTTTTGTAGTGGAGCTAATAATTTCCTAGAATCCTTTCGAAGTTTTCTAAGAGTTTGTTCAATTTCAAGATCTAAAGGAAAACACTCATAACTCTTGGATTTACGCATGTAAACATAAAAAAGTCCTTAGAATTTTTTTTAAAGTTTTTTAATTTTTCATTTTTTTTAAAAATTAGATAGAGAAAATTTAACTAACCTAACTAAGGCTCTAAATATTTACAACCTAAGTATTTACAAGCTAGAATTACATCTAAGCATAATTTCATCGATATCAATTACTGGCTAATTAAGACTTCCTCGGCAACGGCGCCAAAAACTTGATACGCCCGACTAGTGCCCACTCTAAGTGACCTAGACATTCTATCCGCAAGTGCACGGGTTGTACAAGTAATAATGGGATTTGAGTCCCAGATTATTGTCCCACAGAGAAGTTGAATTGCCTAATTAACTACCGGTTAATCTTACCCTAAGTATATCCTAGCAAATTATGAATTTTTGTGGGTGATCTACAAGGCTAGAAATACTGTAAATAATAAAAACTATAAACTAACGAAAATAAAATCGAGCTAAAATTACTTACAGAGCTCCGAGTAATTAAAAGCAACAACCTACAAAAGATAATTAAAACAATTAATTAATGCAATTAAAAATGCAAATATGAAAATAAAGAAACAAATTAATTAAACTAAAATTAAACAAACTTAAAATAAAATATGCATGTAATTAAACTACTTAATAAAAATGCAAACTAACCTAAAGTCTAATAAAATAAAACTTCTATTAATCCTAAAGAAATTCTTAAATCAAACTAAGAAATTAACTACCTATAAAATAATCCTAATTAAATCTAACTCTAACTAATTACTAACACTTAAAACAAAATCTAATTAATGCGTGAGAAATAATATTTTTGGATTTTTCAATTTAAAATGAAAACTTAAAAATACATAAAATAATAGTCCTCTAATTTAATGCTAAGTGCACCATCTAATTCCTAAATTCTAATATAGTCACAAATTAGCTACTAATAAAATTAAACTAAACTTTAAACTAATAAACTAAGTAAATTAAACTAACTTGCAAATTAATTAAGGAATCAACTTTTACTTAAACTAACAATTAATATTGAAAATAAATAATATCAAATATGAGAAATGCAGGAAAAATGGATTATTAATAACTCCCAACGACCAAACATGGCCTTAATCGAATTGTGAACTGTACCAACTGCCCCCGATATTGGTCCCTCCTGTGCGATGGTAGTGTGCACGTTTCCTTCATTTCCAGGTCTGCATGCTCGGTTCCTGCTGTCAGTTCCTGCTCAGCTCCATTCCCTGCACAACTCTAGATTTCTGCCAATGCCGCTGTAACCAGCTCCCAGCCTACCCTATCATTCTGCGTAGCTCCTACTCTGCCACATGGGAAGCTGCAGCAGATCGCGCACATTCCTCACCTGCCCAGCTAGCGTCTGCTTCAATATTGTCCGCTTGTTCCTGCATCCACGTTCTGTCCAGACGACTGCACCGAGTCTGTATGACGTTGCTTGTACCTACACATGCTCTTGCTACCACTTACACAACAGACCTGTCTTACTGCTATGCTTCGCGTGTCTCAGCAACCTTACTGCCAAGCCTTTAGCTTCTGCTACCAGCGCTGCCGTGCAACAAATCTGTCCGCAAGCCATGCACCTGCCTGAGCTGCAAATCAGTAGCCTAACTCGCTCCTTTGGTTCCACGCAGAATTCAGTGAAAGTTAAGGTAGAAGACACATTCAGCAACCATTATCTCTACCCTACATCCACTCATAATCACCAAGAGTCACACAATGCACTATAGAAAGGAAAAAAGAAAATGAACAGTAAAAGGTTCGAAAAATAGGGGAGAACATAGGAAAGCTCCTGTTGTTGCTGTAGCTTTGCTCTCGGGTTGTTACTGTAGCAGCTTTGCTCTTGGGTTACTGTTGTAGTAGCTCTGCTCTCGGGTTGCTATAATCTCAAGTATCGGTCAGCAGCAACTAACATTAAAAAACACTCCCACCTGTCATTCTTCCAAGCAGTAGTTAGCAACCGAGAACTCAAGGCTAGACTATAGAAACCGAGAACTCATAAGACAAATGAAGAGGAGAGAAAATTTCCTAATGAAGATAATGCAAAAGGATCAACAATGCAAAATTCTGAATTCAACTTACAGCAGAACAAAACATGAATAAAATTTGTATCTAAAGCTTAAACCGAAACAACCCTCCATCGTGAAATAGAGAAGTAAAAAAAAGAAAAACAACAACATTAGCCATCATGCTTTGCTTCAGTATCTGCTCATGCTGCCATTGTTCCACTGTGCCAGTATTGCAGGAACAATATCCAGTATTAAACTTGCAATACCACACCAGAACATGGTATCGGTAGTGGTGATCTAAGCATCCCGAATGCTTCAACTACAACTGAACATAAAGTAAAAAAAAATAAATTTAAAGATAAGATAACAAATGAAAGATAATAAATGGGTTATGTAAAAATGCAATATTAAAGAGAGATTGATACGCAACACTGAAAATGAACTGGAAATGAAAACTTTTCATAAAGCAAAAATTGTAGTTGTGATGAATAGTAGCTAATGGATGCTTGATAAAAACTAACGGAAAAGCTTCTAAAAACAAGGAAAATAAAACTAAAACTATTCTACCTTAACTACTCTAACTAGTTCTACACTAAAACTACTTCTAAAAACTACACTACTAAGTTTTCTTCAATTGCAATCATGCTCTATTTATACACACACTTAGGGGTACAATGGTAATTGTTCATCCTAGATGAGTTGGCATTGTTTGGCAACTTGTCTTCATTTTATTTGCTGCAGAGTAGATATTTTCACATCATCCGTCTTCTAGTACACTTGACTGTGAGATGTGGCCCGGTGTGTGTCTTTCAGAGTGATGGCACGGTGTCCGTCAATCTCATCGTTTCGGAGAGAATAAAATATTAACACCCGACATATCACGTGTCCAGACGACTGGTGACTCGATCTGCAAATTGAAAGTGGTTCAGTTTCCTTTAGCCTGTTTACAACCCATTTTAGACTGAAACGACTGTGTTTCATCTGGATTTAATTTACCTGTACATTATAGAGTTTTAATTAAATAAAGAGGATAATTAACAAAATAAATTGAGGATTTAAATAATTAATTAGGAAATTAAGCACAAATAATTCTATTTTCATAGAATTATCAAGGAGATACTCTAAAAAATACGGACTCACCCACATCAAACTCAAGTGGTCTCCGTCTCCTGTCAGCGTAGCTCTTTTGTCGACTTTGAGCTGTTTGCAGTCTCTTGCATATCATCTGAACATCCTTGGAGGCTTGTTTAACCAAATTGGGAGCGAGTAATTGTCTGTCACCAACTTCTTCCCAACAAATGGGCGATCGGCATCTACGATCTTATAGTCCCTCATAAGGGGTCATACCAATACTTGAGTGATAACTATTATTGTAGGCGAACTCAATCAATGGTAAGTGATCGTCCCATGAGCCTCTAAAATCCAGTACACACCCTCTCAACATATCTTCCACGATCTGTATAGTTTTCTTTGACTGACCATCTGTCTGAGAATGAAAAGCAGTGCTAAAGCTCAACTGGGTCCCCATCCCTTACTGAAAATGTCCCAAAAAGTGAGAAGTGAAGCGGGCATCCCGATCAGAAACAACACTCACTGGGACTCCATGCAATCTCACTATTTCCTGCACATATAGGTTCGCCAGTGCACTCAATGTATATGTAGATCTTATGGCTAAAAAGTGCACCGATTTCATTAACCGATCTACTATCACCTATATAGTATCATGGTTCTTACGGGTTCTCGGTAACCCCATCACAAAGTCTATGGTAACGTGCTCTCACTTCCATGTTGGTATCGGTAGAGGTTGCAACAATCCTCCTGGTTTCTGATGCTCAACCTTTACTTGCTGACAAGTGAGACATCTAGCGACATACTCAGCTATGTCTCACTTCATTCCAGACCACCAATATACCCTTCGGAGATTCTGATACATTTTATTATTCCCCGGGTGTACTGTATATCTCGATGAGTGAGCCTCTGACAAGATCAACTTTCTCAGCTCTGAATCCTTAGGAACACATATTCTATCTCCGAACCTTAGTACTCCATCTGAACTCCATACAAAATCTATACCCTTCCCCTTATGAATTTGGCTAATCATATCAATACATCATTAATCAATTTGCTGAGCTTGTCGGATTCTCTCAATCAACTCCGGTTCTAATCTCAAGCTAGCAATAATCCCATAGCTGCCAATCTTAGGTAGGGTCATATCCAGACTAAGGTTTGTGAATTGTTCTAACAACTCGTGCTCTCTAACCATCATATGTGATACTAACCCGAGACTCTTTCTACTCAATGCATCGGTAACCACATTTGCCTTCCTCGAGTGGTATAAGGTCTCACAATCATAGTCCTTGAGGAGTTCTATCCACCTTCTCTGTCTCATATTTAACTCATTCTGTGAGAATAGATACTTCAGACTCTTGTGATCCGTAAAGATCTGAAATCTCTCACCATACAAGTAGTGGCGCCATATCTTCAATGTAAATACTACGACTGCCAACTCTAAATCGTGAGTGGGGTAGTTCTTCTCATGATCTTTCAGCTGTCTAGATCTATAAGCTACTACCCTTCCATTCTGCATCAAAACACAACCTAGTCCTTGATGTGAAGCATCTGTATACATCGAGTAATTCCCTGAGCTGTTAGGGATGATAAGAACTGGCGCAGTGGTTAATCTGCGCTTAAGTTCCTGAAAACTCCTCTCACAAGCTTCATCCCATGTAATCTCCACACTCTTTCTCGTAAGACGTGTCAATAGAGCAGCCAATTTAGAGAAACCCTCTACAAATCGCATGTAGTAACTAGCCAAACCCAGAAAGTTTCTAATCTTTGTGACTGTCCTGGGCTATTCCCACTGAACAACGGCATCGATCTTGGATGGATCTACTAACACCCCATCCTTCGATATAACATGGCCCAGAAAAGAAATCTGCTCTAGCCAAAAGTCACATTTACTAAGCTTGGCATATAACCTTCTCTCTCGGAGGGTTTGCAAAACAATCCTCAAGTGCTGCTCATGCTCTTCTCTGGACCTTGAATACACCAATATATCATCAATGAAAACAATCACGAACTGGTCCATGTATGGCTTGAATACTTCATTCATTAGAGCCATAAAAGCTGCTGGCGCATTAGTCAACCCGAAAGGCATCACTAGGAATTCGTAATGGCCATAGCGGGTGCGAAAAGCTGTCTTGGGCACATCCTCCTCCCGAATCTTCAATTGATGATACCCAAACCTCAAATCTATCTTGGAAAAGATTTGTGCTCGCCGAACTTGATTCAATAAATAGTCAATGCATGGAAAGGGGTACTTATTCTTGATGGTAGCCTTATTCAACATCCGATAGTTAATACACAACCTGAGGCTCCCATCTATTTTCTTCACAAACAATACCGGAGCTCCCTATGGTGAGACTCTTAGTCTTATAAACCCCTTACCTAGCATATCTTGCAACTACTTCCTTAATCCCTCTAGCTCAACTAGAGCCATTCTATATGGTGACTTCGATATTGGCTCGGTTTCAGGCATCAAATCTATACCGAATTTCATTTCTTTATTGGTGGCAATCTCGGTATGTCATCTGGGAAGACATCAGGGAATTCTCTAACCACTAGAATGTCATCCATATCTGGGTGTGCTTTGTTCAAATCCACCACATAAGCAATAAAACCTTCAGAACAACGTTTATGTCATTTTTATACTAATATACCTTACTTGCTACAAAATTCAAAACCTTTATTACTTCTTCTAAAATTTTACAACACATTCTTCGAGTAAAGAAAACGAAATGGACTTAGAATGGCAGTCTATGACAACATGATTGGTAGCTAACCAATCCATTCCTAAGATTACATCAATGTTATACATATTCAATAAAATCAAATTGGCTGTCATGTACTTATCCCCTACCCTCACTTAACAATCTTTATACACTTGCTCAGCTAATTGGTTAACTCTTATAGGGGTACTTATTAATAAAGTCCTACTCAGGTATGTGGGTTCTACAAAACCTTTTAACTTTGATGCACATGCAGGTGATATAAAGGAATGTGTAGCACCATAATCAAACAAAGCTATAACCTCCAAATTGAAAATCAAGATTATACCTTTTATCACTTCAAAAGAGGTATCAGCTTATGCCTGGTCTATCGCATACACCCTGCCTTGACCCACAACTTGTATCCCCTTTTCTTCAGTCGAGGCTTTCTTTCTTGTAGGAGGTGTAACTGTAGGAACTCTCTCTGGCTCCTTACCCCTTTGTGGACTACCTTAACTGTCTTCGGGCACTCTCTTGCATAATGCCCAAATTTACCACATCTGAAAACATCGGGTACCCTGAAGATGACATGGCCTACCACCATGGTATCAACCACATAGTCTACATTGATCAGCAGTCGGTCGAGGTCCACCAATCACTATACCCCTGGCTGGTGTCTGAGTCTGAGGTACAAAAGGTCGAGCAACCTTCTTCTGTAACTTATCGGTCTCTCTCCGACGCTTACCAGCGCCTCTCTGTCCAAACCTAGCACTCTTGCCAACTCCCAGCGTCCTTGGACCCTTGGCCTTACCCCAACTGAACTCACAAATGTGTAGGTCATAATCTTACTCACACAGTTGGGCCCGTCACACAGCTTCTCTATAGGTAGGAACATCAAATGGGGCCAACTTCGCTTGGATAGAAAGCCTGAGTCCATCTACAAATCTACGGACTCCTGATTGAGTTTGGATCATATCTGACAGTGAAGTGAATCGTGACTCGTACTCATCCATAGTTTGGTTCCCTTGAGTCAAATTCAAAAACTCCATCTGTAACCTACGTCGAAGGGTATCTGGGATGTACTGCTCTTTGAAAACACCCAAGAACATATCCCAAGTGATAGCTATACCCTGAGCTCTCAACATAGGCCTGGTAGACTTCCACCAGTGCTTTGCTTTGCCTCTCAATACAAAGGTCGCAAGCGCTACTCTCTCCGTAGCCGAACATCTATAGAAGTCAAACAATTTCTCTATTTGGCTGATCCAGTCCTCAGCCACTACCAGATCCTTTACCCCGCTAAAAGAAAGAGGCTTACAGTCCATAAAATGCCTCAACCTCTCCATATCATAGTCATATCCATACCCCAAATCATCATCATCATGCTGTGGGGCTACTGGAGGAGGTACTGGTCGAATATGGAGATCTCGTGGCCTAATCGATTCAGGTTGTGCAGGTGCAACATTCTCAGGTTCAGGTGCAGCTGCTGGGAGATTCGGTGTAGCTTGTCCCGCTGTACCAGGTGTACCCTCAAACCTAGGCATAATTTAACCCATCATGGTCATCATCGTGCACATGTCTTCCTCTAATCGGTCTATCCGAGGATCGAAAGCCTCTATCTGTTCTTGGGGCTCATGACTAGAGGACGATCTACTGTGCCTCTCAATCCTGTCATTCCGCCTTTGAGCTCTCAAGCTCTCTCCCCTCTTGCGATGTCTCTCAAGCATATCTCACAAGCCTGATAACTTTCCTGCATTTATAACAAACGTTTAATTCACTACCAGCTCCATATACACATTTGTATCTAAATATCGCACAGTAATATGGGGATGTATTTTTCTCTTAGTCCTAAACATCGACTCACATTAGACCAACCAAGCTCTGATACCAAATCTGTCACACCCCACTTCTAGGTGCCCTTTATCCATACTTACGCTACTGCGGTTGGGCTGTGAGGCAATGCAATTACTAAAATTTTATAAATTTTACAGCGGAATTTTTTAAACTTAAATTCACACTCCCAGGTGTGTGTAAATATACAAATTAATTTTATAATAATATCTTTACAAAAAATCCCCTATACCACTATTTACATTCTCGATTTATAACTATGTGATACATTATAATAGATACAAAAGACTTATGTGTATACAAATTTTATACCTTTACCACTGATGGGAGCTGTCCAACACAAAAGGATCTAGAGACCACCACACTGCCTTACTTCTCTATATCTGGAGGGGGAAAAGTAGTGGGATGAGCAAACCACAACTCAGTAAGGAAATGGATGCTAACAGGTAGATATTGTATTATCTACATAACCCATGCATGCATAAACAAAATCATGTTTCAATGTAAATGGAAATATTGCTAGAAAATGCATTCAAACATTCATTTCTTATATAAGCCTTTTCAACAAAACAAGCATAAGATATTCCCATTTGAAAACACGTCATAACAGTGCTATCATAGCACAAGCATTCAAATCAAGAGATTTGTCAAATCATAAAACCTCTTTGCTTTTCTCAAATCCTTTCTTTTCTGAGTTTCTTAATTTCTCGTATCTTTGAGACTGACATGGAATTTTCGACAATTAAATATCCACGACATATGGCCATATTCAGTGATCGGGCCTTACTGATCAGGTGTGCATAGGGCATCACTTCTCCTGAAGGGGGATGGGTCAATCCTACCCACCGGCTCATCTCAATCAACCTCATCTCCTCATATACTCACGGTATAAGGTACGCCATGTGTCATCTACGTAATACTCGTACTCACGTGCACCCAGCACGGTACATAGTATAGTAACGGACAACTACACAGTACTATGTATGACAGTGGACCCAAGTCCATACTCCAACTCCGATGGACTTTTCATCCTGAACCATGTCTCATATACCAGGCGAGCAATCAGCGTGACACACAGTCATCGTAAGGCTCCAACGCGGTACGATTTATTATTTGTCACGACCCAAATTACCTAAAAATCCCTACAAATTTTTCGCTTTTTTTTCATTTCCTCACCCGTCGTGAACAGTTACACTACTAAACAGTTGGGCTATGATTCGGTGTTAGTACCTCTCACCTATTTACCATTCCATTTTCATATTTCATTTACATATCAATTTATTTAAACTAAATACATCCCCAATATTAATCCATATACAGTACTGTGCATCTATATGTTCAGATACAAAAATTATATAAATGTGTATACCTGATCTTGCTAAGAAGCAGCGGATAACCGAGATGCGAAACTATTATCGCTCTCTTCTGCTGAATATACCCTGTGGGGTGGAAAATGAAAGGGTGAGCGAAACGTGCTCAGTAAGGCAATAATGTAAGCAGGTAGATAACTATACTATCTACGTGCTGATAATGTCATGATGTATCGTTTACTTTCGGAGCATGAGGTAAGATTAAAACAATGCCACATGTATGTATATATCATATACAAGAAATCATGAAATCAACATATAAAGCACACATGGAAAATCATCATGTATGACATCTCATGCTCGTCACATTAAAACTCATTTATTTCATCATAAACTCTTCACTTTAAAACTCATTTGTTTAATCACAAAACTCATCACTTTGAAACTTATTTGTTTCATCATAAATGCATCACATTTAAAAATCATTTGTTTCATTATAAAACAACTTCATCAAGGTCAAACCCATCTGTCGGGAATACCTTGATTCATCAAATCACATCTCTTTTAAAAAACATAAATCGGGACTACCCCTCCATCGGGTTTGTCCTGGTCTATCCAGACCGTATGATATCATGTGAGGCATGTAGGTTACTGTATGAAAAATTGAGGACTATGGCCATACTTTGTCCCTGTGATCCCAGGCACACGGATCCCGGTGTGCGGGGTATCACAACTGCAACGGGAGGTGGGGTCAAGTCCTACCCGCCAGAATATCGAGTAACATCGTAGAGTCATCATGACTGCACGGTACAGCGTACTCCGTGTGACATACACAGTACATCGTACTCCGTGGACCCATATCATAGTCTGGGGGTGCCTGCCGCAGGTCTTATCCAGCCCAATACTATGTCGATAACCAACCCATGTCTCAAAGTATATGTGCGAGCATCTCAACTCTCTGTGACACACAGTCTACAGGAGGCTTCCGCACGACTATATGCATGTCAACTCGCGTCTAGTGCGTTTATGTGAGCATCCTGCTGCCCGCCCCACACCAGGTCACAGGCTTACGGAGCTCCAGCACCACGCTATGCATATCATGATATCTAAAATCTCGTGCGAGCGAAGCTTCAGCACGGTTTTGTGCACACACAAATTTCTCGTACGAGCAATGCTCCAGTACGGCTTTTCATGATAAATAAATCAGTAAACTTGAGTGCGAGTAAGACTCTAGCACTCTTTTAGTCACGTAAATACGATAGGTGGCTCACTTTTAATAAAACATCTTTTAAAATAGTAACCGGTACAAACCGGAACCCTTTCGTAAAATTCACGAAATCAACAGCCCACCTATGTGTATATTTGCTTAAATCAAAGCAATATAATCATATAAAACATTAAAATCATGAAATTCATGCAATTTACCTGCCTTACTACCCTTTTTGTAAATTTTACTCCTAGGGGCAAAATTGTCTTTTTCCTTTATTTATCTAAGCCCCGGTTTTCGTAAAAATTATTACTTCGTTTCTAGATATTTAGATAAATTCTAAGCCCTGTAAATACCCTCAAAATATGTATAGGCATCTCTATGCACTTACAAAATTCCCTTACCTCGATTCTCGTCGAGTCTGACCTTTCCTTTTCCACTGTTGTCACGTCGCGCAGTCCGATCTACTCCCAATCAAACCTCCGGAACTGCGTAATAATATTCCTCAGGTCAGATATTATACAACTTAATCGTATTTAATACTTTTTGGGCTTAATTTAAATCATTGGGCCCGTTTACCCTATTGGGCCCAATTGCACCTTAATGGGCCTTAATCGGCCTTACGCCCGTTTATACTGTTTAAATCCCTTCTTCGGGTTTACTGGGCTCATTCAGCTTACCAATAATTATCGGGCTTCGTTCCAAACTCATTGGATAGCCCGTATACCATTTACGGTAATTACGTTGTAATTCCGATTAATATTTCTTTTATACAGAATTAATCCGTAAAATAATTGAAACTCTGTATTAAAGGACTCTAATTGCCGGAATTAAACTTACTTACCCGATACGATGAGGGATACAAAAATCGGAGCTCAATCGGCTCTCGTTCGGGCTTTATCGTCGAACTGCACAATTATTATATTTAATCCCGGGTTACTCTTCGATTAAATATAATTTAAATAAATTTCTCGAAAATCAATTCGGTCACTTTTGACCTCATATTGACTTACCCGAAGTCCGATGTATCCCCGAAAATCCTTTCCCTTTTTCCTTTTCCTCCTTTTCTCCTTTTTTCCTCTCTTTTTGGCTGAACCGGTTCAGTCCGGTTCAGACCGGTTTAGACCACTGGTTCAGCTCGGTCCGGTTCGATTCAGTTTTGGCCGGTTCAGGCCGGTTCAACCGGTTCAATCCCCATTTGCTCATTTCGACGTCGTCCGGCCGGTTCCCGGTGCGATTTCGGTGCCTTTCGGCTCGGCTACACCTGGGCATTCAGAATCGGGCCTCGGTTGGGGTCGAAACGCGACCATCGTCGGCGAATTCCTCCTTCTCCCCCGCGGCTGTCTCCTCCCGATCCGACGGATTCCGGTGGGTTTCGCCGGCCGGTACTGGTCTCAAAAGGACCGGCTCCTCCTCCTGATCACGCTGGTACCCGCCGTTCGCCCCCAGCTGCCGTGGATCGCCGGTACCGACTCCGTTTTCCCCGCGGGCTTCTCTCCCTCCGTTCGACGATTTTCGGCCTCCTTAGCGCGCGTCGCCGGCCCCAATAGCTTCGTCGGCCTCTCCTCTTGCTGCTCGGCCCTTCGTCGGAGGCCGTCGGTGCCCGGTGGCCGTCGGTCGGACGAGCCACGCGCTGTCTCCCCTCTTCGTTTCCCTTTTCTTTCTCTCTCCCCGACGTTTTACAGATTTCTGTTTTTTTTTTTTACAATTATTATTTTATTTAACAATTTGTTTTATTATTATTTTAATCAATAAATTATATTAAAGAATCAAAATATCTACCAAAATTAATATTTTATTCAAAATAGATTTATTTAATTTAATTTAATTTCTTTATTATATTTTTTAATCCTTTTTCGGGTATAATTTCTCTGTATTTTCGGGATATTGTCCCGGGTGACTTTTCGGTATTTCTAAAAATTCCAGATCTTGATCAATTTGACTCAAAATTATATAATTTCCTCATTATTGATCAAGATATTCTAAATCCTTATTTTAAATTAAATTTTCTTATCGAATTTATCCCGGCTTTCGATCTTTTGATCGTTTTGCCCTTACACGTGTTCGGGATTAATTTAACCCGACTTCCCTTCACAAATACTCACTCATTTCATATTTTAAATCCTTATTTCCTATCCGAATCCCATTTCATATAATTTGGGACTATTTTCAATTCTTCATAAAATTTACGATTTAATTTCGGGTCTTACAAATCTCCCCCACTTAAGAAATTTGGTCCTCCAAATTAGAACCAAGTCATATGAGTCCATATACAACTCCGGGTACATCTATCGTATAATATACTGTCATCCTCAAGTGACTTCTCCGGAGTGTATTACTACCAAAGGGCTTTAATTAGGGAGATCCTCTTAAACCTTAATACTTTCTCTTTCCTGTTTAATGCCCGAATCAACTTCTTCAATATACTTATATTTGTATTACGCTGAACTGTTGGATCTCATATCCTATCACCTATGCTGGATCTGGATAGTATTTTCGAAGCATCAAAAAGTTGAGACACATTGTGGGTGCCTGTTAATTCAGGTGATAACGCAAACCTACAGGTCTTATCTCCCACTTGTCCAATCTCTCAAAATATTCATCCAGCGCAACTCAATTTACCTTCTTCCAAGAGTTCGCTATGTCCTTATTCTCTTAGGACAAGAAACTTTTCAACCATACTAATTCACCAAGGGTGAATTCCAATACTTTTCTATCTGCTCTGAGGTGTTCTTAATCTCTCATCCTTAACTAAACATCCTCAGAGACTTATTACCCGAAGTCGAAAATAATTCTATCTGTCACCCACTTTTTCTTACCCAATTTGGGGAACAACCCCTACAGCCATACACTGCCTCATATCTTGTTATCCCGATACTCAACTGCCAACTGTCGTTATTGGCGACTTCAATTTATGACAACTGATCATTCCAGGAGCTTATAAAATCAAGGGCACACGCTTTCATCGGATCCTTCAGAACTTGTACAGTCCTCTCTGACTGACCATCTGTCTGAGGATGAAAAGCTGTGCTAATACTCAATCGGGTTCCCATAGCTTCCTAAAAAATATTCCCTGAAGTAAGAAGTGAAGCGGGAATCCCTATATAATACCATGCTCACTGGAACGCTACTTAATGTTCCACAATCTTTCTTACACATGAATCCTCATATACACTCTGAGTATTTGGGAATTTCATAACCAGAAAGTGGGTAGACTTAGGCAATTTGTCAGCTATCATCCAAATAGCCTCGTAATTCACCTGGGTTCTCTCTAACCCATCATAAAATTCATCGAGACTTGCTCTCATTTTTCGTGCCGTGTCGATATAGGTAGGTGCTGCAATAACTCTGCAGACTTTTAATACTCTACCTTACTCTGCTGACACACTAGGTACTTTTCTATAATCTCTACCATGTCCCTTTTCACATCTGACCACCCGTACCCCTTTTCAGAGAATTCAATATATATATTCATTACTTTCCGTATGCACTGTATATCCCGAAGAGTGAGCTTCTGACAACATCACTATCTCATCAACTGTGATCCTGGGGAGCACTTATACTGTCTCTGAACCTCTCTGTAAATCATTATCACACTCTTTGTGATCTCTGTCACTGTACCCTTCTGAATCTGACCCAAACTATCGACATCCTGTCGATCATCATGCTAAGCCTGTCAAATCCGAGCACTCTCATCCGGTTCTAGTCTCAGGCTAGCTGTCACACAATCACTGTCATCATCAGAAGGGATTACATCAATACTGCGGCTCATAACTGCTCTAGCAGCTCACGCTCCCTGACCATCATATGCAATACCATCCCAAGGCTCTTTCTACTCAAGACATCAGTCATCACATTAGCCTTTCCTGGGTGGTACAATTTTCACAATCAAAAATCTCTCAGAAGCTCTAATCCACTATGTATTCTCATGTTCGCCTCTTTCTGTAAAAACAGATACTCGGGCTTTATGATCAGTGCATATCCACAATTTCTCACCATGTACATAATAGTACCATATCCTTGGTACAAATACTGTTGCCAACTTTAAATCATGGGTCAGATAGTTTATTTCATGATCAAAGAGTTGTCTGACTCCATACTTGACTATCTTCCCATTATACATCAATATACAGCTCCTTCATTATTTTGAAGTATCCATACTCACGGAGAACCTCTTGAGCTGTTGGGTATGATGAAATTAATCATGGTGGTCAGTTCATACTTCACTACACCATAACTCATGTCACGTCTATCATCTCATTTATCATCTCATTCAAATACCGCGTTTTCATAATTAAACGTGTCAACAAGGTATATCCTTTTTAGAACTCGCAGCAACCCATTTGTAAAAGCCATTTCCCAATTGTTGCTTATAAATCGCCCTAGACTTTAACTACACCCAACATATCATCGATAATGATGATTACAAATCGGTATAATCCCTGACTCATTTACGCATGAGCGTATAAAATCCTTCTCAACTGCTTACGTTTTCAGGTACTAACCTGCGCCATTTCCTTTTCTTATCTTAACCGCTCTTATTAAATTTTACTATGTTAACCTTTATGATTTGTCGAATTTAAATACTCTTATCGTCTTAGTAAAGGTATCCTAATGCTAAAGGTATTTATTACGACGATTGATTTCACGTTATAGGTTATACATATATACTTTTAGACGCTGTCAAGTCTTCAGGCAGGGAGGTATTTTGAAATACCTTTATTAACCTTCAGACTCAACCACAACTACGTTATATCTCAGTCTCTGTGGTCACAATTTATATTCGCTACTACTTGCTTTAATCCTAATGACTCCATATATTAAGGATGTTCCTTACCTAGCATATGTCTCTTATTCCAATATATCTTGTATTTAGGATCTATCTTATCTCAAAGATTATCTCCTTAGTGTATCACTCATGACAAAACTCTTGCCATTATTCATTCTATGAGTACAATCCTTTACTCCTGTAATTTCAAATGTTGCACCCCTTTTTATCACTTGTCAACACTTACAGTATGCTTTTCAATGATGTTTTTCACCCTTGTTTTCAACTTAAAATCTCTATATCCATTTTCCGTTGATTCATCCTCCTCTATTAGGGTACTCATTTATCAGGATTGTGCCCAATGATGAAGGCATTCATGCCTTTTACTCACTTATGTGTGAATGAAGGCGGTATGAATAAATATGTGGCACCAGGATCAATGAACATATGTACTTCGTTATTCATAACAAGTGTGGCATCTTACACCACATCCATGAAACATCAACAGTGTCCTGGTCCAAGACATCCTCTCGCCTTCGTCCAACAACCTACTTTCCTTTTTCTTTTCGGCTATGGCCTCCCTTTTTACGTTGCAGCTATTCCAACGAAGTTTTTCTCTGTCTCTTTACTTTTCTGGGGGGGCAATCTCGCCCAAATATGTGCAATCAACATCAATGGTCCGTCTTACCACATTTAACGGCCATTTTCATCAATACAGTGTAGGTATAGACTTTACTTCCGTGGTATCTACCACACATCCTACACTGCTTACACTGCTCACTCTGCTTACACTGCTACACTACTTCGTAGCAGGTCGGGGTTTTCCAATCACAATGCCCCTCAAGAGTGCCAAAATTGGATGCACTGGGGCTTTACCAATTATCTTACTCCATGACTCGTCAAATCAAATCTTTTACCAATTACCATTTTTCCATTTTGACATCTCTGTCATTTCTCGATTTTCTTTTCTGTCTCTATTTCGGCCCTTACTATCTTTCCCAATCTCAGAGGCGTGCAACACATGTTCCTATTTACCCAACTGTAAATCTGCGCACTGCCTCGGTATAGGTAATATCTCACGGGCCAATCGGACTCTAATTGAAAAGTTGAGCCCTTTCATGAGCTTCTAGACATCTCGATGTCACTTGTTCATAGTGTCGAGGTAATATCTGTCGAAGAATATAACTGAGTTTCATACTCATAATCAATTTAGTATTCCTGAGCAGTGTAATAAATTTTTCCTTTAAATCATGTCCGGGATATCCTGTCACCGGAATACATCCAAAAATATTTCTCATTTTATCTATGGATGTTTAACACTTAAGATGGGTCGAGCGGGTTTCAATCAATGCTCCGCTGCGCCCTCTGATCTTATGTCTACTCTGAGCAATTTGCTCCTCAAAATAATCTCCACACTCCGCTCCAACCTCACGAAGCGTGTCTCAATACTATCCGATCACTCTGTCGGACTCTGAGAGGTATGCTCAACATTAACCTCTATTTCAATCTCATCCCGATTCTCATGGGTCAACTCAGCACGACTTAGTAGACTTAGGTCTACCTCTACGACCTCTGCCTCGTGCACTATCTCATCTTGAGTCTCATATCATGACTCATTCGATTCTCAGACCGATCTCTACGGTCTCGGGCATGTGTACTCGCCACTCTACCATAGCGGCTATCAGTTATAAAACTATATTCTTGCATTCGAAACAACATTCTTAGCTGCAATTCCATCTTGATATACACAATTGTATCTAAACAATGCAGAGTACATGGGGATGTAAATTTACTTAACCACTAACACCATCTCATATCAGGCCAACTTTGCTCTGATACCATAAAATTTGTCACGACCCAAATTACCTAAAAATCCCTACAAATTTTTCGCTTTTTTTTTCATTTCCTCACCCGTCGTGAACAGTTACACTACTAAACAGTTGGGCTATGATTCGGTGTTAGTACCTCTCACCTATTTACCAGTCCATTTTCATATTTCATTTACATATCAATTTATTTAAACTAAATACATCCCCAATATTAAATCCATATACAGTACTGTGCATCTATATGTTCAGATACAAAAATTATATAAATGTGTATACCTGATCTTGCTAAGAAGCAGCGGATAACCGAGATGCGAAACTATTGTCGCTCTCTTCTGCTGAATATACCCTGTGGGGTGGAAAATGAAAGGGTGAGCGAAACGTGCTCAGTAAGGCAATAATGTAAGCAGGTAGATAACTATACTATCTACGTGCTGATAATGTCATGATGTAAAAATCGTTTACTTTCGGAGCATGAGGTAAGATTAAAACAATGCCACATGTATGTATATATCATATACAAGAAATCATGAAATCAACATATAAAGCACACATGGAAAATCATCATGTATGACATCTCATGCTCGTCACATTAAAACTCATTTATTTCATCATAAACTCTTCACTTTAAAACTCATTTGTTTAATCACAAAACTCATCACTTTGAAACTTATTTGTTTCATCATAAATGCATCACATTTAAAACTCATTTGTTTCATTATAAAACAACTTCATCAAGGTCAAACCCATCTCTCGGGAATACCTTAATTCATCAAATCACATCTCTTTTAAAAAACATAAATCGGGACTACCCCTCCATCGGGTTTGTCCTGGTCTATCCAGACCGTATGATATCATGTGAGGCATGTAGGTTACTGTATGAAAAATCGAGGACTATGGCCATACTTTTTCCCTGTGATCCCAGGCACACGGATCCCGGTGTGCGGGGTATCACAACTGCAACGGGAGGTGGGGTCAAGTCCTACCCGCCAGAATATCGAGTAACATCGTAGAGTCATCATGACTGCATGGTACAGCGTACTCCGTGTGACATACACGGTACATCATACTCCGTGGACCCATATCATAGTTTGGGGGTGCCTGCCGCAGGTCTTATCCAGCCCAATACTATGTCAATAACCAACCCATGTCTCAAAGTATATGTGCGAGCATCTCAACTCTCTGTGACACACAGTCTACAGGAGGCTTCCGCATGACTATATGCATGTCAACTTGCGTCTAGTGCGTTTATGTGAGCATCCTGCTGCCCGCCCCACACCAGGTCACAGGCTTACGGAGCTCCAGCACCACGCTATGCATATCATGATATCTAAAATCTCGTGCGAGCGAAGCTTCAGCACGGTTTTGTGCACATACAAATTTCTCGTACGAGCAATGCTCCAGTACGGCTTTTCATGATAAATAAATCAGTAAACTTGAGTGCGAGTAAGACTCTAGCACTCTTTTAGTCACGTAAATACGATAGGTGGCTCACTTTTAATAAAACATCTTTTAAAATAGTAACCGGTACAAACCGAAACCCTTTCGTAAAATTCACGAAATCAACAGCCCACCTATGTGTATATTTACTTAAATCAAAGCAATATAATCATATAAAACATTAAAATCATGAAATTCATGCAATTTACCTGCCTTACTACCCTTTTTGTAAATTTTACTCCTAGGGGCAAAATTGTCTTTTTCCTTTATTTATCTAAGCCCCGATTTTCGTAAAAATTATTACTTCGTTTCTAGATACTTAGATAAATTCTAAGCCCTGTAAATACCCTCAAAATATGTATAGGCATCTCTATGCACTTACAAAATTCCCTTACCTCGATTCTCGTCGAGTCTGACCTTTCCTTTTCCACTGTTGTCACGTCGCGCAGTCCGATCTGCTCCCAATCAAACCTTCGAAACTGCGTAATAATATTCCTCAGGTCAGATATTATACAACTTAATCGTATTTAATACTTTCTGGGCTTAATTTAAATCATTGGGCCCGTTTACCCCTATTGGGCCAATTGCACCTTAATGGGCCTTAATCGGCCTTAAGCCCGTTTATACTGTTTAAATCCCTTCTTCGGGTTTACTGGGCTCATTCAGCTTACCAATAATTATCGGGCTTCGTTCCAAACTCATTGGATAGCCCGTATACCATTTACGGTAATTACGTTGTAATTCCGATTAATATTTCTTTTATACAGAATTAATCCGTAAAATAATTGAAACTCTGTATTAAAGGACTCTAATTGCCGGAATTAAAATGTACTTACCCGATACGATGCGGGATACGAAAATCGGAGCTCAATCGGCTCTCGTTCGGGCTTTATCGTCGAACTGCACAATTATTATATTTAATCCCGGGTTGCTCTTCGATTAAATATAATTTAAATAAATTTTTCGGAAATCAATTCGGTCACTTTTGACCTCATATTGACTTACCCGAAGTCTGGTGTATCCCCAAAAATCCTTTCCCTTTTTCCTTTTCCTCTTTTTCTCCTTTTTTCCTCTCTTTTTGGCTGAACCGGTTCAGTCCGGTTCAGACCGGTTCAGACCGCCGGTTCAGCTTGGTCCGGTTCGGTTCAGTTTTGGCCGGTTCAGGCTGGTTCAACCGGTTCAATCCCCATTTGCTCATTCCGGTGCCGTCCGGCCGGTTCCCGGTGTGATTTCGGTGCTGTTCGGCTCGGCTACACCTGGGCATTCAGAATCGGGCCTCGGTTGGGGTCGAAACGCGACCATCGTCGGCGAATTCCTCCTTCTCCCCCGCGGCTGTCTCCTCCCGATCCGGCGGATTCCGGCGGTTTCGCAGACCGGTACTGGTCTCAAAAGGACCGGATCCTCCTCCTGATCACGCTGGTACCCGCCGTTCGCCCCCAGCTACCGTGGATCGCCGGTACCGACTCCGTTTTCCCCGCGGGCTTCTCTCCCTCCGTTCGGCGATTTCCGGCCTCCTTAGCGCGCGTCGCCGGCGCCAATAGCTTCGTCGGCCTCTCCTCTTGCTGCTTGGCCCTTCGTCGGAGGCCGTCGGTGCCCGGTGGCCTTCAGTCGGACGAGCCACGCGCTGTTTCCCCTCTTCGTTTCCCCTTTCTTTCTCTCTCCCCGACGTTTTACAGATTTCTATTTTTTTTTTACAATTATTATTTTATTTAACAATTTGTTTTATTATTATTTTAATCAATAAATTATATTAAAGAATCAAAATATCTACCAAAATTAATATTTTATTCAAAATAGATTTATTTAATTTAATTTAATTTCTTTATTATATTTTTTTAATCCTTTTTCGGGTATAATTTCTCTGTATTTTCGGGATATTGTCCGGGTGACTTTTCGGTATTTCTAAAAATTTCAGATCTTGATCAATTTGACTCAAAATTATATAATTTCCTCATTATTGATCAAGATATTCTAAATCCTTATTTTAAATTAAATTTTCTTATCGAATTTATCCCGGCTTTCGATCTTTTGACCGTTTTGCCCTTACACGTGTTCGGGATTAATTTAACCCGACTTCCCTTCACAAATACTCACTCATTTCGTATTTTAAATCCTTATTTCCTATCCGAATCCCATTTCATATAATTTGGGACTATTTTCAATTCTTCATAAAATTTACGATTTAATTTCGGGTCTTACATTGTTAAGGCCCAACCCGTTTCGAGGCCGTTGGCTGGCATCCCCTTGGGTCTCAGAGCCCCAGGTTTACCTCAACTCAGTAAAAACGAGTGCGAGTAATGCTCTAGCAATTTATCATTATAAATCCACGTGCGAGTCACGCTCCAGCATGGTTTATCGAACATGTAGACGTATGCGAGTGAAACTCCAGCATAGTCCAATTCATCAAAATGGATGTGAGCTAAAGCTCCAACACCATTTCACATCTTAAAACCGATAGGTGGCTATTTTCTCTTTTAAAAACTCAAATCATGTTTATTCACATAGCATGCTGTCCCATGCTAAACATGTAAAAACTAGCCAGCCTACCTATTATTATTTCTCAATCTCACAATCAACACATGGTTGAGAAAACATCAAAACATCATGAATAGATGTAAAAGCATTGAAAACATGCATGTTAGGCTGTTTTTCCTTTCCCATATCCCACTTTCACAAGTTATATCATAATACATTTCCATTCATATTTGGTTAAATAGCTAAGCATAATATCCCTAGCGTCATAACTATAAAAATCACAGAGAAATACGTACGAATATCTCTATTGCTAACATACAGTCCTTTACCTCGATTTACTTGAGTGCGACTCTCCTCCTTTATGCTTCTTGCGTTCTTATCTCGACTTGCTCTGGTGTATCATCGGGAGCTGCAATTCATCCATCAAGCACTTGAGTTAACATTTCTAACTCTTATTCAACTATGCATTTATCTAATACCTTAAATACATATTTTACCCCTTGTGGTAAATCTCACAATTTATCCCAATATCAGCATAACCAATTCATACCCACAACACAATCATCCTCTTAAGCTAACTTATTCATCATTAATACTTCTACATTCCACTTTCTCACACTAGACCATTTCTAGGTTATGGTGGATTCTTTACTTTCTAGGTAGTTTCTACCATTTCTATGCATACTAATCATTTCCCACATCAATATCCAAACAAATGTACTTGGGTATTTGCATTAGAAACTCACCTAGCTCGATTTCCTTCTTGTTTCAATGGAAATACACCTTGTTGCTTAAATCCAAAAATGGAGAAAATGCCTCCCAACTATGTTGTTCTTCTCTTTGATATGAACAACTTTGTTTCTAATAACTTTCCCTTAAATCTTACTGAAAATGGCTGGATTTAGGAGTGAGAAAGCTAGGTTTTTGAGTTGAAATTGAAAGGGTGAAGTGTTTTTTCTAAATCTGCAGATTCATTGCTCCTATTTATAGAATTGGCTTGATGAGATCGATCTGCTCTAGGAGGAGATTGATCTGATCCCCTGAAATCCCTTTCTTTCACTACATTTTAAGCATTAGATCGATCTGTCAAAGCTTGAGATCGATTTGCTCCAAACAGAGAGCTAAGGAGATTGATCTGTCAAAGCTTGAGATCGATTTGCTCCAAAGAGAGAGCTAAGGAGATTGATCTATTTCCTTAAGGATCGATCTGCATTTTACAGAATGTTTTGGAGATCGATCTCACTCCCTTGGAGATCGATCTGCCCTATACCATTGCTCAAATAAGAGTATTCTGGCTCTTCCAGATCGATCTCTCATCCTATGAGATCGATCTGAACTTTATATTTCTACATTTTCTACAGTTTTTCTGTAGCAACACATACCAAACAACCCTCAATTTTCTGCTTTAGTCATTTTTCCATCCGATCACCTTTGAGGCTTGAAAATGGCATCCATTAATGCTTCATACTCATTAAAACTCGTGTGAAATCTTTGTATACCCAATGGTGCTTAATATAAACCAAATGGAAGTGCACAACTTATGCAAATCTTCCTTCCATTTTACCACACTACTCATATTCCATTTCACTCACATTCTTCCCATGTTTAAGTCCATTTCTTCATATTCATATATAATGTAACTTGTATGTACAATCACAACTCCTATTACATGTGTGTACCTTAAACTTATGGACTTAAATTACATATGCTTCATATTACAAGTATATCACCATACTTATGAATTCATATACATACATATATATATATATATATATATATATATATATATAAATATATATAAGGTTAAACCTATACGGGGTCTCACAGCAGGTATAGGTCAAACTTGTTCGTTGTCTTATATATCAAATTCTTTAATTATCTTATTTTTTTCATATATTTCTCTTTAATATATTTATTATAATATTTTTTATATACATTACATTCTCACAATTTCCATGTTTACGTGTCTTATATAATTAGATAATAAATAATTTAACATCTAAGAAAGTAAAAGATTATAGTATTTATAAACTTAATTAAAAATGTACTTTTTTTAAAAAAAAATCATGTTAATAGTACATAAAATAAAAATATTTCTATAATAAAATTTTATTAAAATTGATGAAACATAATCATATGTTATGTTGGGAGGAAAATAAAAAGAAAACAGAGTGCGTTAAGAGGGCTTTTGAGGGGAAAAAAAGGGTGTTATACTTTGCATAGCCACTGTAGAGTTATTTTGCAATTTAGAAAGAAAAAAGTGTTATACTTTGTATAGCCACTACAGAGTTATTTTGCATAGGGGAAAGTGACGGTGTAATCACATTGCAACCTTCAATGATAATGTGATTAAAGCTGCAAAGTAACATTATAGCTAAATAATCTAACCAATTACTACAATCGCATTATAACTAATTAAAATATTTGTAATGTGCTCAAAATTACCAATACCTCTTTATATCCAAAATTCTAAGGGCATTAATTCATTTAGCATGCATTTCTTATATATACACATACATGGACAATTATCAAATACACTATCATGAAATCTAAAAACTTCATAAAAAAATGTTAGGATGATGGAACATACACTATCATGAAATCTAAAAACTTCACAAAAGATGTTAGGATGATGGAACATACTCCATTTTATTTATTTATTATTTTTTAATATTTCTTAAAAAGTATGTATCATTATCTTAACTCTTCTTGTGAAATTTTGAGACTCCACTGACATTGTATTGGACAATTTTCCTATATATATTTATATACATTGTACGATGGACCAGCCAATTGTACGTTTAGTGTGTGGGAACCAAAAACCTTAATAGGCATGAAAAATTGTTAGGTTTCTTGTTCAAATCTACCAATTAATAATATATATGTATAATTGTGTGTGTGTGCATCTATATATATATATATATTATAAGCTTGATTTTGGTGATTGCTTGGATTAATTGGTTTAGGCCTTGGGGGAATGGTTAGGGTAATTGAGCAGAGTTATTTAATTAAGAAAGAACACTTAAGTTTTTACATTTTAGGAAAAAAAGTTATTAATGAGTTCCTGAAAAAGCGTTTTAATATTTTTATATTAAGTATTTTAATTTTTTAATACATTAATAATCATAGCATGAATTGTTAATTACTGTATTTACTTGATACATTACAACTACACTTTGATTAAATATATATGCATATATCCTTATATATATATATATATATATATATATATATATATATATATATATATATATACTGTCACGTCCCGTTTCAGCGAAAAATGGACTAAATTTTTCTTTTTCTTACTTATGTTCGTCAACGATCAGTGTAGTATCTAATAGCTTTCGTTGATCTTATTATCAACTCGATTTGTAATTCTTCAGTCTTGGTCACATTCATACTGTGTGATGTGAAATTCCATACATACCATAAACATAAAACATATCATTCAACCATAAAAGACTTCATTCATCAATTGTCCACAAAAGAAATACAATTACTTTTAACTTGGTCGTTTCATCACACTTCTCTTATAGGTCATAATCGATGTCTAATATAACCCTAAGACTACATTTGACACCTATTATAAAACATCGTTACATCCCAAAAAGAATGCATGAGCTGTGCATGAATAATGTTTGATATATAAACTAAGATATTTAGCTGTGTATATACCTTTAAAAGAATAAAGCTGGTCGACAGGACGACGCTCTCCTAACCTACCCCAAAAGAAGTCGCACTTTCTTACCTAGCGCAGGTAATCTGTGGAGGAAGGGAAAGAGGGTGAGCTTTATGCCCACTAAGAGTACATGCAGAAGGGAAGGCGAAACATCGTTGTCACGCCCCGGAAGCGCGGAAATAATGAGGCTAATTTAAAACTTTTTATCCATTAACTATGTTGTTTTCCTGTCCATGTCTAGATTTAAAATCTTTTTCATTTTCCAGGATCTCATTACATTACTTACATTATGTATATATATATTCATTTACAACTATTACATCCCGACTATTACATATAATAGTGTCTATTATGTATCACATGTCTGGAATATAAGACAGACTGTACCTCAAGGTTACGAAAGTATCCGATGAAAGGTCGGACTACCTTGTCAACGACCACAGTCTCGTATGTGGAGTAGACTTGCTATAGATAATCTGGGAGATGGAGAGGAGGGGGTGAGTTTTTCAGACTCAGTAAGAGATACATTTAAAATAGCTTTAAATACTCAAAACATGGTAAAACTCATGGATTTACAAATCAGCATAAACATGTACTGGAGTAGAGATGCTTACATTTCATAAAAGCAGTAAAAACATGCTTAAATCATAAGTTTACACATCATGCATCTTTTTGGCAAAACTCATATATACTATGCAGATCACGTCGTGTAAACAAGTAAAAAGCATCTCAAAACTTAATCATGCATATCATAACATGCTTATCACTTTGAAAGTGAAATCGTACTATCATATGCACATTTCATAAAACATACTCATGGCTACCTTTAAAATCTCATCATAGAAATCTGTGCTCAATAAAATCATAAAACAGGTACCATGAAATGTTCGAAAACATATATATATATCATTCCGTCAATTCATCGTGTAGGGTCAGGCAATCGTCTCATATACTAGTCCCGAAGGACATCATACATCTAGTCCCGTAGGACGTTCATCATAGGTACATATGGCCATCATACAGGGGAGCCGTAGGACTAGATCAGGGTCATATGCTGCCCTATCTCTCGTGCACTACTAAATGGGGACTATATGCACGAACTCACGTGCTTCACCAAGTGTGGACTATGCGTACGTTTCTCATATCAAGTCAGATCCTGCCCGTTCTCTGGCCGTCGGCTAGGTAGATCCTCGATCATCTCCATATGAGATCGACCCCAGATCCTCTGACTATCGTCATATCATGCCTTTTTAGCCCACAAAAATCATTTTGGGCCTCTTACCTAATTTATCAAAAATCATTTTGAGCCTCATACCCATGTATTAAAATCGTTATGGGACTCTAACCCGTTTTTCATAGAAAACATGATTTTCATAAATCATTACAGGACTCTAGCCCATGTAAATATGGAAAGCATAGTTATCAAAGTCAATTCTTGAGACTTATACCCCTACCGTGAAAATATAGCTTAAAAGCTATTTTCGGGCTTTAACCCGTATCATGAAAGCATGGTTTCATAAAATATATAGGGACTTTAACCCGTAATCTGACATGAAAAACACTATGCTTTCATTTCATAAGTGAAAATCACTTTTGTATACATAAACAAAAATACTAAAATGTATTTCATATATATAAAACATGCTGAAAACTCGAGAAATGGTTTTGGCTTCAGTTTGACTACAGTTGGAAATTCATTTTGTAAAATCTCATTCAATTCTCATACATAAACAGTTGGTAAGGATGAAGGAGTACTAACGCTATTCTAAATTATATCCCTTACTTCTTAGCAACTAATGTAGAGTACTTTCCTCGATGCTTGAATTTACCTCGTAAAATGTGTCGATGGATTGAGCTGCTGCAAAACAAGTTCAACTTATCACATATGGCTTAAATTCATTTCAACATATCCAAATATGTGATTATATCGAAGCTTTGATCAAAAGTTGACTTTTATCGATTTTACTCTTTTTACTCGGTTTTATCGGTATAAACCTCGTTTTAATCGTATTTAACTCAATAAATAATTTTCTCATATTCATTACAGTCGATTTAGTTAATTGGGTCAATTTCTCTCTTATTGGGTCCGATTGCACCTTAATGGACCTTAATTCGTCTTAAACCCGTTTTCACTTATTAATTCTTTCATCGAGGCCTATTGGGCTCACTGGGCCCATCAATACTTATTGGGCCTTTTTCTAGACTCTTTGAATAGCCCGTATATCATTTACGACAATTTAATTAAAAATCTCAATTTAATCCACTAAATGCGAAATTTAATCCGTAACTCGTAAAATAAATCTTTAATACGCGATAATTACGTAAATTGTCGTAAATGAGCTTTACTTACCCGAGATTATGTGATGGTGCACAAATCAAAGTTTGATCAGGCTCACGTACGCGATTTATCGTCGAACTGCACAATTTTATATATTTAATTTTGGGTAAATTTTCGATCAATTATAATTTAAATAAATTTTTTAAAATTAAATCGGCCACTTTTGATCTCTTACCGACTTACCCGAAGTCCGGTGTATCCCCGAAAATTTTTTCCTTTTTCTCTTTTTCTTTCCTTTTTCTCTTTTTTTTCCTCTCTTTCTTGGCTGAACCGGTTCGGTCCGGTTCAGACCGGTCCGATTCAATTCGGTTCAGTTCGGTTCGACCGGTTCGGTGCTTCGTCGATCGGTTCCTCGTCGGCTTCCGTCGCCAGCAGCTCCGCGGGACCTCGCGAAGCTCAGATCTGGCCTCGGTTTGGCGGTGGCTGGCCGAAAAGTGGCCGGTCTGGCCTCTTCTCCCTCGGCGTAGGTGGTGTCTTCCGTTTCCACCGTTTTCGGCCGTTTCTGGCGCCGATGGTGGCAGATCGGACCTCCTCCTGGCCGGTGGCGAGGTCCTCTCTCTTCCTCCAGCCTCCGTTCGCCGCCGTTCTCTCTCTTTCTCCCTATTTCTCTCAGTTTCACTCTTTCTCTCTCTTTCTCTCTCCTTCTCTCGCCGGTCACCTTTTCTTCCTCCCCTATCGGTGGGCGGTTCGACTCTCTCCCATGGTCAGTTCTCCGGTGGTGGCTCGCGGCTGAGGCAGACGGGGCGGTGGGGGTTCATGGGTTTTGTCTTCTGTTTCCTTCACTTCTCCAAATCTCGATTTCAGTTTCCTCTTTTTTTTTTTTTAAATATACTTTATTATTATTATATTATATTTTATTATATTATATTTTAATCAAATAAAATATAATAAAATACCCAAAATATCTAAAAAATCATATTTTATTTTTATTTATTAATTAATTTAATTAATTTAATTTATTTTAACTTTTTCGGTGTATTTTTCACGTATTTTCGGGATAATGTTCCGGGTGAAAATTACGAAAATTCGTAATATCTTCGTATCTTGACCAATTGGACTCGAAATTCCATAATTTCTTCTCTTTCGATCAAGATTTCCTAAATCCATATTTTTAATGAAATTTCCTTATCGAATTTACACCGAAATTTGGATTTTTTGACCATTTTACCCTTTTACATGTTCGGGACTAATTTAGACCGATTTTCCTTCTCGGACTCACTATCTTTTCTCATTTAAATTTCACATTTTTCGTCTAATGATTTAAATACCTTTAATCTAAATTACTGCTCCTCATTTATCCTATTTCGTATTTTCCTACCTCCACTACAACATTCACATTTATATACTCGATTCATCCGTCTTATGATTCCAAATAATGAATATAGTGTGAAAATTCGGGTTTCACATTTCTCCCCACCTTTTAAGAATTTAGTCCTCTGAATTTAAGCTGGTCCATCAACCATGTGAGAGTACTTCTCCCTCATTTAGCTCTCTAGTTCCCAAGTGGCTTCTTCTGTCTTATGGTGTTACCAAAGAACCTTTACTAGTGGAATAGTCTTAAATTGTAGCACTTCCTTGTTTTTTTTGAAGCGTACTATACTCTTCATTGGTGACACCTTAACAAATACGGAGTCCCCAACCTGAAATTCAAGAGGATGTCTGGGACATTGGTATAACTTTTCTGTGAGGTCCTCAATCTGTCACAGATCAACTGAACACCTTTACTTGCCTGTTCAACTAAATCGAAAGCAAGGTGAATCTAGGATAATGAGACTCCTTTAGAATGCTCTGACTCAAGGTGTCATCATGTGGCACATAGATACGGCCTTGGGACCTCAATAATCCATCATCACTGACCGTAAACTCAGACTGCGATCTCTCCTCTACCTGGCTAACCATATCCAGTAACCTCTGATCGTTTCGCTGTCCATCTCTAATTTGGTCTAGTTTACTGGGTTCAATCCTTAAGCTAGCCATGTATCCATGCTCAATCTTATCCATACGGATCCTGAGTTCGACGAATTGTTTCAATAAGTCCCACTCTTTAATCATCATGTAGGACATCATACCCTTTTTGCTCAGGGCATCAGCTACCACGTTCGCCTTACCAGGATGGTATAAAATCTCACAGTCATAAACCTTGAGGAGCTCTATCCATCTCCACTATCTCACATTTAGCTCCTTTAAATCAAACAAGTACTTAAGACCTTATGGTCAGTGAACATCTGAAATCTTTCTCCATATAATTAATGCCGTCATATCTTGAGTGCAATCACTACTGCAGCTAACTCCAAGTCGTGAGTGGAATGATTATGCTCGTGATCCTTTAGCTGACGGGATCCATAAGCTACCACTCTACCATGCGGCATAAGCACACAACCGAGACTCTGGTGGGAAGCATCATTGTATACCACAAATCCCCCAGACCACTTGGAATGGTCAGGACTGGTGCTGTATTCAACCAACGTTTGAGTTCTTAAAAGCTCTGCTCACACTACTCAGACCATATAAATTGAACCTCTTTACGGGTCAGTCTGGTTAATGGAACTGTTATCTGTGAAAACCCTTCGACAATCTGTCGGTAATACCATGCTAATCCCAATAAACTTCTGACCTCCGTGACTGTCCTCAGTCTTTCCCATCTCAATATTGCATCTACCTTGGACAGATCTATTGGCACCTCGTCCTTAGATACCACATGTCTGAGGAATGCAATCTGATCTAGCCAGAAGGCACAATTACTAAATTTACCATATAGCTTCTTCTCATGGAGAGTCTGGAGCACAGTCCTCAAATGTTATTTGTGCTCTTCTCGGGATCCAGAATAAATCAAGATGTCATCGATGAATACTATCATCAATCTATCTAAGTATTCTCAGAAGACATCGTTCATAAGACTCATGAATGCAGCTGGGGCATTAGTCAATCCAAAAGGGCATAACTAGGAATTCGTAGTGCCCATATCGGGTCTGAAATGCTATCTTCGATACATCAGCCTCCTTAATCCTTAGCTAATGATAACCCGATCTCAAATCTATCCTTGAAACACTGAAGCCCCTCTCAGCTGATCAAATAAGTCTTCAGTCCTTGATAGGGGGTATTTATTCTCAACTGTTGCTTTATTCAAAAGCCTGTAGTCTATACATAGACAGAAACTACCATCCTTCTTTTTGGTAAATAGTACTGGTGCACCGCATGGTGACACACTAGGCCTTATAAATCCCTTATCGAGTAATCCTTGCAACTACTTCTTTAATTCTTCCAAACTCTACCAATGTTATTCGATAAGGTGGCTTGTAGATGGGTTGAGTATCTGGTATTAGCTCAATGGCAAACTCAACTTCTCTCTCTGGTGGTAGCCCTAATAAGTCCTCTGGGAATACTTCGGGTAACTCACATACCACTGAAACATCCTATATACTTGGTGGTTCCGACTCTCCTTAGAATTGAAGGCAATGTATTTTTCACACAATCAAACATTATACGTCAATCTCATACATAAACATCATATCATTTCATAACTTTAACACTATGCACTTTTATTACTTTCTAACCAAACATACACTGAACTTTACTGGTAAGGAGAAAGTTAAGGTCTTAGTGTAGCAGTCTAGACTTACACGATTGATAGCTAACCAATTCATGCCAAATATTACATCAAAGTCTTACATATTCAACCACACTAGATCTGCTAACAACTTCTTATCTCCTACCATCATATCACAAGCTTTACATATCATATCTGTTTTCTGTATCATCGTGCATAGGTGTACTTATGTGCAACATGTAATATAGTGACTCTAGGTTTCCTATGAAACTCACATGCAAATTGTGGTGATATAAACGAGTGTGTGGAACTTGGGTCACACAGTACATGTGCTTTATGATTACAGACAAGGAGAGTACCTCGGATAGCATCGAAGGATGTATCTACTGTCTCCTGGTCATGGGTGTACACTCGGCCCTGGGAGACAGGCTTCTTGCCCTTGTCTGCGGCTGTGGCTCTCCTATATGGAGCCTGAGCCGATCTCTCTATCTGTCTAGGTGCCTCACGAGGTTCTTGAGATCTCATAAGTGGACACTCTCTCATTATGTGCTCTACTTCACCACATCTGCAGCAAGTAAATGTACCTGCGCGACAAGGTCTAGTGTGAATATTACCACATGTCCCGCACCGTGACACTCTTATCTCAGGGTCTCTAATCATACCTGCGGCACCAATTGGGGTCTTGGGCTTACCAGCCCCTATCTGAGGTCCTTCCACCCTTTGTCTCTTGGGCTGACCCCCTCTCAAATGATGTCGGGAAATAACTACTCTCTTCCCCTTATCTCTGACAGATCTCCTCTAGAACTTAGCTTGTCCCTTTATCATTTAACCCGTCATAGTCACTCTCTCCCAATCAGTACACCCCAAAAAACTAAAATATCGCCTCAATATTTACGATTCACTCCTCAGCCTTAATCGGGTCCTTAAGCCCTGTGAACTCCAGAGGATGCATATTCAAGAAATCTCGCACCCTCTGAGTCTCTTTGTCATCCCTATGCTGGGGAACTGCTGGCTGAGGGCTGGGGCTACTGGAGGAACTGGTGGGGGATGAGGATTAGGCGTAAAAGTAGTTGTCTCCGTACCAGGTGTACGTACCCCTAACTGCTAGGTAAACATAGTGGTAAGAGCTATAAGTCTTTCCCTCATACCCTATACTATCTCCTCGAGCCTCCTTATTCTATCAGTAGGGCTCTCAGGTTGAAGGGAAGATGATAGAGTAGGTTCAGCTCGTCTCTGTGAACGGCCCTGTCTACCACTCATGATTAGCGATCTACTATTTGCACATAATCCATAAATTAAGTCATACTTTGACAGGTAAGCTTACCTTATTACCAGACATGCATAGACACATTGGGATGTAATACACTCTTATTACTAGACACGACAGTACTGCACAACATTTGCTCTGATACTAAGAAAACTGTCACGCCCCGGAAGCGAGGAAAAAAAGGGCTAATTTAAAACTTTTTATCCATTAACTATGTTGTTTTCCTGTCCATGTCTAGATTTAAAATCTTTTTCATTTTCCAGGATCTCATTACATTACTTACATTATGTATATATATAATCATTTACAACTATTACAACCCGACTATTATATACAATAGTGTCTATTATGTATCACATGTCTGGAATATAAGTAAGACTGTACCTCAAGGTTACAAAAGTATCCGATGAAAGGTCAGACTACCTTGTCAACGACTACAGTCTCGTATGTGCAGTAGACTTGCTATAGATAATCTGGGAGATGGAGAGGAGGGGGGTGAGTTTTTCAGACTCAGTAAGAGATACATTTAAAATAGCTTTAAATACCCAAAACATGGTAAAACTCATGGTTTTACAAATCAGCATAAACATGTACTGGAGTAGAGATGCTTACATTTCATAAAAGCAGTAAAAACATGCTTAAATCATAAGTTTACACATCATGCATCTTTTTGGTAAAACTCATACATACTATGCAGATCACGTCGTGTAAACAAGTAAAAAGCATCTCAAAACATGCTTATCACTTTGAAAGTGAAATCGTACTATCATATGCACATTTCATACAACATACTCATGGCATCCTTTAAAATCTCATCATAGAAATATGTGCTCAATAAAATCATAAAACAGGTAGCATGAAATGTGCGAAAACATATATATCATTCCGTCAATTCATCGTGTAGGGTCAGGCAATCGTCTCATATACTAGTCCCAAAGGACATCATACATCTGGTCCCGTAGGACGTTCATCATAGGTACATATGGCCATCGTACAGGGGAGCCGTAGGACTGGATCAGGGTTGTACGCTGCCCTATCTCTCGTGCACCACTAAATGGGGACTATACGCACGAACTCACGTGTATCACCAAATGTGGACTATGCGCACGTTTCTCATATCAAGTCAGAGCCTGCCCGTTCTCTGGCCGTCGGCTAGGTAGATCCTTGATCGTCTCCATACGAGATCGACCCCAGATCCTCTGACTATCATCATATCATGCCTTTTTACCCCACAAAAATCATTTTGGGCCTCTTACCCAATTTATCAAAATCATTTCGAGCCTCATACCCGTGTATTAAAATCGTTACGGGACTCTAACCCGTTTTTCATAGAAAACATGATTTTCATAAATCATTACGGGACTCTAGCCTGTGTAAATATGGAAAGCATAGTTATCAAAGTCAATTCTTGGGACTCATACCTGTACCATGAAAATATAGCTTAAAAGCTATTTTCGAGACTTTAACCCGTATCATGAAAACATGGTTTCATAAAATATATAGGGACTTTAACCCGTAATCTCACATGAAAAACACTATGCTTTCATTTCATAAGTGAAAATCACTTTTGTATACATAAACAAAAATACTAAAATGTATTTCATATATATAAAACATGTTGAAAACTCAAGAAATAGTTTTGGCTTCAGTTTGACTACAGTTGGAAATTCATTTCGTAAAATCTCATTCAATTCTCATACATAAACAGTTGGTAAGGATGAAGGAGTACTAACGCTACTCTAAATTATATCCTTTACCTCTTAGCGACTGATGTAGAGTACTTTCCTCGATGCTCGAATTTACCTCGTAAAACATGTCGATAGACCGAGCTGCTGCAAAACAAGTTCAACTTATCACATATGGCTTAAATTCATTTCAACATATCCAAATATGTGATTATATCGAAGCTTTGATCAAAAGTTGACTTTTATCGATTTTACTCTTTTTACTCGGTTTTATCGGTATAAACCTCGTTTTAATTGTATTTAACTCAATAAATAATTTTCTCATATTCATTACGGTCGATTTAGTTAATTGGGCCAATTTCTCTCTTATTGGGCCCGATTGCACCTTAATGGACGTTAATCCGTTTTAAGCCCGTTTCCACTTATTAATTCTTTCATCGAGGCCTATTGGGCTCACTGGGCCCATCAATACTTATTGGGTCTTTTTCTAGACTCTTTGAATAGCCCGTATATCATTTACGACAATTTAATTAAAAATCTCAATTTAATCCACTAAATGCGGAATTTAATCCGTAACTCGTAAAATAAATCTTTAATACGCGATAATTACGTAAATTGTCGTAAATGAGCTTTACTTACCCGAGATTATGCGATGGTGCCCAAATCGAAGTTCGATCGGGCTCACGTATGCTATTTATCGTCGAACTGCACAATTTTATATATTTTGTTGAGTTAATGTATTTTGAAATGACAAAACAAGTTAATTCATTAGTATTAAGATGATATAAAAACATGTTTAGAGGTTATCAGTACCAGAACTTAGAGTTCTGCTGATAAGAGATCGATCTGGCTTATGAGAGATCGATCTCGTGGGTTTTTACTTGATGAGAGATCGATCTCATGAAGGTATGAGATCGATCTGCCAAGCCTTAAACCTTTACAAAGGGATTTAGGTAGAGTGAGATCGATCTGGTCTAGGAAGAGATCGATCTCCCTTAGGAGCATAAGACTGTAGATCGATCTGGAAGATCGATCCACACTCAAACAGAGAACTTAAGAGATCGATCTGGTAAGGAAGAGATCGATCTCCTCAAAGTCAGAGAGCTAAGGAGATCGATCTGTGTTATTGAGAGATCGATCTCCCCACTACGAGACTGCATGGCAGATCGATCTGTAGATCGATCTTGCCTCAAACAGAGAGATTAGGAGATCGATCTGCCTATTCGACAGATCGATCTCCCCCATTATTTTTAAACTAACAGATCGATCTGCTAACCTATGAGATCGATCTCCTTGTGTATTTGTGCTTCAATCTTGCAGGATTTATAACTAAGAGATCGATCTGGCCAAGATGGCAGATCGATTTGGCACACTACTGGAGGTACCCAAAGGCTAGTTCTGCAAAATCTCAACGGGAAAAACAGTATTTAATGCTCCAACTACCAATCCTTCAGTATTTAACCAAGCATTGAAGACAAAGAGAATTGAGACATTATTGCTGCACATTCCTAACATTCTCAAGCTTTGAATACTTCCATTCCTTGTGTCTTCATCATTCATTTATTGAGATTTATTGTGTAAGCTTAAGTGCAGAAGCTGTATTTGTCCTACCCACTTTAAAGCTTCATTTTGTATTCAACCTTGCCTTAAAAGAGAAGAGGATTGTTCCTCAGTGAGAGAGAATTGTAAGAGGGTGAATACATTTTTACATTGTAAAGGGTAGAGAGGTTATTCCTTAACCTGTAAAAGGGACATTGTAAACTTCTGTTGAAGAAGAGTAAGAAAGCACTTGACAAGAAGGTCAAGGAGAGAGGACGTAGGCAAGAGTTTGGCCGAACCTCTATAAACGATTCTGTTTGTTTCTCTCTTCCCTATCTTGCATTAAATTGTTTAATTTTATTATACTGCTTACTTTCATTTGCAAGTTAAAATAGGATTAAGTTAAAATTTGCTATTAACATTAGAAAACTGATTCACCCCCCTCTCGGTAGAGCCAACAATTGGTATCAGAGCTAGGACTCTTTAATCACATAGGAACAACTTCCTAAGAGTTAGAAACGATCAAATGGCTCATAACAATGTAGCTACTAGTTTGGTAGGAGAGGGGCACTCTACGGTTAGACCTCCAATGTTTAATGGAGAGCATTATGCTTATTGGAAGACTAGGATGATGTTATTCATTCAAGCAAATGATTATGAAGTATGGAGAATTATAATTAAAGGACCTCAAATCCCTACAAAGAGAATAGAGGGAAGAGATATTCCTAAGGAAGAAGATGAATGGGATTCAGCTGATATTAAATGTGCTCAACTAAATGCTAAAGCTATGCACACATTATTTTGTGCCTTAGGTCCTAATGAATATAATATAGTCTCCGGGTGTGATAATGCCAAACAAATATGGGACAAATTGGCAATAACTCATGAGGGTACAACCCAAGTGAAGGAGACAAAGGTAGGTATGCTCACACATGACTATGAGCTTTTTAGGATGAAGGAAGGAGAATCAATTAGTGATATGTTCACTAGATTCACAGATGTAATTAATGGATTAAAATCTTTAGGAAAAATATATTCTAATATTGAAATGGTAAAGAAAATTTTAAATAGCTTACCTAAATCATGGGAAGCTAAAGTGACTGCAATTGAGGAATCTAAGGATCCTCACACATTGTCGTTAGATGAATTAATAGGATCTCTACTCACTTATGAGATGAAATTAAAAAGAAATGAAGAGCCACCCAAGAAAGTGGGAGTTGCTCTAAAATCCACTGCTCAAGAGGAGATTAAAAATGAGAGTGGTAGTGAAGAGGATCTTGAGATGGCAATGTTTGCCAAAAGATTTAACAAGTTCATGAGGATGAGAGCTAGTGGTAGTAATAGGAGAAACAATAAGAGAGATCAAGAAGAAGTAGGTAGAAAAATACTCTATTGTGTGTTATGAATGTAAAAAATCGGGACACATAAAATTTAACTGCCCTCTTCTTAAAAGGTCCAATGATAGGTTCCATAAAAAGAAGGCAATGGTGGCAACATGGAGCGACGGTGATGAATCAAATGAGGACATTGCCAACTTGTGCTTCATGGCTATTGAGGATGAAAAGGTAACTTCAAGCCTCAATGAATATTCTTTTGATGAATTGCAAGATGCATTTGATGATCTTGCATTAGAATATGAATCTATGAGTATGAAATATAAAAAGATAATATCCAAATTGAGAAAAGAAAATGAGATATTGCAATTGGATAAATTAGAATGTGAAAAGAAACTAGAGATTTCAAATCTAGAAATTTGTGACCTAAAAGAGAAAAATACCAATCTACATAATTCATTTAATAGGTTCCACATGGGTCAACAAAAGTTAGATAGCATGCTAGAGACCCAAAGGGCATTCTTTGACAAAAATGGCTTAGGATATAATGTTAAGAGTAGGGAGACCCATCTTAAAAGTTTTATTGCTAGGAAGAGCATGAATAAACCTGCAATTACTTGTTCATATTGCAATAGAAAGGGACATGCATCACATAACTGTAATATAAAAATGAGAATTCTAAAAGGAAAAATAGTAAAAAGGATATGGATTCCAAAAGAAGTAATTCACTCCAAAGATTGTAATGCATTAGCAAAATGGATCCCAAAGGGATCAAGAATTGCATTCACTAACCTCAAAGGACCCAAGAAAATTTGGGTACCTAAGACTTGAGTTTGATTTCTTGTAGGTGATTGAGCATAGCCACAAAGCTAAAACAAAAGAAGCATGGTACTTAGATAGTGGATGCTCAAGGCACATGACGGGTGATAGAAGCCACTTCAATTCTTTCAAATCAAAAATTGGTGGAGAAGTCACTTTTGGGGACAACTCCAAAGGCCAAGTTGAAGGAAGTGGCTCAATAGGTAATGATCATTTCTCTTTAGAAAAAGTATTACTTGTTAGGGGTCTAAAGCATAACTTACTAAGCATTAGTCAACTTTGTGACAAAGGTTACAAAGTAATTTTTGATTGCATGAAATGTAATGTTATAGATCCTAAGTCAAATAAAGTTCTTTTTCTAGGTCATAGACAAGGAAATATATATATTGTCTATCTTAATGAACTCAAAAATGAAAATATATGCTTAATGGTAGACAATAAAAAGGAATCTTGGTTATGGCATAGAAGACTAGGTCATGCTAGCATGAGTGTGCTATCTAAGTTAGCTAGAAAGGATGTGCTATCTAAGTTAGCTAGAAAGGATCTAGTTATAGGTTTACCCAAGATATCCTTTGATCATGAAGAAGTATGTGAAGCTTGTGTTAAAGGAAAACATAAAAGGACAACATTTAAGCCTAAGAATATTGTTTCCACCACTAGGCCTCTCCAATTACTTCACTTAGATTTATTTGGACCAACTAGAACAACTAGCCTAGGTGGGAAACACTATGGATTTGTAATAGTTGATGATTACACTAGGTACACATGGGTGTTCTTCTTAAGAGTAAAAAATGAAGCCTTAGAAAAATTCATAGCCTATACAAAAATTACTCAAAATGAGAAAGGATATACAATAACTAGTATTAGAAGTGATCATGGCAAAGAATTTGAAAATATAGGATTTGATGAGTATTGCAATGATCAAGGAATTAGCCATAATTTTTCAGCCCCCAGGACACCACAACAAAATGGTGTAGTTGAGAGGAGAAATAGAACATTGGAAGAAATGGCTAGAACCATGTTATGTGAGAATAACTTACTAAAGTATTTTTGGGCTGAAGCTATAAACACATCATGTTATATAATTAATAGAGCTATGATTAGACCCATGCTAAAGAAAACTCCTTATGAGCTCTACAAAGGTAAAAAGCCTAACATTAGTTACTTCCATCCTTTTAGCTGCAAATGTTTTGTTCTAAATAATGGGAAAGATAATTTAGGAAAATTTGATGCCTAGAGTGATGAGGGAATATTCCTAGGATACTCATTGAATTCAAAGGCTTATAGAATTTATAACAAAAGAACATTAATGGTTGAAGAATCTATTCATGTTATATTTGATGAATCAAATAATGTATCTAAAGATTCAACCAATGAGGAGAATGTTGGAATATTTGACGAAAACTTGGAAGATATCCCAAACCTAGAAAATGACTTATTAGAAAAACTTGACTTGAAAAAAGAAGATGAAGATGAGATAGAGATAATAGAGAGAGAATCTAGAGCACCAAGAGAGTTAGGATATGTAAAGGATTGTGAAATAGTAGGAGATCCAACTCTTGGAGTTAGAACTAGATCATCTCTAAGGAATATGTGCCAATATATAGCCTTTGTATCTCAAATAGAGCCTAGGAATGTCAATGAAGCCTTAGATGACAATAATTGGTTCCTAGCAATGCAAGAAGAATTAAATCAATTTGAGAGAAGCAAAGTATGGAAACTAGTTCCTAGGCCTAGTGATCATTCTATAATTGGAACTAAATGGATATTCAAGAACAAGATGGATGAGAATAGTGTGATCATAAGGAATAAGGCTAGGCTAGTTGCACAAGGATATAGACAAGAGGAAGGCATAGACTATGATGAAACATATGCACCGGTAGCTAGATTAGAAGCAATAAGAATGTTACTTGCCTTTGCATGTTATAAAAACTTTAAGTTGTATCAAATGGATGTGAAGAGTGCATTCCTAAATGGTTTCATTAATGAAGAAGTCTATGTTGAGTAACCTCCCGGATTTGAAAATCATGAATTTCCTGAACATGTTTTCAAATTATCTAAGGCACTCTATGGATTGAAACAAGCTCCTAGAGCTTGGTATGAAAGGTTGTCAAAATTTTTAATAGAAAAAAGATTTTCTAGAGGAAAAGTGGATACCACCTTATTCATCAAAAATAAAAATAAGGATTTACTAGTTGTACAAGTCTATGTAGATGATATCATTTTTGGTTCAACTAATGAGTCTTTATGCAAAGAGTTTGCTAAGATCATGCAAGGAGAATTTGAGATGAGCATGATGGGAGAACTCACATTCTTCTTGGGACTTCAAGTGAAGCAAACAAAAGATGGAACCTTCATCAATCAAGCAAAGTACACTAAGGAATTGCTCAAGCGATTTGGAATGGACAATTGCAAACCTCAAGCAACTCCAATAGGCACCAACATCAAGCTTGATAAAGATGAAAGTGGTAAGTGTGTAGACACTAAACTCTATAGGTCTATGATAGGTTCATTGCTTTATTTAACTGCAAGTAGACCAGATATTTTGTTTAGTGTATGCCTTTGTGCTAGATTTCGATCCTCTCCTAGGGAATCACATCTATTAGCAACTAAGAGGATCTTTAGATACCTCAAAGACACTCCCTCACTAGGACTTTGGTACCCCAAAGACTCAACTTTTACCCTTCATGCATTTTTAGATGCAGATTTTGAAGGATGTAAAATAGATAGGAAAAGTACTTCAGGTACTTTCCAATTCTTAGGAAATAGATTAATTTCTTGGTTCTCTAAGAAACAAAACAGTGTGGCTCAGTCCTCAACTGAAGCTGAATATATAGCAGCTGGTAGTTGTAGTGCTCAAGTGTTGTGGATTAAATAACAAATGAAAGATTATGGTATTGACATGAAGCAAGTATCTATTAAATGTGATAATACCAGTGCCATTAATCTATCTAAAAATCCTATCCAACACTCCAGAACCAAGCACATAGAGATTAGACATCATTTCCTTAGAGACCATGTACAAAAAGGGGATATAATTTTAGAGTACATTGACACTTTACACCAAATAGCTGATATATTCACCAAACCTCTTGATAGAGATAGGTTTTGTATCCTTAGAGGTGAATTAGGACTTATGACTATCCCTTAAGACTTTATGTTTCAAAAAATCTTGGTTTCAAGTTGATTTTAAAAGAATTTTTGGAAAGATTTTCTGGCAATAAGGATGAGAGATCGATCTCCTTGCAATATAGATCGATCTCCATACTTCCAACAAGCCTAAATCATCAAGGTTAAGCTAAGCAGATCGATCTTCTAACCATAAGATCGATCTCCTTACGTCTCTGTTAAAAGGCAGATCGATCTGTCCACACGACAGATCGATCTCTTCAAAGCTTCTGTATTCTGAAGATCGATCCATGCATTTGGCAGATCGATCTCTCTAAGCCTCAGTTAAACTGCAGATCGATCTGTGCATATAACAGATCGATCTCCTTAAGCCTCTGTTTACGAACAGATCGATCTGTTCCTGTGACAGATCGATCTCCCTTGGCTTTTGGAAATGACAGATCGATCTGTCGCCTCGACAGATCGATCTCCTGTGCCCTGGACTATAAATTCACGCGAAAAATCCCCAAATTTCAAAAACCCCAATCTTCAAATTCTGAAATTCCCTCGCACCACCTCCTTCGATTCCTCCTCAGATCGATCTCGGTACGGCCTTTATTGCGTCTCCGTGTCATTTTCGGGTATAGTAACCAACATTTCTTACTGTTTTTCCCAAAAATTTCCTTAGATTTGTGTTCAATTTCATTCTAGGGCAAATCTAGTTACTGTTCCATTGATTTTTTCTTTGTTTGTGAATCTAGTTAGCACATCTCTCGAGTCTAGAATCATGCCTAGGCTTAAGACAATAGGACAAAAACCTCCCCGAACCAATGTAGAGGCTGGTTCATCCTCCCAACCCATTCCTCCACCTTCCATCGCTTCTTTCAATAGGTGTTTTAAAACACCTGCAAAAAGGAAGCGATACGAAGAGTACTTCTCAACCATGCCAATTAAGCATTGGCGGACTATAGATTTTTCTTTCCTCAATCGCATCGATTTTCCTTATTTGTCAAAACTTGAGGAATTTGGTTGGATGTCATTTTTGAAAATCAACACTCCCGTCCCTCCAAATCTCGTTCGGGCATTCTTTTCCGATGCCGAACTCATCTTTGACCCTGATGACACTTGAAAAATTCACGGGTTCAAAACCTATGTCATGGGTAAGACAATTTCTATAGACACCGATATTTTAGCTCAAGCCTTCCACATGCGAAATGAAGGATTGACCAATGAGGATGAGGAAGTCTCCTTAGAGTTTGATCTCCCTGGGGATAAGGCGAGTGACCTACCGATGCACCCTCGGTTACTCCACCTCATTATCTCGTGGAATCTCCGACCTTTCGGTACCCGCCATTCAACCGTTAGGAGGTTAGATCGTTTCTGGCTCTATCACATTCACACCACAAGCCAAAAACCCAACCTCATTCATTTCATATATGAAGATTGGCTGAAGATCGTGCGTGGGCAAGCTACCACAATCGTTTTTCCGCAACAATTAGCCTATCTTCTCCAACGAGTTGGTGTTGACTGCAGCTGCGAAACCGGTGAACTGCCCTCTCCCAAGAGTGTCCTCAACATCGGGACCCTCCATCACATAGGATACTACAAAGATTTTTGGGGCGACTGGAAGAAGAAGAGGGAACAATAGCCTGCTGAAGCTATGGAGGAAGACCCCTTCACTGCGCCTATGGACCCACCTGCTGCACCGGCTACGGGTCCATCATCCTCGACTCCTCAGACCACTGCACATGTATCCTCACCTGCTGGCATGGAGATCTTTCTGCAGATGATAAGTGAACTCAACAGAAAAATCGATGAAGGCTTTGCATCTCAGCAGCGAATGTTCGAGGAATTAAACCAAAGAGTGGATAAGGTTCAGGAGACTCAAGAGGCGATGTTTGATGAGCTACAAGTCACACGCACGCATGTTGAGAATCTTTCGGATCGTATTCCTCCCTCACCATAGGCCTTAGGTGTTTTGATTTAGTGTAGTTATATCATTTTAAGATACTTGATGTTATTTGTGATGAATTTGCTTGAATGAAATGTCGTTTGACTTGTTATTGGTTGTGTTAATGAAAAAGTTCATTTTGAAATGCCATGAGTATTCTCTTTTCGTGTTATTGATATGACAAAAAGGGGGAGAAGAAAACATGTGTGTGTGGTTGTGGTAAACGTTTAAAAGAATGATTAAATTGAGGGGGAGTTAAGTCAGTAACAAAGTCAAAAGCTCACAAAAAGGGGGAGCTCACAAAAAAGGGGGAGTTTTTGCAAATTCACTAAACATGTTTGTTTGAATAAGTTTTGTCATATCAAAAAGGGGGAGATTGTTGAGTTAATGTGTTTTGAAATGACAAAACAAGTTAATTCAATAGTATTAAGATGATATAAAAACATGTTTAAAGGTTATCAGTACCAGAACTTAGAGTTCTGCTGATAAGAGATCGATCGATCTGGCTTATGAGAGATCGATCTCCTGGGTTTTTACTTGATGAGAGATCGATCTCATGAAGGTATGAGATCGATCTGCCAAGCCTTAAACCTTTACAAAGGGATTTAGGTAGAGTGAGATCGATCTGCAAGGGTTAAGAGATCGATCTGGCTAAAGCTAGAGTTGAGAGATCGATCTGGTCTAGGAAGAGATCGATCTCCCTTAAGAGCATAAGACTGTAGATCGATCTGGAAGATCGATCCACACTTAAACAGAGAACTTAAGAGATCGATCTGGTAAGGAAGAGATCGATCTTCTCAAAGTCAGAGAGCTAAGGAGATCGATCTGTGTTGTTGAGAGATCGATCTCCCCACTACGAGACTGCATGGCAGATCGATCTGTAGATCGATCTTGCCTCAAACAGAGAGATTAGGAGATCGATCTGCCTATTCGACAGATCGATCTCCCCCATTATTTTCAAACTAACAGATTGATCTGCTAACCTATGAGATCGATCTCCTTGTGTATTTGTGCTTCAATCTTGCAGGATTTATAACTAAGAGATCGATCTGGCCAAGATGGCAGATCGATCTGGCACACTACTGGAGGTACCCAACGGCTAGTTCTGCAAAATCTCAACGGGAAAAACAGCATTTAATGCTCCAACTACCAATCCTTCAGTATTTAACCAAGCATTGAAGACAAAGAGAATTGAGACATTATTGCTGCACATTCCTAACATTCTTAAGCTTTGAATACTTCCATTCCTTGTGTCTTCATCATTCATTTATTGAGATTTATTGTGTAAGCTTAAGTGCAGAAGCTGTATTTGTCCTACCCACTTTAAAGCTTCATTTTGTATTCAACCTTGCCTTAAAAGAGAAGAGGATTGTTCCTCAGTGAGAGAGAATTGTAAGAGGGTGAATACATTTTTACATTGTAAAGGGTAGAGAGGTTATTCCTTAACCTGTAAAAGGGACATTGTAAACTTCTGTTGAAGAAGAGTAAGAAAGCACTTGACAAGAAGGTTAAGGAGAGAGGACGTAGGCAAGAGTTTGGCCGAACCTCTATAAACGATTGTGTTTGTTTCTCTCTTCCCTATCTTGCATTAAATTGTTTAATTTTATTATACTGCTTACTTTCATTTGCAAGTTAAAATAGGATTAAGTTAAAATTTGCTATTAACATTAGAAAACCGATTCACCCCCCCTCTCGGTAGAGCCAACATATTTAATTTCGAGTAAATTTTCAATCAATTATAATTTAAATAAATTTCTTGAAAATTAAATCGGTCACTTTTGATCTCTTACCGACTTATCCGAAGTTCGGTGTATCCCCGAAAAATTTTCCCTTTTTCCTTTTTCTCTTTTTCTCTTTTTCTTTCCTTTTTCTCTTTTTTTTCCTCTCTTTCTTGGCTGAACCGGTTCGGTCCGGTTCAAACCGGTTCAGACCGGTCCAGTTCAGTCCGGTTAAGTTCGGTTCGACCGGTTCGGTGCTTCACCTGCCGGTTCCTCGCCGGCTTCCGTCGCTAGCAGCTCCGCGGGACCTCGCGAAGCTCGGATCTGGCCTCAGTTTCGCCGTGGCTGGCCAGAAAGTGGCCGGTCCGGCCTCTTCTCCCTCGACGTCAGTGGTGTCTTCCATTTTCGCCATTTTCGACCATTTTCGGCGTCGATGGTGGCAGATCAGACCTCCTTCTGGCCGTGGTGAGGTCCTCTCTCTTCCTCCAGCCTCCGTCCGTCGCTGTTCTCTCTCTTTCTCCCTCTTTCTCTTGGTTTCACTCTTTCTCTCTCTTTCTCTCTCCTTCTCTCGCCGGTCACCGTTTCTTCCTCCACTATTAGTGCTGGCGAGCTCGGGCGGTTCGACTCTCTCCCATGGTCGATTCTCCGGTGGTGGCTCGCGGCTGAGGCAGACGGGGTGGTGCAGGTTCATGGGTTTTGTCTTCTGTTTCCTTCACTTCTCCAAATCCCGATTTCAGTTTCCTCTTTTTTTTTTAAATATGCTTTATTATTATTATATAATCTTTTATTATATTATATTTTATTATATTTTATTTTAATCAAATAAAATATAATAAAATACCCAAAATATCTAAAAAATCATATTTTATTTTTATTAATTAATTAATTTAATTAATTTAATTTATTTTAACTTTTTCGGTGTATTTTTCGCATATTTTCGGGATAATGTCCCGGGCGAATATTACGAAGGTATCTTGACCAATTGGACTCGAAATTCCATAATTTCTTCTTTATCGATCAAGATTTCCTAAATCCATATTTTTAATGAAATTTTCTTATCGAATTTACACCGAAATTAGGATCTTTTGACCATTTTACCCTTCTACACTTTCGGAACTAATTTAGACCGATTTTTCTTCTCGGACTCACTATCTTTTCTCATTTAAATTTTGCATTTTTCGTCCAATGATTTAAATACCTTTAATCTAAATTACTGCTCCTCATTTATCCTATTCCGTATTTTCCTACCTCCACTACAACATTCACATTTATATACTCGATTCATCCGTCTTATGATTCCAAATAATGAACATAGTGTGAAAATTCGGGTTTCACAATCGTGCATACTTCCTTTAAAACATAATAAGGCAAATTTGGTTGTAAATATACTTAGTGCAAAACATACTTAATTTCATAAAGCATAAGTCATAAACATAGCATAAGTGCTCTTACAAAAACATATGCAGTGAATGAAACATGCATATGATGCATTCTTGCAAAACATAACTTAAAACCATATGCTTACAGCTCAAAATCATATGTATACAAATCATAGTTTAAAACCATATGCCCACATATCTTGGCTTAAAATCATATACTTACAATTAATAGCTTAAAATATATGCTCATAATTAATAGCTTAAAACACATGCTCGTATAAACTTGAAGCATAAGTAAAGACTAGGCATTTGTTTTCAAAAGTGTTGTGCATCTTATTTACATCCAAAAACGGGAGCCTCTTAAATGGGAAAGAGTTAACTTATGGCCATGATTAGGGTTTCCTTAGCCATATAGGACCGGTAAGTACTGGGAATGCTGTTGACTTGTGCAGGTCTAATAGCCTTACTTAAACTTAAGGCATAAATGCCATATAAAGGGTGGATGTCATACAGCCCTTAAGAGCATGAGCCATGTTGCCAACATGACATAAATTGACATTATACGCCCCTTAAGCATGTTATAAATGATAGCTTTATTGTCTCATTACAACAATTCATAAAACATACTTGGTATGATTCCTTAACATCATAAACATAGTATAGCTTTTAAATCGTAATACATAAATGGCATGGTTATCCTATGGAATCATCCTTTTTGTAACTTAGACATATGGACCCCACTTAAAACATGCTAAATAAGTTTTAAAGAAACCATTTTAATGCATTAGTTTGCTTTAAAAACCTAAAACCAGTTTTATCATGTAATTTTCCAAAATGAGGTCTTTTAATGCATTTTGTGAGATTTTCATACTTAAACCATAAAATTATAAGCTTAATAAGCTATGCATTTATTGACTTTAAACCAAAACATGTCAATTTGCATGAAAAAACACTTTTAAGAATAAAACATGGGAAGAGGATCGATCCTACCTCTCAAGGGATCGGTCCCTTAGTACCTGAATGTAATATTTCTAGAAAACCTATATGAGGGATAGATTCCCTACCTTGTAGGATCAACCTCTTAGTGAAGAGATGACTTTTCACAAATTGTCTAAGTTACAAACATATTTAAAACATATCAAACTTGCCTCATGCATTAAAACAGATAGACACCATGACTTTACATGAAATCCTTTACCTCTAAGCAATTACAACATATAAGCTTGGTTTTCTTTAGCACCAACTTAGGCTAGGCAATGCATCTATATTGCATATCTTCCCCAATTGGACTCTTAGCTGCAAAAGCCAATTATATAATAGAAACGTCTCAAAATTACAGAAACACGAACTAACTTTTTTTATCCTTACTTATTGTCTATGTACAATGTAAGTTGCAATTAACTTAGTTAGTTAATCCTTAAATATTATAATTGAGATTCTTGTAGTCCATGGTCCCAGTCTAAACATTTAGTGATGTAAACATTTAACCATTGATCCAATTTAAACATCCACAACAATATTGCATTCAATTTCAATTGATTTGATCTATAACCATACAAAAGAATCATAAGGGATACTTTAAATATATCACCCTATAAAATGAGGCTATAATTGATCTCCAATTTAGCCTAGCTGACTACATTAGACACCTATTATAGCTTGACATTTAAATGAGGCTATCCACTTAACGTGGCACTTCGCGAGGCATTGCAAAATTAGTCTGAAAATGAAAGCGTGAGCTAACGCGCTTAGTGAGAAATATGCTTGTAGGCATAATAGCATCGAAAACAATAATGCGGTAAATGAATGCAATTCAAGCATGCAATCATTTCAAAATACTTATTGAAGCAAAACACATAATATAGGTATCCTTCAAATCATGCATATCAAACTTAACAAATCATAAGCTAAAATCGAATTAAATATTGAATTTAAAACAAATACTAAATCCAAACTAATACTGAGCCAAATTGGTTACTGAATCAAAACTAATATTGAATCAAAACTAATATTAAATCAAAAATCGATACTAAATTAAATGATGGAAATTAGGTTGAAAACTTGTAGATGATATGCAACTAAAACGGTTATGAATCTCTAAGCTCAAGGGAGACATAGCATGTGAAACCCTGAGCTTAGGAGTAACGCACCAATAATAGGGACTTATGGCCATAACTGGTTTCCACAATAACTCGTGGACAAGTGAGAATTGTGGGTCATAGTCGTGTTTAGGTCTAGCAGCAACTAAGAAACAAAAGTACCGTGCCATTCTACACAACTAAGGGTAGTACTTAGAATAGGCATGTAAGGTTGCTTCGTGATTCGCAACTTGACATGCATGCATACGCTAAAGGTTGCCTTTCATCTCAAAACAAGTGTTCAAAAGCTTATAGTGAGCCATTCGTCTCACAACGATTAAAACATTAAAAGCAATCCACTTTTTACTTATCAAGTAACTAACATAGTAGTTTGAACAAACATACATAAGTAAGTTGCAAATCGATCTCGAAAGTCAATGGGTTGTTTTAGAGGCTCGAAAGTATACTTCAGTTCAAAATCTAAAGAGGGGATCGATCCTCTAAGTGTAGGGGATTGGTCCCTAAATGAAAAATGCCTTTGCCTTATCCGAGAAGTAGAGGGGATCGATCCCTGCCCTATCCGAAAAACTAATGCATTTGAACCTAGGTTTCCAACACACTTTTAAATAAGACAATTTCATGGTTTTTTAATCTTTTTATGCATCAAATATGTTCCTTTGGACACTATCACACCAACAAACACATCTCTCGTTTGAAATGTAACAGTTATCACCAATAGGGCCATAGCACCCCTTCATTGGCTCATACATTTCTTTGAAATCTTTTGGTGCATTCCCATATCAAAACCATTAAATCCTCAGTTCGTTAACATAATCCACACTCATCAATATGACTTAAATATGGTCCAACCTCATAGACACACTTAGTGTATTGTCCTATACTTTCTTCTTACTCCAAAACATAAATCAACACTTAACTATGCATACAAACAATCCTTAGTTCCTAAATTCTTACCTTAATCCTTTGAGGTTGTCAAAACCCTATCATTCCCTCTTGAAGCTCATAAACTACAAACCATACCAAAATAACTGTTAAACACTAAAAGAATGGTTAAAATCTAAAAGCCCTCAAAGATCAAGTTTATATCTTTAAACTTACCTCAAAGATCCAAATATTCTCTCTAAGATTCCACAATCAAAATCATCCTTTCAAAGCTCCAATTCAAATATAATGGCAGAGGTTAGCAGAGCAAGCTATGGGTGAAAGCATGGAAACTTTCCTCTTCTTCTTTTTCCTATTTTCTCTCATCTTTTTCTCTCATTTTTCTTCTCTTTTCATCTTTCTTTCTTTGGACTTGTTGAAATATCAAAGTGGGGAGAGAGAAAATGAGTTAGGGATTAAAAATAGGAAGTTTTGTGGTTTTCCCTTGATTAGTGGGAGTGTGTGAGCTATTCTAAAGGTAATGGGATCGATTCGTCATGGGAGTGGATTGATCACTCCTTCATAAAATGGCCTATTTTTCGAGGGTTTAAACTAGAGGATTGATTTTTCCCTTTAGGGGATCAGTCTTTTTCTTCTGGAATGCCAAAATCTACAGTTTCTTAGAAAAAGAATCGATCCCTTATAGGAGGGGATCAGTCCCTCATACCAGAAATGCACTATTTTGCAGTTTTTTCACCTTCTAATTCATTCTTAATTCATACCAAAATCTTACTAAGGCATCCTCTAGACTTTTAACCCTCTTAACATATAAAAAACACCCATATACACTTGTTTAGGTTCGTTTCTCCTCATCTTTAGTTCATTTTATTAATTTTCCATTGTTCCACCCTTCTTAAACCGCATTTTACTTGTAATCCTATAAACATGACCTCATTCATTATTGCATTGAAATTGTCCTCATACAAATCATACATAGTCTAATACACACATTGCTTATGCAAATGCTATGAAAAGGTTGGGTTTTACATTCTCCGAACCTTAGGGAATTTGGTCATCTAAATTCATCTAAGACTATTCGAACAAGTTCGAATACTTCTCCTTCAATAAACTTTTCGATTCCCATGTGGCCTATTTTGTGGAATTATGCTACCATTGCATTTTTGCAAAGGGAATGCTCTTTGATCGAAGCATTTTTTCCTGTTGATCTAGAAATCAGATTAGCTTTTCTACATAACTCATGTCTTCCTTGATTTCCAATGGTGCTTACTCTACGATATGAGAATGGTTTGGATGGTACTTCCTTATCATTGAGATTTGGAAGACGTTGTGCACTTTAGATAGTTGTGGTGGTAGGGTTACTCTATAACTACATCTCTAACAATCTCTAATAACTCGAACGATCTAATAAACCAGAGACTTAATTTTTTTTTTAAACTGCATGATGCCTTTACTAAGGGACACCTTCAGAAACACTGAATTACCAGCTTGAAACTCAAAGTCTGCGGAAGCACTTTTGCAAAGGGAATGCTATTTGATCAAAGCATTTTTTCCTTTTGATCTAGAAATCAGATTAGCTTTTCTACATAACTCATCTCTTCCATTATTTCCAACGGTGTTTACTCTATGATATGAGAATGGTTTGGATGGTACTTCCTTATCATTGAGATTTGGAAGACATTGTGCACTTTAGATAGTTGTGGTAGTAGGGTTACTCTATAGCTACATCCAACAATCTCTAATAACTCGAATGATCCAATAAACTAGGGACTTAATTTCTTTTTTTTTTCAAACTGCATGATGCCTTTACTAAGGGACACCTTCAGAAACACTGATTACCAACTTGAAACTCAAAGTACCTCATACGAACATCAATGTAGCTATTTTGTCAGCTTTGAGCGATTCTTAGCCTTTTACAAATGATTTTGACCTCCTCAGAAGCTTGCTCAACTAACTTGAGGGCTAATAACTTTTTTCACCCACTTCTTCCCAAGTTATCAGAGATTGGAATCTCCTCTCATGTAGAGCCTTTTAAAGGGCCACTCCAATGCTGTCATGAAAACTATTGTTGCAAGCAAACTCTGTTAATGACAAATGGTCATTCCATGAACCTTTAAAACCCAAAGTATATGCTCTCAACATATTCTCCAAGGTCTGAATCATTCTTTTGGATTGACCATCAGTTTGAGGATGGAAAGCTATACAACGGTTCAACTTAGATCCCATTGTTTCTTAAAAATGCTCCAAAAATTGGGATGTGAATTGGGAATCCCTGTCGGAAGTGGTGTTTACTGGAGTACCATGCAATAAAATTACTTTCTTTATATATAATTTTGCCAAAGAGTTCGATGAATCCTTTATATTGATAGCTAGGAAGTAGGCTGATTTGGTCAATCTGTCAACTATCACCTAGATCGCATCATGTCTTTTCTTAGTCCTTGGTAAGCCCATGACGAAATCCATAGTGACATGTTCTTATTTCCATGTAGGGATTGGCAAAGGTTGAAGTAACCTTGCCAGCTTTTAGTGTTCAATCTTCACTTGCTGTCACACCAAACACCTTGCAACATGCTTTGAATGTCCTTTTTTATCCCTACCCATCTATACACATGACATAGATAGATCATGGTTCATCTTGTTACTGCCCAGATACAATATGTATAAAAAATTATGTGCCTCTTCCAATATCAGTTGCTTTAATTCTCCATCATACGAAATATAAATTTTGCCTTTAAATCAAAGCAATTCATCACTACTAATTGCATATTTCGATTATGGATCCTAATATAATTGACTAGCAATTTTGATTAACTTTTGATCATTCCTCTATGCCAATCTTATTTACTCAATCAAACTTGGCTCTATCCAAAGACTTGCTAGCCAACCATTCTCAGTAGGTTCTACATTGATGCTCTGCCTAGCAAATTGCTCTAAGAGATCCTACTCCTTGACCATCATATTGGAGACCATCCCCTTTCGACTTAAAGCATCCGCTACTACATTCATCTTCCCTGGATGGTAGAGGATCTCACAGTTATAATTACTTAAAAGTTCCATCCATCGTTTTTGCCTCATGTTGAGCTCTTTTTGATCAAACAAATACTTCAAACTCTTGTAGTCAGTGTAGATTTAAAACTTCATATCATATAAGTAATGGAGAGTAAAGACCACAATGGACAATTCCAAGTCATGCATTGTGTCACAACCCAATTCCATTCTCTTTAACCGAAAATCACTGAAAATTTTTCGCGTTTTACTGTTACCTTACCCGGTCGTGAACTAAACTCACCACACACTGTTGGGCTGTGAGCCAATAATAAACACCACATCTCATTCATTCTCAATTAATTAAAACGATGTCATACATGTGCATTTAATCGTGTACTTATACGAATACATGTTTTACTGACATCTACATCCCCCATAATTACAACTCGAAAGAATACTGTGCTTTTACATTGTTTAGATACAAAAAGAATCACTGTGTATATACCTCTTAGCGATGGAGATGCAGCGGAGTCCAAAATAATACGCCTCAGTCCTCACTGGGCTACTATGCATGCTCTGTAGGGGGAAAATAGAGTGGGATGAGCAACCACACGCTCAGTAAGGCAATAATGCAAGCATGGTAGATAACTACTCTATCTACATGCTGATAATGTTATGCATAAATCATTTATATTAGGAGCATGAGGAATAAAACTATGCCATGCGAATATACATATATATCATGTATCAAAATCATGTGCATTGGCATATAAAACATGGTAGAGACAACATGTATAAATCATCTCATGCTCAATCTCATTTAAACTCATAAAAGGGCAATTCTTTAAGAAACTTCCTTTTTAAACCAACACCATAACACCATCAAATCAACTCACAATCACAACCACATTTAAATTCCACAATTCACGCATGTGTATAAATCTAGGTCACTATATCAAAAGTGCCTATGTGAACCATTACATCATAAATCATCCCAGACCACACGCATCCAGGTGTGCGGGGTATCATGCTGGCACGAAGATGGATTATCCCTCGCCAGACTTTCTCATCACATAACCATCATGCGGTACATCGTACTCCATGTGATATACACGGTATAGCGTACTCCGCAACTCATATCGTGATTGGGGGTGCCATTCCTAGGTCTTATCTACCCCATACCAAGAGTTTTCCATATCCGTGAAGGAGAGCCTCCCTGCCGAACAGAGCCTCCCCGCTTAACAGAGCCTCCCTGCCTCCTCGGGCTTAAGGATGTTAGCTTAAGGATGTAGGGCTTAAGGATCCTTCCGTAAGAGAGCCTCCCCACCGAACAGAGCCTCCCCGCCTAACAGAGCCTCCCCGCCTCTTTGGGCTTAAGGATGTTGGCTTAAGGATCCCACCGTAAGAGAGCCTCCCCACCGAACAGAGACTCCCCGCCTAACAGAGCCTCCCCGCCTCTTTGAGCTTAAGGATGTTGGCTTAAGGATGTAGGGCTTAAGGATCTTACCAACTTTCACAACCTTATACGTATCCCAGTGTGCAGACTTGTGCGAGCAAAGCTCTAGCACGACTCATGCATCTTCTCATAAAGAGACGCGTACGAGCATAGCTCTAGTACGGTTATACTCATAAGACAACTACTCAAAATCCACGTACGAGCAAAAGCTCCAGTACGGTTTATAAACATCATCATAGTTCCAAATCAAGGTGCGAGCTAGGCTCCAGCACGTTTCATACAAATGAAAACATAGAAATCCAGCGCGAGCGAGGCTCTAGCGCGATTTATGTCATACCAATATGATAGGCGGCTCATATACAATTAAACAATCCCGGCAATCGGGTTTAGCACTCACAAATGCTTTTCCACAACAACAATACAATACTAGCTGACCCATCTACAAGCTTGCTTAAAACCAAGCAAATTTCGTTTTGAAAAACATCAAAACAATAGATTTATGCAATTATTAGCCTTACTATCCCATTTCATAAAATCCACTTCAAAACCAAAATCACGCGTATACTCATTATCATTCACGAATACCATCAATCATTTATTTGAGCAACCATGCATTTCATACAACACCCAATATTCACCCACAAGTTCAAAGTACGAGCAGCTACCTCTATATACTCACAAAATTCCCTTACCTGGAATCGCGATGCGTGATTCCACTTCCTTAAGCTGCTTACTCGTACGGTTCGATTTGTCTTCAACGAACTCTTCGGGACTGCACAAAATCGTATCCCGCATTATATTCGATCCATACAATGCAACCCTTGTGCTTGCTATAGTCAATTTAACCTATAGCCTCTATTAACGCTTATATGGCCTCATTTCCTCACTTTACCCATAACTCGAGTCTATGGATCTTCTTAGGCCTGTTAACTTATTCAAAATCGATGTTAAATCGACATTAAGCTCATAGTATTCATATTCCATGAATTCCCTCACTATGGCATTTATCAATCATATACATATCCATTTTCACAATTCCTCCAACTCACCATGTAATTCCATCTAACCATCTAAAATCATAACATTACCCCAATAACAACTTTAGCATGCCATAAATCATAGGCTCATTCAATCCCACATATCCTCACATTATACCCATTTTAGATTTCTAGGTCACACCAATTCCACTACATTCCTAGGTAGTTTATCCATCAATACTCATATCAATCAACTCCAAAATCAATTAAATAGCTAATGCATTTGGATTGGAGTGTTAGAATCTTACCAATATGATTTCTCTTCTTGCTCCAATTGGTAATGCCCTTAACTCCTTCAATTCCAAGAATGGGAAGATGCCCTCTCACTATGTTGTTCTTCTCTTTGATAGGAACAACTTTGCCTCTAATGATCTCTCTCCAAATCTCACTGAAAATGGCTGATTTTAGAGAAGGAAAGTTAGGTTTTTGGGGTTGAAATTGTAAGGTTAAGTGTTTTTTCGAGATTTTCAGATTTTCAGCTCTCCTTATATAGAAATGCCTTGAGGAGATCGATCTGGTCCAAGAGGAGATCGATCTGGTCCCTTAAAATCTCTCTTTTTCACGGCATTTTTAAGCCTGAGATCGGTCTGTCGAAGCAATCAGATCGATCTGTTGAAGCATGAGATCGATCTGTCGAAGCATAAGATCGATCTGGTCCCAAACAGAGAGCTAAGGAGATCGATCTGGCTCCATTGGAGATCGATCTGCTCTATTATTTCGCCCAAATAAGAGCATTCTGGCTCTCCCAGATCGATCTCTCATCCTATGAGATCGATCTGGCCCTCATGTTTTCCAGATTTCCTGCAGTTTCCTTGCTGCAACTCATACCAACATACTCTTAATCTATTGCCATGGCCATTTTCTCATCCACCCACCTTTATAACTTGAAAATGGCATCCATTCATACCTTATGCACATTGAAACTTGTGTGCATTCATTGTATGTCCAAAGGTATGCTACATGAAACCGAATGGAAGCATAACTCCATTCCATTTTACCACACAACCCATTTTGAGTCTCAATCACATCTATCACTTGCTAGAACTCATTTCTTCGTATTCATACTCAATGAAACTTGTATGTACGTTACAATTCATATCACACATACATACATTGAATCCATGGACTTACATCAATCATACTTTACATTACAAGTCCATTCATATTTATTACACATTACAACTTTACATATACGGGGTCTCACACATTGGGTAGTTCCTCTCATGATCCTTCAATTGATGAGAACATGTAAGACCCGTATCTTTACATACTTATGATTTCTATGTATACGAATATTTTATTTCATTAGTGGAATCATAAGAAGAGTATTTACTTGATTTAAGTTTTAGTGAAATGGTTTAGCACTTATAAGCTACATATACGTCGAAAAAGGGCTATAAGAGCCATATGGCTAAATCGAGTGGATCTAAATCATTCTGATTGAAAAGAAGAACTTAAAATGAGAAAATATATGGAGCTCATGAAGGAAAGTCGGTTTGATTTGGTCCCGAACACAGAGAACAAGAGTAAAAGCCAAAAAGGGCTAAACGAGTCTGAAATGGTCCGTTTAAGGTATTTTAGGTATATTCACCTATCAAAAACGGCCAAAACATAAAGACAAGAGTGTAAACCATAAAATAAGACACTTTGAATTTAAAAAAAAAAGTCAAACATGATCAATAGTCAGGAAAAGTCAAAGGTAGTTAAGAAAAGTGGACTTTGACCATAGTTGACTAACCATGGTTAAAAATTAACGTATGGAGAAAAAATGGAGAAAAATATTTTTGGTAAAAATACAAGATAATCATACCCAAAAGTAGGGAAAAATTATTTATTCGAAATTCAGATTAAATTTAACGCGTAAAAACGTAATGGGCCAAAGTGGAAATTTTAAAGCCCATTAAGGTATAACAAGTGTGGACCAAATTTCTTAGGTCCATTAGACCAAACTGTTGGACCGATTAATGGGCTCCATATTTAGACAATTGAAGGCCTGATGTGTAGTAAAAATTTCAGCTCGAAAGCCCATTAGGAAGCCCAAACCGAGAGGCCCAAATGCTAGGCCCAAATTGGTAAATTTCAAGCCCATTAGTAAAAGGTAACCATAGCCAAATTGGTAACTATTACCTAAACCAATTCAATTCAAACTTGTTAGCTGAAAATTAAGGCTTAATGACTAAGTAATTGACTTATAAAGTCAGCCAATGTATCATCTTCTTCAACCCATCATTCTCGGTTACACAAAGAAACCATTAACAAACACATAGTCAAGCTTTCTCTCACTAGAAATCACTAGGAAAAAGGCATATTTGGAACTTGCAATCTTTATGAAAGTTGTTCCAAATTAAGAGAGTATTAACATATGTTGGAATTAGATATCAAGGAACTAAAGTGAGCAAACCGAGAAGCTTCAAAGTTTCGGCCAAGTGTGAAAGTGCGAGCTAGGTATAATTTCAAGCTTTCAAATTCATATATGTTAATGTATGAATTATTCTAACTTGATTGGTATATGTTTTAAGCATTGAAAAATATGGAATCACTATGAACATAGATTGGCCGAGAGTGGGTAATGATAAATTGATGAATACCCATATGATTTTAAGGCATGAATGAGTTAATATACATGTGTTTATGATTATGGTATAGTTAATTTTAATCAATTTGATCAGTTGGTGGATGAATTAAGTTGGCGATCAAGGTGTTTGATAAAATGCCTCAATGAACTAAGTTAAGCTTAAGACCATTGCCAACCAAGTGTTTGTGAAAATGCCTAAGTGAATGGCTAGTGAAATGGCCGATGGTGGCGTGGTGCTCGGCATGGCTAGGCATGCGTGGTTCTCGGCCATGGCATGTGGCCGAGAGGTCCAATGGGCCAAGCCTAATTGGTTTCAATCCAATGTGATATAATGGGTCTCAGACAAGCCCAATAAGAGTTTGAGGACCTCATAAGCCCAATAGGCCCAACAAAAATAAATAGTAAAATGGAAATGAGCTTAAGGCAGAGTTAGGCCCATTAAGGTTTATCAAGGCCCATTAAGTGAAATAGACTGTATTAAATATGAAATATAGTAAGAAAAATAAAATTAACTTGATGAATGGTTATATGCAGCTCCAGAGATTGTTGGAGGAACTAATCAAACTGTTGGATCGAGCAGAGTTGAGAAAGTAAAATTTCTCGAGTGATTTCAGGTAAGGGACTTTTGCGAGTAGTTAGAGATACTTGCACGTATTTTCATCTGCTTTTGCATTCACTTAAAAACTCTGAGGTTCAGAGAAAGTGAATAATAATTATAGTGACCCGATGGTGGTAAATTACAATTTTACCCCTAGTTAGAAAAAAGTAACTTTTGGGAAAAATTGTAAAAAGCATGGAAACCACAATTATGAGTGTTTTTACTGTTGTTTAGTAGTAAAGTAGGTAGATGGGCTAATGTTTTCATGGTTGATGAGAATGACACAATTTATAGTGCTGATTTTTATGTTTTGAAAATCATCACTTTTAAAGAGCCATCTATCGAATTATGTGAGAATGAATCGTGCTAGAGCACAGCTCGCACTTGATTTCATATGTTTTCCACGTATATTAGTGTTGAAGTATGATTCGCACTAGATTTCGATGACATGCATGATAGAGTGCTAGAGCATTACTCATACTCAATTTTATACGATTTATGCATGATAGAGTGCTGGAGCTATTGCTCATACTCAATTTTATATGTTTTGTGCATAGCATGGTACTGGAGCGATTGTTTGTACTTGATTTGAAACATGAACTATGCATAACCTAGTGCTGAAGTATTACTCGCACTAGAGTTTGAGTTTGTGATGTGTAAAACAGTGTTTAAGCGAAGTGTCGACTGTGAGCAGCACTCAAAGGCGCGCACTGTAGGTTTACCATGATATGTAAGACATGTTGAAAATCATGACAATTTCCTCTTGTAGACTGAGTGTCACACTGTTGAGATGTTCGCACGTGGATTTAGAGACGTGGTATTGATTATCCATTGAGATATGGTCCACGGGTGTACGTTGTACCGTGTATATGTCACGGAGTACGTTGTACTGTGTGTTGTTGTGATGTGTATGAGGAGTTGAGGAGTTGATAGTTGGCGGTTGTGATGGACTGATCCCCCTCCTATTACAGCAGTGATTGCCCTGCATACTAGGATCCGTGTAGCCTGGGATCGCATTATAGGATATGGCCATAGTCCAGGATATTATTGCATTTAGCCACAGAGTCTCACATGATATATCACTTGATTTTATGATACAGATAGACCTGAGGGATGGGTCAAAATTCGATTGTTGTGTTGTGAATGATTTAAATGCCATATTTACTATGATTTGAATATAAATGGCATGATTTATCTAAAGGCATTATGAAATTATAAAGATGCATTGTTTTGCACGAAATGCCTACATTTGAGAACTACGCATGATTTTTGTACATGAGATTTAATCTGTACTAGTATATATATTTTAAACACATTATTTTAAAGTGAGTTAATGAAATAATATTTTCGAGGCATAGCATTATTTTGAGTAGATAGTGTAGATCTCTACTTGCTTGCCTGATTTTCTTACTAAGCTGTGAGCTCACCCCTTTTTGTTTTACACCTCTCTACAGAGCATCCACAGTAGAGAAAGTACGATTGAGGGATAGTATTCCTGTTATCCGCTGCCATTTCCTATCGATCGATAGGTATACACATTTTGTACGATTTTATATCTAAACATATAAACAACACAGTGATGTGAATGATGTAAATTATGAGGGATGTATTTGTATTAGATTTTATATGAGCTCACTTATGTTATAAAAGAATTTACAGTCAGTAGATAGTATATTGACATGTATGTATGATAATGAATGAATAGTATAGTAAGCGAGGATACTAACATAGAATCACAACCCAACTGTTGATAAAGAGAAAGGTAAGTAAAAAGCGAAAAACATTTGTAGTGGTTTTGGTTATCAGAGCAGAGTTGGTCCGATGTGAGTCGCACTCAAAGGCGCGCACTGTAGGTTTACTGTGATATATAAGACACGTTGAAAACCATGACGATTTCCTTCTGTAGACTGAGTGTCACACTATTGAAATGTTCGCACTTGGATTTAGAGACGTGGTATTGATTATCCATTGAGATAGGGTCCCCGGGTGTACGTTGTACCTTGAATATGTCACGGAGTACGCTGTACTGTGTGTTGTTGTGATGTGTATGAGGAGTTGAGGAGTTGATAGCTAGAAGTTGTGATGGACTGACCCCCCTCCCGTTGCAGCAGTGATTACCCCGGACATTAGGATCCGTGTAGCCTTGGATCACATTATAGGATATGGCCATAGTCTAGGATATTATTGCATTTAGCCACAGAGTCTCACATGATATATCACTTGCTTTTATGATACGGATAGGCCTGAGGGATGGGTCGAAATTTGATTGTTATGTTGTGAAGGATTTAAATGCCATATTTACTGTGATTTGAATATAAATGACATGATTTATCTACAGGCATTATGAAATTATAAAGATGCATTGTTTTGCATGAAATGCCTACATTTGAGAACTAAGCATGATTTTTGTACATGGGATTTAATCTGTACAAGTATATATATTTTAAATACATGCTTTTAAAGTGAGTTAAGAAAATAATATTTTCGAGGCATAGCATTATTTTAAGTAGATAGTGCAGATGTCTACTTGCTTGCCTGATTTCCTTACTGAGTTGTGAGCTCAGCCCTTTTTTTTACACCTCTCTACAGAGCATTCGTAGTAGAGCGAGTACGATTGAGGGATAGTATTCCTGTTATCCTCTGCCATTTCCTATCGGTCGACAAGTATACACATTTTGTACGGTTTTGTATCTAAACATATAAACAACGCAGTGATGTAAACGATGTAAATTATGAGGGATGTATTTGTATTAGATTTTATATGAGCTCACTTATGTTATAAAAGAATTTACAGTCAGTAGATAGTATATTGACATGTATGTATGATAATGAATGAATAGTATGGTAAGCGAGGATACTAACATCGAATCACAGCCCAACTGTTGATAAAGAGAAAGGTAAGTAAATATTGAAAAAAATTTTAGTGCTTTTGGTTAAGTCACGGGTGGTCGTGACAGAACTATAAGTAACTACCTTTCTATGTTGCATTAGGACACAGCCCAGATCTTGTAGGGAAGTATCAATGTAAACAGTGAAACCTCTTGATCCACTCAGAATGGTTGGGATTAGAGCTGAGGTTAACCTTTTCTTCAACTCTTGCAAACTTTTCTTATACTTGTCCGACCATTCGAACTTAATATCCTTTCGCATGAGTTGGGTCATCAGTGTGGCTATCTTGGAGAATCTTTTCACAAAATGCCTATAGTACCCAACCAGTCGCAAGAAACTTCTTATCTTTATAACACTCTTCGACCTTTCCGAATTAATCACTACACTAACCTTAGATGGGTCTATTGACACCCCATCGTTTGATACAATGTGGCCCAAAGATGCTCTATGCTCCAACCAAAATTCATACTTACTCAACTTAGCATACAACTGTTTCTCTTGGAGGGTCTACAGTACCATCATCACGTGCTGCTCATGCTCTTCCTAGGACTTCGAGTACGCTAAAATGTCATCAATAATGACAGTGATAAATTGGTCTAAATATGGCTTACAAACTTCATTCATCAATCCCATAAATGTCATCAGTGCATTCATTAGGCCAAATGACATCACCTGAAATTTAAAGTGGCCATAATGAGTCCTAAAAGCAGTTTTCAGGATATCAGAACACCTCAGTCATTTCACCATTCCCAAGCATAGACATCTTGACCTCACTAATACAATTCATTATTAGGTTAATTCATTTTTGAGGAAACCAAAAGCAAATAAGGTATCTTTTAGAAAATTGTAAAATATTCTGTCATAAGCTTTCTCTAAATCTATTTTTATAGCCATCAAACCATCTTTCCTTTTAGATCTACGAATGGTATGAATCAATTCTTGGGCTATAGAAATATTATTAGTAGCTTGTCTCATAGGAAATAATGATAGTTTGAATTAGGGATATTAAATCATTTAAAAAGGGTCTCATCGATTCACCAAGATCTTGTTAATCAATTTATAAGCCACTCAACAAAGGCTAATTTGATGAAACTGACTCACAGATTTATGGGAGTTTACCTTCATAATTAGAGCAAGGAGAGTTATATTTAACTCATTAGGAACTTGACCACTATAAAATGTTGTATTCTCTACTCTTAGCAAAATATCTTTGAAAATTTCCCAATATCATTAGTAGAAACTTGCCTAAAATCCATCTACACCCAGGATAACCTGTGATTTCATTTAGATAATGCATTTCAGACTTCATTTTAATCAATTTCCAGGCATTAAAGCTCGACTTGGTCAGGTTTAAAAGATGGTCCATCCTACTTGGGTAGCTAACTAATCTCTGTCCTTTATTTATGTAAAAAACCTTATAAAAATTTAATATTAAGGATCGCAGTTCCTCTTGGTTGGAAAACCATACTACATCATCATTCTTTAACATAGTGTCAGACCCGAGTTTTTGATTTACGTATGTAGCTTGTACCTTATGATTCCTATGTGTACGAACGTTATATTTCATAGTTGAATCATAAGAAGAGTATTTACTATCGTGCAATCGATTTATTGAGAATTAAAAATGCATGTAAGCTACATAATAGCAAGATAAGGGTTAAAGTGATTTTCGAGCAAGTACAGGGGTAAGACGGTCAATTGACCAAAATTCGGTATAAATCCGATGAGAAAATTTCATTAAAAATATGAAATCGAGAGATCTTGATTAATAACGAGGAAAATATTGAATTTCGAGTCCAATTGATCGAGATTTGAATTTAATTAATATCTTTGAAATTTTTATCTCGAAAAATGAGCCCAAAAATAGTGGAAAAATATACCGAAAAGGTAAAATCGGACTGATAAATTCATTTACGGACTAAATGTATTTAATAAGAATTTTTGGGATATTATTGGGATATTTTAGGATTTTTAATATTATTTTAAGGATTAAAATAATATTAAAAATATATTATAAAGAAATTGAAAAAAAAAACGAACGAAATTCTGAAAAAGCGGGGAGAGAGAAGGAAACGAAGCCGATGCAAACCGAGGGAGAAGAGCTCACCGGACGGCCACCAATCCGGCAACCAGCGGCCACGCACACGACCGGGAAAGGAAGGCCGACATCGTGCGACCTCCCAGCCACCAGGACGCGCGCCACCGGTGCCGGAATCCGGCGAATCGAAGGGAGAAAGCCGCGGAGGAAAAACGGGCATTCGGCGGCCACCGGCGGGAGTTGGCTCCGATCGAGGCCAACCGAGAGGTCCCCTGTCCAATACGCATTGAACGGTGGCGACGGCACACCGGGAACCGGCCGGACGACGCCGGCACGACTAAAAAGGTACTGAACCGGTCAGCCGGTTCAGTGAAAAGTGACTGTGCTGAACCGGACCGGACCGGTTCAGCCAAGGAGAAAAGGGGAAAAAGAGGAAAAAGGAAAGAAAAAGGAAAAGAAAAATTTTTGGGATTTCACCGGACTTCGGGTAAGTCGATATGAGGTCAAAAGTGACCAATTTAATTTCTGATAAATTTATTTAAATTATATTTAATCAGAAATTGACCCGGAGTTAAATATACGAAATTGTGCAGTTCGACGATTAATTCCGAATGAAAGCCCGATCGAACTCCGATTCGCGCACCATCGCACAATCTCGGGTAAGTAAAGCTCATTTACGACAATTTATGTGATTTATGCGTATTTAAGATTTAATTTACGCATTTCAGATTAAATTTTGGATTTAGTGAATTATATTCAGAAAATTGAATAAAATGTCGTAAATGATATACGGGCTATCCAAAGAGCTTGGAATAAAGCCCAATGGGTATTGATAGGCCCAATGAGTCGATAGACCTTGATGAACGGGCTTAATACGGATTAAGGCCCGATTAACGTGATTAACGCCCATTAAGCGTAAAAGGGCCAATTTAAGTGAAATAAACTGTACTAAATGTGTAATACAGTAAGAAAAGTGTAATTAACTCAGTGAATGATTAAATGCAGTTCCAGAGTCATATTGAGAGTTGACCGGACTGCGAGATAAGACAGCACAGAGGAAGAGAGGTCACACGACGTGATCCAAGGTAGGGGACTCTTGCAAGTAGTTAGAGATATCTGTGCATATTTTCGTTGGATTTTACATTCACTGAAATTGTTTGAGGGTCAGAGAAAATCTATAATAATTATAGGGACCCGATATGGGTAAATTACGATTTTGCCCCTAGTTAGGCAAAAAGTGAAATTTTGGGAAAAGTGGTAAAAAGCATGAAAATGATGTTTTGAGTGGTTTTTACTGCTGTGTAGCAGAAGAGTAGGTGGATGGGCTAATGTTTTGAGGTCGATGTAAATTAAGCACACTTTATAGTGCTGATTTTAGTGATTTTTAACATCCCTATTTTTAAAGAGCCATCTACCGAATTATGTGGAAACAATCGTGCTAGAGCATAACTCGCACTTGATTTCAGATGTTTTTCACATACATTAGTGCTGGAGGTTGACTCGCACTACATTTATTTGACATGCATGATAGAGTATTGGAGCATTGCTCGTACTCAGTTTTTATGTGATTTGTGCATGATAGAGTGCTGGAGCGTTTAGCTCGTACTCGAGTTTTACATGAGATGCATGACCTGGTGCTGGAGGTTCACTCGCACTAGTGTTGATATTTTGACATGCATATACAGTGTTTTGAGGCAGAGTGTTGACTGTGTGTCACACTCAAGACGCGCACTGTAGTTTTTCGTGATATACACACATGTTAGAAAAATCGTGACGATTTCCTCCGTGTAGACTGAGTGTCACATTGTTGAGATGTTCTCACGTGAATTTAGAGACGTGGCATTTATTCCATAGTATGCGGGCTAAGACCTATAGCAGGCACCCTACTATGATGTATTTCCATGGTATGAGCGGCTAAGACCTATGGCAGGCACCCCGACCATGATGTATGGGTCCACGAGTGTACGATGTACTGTGCGTGTGGCATGGAGTACCTTGTACCGTGTTTTGTGTTGTGGAGTTGTGGAGGAGAGTTGTTGATAGCTGACGGTTGTGATGGACTGACCCCCCTCCCGTTACAGCAGTGATAACCCGCACACCGAGTACTGTGTTGCCTGGGATTTCACCACATGTTAGGATATGTACATAGTCCGGAGATACTCTCTAACAGTAAGATCCTTAAGCCCAACATCCTTAAGCCAGAATAGGTGGGGAGGCTCTGTTCGGCGGGGAGGCTCTCTTACATAGTCTAGAGAGATTGCATTTAGCCACTGAGTCTCGCAAGGTATATCACATGTATTTTATGATACGGGTAGACCTAAGGGATGGGTCGAAACCCAGTTTATTTGTGTTGTGATGAGAAATGCCATATTTACTGTGTTTTGAATGTAAATGGCATATTTTATATAAAGGCATTCTTAAATGATTTAATATGCACTGTTTTGCATGAATGCCTCTGATTGATAAACCAGCATGTGTTTAGTACATGAGATTTTAAATCTGTACTATATTATATATATTTTAAACATGCTTTTGAAATGAGAGAAGGAAAGGCAAAGCACTATTTTCAAGTAGATAGTATGGATGTCTACTTGCTTGCCTGATTTCCTTACTGAGCGCGTTGATAGCTCATCCCATTCATTTTCCCCCCATCTCTACAGATTCTCATCAGTAGATCGAGTCGGCCAGGGTATTGCATTCCTTTGATCCGCTGCCACTCCCCATCTAGCGAAAGGTATACACACGCGTACTCTTTTGTATCTGAACAATGTATAAACACAGTGATGTACACGTTTTAATATGGGGGATGTAGTGATGTAATTATATTTAAGAATACGAATTTACTTATGATATAAATGTCATGTATGTACGATACGAAAAAGAATGGTAAGGTATGTATGGATGAGGAGACTAATGCCTATTCACAGCCCAACTGTTGAGGAGATAAAGGTAAGTACAAAGCGAAAAATTTATTGTGGTTTTTGGTAAAGTCGCGTGTGGGAGGAGGGCGTGACACATAGATATACAGTTTCTATTCCTCCGAAACACAAATGACAAGTGAAAAAACCAAGTACTCCTTTCCCCTTCTTGGATCCACTAAATCTTGGATTTTTTATTCCAGTACAACTCTTCTTGTCTGAGAATTTTGTTATAGTCCTAAATTAAGTCTTTCCCTAACAAATGTAATTGGTGAGACTAGTGAACCGATAGAGCCTTTTGTACTTGTTTTACCCGTGTTAAAACTTTATGCTTATTACCAGTGTTTCAAATGGCGATTTTGTAACGGAGTAGCGACCGCTATTTAGCAGTAGCGACGGTGGCTGTCATTGCTATTAGGGAAAAAAGGTGTGAAAAATTTTCACACCCATAACGACAGCTGTTGATTGCTACAAAACGGAGTAACGGTGGATAGTGGTAATAACGACCCGTTATTGCCGCTATCTTCTGTTTCTATTGAAATCTTTGTATAAAAAATCAGTCAGACTCACAGTTCAAACAAAAACCAAAACAACACGAAAAAAAAAACCTAATTTCACACTCTATCACAATCAAAACCATAAAATTTACTCTTCAATTTAATCATCAACAATGCAATATCAATTAACAGAGAGAGGCAAACGGTAGTAGCCTACACAACACACAAACAATACTTGTTTTGGGTTTTGAAGGTAAGCAATTTACATCAAAGTTAAACGTATTTACCTTTTGTTGAATTAATCTCTGTTTGGGGTTGAAGAGATCCGGATCTGGGAAGGGGAGAAGTCGATCTGTTGAAGCTTGAAATAAGGGAGAGAGATTTTGTTGGAGGATTTAAGAATTTGTAGGAATATAGTAAAGCTAAGTTGGTTGGCAGTGAGGGTGGGCTGTGGGCATCCGTTGCAGCACCACAAAGGAGCAGTGCTACTTCTACTACTAACTACTGAGCCTGACTTGGGAGGAAAAAAAAGAAAGATATGCTGAGGGGCAGCCATAGAGTAGAAACTATGGAATGATAGAGGGAAGATCGAGCATTGCCGCTGTTGGTGAAGTCGTGTCTGTGAGGGTGAGATTCGTAGAAAAAACAATGAAGTTTCTGCCTTCTTGAACAGTGAGGGTAAAGCGAGGGAACAAGAACAGGAATGGGAATGGAGCGGGAACGAGAATGAGAACGGGAATAGGAACAGGAACGGAAAAAGGGAACGAGAATGAAAACGGGAGCAGAAGGAAACTGGGAAAGGAATCTGGTTGGGGTTGGGGGTTAATAATTAGTTTTATTTTCTTAATTAGTGTAATTTTTTAGTAGAATTTTTAATTAGGGAGTCTAGTATTAATTAATGTTTTTTTAAGTAAATGTTTAATAATTATCTAAAAAAATGTTTAGTAATTAGCTTAAATGTTTAGTAATGATCTCAAATAGGGTAAAATTAATTTTTTAATGTAAATTTCTTTAGTAGAATTTTTAATTGTCAAATTTATGGTATTAATGTTTAAATATATAGTATTAAATATTATTGTAACTTACGAAAAAAAAATTGATATTGATTTTTGATAGTGTAAATGTGATGTCTTAAATTAATTGATAATGGCCAATTAATATTAAATTTTTAATGTAATAAAATATTATAGTAAAATGTGAATAATTAATGGTTCAAATTCAATTCCTTTTTTTTGATAAATTAAATGCAATTTTCATTTATGTATGAAGAATGTGTGTGAGACTTGTGAATTTTGTGTACTCTAACTATGAGATTTATAATTTGGAGAATGTAGTTATGATATTTCAATATATATGCAAGTTTTGAATATAATGAAGTATAAGAAGATGAAGTTCTTAAGGCTTAAATGTGCATGAATTGAAATATAGCCTATGAAGTAGATTGTAGTAAGTTTTACCTTGAGTTTCCTGTAAAATTATGTAGTAACAGTGAAGTTTATGAAGGCCAGATCGATCTCAAGGGATGAAGGATCGATCTCATAGGAAGGAAGATCGATCCCATGACTCCAGGACTGCAACAAGGATACTATAACAGATAGGCAGATCGATCTCATAAGGGAGTAGATCGATCTCCTATTGCCTTTGCCTAACAAGAATTGATCCTATCATAAAGGCAGATCGATCTCCAATTGTCTCAGCCTAGAGGAGATTGACCTCCCCTTAGAGAACAGATCGATCTCTATGAGGTTCTGTAAAGAGCAGATTGATCTCTTCCATCGAGTAGATCGATCTTTTAGTTGGTATTTTGAGTAGTTAGAGTAGTTGAAACAAGCAGAGATAGATCTCCACTTAATGCCAGATCGATCTCACACGCTCTGTCTATATAAGGATCACGAGATTTTGCTTGAAAACCAATTCCCTCTCACCTGCAAACACCAACACTCACCATTTTCACCCAAACCAAGCCTTCCCTCTATAAGATTCACTATGTTCTGGACAGAATAAGGAAAAGAGGTAAGAGGCAAAGTTGTTCCCCTTGGTAAAGAGAACAACATACTAGAAAATCAAGGGTTGGTTTGAGGAAAAGGGAAGAAGCAAGCATTCTACAAGTTTGGTCAAGAGAGGACTAGCTAGGTGAGCTCACAAGACCCTTATTTTTAAGTATTATCATTTTATATATAATGATGAATAAATATATGTATATTTAGTTGGGAATGTGTAAGTTAAGAAGGGATCATGAGCTAGCTAAGGTGTTGATGAAGATGTAGGAAGAGTTTTTGAGACAATGTATGTATGTAAGATTTTATAGCTTGAATGTAGTTAGGGTGTATGAGTATAAATAGGATGAAAAGGGAATGTCGAGATAGGATGAGTAAGAGAAAGAAATGGGCAATGAGAATGATGTATATTAACAATTTGATGATGTTTGGACAGCTCAAGAATTTGACACAGGAAACGAGGCTGATCCGAGACTCGGGAGACATTGCACCACTCAGGGTGTGAGAGGTAAGGGAAATGAAATGTTTGTGCGTGTGAGTTTTTAAATGGTGAAAATACTTTGAAAGCATGAAAAATGTTTGATAAACGAGCATGGTTATGAGAAATGAGTTGATTTGATGCTTTGATGAATGTGTGAGTGTTTTACCGGTTTAAGCTCGGTTTTAATGAATTTTATGTAATTGTGAACACAATGTGTTATAACAGAAATGAGTTTTCTTCTAGATAACCACTATGAGCTCTACGTGAAGGAAAAATGATTTTTATACAATAATGACATATTTTACTGAGACTAAGGCCTGTTATGAGATGCACATCGATACTCCGCTTTGATAGCGTTGAGTGGCCTTGCTCTAGTAGCGTGTAAGATCGAGATGACTCCACTCTGGTAGCGATAGGTGGTCTTGCTTTGAAAGCATATAAGATCGGGCCTTGCTTTGATAGCATGTAAGACCGAGGCTGTATGACTCTGATCAAGTCTACAGCGATATCATGGCCATGGATAGATATCGACGTTTTCCCTCTTTTGAGGATGCCTCCATTATGGTAATGAGATGCCTCCATTCTGATAACGTGAGATGCCCTCCTTAAGGATGATGTGATGTGCTTATGACGTTGTTTTATCCAAGTTTTATTAAATGCCTAGTCTCGACTATTTTGATGAATAATGTGTTTTGATGACTGTGAATTCTATCACGTGTTGAGATTTGATGTTATGATGATTGTGATTTTATCACGTAAACTATGCTGATGCAAATTAATGCCATTATTATTGTTATCATTATTACCATGATGTTTCTCATGCTCGAATACTTCTACCATGTTTTTACATGCCCAAATGATGAGTTATGATGTGATGATGATTTTATAAATCTCCCTTATCCTCCTTACTGAGCGTTTTGAGAGCTCACCCTTTTTACTCCCCCCTCCAGATTTCTTGCAGTGAGCGAGATAGTGCCTACCGCGTACGTGATATAGGCTGGTGGATAAGATCTCCCCAGGCTATCGCTTGTATACACACAAGGTATAAATTTAGTTCATTTTGTATCCAGACAATGATGTAATACAAACATTTGTGTTAAGTATTTTTGGGATGTAATTAGGACAATATGAAGAAAATGAATTGACTTTTATGGGATGACCCCTTTGGGATATTATGTATTTGATTTTATGAAATAGAAATTGAATGATTTTAGGGATAATGATTTATTATAAGCACCAATGATTAAATGACACTGTACAAGAATGCAACCGAGTAAGAGGATTTAATGTAAGAAAATTTTAAATTAGCCCTATGTTTCGCGCTTCCGGGCTGTTACAATGTGATATTTTTATTATTCATATTTATAATTATTTATTCAATAGAAAATATCAAGCATGCCACCATGTGAGGAGTTTCCAAGTAAAGGAGTAGAAGACGCGTCAAGTGATGATATTGGTTGGCATTTCGGAATACCTGCACCAAATGCAAAAGGAAATGTATTGTATAAACTTTGTGGGAAAGTTGTAAAAGGAGGAATAACACGCTTCAAGGAGCATGTTGCTCATAAAACTAGCAATGTCACGCCATGCCTTAACGTTACCGGTTAGTTATAAATATTATTTTTAAATTCTCAGTGAAGATTATGAAATTATATTAACATGTACAACTAATTTTCTTCTTCTTAACTATATTATTAATAGGCATTGTTAGAGAAAGTATGATGAAACTCCTTCAACAAAGTAAATCAAAGAAATTTGATAACAAAAGGAGAAAAAATGAATTCTTATCACAATTAAGATGAGAGGATTATGATTATGAAGGATTCATGGACGAAGATGTTGCTACAAGACAAGTTATGCGAGATAGTGTCCAATCATAGCATGAGTGGCATATGAGGTAAGAATTTAGGTAAAGAATTGGTGGTTTCAGTAATACTTATGAAGAGGGATGAAGCTCTCATGGCTTAGTTGCTAACTATTTTGATAAAAGAACAAAGAAATCCATTCCAAGTGATTCCGAATTTTCATTAAGGGGAGCTATACCTAAATTGGTTAGAAGGAAGAGTTTAAAGCAACCGAAAGAAAATGATTCTTTTTTAAAGACATTGAGAAAGAAGTTAGGTGAATCAGTATCTAAATTTTTTATATATGATTGACTTCCTTTTTAGTTAGCAAACTCTTCATAGTTGCATAATTTAGTTTCTGTAACAGCAGAAGTTGGGCAACATGTAAAGCTCCCAACACCTTATGAGGTTTTTGATATGCATTTGGAGTCGGAGTATAAACAAGTGAAAGAATATGTTGATGGATTAAAGGCTCATTGGAGTGAACTAGGTGCTACACTTATGTGTGATGGTTGGACGAACAGTTTGAACCAAATATATATAATTAATTTCCTCTTTTATTGTAGTAAGGAGACTATTTTTTTGAAATCTGTGGATGTCTTTAGTGCTCGTACTAGAGATGCTAAATTTTACTACAAACAATTGGATCATACTGTGGAAGAGATTGGAGAAGAATACATTGTCCAAATAGTTACTGACAATGAGGCAGCACTTAAGGCTATTCAGCTCATTGTTTGGATTTATGCCTTGAAGATATTGACAAAAGGCTAAGTGTGGAAAAAGTATTGAAGGAGGCGAAGAAAGTGACTTGTTTCATATGCAATCACATATGAACGGTTGATTTAATGAGAAAATATACTCAAGGAAGACAAATATTTCGTCATGATCTTACTCGATTTGCCACCTATTTCATCAAACTACAAGAGATAAGAAAACATAAACAAGGTTTAAGAGAAATGTTCCATTCAAAGGTTAATACTTAGTAATTGGTTTTAGTATTTAAATTTAGCAATTTTTTATGATATCTTATTTATATTACTCTAAAAGTTTATTGATGAATATATAGGAATTTAAAGAATCAAAGTGGGGACAACAAAAGTCAGGGCCTACCTATGAAGCCAAAAAATTTGTTTTAGGAAAAGATTTTTGGCAAAAAGCATGTGAAATAACAAAAGTTTATGAGCCTTTGGTAAATGTATTGTGCTTTGTGGATAGTGATGAGAAACTAACCATGGACTTTAGTTATGAGGCTATAGATAGAGCTAAATGGGCAATTCATGTCGATTGTCGATACTCCACTGATTATGAAAATATTATTGACAACATATGGATCTTCATGCATTCTGACTTGCATTCAACTGGTAAATAGACTAAAAATGTGGATGGTAATTAAAATATTTTTATGTTTTATCATTATGTTTAAATTGCTTATATATTTATTTTTATTACTTTAGATAATATTGTTCTGAATTATGTTTAGGATACTATCTTAATCCACAATTTCAATTTGGTGTGAAGCATTCTGAAAGTGTATTAAGAGAAACATTAGAAGGTACAAAAGTAGTAATAGAAAGATTAGAACCTTTTATGGATAATTAAATTAGGATGATTAACCATGTTAGTGTTTAGTACTATTTTGTACTCTAAAATTTACTTGGTGCATTAGAAATAAAATTACTTTTTGCATTTATTTATTTGATAAATTATATTTTTTTTATCAATATAGTTGATATTATTTCGACATGAAAATGAGACATTCGGTACGCCACATGCACAGAGAACTTGGGAGCAAATGAATCCAGGTAAATAGTTAATTAAGTTATTATCATTTATTTAATACTATTTAATTATATTGGATGTTAAATTTATTTTAAATAATTTTATATAGCTGAATGGTGATGATATATGGCACATGTGTTCTTGAATTGCAAAAATTGACAATTAAAGTGCTTAGTCAAATAACTTCTGCATAAAATTGTGAAAGAAATTGGAGCACATTTAGCTATACACACACTATGGCCAGAAATAGATTGAAATATGAAAGACTTTGGAAACTAGTATATACTTATTATAATATGAGGCTAAGGATGAGACATTAAAAAAGAATAAGTGCTGGTGAGATAAATGATAGTTTTCAATCCTATTAGCCTTGACCATATATTTGAAGATGAGGATCCACTTTCAGAATAGCTGCAAGAAAGAGAAAAACCTTTGTTAGATGGTCAAAATTTTGATTGGTTGCCTGCGAATAATTCTAATGATGAAATGAACGATGAACAGTCACATCAATAGAAAGAAGAAAATGTGCCTCAGTCAAGTACAAATTTGATACTAACTAAGAGTGATGATGATGAGGGTTCAAGTCCATCTGATGGTGATAATGGTGGTGGTGATGGTGGTGATGTAAGACCCGTAAATTTCTATGTAATGTTTATAATTTTGGAATGTACATACAAGTTACATTATATATGAATCATGAGAAATGGATTTTTTAAGTTCTAAGTGTGAATGAAATGCAAAATGAGTGTTAAAGTAATTGAGTATGAGTTTAACTTTGAAACTTTGGGAAAAATTGTAGCTGGAATGTTGCAGATACAGGGCAAATTGATCTCATTACCTGGAAATACAATGCCAAGCATTTTGCAAGAGGGAGATCGATCCCTCATTCAAAGCAGATCGATCTCTAGTTACTTCTATTTTGATGAGATTGATCTCCTCCTATAAGGCAGATCGATCTCTAGTTGCCTCTGGATAGCCAAGATCAATCTCCTTTTGAGGCCAGATCGATCTCTAAAGCCTTTTGCCTAGCTCAAATCAATCTCATCCCATAAGCAAAGAGCAGTCTCATTCCTTTGAGCAGATCGATCTCATGCAAATAGGCAGATTGATCTCTTACTTGCATTGTTGAATTCTGAAGGAGTTAAACAAGGGCAGATTGATCTCTCACCCTAGGAGATCGATCTGATGAGGTAAATTCTATAAAACCCGACAGCTGAGTCTTGCATTTCACGAGAACAACTCATTTCCTCCATTTTTAACAAGTGACCTAGCCTTCTCACTCTAAAATCATCACTTTCCAATCAGTTTTGAGAGAAGTTCCTTTGAGAAAAGAAGTTCCTTTGAGAAAATTTGTTCCTAGTGAGGAAGAGAACAACATAGTCAAAGATTGGAAGCTGAAACCTTAGATTGAAGAAGAAAAAAGGTTTTCCCCTAATTTGGCAAAAAGAGGAAAAAGTCAAGCTAGGTAAGATTTCAATACACCATCTTGTAGTATGTTAATCTAGACATTTTGATAGTTGATTAGTGTATGTAATATTGGTTGAAATGTTCATGTACATGCTTAAGTGACCCCACTGTTCTTTGGTGTTCGATCTTAATCTGTTGGTAAATCAAATACTTGGCCACAACTCAACTACATTTCTTTTCATACCGACCAACCAATATACCTTCCGTAAATCATGGAACACCTTAGTGCCTCCCGAGTGCATGGTGTACCGAGAACAATGAAACTCTTTTAAGATCCTTTGCCTTAGGGCATCATCGTTTGAGACACCAAACTTACCACAATTTCTCATTTATCCTTAATGAGAACTTATTTTTAATTTATATCACTTGATCCAAATCACTTCACATACCAGAAATATTCGTTCCTTGCATACATCTCTTAATCCAATATGACTCGTATATTCAAGATTTATCTCATTTCAAACTTACCTCATTTCGTACATCAATTATATTAGAACTCTTTCCTCATCCCAATTAAGTCTCACATTCAAAACATAAAAATATAGAAGTTACAATCCTTAGATTCAATATGTAATCCATATTCCAAAGTTTCCTTATATCTCAATTTTAAATTTTCATAATAGTTTGAATCTTTCAAATTAACATGTCACCTCTGTTTGGAAAATCCTACTTACACCCATCCTTAATACACCGTGACCCATGACACTCCGAGTCTCCTTAAAATTTATCACCGGTATACTCCAAAGTGAATCACCTGATCCGATAATCTCCTTTTCATGTAATCCTTATAATTGTTCTCTCAGCATATCTAATCCAAGCAAGGTCACTCAGTACAGTGGTTTGAGTAGTTAATTCGATACCACCTGCTAAAATCAATTCCAGAACTTCTCCTTTTTGTTTAGAGGTAACTTGATAAGTCATTTGATCATGTGTCAGAAAACTTTCCCTGTTTACAGGAATGTTTCTATACCCCTTACACGCCCTATCCTTATCAATCATGTGAGCAGTGCGACCTTTAGAGTCTTATTTATACCGTTGGTTCTCTGATTCATTCTTCCAGTATAGTAACTGTGCTCTTTCATTGTCACTATTTCCTTTGTAGATCTCTTTTTCGTCATTCTCTTTATCTTTCCCTCTCTTAGTGACTTTAGAAATATAGAATTCATATCATCATAATTGCGCCTTGCGCTCTGTTTCCTCAAAGTAATTTCAAATGGAGTCATCTTAGCTTAACTAAATATCTCAATATCTCCTGTGGGTTTCTGAACTTCCTTTATCTAAGAGTTCTTGCAACTCCTTTTTCAATTCCTAAAGATCCACAAAGTTCATTCGACAAAGAGACTTCGAGATTGACTGTGTCTCTAGTGCCAAACCTATAATGAATTCCAACTCTCTCCAGTGGTAGCCCCGGTAGTTCCTCAGGACACATCCAAAAACTTGCATACCATAGATATATCCTGAATACTTGGACATTCTCGACTAATGTCGAAGATGAATGCAACATCACTTTCACATCAACACGTTCATCAAAAACTTTCATTAATAGTCAAAATCATACACTTTATTCCTTAACTGCAAAGCATACATTAATCTTACTAGGTAAGGAGAAGGTTATAGTCTTAAAGTAGCATTTTAAACTTACATGGTTGGTGGTTAGCCAATCCATACCCAAAATTACACCAAAGCCATACATGCTCAACAAAATTAGATCTGCTAATATGGTCCTATCTCCTACCTTGATTTCACAATTCCTACATACCACATCGAACCTAGGTAAGGATCCTTCCTTGAGTGACAGGCTTCTTGCCTTTATCTGCCGCGGTAGCCCATCTCAGTGGGACTTATCTCTGGGGAGCTTGCCCTTCAGGTTGTCGTGGTGGCTCTGGGGGCTGTGGAAACTTATCCAGTGGGCAATCCTTAATCATGTGCCCCTTCTGTCCACACCTAAAGTAGCTCCTTGTGGCCTTGTAACAAATACCTTCATGGGGTTTACCGCACGTCCTACATAACTTCCTATTTTGCTGCGGACCTTTGGTAGTCTGTGGGGTAGCTACAGGAGCCATGGGCCTATTAACCCTAGCCCGAGACTCATCTGTCATCTGTCTCTTAGGTTGACCTCTCCTGGACTCCTGCCTCACAAACTCTGTCTGCTTATTCTCATCCCTACCTTTTTCCTTAAATGCTAGCAGCTTCATTTTCGGGAGATTCCTCATTTTACCGATATTCCTCTCCTCCCTCTGGGTCTGTATAAGAGGCTGAGGCGCCATAGGTACTGGAGGAACTTGTGGAGGAGGAGGTGGTGGTGGTTGTAGAGGAATCGACACCAGAGTAGGAAATGGTGCCGTGCCAACTGAATTGGAAACGTTTACCCATAGATGTTGGGCAATCATAGCAGCTATCGACTCCAAACCTCGCTCGAGGCGCTGCTCCAACCGCTGTTCAAACTGAGCCATACGTGTATTGAGAACCTCTAAGTGCGATGGAGGAGGTGGAGGTGGTTTAGCCTGCCTCTGAGTACATCCGCGTCTTTCACTCATCGTGCAGTGATCTAATACCTGCGCGTAATTCCAAAGACCAAGTCTTACATTCATTAGGTATACATTACCTACTACCAGACAAGCACAGACATTGAGATGTAATTTAATCCTTATTTTCGACACTGACAGTACTAGACAACCTTCGCTCTGATACCACTTAAACTGTAACGACCTTTGACCCTTGAAAATCGGGATAAATTTTTTTTTTTTGAATTTAATTTACCCACTTATTCCTTTATTCACTTAGGTTGTATTCCTGTGCAGTGTCAAAACACTTTTCCTAATACTTTACTCGTAATTATAATTTAATTTCTATATTTTAACTTATGTGGCCGATAAAAATTTCGGCAGCACAACGACTTATATATGAGCCTATCCACCTGCAATTTAGTTGTTTCCAACAATCCTAGATATCTACAACTACCAAGCATACTTTCTCAATCCACTTTTACAACTCAATATATCGATATCAATTTATACAATCATCTTACAACCTAATCCCAAGTATTATATTCTTTACATCATTTCCTTACAAATTATATCCCGACAAATTATTTCTATTATATGTGCCTGTTCGTACAGATATGTCTGGTACAGGAATGTAAATGTATATATTATACCTATGTATATATATATATATATATACATATTCACTTATGTATGTCTCTACACATATATTTTCTTGTATAATTTATCCACAGACATAATATCATGCCTTCCATGAGATTTTCCTTATTCTGAAATTAAAATAATATCGGGATTCGATCATTCTTCATAAATTCTCGATACAAGTGTTTACATCAACAATTTTTGATTAACAAATTAAAATTTCTAATCCCTCCGTACTTGCATTCGCCTTATCCCTTCTTGTATCTTCGGGTTCCCGGTCATCCCACGGGCTTCTCGGTTCCTATAGTCCTCGAGTCCTACAACGAATATTCACACTCCCATTAAAATATAATATTTTCATTTTTATATAATCTAATTTAAACGTAGGAAATTTGTGGGGTTTACAGGCTTAGTGAGAGAAAGTTGAAATGGCATGGAGTTGATGATGGTTTAAACATGTAGAGATGTTAGTAAGCATGTATAAATGATTTTAAGATAACTTTGTGAAATCCATATGTTGGAATGGATGATGATTGAAAATGGGCATAAGAGGTGTTTGATAAATTGCCATAGTGAAGGAAATGATGAAATAGAGGCATTATGACCTTAATGCAGGTTTAGTTTGAATCAATAGGCCTAAAGAGTTCAATAGATTCTCGAGAAATGAATAGAGGAATCAAAATGGACATAAGAGAACGTGAGGCCTTATAAGTGTTAATGAAAACAATAAGTCAAATTGACTATAGTAAACGCAAGAATTTTATTACATTAGGTTAAATTGATGTGATGAGTAATTTCGTGCAGCCATGGAGATTTCATTTGGAAGCGAATCGAACTGCACGATCGAGTAGCTCTAAGAAAGTGGAATCACTCGATGTGATTTTAGGTAAGAGAATTTTGTGAGTATTTAGGGGTAGCTGCACGTATTTTGAAGGTGTTTATAGGGCTGTGTAATTGCTTGGTTATCTAGAAAAGAATTAGTGATTTGTACGAATGATTTCGGATATAGATGATTTTGGTTTTAGAAGTGAATCTTACAAAAGGGTTGTAAGGCTAATAAATTGCATGAATGTCATGTTTTGATATTTTTTACGAAATACATTGCTTTGGTTTAAGCAAATCTAAGAATAGGCTAGCTATTGATTTCATAATTTCATGAAATAGCACGAGTCAGGTGCTAACTATGGTCTTAAGCGTGTTTTCTTGAAATAAAGCTGCCTATCAGATTTATATGAGTTAAATCGTGCTGGAGCTTCGCTCGACTGGATTTTGATGTTTTAATATGCATGAAATGTGCTGGAGCTTAGCTCACACCATGTTTTGAGTTGTGATGTTTTACAAGTTGTACTGGAGATTTTGCTCGTACGTGGGTTTCCATTGATTTTCTTATGCATAGAACCGTATTGGAGCTATGCTCATACGTGATTTTCTCATTATTTATTATGCATAAAGCCGTACTAGAGCGTTACTGTCACGACCCAAACTACCCAAAAATCAGAGTTAATTTTTCGCATTTTATTATTTTCTTACTTAATTTCTTACCTGTCCTCGAATCGTGACCAACACTCCACTAATAATTGGGCTGTGCGTCAATGCCAGTCCCACCATACATTTACCACATAACTTATTTATTCTCCAGCCATTTATAATTGTTTACATTAATTATACATCCCCTAAAGTTACTTACAAACATGTTACTGTGCTATGCTTATGTAGATACAATATGTACAAGTGTATACCTTATGTTGATGGGCAGCAGCGGGTATCTGGAATGCAGTACTGAGTCGTCTCAACTTCAACTGGAGATCATCTGTGGGAGAAAATGAAAGGGGTGAGCACATCAAGCTCAGTAAGGCAATCCTACGAACAAGTAGGTAACCATACTACCTACATGAACGTGGTGCCATGCATAAACCACCCTTTCTCCACACATTTAAAAACAAATGATATGAATTATGATGCTATGTAAATCGAGTTTGCACGGAAAATTCAACATGCAATTATTTTAAATCATTTCTTTCTCTTTAAAAATTTCACAATGAAGTCAGGACTCGACCCCTCCTTCGGGTGATCCTGACTCACACAAAACCATGGAAATTGAGTTTCTCAAAAGCATCGATATCGAAAACATACGTATATATATATACAAGATACGAGACTAGGCAATACTGTATATCAGTAATAACCAGGACTGGCCAATATGTCCTCGTGAGTCCCTCTAGATTCACGGATCCCAGTGTGCGAGGTCTCACCCTGATTGGGAACTGCCTGGGAGGTGGGTCAATCCAACCCGTCAGTCTTATCCGATCTCACGCATCCGAAGATGCCGTATCCGAAGATACCCCGTATCACAAAGATACCGTATCACAAAGATACCCCGTATCACAAAGATACCGTATCCGAAGATACCCTGTATCACAAAGATACCGTATCCGAAGATACCCCACGGTACATCGTACTCCATGCTACTTGCACGGTACATCGTACTCCATGGACCCATATCACTCTAGGTACTCCAGCCCAAATGGCCTGCTTCCCACAGAGGTTTTCATAACTCAATACTCGTTGCCATGTCTCAAAATGCATGTGCGAGCCTATTAAGTCGGTGACACACAGTCTACCCGATGCTCCAAGCACGGCTCATCGTATGTTCTCATAAAAATCAGTGCGAGCGATGCTCAGCACTCTCATCAAATCAAGTAAACTTGGCAGAGCCCGCTTTACATCTCCACAAGGCCGCCAACCTCATCCCTCACTCTCACCCTACTTAAGAGGTCTTTTGAGCCTGTTGGGCCTTTTGGCTGACTCCAAGGGCAGACAGCGCTACTCCACAAATTCGGTAAAACTAGTGCGAGCTAGGCTCAGCACTCTGTATATAAATCGTATGAAAATCTTATCAAATCTGGTGCGAGTTAAACTCCCGCACCCTATCATGAAAATCATGTAAAATCTGGTGCGAGTTAGACTCTAGCACCGTGTCACGCAAAAGCATGTGAAATCTGGTGCGAGTTATACTCTAGCACCTATGCATGTAAAACTCTAGTGCGAGCTCTCGCTCCAGTACTAATGCATGCATCACACAAATCAAACATCGTGCGAGCTGAGCTCTAGCACGTCACATGTAAATAAAAACATGTAGGCGGCTCGATTATTTTCAAATAGTTTTCACAGAAATCACATCAATTAAGATATGCAATGTTATGCATTTTTCTTTAAAAGTGAGCTAGCCTACTCATGCATGTGTTGAAATACCTCCAGAACGAGCAGAAACCTTTTGTTCTTGCTCCTCCCAATTTTTCCTAAATTTTTAGATTTACCCTTAGCAAGGGTATTTTAGTAATTTACCCATTCGGGGCACTAAAATTATTAATTGACCTCTAGACCCTTCAGATAAATTTTAAAGACTGCATATGAATTTAAAATTTCGTAGAGTTTACCTCTAGCAGTCCGTAGAATTCCCTTACCTTATTTTCCTGTCGAGTCTGACCTTTTCTTTTCCACTGTTGTCTCGTCGCGCAGTCCGTTATGCTCTCAATCAAATGCCCGGAACTGCGTATTAATATTCCTCAGGTCAGATATTATACAATTTAATTGAATTTAATACTTTCTGGGCTTAATTTAAATCGTTGGGCCCATTAACCCCTATTGGGCCCGATTGCACCTTAATGGGCCTTAATCGGCCTTAAGCCCGTTTTCCACTAAATTCTCACTTTATCGAGGCCTATTGGGCTCATTGGGCCCACCAATAATTTATTGGGCCTCGTTCTAGCTTATTGGGCCTCGGCCCATTTTAGCCCTTTTTTTTTTATACTCATTAATCCCTTCTTCGGATATACCGGGCTTATACAGCTTTCTAATAATTATCGGGCCTCATTCCAATTTCATTGGGTAGCCCGTATACCATTTACGGCAATTGTATTACAATTCTGAGTAATATTCCTTCCTACGCAAAATTAATCCATAATTCCGTAAAATAATTAAACTCGGTATTTAAGAACTCTAATTGCCGAAATTAAATTGTACTTACCCGATACGATGTGGGGTACGAGAATCAGAGCTCGATCGGCTCTCGTTCGGTCTCCGTCGTGAAGCTGCATAATTAGGTAAATCCGGATTATTTTTCATTAAAATAATATTAAATTAAATTTTCAGAATTCACCCGTAGGTCAATATCGACCCTCGGTCAACTTACCCGAACCTCGAGTCGTCCCCGGAAAATTTCTTTCCTTTTTCCCCTTTTTTCCTTCCTTTTCCTTCCTTTTCCTTTCTTTTCTTTTCCCTTTTCCTTCCTTTTCCTTCCCTTTCCTTTCCTTTCCTTCCAGCCAAACGGTGCCGTTTTGCTGCCTATTGCCGTCGCCGGCGTTTCCGGCGGTCTCACCGGTCGAGACCGGTCTCAAAAGAACCGGCTTCTTCCCCTGAGTGCGTCGGTGCCCTCCGTTTCAACCCAGATGCGGCGGTTCGCCGGGAATCGGCTTGTTTCTCCGGCGGTCTTCCTCGGCTTCGATCGGCCTGCTCCGGCCACCTGGCGGCGCGAATCCGGTACCCACGTGCTCGCCGGACTCCCCTCTTCCTCCTGGCAGCTTCGTCGAAGTCGTCGGTCGCCGGTGGTGCGAGAATCGACGGTGAGGGTGGTGCGGGTCGTTTTCGGTTCCTCTCTCGGGTTTTCCCGAGTTTTCTCTCTCCTCCCTCTTTTTTTTTTCGGTTACTTTCTTTTTTTTTTATTATTAATTTTATTATTATTATTTTTATTTATTTTAATTCTTTTACTATTCCTTAAAATACAATAAAATTACCCAAATATCTCTTAAAATTATTATTAAATTCTAAATTTATCAATTTAATTTTATTTAATTTATTTATTATATTTGAACCTCTTTTTCGGGTATAATTTCCCCGTATTTTCGGGATATTGTCCCGGGTGACTTTTCGATATATTTTTCGATTATTTTTTTTTTGGATTATTTTTCCGTACTAAAATTCCAATTAATCCCGATTAATTCCAATAAATTAATATCTTGATCAATTTAACCCGAAATAAATTTATTTCGCTTTTATTGACCAAGATTTCTTAAATCCATATTTTCAATTAAATTTCTTTATCGAAATTATACCGACTTTTGGTCTTTTGACCATTTTACCCTTGCACGTGTTCGGGATTAATTTAGCCCAACTTTCCTTCATACATCCCCCATCTTTTCTTATTTAATTTTCATATTTTAATTAAATTCGGGTCTTACAACTCTCCCCCACTTAAGGAATTTGGTCCTCCAAATTAGAACCAATTCATATGAGTTTATAGACTACTCCGGGTTCATTGATCGTATCATACTCTTAAATTCTTATGTGACCTTCTCCGGAGTGTATTACTACCGAAAGACTTTAATTAGGGAGATTATCTTAAACCCCAATACTTTCTCTTTCCTGTCTAATGCCCGAATCAACTTCTTCGATATACTCATATTTTCATTAAACTGAACTTTTGGAGTTCATACCCTATCACCTCTGCTGGATCTGGATAGTATTGCCGAAGCATCAAAAGCTGAGACATTGTGGGTGCCTGTTAATTCAGGTGATAACACCAACCTACAGGTCTTATCTCCCACTTGTCCAATCTCTCAAAATATTCCATCCAGCGCAACTCAATTTACTTTCTTCCAAAAGTTCGCTATGCCCTTATTCTCTTAGGACAAGAATTATTTCAACCATACTAATTCACCAAGGATGAATTCCAATACTTGTCTATCTACTCTGAGGTGTTCTTAATCTCTCATCTTAATTAAACATCCTCAGAGACTTATTATCCAAGTCGAAAATGATTCTATCGGTCACCCACTTTTTCTTATCCAATTTGGGGAATAACCCCTACAGCCGTACACTGTCTCATATCTTGTTATCCCGATACTCAATTGCCAATTGTCGTTATTAGCGACTTCAATTAGAAATCAACTGATCATTCCAGGAGCTTATAAAATCAAGGGCACACGTTTTCATCGTATCCTCCAGAACCTGTACAGTCCTCTCTGACTGACCATCTGTCTGAGGATGGAAAGCTGTGTTAATACTCAGTCGGGTTCCCATAGCTTCCTCAAAATATCCTCAGAGGTGGGAAGTGAAGCGGGAATCCCTATATGATACCATGCTCACTGGAACGTTACTTAATGTTCCACAATCTTCCTTACACATAAATCCTGATACACACTCCGAGTATCTGGGGATTTCATAACCAGAAGGTAGGTAGACTTAGTCAATTTGGCGACTATCATCCAAATAGCCTCGTAATTCACCTGGGTTCTCTGTAACCCATCATGACATTCATGGAGACTTGCTCTCATTTTCGTGCCGTGTCAATATAGGTAGGTGCTGCAATAACTCTGCAGACTTTTAATACTCTACCTTATTCTGCTGACATACTAGGCACTTTTTCACAACCTCTACAATATCTCTTTTCACATCTGACCACCCATACCCTTTTCGAGATTTCGATATATATATTCGTCACTTTCTATATGCACTGTATATCCCGAAGAGTGAGCTTCTGACAATATTACTATCTCATCAACTGTGGTCCTGGGGAGCACTCATACTGTCTCTGAATCCTAAGTAACTCATCATCACCCACTGTGAACTCTATCACTGTACCCTTCTGAATCTGACCCAAACTATCGACATCCTGCCGATCATCACGCTAAGCCTGTCAAATCCGGGCACTCTCATCCGGTTCAAATCTCAGGCTAGCTGTCACACAATCACTGTCATCATCAGAAGGGATCGCATCAATACTGAGGTTCACAACTACTCTAGCAGCTCACGCTCCCTGACCATCATATGTAGTACCATCCCGAGGCTCTTTCTGCTCGAGGTATAAGCCATTACATTAGCTTTTCCTGGGTGGTACAATTTTCACAAATCAAAACCTATCAGAAGCTCTAACCCACTATGTATTCTCATATTCGCCTCTTTCTGTGAAAACAGATACTTGGGGCTTTATGATCAGTGCATATCCACAATTTCTCACCATGTACATAATAGTACCATATCCTCGGTACAAGTACTACTGCTGTCAATTTTAAATCATGGGTATCTTCCCATTATACATCAATACACAGCTCCTTCATAATTTTGAGGTATCCATACTCACTGAGAACCTCTGGAGCTGTTGGGTATGGCGAAATTAAATCATGGTGGTCAGTTCATACTTCACTATGTCGAAATTTATGTCACATCTATCATCTTATTTATCATCATTAAAATTACCCAAATATCTCTTAAAATTATTATTAAATTCTAAATTTATCAATTTAATTTTATTTAATTTATTTATTATATTTTAACCTCTTTTTCGGGTATAATTTCCCCGTATTTTCGGGATATTGTCCCGGGTGACTTTTCGATATATTTTTCGATTATTTTTTTTTGGATTATTTTTTCGTACTAAAATTCCAATTAATCCCGATTAATTCCAATAAATTAATATCTTGATCAATTTAACACGAAATAAATTTATTTCGCTTTTATTGACCAAGATTTCTTAAATCCATATTTTCAATTAAATTTCTTTATCGAAATTATACCGACTTTTGGTCTTTTGACCATTTTACCCTTGCACGTGTTCGGGATTAATTTAGCCCAACTTTCCTTCATACATCCCCCATCTTTTCTTATTTAATTTTCGTATTTTAATTAAATTCGGGTCTTACAGTTACTCATACGAGGGTATTTACTGATGATGAATAAAATTGTGCTAGAGCTTTGCTCGCATTGGACTTTTCACACTGTGATATGTAATGAGTCGTGCTGGATGCCTCGTGTAGACTTTGTGTCACACGGATGATGTCACGACCCTCAATCCACCGAAAATCCACTATAATTTTTTTTCATTTTTGTTTATTGATTATTATTTATCGATTTAATCAATTTCTTATTATTTATTCTTTACCTTTACCTTACCTGGTCGTGAACAGCTACACCTCCAACAGTTAGGCTGTGTATCGGTGTCAACCTCATCTAATCATATCATTTCGAATTACACTTCATTTAAATGCAAGCACTTATATTTCTAAATTAGAGTTACTGTTTACATGTGTTTATAACCTTCTACCTCCCCAAAATTACATTTAAAGGCATTACTATGATTTGACAGCTCTGATACAAAAATTATACAAATGTGTATACCTCATGTGATGAGATGCAGTGGACTCCAAAATCCAATCCTCAGTCGCCCACTATCTATAAGTGCTCTGTAGAGGGAGAAAATAAGGGGGGTGAGCAAACCACGTGCTCAGTAAGGCAATCACGCGAGCAGTAGATAACTGTACTATCTACGTGATCATGATGCCATGCTTAAATCACACATTTATATGCCATACTCCAAAACGTATGCTCATGCTTCTGTTTCTGCCATGTAAAGCAAATCATGCTATATAACTCAGTGCACAGTTTTAAAACATAGCATGGAAAAATCATCATGCGTAATCAAATCAAAGCATGGAAAATCATCATACAAGGTGCACTGAAAAGCATTTCCAATTCTCAACACAAGCCAATACAAAATCATCAATTGTCAGGACTCAGCCCCTCCCATGGACTATCCTGACCCATAGACAAATTTCAAAACATGGATTTCTCATTCAACAATAGACATGTGAGATACGCATATAATATCAACAAGGGAAATAACTAGGACTATGGCCATATCATTCGTGATCCCAAGCTACACGGATCCTAGTGTCCGGGGTATCACTTCTATCTACTTCCGCACAGGAGATGGGTCACGTCCAACTCGTCAATCCATAGCAGAATCCATCATTCGAAGATGGCATACATATCACACACGGTACAACGTACTCCATCATCCGAAGATGACATATATATCACACACGGTATAACGTACTCCATGCTACTTGCATGTTACAACGTACTCTGTGGACCCATATCATCACAATATATCCTGCCACATCTCAGTACATACGTGCGAGCCTGTTTAATCAACGTGGCACATAGCCTACCCGAAGCTCCCAGCATGACTCCCAACATGTCACAAAACCTCATGCTAGTAGCCTCAAGCACGACAACAAGTACGGTGGACATCTAATACGAGCGACGCTCCAGCACATTGTCAAAATCAGTATGAAAATCAGTGCGAGTTAGGCTCCAGCACAATGTTATAAAATCCATATGAAAACTAGTGCTAGCTAAGTTCCAACACTCATGCAAGTATAAAATTCTAGTGCGAGCTATGCTCCAGCACTATATCATAAAATCCATGTAAAACTCTAGTGCGAGTATCACTCCAATACTAATGCATGTATAAACATGTCAAACCTCATGCGAGAAACGCTCTAGCTTGTTTCATTTCCACAAACTCATGTAGGTGGCTCATTCTTTGCAAAGCATGGTTGTAAAACCAAATCAAGCTATTTCTTGTGCAAATAATTTCAAATGCTAGCCAACCTACCAATCACATGCTAAAAAGCAATAAAAAGATTTCAAAGTATCATGCTCTTGCTTTTAATGCATATTTCTCAAAAACCCAACTCTTTACCATTCAAACATTCATTTCATCCTATGACTTTTAGATACGTTAGAAATCGCCCATGCACCCGAAAAGCGTACAGATATCTCTAGGGCTAACACAAGTCCCTTACCTCTATTCTCTTGGAAGCAACTCTTCCTTCCTTTCTTGCTTTTCGTGATTTAGCTCAACTTGCTCCGGGTTTATCCTTGGGAGCTGCACACATTCATAAATCATATGAATCAATACCGATAACTCATATTCAGTCTTCAACTAGTTGATACATCTCATCGAGCCTATTTTATCGAGTTTGACTCATTATCACATTTGCCCATCATTATGCCATTTCTAGTCAATTTAACTAGCAACACACTTGGTTATTTATCAATTACTTGGCATAAATGTTTATCCATAATCTTCCATCATTTATGCATTCTCTACAACACCATTTATGCACATTTTTATCACTTGACTAATCTCACAATGTGGCTTTCATGCAATCATCTCAAAATCATGTACATTACCTCACTAATAACTTGATATAATCCTTTTTATCATCTATTCCACCACATTTTACTTTCTCACACTAAACTCATTCTAGGTTATGCTTGTTTCATTACATTCTAGGTAGTTTCATTCATCAATACATACACCAATCTACTTACAACAACCACTAGATAAATACACTTAGAGTTGGTGTATTGGAAACTCACCTAGCTTGACTTTCTTCTTTTTCAAGTTTGGAAGACTCCTTAGCTCCTTCAATCCAATGAGTTGAATGTTGGCTCCAAGCTATGTTGCTCTCCTCCTCAAAATGAGCAACTTTGGCTCTAATAGCTTTTTCCCAATTCTTTTTGGAAGATGGTGCATTCTAGAGAGTGAAAACTTGGTATTTTGGGTGAAAATGGAAGAGGTACGTTGTTTTGTTGAAGAAAAGGGTTTTGTCATGGGGTATTTATAGATTGAGAGTGATGAGATCGATATGCTAAGGTGAAGAGATCAATCTTCCTTTGGTTTTTTCCATCGAATTCTCAGGTTTGAAATGGGAGGGATGGATCTGCTCATTAGGGAGAGATCGATCCTAGCTTGGCAGATGCTTGAGGAGATCGATCTGCTTGTGGGGAGAGATCGATATGCTCTTTATAGAATAAAATGGAGATTGATCTGCACTTAAGGGGGGATCAATCTGGGCTTGGCAAAGGCTAATGCAAATCGATCTGCTCATTGGGGAGATCATCTGCTTGGTAGTGAGATCGATCTACCTTGGCAGATTCACTTGGAATTGCTCTGTTTTGTACAAGGGATCAATCTGCCTTGGATAGGAGATTAATCTGACCTTCATCTGCAGCCCTTTTTGTAAGACTCGAACTTAGCATTTTTCCTTACGAATATATCATTTAAATCGTGTAAATATGATATATTAATCAATGACGAAGGAATGATGCAATTACAAGTTCAATTTAATCAAGAAATAAAGCTAAGTGCTTTAATGTACCGAAATAAGAACTTGGATAAATTCAGGACAAACCGAATGAAATTAGGTCAAACGGACTGAAAATATGGACTCAGAACGCGATAATATAGGGAGTCCAAGAAGGAAAGTTAGTCCGAAAACGATAACCCGAAAATTTCTCTATTTTGGCAATTTTATCTTGAAAATATCGAAAAATATATATATATTTTCGGTGGAATAAATAAATGAGATAAAATGAAATAGAATGTACATATATTTTATGAAAATAAATTATATAAAAATATATGTACAAGGGTGTGTATATTTTAGTGTAAAAAATACACTACGAGAATAAAATATAATAATAATAATATTTGTTTTATGATTATTATAATATTTTAAATTGTATGATAATTTAGTATTATTATATGTATTTTGTAGATATTTTGATATATATATTATATTATATTGTATATAATATAATATATATATAAAAGAAAAAAAATTAAAAAAACAGAAAATGAAAAAAAAGGAAACTGGAAGCTGGAAAACGCGTGGAAACCGAGCCGAAAACCCGACCTCCTCTGATTCCTTCCATCGACGGCGAACGGCGAGAACCACAGGCGCGAGATGGCCGAAGAAGGGACGACCGACCCAGAGGAAGTGTCCGACAGCCACGACGCGCCCCAGATCGTCGGCGGTGAGGAGATCGCCGAGAGAGAAGTCGCGGGAGAGAAGGGGCATTTCGACCAAAGTCGACGCCGATCGACCCCACCCGAGGCCAAAAGAACATTCCCCAGGCCGAGGCACATCGAATGGCAATAGTGGCGGCCAGAGAACCCGTCGGAATCGCCCCGAACGACAAAAAATCGCATCTAAACCGGTTTGAACCTGTTCAGTGTGAAAGGGTCTGAACCAGTCCGATCCGGTTCAGTCAAAGGAGAGAGAAAAAAATTTTTGGAAAAAAATTCAGTGTTACCCCGACACAGCAGTAGACTGGTAAGTGGTCAAAAATCAGTCGAATTATTTTTTCAGATAATTAATGTGAATTTATATGAGACTGGAATTAACCGGTTTAAATATATATTGCTGTGTAGCGGAAAAATGATAGGCGACGTGTACGAGTTCAAGCGAATCTCGACTTACTTGCTACCAAGGAAAGATTTGGCTTTCAAGAATACATCCAGAGCCAATTAGACTGCGTGATCCGGAGAGATCAAGAATTAAAATTCGCATTTGACACATTTCGAGGTAAGGGATTTTGTAAGCTCTTAGAGATAGCTGTACGTATTTTATCGTCGTTTACATACACCTAAATTTTTGTATAGAGTATGAATATGAAATTTCTGGATAATACCCAAATATGGGAAAATTACGAAAATACCCTCAAGTACTAAAAATATGAAAATGGCCGAAATGGCATATTTTGATGTGTTTTACATGAATAAGCATGTTTTATGAATAAGTGGTGATAGAATGGCTTTGAATTTGATTATCTGCATTAAATTACATGTTTTCAGAATAAAAAGTGTTTGATGAGTGATTTGATAGAAAATGTTTTCTCTCACTCAAGTGGGTACTACCTTTCGTGGTTGAGGTTGGTTTGTACGCCCCTGATGTGCATCGAGCCATCTAGCGTTACTCGTACTAGACTTTGCATGATTTGTACATGACTACATGCTAGAGCTTTGCTCGCACTAGTTTGTGATTTTGTGATATGCATAAAACCGTGTTTGGAGACGTCGTGTAGGTTGTGTAAGCTTGCAATGTTCCTCGCACATGATTTGATAAGGTCGTGCTAGAGCCTCGTGTAGACTATGTGTCACATTGATTAATATGCTTGCACGTGCATTTTTGGAGACTCGGTATTGATATAGCTGGAGATGGAATGATAAGACCCATTGGACGGCTACTCCAACTCTCGTTGATTTTAGATATTGGGGTCCACAGAGTATAATGTACCGTGTGGACGCACATGGAGTACAACGTACCATGTTGTTTGTTTGTGTCTGATGGGTAGACTGAACCCCCTATCCTCAGCCATCCGGGGACATTCATGCACACCTGATCCGTGATTGCATGGAGTCCATGACTATGGCCATATGTCTATTCGTTTCCATGTGCTCTGCTTTGTTTCCATACTTATATGATTTCTGATTTAAATTCTAAGATTTTTGATTTATCTCCTATTTGATTTAAATCAGCTTTATGAGAACATGTGTTTTGAGAAATTCATTTGTGATATGACATGGCTTTGAGAAAGCGTACGTGTGTGGTTTTGTGAATTTGGTTGGGGTTGAAAAAGTAAGAATTTTTTGCATGACATGCATGTAGGTAGTATAGTTATCTACCTGCTTGCGTGATTTCTTACTGAGCGAGTTAGCTCACCCCTTTTTTTCACTCCACTCCACAGAGTTACCCAAGTAGGGAGAGCTGCAGTTATTCCTGAAGCGATAGCTAACTTTTTGTAGAGCGCAAAGGTATACACTTATTTTGCTTTTGTATCTAAACTTGTAAGGCATAGTTAAGTATATAAAGAATTACTGGGATGTAAACGTACGTATGTAAATACATATATGAATAAAGAAATTCAACTATAATGTACGGTTTATATTTAATTGTGTAAAGTCACTATCGGCTCATGTGCCCAACCATTCGTATGTTGTCTGCTCCGTTATGTGTGTATATGGGGGAATAATAAGAATTTAGGTGTGAAAACGGGGTGTGACACTTTTGTTGTAATGTTTCCAGAATTTCCAAGGGAGAACTTGCATTCGATTGCTTCACTAGTCATTTTGCAATCTATTCACACTTCAAGCATGGAAAGGTTTATTTCCTATGATTTTCCTGTTATAAAACTTGTGTGTATTGCTTGGAAATTAGAATGGATACACAAATTCGCAATCCATGCATCATCATTTCGTGTTTTCATTCCTTATCTCTAATTCAATTGCTTAAAGTTCTTTCCGTTTAGTTTGAGGACACTTCGGCCCTTATTTATCCATCACTTGTATCTTGACACTCATTCATCCCATTTGTAAATTCATTCACATTTACTTGATCCAAAAATCATCCATCTTATAATTTCATTTACATACATTACAAAGTTATACATACACGGGGTCTCACAGATGAGATGATCCCACGAGCTGTGCTGGATGCCTCGTGTAGACTTCTAGTCACACGGATGAGATACCCGCAGTGCACTTGAGACTGAGTAGGTTATACATGGCATGGGGTAGATAAGACCTACGGCAGGCACCCCCAACCATGATATGGGTCCACATAGTATGTTGTACCGTGTATATCACATGGAGTACGCTGTATCGTGCGGTTAAGGTGTTGATTTAAAAGTCTGGTGGTAGGATTAACCCACCTCTGTTCCAGCATGATGCCCAGCACATCGGGATCCGTGTGGTCTGGGATGATAGTGACATAGTTGGCCAACAGAGTCCTCGATTATATATAGTGATCACCTGTCTCACATGATATCACATGGTTTTCTATACTAAACAAGATTTGTGTTATCCAGGGTAGACTCGAGGGAGGGGTCTAACCTTGTGGGATGTTTTTTTTAAGGATGATATGCTGATTGTGATGAGTTTTGCTAAGTTTTGATTTGATATTAAACCTTGAGGAATGGTTTTATGATGAGTTTTATTACAATGAGCATGTGAAGTTTTACATGATGGTTTTTCATGTTTACATGGCTATTTTCATGTTTCTTAGTACATGATATATGTAGATACATGTGGCATAGTTTTAATATTTCCTCATGCTTTGGATATTAATGATCTTTATGCATGACATTATAAGCATGTAGATAGTGTAGTTATCTACCATGCTTGCATTATTTCCTTATTGAGCGTGTGGTTGCTCATCCCTATCATTTTCCCCCTCTACAAAGCGCACACAGTAGTCTAGAGAGGGACTGAGGAGTTTTATCTGGATATCCGCTGCTCTCCATTGCCAAGAGGTATACACATAGGAAATCTTTTTGTAGCTAAACAATGTAAAAGCACAGTAATCATTTTGAAATGTAATATGAGGGATATAAGTGTTAGCAAACCTGTATAAGTGTAGAACTTAAAATTTCAAATGTATGTGTTTACTCTTGATTAATTGAAAATGAATGGTAAAAGATAATTAATACTGGCTCATAGCCCAACTGTTATTGGTGAGAGTTTTTCACGACCGAGAAAGGAAATGAAAAAGTGAAAATTTTATAGTGATTTTAGATGAAAAAGGGTCGTGACAGGTGATCATGGTTGTAGTGCTATTTATAGTGGTGATGTGAGTGAAAACGAGTCTTTCAATCCACTTGGAGAAGAATATGAGTTTACTGCTACTAGTGGATTATTCATTAATGGGTCAGATTATGGAATAAATCGATCTACTAAATGAAAGTCAAGGTAGAGCTCGATCAAATGGAAAAGCCAAGAAGCACCAACATGATATTTCTAGAGGCTCTTCGTCTAAAAGATCAACTTCTAGTAATGAATCATTTGGTACTCAAGGTTATTATCATAAGACCCTTAAGTTTATGAGTATATACATGTACATGCTATGTGAAGTATAAGTGATGCAAAGTCCATAAATTTAATGTACACACTTGTAAAATGAGTTTGTGATATACGTGCAAGTTTCATTATGTATGAATAGGCAGAAATGTACTTTTGTATGTGTTGAATGTGGAGAGAATGTAAAATGAGTAGTGTGGTAAAATAGAATGAAGTTATACTTCCATTTGGTATTGTAATTGTAAACCTTTGGTTATACAAAGAATGCTCACAAGTTTCAATGTATATAAAGTATGAATGAATGTCATTTTTAAGTCTTAAAGGTGATTGGATGAGAAAATGACTATGGTAGTAAAATTTATAAATTTTGGTGTGAGATACTGTAGAAAACTGCAGCAAAATCTAGAAAATATGAATGAGAGATCGATCACATTGAAGGAGAGATCGATATGAAAGAGCCAAAAATGCTCTTATTTGAGCGATGGATGTAAGACCCGAAATTATATCAAAATTTCTTATAAAGGATTGAAAATGGTGCCAAATAAAACGAAAACGGGATTCAGACTGGAAATAAGGATTTAAAATGCGAAATGAATGAGTCTTCATGAAGGGAAGTCGGGTTAAATTTATCCCGAACACGTATAAGGGCAAAACGATCAAAAGACCAAAAGCCGGAATAAATTCGATAAGAGAATTTAATTAAAAATAATGGAATTGAGAATCTTGATCAATAACGAAGAAATAATTAAATTTCGAGTCCAATTGATCAAGATCCGAAATTTTTAGAAATACCGAAAAGTCACCTGGGACAATATCCCGAAAATACGGAGAAATTATACCCGAAAAATGGTTAAAAATATAATAAATAAATAAAATTAAATTAAATTAATTTGTTTGGAATAAAAAATTAATTTTTGTAGATATTTTGAATATTTTTGACTATTTTAATGAATATAATAATAATATACTAATTTATAAATAATAAAAAAAATAATAATAATTGTAAAAAAAAAAAGAGAGAAATCTGAAAAATGTTATCGGGGAGAGAGAAAGGAGAGAAAAAACGGCAAAACGGAACCGAGGAAGACCCGGACCACCGGCGAGCCGTCCGGCGACCAATCGGCCAAGTGAGGGTCGAAAAAGGAAGAGGAGAGGTCGGCGACCTCCCTGGTACCGACGGTGTAGCCCACCGATGCCGGAATCCGACGAAATTGAAGGAGAGAAAACCTGAGGGAGAAGAGGAGATCGGCGGCAACCGGCGCCGATCTAGCCCCAACCGACCCCAGCCGAGGCTTCCCCAAGCCCAGACGACGCGATCGGTGGTGGTGGCAGTCGTCGAAACCGACGAACGGCGCCGAAAACGACAGAAAAGGAAAGTGGGTTCCGACGACCGAGGGAGAACAGTCGAACCGGCCACTTCCCGGCCACCTCATGCCAAATCGAGACCAAATTCGAGCTGCGGACGACACCGCGGAGCTGTTGGCGACGGAAGTCGGCGGAGAACCGGCCGACAAGGCACCGAACCGGAGCGAATCGGAGTGAACCGGAGTGAACCGGATCGGTCTGAACCTGTCTGAGCCGGAATGAACCGGTTCAGCCAAGAAAGAATGGAAAAAAAGGAGAAGAAGAGAAAAAGGAAAAAAGGGAAAGAATTTTCGGGGATACACCGGACTTCGGGTAAGTCGGTAAGAGGTCAAAAGTGACCAATTTGACTCTCGGGAAAATTATTTAAATTATATTTAATCAAAAAGTAACCCGGGATTAAATATATAATTGTGCAGTTGTAAGACAAAGCCCGAACGAGAGTCGATTGAGCTCCGATTTTCGTATCCCGCATCATATTGGGTAAGTATATTTTAATCCCGATAATTAAAGTCATTTAATACAGAGTTTCGATTATTTTATGGAATTTACGGAACAATTCTGTATAAAAAGGGATATTAATCGGAATTACAATGTAATTACTGTAAATAGTGTATGGGCTATCCAATGAGTTTGGAACGAAGCCCGATGATTATTGGTAACCTGAATGAGCCCAGTAAACCAGAAGTAGGGATTTAAATAGTACAAACGGGCTGAAAATGGGTCGAGGCCCATTAAGGTACGATTGGGCCCAATAAGAGTAAATTGGCCCAATTAGTTAAATCGACTGTAGTAAACAAGAGAATTATATTTATTGGGGTAAATTGACATGATAAATAATTATCTGCAGCCCCAGAGACTGGATTAGCAGTAAATCGGATCGGACGAGCCTTTGACAATGGAATTTAGATACGCGCTCGACGAGAATCGAGGTAAGGGAATTTTGTAGGTGCATAGAGATACCTATACGTAATTTTGAGGGGATTTACAGGGTCTAGAATTTCTTAAACTATCTAGAAACGAAATAATAATTTTACGAAAATCGGGCATAGGTGAGTAAAGAAAAAGACGATTTTACCCCTAAGAGTAAAATTTACAAAAAGGGTAGTAAGGCATGTAAATTGCATGGTTTCATGTTTTTAACGTGTTATATGAATGTATTGCTTTGATTTAAGCAAATATGCACATAGGTTGGCTGTTGAATTCGTGAATTTTACGAAAGGGTACTGGTTTGTACCGGTTATGATTTTAAAAGATGTTTTATCAAGATTGAGCCACCTATCGTATTTACATGAATAAAAAGAGTGCTAGAGTCTTTCTCGCACTCAAGTTTAATGAATTATTTCTCATGAAAAGCCGTACTGGAGCATTGCTCGTACGAGAAATTTGTATGTGCACAAAATCGTGCTGGAGTTTCGCTCGCACGAGATTTTAGATATCATGATATGCATAGCGTGGTGCTGGAGCTTCGCTCGCACTAGACGTGAGTTGACATGCATATAGTCGTGCGGAAGCCTCCTGTAGACTGTGTGTCACAGAGAGTTGAGATGCTCGCACATATACTTTGAGACATGGGTTGGTTATCGACATAGTATTGGGGTGGATAAGACCTACGGCAGGCACCCCCAGACTATGATATGGGTCCATGGAGTACGATATACCGTGTATGTCACACGAAGTACGCTGTACCGTGCAGTCATGATGACTCGTTGTTATTACTTGATATTCTGGCGGGTAGGACTTGACCCCACCTCTCGTTGCAGTTATGATGCCCCGCACACCGGGATCTGTGTAGCCTGGGATCACAGGGACAAAGTATGGCCATAGTCCTCGATTTTTCATACAGTAACCTACATGCCTCACATGATATCATACGGTCTGGATAGATCAGGACAAACTCGATGGAGGGGTAAGGTCTCGATTTATGTTTTTAAAAGAAATGCGATTTAATGAATCAAGGTATTCCCGAGAGATGGGTTTAGCCTTGATGTGGTTGTTTTATAATGAAACAAATGAGTTTTTAAGTGATGAGTTTTGTGATTAAACAAATGAGTTTTAAAGTGATGAGTTTATGATGAAACTAATAAGTTTTAATGTGACGAGCATGAGATGTCATACATAATAATTTTTTCATGTGTGTTTTATATGTCAATTTCATGATTTCTCTTATATGATATATACATACATGTGGCATCATTTTAGTCATTCCTCATGCTCAAAATGTAAAGGATTTTATTTCATGACATTATCAGCATGTAGATAGTATAGTTATCACCTGCTTACATTATTGCCTTACTGAGCATGTTTCGCTCACCCTTTCATTTTCCACCCCACAGGGTATATTCAATAGAAGAGATAGACAGTAGTATTGCATTTTGGTTATCCGCTGCTTCTTATCAAGATCAGGTATATACATTTGTATAATTTTTGTATCTGAACATATACAGGCACAGTACTGTACATGGATGTAATATTGGGGATGTATTTATTTAAAAGAAATTGATATGTAAATGAAATATGAAAATGGAATGGTAAATAGGTGAGAGGTGACTAACACCGAATCATAGCCCAACTGTTTAGTAGTGTAACGATTCACGACGGGTAAGGAAATTAAAAAGCGAAAAATTTACTCTGATTTTTAGGTAATTTGGGTCGTGACAATGGAACAGGTCAGATCGATCTCCATTGCGGCTAGATCGATCTGCTAAGCATTCTGTGTTGAAGGAATCAATCCCAGAGGGGCCAGATTGATCTCCTTAAGCTACTGACTTGCAACAGATTGATCTCATGCTTGGGAGTAGATCGATCTCATTAGGTTTGAAAGGTCGATTTCGAGAGGAAAAAGTACAGGGCAGATCGATCTCATTGGAGAGCAGATCGATCTCATTAGGTTTGAAAGGTCAGTTTTGAGAGGAAAAAGTACAGGGCAGATAGATCTCATTGAAGAGCGAATCGATCTCATAGACACAATTCTATAAATATTGGACCTCTGAACTTCAATTTTCACGGGATTTACTATTTCATTCAATGCCAAAAGCAAAACCTAACATTTCTAAGCTAGAAAACTTCAGTTTGTGACCAGTTTTGAGTGAGATATAGTTGAGTAAAGTTATCCTTGGGAAAGAGGCAAACAACATACTTGGAAACAAGAGATTGAAATCAAGGATTACAAGAGCAAAGAGGACTTATACCAATTTGGTGAAAAAGGAAGGAAATCTCAGCTAGGTAAGATTTAGTGCACTAAGTTGATATATGTTAAACTAGGTGTATTGATGAGTTTATTGATATATGTATGAATTGTTAGAAATGAAAGAATCATGGAAAATGAGCATGACCTAGTTTTCGTGTGAAAATGGGAAAATGATGAGGAAATGGTGTTAACATGGATTTGATGATGGAATATGCATGTATGAAGGATTTTAAATTAATCTTAAGAAATGCATATATTGGAAATAAAGAGAAATAAATATAGCTATATGAAAAATGTGGTATAATACCATATTGGGAGAGAATAATGAAAATGATGTGTTAAGTTGTGATTATGCAAGTAAAACGAGTATATTATGATATACTAACGTAAACACGTATAACAGCTTCGGAAATAACATTGGAAGCTGATCGGACTGTAAGAGTGAGCAGAACCGAGGAAGTGAGGTCACTTGATGTGATCCAAGGTAAGGGAATTGTGTAAATAGCTAGAGATGGCTACATGTATTTGAATAGAGTTTCAATATTATACTATATATAAATTCCCTGAAATAGGCATGTTATTGTGATAAAGACTATTAAGATAAAGTGTGATTTTATCAAAAATAGGATAAAAAGCCTTAGAAGCATGTTGTGACCCAAAACTCATGAGTTTGCATGATAGAATGGCAATTTGTTTTCATGTATATGCGAAAACAGGACATTTGAGTGCTTCTTTGATTTCATTGGGTGAATAATGATTTGAATAGCCATCTATCTAGTTTTGTGTGAAAAACCATAAGCCCTAGAGATTACTCGCACTATATTTTTAGATATGCATCGCATAGTACTTGAGTGTTTACTCGGACTAGATTTTAATGCGATTTTACGCATATTAGAGTACTGGGAGCTTTGCTCATACTCAATTTTTTTTATCGATGCATACAGAGTATTGGGAGCTTTACTCATGCTGAGTAATACATGATAGAGTACTGGGAGCGTTGCTCGTACGCGATTCTTTATAATTTATACATGACATAGTACTTGAGCGATAGCTTGTACTTAATTTGAAATGAGAACTATGCATGACCTAGTGCTAGAGGTTACTCACACTAGTGTTGGATATTTTGAGATACATACACAGTGTTTAGAGGCAGAGAGTTGACTGTGAGTCACCCTCCAGACGCACACTGTAGTTTTTACGTGATATATAAGACATGTTAGAAAAACCGTGACAATTTCCTCGTGTAGACTGAGTGTCACACTGTTGAATGTTCGCACGTGGATTTAGAGATGTGGCAATTATTTTCCATAGTGTGAGGGGTAAGACTTATGGCAGGCACCTCGACTATGATGTATTTCCATGGTATGAGGGCTAAGACCTATGGCAGATATCCCGACCATGAGGAGAGGGTCCACTAGTGTACGTTGTACCGTACGAGTGGCATGGAGTACACTGTACCGTGTGTTGTTGTGAAGTTGAGGAGTTGATAGTTGTCGGTTGTGATGGACTGACCCCCTTCCCGTTACAGCAGTGATAACCTGCACATCGAGATCTGTGTTGCCTGAGATTTCACCATTATAGGATATGGCCATAGTCCATGAGAGTATTGCATTTAGCCACCGAGTCTCGCATGATATATCACTTGTTTTCATGATACAGTTAGACCTGAGAGAGGGCTCGAAAACTGGTTATTGTGTTGTGTTATGAATTGCCATACTTACTGTGATTTATATGTAAATGGCATGATTTCTTTAAAGGCATTCCGAAATAATAAAGATGCACTATTTTGCATGAATGTTTGTATATGATAACTTAGCATGATTTTAAGTACACAGGATTTATTCTGTACTACTATTATATCAGTATTGATTCATGCTTTTGAGATGAGAGAAGGAAAGGCAAAGCATTATTTTCAGTAGATAGTGTGGATGTCTACTTTCTTGCCTAATTTCCTTACTGAGCGCGTTGTTTGCTCACCCCCTTATTATTTCCCATTTTTCAGAGCATCCACAGTAGGTGGACACGGCTGAGGATTGATATTTCTTGATTTCGTTGCATATCCATCTTACAAGAGGTATACACAATTGATATTTCATACTGAACAATGTAAAAGCACCATTATGTAACTAATGTACGGTTGGGATGTATATGTACAAATAATGATATGATGTATAAAAGTTTATATTATAGAAAAAAAATAATAAATTCTATATATGTTGTGAATGAGTGTGAATGGGTGACTAATATCGAATCATAGCCCAACGTTCGATGTGAAAGATGATAGGAGAAGAGGTAAGTGAAATGCAAAAAATTTATGGTGATTTCGGTAGGTCATGTGTGGGAGAAGGGTGTGACAGAAATGGTATCAGAGCAGTGTTGGTTTGATGTGAATCGATATTAGTAATTAGGAAAATATACATCCCTATAGTATTGTGCTTTGTTCAGTTACAATTGTGTATACGAGATGGAAAATCAGACTAATAAATGACTCTGAATGTAGGGATTTAGCCATTATGTTTATTACTCGTCGTGGTAGAGGGGATAAAGGTAGGGCTCGAGGCCATAGAGGTAGGCCAGAGACTCGAGATGAGACTGTTGGTCCTACTGAGGTACCTAAGACTGTTGAGACACGCTTTAAGAGGATTGAGCGTAGCCTAGAGATGATAGTGGAGTTGCTAGCACAGACTATGCCAGGTAGACAGGGATAGGATGCAGAGACTGCGACAGGAGAGGCAGTTGCACTTGACGCACTAGCAGAACCTGCACAGATGCCACAGGCTACAAATACTCCTACACCCCCACCAATTCAGGATAATAGTGGATTAGGATATGGGTGTGATTTAGATAAATTATGACAATTTCAGAAGCTTGGATCTCCATCTTTTAGAGGGGTCAAGGACCCAATCACTACTGAGGAGTGGATTGGAGAGATGGAGAAGTTGTACGGATTCTTTGAGTGTACGACTTCAAAGATGGTCGCATTTGCTGCGTTCCTACTGAAAGGAACGATAGAGCATAGGTGGAAATGCACCAGGCCCATATTAAGAGCCCGAAATGATGAGATTAGTTGGGTGATATTTCTAGATGCCTTCAGGAGGCAGTTTGTTCCAGATACGGCACAACGGAAGCTACAGGCCAAGTTCTTGGGGTTGAGTCAGGGGAGTCTTTCAGTGGATGAGTACGAGATGATATTTTTAGCCCTAGGAATGTATAACCCCGATACCATATACAGCGGCACTAGGAAGGTCTGCAGATTTATCGATGGACTGAGATCAGTGCTATGGTCTAGATTGGTACCATTAGATATTGGTACATATGATGAGGCAGTGCGCAGGGTGCAACTTTGTGAGCAGGACTATGAGAGGAATACCTCTGTGTTGGAGAAGATCAGTCGGAGTCGAGAGAAGGATAGGAAGAGGTCGATTAGAGACAAAAGTTTCAGTTATCGAGGAGGGAGAAGACTCGTCGATAAGAGACCATGGATAGAGGAGGTACGAGAGAGACCAGTTAGACCTCCTACATACTCGGCTATAGCTCTGACGAAAGGCATTATGATTGGAGGATCGAGGCCTACTAATGATCAATGCAGTAGATGTGGTAGATACCATGGTGGTAGACCTTGTCCGATGAGTACTATTATGTGTTTTCGATGTGGGAAACCAGGGCATATTGCTAGAGTTTGTCTAGAGATGATTGAGACTACCCCACAGAAAGGCAGGGAGCCAGAGAGAGCTCCAGGTGATGCGTCTGCTCAGAGGACAAGAGCGACGACAGAGGTGAAAAGGAAGCAGGTTATGGGATGAGGGTGAGTACATGCCTTGGACCAGGGAACAACAGATTCTTCATCAGATGTGATTAGAGGTAACATCCTGATATATGATTTAGAAGCACATGTTTTGATTGATCCTGGTGCCATGCATTTAATTTTATCGCTTTCATTTACATGTAAGATAGAAAAGCATGTAGAGCGTACACCTTTGAGTAAGATGATGTTGATTAGTATGCCTATGGATAATAGTCAGCTTGTAGAGTATGTGTTAAATGATTGTAAGCTGAAAGTAGGGGAAAAGGACATGCAAACCAATTTAATACTGTTAAGCATGAGTGATTTTGATGTAATCTTAGGAATGGATTGGTTATCGTCAAACCATGCTGTTTTATATCGTTATGCTAAGACAATTATGTTTCCTAACCCTGAAAGTATGTTGTAAATTTTGATGAAAAGAAATAAAGGTAGTAATTATGGTTGTAATTGATAATGTATTATGTTGACTAAGGAATGAATATGTTGAAGGTTTTATTGCATACGTGGTTGATACGGATAAGGTACATCCAGAGTTGAAAGATATTTATGTGGTTAGTGAATTCCCAGATGTCTTTCCGGATGAATTGTCAGGGTTGCCACCAGACAAAGAGATGGAATTCTATATAGACTTGGTGCCTGATATTGAGCCTATTTCGAGATAACCGTATCGCATAGCTTTAGTTGTGCTGAAAGAGCTCAAGAAACAATTACAAGAGTTGTTGGATAGGGGATTCATTAGACTGAGTATTTCACCGTGGGGAGCACTGGTTTTGTTTGTAAGGAAGAAGGATGGAAGCCTCCGATTGTTGAATAAGGCAACCATCAAGAATAGATATCCTCTTCCACGAATTGATGATTTGTTGGATCAACTCCGGGGAGTGCAGGTCTTTTCTAAGATTGATCTGAGGTCTGGGTACCATCAGCTGAGAGTTCGGAGTGAAGATATGCCCAAGATAGCATTTAGGACCTGATATGGCCATTATGAGTTTTTGGTAATGCCATTCAGATTGACAAATGCTCCCACAGCTTTCATGGCTTTGATGAACGATGTGTTCAAGCCATATTTGGATCAATTTGTTATCGTCTTCATAGATGATATCTTGGTGTATTTGAAATTCGAGGAAAAGCATGAGAGGCACCTTAGGATTATATTACAGACCTTACGAGAGCAGAAGCTGTATGCTAAACTCAACAAGTGTGTTTTTTGGTTGTCAGAGATCTCGTTTTTGGGACATGTTGTGTTAAAGGATGGTGTATCAGTGGATCCATCAAAGATTGAGGCTGTAGTTCAGTGGGAAGAATCGAGGACAGTCACTGAGAGCAGGAGTTTCTTGGGTTTAGTAGGATACTACCAGAGATTTGTAAGAGAATTTTTGAAGTTAGCTGCTCCGTTGACACGTCTCACTCGGAAGGGTGTAGCTTTTGTGTGGAATGAAGATTGTGAGAAGACCTTTCAGGAGTTGAAGTGTCGATTGACTATTGCTCCGATTCTCACTATCCCTACTAGCTCAGGAGGATTTTTAGTGTATACTGATGCTTCACATCAGGGACTAGGCTGTGTATTGATGCAGGATGGGAATGTAGTTGCTTATGGATCCAGACAGCTGAAGGACCATGAGAAGAACTATCCGACCCACGATTTGAAGTTAGTAGCGGTAGTGTTTTCGTTGAAGGTATGGTGTCACTACTTATATAGAGAGAAATTTCATTTTTTTTTGACCACAAAATCCTTAAGTATCTATTCTCATAGAAAGAATTGAACATGAGACAGAGAAGATGTCTAGAGCTTATGAAGGACTATGATTGTGAGATACTTTATCACCCAGGTAAGGCTAATTTTGTAGTGGATGCATTGAGCAGAAAGAGCCTTGGGATGGTATCGTATATGATGGTCAGGGAACATGAGTTACTAGAACGGTTTGCTAGCCTCAATTTGGGAATTGTGCCTTTTGACATAGATACGGACTATGTGATTACTAGTCTATGCTTAGAGCCGGATTTGTTGGACAGGATCAGACAGGCTTAGCAAACTGATCCGTATTACATTGACATGAGAGGTCAGATACAGAAGGGCACCATGACTGACTTTGGAATAAGTTCAGATGGACTTCTGAGGTTTAGAAGCAGATTATGTGTTCCCGAGGACCTAGAACTCAGGAGACTTATATTGATGGAAGCTCATTCATCGAGGTACACATTACATCTGGGGAGTAACAAGATGTACCAAAATCTCTGAAAGGTGTACTGGTGGTTAGGTATGAAGAGAGATGTGACAGAATTCATGGCAAGATGTCTCGTATGTCAGTAAGTGAAGATAGACCATTAGAAACCTGCAGGGTTATTACAGCCTCTACCTATATCGACATGGAAATGGGAGCATATCACCATGGATTTCGTGATGGGTTTACCGAGGACCCGGAGGAATCACGATGCTATATGGGTGATAGTTAATAGACTGATGAAGTCAGTCCACTTTCTAGCTATGAGAGCTACCGATACTCTGAGTACATTGGCAGAGTTGTATGTACGCGAGGTAGTGATATTACATGATATTCCAGTGAGCATTATTTCAGACAGGGATTCTCGCTTCACTTCTCACGTTTGGGAACATTTTAGAAAGCCATGGGAATCCATTTGAAATTGAGCACCGCTTATCATCCTCAGACAGATGGTCAGTCAGAGAGGACCATACAGACCCTAGAGGATATGTTGAGAGCATGTGTGCTGGATTTTAGAGGCTCCTAGGACGATCATTTGCCACTAGCCGAATTCTCCTACAACAATAGTTATCATGCAAGTATCGGGATGGCACCGTATGAGGCTTTTATGGTCGTAGATGTCGTTCCCCTATCGGATGGGAAGAAGTGGGTGACAAAAAGATTTTTGCTCCTGATTTGGTTACACAAGCCTCTGAGGATGTCCGGTTGATCGTAGAGAGATTGAGGACAGCTCAGAGTAGACAGAAAAGCTATGCTGATAAGAGAAGGAGACCACTTGAATTTGAAGTTGGTGATTTAGTATTTCTTAAGGTTTCTCCTTCCAAGGGTATAACGATATTTGGGAAGAGAGGTAAGTTGAGTCCTCGTTACATTGGACCCTTCGAAATACTAGACAGAGTGGGAGATAAGGCATATTGATTAGCTTTACCATTAGATTTATCGGGAGTGCATAATGTCTTCCACATTTTAATGTTGAGGAAGTATCATCCAGATCCAAATCATGTGATCCGGTATGAGCCATTAGAGATCAAGGATTATTTCACTTATGTAGAGAAACTGATATGGATACTGGATAGAAAGGAGAAAGTCTTGAGGAATAAGACTATTGGGTTAGTGAAGATTCTCTAGTAGCATCACACTCAGAGTAAGATACTTGGGAGCTAGAGAGTCCGATGCACAAGAGATATCCCCAATTGTTTGTAGAGTAAAGTGATTCTAATTTGGAGGACTGAATTCTTTTAAGAAGGGGAGGATTGTAAGACCCTTAAGTTTATGAGTATATACATGTACATGCTATGTGAAGCATAAGTGATGTAAAGTCCATAAATTTAATGTACACACTTGCAATATGAGTTTGTGATGTACGTGCAAGTTTCATTATGTATGAATAAGCAGAAATGGACTTTTGTATGTGATGAATGTGGATAGAATGTAAAATGAGTAGTGTGGTAAAATAGAATGAAGTTATACTTCCATTTGGTATTGTAATTGTATACCTTTGGTTATACAAAGAATGTACACAAGTTTCAATGTATATAAAGTATGAATGGATGTCATTTTCAAGTCTTAAAGGTGATTGGATGAGAAAATATCTATGGTAGTAAAATTTATGAATTTTGGTGTGAGTTACTGCAAAAAACTGTAGCAAAATCTGGAAAATATGAATGAGAGATCGATCTCATTAAAGGAGAGATCGATCTAAAAGAGTAAAAAATGCTCTTATTTGAGCGATGGAACAGGTTAGATCAATCTCCATTAGAGCCAAATCGATCTGCTAAGCATTCTGTATTGAAGGAATCGATCCCAGAGGGGCCAGATTGATCTCCTTAAGCTACTGACTTGGAACAGATTGATCTCATGCTTAGGAGTAGATCGATCTCACTAGGTTTGAAAGGTCGATTTTGAGAGGAAAAAGTGTCACCATTACTACCCTCTTCTCATGAACTTACCTTACTACTTACTACTTACAGTTGGGCTGTGTGTCAAATCCAATCTACATATCACATAAATTCATTTTAATAAATGAAGTAGAATAGAAATCGAACTTTTATAAATATGTACGAAAGCGTTTACATCAGTTTCTATTAACTATATATCCCTTTTTTACAAAATATTACTAGACTGTGCATAAATTTACAGGATACAAATTTTTTCATACCTCTCTATACTGCTGGATGACTAGAGAACACCGTAGCAAGGACGACTACAGTACTCACTACTGCGTAGTATCTATGGAGGAGAAATAAAGGAGTGAACATAACACGCTTAGAAAGGAAAATTTGCAAGTAGGTAGATAACCACACTATCTACATGCTAAAATACATATATCTTCATTCCTTATAAAACAATATGCATGTTCTTTAAAAACGCTTCCATCATTGCGAAATCATTACTTCGCTAGATGGGTATATGCATATTCACACAGTAGCACACAGCTTTACATAGATCATCTTTCAAAACCACACAGGTTTACACAACATAATCTATTCACACAGATCACATATAGAAAATGCTTTATACTTTGTAAATTAGTTACATGTTGAGACATAAACCATGGGTTAACATATCCCCAGATACACAACAAGGAAAGATATATGTCACCTCACACAGTAGTGACAATATCATATCATATCACATCCCCAGACACACGACAAGGGAAGATACATAAAAACTTATGAAGACTTATGGCCATAGTTGGATTCCAGGCTACACTGATCAGGTGTGTGGGAACCCTATGCTTGGGGAGGCGAATCAACCATCCCTTCAGCTCATACAGATATCACACCAATAGTCACGGCACATTGTACCCCATGGCTAACGCTCACGATACATCGTGCTCCTGTGGATCCTTATCACCTATTTTCGTTGTCTCAAAATCTCGTGCGAGCAAGTCAGTATTAGACACACAGCAGCACACGACGGCTCTAGCACGGTTTATCCATCACACAAAAATTCATAAACTCTCGTACGAGCAACTCAGAGGGAAGCACACAACATATCTAAGGCATCTAGCACAGTTTTACACATCACACAGAAGTTCAGGAGACTACGTACGAGCTACTTAGAGGGAAGACACAACATATCTAAGGCATCGAGCACGGTGCGAGCTCTCAAATAGAACACACAGTATCATTGAGGCATCTAGCATAACAGTCCCATCACTTTAAATCGAGAGGTTCAAATCGAGAGGTTCACATACGAGCATAAGCAGAGCAAGACACACAGTAATACTTAAGGCTCTAGCATGATTCCCAAAATCTAATGCGAGCAGCTTGAGTGGAATACACAACATCACCCGAGGCATTGAGCACTCTTTAGCTTTTCTCAAAATCACTTTGAAAATGATGTGTGAGCGGGTTTGGTCAATCTACCATTGCCTTTCATGCTCTAGCACTATTTTACACAGAAAAGAAATAGAAAGGCTCTATGTATAGTCACGAGTGAGAGGGCAAATATCCCTTCAATCACTCTTTAAACACATTACATTCACTTGGTTAAATCGGGAGCCTATCTATTATCATTCTTTCTCTAAACGTTTGCAAAAACCTATTTTCACAACACTTATAGAAGTCAGGCAATACATATTATGGACTTATTCTTATACTTAGTTTTCAGCTAGATATATAACGATATCTATATACTATCGCATACATTTGCATACAGCAGATAAGAAAACATACGTATAGCTATCTCTATAGCTTACATAAGTCCCTTACCTCGAAATGTGTCGATAGTGAATTTTAAGTCTTGATCTCTCCGGATCACGCAGTCTAATTGGCTTCAGATGTATTCTCGGAAGCCAAATCCTTCCTTAGAGGCATGTAAGTCGAGATCCGCTCGAACTCGTACACGTCGCCTACCGTTTTTTCGCTACACAACATATATATTTAAACCGGTTAATTTCGATCTAATATAAATTCAAATTAATTATCCAAAAAAAAATCAACCGATTTTCAACCATTTACCAGTCTACTGCTGTGCCAAGGTAACACTGAATTTTTTTTCCAAAATATTTTTGTCTCTTTTGACTGAATCGGTTAGACCGATTTAATCCCTTTTACACTGAACCGATTCGAACCGGTTTAGGATGATTTTGGCTGTTGCCGATGTTTTCGGTCGGTTCTCGGGCGATTCGTCCGCCGTTCGACGCGTCTCGGCTTGGGGAGGCTTTAACTGGCTTGGCTCGGGCCAAATCGGCACCGGTGCCGTCGAATCTCTCTTTTCTTACCACGGCCTTCTCCTAGTCGATATGCCTTTTAACAGTGATCTACGGTGCGTAATGGTGCTCGGCGGTCGCTTGGGTGCTAGTCGTCCCTCGCCGGTGTCTTTCTCGCACTCCCTTGTAGTCGTTACTCGCTGGAGACGGAAGGCAGGATCGATCGGGTTCTCGTCCACTCTGCGCGATTTCAGCTTCTTTCCTTTTTTTTCGATTTTCCTTTCTTTTTTTTCCTTTTTATATACTATATTATAATTTAATATAATATAATATAATATAGTAGAAAAATATCTTATAATATTATAATAATAATATAATAATAAAATATCTCTTATTATTATTTATTATTATAATAATATTATTACAATATATTTTATGTACATTTATATCCGTACACACATGTACATATATATTATTTTTGTTTCTTCAAATATATATGTTTGTCATATTTTTATTTTTATTTCTCCGAAAATATATTTATTCCTTATTTTGGAGATAAATTCCCATTGTGGGGAAATTTCCAGGTTATCATTTTCGGACTAACTTCCCTTCTTGGACTCTCTATATTTTTGCGTTCTGAGTCCATATTTTTAATCGGTTTAACCTTATTTCATTCAGTTTATTCCAAATTTACCCAAGCTCTTATTTCGGTATTTTAAAACTTACCGACTTCCAATTACATCAGATAAACTCGAAATTGTATTATTTCTTCCTTATTGATCGATATATCATAATTACATATTCAAATGATATATTTTAAAGAAATAACACAAAGTTCGGGTCTTACATTTCCTCCCCCCTTAAGAAATTTGTTCCTCCAAATTAAAACCAAGTCAATCCTCGAAGAGTCGGGGGTACTTCTCCCGCATCAGGCTCTCTAACTCCCACGTAGCCTCCTCTGAAGTGTGGTGTTATCAGAGAACCTTAAAAAGCAGAATCGTCTTGTTTCGTAGCACTTTCTCTTTCCTATCCAATTTTCAGATCGATCTCTCTACATATTTCAAATCATCTTTGAGCGCTAATGGCTCATACCGAATCACATGACTTGGATCTGGATGATACTTCCGAAGCATCGATACGTGGAAGACATTATGAATGCTTGCCAACTCCGGTGGCAACGTAATTTTGTAAGCCTTATCTCCCACTCGTTCCAGTATCTCAAACGGTCTGATATACCGAGGGCTCAACTTACCCTTCTTATCGAACCTCATAATCCCTTTCGAGGGAGAGACTTTAAAAAATACCGAGTCACCTATAGTGAACTCTAGTGGCCTTCGTCTGATGTCAGCGTAGCTTTTCTGCCTACTTTGAGCTGTTCGCAATCTCTCACATATTAGCTGAACAACCTCAGAGGCTTGCTGTAACCAATAGGGGAACGACACCTTCTACCATACAAGGCTTCATATGGTGCCATCCCGATACTTGAGTGATAACTATTGTTGTATGCAAATTCAGTTAACGGTAGGTGATCATCCTAGGAGCCTTTAAATTCCATAACACTAGCTCTCAACATATCCTCTGACGTCTGGATAGTTCTCTCTGATTGACCATCGATTTGAGGATGGAAAGCAGTATTGAAACTCAATCGGGTTCCTATAGCTTCTTGGAATTGTTCCCAAAAATGAGAAGTGAAGCGGGAATCCCTATCTGATACGATGCTCACTGGAACACCATATAGTCTCACTATTTCCCGTACATACAACTCTGCCAAACTACTCAAAGTATCTATAGATTTCATAGCTAGAAAGTGGGCGGATTTCGTCAGTCTGTCAACCACTACCTAAATAGCATCATGGTTCCTCTTAGTCCTCAACAATCCCATGATGAAATCCATGGTGACATGCTCCCATTTCCATATTGGTACTGGTAGAGGCTGCAATAACCTTGTAGGCTTCTGATGCTCTACCTTCACTTACTGACATACTAGACATCTTGCCACAAACTCTACGATATCTCTTTTCATGCCTGACCACTAATACACTTTCCAAAGGTTCTGGTACATCTTATTACCTCCTAGATGTAATGTGTATCTCGATGAATGAGCTTCCGTCAATATCAATTTCTTTAACTCTGGGTCATCGGGAATGCAATCCTACCTCTAAACCTCAGTAGGCCATTATCACTCACAAAGAAATCGACCACGTCACCCCTCTGAATCTGACTCGTACGATCCTCACATAGTAGATCGGCATACTGAGCCTGGAGTATCCGGTCAATCAAATCCGGTTCCACTCCCAAGCTAGCATCATGTAGTCTCCGTCAACATCAAGAGGGTCTATATCCAACCTAAGGTGAGCAAACTGCTCGAGCAGCTCATATTCCCTGACCATCATGTGCGATACCATTTCAAAGCTCTTTCTTCTCAGGGCATCAGCCACAACATTAACCTTTCCTGGATGGTACAATATCTCGTACTCATAATCTTTTAGAAGCTCTATCCATCGTCTCTGCCTCATATTTAACTCTTTATGTGAAAATAGATATTTAAGGCTCTTATGATCTGTATACACCTGAAATTTCTCACCGTATAAGTAGTGACACCATATTTTCAATGCAAATACCACGGTTGCCAACTCTAAATCATGGGTCGAGTAGTTCCTCTCATGGTCCTTAAGCTGTCTGGATCCATAGGCTACTACCTTCCCTTCCTGCAAAACACACAACCTAGTCCCTATCCTGAGGCATTTGTGTACACTGAGTAACTCCTGAATTGGTGGGTATGGTGAGAATAGGTGTGGTGATCAGTCTGTGCTTTAGTTCACAGAAACGTTTCTGACATTTATCATCCCAATTGAATACCACCTTCTTTCGAGTGAGACGTGTGTCAATGGAGCAGCTAGCTTAGAGAATCCCTCGACAAATCGTAGGTAATAACCTGCTAAACCGAGAAATCTACGGATTTTTGTAATCGTTTTGGGTCTATCCCACTGTACCGCAGCCTCTATCTTAGACGGATCTACTGATACACCGTCTCTTGAGACTACATCACCCAAAAATGATATCTCATTTAGCCAGAAATCACATTTACTGAGTTTAGCATACAACTCCTCATCTCGGAGAGTTTGTAACACAGTTTTCAAGTGCTGCTCATGCTCTTCCCTAGACTTTGATTACACCAATATGTCATCTATAAAGATAATCATGAATCTGTCCAGGTATGGCTTAAAGACATCATTCATTAAAGCCATAAACGCTACAGGAGCATTCGTCAACCCAAATGGCATAATTAGAAACTCATAATGGCCATAACGGGTCCTGAACGCTGTCTTGGGTACATCTCCACTCCGAATTCTGAACTGATGATACCCAGACCTCATATCAATCTTCGAAAAGATCTGTGCTCCCTGCAACTAATCTAATAGATTATCTATCTATGGAAGGGGATATTTATTCTTAATGGTAGCCTTATTCAACAACCGGTAATCTATACACAGTCGGAGACTCTCATCTTTCTTCCTTACAAATAGAACCGGTGCTCCCCAAGGCGATACACTCGTTCTGATAAAACCCTTGTCCAACAGCTTTTGCAACTGTTTCTTTAGCTCCTCCAATTCCACTGGAGCCATTCGATACGGTGGTTTGGATATCAGTTCAGTTTCAAGCACCAAATCAATACAGAATTCCATCTCTCTATCTGGTGGCAATCTTGGTAACTTTTCCAAAAAGACATCGGGGAATTCTCTCCATTGGGATGTCAATTAAGTCCAGGTACACCTTATCCAAGTCAACCACATAGGATATAAAACCTTCAACACCTCACAATCACATTTGATTAGTAAAATCAGCGTCCTTGAACATAATTTACTACTTCTTTCATTACTTTACAAAGCTTACAACATGCTTTTCAGGGGTGGAAAATATTAATGTCTTAGCATAACAGTCTAAGGCGACTTGGTTTACAGCTAACCAATCCATTCCTAAGATTACATCAAAATCTCGTATGTTTAACAAAATCAGATTGGCTAACACCTTCTTTTCCCCTACTTTCAGTTTACAACCATTGCAGACATACTCTGTCATTACATTCTTTTTAAGTGGAGTGCTTATAAGTAAAGTCCTACCTAGAGGTACAGGTAGTACATGTTCAATCAATTTACATGCAAAAGTAGGTGATATGAATGAATGCGTGTCACTAGGATCAATCAATGCTAATGCTTTAAAATCAAAGACTAGGATGGTACCTTTAATCACATCCTTAGACGTATCTGCAGAAGCCTGGTCCAAAATAAACACTCGCCCATGACCAATAACTTGTTTCCCTTTCTCTTCAACTGCGGCTTTCCTCTTAGGTGTAGGTGTCTCACCTGTAGCCTTCTCTGGCTCTTTGCCCTTCTGTAGGGCTGTACCAATCAATTCCATACACTCTCGAGCTATGTACCCTGGTTTACCACATCTCTAACATGATCTCGTCGATAACGGGTATGGTCTACCCCCATGATATTGACCACATAACCTGCACTGCTTGGTGGTAGGTCGGGGTCCACCAATAACAATGCCCCTCGATACTGGAGAATAAACTGGATGCACTGGAGGCTTCTCAGGCCTCTCTCACATCTCTTCAATCTTAAGCCCCTTACCGAATAACCTTCGACCCTTTCGAAACCCTCTGTCCTCAATCGATCTCTTTTAGTCTCTATCTCTGCCCTTACCACTCTTACTCAACTCTGAGGCATGTAGCTCATAGTCCTGCTCACATAGCTGAGCTCTGCGTACTGCCTCGTAATAGGTGGTAATGTCCAGTGGAGCTAGTCGAGCTCTAATGGAACGTTTCAATCCCTCTAGAAATTTCTGAACCTTTCTCTCTTCCAGGCCCATAGTCATTGTATCATATCTACCTAGGGATATGAATCCAGATTCATACTCATCTACGGATCAGGTTCCCTGAGTCAATGTCATAAACTCCAACTGCATCTTCCTCCGTGCACTGGCTGGAATGTACTGCCTCCTGAAGGCATCCAGAAATATGTCCCATGTCACAACCGGGTGCCGTGCACTCAACATCGACTGTGTAGCCATCCACCAATGTTCGACCTTATCCTCTAACACAAAAGTCGCAAAGGTGACCTTCTCTATGTCGGAGCAATGGAAGAATAAGTAGAGCTTCTCCATACTGCGTATCCAATGCTCAGCTGACACTGAGTTCTTCACCCCACTAAATGAAGGTGGTCTGAACTTTCAAAATTCTCTCAGTCTACCCAGATCACAATCATAAATTCCCTCTCTACTAACCTGTCGTGGAGCTACAGGATCCTCATCTAGTAGGAGAATGCCCTGAACTGGGGGAGGTGCAGGTATCTCTGCCTCTGTAGCCGGAGGTCTCGGTGCAGGCTGTGCTGGCTCATCTCTCTCAGGTGTAGCAACTTGACCAATAGGGTTTTCCCCTCTACCCTCCATTCTGGCCATAGCCGGTGTAAACATCTCCATAACCATGTCTACACTGCGTTGTAACTGCGCTATATGGGCCTTAACAGCCTCACTAAGCTCTGGTGGATTTCTAAGAGAACTAGACCCACTACGCCTCTCGGGCTCATCTTTATGCCCCTGAGGGCATGAACTCTCTCCTCTACAAGTACGTCATCTATCGGACATCCTGCATACTCAAAATAAGTGTCTCAGTCTCATTTTCCTGCTTAGTATACATATTTGTATCTTAATAATGCACAGTACTTTAGGGATGTATAATTTCTTAATTATGGATAAGACTCACATCAGACCAACTCTGCTCTGATACCATTCTTTCACGATCACTACCCTTTTCTCGTGAACTTACATTACTACTTACCACTTACAGTTGGGCTGTGAGTCAAATCCAATCCACATCTCACATAAATTCATTTTAATAAATGAAGTAGAATAGAAAATGGACTTTTATAAATATGTGCAGAAGCGTTTACATTAGTTTCTATTAACTATACATCTCTTTTACACAAAATATTACTAGACTGTGCATAAATTTACAGGATACAATTTTTTTCATCACAAGTGTATAGCTCTCTATACTGCTGGATGACTAGAGAACACCATAGTAGGGACGACTGTAGTACTCACTACTGCGTAGTATCTGTGAAGGAGAAATAAGGGGGTGAGTATAACACGCTCAGTAAGGAAAATATGCAAGAAGGTAGATAACCACACTATCTCCATGCTATAATACATATATGTTCATTCCTTATAAAACAATATGCATGTTCTTTAAAACAACTTCCATCATTGCGCAACCATTACTTCGCTAGATGGGTATATGCATATTCACACAGTAGCACATAGCTTTACATAGATTATCTTTCAAAACCACACAGGTTTACACAACATAATCTATTCACACAGATCACATATAGAAAATGCTTTATACTTTGTAAATCAGTTACATGTTGAGACATAAACCATGGGTTAACATATCCCCAGACACACAACAAGGAAAGATATCTATCACCTCTCACAGTAGTGACAATATCATATTATATCACATCCCCAGACACACGATAAGGGAAGATACATAAAAACTTATGAAGACTTTTGGCCATAGTCAGATTCCAGGCTACACTGATTAGGTGTGCGGGAAACCTACGCTTGGGGAGGTGGATTAACCATCCCTTTAGCTCATACAGATATCAAACAGATAGTCACAGTACATCGTACCCCATGGCTAACGCTCACGGTATATCATACTCCCGTGGATCCTTATCACCCATTTTCGTTGTCTCAAAAATCTTGTGCGAGCATGTCAGTGTCAGACACACAACAACACACGACGGCTCTAGCACGGTTTATCCATCACACAAAAATTCATAAACTCTCGTGTGAGCAACTCAGAGGGAAGCACACAGCATATCTGAGGCATCTAGCACGGCTTTACTCATCACACAAAAGTTTAGGAGACTACATGTGAGCTACACAAAAGGAAGACACACAGCATATCTAAGGCATCAAGCACAGTGCGAGCTCTCGAATAGAACACACAGTATCATCGAGGCATCTAGCACAATAGTCCCATCACTTTAAATCTAGAGGTTTACATGCGAGAATAATCAGAGCAAGACACACAGTAATACTCAAGGCTCTAGCATGATTCCCAAAATCTAGTGCGAGCAACTCTAGTGGAATAGACAGCATCACCCGAGGCATCAAGCACTCTTTAGCTTTTCTCAAAATCACTTTGAAAATGATGTGCGAGCTGGGCTGGTCAATCTACCGTTGCCTTTCATCCTCTAGCATGATTTCACACTGAAAAGAAATAGAAAGGCTCCATGTATAGTCACGAGTGAGTGGGCAAATCTCCCTCTAATCACTCTTTAAACACATTACTTGCACTTGGTTAAACCAGGAGCCTATCTATTATCATTCTTTCTCAAAACGTTTGCAAAAACCTCTTTTCACAACACTCATAGAAGTCATGCAATACATATTATGGACTTATTCTTATACACAGTTTTCAACTAGATATATATCGATATCTATATACTATCGCATACATTTGCACACAACAGATAAGAAAACATACGTATAGCTATCTCTATAGCTTACATAAGTCCCTTACCTCGAAATGTGTCGACTGTGAATTTTAAGTCTTGATCTCTCTGAATCACGCAGTCTAATTGGCTTTGGATGTATTCTCGAAAGACAAATCTTTCCTTAGTGGCACGTAAGTCGAGATCTGCTCGAACTCGTATACGTCACCTATCGTTTTTTTGTTACACAACATATATATTTAAACTGGTTAATTTCGATCTAATATAAATTCAAATTAATTATCCAAAAAATAAATCAATCGATTTTCGACCACTTACCAGTCTGCTGCAGTGCCGGGGTAACACTGAATTTTTTTCCCAAATTTTTTCTCTCCTTTGACTGAATCGGTTCAGACCGGTTCAATCCCTTCACATTGAACCGGTCCGAATCGGTTCAGGCTGATTTTGGGCGTTGCCGATGTTTTCGGTCGGTTCTCGAGGCGATTCGACCACCGTTTGAACCATCTTGGCCTGGGGAGGCTTCGGCTGGCTTGGCTTGGGCCAAATCGACGCCGATGACGTCGAATCTCTCTTTTCTCCTTGCGGCCTTCTCCTCCCCGATTTGCCTTTTACCGACGATCTACGGAGCGTAACGGCGCTCGACGGTCCCCTGGGTGCTGGTCATCCCTCGCCGGTGTCTTCCTCGCACTCCCTCGCAGTCGTTGCTCACTGGAGGCGGAAGGCAGGATTTATCGGGTTCTCGTCCACTCTGCGTGATTTCAACTTCTTTCTTTTTTTTTTTCCTTTTTATATACTATATTATAATTTAATATAATATAATATAGTATAAAAATATCTTATAATATTATTATAATAATAATAATATAATAATAAAATATCTCTTAATATTATTTATTATTATTATAATAATATTATTACAATGTATTTTATGTACATTGATATCCGCACACACATGTACATATATATTATTTTTGTTTCTTCAAATATATATGTTTTTTATATTTTTATTTTTATTTCTCTGAAAATATATTTATTCCTTATTTCAGAGATAAATTCCCATTGTGGGGAAATTTCTGGGTTATCATTTTTGGACTAACTTCCCTATTGGGCTCCCTATATTTTTGTGTCCTGAGTTTATATTTTCAATTGGTTTAACCTAATTTTATTCGATTTATTTCAAATTTACCCAAGCTCTTATTTCGGTATTTTAAAACTTACTAACTTCCAATTACATAAGATAAACTCGAAATTGTATTATTTCTTCCTTATTGATCGATATATCATAATTACATATTCAAATGATATATTCTTAAAGAAATAACACAAAGTTTGGGTCTTACAAAAAGTGCAGGGTAGATTGATCTCATTGGAGAGCAGATCAATCTCATAGACACAATTTTATAAATACTAGACCTCTGCACTTCAATTTTCACAGGATTTACTATTTCATTCAATACCAAAAGCAAAACCTTACATTTCTAAGCTAGAAAACTTCAGTTTGTGATCAGTTTTGAGTGAGATGTAGTTGAGCAAAGTTGTCCTTGTAAAAGAGGAGAACAACATACTTGGAAACAAGAGATTGAAATCAAGGATTTCAAGAGCAAAGAGGACTTGAACCAATTTGGTGAAAAAAGGAAGGAAATCTCAGATAGGTAAGATTTAATGCACCAAGTTGATATATGTTAAACTAGGTGTATTGATGAGTTTATTGGTATATATATTGTTGAAAATGAAAGAATCATGAAAAATGAGCATGACCTAGTTTTGGTGTGAAAATGGGAAAATGATGAGGAAATGGTGTTAACATGGATTTGATGATGGAATATGCATGTATGGAAGATTTTAAGTTAATCTTATGAAATGCATATATTGGAAATAAAGAGAAATAAATATAGCTGTATGGAAAATATGGTATAAAACCATATTGGGAGAGAATAATGAAAATGATGTGTTAAGTTGAGATTATGCAAGTAAAACGAGTATATTACGATATACTAACATAAACATGTATAACGACTTCGAAAATAACATTGGAAGCTGATCGGACTGTAAGAGTGAGTAGAATCGAGGAAGTGAGGTCACTTGACGTGATCTAAGGTAAGGGAATTATGTGAGTAGCTAGAGATGGCTACATGTATTTGAATAGAGTTTCAATATTATACTCTATATAAATTCCCTGAAATAGGCATGTTATTATGATAAAGACTATTGAGATAAAGTGTGATTTTATCCAAAATAGGATAAAAAGCCTTAGAAGCATGTTATGACCCAAAATTCATGAGTTTGCATGAGAGAATGGCAATTTGTTTTCATGTATATGCGAAAACAACATATTTGAGTGCTTCTTTGATCTCATTGGGTGAATAATGATTTGAATAGCCATCTATCTGGTTTTGTGTAAGAAACCATAAGTGCTAGAGATTACTCGCTCTATATTTTTAGATATGCATCACATAATACTTGAGTGTTTACTCGTACTAGATTTTAATACAATTTTATGCATATTAGAGTACTGGGAGCTTTGCTCATATTCAATTTTGTGATCGATGCATATAGAGTATTGGGAGCTTTGCTCATACTCAGTTTTACATGATAGACTACTGGGAGCTTTGCTCGTACTCGATTCTTCATGATTTATACATGACATAGTACTTGAACGATAACTCGTACTTGATTTGAAATGAGAACTATGCATGACCTAGTGCTAAAGGTTACTCACACTAGTGTTGGATATTTTGAGATGCATACACAGCGTTTAGAGGCGAAAAGTTGAATGTGAGTCATCTCAAGACGCACACTATAGTTTTTACGTGAAATATATGACATGTTAGAAAAATCGTGATGATTTCCTCGTGTAGATTGAGTGTCACCCTCTTGAGATGTTCGCATGTGGATTTAGAGTCGTGGCAATTATTTTCCATAGTGTGAGGGCTAAGACTTATGGCAAGCACCCCAACTATGATGTAGTTCCATGATGTGAGGGCTAAGACCTATGGGAGGCATCCCGACCATGAGGAGAGGGTCCACGGGTGTACGTTGTACAATACGAGTGGCATGGAGTACACTATACCGTGTGTTGTTGTGGAGTTGAGGAGTTGATAGATGGTGGTTGTGATGGACTGACCCTCCTCTCGTTACAGCAGTGATAACCCGCATACCGAGATCTGTGTTGCCTAGGATTTCACCATTATAGGATATGGCCATAGTCCAAGAGAGTATTGCATTTAGCCATCGAGTCTTGCATGACATATCACTTGTTTTCATGATACGGTTAGACCTGAGAGAGGGGTAAAAAATCGGTTATTGTGTTGTGTTGTGAATTGCCATACTCACTGTGATTTATATGTAAATGGCATGATTTCTATAATGGCATTCCAAAATTATAAGATGCACTATTTTGCATGAATGCCTGTATATGATAACTCAACATGATTTGAAGTCCATGAGATTTATTTTGTACTACTATTATATCAGTATAAATTCATGCTTTTGAGATGAGAGAAGGAAAGGCAAAGCATTATATTCAGTAGATAGTGTGGATGTCTACTTGCTTGCCTGATTTCCTTACTGAGCGCGTTGTTTGCTTACCCCCTTATTATTTCCCCTTTTTCAGAGCATCCACAGTAGGTGGACACGGTCGAGGATTGATATTTCTTGATTTTTGCTGCATATCTATCTTACGAGAGGTATACACACTTGATATTTCGTACTGAACAATGTAAAAGCACAGTTATGTAACTAATGTACGGTTGGGATGTATATGTACAAATAATGATATGATGTATAAGAGTTTATATTATAGAAAAAAATAGCAAATTCTATATATGTTGTGAATGAGTGTGAATGGGTGACTAATATCGAATCACAGCCCAACGTTCAACGTAAAAGATGATAGGAGAAAAGCTAAGTGAAATGCGAAAAATTTATGGTGATTTCGTAGGTCATGTGTGAGAGAAAGGCGTGACATTATCTATCAAACCATCTTTACATTTTCAACATCCTCATGGTTATTATCCCCCACCACTAGGTTATTATTCACTTCAGCCATTTCCTAATTATCCTTTGTCTTATTATCCTCAAATGTATCCACCGCCACAAATGTATCCATGACCACAAATGTATCCACCCGCGCAAATGTATCAAAAATAAGAATATGATTTGATTTTTGAAAAGAGATCACAAGGATCATATCAACGTGGCTTTGAAAGTAAAGAGGGAAAATATGATCCTCCTCGTCATTCCACTATATGGTAACAGGTAAGATTTGAAATATATATCAAATTTTATAGCGAATTGTATTTAACTTGTTTTTGTTTTATTAATTATTAATATTTGTAGAAATTCATATAGAAGAGAAACAAAAGGAGAAATATTGACATAATTAATTTAGATAAAAAAATTGATAAAAGTTTGGTGAAAGAATTCTTTAATAATTTAGATGAAAAATAGTTATGTTAAATAATTATTAAATTAATTCTTATTAATATGTAATTATTGATCTTTTTTAAAAAATTATCATAAACAATTTTGTTAAATTACAATGCTTTATTATAATTAAAAAATTATGACTAAAGTTTTTTCACAAAAATAATAGACTTAAGATATTATAAATTACTTTCAAAATTATAAAATAAGACTTATTATGATTATAATTACAAATATTACATTTTAGGCGAAGTTGTGTGAATTCAAAAAAAAATTCACGACCACGATGACCGTAATGATCATGATGGTCTTCGTTATGTCTACAACCGGGATAAATGCAGTGCGATCCAAAACAAGACCGCGACCGCAATTTAAGTCCTTGCTTATCACCAAAAAATTGCAAAACTATTAGATATCATGCATACAACTCCTTTGACAACTAGTTGTCAGACTCGTATTTTATGTAGCTTGTACCTTATGATTCCTATGTGTATGAACACTCTAGTATTATAGTTGAATCATAAGAAGAGTAAATTCTAGATTTAAAGTGTTAGTAAAATGATTTAACACACAAAAGCTACTTAAAAGCCTAATGTGAGCTATAAGAGTCACAGGCTAAACCGAGTAGATCTGAATCATCCTGACTGAAAATAAGAACTTAAAATGAGAAAAGAGAGAGAGCTCATGAAGGAAAGTCAGCTTAATTTAGTTTCGAACACAGAACGAGAGAAAAAGCTAAAAAGGGTAAATTTGACCTTTTTGGTGAGTTAAGGTATTTAAGGTGTTTCGGGTATAATTACCTACCGAGAACAGTTGAAACATAAAGACGAGAGTGTAAGACATAAGATATGACACTTTCAAAATTTTGAGAAAAAGTCAACTTAGTCAATGGTTAATTAAAAAGTCAACTATAGTTAAGAAAGTGGACTTTTACCATAGTTGACTAATCATGGTTAAAAATTAACCTAAGTATGAAAAAACAATTGGGGAAAAATATTCTTGGTCAGAATACAAGATAATCATCCCCGAAAGTAAGGAAAATTTATTCGGAAGGCTTCCAGATTAAATTTAATGGTTGAAAACGTAATGGGCCTAAGGTGAAAATTTTAAAGCCCATTAAGGTATACTAAATGTATATCGAAATTCTTAGGTCCCTTAGACCGAATTGTTGGACCAATTGATTAGCCAAATATTGAGACAATTAAAGGCCTGAGGTATGGTGAAAATTTCAGCCCGAAAGCCCATTAAGAAAGCCCAAACTGAGAAACCCAAATGGAAAGCCCATGAGATAAATATCTAACCATAGTTAAAGCTAAACATGACTCATAAGGTGACTCATGACTAAGGCTTAGGAAGTCAAGTATAATGGCTGGAAAGTAAGGCTTAATGGCTAAGTAAGTGGCTTATAAAATCAGCCACACCATTGTCATCTTCATCACACCATTCTCGGCTACACAAGGAAACCATTGAAATACAATTATCCAAGCTTTCTCTCACTATAAATCACTAGGAATTAGGCATATTTGAAACTTGCATCCTTCATAGAAGTTGTTCCACATTTAAAGGAGAGTGACATAGGTTGGAATTGGCTATCAAGGAGCCATAGAGTGCAAACCGTGAGCCTCCAAAGTATTCGGCCAAGTGTGAACACAACAATTGGTATATTTTCAAGTTTTCAATTTCATATATGTTAATGTATGAATGATTTTAAGTATATTGGTATATGTTTTAAACATTGAAACATATGAAATCACTATGATATTGGTTAGGCCGAGAGTGAGTAGTGAAATAATGATGAATGCCCATATGATGTTAAGGCATAAATAGTTTAATATACATGCGTTAATGATTATGGTGTAATTAGAATTAATCAAATTGATTAATTAATACATGTAATTAGTTGGCAATCAAGGTGTTTGATAAAATGCCTAAATGAACTATATGATGTTTAAGAATGTTGCCAACCAAGTGTTTGTGAAAATGCCTAAGTGAATTGGCTAAACAAATAGGCATGGATGGCATGCCATGGCATGACCGACGGCATGGATAGCTCTCAGCCATGGCATGTGGCTGAGAGGCCCAATGGGCCAAGCCCAAATATTTTAGGCCTAATGTGATGTAATAGGTCTAAGACAAGCCCAATAAGAGTTGGTGGGCCCCACAAGCCCAATAGGCCCAACGAAAATGAATAATAAAATGGAAATGGGCTTAAGGCATAGTTATGCCCATTAAGGATTACTAAAGCCCATTAAGGGAAATATACTGTATTTAATGTGAAATACAGTAGGAAAAGTGTAATTAACCTGATAAATGGTTATATTGAGCTCCAGAGATTATTGGAGGAGCAAATCGGACTGCTGAAATGAGCAGCGCAGAGAAAGTGAAATTTCTCGAGTGATTGCAGGTAAGGCACTTTTGTGAGTAGTTAGAGATACTTGCACGTATTTTCGTCTGCTTTTACATTCACTTAAAAACTCTGAGGGTTAGAGAAAGTGAATAATAATTATTGTGACCCGATAGTGGCAAATTATGATTTTACCCCTAGTTAGTCAAAAAGTCAACTTTTGTGAAAAGTTGTAAAAAGCATGGAAACCACCATTGTGAGTGTTTAACTGCTGTTTAGCAGGAAAATAAATAGATGGGCTAATGATTTTAAGGTTGATGTGAATTAAGCACACTTTATAGTGCTGATTTTGATATTTTGTAAATCATCCCTTTTTAAAGAGCCATCTATCATATTATGTGAGAATGAATCGTGCTGGAGCACAACTCGCACTCAATTTCATATATTTCCACATATATTAGTGCTGGATTGTGATTCACACTAGATTTCCATGACATGCATGATAGAGTACTGGAGTTATTACTCGTACTCAGTTTTATATGATATATGCATGAGAGAGTGCTGGAGCATTGCTCGTACTCGATTCTTCATGATTTATACATGACATAGTACTGGAGCTATTGCTCATACTTGATTTGATGATATTATGCATAGCATGGTATTGGAGCTATTGCTCGTACTTGATTTAATACATGAACTATGCATTGACCTAATTGCTAGAGGTTTACTCACACTAGAGTTTAGTTTGTGATGTGAAACAGTGTTTAAGCAGAGTGTCGACTATGAGTCGCGCTCAAAGGCGCGCACTGTAGTGTGATATATAAGACATGTTGAAATCCATGCTTGATTTCCTTGTGTAGACTGAGTGTCACACTGTGAGAGGAATTCACATGAGGATACTAGAGATGTGGTATGATATTCCATGGTTTTGAGGGCTAAGACCTATGGCAGGCACCCCGACTGTGATGTAGGGTCCACGGGTGTACGTTGTACCTTACATGTGGCATGGAGTACACTGTACCGTGTATTGTTGTGGAGTTGAGGAGGATATAGTTGACGGTTATGATGGACTGACCCCCTCCCATTGCAGCAGTGATGCCCCGTACACCGAGATCTGTGTTGCTTAGGATCACAGTCCAAGATACTATTTACATTTTCACCACAGAGTCTCACATGATATATCACCTGATTGACTGATTTAATTGCAGACAGACCTGAGGGATGGGTCAGACTCTGATTTTGTGTTGTGAATGATTTAAATGTCATATTTACTGTGATTTAAACATACATGGCATGATTTATCTAAAGGCACTGTGATATTATAAAGATGCATTGTTTTGCACTACATGCCTACATTTGTGAAAGAAAGCAAGATTTTTGTACATGGGATTTAATCTGTACAAGTGTATATATATATATATATATATATATATATATTTAAAGACATGCTTTTAAAGTGAGTAAAGGAAATAATGTTTTCAAGGCATAGCATTATTTTGAGTAGATAGTGTAGATATCTACTTGCTTGCCTGATTTCCTTACTGAGCGCGTTGTATGCTCACCCCCTTTCTTTACAACTCTCTATAGAGCATCAGCAGTAGAGTGAGAGCTATTGAGGTATAGTATTCCTGAGTCCACTGCTATTTCCTATCGATCGGCAGGTATACATATTTTGTACGGTTATGTATCTAAACATAGAAACAGCACAGTGATGTATACGATATATATTATGGGGAATGTAATTATAGTAGACTTTATGTAATTTCACATGTATTATAATAGAAGCTACAGTCAGTAACAGTATATTGACATGTATGTATGATAATGGATGATATGGTATGCGAGGAAGCTAACATCGAATCACAGCCCAACCATTGAAGAGAGGAAAGGTAAGTTAAAAATGCGAAAAATTTGTAATGGTTTTTGGTTAAGTCATGGATTGAGAACGGGTCCTGACACTAGTTTTTTCATAAAATGTACCATTTGTGTTACCCAAAACTCGAGAAATCAACTTGTCAACTGATGATCTGTAACCCACATAAAATGAAGTCGAAATGGTTTATGAGAAAATAACACTGAAGTTATTGAGAACCCTGTAATAACACCGGATAATGGTCAATGTATGTATTTGGCAAGTGTAAGACATAAGCTTCAAGAAAAAACCCTCTCCATCGAACATTTTCCAAGGCTCTATCAAGCTTTTCCATTATTTTAGCTTTACTTGGTCTTCTTATTACTCCATGTAAATTTAGAACCTTGAAAACCCAGATAAATGAGATTACAACTATTAGTCATATTTAAAAAAAAAAAACATATCCTAGCTGAAATCCTTGCACCTTATAATTTTTCAACACTTTCCCTAGCATCATTAAATTCTCCTAATAAAAGCTACGTCATCGCTATAGTAGAGGATAAATCCCCTAAAGAAGACCATAACAATTTCCTGGCTTCTAGTTTCAGGTTATCGTAGACGATAGAGAATAACCATGTTGGTTGATCCTTGATACACATAGTTGCAGATACCATTTAATTCGAAGCATGCAGAACATTAAGCTGGACATCATTTGAAACCCAGAAAACCCATATACCACCCTAAAACCTGATAGAATTAATAATACAAAGATTTTGAAAACCTAGTCTCTTTATGAATCTCATAGCAATAACATGCCCTACTCTATTTTCCACAATCACTAGAATTATTGGTTTAAACTTCCTTATCAACTCCTTGGCATTATGTACAAATGTATCATTACTCGCAACCCTAGTGTTCCATAGAAGATAATTCATCAACATTAGTAGATATGTTTCCTAGATTAACAGCCACTCTAGAATGAGTTGGTAAAGACCTCTCACTGGAATCACCTAAATGAATCAAACCAACATTACAATTTGTGGCCATCTACATCTGAGATTCAGGAACAAAAGTATGAGGAGGCTCTTTGCCTCTATGATCAAGGACCTAATAATAAAGCTAGGATTTACATGAGAAGTAAACTGAATACCTTATGCAATTTCGTTTTCTTTAGAAGAGACGTCATTAGAATACTCCATCATATAACTAATGGAGTTCCTTGGATGTAGACTAGAAGGAATTGTCCTTCGATTAGTCTCACTAGCAATAGATAACTTATTACTTGGCCCACCTCTTTCTAAGCTCGCACTTGAAGAAAACCTAACTTCATAAGTTTTCACCACATGCAGAAGGCTTAACTCTAGGAGAACTTTGTGCACTACCTTGGGGATACAACTCACGCTAGCCCACATTTGACCTAACAGATTTATTAACATTTGTAGGCCCATCTTGCATGATTTGATTCTACTTCACATCTAAGATATTCGCCTCTCCATGTAAGACCCCCTTTTGGTGATGTATTCCTTATGATTCATATGATGTACAGATTTCCATATGTTAATTGAATCATAAGAAGAGCTTTTGCTTGAATGAAGTTGCAAAGAGAATGAATGAATATCCATGAATTCTATGTACCCTTTTATGATTCCATGCTATACACATAAGTTACATAATATGTGAATCATAAGAAATGAACCTTTTTATGCTTTAAAAGTAATTAGAATGCAAAATGACTAGGGAAGAATTTAAATGTAATTTTTCCTTTGAAATTATGAAAAAATTAGCAGTTGAAATCCTACAGATGAATGCCAAATTGATCTCCCTTCAAGACAGGATCGATCTTGCAATTCCAGAATGAAATCACAAAGGTTCTATAGGCAAGCAAATCGATCTCGATGTGGTTCTGCAAGAAAGGATCGATCCCTTCCCAAAAGCAAATCGATATCGACTTGAGTCTACCTAAAAATGATTGATCCCTTCCCAAACATAGATCGATCTCGAAAGCTTTCTGGCTAGAAAGGATCGATTCCTTCCTAAGAGCAGATCGATCCCACAACTTACTTACTGAATACTTGGATAGTTCAACCAAAGGGAAGATCGATCTCTCACCTTAGAGATCGATCTCACAATCCTCATATCTATCTAAAAGCTCGACAGTGAGTCTTTTTCCCCAGAATATCAAATACCTCTCCATTTTTGCAAAGTGAACAAGTTTTCTCACTCTAAAATAACATCACCTTCTAAACAGATTTGAGAAAGGTTACTTTTAGCAAAGTTGTTCCTAGTGATGAGGAGATAACATAGTCAAAAACTAGTAATTAAATTTCTGGATTGAAGGAGCAATGTGTTTCCCCAATTTTGGCCAAAAGAGAAAGGTTAAGCTAGGTGAGTTTTCAATACACCAACTTCAATTATATTAATCTAGACATTGTAATGAGTTGATTGGTGTTTGTATGGTTGGCTAAAACATCTTTGAGCATGCTTAATCATCCATGACCTAATATGGGTTTAGTGTGAAAAAGTGAGCCATGGTTGATTTATTAATGAATGGATTATATTATGGTGTTGGTGATGTTATATGCATGATTTTGAGATGGTTTTGTGAAATAAGTTTATGGAATAGGATGAAGTTATGAAATGTGCATATAAGGTGTTTATGAAAATGCATGAAAATGCATGCCAAGTGTTTAATAAATAACTAAGTGAGTTTGCTAGCCACATTGGGTAGGAATGGCGTGATAAGGGATAGCATTCGGCCATGGTGGCGTGATGGGTGTTCGGCCACCATGCCATGACCGAATGTGATCAAGGGCTAAGCTTGATGGAATCGACCCAATAAGGTCAATGGGCCCAGAATTCAATCCAATAAGAGACAATGGGCCTAGGTGAAATGAATAGTATTGTGTGAGTAGATTTAAAATGGGGTAAGGCCATTAAGATGTAATCAGGCCTAATAATAGCAAATAGGTATAATAAGATATATTGATAGTGATTAAGTCAGAATAACGAGTTATCAGTGTTGACTGATGTGATTGATGAATATTTGTAGCTCCCGAGGATATATCCGGAGCCAATTAGACCCAATCACAAAAAACGAGAAAGGATGAAGAAGCAGCTTCTGAGTGATTAGAGGTAAGGGAATTTTGTTGGCTCTTATATGTACGCGTTTTTGGGCGCATTTATAATTTCTTAAAAATATTTGAGGGTCATAGAAAAGAAATGATGTTTTAAGGGGTTCAGAGTGGTAACCATTTTACCCTTAAGAAAGGAAAAAATTGAGATTTTAGAAAAGATCATGAAAAGCAAGAATATGATGTTCTTGAGTCTTTTACTGCTTTTAGCATGTGGATAGGTAGGCTGGCTAGCATTTAAATGGTTTGTAAGAAAACAACTTGATTTGATTTTAAAAACCATTCGTTGCAAAAATTAGCAACCTACATGGGTCATGTGGAAATAAAGCATGCTAGAGCCCTGCTCGCATGAGATTTGACATTTTCTTACATACATGAATGTTGGAGCCTAGCTCCCACTAGTTTTCACATGGATTTTATGACATAGTGCTGGAGAGTTCCTTGCACTAAACGTTTGCTATACATTTACAGTCGTGCTAGTATTTTGCTCGCACATGATTTTATGACATGTTGGGAGCCATGCTGGGAGCTCCGGGTAGACTTTGTGTCTGACCGATTAAATAGGCTCGCACTTACTTTTTGAGATGCGGCATGATTTGATATAATGATATGGGTCCACGGAGTACGTTGTACCGTACATGTAGCATGAAGTACGTTGTATCGTGCTCAGATATATATATATATCGTCTTCGAATGAGTGATAATCTGCTATGGACCGGTAGGTAAGACGTGACTCACCTCCCGTGTGGAAGCAAATAGGTGTGATACCCCGCACACTAGGATCCGTGTTGCCTAGGGTCACAGAGGATATGGCCATAGCCCTAGATATTACCCTTATTATTTGCCTAATCTCACATGTCACCTAGTTTATGATGATTGCATGATTTAAATTATTTTTGTGGGTCAAGACAGTCTGAGGGAGGAGGTGAGTCCTTACAGATTGGTGATTTGGTATTGATTTGTGTCGAGCATGAACTATTTTAAATGCACCTTGCATGATGATTTTCCATGTTTTATTCACCGACCTGTGCACTGATTTGTGTAACATCAACTACTTTACATACCATGAACGCGTGCATGAATTGATGTTTTTGGGTATGACGTGTAATTGCGTGGTTTTATGCATGGCATCACGATCATGTAGATAGTACAGTTATCTACTTACTCACATGATTGCCTTACTGAGCGTATGGTTGCTCACCCCCTTATTTTCCCCCTCTACAGAGCATTTTTAGTAGATTGAGAGCGACTGAGGATTTGATTCTTGGTGTTCGCTACATCCCATCATATAAAGGTATACACATTTGTATAGTTTGGTATCCAGAGATGCAATAGCACAATAATATTTTGAATGGAACACTTGGGGATGTAAAGAATTGTAAACACATGTAAAATCAAAACTCTGAATATGAAATGCAAGTGTTTATGTTTAAATAAAATGTGAATTGAAATGGTATGGTTGGGTGAGATTAACACCGATGCACAACCCAACTGTTGGTGGTGAAGCTATTCACGATCGGAGGAAGGTAAGAATAATGATAAAACAATGGTACCGAATTTACAGTAAATTGGGGGTTATGACAGAGGTGGTATCAGAGCTGAGTTAGTCTGGTGTGTGCCGGTGTTAATAATTAGGAAAATTACATCCCTATGTTACTGTGCTTTTCTAGATACAACTATGTATATCGAGATGGGTTTAACTAAGAAATGGTTATAAATGCAGGAATCGGGACATTACGCCTAATATCAATCACGGTAGAGGGGCGAGAGCATGAGCTAGAGGCCGTAGGGGTAGGCCTGAGAGTCATGCTGAGCTGACATCACATGAGACTTAGGAGAAGATAGAGGTGGAGGTTGATGATGAGCATGCCCCACAACATCCGGTAGAGAGAGTGGAGAGTACTGAGGCACGCTTTGTGAGGATATAGCGGAGCATAGAGATGATTTTGGAGTTGGTTGCCTAGTCGATACATGAAGTTGGGGGTGGACAGGGTCCAACGGCACAGGGTGATGCTGAACAGGCAGTTGCTCCTGAGATCCCTACACAGCCAGCCCAGAGATCCCAGACTACAGATACCCCCACACCCCCACCAGTACAGGATACGCCTTCTCCTATTGATCCACCACAGGGCAGTAGAAGTTGGGGTTATGGATTTGACCTGGATAGATTATGGCAGTTCCAGAAGTTTAGACCGTCGTCTTTCAGTGAGATTAAGGACCCAGTAGCTGCAGAGGACTGGGTGAATGAGATCGAGAAGTTATATTAGTTTTTTGAGTGTACTAATATAGAGATGGTTGCTTTTGCCGCATTCATACTGAAGGGACGACAAAGCATTGGTGGAAGTCCACCTAACCCATTCTGAGAGCCTGCCATATAGAGATCACCTGATATATATTTTTGATGGCCTTCTAGAGGTAATATGTTTCGGATATTGCGCAGCGAAAGTTGCAGATGGAGTTCTTGGGATTGACCGAAGGGAGCAGATCAATGGACGAGTATGAGACGATATTTATCGCCCTATGCAGGTATGATTCTAACACGATGGATAATGAGGTCAAGAAGGTCTGAAAGTTTATGGATGGACTGAGACCAGCCATCAGGTCTCGATTATTTCCCTTTGATATACCGACCTATGAGGTGGCAATGCACAGGGCGTAGTTGTGTGAACAGGATATTGAGTAGAATGCCTTAGAGTTCGGGAAGATTGGTAGAGTGAGGGACAAAGATAGGAAGAGATCAGTAGTGGATAGAGGCTTCAGTTATAGAAGGAGCAGGAGATTATCTTGGAAGAGGCTGAAGGTTGAGGAGATCCGGGAGAGGACAGTTAAGCCTCCCATCTATCCGGCCATAGCTCCAGCAAACAACATAGTGATTGGAAGGCCACGACCTACTACAGAGCAATGCAGTAAGTGTTTTAGATACCATGGTACTCGACTGTGTTATGGACCTCCTGCAGTATGTTTCTAATGTGGGAAGCCAGAGCATATGATCCAAAATTGCCTAGAGATGATTGAGAGTGCCCCACAAAAAGGCAAGGAGCCAAAGAGAGCTTCTACTGATACTCTTACTCTGAGATGAAGGGCGACAGCTGAAGAGAAGGGGAAGCAGGTAGTTGGCAGAGGTCGAGTACACGCTCTGGACCAAGATACAGTAGATCAGTCTTTAGATGTGGTGAAAGGTACCATTTTGATTTTTGATCTTGAAGCTTACGTTTTGATAGATCCTGATGCCACGCATTCATTTGTATCACCTTCATTTGCATATAAGTTGTTTAAATATGTGAAGTTTACCTCATTAAGTAGGAAGATGCTGATAAGTACTCCCATGAACAATAGTCAGCTAGTGGAATATGTGTTTAAGGATTACAAGTTGAAAGTAGGGGAAAAGGAAAGGTCAGCTGACCTCATTCTAATGCATATGAGATACTTTGATGTAATCCTAGGAATGGATTGGTTGGCTGCAAACCGTGCTATGGTAGATTGCTTCGTACCAAGGACTGAGTTGTATGCTGATGCAGGATGGGAAGGTAGTCGCCTATGGATCTAGACAGCTGAAGGATCATGAGAGGAACTACCCGACCTGCAATCTAGAGTTGGCGGCTATGGTATTCGCCTTTAAGATATGGTGCCATTATCTGTATGGTGAGAAATTTCAGGTATTCACTGACCATAAGAGCCTCAAGTATCTGTTCTCACAAAAAAAGTTGAACATGAGATAAAGAAGGTGGCTCGAGCTTCTGAAGGACTATGATTGCGAGATTTTGTACCACCCGGGTAAGGTGAATGTAGTAGCTGATGCACTGAGTAGGAAGTATCTCAGGTTGGTATCGTACATGATGAACAGGGAACACAAGTTGTTGGAACAGTTCGCGAACCTCAGTTTAGATGTGACCCCGCCTGATACTGATAGTGGTTGTATAGTGGCTAGCCTGCGGTTGAAACTGAATGTGGTTAATCGTATCTGGCAGGCTCAGCAGATTGATCAGCAATGCAGTGATATTATCGGACAGATACAGAGGGGTGCAGAGATTGTTTTTGAGTTGAGATAAGATGGATTGCTAGGGTTCAGAGGTAGGATATGTGTCCCCGATGACTTAGAGATCAGGAGGTTGATCTTGACAGAAGCTCATTCGTCAAAGTATACACTGTATCCGAGAACTAACAAGATGTATTAGAACCTCTGGAGAGTGTATTGGTGGTCAGGGATGAAGAGAGATGTAGCAGAGTATGTGGCAAAGTGTCTTCTCTGTCAGCAGGTGAAGTTACAATATCATAAACCTACAAGGTTATTATAACCTCTACCTATACCGACTTAGAAATAGGAGCATGTCACTATGGATTTTGTGATGGGTTTACCTAGGACCCATAGGAATCACGATCTGCTTTGGGTGATAATGGACAGATTAACGAAGTCGGCATACTTCCTAGCTATGAGAGCCATCGATACTCTGAGTACTTTGGCGGATTTGTATGTGCGCGAGATAATGAGGTTGCATGGTATTCCGGTGAGCATTGTGTCAGATAGGGATTCCGATTTCACTTCTCACTTCTGGGAATATTTCCAGGAAGCTATGAGAACCCAATTGAGTTTTAGTACAGCTTTTCATCTTCAAACATATGGTCAGTCAGAGAGGACTATATAGTCTCTGGAGGACATGTTGAAAGCGTATGCACTCGACTTTAAAGGCTCCTGGGATGACCATTTACCACTTGTAGAGTTCGCCTATAATAGCAATCATCATTCGAGTATCGGGATGGCACCATATGAGCCTTTGTATAGCCGTAGATGCCATTCCCCTATTGGATAGGAAGAGGTGGATAACCGATAAATATTTGCTCCTGACTTAGTGAGATAGGTCTCTGAGGACGTCCAGTTGATTTATGAGAGGTTACGAACAGCTCAGAGCAAAAGAGTTATGCTGACAGGAGATGGAGACCATTGGAGTTCATAGTGGGTGAGTCGGTATTTTTAAGAGTTTCTCTTTCAAAGGGTATAATGAGGTTCGGAAAGAAAGGGAAGCTGAATCCTCGTTACAATGGACCCTTCGAGATACTTGATAGAGTGGGAGATAAGGCCTACAGGCTAGCATTGCCACCTGAGCTAGCGGGCTTTCATAACGTCTTCCACATTTCTATGTTACAGAAGTACCACTCAGATCCGATGCATGTGATTAGATTGAGCCATTGGAGCTCAACGAGAGCATGTCATATGTTGAGAAGTCGGTTCGAATATTGGATAGGAAGGAGAAGATGTTTGTGAGACCCCGTATATGTAAAGTTGTAATGTGTAATGAATGTGAATGGACTTGTAATGTAAAGTATGATCGATGTAAGTCCATGGATTCAATGTATGTATGTGTAATATGATTTGTAACGTACATACAAGTTCCATTGAGTTTGAATATGAAGAAATGAGTCCTTATAAGTGATGGATGTGATTGAAACTCAAAATGGGTGGTGTGGTAAATGGAAGGAAGTTGCATGAATATAAATGCTTCCATTTGGTTTTATGTAGCTTACCTTTGGACATACATTGAATGCACACAAGTTTCAATGTGCATAAGGTATGAATGGATGCCATTTTCAAGTTATAAAGGTGGATGGATGAGAAAATGGCCATGGCAATAGATTAAGGATGTGTTTGTGTGAGTTGCAGCAAGAAAACTACAGAAAATCTGGAAAGTATGAAGGCCAGATCGATCTCATAAGATGAGAGATCGATCTGGAAGAGCCAGAATGCTCTTATTTGGGCAATGGAATAGAGCAGATCGACCTCCAATGGGGCCAGATCGATCTCCTAAGCATTCGGTGATGAAAAGATCGATCCTCAAGCACCCAGATCGATCTCCTTAGCTCTCTGTATGGGACCAGATCGATCTCATGCTTCGACAGATCGATCTCATGCTTAAAATTTCGTGAAAATGAGAGATTTAAGGGGACCAGATCGATCTCCTCTTGGACCTGATCGATCTCCTCAAGCTATTTCTATATAAGGATGGCTGAAAATCTAAAAATTTCGGGAAAAACACCAATCTTCCATTTCTAACCCAAAAACCTAACTTTCTCTCTCTAAAATTAGCCATTTCTAGCAAGAATTGAGGGGAGACCATTAGACATTAAGTTGTTCATCTTGAGGAAGAGAACAACATAGTTGGAACCTAAAATCCCATTGTGGGTATTGAAGGAGATAAGGGCATTGACATTTGGAGAAAGAAGAAAAATCATATTTGGTAAGATTCCAACACTCCAATCTAAGTACATTGTCTATTTAATTGATTTTGGGGTTGTTTGGCATGAGTATGGATGGATGGAAACACATAGGTTGTGTTAGAAACTAATGTAACCTAGAAAATGGAATGCCTCTAGTGTGAGAAAGTATGATTTGTGGAGTTGGTGGTTTATGGGTTATGATAAGTTGTTAAATGAGTAATGTGGGTGATTTGGAATGGTTATGTGGAGTTATAATGTGGGTTTAGGTGAAATTATGAAAATGAGTATGTAAATGCTTGACAAATGCCATAGTGAGGAAATCAATGAAATATGGACACTATGAGCTTGATATCGATTTAATATCGATTTGGAATGAGTTAATTGGCCTAAAAGAATCCATAGACTCGAATTTTGGGGTAAAGTAATGAAACGAGGCCTCATAAGCGTTAATAGAAAACTATAGGTCGAATTGACTATAGTGAACGCACGATGTCATATTATATGGATCGAATATAATACAGGATACGATTTTGTGCAGTCCCGAAGAGTTCGTTAAAGACGAATCAAACCATACGAGTAAGCAGCTTAAGGAAGTAGAATCACACATCGCGATTCCAGGTAAGGGAATTTTGTGAGTATATAGAGGTAGCTACTCGTACTTTAAATTTGTGGGTGAATATTGGGTGTTTTACGAAGTGCATGGTTGCTAAAGTAAATGATTAATGGTATTCATGAATGAGAAAGAGTATATGTGTGATTTTTGGTTTTGGAAGTGGATTCTATGAAATGGGATAGTAAGGCTAATAATTGCATAAATCTAATGTCTTGATGTCTTTCAAAACGAAATTGCTTTGTTTTAAGCAAGCTTGCAGATGGGTCGGCTAATGTTTAGTAATGTTGTGGAAAAAGGCATTTGTGAAGTGCTAAACTCGGTTGTCGGGATTGTTTGATTGTGTATGAGCCGCCTATCATATTTGCATGACATAAATCGCGCTAGAGCCTCGCTCGCGCTGGATTTCTATGTTTTCACTTGTGTGATACGTGCTTGAGCTTAGCTCGTACTTTGATTTGAATTGTGATGATGTTTTATAAACTGTACTGGAGCTTACGCTCGTACTTGGATTTGAGTGGTTTTTCTTATGCATATAACCGTACTGGAGCTATGCTCGTACATGGTTTCTTCATATTTTTATGCATAAATGCCGTACTAGAGCGTTGCTCGTACGAAGTGATTGGTTTAGATGCATGAATTCGCGCTAGAGCGTAGCTCGCGCTGGTTTTCACACTGTGGTATGTATGAGGCCGTGGTGAGAGATACGGATTAACTCAGGGAACCCAACAGGCCTGACAGACCTCTTGAGTGGGGTGAGGGTGAGGGGCTAGGACCTGACATAATCCATTCAGGGAACCTAACAGGCCTAACAGACCTCTTGAGTGGGGTGAGGGTGAGGGGCTAGGACCTGAATCAGGGAACCCAACAGGGGCGAGCAAGTCCATGAGGGGCTAGGACCTGGTATTGAGGTTACTCCCACGCGCTCTTGAGACTATAAAGGTTACACTTGGTATAGGGTAGATAAGACCTATGGCAGGCACCCCCAACCATGTTATGGGTCCACGGAGTACGATGTACCGTGTATATCACATGGAGTACGATGTACCGCGTGGTGGTTACTTGATTTGAGAAAGTCTGGCGGAGAACTAACCCACCTTCGTGCCAGCATAATACCCCGCACACCAGGATCTGTGTGGTCTGGGATGATATCTGATGATTGGCCAACGTAGTCACTTGAGATATAGTAACCTGTCTCCTTGCTTGATTTACTTACTACCACATGATTTTTAAATCTCTAAGTGTGATTTGTGATTGTTTAAGGTAGACCCGAAGGAGGGGTCGAGCCTCATGGATTTGATTTGTGAAATGAAAATGAGGTTGTGATTGTGAATTGATGTGATGTGATTGTATGTGTTGAGTAAGAGTTTTATGACGTGGATTTAAAAAGAAGGTTTCTTAATGAATTGCCCTTTTTATGAATTTAAATAAGATCGAGCATGAGATGATTTATACATGATGTTTTTACCATGTTTTATATGCCAATGGACATGATTTTGATACATGATATATATATGTATACTCATATGGCATAGTTTTATTCCTCATGCTCCTACCATAAATGATTTATGCATAACACTATCAGTATGTAGATAGAGTAGTTATCTACCATGCTTGCATTATTGCCTTACTGAGCTTGTGGTTGCTCATCCCTCTCTATTTTTCCCCCTACAGAGCTTGCATAGTAGCCAGTGAGGACTGAGGCATAGTATTTTGGACTCCGCTGCATCTCCATCGCTTAGAGGTATATACACAGTGATTCTTTTTGTATCTAAACAATGTAAAAGCACAGTATTCTTTGAGTTACAATTATGGGGGATGTAGATGTCAGTAAAACATGCTTTTGTATAAGTACAAGATTAAATGCAAATGTATGACATCGTTTTATTTAACTGAGAATGAATGAGATGTGGTGTTTATTATTGACTCACAGCCCAATAGTGTGTGGCGAGTTAGTTCACGACCGGGTAAGGTAACAGTAAAACACAAAAAAATTTTAGTGATTTTCGGTTAAAGAGAATGGAATTGGGTCGTGACAATATTGAGGTCAAAGATGATTCCCTTAGTGAAAGTTCTTTGGCAGCATCACACTATGGAGGAAGCTACATAGGAGTTGGAGAGTTTAATGTGGGGGAAGTACCCAGAGTTATTCACCAATTAATTAAGTTCTAATTTGGAGGACCAAATTTCCTTAATGGGGGAGATTATGTAAGACCCCTTTTTGGTGATGTATTCCATATGATTCATATGATGTACACATTTCCATATGCTAATTCAATCATAAGAAGAGTTGTTGCTTGAATGAAGTTGTAAATAGAATGATTGAATATCCATGAATTCTATGTACCCTTTTATGATTTCATGTTGTACACACAAGTTACAAAATATGTGAATCATAAGAAATGGACCTTTTATGCTTTAAAAGTGATTAGAATGCAAAATGATTAGGGAAGGATTTAAATGCAATTTTTCCTTTGAAATTCTAGAAAAATTAGCAGCTGGAATCCTGCAGATGAAAACCAGATCGATCTCCCTTCAAGACAAGATCGATCTTTTAATTCCAGAATGAAATCACAAAGGTTCTATAGGTAAGCAGATCGATCTCGATATGGTCCTGCGTAGAAAGGATCGATCCCTCCCAAAATTAGATCGATCTCGACTTGATTCTACCTAAAAAGAATCGATCCCTTCCCAAACACAGATCAATCTCGAAAGGTTTCTGGCTAGAAAGGATCGATCCCTTCCTAAGAGCAGATCGATCACACAGCTTACTGAATACTTGGATAGTTCAACAAAAGGGAAGATCGATCTCTCACCTTGGAGATTGATCTCACAATCCCTATTTCTATTTAAAAGCCCGACAGCGAGTCTTTTTCCCTAGAATATCAAATACCTCTCCATTTTTGCAAAGTGAACAAGTTTTCTCACTGTAAAATATCATTACCTTCCAAACAGATTTGAGCAAGGTTACTTTTAGTAAAGTTGTTCCTAGTGATGAGGAGAACAACATAGTCAAAAACTAGTAGTTAAATTTCTAGATTGATGGAGCAAAGTGTTTCCCCAATTTTGGCCAAAAGAGAAAGGTTAAGCTAGGTGAGTTTTCAATACACCAACTTCAATTATATTAATCTAGACATTTTTATGAGTTGATTGGTGTATGTATGGTTGGCTAAAACATCTTTGAGCATGCTTAATCATCCATGACCTAATATGGGTTTAGTGTAAGAAAGTGAGCCATGGTTGATTTATTGATGAATGGATTATACTATCATGTTGGTGATGTTCTATGCATGATTTTGAGATGGTTTTGTGAAATAAGTTTATGGAATAGGATGAAGTTATGAAATGTGCATATAAGATGTTTGTGAAAATGCATGAATGAATGGAAAACTAAGGGAAAAGCATGCATGCCAAGTACTTGATAAATAACTAAGTGAGTTTGCTAGCCACATTGGCTAGGAATGGCGTGATGAGGGCTAGCATTTGGCTATGGTGGCGTGATGGGTGTTCAACCACCATGCCATGGCCTAATGTGATCAAGGACTAAGCTTGATGCAATTGACCCACTAAGGTCAATGGGCCCAAAATTCAGTTTAATCAAAGACAATGGGCCTAGGTGAAATGAATAGTATTGTGCGAGTGGATTTAGAATGGGGTAAGGCCATTAATATGTAATTGGACCCAATATGAGCAAATATGTCTAATAAGATATATTGACTGTGATGAAGTCAGAATAACGAGTTATCAGTGTTGATTGATGTGATTGATGAATATTTGTAGCTCCCGAGGATGTATCCGGAGCCAATTAGACCCAATCACGAAAAGCGGGAAAGGAGGAAGAAGCAGCTTCCGAGTGATTAGAGGTAAGGGAATTTTGTTGGCTCTTAGAGATATCTGTACGTGTTTTTGGGCGCATTTACAATTTCCTAAAAATGTCTGAGGGTCATAGAAAAGAAATGATGTTTTAAGGGTTCAGAGTGGTAACCATTTTACCCTTGGGAAGGGCAAAAATTGGGATTTTAGAAAAAATCATGAAAAACAAGAACATGATGTTCTTGAGTCTTTTACTGCTTTTAGCATGTGGATTGGTAGGTTGGCTAGCATTTTGCAAGAAAATTACTTGATTTGATTTTAATAACCATTCTTTGCAAAAATTAGCCACCTACATGGGTCTTGTGGAAATAAAGCGTGCTAGAGCGCTGCTCGTACGAGATTTGACGTTTTCTTACATACATGAGTGCTGGAGCCTAACTCGCACTAGTTTTCACATGGATTTTATGACATAGTGCTGGAGCGTTGTTCGCACTAAACGTTCGCTATACATTTACAGTCGTGCTAAAGCTTTGCTCGCACGTGATTTTATGACATGTTGGGAGCCGTGCTGGGAGCTTTGGGTAGACTTTGTGTCACACCGATTAAATGGGCTCACACGTGCATTTTGAGATGCGGCATGATTTGCTATGATGACATGGGTCCACAGAGTACGTTGTACTGTGCATATAGAATGGAGTACGTTGTACCGTGCTCCGATATCTATATATACCGTCTTCGAACAAGTGATAATCTGCTATGGACTGGCAGGTAGGACATGACTCACCTTCCGTGTGGAAGTAGATAGGTTAGATACCCCGCATACTAGGATCCGTGTAGTCTGGGATCATAGAGGATATGGCCATAGTCCTAGATATTACCCTTATTATTTACCTAATCTCACATGTCACCCGGTTTATGATGATTGCATGATTTAAATTATTTTTGTAGGTCAGGATAGTCCAAGGGAGGGGCTGAGTCCTGACAGATTGGTGATTTGGTATTGATTTTTGTCGAGCATGAACTATTTTAAGTGCAACTCGCATGATAATTTTCCATGTTTTATTTACTGACTTGTGCACTGATTTGAATAGCATCAACTACTTTACATACCATGAACACGTGCATGAATTGATGTTTTTAGGTATGACATGTAATTGCGTGGTTTTGTGCATAGCATCACGATCATGTAGATAGTACAATTATCTACTTGGTTGCACAATTGCCTTACTGAGCGTGTGGTTGCTCACCCCCCTTAGTTTCCCCATTTACAGAGCACTTTCAGTAGATTGAGAGCAACTGAGGATTTGATTCCTGGTGTCCGCTACATCTCATCATATAAAGGTATACACATTTGTACAGTTTGGTATCTAGACATGCAATAGCACAGTAATATTTTGAATGTAATACTTGGGGATGTAAAGAATTGTAAACACATGTAAAATCGTAACTCTAACTATGAAATGTAAGTGTTTACGTTTAAATAAAATGTGAATTGAAATGATATGGTTGGGTGAGATTAAAACCGATGCACAGCCCAACTGTTGGTGGTGAAGCTGTTCACGATCGGAGGAAGGTAAGAATAATGATAAAAAAAATGGTAGCGAATTTACGGTAAATTGGGGATCGTGACACTCCACCCTTTGAATTCTCCACACTTTCCTCAAGAATTTGAAAACGTGATCCCTAATTTGAAAATCTCTTAAAAATCTCGGCATTACCTTTCTCAACCTTCATTCTTCGACATGGCTGAGCTACATTCTAAGGGCCAAATCCCCCATTGTAAGACCCGAAATTAAATCGTAAATTTTATGAGGTAGAAAAATGTTCACAAATTTAAAGGAATGGGATTCGGACTGAAAATAAGGATTCAAATCATAAAATGAATGAATATTCGTGAAGGGAAGTCGGGCTAAATAAATCCCGAAAACGTGTAAGGGCAAAACGGTCAAAAGATCGAAAGCCGGGATAAATTCGATAAGAAAATTTAATTTAAAATAAGGATTTAGAATATCTTGATCAATAATGAGGAAATTATATAATTTTGAGTCAAACTGATCAAGATCCGAAATTTTTAAAAATACCGAAAAGTCACTTGGGACAATATCCCGAAAATATGGAGAAATTATACCCGAAAAATGGTTAAAAATATAATAAATAAAATAAATTAAATTAAGTTAAATTGTTTGGAATAAAATATTAATTTTGTAGATATTTTCAGATTTTTTTTAGACTATTTTAATGAATATTTTAATAATAAAACAAATTGTTAAAAAAAAAAAAGAATCAGAATCAGAAAATGAAAACTATCGGGGAGAGAGAAGAACCAAGGAAAACGGAGAAGGAGACCCGCGCGTGGCCGACCGACGAGCCACCACCGGCGACCTTTGACCTCCGACGAAGGGCCGAGTAGCAAGAGGAGAGGCCGGCGAAGCTATTGGCGCCGGCGACGCACGCTAAGGAGGCCGAAAATCGCCGAACGGAGGGAGAGAAGCCCGCGGGGAAAACGGAGTCGGTACCGGCGATCCACGGCAGCTGGGGGCGAACGGCGGGTACCAGCGTGATCAGGAGGAGGAGCCGGTCCTTTTGAGACCAGTACCGACCGGCGAAACCGTCGAAATCCGTCGGATCGAGAGGAGACAGCCGCGGGGGAGAAGGAGGAATTCGCCGGCGATGGTCGCGTTTCGACCCCAACCGAGGCCCGATTCTGAATGCCCAGGTGTAGCCGAGCCGAACGGCACCGGAATCGCACCGGGAACCGGCCGGACGGCGCCGGAATGAGCAAATGGGGATTGAACCGGTTGAACCGGCCTGAACCGGCCAAAACTGAACCGAACCGGACCGAGCTGAACCGACGGTCTGAACCGGTCTGAACCGGACTGAACCGGTTCAGCCAAAAAGAGAGGAAAAAAGGAGAAAAAGAGGAAAAGGAAAAAGGGAAAGGATTTTCGGGGATACACCGGACTTCGGGTAAGTCAATACGAGGTCAAAAGTGACCGAATTGATTTCCGAGAAATTTATTTAAATTATATTTAATCGAAAAGTAACCCGAGATTAAATATAATAATTGTGCAGTTCGACGATAAAGCCCGAACGAGAGCCGATTGAGCTCCAATTTTCGTATTCCGCATCGTATCGGGTAAGTATAGTTTAATTTCGGCAATTAAAGTCCTTTAATACAGAGTTTCAATTATTTTACAGAATTTACGGATTAATTCTGTATAAAAGGAATATTAATCAGAATGACAACGTAATTACCGTAAATGGTATACGGGCTATCCAATGAGTTTGGAACGAAGCCCGATAATTATTGGTAAGCTGAATGAGCCCAGTAAACCCGAAGAAGGGATTTAAACAGTATAAACGGGCTGAAAATGGGTCGAGACCCATTAAAGTGCAATCGGGCCCAATAGGGATAAATGGGCCCAATGATTTAAATTAAGCCCAGAAAGTATTAAATACAATTAAGTTGTATGATATCTGACCTGAGGAATAATAATACTCAGTTCCGGACATTTGATTGGGAGCAGATCGGACTGCGCGACGTGACAACAGTGGAAAAGGAAAGGTCAGACTCGACGAGAATCGAGGTAAGGGAATTTTGTAAGTGCATAGAGATGCCTATACAAATTTTGAGGGTATTTACAGGGCTTAGAATTTATCTAAGTATCTAGTAAACGAAATAATAATTTTTACGAAAATCGGGGCTTAGATAAATAAAGAAAAAAGATGATTTTGCCCCTAGGAGTAAAATTTACAAAAAGGGTAGTAAGGCAGGTAAATTGCATGATTTCATGTTTTTAATGCTTTATATGAATATATTGCTTTGATGATTGGGAGCAGATCGGACTGCGCGACGTGACAACAGTGGAAAAGGAAAGGTCAGACTCGACGAGAATCGAGGTAAGGGAATTTTGTAAGTGCATAGAGATGCCTATACATATTTTGAGGGTATTTACAGGGCTTAGAATTTATCTAAGTATCTAGTAAACGAAATAATAATTTTTACGAAAACCGGGGCTTAGATAAATAAAGGAAAAAGATGATTTTGCCCCTAGGAGTAAAATTTACAAAAAAGGGTAGTAAGGCAGGTAAATTGCATGATTTCATGTTTTTAATGCTTTATATGAATATATTGCTTTGATTTAAGCAAATATACACATAGGTGGGCTGTTGATTTCATGAATTTTACGAAAAGGTACCGGTTTGTACCGGTTACTATTTTAAAAAGATGTTTTATTAAGATTAAGCCACCTATGGTATTTACATGAATAAAAAGAGTGTTAGAGTCTTACTCGCACTCAAGTTTACTGATTTATTCTCATGAAAAGCCGTACTGGAGCATTGCTCGTACGAGAAATTTGTGTGTGCACAAAACCGTGCTGAAGCTTCGCTCGCACGAGATTTTAGATATCATGATATGCATAGCTGACGAGCCCTAAGGGTATATATCCGCAAGTGCACGGGTCGTACAAGTAATAATGGGATTTGAGTCCCGAGTTATCGTCCCACAGAGAAGTTGACTAGCCTAATTAAGTACCGGTTAATCTTACCCTAAGTATATCCTAGCAAATTATGAATTTCTGATGGGTGGTCTACATGGCTGGAATTCAAAATACCGAAAGCAATAAAATAATAAAAACTAAAGGAAATAAAGAAAATAAAACCGAGCTCAAAGTACTTACAATACTCTAAGCAACTGAAAACAACAAACCTACAAAAGAAAATTAAAACCGTTAAAATTAACTAACGCAATTAAAATAAAATGCAATCATGAAAATAAAGCAATAAAGTTAAACTACAATTAAACTAACCTAAAAATGCAATTAAACTACTTAATTAAAATGCATGAGTTTATCTAAATTAATTTTAAGCACTACTCCTAATACTAGATTAAAAATTACTTAGTACTCAAATTAAATCTAAGTTAAACTAATGCATTGAAATTAATCTAACTAAGCTAACTAAAAACATTGAAATTAATCTAACCAAAATGCATAAAAAAATGAATTAATCCACTAAAGTGAGATGCCAAACAAGCCTTAACAATTTTAAACATTTCCCTCCCTTTACTGTTCATGCATCATTTGCATTTCATTCCAGGTAAGGCTCGGTGTGGTAGCTGTTGTTGCCCGCTGGTCCGCTGCTTCCATTGTCCTCTGGTCCGCTGCTGGTGCATGCTTCACGGGTTGCTGCTGCCTTGGGTTCTAGTTCCCAGCTACACCAGGCTTTCACAGTTTTGGCAATCTGCCATACTCGGTTTTAGTTCTACTTCCTGCTACACGGGGTGCTGCTCTCGGTTCTGCCAGGCTCACCAACTCTGCTCGGTTCCGTGTGCTTCACATTTCCTGCACTCAACACAGCTTCACATTATCATTAATCAACAAGCAAACACCAACACGCCAACCTGCCCAGACCTGCTCGTCCAGGTCCTGTCTCGGTTGCAGGCTGCCAACTGCTCCAGGCTACTTAGTTCAGTGCTTCTGCTCCTGCCAGGCTGCTGCGTCTCGGTTGCAAGTCACGGGTTCCAGTCCTCTGCTTCTGCTGCACTACTTTGCTTCAGGTCAGTACACAGCATCCTCTCCTCATTCTCTGTGCACATTACCGAGCTGCAACATAGCAGTACACAGAACAAGGGCGCACCAGCAGGCAGCCTCAATCTGCGTCTATCGCGCCTCGTGCACTGCCATCCATCTTCTGCCTTGGTACAGCCCTCAGCAGCTTGACAGTAACCCGAGCCTCACTCTTCCAGCAGGAATTGATGAGAAATGAAGGCTACAAACAACACAAATATGAACAGTAAATATTTTCACAACACAGAGGAAAACAGAGGATGGCTCTTGAGCAGCTTGCTGCTGCTTTCGGGATGCTGGCTGCTGCTTCTCCGATCTGCACCACAACAGTTAAATAGCTGAGGGAGATGGCCACTGTCACCGGCTTCTCCCTCCTCTACTGCTGTTACACAATGCTCGGCAGTGAGAAACACAGTGAATCGCAAACCCGATTGAACGAAGAGTGGGAAAATAAATTAAGAAATCCAGTCATGAATGCTAACCCGAGGACTACACTAGGACAATATGCTATGTAAAATAGAACTTGAAAAATAAAAGAGCTTGAAATACACCAAACCGAGAAGCATGAAAATGATGGAAAGGGTGGCTGTCAAGAGAATGAAAACTATATTAAAAAGCTTGAAAAAATGACAATGGAAATTGTTTGTGAATAGTAAAACTAAATGGGAGTTAAACGGGAAAAGAAGCTTGAAAAAAATCGAACTATCCTAACACTGCTCCTAACTACATTACACTACTCCTACTCCTAAAAATTACATTAACCTCTACTCCTAAAAATTACATTCCTTTCAATTGTCATCTTCCTATTTATAAGCACACTAGGGGTAAAATGGTCATTTTCACATCCTTGATGAGTTGGCAATTTTTTTTGGCCACTTGTCTTCACACCATTGGCTTCTTGAAAAGATATGTCCATGTCATCGGTCTTCTTGTCCAATTGGATGTGCTCGGTAGCATGACTCGTGTTGTCCGCGTGGTTCAATCTCGATTTTAGCCCAATTTCGATCCATTTTCTACCGAAATCTTCAAAACTCATCTGGATTTGATTTATCTGCAAACATGAGAATTTTAATTAAATAAAGGGGATAATTAACAAAATAAATTGGGGATTTAAATAAATAATTAGGAAATTAAGCACAAATAATTCTAAAAATATAGAATTATCACACCCCCAAACTTGAGCTTTTGCTTGTCCTCAAGCAAAACAAAATGATTGTGAGAATGACAAGTACTAAACACAATAATTTTCCCAATATTATCCTCAAAGAAAAAGTACAAACTATGAAATCAAAGAATTACAATTACAAGTCCAGCACTTAGAATTATTCAATCATAAGTCCTAACCCAAATTGGACTCCTCGTGAGTGTGTGAAAAATGTCTAAGTCACTTCTCAGTACATTATCCAGATCAGATTATGCAACACAGTGAATGCAAATTCAATGACAAGTGATCATTGTCACGACCCAATTCCATCCTCTTTAACCGAAATCACTGAAAATTTTTCGCGTTTTACTGTTACCTTACCCGGTTGTGAACTAAGCTCGCCACACACTGTTGGGCTGTGAGTCAATAATAAACACCACATCTCATTCATTCTCAATTAATTAAAATGATGTCATACATGTGCATTTAATCGTGTACTTATACGAATACATGTTTTACTGACATCTACATCCCCCATAAGTACAACTCAAAGGAATACTGTGCTTTTACATTGTTTAGATACAAAAAGAATCACTGTGTATATACCTCTTAGCGATGGAGATGCAGCGGAGTCCAAAATAATACGCCTCAGTCCTCACTGGGCTACTATGCACGCTCTGTAGGGGGGAAAAATAGAGTGGGATGAGCAACCACACGCTCAGTAAGGCAATAATGCAAGCATGATAGATAACTACTCTATCTACATGCTGATAGTGTTATGCATAATCATTTATGGTAGGAGCATGAGGAATAAAACTATGCCATGTGAATATACATATATACTATGTATTAAAATCATGTACATTGGCATATAAAACATGGTAGAAACATCATGTATAAATCATCTCATGCTCAATCTCATTTTAGTTCATAAAAAGGGCAATTCATTTAGAAACCTCCTTTTTAAACTCATGTCATAAAACTCTTTCTCATCATACACAATCACATCCCATCAATCCACAATCACAGTCTCATTTTCATTTCACAATTCAAAATCCACGAGGCTCGACCCCTCCTTCGGGTCTACCTTAAACAATCACAATCACACTTAGAGATTTAAAAGCATGTGGTAGTAAGCAAATCAAGCAAGGAGACAGGTTACTATATCTCAAGTGACTACGATGGCCAATCGTTACATATCATCCCAGACCACACGGATTTCGGTGTGCGGGGTATCATGCTGGCACGAAGGTGGGTTAGTTCTCCGCCAGACTTTCTCAATCAAGTAACCACCACGCGGTACATCGTACTCCATGTGATATACACGGTACATCGTACTCCGCGGACCCATAATATGATTGGGGGTGCCTGCCATAGGTCTTATCTACCCCATGCCAAGTGTAACCTTTATAGTCTCAAGGGCGCGTGGGAGTAACCTCAATACCAGGTCCTAGCCCCTCATGGCCTTGCTCGCCCCTGTTGGGTTCCCTGATCCAGGTCCTAGCCCCTCACCCCACCTAAGAGGTCTGTCAGGCCTGTTGGGTTCCCTGGATGGATTAAGTCAGGTCCTAGCCCCTCACCTTCACCCCACCTAAGAGGTCTGTCAGGCCTGTTGGGTTCCCTGAGTTAATCCGTATCTCTCTCCACGGCCTCATACGTACCACAGTGTGAAAACCAGCGCGAGCTACGCTCTAGCGCGAATTCATGCATCAAACCAATCACTTCGTACGAGCAACGCTCTGGTACGGCATTTATGCATAAAATATGAAGAAACCATGTACGAGCATAGCTCCAGTACAGTTATATGCATAAGAAAAACCACTCAAATCCACGTACGAGCATAAGCTCCAGTACGGTTTATAAACATTATCACAATTCGATTTCAAAGTGTGAGCTAAACTCAAGCACGTTTCACACAAGTGAAAACATAGAAATCTCGCGTGAGCGAGGCTCTAACACGAATTATATCACATACACGCGATAGGCGGCTCACATGCATTCAAAACATCTCATAATATGTTTAGTACCTCATGTGGGCTATTTCACAACATCATACAAATACTAGCCGGCCTATCCTTTTATTTGCTCACATCAAAGTATTGTGTTTTGTAAAAGCATTCAAAACACATGATTTATGCAATTTTTAGCCTTACTATCCCTTTTTCAATAACCATTTCAAACAACCAAATCTCATACAAATACTCATACACCATCAAAACACATTTCCATAAGTCCATGCACATTTCCAAAGCCCTATATATACCCACGAGTTCAAAATACGAGCAGCTACCTCTATATACTTACAAAATTCCCTTACTTGGAATCGCGATGCGTGATTCCACTTCCTTAAGCTGCTTACTCGTACGGATCGATTCGTCTTCAACGAACTCTTCGGGACTGCACAGAATCGTATCCCGTATTATATTCGATCCATATTATGCAACCCATGTGCTTGCTATAGTCAATTTAACCTATAGCCTCTATTAAAGCTTATTAGGCCTCGTTTTGTTACTTTACCCATAGCTCGAGTCTATGGATCTTCTTAGGCCTATTTAGTTATTCAACATCGATGTTAACTCGACAATAAGCTCATAGTGTTCATATTCCATGAATTCCCTCACTATGGCATTTACCAAGCATATTCATACTCATTTCCACAATTTCTCCAAACTCACAACGTAATCTCATTTAACCATCTAAAATCATAGACAATACCCCAATAACGACTTTAGCGTACCACAAATCATAAACTCATTCAATCCCACATAACCTCACATTATACCCATTTTAGATTTCTAGGTCATACCAATTCCACTACATTCCTAGGTAGTTTACCCATCAATACTCATATAAATCAACTCCAAAATCAATTAAATAGCTAATACATTTGGATTGGAGTGTTAGAATCTTACCAATATGATTTCTCTTCTTGCTCCAAATGGTAAAGCCCTTAACTCCTTCAACTCCAAGAATGGAAAGATGCCCTCTCACTATGTTGTTCCTCTCTTTGATAGGAACAACTTTGCCTCTAATGATCTCTCTCCAAATCTCACTGAAAATGGCTGATTTTAGAGAGAGAAAGTTAGGTTTTTGGGTTGAGATTTTAAGGTTTGGTGTTTTTCCGAGATTTCCAGATTTTCAGCTCTCCTTATATAGAAATGACTTGAGGAGATCGATCTGGTCCAAGAGGAGATCGATCTGGTCCCTTAAAATCCCTCTTTTTCACGGCATTTTTAAGCCTGAGATTGATCTGTCGAAGCAATGAGATCGATCTGTTGAAGCATGAGATCGATCTGTCGAAGCATGAGATCGATCTGGTCCCAAACAGAGAGCTAAGGAGATCGATCTGGGTGTTTGGGGATCGATCTTTCCACTACAGAATGCTTGAGAGATCGATCTGGCTCCATTGGAGATCGATCTGTTCAATTCTTTCGCCCAAATAAGAGCATTCTGGCTCTCCCAGATCGATCTCTCATCCTAGGAGATCGATCTGGACCCCATGTTTTCCAGATTTCCTGCAGTTTCATTGCCGCAACTCATACCAACACATCCTTAATCTATTGCCATGGCCATTTCCTCATCCATCCACCTTTATAACTTGAAAATGGCATCCATTCATACCTTATGCACATTGAAACTTGTGTGCATTCATTGTATATTCAAAGGTATGCAACATAAAACCAAATGGAAGCATAACTCCATTCCATTTTACCACACTACTCATTTTGTGTTTCAATCACATCCATCACTTGCCATAACTCATTTCTTCGTATTTATACTCAATGAAACTTGTATGTACGTTACAATTTATATTACACATACATACATTGAATCCATGGACTTACATCAATCATACTTTACATTACCAGTCCATACATATTATTTGATCCAATTATTCACATTACCATTATACATATACGGGGTCTTACATTCTCCCCTCCTTCAAGGAATTTGGTCCTCCAAATTAGAACCAAGTCACTCTTCAAAAAGTTGGGGGTACTTCTCCCGTATCAAGTTCTCCAATTCCCACGTGGCCTCTTCCGCCGTGTGGTGTTGCCAAAGCACTTTCACTAAGGGAATTGTCTTATTCCGCAACACTTTCTCTTTTCTATCCAATATCCGAACCGGCTTCTCAACATATGTCATACTCTCATGGAGCTCCAACGGCTCATATCTTATCACGTGTGCTGGGTCCGGGTGATACTTTCGAAGCATCGAGACGTGAAAGACGTTGTGGACGTTTGCCAAGTCCGGTGGCAATGCCAACCTGTACGCCTTATCTCCCACTCTCTCCAAAATCTCGAAGGGTCCGATATATCTAGGGCTCAGCTTGCCCTTCTTACCAAATCTCATAATACCCTTCGATGGTGATACCCTCAGAAACACCGACTCACCCTCATCAAACTCCAGTGGTCTTCGTCTCTTGTCAGCATAACTCTTTTGCCTGCTCTGAACTGTCCGTAATCTCTCACATATCAACTGGACGTCCTCAGATGCCTGCTGCACTAAGTCCGGAGCGAAAATCTGTCTGTCACCAACCTCTTCCCATCCAATGGGGGAACGGCATCTACGCCCGTATAATGCCTCATAGGGTGCCATCCCGATACTAGCATGATAGCTATTATTATAAGCGAACTCGGCTAACTGCAGGTGGTCATCCCAGGAGCCTCTATAATCCAGCACACACGCTCTCAACATATCCTCGAGGGTCTGTATAGTCCTCTCTGACTGCCCATCTGTCTGAGGATGAAAAGCGGTGCTAAAACTCAGTCGGGTCCCCAGCGCTTCCTGAAAATGTTCCCAGAAATGAGAAGTGAAGCGGGCATCCCTATCAGAAACAACGCTCACTGGTACACCATGTAGCCGTACTATCTCTCGAATATACAGGTTCGCCAACTGACTCAATGTATCGGTAGCTCTCATAGCCAAGAAATGGGCGGACTTAGTCAACCGGTCCACAATAACCCATATGGCATCATGACCTCTACGGGTCCTCGGCAACCCCATCACAAAATCCATGGTGACATGCTCCCATTTCCAAGTCGGTATCGGTAGAGGCTGCAATAATCCTGCAGGCTTCTGATGCTCTACTTTCACTTGCTGACAAACGAGACATCTAGCGACATATTCCGCAATGTCTCTTTTCATTCCAGACCACCAATAAACCTTCCGAAGGTTTTGATACATTTTGGTACTTCCTGGATGTATCGTATACTTTGATGAGTGAGCCTCTGATAAAATCGTTCTCCTGATCTTAGGATCCTTGGGAACGCATACTCTGCCTCTGAACCTCAATAAGCCATCAGCACTCTGCTCAAAATCAACACCCACACCTGTCTGTATCTGCCTCAGCCAATCGATACACCGTCGATCGCTCTGCTGGGCTTGCCGAATACGGCCAATCAACTCTGGCTCTAGTCTCAAACTAGCCATGATCTCAAGTCTCTCAGATCCAGGTGGGGTTACATCCAAACTGAGGTTCGCAAAGTGTTCTAACAACTCATGTTCCCGTACCATCATATAAGACACCAACCCAAGGTTCTTTCTACTCAAAGCATCGGCAACCTTCTCACTTGAAGTGCATCGAAAAAACCTATACAGTTTCTCCATCTCATACACCCAATCCTCCGTAATCACTGGGTCCTTCACCCCTCTAAACACTGGGGGTTTCAGCGCTTGAAACTCTCGCAACCTGCTCAAGTCGCAGTCATAACCCACATCACTACCGCTCTGCTGTGGAGCGATAGGAGAATCTGTATCCTGGGCTGGAGGTGGTGTAACTGTAACTGTCTCAGCAGTCTGAGGTCTCTCCGCCTCTGCAGCTGCCTGTTCCGTAGTAGGCTGTGCCGCGGGACCTCGTCTGTCACCGGCGCCCAATGCCTGCGTGACTATCTCCACCAGACTCTCAATACTCCGCTCTAATCTAGCGAAGCGAGCCTCAGTATCACCTGCTCTCTCAGCAGGGTTCTGTGGAGCCTGCTCAGTCTGTGGCTCCGCACGGCTCTCAGGCCTACCTCTACGGCCTCTAGCACGTGCTCTCGCCCCTCTACTTTTGCGTGTAACTGGCATAGTGCCTAACTCCCTGTATTATAATAATTTATTAAGCTCAATCCATCATAGTATACACAGTTATATCTAAACAAAGGCACAGTACTATGGGGATGTATTTTCCTACGTTTTATTAATGACTCACATCAGGCCAACACAGCTCTGATACCAATCTCTGTCACGACCCAATTCCATCCTCTTTAACCGAAATCACTGAAAATTTTTCGCGTTTTACTGTTACCTTACCCGGTCGTGAACTAAGCTCGCCACACACTGTTGGGCTGTGAGTCAATAATAAACACCACATCTCATTCATTCTCAATTAATTAAAATGATGTCATACATGTGCATTTAATCGTGTACTTATACGAATACATGTTTTACTGACATCTACATCCCCCATAAGTACAACTCAAAGGAATACTGTGCTTTTACATTGTTTAGATACAAAAAGAATCACTGTGTATATACCTCTTAGCGATGGAGATGCAGCGGAGTCCAAAATAATACGCCTCAGTCCTCACTGGGCTACTATGCACACTCTGTAGGGGGGAAAAATAGAGTGGGATGAGCAACCACACGCTCAGTAAGGCAATAATGCAAGCATGGTAGATAACTACTCTATCTACATGCTGATAGTGTTATGCATAATCATTTATGGTAGGAGCATGAGGAATAAAACTATGCCATGTGAATATACATATATACTATGTATTAAAATCATGTACATTGGCATATAAAACATGGTAGAAACATCATGTATAAATCATCTCATGCTCAATCTCATTTTAGTTCATAAAAAGGGCAATTCATTTAGAAACCTCCTTTTTAAACTCATGTCATAAAACTCTTTCTCATCATACACAATCACATCCCATCAATCCACAATCACAGTCTCATTTTCATTTCACAATTCAAAATCCACGAGGCTCGACCCCTCCTTCGGGTCTACCTTAAACAATCACAATCACACTTAGAGATTTAAAAGCATGTGGTAGTAAGCAAATCAAGCAAGGAGACAGGTTACTATATCTCAAGTGACTACGATGGCCAATCGTTACATATCATCCCAGACCACACGGATTTCGGTGTGCGGGGTATCATGCTGGCACGAAGGTGGGTTAGTTCTCCGCCAGACTTTCTCAATCAAGTAACCACCACGCGGTACATCGTACTCCATGTGATATACACGGTACATCGTACTCCGCGGACCCATAATATGATTGGGGGTGCCTGCCATAGGTCTTATCTACCCCATGCCAAGTGTAACCTTTATAGTCTCAAGGGCGCGTGGGAGTAACCTCAATACCAGGTCCTAGCCCCTCATGGCCTTGCTCGCCCCTGTTGGGTTCCCTGATCCAGGTCCTAGCCCCTCACCCTCACCCCACCTAAGAGGTCTGTCAGGCCTGTTGGGTTCCCTGGATGGATTAAGTCAGGTCCTAGCCCCTCACCTTCACCCCACCTAAGAGGTCTGTCAGGCCTGTTGGGTTCCCTGAGTTAATCCGTATCTCTCTCCACGGCCTCATACGTACCACAGTGTGAAAACCAGCGCGAGCTACGCTCTAGCGCGAATTCATGCATCAAACCAATCACTTCGTACGAGCAACGCTCTGGTACGGCATTTATGCATAAAATATGAAGAAACCATGTACGAGCATAGCTCCAGTACAGTTATATGCATAAGAAAAACCACTCAAATCCACGTACGAGCATAAGCTCCAGTACAGTTTATAAACATTATCACAATTCGATTTCAAAGTGTGAGCTAAACTCAAGCACGTTTCACACAAGTGAAAACATAGAAATCTCGCGTGAGCGAGGCTCTAACACGAATTATATCACATACACGCGATAGGCGGCTCACATGCATTCAAAACATCTCATAATATGTTTAGTACCTCATGTGGGCTATTTCACAACATCATACAAATACTAGCCGGCCTATCCTTTTATTTGCTCACATCAAAGTATTGTGTTTTGTAAAAGCATTCAAAACACATGATTTATGCAATTTTTAGCCTTACTATCCCTTTTTCAATAACCATTTCAAACAACCAAATCTCATACAAATACTCATACACCATCAAAACACATTTCCATAAGTCCATGCACATTTCCAAAGCCCTATATATACCCACGAGTTCAAAATACGAGCAGCTACCTCTATATACTTACAAAATTCCCTTACCTGGAATCGCGATGCGTGATTCCACTTCCTTAAGCTGCTTACTCGTACGGATCGATTCGTCTTCAACGAACTCTTCGGGACTGCACAGAATCGTATCCCGTATTATATTCGATCCATATTATGCAACCCATGTGCTTGCTATAGTCAATTTAACCTATAGCCTCTATTAAAGCTTATTAGGCCTCGTTTTGTTACTTTACCCATAGCTCGAGTCTATGGATCTTCTTAGGCCTATTTAGTTATTCAACATCGATGTTAACTCGACAATAAGCTCATAGTGTTCATATTCCATGAATTCCCTCACTATGGCATTTACCAAGCATATTCATACTCATTTCCACAATTTCTCCAAACTCACAACGTAATCTCATTTAACCATCTAAAATCATAGACAATACCCCAATAACGACTTTAGCGTACCACAAATCATAAACTCATTCAATCCCACATAACCTCACATTATACCCATTTTAGATTTCTAGGTCATACCAATTCCACTACATTCCTAGGTAGTTTACCCATCAATACTCATATAAATCAACTCCAAAATCAATTAAATAGCTAATACATTTGGATTGGAGTGTTAGAATCTTACCAATATGATTTCTCTTCTTGCTCCAAATGGTAAAGCCCTTAACTCCTTCAACTCCAAGAATGGAAAGATGCCCTCTCACTATGTTGTTCCTCTCTTTGATAGGAACAACTTTGCCTCTAATGATCTCTCTCCAAATCTCACTGAAAATGGCTGATTTTAGAGAGAGAAAGTTAGGTTTTTGGGTTGAGATTTTAAGGTTTGGTGTTTTTCCGAGATTTCCAGATTTTCAGCTCTCCTTATATAGAAATGACTTGAGGAGATCGATCTGGTCCAAGAGGAGATCGATCTGGTCCCTTAAAATCCCTCTTTTTCACGGCATTTTTAAGCCTGAGATCGATCTGTCGAAGCAATGAGATCGATCTGTTGAAGCATGAGATCGATCTGTCGAAGCATGAGATCGATCTGGTCCCAAACAGAGAGCTAAGGAGATCGATCTGGGTGTTTGGGGATCGATCTTTCCACTACAGAATGCTTGAGAGATCGATCTGGCTCCATTGGAGATCGATCTGTTCAATTCTTTCGCCCAAATAAGAGCATTCTGGCTCTCCCAGATCGATCTCTCATCCTAGGAGATCGATCTGGACCCCATGTTTTCCAGATTTCCTGCAGTTTCATTGCCGCAACTCATACCAACACATCCTTAATCTATTGCCATGGCCATTTCCTCATCCATCCACCTTTATAACTTGAAAATGGCATCCATTCATACCTTATGCACATTGAAACTTGTGTGCATTCATTGTATATTCAAAGGTATGCAACATAAAACCAAATGGAAGCATAACTCCATTCCATTTTACCACACTACTCATTTTGTGTTTCAATCACATCCATCACTTGCCATAACTCATTTCTTCGTATTTATACTCAATGAAACTTGTATGTACGTTACAATTTATATTACACATACATACATTGAATCCATGGACTTACATCAATCATACTTTACATTACCAGTCCATACATATTATTTGATCCAATTATTCACATTACCATTATACATATACGGGGTCTTACAATCATTCCCATAAGTTTGCTTTTCACTAATCTCTCCACTAATGTAGTCACACTCAATCAAGGATCAATAGGACTTCATTAAGCTTGTAATGTCAGGCTGGGGTTAAGGTATGATAAAGTCGATTTAGGTTCAGTTACCCCTTAACATGCATTACCTTCTAGGATCTTTAATGTAAGAGCTCTAATTTATTCCCCCAAACTTATTTATTTCACTAAGCATTTTTTTTTTCTTGAATTTTTCTATTTTCATTTTTTTTCTTCTTTCTTTTTCATCATTTTTCATTTTTTTTTTTTACATACTCATTCACTATCACTTAATACCCATATAGCTCACAATATATCCAATGACTTTTCATGCTTTCGGAGTAAGGGATAGGAAAAAGTATTTAAGCTAAGGAAACAAAAATAAGCAGATGTATTTACAGAGAAAAGCTTATTTGGCCCAGATGGGTGACTAGGGGTAGCATATGTACAAGGAAGGCTAGAAAGGCTCAAACGATCCAAAGATGGCCTAAATCATCTCCCTAATTAAGTGTGATCTAATATTTCGCATCGAGATCAGATCAAACAAATTCTAGAATATAATGCACCAAATCAACTGAACAAATGCAATCCTATGTACACATAAGCTTTCTCTAAATAAATATACAGATTCATGACATGACATGTGCATAAAATGAGGAAATCACAATTAGAATCAAGACAAATTCAAGAATTCAACTTCATGCTTTTCCTATAATCATGCTTCTCATTCAGTCAAAGTCAGACTAAATCATGGGGTCATATCATTGGAATATGGGAAAACTACATGCTAAGCATTAAATCATCCCAAAATCAAACAATTTAAGCTCATGTTATCGAAAAAAAATTTTGAAAATTCTTTCTCAGCTTTTCAAAAAAATTTTGAAAATTTTTCCAATTTTTCACAAAATTGCTCAAGTGATATCCCCTCCCCCAAACTTAAAATGCACAATGTCCTCAGTGTGCAGATAACATAAGAATTTAAGTTCAAAAACAAAGTACTCCCCTTTCTGATGTTGATGAACAATCGAAGCTTTGATTGAAAGCATAAAACGAGAAAAGAAACCTGCAAAATAAACAAAGAAAGAAACAGCCGAAAAGAAAAAGAACTATATACAAAGTGAACATGAAAAGACAGCCACTTCAAATGCAGCTGAAGAAGACAACACTCAGCAGCAGGGCGAAGAGTAGGAGGGTCATCCAAAGTGGTGACAGGGTATTGACAGTTAACTCCTCCTGAGCCATATCTACTTCCTTCTTTCTCTCAGATATTATATGCTTAAGCCTTATATTCTCCTCAATCTCTATCTTAAAACACTCTTGAGAGTCATCAGGGAGCTTCACAGGTTTGAAAACATTAAACTTTACTTCCTGATCTTGGACTCTCATCGTTAACTTTGTACCATCAGAGGGCGAGGAAGGCAATGAATAAGAAGAAGGTATAGATGAAGAAGCGCCTAATTTTGCAGCCCGATCCTGATGTTCCTGCTCTTTCTGAGCTGCTTCGTTAGAACCTATGTGTTCTTCAACTATGTGCTGTTCAGGTTGGGACTTGACTTGTGGCTCATCTAGCTCTCCGCCACTCCTAAGGGTGATAGATCTAACATGTTCCTTACCCTCCATTTGCTTATCATGATTAACTTCAGTATTACTAGGAAGGGTCCCTTGAGGATGTTGGCTAAGAGCGCTAGCTATTTGTCCAACCTGAACTTCTAAGTTCTTAAGTGAAGCAGCTTGATCTTGCAGGATAGTCGTGAACATCTCCTTTAATGTAGGCTTCTTCTCAGCTGCTGGTGTGTGGTAGAATTGGGGCTGCATGAGTGGTGGTGGTGGTGGTGGTGGTTGTGATGGATGAGATTGAAATTGAAGTGGGGATGGTTGATGAGGCGAGTGATAAGGAATTTGCGGCTGTGGTGGTACCTGAACCGGTGGAGTTTGAAAATAGGGGGTTCTATAGATCTAGAGTTAGAAGGTTGCCCTTGGTTTTGGCTCCAGGAGAAGTTATGATGGTGCCTCCACCCTGAGTTGTAGGTGTTTGAAAAATGGTTGTTTTGTTGCGTTTGAGAAGGGGCAACATACTGAACCGATTCTAAGTTGAGCGGACACCTATCTACAGAGTGGGTACCACTACACAGCTCGCAGGAAAGAAAAGGACTTTGGACAGAATAAATCAGATTAGGACTGGTGGGAAGATTATATTGGGTACTAAGTGACTCCACCTTCTTTGTAAGATTGGCTATCTGAGAAGTCAAGGTGGACATCGTGTAGAGCTCATAAATACCTGCCGGCTTCTTTGGCATTTGCCTCTCCGAGGACCATTGATAGTTGTTAGCCGCCATTTTGTCTAGCAACTCGTAAGCCTCCTCCTCTGTTTTGCACATCAAGGCTCCACCCGAAGCAGCGTCCACTATGGTCCTATTCTGGCTTGTAAGTCCATTGTAGAAAGTTTGGACTTGAAGCCATAGAGGTAGGCCGTGGTGAGGGCACTTCCTAAGAAGCTCCTTATATCATTCCCATGCTTCATAAAGAGATTCAAAGTCGTACTGGGCAAAGGAAGATATATTGCTACGAAGTTGGGCTAGTTTAGAGGGAGGAAAGAATTTGGCTAGAAATTGGTGGGCTAACTCATCCCATGTGGAAATTGATCCCGGAGGCAGAGAGGTCAACCAGTGTCTCGCCCTATCCCTAAGTGAGAAAGGGAATAATCTAAGCCTAACAGCATCGTCAGATAATCCATTATATTTAAATGTGTTGCACAAGTCCAAGAATTGCCCAAGGTGAGCATGTGGGTCATCGTAAGGAAGCCCACTGAACTGTAGAGAAGTTTGGATCATCTGGATGATTGCGGGCTTAATTTCAAAATTGTTTGCATGGACAGCTGGTGGCCTAATGCCGGAATAATACCCTTCAATAGTCGGCATTGCATAATCTCCGACTGTCTTAATTTTCCTATTTTCTGTCATGATGCTTTGCAGCGGAGCTATAAATTTCCTAGAATCCTTTCGAATTTTTCTAAGAGTTCGTTCGATTTCAGGATCTAAAGGAAAGCAATTAAAACTTCTGGCTCTACACTTGCAATCATCTAAAAGTCCTTAAAAAAATTTTTTAATTTTTTTAATTTTTCAATTTTTCATTTTTTTTATTTTAATTAAGAGAAAATTTAACTAACCTAAGCTAAGGTTCTAAATATTTACAAGCCAGAATTACACCTAAGCATAATTTCACCGATATTAACTAATGGCTAATTAAGACTTCCCCGGCAACGGCGCCAAAAACTTGACGAGCCCTAAGGGTATATATCCGCAAGTGCACGGGTCGTACAAGTAATAATGGGATTTGAGTCCCGAGTTATCGTCCCACAGAGAAGTTGACTAGCCTAATTAAGTACCGGTTAATCTTACCCTAAGTATATCCTAGCAAATTATGAATTTTTGATGGGTGGTCTACATGGCTGGAATTCAAAATACCGAAAGCAATAAAATAATAAAAACTAAAGGAAATAAAGAAAATAAAACCGAGCTCAAAGTACTTACAATACTCCAAGCAACTGAAAACAACAAACCTACAAAAGAAAATTAAAACCGTTAAAATTAACTAACGCAATTAAAATAAAATGCAATCATGAAAATAAAGCAATAAAGTTAAACTACAATTAAACTAACCTAAAAATGCAATTAAACTACTTAATTAAAATGCATGAGTTTATCTAAATTAATTTTAAGCACTACTCCTAATACTAGATTAAAAATTACTTAGTACTCAAATTAAATCTAAGTTAAACTAATGCATTGAAATTAATCTAACTAAGCTAACTAAAAACATTGAAATTAATCTAACCAAAATGCATAAAAAAATGAATTAATCCACTAAAGTGAGATGCCAAACAAGCCTTAACAATTTTAAACATTTCCCTCCCTTTACTGTTCATGCATCATTTGCATTTCATTCCAGGTAAGGCTCGGTGTGGTAGCTGTTGTTGCCCGCTGGTCCGCTGCTTCCGTTGTCCTCTGGTCCGCTGCTGGTGCATGCTTCACGGGTTGCTGCTGCCTCGGGTTCTAGTTCCCAGCTACACCAGGCTTTCACAATTTTGGCAATCTGCCATACTCGGTTTTAGTTCTACTTCCTGCTACACGGGGTGCTGCTCTCGGTTCTGCCAGGCTCACCAACTCTGCTCGGTTCCGTGTGCTTCACATTTCCTGCACTCAACACAGCTTCACATTATCATTAATCAACAAGCAAACACCAACACGCCAACCTGCCCAGACCTGCTCGTCCAGGTCCTGTCTCGGTTGCAGGCTGCCAACTGCTCCAGGCTACTTAGTTCAGTGCTTCTGCTCCTGCCAGGCTGCTGCGTCTCGGTTGCAAGTCACGGGTTCCAGTCCTCTGCTTCTGCTGCACTACTTTGCTTCAGGTCAGTACACAGCATCCTCTCCTCATTCTCTGTGCACATTACCGAGCTGCAACATAGCAGTACACAGAACAAGGGCGCACCAGCAGGCAGCCTCAATCTGCGTCTATCGCGCCTCGTGCACTGCCATCCATCTTCTGCCTTGGTACAGCCCTCAGCAGCTTGACAGTAACCCGAGCCTCACTCTTCCAGCAGGAATTGATGAGAAATGAAGGCTACAAATAACACAAATATGAACAGTAAATATTTTCACAACACAGAGGAAAACAGAGGATGGCTCTCGGGCAGCTTGCTGCTGCTTTCGGGATGCTGGCTGCTGCTTCTCCGATCTGCACCACAACAGTTAAATAGCTGAGGGAGATGGCCACTGTCACCGGCTTCTCCCTCCTCTACTGCTGTTACACAATGCTCGGCAGTGAGAAACACAGTGAATCGCAAACCCGATTGAACGAAGAGTGGGAAAATAAATTAAGAAATCCAGTCATGAATGCTAACCCGAGGACTACACTAGGACAATATGCTATGTAAAATAGAACTTGAAAAATAAAAGACCTTGAAATACACCAAACCGAGAAGCATGAAAATGATGGAAAGGGTGGCTGTCAAGAGAATGAAAACTATATTAAAAAGCTTGAAAAAATGACAATGGAAATTGTTTGTGAATAGTAAAACTAAATGGGAGTTAAACGGGAAAAGAAGCTTGAAAAAAATCGAACTATCCTAACACTGCTCCTAACTACATTACACTACTCCTACTCCTAAAAATTACATTAACCTCTACTCCTAAAAATTACATTCCTTTCAATTGTCATCTTCCTATTTATAAGCACACTAGGGGTAAAATGGTCATTTTCACATCCTTGATGAGTTGGCAATTTTTTTTGGCCACTTGTCTTCACACCATTGGCTTCTTGAAAAGATATGTCCATGTCATCGGTCTTCTTGTCCAATTGGATGTGCTCGGTAGCATGACTCGTGTTGTCCGCGTGGCTCAATCTCGATTTTAGCCCAATTTCGATCCATTTTCTACCGAAATCTTCAAAACTCATCTGGATTTGATTTATCTGCAAACATGAGATTTTTAATTAAATAAAGGGGATAATTAACAAAATAAATTGGGGATTTAAATAAATAATTAGGAAATTAAGCACAAATAATTCTAAAAATATAGAATTATCAATAGCGTGGTGCTGGAGCTCCGTAAGCCTGTGACCTGGTGTAGGGCGGGCAGCAGGATGCTCACATAAACGCACTAGACGCGAGTTGACATGTATATAGTCGTGCGGAAGCCTCCTGTAGACTGTGTGTCACAGAGAGTTGAGATGCTCGCACATATACTTTGAGACATGGGTTGGTTATCGACATAGTATTAGGCTGGATAAGACCTACGGCAGGCACCCCCAGACTATGATATGGGTCCACGGAGTACGATGTACCGTGTATGTCACACGGAGTACGCTGTACCGTGCAGTCATGATGACTCTACGATGTTGCTCGATATTCTGGCGGGTAGGACTTGACCCCACCTCCCGTTGCAGTTGTGATACCCCGCATACCGGTATCCGTGTGCCTGGGATCACAGGGACAAAGTATGGCCATAGTCCTCAATTTTTCATACAGTAACCTACATGCCTCACATGATATCATACGGTCTGGATAGACCAGGACAAACCCGATGGAGGGGTAGTCCCGATTTATGTTTTTAAAAGAGATTTGATTTGATGAATCAAGGTATTCCCGAGAGATGGGTTTAACCTTGATGAAGTTGTTTTATAATGAAACAAATGAGTTTTAAAGTGAGAGTTTATGATGAAATAAATGAGTTTTAAATGAGATGAATTTATGATGAAACAAATAAGTTTCAAAGTGATGAGTTGTGATTAAACAAATGAGTTTTAATGTGACGAGCATGAGATGTCATACATGATGATTTTCTATGTGTGCTTTATATGTCGATTTCATGATTTCTTGTATATGATATATACATTCATGTGGCATTGTTTTAATCTTACCTCATGCTCCGAAAGTAAACGATTTTTACATCATGACATTATCAGCACGTAGATAGTATAGTTATCTACCTGCTTACATTATTGCCTTACTGAGCACATTTCGCTCACCCTTTCATTTTCCACCCCACAGGGTATATTCAGCAGAAGAGAGCGACAATAGTCTTGCATCTCGGTTATCCACTGCTTCTTATTAAGATCAGGTATACACATTTATATAATTTTTGTATCTGAACATATAGATGCACAGTACTGTATATGGATTTAATATTGGGGATGTATTTTGTTTAAATAAATTGATATGTGAATGTGAATATGAAAATGAAATGGTAAATAGGTGAGAGCTTACTAACACCGAATCATAGCCCAACTGTTTAGTAGTATAATTGTTCACGACGTGTAAGGAAAAAAATTTGTAGGGATTTTTAGGTAATTTGGGTCGTGACACCCATAACACCCTCATTATCCATATCATGCACCTACTGATTATCTTTGGCTTTCTTATTTGACCTTTTTCTCCATTAATGCCTCTTTGTGACCCATTCTTCCACATTGAAAGCATATCAGATTAATACCCTTGTATTCAACCTTTTGCCAACTACCATCTAGACATATCTTCTGAATTAATGGTTTATTGAGGTTAATTTCAACATAGACTCTAGAAAACTTACCTTTAGCCGCATAATGAGTATTTAGATCCACCTTCAACACCACTCTAATTATATTCCCTATAGCAAGTAGAACTTTCTCATCATAATATTCAAAGAGAGGACCTGAGAAATGGATCCATATAGCTATATAGTCAATAGAGGCATCACTAGGTCGATAATTTGGTTGCCACCTTTTAGTTAAATATTGTCTAAAAATAAGCTAAGAATTTTCTTCCACAACAAAGTACAAATCCTAAGTAGAAACAAACTTAACTAAGAAAAATTCCTCACCTAAATCAATAAAATCGTATTCTTCTTTAGTATTTTATATTCTTTTCAATTTATCATCAAGAGTTTTATAGCCAACTGAACATCCTAATAGTTTGATGATTAAGCAATCCTTCCATGGCTTTTGGATTCTTCGTCAATAATGATTTTTTTTTAAAAAAAAAAAAGACAAGTACGACCTTGAATCCAATTAGTATTCATTTACTCCTCTTAAGACATAGACTCCATCTCCTCATTACTCTGCCAGAAATTCAATTTACGAACACACATTACCATGTCTCTAAATGATGGCTGATTTTCATTATTTTTCTTCATGGCTGAATCTTCTTGCATCTCCTCTAAAGTATTCATTAACTTGATCCTCTTAGTTGATCTAGCCATCAAATCAAATTCTTCTTTAGAACTAAGATGTTGATTATCCTCATTCAAAGTGTTTTTCGTTGTTGTTTCAATAATTATCTTTCATATATTCTCTCTAGTACAATCAATCTATCTTTTTTTTTCAACTAAGTTTTGTTGTCAAGGTGAATAGTTATTCCAAAGAGATAAAAGATACCAATAATTACTTGGGATATTTGTTATCTCATGGGTTAATTGTCTGCATCATTAAGGTATAATATGCTTGTCATCTCATAACTTAATCATGTTATGATTATTTTAATAATCATGATTATCTTTATAAAAATTGATAAAGATCATTGTTTTTTATAAAAGGTGCACCATCCTCTTTCAAACATAATAAGAAATCACAATGGTGAAACTATATAAAAGTAAGGTTTTATCATGTGGGCATTTGCAAGACATTAGTTGCCTCCAACCTAAGAATGATCTATAAAAGATTCAACGGCTTGTACTTAGAATCAATACCATTTGATTGTGTTGAATTCCTAAGTAATATCATGCAACTTTCTATTATGTTAAATTCTTAAGTATGTTTGTATCGGAGCAAATTTGATTCTTTTCCTTTGTTGAATTTTCAATTGTTAATTTATGATCAATATCATATTTTTTTAAAAAAAATGTATTAAATTTACACATTTTATATTTGTGTTCAAAACAACTATTGATATGAAAATATGATATTTGATCAATTAATGTCATTGTTATTAGAGTTGTTTAGTGACATGGTTGATGGAATTTGATTTTTGCTTATTGTTTTGAATTTTTTATTTTTCTTGTTATAATTTTGCGTAATGAAATTAAATATGTGAATAATAAATTAATATTTTTGTTTGGTAATTATTTGTTAATTATTGATATATAACAATAAAAAAGTCACGGTTTTAAATTAGAATATGTAATCTAATTAATTGATAAAGGGACGATTTCTCCTAATCACAATTTAATATCATAAGGTACACGATAATTATAATCATAGTTTAATATCATAGATTATACCATAATCATAATTGTAATCTAATATCATGTATTAGACAATGTAAAATCGTAGTCTATGATACTTAAGAAACGACTACGCCAAAAAACATATTTTTTTTAAACTGCAATTTTTAAATGTGGGCTATGAGTTTTTTTTCTAGTAGTGGACTACGCTTTTTAAACACAGTTTTTGTACTTTTTTGTAGTAATGAATGATTAGGTTCTATAAAAATTGTGTCTTACAACAAGTGATTATAACTCTCAAGCTATATAAACAACCAATAAAGTCTTTCCCTAAGTAGGAGATTAGAAAGACCAAGTTCTATTAACAATCAATTAAGCACCATTTTTTTTTTTTTGCTTAGCAATAATTTCATTAATCGTAGAATAATAGTTTGCCACTGCATAAAATGAATGATGGAAAAACAAATAAAGCAGAGATGTGTTGACCAAACCAAAAGATCACCCAAAAGGAACAAAGGACCCATAAACAAGGACTTTATCTTTACACCACTTGACTTGAAAAACTGAGAAGCACCAGAAAAAACCTCATAGAAGAAGAAGAACAACCGTATAAAACTTTAAAAGAAAAGCTTCATAATAGCATAACAACATCAGCATAAGAATCTTAATATCAGAACAACATACCCAAAAGTAGTGCATACCAGGAGAACCAACATGCCTCAAACTATGAGAAACAAGAAGCTGTATACTAGGAGAACGAATGAACATAAGATAAACATCAGACTAGTTGAACTCACCCAAAAATTTGTACGTGGATGACTTCAAGTCAGCCAACACCATGAGAGAATCCAATAGAGAAATGGAAACAAATCAAGAATAAAAACCTTTGAACAATAAAGGAGCATTGAAGGTTATGCCAAAACAAATGATGATATAGCATGAATCTTAACATCATCCATAATAAAGTTCTCAACCAAAAAATCAACCGAAAGGAAAGAACCTCACATACCACCTCTTGAAAATTACAAAGCAACAATTGAAAAGTAATCAAATTGCCAAGACATAAAGATTACGCTCTAACATCCTTAGTAAATCTAACACCATCCTAGAAACAAGGACACTAACTTTACAACGTTTGACTTGAAAAACTGAGAAGTACTAGAAAAAACCTAAAAAAAAAAAAGAACAACCATATAAAACTTTAAAATAAAAGCTTCATAATAGCATAATAGCATCAGCAAAAGAATATTAATATCATAACAACATACCCAAAAGTGTTGCATACCAGAAGAACCAACATGCCACAAACTATGAAAAATAAGGAGCTGTATACTGGGAAAACCAATGAACATAAGAAAAACATCGGAATAGTTGAACTCACCCAAAAATTTGGACATGGATGACTTCGACTCAGCCAACACCATGAGAGAATCTAATAGAGCAATGGAGACAAATCAAGAATAAAAATCATTGAACAATAAAAGAGCTTTGAAGGTTATACTAAAACAAATGATGATATAACATGAATCTTCATATCATCCATAATAAATTTCTCACCAAAAAACATTAACCAAAAGGAAAGAACCTTACATACCACCTCTTGAAAATTACAAAGAAACAATTGAAAAGTAAACAGATTGCCAAGAAATAAAGATTACACTCTAACATCCTTAGTAAATCTAACACAATAGCACCCTAGTTAATAAAAAATCCATAAAAAATCCATCAAATCTCAATTCATCATCCCAACAACCATTCTCACCACCAACTCGAAATACTCCACTCATTAAAGAAAAAAATATTAACTTCAATCCTTAAAATTGTGAATACCTAGAAAAACTAATAAGTTATAGCAGTAACTTTATCGAACACCCTTACTACATCTATACTCCAACAACTTCTAATACATCTTTTGAAACTTTCCTAAAAATATCCGTTATCTCAAGTATATGGAGCATTAAAAGATATCAAGACATCAAAAGACATCAAGACATCAAAATACATTAATACTAGCACAATCTAAAATCATATTATACTCTGCAAACTTTTATATCAAAATCAAAATTGTAAGGCTCGTAAATTCATATGTATTTTTATGATACCAAGGTGTACAGACAAGTTACATTTTTATATAAATCGTAAGAAATGAATGTTTTTAAGTTCCAAATGTGAATGAAATACAAAACGAGTAGTGAAGTAAATGCATATGAAGTTACCTTTGAATTTTTAGGAAAATTACAGCAGGAATGCTACAGATGAAGGGCATATCGATCTCATTGTAATGGGAGATTGATCTCATTGCTTAAAATTACAATGCCAAAGCATTCTGCAAGAGGGGGAGATCTATCCCTACCTTAAGCAGATCGATCCCTCATTCAAAGCAGATCGATCACTAAAGGATTCTGGATAGCACATATCGATCTATTCTCAAGGTCAGATCGATCTCTAAGTGGTCCTGTTTGAACCAGATCGATCTCATACCAAGAGACAAATCGATCCTCTAGCCTAAATATCGAATTCTAGAAGAGATAAACATAGAGCAGATCGATCTCTCATGGATAGGAGATTGATCTCCTAAGGTAATTCTATATAAACCCGATTGATGCACCTTCCTTCTTCGAGAAATAGAAATCCCCATTGAAACCAAGTGAAACCTAACTTTCTTACTCTAGAAATCTTCACCTTCCAATCAGTTTTAAGAGAGATTTACCTCAGTAAAGTTGTTCCTTATGAGGAGTAGAATAACATAGTTGGAAACTAGAAGTTTAAATCAAGGATTGAAGGAGCAAAGTGATTTTCCCCCAATTTGGAAAAAAGAGGAAAAATCAAGCTAGGTAAGATTCAATACACCAACTTCAAATATGCTAATATAGGTATCTTGGTGAGTTGATTGCTGTATGTTTTGTTGGCTGAAAACACCTTGAACATGTTAAATCTCCATGACCTAAAATTTGAGAAAATGAGAGAAAGATGAGTAGGCATGGATTTGAAGATGATTTAAGCATGTAGAGATGTTATTAAGCATGTTTTTATGATTTTAAGATAGTTTTATGAAATACATGTATTGGAATAGAAGAGGAATGAAAATAGGTATATGAGATATATGGTGAAATGCCATAATAGGAGAAAATAATGAACTTGAGGCATTGGAAGATTTATGCTGGTTCAATTCGAATCAATAGACTTGATCAGTCTAATAGGTTCTCAAGAAATAAATGGTAAAATCAAAATGGACTTAAGAGAGAGTAAGGTCCAATGAGATGTAATATGGCTAAATTGGTGTAAAAAGGGCTAAATGCACTGATTTAGATTCATACAAGTGAAAATTAGGTATATTAAGGTATACGGATGTGAATGATTATTTACAGCTTCGATGTTTATATTGGAAGCTGATCGGACTGCGAGATTTAATAGCGTCAGGGAAGTGAGGTCACGCGACGTGATCAGAGGTAAGGAAATTTCGTAAGTAGCTAGAGGTAGCTATATGTATTTCGAATAGAACTTTGAGTATTTAAATCATATCTAGATTTTTGAATATGAAAAATTTTGGTAGGAACCGATAAGGTAAAATTGTGATTCTATCCCAATTAAGGGTAAAAAGCTTAAGAAGCATGTTTGTGACTAGTTTTGACATTGTTTGACAGTTGCATGGATAGATTGGCTAATGTTTTCAAGTTATATCTGAAAACAGCACGTTATAGTGCCGATTTGATTTAATTGAGTGAATTTCAATTGAAATAAGTGATCTATCGGTTTGTGTGAAAACCACTAGTGCTAGAGTAATACTCGCACTAGATTTTATAAGATATGTATCACATAGTACTTGAGTATTTCTCGTACTTAATTTTAATACGACTTGTACATGATAGAGTACTGAAGCGTGGCTCATACCCAGTTTTATTGATTGATGCATGATACAGTGCTGGAGCATTACTCGTACTTAGTTTTACATGACATAGTGATGGGAGTATTGCTCGCACTAGATTTATATGACCATATGCATGAGTTCATGTTGGAGTTTACTTGCACGTACCGATTTTGAAAGAGATAGCATGAAATAGCTGTGTTGGGAGCTTGTGTAGACTGTGTGTCACACAGATTATATGCTCGCACGTACAAAATTTTGAGATATGGCTGAGGGCTATCGAAACTATTATCTATGGTATGAGGGTTAAGGCCTATGATAGGTACCCCGACTATGAGAATTGGGTCCATGGAGTACTTTGTACTGTGTATGTCACACGAAGTACATTGTACCGTGTGTACACGATGACATAGAGTTATTGGTTGACGGTTGAGGATTTGACCTACCTCTCGTTACAGTAAATGTGAGGCCTCGTACACCGAGTACTGTGTAGCCTGGGATCAAGAAAAAATGAGATATGATCATAATCTTGAAACATGTAGTCACCTATCTCATCTCATTTTGTTTCATTCACTTGAGATTTCTTGATTGAATTATCACATGATTTTATAAATTGGACATGTGACTTTGTGAATTGTGAAAGGGTAACCCAAGGGATGGGTGAGGCATGGATTTCCATGTTTTTACATGATGATATGCCATCTTTGTTTTTGATTTAATTGATATGGCATAATGAAGTGTGATTTACAGAATTACATGAAAATGCAATGTTTTGCATAAAGTGCTTAGGTTATTAAACCAGCATGTTTTCAGTTCATACTAACGATTTGTATCTATATATATTGCATAAATGTTTCAAGAAAGATACATTCTTTAGATGTGAATCGCAAAGGAAATGATTTAACGGCATGAACATTATATTTTGTAGATAGTGTGGTTATCTACTTGCTTGCCTTATTTCCTTACTGAGCTGTAAGCTCACCACCTTTTTATTTCCCCCTCTTTACAAAGCATTCACAGTAGTTGAGCATGACTAAGGATCGGTATTCCTTTATCCACTGCATACCCATCTTACGAAAGGTATACACATTCGAAACTCTTTGTACTGAACAATGTAAAAGCACAGTTATATAAACGAATGTACGGTCGGGGATGTATATGTACAAGTAATTGTATTTAATATATGTAAATTAATTATGAGAAAGAGTACTTACAGTCAATGGATAATTGTATTAACTTGTATGTATACTATGAAATGAATGTGGTAGAGGTGACTAATACCGAATCACAAGTAAACGGTTTGGTGATTGAATTATGACAGAAGGAAAGGTAAGTAAAATGCGAAAAATTTATGGTGGATTTTGGTATGTCACGGGAGGTTGTGACAGAATGGTATCAAAGCGAAGTTGGTCTGAGGTGAGTCGGTATTAGTATTTAGGAAAGTGTACATCCTCATATTACTGTGCTTTGTTTAGTTACAATTATGTATACGAGATGGGAGTCAAACTAATTAATGGTTATGAATGCCAGAATTGAGCCATTATGGCTAATACCGATCGTGGTTGAGGGGCTAGAGATAGGGCTGGAGGCCGTAGAGGTAGGCTTGAGACCCGAGATGAGTCAACAGATTCCACTCAGGTACCAGAGAGTATCGAGACATGCTTCATGAGATTAGAGTATCGCCTTGAGACTATAGTGGAGTTACTGGCACAAACTTTGTCAAGTGGACAGGGGCAGGATGTAGGGACTACACCTGGAGAGGCAACTGCAACTGGTATGCCTGTACAACAAGCTCAAACGCCACAACCTATAGATACTCTTACACCCTCACCAGCACATTATACTCCTTCTCATGTTGCTCCATAATAGGGCGATAGTACGTTAGGGTATGGTTGTGAGCTTGATAGATTGCGACAGTTTCAGAAGTTTGGACCTTCATTGTTTAGTGGAGTAAAGGACCCCGTTGTTGCAAAGGATTGGCTGGGAGAGATGGAGAAGCTATATGGATTCTTTGAATGTACGACGATCGAGATGGTCACGTTTTCTGCGTTCCTACTGAAGGGATCGATAGAGCATTGGTGGAAGTCCACCAAGGTTATATTGAGAGCACGACACTCAAAGATCACGTAGGATATCTTTTTGGATGCCTTCAGGAGGCAGTATGTCCCAGACACAGCGCAGTAAAAGTTACAGATGGAATTCTTGGGGTTGAGCCAAGGGACTCAGTCTGTGGATGAGTACAAGACAAGATTTATATCTTTGGGTAGGTATGACTCTGATACTATGAGTAGTGAGAGCAGAAAGATTCATAGATTCATAGATGGACTGAGACCAGTATTACGGTCTAGAATAGTTTCATTTGATATCTCTACCTATTATGAGGCAGTGCGTAGGGCGCAACTCTATGATCAGGACTACGAGAGGAATGCCTCTGAGTTCAGGACAGTTGGCAAGGGTAGAGACCGAGATAGGAAGAGGTCAGTGAGTGACAGTGTCAGAGGTTTTGGATATCGATGAGGGATGAGACTCTTCGGTAGGAGAGCACGGATCGAGGAAGTACAAGAGAAGACTGTTAGATCTCCTGCATATCCGGCTATAGCTCCAGCTAGAGGTGTGATTATTAGAGGACCGAGGCCTACCACTGAGCAGTATAGTAGATGTGGTAGATTCCATGGCGATATACCCTATCCTATTTCTAGTGGATTGTGCTTCAAATGTGGAAAGCCAGGGCATATGGCAAGAGTTTGCCCAGTGATTATTGATATTGCCCCATAAAAAGGCAAGGAGCCGGAGAAAGCTCCAGTTGATACGCTACTCCGAGGAGGAGAGCGACGACAGAGGAGAAAGGGAAACAGGTCATTGAACGAGGGCGAGTACATACCTTGGACCAGGTCACGGTTGATGCTTCGTCGAGAGGTTTTATTGCATACGTGGTTAATACAGGTAAGAAACATCCGGAGTTGGCAGATATTCCTGTGGTTAGTGAGTTCCCATATGTCTTTCTAGATAAATTGTCAAGGTTACCACAAGATAGAGAGATGCAGTTTCTATATAGATTTGGTGCCTGGTCCTGAACCTATATTGAAACCATCGTATCGCATGTCCTTAGTTGAGCTGGAGGAGCTCAAGAGATAGTTACAGGGGCTGTTGGATAGGGGGTTCATCAGACTGAGTATTTCACCTTGGGGAGCACCGATTTTGTTTGTGAAGAAGAAGGATGGAAGCCTCCGATTGTGTATAAATTACAGATTGTTGAATAAGGCTTCCATCAAGAATAGGTATCCCCTTTCGCAGATTGATGACTTGTTGGATAAGCTACGAGGAGCGTAGGTCTTTTCTAAGATTGATCTGAGGTCTGGGTATCATCAGTTAAGAGTTCGGAGTGGAGATATACCCAAGACAGCATTTCAAACTCGATATAGCCATTATGAGTTTTTAGTTATGCCATTCAGATTGACGAATGCTCCTACAGCTTTCATGACTTTGATGAATGATGTGTTCAAGTCATATTTGGATTAGTTTGTTATCGTCTTCATTGATGACATATTAGTATATTCGAAGTCTCAAGAGATACATGAGCAGCACCTGCGGATAGTATTGCAGACTTTACGATAGCAGAAATTGTATGCTAAACTCAGTAAGTGTGATTTTTGGTTAGCACAGATCTCGTTTTTTAGACTCATTGTGTCGAGGGATGGAGTATCAGTAGACCCCTCCAAGATTGAGGTTGTAGTTCAGTAGGAACAGCTGAAGACAATTATCGAGATTAGGAGTTTTTGGGGTTTAGCAGGATATTATCAGAGATTTATTGAAGGATTTTCGAAGTTAGTTGCTCCGTTGACACATCTCACTCGGAAGAGTATAGCATTCGTGTGGGACGATGATTGTGAGAGGAGTTTTTAGGAGTTGAAGCATCGATTGACCACCACTTCGATTCTCACTATCCCTACTAACTCAAGAGGATTTTCAGCGTAGACCAATCTTCGCATCAGGGACTGTGCTGTGTATTGATGTAGGATGAGAGGGTAGTTGCTTATGGATCCAGACAGCTGAAGGACCATGAGAAGAACTATCCGATCCACGATTTGGAGTTAGCAACAGTAGTGTTTGCATTGAAGGTATGGAGCCACTACTTATACGGTGAGAGGTTCCAGATTTTTACCGACCACAAGAGCCTCAAGTATTTGTTCTCACAGAAAAAGCTGAACATGAGATAGAGAAGATGGCTAGAGCTTCTAAAGGACTATGATTGTGAGATACTTTATCATCCGGGTAAGGCTAACATTGTAGCTGATGCTTTGAACAGAAAAAACCTTGAGATGGTATCGTATATGATGGATAGGGAACATGAGTTGCTAGAGCAGTTTGCTAGCCTCAGTTTGGGAGTTGTGCCTTCTGACATGAATACAGACTATATGATTGCTAGTCTACGCTTAGAGCCGGATCTGTTGGATAGGATCAGATAGGCTCAACAGGCTGATCCGTATTGCATTGATATCACTGGTTAGATACAGAAGAGCACAGTGACTAATTTTGAGTTAAGTTCTGATGGACTACTGAAGTAGAAGTAGATTGTGTGTTCCCGAGGACCCAAAGCTCAGGAAATTAATTTTGTCAAAAGCCCATTCTTCGAGGTACACGTTGCATCTGGGGAGTAACAAGATGTACCAGAACCTCTGGAAGGTGTACTGGTGGTCGGGTACGTAGAGAGGTGGCAAATTTCATGGCAAGATGTCTCTTATGTCAACAGGTAAAGGTAAAACATCAGAAGCCTATAGGGTTATTACAGCTTCTACCTATACCGACATAGAAATGAGAGCATATCACCATGAATTTCATGATGGGTTTATTGAGGACCCGCAGGAATCACGATGCGATATGTGTGATCGTTGATAGACTGATGAAGTCAGCCCACTTCTTAGCTATGAGAGTTACCGATACTCTAAGTACCTTATCAAAATTCTATGTACGCGAGGTAGTGAGGTTACATGGTGTTCTAGTGAGCATTGTCTTAGATAGGGATTCCTGCTTCACTTCCTACTTTTAGGAACATTTTCAAGAAGCCAAGGGAACCCAGTTTAGTTTGAGCACCGTTTTTCATCCTCAGACAGATGGTCAGTCAAAGAGGAGTATACAGACTCTGGAGGATATGTTGAGAGCATGTGTGCTAGATTTTAGAGGCTCCTGAGATGATCATTTACCCCTAGCCGAATTCGCCTACAACAACAGTTATCATTCGAGTATCGAGATGGCACCGTATAAGGCTTTGTATGACCGTAGATGTCGTTCACCTATCGGTTGGAAGAAGTGGGTGACCGAAAGATTTTTGCTCCTGATTTGGTTACACAAGCCTCTGAGGATGTCAAGTTGATTGTTGAGAGATTGATGATAGCTCAGAGTAGACAGAAGAGTTATGCTAACAGAAGATGGAGACCACTTGAGTTCTTAGTTGGTGAATCAGTGTTTCTGAAGGTTTCTCCTTCCAAAGGTATAGCGAGATTTGGGAAGAGAGGTAAGCTAAGTCCTCACTACATTGGATCCTTTGAGATACTTGATCTAGTGGGAGATAAAGCCTATAGGTTGGCTTTGCCACCGGACTTATCAGATGTACATAATGTCTTCCACATTTTGATGATTTAGAAGTATCATCCAGATCCAACCCATGTGATTTGGTATGAGCCATTGGAGCTCAAGGATGATCTGACATATGTAGAGAAACCGATTCGGATATTACAAAAGAAGGAAAAAGTCTTGAGGTCGAAGACCATCAGGTTAGTTAAGGTTCTCTGGCAGCATCACACTTCAGAGGAGGCTACTTAGGAGCTAGAGAGTTTGATGCGAGAGAGACACCCCCAGTTGTTTGATGATTTACTTGGTTCTAATTTGGAGGAACAAATTTCTTAAATGAGGGGAGAAATGTAAGGCCCATAAATTCATATGTATTCTTTATGATTCCGAGATGTACAGATTTGTTACATTTTATATGAATCATAAGAAATGAATGTTTTTAAGTTTCAAATCTAAATGAAATGCAAAACAAGTAGTGAAGTAAATGCATATAAAGTTACCTTAGAATTTTTAAGAAAATTACAGCAGGAATGCTACAGATGAAGGGTAGATCGATCTCATTGCAAGGCTAGATCAATCTCATTACTTAAAATTGCAATGCCAAAGCATTTTGCAAGACAGATATCGATCTCTCATTTAAGCAGATCGATCTCTCATTCAAAGCAGATCGATCGCTAAAGGATTCTGGATAGCACAGATCGATCTCTTCTCAAGGCCAGATCGATCTCATACCAAGAGACAGATCGATCCCCTAGCTTAAATATCGAATTCTAGAAGAGATAAACACAGAGCAGATCGATCTCTCATGGTTAGGAGATCGATCTCCTAAGGCAATTATATATAAACCCGACTGTTGAACCTTCCTTCTCTAAGAAACAGAAATCCCCATTAAAACCAAGTGAAACCTAACTTTCTTACTCTAGAAATCTTCACCTTCTAATCAGTTTTAAGAGAGATTTACTTTAGCAAAGTTGTTCCTTGTGAGAAGGAGAACAACATAGATGAAAACTAGAAGCTGAAATCAAGGATTGAATAAGCAAAGTGATTTTCCCCCAATTTGGCAAAAAGAGGAAAAATCAAGCTAGGTAAGATTCAATACACCAACTTCAAATATGTTAATATAGGTATCTTGGTGAGTTAAGTGGTGTATGTTTTGTTGGCTGAAAACACCTTGAACATTTTAAATCTCCATGACCTAAAATTTGAGAAAATGAGAGAAAGTTGAGTAGACATGGATTTGAAGATGATTTAACCATGTAGAGATGTTATTAAGCATGTATTTATGATTGTAAGATAGTGTTATGAAATACATGTATTGGAATAGATAAGGAATGAAAATAGGTATATGAGATATATGGTGAAATGCCATAATAGGAGAAAATAATGAACTTGAGGCATTAGAAGATTTATGTCGGTTTAATTCGAATTAGTAGACTTGATGAGTCTAATAGGTTCTCAAGAAATAAATGGTAAAATCGAAATGGACTTAAGAGAGAGTAAGGTCCAATGAGATGTAATTAGGCCAAATAGGTGTAAAAAAGGCTAAATGCATTGATTTAGATTCATGCAAGTGAAAATTAGGTATATTAAGGTATACTAATGTGAATGGTTATTTGCAGATTCAATGTTTATATTGGAAGCTGGTCGGCCTGCAAGATTTAGCAGCGCCGAGGAAGTGAGGTCACGCGACATGATCAGAGGTAAGGGAATTTCGTGAGTAACTAGAGGTAGCTATACGTATTTCGAATAAAATTTTGAATATTTAAATCGTATATGGATTTCTGAATATGAAACATTTCGGTAGGAACCGACAAGGTAGTCACCTATCTCATCTCACTTCGTTTCATTCACTTGAGATTTCATGATTGAATTATCACATGATTTTATAAATTAGACATGTGACTTTGTGAATTGTGAAAGGGTAACCCAAGGGATGGGTGATGCATGGATTTCCATGTTTTTACATGATGATATGCCATCTTTGTTTTTGATTTAATTGATATGGCATAATGAAATGTGATTTATAGTAATTACATGAAAATGCAATGTTTTGCATAGAGTGCTTAGGTTATTAAACCAGCATGTTTTCAGTTCATACTGACGATTTGTATCTATATATATTGTATAAATGTTTCAAGAAAGATACATGCTTTAGATGTGAATCGAAAAGGAAATGATTTAACGGCATGAGCATTATATTTTGTAGATAGTATGGTTATCTACTTGCAAGCCTTATCTCCTTATTGAGTTATGAGCTCACTCCCTTTTTATTTTCCCCTCTCTACAGAGCGTTCACAGTAGTTGAGCGCGGCCGAGGATCGATATTCCTTTATTCGCTACATACCCATCCTACGAAAGGTATACACATTCGAAACGTTTTGTACTGAACAATGTAAAAGCACAGTTACATAAACGAATGTACGGTCAGGGATGTATATGTACAATAATTGTATTTAATATATGTAAATGTGAGAATTGTAATTTGGTGGATGTAATTATGATATGTTGATGTACACACAAGTTTTAGATTTTATGAAGTATAAGGAGATGAAGTTTTTAAGTCTTAAATGTGTATGGATTAAAATATGGCCTATGGAGTAGATTATGGTGAGTTTTGCATTGAGTTTCCTACAATTGATGCAGCAGCAGTAGAACCTGTGAAGGCCAGATCGATCTCCAAGGATGAAATATCGATCCCATAGCTCCAGAATGCAGAAAAACGTGCAAAACCAAACAGGCAGATTGATCTCATAAGGAAGAAGATCGATCTCCTAATGCCTCTGCCTAGTAAGGATCGATCTTGTCATAAGGGCAGATCGATCTCCTTAACTCTCGGCCTGGAAGAGATCGATCCCTAATTCAATGCCAGATCGATCTCCTCTTAGAAGAACAGATCGATCTTCACCTTGATGAGATCGATCTTGTAGTTGTTAATGGAGCAGATGGAGCAATTGAAATGAAGCAGAGATCGATCTCCTTCAATACCAGATCGATCTCATAAGCCCTGTCTATATAAGAATCACCGATTTTCACTTGAAACCGAGCCTTTCTCTCTCTGTAACCCAAACCTTCACCATTTTCACCCAAACCAAGCTTTCTCTCTCTAAGATTCACCCTATTCTAGACTGAATTAGACAAAGGGGCAAGAGACAAAGTTGTTCCTCTTGGCAAGGAGAACAATATACTAGAAAATCAAAGGTTGCTTGAACAAAGGGAAGAGACAAGCATTCTACAAGCTTGGTCAAGAAAGGAGACAAGCTAGGTAAGCTCACAAGACCTTTGTTCTTGAGCATTATCATTTTATATATGGGTGAATAAACATATGTGTTTATGTATTTAGTTAGAAATATTTAAGGCATGATGGAACTAACAAATGGGTTTAGTTAGAAGAGTTAATGTATGTATCTTGTGATGGTTATGAGCTAGCTAAGAGAATGATAAAGATGTAGAAAAAGTTTTGAGATAATGTTGAGTTAGAATGAGTAAGAGAAAGAGATGGAAAATGAAAAATGATGTACATTGATGATTCAATGATGTGTGTGGACAGCTCAAGAATTTGATGCGAGAAATGTCACGACCCAAACTACCCAAAAATCAGAGTTAATTTTTCGTGTTTTATTATTTTCTTTCATTGCTTACCTGTCCTCTGATCGTGACCACACTCCACTAACAAATTGGGCTGTGCGTCAATGCCAGTCCCACCATACATTTACCATAGTACTTATTTCTTCTCCAGTCATTTATAAATGTTTACAATATTTATACATCCCCTAGAGTCACTTACAAACATGTTACTGTGCTATGCTTATTTAGATACAATATGTACAAGTGTATATACCTTAAATGATGGGCAGCAGCGGACATCCGGAACGCAGTACTGAGTCGCCTCAACGTCTACTGGAGATTATCTGTGGGAGAAAATGAAAGGGGTGAGCACATCAAGCTCAGTAAGGCAATCCTACGAACAAGTAGGTAACCATACTACCTACATGAACGTGGTGCCAGGTATAAACCACCCTTTCTCCACACATTTTAAAACAGATGATATGAGTTATAATGTTATGTAAAGCACATTTGCACGGAAAATTCAACATGCAATTATATTCAAAATCATATCTTTCTCGTTTAAAATTTTACAGTAAAGTCAAGACTCGACCCCTCCTTCGGGTGATCCTGACTCACACAAAATCATGAAAATCCGTTTACATCACATATAGGTTTAAAAAGCATGGAAATAACCATCATGCACATTTAATTTAAAACCCGATTTGATCTCATCAAAATCGTCGACATGCGAGACTAGGCAACATCTGTATATCGACAATAACCAGGACTGGCCAATATGTGTCCTCGTGAGTCCCTCTAGCTTCACGGATCCCAGTGTGCAAGGTCTCACCCTGATCGGGAACCGCCCAAGAGGTGGGTCAATCCAACCCGTCAGTCTTATCCGATCTCATGCATCCGAAGATGCCGTATCCGAAGATACCCCGTATCACAAAGATACCGTATCCGAAGATACCCCGTATCACAAAGATACCGTATCCGAAGATACCCGTATCACAAAGATACCGTATCCAAAGATACCCCACGGTACATCGTACTCCATGCTACTTGCACGGTACATCGTACTCCATGGACCCATATCACTCTAGGTACTCCAGCCCAAATGGCCTGCTTCCCACAGAGAGGTTTTGTTTCTCAATACTCATGCCATGTCTCAAAACGCACGTGCGAGCCTATTAAATCGGTGACACACAGTCTACCCGATGCCCCAAGCACGGCTCATCGCATGTTCTCATAAAATCAGTGCGAGCGATGCTCAGCACTCTTATCAAATCAAGTAAAATCGGCAGTGCCCGCTTTACATCCCCACAAGGCTGCCAACCTCATCCCTCACTCTCACCCTACTTAAGAGGTCTTTTGAGCCTGTTGGGCCTTTTGGCTGACTCCAAGGGCAGACAGCGCTACTCCACAAATCCAATAAAACTAGTGCGAGCTAGGCTCTAGCACTCTATATATAAATCACCTGAAAATCTTATAAAATCTGGTGCGAGTTAAACTCCAGCACCCTGTCACGAAAATCATGTAAAATCTGGTGCGAGTTAGACTCTAGCACCGTGTCACGAAACAAGCATGTGAAATCTGGTGCGAGTTATACTCTAGCACCTATGCATGTAAAACTCTAGTGCGAGCTCTCGCTCCAGCACTAATGCATGCATCACACAAATCAAACATCGTGCGAGCTGAGCTCTAGCACGTCACATGTAAATAAAAACACGTAGGCGGCTCGGTTATCTCCAAATAGTTTTCACAGAAATTACATCGTTTAAGGTATGCAATGCTATGCATTTTTCTTTAAAAGTGAGCCAGCCTACTCATGCATGTATTAAAATACCTCCAGAACGAGCAGGAACCTCTTGTCCTTGCTCCTCCCAATTTTTTCTAAATTTGTAAGTTCTACCCTTAACAAGGGTATTTTAGTAATTTGCCCATTCGGGGCACTAAAATTATTATTCGACCTCTAGACCCTTCAGATAAATTTTAAAGACTGCAAATGAACTTAAAATTGCGTAAAGTTACCTCTAGCAGTCCGTAGAATTCCCTTACCTTAGTTTCCTGTCGAGTCTGACCTTTTCTTTTCCACTGTTGTCTCGTCGCGCAGTCCGATATGCTCCCAATCAAATGCCCGGAACTGCGTATAATATTCCTCAGGTCAGATATCATACAATTTAATTGTATTTCCTATTTTCTGTGCTTAATTTAAATCATTGGGCCCGTTTACCCCTATTAGGCCCGATTGCACCTTAATGGGCCTTAATCGGCCTTAAGCCCGTTTTCCACTTAATTTTTGCTTTATCGAGGCCTATTGGGCTCATTGGGCCCACTAATAACTTATTGGGCCTCGTTCTAATTCTTGAATAACTAAATCGATTATTACGACAATTTATCTAAATTTCCATAATTTAATTCACTTTATGCGAAATTTAAATTCATATCATGCATAACGATGTAAATTGTCGTAAATAAGGGTCACTACCCAAGATTCCATGCTAGTACGTAAATCGAGGCTATCTCGAGCTCTCGGTGGATGCCAATCGTCGAGCTACATAATTTCATAATTTTTCGGGTAAGTTTTCAGTCCAAAATTAATTAAATAAAATATTTCAAAATTTAAATCGGTCAATTTGACCGCTTATCGACTTACCCGAAGCTCGATTGCATCACAGGAATTTTCCCCAATTTTTCCTCTTTTTTCTTTTTCCCTTTTTCTCCCTTTTTCCTTCTCTTTTTGGCTGAACCGGTTCGGACCGGTTCAGACCGTCGGTTCACTCCGGTTCGACCGGTTCACTGCCAGTTCACCACCTTGCCAGCCGGTTCTCCACCGGTTCTAGCCACCAATCGCTCCGCTGGGTCGTTCGCATCTCAGATCTGCCCTCGGTTTGGGTCAAGCTCGCCGGAACGCCGTGGTTCGGCTCTTCTCCCTCGACCGTCGGACCCATTTTCCTCCTCTTGGCCGTCGCCGGCGTTTCCCGATGTTTCGTCGACTGATACCGGTGCAGAAAGGACCGCTGTCGCCTGGGCTTTCGGAATCTGGCCTCGGTTCTGCCCGATTCGCCGCCGTTCGCCGTCGGTGACCCTTTCTTTCCCACGGCCTTCTCCTCCGTTTTTCGCCGGATTCCGACGTCCTTGGCGCGCGTCACCGGTGGCCTGAAGACCGCCAGCCTCTCCTCTTTCTTTTCCGGCCCTTGGCTTGGCCGTTGGCCGCCGAACGGCTCGCCGGTGGTTCCTTGGTTTCGGCTCCATTTCCGTCTCTGCTTTTCGCGATTTCGTTTCTGATTTTTTTTTTCCCAATTCATTTTTATATATTTATTTTTATTATTTATTTTTATTTATTTTATTTAATTATTACACTATTCATTAAAATACTCCATAAAATCCAAAATATCTACACTTATATTATTTTTATTTTAATTTAATTTATTTAATTTAAATTTAATTTATTAAATATATTTTTCTTCAAATTTTCGATATTATTCCTTCGCACTTTTCGAGATATCGTTCCGGTAATTTTTCGGTATTTTTAAAATTTTCGAATCTTGATCAATTGACCCAAATTGTATAATTTCCTCATTATCGATCAAGATATCTTACATCCTTATTTTTAATTAAAATTTTCTTATCGCCTTAATACCGGGTTTTGGTATTTTTACCATTTTACCCCTGCGCTTGTTTCGAAAATCAATTTTACCTGACCTTCCTTCATACATCCCCTATCTTTACTTATTTAATTTTTGTATTTTAATTAAACTCGGGTCTTACAACTCTCCCCCACTTAAGGAATTTGGTCCTCCAAATTAGAACCAATTCATATGAGTCTGTAGACTACTCCGGGTATATTAATTGTATCATACTTTTTAAATTCTTATGTGACCTTTTCTGGAGTGTAACACTACCAACGGACTTTAATTAGGGAGATCATCTTAAACCTCAATACTTTCTCTTTCCTGTTTAATGCCCGAATCAACTTATCAATATACTTATATTTTCATTAAACTGAACTTTTGGAGTTCATATTCGATCATCTATGCTGGATCTGGATAGTATTGCCAAAGCATCAAAAGCTGAGACACATTGTGGGTGCCTATTAATTCAGGTGATAACACCAACCTACAGGTCTTATCTCCCACTTGTCCAATCTCTCAAAATATTCCATCCAGCACAACTCAATTTACCTTCTTCCAAAAGCTCGCTATGTCCTTATTCCCTTAGGACAAGAAACATTTCAATCATACTAATTCACTCTCGGTGAATTCCAATGCTTGTCTATCTGCTCTGAGGTGTTCTTAATCTCTCATCCATAACTAAACATCCTCAGAGACTTATTATCCAAAGTCGTAAATAATTCTATCTGTCACCCACTTTTTCTTATCCAATTTGGGGAACAATCCCTACAGCCATACACTGCCTCATATCTTGTTATCCCGATACTCAACTGCCAACTGTCGTTATTGGCGACTTTAATTAGAAATCAACTGATCATTTCCAGGAGCTTATAAAATCAATGGCACACGCTTTCATCGGATCCTCCAGAACCTGTACAGTCCTCTCTGACTGACCATCTGTCTAAGGACGAAAAGCTGTGCTAATACTCAGTCGGGTTCCCATAGCTTCCTAAAAATATCCTCAGAGGTGGGAAGTGAAGCGGGAATCCCTATATAATACCATGCTCACTGGAACGCTACTTAATGTTCCACAATCTTCCTTACACATAAATCCTGATACACACTCCGAGTATCTGGGGATTTCATAACCAGAAGGTGGGTAGACTTAGTCAATTTGGCGACTATCATCCAAATAGCCTCGTAATTCACCTGGGTCCTCTGTAATGCATCACGACATTCATGGAGACTTGCTCTCATTTTTCGTGCCGTGTCGATATAGGTAGAGACTGCAATAACTCTGCAGACTTTTAATACTCTACCTTATTCTGCTGACATACTAGGCACTTTTCCACAATCTCTACCATGTCTCTTTTCATATCTGACCACCAATACCCTTTTCGAGATTTCAATATATATATTCGTCACTTTCTGTATGCACTGTATATCCCGAAGAGTGAGCTTCTGACAATATTACTATCTCATCAACTGTGGTCCTAGGGAGCACTTATACTGTCTCTGAACCTCTCTGTAAATCATTATCATACTCTGTGAACTGTGCCACTGTACCCTTCTGAATCTGACCCCAAACTATCGACATCATGTCGATCATCATGCTAAGCCTGTCAAATCTGGGCACTCTCATCCGGTTCTAGTCTCAGGCTAGCTGTCACACAATCATTGTCATCATCAGGAGGGATTACATCAATACTGAGGCTCATAACTACTCTAGCAGCTCACGCTCCCTGACCATCATATGGAATACCATCCCAAGGCTCTTTATACTCAAGGCATCAGCCATCACATTAGCCTTTCCTGGGTGGCATAATTTTCACAAATCAAAACCTCTCAGAAGCTCTAACCCACTATGTATTCTCATATTCGCCTCTTTCTGTGAAAACAGATACTCGGGCTTTATGAACAGTGCATATCCACAATTCCTCATCTGTACATAATAGTACCATATCCTCGGTACAAACACTATTGCCAACTTAAAATCATGAGTCAGATAGTTTATTTCATGATCAAGGAGTGGTCTGACTCCAAAATTGACTATCTTCCCATTATACATCAATACACAGCTCCTTCATAACTTTGAGGTAACCATACTCACTGAGAACCTCTTGAGCTGTTGGGTATGGTGAAATTAATCACGGTGGTCAGTTCATATTTCACTACACCGAAATTCATGTCACATCTATCATCTCACTTATTATCTCGTTCAAAGACCACGTTTTCTTAGTTAAATGTGTCAACCAAATAGACCATATTGAGAACTCGCAACAACCCATTGTAAAAGCCATTTCCTAATTGTTGCTTATAATCTGCCCTAGACTTTAAATACACCCAACATATCATCGATAATGATGATTACAAATCGGTCCAATCCTTGACTTATTTACGCATAAGCGTATAAGATCCTTCAAAATCGCTTACGTTTTCAGGTACTAACCTGTGTCATTTCCTTTTCTTATATTAACGGCTCTTATTAAATTTTACTATGTTAACCTTTATGATTTGTCGAATTTTAATATTCTTATCGTCTTAGTAAAGGTATCCTAATGCTAAAGGTATTTATTACGACGATCGATTTCACGTTATAGGATATATATATATACTTTTAGATGCTGTCAAGTCTTCAGGCGGGGAGGTATTTTGAAATACCTTTATTAACCTTCAGACTTAACCACAACTACGTTATACCTCAGTCTCTGTGGTCACAATTTATATTCGCTACTAATTGCTTTAATCCTAATGACTTCATATCGTAAGGATGTTCTTACCTAGCATACGTCTCTTACTCCGATACATCTTGTATTTAGGATCAACATATCTCAAAGATTATCTCCTTAGTGTATCAATTATAACGAAACTCTTGTCATTATTCATTCCGTGAGTACAATCCTTTACTGCTTTAATTTCAACTGTCGCACCCCTTTTTATCACTTGTCAACACTTACCATATACTTTTCAGTGATGTTTTCACCCCTATTTTCAACTTAAATTTCTATATCCATAGTCCGTTAATTAATCCTCCTCTATTGGGGTACTCATTTATCAGTATTATGCCCAATGATGTAGGCATTCATGCCTTTTACTCACTTATATGTGAATGAAGGCGGTACGAATAAGTGTGTGGTACCAGGATCAATGAACATGTGTACTTCATTATTCATAACAAGTATGGTATCTTACACCACATCCATGAAACATCAATAGTGTCCTGGTCCAAGACATCCTCTCGCCTTCGTTCAATAGCCTACTTCCTTTTTTTCTTTTCTTTTCGGCTATGGCCTCCCTTTTCGTTGCAGCTATACCAACGAAGTTTTTCTCTGTTTCTTTACTTTTCTGTAGGGCGATCTCGCCCAACTCTGTGCAATTAAAATCAATGGTCCGTCTTACCACACTTAACGGCCATTTTCCATCAATACAGTGTAGATATAGACCCTCCTTCCGTGGTATCCACCACACATTCCACACTGCTTACAGTGTTTACGCTGCTACACTGCTTCGTAGCAAGTCGGGGTCCTCCAATCACAATTCCCCCCAAGAGTGCCAAAATTGGATGCACTGGGGCCTTACCAATTATCTTACTCCATGACTCGTCAAATTAAATCTTTTACCAATTACCATTTTCCCATTTTGACATCTTTGTCATTTCTCGATTCTCTTTTCTGTCTCTATTTCGGCCCTCACTACCTTTCCCAATCTCAGAGGCGTGCAATTCATGTTCTTATTTACCCAACTATAAATCTGCGCACTGCCTCGGTATAGGTAATATCTCACGGGCTAATCAGACTCTAACTGAAAAGTCGAGCCATTTCATGAACTTTTAAACATCTCGACTGTCACTTGTTCATAGTGTCGAGGTAATATCTGCCCAAGAATATAATCGAGCTTCATACTCATCAATAAATCAAATCCTCTGGGTCAGAGTAAGGACTTTTATCCATAATTTTCTTTAAACAGTGTCCGGGACATCCTGTCACCGGAATATATCCAACATATTTCTCATATCAGCTCTGAATGTTTAATACTTAAGATGGGTCAAGCGGGTTTCCACCAATGCTCCGCTACGCCCTCTGATCTCATACATAATCTGAGAAATTTGCTCCTCAAAATATTCTCCACACTCCGTTTCAATCTCACGAAGCGTGTCTCAATACTGTCCGATCTCTCTGTCGGACTCTGTGGGGCATGCTCAACATTTACCTCCATTTACAATTTCATCCTGATTCTCACAGGTTAACTCAGCACGACTAGTAGGCTCAGGTCTACCTCTACGACCTCTGCTCGTGCACTATCTCATCTAACGCGACTCAAATTAGGCATTCCTGCATTCTTAACCATTTCTTAGTCAAAACCCATCTCGATATACACTACTGTATCTAACTAAGCACAGTAACACGGGGATGTAATTTTCTAATTACTGACACTGACACACATCAGACCAATTGCTGCTCTGATACCATAAAATCTGTCACGACCCAAACTACCCAAAAATCAGAGTTAATTTTTCGCGTTTTATTATTTTCTTTCATTGCTTACCTGTCCTCTGATCGTGACCACACTCCACTAACAAATTGGGTTGTGCGTCAATGCCAGTCCCACCATACATTTACCATAGTACTTATTTCTTCTCCAGTCATTTATAAATGTTTACAATATTTATACATCCCCTAGAGTCACATACAAACATGTTACTGTGCTATTCTTATTTAGATACAATATGTACAAGTGTATATACCTTAAATGATGGGCAGCAGCGGACATCCGGAACGCAGTACTGAGTCGCCTCAACGTCTACTGAAGATTATCTGTGGGAGAAAATGAAAGGGGTGAGCACATCAAGCTCAGTAAGGCAATCCTACGAACAAGTAGGTAACCATACTACCTACATGAACGTGGTGCCATGTATAAACCACCCTTTCTCCACACATTTTAAAACAGATGATATGAGTTATAATGTTATGTAAAGCACATTTGCACGGAAAATTCAACATGCAATTATATTCAAAATCATATCTTTCTCGTTTAAAATTTCACAGTAAAGTCAGGACTCAACCCCTCCTTCAGGTGATCCTGACTCACACAAAATCATGAAAATCCGTTTACATCACATATGGGTTTAAAAAGCATGGAAATAACCATCATGCACATTTAATTTAAAACCCAATTTGATCTCATCAAAATCATCGACATGCGAGACTAGGCAACATCTGTATATCGGCAATAACCAGGACTGGCCAATATGTGTCCTCGTGAGTCCCTCTAGCTTCACGGATCCCAATGTGCGAGGTCTCACCCTGATCGGGAACCACCCGGGAGGTGGGTCAATCCAACCCGTCAGTCTTATTCGATCTCACGCATCCGAAGATGCCGTATCCGAAGATACCCCGTATCACAAAGATGCTGTATCTGAAGATACCCCGTATCACAAAGATACCATATCCGAAGATACCCCACGGTACATCGTACTCCATGCTACTTGCACGGTACATCGTACTCCATGGACCCATATCACTCTAGGCACTCCAGCCCAAATGGCCTGCTTCCCACAGAGAGGTTTGTTTCTCAATACTCATGCCATGTCTCAAAACGCACGTGCGAGCCTATTAAATCGATGACACGCAGTCTACCCGATGCTCCAAGCACGGCTCATCGCATGTTCTCATAAAATCAGTGCGAGCGATGCTCAGCACTCTCATCAAATCAAGTAAAATTGGCAGAGCCCGCTTTACATCCCCACAAGGCCGCCAACCTCATCCCTCACTCTCACCCTACTTAAGAGGTCTTTTGAGCCTGTTGGGCCTTTTGGCTGACTCCAAAGGCAAACAGTGCTACTCCACAAATCCAGTAAAACTAGTGCGAGCTAGGCTCTAGCACTCTATATATAAATCACCTGAAAATCTTATAAAATCTGGTACATGTTAAACTCCAGCACCCTGTCACGAAAATCATGTAAAATCTGGTGCGAGTTAGACTCTAGCACCGTGTCACGAAACAAGCATGTGAAATCTGGTGCGAGTTATACTCTAGCACCTATGCATGTAAAACTCTAGTGCGAGCTCTCGCTCCAGCACTAATGCATGCATCACACAAATCAAACATTGTGCGAGCTAAGCTCTAGCACGTCACATGTAAATAAAAACACGTAGACGGCTCGGTTATCTCCAAATAGTTTTCACAGAAATTACATCGTTTAAGGTATGCAATGCTATGCATTTTTCTTTAAAAGTGAGCCAGCCTACTCATGCATGTGTTAAAATACCTCCAGAACGAGCAGGAACCTCTTGTCCTTGCTCCTCCCAATTTTTCCTAAATTTGTAAGTTCTACCCTTAACAAGGGTATTTTAGTAATTTGCCCATTCGGGGCACTAAAATTATTATTCGACCTCTAGACCCTTCAGATAAATTATAAAAACTGCAAATGAACTTAAAATTGCGTAAAGTTACCTCTAGCAGTCCGTAGAATTCCCTTACCTTAGTTTCCTGTCGAGTCTGACCTTTTCTTTTCCACTGTTGTCTCGTCGCGCAGTCCGATATGCTCCCAATCAAATGCCCGAAACTGCGTATAATATTCCTCAGGTCAGATATCATACAATTTAATTGTATTTCCTATTTTCTGTGCTTAATTTAAATCATTGGGCCCGTTTACCCCTATTGGGCCCGATTGCACCTTAATGGGCCTTAATCGGCCTTAAGCCCGTTTTCCACTTAATTTTCACTTTATCGAGGCCTATTGGGCTCATTGGGCCCACTAATAATTTATTGGGCCTCGTTCTAATTCTTGAATAACTAAATCGATTATTACGACAATTTATCTAAATTTTCATAATTTAATTCAATTTATGCGGAATTTAAATTCATATCACGCATAACGATGTAAATTATCGTAAATAAGGGTCACTTACCCGAGATTCCATGCTAGTACGTAAATCGAGGCTATCTCGAGCTCTCGATGGATGCCAATCGTCGAGCTACATAATTTCATAATTTTTCGGGTAAGTTTTCAGTCCAAAATTAATTAAATAAAATATTTTAAAATTTAAATCGGTCAATTTGACCGCTTATCGACTTACCCGAAGCTCGATTGCATCACAGGAATTTTTCCCAATTTTTCCTCTTTTTTTTCCCTTTTTCTCCCTTTTTCCTTCTCTTTTTGGCTGAACCGGTTCAGTCCGGTTCGGACCGGTTCAGACCGCCGGTTCACTCCGGTTCGACCGGTTCACCACCTTGCCGACCGGTTCTCCACCAGTTCTCGCCACCAATCGCTCCGCTAGGTCGTCCGCATCTCAGATCTGCCCTCGATTTGGGTCAAGCTCGCCAGAACGCTGTCGGTTCGGTTCTTCTCCCTCAGCCGTCGGACCCATTTTCCTCCTCTTGGTCGTCGTCGGCGTTTCCTGCCTTTTCGTCGGCTGATACCGGTGCAGAAAGGACCGCCGTCGCCTGGGCTTTCGGAATCTGGCCTCGGTTCCGCCCGATTCGCCGCCGTTCGCCGCCGGTGACCCTTTCTTTCCCGCGGCCTTCTCCTCCGTTTTTTGCCAGATTTCGGCGTCCTTGGCGCGCGTCACCGGTGGCCTGAAGACCGTCGGCCTCTCCTCTTTCTTTTCCGGCCCTTGGCTTGGCCGTTGGCCGCCGGACGGCTCGCCGGTGGTTCCTCGGTTTCGGCTCCATTTCCGTCTCTGCTTTTTGCGATTTCGTTTCTGATTTTTTTTTTTCCAATTCATTTTTATATATTTATTTTTATTATTTATTTTTATTTATTTTATTTAATTATTACACTATTCATTAAAATACTCCATAAAATCCAAAATATCTACACTTATATTATTTTTATTTTAATTTAATTTATTTAATTTAAATTTAATTTATTAAATATATTTTTCTCCAAATTTTAGATATTATTCCTTCGCACTTTTCGAGATATCGTTCCGGTAATTTTTCGGTATTTTTAAAATTTTCGAATCTTGATCAATTGACCCAAATTGTATAATTTCCTCATTATCGATCAAGATATCTTACATCCTTATTTTTAATTAAAATTTTCTTATCGCCTTAATACTGGGTTTTGGTATTTTTACCATTTTACCCCTGCTCTTGTTTCGGAAATCAATTTTACCTGACCTTCCTTCATACATCCCCCATATTTTCTTATTTAATTTTTGTATTTTAATTAAACTCAGGTCTTACAAGAAACGAGGCTAGTCCAAGAACCCGAGGATATTGTACCACTCAACGTGCAAGAGGTAAGGGAAATAAACCATTTGTGCTTGTGAGTTTTCTAATGAATGAAAGCGTTTTAAAAGTAGGAAAAGAGTTTAATGAATGATAATGTTTTATGAGATGATATGATGTGTTGATAAATGTGTAAGTGTTTTACCGGTTTGAGCTCGATTTTGATGTGATTTGTGTAATTGTGAACACATATGGTTCGTAACCAAAATGGGTTTTTGTGATAACCACCATGAGCTCTACGTGAAGGTAAAATCATTTATATACAACAATGGCATGCTTTTACTGTGTGAGTGTTTTACCGGTTTGAGCTCGATTTTGATGAGTTTTGTGTAAATGTGAATACAATGTGTTATAACCAAAATGGGTTTTATGATAACCACTAAGAGCTCTACGTGAAGGCAAAACGATTTTTAATGAGACTATGGCTTGTCATGAGATGCACATCGGGCTTTGCTCTGGTAGCATGTAAGGTCGGGTCGTGCTCTAGTAGCATGTAAGACTGATGCCTCCATTCTGGTAACATGAGATGACCCCACTCTAGTAGCGATGGGTAGCTTTGCTTTGATAGCATGTAAGGTCGGGCCGTGCTTTGATAGCATGTAAGACAAACAGCTGTACGAATCTAATTAAGTCTACAATGAATCATGGCCATGTATGTGTATTATTTTCGATGAAATCCCTCGATTGGGGATGTCTGCCTAGGGGACAAATACAATCGTTGTGATGTGCCTATGATGATGAGTTTCATCTGAGTTTTATAAATGCCTAGTCTCAATTTATTTGATGATGATGTGATTTTACTACTGTGATTTACATCACACAATGAGATTTGATATAATGTGATTGGTGATTTTTATAATGTGCTTTATGCTAATGCCATTGTTTCTATCGTTATTTCTATAACTATTTGCATGCTCATTATTCCATCATATTGTGCTTGTGATGATGATTTTTATAACTTCTCTTATCCTCCTTACTGACCGTTTTGAGAGCTCACCTTTTTTTCCTCCCCCCTCCAGATTATTTGAAGTAGTGTGCTAGAGCCTGTCGCGTACGTGATATAGGCTGGTAGACAAGATTTTCCCCAGGCTATCGCTTGTACACGCATAAGGTATAAATTCAGTTCATTTTGTATCCAGACAATGATGTAATACAGACAATTGTGATGAGTGTTTTGGGATGTATTTAGGGCGATTAAAAGAGATGAATTGAGACTCATGAATCGATCTTTTTGGGTATTATGCATTTGATTTCATTAAGTATGAATTGTGTGATCTTGGGTATAATAACTAGCTTTGATGTAAGTGATTAAATGACAATGTATGAGAATGCAGCCAGAGTTGTTAGTTTTAATTTAAGAAAAATTTTAAATTAGTCATATTTTTTGCGCTTCTGGGCTGTCACAGTAAATTAATTATGAGAAAGAGTACTTATGGTCAATGGATAATTGTATTGACTTGTATGCATGCTATGAAATAAATGTGGTTGAGGTGACTAATACTGAATCACAGCCCAACGGTTTGGTGATTAAATTATGACAGAAGGAAAGGTAAGTAAAATGCGAAAAATTTGTGGTGGATTTTGGTAAGTCATGGGAGGTCGTGACAAAAATATACCTATTACATATCAAACACCGACTACCGCACGAGAGTAAATCAAAGCAAGGACCAAGAAAATCACAAAACAGAACACTCTCATCTTTAATAACTCACAAGATAGCACACCTTACAAAAATAGACTTTTATAAACTATGAGACAAGATAATAACACCTAACCCTTTTGATCTCTGTACGCCTCATCCTACTAATCCCTAATATAACTTATCTTTTGGTAATAAAAAATTTTCCTTCTTTTAAAACCGTCATTTTCTTTATTTTTTCTATTTTTTTAAATATAAATAAAGTATCCTATTTGTTAAAAACATCAATGGACATTACCAACAAAGCCATTAACCATTGGAAATTCCATTAGCCTCACCTAGAAATAAGATTCAAGAAACGATTGCTTAATGTAAGAGGAGAAAGCTGGAATGAGCAACATAGCAATGCTCCAAATAGAAACCCAAACAGAGAAAATATTCCTACCATAATAAGAGGTTCTACAGAGAAAGCACCTGCATAGGAAAAAACTAGAAGAACTCAGAAAACTACCGTCAAGCTTTGAAAGGTTATAGTATTTCCACCTCAGCTTTAGCTAGAGAGTCAGCAAAACCATTTACTTCTCTGAGAATGTTTCAAAAAGAGGCATTACACTTCTCCTTCAAAATATCAATCTCAACAAAAGCATACCATAACTTCCTAGAACTAGAGATCTTGTGACAGCACCAAGTTAATGCAACTTTTAAATTAGACTCTATTAAGCACCAATTAAAATTAAAATGATTAAGTTTCATAAAACAATCAATCAAGCCTTACACCAAGTAGACGATTAAAAAAACCAAGTCCTAATTGTGATAGCACCAAGTGGCTACAACTTTTGAATCATACTTTATTAAGCACCAATTAAAAATGATAAAGTTCTATAACATAATCAATCAAGCCTTACACAAAGTAGATAATTAGAACGGCCAAGTCATACACCAATTAGGCAATTAGAATGATTGTGCTCTATAAAAATCAAAACTTGCACCAAAGTGATTAGAGTTATCAAGTTTTATAAATATCAAGCCATGTACCAAGTAGATGATTAGAATGACTAAGTTTTATAAAAATCAAGCCCTATATTGAGCAGGCGATTAGAAAAATCTAGTATTACGCTGAGCATAAGTGATTAAAACGATTAAGTTCTGTAAAGATCAAGTCCTAAATCAAGTAAGCAATTAGAACAATCAAATTGTATAAACAGTCAATCAAGCCCTACATCAAGTAGGCAATTAGAAGGAACAAGTTTTATCAAAATTTAGCCTAACACCAAGTAAGAGATAAAGCGACCATGTTCTATAAACAAACAATTAAGCACTACACTAAGAAAGTGATTAGAACGGCCAAAAACCTTAAACAATCAATAAAGCGCTATATCAAGTAGACGAATAAAACAGTCAAGTTCTTACAATCAATCAAGTCTTGCACCAAGTATTCTTTACTTAGAACTTTCATAAGTTTTTTTTTAATGAAATTACTTATATAATAAGAAATTTAAATTATAATTAAAGGTTACATCTCATAAAAAAAATTAATGAATTAATCAAATAGACAAATCAACTAACTAACAACTAGATTAGAGGTGTTTATAGACCAATCTGAGTATAGGTAACGGATGAAGGTGAGTCTGAGCCTAACTTTTCTTGACTTTTCAAGCCTAGTGTTTTCCCAAACATTTGATGTACAACAAATAAGCTAAAATCCTCCTAAAATATTATTTCATTATTTAAAAAATTAAAATAAACTCTAAAAACATAAAAGCACATAATAATTAATAAAAATAACATAGTAAATTCAAATAAATTCATTAAAAAAGATGACAAAAAATATGAAAAGTAAATAAAAGTATAAAAAAACAACAAAAACTCAAATTAAAATGCACGAAAAAATCTAAAGTAATTAAAAAATGCATTAATATATTATTCAAAAGCATTTTTACTTAAGATATCTTCAAAAATCTTTTTTTAAAATTTACAAAATACAAAACATATTTTAATCAAGTATAAAATTAATTAAATTATGAAAATAGTAAAAAATTACAATTATTGGGTTGGATTTGGCCAGGCCTAGACTGTAAATTGTGAATCCAAGCTCGCCTTGATTTTTTTACCAAGTTTCAATTGTTAAGTCCAAACTCATCTAATAGGTTAATGTTTTTGTCTAAACTCACCAAAAAATTGGATCTATTTTCTAACAAGAAAGGGTCGCTCAACCCATAGTACGTCTAGACTGGATAAATCTATATCAAATTTACGCATGTTTTATGTTGGATTTAAATTTGGAACTTTAGTCTTCATTACTACTAAAACATGACCTTGTTGGTAGAATTTTCATAATATATATAAGAGATATCTAGGGATATTTTATGATAATTTTCACTATATAAATATTGTTACCCAAGGCAAATAAGAAGCATTTAAAGTAACTCCTTTAAAGCTAAGAAAGAACTAATAATTAAATGCATTATACTAGTATTTTGAATGATTAATTCATTGATCTAGTGGCACTAAATCCTAATAAAGAAGAGATGAGAATTCACCCATTCACAAATCTTGTATTGATCCCACGCATTATGCATGCATGGGCTACGCGAGTTATTGATGCTCTAAGATATATAAATTAGCACTTTAATTTGATGATAGCTTAACATTTACATTTAAGAAGAAAACTACTATTACTCTAATAAGATTTATATTTCTATTAATATGGGATAATGGCCAGATGATGATAAATATTCCTATTAATACTATCAATCCATTTCCCTAGAAAGATAAGGTATTTTGATGGAAAATAGCTTTTTGAAAGAACTGATACAGTATAGATGTAGTAGTTGCAAATTTGCAACTAAACTTTCCTTTTCAGTTTAATTAATTAATTTTGTCACGACCCAAACTACCCAAAAATCAGAGTTAATTTTTCGCGTTTTGTTTATTTACTTAAATTCTTACCTGTCCTCGAATCGTGACCACACTCCACTAATAATTGGGCTGTGCGTCAATGCCAGTCCCACCATTCAATTACCATCTAACTTATTTCTTCTCCAGTCATTTATAATTGTTTACATTATTTATACATCCCCTAAAGTTACTTATAAACATGTTACTGTGCTATGCTTATGTAGATACAATATGTACAAGTGTATATACCTTATGTTGATGGGTAGCAGCGGATATCCGGAATGCAGTACTGAGTCGTCTTAACGTCTACTGGAGATTATCTGTGGGAGAAAATGAAAGGGGTGAGCACATCAAGCTCAGTAAGGCAATCCTACGAACAAGTAGGTAACCATACTACCTACATGAACGTGGTGTCATGCATAAACTACCCTTTCTCCACACATTTTAAAACAGATGATATGAGTTATGATGTTATGTAAACCAAGTTTGCACGAAAAATTCAACATGCAATTATTTCAAATCATTTCTTTCTCATTTAAAAATTTCACAATAAAGTTAGGACTCGACCACTCCTTCAGGTGATCCTGACTCACACAAAACCATGAAAATCGGTTTACATCACACATGGGTTTAAAAAGCATGGAAATAGCATCATGCACATTTAATTTAAAACCCAGTTTGATCTCATCAAAATTGTTGACATGCGAGACTAGGCAACATCTGTATATCGGTAATAACCAGGACTATGGCCATGTGTGTCCTCGGGAGTTCCTCTGCTACACGGATCCTAGTGTGTGGGTTCTCACCATGATCGGGAACCGCCTGAGAGGTGGGTCAGTCCATCTCGTCAGTCTTATCCGATCCCATGCATCCGAAGATGCCAACGTATCACAAAGATACCAACGTATCACAAAGATACCACACGGTACATCGTACTCCATGCTACTTGCATGGTACATTGTACTCTGTGGACCCCCAGCCTTATCCCTCTTTCGGGCTCATCAGCTGGACCTCCAACCCTTATCCCTCTTTCGGGCTCATCAGGTTGTTTTAACATTAAACCGTATTGCCATGTCTCAAAACGCACGTGCGAGCCTATTTAATCGATGACACACAGTCTACCCGATGCTCCAAGCACGGCTCATCGCATGTTCTCATAAAATCAGTGCGAGCAATGCTCAGCACTCTCATCAAATCAAGTAAAACTAGTGCGAGCTAGGCTCTAGCACTCTGTCTCAAAAATCATATAAAAATATGGTGCGAGTTAGACTCTATCACCCTGTCACGAAAATCGTATATATATATAAAGAATCTGGTGCGAATTGGACTCCAGCACCTATGCATGTAAAACTCTAGTGCGAGCTCTCGCTTCAGCACTAATGCATGCATCACACAAATCAAAATATCGTGCGAGCTGAGCTCTAGCACGTCACATGTCAATAAAAACACGTACGCGGCTCTGTTTCCTCAAAACAGTTTTTCAAAACAATTATATCGTTGAAAGTAAGCAATGCTGTGCATTTTCTTTCAAGGTTAGCCAGCCTACTCATGCATGCATTAAAATGTCTCCAGAACGAGCAGAAACCTCTTGTTCTTGCTCCTCCCAAATTTTTCCTAAATTTGTAAATTTTACCCTTAACAAGGGTATTTTGGTAATTTGCCTATTCGGGGCACTAAAATTATTATTTGACCTCTAGACCCTTCGGATAATTTTTAAAGACTGCAAATGAACTTAAAATTTCTTACAAGTTACCTCTAGCAGTCCGCAGAATTCCCTTACCTTATTTTCCTGTAGAGTCTGACCTTTTCTTTTCCACTGTTGTCTCGTCGCGCAGTCCGATATGCTCCCAATCAAATGCCCGGAACTGCGTATCAATATTCCTCAGGTCAGATATCATACAATTTAATTGTATTTCCTATTTTCTGGGCTTAATTTAAATCATTGGGCCCATTTACCCTTATTGGGCCCGATTGCACCTTAATGGGCCTTAATCGGCCTTAAGCCGGTTTTTCACTTAATTTTCACATTATCGAGGCCTATTAGGCTCATTGGGCCCACTAATAATTTATTGAGCCTCGTTCTAACCCTCGAATATCTCAATTTAGTATTTACGATAATTTATCTAAATTTCCATAATTTAATTCAATTTATGCGGAATTTAAATTCATATCACTCATAACGATGTAAATTGTCGTAAATAATGGTTACTTACCCGAGATTCCATGCTAGTTCGCAAATCGAGGCTATCTCGAGCTCTCGGTTGATGCCAATCGTCGAGCTACACAATTAAATGTATTTTCGGGTAAACTTCCCGGTCGAAAATTAATTAAATAAAATATTCCAAAATTTAAATCGGTCAATTCGACCGCTTATCGACTTACCCGAAGCTCGATTGCATCACTGGAATTTTCTCCAATTTTTCCACTTTTTCTTTTTCCCTTTTTCCCTTTTTCTCATTTTTCCTTTCTTTTCTTTCCTTTTTTCCTTCATTTTCCTTTCTTTTCTTTCCTCTTTCCTTCCTTTTCCCTCCTTTTCCTTCCCTTTCCTTTCAGCCAAACGGTGCCGTTTCCTGCCAATTACCGTCGTCAGCGTTTCCGATGGTCTCACCGGCCAAGATCGGTCTCAAAAGAACCGGCTTCTTCCCCTGAGTGCGTCGGTGGCCTCCGTTTCCAGCCCAGAAGCGGTGGTTCGTCGGAAACCAACCCGTTTCTCCCTCGATTTTCCTTCGCTCTGATCAGCTTGCTCCGGCCACCTGACGGCGTGATTCCGGTGCCCACGTGCTCGCCGGTCTCTCCTCTTCCTCCTGGTAGCTTCGTCGGAGCCTGTCGGTCGCCGGTGTGCTGGAATCGACGGTGAGGATCGCGGATCGTCTTTCAGTTTCTCTTTCTCGGGTTCTCCCGAGCTTTTTCTCTCTCCTTTTTTTTAAACTTATTAATTAATTATTTTTATTATTATTTTAATCATTAAAATACATTAAAATACCCAAAATATCTACCAAAAATTATTATTTTATTCTAAATTAATTAATCTAATTTTATTTAATTTATTTATTATATTTTAACCCTTTTCGGGTATAATTTCTCCGTATTTTCGGGATATTGTCCCGAATGACTTTTCGGTATATTTTTCGATTATTTTCGGGATTATTTTTCTGAACTAAAAATTTCGATTAATCCCGATTAATTCCAATAAATTAATATCTTGATCAATTTAATCCAGAATAAATTTATTTCACCTTTATTGACCAAGATTTCTCAATCCATTATTTTTAATTAAATTTCCTTATCGAATTTACACCGGCTTTTGATCTTTTAACCGTTTTGCCCTTACACGTGTTCAGGATTAATTTAACCCGACTTCCCTTCACGAATACTCATTTATTTCGTATTTTAATTAAATTCGGGTCTTACAAATCTCCCCCACTTAAGGAATTTGGTCCTCCAAATTAGAACCAATTCATATGAGTCTATAGACTACTCCGGGTACATCGATCGTATCATACTCTTAAATTCTTATGTGACCTTCTCCGGAGTGTATTACTACCAAAGGACTTTAATTAGGGAGATCATCTTAAACCTCAATACTTTCTCTTTCCTGTTTAATGCTCGAATCAACTTCTTCAATATACTTATATTTGCATTAAGCTGGATTGTTGGATCTCATATCTTATCACCTATGCTGGATCTGGATAGTATTTCTGAAATATCAAAAGATGAGACACATTGTGGGTGCCTGCTTGTTCAAGTGAAAATGCCACCTACAGGTCTTATCTTCCACTTGTCCAATCTCTCAAAAGATTCAATCCAGCGAAACTCAATTTACCTTCTTCCAAAAGTTCGTTATGTCCTTATTCTCTTAGGACGAGAAACATTTCAATCATACTAATTCACCCTCGGTGAATTCCAATGCTTTTCTATCTGCTCTGAGGTGTTTCTTAATCTCTCATCCTTAACTAAACATCCTCAGAGACCTATTATCCAAAGTCGAAAATAATTCTATCTGTCACCCACTTTTTCTTATCCAATTTGGAGAACAACCCCTACATCCATACACTGCCTCATATCTTGTTATCCCGATACTCAAGTGCCAACTGTCGTTATTGGCGACTTCAATTTGTAACAACTGATCGTTTCCAAGAGCTTATAAAATCAATGCACACACTCTCATTATATCCTCCAGAACTTGTACAGTCCTCTCTGACTGACCATCTGTCTGAGGACAGAAAGCTGTGTTAATACTCAGTCGGGTTCCCACAGCTTCCTAAAAATATCCAAAGAGGTGGGAAGTGGAGCGGGAATCCCTATATGATACTATGCTCACTGGAATGCTACTTAATGTTCCACAATCTTCCTTACACATAAATCCTCATACACACTCTGAGTATCTGGGGAGTTCAATCCAGAAGGTGGGTAGACTTAGTCACTCTATCGACTATCATCTAAATAGTCTCGTGATTCACCTGGGTTCTCTGTAACCCATCATAAAATTCATGGAGACTTGCTCCCATTTTCGTGCCGTGTCGATATAGGTAGAGGCTGCAATAACCCTACAGACTTTTAATACTCTACCTTATTCTGCTGACATACTAGGCACTTTTCCACAATCTCTATCATGTCTCTTTTCACATCTGACCACCAATACCCTTTTCGAGATTTCGATATATATTCTTTACTTTCCATATGCACTATATATCCCAAAGTGTGATCTTCTGACAATATTACTATCCCATCAACTGTGGTCTTGGGAAGCACTCATACCGTCTCGAAATCCTCAGTAACTCATCATCACTCATTGTGAACTCTGTCACTGTCTCCTTCTGAATCTGACCCACACTATCGACACCATGCCGATCATCACGCTAAGCCTGGTAAATCCGGGTACTCTCATCCGGTTCTAATCATCAGGCTAGCTGTCACACAATCACTGTCATCATCAGAAGGGATCACATCACTACTGAGGCTCACAACTGCTCTAGCAGCTCACGCTCCCTGACCATCATATGTGGTACCATCTCGAGGCTTTTTATACTCAAGGCATCAGCCGTCACACTAGCCTTTCCTAGGTGGTACAATTTTTCCACGATCAAAATCTCTCAGAAGCTCTAACCCACTATGTATTCTCATATTCGCCTCTTTCTGTGAAAACAGATACTCGGGGCTTTATGATCAGTGCATATCCAAACTTTCTCACCATGTACATAGTAGTACCATATCCTCGGTACAAATACTGTTGCCAACTTTAAATCATGGTTCAGATAGTTTATTTCATGATCAAGGAGTTGTCTGACTCCATAATTGACTATCTTCCCATTATATATCAATACACAGCTCCTTCATTATTTCGAGGTATCCATACTCACTGAGAACCTCTTGAGCTGTTGGGTATGGTGAAATTAATCACAGTGGTCAGTTTGTACTTCACTACACCAAAATTCATGTCACATCTATCATCTTATTTATCATCTCATTCAAAGACCATGTTTTCTTAGTTCAACGTGTCAACAAGGTATACCATTTTTGAGAATTCACAACAACCCAATTGTAAGAGCAATTTCCAATTATTGCTTTACAATTTGCCCTGGACTTTAACTACACCCAACATATTATCAATAATGATGATTACGAATCAGTCCAGGTCAAGTTTAAATAACTTCATCGTAGTCGAGCTCCACTACTTATTTCAGTCGTATATATCCTTGACTTATTTACGCATAAGCATATAAGATCCTTCAAAATCGCTTACGTTTTCAGGTACTAACCTGCGTCATTTCCTTTTCTTATCTTAACGGCTCTTATTAAATTTTACTATGTTAACCTTTATGATTTGTCGAATTTTAATATTCTTATCGTCTTAGTAAAGGTATCCTAATGCTAAAGGTATTTATTACGACGATCGATTTCATGTTATAGGTTATATATATATACTTTTAGACGCTGTCAAGTCTTCAGGCAGTGAGGTATTTTGAAATACCTTTATTAACCTTCAGACTTAACCACAATTACTGATTATGGTTATATCCATCTTTATCCTTGGTTATAATTTATATTCCCTACTTATCACTTAATCCCAATTACTTCACATATGCACTCTTACTCTAATACATCCTGTATTCATAATCAAGCATATCTTATCTTAAAGATTATCTCCTTTCGTATATCCCTCATGACAAAACTCTTTCATTATTCATTTCGTGAGTACAATCCTTTACTCCTTTAATTTCAATTGTTGCACCCCTTTTTATCACTTGTCAACACTTACCATATACTTTTCTGTGATGTTTTCACCCCTGTTTTCAACTTAAAATCTCTATATCCATATTCCGTTATTTAATCCTCCTCTATTGGGGTACTCATTTATCAGTATTGTGCCCAATGATGTAGGCATTCATGCCTTTTACTCACTTATATGCGAATGAAGGCGGTATGAATAAATGTGTGGCACCAGGATTAATGAACATATGTACTTCATTATTCATAACAAGTGTGGTATCTTACACCACATCCATAAAACATCAATAGTGTCTTGGTCCAAGACATCCTCTCGCCTTCGTCCAACAGCCTACTTTCCTTTTTCTTTTCGGCTATGGCCTCCCTTTTCGTTGCAGCCATACCAACGAAGTTTTTCTTTGTCTCTTTACTTTTCTGAAGGGCAATCTCACCCAACTCTGTGCAATCAAAATTAATGGTCCGTCTTACCACACTTAACGGCCGTTTTCATCAATAAAGTGTAGGTGTAAACCCTCCTTCCGTGGTATCTACCACACATCCTACACTGCTCACAGTGCTTACACTGCTACACTGCTTCGTAGCAGGTCAGGGTCCTCCAATCACAATGCCCCTCAAGAGTGCCAAAATTGGATGCACTGGGGCCTTGCCAATTATCTTACTCCATGACTCGTCAAATTAAATCTTTTACCAATTACCATTTTCCCATTTTAACATCTTTGTCATTTCTCGATTCTCTTTTTGTCTCTATTTTGGCTCTTACTACTTTTCCCAATCTCGGAGGCGTGCAATTCATGTTCTTATTTACCCAACTATAAATCTGCGCACTACCTCGGTATAGGTAATATCTCACGGGCCAATCGGACTCTAATTGAAAAGTTGAGCCATTTCATGAACTTTTAGACATCTCGACTATCACTTGTTCATAGTGTCGAGGTAATATCTGTCCAAGAATATAATCGAGTTTCATACTCATAAATCATACTCATCAATAAATCAATTTCTCTGGGTCAGAGTAAGGATTTTATCTATCCTTCCCTTTAAACAGTGTCCGGGATATTCTATCACTGGAATACATCCAAAAATATTTCTCTTGTCAACTTTGGATGTTTAACACTTAAGATGGGTCGAGCGGGTTTCCACCAATGCTCCGTCTCGCCCTCAAATCCCTTGCATACTCTGAGCAATTAGCTCCCAAAATATTCTCCACACTTCGTTCCAAACTCGCGAAGCGTGTCTCAATACTGTCCGATCACTCTGTCAGACTCAGTGGGGCATGCTCAACATTAGCCTTCATTTCAATTTCATCCTAATTCTCACAGGTCAACTTAGCATGACTTAGCAGACTCAGGTCTACCTCTACGACCTCTGCCTCGTGCATTATCTCATCTAACGCGACTCATATTAGGCATTCCTGCATTCTCAACCATTTCTTAGTCAAAACCTATCTCGATATACACTATTGTATCTAACCAAGCACAGTAACACGGGGATTTAATTTCCTAATTACTAACACTGACACACATCAGACCAATTGGGCTCTGATACCACCTTTATATGTCACGACCCAAACTACCCAAAAATCAGAGTTAATTTTTCGCGTTTTGTTTATTTACTTAAATTCTTACCTGTCCTCGAATCGTGACCACACTCCACTAGTAATTAGGCAGTGCGTCAATGCTAGTCCCACCATTCAATTACCATCTAACTTATTTCTTCTCCAGTCATTTATAATTGTTTACATTATTTATACATCCCCTAAAGTTACTTACAAACATGTTACTGTACTATGCTTATGTAGATACAATATGTACAAGTGTATATACCTTATGTTGATGGGTAGCAGCGGATATCCGGAATGCAGTACTGAGTCGTCTCAACGTCTACTGGAGATTATCTGTGGGAGAAAATGAAAGGGGTGAGCACATCAAGCTCAGTAAGGCAATCCTATGAACAAGTAGGCAACCATACTACCTACATGAACGTGGTGCCATGCATAAACCACCCTTTCTCCACACATTTTAAAACAGATGATATGAGTTATGATGTTATGTAAATCAAGTTTGCACAAAAAATTCAACATGCAATTATTTCAAATCATTTCTTTCTCATTTAAAAATTTCACAATAAAGTCAGGACTCGACCCCTCCTTCGGGTGATCCTGACTCACACAAAACCATGAAAATCAGTTTACATCACACATGGGTTTAAAAAGCATGAAAATAGCATCATGCACATTTAATTTAAAACCCAGTTTGATCTCATCAAAATCGTCGACATGCGAGACTAGGCAACATCTGTATATCGGTAATAACCAGGACTATGCCCATGTGTGTCCTCGGGAGTTCCTCTGCTACACGGATCCTAGTGTGCGGGTTCTCACCATGATCGGGAATCGCCCAAGAGGTGGGTCAGTCCATCTCGTCAGTCTTATTCGATCTCATGCATCCGAAGATGCCAACGTATCACAAAGATACCAACGTATCACAAAGATACCACACGGTACATCGTACTCCATGCTACTTGCACGGTACATCGTACTCCGTGGACCCCCAGCCTTATCCCTCTTTCGGGCTCATCAGCTGGACCTCCAACCCTTATCCCTCTTTCGGGCTCATCAAGTTGTTTTAACATTAAACCGTATTGTCATGTCTCAAAACGCACGGGCGAGCCTATTTAATCGGTGACACACAGTCTACCCGATGCTCCAAGCACGGCTCATCGCATGTTCTCATAAAATCAGTGCGAGCAATGCTCAGTACTCTCATCAAATCAAGTAAAACTAGTGCAAGCTAGGCTCTAGCACTCTGTCTCAAAAATCATATAAAAATATGGTGCGAGTTAGACTCTAGCACCCTGTCACGAAAATCGTATATATATATATATAAAATTTGGTGCGAGTTGGACTCCAGCACCTATGCATGTAAAACTCTAGTGCGAGCTCTCGCTCCAGCACTAATGCATGCATCACACAAATCAAAATATCGTGCGAGCTGAGCTCTAGCACGTCACATGTCAATAAAAACACGTACGCGGCTCTGTTTCCTCAAAACAGTTTTTCAAAACAATTATATCGTTGAAATTATGCAATGCTGTGCATTTTCTTTCAAGGTTAGCCAGCCTACTCATGCATGCATTAAAATGTCTCCAGAACGAGCAGAAACCTCTTGTTCTTGCTCCTCCCAAATTTTTCCTAAATTTGTAAATTTTACCCTTAACAAGGGTATTTTGGTAATTTGCCCATTCGGGGCACTAAAATTATTATTTGACCTCTAGACCCTTCGGATAATTTTTAAAGACTGCAAATGAACTTAAAATTTCGTACAAGTTACCTCTAGCAGTCCACAGAATTCCCTTACCTTATTTTCCTGTAGAGTCTGACCTTTTCTTTTTCATTGTTGTTTTGTCGCGCAGTCCGATATGCTCCCAATCAAATGCCCGGAACTGCGTATCAATATTTCTCAGGTCAGATATCATACAATTTAATTGTATTTCCTATTTTCTGGGCTTAATTTAAATCATTGGGCCCATTTACCCCTATTGGGCCCGATTGCACCTTAATGGGCCTTAATCGGCCTTAAGCCCGTTTTTCACTTAATTTTCACATTATCGAGGCCTATTGGGCTCATTGGGCCCACTAATAATTTATTGAGCCTCGTTCTAACCCTCGAATATCTCAATTTAGTAATTACGATAATTTATCTAAATTTTCATAATTTAATTCAATTTATGCGGAATTTAAATTCATATCACGCATAACGATGTAAATTGTCATAAATAATGGTTATTTACCCGAGATTCCATGCTAGTCCGCAAATCGAGGCTGTCTCGAGCTCTCGGTTGATGCCAATCGTCGAGCAACACAATTAAATGTATTTTCGGGTAAACTTCTCGGTCGAAAATTAATTAAATAAAATATTCCAAAATTTAAATCGGTCAATTCGACCGCTTATCGACTTACCCGAAGCTCGATTGCATCACTGGAATTTTCTCCAATTTTTCCTCTTTTTCTTTTTCCCTTTTTCTCCTTTTTCCTTTCTTTTTTTTCCTTTTTTCCTTCCTTTTCCTTTCTTTTCTTTCCTCTTTCCTTCCTTTTCCCTCCTTTTCTTTCCCTTTCCTTTCGGCCAAACGGTGCCGTTTCCTGCCAATTGCCGTCGTCGGCGTTTCCGACGGTCTCACCGGCCAAGATCGGTCTCAAAAGAACCAGCTTCTTCCCCTGAGTGCGTCGGTAGCCTCTATTTCCAGCCCAGACGCGGTGGTTCGTCGAAAACCTGCCCGTTTCTCCCTCGGTTTTCCTTCGCTCCGATCGGCTTGCTCCGGCCACCTGACGGCGTGATTCCGGTGCCCACGTGCTCGCCGGTCTCTCCTCTTCCTCCTGGTAGCTTCGTCGGAGCCTGTCGGTCGCCGGTGTGCTGGAATCGACGATGAGGGTCGCGGGTCGTCTTTCGATTTCTCTTTCTCGGGTTCTCCCGAGCTTTTTCTCTCTCCTTTTTTTTAACTTATTAATTAATTATTTTTATTATTATTTTAATCATTAAAATACCCAAAATATCTACCAAAAATTATTATTTTATTCTAAATTAATTAATCTAATTTTATTTAATTTATTTTAACCCTTTTCGGGTATAATTTCTCCGTATTTTCGGGATATTGTACCGAATGACTTTTCGGTATATTTTTCGATTATTTTCGGGATTATTTTTCTGAACTAAAAATTTCGATTAATCCCGATTAATTTCAATAAATTAATATCTTGATCAATTTAATCCAGAATAAATTTATTTCACCTTTATTGACCAAGATTTCTCAATCCATTATTTTTAATTAAATTTCCTTATCAAATTTACACCGGCTTTCGATCTTTTGATCGTTTTGCCCTTACACGTGTTCGGGATTAATTTAACCCGACTTCCCTTCACGAATACTCATTTATTTCGTATTTTAAATAAATTCGGGTCTTACAAATTTGAAATCTTTTTTTCTTTCTCTTCCATGACTATTAGCAAGCATGCATGCAAATAGAAATATATGTGTGCATGTATGTGTGTGTGTATATATATTGGATTTGATGAAAACATGGAAATAGATTTAAAGATTTGAGAACTTTATGATAAGTACTAAAAAATATACTTACCATAATATTAAATAAACATTGTGGTAGGTTCTTGAAAAGAACCTACTGAAGAAGAAACATGAGAGATGAGAACAGAAAAAGAAGAATAGAGATCAGAAAGAAATCAAGCTTCACAAAATTTTATTCACCTCTTTTGGCTACATTTTTACAGGATTTATAGCTACTATACTATCAACTGCCATTGTAACAGATTACAACAAAACTAATTAACTTCCTCTAGCTAAGCTAACAAACTTCCTCCAGCTGGTCTAATAGATTCCAACTTAGCTAAAGTAGTTACAGCTAATCCTCAATCTTTATAGCGTCTAGGTCTTTTAATGATCCTCTTAGCTTGACCTGATGCAATACTTATAAACTCTTCTACTGCTATACATTGTATTTCATCAACCATTTCTTTTCCACATGCCTCTGCATGAGTAGCATTTACTACTTCCGCATGCACCCTTGCATCATCATTTCTATACTATCAATACCCTTCCCATTGCAAACAACCTTGTCCCCAAGGTTGAAATCAGGAAAGAAGTGAGAAGGAAGAACCTATCTTCCCAACTGGCTTCTTTTATAGGAAGCCCTCGCCACTGAATAAAAAACTGCTGATTAATATCTCTATTGCATTCCAACTTTCGACAGTACAGAACTTGGAAAGGCTCTAAAATAGGATGACAAGTGGTGATGTCATCACTCAATGGAAAAACATGAGGCAACTCATTGCCTTCAAACAACTTTAGTAAAGAAACATGAAACACATTGTGAATTCTTGCATGTTCAGGCAGTTTAAGCTGTTAAGCAACTTGACCAATGCGTTTGAGAACTTTAAATGGACCAAAGTAGTGTTTAGAGAGCTTATTACTGTCTCTCATAGCTATTGCATTTTGTTGATAGGGTTAAAGAAAAACACAAGAATTTGCGTGGTTCATTATAATTATCTACGTCCACGAGCGCTGCTGAAAACCTTCACTAATTCCAAGGTTGAATTATTACAAAAAGCCAAATACAAATATAGGGGCTATTTATATTTCTCCCAAGGGACATCTAAACAATTAGCTGAGGCTTAAATTTGTAAGCCAAAACTCTTCCTCTCTCTTTGTGATTTTCCAATGTGGGATTCCCCACTAAGCTAATGAGCCACTAATTTCAACAAATCTCCACCTTGGTGAATTAGCCTTTAGCAAAGCCTTTAAATGTGTCTCTCAGACTTTTAACATATTAATCAAGTTCAAACAATGATTTAACTTGATTGCTGTCACCACTTTGGTCATTATATTTGCGGGATTGTTAGCAGTCCCAATTTTTTGTAAAAGAATCTTCCCTTCAGTCAGAATTTCTCGCACGAAATGATATTGAACATCAATATGCTTGGTGCGAACATGGAATACTGGATTCTTTGCTAAATGAATGACACTCTGACTATCTGAATGAATATTGATATTCTTATCCCATTCCTAATTCTTTCAGTAGTCCTTGTAACCAAATTGCTTCCTTTACAGCCTCTTCTAATGCCATGTACTCTGTTTCTATTGTAGACAAAGCAACTGTTGATTGTAAAGTAGACTTCCAAATTATTGGAGCTCTTGCAAGAGTGAACACATATCCAGTAGTTGACCAACGTTTATTCAGATCACCAACATAATCTAAATCAACATATCCAATTACCACCTGACCAAGTGAGTCCACCTTTTGAACAACCAAACCAATATCTATGATTTTCAACAAATATCATAGAATCCATTTCATAACCTGCCAATATCCTTTACCAGGATCATGAATATACCTATTCACAACTCCAACTGCCTGTGAAATGTCAGGTCTCATACACACCATAGCATACATCAGGCTATCAAACACATTAGAATATGGAACTCGAGACATGTATTCTCGTTCCTTATCCGTACTAGAAGATAAAGATGCACTAAGCTTCATATGAGAGGCAAGTGTTGTACTTACGGGTTTTGACTACTCTAAAATGCCAAAACGTTGTAATACCTTCTTCAGATACTGCTTCTAATTCAAACAAATCTTGCCTTGTTGTCTATCTCTGCTAATCTCCATACTTAGTATCTTCTTTGCTTCACCCAAATCTTTCATCTCAAACTCTTGATTCAACTGAGCCTTCAACTTTTCAAGTTCTTCGATATTCTTCGAAGCTATCAACATATCATCAACATACAAGAGTAGATAAATGAAAGAACCATCATTTAGCCTCTAAAAATACACACAGCTGTCAAATTTGCTTCTTGTGTACCTCTGACCCATCATAAACTGATCAAATCGCTTAAACCACTGCCTCGGAGATTGTTTAAAAACATAAAACGATCTTTTCAGTTTGTAAACCCAATTTTGTTTTCCAACAACCTTGAATCCTTCTGGCTGAGTCATATAGATTTCCTTCTTTAAATCTTCATGTAAAAATGCAGTTTTTACATCAAGTTGAACTAGTTCTAAATTCATCTGAGCTACCAAGGCTAACAAAATTCTAATGAAAGAATGTTTCACAACTGGAGAAAATACCTCATTATAGTCAATTCCTTCCCTCTGAGTGTAGCCTTTAGCTACCAACCTTGCCTTGTAGAAAATGCCCACTTTGTTAGGAAATCTATCTTTCCTCATGAATATCCATTTGCACCCAATTGCCTTCTCATCTTTCAGTAGTTGAGCTAGCTCTCAGGTTTCATTCTTTCGAAGAAACTACATCTATTCATCCAGCATTCTTTCACTTATCTATTTCAAAATATTGGACTGCTTCTCTATAAGTGGAAGGAACTCCATCATCTACAATTGGAAGTGCATAGGCTATCATATCAGCAAAAGGAGCAGGTCTGCGAATCTCCCGTCTTGGCCTATTCTTTGCAATTGTTTCTTGTTGTTATAAAGGTTCTTGGGTGGAAACCTCTTCTTCATCTTTAATAATCTCCTTTTCAACAATTTTAGCTGGATTAATTGTTGACTCAAACTCCACCTGTTTTCGAGTAGACTCTATGATAAGTTGCATATTATACATATTAATTGTCATATTTTCCCATGATTTAGATTATTCTATATGCTTAATTTTTGGATTTGACTTATATTTTCTATTTTGTATTGTGAATAAAGGAAAATGGACAAAATGGATTAAAAGCTGCAAATTCTGCTCAAGTCACAAAATCAAAAGAAATCTTGAAATTCAAGTAAAGATCTATCACTTATAGCTGAAGTTGACTTAAACAGTCTAAATATGGCAAGTGGAAGATTTTAATTATTAAGGAAGAGATTTGCAATTACTGTCTTTGGCAAGTGGTGGAAAAAGGAAAGAAGTTTAATTGTAATCAAACTCAATCAAAGAACTTTCCTTTGGAAACAGATTCTGGAGCTAGGATATTTAGTATTTATAAACTAAGAGAAGGCTATGGAGAGATCATTCTGGAATCATCATTATCATAGACATATATTTTTCTTTAGTGTTTTTCTTTGAACTTATGGCTTGCTAAGTTTTTAGTCTAGCCAAAGGATAATTAAAGTTTGGGTTCTTCATGAATTGTCAGATCTAATTAGTTTTATCTTGTTCTTTTATATCTTTATTATTTATATGTCTTCTATGCGTGTTTAAATTATTGTTTTGATTGATTGTGCAAAAAAGGCTCTTTATTCAATTATCAGGATAATATATCATCAATTAGATCCCTGAATCCGTAATTGTTTAGGTATTCTAATATATGTGGTAAATAACATAATTGATTATAGATAGATTTTCAATTCTATGTTAAGAAGATATATAATCTAGCTTAAATGAACCTACATGTGTGTTTGTTGGTTAGAATTGGTAGTCTCTCTAGTTTTTAATGTTGTTGGTAAATTAAATCTTAAGATCGTATCTAAGGTTGTTTAACTAACAAGAGAAAATAATTAGAGATCGTATCCTGATTATCGAAGAAGTAAGTAGGGATAGGTTGTTAGGTCGTACCAATAACCATAACCAATTTGGTAAAGATTAAAAGAATTTATTCGTACCAATAACCATAACCAATTTGGTAAAAATTAAAAGAATTTATTTTTGCATCAATGATCAATTCTATGAACCCATTCTAAGATTATTCCTTTGGTTAGATGTTTTCATCATATTGATTTTTCTCTACTCCATTTAAATATATTTTCCTTTTTATTCTCACTACAACAAAATCCCCATTTTACTTTTTAAATGTTTTGCAGAAAAATAAATCTAACCAATCTCTTGAAAAATGACCTTACTCATTTATACTGCAGTTTTAATTTATTTTAAGTAGGATTTATTATTGTTGGTCTCGACAACCACCAATTTTTGGTGCTGTTACCGCGGATTGGTTTTTAATTAGATTTATTTTACTGCCTCATTTTTTTTGTGCAGGTACTGAAGAAATAATGGCTAAAAAGGAGCAAACTTTAAGGCAGTTGGCTGCACCCCTTGTCAATCAACAACCGCTCTGCATTCATTATCCAAATTTGCAAGCAGATTTTGAGTTAAGATCGAGTTTGATCCATTTGCTTCCCAAGTTCCATGGTCTTGAGAATGAAGACCCTCACAAGCACTTAAAAGAATTTCACGTGGTATGTTCAAGCTTGAAACCACAAGGAGTTACTGAAGAGCAAATTAAAATGCGAGTTTTTCCATTCTCACTAGCTGATAGAGTAAAAGATTGACTGTTTTATTTACCTCCTGGTTCTATAACCACATGGACTGAGATGGTGAGACTATTCTTGGAAAAAAGTTTCCCTGCTTCAAGAGCTGCCAGCTTTAGAAGAGAAATATGTGGAATCAAGCATAAAGACATTGAGACTCTTCATGAATACTGGGAAAGATTTAAGCAACTCTGTGCAAGTTGTCCTTAACATGGGATTTCTGAACAACTCTTCATTCAATACTTTTATGAAGAGTTGTTACCCATGGAAAGAAGGATGATGGACGCAGCCAGTGGAGGTGCGATAGTGAACAAGACTCCTAGAGAAGCTAGAGATTTGATTTCCACCATATCTGCTAACTCCCAACAGTTTGGATTCAGACAAGACATACCTCACAAAAGAGTAAATGAGGTAAATACACATTCTCTTGAAAATCAAATAGCTAATCTAACATCTGTTGTTCAACAATTGGCTATAGGAATAGGAAATGTGCAACAAGTTAAAGCCTGTGAAATTTGTGCTGCTATTGGCCACCCAACTGACATGTGCCCCACACTTTAAGATGAACCTCATGAGCACGCAAATGCAGTTGGAGGATTTTCAGGTCCACCACAAAGGAATCACGATCCATATTCGAATACTTATAACCCAAGGTGGAGGGATCATCCCAACTTGAACTATGGAGCAAGACCTCAATTTCAGAACTTTCAATATAGACAGCCCGCTCCACAGCAACATCAACCATCCTCAAGTTCAGGTATGCCTCTTGAAGAAATTGTTAAATCACTTGCAATTAACACACAACAATTTCAACAGGAAACAAGGAAAAGTATCAAGAAGCTGAAAGATCAAATGAGTCAGCTAGCCACTTCTATGAGCAGACTGAAATCTCAAGGAAAATTGCCCTCACAAACAATTATCAACCCTAAACAGAATGTTAGTGCAATGACCTTGAGGAGTGGAACCGAGTTAGGGGAGTCTAGCAAGACAATCCGAAAGTGCATTCCAGAAGAAGAAGCTGAAAAGGAAGTTACTGCATCCCAGTCATAGTTGGATCACCTTAAGGAACCTGATGACACGCAACAAAAAGTTTTGGCACCAATTCCTCCTTTTCCTTTTAGATCATCCAAATCCAAAAAGAAGGAGGAGGAAAAGAAAATTTTTGACATCTTTCGCAAGGTTGAGGTAAATATCCCTTTACTTGATATAATTAAACAAGTACATCGATATGCCAAATTTCTCAAGGAATCAACAAAAGGAAATTAAAAGGTAATGAATTTATAAGCATGGGTGAGAATGTTTCAGCTATCCTCTAGAAAAAGTTGCCTCTTAAATGCAAGGATCCAAGTATGTTTACTATCCCTTGTAAGGTAGGTAATCTTAAAATTGAAATAGCAATGTTAGATCTAGGAGCTTCAATTAATGTCATGCCTTTGTCTATTTATAAATCTTTGAATGTTGGACCATTAAAAGAGACTGGTGTGATTATTCAGCTTGCTGATAGATCTAACGTTTATCCTGAAGGTGTTCTAGAGGATGTTTTGGTGCAAGTAAATGGATGGATCTTTCATGCTGATTTTTATGTGATTAATATGGAGGATGATGACTCATTTAGATCTTTAATTTTGTTGGGAAGACCTTTTCTAAAAACATCTAGAACCAAAATTGATGTGCATGATGGTACACTCACAATGAAATTTGATGATGAAATCATTAAGTTTAATATTAATCATGCCTATGAAAACTCTGTGATTTACAAGGAAGAGATAAAGGCCTTTCATGATCATATAGTTCCTACAAAAAAATTTTATATTAGTCAGAAAGTTAAACTATCTCATTCTAAATAAAAAATATTTCCTAATAAATTTCGTTCTAGATGGTTAGGCCCTTATATTGTTACTAACGTGTTTCCTCGTGGTAAAATTGAAATTCAAAGTTTGGATACAGGTCAGATCTCTAAGGTCAAGGGTCATCGCTTAAAGCCATTTTATGAAGGTTTACAACTACATGAAGTTGAAAGAATTGAGTTGAAATGTCCAAAATATAATTGAGCATGACTATGTCTAGCAAAAGACTTTAAAGAAATGAGCTTTTTGGGAGGCAACCCAAAATTTCTCTTTATTTTTTTGATTCACAACTATTTTTCTTAATTTTTATTGTTTTATTAGTAGTAAAAAAAATTTATACTTTTTTTTTTGTTCTAAAAAAAAACGCAGAAAAGCGTTTTGGATAGGGCGTGCCCACGCCCTATCCACAATCTTCTTCTGCCTTTAAAAAAAAATTTGCAGAAGCATGTATTTGATAGGGCGTGCCCACGCCCTATCAAATCATCTCTTCTGCCACCAACATCAAAAAAATATATATTCACATTAGTTCTTATTATTATTATTATTATTATTATTATTATTATTATTATTATTATTATTATTATTATTATTATTATTTATTTTTTTTCTCTTTTTCTTTGCCTGCAGATCCTCCCCCTTCTCGGCATCATCTTTATCTTCTAAATTTCGACGCACCAGCTGGTCATCTCACCTCACCGAGCTTCCAACTCCATCAGCAGCCGCTCCTACACCTTTCTTCATGCCCAGAATTACTGAGACTAGCAGCTGCAGCCCGCTGGCACCCTTCTTCCTGGAAGTATTTCGGCGCAATAGCAATCACCCAGCTCCCGCAGCAGCTCCAAAGATCTTTCCCAGCAACCCGTGACTCCATTCTTTCCCATCGGCAGCAGTCTTGCCAAAAACAGTGACGCAGCATCAACTAGCAGCCATGCACCTGTTTTGCAGTATCCAATCAGCAGCACAGAACCCGCATCAGTAAAACCTGATCTCTCCCAGCTTCAGAGATCAAACAGAACCGCAACAGCAAGCTCCGACACAACACCAGTTCGAACTCCATCAACAGCCTGCAAACCGGTAGCAACAGTAGCCCGCGGTCTCCTTTCTCCCAGCTTCAACCATCTGCAGCAGATCTGACAGCAGCTCCCACCCAGCTCTTCACGCGCCGACAGTAGCAACCGATCAGGTAGTACCCAGCTCCGGCACTCTCACCTTACCAAGCATCCTGCTTCCCCCTCTCTCCCCGAGCTTCCAAACTCCAAGCAGCTACGAAAATCCCTCCACCGACTGCAGCAATTCCATATCCGAACCCCCTGTCAGTAATAGTTTCCAGCTCCATCGCTTTCTGCAGCACCAATCAACCATCACAGGAATCGAGACCGGTCCTCTCCACCGGCAAGCGACCCAGCTCCAAGCTTTGACCCCTTCTACCGATTCATTGAGCTTACAGATTCCAATCGACACCAGCTGCAATTTCGGCATCACAACAGCTTCAGAGTACCACCGGAGCCGAGATCATCCATACCGGCAGCAGTAGTAGCTACCCGGAGCTCCCTTCTCCTAGCTCCATCGCCTCTCTGCAGCACCGAAACAGACCAACCGCACCAACAGCTCCACAGAGCTATCTCTGACTTTTCTTATTTTATTTTTTTCTCTTTTATTTTTGCCATATTTTTCAAAAAAATAAAAAGAATAATATAAATAAATAAATAAATAAATAAATAAGAAAAAGAAAATTGTTGTGGTGGTCGACACGTTTCAACTATACCATTTTTATTATTACCATTATCTGATTTGGTGTAGTTATTTTTACTTATTGGAGATTATCAATCGCAGGGGGTGAGGAATTTTCAATGACTAGCAGTGGAAATCGGATTGGCAACGTAGTGGAAATCAACACCATGTTTCACATTACTCAACATTTTTCAGGGAAGTTTCTTAATTCCCTTAATTCTTTTAAAGTTAATGAGCATTTATTTGATACATTGAGGACAATGTATAGTCTAGGTGTGGGGGAGGGTATTTAATTGTGACTCTGCTGTTTGCTTTCTTTTCCTTTCATTCTTGATAATTTTCATGAAAATTTTTGTAAATCTAAAAAAAATTTTGTTCCAAAAGGTACATTAGTTATAATTTATGATTTCTTTGGATTCTAGATTTTTCCAATGCTTATCCCACGAAAAAAAAAATGATTTACACAGTTTTGAATTCTCATTAAACCACTGATTAATTACTTTTAACTCATTTGATAAAAAAAATGTATAGGATCTAGCACATATAACCCTTTTTGGTGAGATTTGAGCCTATGAGCATTCATTAAATCATGCTCTATTTCCTTGTTTATGTGATTGTCATGCATAGTCGACTATTCTAGAACTTGCTCTGTCATACATGTCTCAATCAACCCCTTTGATGAATATGATGCAATGAATCAAATAAGGGCATTTAGGTTAAACCTTTTTTCTTGACATTATACCTTTCTTTTCTAGCCTACCCTTATTATTATTAACCCCTAGAAAAAACCACTTTGAGCCTAGCCTTTTCTTTGGATTAAATCACATTACAAGCCATGATAAACCTTTTTTGTTGATTTTCCCTCTTTTTAAACCTTGAATTGATAAATCATATACACTTATACACATGAAACTTCAAAATATTTTTGGAAAGATTACAACATGTTGAAAATTTAGTGTTCCAAGTTATTATTTCCATTGAGTTTTTCTCTTTCGAAAAAAAACAAAAAAAATAAAAAAAATGAAAGAAAAAATTGAAAAAAAAAAATGAAGAGAAAGAGAAGCAAGATTTTTATTGCTTGGAAGTTAGTTCTGAAAATCATGTGATTGAAGCGGTCTTTTCAAATAATTGAGTTGAGTTTTATGTGAAAAGTTTTGTATGATTTCTTCAATTTCTTTAAATCCAAAAATCCTTTTATCATACCTTACCTAAGCCCCATTACAACCCTTTTTAGACCCTTAGATTTTTGCATCTTAATTCATTCATTGGTGGAAGAGATATGATGAATTTGCAAGCTTATGGTAAGAAATCTTCTATGCAATGATTTGAGAGTTCATTGATATATACCTTAAACACTTAGAGTGCGATGAGTGAAATCCAATTGCGAGGGTGTTGGATCCTGTGTACTTTATGAATTTAACTGAATCATTAAGGTGCTATTCATGTGTGTTATGAGAATTCGCCTTAAAAATTTGTGTTTTAATTCTTGAAAAAAAAATTGGATAAGTATGGAAAGAGGATGAAGGAATGATGAGAAGAGATTATGAATTTAGACTAGTGTATGCTTGAGGACAAGCAAGGTTTAGGTGTGGGGAAATTTGATAAGTTGCATATTATTCATATTAATTGTCATATTTTCCCATAATTTAGATTATTCTATATGCTTAATTTTTGGATTTGACTTATATTTTCTATTTTGTATTGTGAATGAAGGAAAATGGACAAAATGGATTAAAAGCTGCAAATTCTACTCAAGTCACAAAATCAGAAGAAATCTTGGAATTCAAGTCAAGATCTATCACTTGTAGCTGAAGTTGACTTAAACAGTCTAAAGATGGCAAGTGGAAGATTTTAATTATTAAGGAAGAGATTTGCCTGTCTTTAGCAAGTGGTGGAAAAAGGAAAGAAGTTTAATTGTAATCAAACTCAATCAGAGAACTTTTCTTTGGAAACTGATTCTGGAGCTAGGATATTTAGTATTTATAGACTAAGAGAAGGCTATGGAGAGATCATTTTGGAATCATCATTATCATAGACATATATTTTTCTTTAGTGTTTTCCTTTGAACTTATGGCTTGCTAAGTTTTTAGTTTAGCCAAAGGATAATTAAAGTTTGGGTTCTTCAAGAATTGTGAGATCTAATTAGTTTTATCTTGTTCTTTTATATCTTTATTATTTATATGTCTTCTATGCGTGTTTAAATTATTGTTTTGATTGATTGTGCAAAAAGGGCCCTTTGTTCAATTGTCAGGATAATATATCACTAATTAGAACCCTGAATCCGTAATTGTTTAGGCATTCTAATATAAGTGGTAAATAACATAATTGATTATAGATAGATTTTCAATTCTATGTTAAGAAGATATATAATCTAGCTTAAATGAACCTACATGTGTGTTTGTTGGTTAGAATTGGTAGTCTCTCTAGTTTTTAATGTTGTTGGTAAATTAAATCTTAAGATCGTATCTAAGGTTGTTTAACTGACAAGAGAAAATAATTAAAGATCGTATCCTGATTATCGAAGAAGTAAGGAGGGATAGGTTGTTAGGTCGTACCAATAACCATAACCAATTTGGTAAAGATTAAAATAATTTATTTTTGCATCAATGATCAATTCCATGAACCCATTCTAAGATTATTCCTTTGGTTAGATGTTTTCATCATATTGATTTTTCTCTACTCCATTTTAATATATTTTCCTTTTTATTCTCACTACAACAAAATCCCCATTTTACTTTTTAAATGTTTTGCAGAAAAATAAATCTAACCAATCTCTTGGGAAATGACCTTACTCATTTATACTGCAGTTTTAATTTATTCTGAGTAGGATTTGTTATTGTTGGTCTCGACAACCTCTAATTTTTGACCTGCTGCGGAATACCGTCAGCATTCTCTTCTATTTTCTTCCTCAACATAGGAGATTCATAAAAGTAACATCCCTACTAAATATTATCTTCTTCAAATTTGGATATAAAAGACGATATCCTTTGACCCCTGATGAAATCCCCACAAAAATAGCTTTAACTTAGATTCTTTTACATGATAATACGCAGTACACCCAAAGACATGTAAAGAATCATAATGATTAATAAGTTTTCCAAACCATACCTCCAATGGAGTTCTACCATCAATTGTTGTTGATGGTAAATGATTGATGAAATGACACACATAAGTCACTACCCCAGCCCAAAATTCCTTGCCCAACCCAACATTAGACAACATACACCGAACTTTCTTCAGTAACGTTCAGTTCATGCGTTCTGCCACCTCATTCTGCTGTGGTGTGTGTCTGACTGTGAAATGACGTACAATACTAGCATCTTGACAAACTCTCAAAAAAGGATCACTTCTATATTCACCTCCATTGTCTGATCCGAGGTGTTTAATCTTTCTTTCAGTCTGAGTTTCTACCATTTTTTTCCATTTAAGGAAAATCTCAAGTACGTCATCCTTCGTCTTCATCTTATACACCCAAACTCTTTTGGAAAATTCATCAACAAATGTAACAAAATAGTGTTTATCCCCAGTGATGCTGTCCTGGTAGGTCCCCAAATATCAGAATGGACATAATCCAATATATCTTTGGTATTATGAATTGCAGTCTCAAATTTCACTCTCGTATGCTTTCCCAGACCACAATGCTCACAAAAATCTAGCTTGCAAGTCTTTGCTCCTTTCAACAAGTCTTGATTCACCAAACTGCTTAAGGCTTTCTCACCGCATATCCCAAGCGCATATGCTATAGCCTGATCGAATCTGAATCAATATCCTTCTCTAAAGCTGTTGTCACTGATCCAGTAACTGTACTACCATTGTAGTAGTACAAGTTATTCTTCCTTGTGGCTTTCATAGTCACCAAAGCACCAGACACAACTTTCAAAACTTCATCTCGAATAATTAACCCAGAGCCTTTAGATTCTGAGACTCCCAATGAGATGAGATTCTTCTTCAACTCTGGTACATACCGAACTTATGTCAAAACTCTGATTAATTCATCTTCATTCTTTAATCGGATTGAACTTATCCCCAAAGTTTTGCATGAGTTATCATTACCCATGAAAACAACTCCACCATCTAGCACTTCAAAGTTGAAGAACCACTCCTTATGTTAACACATATGATAAGTACAACTCGAATCTAAAATCTACTCATTTCTTTCACATGTGGATGGTTGATTGACCAACGCAAAATCATCGTTATCATGTTCAACTACATACGCATCAGAAGTAGCTTTGCCTTTGCTCATATCTTTCTTCTGTAGTTTCGGACAATCTTTCTTCCAACACCCTTTCTCATAACAAAAGGCACATTCATCTTTATCAAGTCTTTTCTTCTAACAAGATCTTCCCCTACTTTCTCGTCTTCAACTTTGGCTTCGTCCCTTAACTATGAGCGCCTTTGCTGATTTCTTTTCTTCTAGAGTGATGTCTAAATCTTGACACCCTTAACTTCGCTTTGCCACAAACCGAAATTATTTCGAATATCGAATTTTTTCACTTCAACTTTTGCATTTATTGACGACATCATCTTTGATGGTGACGGTAATGCTAATGATGATGCTGTCATTTCTGCTTCAAACTACTCTCTCAAATGTATACTTAAATAGTAACCGTATACCGAAAAAATGCGACACTCTAATTAGTACCGTATACTAGAATAAAGAACACGACCTAGGTGAATAGTACACCAGGTCAGCACCCAGGAAAGAGAGGTGGGTCACCAAGACACACTTAAATACCAAGGCTTTCCTTAGCTAGAGCCTTCCTAGACATGCACTTCCACTTTATCTCAATTCTGACGTACACGATACAAATAGAGTACAACAGAGTACTCTTAATCAAACAACTCAGGAATAATTCTTTTGTGATGTGGAAAATCAGACAACGTTGCAACTACAGAGCATACTACGACAACCAAACGCTCTGATACCAATTGTTGTGCACAAGTGAAAGTTCAAAATAAAACTATAACTTTTAATTATTGAAGCAGAATTCTAAATTGGCAGAAAAATAAATGCTAAACAAATAATCAAATGCAAAACGTAAAGGAAGAAAAGAAAAACACAGGAATTTACGTGGTTCGGTATAATTACCTATGTCCACGGGCGCTACTGAAAACCTTCACTAATTCCAAAGTGGAATTATTACAAAATCTGGACACGATTGCAAAATCTAGAAACTAATAGGAGAAAGCCAAATACAAATATAGGGGCTTTTTATATTTCTCCCAATGGATATCTAAACAATTAGCCCAGACTTAAATTTATAAACCAAAACTCTTCCTCTCTTTTTGTGATTTTTTAATGTGGGATTCCTACTAGGCTAATGAGCCACTAATTTCAACAAGTAAGCAAAAAATTGTTGAAGAACAATGTCTGGTTTATGAGAAAATGCATCAGCCACTCAGTTATCTTTCCTGGTTTTTAAACAATAGTATATTGGTATCCCAAAAGCTTGACTAGGTACTGTTGCTGTTCAAAAATCTATGTCACTTAGTTGAACAACTCCTTAAGGCACTCTTGGTCTGTTTAAATCATAAAGTTTCTACCCAACAAGTATTGCCTCCGCTTTTTAATTGCCTTAGTTATAGCATATAATTCTTTTACATATGCTGAAGCTCTTTGCATCCGTAAGGAAAGTTTCTTGCTGAAGTATGCGAATGGATGCTCTTCCTGTTGTAACACTGCACCAATACCAACATTGGAAGCATTTGTTTCTACCACAAAGTTCTTGGAGAAATTAGGTAATGACAAAACTGAAGCAAAAATCATGGCATGTCTTAAAGATTCAAAATGCTTCTTGTGCAACAGGTGTCCATATGAATTAATTTTTTTAACAGGTTAGTTAAAGGCGCAGCTATTACAGCATAAGACTTAACAAAATGATGGTAGTAACCTGTTAAGCGTAAAAATCCATGTAAATCCTTCAAACATTAAGGTTTTGGCCACTTCATTATTGCATGCACCTTGTTGTAATCCATAATAACTCCTTTATTAGATACAACATGGCCTAAGTATTCCACTGATGATTGTCTAAATGCACATTTTCTTTGTTTGACAAAAAACTTATTGCTTCTAAGTATCTCAAACACCTTTCTTAAGTGTCTCATGTGATCCTTCATATTCAAGCTATAGACTAAAATATCATCAAAAAACACTATAATAAACCTTCTTAAAAATGGTTTGAAAATGAAATTCATCATAGCATGAAATGTAGCTGGTGCATTAGACAATCCAAAAGGCATGACAAGAAATTCATAATGCCCTGCATGTGTACGAAAAGCTGTCTTGTGTGTGTCAGATGGCTTTACTCAAATCTGATGGTACCCTACACACAAATCTAATTTAGAAAAAACAATAGCATTGCAAAGTTCATCTATTAATTCATCAGTAGTAGGAATGGGAAACATATCTTTTATGCTAATATTGTTCAAAGCCTTGTAATCCACGCAAAAACGCCAACTATTATCCTTTTTCTTTACCAATAAAACCGAGGAAGAGAAGGGACTAGTACTAGATTGTATTATACGTGAATTAAGTATTTCAGTAACTAACTTTTCTGTATCATTTTTTTTGAAAATAAGGGTACTTATAAAGCTTAACATTTACTGGTTGAACATTAGAACATAGATGTATCTCATGATCAAACATTTTAAGAGGTGGTAATGAATTTGGCTCAACAAAAATATCATGAAATTCTGAAATTAGAGATTTAATACCAAGATGAAGGTCTGCCACATTAACAATACCGTCAGCTACATTCTTGATTAGATAATAAAATCCTACGATAAACTCTTCATGCTGACATTTTCGAAGTTGATGAAGCGATATAGGTTGTGGAGGAGAGCACTGCAATTCCTGAAGATGTACTGATTTGTTGTTCCATGAAAAATTCATTGTCAATTATTGATAATCTATGACAATAAGGCCAAGCAATTGTAACCATTGGACTCCTAATACTAAATCCACCCCCTTGATAGGCAACACATAGAAATCCGTTAAAAATTGATGTTGTTGAATGGAAACTAGTACACCTGAACATTTTCCCTCACACCATAATACTTCTCAATTTCCAACCATCACTTGAAATTTATGACTATTGTCTACTACTATTTTCAGCTTGGTTGCTAGCTTAGTCAGCAAAAAAATTATGTGTGCTCCCTCCATTTACTAAAATATGTACCTGCATTTTCTCAATAGTACCAGCAAACCGTAATGTGCGAGGAGCTAAAACTCTTGACATGGCATGAAAACTAATTTGGGGAATATGGAGTATCTCCATTGGTAGCTCATCTTCTTGTTGCTTTGGTTTCTCAGTAATGGAAACATCCTCTTCCTCAAGGCTATTTGGAGCTATTAAGATATGAACCGAAGCTCTACAATTGTGACCAAGTGTATATTGTTCATCACAATAAAAACACAGTCCCTTTTCTCTTTTCTTTTCAAGCTGGCTCTGGTTTAACCGTTGAACTGTTGGTTTGGGTTTAGCAGTCGTGGTAGTTTGGGATGTTAAAGAAGATGGTTTCGATGGGTTGGATTTCACTAAAGAATATGTATTAGGATTGGATGAAGGTGTAGGTAACAATGGTGGTAAGTGTGAATGAAGCTTTGGTGGAAATTTTCGAAGTAATAGTTTGGTTTCTTGGACCTTGGCTAAAGCAATAGCTTTAGTAAGGGATTGTGGTTGAAAAGACATAACCTCATATTGAATTTCAGGTTTTAATCTAGACACAAAGCAACTCAAAAGAAAAGATTCTGATAACCCATTCAATTTATTTGATAAAGATTCAAAGGTTTCTTGATATTCCATTATCATACCTGTTTGCATCAATTTTGATAGCAGACCTGGATAATCCTCTAATTCTGATGGACTAAATCTTGTCTGCAATGGACACAAAAATGTACTCTAAGAAGAAATCTGAGAGTTTTTAAGCATCCATTGATACCAATCTAGAGCTATCCCATCGAAGTAAAATGGTGCTACTTGCAAGCGTTGATCATCTGGAGTTCCATGAAAATCGAAAAAATTGTTGAATTTTGAATATCCAACCCATAGGATCTCCTCCATCAAATCGAGGAACATCGATTCCTAATGGTTTTAGATTTACTGGAGTGATTCCAGGAACATTAGAAAGAATACCTTGGTTCGCTCGCAATAATCCTGGCAAATGAAAAGAACCAGGTTGTTGTCTTTGTTGCTCAATGTTGGCATAAATGGTTGAGATTTTGAAGGTAAAATCCTTCAACTGGTCAGCAGTGGTTTCCACGTTCATCCCTAAGGACTCCATGTCCGTTCGGATCTACGACATCTCAATGTGTTCATTAGAGATATCAGACTGAAACTGTGACAACAATTACTCCTGCCGCTCGACTCTATCATTAAGAGATTTGCTACGGGTAGCCGCCATTAGAGATTCAATGAAAGCACCAAATGGTAGGTTTTTGAAAAGAACCTACGGAAGAAGAAATAGGGGAGATGAGAATAGAAAAAAGAAGAATAGAGATGAAAAAGAAATGAAGCTTCACAAAATTTCATTCACCCTTTCTAACTACATTCTTATAGTATATATAGATACTATACTATCAACTACCATTGCAACATATTACAATTAAACTATAGATTACAGCTTAGCTAAAGTAGTTACAGCCAGGGTTCCAAATAACGGCCGCGACATGGGGTCGCGGCCGCTATTTAGCGGTTTCAACGGCAGCCGCCATCGCTTTTGATGAAAAAACGGGTGTGAACCACCAGGGTAACGGCAACAGTAGTACACAGTATAACGACACACAAAACATAGTCAGAATCTATAAACAAATAAAAACAAAAACAGAGACAAACTGCAAGTGAGAGGACGATGAAAGAGAAAGACAGAAAGTTGTTCTGCCTTCTTGGAAAGTGAGGCGAGATCGTGAGGGACCGATCAATTGAGGGTCGTCAAAACAGGACAGAAGCGGGTCAACAATGGGAGCCAGAAGAGGAAACGAAATCGGATTTGGTCTGGGAAGGGAAAGGGGAAGGGAAGGGGAAGGGGAAGGAGACCGAAGCAAAAACCAGAAAAAGTGGGAAAAGGTGTCGGCTGGGTGGGAAAAAGTGAAACTGGGTGACTGGGTTAAGGGGTGTCAGCTGGGTGGGTGGGTTTGGTTAGAAGGGTTAGGGATTACGAAAATATTTAATAATTAAATTAATATAATTTTTTAATTAGTATAATTTGTTTGTAGTTAATTTTTTAATTAGTATAATTAATTTTTAATTAGTATAATTAATATAATTTTTTTAATTAGTATAATTTTTTAATTAGTATAATTAATATATTTTTTAGTAGTTAATTTTTTTAATTAGTATAATTTTTTAATTAATATAATTTTTTTAAGAAGTTAGTATTAATTAATGATTTTGTAAGTAAATATTTACTAATTATTTTAAAAAATGTTCAGTAATTATCTTAAATGTTTAGTAATTATCATAAATTACTTTAAAAATTATAAAATAAAATTAATTATGATTATAATTACAAATAATATATTTTGAGTGAAGTTGTGTGAATTAAAAAAGAAATCACGACCGCGATAGCCGCAATGATCTTCGTTATATCCGCAACCGCGACAAATACAATATAACCGAAAACGATGTATCGACTGCAATTTAAATCTCTAATTAGAGCTAATCCTTACTCTTCATAGTGTCCAGGTCTTTTGATGATCCTTCTAGCTCGACCTGATGCAATGCCTGTAGACTCTTCTACTACTGTACATTGTATTTCATCAACCACTCCTTTTCCACGTGCCTCTGCATGAGTAACATTTACTACTTCTGCATGCACCCCTGCATCTTCATTTCTATATGTATCACATTGTCATATTCTTTAGAATGAAAACTTTCTCTAGGGTACCCTATCAGGAATAATATGAGCTCACTCCCCTACAAAAAATTAAAACCATTTACTTTGTGTGCTAATTCTCTCTTGGTCATCGATGAAGTTCATTACCGACTATTCATTCCTCTCTTTCCTTTTTCCTTTTCCTCATCCATTCACTTCTCTTCGAATTCTTCCTCTTCTTTCTCTCTCTCTTTTTCCTTTGACAGAAACTATAGGAAGAACTAAAACATCAAAGAAAAGAAAAAGCATATTATATATTAAACTTTATAAAGTTAAACTTAGGAAAAAAAAAATTGTCAAGCAAGCAATTGTCAAGAAAAAGGATATTATACATTCTACTTTAAAGTAGAAGTAAAGACAAGCAATTGTCAAGCTTAATCCAACCCTAAACCCTAAACCCATAAAATGTAACTCATATATACCAAGTACCAACAACCAACACACTCCAATATGCCATGCACTTGTCAACCAAGAATATGTAAATTGTCAAGCAATTAGTCGGCTAAAATTGCCAAATTGGTTTTTGATCAATTTGAGTTAATTTTAACAGTATGTATATTAATTAATGATCATTCTTTTATTATAAGTGTGTGTTGGTTTTGTACAGATCCCTATTTCTCTCTCTTGTTAATTTAACTTTGAGTTGTCAAATATAATATCTATTTTTTCTTTTTTCACTTCATCTAGTTCCTTTTATCATTGAAGGCAAAAATTTATGCTACTTTTATGGACCCTCAACTTGCATGGGAGCATGGTTGTAGAAAGATTTTAGTGAAATTGGGTTTCTTTTTAACTATTCAAATCATACAACCACTTCAAGATGATGATCCCCTTTATCAGGTAATCTTTGAGTGTAAACAACTTCTAAGTAGAGATTGAGTTTGTACTTTTTTTATGTTTATCAGGAAGGCTAATTGTTGGCGGATTTTTGGCCTAAGTAGCTCATGAAGTGAGCTTGAAGATATCAAACTTCATGATTCACAAGTCTACTTTGTTTAGATATTTGTAAAACCAAGGGCATTTATTATTTAAACGGTTATTACTGCTCATCTTTGAATACCACTGGCCAAAAAAAAATTGCATGAATAATATTTAATGAAACAAAGGTGATCATCAAACAAAAGCCTATAAATATACACGTATTTAGGTTTGATTTAACTATTATTAATTTTTAAGAGTAATTGGAGCTAAAATTTGGCCGCTCATTCTTCCTTATACCTCTCTAAAAAAAAAATATTATCCCAAAAATTTAGATTGATATGAAAAGATTCAACTTTTAAAAACGAAGAGGATGAAGTGTTGGACAGATTTATCACCCTTACCAACAATGAAAATGCAACTGTACTTGAGGGTTTCTTCTTCTTCTTCTTTTTTTTTTTTTTTAACTTTTAGGTTAAAGATTAGTTGATAAGACATTCTTTTTTGAGTGTTATACTTAATCTTTTGCAGTGAGCTCAGCTTAATATGGAAAAGAAATGCTGGTTATTGTAAAATTAGTTTGGTTTCTGTTAATTAATCAATTTCTTTCTCCCCTAGGCCTTAACCCTTTCTTTTGGACAAAGACATGCATTAAATTGCAAAAAGCAAAAAACAAAAAAAAAAAAATTCATATTTTAGTTTAAGCAGGAGATTGCGGTTGGGCATTGGCAAGCAAAGAATCTTCAATGTGTTGATTTCATAGGGCTGGCGCCGATCATCTAATCCCTTGACATAGTATGGGGTTGACTCTAAATTCTATAAGCTTTAAAAAAATAAAAAGAAAAAAAAAAACAATGTTAAAATCTTCTAATTTCCAATGTTTTTAACACGAAACTTATGTAATTCTTTTGTCTATAAGAGATCTTTCACGAGTTAGATTATCATCTTCAGGAAGAAAGTAATACCATTTGTTTTCTTATCAATGGAACTCCTATTACCAAACCTTGCAAACTCAACCCCTCTAACAACTTTAGGCTTCCTAGAGAGAGCTGCCACCGCCTATGGTGACTCCCCTTCCGTCCATTACAACGACGTTTCATACACGTGGTCACAAACCCACCGTCGATGTCTCCAGATGGCATCGTCGTTGACCTCCCTTGGCATCGAACGAGGCCAAGTGGTTTCAGTTGTGGCCCCCAATGTTCCTTCCATGTACGAGCTCCAATTCGCTGTCCCCATGTCCGGGGCTGTCCTTAACAACATCAACACACGCCTTGATGCTAACACTTTGTCTGTTCTCTTACAACACAGCGAATCCAAGCTTGTTTTTGTCGATCATCAGTCAACTGCGCTTGTCCTAGAGGCAATCTCGTTGTTTCCGAGAAACACCAAACCCCCACTCCTCGTCCTCATTGATGATGAAAAGGAATCGGGAAGCAAAAACCCATCGTTAACCGTCGGTTTTCTTGATCATTACGAGGAGATACTGGAAGATGGCGACCCAAAGTTCAACTGGGTCAGGCCTAAGAGTGAGTGGGATCCAATTGTGTTAAACTACACATCAGGCACAACATCTTGTCCCAAAGGTGTAAGTCTAAGCCATAGAGCTGCTTTCATAATCACCATGAATGCTTTGGTTGATTGGTCAGTTCCGATTCACCCTGTTTACTTATGGACCCTACCCATTTTCCATGCTAATGGGTGGAGTTTCCCTTGGGGCATGGCTGCCGTCGGTGGGACCAACATTTGCCTCCGCAAGATCGACACTTCAATGATCTACCGTTTGATTAGAAAACATGGGGTCACCCACATGTGTGGTGCGCCTGTGGTGCTCAACATGCTATCAAATTCTCCAGACCTCGAACCACTAAACCACCCTGTCCATATTCTAACGGCTGGTGCACCCCCACCAGCACCGGTACTAGCCAGGACTGAGTCGATGGGATTTGTGGTTGGCCATGGTTATGGGCTAACTGAAACAGGAGGAATCGTCGTGTCATGCTCATGGAAACAGAAATGGAATAAGCTCCCATTAACAGAAAGAGCCAGGCTAAAGTCAAGACAAGGAGTTAATTCTGTTGCTTTAGCGGAGGCTGACGTTTTGGATCCTGAGACAGGAGAAAGTGTCAAACGTGATGGGAAAACACTTGGTGAGGTTGTTTTACGAGGTGGGTGTCTCATGTTAGGGTATCTCAAAGACCCTGAAGGAACATCAAAATGTATGAGAGAAAATGGCTGGTTTTACACTGGAGACGTCGGGGTAATTCACCCTGACGGTTATTTGGAAATCAAGGATCGTTCGAAGGATATAATTATAAGTGGTGGAGAAAATATAAGCACTCCTGAAGTTGAGTCTGTGTTGTATTCACATCCGGCAGTTAATGAGGCGGCGGTAGTGGCTAGGCCTGATAAGTTTTGGGGTGAGACGCCGTGTGCGTTTGTGAGTTTGAAGAAGAGTCACATATTTACTCAGAAACCGAATGAGAAGGACATTATACAGTATTGTAGGGATAGATTGCCGCATTATATGGTTCCAAAGACGGTGGTGTTTGAGGAAGAACTTCCCAAGACTTCCACAGGGAAAGTACAGAAGTTTATTCTAAGGGGAATTGCTAAGGCTATGAGTTGAGTTGAGTTGAGTTGGACCACATTTGATTTGATTCCTGCTAAACGTTACTGGTTCTACGTTAGTGTCATCCATGCACCTAGTGTTTTGTGCACTCGTTTATAATTTATTATTAATAAGAAAAAAAACATATATAATAAATATGTATTTTATCATTACATAAATTTTTGATTCCCCGTTGAACAGCCTTAATGGCTAATTAAGGGTTTGAATTATATTAAAATCGTCTTAAAAATTGAGATTTTGGATACCAATAAAAATTTGACCATAATCATTTTGAAAAGATATATGATTAATATTATATTCTTTCAAATACAAAATAAATCATTTCTATGCTAAATTTAATAAAAAAATTATTTTATCATTTTTTTATACAATTTTTTATCAAAATTTTTATATCCTCTTCCTTATTTTTTTACAATTTCTTTAAAAATTTTGATTTTAATTGGAAAATGATTTTAAAAATTTGTTTCAAACCCTTAGATTGAAAATAAAATTGTATTTTTTTTTCAAAATTGTTTGTTTGTCTTCTTTTTTATATATTTTCAAAATAATAATTACTTTTTATTTTGTTTTTTTCTAAGTTAATTGTTCATTTTAACGATAATAATTAATGTTTGTTAATTGAATTAATGAAGTTTAATTTAATGAGAGTGAGGTCATGATTCTAATTATATATTTTTCAAATTATATGAGATGTTATTATTTAGCGTATTTAAAAACTCATTTTTTAGGATGATTTTAATTTAAGTTTCTCTTAACAATAAATTCTTGTCTTAAGATCTTGTGATTGCTCATGAATGTATTAATTGTGTTTTGCCAACAAAATCAAGTCGATACTCTTTAAGGTGACGTTTGGTTTCGTGGAATGAATAGAGTAAGAATAAAAAATATATATTTTGTGAGAACAAGAAAGAAAAAGAATATAAATTGAATATGTATTATGTATTTTGATTCGTGGAATAAATATTTTGAATTTAATTTTTTTGGTTTAGAGTAATATTAGAGGAATAAGGTAGGAATAGGTAAGATACTAACAAATAATCTTGATTCCGAAATTAAGGTATTTTGGTTATTTTTTACTCATTTTTAATTACCAAAATACCCTCAAATCCCCTTATTATCAAAATACCATCTCCATTTCTAATGACCAAAATACCCTTTCATATCCTAAATACCAAGATACCATCTTTGCGAACTACCAAAAAGCCCTCATCTCTTTTGAATTACCAAAACACTAGTGGTTCCTGAATTTCTTTTAGCCTCATGATTACAATATTGTTCAGAATAAGAAAATAAATAAATAAAATTAATTACAATAAATTAATAAGAAAATAGTAAACTGAAACTTTTCTATTAATATCAATAATTAATATTAAAAAAATAAATAGTAATTAACAATATAATTATTATGAATTATTAACAATTATAATTTAATATTAATTAATAAGTTTATATTAATAATTATTATAATTAATCATAAATACAACTATTAATAATTATTGATTTAATATTAATTATTAAATTTTTTAAATAAAATAATTAACAATTATTTTTAAATAAAAAATTATGAATAATTATTAATTTATTAAAAATTAATTATTAATTAAAACATTAATTAATTGTTGGCGAAAGAAAAGAGCTTCTTCAACTGTACTTGTAATTTTGCTTATAAGGGTACGCTTGTCCAAAAGAAACTGTTTATCTCTTTCCGCAAGTCAGAAAATGCATTCCAGCCCAAACCCAAAGAATTGCAAACAGCAAGTGACCAGATTTTGCTTTCTGGTGGAAAAAAAGGGGGTACTAATCACAGAATTAGGTGGCCACATGGAAAACTCTAAGAATTGAAACCTTGATTTGCGGAACCGAACGACTTGTACGATAAAGTTGAGTTTCAGTATCGCCGAACACTTATCTTCTATCCATGCTATAGCTGAGAGAAATATTATTATTATTATTATTATTATTATTATTATTATTATTATCTCATTTTAAGAAAATAAATATTTTTTTTACTATATATATACATATGAATGAGAAAAGATGATATGTATTTGGCATTCAAAAAAATAATAATAATTATAATATTGTTATATTGTATTACTATTATAGGTGCCTCTATGGTCATATGCCTTTAGTAACTTTTAGTTAAATTAAAGAGTAGCACTGTCAAAAAGGTTGAGATTTATTAAGTTTACATGCATGTTTCATATTATGAAGGTCTGAACTTTATTTTTGAAGTCCAAAAGTTCATATCTAAATGGACTTTATTCAGACCTAAATAGACCAACTCATTTAATCTTTTTATTTCTTATATTACTTTTTAACTTTGTAATTTTATTTACAATTTATTATTATTTTAATTATGAGTTTATATGTAATACACTGACAATATATAACCTCAATATACTATCAAAAAACCATAAAATGTCACTTTATTAATAAGCAAATTTTAAATATATACAAACCCTTAAAAGTAAATATTAATAAAGTTTTTAATTTATTTTTAAGGGATAGTATATTTTTAAAGTTTGTTTATTAATTAGGTGGCACTCTATGTTTAACAATGTATAAAATCTATACATTGCCTGTCATAATTATCAAAATCGTACTATATGTGATACATATAGTATGATTTGTTTTGATTCACTACAAAATCGATACGTATTGCTACAAATAATCATTTTTATCATGAATCGGTAGCATAGCTATAGATACATAAGCAAATCTATATGTATTGTACGATACATCAATACACTTTATAGTAAAATTAGGTCAAACCCGATCAAAATCTGATATGATCCAATTAGCAAAAAAATGCAATTTTAATAGTTTTTTAACCTAAAAAAATTTGAAAACATATTCACTACATTATTTAATCTTGAATTTCATAAAAAAAAATTAAACTTTTAATTGATAAATTAAAATTAAAATATATAAAAATTATTTTGAAATATATACTATTAATAAACATATTAAGATTTTGAAAACAATCATATTTCTTATTTTTAGCATATACTCACTAATCATATTAATTATGTATAATATTTTTTATTTTTTATTTATCTTACATGTTTATGTATATTTATAATTAATTTTAAAATTATTTATCGTATTTTACGATATAATACGATATTCAATTCTTAAAAAATAAAATTTTGATTCACGATACGTATCTCGATTTAATATCTATGCTATCAATCCATCATGTATAAACCCTTTGATTATTCATATGCATTTGATTTATTTGATTAAAAAATTTCAAAACAAAAATGAAAAATGAAAAACTAAAGACCATAAGCGTTTTGCACTGTGCACCAAAAGAAACAATCCCCTCTTGAATAAGCTTGATTTTGAAGGTAATGCTATTAATTTATCGATAATTTTATAATCAATTTATAAGTTTAATTATTGTAAGTTTTTATATTGTTTTTTTATTTATATTTATAGATGACTAAGTTGAAAATAGTTTGTATCTCGTTGACGAATGATAACTTGATGAAATTAGAGAACAATGTACATGAAATCTATTTATTATGTTTTTAGTTTCTAATACTGTTGACTTTTTATGTTTTTTGGCCTCTGAATTTGTTAAGATAATTATATTATGATTGTTAGATAATTAAAAGAAAAAGTAAAAAATTTGTTCAGGTTTCTTTCTGTACTTACTCAATAAAGTATAAGAAAAGTCAGATCATGACAAAACCAATATTAACATTATTTGGTATTTACCAATTTGTTACTATGGTTTAACCGAGAGTACCCTAGCTCTTCTGCCACCAATTTTCACCTAACATCAAGTGGTCATGTAATTTTCCATTCTCATACCATGCCAATCGCTACACTCTGCCAATTTGACATTTACTTACCAAATTTACACAAAGACCGAAAGCCCTTACCTCCTTGGTTTTTTTTCTTGCACCCTTTCGATTATTGTCACTACACACATACAACTTATTTTAGTGCCTCTTTCATCTAACTCGCATCATGATTCTACAAGGAAAAAGCATGTTCTTACCTTCAAGACACTAATGCTGAGATTGTCCAATTCGCCAAAGATCATTTTAAGCCTCAATGAGTATTGTCGAGAGCTTCCTCTTAGCCAATGCTCTCAGTTTCAAGGGCTCCCTTTACCAATCTTCATCAATTTTAGTCCATTTAGTGATAATTTGTAAGAATTATTAGAAAGCCAAGAAATTTACAAAATTTCCTTAGCATCAACTAGCTGAAACCCTCAAGATCCACTCGTATTTTGGCTTCCACCTTCCTTATACCAAATCAACAAGCAATGCTCTTAAGTGATGTATCCTTAAGACTAAAGCTTGGAAACCATAAAAATTATGGATTCCTTTACCTCAAAGCATCATAGCCAAAAGCCCTTGGTGGTTTCTCCCCAATTTCCAATCTCTAAAAGTACCAATTTAACATTATATGAAGCTCATAAAGATTTAACACCAAAAATAAAATAAAATCAATTTCGAAATTCAAGAACAAGCATGCTTGAATTTCAATAAGTCCCAATTTATCTCTGACAATCCCCAAATGGCAAAACACTAAATGTTAATTTCCCGCAATTTCCCTAAATTAATTTCAAAATTAGTCTTGAATTGGCACAAGAATTTATATATCTCAAAGTTATACCAAATCAATTTCACTTACCTCTAATTGTGTGAAATGCCGAACCCTAACTCCCTAAAATCCCCAAATTGCTTTCCTCCTCCTTACAACTGTATAGACCGAATGATAGGGAGAGAGTGTGAGGTAAATCGATATTGAAGGATGAAGAATCAAACATCAATTTTTTGTTCTCTCATGAAGGAAATCGGTTTTTGGATGATTGCTATGAAATTTTTCTTTTTCATTTCGGGTTTCGGTTCTTTAGGGAATGAAGAGAGGAAACACCATTTTGGCTTCTAATTTTAAACAAATAATTGTGTTCACTCTAGTAACTACTCTAATTAATCCATTTCTTAACTATCCCAATTACTTTACTATGTACATGTATTTATGTCCCTAATAAATTATTCCTAGTTTCATGCATGTCTTATTAATATTATGCATGAATATATATACATATATACATATATATATATTAATATTTAATTCATATAATTTAAAATTCCATAATTAATTAGAATTGTTACTAGGCTAATGAAATTACCATTATGCCCTTTGCCTCAAAATTGGACTAAACTTCACATGTGATCTTGAATCATCCAAATCTTCCATAATCTGTAAAAATTTAAACTAACCAGCTTAATTTAGTCCAATTTTCAATAATTAGACTCAGGCCAAGTATTAAAAGTCTTGATTATTACATCTTATTACATAGACAGGAATTACAATGAAAAGTCTACGATTTTGTGGAAAGCGAAAGAAAGTTGGAAGTAATAATGGAGTGAAGTGTACAAAAGATTGGGATGTCCTGATCGTTGATGCCAAAGAGAGAGGGTTGCATGTAGACTTAACTGATGAGCATGGACTTCAAGTGAAGAGACATTAGAAGAGGGAGGAAGCCATTAGTATTGATTGCCTTTACTCCTATCGCGAATGAGTTATGCCCTCATGCTCAAATCATTCACCACAAAGGAAAACAAAAAGAATTCAATTGAGGGATTATTTATTTTGCAAAACTGCGAGAACTTTTTGACAGAAAGCACACACAAAATATTGTTGAGTGTAAATGACTTCAAAGGTGTAAATATAAAAGCAGAACCTATATATGTGACAGGGAAAGTATTACCATCACCAACAGTTGTATCATCATTACCATTGTACTCAAAATAGATGGTTGAATTTTGTAGGTCAAAAGTGATGCGATGAAGGGCTCTACTGTCCATAATCCAATTACCATTAAACTGATTTTAAGAGTGAGTCATGGCATTTTCTTAGGGATCAACAATCATACATTACCTACATACCTTTGCAGAATGACCAATATCATAATGTTCCTCGACCTAGGCCGCTAGACACTAAAGAAATGGAGTCGCCACCAATCTTTTTTTTTTTTAATCTAGGTGTGATTGGTCACCTAAATAACTTAACGAACAAACCATTGGCATACGTTTAAAATATTAGGGTTTTAGAGTTCAGTTGCGTATAGGAAATGATTAGCACCCCTATGACGCCCATATAAAATTGTATCAATTAATTTTGTGATTTTTTTAAACTTTTTGATTTAAAGGTCCTTATTAGGCTTCTTATTCTAAATATTGGGTAAAGTCTTAGTTGCTCTCTATAATTCTAGTGGAACCCTTAATGATTTTTCCTTCACCTCAAGAGTATCCAGAAAATCCTATTTGTCTTTTTGGAGAGGCTCCATAATTTTTCAAATTTATTATTATCTTAAATATTACTTCTTTTAATTATTTTTTATTCTCTTAAATTTTATTATTATAATTATTATTTTTATTAATTTAATTTTATTCTTATCAATTATGGATATTGAGCAGCTATCTTTAGATTTTGGATAAATTTCATATAGGTCTCTAAGGTTTAACCATAATCTAACTTTAGTTTATTAGTATAAAAATGGACACTCCACCCCAAACTTTTCTATTTTGCAGGACAAGTTAATACTTTTATTAGTCAACGTTAAGTCAACCGTTAAAAACTTAATTTTAAAACCATTTTACCCATGAAACCATTTGGAGTGCTGTAAATGCTCAAACCAATCAATAATGAATAAAGAAATACCAAGAGCTACTAGGCTTTGAAATGTTAGTTTACTTTTTAATTATTTTTTGTTTATTTATTTACTTATTATTTATTTTTATAATTTTTTGTTTATTACTTTTTGTTTATTATTTTTATTTATTAGATTCTTCAAAAGAATTATCATAAAAGCTTTCAAAAATTCCCCCTTAATAGATCAAAAGAAAATATTGAGCCTTTTCTTAACTCGTTGAGCCACTTAATTACATGCCCCACTAATGTAACAGAGAAAGCTTGACACATTATTTCATCTTCTCATCCATGGAGAAGCATTAAGGACTCATAATTCTGTATATGATCATATAGGTCAGTTTTTTCAGAATAAGTTGTTATTTGAGGCATCTTGAATTTTCGAGGTAAAGGTTTTTCCATGATAGCGGTGCTAAAAGGAATTCTTTTTCTTTGACTATCCTCCGAAGATACGTACTTCTTCTTCTCCAAGATTCTTTCTACCACTTGTTTCATATCTTCTATCCTTGATGTAGGAAGAGCTCTAACCACCCCTAGGTTGGATGAGGCAGCAGGACCATCATTAAAAGCCCTCTTCCCTTTTTCTTGAGTTTTTGGAGCTGGATTCTTATGGGCCCCTAGTGGTACTCCAGTCTCCGTATCACACTCCAAGCTCTACGTAAGATCCGTTCTAGAATCCGATGGCCATATACCTCTTGGTGGTCATGACAGATGGCATTCCACTTCTAGATCTCTTATCCCAATACCCCTTATAACATGTGCTTGGTATCGAGTCTGCTTGTGTCCTAAAGATTGATTTTGCACCTAGGTATGGGACAAGCTCATTCTCTGAGTTTGTATCTGGGTTTCCCTCTGTTGGCTCTACCGAGAGGGGGGGTGAATCGATTTTCTAACGTTAATAGCAAATTTTAACTTAATCCTATTTTAATTTGCAAATGAAAGTAAGCAGTATAATAAAATTAAACAATTTAATGCAAGATAGGGAAGAGAGAAACAAACACAACCATTTATAGAGGTTCGGCCAAACTCTTGCCTACGTCCTCTCTCCTTGACCTTCTTGTCAAGTGCTTTCTTACTCTCCTTCAACAGAAGTTTACAATGTCCCTTTTACAGGTTAAGGAATAACCTCTCTACCCTTTACAATGTAAAAATGTATTCACCCTCTTACAATTCTCTCTCACTGAGGAACAATCCTCTTCTCTTTTAAGGCAAGGTTGAATACAAAATGAAGCTTTAAAGTGGGTAGGACAAATACAGCTTCTGCACTTAAGCTTACACAATAAATCTCAATAAATGAATGATGAAGACACAAGGAATGGAAGTATTCAAAGCTTGAGAATGTTAGGAATGTGCAGCAATAATGTCTCTATTCTCTTTGTCTTCAATGCTTGGTTAAATACTGAAGGATTGGTAGTTGAAGCATTAAATGCTGTTTTTCCCGTTGAGATTTTGCAGAACTAGCCGTTGGGTACCTCCAGTAGTGTGCCAGATCGATCTGCCTTCTTGGCCAGATCGATCTCTTAGTTATAAATCCTGCAAGATCAAAGCACAATAGCACAAGGAGATCGATCTCATAGGTTAGCAGATCGATCTGTTAGTTTGAAAATAATAGGGGAGATCGATCTGTCGAATAGGCAGATCGATCTCATGATCTCTCTGTTTAAGGCAAGATCGATCTACAGATCGATCTGCCATGCAGTTTCGTAGTGGGGAGATCGATCTCTCAATACCTCAGATCGATCTCCTTAGCTCTCTGACTTTGAGGAGATCGATCTCTTTCTTACCAGATCGATCTCATAAGTTCTCTGTTTGAGTGTGGATCGATCTTTCAGATCGATCTACAGTCTTATGCTTTTAAGGGAGATCGATCTCTTCCTAGACCAGATCGATCTCTCAACTATAGCTTTAGCCAGATCGATCTCTTAACCCTTGCAGATCGATCTCACTCTTCCTTAAAACCTTTGTAAAGGTTGAAGGCTTCGCAGATCGATCTCATTTCTTCATGAGATCGATCTCTCATCAAGTAAAAACCCAGGAGATCGATCTCTCATCAGCCAGATCGATCTCTCATCAACAGAACTCTAAGTTCTGGTACTGATAACCTCTAAACATGTCTTTATATCATTTTTATATTATTGAATTTACTTGTTTTGTCATTTCAAAATATATTAACTCAACAATCTCCCCCTTTTTGATATGACAAAACTTATTCAATCAACATATTTAGTTATTTTACAAAAGCTCCCCTTTTTGTGAGCTCCCCCTTTCTTTTAGCTTTTAACTTTGTTACTATCTTAACTCCCCCTTATTTTAACCATTCGTTTAGAGATGTTTCTTAAAAACCTTCTTAAAACGTTTTATGCATTTTGACCACAATCACATGTTTTCTTTTCTTCTCCCCCTTTTTGTCATATCAATAAGCAAGAAAGAAAATTCATGTCATTTCAAAATGAACATTTTCATTAAAACTTAGTCAATAGACAAATGACAGTTCATTTCAAGCAAATGCATATCAAAATAGCAACAAGTAGCAGAAAAAAAACATATAACTAAACTAAATCGAGCAACTAGATCCTAAGGTGGAGGAGGAACGCGATCCATGAGATCCTCAACATGAGTGCGCTGACTTGAAGCTCATCAAACATCGCCTCCTGAGCCTCGTGAACCACATTCACTCTTCGGTTCAAATCCTCGAACATTCGCTGCTGAGATGCAAAACCTTCATCGATTTTTCTGTTGAGTTCACTCATCATCTGCAGAATGATCTCCATGCCAGCAGGTGAGGATACATGTGCAGTGGTCTGAGGAGTCGAGGATGATGGACCCGTAGCTGGTGTAGCAGGTGGGTCCATAAGCTCAGTGGAGGGGTCTTCCTCCATAGCTTCAGCAGGCTGCTGTTCCCTCTTCTTCTTCCAGTCGCCCCGAAAATCTTTGTAGTATCCCATGTGATGGAGGGTCCCGATGTTGAGGACACTCTTGGGAGAGGGCAGTTCACCGGTTTCGCAGCTGCAGTCGATTTTGAGCCGTTGAAGAAAGTATGCCACCGGTTGAGGAAACACGATCGTCGTTGCTTGGCCTCGGACAATTTTTAACCAGTCTTGGAAGATAAAGTGAACTAGGTTGAGTTTTTAACTGGTGGAATGGATATGGTGAATCCAGAATCTATCTAACTTTCGAATAGTCGAATGTCGGGTACCAAACGGACGAAGGATCCATGAGATGAGGAGGTGGAGTAGCCGGGGATGCATTGGGAGTTCACTCGCCTTATCCCCGGGAATGTCAAACTCCAAGGGAACCTCCTCATCTTCGTTCGTCAACCCTTCATCGGGTATGTCAAAGGCTTGGGCTAATATTTCAGTGGTTACAGCAATTGACCTACCCATGACAAACGTTGTGAAACCAAGAATTTGACAGGAATCGATAGGATCGTAATTGAGTTCGGCATTGAAAAAGAATGCACGAACGAGATTTGGAGGTACGGGAGTGTTTATTTTCAAAAAAGACATCCAACCAAACTCTTCAAATTTAGATAAGTATGGAAAATCTATTCGGTTGAGGAAAGAAAAATCGATTGTACGCCAATGTTTAATTGGCATAGTTGAGAAGTATTCTTCGTATCGCTTTCTCTTCGCAGGTGTTTTAAAACACCGATTGAAGGAAGCGATGGAAGAGGGAGGAATGGGTTGGGAAGATGAACCGGTCTCCACATTGGTTCGGGGAGGTTTTTGTCCTACTTTCTTAAGCCTAGGCATGGTTCTAGACTCGAGAATTGTGCTAAATAGATTCACAAACGAAAAAATCAATGGAACAGTAACTAGATTTGCCCTAGAATGAAATTGAACACAAATCTAAGGAAATTTTTTGAGAAAACAATAAAGAATGTTGGTTACTGTACCAAAAAATGACACCGAGACGCAATGAAGGTCGTACCGAGATCGATCTGAGGAGGAATTGAAAGAGGAGGTGCGAGGGAATTTCGGAATTTGGAAGATTGGGTTTTGAAATTTGGGGATTTTTGTAAGTTTTTATAGTCCAGGGCACAGGAGATCGATCTGTCGAGACGACAGATCGATCTGTCATTTCCAGAAACCAAGACAGATCGATCTGTCGTATGAACAGATCGATCTGTTAGCAAACAGAGGCTTAAGGAGATCGATCTGTCACATGCACAGATCGATCTTCAGTTGAATAGAGGCTTAGAGAGATCGATCTGCCAAATGCATAGATCGATCTTCAAAATGCAGAAGCTTGAAGAGATCGATCTGTCGTATGGACAGATCGATCTTCTCTTTAACAGAGACGTAAGAAGATCGATCTTATGGTTAGAAGATCGATCTTCTTAGCATAACCTTAATGATTTAGGCTTGTGGGAAGTATGGAGATCGATCTATATTACAAGGAGATCGATCTCTCATCCTTGTTGCCAGAAAAACTTTGCAAAAACTCTTTTAAAATCAACTTAAAACCAAGATTTTTTGAAACATAAAGTCCTAAGGGATATTCATGAGTCCTAATTCACCTCTAAGGATACAAAACCTATCTCTATCAAGAGGTTTGGTGAATATATCAGCTATTTGATGTAAAGTGTCAATGTACTCTAGAATTATATCCCCTTTTTGTACATGGTCTCTAAGGAAATGATGTCTAATCTCTATGTGCTTGGTTCTGGAGTGTTGGATAGAATTTTTAGACAGATTAATGGCACTGGTATTATCACATTTAATAGATACTTGCTTCATGTCAATACCATAATCTTTCATTTGTTGTTTAATCCACAACACTTGAGCACTATAACTACCAGCTGCTATGTATTCAGCTTCAGTGGTGGACTGAGCCACACTGTTTTGTTTCTTAGAGAACCAAGAAATTAATCTATTTCCTAAGAATTGGCAAGTACCTGAAGTACTTTTCCTATCTATTTTACATCCTCCAAAATCTGCATCTGAAAATGCATGAAGGGTAAAAGTTGAGTCTTTGGGGTACCAAAGTCCTAGTGAGGGAGTGTCTTTGAGGTATCTAAAGATCCTCTTAGTTGCTAATAGATGTGATTCCCTAGGAGAGGATTGAAATCTAGCACAAAGGCATACACTAAACAAAATATCTGGTTTACTTGCAGTTAAATAAAGAAATGAACCTATCATAGACCTATAGAGTTTAGTGTCTACACACTTACCACTTTCATCTTTATCAAGCTTGATGTTGGTGCCCATTGGAGTGGCTTGAGGTTTGCAGTTGTCCATTCCAAATCGCTTGAACAAGTCCTTAGTATACTTTGCTTGATTGATGAAGGTTCCATCCTTTGTTTGCTTCACTTGAAGTCCCAAGAAGAATGTGAGTTCTCCCATCATGCTCATCTCAAATTCTCCTTGCATGATCTTAGCAAACTCTTGGCATAAAGACTCATTAGTTGAACTAAAAATAATATCATCTACATACACTTGTACAACTAGTAAATCCTTATTTTCATTCTTAATGAACAAGGTGGTATCCACTTTTCCTCTTGAAAATCCCTTTTCTATTAAGAATTTTGACAACCTTTCATACCAAGCTCTAGGAGCTTGTTTCAATCCATAGAGTGCCTTAGATAATTTAAAAACATGTTCAGGAAATTCATGATTTTCAAATCCGGGAGGTTGCTCAACATAGACTTCTTCATTAATGAAACCATTTAGGAATGCACTCTTCACATCCATTTGATACAACTTGAAGATGTTATAACATGCAAAGGCAAGTAACGTTCTTATTGCCTCTAATCTAGCTACCGGTGCATATGTTTCATCATAGTCTATGCCTTCCTCTTGTCTATATCCTTGTGCAACTAGCCTAGCCTTATTCCTTATGATCACACTATTTTCATTCATCTTGTTCTTGAATATCCATTTAGTTCCAATTATAGAATGATCACTAGGCCTAGGAACTAGTTTCCATACTTTGCTTCTCTCAAATTGATTTAATTCTTCTTGCATTGCTAGGAACCAATTATTGTCATCTAAGGCTTCATTGACATTCCTAGGCTCTATTTGAGATACAAAGGCTATATATTGGCACATATTCCTTAGAGAAGATCTAGTTCTAACTCCAAGAGTTGGATCTCCTACTATTTCACAATCCTTTACATATCCTAACTCTCTTGGTGCTCTAGATTCTTTCTCTATTATCTCTATCTCTTCTTCATCTTCATTATTCAAGTCTAGTTTTTCTAATAAGTCATCTTCTAGGTTTGGGATATCCTCCAAGTTTTCATCAAATATTCCCTCATTCTCATCATTGGTTGCATCTTTAGATATATTATTTGATTCATCAAATATAACATGAATAGATTCTTCAACCATTAATGTTCTTTTGTTGTAAATTCTATAAGCCTTTGAATTCAATGAGTATCCTAGGAATATTCCCTCATCACTCTTGGCATCAAATTTTTCTAAATTATCTTTCCCATTATTTAGAACAAAACATTTGCAACCAAAAGGGTGGAAGTAACTAATGTTAGGCTTTTTACCTTTGTAGAGCTCATAAGGAGTTTTTTTTAGCATGGGTCTAATCATAGCTCTATTAATTATATAACATGATGTGTTTATAGCTTCAGCCCAAAAATACTTTAGTAAGTTATTCTCACATAACATGGTTCTAGCCATTTCTTCCAATGTTCTATTTCTTCTCTCAACTACACCATTTTGTTGTGGTGTCCTAGGGGCTGAAAAATTATGGCTAATTCCTTGATCATTGCAATACTCATCAAATCCTATATTTTCAAATTCTTTACCATGATCACTTCTAATACTAGTTATTGTGTATCCTTTTTCATTTTGAGTAATTTTTGTATAGGCTATGAATTTTTCTAAGGCTTCATTTTTTACTCTTAAGAAGAACACCCATGTGTACCTAGTGTAATCATCAACTATTACAAATCCATAGTGTTTCCCACCTAGGCTAGTTGTTCTAGTTGGTCCAAATAAATCTAAGTGAAGTAATTGGAGAGGCCTAGTGGTGGATACAATATTCTTAGGCTTAAATGTTGTCCTTTTATGTTTTCCTTTAACACAAGCTTCACATACTTCTTCATGATCAAAGGATATCTTGGGTAAACCTATAACTAGATCCTTTCTAGCTAACTTAGATAGCACACTCATGCTAGCATGACCTAGTCTTCTATGCCATAACCAAGATTCCTTTTTATTGTCTACCATTAAGCATATATTTTCATTTTTGAGTTCATTAAGATAGACAATATATATATTTCCTTGTCTATGACCTAAAAAAAGAACTTTATTTGACTTAGGATCTATAACATTACATTTCATGCAATCAAAAATTACTTTGTAACCTTTGTCACAAAGTTGACTTATGCTTAGTAAGTTGTGCTTTAAACCCCTAACAAGTAATACTTTTTCTAAAGAGAAATGATCATTACCTATTGAGCCACTTCCTTCAACTTGGCCTTTGGAGTTATCCCCAAAAGTGACTTCTCCACCAACTTTTAATTTGAAAGAATTGAAATGGCTTCTATCACCCGTCATGTGCCTTGAGCATCCACTATCTAAATACCATGCTTCTTTTGTTTTAGCTTTGTGGCTATGCTCAATCACCTACAAGAAATCAAACTCAAGTCTTAGGTACCCAAATTTTCTTGGGTCCTTTGAGGTTAGTGAATGCAATTCTTGATCCCTTTGGGATCCATTTTGCTAATGCATTACAATCCTTGGAGTGAATTACTTCTTTTGGAATCCATATCCTTTTTACTATTTTTCCTTTTAGAGTTCTCATTTTTATATTACAGTTATGTGATGCATGTCCCTTTCTATTGCAATATGAACAAGTAATTGCAGGTTTATTCATGCTCTTCCTAGCAATAAAACTTTTAAGATGGGTCTCCCTACTCTTAGCATTATATCCTAAGCCATTTTTGTCAAAGAATGCCCTTTGGGTCTCTAGCATGCTATCTAACTTTTGTTGACCCATATGGAACCTATTAAATGAATTATGTAGATTGCTATTTTTCTCTTTAAGGTCACAAATTTCTAGATTTGAAATCTCTAGTTTCTTTTCACATTCTAATTTATCCAATTGCAATATCTCATTTTCTTTTCTCAATTTGGATATTATCTTTTTATATTTCATACTCATAGATTCATACTCTAATGCAAGATCATCAAATGCATCTTGCAATTCATCAAAAGAATATTCATTGAGGCTTGAAGTTACCTTTTCATCCTCAATAGCCATGAAGCACAAGTTGGCAATTTCCTCATTTGATTCATCATCGGAGCAGTCACTGTCGCTCTATGTTGCCACCATTGCCTTCTTTTTATGGAACCTATCATTGGACCTTTTAAGAAGAGGGCAGTTAAATTTTATGTGTCCCGGTTTTTTGCATTCATAACATACAATAGAGTCTTTTCTACCTACTTCTTCTTGATCTCTCTTATTGTTTCTCCTATTACTACCACTAGCTCTCATCCTCATGAACTTGTTAAATCTTTTGGCAAACATTGCCATCTCAAGATCCTCTTCACTACCACTCTCATTTTTAATCTCCTCTTGAGCAGTGGATTTTAGAGCAACTCTCACTTTCTTGGGTGGCTCTTCATTTCTTTTTAATTTCATCTCATAAGTGAGTAGAGATCCTATTAATTCATCTAAAGACAATGTGTGAGGATCCTTAGATTCCTCAATTGCAGTCACTTTAGCTTCCCATGATTTAGGTAAGCTATTTAAAATTTTCTTTACCATTTCAATATTAGAATATATTTTTCCTAAAGACTTTAATCCATTAATTACATCTGTGAATCTAGTGAACATATCACTAATTGATTCTCCTTCCTTCATCCTAAAAAGCTCATAGTCATGTGTGAGCATACCTACCTTTGTCTCCTTCACTTGGGTTGTACCCTCATGAGTTATTGCCAATTTGTCCCATATTTGTTTGGCATTATCACACCCGGAGACTCTATTATATTCATTAGGACCTAAGGCACAAAATAATGTGTGCATAGCTTTAGCATTTAGTTGAGCACATTTAATATCAGCTGAATCCCATTCATCTTCTTCCTTAGGAATATCTCTTCCCTCTATTCTCTTTGTAGGGATTTGAGGTCCTTTAATTATAATTCTCCATACTTCATAATCATTTGCTTGAATGAATAACATCATCCTAGTCTTCCAATAAGCATAATGCTCTCCATTAAACATTGGAGGTCTAACCGTAGAGTGCCCCTCTCCTACCAAACTAGTAGCTACATTGTTATGAGCCATTTGATCGTTTCTAACTCTTAGAAAGTTGTTCCTATGTGATTAAAGAATCTTAGCTCTGATACCAATTGTTGGCTCTACCGAGAGGGGGGGTGAATCGGTTTTCTAACGTTAATAGCAAATTTTAACTTAATCCTATTTTAATTTGCAAATAAAAGTAAGCAGTATAATAAAATTAAACAATTTAATGCAAGATAGGGAAGAGAGAAACAAAAACAATCGTTTATAGAGGTTCGGCCAAACTCTTGCCTACGCCCTCTCTCCTTGACCTTCTTGTCAAGTGCTTTCTTACTCTCCTTCAACAGAAGTTTACAATGTCCCTTTTACAGGTTAAGGAATAACCTCTCTACCCTTTACAATGTAAAAATGTATTCACCCTCTTACAATTCTCTCTCACTGAGGAACAATCCTCTTCTCTTTTAAGGCAAGGTTGAATACAAAATGAAGCTTTAAAGTGGGTAGGACAAATACAGCTTCTGCACTTAAGCTTACACAATAAATCTCAATAAATGAATGATGAAGACACAAGGAATGGAAGTATTCAAAGCTTGAGAATGTTAGGAATGTGCAGCAATAATGTCTCTATTCTCTTTGTCTTCAATGCTTGGTTAAATACTAAAGGATTGGTAGTTGAAGCATTAAATGCTGTTTTTCCCGTTGAGATTTTGCAGAACTAGCCGTTGGGTACCTCCAGTAGTGTGCCAGATCGATCTGCCTTCTTGGCCAGATCGATCTCTTAGTTATAAATCCTGCAAGATCAAGGCACAATAGCACAAGGAGATCGATCTCATAGGTTAGCAGATCGATCTGTTAGTTTGAAAATAATAGGGGAGATCGATCTGTCGAATAGGCAGATCGATCTCATGATCTCTCTGTTTAAGGCAAGATCGATCTACAGATCGATCTGCCATGCAGTTTCGTAGTGGGGAGATCGATCTCTCAATACCTCAGATCGATCTCCTTAGCTCTCTGACTTTGGGGAGATCGATCTCTTTCTTACCAGATCGATCTCATAAGTTCTCTGTTTGAGTGTGGATCGATCTTTCAGATCGATCTACAGTCTTATGCTTTTAAGGGAGATCGATCTCTTCCTAGACCAGATCGATCTCTCAACTCTAGTTTTAGCCAGATCGATCTCTTAACCCTTGCAGATCGATCTCACTCTTCCTTAAAACCTTTGTAAAGGTTGAAGGCTTGGCAGATCGATCTCATTTCTTCATGAGATCGATCTCTCATCAAGTAAAAACCCAGGAAATCGATCTCTCATCAGCCAGATCGATCTCTCATCAACAGAACTCTAAGTTCTGGTACTGATAACCTCTAAACATGTCTTTATATCATTTTTATATTATTGAATTTACTTGTTTTGTCATTTCAAAATATATTAACTCAACACCCTCTAAGTGTGCCTTTGAGTAAGGGATTGACTCTCTCTGTGAGTTTGCCTTTGGGTGGGTGGCTGACTCATCCTCTAAGTTTGATCCTAAATCAACAGCTGAGTCTTTCTTTGGGTCCGATTCTAGGTCAGCAGCTAACTCTTCCCTTAAGTCTGATCCTGAGTCAGCGGTTGAGTTCCTCCATGGGTTGGATCCAAGGTCAGCTGCTGAATACCCCTTTGGGTTGGAACTTGGGTCAGTGGTTGAGTCCCCCTCCAGGTTAGATCTTGGGTCAGTAGCTGAATACTTGTCTGAGTTTGATCCTTCCTGCGTATTAGCTGCTTCTACTACACATCCTCCAATGCTTGTTTCACCCATTAGATTTTAGACTTCTCAAAGAAAACTGATTTGTGGAAAAAATCGACTATAGCCTTCAATGCTTAAACAGTTTCCTCGCTTCGCCTCCTCAATGGTTCAAATTCTACAAGAGGAATTATAGGCATAGATTACTCCCCTATCCCTTGGGTTTGTTGTTAAGAGCCATGAACAGCGAACCCACAGAACCTTCATCTCCATCATTCCTCACTGTAGCAGACCGTGTTCTCACCATCTTATCCAGAATCTGACTTTTTGTAAGCGTTTCCCACATATGGCGCTAATTTTTGTTGCTTCAAAACGACAATGATGTAATGTTGACGTAAGAACCTCGATCATCGTGCTCTTTTACCAAGAACTCTAGAAGAAAAAAAGTTAGAGAGAGATGCAAAGGTTTATTCTCTGCGTGCGTACTTTGATACTTAAGTCAATAGATAATTTGACAAAATCTTAGCAATTAAAAAGTGAATAATTGAGTTTTAAACATACATGTTAACTATTTATAAAGGTAATATATTGTTTAATTACATAATTAATCTCTTGTTTAGTCCATGTAAGCATTTTTAGCGGCTCGTGGATCCATGTTTAGGCATACGATCTTGAATGCACGAAGGTTCCAATTTTGGGTCAAGTTAAACCTAGAAATCTGACGACTAAGTCTACCGCCAGGCAAGCTTTAACGGTTGACTCAACTGTTGGGTCTTGCAACATGTCTTTTGGTTGACACGGGGTACTCGAGTAGGCTTCCTTGATTACATATCCCCTACTCGGTCCGGTTTGTTTACAGGCTCATTTTCGCTATTATTACCCACATCAATTATTTTTTTTTAATTCATAACCTCGTGCCTATCTACTTCATTTTTACTCATCATTGTGGTAATCATTATTGTTATCATTATCACTTACGCGTTTCATGCTCACAGCATCATCATTCTGATAATATATTATATCTTGGCCACTATACTTATCATAAAACTGACACCACCATAACTAATCTGTTTTCACCAAAAAAAACAAAACTAATCTGTAAATAAATTAAAGCAAAGGAAAGTAGGAAGGATGTGAAGGAATATGCACCAATTTTCGGTTTGCTAGCTGAGCCTTGGAGCTGGTTGCGTTGCGTCACGAACCTTTGTGCACGGGCCGGAATTGATGCTGGGCAAAAAGTAAGCTGATCAGGCTTTGCTGCTCGTTGCATTTGGAGCAGCAAAAGCACAAGGATTGGACTTGGAGTAATGACAGTGTACTGAAGCTAATTGACTGAGATTTAATACTGAACCGCAGCAGACTAGTCTTAATCATGGGTTGAATCTGACTTGGCTGGAGTAGGTCTCCCACGTGAACCCTTCTACTTGCCGGAGGAAAGCTGCGTTTTGGAAGTCCTCTTTTTTATTTTTCTCTAATATTTTTCTGCATTTCTTTTCCCGGCTCCTATTTTGCTACACTCCCCCCTTCCTCTTTTTCTGACCTGTACCAGTATTTATAGCAAGTTTGAAGCATGATAAGAGATTCAAAAATCAGATCAGATTAATCCGTTCTTGATTGTCATTTTTAAAAAAATTTATATTTATATCTTTCTTTAATATATGTTTGTAAAAATAAAAAAAAAAACTTCGAGATAAATTTTTAAAATGTATTTTATGTTCATTTATTTTAAAAATACAGAAGATAAAACATTAAAAGAATGAAAGAGATTATTGGATAAAGACAAAATAAAAAGTAAAAATAAAAATAAAAATAAAAATTGGTAATGGTAATATTAATAAAAATAAGTAATAACAATGGTAAGCATGTTTTTCAACATGGAACTTATTTAATTAAACTTCTAAATTCAAACCTAATTTCAATCAAAACTTAAATTCAATTAAGATCCAATTTTTATTAAATATCATTTATAAAAACCCAACTATAACAAAACTTTAATTTTAACTACCTCTCAAAACCAAACCACTCCAAGCATAGTAATACCCGTACAACCAAGCTTTGCACATATCTAGAATCGAATTTTAGTAGTATTGGGAGCACAATTTGCAATGTAACCACACTGAGATTGATGTGGAGAGGTACTTTGTGAGGAGTATTAGGATTTACCACCAGCACCATTGTTTTGACATCGGTTTCTATTGGAATTTTGATAGTTGCCACGCACCTTGTTGGAGTTATGGGACTTACGAAACTGTGCAGTGATAGGAACAGCTTCAATTTTGTTTGTTTCCTGCTTCAGAAAAACTTCATGTTCAATAAGTTTCTTAGATAGTTCTTCAAATCTGATAGAGGAATCACGAGCACGAATAGCAGCGCGTATTACGAATCAAGATCGGTGAGTATTTTGATCACTAACTCATCTGGTGAACTTGCAATTGACAACTCAACAGTTTTAATTTCCCCAAGATATAGTAGAACTACTATAAATTAGTACCTTCTGAATTAATAACCCCTTTAAAATAGTAAAAAATCATGGTTTCAACTCAAGCTAATGAAAAAAAAAACTTAATAAATCTTTCTATTGTAATAATTAATAAATTTATTTTAAAACTTAGTATAAAATTTTAGTTTTAATTATCGTATAAATGAATAACTTCATAAAAGTATAAAAGATATTATATATAGAAAAATACTTCAATACGTTAGATTGGAAAACCTTACTACTTTTGAGATTTTTGACTTTATCCTTCATATTTAGAATTGTCCTTACAAAATTTATTGTGATCACTTTCTCATTATATCCAAAAGATTTCAACTAAATTTAGCATTTCAAGAGATTAAAGAGCTTACCAATCAAAGTGAAAATTTTGGATTATATGAAAATTAAATAGACTTATTTTTAAAATTAAAATAATAAATTTACAAGATAAAACTCTCTAAATTAATAATCCTTTTAAATTAATACTCAATGAGAAGTCCCAAGAATATTAATTTAGAGGGATTTTACAGTTTAAGCAACTGATTTTGAGTCGTTTAGAGGTGTTGGCAAAACGTAGTTGAGGGTCGCTTCTAAGCCTCTTCGTTGTTGTTATCGTGGCTATTAAGGTGGCAATGTGGTGTTGACAAACGTCACAATATAGCTTTACGTAGGAGCTTATCTTGGTGGATCCGTAGTTTGTATTTTGATGATTTTGTGTCAAGAAGACAAATGTTGGAGCCATCAATGAATTCTATGAGATCATATCGAATCAGCAAGGTAGTGAGTTCGGCACGCCAGGTTGGATACGTATAATTCTTGCTCAATTTGATTTGTAAAGAAATAGTGTTGATAGAGAACAAAGAGCTTGATGTATTAGATGTGTTGTTGAAAATAGCTGGCGTAGTGGAAGAGTTGTGAGTAAAGAAGCTGTCTTTAGCAACCATTAGAACAACAGGATAAGAGGGCTATTGATACCAAGTAAAGGTAATCTAATGAATGATGATTTGCATTGAATTCTCTATTGACGTATATATAATACAAGGATAGTAGACTACAATAAATGATTGAGAAATTATAGGGAAGTAATATACACAATATATTAGATGGATATTGACTGATTCTAAATCCTTGAATTTAGGCATAAATCACGGAGGGTGAGATTTAACTTTATCAAAATCAACACTTTTTTTTTTTTTTTAGGTAAATTTCATCTAGGTCCTTAAAGTTTGACCCTATCTAACTTTAGTCTGTTAATATAAAAAATGGACACTATCACAACCCGAGGAACATGACATCACTATCACTTATTTCAAAAAAATAGGTATTATGGCTCATTTATTCAAAAATACTAACAGTTATTTGTCGTGAGAGTACAATATTACAGTCATATTGTGCATTCATGTATGCAATATCGGTTTAAGACACCTTGCCTAAGGTCCCAGTCATATTCTTAAATCAAAATTGCAATCACAAATAATTTCGATAAAGGTTTCGCGTAAACGCGTATTTTTTCCTTGTCAGTTAATACAGAAAAATAGCATGAAAATATTCCATAGTAGTTCGAATTCAAAACTTAACACGCAGTTATCTATAGAACTCCTATATATACTTCCCACAATATTTTCATAATTTTTGGAGTTCATCTTGGGCTCCAAAAAATTGTACAACGAAATAATATATTAATTCACTATTTCTAACACTTTGTCAATAATCGATGCATTTACATCTTAATAACCCGAGTTTTGATAATATAAACATTCATACACTTAGTACACATCCCAACTTAGCTATTGGTAATATTCTGTCTGAAAAAAATAATTATATAGTTAAATGTATACCGATAAATTTGCTGCGAGAGTTCCAAAGTCTGAAACTTCGATACTGGACACTACTATTGATCAAAATTAACTCTGTAATTGACCTCTGATGGAAAAGAGAGGGGGTGAGCTTTAGGGAAGCTCAGTAAGCCAACCACACAAGTGTAGAATTAACCAAAACAGAAATACTGGTTTAAGTAAAATGCATGTTGTACAAATCACATTTCGAAATAAATTATTATGTCAAAAGTTCGTATCATAAGTCAGAGTCTTTCAATAAATCACATCTGATTGGGTTTCAGACTAGAATCCTATCTATATCTTTCAGGCAAAGAGGTATTTTGAAATACCTAAATTGGTCATTAGACCTGACAACCTTGAATGAAATGTGATACACATGAGTTCGAAATACGATAACATATTCATTGCAGAAAATCGAGGTTTAATGCAAGTTCAGAAGTCATAAATTCTTATGTATCAAATTTCTTAAATTGAACACTTGCATCAAAATGCATTTCACTACACATTTTCCATATACTTTCACAAGGTTCAGTAAACCGAATCAAAGACGTATGGTTCAATAAATTTCGTATCATGTTCATATATCATAAAACAATTCCAAAACCATATAGTTCGATATATTATTCAAAAAATTCGATGATTTGATCATACTAATATAAGCGAAGTCAACAAGTATATCCCAGGAAAGACTTTCCCACTGTAGCTATCAGTGAACCGAAACCACCCCAGAAACTAGGGTGTTACCTATGGCCATAGATCCAAAAGTCTCAAGTCTTAGTGATCAGTCAGAACCAAAACCTGTCACGACAATGTTGGACAAGCCAAACTTCCCGTATAAGAGTCGTAAACTCAATGTTGTCTCCATATGCTCTATTGGGAATAATGTAGTTAGAACGCCCATAAACGATAAAACATTTGAAAATCATGTTTCCAAAAGTCACAAAACAATCGAGGCGAAATGCAGTTTATGCTTAAATCCAAAAACACTAAGCATAAGTTAAATAAGCTATATGCTCCAATTAGTTGAAAAAAATTCGAATTGAGATTATCAAACAATACATGCATGTAGATAAAAATCTGTGCAAGTTTTTAAATCTCCTACAAAATGTCATGCAATGATTTTAATGTATGAAAATCATCGTAAGGTCTAAAACATGTCAAAACGAATCGAAATCATATTTTTGATAACACAAGGGTCTTAGTTCGAAACATACAGATAATTTACGAAATTTTTGCAATAAGACCGGGTAACAATTGCTCATTACCTAGCCTACAAAATAGAGAACAATTTATATCCCCAATTCAGTTGATTCAATATGTTTCATATTTCAAATAGATCAAAAAATTCACATATTTATTCCAAAAGCTCAGACAAAGCATCTACGATAATCAAATGTTCGATTCAAAACATAAAGCAATTGGTAAGGAGTTAACCCGCAACTTATGCAATTGAACTTACCGAAACTTCACTAATATTTCGTTTATCACAGCTTGTCAGATCACTCCCACACACCACAATTTCACTTCAAAATCTTATAACATAGTACAATTAGCTTAGTATGCCGTTTGAAATACCTAAAGCTAGTTAAAGGATATGTTTTGACTCGATTTAGCTTAGTTCACATAATAGTACAAAGTGACAAAAGCTATCAAATTTCATTTTCTGATCATTCTAACTTCACATACTGCTTATACTTATGCTTAATATTGACTTAGGACCAAAATTACTCTGCAAGCATAAAATTACCAAAATATCCTTGCTATGGCCGAAATTACATAATAGTCTTATAATCATTTTTAAGCCACATTTTGGTTCATTTCATGTTTCATTACATGAATCACATTCTGATTTAAGAAATCTTCATGTAATTTCATAGAAATTCCATTTTTTTCTCTTTAAAAGTCTCTAGGTTTACTCTACAACTATATCATGCATGCTTTGTTTCAACAAACTAACTTCATAAATCATCTATACATTTCAAAGTAATCAATATATATCAAAACCATGAATTGAAACACACCTTAACTAATGGATCCTAATTTGCCCTAAACTCCCTCCAAGAACAAAGGCTAATTTTTCTTCAATCTAAACACATACAAATACTCCTCATTTGTCCCTAAACAACATACTTTAAGCTTGTAAAAGAAAGCAATCAAAAATTCCTTGAAAATGGCAAAAACCAAAACTTAAGAAAAGTTAAAACTCATTCTTGATCTCCCAAACTACATAGGATTTGCTTGCCAATTTTGATTATGTTGTAGGGGAAGTGATGAGGAGCAACTTTGTAGAAGAAATGAAAGTCCGAAAATAGCTAGAAATGGGAGCAAAGTTGGTGGCAAAGCTTGTTATTCATGAAAATGGTGCTTTTCATTTTCCCATGAATTTTCAAATGGGTTGTTAGTTTATTTTTTGGTGATGCTCGACCATGGTCTTAAGAAATGAATAAATAAATGTTGGCATATGCCAATCATATGCTAACTTATAAGAATAGTTAATTAATTAATAAGATGTATCATGAAAATTTCATAAATATGACTTCATGTCATTTTTCATTAAATTTAAATTCTATAGGCCCACTTGTAATTCTTATACAATTTTCATTACTCACATGTATATTGCATGTAAATAATGGATTATAAGAGAAATGGACCAAAAGATACAAGTAACTTAACCTTTTCGGATGAAATTTACCCAGTTTTAACTATTTCGATCTTTTTCGATATTTTCGTTTGACATTTCAGAAAAATGTCTGAGATAATAAATTAAGTGCTTGACATGATTTATTTCATACCCCTAATTCATTTCATAGTGTCCATTTAGTCACTGTTGAAAATTTGACCTATGGAGAAAATCGTCGTGTTGACAATTACTGCTCGTTTATCGAGGTAAATCAAAATATAAATCTCTAGGGTTCAAAATTTTACCTAAGGCCATATATCATCATATTAAGATGATTTGGATATGTCTGTGTAAGTGTGTACTCTTGTGGGGCCCACGACTCTCTATACTCAAGCGGCCCTATTTGCACTAAAATAAATTTTAAAAAAAGGCGTTTTTAGTAATTTGAGCTATTCTAAAAAAGTACAGTAGCACAATGAATGGCAATTTTGCAGTTATTACATCCTTCCCACCTCAAGAAATTTGATCCTCCGAATTCGACTCAATCTGATTTGAAAAGATGAGTGTACTTCTCCCACATCAAGCTCTCAAGCTCCTAGGTAGCCTCCTCGAGGTATGATGCCACCAGAGAACCTTTACTAACATGATCGATTTTGATTGAAGTATCTTTTCTTTTCTATCTAGTATTCGGAATGGTCGTTCGATGTAGCTCAAATTCTCTCTGATATCCAATGGTTCATACTGAATGACATGTGAGGGATTCAATTGAAATTTTCGAAGCATAGACATATGAAAGAATTGTGCACACCTGATAATTGTGGCAGAAGTTTCAAACTGCATGTAACCTCTCATACCCTCTCTAATATCTCAAAAGGACCAATAAAGCGAGGATTGAGCTTTCCTTTCTTCTCGAATCTCATGATACCCTTAGAAGGAGACACTTTGAGGGAAACCTTATCCTCAGTCTGAAACTCAAGTGGTCGTCTCTTGGTGTTAGCGTAACTCTTTTGACGACTCTGTGCTATTCTCAATCTACCACAAATCATTTTCACTGTCTCAGAAGCGTTCTCTACTAATTCGAAAGCAAATATACTGCATTCACCCATTTCTTCCTAAGCGATAGGAGACCTACATCTCCATCCATATAAAGCTTCATAAGGAGCCATCCTTATACTAGAATGAAAGCTGTTATTGTAAGCGAATTCGGTTAAATCTAGATGGCATCCCAGAAGCCTAAAAAATCCATGGCACAAGCCCTGTGCATATCCTCTAAGGTTTGTGTAGTCCACTCAGATTGATCGTCAGTCTGAGGATGAAAGGTTGTACTAAACTATAGTCGGGATCCCATAACTTCCTGAAAGTGTTCCAAAAACAGGGAAGTAAAGCAAAAATCCCTATCAAATATAATACTCACTGGAACTCCGTGTAGCTTGACAATATCCCTAACATAAAGCTCTACGAGTGAACTAAGGGAATCTGTGGCTCTCATAGGTAGAAAGTCGGTAGACTTGGTCAAACAATCCATAATTACCTAAATAGAATCATGACCTTTGCGAGTCCGAGAAAGTCCCATCACAAAATCCATGGTCATATGCTCCCACTTTCATGTTGATACTGGTAAAGGTTTGAGCAACCTCGTATGCCTTTGGTGCTCTACCTTAATCTGGTGAAATGTGAGAATTTTGGACACAAAATCAGCCATGTCTCTGTTCATACCTACCCACCTGTACACTTCTCGTAGATTTTGGTCCATCTTAGTACTACCCAGGTGTAATGTGTACCTCGAATTATGGGCCTCATACAATATCAATTTTTGAAGGGTATCACCCTATGGCACACATATTCGATCTTTGAATCAAAGAAAACCATCTTTACTGACCTTGTACCCAGACATCTGATCTTGCTCTACCTAACTAGCCAATTGAATCAAAATCGGATCTTTTCTTTGAACTTGTCTGATTTGATCGAGGAGTGATGGCTCAACCCGAAAGCTTGCTATCAAGCAGTCATTTGCAGGTTTTGCATTTAAATCTAGTTCTATAAACCTATCTAGTAGACCCTACTCTTGGACCATCATATATGAAACCATACTAGTGCTCTTTCATGTCATAGCGTCGGCAACAACATTTGCATTACCAAGATGGTATAGGATCTCACAGTCATGGTCATTGAGAAGTTCTATCCATCTGCACTGTCTCAAACTCAAACCTTTCTATGAAAACAAATATTTGAGACTCTTATAGTCAATGAAGATCTGAAATTTCTCACCATACAAGTAGTGGCCCCAGATTTTCAAAACAAAGACTACTATAGCTAGCTCGAGATCATGGGTGGGGTAATTTTTCTCATTATCCTAAAGCTGTCTAGATCCGTAGGCCACTACTTTCCCGTGTTGCATCAGCACATAACCTAATCCCTGGAGAGACGCATCACTGTACACTACAAATCCCTCAAAGCCCGATGGAATGGTCAATACCGATGTCGATGTCAACATCTGTTTCAACTGCTAAAAACTATCCTCACACATATCTGTCCACTCAAACTTAATATTCTTATGCGTGAGGTGTGTCCAAGGAATAGGTATCCTTGAAAATCCCTCAACAAATCGACAGTAATACCCAGCCAATCCTTCAAAAATGCAGATTCAGTTACTATCTTTGGCCTTTCCTATCTCAACACGACCTCAACTTTAGAATGATCAACTGATACTCTGTCAGACCCGTATTTTATGTAGCCTGTTCCTTATGATTCCTATGTGTATGAACACTCTATTATTATAGTTGAATCATAAGAAGAGTATTTACTAGATTTAAAGAGTATGTGAAATGATTTAACACGCATAAGCTACATAAAAGCCTAATGTGAGCTATAAGAGTCACAGGCTAAACCGAGTGGATATGAATCATTCTGGCTGAAAATAAGAACTTAAAATGAGAAAATATAGAGAGCTTATGAAGGAAAGTCAGTTTGATTTAGTTCCGAACACAAAGAATGAGAGTAAAAGCTAAAAGGGTAAAATGGACATTTTTAACGAGTTAAAGTATTTAAGGTGTTTCGGGTGTATTTATCTATCGAAAATGGCCAAAACGTAAAGAAGAGAGTGTAAAACAGAAGATATGACACTTTTGAAATTTTGAGAAAAAGTCAACTTGGTCAATGATTAAGGAAAAAGTCAACTATAGTTAAGAAAAGTGGACTTTTACCAAAGTTGACTAACCATGGTTAAAAATTAACCTAAGTATGGAGAAAAATTTGAGGAAAAATATTCTTGGTCAGAATGCAAGATAATCATCCCCGAAAGTGAGAAAAATTTATTCAAAAGGATTCTGAATTTAATTTAATGGTTAAAAACGTAATGGGCCTAAAGTAAAGATTTTAAAGCCCATTAAGGTATACTAAATGTAGATCGAAATTCTTAGGTCCCTTAGACCGAATTGTTGGATCGATTGATAGGCTAAATATTGAGACAATAAAAGGCCTGAGGTATAGTAAAAATTTCAGCCCGAAAGCCCATTAAGAAAGCCCAAACCGAGAGGCCCAATTGTAAAGCTCATTAGGTAAATATCTAACCATAGTTAAAGCTAACTATGACTCATTAGATGACTCATTAGGTGACTCATAACTAAACCTTATGTTGGCTCTACCGAGAAGAGGGGTGAATCGGTTTTCTAATGATAATGGTAAATTTAAACTTAATTGAATCTAATTACAAGCAATCAAAGAATAATCAATAAAATGCAGTGCAATAAATTAAAGGAGATAAGGGAAGGAAACAACAAAATTAGTAATTTATAGAGGTTCGGTCAATCTCTTGCCTACGTCCTCTCTTCTTGACCTCCTTGTCAAGAGCTTTCTTTCACTATATCAATAGCTCATACAAACTCCCTTTTTTCAGGATAAGGAATAACCTCTCTACCCTTTTTACAAAGATAAATATTCACCCTAGACAAAATTATCTCACAGAGGAACTCTCCTCTTCTCTCTTGAATTAAGGATAAATACAAAGTGAAGCTTTCTTTTGAGGGCAGGAAAAAATAACTTCTACACAAGGATTTTTACAACAATACAAATAATGTGATGTTAAAGACAAAGAGAATGTTAGAAAAGATCTCTTGAGAATATACAGAATTTACAGCACAAGTCTCACTTCCCTCCAGTGTCTTCAATGCTTGATTTTATATAGCAGGATTGGTAGTTGGAGCATTTAATGCTATTTTTTAGGTTGAAGATTTTACAGAAAGAGTCGTTGGGAACCTCTAATAGAGTACCAGATCGATCTTCCATCATGACCAGATCGATCTCTTAGTTTAAATTCCTGCAATTACAAAGCAACTTAAAGCATGGAAATCGATCTCATATTTGTTGAGATCGATCTTATAATTTGAAAAATATTAGTGAAGATCGATCTGTCGAACCATCAGATCAATCTTCTAATCTCTCTGTTTGGAGTAAGATTGATCTCCAGATCGATCCAGTAAGCATTCTTGTAGAGAGGAGATCGATCTCTAATCACCCTAGATCGATCTTCTAAACTCTTTGACTTTGAGGAGATCGATCTCTATACACAGTAGATCGATCTCATAAACTCTCTGTTTGAACATAGATCGATTTACAGATTGATCTAATACCTTTAGCCTTTGTCTTAGATGAGATCGATCTCTTACTAGACCAGATCGATCTCTTAGGCATTCTGTAATTTATAGATCGATCTCATAACCACTATAGATCGATCTCTGCTTCCTTAACATCTTATACAAGCTCTTTGAGTTTTTAATCCTTTAGCAGATCGATCTCATATTTTCATGAGATCGATTTCTCATACTTGAAAACCCAGGAGATCGATCTCTCATCTCATGAGATCGATCTCTCATCTCATGAGATTGATCTCTCATCTTTAAATACTTAGTTTCTGGCAATGAAATGTATTTAAATGAACTCTAAACATGTTTAACACATTTCTATATTTATATCCATTATTGAATTTACTGTTTTTTCATTTCAAAATATATTAACTTAACAATCTCCCCCTTTTCAACAAACTAATTTTATAAACATGTTTAGTTATCATTCTAATTCTTTGGTTTCAAAAAAACTCCCCCTTAATGTAAGCTTCCCTTAACTCCCCCTTGATTTAAGCTCCCCCTTAATTTAAACTCCCTTTAAACATGTTTTCTTAACATATTCTTTTCCCCTTTTTTGTCATATCAATGGCAATAAAGGCATAAAACCATGTATCATATATCAAAAAATTACTAAGCATAACACATGTCTCAAAATGATCAATCATGTCATTTCAACAGATAAACATTCAAGCAATTATGTCTCAAAATAAAAACACATCTAGAATAATCGAATCAAGCATGCCCTACGGCGGAGGAGGAAATCGCTCCAGAAGTTCCTCGACTCGAGTATGGGTGACCTGCAACTCATCGAACATAGCCTGCTGTGTGGCATGAAGGTTTGCAAAACCTTCATCTATCTTTCGTTTAAGCTCATAACCATTGCCATAATCGATCCCATCCCGTCGGATGATGAGGCAGGTGCAGTAGGCTGAGCAATCGACGAAGAAGGAACCTCAGCAGTCAGGGCGGTAGGCTCAACCGGTAGGTCTTCTTGCATGGCTGCCTCAGAATGGGTTTCTCATTTCTTCATCCATTGCCCTTGAAAGTCCTTGTAGTAGCCCATATGGTCAAGTGTGCCAATGTTCAAGACGCTCTTTACAGAAGGCACTTCACCGATCTCACAGGAACAGTCGACCCCGAGTCGTTGGAACAGGTATGCAAGCGGTTGCGGGAAGACTATTGTTGAGGCTTGTCCGCACACGATTTTCAACCAGTCTTCGTAGATGAAGTGGAATAGATTTGGTTTTTGGTTTTGAGACGTGTGAAGGTAGTGGAGCCAAAAACGATCTAGTTTCCTGACTGTGGAATGACGGGTACTGAAAGGTCTGAGGTTCCACGAAATTATAAGGTGGAGTAACCTATGGTGCATCGGTAGGTCACTAGCCTTATCCCCGGAGAGGTTAAATTCGAGGGGTACCTCATCTTATTCATCAGTCAACCCATCATCTTCAATGCCAAACACTCGGGCTAATAGGGTTGTGTTTATAGGAATTATTTTGGCCATGACGAATGTTTTGAATCTTAGAATCTTGCAGATATCGTCAGGGTCATATATGAGCTCTGCGTTAGAGAAGAAGGCCCTAATGATGTTTAGAGGTGCCAGGGTGTTTATCTTAAGGAATGGAAGCCAGTCAAACTCTTCCATTTTTTACATACAGGGGAAATATATACAATTTAGGAAAGAAAAATCAATTGTTCACCAGTGTTTTATTGGCATGGTTGAAAAATACTCTTCATATCGTTTCCTTTTTGCAGGTGTTTGAAAACACCTGCTAAAGGTGGTGATAGAAGAGGGAGGAGCAGTTTGAGGTTGGGAGGATGAGCCTCTATCAACATTTGATGTTTGTCTAGGTGGTTTGGGGTCTTTGGTTCCAACTCTCTTAAGACGAGGCATGATTGTAGACTAAAACTTCAACTAGACACACTTTAAGATTGTTGTACACACCCTAGGCAATAGTTTGAATAGTTCTCTAGAAACCTATGCAATGAAATAGTTTAAGAATTGCCCTAAAGATGATTTCAACAAAAACAAAGAAATTTTTTAAGAGAATTCGATAATGTAGGTTATTAGAACAAAGATTGATGAAAAGATTGGGCAAGAACCTTACCGAGATCGATCTGGGAGTGAAAATCGAAGGAGGAGGTGCGACAGAGGATTAGGGATTTGAAAATTTAGGATTTTGAAATTTGGAGATTTTGAAGCAGTATTTATAGTCTAGGGCTAAGGAAATCGATCTGTCGAGGTACCAGATCGATCTGATGTTTGAAGAGTTCGATCTAATATTTTAAGGGATCGATCTTCAACATACAGAAGCTCAAAAAGATCGATTTTCCAAATACAGAGATAGATCTGCAAGTTTACAGAGGCTGAAGGAGATCGATATGCCAAATACAGAGATCGATCTATGAAATACAGAAACTTAAGGAGATCGATCTTATGGGATAGAAGATCGATCTGCTTAACTAAACCTTACTGCTTTAGGCCAATTTGGAGTATGAAGATCGATCTATAGTGATAGGAGATCGATCTCTCATACTTTTTGCCCAAAAAATGAATTGAAAAATCAGTTGAAAATCACTTTGAAATCAAAGTTTTGAAGAGAATAAATCTCAAGGAACATTCATTAGTCCTAATTCACCTCTAAGAACACAAAACCTATCTCTATCAAGAGGTTTGGTGAAGATATCAGCTATCTGATGTAAAGTATCACTATTCTAGAATTATATCTCCTTTTTTGTACATGATCTCTAAAGAAATGATGCCTAATCTCAATATGTTTAGTTCCAGAGTGTTGAATTGGATTTTTAGAGAGATTAATGGCACTGGTATTATCACATTTGATTGAGACTTGCTTCATGTCTATACCATAGTCTTTCATTTGTTGTTTAATCCACAACACTTGAGCACTACAACTACCAGCTACTATATATTCTGCCTCTGTTGTGGATTGTGCTACACTATTTTGTTTCTTAGAGAACCATGAGATTAGTCTATTTCCTAAGAACTGGCATGTTCCTAAAGTATTTTTTCTATCTATTTTACAACCTCCAAAATTTGCATCAGAAAAATCATGAAGAGCAAAGGTGGAGTCCTTAGGGTACCAAAGTCCTAGAGAGGGAGTGTCTTTAATATACCTAAAGATCCATTTTGTGGCTAGTAAGTGTGACTCCCTAGGAGAAGATTGAAATCTAGCACATAGACATACACTAAACAAGATATCTGGTCTACTTGCAGTAAGATAAAGTAATGAACCAATCATAGACCTATATAGTTTAGTGTCTACACACTTACCACTTTCATCTTTATCAAGCTTGATGTTGGTGCCCATTAGAGTTACTTGAGGTTTGCAGTTATCTATTCCAAATCGTTTGAGCAAATCTTTAGTATATTAAGCTTGATTGATGAAGGTTCCATCTCTAGTTTACTTCACTTGAAGTCCCAAGAAGTAGGTGAGCTCTCCCATCATGCTCATTTCAAATTCACCTTTCATGATCTTAGCAAACTCTTGGCATAGAGATTCATTAGTTGATTCAAAAATAATGTCATCTACATACACTTGAACAACTAGTAAATCTTTATTTTTATTTTTGATAAACAAAGTAGTATCTACTTTTCCTCTAGAAAATCCTTTTTCTATTAAGAACTTTGACAATCTTTCATACCATGCTTTAGGAGCTTGTTTCAAACCGTAAAGTGCCTTAGAAAGTTTGTATACATGTTCAGGAAATTTAGGACTTTCAAAATCGGGAGGTTGCTCAACATAAACTTCTTCATTGATGAAGCCATTTAAAAATGCACTCTTTACATCCATTTGATATAATTTGAAGTTCTTGTAGCATGCAAAGGCAAGTAGCATTCTTATTGCTTCTAATCTAGCTACCGATGCATAAGTTTCATCATAGTCTATTCCTTCTTCTTGCCTATAGCCTTATGCAACTAGCCTAGCCTTTTTTCTTATGATCACACTATTTTCATCCATCTTGTTCTTGAAAATCCATTTAGTTCCAATTATAGAGTGATCATTAGGTCTAGGAACTAAATTCCATACTTTGCATATAAACTTTACATGAGATACATGACATAGTACTTGAGCTATTGCTCGTACTTGATTTGATGAGTTTTGTGCATAGCATGGTACTGGAGCTATTGCTCGTACTTGATTTGAAACATGAACTATGCATTGACCTAGTTGCTGGAGGTTTACTCGCACTAGAGTTGAGTTTGTGATGTGAAACAGTGTTTTGAGCAGATTGTCGACTGTGAGTCGCGCTCAAAGGCGCGCACTGTAATTTATGTGATATATAATACATGTTGAAAACCATGCCTGATTTCCTCATGTAGACTGAGTGTCACACTATGAGAGGTTTGCATGTGGATTTAGAGACGTGGTATGATATTCCATGGTTTGAGGGCTAAGACCTATGGCAGGCACCCCGACTGTGATGTAGGGTCCACGGAGTACATTGTACCATGTGAGTGGCATGGAGTACACTGTACCGTGTGGTATTGTGGAGTTGAGGAGTTGATAGCTGGCAGTTGTGATGGGCTGACCCCCCTCCCGTTGCAACAGGGATGCCCCGTACACTAAGATTCTGTGTAGTCTGGGATCACCATTATAGGATGTGGCCATAGTCTAGGATATTATTTCATTTCACCACAAAGTCTCACATGATATATTACCTGATTGACTCATTTATTTACGGATAGACCTGAGGGATGGGTCGAAATTCGATTATTGTGATGTGAATAATTTAAATGCCATATTTAATGTGATTTAAATATACATGACATAATTTATCTAAAGGCATTGTGATATTATAAAGATGCATTATTTTGCACTACATGCCTAGATTTGAGAAAGCAAGCATGATTTCTGTATATAGGATTTAATCTGTACAAGTATATATATATTTAAAGACATGCTTTTAAAGTGAGTTAAGGAAATGATATTTTCGAGGCATAGCATTATTTTGAGTAGATAGTGTAGATGTCTACTTGATTGTCTGATTTCCTTATTGAGCGCATTGTATGCTCACCCCCTTTTTCTTTTATATCTCTCTACAGAGCATCAACAGTAGAGTGAGAGCATTTAAGGGATAGTATTCCTGTTGTCCGCTGCTATTTCCTATCGATCAACAGATATACATATTTTGTACAGTTATGTATCTAAACATAGAAACAACACAGTGATGTATACGATATATATTATGGGGAATGTATTTGTATTAGCTTTTATATTATCTCACATGTATTATAAAAAGAAGTTACAGTCAGTAACAATATATTGACATGTATGTATGATAATGGATGATATGGTATGCGAGGAAGCTAACATCGAATCACAGCCCAACCATTGAAGAGAGGAAAAGTAAGTTAAAACTGCAAAAAATTTGTAGTGGTTTTTGGTTAAGTCATGGAGGGTCGTGACAGAATGGTATCAGAGCAGAGGTTGGTCTGATGTGAGTCGGTGTTAGAAAATAAGAAAGTGTACATCTCCATAGTACTGTACTGTATTTAGATACAACTGTGTATACCAGATGGGAGACGGACTAATTCATGATTGTGAATATAGGAACTTTGCCTATATGGAAAATACTCGTAGGGGTAGAGGGACGAGAGGTAGGGCTCGAGGCCGTAGAGATAGGCCTGAGAGACGAGATGCTGTCGAACCATTACCTACCCATGAGACTCTAGGTGCTACTGAGGCACCAGAGTGTGCTGAGATGCGTTTTACGAGATTAGAGCGTAGTCTAGAGACGATAGTAGAGATATTGGCACATAGGATGCTAGGTAGGTAGGGACAGGAGGCAGGAGCTGCAACAAGAGAAGCAATTGCCCCTGATACACCTACATAGCCAACTCATGTACTGAGGATTGTATAGACTCCTACACTCCCACCAGTTTCGGGTAGTAGTGGATTAGGGTACGGATTTGATCTGCATCGATTGCGAGAGATCTAGAAGTTTAGACCTCCATCTTTTAGTAGGGTCATGGACCCTGTAGCTGCTGAGGAGTGGGTTGCTGAGATGGAGAAGCTTTATGGATTCTTCAAGTGTATGACATCGGAGATGGTCGCATTTGCTGCGTTCCTACTGAAGGGAGCTGCAGAGCATTGGTGAAAATCCACCAGACCCATATTGAGAGCCTGACATACAGATATTAGTTGGGAGATATTTCGAGATGCCTTTAGGAAGCAGTTTGTCCCCGATATCGCACAACAAAAATTACAAGCTGAGTTTTTAGGACTGAACCAGGGGAGTTTGTCAATGGACGAGTAAGAGACTCGATTTTTATCCCTGGGGAGATATGACCCAGATACCATGTATAGTGAGGCCAAAAAGGTCCACAGGCTCATCGATGGTTGAGACCGGTTCTGCGGTCCAGGTTGGTCCCATTAGATATAACCACCTATGAGGAAGCAGTGCGTAGGGCGCAACTGTGCGAGCAAGATTATGAGAGGAATGCTTTCAAGTTTGGGAAGTTTAGCCAGAGCCGAGATATACAGAAGAAGAGATCGGTAAGAGATAGAGGTTTTAGTTATCGAGGAGGGAGGAAACTCTTCGGTAAGAGACCACGAGTTGAGGAGGCACGAGAGAGACCTGCTAGACCTCCTGCTTATCCGGCCATAGCTCCAGTAAAGGGTATTACCATAAGAGGACAGAGACCTACTACCGATCAGTATAGAAGATGCGGTAGGCAACATGGAGATAAACCGTGTCCGCTGACTCCTATAGTGTGTTTCTCATTCGGGAAACAGGAGCATATTACTAGAGCTTGCCCAGAGATGGTTGATACTGCTCCACTGAAGGGCAGGGAGCCAGAGAAAGCTCCAGTTGATCCTTTTGCTTCCAGGAGGAGAGCGACAGCAGAAGAAAAGGGAAAGCAAGTGATTAGTCGAGGGCGCGTACATGATTTGGACCAGGGTACAGCTGATGCTTCATCGGATGTGATACGAGGTAACATCCTGATTTATGATATTGAAACATATGTTTTAATTGATCCTGGTGCCACACATTCTTTTGTATTGCCTTCATTTGTATATAAATTAGCAAGACATGTAGAGCGTACACCGCTATGTATGATGATATTGATTTGTACGCCTATGAATAGTAGTCAAGTTGTAGAGTATGTATTTAATGACTGCAAGTTGAGAGTAGGGAACAAGGAGATGACAGCCAATCTAATATTTCTAAGTATGAGTGACTTTGATATAATCTTAGGAATGGATTGGTTATTAGCAAACCATGCTGTTTTAGATTATTATGCTAAGACAGTTACGTTTCCTAACCCTACTAGATATGTTGTAAAGTTTAATAAAAATAATAAATGAAAGGAGTAGTTATGATTATGATATGATTTACTGACTTAGAAAACCTTCGACATATCAAGGTTTCATTACGTATGTGGTAGATATGGATAAGGCACATCCGGAGTTATTAGATATTACTGTGGTCAGTGAGAACCCAGATATTTTTTCAGACGAGTTGCCAGGACTACCACCAGACAGAGAGATGGAGTTCTGTATAGATTTGGTGCCTGGTACGAAGCCTATTTCGAGACCACCATATTACATGGCCTTAGTTGAGCTGGAGGAGCTCAAGAGGCGGTTGCAGGAGCTGTTGGATAGGGGTTTTATTCGACCGAGTGTTTCACCTTGGGGTACACCGATTTTATTCATGAGAAAGAAGGATGGGAGCCTCCGATCATGTATAGATTATCGATTGTTGAATAAGGCCACCATCAAGAATAGGTATCCCCTTCCACGCATTGATGACTTGTTAGATCAGCTTCAGGGAGCACAGGTCTTTTTCAAGATTGATCTGAGGTCTGGGTATCATCAGTTGAGAGTTTGGAGTGGAGATGTAGCCAAGATAGCGTTTCATAACTGATATGGCCATTTTGAGTTCTTAGTCATGCCATTCGGAGTGACGAATGCTCCAACTGCTTTCATAGCTTTGATGAACGATGTGTTCAAGCCATATTTGGACTAGTTTGTTATCATCTTTATCGATGACATATTGGTGTATTCGAGATCCAAGGAGCAGCATGAGGAGCACCTCAGGATCGTATTGCAGACTCTATGAGAGCAGAAGTTATATGCTAAGCTTAGTAAGTGTGACTTTTGGTTGTCACAGATCTCGTTTTTGGGACATATTGTATCAAGGGATGGTGTATCAGTCGATCCATCCAAGATAGAGGTTGTAGTTCAGTGGGAACAGCCGAGGACAGTCTCTAAGATCAGGAGTTTTTTGGATTTAGCTGGATATTATCGGAGATTCGTTGAGAGATTTTCGAAGTTGGCTGCTTTGTTGATACGTCTTACTCAAAAGAGTGTACCATTTGTATAGAACGAGGATTGTGAGAAGAGTTTTCAGGAGTTGAAGCGTCGATTGACCACCGCTCCGATTCTCACTATCCCTACCAGCTCAGGAGGATTTGTAGTGTATATTGATGCTTTGCATCAGGGACTAGGCTGTGTATTGATGCAGGATGGAAGGGTAGTTGCTTATGGATCCAGACAGTTGAAGGATCATGAGAAGAATTATCCAACCCATGATTTGGAGTTAGCAGCAGTAGTGTTTGCGTTGAAGGTATGGCGCCGCTACTTGTATGGTGAGAAGTTTTAGATATTTACCAACCACAAGAGCCTCAAGTATCTATTCTCACAGTAAGAATTGAACATGAGACAGAGAAGATGGCTAGAGCTTCTGAAGGACTACGATTGTGAGATACTTTATCATCCGGGTAAGGTTAATGTTGTAGCTGATACTTTGAGTAGGAAGAGCCTAGGGATGGTATCGTATATGATGGTTAGGGAACATGAGTTGCTAGCATCAGTTTTGAAGTTGTGCCTTATGACATGGATACAGGCATGTGATAGCTAGTCTATGCTTGAAACTGGATCTGTTGGACAGGATCAGAGTGGCTCAGCAAACTGATCCTTTTTGCATGGATGTGAGTGGTCAGATGCAAAAGGCCACAGTGACTGATTTTGAGTTGAGTTCAGATGGACTATTAAGGTTCAGAGGCAGATTGTGTGTTCCCGAGGATCTAGGACTCAAGAGATTGATATTGACGGAAGCTCATTCATCGAGGTATACGTTACATCCGATGAGTAACAAGATTTATCAAAACCTCCGGAAGGTATACTGGTGGTCGGGTATAAAGAGAGATGTAGCAAATTTTGTGGCAAAGTGTCTCATATGTCAGCAGGTGAAGGTAGAGCATCAAAAACATGCAGGGTTATTACAGCCTCTACCTATACCAATATGAAAATGAGAGCATATCACCATGGATTTTGTGATGGGTTTACCGAGGACCCGTAGGAATCACGATGCTATATGGGTGATTATTGACAGACTGACGAAGTCAGCCCACTTCCTAGCTATGAGAGCGACCGCTACTCTCAGTTCATTGGCAGAGCTGTATGTATGCGAGGTAGTGAAGTTATATGGTGTACCTATGAGCATAGTCTCTAATAGGGATTCCCGCTTCACTTCCCACTTTTGGAAACATTTTCAGGAAGCCATGGGAACCCAATTGAGTTTGAACACCGCTTTCCATCCTCAGACAGATGGTCAGTCAGAGAGAACTATACAGACTCTGGAGGATATGTTGAGAGCATGTGTGCTAGATTTTAGAGGCTCCTAGGATAACCATTTGCCACTGGCCGAGTTCGCCTACAACAATAGTTATCATTCGAGTATCGAGATGGCACCGTATGAGGCTTTATATGGTCGAAGATGTCGTTCCCCTATTGGATGGGAAGAAGTGGGTGACCGTAAGATTTTCGCTCATGATATGGTTACATAAGCATCTGAGGATGTCCACTTGATTGTAGAGAGACTGAGGATAGCTCAGAGTAGACAGAAGAGTTACACTAATAGGAGACGAAGGCCACTAGAGTTTGCAGTTGGTGAATCCGTGTTTCTGAAAGTTTCTCCTTCCAAGGGCATAGCGAGGTTTAGGAAGAGAGGAAAGCTGAATCCTTGCTATATTGGACCCTTTGAGATACTTGATCGAGCGGGATATAAGGCTTATAGGTTGGCATTGGCACCGGACTTATCAGGTATCCATAACGTCTTCCACATATCGATGCTTCAAAAGTATCACCCGGATCCAGCACATGTGATTAGTTATGAGCCTTTAGAGCTCCGAGAGGATATGTCATATGTTGAGCGACCGATTCGGATATTGGATAGGAAGGAGAAGGTATTGAGATCAAAGATTATCAGATTAGTGAAGGTTCTCTGGCAGCATCATACTTCAGAGGATGCTACTTGGGAGCTGGAGAGTCAGATGCAAGAGAAGCACCCCCAGCTATTTGATGACTGATTTGGTTCAAATTTAGAGGACTAAATTTTTTGAGTTGGGGAGGATTGTCAGACCCGTATTTTATGTATCCTGTTCCTTATGATTCCTATGTGTATGAACACTCTATTATTATAGTTGAATTATAAGAAGGGTATTTACTAGATTTAAAAAGTATGTGAAATGATTTAACACGCATAAGCTACATAAAAGCCTAATGTGAGCTATAAGAGTCACAGGCTAAACCGAGTGGATATGAATCATTCTGACTGAAAATAAGAACTTAAAATGAGAAAATATAGAGAGCTTATGAAGGAAAGTCAGTTTGATTTAGTTCCGAACACAAAGAACGAGAGTAAAAGCTAAAAAGGGTAAAATGGACCTTTTTAGCGAGTTAAAGTATTTAAGGTGTTTCGGGTGTATTTATCTACCGAAAACGGCCAAAACGTAAAGACGAGAGTGTAAAACATAAGATATGACACTTTCAAAATTTTGAAAAAAAGTCAACTTGGTCAATGATGAAGGAAAAAGTCAACTATAGTTAAGAAAAGTGGATTTTTACCAAAGTTGACTAACCATTGTTAAAAATTAACCTAAGTATGGAAAAAAATTTGGGGAAAAATATTCTTGGTCAGAATACAAGATAATCATCCCCGAAAATAAGGAAAATTTATTCAGAAGGATTCCGGATTTAATGTAATGGTTAAAAACGTAATGGGCCTAAAGTGAAGATTTTAAAGCCCATTAAGGTATACTAAACGTAGATCAAAATTCTTAGGTCCCTTAGACCGAATTATTGGACCGATTGATAGGCCAAATATTGAGACAATAAAAGGCCCAAGGTATAGTAAAAATTTCAGCCCGAAAGCCCATTAAGAAAGCCCAAACCGAGAGGCCCAATAGTAAAGCCCATTAGGTAAATATCTAACCATAGTTAAAGCTAACTATGACTCATTAGATGACTCATTAGATAACTCATAACTAAACCTTAGGAAGTCAATTTTAATGGCTGAAAAGTAAGGCTTAATGGCTAAGTAAATGGCTTATAAAATCAGCCACACCATTGTCATCTTCACCATACCATTCTCGGCTACACAAGGAAACCATTGAAATACATTTATCCAAGCTTTCTCTCACTAGAAATCACTAGGATTTAGGCATATTTGGAACTTGCATTCTTCATGAAAGTTGTTCCAAATTGAGAGGAGAGTAACATATGTTGGAATTGGCTATCAAGAAACCATAGTGTGCAAACCGTGAGGCTCCAAAGTTTTGGCCAAGTGTGAACACAAATTCTAGGTATATTTTCAAGCTTTCAAATTCATATATGTTAATGTATGAATGATTTTAAGTATATTGGTATATGTTTTAAGCATTGAAACATATGAAATCATTATGATCATGGTTAGGCCGAGAGTGAGTAGTGAAATATTGTTGAATGCCCATATGATATTAAGGCATAAATGAGTTAATGTACATGTGTCAATGATTTTGGTATAGTTAGAATTAATCAATTTGATTAATTAATACATGTATTAAGTTGGCAATCAAGGTGTTTGATAAAATGCCTAAATGAACTATGTGATGCTTAAGAACATTGCCAACCAAGTGTTTGTGAAAATGCCTAAGTGAATTGGCTAAGAAAATGGACCTGAACGGCATGCCATGGTGTGACCGACGACATGGAGTGCTCTCGACCATGGCATGTAGTCGAGAGGTTTAATGGGCCAAGCCTAATTATTTTAGGCCCAATGTGATGTAATGAGTCTAGGATAAGCCCAATAACAGTTGGTGGGCCCTACAAGCCCAATAGGCCAATGAAAATGAATAGTGAAATGGAAATAGGCTTAAGGTATAGTTAGACCCATTAAGGTTTATTAAAGCCCAATAAGGAAAATAGATTGTATTTAATGTGAAATACAGTAGAAAAAGTATAATTAACCTGATAAATGGTTATATGCAGCTCTAGAGATTATTGGAGGAGCAAATTGGACTGCTAGATCGAGCAGCGTTGAGAAAGTAAAATTTCTCGAGTGATTGCAGATAAGGGATTTTTGTGGGTAGTTAGAGATACCTGCACGTATTTTCGTCAGCTTTTACATTCACTTAAAAACTCTGAGGGTCAGAGAAAATGAATAATAATTATTGTGACCCGATAGTGGCAAATTACGATTTTACCCTTAGTTAGGAAAAAAGTCAACTTTTGTGAAAAAGTTGTAAAAAGCATGGAAACCATCTTTATGAGTGTTTTATTGCTGTTTAGTAGAAGAATAAATAGATGGGCTAATGATTTTAAGGTTGATATGAATTAAGCACACTTTATAATGCTGATTTTGATGTTTTGAAAATCATCCCTTTTTAAAGAGCCATCTTTCGAATTATGTGAGAATAAATCGTGCTAGAGCACAGCTCGCATTTGATTTCATATATTTTTCACATATATTAGTATTGGATTGTGATTCGCACTAGATTTCCATGACATGAATGATAGAGTGTTGGAGTTATTACTCGTACTCAGTTTTATGTGATTTATGCATGATAGAGTGCTGGAGCGATTAGCTCATACTCAAATTTTACATGAGATACATGACATAGTACTTGAGCTATTGCTCGTACTTGATTTGATGAGTTTTGTGCATAGCATGGTACTGGAGCTATTACTCGTACTTGATTTGAAACATGAACTATGCATTGACCTAGTTGCTGGAGGTTTACTCGCACTAAAGTTGAGTTTGTGATGTGAAACAGTGTTTGAGCAGAGTGTCGACTATGAGTCGCGCTCAAAGGCGCGCACTGTAATTTATGTGATATATAATACATGTTGAAAACCATGCTTGATTTCCTCGTGTAGACTGAGTGTAACACTATGAGAGGTTCACATGTGGATTTAGAGACATGGTATGATATTCCATGGTTTGAGGGCTAAGACCTATGGTAGGCACCCCGACTGTGATGTAGGTTCCACGGAGTACGTTGTACCGTGCGAGTGGCATAGAGTCCACTGTACCGTGTGGTGTTGTGGAGTTGAGGAGTTGATAGCTGGCGGTTGTGATGGACTGACCCCCCTCCCGTTGCAGTAGTGATGCCTCACACACTAGGATTTCGTGTAGCCTGGGATCACCATTATAAGATGTGGCCATAGTCCAGGATATTATTGCATTTCACCACAGAGTCTCACATGATATATCACCTGATTGACTAATTTATTTAAGGATAGACCTGAGGGATGGGTCAAAATCTGATTATTGTGATATGAATAATTTAAATGCCATATTTAATGTGATTTAAATATACATGGCATGATTTATCTAAAGACATTGTGATATTATAAAGATGCATTATTTTGTACTACATGCCTACATTTGAGAAAGCAAGCATGATTTCTGTACATGGGATTTAATCTGTACAAGTATATATATATATATATATATATATATATATATATATTTAAAGACATGCTTTTAAAGTGAGTTAAGGAAATGATATTTTCGAGGCATAGCATTATTTTGTGTAGATAGTATAGATGTCTACTTGCTTGCCTGATTTCCTTACTGAGCGCGTTGTATGCTCACCCCCTTTTCTTTTACATCTCTTTACAGAGCATTAGCAGTAGAGTGAGAGCATTTGAGGGTTAGTATTCCTGTTGTCCACTGCTATTTCCTATCGATCGACAGGTATACATATTTTGTACGGTTATGTATCTAAACATAGAAACAGCACAGTGATGTATACGATATATATTATGGGGAATGTATTTGTATTAGCTTTTATATGATCTCACATGTATTATAAAAAGAAGTTACAGTCAGTAACAATATATTGACATGTATGTATGATAATGGATGATATGGTATGCGAGGAAGCTAACATCGAATCACAGCCCAACCATTAAAGAGAGGAAAGGTAAGTTAAGAATACGAAAAATTTGTAGTGGTTTTTGGATAAGTCATGGAGGGTCGTGACATACTCCATCTTTCGTCACCACATAACCCAAAAATGAAATCTGTTTTAACCATAACTCGTATTTGCTAAATTTGGCATAAAGCTACTGATCTCGGAGAGTCTATATGTCACACCCCGTTTCACACTTAATTCTGATTATTCATTCATACAAATAACGGAGTAGATAACACACGAATGGTTAGGCACACGGGTCAATATTTATCTTACACACATAATACACGGCATCCATAATAATTGATATCACTTCACTATGATGCAACTGATTTCATTATTTACATCTATTATAAACACGTATGTTTACATCCCAGGATCCCTTTAAATACATAATTGTGCCTTAAAAGTTTAGATACAAGAAACAAAATAGGTGTATACTTTTTGCGCACTATGAAGTGTGGGCTGTCAACCGCTCAGGAAAATTCGCAGTACTCACTGCTGGGGTAACTCTGTGGAGTGGAGGGGAAAAAAGGGGGTGAGTGTCACACCCCACTTTCGGGTGCCCTTTTATCCATACATATACTACTAATGGTTGGGCTGTGAATCAATGTAATTACTAAATTCTATACACTTATGGCGAAAAAATTTAAAACTTTAATTCACACACTCCAAGGCGTTTGTAAATATTCAAAATCAATTGTATAATAATTTATCTTTACATAACAACCCCATACAATTGTTCACCTTTTCAATTCATAACTGTACGATACATTATAATAGATACAAAATGCTCACGTGTATACAAATCTTTATACCTTTGCAACTGGTGGGAGCTGCCCAACACAAACAGGGATCTAGAGATCACTGCACAGCTCTACTTCACAGTATCTGGAGGGAAAAAAATAGTGGGATGAGAAAACCACAGCTCAGTAAGGAAAAAGATGCTAACAGGTAGATATTGTACTACCTACATGGCCCATGCATGAAATAACAAAACCATGTTTCAAAATAAATGGAAATATCACTAGTAAATGCATTTAAACATGCTTCTCACATAAGTATTTTCATAAAAACTAATATTCAATACTTCCATTTAAAAACATGTCATAAAACAATGCTGTCACAGCACAAGCATTCAAATCAAGAGATTTATCAAATCACAATATCTCTTTGTTTTTCTCAAATCATTTCTTTTTATCAAATCTCTTTCTTTTCTGAGTTTCTCAATTTCTCTTTTCTCTGAGACAAGCATGGAGTTCTCGTCAAACTAATATCCACGACATATGGTCATAGTTAGTGATCCCAAGCCTCACCGATCAGGTGTGCACAGGGCATCACTTGCCTGAAGGGGGGATGGGTCAGTCCTACCCTCCGGCTCATCTCAATTAACATCAACTCCCTCATCATATCACATATATTCACGGTAAAATGTACGCCATGTGTCATCTACGCGATACTCGTACTCACGTGCACCCAACACGGTACATAGTATTTCAACGGATAACTACACAGTTCAACGTACGACCGTGGACCCGGTCTACCCACCTAACTCTGATGGACTCATCATCCTGAACCATGTCTCATATACCAGGCAAGCAAATCAGCGTGACACATAGTCATCGTAAGGCTCCAGCGCGGTATCTCTCAGTGCGAGCAACCGCTTCTAGCACTGTATCATATCAAACTTAGCAAAACTAGTGCGAGCAATGCTCCAACACTTTTCTTAAAATCATCGTGCGAGATAGACTCCAGCACGACATACCAAAACCAAAGAAACATGTGCGAGCTAAAACTCCAGAACATTATCATTATCATAGAACCATAAAACTTGGGCGAGCTAAACTCCAGCACAAAATCATCATCGTAAAACCACGTGCGAGCTACGCTCCAGCACGGTTTATCAAAATATGAAAATGTATGCTAGTAAAACTCCAGCATAGTCAAAAACATTAAAACAGGTGTGAGCTCATGCTCCAAACACCAATTCACTTCTCAAATCCGATAGATGGCCATTCTTTTCTTTTAAAAATCCAAAACATGTTTATTTACGTAGCATGTCGTCCCATGTTAGACATGTAAAACTAGCCACCCTATCTATTATCATTTCTTAGTCACAAAACAACGTATAGTTGTAAGAACATTAAAAACATGCATGTTAGGCTATTTTTCTTCCAACATCCCATTTTCACAATATATATATACCATAATACATTTCATGATCTCATATCATCTCATAGCTCAATAGATAAACGTACTATTACTAGCGTCATATCTACTAAAATTACGGTAAAATACGTACAAATACCTCTATCGCTAACATACAGTCCCTTACCTCGAATCGTGCTTGTATTCCCTTTGTCTCGTTTGCTCCATTCGCGATCCGGGTTAATCGTGTTCCACGTATTTCAATCTACACGTGTAAATCATTAAGTTATTTTTCCTTTCCATCTTCTAAACCTCCACATTGTCATCTATTTATCTATTCATACTCCCCAAGCCTTAAAATCATATCTCACCTTCCCACTAGCATCATTATACCTTCTCTCAAGTTTTTCATCACTTTTCCATGGATTTTCTTTTCATAAACCCCTCTTGATATCACTCACTCATCACTACAATCATCATTCGTATCAATATTTCACATAACATTCAACCCATTAAATGTCTAGAAGTCCATATTTAAAACTTGAGGGTTGAAAAGCTTACCTAGCTTAGTCTTAACCTTAGCCAAACTTGTGGTAGCCAAGCCACCTTCCCTTAGTCAAACCAATGTGTGATTTTTGGGTATGTTGTTCTCCTTACTTCAAAGAATAACTTTTCCTTCTTGAGCTTCTTCAAATTCTAGTTGGAATGTACGATATTTAGAGTGAGAAAGCCGGGTTCTTTGAGAGAAATGGAAAGGTGCGGGTTTGGTGGGAGGAAATCTGATTTTCAGTCCAAATCCCATGCTCTTTCTATAGATGTAGAGATATGAGATCGATCTGGCCCTTGTGGAGATCGATCTCTGCATGGTTTGGTAGTCCTTTTTACCAAATGCAACTACTACCAGATCGATTTGCTTCCATGATGAAATCGATTTGTTTGCAAGTAAAATCCTTCCTGGAGATCGATCTGTCGCTTGAGGAAGATCGATCTCTTATTGGTTGAGGCTTAAGGAGATCGGTCTGTGCCTTGTGGAAGATCGATTCCTTCTAGGCAGAGACTTAAGGAGATCGAGCTGTCTTCCCATGAGATCGATCTGTTCTACTCCTTTGAACTGATTCTAGGCATTTTAAGAGAGGAGATCGATCTCTCCTTCATGTGAGATCGATCTCTCATCCCCTGCACCCTTATTTCTGCAGTTTTCTGTATATTTTTAGTTATATATTCATCCACATTTGCTACATACCTCAATTTACATTTAGTGCACAATTAACGTATATTGGCATCCATTCTATATAGTTCATAGGTAATAAAACTTATGCACACTACCTGAAATCATGGATATTTCATTAAATTTCCAAAATCCTTACATCCTCCTATCATTTATACTCATGTAACAATACATATACATACATCATATCTTCTCAAGCTATTTTTGTAACAACGTACATATACATCATATCTTCATCAATACGTGTGAAATTACAGGCATTACATTTCTCTCCTCCTTAGAAAATTTGGTCCTCCAAATTGAACCAAGTCTATTCCTCAAAAAGTTGGGGATATTTCTCCTTCATCAGGTCCTCTAACTCCCAAGTGGCTTCCTCCGATGCATGATGCTGCCACAGGACCTTAACCAATGAAATCGTTTTGTTTCACAACACCTTTTTCTTTTCTATCCAATATCTGGATCGATTTCTCCACATACGACATATCTTCCTTGAGCTCCAATGGCTTATAGCTAATTACATGTGTTGGATCCGGGTAGTACTTCCGAAGCATAGAAACATGGAAGACATTGTGAACTTCTGCTAGCTCAAGTGGTAAGGCTAGCCTATATGCTCTATCTCCCACTCTATCCAAAATCTTGAAGGGACCAATGTAACGAGGACTTAGTTTTCCTTTCTTCCCGAACCTCGTTATTCCCTTAGAAGGAGATACTCTACGAACTCACCCACATCAAACTCAAGTGGTCTCTGTCTCCTGTCAGCATAGCTCTTTTGTCGACTTTGAGTTGTTCGCAGCCTCTCACATATTATCTGAACATCCTCAGAGGCTAGTCTAACCAAATCGGGAGCAAGCAATTATTTGTCACTAACTTCTTCCCAACCAATAGGTGATCGGCATCTACGACCATATAGTGCCTCATAAGGGGTCATACCAATACTTCAATGATAACTGTTATTATAGTCAAACTCAATCAAGGGCAAATGATCATCCTAGGAGCCTTTAAAATCCAGCACATACGCTCTCAGCATATCCTCCAGGGTCTGTATAGTCCTCTCTGACTGACCATATGTCTAAGGATGAAAAGCGGTGCTAAAGCTCAATTGGGTCCCCATCACTTCCTGAAAATGTCCCCAAAAGTGGGAAGTAAAGCGGGCATCCCTATCAAAAACAACACTCACTGAGACTCCATGTAATCTCACTATCTCCCATACATACAAGTTCGCTAGTGCACTCAAAGTTTCTGTAGATCTCATGGCCAAAAAGTGTACCGATTTCGTTAACTGCTCTACTATAACCCATATAGCGTTATGGTTCTTACGGGTTCTCGGTAACCCCATCACAAAATCCATGGTGACGTGCTCTCACTTTCATGTCGGTATCAATAGAGGTTGCAATAATCCTTCAGGTTTCTGATGCTCTACCTTAACCTGTTGATAGATGAGACATCTAGCAACATACTCGGCTATATCTCTTTTCATCCCAGACCACCAGTATACCTTCCAGAGATTTTGAGACATTTTACTACTCCCCGAGTGTACTGTATATCTCGATGAGTGAGCCTTTGATAAGATCAACTTCCTCAGCTTTGAATCCTTAGGAACACATATTCTATTTTTGAACCTTAGTACTCCATCAGAACTTAATACAAATTATGTACCCTTACCCTTCTGAATTTGGCTAATCATATCATTACACCATTGATCATTTTGCTGAGCTTGTCAAACTCTCTCAATCAACTCCGATTCTAATCTCAAGCTAGCCATAATCTCATGACTGCCAATCTCAAGAAGGGTCATGTCTAAGCTAAAGCTCGTGAGTTGTTCTAAACAATCGTGCTCCCTAACCATCATATATGATACCAACCCGAGACCTTTTCTACTCAATGCATCGGCAACCACATTTGCCTTCCCCGGATGGTACAAAATCTCACAATCATAGTCTTTGAGGAGTTTTCACTACCTTCTCTGTCTCATATTTAACTCCTTTTGTGAGAATAGATACTTTAGACTCTTATGATCCGTAAAGATCTGAAATCTCTCACCATATAAGTAATGGTGCCATATCTTCAATGTAAATACTACGGTCGCCAACTCCAAATCGTGAGTAGGATAGTTCTTCTCATGATCTTTCAGTTGTCTAGATCCATAACAGACTACCCTTCCATTCTGCATCAAAACACAGCCTAGTCCTTGATGTGAAGCATCTGTATAAACAGAGTAGTTCCCTGAGCTATTAGGGATGATAAGAATTGGTGCGATAGTTAATCTGCGCTTAAGTTCCTAAAAACTCCTCTCACACACTTCATCCCATGTAAACTCCACATTCTTCCTCGCAAGACGTGTCAACGGAACAGCCAATCTAGAGAAACCCTCTACAAATCTCCTAAAGTAACCTGCCAAACCTAGAAAACTTCTAATCTCAGTGACTGTCCTAGGCTGTTCCCACTGAACAATAGCCTCAATCTTGGATGGATCCACTAACACCCCATCTTTTGATACAGCATGGCGCAGAAAAGAAATCTACTCTAGCCAAAAGTCACATTTACCAAGTTTGACATACAACCTTCTCTCTCGGAAGGCTTACAGTACAATCCTTAAGTGTTGCTCATGATCTTCAATGGACCTTGAATACTGGTGGCTGTCGAGACCAACAATAATAATTCCTACTCAAAAATAAATTAAACTGTAGTATAAGTGAGTAAGGTTGTTTCTCAAGAGATTGGTTGATTTATTTTTCTGTAAAATATTTAAAAAGAAAATAAATATTAGGATTTGTTGAAAAGAAAAATTAAAATGTAGTAAAGAAAAATCACTTTGTAATTAGGAGAAAATTAATATAATGAAAACATCCAACTAAAGGAATAATCTTAGAAAGGGTTCATGGAATTGATCATTGATGCAAGAATGAATTCTTTTAATCTTTACCAAATTAGTTATGGTTATTGGTACGACCTAATAACCTATCCCTCGTTACTTCTTCAATAATCAGGATACGATCTCTAATTATTTCTCTTGCCAATTAAACAACCTTAGATACGATCTTAAGATTTAATTTACCAACAACATTAAAAACTAGAGAGACTACCAATTCTAACTAACAAACACACATGTAGGTTCATTAAGCTAAATTATATATCTTCTTAACATAGAATTGAAAACCTATCTGTAATCAATTATGTTATTTACCACTAATATTAGAATTCCTAAACAATTATGGATTTTGGTTTCTAATTGGTGATATATTATCCTGACAATTAAACAAAGGACCCTTTTTGCACAATCAATCAAAACAATAATTTAAACAAGTATAGAACATATATAATAGCAAAGATGTAAAAGAACAAGATAAAACTAATTAGATCTCAAAATTCTTGAAGAACCTAAACTTTAATTATCCTTTGGCTGGACTAAAAATTTAACAAGCCATAAGTTCAAAGAAAAACACTAAAGAAAATATCAAATTGTATGTCTATGATGATTATGAAGATTCAATTCTCTCGCCTTCTCTTAGTCTATAAATACTAAATATCCTAGCCCCAGAATCTGTTTCCAAAGGAAAGTTCTCTAATTAAGTTTGATTATAATTAAACCTCTTTCCTTTTCTCACCACTTGCCAAAGACAGTAATTGCATATCTCTTCCTTAATAATTAAAATCTTTCACTTGTCATCTTTAGACTAGTTAAGTCAACTTCAACTACAAGTGATAGATCTTGACTTGAATTCACATATTTGACTTGCAATTCTTGTCACTTCCTTAGGTGTGTCCACATTTTACAGTAAGATTTCTTCTGATTTTGTGACTTTATCAAAAATTTGCAACTTTAATCCATTTTATCCATTCTCCTTCATTTACAATATAAAGTAGAAAATATAAGTCAAATCCAAAAATTAAGCATATAAAAGAATTTAAATCATGAGAAAATATGACAATTAATATATTTAATATGCAACTTATCAAATACTCCAATATATCATCAATGAAAACGATCCCGAACTGGTTCAGGTATGGCTTGAATATCTCATTCATTAGAGCCATAAAAGCTACTGGCATATTCGTCAACTCGAAAGGCATCACCAGGAATTCGTAATGGCCATAGCGGGTGTAGAAAGCTGTCTTGGTCACATCCTCCTTCCGAATCTTCAATTGATGATACCCAGACCTCAGGTCTATCTTGGAAAAGATCTGCGCTCCTCGAAGTCGATCCAATAAATTGTCGATGCGCGACAAGGGTTATTTATTCTTGATGGTAGCCTTATTCAACATCCGATAGTCAATACACAACCTAAGGCTCCCATCTCTCTTCTTCACAAACAATACCGGAGCTTTCCATGGTGAGACGCTCGATCTTACAAACCCCTTATCTAGCATATCTTGCAACTGCTTCCTTAATTCCTATAGCTGAACTGGAGTCATCATGTATGGTGACTTGGATATTGGCTATGTTCCAGGTGTCAAATCTATACAAAATTCCCTTTATCTATCCGATGGTAATCCCGGTAGGTCATCTGGGAAGACATCAGGGAATTCTCTAACCACTGGAATGTCATCTATATCCTGATGTGTTTTGTCCAAATCCACCACATAAGCAATAAAACCTTTAAAACAACATTCATGTCATTTACATACCAATGCACTTTACTTGCTTCAAAATCAGAATCTGTGAGATCTGAGAATTTTAGACATATTTTAATGATGTAATAAGAATTTGAAGTGTAATTTATTGAGCTAAGTGAATTGTAGGAATTATAATTGGAGATTTATATGTTAAGTGTGTAAAATGAGCATGAAGCATGAGGACAGATCGATCTGGGAGAAGGAGAGATCGATCTTATGAGTTAAAAATGACGAGGGAAGGGAAATTTGAGGAGCAGATCGATCTCCAATGGAAGAGATCGATCTCCTTATGAATCTGTTTGAGAAGGGATCGATCTCATGAGGAAGAGATCGATCTCCAAATGAATCTGTTTGAGAGAAGATCGATCTCATGAGGAGGAGATCGATCTCCAAATGCTTCTGTTTGGGGAGAAGATCGATCTCCTTAGGAGCAGATCGATCTCATAAAGCCATAAAGAGATCGATCTCACCCCTCGACAGATCGATCTCCTAGGCATAAAATTGCCCAGATCGTCCCCAAATTTCAAACACAGATCGATCTCATCAAGAGGCAGATCGATCTCCTACCTCCAGTCTATATAAGGAACCCGTGTTTTCTCCTGAAATCTCACTTTCTCTCTCTTCCAAACCTCTATTTTTCCAAAAACCTAGTTTCTCACTCCTCCAAATCCCTCATTTCTGGCCGAATCAGCTATTGTGATAAGAAGGAAAGTTGTTCCTCATCAAAGGGAGAACAACATACTTGGAAATCGAAGGACGAATCGGATCGAGGCGTGAGTTGTGCGTCTCACAAGCTTTGGGTAATTTCTAAACCTCGATCTTGATATTTGAGCTGATTTTGATGTTATTGGTGGTTGTAATTGTGTTGAAATAGTTGAGAAATGATTAGGGATTGATGAATTTCAATGTGGATAGGGTGACAATGATATTTAGCGATTTTGGTGAATTTAGGAAATTGTGAGCTATAAATGGAAAATTGGACAATGTGGTGAATTAGCGTAGACGATTTAACTTGAGAAATGTAGGACGTTGAGATATTGTGAATGAGGTTGTAGTTTAGGGTAGAGTGACGAGAATTGAGAAAATTGAGGTGTTATGAGCGATGATGCTCGATTTTGAGAATTGAGATTTATGAGATAATTGAGTATTGATGTTTTAACATCGTTTGGACAGCTCGGGAGTTCCAGAGTGGAATGCGAGACTAGTCCGTGATACGGGGGAAACGATTGCACTATACGAGATGCAAAGAGGTAAGGAAAACTAAACCATTTGTGTATGTATTTTGATGAATTATTGTAGCATGAACCATGATTTGAGAATACAAGCATGTTTTGTGTTGTGATGTAATTGCACACGGTTTTTCTAGCCGGTTGGAGCCCATTATTTTATGAGTTTATAAGCTGAGTGTGAAATTGCTTTATAAACCTTTGAGTTGCGTGAAAAGTAAATTGGGCTCTACGTTAAGGCGATATTGAGATTTGAGAAAATGTGTGCGTGTTTTGCCGGTTGGAACTCGGTTTTAATATGTTTTGTGTTGAGTACACAAATGTTTTAAATGAGTTTCTAAGAGAAAACCATTATGAGTTCTACGTGAAGGCATAACGTTTTATAAGATAATGGCTAATGATTGAGACTTAGGCGTGTCATGTTGAATACACATCGGGCATTGCTCTGGTAGCATATAAGACCGATATAGTGGGACGCCTGGGAACCGACCCAGGGACCACGGGCCTTGCTCTGGTAGCATATAAGATCGATATAGTGGGACGTCTGGGAACCGACCCAGGGACCACAGGCCTTGTTCTGGTAACATATAAGTCCGATTATTCCTCCGCTCTGGTAGCGTTGGGAGGCATTGCTCTAGTAGCATGTAAGACCGAGAGAGTGGGCCGCCTGGGAACCGACCCAGGGACCACGTGTCAGTGTGCATTAGGCGAGGCATTGCTCTGGTAGCAAGTAAGGCCGGGCCTTGTTCTGGTAACATATAAGTCCAATATACTTTGCATACGACCATATTGTCGACGTTCCCTCTATACGAGGATGCCTGGGATGCGCACCCAGAGGAGATACATATTTGATGTGCCATGACGAGTTTTAATTGAGTTTTATTGCCTAGTCTCGTTTTACACATGAGTTGTGTTTTGTGACCTTGTCACGTGTGAATTACTGAGGTGATTTTTATCACGTATTTGAGAACAGCCATTATTGCATATATTTACACATGCTTGTGAGTGCTCGATGTTGAGCCTTTTATCTTCATGTTTTCACATGATTTAACGAGTTATGAGATGATGTTTTGAGAACTTTCATGCTACGATTTCAAATGAGCTTTATAAACAAATACATATTTGTGATGTGTGAAATGGTTTATATAACTGAGTTCCTTTACCCCCCCTTACTGAGCGATTTAGAAGCTCACCCTGTTTTCCTTTCCCCCCAGAGTTCTTCAAGTGAAAAAGGATCTCCCTGCGGCGTACGGAGTAGTGGCTAGTGGAGGACTTGAGCTCCAGGCCCTATATATTGTATTTGAGGTATATTTTATCTTTTCATGTACCCAGACTATTAATGTGATTACAGACACTTGATGTATATCATTATATGGGATGTATTAGGATTAATTAACTTGGAATTGAGTAATGTATATGATTCAATATACACTATGTTGTGATGAGATCCTGAGGCATGATAATTACGATGATGTATGACACTGCACAGGAATGCACCTTTAATTGTGAATTAACGAGTAAAAAGTTTTAAATTAGCCCTATTTTTCGCATTTTCGGGGCGTGACAGAGTTTTCTTGGTATCAGAGCTTAGGGTGTCTAGTACTGTCAGTGTCGGTTAAGTGAAATAGAATACATCCCAAGTGTCTGTAATAGTCTGGTCATGAACTGGAATTGAGGATTGAGATTTCAATCGATTGTGATATGTACGCACAGGAGACGAGTTGAGATTGAGAATGAGTAAATGACGAGGTCGTTCGAGGAGGCAGGCAGAGTCCCCTCCACCACCTGTCCCACAACCAGAGAGTCCTAACTCTTGATTTAATCGGATTGAGACCGATGTGAGGCAAGGTTTTGAGCAGATGGCGGCACTATTCGCGCAACACTTTGGAGTTAATGCCTCGGATACTACCCCTACACCACCACCAGGACCTCCCATACCCCCAGTGCCTCCCTTCACTCAGCCTGAGGACAGAAGTAAGGTCCAACTAAAGGAATTTCTGAAGATGAATCCACCCGCATTTAGGGGAAAGAAGGATCCTACAGAGGCTGAAGAGTGGTTGACGGAGTTGAGAGTTATATTTGATTTACTGGGGTGCACCAATGCTGAGAGAGTCAGTATGAGTGCCTATATGCTGAAGGGGAGAGCTCGAGATTGGTGGAGTACTACCCAGGGTATCTTGATGTCCCGCCAGGATGTGATTGGTTGGGAAGAGTTCCAGACAGCTTTTAGAACCCAATATGTACCACGAGCCGCCCAGAGAAGGAAACAGGTCGAGTTTTTGAGTTTGGTACAAGGTGACATGTCGGTGGATGACTATGAGAGCCAGTTCACCGCACTACTGAGATATGACCCAGAGACCTTCAAGAGTGAAGAGCTCCGCACAGAGAAGTTTGTGTATGGGTTGAAGCCCGTCATTAGAGATAGACTGATGGGGCTATGTATTACTGAGTTTGGAGATGCTCTGAGACGAGCACAAGAGGTTGAAAGAGGAATCGAAATGGTACAATCCCAGCATGAGCTCAGAGCAGTGCATAAAGATAAGGGCAAGAGGCCAGCGATTTTCCAAACAGGGGCTCGGAGAGGTTCCTTCAAGAGAGGGAGGATTGAGGTACAGAAGGACAGATTGGAGAGACCCAGAGCCTATCCTATTATCAAGGAGACCCCTCGATATGTCAGGCCTAAGACAAGGTTTTGTAGAGACTGTGGCCGATCGCATGAGGAAAGTTGTACTGGGTCGATCCGCGGATGTTTTAGATGTGGTGACATGGGTCACAGAGTGAAGGACTGTCCCCAACCTCAGATACCACATGCTCCGGAGCCCACTAGACAACAGCCTCAGAGAGTGGATCCCCGGAGACGGGCCACTGCGGCAGAGAAAGGGAAGAAACCTGTGGCACAGGGACGTGTGTTTGCCCTGGATAAGGAGATCGCAGACGCTTCGGCAGAAACTATAAGAGGTACACTCTCTGTCTGTAATTATGAGGCTCATGTGTTGATTGATTCAGGATCCACGCATTCGTTTATTTCTGAGCATTTTGCATGTAGATTAAACTTGAAGTTTGAACCTCTAGAATATATACTACATGTAAATACCCCTATGCGTGAATCCCAGAGAACTGAGTTAATCTGTAGAGGGTGTGAAATTAAGGTGGGAGATAGAGTGATGTTAGCAGATCTAATCATGTTGAGTATACATGGGTTTGATGTAATTCTGGGAATGGATTGGTTGGCGACCAATCGAGTGAGTTTAGACTGCTACACTAAGATTGTAACTTTCTCCCTACCTGAACCTTACAGTGTACGGTTGAGATATTGAGGAAATGATTATGTGGAATTCTAGTAAGTCATTTGAGAATTTTGATATTATTTTGGAGAATATTAAATATGATTATTCCTGTGAAGGTTATGAGACACTCATCTCAGACGATGAGCGGGAACATCCGAGGATTGAGGATATACCTGTGGTTTGTGAATTTCTGGATGTTTTCCCAGATGAATTGCCAGGTTTACCACCAAAGAGAGAGCTGGAGTTTACCATTGATTTGGTACCGGATACTCAGCCGATCTCTAAACCTCCCTACAGGATGGCATTAGTGGAACTTGAGCAATTGAAGAAACAACTACAGGAGTTATTGGATCAAGGGTTTATTAGACCCAGTGTTTCGCCATGGGGAGCGCCAGTACTATTTGTTAAGAAGAAGGACGGTAGTCTCAGATTATGTGTAGACTACCGGTTGTTGAATAAAGCCACGGTGAAGAATAAATACCCACTACCCAGGATTGATGATCTACTTGATCAGCTGAGAGGGGCATCAGTCTTTTCTAAGATTGATTTGAGATCGGGCTATCACCAATTGAGGATCAAGGAAGAAGATATTCCAAAGACGGCCTTCAGGACAAGGTATGGCCATTACGAATTTCTGGTGATGTCCTTTGGATTGACGAACGCCCCTGCAGCATTTATGAGATTGATGAACGAGGTGTTCAGAGACTATCTGGATAAGTTTGTGATAGTCTTTATCGATGATATCCTGGTGTACTCTCGGTCGTATGAGGAGCATGCACAGCATTTATGGTTAGTACTTCAGATACTCCGAGATAAGCAATTATACGGAAAGCTTAGTAAGTGTGAGTTTTGGCTGAACCGGATAGCTTTCCTTGGGCATGTAGTCTCAGAGGAAGGAGTATCAGTGGATCCGAGTAAAATAGCAGCTGTGCTTAATTGGGAAAGATCGAGGACAGTGACTGAGATACGAAGCTTCCTTGGTTTGGCAGGGTATTACAGGAGATTTGTGGAAGGATTCTCGAGGATTGCCGCTCCTTTGACTAAGCTCACGCGTAAGGAGACTCCTTTCATATGGACTGATCAATGTGAGCTCAGTTTTCAAGAGTTAAAGAGGAGATTGACGGCGGCACCTGTGTTAACTATCCCTGAGGGATCAGGAGGATTCTCGGTGTATAGTGATGCATCTCATCAAGGATTGGGGTGTGTGCTTATGCAGCACGGGAGAGTGGTCGCATATGGATCGCGTCAGCTGAAAGACCATGAGCGGAATTACCCCACGCATGATTTGGAGTTAGCCGCTGTGGTATTTGCTTTGAAGATCTGGCGACATTACTTATATGGGGAAAGATTCCAGATCTTCACTGATCACAAGAGTTTGAGATATCTCTTTGATCAGAAAGAGTTAAACATGAGACAAAGGAGATGGATGGAACTCCTTAAGGATTATGACTGCGAGATTCTATATCATCCGGGTAAGGCGAATGTGGTTGCTGATGCCCTGAGCAGGAAGAGTATGATATCTGCTATGATGATCAGGGAATGGGATTTGTTAGAGCAGTTCGTCGAACTTCGGATCAGAGTTAAAGAGGTAGAGGCTGGATTTTTGGCTAGCCTGCGGATAGAGCCCAGGATCATGGATCAAATTAGAACTGGGCAGCGCAGTGATCAGAGATTGATAGACATGGTTAGCCAAGCTGAGCAGAGTTCGCAGTCGAATCTTACCATCAGTGAGGATGGATTATTGAGGTTCAGAGGACGGATTTGTGTACCGGACGATGATACCCTGAAGAGACAGATATTGAGAGAATCCCACTGCTCGCGATACACCATGCACCCAGGAAGTACTAAGATGTACCGAGACTTGAGAAAGGTGTATTGGTGGAGTGGTATGAAGTGAGACGTGGCAGAGTATGTGGCCAAGTGTTTAGTATGCCAGCAAGTGAAAGCTGAGCATCGGAAGCCCGGAGGACTACTACAGCCTTTACCTGTACCTACATGGAAATGGGAGCATGTCACTATGGACTTTATTATGGGTTTACCGAGGACCCGAAGAGGTCGTGACGCGATATGGGTCATTGTGGATAGATTGACCAAGAGTGCCCACTTCCTTGCCATCAAGAGCACAGATACTGTGGATGCCTTAGCTGAGCTATATGTCAGCGAGATAGCTAGATTACATGGGGCTCCAGTGAGTATTACTTCTGATAGAGATTCCCGATTTACTTCCAGATTCTGGACCCAGTTTCAGGAGTCCATGGGATCTCGATTGAGTTTTAGTACCGCCTATCATCCTAAGACAGATGGTCAGTCAGAGAGGACTATTCAGACCTTGGAGGATATGTTGAGGGCGTGTACGATGGATTTTAAGGGATCATGGGATGATCACCTGCCCCTAGCAGAGTTTGCATACAATAATAGCTATCATGCGAGTATTGGAATGGCACCTTTTGAGGCTCTATATGGTAGGAGGTGTAGATCCCCTGTAGCTTGGAAAGAAGTCGGTGACAGAAAGATAAATGCTCCCGAGCTTGTTGAGCAAGCCGTACAGAGTGTGAAACTCATATGTGAGAGGTTACGGGCTGCACAAAGTAGACAGAAAAGCTACGCGGATGTGCGTAGACGGCCACTTGAATTTGATGTTGGTGATGCAGTATTTCTGAGAGTATCACCGAGCAAGGGTATCGTGCGATTTGGGAAGAAAGGGAAATTGAGTCCTCGATACATAGGACCATTTGAGATTCTTGAGAGAGTGGGAGAGGTAGCCTACAGATTGGCATTACCCCCACAGATGTCCGGAATACACAATGTTTTTCATGTATCTATGTTGAGGAAGTACCACCCGGACCCTTCTCATGTTATAGAGTATGATGAGATGGACTTACAGGAGGACATGAGCTACATTGAGGAACCCGTCCGGATTCTCGATAGAAAAGAGAAGGTTCTGAGAACCAAGAGCATCCCATTAGTGAAAGTCTTATGGAAGCATCACTCAAGGGAAGAGGCGACGTGGGAACTAGAGAGTCTCATGAAGGAGAAATACCCCCATCTATTTTGACTAGTTGAGTTGAATTTGGAGGACCAAATTCTTTTTAAGGTGGGGAGGATATGAGATCTGAGAATTTCAGACATATTTTAATGATGTAATAAGAATTTGAAGTGTAATTTATTGAGCTAAGTGAATTGTAGGAATTATAATTGGAGATTTATATGTTAAGTGTGTAAAATGAGCATGAAGCATGAGGACAGATCGATCTGGGAGAAGGAGAGATCGATCTGGTGAGTTAAAAATGACGAGGGAAGGGAAATTTGAGGAGCAGATCGATCTCCAATGGAAGAGATCGATCTCCTTATGAATCTGTTTGAGAAGGGATCGATCTCATGAGGAAGAGATCGATCTCCAAATGAATCTGTTTGAGAGAAGATCGATCTCATGAGGAGGAGATCGATCTCCAAATGCTTCTGTTTGGGGAGAAGATCGATCTCCTTAGGAGCAGATCGATCTCATAAAGCCATAAAGAGATCGATCTCACCCCTCTACAGATCGACCTCCTAGGCATAAAATTGCCCAGATCGTCCCCAAATTTCAAACACAAATCGATCTCATCAAGAGGCAGATCGATCTCCTACCTCCAGTCTATATAAGGAACCCGTGTTTTCTCCTGAAATCTCACTTTCTCTCTTCCAAACCTCCATTTTTCCAAAAACCTAGTTTCTCACTCCTCCAAATCCCCCATTTTCGGCCGAATCAGCTATTGTGGTAAGAAGGAAAGTTGTTCCTCATCAAAGGGAGAACAACATACTTGGAAATCGAAGGACGAATCGGATCGAGGCGTGAGTTGTGCGTCTCACAAGCTTTGAGTAATTTCTAAACCTCGATCTTGATATTTGAGCTGATTTTGATGTTATTGGTGGTTGTAATTGTGTTGAAATAGTTGAGAAATGATTAGGGATTGATGAATTTCAATGTGGATAGGGTGACAATGATATTTAGCGATTTTGGTGAATTTAGGAAATTGTGAGCTATAAATGGAAAATTGGACAATGTGGTGAATTAGCGTAGACGATTTAACTTGAGAAATGTAGGACGTTGAGATATTGTGAATGAGGTTGTAGTTTAGGGTAGAGTGACGAGAATTGAGAAAATTGAGGTGTTATGAGCGATGATGCTCGATTTTGAGAATTGAGATTTATGAGATAATTGAGTATTGATGTTTTAACATCGTTTGGACAGCTCGGGAGTTCCAGAGTGGAATGCGAGACTAGTCCGTGATACGGGGGAAACGATTGCACTATACGAGGTACAAAGAGGTAAGGAAAACTAAACCATTTGTGTATGTATTTTGATGAATTATTGTAGCATGAACCATGATTTGAGAATACAAGCATGTTTTGTGTTGTGATGTAATTGCACACGGTTTTTCTAGCCGGTTGGAGCCCATTATTTTATGAGTTTATAAGCTGAGTGTGAAATTGCTTTATAAACCTTTGAGTTGCGTGAAAAGTAAATTGGGCTCTACGTTAAGGCGATATTGAGATTTGAGAAAATGTGTGCGTGTTTTGCCGGTTGGAACTCGGTTTTAATATGTTTTGTGTTGAGTACACAAATGTTTTAAATGAGTTTCTAAGAGAAAACCATTATGAGTTCTACGTGAAGGCATAACGTTTTATAAGATAATGGCTAATGATTGAGACTTAGGCGTGTCATGTTGAATACACATTGGGCATTGCTCTGGTAGCATATAAGACCGATATAGTGGGACACCTGGGAACCGACCCAGGGACCACGGGCCTTGCTCTGGTAGCATATAAGATCGATATAGTGGGACGCCTGGGAACCGACCCAGGGACCACAGGCCTTGTTCTGGTAACATATAAGTCCGATTATTCCTCCGCTCTGGTAGCGTTGGGAGGCATTGCTCTGGTAGCATGTAAGACCGAGAGAGTGGGCCGCCTGGGAACCGACCCAGGGACCACGTGTCAGTGTGCATTAGGCGAGGCATTGCTCTGGTAGCAAGTAAGGCCGGGCCTTGTTCTGGTAACATATAAGTCCAATATACTTTGCATACGACCATATTGTCGACGTTCCCTCTATACGAGGATGCCTGGGATGCGCACCCAGAGGAGATACATATTTGATGTGCCATGACGAGTTTTAATTGAGTTTTATTGCCTAGTCTCGTTTTACACATGAGTTGTGTTTTGTGACCTTGTCACGTGTGAATTACTGAGGTGATTTTTATCACGTATTTGAGAACAGCCATTATTGCATATATTTACACATGCTTGTGAGTGCTCGATGTTGAGCCTTTTATCTTCATGTTTTCACATGATTTAACGAGTTATGAGATGATGTTTTGAGAACTTTCATGCTACGATTTCAAATGAGCTTTATAAACAAATACATATTTGTGATGTGTGAAATGGTTTATATAACTGAGTTCCTTTACCCCCCCTTACTGAGCGATTTAGAAGCTCACCCTGTTTTCCTTTCCCCGCAAAGTCCTTCAAGTGAAAAAGGATCTCCCTGCGGTGTACGGAGTAGTGGCTAGTGGAGGACTTGAGCTCCAGGCCCTATATATTGTATTTGAGGTATATTTTATCTTTTCATGTACCCAGACTATTAATGTGATTACAGACACTTGATGTATATCATTATATGGGATGTATTAGGATTAATTAACTTGGAATTGAGTAATGTATATGATTCAATATACACTATGTTGTGATGAGATCCTGAGGCATGATAATTACGATGATGTATGACACTGCACAGGAATGCACCTTTAATTGTGAATTAACGAGTAAAAAGTTTTAAATTAGCCCTATTTTCCGCATTTTCGGGGCGTGACAGAATCTTATTACTTCTCATAAAATTTTACAACAAGTTTCTCGGGTAAGGAAAATGTAACAGACTTAGACTGACAGTCTAAGACAGCATGATTGGTAGCTAACCAATCTATTCCCAAGATTACATCGAAGTTATACATATTCAACAAAATCAAATTAGTTGTCGTGTACTTCTCTCCTACCCTCACTTTACACTCTCTGTATTCTTGTTCGGCTAACTGACTAACTCTCATTGGAGTGCTTATTAATAAAGTCCCATTTAGGTATATGGGTTTTATAAAACTTGTCAACCTTGATGTACATGCATGCGATATGAAGGAATGCGTAGCACTAGAATCAAATAAGGATATAGCTTCTAAGTTAAAAATCAAGATTGTACCTTTTATCACTTCAGAAGAGGTATTTACTGATATTTGGTCTATCGCATACACCCTGCCTTGACCCACAAATTGCTTCCCTTTTTCTTCAGTTGTGGCTCTCTTCCTTGCAGGAGGTGTAACTGTAGGAACTTTCTCGGGTCCTTACCCCTTTGTGGGACTACCTCCACTGCCTCTGGACATTCCTTTGCATAGTGCCCAAGCCTACCACATCTGAAACATCGTGTGTCACGACCCAATTCCATTCTCTTTAACCAAAAATCACTGAAAATTTTTTGCGTTTTACTGTTACCTTACCCGGTCGTGAACTAAACTCACCACACACTGTTGGGCTGTGAGTCAATAATAAACACCACATCTCATTCATCCTCAATTAATTAAAACGATGTCATACATTTGCATTTAATCGTGTACTTATACGAATACATGTTTTACTGACATCTACATCCCCCATAATTACAACTCAAAAGAATACTGTGCTTTTACATTGTTTAGATACAAAAAGAATCACTGTGCATATACCTCTTAGCAATGGAGATGCAGCGGAGTTCAAAATACCACGCCTCAGTCCTTACTGGGCTACTATGCACGCTCTGTAGGGGGGAAATAGAGTGGGATGAGCAACCACATGCTCAGTAAGGCAATAATGCAAGCATGGTAGATAACTACTCTATCTACATGTTGATAGTGTTATGCATAAATCATTTATGGTAGGAGCATGAGGAATAAAACTATGCCATGTGAATATACATATATATCATGTATCAAAATCATGTGCATTGGCATATAAAACATGGTAGAAACATCATGTATAAATCATCTCATGCTCAATCTCATTTAAATTCATAAAAAGGGCAATTCATTAAGAAACCTCCTTTTTAAACCCACGTCATAAAACTCTTTCTCAAACACATACAATCTCATCACATTAATTCACAATCACGACCACATTCTCATTTCACAATTCACGCATGTGTATAAAAACTAGGTCACTATATCAAAAGTGCCTATGTGGACCACTACATCATAAATCATCCCAGACCACACGCATCCAGGTGTGCGGGGTATCATTCTGACACGAAGATTGATTATCCCTCGCCAGACTTTCTCTCCACATAACCATCATGCGGTACATCGTACTCCATGTGATATACACGGTACAGCGTACTCCGCAGACTCATATCGTGACTGGGGGTGCCATTCCTAGGTCTTACCTACCCCATACCAAGAGTTTTTCCATATCCGTGAAGGAGAGCCTCCCTGCCGAACAGAGCCTCCCCGCTTAACAGAGCCTCCCTGCCTCCTCGGGCTTAAGGATGTTAGCTTAAGGATGTAGGGCTTAAGGATTCTTCCGTAAGAGAGCTTCCCCACCGAACAGAGCCTCCCCGCCTAACAGAGCCTCCCCACCTCTTTGGGCTTAAGGATGTTGGCTTAAGGATGTAGGGCTTAAGGATCTTACCGTACCCATGTAGGAGAGCCTCCCTGCCTAACAGAGCCTCCCCGCCCCTCCAGGGCTTAAGGATGTTGGCTTAAGGATCCCACCGTAAGAGAGCCTCCCCACCGAACAGAGCCTCCCCGCCTTTTTGGGCTTAAGGATGTTGGCTTAAGGATGTAAGGCTTAAGGATCTTACCAACTTTCACAACCTTATACGTGTCGCAATGTGCAAACTTGTGCGAGCAAAGCTCTAGCACGACTCAGGCATCCTCTCATACAGAGACGCGTACGAGCATAGCTCTAGTACGGTTATACTCATAAGACAACCACTCAAAATCCACGTACGAGCAGAAGCTCCAGTACGGTTTATAAACATCATCATAGTTTCCAAATCAAGGTGCGAGCTAAGCTCCAGCACGTTTCATACAAATGAAAACATAGAAATCCAGCGCGAGCGAGGCTCTAGCGCGATTTATGTCATACAAATATGATAGGCGGCTCATATACAATTAAACAATCCCGGCAATCGGGTTTAGCACTCACAATTGCTTTTCCACAACAACAATACAATACTAGCCGACCCATCTACAAGCTTGCTTAAAACCAAGCAATTCGTTTTGGAAAAACATCAAAACATTAGATTTATGCAATTATTAGCCTTACTATCCCATTTCATAAAATCCACTTTAAATCCAAAACCACACATATACTTATTCTCATTAATGAATACCATCAATCATTTACTTTAGCAACCATGCACTTCGTAAAACACCTAATATTCACCCACAATTTAAAGTACGAGCAACTACCTCTATATACTCACAAAATTCCCTTACCTGGAATCGCGATGCGTGATTCCACTTCCTTAAGCTGCTTACTCGTACGGTTCGATTCGTCTTCAACGAACTCTTCGGGACTGCACAAAATCGTATCCCGCATTATATTCGATCCATATAATATGACATCGTGCGTTCACTATAGTCAATTCGACCTATAGTTTTCTATTAATGCTTGTGAGGCCTCGTTTCATTACTTTATCCATAACTCGAGTCTATGGATCTTCTTAGGCCTATTAACTTATTCAAAGTCGATATTAAATCGACATTAAGCTCATAGTGTTCATATTCCATGAATTCCCTCACTATGGCATTTATCAAGCATATACATACCCATTTTCACAATTCCTCCAAACTCACAATGTAATCTCATTTAACCATCTAAAATCATAAACATTACCTCAATAACAACTTTAGTAATGCCCATAAATCATAAACTTATTCAACCCATATATTCTCACATCATACCCATTCTAGGTTTTCTAGGTTACACCAATTCCACCACATCCCTAGATAATTTATCCATCAATAGTCATGCCAAACAACTCCAAAATCAATTAAATGGACAATGTATTTGGATTGGAGTGTTAGAATCTTACCAAATATGATTTTTCTTCTTGCTCCAAATGGCAATGCCCTTAACTCCTTCAATACCAACAATGGAAAAATGCCTTCACACTATGTTGTTCTTCTCTTTGATAGGAACAACTTTGTCTCTAATGGTCTCTCTTTAATTCTTGCTGGAAATGGCTGATTTTAGAGAGGGAAAGTTAAGTTTTTGGGTTGAAAGTGAAAGGTTAGTGTTTTTCCCGAGATTTCCTGATTTTCAGCCCTCCTTATATAGAAATAGCTTGAGGAGATCGATCTGGTCCAAGAGGAGATCGATCTGGTCCCTTAAAATCCCTCTTTTTCACGGCATTTTTAAGCTTGAGATCGATCTGTCGAAGCATGAGATCGATCTATCGAGGCATGAGATCGATCTGCTCCCAAACAGAGAGCTAAGGAGATCGATCTGGGTGCTTGGGGATCGATCTTTTCACTACAGAATGCTTGGGAGATCGATCTGGCTCCATTGGAGATCGATCTGCTCTATTCTTTTGCCCAAATAAGAGCATTCTGGCTCTTCCAGATCGATCTCTCATCCTATGAGATCGATCTGGCCCTCATGTTTTCCAGATTTCCTGCAGTTTCCTTGCTGCAACTCATACCAACACATCCTTAATCTATTGCCATGGCCATTTTCTCATCCATCCACCTCTATAACTTGAAAATGGCATTCATTCATACCTTATGCACATTGAAACTTGTGTGCATTCATGGTATGTCCAAAGGTATGCTACATAAAACCAAATGGAAGCATAACTCCATTCCATTTTACCACACTACTCATCTTGAGTTTCAATCACATCCATCACTTGCCAGAACTCATTTCTTCATATTCGTACTCAATGAAATTTGTATGTACGTTACAATTCATATTACACATACATACATTGAATCCATGGACTTACATCAATCATACTTTACATTACAAGTCCATTCATATTATTTGATCCAATTACACACATTATCATTATACATATACGGGGTCTTACATCGTGCACCCTGAAAATAATAGGGCCTACCACCATGATATCGGCCACATACTCTACATTGATTAGTGGTCAGTCGGGGTCCACCAATCACTATACCCTTGGCTGGTGTTTGAGTCAGAGGCATAAAAGGTCTAGTAGCCTTCTTCTGCGACTTATCTACCTCTCTCCGACGCTTACTCATAGTTTTTCATCCAAATCTGGCACTCTTACCATCTTTCAGTTTCCTCGAACCCTTGTCCTTACCCCAACTGAACTCAAAAATATTCAGGTCATAGTCCTGCTCACACAACTGGGCTCGTCGTACAGCTTCTCTATATGTAGCAACATCAAATTGGGCCAACTTAGCTTTGATCAAAGGCCTCAGTCCATCAACAAATCTATGGACCCTAATAGCTTCACTCCTTATAGAGTCTGGATCATACCGGCCCAATGAGGTCAATCGAAACTCGTACTCATCAACGATTCGATTCCCTTGAGTCAGATTCAAAAATTTCATCTGTAACCTATGTCGAGCGGTATCTAGGATATATTGTTCTCTGAAAGCACCCAAAAACATATCACATGTGATTACCATACCCTGAGCTCTCAACATAGGCCTGGTGGACTTCCACCAGTGCTCCGCTTCGCCTCTCAGTATAAAGGCCGCCAGTGGTACTCTCTTCGTAGCCGAACATCTGCAGAAATCGAACAATTTCTCCATCTGGCTTATCCAGTCCTCAGCCAATGCTGGATCTTTTACCCTACTAAAAGAAGGAGGCTTAAAATCCATAAAATGCTTCAACCTCTACATATCACAATTACATCCATGCCCCAAATCATCATCATCATACTATTGTGGGGCTACTGGAGGAGGTACTGGTCGAATATGGGGATCTCATGGCCTAACCGGTTCAGGCTGTGCAGGTGCAGCATTCTCAAGTTCATATGCAGTTGTTGGGGGATTCGATGCAGCCTGTCCCGCTGTATCAGGTATACCTTTAAACCTAGCCATAATCTGACCCATCATGGTCATCATCGTGTGCATATCTTCCTCTAATCTAGCTACCCGAGGATCGAAAGCCTCTATCTGTTCCTGGGGCTCATGAATAGAGGACGATCTACTATGCCACTCAGTCCTGTCATTTCGCCCTTGAGCTCTCGAGCTCTCTCCCCTCTTGTGGTGTCTCTCAGGCATATCTCATAAGCCTTGCATTTATAACAAACTCTTAGATCACTACCAGGTTCGTATACACATTTGTATATAAATATCACACAGTAACTTGGGGATGTATATTTTCTCAGTCCTAAACATCGACTTATATCAGACCAACCAAGCTCTGATACCAAATCTGTCACACCCCACTTTCGAGTGCCCTTTTATCCATACATATACTACTAACGGTTGGGCTATGAGTCAATGTAATTACTAAATTCCATACACTTATAGCGAAAAAAATTTAAAACTTTAATTCACACACTCTCAGGCGTGTGTAAATATTCAAAATCAATTGTATAATAATTTATCTTTACATAACATCCTCATACAACTGTTCACCTTTTCAATTCATAACTATGCGATACATTATAATAGATACAAAATGCTCATGTGTATATAAATCTTTATACCTTTGCAACTGGTGAGAGCTGTCCAACACAAACAGGGATCTGGAGATCACCGTACGGCTCTACATCTTAGTATCTGAAGGGGAAAAAATATTGGGATGAGCAAACCACAGCTCAGTAAGGAAAATGATGCTAACAGGTAGATATTGTACTACCTACATGGCCCATACATGAAATAACAAAACCATGTTTCAATATAAATGGAAATATCACTAGTAAATGCATTTAAACATGCTTCTCACATAAGCATTTTCATAAAAACTAATATTCAATACTTCCATTTAAAAACATGTCATAAAACAATGCTATCACAGTACAAGCATTCAAATCAAGAGATTTATCAAATCACAATATCTCTTTGTTTTTCTCAAATCATTTCTTTTTATCAAATCTCTTTCTTTTCTGAGTTTCTCAACTTCTCTGATCTTTGAGACAGGCATGGAGTTCTCGGCAAACTAATATCCACGACATATGGCCATAGTCAGTGATCCCAAGCCTCACTGATCAGGTGTGTACAGGGCATCACTTGCCTGAAGGGGGGATGAGTCACTCCTACCCTCCGGCTCATCTCAATCAACATCATCTCCCTCATCATATCACATATACTCATGGTACAATGTCTGCCATGTGTCATCTACGCGATACTCATACTCACGTGCACCAAGCACGATACATAGTATTCCAACGAACAACTACACAGTTTTACGTACAACCGTGGACCTGGTCCATCCACCCAACTCCGATGGACTAATCATCCTGAACCATGTCTGTCAGACCCGAGTTTTCGATTTACGTATGTAGCTTGTACCTTATGATTCCTATGCGTGCGAACGTTATATTTCATAGTTGAATCATAATAAGAGTATTTACTATCATGCAATCGATTTATTAAGAATTAAAAATGCATGTAAGCTACATAACAGCGAGATAAGGGTTCAATTTATTTTCGAGCAAGTACAGGGGTAAAACGGTCAATTGACCAAAATTCGATATAAATTCGATGAGAAAATTTTATTAAAAATATGAAATCGAAAAATCTTGATCAATAACGAGGAAAATATTGAATTTCGAGTCCAATTGATCGAGATATGAATTTAATTAATATTTTTGAAATTTTTGTCTCAAAAAATGAGCTCGAAAATAGTGAAAAAATATACCGGAAAGGTAAAATCAAACTGATAAATTCATTTACGGATTAAATAAATTTAATATGAATTTTTGAGATTTTTTGGGATATTTTTAGGATTTTTATTATTATTTTAATGAGTAAAATAATAATAAAAATTAATTATAAATTGAAAAAAAAAATGAAAACAGAAACGAATTGGAAACAGAAAACGAAGAGAGTTTTTGGGGAGAGAGAAATACACAAACCGATGGAGAGAAGAGATTGACGGACCAGCCACCTCCGGCAACCAGCGGCCACGCACGCGACCGGGAAAGGAAGGCCTACACCGTGCGACCTCCCAGCCACCAGGACGCGCTCCACCGGCGTCGAAATCCGGCGAATCGAAGGGAGAAAGCCGCGGAGGAAAAAAGGGCATTCGGCGGCTACCGGCGGGAGTTGGCTCCGATCGAGGCCAACCGAGAGGTCCCCTGTCCAAGACGTGTCGAACGGCGGCAGCGGCACACCGAGAACCGACCGGACGACGCCGGCACGACCAAAAAGGTACTGAACCGGTCAGCGGTTCAGTGGAAAGTGACTGTGTTGAACCGGACCGGACCGGTTCAGCCAAGGAGAAAAGGGGAAAAAGAGGAAAAAGGAAAGAAAAAGGAAAAAAAATTTTGAGATTTCACCGGACTTCGGGTAAGTCGATACGAGGTCAAAAGTGACCAATTTAATTTCTGATAAATTTATTTAAATTATATTTAATCAGAAATTGACCCGGAGTTAAATATACGAAATTGTGCAGTTCGACGATTAATTCCGAACGAAAGCCCGATCGAACTTTGATTCGCGTACCATCGTACAATCTCGGGTAAGTAAAGCTCATTTACGACAATTTATGTGATTTATGCGTATTTAAGATTTAATTTACGCATTTCGGATTAAATTTTGGATTTAGTGAATTATATTCAGAAAATTAAATAAAATGTCGTAAATGATATACGGGCTATCCAAAGAGCTTGGAATAAAGCCCAATGGGTATAGATAGGCCCAATGAGTCAATAGACCTTGATGAACGGGCTTAATACGGATTAAGGCCCGATTAACGTGTTTAAGGCCCATTAAGCGTAAACGGGCCCATTTTAGTGAAATAAACTATATTAAATGTGTAATACAGTAGGAAAAGTGTAATTAACTCAGTGAATGATTAAATGCAGCTCCAGAGTCATATTGAGAGTTGACCGGACTGCGAGATAGACAGCACAGAGGAAGAGAGGTCACACGACGTGATCCGAGGTAGGGGACTCTTGCAAGTAGCTAGAGATATCGTGCATATTTTCGTTGGATTTTACATTCACTGAAATTGTTTGAGGGTCAGAGAAAATCTATAATAATTATAGGGACCCGATATGGGTAAATTACGATTTTGCCCCTACTTAGGTAAAAAGTGAAATTTTGGGAAAAGTGGTAAAAAGCATGGAAATGATGTTTTGAGTGGTTTTTACTGCTGTGTAGCAGAAGAGTAGGTGGATGGGCTATTGTTTTGAGGTCGATGTAAATTAAGCACACTTTATAGTGCTGATTTTAGTGATTTTTAACATCCCTATTTTTAAAGAGCCATCTACCGAATTATGTGGAAACAATCGTGCTAGAGCATAACTCGCACTTGATTTCAGATGTTTTTCACATACATTAGTGCTGGAGGTTGACTCGCACTACATTTATTTGACATGCATGATAGAGTATTGGAGCATTGCTCGTACTCAGTTTTTATGTGATTTGTGCATGATAAAGTGCTGGAGCGATTAGCTCGTACTCGAGTTTTACATGAGATGCATGACCTGGTGCTAGAGGTTCACTCGCACTAGTGTTGATATTTTGACATGCATATACAGTGTTTTGAGGCGGAGTGTTGACTGTGTGTCACACTCAAGACGCGCACTGTAGTTTTTCGTGATATACACGCATGTTAGAAAAACCGTGACGATTTCCTCCGTGTAGACTGAGTGTCACACTGTTGAGATGTTCTCACGTGGATTTAGAGACATGGCATGTTAAAAACAACCTGATGAGCCCGAACGAGGGATAAGGGTTGGAGATCCACCTGATGAGCCCGAACGAGGGATAAGGGTTGGAGGACCAGCTGATGAACCCGAACGAGGGATAAGGCTGGGGGTCCATGGAGTACGATGTATCGTGCGTGTGGCATGGAGTACATTGTACCGTGTTTTGTGTTGTGGAGTTATGGAGGAGAGTTGTTGATAGCTGGCGGTTGTGATGGACTGACCCCCCTCCCGTTACAGCAGTGATAACCCGCACACCGAGTACTGTGTTGCCTGGGATTTCACCACATGTTAGGATATGTACATAGTTCGGAGATGTTCTCTTACAGTAAGATCCTTAAGCCCAACATCCTTAAGCCAGAATAGGCGGGGAGGCTCTGTTCGGCAGGGAGGCTCTCTCACATAGTCTAGAGAGATTGCATTTAGCCACTGAGTCTCGCATGATATATCACATGTATTTTATGATACGGGTAGACCTAAGGGATGGGTCGAAACCCAGTTTATTTGTGTTGTGATGAGAAATGCCATATTTCCTGTGTTTTGAATGTAAATGGCATATTTTATATAAAGGCATTCTTAAATGATTAAATATGCACTGTTTTGCATGAATGCCTCTGATTGATAAACCAGTATGTGTTTAGTACATGGGATTTTAAATCTGTACTATATTATATATATTTTAAACATGCTTTTGAATTGAGAGAAGGAAAGGCAAGCACTATTTTCAGTAGATAGTATGGATGTCTACTTGCTTGCCTGATTTCCTTACTGAGCGCGTTGATGGCTCATCCCATTCATTTTCCCCCCATCTCTACAGATTCTCATCAGTAGATCGAGTCGGCCAGGGTATTGCATTCCTTTGATCCGCTGCCACTCCCCATCTAGCGAAAGGTATACACACGCGTACTCTTTTGTATCTGAACAATGTATAAACACAGTGATGTACACGGTTTTAATGTTGGGGATGTAAATGTAATGATGTAATTATATTTAAGTATATGAATTTACTTATGATATGAAAGTCATGTATGTATGATACGTGAAAGAATGGTAAGGTATGTATGGATGAGAAGACTGATGCCTATTCACAGCCCAACTGTTGAGGAGATAAAGGTAAGCAAAAAGTGAAAAATTTATTGTGGTTTTTGGTAAAGTCGCGTGTGGGAGGAGGGCGTGGCAATGTCTCATATACCGAGCGAGCAAATCAGCATGACACACAGTCATCGCAAGGCTCCAGCGTGATATCTCTCAGTGCGAGCAACAGCTTCTAGCACTGTATCATATTAAACTCAGCAAAACTAGTGCGAGCAATGCTCCAGCACTTTTCTCAAAATCATCGTGCGAGATAGACTCGAGCACGGCATACCAAAACCACAGAAACATGTGCGAGCTAAAACTCTAGCACATTATCATTATCATAAAACCATAAAACTTATGCGAGCTAAACTCCAGCACAAAATCATCATCGTAAAACCACATGCAAGCTACGCTCCAGCATTATTTATCAAAATATGAAAACGTATGCGAGTAAAACTCCAGCATAGTCAAAATCATTAAAACAGGTGTCAGCTCATGCTCCAAACACTAATTCACATCTCAAATCCGATAGGTGGCCATTCTTTTCTTTTAAAAATCCAAAACATGTTTATTTACTAGCATGTCGTCCCATGCTAAACATGTAAAACTAGCCATCCTATCTATTATCATTTCTTAGTCACAAAACAACGTATAGTTGTAAGAACATTAAAAACATGCATGTCAGGTTATTTTCCTACCCACATCCCATTTTCACAATATATATATATACCATAATACATTTCATGATCTTATATAATTTCATAGCTCAATAGCTAAACGTACTATTACTAGCGTCATATCTACTAAAATTACGATAAAATACGTACAAATACCTCTATCGCTAACATACAGTCCCTTACCTCGAATCGCGCTTGTATTCCCTTCGTCTCGTTTGCTCCGTTCGCGATCTGGGTTAATCGTGTTCCACGTATTTCAATCTACACGTGTAAATCATTAAGTTATTGTTCCTTTCCATCTTCTAAACCTCCACATTGTCATCTATCTATCTATTCATACTCCCCAAGCCTTAAAATCATATCTCACCTTCCCACTAGCATCATTATACCTTCTCTTAAGTTTTCCATCACTTTTCCATGGATTTTCTTTTCATAAACCCCTCTTAATATTACTCACTCATCACTACAATTATCATTCCTATCAATATTTCACATACCATTCAACCCATTAAATGTCTAGAAGTTCATATTTAAAACTTGAGGGTTGAAAAGCTTACCTAGCTTAGTCTTAACCTTAGCCAAACTTGTGGTAGCCAAACCTCTTTCCCTTGGTCAAACCAATGTGTAATTTTTGGATATGTTGTTCTCCTTACTTCAACGAACAATTTTCCCTTCTTGAGCTTCTTCATATTCTAGCTGGAATGTAGTGATATTTAGAGTGAGAAAGTTAGGTTCTTTGAGAGAAATGGAAAGGTAAGGGTTTGGTGTGAAGAAATCTGATTTTAAGTCCAAATCGCATGCTATTTTTATAGATGCAGAGACATGAGATCGATCTGGCCCTTGTGGAGATCGATCTCTGCATGGTTTGGTAGTTTTTTTTACCAAACGCAACTACTACCAAATCGATCTGCTTCCATGATGAGATCGATTTGTTTGAACGCAAAATCCTTCATGGAGATTGATCTGTCGCTTAAGGAAGATCGATCTCTTCTTGGCTGAGGCTTAAGGACATCGATCTGTGCCTTTTGGAAGATCGATTCCTTCTAGGCAGAGTCTTATGGAGATCGATCTGTCTTCCCATGAGATCGATCTGCCCTCCTCCCTTGAACTGATTCTAGGCATTTTGAGATAAGAGATCGATCTCTCCTTCATGTGAGATCGATCTCTCATCCCCTGCACCCTCATTTCTGCAGTTTTCTACAGATTTTTATTTATACACTCATCCACATTTGCTACATACCTCAATTTGCATTTCGTGCACAATTAACGTATATTGGCATCCATTCCATATAGTCCATAGGTAATAAAACTTATGCACACTACCTGAAATCATAGATGTTTCATTAAATTTCCAAAATCCTTACATCCTCCTATCATTTATACTCATGTAACAATACATAGACATACATCATAGCTTCTCAAGCTATTTTTGTAACAACGTACATATACATCATATCTTCATCAATACGTGTGAAATTATGGGCATTACAGTGAGCTACAACACACTCCAATAAGGAATCATGCAAGCAAGTAGATAATCATACTACCTACATGCGCAAAATCACATGTCATGCAGAAAATCTTTACTTTCTCAACCACAACGAAATTCTCAAAACCACACGTATGTGCTTTCTTAAAACTATATCACATCACAAATAAATTTATCAAAACACATGTTCTCATAAAACTGATTTAAATCAAATAGGAGACAATTCAAAGTCTCAAAAATTAAATCATAAATTGGACATCAATTATGGAGATAAAGCAGAGCATAAGGAAACAAGTAGACATATGGCCATAGTCACTGAACTTCATGCAATCACTAATCAGGTGTGCATGAATGTCCCCAGATGGCAAAGGCAGGGGGGTCAGTCTACCCATCAGACAGCAAACACAACAACACGGTACATCATACTCCATGTGCGTCCACACGGTAAATCGTACTCTGTGAACCCCAATATCTTACATCGACAAGATTAGGAGTGCCCGTCCTCCGAGCCTTATCATCCCATCTCCAGCTACATCAATACTAAGTCTCCAAAAATGCATGTACGAGCATATCAATCAGTGTGACACATAGTCTACACGAGGCTCCAGCACGACCGTATCAAATTGCGTACGAGGATCAGTGCAAGCTCACATAGCCTACACGACATTTCCAAACATGATTTTATGCACATCACAAAATCAAAATCTAATGCGAGCAAAAGAAGGCTCCAACACTATGTCATGTGAAAACCATATCAAATCTAGTGCGAGCAAAACTCCAGTACAGTTTCATGCACAAATCATGCAAAGTCTAGAGCGAGCAACGCTCCAGCACAACTTCATGCATAAATCATATAAATCTAGTGCGAGCAAGGCTCCAGCACTATTTTGTTCATAAAATTGATAAATGGCTCAATTTCGATAACAAATGGTGCTCACACTAAATCACATGCTGAAAATAGCACCCACTCGAGTGAGAGGGAATAACTCTCATCCAATCACTCATCACATATAAAATTTTGAAAAAACATGCAATTTAATGCAGATATTCAAAACGAGAGCCATTCTATCCTTATTTACTCACAAAAACCCCTATTTCATACAAAATACATCAAAATAGGCCATTTCGGCCATTTTCATATTTTTCGTAACTAGGATCATTTTGGTAATTTCCCATCCTAGTGTAAATTTGACAAGTATCATATTTGGTTCCTTATACCATTTAAGGACTTGAAAATAACAGTGGAAATCCTACAGCTATCTCTAAGAGCTTACGAAATCCCTTACCTTGAAATGTGTCCACTACGAATTTTAACTCTTGATCTCTTCGGATCACGCAGTCTATTTGGTTCCAGACGTAACCTCGGGAGCTGCAAATAATTACACATTATATCATTCACCCCGATATACTTATTTTTCACTTTTCTACAATTAATTTAACATATTGGGTTCAATTGCCAGTATTAGGCCCAATTACTCTTTAATAGGCCTCACCCTAACATCGTGTCACCTTAAGCCTTTTCTAGTCTTTCGGATCGTTCTCTATATCGGTTACGATCGTCGATTCTCAATTCCACACATACAGCAATTTATATGAAATTAATTCATAACTTACGCGATCAATTTCTAATTCACATACGATTAATTTCAATTTCGTATAACTATACAAGTTAAAGTATGTGAGGATCACTTACCCAAATTTTCTTGATGGCACGTAAATTGAGGCTCACTCGAACTCATGTTTGTCGCTTATCGTCGCACTACATATTAATATATATTTAATCCGGGTCAATTTCGGTCCAATATAAATTTAAATAAATTTTTCAAAAATTAAATCGGTCAATTTCGACTCTTACCAGCTTATCCTTAAACCCGGGGCATCACCGAATTTTTCTCCCCTTTTATTTTCTTACCTTTTTCCTTGGCTGAACCAGTTCAGAATGGTTCAGCCCTTCTTTACACTGAACCGGTCCGAACCGATTCAAAGGCCTTCTAGTCCTTCGGTGACTTTTTCGACTAGTTCTTCATCGGCTTCCACTTTCAGCCGCTTTGTCTGGCCGTACGACGCATGGATTTGGTGGCGGTTACTCCTGGGCTGGCCGAAATGTGCCCGGTTCGACCCTTCTCCCTCTCGCCAACGCCATGCTCTCTTCTCTTTCGTCGATCTTCGTTTTTTGTCGATTTTCTCTGGGTTGGCCGGCGACAACTCCCTCGAGTCCGCGTCCTCCACCTCGCTCTCAGCCCCTCCTCCTCTCACCGGTACTCTCTTCTTCTTCCGAGGAGAAACAAAAAGAAGGATCAGACGATCCTTCTCTGTTTTCATTTTCATGTTTCTTTTCTTTTTTATTTTTTTTAGATATATACATAATATATTATATTATATCATGGGTGGGGTAATTTTTCTCACTATCCTTGAGCTATCTCGATCCATAGGCCACTACTTTCCCATGTTACATTAGCAAACAACCTAATCCCTGGATAAACGCATCACTGTACACTACAAATCCCTCAAAGCCCGATGGAATGGTCAATACTGATGTCGATGTCAACATCTGTTTCAACTGCTTTAAACTATCCTCATACACATCTGTCCACTCAAACTTGACATTCTTATGCGTGATGTGTGTCAAAGGAGCAAGTATCCTCGAAAATCCCTCAACAAATCAACAGTAATACCCAACCAATCCTTCAAAACTGTAGATTCAGTGACTATCTTTGACCTTTCCTATCTCAACACAGCCTCAACTTTAGATGGATCAACTGATACTCCATCTGTTGTCACCACATAACCCAGAAATGAAATATGTTCTAACCATAACTCGTATTTGCTAAATTTGGCATAAAGCTACTGATCTCGGAGAGTCTATATGTCACACCCCGTTTCACGCTTAATTCTGATTATTCATTCATACAAATAATGGAGTAGACAACACACGAATGGTTGGGTACACGGGCCAATATTTATCTTACACACACAATACTCAACATCCATAGTAATTGATATCACTTCACTATGATGCAACCGATTTCTTTATTTACATATATTATAAATACATACGTTTACATCCCAGTATCCCTTTAAATACATAACTGTCCCTTAAAAGTTTAGATACAAAAAACAAAATAGGTGTATACCTTTTGCGCAATATGAAGTGTGGGTTGTCAACCGCTTAGGAAAATTCGCAATGCTCACTGCTGGGGTAACTCTGTGGAGTGGAGGTGAAAAAGGGGGGTGAGCTACAACACACTCAATAAGGAATCATGCAAGCAAGTATATAACCATACTACCTACATGCGTAAAATCACATGTCATGCAGAAAATCCTTACTTTCTCAACCACAACGAAATTCTCAAAACCATACGTATGTGCTTTCTCAAAACCATATCACATCACAAATGTATTTCTCAAAACACATGTTCTCATAAAACTGATTTAAATCAAATAGGAGACAATTCAAAGTCTCAAAAATTAAATTAGAAATCGAACATCAGTTATGGAGATAAAGTAGAGTATAAGGAAACAAGTAGACATATGACCATAGTCACTGGACTTCATGCAATCACTGATCAGGTGTGCATGAATGTCCTCGGATGGCTGAGGGCAGGGAGATCAGTCTACCTATCAGACAGCAAACACAACAACACGGTGTATCGTACTCCATGTGCGTCCACACGGTACATCGTACTCTATGAACCCCAATATCTTACATCAGCGAGATTAGGAATGCTCGTCCTCCGGGTCTTATCATCCCATCTCTAGCTGCATCAATATTGTTTCCAAAAATGCATGTGCGAGTATATCAATCAGTATGACACACAGTCTACACGAGCCTACAGCACAGCTTTATCAAATCACGTGCGAGGATCAATGCAAGCTTACATAGCCTGCACGACGTCTCCAAACATGGTTTTATGCACATCACAAAATCAAAATCTAGTGCAAGCAAAATAAGGCTCCAGCACTATGTCATGTGAAAACCATATCAAATCTAGTGCGAGCAAAGCTCCAGCAAAGTTTCATGCACAAATCATGCAAAGTCTAGTACAAGTAAGGCTCCAGCATGACTTCATGCATAAATCATATAAAATCTAGTGCGAGCAAGGCTCCAGCACTATTTTATTCATAAAACTGATAGATGGCTCAATTTCGATAACAAAGGGTGCTCACACTAAATAATATGCTCAAAATAGCACCCACTCGAGTGAGAGGGAATAACTCTCATCCAATCACTCATCACATATATAATTTCAAAAAAAACATGCAATTTAATGTAGATATTCAAAACGAGAGCCATTCTATCCTTATTTACTCACAGAAACCCTTATTTATGCAAAATACATCAAAATAGGTCATTTCGACCACTTTCAAGTGTTTCGTAAATGGGGGCATTTTGGTAATTTACCCATCTCAGTGTAAATTTGACAAGTATCATATTTGGGTTCCTTATACAATTTAAGGACTTGAATATAGCAGCGAAAATTCGTGCAACTATCTTTAAGAGCTTACGAAATCCCTTACCTCGAAATATGTCGACTGCAAATTTTAATTCTTGATATCTTCGAATCACGCAGTCTATTTGGCTCCGGACGTTACCTCGAGAGCTACAAATAATTACACATTATATAACGTCACCCCGATATACTTATTGTTCACTTTTCTACAATTAATTTAACATATTGGGCTCAATTGCCCGTATTAGGCTCAATTACTCTTTAATGGGCCTCACACTAACATCGTGCCATCTTAAACATTTTCTAGTCTTTCGGATCATTCGCTATATTAGTTACGATCGTCAATTCTCAATTCCACACATACAGTAATTTATACGAAATTAATTCGTAACTTATGCGATCAATTTCTAATTCACATACGATTAATTCCAATTTCGTATAACCATATAAGTTATAGTATGTGAGGATCACTTACTCGAATGTTTTTTATGGCACATAAATCGAGGCTCGCTCAAACTCGTGTTTGTCGCCTATCATCGTGCTACACATTAATATATATTTAATCCGGGTTAATTTCAGTTCAATATAAATTTAAATAAATTTTTCAAAAATTAAATCGGTCAATTTCGACCGCTTACCAGCTTGTCCTTAAACCCGGGGTATCACCGAATTTTTCTCACCTTTTATTTTGTTTCCTTTTTTCTTGGCTGAACCGGTTTGGATCGGTTCAGCCTTTTTTTACACTGAACCGGTCCGAATCGATTCAGGGGCCTTCTCGTCATTCGATGACTTTTTCGACCGGTTCTTTGTCGGCTTCCACTTTTAGCCGCTCTATCTGGCCGCGCGACGTATGGATTTAGTGGCAGTTACTCCTGGGCTGGCCGAAATGTGGTCGGTTCATCCCTTCTCCCTCTTGCCAACACCGTCCTCTCTTCTCCTTCGTCGATCTCCGTTTTTCGCCGATTTTCTCTGGGTTGGCCGGGGTTGACTCCCTCGAGTCGGCATCCTCCACCTCACTCTCGGCCTCTCTTCCTCTCACCGGCACTCTCTTCTTCTTCCAAGGAGAAACAAAAAGATGGATCAGACGATCCTTCTCTATTTTCGTTTTCCTGTTTCTTTTCTTTTCTATTATATATATATATATATAGAATATTATATTATATTAAAATATAATATAGTATATTATATTATAAAATATCTTTATATATAATATATTATATCATAATATATTATATATAAATATCTACATACTTATATATACATTACCAATTATATATATATACAAATTTATTTTATTTTTATTTTTATTTTCCTAGAATCATTTTTTCATATTCCCGAGATAAATTTCAAAGTGAAAAAATTTCAAGTCTTCACAATAAATTCATATCTTGATCAATTGGACTTAGAATTCAATTATTATTTTTTATTGATCAAGATTTCATGAATCCATGTTTACAATAACGACTTCTTAAGGAAATAACACCGAATTTTCGGGTCTGACATTATAAAACAGTCCTTAGGTGATGCTCGTGCTGTTCTCGGGACTTAAAGTAAACCAGGATGTCGTCAATAAACACTGTTACAAACTGATCAAGGAAGAGCTTGAATACCTCGTTCATAAGACTCATGAATGTTGTTGGTGTGTTGGTTAACCCGAACGACATAACTAAGAACTCAAAGTGCCCATATTAGGTTCTGAATGCGGTCTTTGGGATATCTTCATATCTAACTCTCAACTGATGATACCCAGACATTAGATCAATTTTTGAAAATACCTCTGCACCTTGCAGCTGATCAACTAAATCATCGATTCAAGGTAATGAATATTTATTCTTCACTGTGGCTCTATTCAAAAGTTGAAAATCAATACATAATCGAAGGTTACCATTTTTTTTAGGAAAAATAGAACTGGAACGCCCCAGGTGATACACTCGGGCATATAAAGCCCTTGTCTAGTATCTGTTGGTGTTTTTTCTTTAATTCATCCAACTTTGTCAAAGACATACGATATGGGGCCTTTGAAATAGGCTGAGTTTCAGGAAACACATCAATTGCAAACTCAGTCTCTATTTTAAGAGATAATCTCGGTAAGTCATCTAGAAAGACATCAGGAAACTCTCTAACTATCGAGATCTCAGATAACTCCGAATTTACTCTGTCTATGTCCTCCACAAAAGCCAAATAACCTTCACAATGCATAACACATATTCACATAAGAATTCAAAACAAAAAGTATTCTTTCATTTCATTACTTTGCAAAATCGATTAGAACTGACTCAAGGAGAGAAAAGGTTACACTTTTCTTACTATAATCTACAGTGGCATGGTTGGTGGCCAACTAATCCATACCCAAAATCACATCTAAATCAATCATATTCAGTTAGCCTCTAACTCTTTCTCTCCCACTTTCACTTTACACTTTTTACATACAAATTTTGTCATCTGAGACACTTTAAGTGGAGTACTTATGTGCAGCATAAATCCTAATGACTCGAGCTCTATGTTCAATCTGTTTGCAAATAAAGGAGAAATAAATGAATGCGTATAGTTTAGATCTAATAAGCATAATGCTTTAAGACTAGAGATTAGAAGCTTACCCTTAACGATAGAGCCGGAAATGTCTGTGGCCCCCTAGTCAATAGAAAATACTTTGCTTTGAGCTATCGGTCTCTTACCCTTATTAATAAGCTTAGCTCTCTCGGTAATGGCAGTAGCAGTGGTAGTTGTAACCGGTCTCTTAGGTGCTTTCTCAACTAGATTCATAATCAGACAATCTCTGATCTAGTGTCATAGTTTTCCACATTTAAGGCAAACACCCTTAACCAAGTGACATGTCTTACCCTTTTAAAATTGTCCACACCGAGAACAAGGCTGATTAGACTTAGGCTTGGTGGCTGGTGATTAAGGCTCATCAGTCTTTTGCCTCTTCTCTTTTCCTTAACCCTTACCTTTATCTTTGGATTTCTTTTAGGAGCTGAATCACTTTGAGTCGGGCACTTACCTTTACCCTTATCTCGGGTCTTATAACGAGCATGTGACTTATTCAGATCTTGCTCAACAAACTGGGCTCTTTGAACTGTATCAGAGAAAGAGGTGATCTTCAATACAAACATACAACTCCTGATAGTCGGTCTCAATCCATCGATAAATTTCACTGCCTTCTGAGACTCATCCCTCAAAATCGGTGGCTCATACCTGCTCAGAATGGTGAATTTAGACTCATACTGGTCCACTATAAGGCTTCCCTATTTAAAAATTAAGAACTCGATCTGTTTCTGTCTCCAAGCACTCTAAGGGAAGTACTGAACATTAAATGCCAGCAGAAACCTATCCCATGAAATCAGTGGTTCCTGAATCTGTAACACTTCTTGATTAGATTTCCACCAATGTTCAACCTCTCCTTCAAACATGTAAGTAGCTAATGGCACCTTTTCTTCAAGTTGACAACCCACATATCGAAAAACTTTCTCTATCTTCATCAGCCATGTCTCTACCACATCTAGGTCTTTCACCCCCTTAAACGCTAGAGGAATCATTTTCTGAAACTGTTTAAAGCTATCCACGCTTGGCACTACAAACAAAACTACTTTAGGTTCTGGAATTGGAATTGCCTACGACTGAAGAGGTGGTGGTTGAGAAACTAGCTGTGAAGCGGGCTGAGGACGAGCAGGAGCATATGGTGGACTAAGAGCTACATGTGGAGCCGGTGGCTGTGCTGAGGGTACTAAAGGTGATACATTTTATAGTGGTGGGAGCTGTACTTGTTGCAAGTTACCCAACTGTTGTACCAACAAAGTAGTTGTAGCAATTAGGTTTTATAACGCAGCTATGATATCAGTAAAATTTCGCTCCATGTGGTTCATACGAGTGAGTAGATCGAGTGTCTCTAGCACCCACGGAGGAGGAGGAGAGATAGTGTTCTCTCTATTTTCAACTTTTCAACAAATCTGTAAAGAAAAATAGCATGCATTAAACCAGTATCCATTTCAAACTCGCGGCTTATATTCAGATAGACTAATACTAAGGGATGAGCACGGGATGTAAAAGACTCAAAGGTCTTTTTTTGGACTGACCTTGCAAGACAATTCTGCTCTAATACCATAAAATCTATCACATCTCGAAGAACATGACGTCACTATCACTTATTGCGGAAACATAGTTATTATGACTCATTTATTCAATAACACTAACAATTATTTATCATGCGAGTTCAGTCCTACAGTCATATTGTGCATTCATCTATGCAATGTCGGTTTAAGACATCTTGCCTAGGGTCTCACTCATATTCTTAAATCCAAATTGCGATCAGAAACAATTTCGATAGAATTTCCACGCAAATGCGTACTTTCCCCCACTCAGTCAGTACAGAAAAATAACCTGAAAATATTTCACAACAGTCCAAATTCAAAACTTAACACGCAATTATCTACAACACTCCTATATCTACTTCCCACAATATTTTCATAATTTTCGAAGTTCATTTTGGGCTCTAGAAAATTGTACAACGAAATAATATATTAACTCACTATTTCTAACACTTTGTCAATAATCGATGCATTTACATCCTAATAACGCGAGTTTCGATAATATAAACATTCATACATTTAGTACACATCCCAACTTTGCTACTGGTAATATTCTATCTGAAAAAAAAATTATATAGTTAAATGTATACCAATAAATGTGCTGCGAAAGTTTCAAAGTCAAAAACTTCGATACCAGACACTACTATTGATCAAAATTAACTCTGCAATTGATCTGTGATGAAAAAGAGAGGGGGTGAGCTTTGGGGAAGCTCAGTAAGCCAACCCCACAAGTGTAGAATTAACTAAAACAGAAATGTTGGTTTAAGTAAAATGCATGTTGTATAAATCACATTTTGAAATCAATTATTGTGTCAAACGTTCGTATCATAAGTCAGAGTCTTTCAATAAATCACATCTAGCTGGGTTTCAGACTATAATCCTATCTAGACACTATCAAGTATTTCAGGCAGAGAGATATTTTGAAATACCTCAATTGACCATCAGACTTGACCACCCTGAACGAAATATGATACACATGTTCGAAATACAATAACATATTCAAATGCAGAAAACCAAAGCTTAAAGCAAGTTCAGAAGTAATAAATTCTTATGTATCAAATTTCTTAAAACTGAACAATTGCATCAAAATACATTTCACTACACATTGCCCATATACTTTCACAAGGTTTAGTAAACCAAATCAAGGACTTATGGTTAGATAAAATTTATATCATGTTCATATATAAGAAAACATTTCTAAAACCATATAGTTCGATATATTATTCACAAAGTTCGATGATTGGATCATACGATTACAGACGAAGTCAACAAGTATATTCCAATAAAGACTTTCTCACTGTAGCTATCAGTGAGCCGAAACTACCCCAGAAACTAGGGTGTTACCTATGGCCATAGATCCAAAAGTCTCCAGTCCTAGTGATCAGCCAGAACCAAAACCTGTCACGACAATGTCGGACAAGCCAAACTACCCATATAAGAGCCGTAAACTCAGGGCTGTCTCCATATGCTCTATCGGGAATAACATAACTAGAACGCGCATAAATGATAAAACAATCGAAAATAACGTTTCCAACAGTCATATAACGATCGAGGCAAAAAGTAGTTTATGTTTAAATCCAAAAAACACTAAGCATAAGCTAAATAAGTTATATGCTCCAATTAGTTCAAAACAAATTTGAAATAAGATTACAAAGCAATGCACGCATGTAGATAAAAATCTGTACAAGCTCTTAAATCTCTCACGCAATGTCATGCAATGATTTTAATGTATGAAAATCATCACAATGTTAAAAACATGTCAAAACGAATCGAAATCACATTTTCGATAACACAAGGGTCTTAGTTCAAAATATATAGACAATTTACGAAATTTTTACAATAAGACTGGGTAACAATTGCTCATTATCCAGCCTACAAAGTAGAGAACAATTTATATCTTCAATTTAATTGATTTAATACGTTTCATATTTCAAATAGATCAGAAGGTTCACATACTTATTTAAAAAGTTCAGACAAAGCATTTAAGATAATCAAATATTTGATTCAAAACATAAAACAAATGGTACGGGGTTAACCCGCAGCTTATGCAATTGAACTTACTAAAACTTTACTAATATTCCGCTTATCACAGCTTGTCAGATCGCTCCTACACACCATAATTTCACTTCAAAATCTGACTTCACATACTACTTATACTTATGCTTAATACTAACCTAGAACCAAAATTACACTGCAAGGTAAAATTACCAAAATACCCCTGTTATGGCCAAAATTACATAATAGTCGTCTAATCATTTTAAGCCACATTATGGTTCATTTCATGTTCCATTACATGAATCACATTCCCATTTAAGAAATCTTTGTGTAATTTCATAGAAATTTCACTTTTTCTCTCTAAAAGTCTTTAGGTTTACTTTACAACTATATCATACATGCTTTGTTTCATCAAACTAACTTCATAAATCATCTATATATATCAAAGTAATCAATATACATCAAAACCATGCATTGAAACCCACCTTAACTAATGGATCCCAATTTGCCCTAAACTCCCTCCAAGCACAAGGGCTAATTTTTCTTCAATCTAAACACATACAAATACTCCCCATTAGTCCCTAGACAACATACTTTAAGCTTGTAAAAGAAAGCAATTGAAAACCCCTTGAAAATGGTCGAAACCAAAACTTAAAGAAAGTTAAAAACTCATTTTTGATCTCCCAAACTACATAGAATTTGCTTGCCAATTTTGACTATGTTGTAGGTGAAGTGATGAGGAGCAACTTTGTAGTAGAAATGAAAGTCCAAAAATGGCTAGAAATGGGAGCAAAGTTGGTGGCAAAGCTTGTTATTCATGAAAATGGTGTTTTTCATTTTCCCATGAATTTTCAAATGGGTTTTTGGCTTATTTTTTTGTGATGGCCGACTAGGGTCTTAAGAAATGAATAAATAAATGTTAGCATGTGCCAATCATGTGCCAACTTATAAGAATGATTAATTAATTAATAAAATGTATCATGAAAATTTCATAAATATGACTTTATGTCATTTTTTCATTAAATTTAAATTCTATTGGCTCACTTGTAATTCTTATACAATTTCCATTATTCACATGTACATTGCATGTAAATAATGTATTATAGGTGAAATGGAATAAAAGATACAGATTGTTTAACCTTTTCGGATGAAATTTACTTAGTTTTAACTATTTTGGTCTTTTTCGATATTTTCGTTTAACATTTCAGAAAAAAGTCTGACATAATAAATTAAGGGCTTGACATGATTTATTTCATACCCTTGATTCATTTCATAGTATCCATTTACTCATTGAAAATTTGACCAATCAACAAAATCATCATTTTGACAAAAATCATCATTTTGACAATTGTTGCACATTTATCCAAATAAATCGAAAAATAAATCTTTGAAGTTCAAAATTTTACCTAAGGCCATATATCATCATATTAAGATGATTCAGATATGTTTATGTATGTGCATACACTTGTGGGGACCACGACTCTCTCCATACGCAAGCCACCTTGTTTGCATCAGAATAAACAAAAAGGGTGTTTTAGTAATTTGAGTTATTATAAAGACGTACAGTAGCACAATGAATAGTTTTATAGACACTCCGCGTCAAAATTTTCTATATTGCAGGATAAGTTAGTTCTTCCGTTAGTCAACCGTTAAATTAACGATTAAAAATTTAATTTTGAAATCATTTTACCTCTTAAATCATTTGGAGAACTTTAAATACTCAAACCAATTAAGAATATAAGGAAATACAATTTTTTTTAATTTATATTTTGTTTAATTATTTACTTAGTATTTAATTTTTTGTTTATTTTTTATTAAAAATTATTTTTTGTTTATTATTTTTATATATTAAGTATTGTACTATAAGTAGCACATTATACTAACTAACCAATAATATTTTTATGGATAAAAACAACAACAATGTGTTACTTAGTACAGTACCTAATAAATAAAAAATAATAAGTAAATAAATAAACAAAAAATAAATTAAAAAGAAAAAGGAAAACTAACTTTTTCAAGACTTAGTAGTTCTTCGTAATTTTTTATTCATTATTGATTAGCTCTAGGATTTAAAGCACTCCAAATGAATTAAGAGGTAAAATGATCTCAAAATTAAGTTTTTAACGATTGACTAACAGAAAGACTAATTTATCTTGCAAAATAAAATAGTTTAGGGCGGAGTGTCTATTTTTATACTAATAACTAAAGTTGGATTAAGATTAAAACCTTAGGGATCAAGATGAAATTTATCCTTTTTTTTTTTTGTGTTTTATCCTTTCTCTCCTTAAACCTTAAACACAATCATCAAAATTCTTTAATAAATTTAAACAATTTTTTTCTACAATCTCTTCAATTTCTTTAACAAATCTCATTCAGTTTCTTCAACAAATCTAAAATATGTTCTTAACTTTTTTTTTTTTATGTTAGTCCAAAAAATAGCTCCCGCAAATGTATTTTTGAAACTATCGCAAAATCAAATTTTTTTACCAATCCAAAAAAATTTTGGCTCCATTTTATATGGATTAGTTCATTCCATCATGGTATCTTCTATAAAATTATCCACACTTTATTTCATATTTTGCTTTAAAATTTTGATTAACAAAGATTTAGAAAAAAAAAAAAAAGAAAAGGGAAGGAACATGAAGATGAATAGAAACGAAAAGAAGGAAAAAGAGGGAAATTGAATTAAGAATAATTAGATCACTTCATACGGGGGTATGTTTTGTATTAAACTAAAAAATAAAAAATAAAAACTGTGGGAAGCAAAAATTTTGATTGCGAAAAGAATTTTTGAATTCTCATGAACCAGTGAAAGCAGGTCCAATTCCTTGGAGCAGGCAGGGGATCCAGTGACAGCATCATTGCCGTTGCGAGCTAGTGCATTAGGTTTTGGAGTGTCATTGCAACGGGTTAACTGAAACAGCTGGGTTCATTATGTCGTGTGCCTGGAAACTACACGTGGAATACATGGGCTGCGTAGGAGAAAGCCAGGTTAAGAGCCATGCAAGGAATGAGGACAAGAGGGGTATGGAAATGGATGTAGCGGATCCTGAGAGAGAAATTGGTGTAAAAAAAGATGATCTATCGCTCGGAGAAATTGTTGTCGAAGGTGGGCCTGTAACGCTTTGTTACCTGAACCTGACGGACCTGGACCTTGAATTGGTTATATACTGCAATCTCTTTGTTGTTCATCCTGATGGCTATTTAGAGGTTAAGGTTCGATCAAAGGATGTAATTGCTAGCGGAGTAGAAAACGTAAGCAGTGCTGAAGTTGAGCCTGCTTTATACTCGATGTGGTAGCGAAACCGGATGGGTTTCGGCCTTTTGGGTGAGGCCTCCTGCTTTTGAAAGTTGTCAGTGAAAAGCCGAGAATTGTTTTAAGAACATGAGCTCAAATGCGCTCCAAAGGCCGAAAGAAACTCATGCAAGACTCAAATGTAATACCATTTTTATTTTTTACTTTGAAGCAGACAGAAAACGGGATGGTCTAATGATGTCCAATATTATAAATGCTCTTGGAAGAATTTCTATACATTATGTCATTGTTCAAATTCAACAAAGTTTCCCAGAAGCAGGAAACAACATCCTCCATTTGCATAAACTTTCACAAGCCACTGTGTCCAACAATTTGTCCACAAAATTCTTCCATGAAGCTGAATGCTGAATTCTTGGCAAATCCAAGTCTTTCGGTCATGAAGCTCTGTCCCTCTGAAGCTTGATAACTTGAGGACTCCATCAAGATGTTATATCCTTTACACGTTGACCAAGTTCTAACTTAGAAAACACCAAGGGTTTAAATCCCAATAACAGTTTCTCTTCATGTACAATCAGGAAGCCTCTGTCTTATCACCTACCATATAACGATTTTTATCAGTACTCAAGCCTGCTGAATGAAGCTGCTTTCTTCTCTTTATAAGATGTACTGCAGTTTTCCTGTCATCTTGTGCCTCCACAGAATCAGGCTGCAGAAAGATAAGATTTTAGTAACCGGAGGACATCATATCAGAACAAAAAATATAGCACAAAGTCAAAATAGACTTAATAGCATGCAGTCTCCCTTTTAACTATAGGGACTAGGAAATGACTATCAAGTATAACAGAGATTCCATTGATGCTTCATGTGGCAAAACCTCAAGATTTTGTTTTTTGTTAGCATTTCCAAGAATATAAAATTTAGTCGAAACAGTCAGTTGCTGGCTTTGCCCAACAATTACCCTCTTACGCATGCATGCAGGACCCTAGACCAATTTAACAATGTACAATAGACTCCAAAAACATAAGCAGCCACTCAATGATCCAGGCAATGCAGACTTCCTCAAATTAAGAGGCCAGGGAAACTACTAATGAATGACAAGAATAGAGAACACACCTTGATAGCTAATGCTCTATCAAAACTCTCAATGGCAGTATCAGGCTCTCCAAAGTTTAGCTGTGCTCTACCAAGAGTGACCCATGCCTGATAAAAAATCCAATCTCATAGGTAATAAAAGAGCCCTTTGCATAAACAAAAAGTACAATAAAAGAAAGGTAATTTTGACTAGAAATTTGATACAAAGAAGTTATTAACAAAAGAAACCATTCAATCACAATATTTCAGCACAGGAAGGCCTCCGCCTTCCGGTAGCAGGCATGGGGATACCTAAGGAAGCTTAGCTGCCCGTGTGGAAATTCAATCACTTTCATGGATCAATAATAGAACTTCTTTCCCTCCTCATTAGTTAAATTTATGCAGCTTTGTGAGCATGTTTGATGATGGATTACAAACTACCAAGTGTATAACCATGCAAAGGAGCTCAATTTTTGCATGTATTTACCAGATTACCAGTTAGAAATGTTTAAAAACCTGTGAGAATTATAAGCATCATGTTTATGGAAAAGAATTATAAAGGGGATATGGTGTTTTTAAAGGTAAAGAATAAAGCGTAATATTTGACATTGCATTCAGTTTACAAGACTGACATACCTCAGCCCATGATGATTCCAATTCAGTTGCTCCTGCCAAGTAGAATCCACAGATAAGCAAGCAAAAGTTTTAAACTTATATATTCATAATGCAACACACACTCGGAAAACCATAGAGCATATATATAACCAAAGCAGAAACATGCTGAATATTGTGCACTGCATTCTGGATTTTCTCATTTTGTTTAAGGAGCTTTAAATCAAAGAAGTGTTTAAATAAAGACATTGAAATGCAACTGAAACCTGCATCCAGAAACATACAAGAAAAAAGGAACTAAAAACTTACGAGTCACTGCCTTCAATGCATTCCATGCATCCCCAATTTCAAGAAGAACTTGTGCCTTCTGTTCAAGCAAAACTGCATTATCAGGCGTCAAATTAAGAGCCGCCTCCCACTTCCCAAGTGCTTCCCGATATTTCCCATCCTTCAGAAATAGATTAGCTACGAGAATGATTACATCATATTAATTATGTCAAAATAAACTAATAAACTGATTAACAAAAGTACCACCGTTTCATGCTAATGGAAAACTAAAGTCTACAAGCCTAGTAAATAAACCGTTCCACTATATCTGAGCTCACCAGTTTTTCTTCTCCTTTTACCCTCCGTTTATCATGTTAGATTCCTACAATTCCTTTTAATGGTTAAGGTTATTTCCTCTAATTGCATTATAATTTAGTCAAATTAAAGGGGTAAAAAAACAAGCCACAAGGAAACAGAATCTAAAATCCCATAAAAAAAGGGAGCCAAAATTTCCATAATCAGTTAATAAATCGATAAAATTCATCATCATCAACAGATAAAATTACATAATAAGGGGCATATAAGCTCTTTACTGAATACCCAATTTGATAATTTAATCAAAGATTATATGTTTTTCAATACCTAAAATTAGTCTATCGGAAGCAGGAAAGAAAGAAAGAAAAAGAAATACCTCAGCAAGTTTGTTGCCTTCTGCTTGGAAAGATTGGGCAAGTTGTTTAAAGTCAGAATCCAATGCATCAGCAGAGGGATTCTCTCGATTTTGAGAGGCTGAGGGTTCTTCATTGTGCAGCTGAGTATCACCAGCAGATGGTTTTTGTTGATCAAAAGGAAGGTTCGGGTAGTTTGCAATAGCTTCCAGGGACCGCTTCTTTTTGTTCTTGTTCTTGTTCTTGTTCCACGTTAGCTTCATCTATCCTGCAACTCTTCTCTCACCTCCGCTCCAATAGTTCACACTGTTGTCTCTTCTCAAACATGGCCGAAGTGATAAATTGACTATGTCGGTCGGGTTATCCTTGCTCAAAATTGGAAGTTTTTTAAATTAATATTTTGGGACCTATCAATGTAATTGACTGTAAATTAAACGACATTATTAAAATAAAGTGTTTTAATTTATAAATTGGTATAATCTTAAAAAAAAACGTACTTATTTAATGTTTATATTTTTTTTAAACCTCTCTAATAATTTTATAACTTTTAATCTTATAAAAATTTTATTGTAAATATATTTTTTAATATATTTTTAGTTCTTGAAATAAAAACTTAGATACAATTTTTTTTACAAATTAATATCATGAAATCCATTTTAATTGTTTAATATTATGTAATATATTTTGTATCTTTATCAAATTATTAATATATACAACAATTAAAATTGAAATTTTAAAATAAAATTATTAATTATTATGATAGAGAGGTTTATTAATTGTTTACATTAGTCTAAGTTGAAACCATGAAATTTTTTATTAATTTAGAGAAATTATTATAACAAAGTGCTTTTGTAGTCTCAAATTTTTTATATAGTTTCAGTTTTATTTTTAACCTTTAAATTATTCTATGATAGTCACAAACCTTTTTAAAAGGTGTCAATAGAGTTCTTTCATCAATTTTTATATAAATTAAGAGAGAATTACAAATTAAGATAATGATATAAAATTATTACTATTTATTAATATATTAAAATTTATTTATTAAAAAGAAAGTAAAACTTTTTAAATTTTTAAGAATAAAATAAAGTATATCATTTTGTTTTTTATTTTAACAATTTTATTTAAAATAAGGAGAAAAATAACACTTAACTTTGCTTCTAAATAATAAAAACCTATATTTATAAATTTTGATCAAAATTATAAATTAAATCTTATTAAAATTAAAGATAGAGTTTTTTAACAAAAAAAAATGAAACATACTCAAATAATTTAATAGCACTTATCAAATAGAAGTAATATTAATTAACAAGCCTAGAAAGTACGTTTTATAAATTATTACTAATATAATTTGAATTTTTTTAAATTTATGCCGATCTAGCACAACTAACTATAATTTCTTGAGAAAATAATTTATTAGAAGTCTTCAAAATCATTCATCAAATGCGCTTAATTCCCTCTCCAATTTATGTTTAAAATTATAGTTAGATTAGAAGTATTCATAGATTAGGTTTGGTAAGGTTCGGGCCAAGCTTAAGTAAGGTATTAAGAAATTAAACATAAGTCCAAGCTAAGCCCGGCCTTATTTTTCAAACTGGACTTTTTTTCAGTCGATTTTCACTAACAATGTCTAAACTCAAACCCGTCTTGGTCCATCCAAATGCAATTGATTTTTTTTCAAGTATATAATAAATTATTAAATATTAAAACATAAATTAATTAATAAGTATAACACACTAAATTCAAATAAATTCTTACAAAAAAAACTACTAGAAACATGAAATTTTAAAATTAAAATCTAATAAAAAAACAACCTTAAATTAAATTGTACAAAAGCTCTCAAGTCATTAAAAAATGTATTTATATAAAAAAATAGTAACAAAAAATTATAATTTTTAATTCAAACTTGAACTTTAAATGATGAACCTAAACTCAACCCATATTTTATCAAGTCTCAATTTTCAAACCCAAACTTATTTTATCAAAATCTACCCCAAAAATGAGTTGATCTTCCAGATTTGGTGGATAGCTCGACCCTTAAACATATATAAATTATATATGAATATTGTTAATTAGGTTTTTTAGTATAAATAAGCTTTTATTTTTATTTTTTGAAAAAAAAGGTAATCACTTGAAAATCAAAATTATTTAAGTATATTTCATTTTTTGTGAAAAGAGTATTATTTTTAATAAGATTTAATTATGCATTTTTATCAAATTTTGTAACTATTCAAAATTAAAAGTTAACTAAATAAAAATAAAGAAAGAATATAAAAATTAGAGAATGGATTCAAAATTATTATTCTTTATTATCATACAAAAATATATTTATTAAAAAGGAAATAAAAAATTTTAAATTATTAAGAAGACAAATAAAGTACTTTTCTTTGATTTTAAGTTTAATTCTTAAAATTATAAGTAAAAACGTAATTTTGCTTCCTTATAAGAAATTTTAAAAATGTTATTTTCTTTCTACCAAATAAATTTTGGTATAATAGTAATAAGTAATAATTTTTAATTTATTACCTTAATTTGTACTTTTCTCTTAATTTCATTCAAAAATTAAGGATGGAATTCAAAAAGTTTTGAGATTATCATGAAACAATTTAAATGTTAAGGATTAAAATGAAAATCGTATAACAGGTTCAAAAAGGTAAATGCACTTTACCTAAATTTATTAATTTAGAGAAAATTAATTTAGAAAGGTTCTATTGTATTTTTCATGTTTTGAATCAAGTGTTGTCGATATTTTCTTTTTGTTATTTTAATAATAATTGATTTTATATTTATAATTTTTAATTAAACTAAAACTTTTTTTGGCCAAAAGAAAATAATATCAATTAAGCCAACAATTTATTGACTGAATAATTAAAGAAAAATTGTGATATATTATAAAGATCAGTTTTGAATCTAAGCAATCTATTGTAAGGAGTTTTCTATTATTTATTCATTTGGAAGAAAAAAATCGGCTACAAGTGCTGTGTGAACAAAAGTTGAAGATTGCAAGCTGCTTGGGAAAGAACAGAACAAGCAAGAGCCCTTTGTTCAAGAAGAAGAATTAGAGTTGAGAAACAAGAATGGAGAGAGAAATTGTGTCATTTTCCATTCATGAATTCCTTTGTTTACAACTTGTATGTTTATGCAATGTAAGAATGGTTAAAGAATCAATCAAAGTTCTCTAATTGATACCGTCTCACTACAATTGATTTTTCCTCTATTAACTAATTTTTCTAACTGCCATGGGTATGAAGCCAATTGCTAATACCTATTCCAACTCTGTAACTAACTCCAACTAAGCTACTAATCTCCAGCTCAACTTAGCTATAATTCTCCATGTATCAGTTCTCTCCCCCTTCAGACAAAACTTGTCCTCAAGTCTTGAATAAGGAAAATTTTGCTGAAGATTAAACAAAGACTCTCAAGTTGTATCCGGTGGTAATGAATTAGCCCAACAACCAAATCTGAAATACAATTGAACCACTATTATATAGTTCTAATTCTTCATCTTCCCAGGAGCTTCAAATTATAATTGGTGAACCACTATCAACGCCTCAGACCAATCTTTCTTATTTCTGAAATTTGAGGAAGAACACAACAAAAATTTTGCTTCTTTAATTGACTTGGACCAATAATCTAAGCCTCTGGGATTTGTAATCAATAGGTAAGAATCAACTTTGCTATCATCCATGATAAGCTCACAAGTACCTTTCACCTTAATTTCCATCTGCACAGACACCTGTTAAAGAAATAAATCAAGAATTCACTTTTACTCCCATTTTTGTTTGAGCAAAATCAAGACAGAACATTCATGCATATTTCATGAGGTCTGTAAGTAACTTGAGAAGAATTTGACAATAAATATTGATTTCTTGGAATGGTTTTGGGAGTTTGAATATGGTTAGGTTGTAAAGATGGCTCTTCAAGGTTGATGGTGGAGGGTTCTTCGAAGATGGCGGGAGGTTTTTGGTGCAGTGTTTTCAAGATTGACTCTTGAAGATGAGCCATTAGAAAAGCTTCATGAAGAGTTTTTGACGTGAACAATTATCATGCTTGTGTATGGGAGCCTGAGCCCATTCAAGAACAAATTGATTGCATAACGATCACATAATTCTATCTTTTCCAAACAAAGATACAAATTGCTCTTGATAGTCAACAACAGTATCTTTTTGTTTAAGGCTTATCAATTCTGTCAAAGGCAATTTGTCCTTTTAACTCTTTCAGAAATTCTTTGAGAAACTCATCCAATGATTTTACCATTCTTGTAAGATCTAGAGATTCAATGTCTTCTACCGTGGTTGCCAAGTGGAGCTCTGATGCCAATTTGCTACAAGTAAATTGTGAACAGAAGTTGAAGATTGCAGACTGCTTGGGAAAGAATAGAACAAGCAACGAGCCCTTTATTCAAGAAGAAAAATTAAGAGTTGAGAATCAAGAATTGAGAGAATTGTGAGAGAAATTGTATGATTTTCTATTCATGAATTCCTTGGTTTACAACTTGTGTATTTACACAATTTAAGAGTGGTTAAAGAATCAATCTAAGTTCTATAATTGATACAGTTCATTACAAATGATTTTCCCTTGCTAACTAATTCTTCTAACAGCCACTGTTATGATGCTAATTGCTATTCCAACTCTGTTATTATACAGTTCATAAAATACCTCCGTTGGATGCATCTCAAACAGTCAAAATTCGTCCTTATAGATATCCAATGGTTCAAAAAAATGAAATTGAAAAGATTGTCCAGGAAATGTTGGATTCGGGAATAAATTCGTAACAGCTACAGCTTTTTTGCTTCTCCTGTAGTCTTGGTTAAAAAGAAGGATAAGTCATGTCTCAAATTCTTCCAACTCAACTCAGCTACAATTCTCCATGTGTCAAATTCTGACCCGTTGGATTCTATGAAGATAGAAGATACATATCTTCGGAAGTGATCTAATTTTTGAAGAGTTCAATTTTATGATATCCTCCGTATTCTAATTGATTCTCATGTTCATTAGACTTACCGGGAGTAAAAGGATCCAACTATTTCAACGATTTAACTTTAAGAAATAAAGAATTATTCAAATCCCCGTCGTCTTCATTTTTTTTAAAAATAATAATAATTATTATTATAATTACACTTTAATTTATAAGGCCAGCAACAGTCTCATCAATCATCGTGGAAATGCTTTGGTTTAACCTTTTTCTTTCTAGGATCAGAAGCATCGTCATCATCTTTGATTTGTAATCTTCCTATCTTTCCCACCAACATCATGGCTTCGGTTGTTTTCATGATGGTCCAAATTATTCCAGAAAATAGTGTAAGATTTCTGGGGGCCACTAAAGGTTCCATCATTAGTGATAATTTTATCCACTTTGATTAAATTCCCGATTGGGACCATTACTCTCGACAATAATTTTCATGCTCTTTTTTCTATATTTCAGATTGAACCATCAAAGAGATGAAAGAAATTTAATCTTGGAGCTGTAATAATTCTTAGAAAGGTGGACACCTGAAGTGTAAAGCCCATCATCCGAAATATATGTGCCTGTCAGGGGTGACTTACAGACCATAGAAGTCTGGCAGTAGTAACTTCAACTGTTGAAATGGTTTTCAGGATAAGGGCATCATTCATCAACAATCAGAACTGAAACATCAATCTCCCCTCGTCATTTTCTTAGCAACTATTCATTTAAAGCGAAACTCGACAGCAGCATCGGAGACAAATGTCATGCTGTGGATTTGCTCCTTGCTTGCATATAACTTTCCAAAGCTTTCACATCTAACAAAATGTCTGGCAATTGGCAATTGGCAATTGGCTGTTATCCTGCTATAAAAACCCAAATATAAAGTTTCCCCACTTTGGTATGGGGGCCCTAAATCAGAAGTAGGACTGGCAACTGGCTGTTTTCCTGCAATAAAAACCCAATTTTAAAATCTCGCACTGTCCCCACCTGCTAAACTTACCAAACCTACCCAGGACCCCACTGAGCCACGGTCAATAAGACTTGCTTTCCTTATATGTGCTATCCTCGAACCTGCTACTGGCTTTCAATTGATCTCCAACTTCTTTTCTGTCTAGGTTTTATGCATTACACTTAAATTTCCTCTTCAAATACTGGCTAACACATTTCCTATAAGTGAAGAAGATGGAGCAGAGCCTTTTTGAAGAACTTGGTGGTGTAGCTGAAAAAGCAACTAGATTCAAAGTGAAGAAATGGGGCGTAATCCCACCCAAGAGAAGATCAGTAAAGAGGATGATGTTCGACAAATTTGTCAAAGCCATCTCTTCTGTTCACGCTTTTTGCTATGCTGCTAGCTCCGGAGTAGCATCAATTTCGCAGCCTAAGAACTGTGATCCGCCGGAAGGAGAAGTGCCAAAGATGGTGCCTTCTGGGCAGGCCAAGAATGCAAGAATTTTCCCTAGAAAAGATCATCTTTTGGCCATTGCTCGCTAGAGTGATCCATCTCCCAATTAGCCAATATGTAAAATTAATAGTAACCATGTAAATACATAAGTTATACTATAGCATAGATTTCTTTGTTTTAATGTTAGTGGATGGGGCTATATACGACTCTGCTATTCAAGAAGAAGCCAAAGTTGCAGCTGGTTTCGGAGAAGAAAGTGGTACTGGCTGGCGGCTAATTGGCTCAGGATTCTTCTATAACTTGGTTGGCTGTGCTGAACGGATTGAATACTCCATCTAGGGTCAGGTACTCCTGGGGAATATACAGTGACAATCAAGTAAATCTCCCATCATTTGGATTGGGAGCATCCAAGGGCCATTTCATCTATTGTCAATTCTCAATTGAATGTTCATCTAAAGCTTAACACTTTTATTTATAGCTTCTCTAAACCAATATGGAAGAAATTACTCTAGGGTGCATGCATTCCTCTGACATAAAAAACAAGATCCTTGCAGTTAATTAGTGCATAGAGCTTGACTGGGTTACCAAAGTTTTAAGAGGAAAATCTTTTTCTTCTGTTCTTCTTAGGCTATCTTGGACTGGCTATGTCTATTACATAGCATGTTCTTTTTTTTTTCTTTTGAATTTTTGAATCATTAAATGAAATTTTACTTGATCCAAAAACTAGTGCAGTTTCAGTTTCTGCTTTCTTTTACAGCTCTGATGTTCCATGGCTGCTCATGAATTAGCTGCAGTCAAATTCCAACTGACAGCTAGTTGGAAAGGACTGGGATTTGTTTTCTGGCCAGGAAAGTGCAAGCGGATTAAAGAAATGAGAAAAGTAAAAGAAGAATCTTTTTCAAAGAAATGAATGGACGTAGGATCAATTTCCACTTGACATTTTCAAATGTTTGCAGTGATACACGTGGCGATTTGTCAAGAACAGGACAGCAGCCAAACTGATACTGTCACAAACTTGCCAAAAACCAAGATAATCTTTAACCATAGTCATTTTCCTTTTCTTAATCATGTTTTGGTACTTATTCATGATTTTGAAATAAGCATGCCTACTCTCTTCCATCTAATTATTAGCCATATGTATTCAGATTATAAACACAAACTTTGAAAGTACCAACATATTACTGTCTATCAGAAATTTTTTAATTCTTTATTCATATACTTGATAGCAGAATGACTCTTTAAAATATTTTTATTTATTTATTTATTTCTAGCTGGCAAGCTACACTTGGGGGAAAAGTGGTGTATAGATTAATACTTGGTGAAATATAAATCAATGGACGGGTGGATTCATTGAAAGTTGAAGCTTATGCCAAACTTTTTATACCCTGTTTAATCAGCAAATTAATAATTAGATTCTTGAACTTATAAATTGCACCCATAATTATGGACAAAACAGTGAAAGACCATTGCTCTTTTGATTTTCCACTTTTTTTTTTCCTCAGGGGCCCGGCCCTTTCAGTAAAAATTCCATGGTTCTAATGGCGGTTTTTCTACGGGTTTCTTCATGGGAAATTAGGAAGCTTCCATTGTCCCTAAGACGTCCAAATTCAAAGGTCAATAAATTTTATTGGCTCTGCTTTTAATTTGGAGCTTGGATTACTTTGAACTTTGAGAAGAAGAAAAGCTTATTACTAAACATCATGTTCATGATGGAACGATGGATAGATATTTTGTTAGTTTTTTGTTTTTAGTAGGTTTGATAATTTATATTTATAATTTTATATTTATATTTTATACGAAAAATTTTATATTAAAAATTATGTCAAAATAAAAATATAAAATTTTATTTTTAATTTTTATAATATTTAAATATAATTTTTATCTAATTTTAACTTATATTATTTTTATATATAATAATAAAATTTAATTTTCGGCTCTTTTTATTTTTTACCAATTGGTGCGGCCACCGCTGAGCCTCGGGGCCACTAATTATAGCTGGCTAGCTGCATCATTCTAGGATAGGGAAGAGGACTTCAACTGCACAATAATTTAATTCAGTTAATTGGCTTTGTTCCTTGAATATTTTCGGCCACTTCAGTAATGACCTTTTGCGGTCATTTTCGTTATTGTCTTTAATGTAAAGAATTGTTCTTCCTATTCTAGATCTTTAGGGGTGTAATCAAGTTAAATCAAATCGATATAGTAAGATATTTAAGTTTGAGTTTGACTCAAAATTCGGTGTTCAATACTCGGTTCGAACTCGATTGAACCTTATTTTTTAAACTTGAGCTCGACTCGAGATCGAATTCGAGCTATTCGAGCTCGTTCGATTAGGTTCGATTATATAAGTTCGATATTTTACTCGAACTCGATTAAACTCGATCGGACTCGATTAGACTCGATTATACTCGATTAGGCTCGAATCATTATATAAATATTATTATATTATTAAAATATATAAAAACTCGAGGCTCGATTAGACTCGCGAGCTACTCGAGTCAGATATCTAAGTGATCGAATTTGATTCGCATGATAGCTCGAGTAGTTCGAGCTCGAACTCGACTCGACTAAAATCGAGTCGAATTCGAGTTTTACTCGAATCGAACCCGAATAGCTTACGAATATCACTGTATCGTTTACACCCATATACAAAAACAAAGACCTCAAATTTCCCTTCTGATTAATTTAGTTGTCTTGTCTTGAATAAGTACAGAATTGCTTTCTGAAAAGTAACACAGCTGGACGAAAGTAACTTTGAGTAAAAGCCATTAGTGAAACTTAGTGAAGACGGTGAAGCACCATAATTGAATTAATTTCATTGGAAAATGAGTGCCTTCCAGACTGAAGTATCAAATATGAGGAAAAAAAAAATCCTCTAATTCCATTCCAATCAGCATCCAGCAATAACATTCATGATCACTATCCAATGTTATCTTTTAGTGATTAATTAGAGGATAGGGCAAGTTGCTTTGTGTTGGGTCCCATTGGAAACTTGGAAGAAATTTTCATGCATTTTCCTGATCCCCACTAAACTCAAGATTAAGGCCACAATCTACGATTTTACTATCATTGTAAAAGCTAAAGTTGGTTGTGTTACGCATGCAATGGCGTGGTCAGAGGTCAGATCAGGTTGAAGGAAGGAGAAATTGGACCACAGCGGTGGCTTTCAATGGATGGCAGTTTTGTTGCTTTTGTACTGGGTTTGGTTGGCATAGAGCTTTCAAACTTTTGGACTAGGCTTTCCATTACAATGCTGAAAATTAGCATTCAATGATGTAGCCCTATCCTCCTTTTAGCAAGATTTCCTATTAACTCGTATATTTTATATAATGACCTTTAAGTGCAAAATTATTACATTTTTGCAAGAACATTACTTTAAATAAACTTGATTAACATTAAAAAGTGTCTTTGCAGAACCCTTCAAATCATACTATATAGTAGTTTTTCCTCTTGTATCAAAATGAAACATCATTACCTAATGCCCATGTTGATAAGAAAAATCAGATCATCTTATTCCAACGTAACTAACATTAAAGAGTGATCCTCGGAACATGAAAGAAATTTCAAATCAAAAGGCATTTCAGTTCCAACTTGGACATGTGTAGACAAACTCAAAACTTCTAGGTAAATGCACTAACTCTCCCAAATTGAAGCGACAAATAATCTAATTGAGACTTCAAAAGATTCTTGGTAATGCTTGATAAAGTCTTGCTTAGGACCCCACCCGATCATTCTCACCAGGCAACAATCAATCATCATTATTCCACCTCTCCTTGGAACAATAGCGACTAACTGTCCAATGTATGCGCTTCTATTAGGCCAATTTGAGAGTACATATAAATATATAAATAGAATTATTCATTTATATATATATATATATATATATATATATATATATATATATATATGTAAAACAAATTTAATTATATATACTTTCATAACTTTTTATATAATTTATATTTTTTTTTAATTCGATCGTTGAATTTTATATTTTATTCACATAAATTATATACATCGAATTTTAAGTTAATCAAAAACATGTAATTATTTATTTTATAATAATCAAATTTCAGTAGTTATTATATATTAAAAAATATAATTTTCAATTGAAATGATAAAAATATTATATTAACTCAAAATTTTATGTGCTTGATAATACAAATAAATTATTGGATCTAATCGTACCTTGATTTATAAAAGTATTAACCCTACAAATAACTTATAAAAATATGTATAAAATAACTTGCTTCACACAGACACACATATATCTCTAAAAATGTGAATCCCTCTATATATGTAATTCCACGAAGACTAAAGACTTTAATTTACACGTTTTTTTTTGGCTGTTGGAACTTTGAGTTTCAAAAGTTGAGAGCATCTAAATATTCCAATACCTTTTCGCTTTCTATTCTATAAGAGAAATTATATTTATAGCTCTGACAATGAAAATATACAATTTTTTCAAATTCAACAAAATTAATTAATTAATACCAAATATATGTATATATCTAATTAAATCATTTGATACTTAATATATACATATATATATATGTATATATCTTTAAAGTTCAAATTTCACTACGAGCTTTTTAACATATATACAAAAGATAGCAAGTTGAGAAAGCAAAAGCATTTTTTTCCCTTCCTCTCTTTCCATTTTCGCTTTTTAACCGGTAAAGAAAGGTTCAATAATTTTAAAATTCAATAAATATCCCAGATTGGGAAATCATTTCTTTGCATTTTTGGTCAAAAGGAGGACTTTTCTTTTTCTTTTGATTATTTCTCCACCATGTTCAGTTATCTTATAATTCATGTTTCAACTCCATGAAAATGAAAGGGAAAAAAAAGAGAAAAAAAAAAGGGGAAGAATGTCATTTTTATTCATGTTCATGTTCAGCTAATCTACCAAAGCATTTCCAGTTATGTCTAATCTAATCTAATAATGTTCATATTCAGCTAATCTACTCTAGGCATGGGGTCTTCTATATTTTCAACCCATTGTTCAGATTAGATTGAAGTTATTGATTATGGTAAATGTTTAGTACTACTTTCTTTTTCATTTATTTAATAATTGTGTCTCTATCAAATCAAATACTATTTATCAGAACTTGGAAACTACAACAGCAACACAGTACAAAGCACTAGCCACCAATTACCTAAAAGTTTGAATTGAACTTTAGTTTCTATCTGCAAAAGTAGATTTTCTTTCGGTTTCATTCCTATTCATTGTGCTAACCTTAAACAATACTGGCCATTCACCAGTCCAAGGTGAGAGATGAGCTTTAGAACAAGACTGCTTTAGTGCTTTACGAACAAAACATCTGGAAATTGTTGTGCATGTAGAAATGTTACATCAATCATTGAGAAAACCAAAATTTACCTTTCAATAATATATTTAACTATTGGAATGAATAAGTTAAAGAACATAAAAAAAAAAAAATTGTACCAAAAGTTTCAATATTGATGTTGCCTTTTAAAATGACAACAGGATTATGTTTTTCACGTATTCAAACCACACTAAACGACAAAGAGATGTTGTTGATGCAATTCCTTCTACGTGTCTCTTGTATATTCTGCAACTGCAAAAACAACGGAAATCAGAGGGCGCAGGGATTTGTCCCTGCATGCGCACTCTGATGATTAAGTTAGAAAACCGAGTTTCTGTATATATGAAGAAGAGAATCAATTTCTTCAAAATCAAGAGAGTTTTATTTTTCCCGTCCCCGTTTCTGAGCACTCACCTGGTGTATTTATAGGTTTCTCCCGGGTCGGTTCGGACTGATGCCCAGGCGCGTGTCTGGGACGCGACAGAGTCATTGAGCACTCTGTCGCGGTTCGGAGCTGGACAACTTGCGGGTGAGTCCGGCAGGCGGCAGAGTACCCATGAACCTCTGCCGCGGAATATGCGGAAGACCTCTGTCGCGGTCTATGCGGAAGACCTCTGTCGCAGTGTAGGCGGTAGAGGTCTATTGCTATCCATGTGGTTGAGGTTTGTCGCGGCCCACAGTATCGCGCAGAGACTATGCGACAGAGTCTCTATCGCCTAGAGACTCTGTCGCCTATCAAGCAACTGTGTTGCGCGGAGACTCTGTCGCGGTAACAGCCACGTGGCTTATATTTGTTTTGACACGTGACATTCTCTGGTTGGTAGATCATTGTACACGTGGATTTTGGTGATGCGACCACCATCAATTGCTCCCCACTCTTTGATAGGAATTTTTCCTGCGAAAGAGGACCCGGATTTGTTGTTCATGGGCCGAAGCGAATCCCCGTGCGTGTGTTGACGCAACCGCGCTACTATATATATAGGGACCCTGCTTGTCACAATCGCTACTGAGTTCTTTCGCGAAGACCACTCTGCCGCAGATTCTCTCCACACTCTGTCGCTACTCTCCCGCAACTCTGCCGTCACTCTGTCGCCAGATCATTACTCTGTCGCAAGTCTGCCGCGAGTCCATACACTCTGTCGCCTGTGCTGTTTATTGTCTTTCTTTGTTTAGGTAAATTTCGTCGCCTATATTTATTTTCGATTTCCCCCGAACTTCTAAAAATGGCTGGCCACGGTGTAGTGAAACAAATAGATCTAGGAGTCAAGTCGACTTTGAAGGAAGCCGACATCCAAGACCTTATGTCTAGGTTTCCTTTGCCCGAAGGATACTCCTATAAGCTTCCAAACCCTTAAGAAACCGACATACGTCGCGTGTCCGACGGGATAGTTATTTTTAGGGCAGCCTTAGAATTAGGACTCCGCTTCCCGTTGTCCGACTTTGGGGCTTCTTTCCTTAGGACTCATAGGATTGCCCCCGGACAACTGCATCCTCACGCATGGATGCAGTTAATAGGGTTTACCGTGCATTGCCACCTAAGGGGCGTTTCTCCATCTCTTCCCCTTCTCGATGTCTTTTTCAGATTTCGAGGTAGCCCCGGTCTAGTCCCTTACTCACTTCAGCGGGTGTACATGCCTGGATTTGAAAACAGGCTATTCGAGAAACCCGCTAACAAGCTTCACGGTTTTGAATCGGAGTGGCTTGTTGTGGAAACGCCTGGGGACCTGGATTTCCCCACTCGTTGGGAAACTAGGCGCGAAATCCCCAAGGGTGTCACACCCCGTTTCCACATTTAAATCATTATTATTCATTCTTACACACACATAACGGAGCAGACAACATACGGATGGTTGGGCACACGAGCCGATATTGACCTTACACCCTTAAATATAAACCGTACATGATAATTTATATTTCTTTATTCATATATGTATTTACATACGTGCATCTACATCCCGTAATTCTTAATATACACAACTGTGCCTGACAAGTTTAGATACAAAAGCGAAATAAGTGTATACCTTTACGCATAATGGAGTGTGGGCTATCAACTGCTCAGGACTACCGCAGCTTTCCCTACTTAGGTAACTCTGTGGAGTGGAGGAAAAAAGGGGTGAGCTAACGCGCTCAGTAAGAAATCACGCAAGCAGGTAGATAACTATACTACCTACATGCATGTCATGCAGAAAATCTTTACTTTCTCAATTCCAACTGAATCACAAAACCACACACGTATGCTTTCTCAAGTCATGTCATATCACAAATAAATTTTCTCAAAACAGATGTTCTCATAAAGCTGATTTAAATCAAATAGGAGATAAATCAAAATCTCAGAATTTAAATCAGAAATCATATAAGTATGGAGACAAAGCAGAGCATATGGAAACGAATAGACATATGGCCATAGTCATGGACTCCATGCAATCACGGATCAGGTGTGCATGAATGTCCCCGGATGGCTGATGATAGGGGGGTCAGTCTACCATCAGACACAAACAAACAACACGGTACGTCGTACTCCATGTGCGTCCACACGGTACATTGTACTCCGTAGACCCCAATATCTGAAATCAGCGAGATTAGGAGTGCCCGTCCAACGGGTCTTATCATCCCATCTCCAGCTATATCAATACTGAGTCTCCAAAAATGCACGTGTGGGCATATCAATCAGTGTGACACACAGTCTACACGAGGCTCCAGCACGGCTTTATCAAATCACGTGCGAGGATCAGTGCAAGCTTACACAGCCTACACGACGTCTCCAAACACGGTTTTATGCACATCACAAAATCGAAGTCCCGTGCGAGCAAAGCTCCAGCACGGTATCATGCACAAATATGTAAAGTCTAGTGCGAGCAACGCTCTAGCACGACTTTAATCTCAAAACTTATAGATGGCTCGATGCACATAAGGGGCGTACAAACCAACCTCAACCACGGAAGGTAGTACCCACTCGAGTGAGAGAAAACATTTTCTATCAAATCACTCAGCAAACACTTTTTATTCTGAAAACATTGCAATTTAATGCAGATAATCAAATTCAGAGCCATTCTATCACCACTTATTCACAAAACATGCTTATTCATGTAAAACACATCAAAATAGGTCATTTCGGCCATTTTTATATTTTTCGTACCTAGGGGCATTTTCGTAATTTTCTCATATTTGGGTACTATCCAGATATTTCATATTCATATTCTATACGAAAATTTAGGTGTACGTAAATGACGATAAAATACGTACAGCTATCTCTAAGAGCTTACGAAATCCCTTACCTCATTTTTCTGTACAGTCTGACCTTTCACTGATGTCTCGTCACGCAGTCTGATTTGCTCTCAATCCAAATCAAATCTCCGGAACTGCGGATACAAATTCATCAGGTCAAATACAATACAATTTAGTTGTATTTCATATGTTCTGGGCTTAATTTAAATCATTGGGCCCGTTTCTCATATTGGGCCCGATTGCACCATAATGAGCCTTAATCGGCCTTAAGCCCGTTTACCACACTTTATCGAGGCCTATTGGGCTCATTGGACCCATCAGTAATTTATTTAGCCTTGTTCTAAACTCTCAGACAGCTTATGAATCATTTACGACAATTTATCCAATTTTTCAGAATTAAATTCATTTATGCGGAAGTTAAATCCGTAATTTATGCATTAAATATTAATCACGCATAACGATGCAAAATTGTCGTAAATAAGGGTTACTTACCCGTTATTCCATGATAGTAAGTGAATCGAGGCTGTCTCGAGCTCTCGGTGGATGCCAATTGTCGAGCTACACATTTAAATATATTTTCGGGTAAACTTTCAGTCGATTATTTATCAAATTAAATATTTCAAAATTTAAATCGATCAATTTGACCGCTTACCGACTTACCCGAAGCTCGATTGCATCACTGTAATTTTCCCCAATTTTTTCTCTTTTTCTTTTTTTCCCTTTTTCTTCCTTTTTTTTCCTCCTCTTTTTGGCTGAACCGGTCCGGTCCGGTTCAACCCGGTTCGGACCGCCGGTTCGGTCTGGTCTGGTTTGACCGGTTCAGTCCGGTTCGGTCGGTTCAGTCTTCCTTTGGTCGTGCCGGCGCCGTCCGGCCGGTTCCCGGCTCGATTCCGGTGCCTTTCGGCGCGTCTTCGCATGGGCTCCCTAGATCGGGCCTCGGTGTGGCTCGAATCGACCCCATCGCCGGCAAATCGAAGCTTTTCTCCCGCGGGTTCCTCCTCCGTTTTCGGCGTTTTTCGGCGACTCCACGGGGCGTCCTGGCCGCTGGTGGTTCGCCCAGTGCTGGGCTGCGTTCGCCGGCCCTCGCCGGCCTCTCAGCCCCGCCGGTGGTGGCCGTCCGACGAGTTCCTCTTCCTCGGGTCTTCCTTCGCGTTTTTGCTTCCGTTTTCTTCTCTGTTTTCGCTTCTGTTTCGCGTTTCAGATTTCATTTCTTTTTTTTTTTCATTTATTTTATTATTTTATTTATTATTTATTTTTATTATTATTTTATTTTTAATAATATTTTAATCAATTAAAATATTATTAAAATCCATCCATAAATGAATTTATCAGTATTATTTCATCTTTTCGGTATAATTTTTGATTATTTTCGGGATTATTTTTCGAAGTGAAATTCTCGATTTATTCCAATAAATTCATATCTTGATCAATTTAACCCGCAATTTAATTATTTCATCATCATTGATCAAGATTTCTCATCCTCATATTTAAAATTAAATTTTCTTTTCCAGATTAATATCGAATTTTGGTCTTTTGACCGTAATGCCCTTGCATGTATTCGAGAATGCCATTTTAGTCCTTTTGCATTTTTAAATGCACTCAAAATATCGGGTCTTACAAAGGGTCCCAGGATTTCCACACTTAGGGAGCAGTTATCCTCGGACGTCAACAAATTGCTAGTCGATCGTCTCATTAGCCTTGACAGCCTTATATCAAATGAAAATTTGGTATCAGCTGGCTGGGGTGTGGGTCCGATCCCTATTGTCGTACCTTCTGTTCCTCCATCGGATCCTCCGCCTTTGGTTTCCCCCGAGTTGAATCTCGAACCTTTACGACCACAGGAAGATATAGGGAGCACCAACGTAGAGTCTAGTTCTAGCAGCGAACCATTAGCTGATCTGACCGGTTGGGAAGGGTTCGGCTCAACTTTCATGGTGCTCCCTGACGATGATACAATAAATATAGAGTCCCTTCAGGAGCATTTTGATTCTCCTGATGGTAACTTTTTATTCTTTTTTTACTGCTTGCTGTTTTTGATCAATTTTTGACCACTTATTTGTTTTCTTTCCTTTTTGCAGAAATGAGTCACTTCCGACGATCATTGACTCGTCAAGTCTCGGAGGCCGGTCCGTCTAGAGCTCCCACTAGAAAGAGGTCTCGTTTAGCCGACGACATTCTTGGTGAGGCACCGGTCCCGCCTCAGTTGCCTCGAGCTCGGACACCCCCCGTCTCTAGGCAAGCGACGCCCTCTTCCCTCTCGGAACAAAGAGACCCTTCTCGAGATAGGGGGAGGGTTCCTTCTTCTTCGCGGGGGACTTCCGGTTCATCTGGACGGTCCCGTTCTGAAGAGCGTGCTGAATGCAACATCATACCGTCCTAACGAAAGAACCGGAGGCACTTATATATCGAGCCGTCGATGGCGACTAGGCCAATTCTTTCGAGGATAGGCCCTATTGATGAGAGGTCCTATCCTGTGGATGGCGGTTATATTATGAGGGGGGCCGAGTTTCGAGTTTACCCGGGAGTCCGCAATAACGATACCATGGACACTCCCAGGGTGGCTTCCCGATTGAGTTGGTCCACTATCCTTCCTCGGGACGAGGCGAGAATGTTTCGAAATTACCCGGAGGGGGAAGACTTGGCTGACATGGAGGCGCTAAGGGTAATTTTTGTACTTTTCTTCGTTTGACTTCTTTTTGATGTATTTTTGAGTCTAACTTTTTGTATTTCTTCGCAGTTGGCTCAGAGGACCGTGGCCAATAACGCTCAACACCGGGCCTATCGGGAGCAAGCTGATAAGGAAATTCGGGAGTTGAAGGACAAGGTCATGGAGCTATCGAACACTGTCAACAACTTGTCCAAACTTCCGAACGTGGTACAGAATTTAGAGGAGCAGCTCTCGAAGGCTCGCCAAGACCTGGACCAGGCCAAGGGGGATCTTACCGTCGAAGCGGCTCGGTCAAGTAAATTTCACGAGGATCTTCAAGAGGCCCACGCCGAATTGGACCGTATGCAGTCTAACTACGGGTCCTTACTTAACCGTAATCAGGAGCTCGAGCATTACGTCGCTGAGTTGGAGAGTCGGGCTAATCCTTCGCTGACTCGGGTAGAGATTGACAGCATCAGGGCGGAAGCCGTGAAGGAGTACCGCCATTCCAAAGATTGTTTGAGGCGGAAGGAGGATTTCTCGAATCCCTATGTGAAATACGGATTTTACCTTGCTCGATCGTGGTTAGAGAAGCATAGGGAAGGTGAGGAATTCCCCGAGCTCCAGTACACGGACGAGGCGATGCTGTTCGAAGCCCCTGACTGGACTAAGTACGAACCTGGGGCTGAACCTGTGGACGAGCTTTTCAAGAGGACCGCCCAAGATGATCTCGCTAACCTGACCGGTCCTTGGGAGCCTGTGGACTTGGACGGTGCTCCCGAGCCTATTGGCGCTCTCCTCGACTTGGACGGGGAGGAGGGTGAGCAGTCTTTAGGGAGCGAGGGTCCATCTGTAGCTGATCCCCAGCCTCCTCCTGAAGATTAGATAGTTTGTTTTTGTTTTTTCTTTTTAAATATTCTGTTGTCGTTTTGTTTTGATTTTTTGCTTTTGTTAAATGTACTCGCAAAGATGTACTTGTAATATTTTTTGAATGAAATGGAATCCAAGTTTTATTCATGCCTCGTACTGTATTACTTCTCTCTTCTCTATGTATCGTTTATTATCTTTGAACGTTTATTTGTTTTGACTTGTGTATTTGTTTTGAAGATTCGTTTTGAATATTTGTTTCGAATGTATTCGTGTATGCTCCCCAATTCTTGATAGAAAGATACATTTTCATAAAGAATTTTTCATATAAACATATCGTTTTCTGAGGCCTTATTACTACAACGCAAGTGCGTTTTCGATTTTTACGGCCTTTATGTTTTCATTGCCTGGCCGCAGTGACGCATTGCGCCTCGGGCTCTTATGGCTCGTTGAATCTTTCATGCCTGGCCACAGTGACGCATAGCGTCTCAGGCTCTTACAGCTCGTCTGATTCGTCACGCCTGGTCACAGTGACGCATAGCGCCTCAGGCTCTTATGGCTCTTCTGATTTGTCACGCCTGGCCACAGTGATGCATAGCGCCTCAGGCTCTTACGGCTCTTCTGATTATACGCCTGGCCACAGTGAGGCATAGCGCCTCAGGCTCTTACGGCTCTTCTGATTATACGCCTGACCACAGTGACGCATAGCGCCTTAGGCTCTTACGGCTCTTCTGTTTTGTCACGCCTGGCCACAGTGACGCATAGCGCCTCAGGCTCTTACGGCTCGTCCGATTCGTCACGCTTGGCCACAGTGACGCATAGCGCCTCAGGCTCTTACGGCTTTTTTGTTTTGTCACGCCTGGCCACAGTGACGCATAGCGCCTCAGGCTCTTACCGCTCGTCTGATTATACGCTTGGCCACAGTGACGCATAGCGCCTCAGGCTCTTACGGCTCTTCTGTTTTGTCACGCCTGGCCACGTGACGCATAGCGCCTCAGGCTCTTACGGCTCGTCTGATTATACGCCTGGCCACAGTGACGCATAGCGCCTCAGGCTCTTACTGCTCTTCTGTTTTGTCACGCCTGGCCACAGTGACGCATAGTGCCTCAGGCTCTTACGGCTCGTCTGATTCGTCACGACTGGCCACAGTAACGCATAGCGCCTCAGGCTCTTACAGCTCGTCCGATTCGTCACGCCTGGCCACAGTGACGCATAGCGCTTCAGGCTCTTACGGCTTTTCTATTTTGTCACGCCTGGCCACAGTGACGCATAGCGCCTCAGGCTCTTATGGCTCGTCCGATTTGTCATGCCTGGCCACAGTGACGCATAGCGCCTCAGGCTCTTACGGCTCTTCTGATTATACGCCTGGCCACAGTGACGCATAGCGCCTCAGGCTCTTACAGCTCTTCTATTTTGTCACGCCTGGCCACAGTGACGCATAGCGCCTCAGGCTCTTACGGCTCGTCCGATTCGTCACGCCTGGCCACAGTGACGCATAGCGCCTCAGGCTCTTACGGCTTTTCTGTTTTGTCACGCCTGGCCACAGTGACGCATAGCGCCTCAGGCTCTTACGGCTCGTCTGATTATACGCCTAGCCACAGTGACGCATAGCGCCTCAGGCTCTTACGGCTCTTCTGTTTTGTCACGCCTGGCCACAGTGACGCATAGCGCCTCAGGCTCTTACGGCTCGTCCGATTCGTCACGCCTGGCCACAGTGACGCATAGCGCCTCAGGCTCTTACAACTTTTCTGTTTCCTGTGACAAGATTTAGATATATATAAAAGCTGGAGACATATGACAATAATAGTATCTTGTGATAGTGTAAACAAAAAATGCGAGATTATAGCGTTCAAGAAAGAAAATACAATGATTAATTCAAATACAGTTTTAAGTGATTTGAATTCCATGTTTTCCCTATTTTCTTCCCTTGTAGAGTCTCCAGGATACAGGTGTTGGGCCCAATCTTATGTTTGATTCTGAATGGACCTTCCCAATTAGCTCTGAACTTTTCATCTTCCTTCAAGGCATTCGTGATATGTGACTTTCTGAGCACCAGATCTCCCTCGGACATCGGCCTATCTCTCACCCGGCTATTATAATAGTTGGCCACCCTCTGATGATAGGATGCCAATCGAATAGCCGCGAATTCTCTATGTTCGTCAAGCAGATCTAGGCTTTCCCTTAACGCTTGTGAATTCTCTTCCTCTACTAAGGGCACCATCCTGGGTGACAATGCTCCAATTTTCACGGGGATCAATGCTTCAGCGTCGTACACGAGACTAAATGGCGTTTCTCCGGTCGACACCCGACTAGTAGTACGATATGCCCATAAAACACTAGGCAATTCGTCCACCCACGCCCCTTTAGCTTTGTCTAACCTAGTTTTCAGTCCATGAAGGATAGTCCGATTACTGACTTCGGCCTGTCCATTGGCTTGAGGATATGACACAGAAGAGATCCTTAGCTGAATGTTGAGTCGTTTACAAAATACACAGAAGGCATTACAATCAAATTGCTTTCCATGGTCGGCATTTAAGATGCGTGAGATTTCAAATCGACAGATAATGTCTTTTCATACCATTGCCTCGACTTTCTTCTCTGTGATTGTTGCTAAAGGCTCTGCTTCAATCCACTTTGTGAAGTAGTCGGTGGCGACTAATAGGAATTTTCGTTGGCCCGCGGCTAATGGGAAGAGCCCTAGAATGTCCAATCCCCATTGTGCGAAAGGAATTGGCTGTATCGTACCTTGGGAGGGAGTCACTGGGACCGTTGTGATTGGCACAAACCTTTGGCATTTGTCACACCGACGGACTTTGTCCACTGCGTCTTTTTTCAATGTCGGCCAGTAGAATCTCAATCGCAGTATCTTAACAGCAAGGGCCCTAGCTCCTAAGTGTTCACCGTAAATTCCTTCTTGTACTTCAGTTAGGATGTAATTTGCTTACTCCGGCCCTAGACACTTTAACAAGGGTGACGAATATCCCCTTTTGTACAGTTCCTCGTTGATTAACGTGAACTTCGCTCCTTGTATTCTTAAGCGACGAGCCTCGTCCTTATCTTGGGGGAGTGTACCTTCGGTGAGATACAGTTTGAATGGGGATCTCCAGTCATCTCCCATTTCAATGTCACACACTTCGACCTAGTAGACCTCTTCAATACTAGGTTGTTCGAGCCTCTCCACCTTCACTATCCTTCCTCTTGTCTCATTGGAAGAGGCTAACTTGGACAATGAATCTGCGTGTGTGTTTTCGGACCGGTTAATTTGTATTAGCTGGAAGCTCTTAAAAGTCTAGGCCAGAGATTGAACTTTCTTTAGGTAGGGGGTCAAAGTTGGTTCTCGAACCTCATATTGCCCGTTGAACTGGTTTACCACCAATTGTGAGTCACTACGTGCTACCAAGTGGTGAACCTGCAGCTTTTCTGCCAGCCTCATCCCGGCTATCAGAGCCTCATACTCCGCTATGTTGTTCGAGCTGGGGAACCCAAACCGTAAGGAGTATTCCAGAGATTTCCCTTCTGACGATACCAAGACTACACCCGCTCCGCTTCCGTTGGCACTTGATGCCCCGTCGACATATAGTAACCATAGTGGGGTTTCCCTTTCGCCGCTGTCACTCGGGCTAGTGCATTCTACTATAAAGTCTGCCAGAGCTTGACCTTTGATAGCCTGTCGGGGTTGGAACGTGATATCATATCCTCCAAGTTCTACTGCCCATTTCACTAGTCTCCCTGAGTGTTCAGGTTTCTGAAGGATTTGTTTTAACGGTTGATCTGTCAAGACAGTGACAGGGTGTGCTTGAAAATAAGGGCGCAACTTACATGAGGCCATCACAAGGGCTAATGCTAGCTTTTCGGCTAGCGGGTAATGGGTCTCCGGATCTAGCAGTACTTTGCTCACATAGTAGATGGGGCGGTACACCGTTTCATCCTTCTTTAGTAGCACCGCACTGACGGTGAAATCACCGATTCCCAAGTACATATACAGTTGTTTCCCTTCCAGGGGCCTTGTTAATAAAGGTAACTGTTTCAAGTATTCTTTGAGGTCCTCAAAGGCCTTTTGACAATCTTCCGTCCATTCGAAATTCTTTCCTCCCCGCAGAGTTTTGAAGAATGGCAAGCTCTTTTCTGCTGACTTTGACAAAAAGCGATTCAGAGCTGCTATTCTGCCTGTTAATCTCTGGACATCTCTTACGGTAGTTGGGGGCTTCATGTCAATGACTGCCTGTACTTTTTCAGGATTTACCTCAATGCCCCTGTCAGTGATCATGAAGCCTAAGACCTTCCCTGATCTCACCCCGAACAAGCGCTTTTCGGGATTCAGCTTCATGTTGAACTTCCTCAGTACCTCGAATACCCTGGACATCTGATGAGCGTGAGACTCTCCTACTCGGCTCTTGATGATCATATCATCCACGTAGGCTTCCATGGTATTTTTCAGAAGATCTTTGAACACTTTGCTCACCATTCGCTGATAGGTGGCTCCAGCGTTCTTTAAACCGAACGGCATTACCTAGTAGCAATATGTTCCATCGTCGGTTATAAAAGAAGTCTTTTCTTCGTCTTCTGGGTGAAGCATGATTTGGTGATATCCGGAGAAGGCGTCCAAGAAGCTGAGGAGTTCGTATCCGGATGTTTCATCTACTAGTCTGTCTATCCGGGACAAGGGGTACGAATCTTTAGGGCAGGCTTTATTCAGATCGGTGAAGTCCACACACATTCGTCACTTCCCACTAGATTTCTTTACCATTACCACATTGGCTAGCCACTCAGGGTAGTAGACCTCTCTGATGAATCCGGTGCTCAGGAGTTTATTCACTTCTTCAGTGATTGCCTTTTGTCTTTCCGGGGTAAAATTCCTCTTTTTTTGCTTGACAGGTCTGTGCCCGGGTGAGACGTTAAGCCCATGGCAGATCAAGTAGGGATTAATTTCGGGCATGTCCGTCGAGGACCAAGCGAAAACATCTGAGTTTTTCCTCAGGCATTCAACTATCTCCCTCCTTACTTGTTCGTTTAGTTGAGTTCCGATGAATGCCTTCTTCTCTCCATCTCCCTGATAAGCTCAATGGCTTCTGTTTCCTCTACTGGCTGAGGTTTAGGCGGATCATCTATACACAAGGTCTCTTTCCTCTGTGCTCCTTTGTTAGCGGTAGAAGCGATATAACAAGTAGGGGCACTCCTTTAATCTCCTCGTACTTACCCGACTCCGTTGGGAGTGGGAAACTTCATTAACAGATAACAAGAGGATATCACCGCCCTCATATCGTTCAGCACGGGTCTACCCAGGATCATGTTGTAAGCAGCGGAGGTTGACCTTACTATCATGAATAATACTTGCCGGGTCACATCCTTCGGGTTTTCTCCGAGAGTCACAGGCAACTCTATGGACCCGGCCACCTTCACTCTCTCGCCCGTGAATCCGTATAGTAGTGTCATAATAGGCCTTAACCTATCTTCGGATATGCTCATTTTTTCGAAGCAATTCCAATAGATTAGGTTCACCGAACTCCCGTTATCGACCAGGATTCTGCTCACCGGGTGTTTTGCCACTACTGCAGATATCACCATGGGGTCATCATGGGGCATGACAATGTTACCTTTGTCAACCAGAGTGAACATGATGGGTTTTTCATCCGCTTTCTCTTCCATTACAACATTAACCTGATACGCTTGCCTTGCGTAGCTTTTACGGGAAGTAGAGGAGCTTCCCGCCATCGATTCTCCTCCTGCAATAACATTTATTGCTGGGGCGGTGGGTTCGTTGTTTGACTGATTGCCCCGGGGAATAGGCCTAAATGCTTCATTCCTTGGCCTATTTCTTCCGTTATCATTATTTGGCACATTCCGCGAACGATCATTCCTTCGATCACGCGGAGGATAACGGGGTCTTTCACTTCTCCACAAGAAGCGGTTGATTTTTCCCTCTCTAGCTAGTCTTTTTAGTTGATCCATCAGGTCTCTGCACCTTTTCGTGGGATGACCGTGAGCAGAATGAAATTCACAGTAGGCATCAGAGTTTCGCCCTACATCCCCAATCTTCTTCTTGGGGAACTCCAACAACCCTACCCCTTCAATGGCCGCTAGTATCGCAGTACGAGGCTCATTCAATCTGGTATAGTCTTCATATCTGAGCCTAAGGGCCTTGTCCAATCTGGCGGGTCTGGGAGAGCTTCTCTCGGGTACATCTCGCTCCCTCTTTTTTCCCTCATTTGCCTCTCGGGGCTGTACCATCTTCATCACCTCTTCTTGAGCCACATATTTATTGGCTCTAGCAAAGAGATCGGAGACTATAATCGGCTGGTCAAGGGAGAGGGATTCTTGCAACTTTTCAGACCTCGTCCCTTGTAACATTGCAGCCATGGCTACCCCTACCGGTAGATCTTCAACCTCTAAGGTTACATCCCGGAAACGATCTACGTAGCTCTTCAAGGATTCTTTATTTCCTTGTTTAAGAGTGAGTAGGTAAGTAGCGTCCTTCTTTCTGTGGCTGTGGATCATGAAGACTTTCAGAAATTCGTTTCGCAATTGGTCGAAGGATGAGATGGAACCTTCGCTCAATCCATTGAACCATTTCAGTGCGTGCCCGGACAATGTAAGCGAAAAAGCTCTGCACATAATTTCGTATTCCCACCCATGCAGCTACATGAGGGACTCATAACTCTGTATGTGGTCGTAGGGGTCGGCTTTACCTGTGTAAGTGGCCATAGAAGGCATCTTAAACTTCTTCGGCAAGGGCTTGTTCATGATCTCCGGACCGAATGGAATTCTCCTCTTTTGACGATCATCCGGAGACACTAGTTTTCTTTTTTCCAAAACCCTCTCGACAACTTTTTCCACGTTTTTCGACCCTTTAACCGAGTATGCTCGCCTCCCTTCGGGGCTAGAAGAGTCCAACTGGTAGGCACCCCTTCTAGCACCTGCCATTCCGGGACTTGACCTTTCGAGACAGTCTCTGGGGTCAGAACTCCTCTGTCTTCGTCGCTCCCCGGACCTATGTTCTCCTAGCTCATGCTCCAACTCCACGGGAGAAGAGCCACGCCATGAGGGAGAACTCTGCCGCCTATACTCTGCGGGTGAGCCCTGCCGCATGTAGTCCGCGGGTGAGCCCTGCCGCATGTAGTCCGCGGGTGAGCCCTGCCGCACAGGTGTTGTGGGCGAACTCTGTCTCCTACGTGCTGCGGGAGACATCTGCCGCACATGTACTGCGGGCGAACTCTGCCGCATGTTTGCTGCGGGTGAGCTCTGCCGTAGTGCTACGGGCGAACTCTGTCGCCTACGTGCTACGGGAGACCTCTGCAGCACATGTACTGCGGGCGAACTCTGCCGCATGTTTGCTGCGGGTGAGCTCTGCCGCCTATCTGCTGCGGGTGAGCTCTGCCTTGCTGGGTCTGCAGTAACATTTACTTCCCGCAACTCTGCCACAGGATGATTCCTTTGAAATGCAGTAGAGTTTGGGATCAGCCCAGTGGCATTATTCTGCGCTCCTGCCTCTTGTCCAGCACTCACCAGGGTGGAGGGCTGACCTCTCTCGTAGGTCTGCCTTGGGATGCTTTCCCCCACCAATTCCTGCACTTCGGGGGGTAAGCTAAATTGTGGGAGAGCGTTTCTGAAAAAGTTTACCATGGCTTTCAACGCTGTCGTCGTCTCCTCATTTTGACGTTTCAGGGTCTCAAATTCCTCTAGAGAAACCAAAGCCCCTCTGTCATCCCTTTCACTCTGTCTTCGTCTTTGCTTTGACCTGACAGGGGGACTCACAGAATTCTGCTCCCCTGTTCCCTCTGCTGTAGAACGTGTCCTCACCATTTTGATAGGGAATCTGACTTTTTGTTCGAGTTCCCACAGACGGCGCCAATTGATGTTGCCTCTTAAAATGACAACAGGATGATGTTTTTCATGTATTCAAACCACACTAAACGACAAAGAGGTCCTGTTGATGCAATTCCTTCTACGTGTCTCTTGTATATTCTGCAACTGCAAAAACAACGAAAATCAGAGGGCGCGAGGATTTGTCCCTGCACGCGCACTCCGATGATTAAGTTAGAAAACTGAGTTTCTATATATATGAAGAAGAGAATCAATTTCTTCAAAATCAAGAGAGTTTTATTTTTCCCGTCCCCGTTTCTGAGCACTCACCTGGGGTATTTATAGGTTTCTCCCGGTTCGATTCGGACTGATGCCCAGGCGCGTGTCTGGGCCGCGACAGAGTCATTGAGCACTCTGTCGCGGTTCGGAGCTGGACAACTTGCGGGTGAGTCCGGTAGGCGGCAGAGTACCCATGAACCTCTGCCGCGAAATATGCGAAAGACCTCTGCCGCGGTCTATGCGGAAGACCTCTGTCGCAGTGTAGGCGGTAAAGGTCTGTTGCTATCCATGTGGTTGAGGTCTGTCGCGGCCCACAGTATCGCGCAGAGACTATGCGACAGAGTCTCTATCGCCTAGAGACTCTGTCGCCTATCAAGCAACTATGTCGCGCAGAGACTCTGTGTCGGTAACAACCACGTGGCTTATATTTGTTTTGACACGTGGCATTCTCTGATTGGTAGATCATTGTACATGTGAATTTTGATGATGCGACCACCGTCAAATATATAAAATAAAATGTAAAAATTCAAGTGATTCAAGTGATTAAACCTCCTAATTCGATTTTATCTTCAACTAAGAATAACTTTTTAAATCAAATCATGCTTTTAAAAATAAAAAAAATAAACAGGGGCCACTAAGTCATATTTCACACTATAAGATCATGTACCTTCAGAATCCAGTGTCATAAGGGCTGCAGCATCTAATTCTCCCTCCATAAAGGAAAGAAAATTAAGTAATTAACAAATAATCTTGCATGTTTAAGAAACTTTAATTTTGGTAGGATATAGGTAAACCTGTTCAGTTTTTGTACATTGAAACGAGATTTATAAAATCTTAATCTGTTATAAAATCTTTTGGGAGTCACTTTTTCAAAGTATTAGACGGTCCTGATCTTTCAATATAGGCTGTTGAACTGAAAGCTGAAAATTAAAAAAAAAAAAATTTGTTGGCGAACCAAATAATTTTTTTCTTTAAAACAAAATTTTAAAACTAATATTTATATATATAAATAAATTTTACACATATATTATATGTATATATGTATATGCATGGACACACTCTAATGAAAAAACGGAAAGAAGTGATTGCCGGCTAAGGATGGTAAAAAATAATCGAAAAAAGTCTGTCGTAGTGCGGCCCAGGTGTGACGTACGTGGGTGAACTCAGCTTTAGCTAACATGTCTTCCTCTCATCCAATGGAAGCTTCCTATCGGAGTTATATGACTAGCGATAGCTACGTTTTATTCTTACGCCTGATTCGGTAAAATTTAAAATTTTGACTTTACTACATGATCCATGTAAATTCATATAAAGAAAAGTAAGTTTAGTGTTCATAATATGTTAAAAGTGTAATAAAAATATCAAAATAAATATAAATTAATATTAATAAATATAAAATACGTAAAAAAAATATTATAAAATATCTTTATATTTATTTTTATGTTAAATACTTATTAATATTAAATTTATATTTAATCATATGTATTTATGTTAATTTAATAGAAAAAATAAAAATTTTGGTCTTATTGAAAAATTCTTTGGCTTGCATCCTGATCTCACAAAGCACCTATTTGGTGCCTAGTTGCGGCAAAATGAGTGTCATTTTTCACTGTACCATAGCTTTATATCCATTTGACCATTGAATTTTTATTTTTATTTTTATTTTTTTATCTTTGTCCACATTTTTTTTCAGGGGTTAATATCACATTAGCCTGTCGAATGATATAGATTTCTGCAATGTGATATATGTACTAAAAATTCTTCTGATAGTACTTGATCTATCGATTTTTAAGTAATGTAGTGCTTAACTCTAACACTGTTAAATAAAATATTGAAGTGAACTCTAAGCCAATTATTAACTATGGCATGTCACATGACATAATACAAAATTATTTTTTTCATTTCTTTTTATAAACTATTATATTTATTGTTTAAAAAAAATAAAAACTACAAAATTACAATTTAAATATATATATATTGTAAAAATAAAACAATAAAAAGTGAAATGATAATATTATTTTTCTTTAAATTATAAAAAATATAAAAAATAAAATTATAATTTAAAAATACATATTATCATTTAAAAAAATATAATATTTTTTTCTTTAAATTAAAAAGTACAAGTAAAATTAATTATTTTCCCTCCCCATTCTCCTCCCTTCTCCTCCCTTCCCTTCCGGTTCCCCCACCATCTCCCTTGTTTTGGTCGAATTCGGACATAGTCTGACCGGATCTGGTTAGAGGAGGGCAGATCCAACGTCCGCTTGATCGGATCCAACCAAACAAGGGAGAGGTAGGGGGATCAAGAGGGAGGGTACGAGAAAGGAGGACGGAAAAAGCAAATAGATATTTTTTATTTTTTAGTATGACATGTGACATGCAAATCGGATTACTGTTTGACCAAGTGGCATGCCACATATTAATTTTTTAATCCAAATGTTATCCTATAATTGCTCCAATGTCCACGTTAGAATATCCAACAAATGGAGTTGGTCTTAAGTATCACATTAACTAATGGAGTTAGTCTTAAGTATCACATTAACTAGCGCTACGTTTGGTTTGGATGAAAAATTTTGAAATTATGAAGCATTTCAAAATTAAAGGTATTTCAAAATATATAAACTTAAAATGCGAATATTTATAATTGTCTTGTTTGAATATTTAAAATGCGAATATATAAATGTGTAGGGCGACAATAGACGACGAATATGAGTTTGATCGAGTCTTAATTTGCGAGCCATCACGAAAACTCGGGTAAGTGAATCTCACTTACTATAACTTGTGTAGTTATATGAGTTAGGAATTAATCGCATAAGTTGCGGATTAACTCTGTATAAAATGCTTTATGTTGGAAAAAGCTTAAGATGGCATGATAGTAGTGTTAATGGGCCCCACGGATGACCTAATAATTGTTAATGGGCCTAAGGAGCCCAATGGGCCATGACAGAATAAATAGTAAAGTCGAAATGAGCTTAAAATAGAGTTAGACTCATTAAGAGGCAACGATGACCAATAAGAGCAATTGGGTCCATTTGATAAAATAGACTGCATAGAAAAGGATAAATGAGTTATTAGACTTAATTGATGTGATTGATAACTATTTACAGCTCCAGGAGATATATTCGAAGCCAGATAGACTGATTTACAGAAAGTGAAGAAAAGGTAAAAAAAAAAAAAAGAGCATTCGACGGGATTTCAAGTAAATGATCTATGTTAGCTCTTAGAGATAGCTGTACGTATTATCATCGTCGTTTACATTCACTTGAATTTCGTATAGAGTATAGATGTGAGATTTCTGGATAGTACCCAAATATGGAAAAAATACGAAAATGCCACTGAAAATGACGCAAATTTAAAAATGCATAAAGTGCATGATTTCAGTTATTTTTGTCTGAAAAGAGGTTATGTGAGTGTAAAATGATAGTCAGGCTCATGATTTTTACTATATGCATTAAATTGCACATTTTTTGAAATTTGGTTTGATTTGATGAGTGATAGATACGATGTTACCCTCTCGCTCTATATAATATCGTGTTGCGCATTGCACTCAGGTTTTTGAGTATTGATTTTGTCTGAAATGAGCTAGCTGTTTATTTTGTGTGTATGAAATCGTGTTGGAGCAATGATGAGATCTGTGAACTGTCCAGATCTGCTCGCATTGATTTTGATATGATATATGACCAAATAGTGCTGGAGCAATGACGAAATTCGTGAGTTATCTGGACCCGCTCGCACTTGATTCTGATCTGGTATATGAGTAAAAATCGTGCTGGAGCCCTTGTGTAGATTGTGTATCACACTGACTTGCTCGCACTGGATTTTAAGACAAGCTACGGTTGATGATTTCTGGTTAGGGTGATAAGTCCCTGACATTGGGCACCCCATAACCCTTCTGATTTTCTGTTGTGGTTCATGGAGTATGTTGTACCATGTACCCAACATGGAGTACGCTATACCATACCATTAGTCTTCGAACCATTTGATTTGCATGTTTTTGGATACCCTTGCGCACCTGACCTGTGATTTGCTTGGGGTCACTAACTATGGTCATATGTCGTCTGAGTTACCATATATCCCTGCTTGATCTCTCTGACTAATCGATTTTCTGTTCTGATTTGTTTTCTGAACTCTGATTTGATTTTGAAATCTGAATATGATTTCTGTTTTTTGATCTGATTTTCTGGATTTTGATCTGTTTTCTGAACTCTGATTTGATTTTGAAGTTCGAATCTGATTTCTGTTTTCTGATATGTTTCTGATTTATTTGGTATTCTATTTTCGATCTGATTTCTGAAATGGTTTTGAACTAGCATCTAAACTGATCCTGAATGATACGAATCTGTATGTTTTAATATATGACATGACATTAATTGCAAGTGTTTGACAAAGCAATCATGTTCGTTTTGAAATCTGATAAGTGGAATGCACTTGTTTAAGAAATTGTTGAGTTTCTATTGATTTATGATTATCGTATAGAATGCTTTTGTTTTCAATAAGTGCAAGTGTTTTGAAAAGCGAATGTATTTGTTTTACGAGATGATAAAACATGCATTATGAGTATCGTAGATAGTGTGGTTATCTATCTGCTTTCATATATTTATTACTGAGCGTGTTGTGATCATCTATTTACTTTTCCCCTTGTACAGAGCATTTTTCAGTAAAGTGTGTTAGCTGTGTTTGTCCTGCGATCTTTTACACACAACTATCCAACAGTATCGAGGTATACACACATATGTACTTTTAGTATCTGAATAATAGTGTAGAATAATGTAGTCTTGTTATATGGGGGATGTATATGTAATGCAATGTAAACGACTTTCTAATTATGAAATGATAACTTTATGAGTTTAAGCGAATGTTAGTGTCTGAGACGAAAGCATTGTCTGATATATATATATATATATATATATATATATATATATATATATATATATATATATATATATATATATATATATATATATGAAACTGAGTGATGGATATTGACTCACAGCCCAACAAGTGAAGTGAGGTAAATTCGCGAAAAATTTGTAATGTTTTTTGAGAAAACGGGTCACGACACTTTAGGTGGAATTTCAAGAAGGAATTTATACATATCAAATTTCCTCTTGAAAACCCTCCTAAATTTTGAAATTCTTTAAAAGTTTTTGCTAAACAAAGAAATTAAGTTTTAGACTTTTGAATATTTTGATTAAAATAAATTTTTTCATTAAAATCCCTCATCCAAATAACCACAATGAAATGAACCATCAAGTATCGAACTGAAGATTTTTTTTTTTTTATATGTACAACATTGCAAAAAACCAGGAGGAAATGTGACATTGACTTTTTATTTGAGATTTATAAAAAAATTATATTTGATTTACATTTTATTACTTTTTTATTTTAGTTTTCAAAGCTTTTCAAATAATTTTATTATAATAAACAATAATCATTATATACTTATATAATAAATTAATTAATAAATAGTTATTTAAAATAATAAATATGTAAATAAATAAATAATTTTATTATCAAATAAATCACAAGTAAATGGACAAAAGAAAACATCTTCATATTAAATAAATAATTAAAATAAATAACTAATTAAATAATAAAATAAATATATATATATATATATATATATATATATATATATATATAAATAACTTTTATTTTAAGATGTATAAATATATTATTACAGATCATGATGGGCTTGGCTATCTGTTGGAGTATCACATCATTCTTTTTAATGAATTTTTAACTTTAAAATTGTAAAAATTTATGTATAAAAATTATATTCGCATTATAAAAATTATATTTATATAATATAAAATATAAAAAATTAAATTTATATTGAAGCGACAAACATAAAATTTGTTTTTTAATTTTTTTACTATATTCATATATAAATTTTATTAATTTTTCGTTTCTGTTATCTTTATTATTCGTATTATTTTTATATCATATCATTTTATAGTATTTAGAATTACTAAGTTAGAACTATTTCCTAATGGAAATTCAAGATTTCTTCTTTTCGCTTTCTGTCTCAATTTAGACAGATTGCAAGATTAAAATCTTAAGGTAATTATTAAATAATCGAATAAAATCAACTAAGAAGTCTATACATATATAGATTTTCATCATCTTTTTTAGTTTCATCCTTTTTACCCACATTTTCATACTTCTTTTTTATTTTATTTTTTTGAAAACATTTAAAGTGTGTCAATTTTGAAACGGAAAAAAAAAAAAGAATAAAGACTTGGACAAAAATATCCATTTTTCTCCGAAGCAAAATATAATTTAGTAGGAATTCTTTTCCTTTGGGAAACAAATCATACAATTATGAATTTTAGTATTAATCCAAATGAAGGCCATTAATTTGGATGCGAGCGGTTGGGACCGGTTGAACCATCACAACACTCTTTCCTAACTTTAAGGGAATTTCCTCAAATTATTTAATGATGACGACGATGGAGCTTGTCTTATTTAATGATCGTTGACAGGATCTTAATTAGGCTGATTAATCCGCCATTTTAAAGTAATTTGTGATAGAAATTTTCATTTGGTTTACAAATACACCCTTCAAAAAATCAAGCCTAGTCTAAGACTAATTGATCAGTCCGAATTAAATTGCCACAAGAAACAAACAGATAAGAGAGCCATTATTTTTTTATATAACTAGTTGGTGGCCTATGTGATGCATATATTTTTTTTATTTAATAGTTTTTGAATATACAAAAATTTAAATTAAAACATAATAATCTATACATTAAAAATAAAGCTAAATTAAATAATATAAAAATATTTTAAATTTGATAATATTTTTAACATATGATAAACAATAAATGATGAATAATATATAAAAAAGACAAAAAGTTTCATTCAAATATTTTAAACATTTCCTAAGTCAAATTATTATGAAATTGTTGAAATAAAATCTAAAAGTTTCATCAAAGTAGAAATTGTCTTCAGTTGCCGACATCTTTGACTGGTGCATAATTTTTTTTTTTAGATATGTAAATATAAAATATTTCAAAAAAATTAATTTATTGTGCATATACATCCATTTTAGGTAATAAAATATGGTACGTAAAAACTTACTCGTATGTTGATGCCTACTGTAACCGTAGATGTGACGTTGTTCTGTTTATTATATATGAACAAAATTTGTGCATTGCGATATGGCTGTTGTCATGCTTTTCTATATTTGTAGCTAAATTTTTTGTGTTAATCTACATGAAAAAGAAATTATTACTTGCTACCTGAAATAATAATGATGAATCACATACATCTTTTTTTCAGATTTTCTATCACGTGTTGTCGAAAGGTTCCGTAAAAAAGAAAAAAATCAGAGGAACACAGGGGTTGTTTTCTGCGTTTGCACTCCAATACTTAAGTCAGAAAATGAATTTGACAGAGTTTTGGTAGGGAGTTTTCAGATCTGGTTTATGAATCATACTTGACCCATATTTATAATAGTTTCTCTCTGTCACTAATTACGCATATTCCCTTTATTGTTACCTGAAACAATGGTGACGAATCGCTGATATAATCTTTTTGGTTGTCTCATTCACGTGTACTGAAGATTCTGTAAAAACAGTAGATATCAGAGAGGCGCAGAGATCTGTCCCTACGCGTGCACTCCGATTCTTAAGTTAGAAAAAGTATTTAAGCAGAGTTTCTGTTAACAAAGTAGAGTTTAAGGTTTTTTTATCATACTTGACCCCTATATATAGAGATTTTTCTCTGTCACTAATTACTCATATGCATTTTTCATTAAATACTAGATTTTCTCATACTTATACCCGTTTTTTTTATGCGCCACATGACGCACCTTTTTTTTATTCTTAATATCATGTACAACTCCCTTTTCATTAAATACCAGATTTTTTTCATGTCTATATCCGTTTTCTTCGTACGCCACTTGGTCCATTCTTCGTGTGCCACATGACACTTTTTTTTTTTTGGTTAATATCATGCACAACAATATACAATATTAGTTTAAGAAAATGAACAAACCTTAAGATTTGTGTTGAAACCTACCGAGATGCTTTTTGTTATGCTACGCTTTTTGTTTCATAAACAAAAACTGTGCAGCATTTTACTGTCTATTGTGATGCGTTTTTGTATTGTTGTGTTATTTTGTGAAAAAAGATTTAAGAGTTATAAATTTTAAAATTGATAAATGATTGAGATAAAAGTGATTTCAGTAAATTTATAAATGGTAATAAATATATTTTGTATTAAGTGCGACTGTAATTTAGTGATTACAGGAATAAACAAACAGTAAATGACAAAACGGTAAAATACTGCAAATAATGAATTTCACATATATTTGTAGATAATTACGCTTCAGTTACGATTATTCATATAAATATATTTAGTTAAGACTATTTATATAAATAAATATAAAATATAATTTAGATACTTATTACATTTATCACATAAATAATCATGCGTATAATATCTGTATAAATAAGTGTGGTCTAATTAATGTTAATCTATTTCCAATTTTTAACCTTAACTTTGATTATATAATTTTGGAAATTATATAATTTTGACTATATTCAATATATATGATATTTAATAGACAGTAAATATTAATTGGAAGTCTATTTAAGAATTAATTTTCTATATTAACTTTGATTATATAATTTTGGGAATTATATATTTTTGACCATATTCAATATATTTTTAATATTTAATTGGCAATAAATATTAATTGACAATCTAATTATGAATTTTACATTTAGGCAAAAGCAATAAAATTTACTATAATTTTGCTATTAATGAGGCATTGATTTTATAACAATAAATCGAGTCAAATCTAGATCATGGTTTAATATATATTTGGTAATTATCACATAACTTACGTGTTAACAATGTGGACTATTCACATAGAAGTTCACATTAGTAATATTTGACATGTAAGCATGACCTTAATATATATATATATATATATATATATATATATGATTTCAATTTCTTAAATAGGTAAGATGTCATTTTATGGTAAACACTTATGGGATCGAGGAAATTGTGGGGGAATAACAGGTCAGATCTAATGAAGGAGAAAGATCTCTTTCATAGGACTAAGAAAAAGATTAGGGCTTTGGTTCATGGTACTCCATGCATAGAAGAGGATGAAAGAAGAGACTGTGAGGTGGTTAAACCTTTAGTCAAAGATATGGTGATTGGAGTGGGAAGGATGAATGGCTTCCAAGAGAAAGACGATTTAGGTCTGCTTACTATGAATGAATGGTTGATTTCAGTTTCAAAGGGGGATCATGGCCGTGCATTTTAGTCTTGGCGTTCAATTAGCTTAAAAACCTCGGAAGAGAAAATTAAAAGGATGTGGAATCCTAAAGGAGATTATGAACTAATTTATCTCGAGGAAAGATTTTTTCTAGTCAAATTCTCATCCTGTTTTGACTGACGATTTTGTAGGGCAGAAAACAAACTTACCGAATAAAAGTGGAAGCAAATTCGAAAGCTTTTTCTCACCCAATTAATCAAATGTGCAACTACGATATCCCAATGACAATTAAATAATATAATTCCAGCAAGCAAAAACTGCCAAAAATCAATCGTAACAGCAAACACAAGAGACAATCAATTTTTACGTGGAAAACCCCTTCAAATCGAAGGGTAAAAATCACGGGACTTAAGAGTCCACTCAAAAGGCTTCACTATCAAGAGAAAGTTCTTACAAAATAATGTTCTTAGCTCCTATAATGAGTACACAACTCCATTCTCAACAATCATCAAGTTATCACTAAGAACAAAAGAGAAAAATTGGAGATTTCACCCAAAAACACAATCACTGTTCAGACCTAATTTGGAATGCTACAGTAGCTTGACGAAAAAATCAACCGTTTAATGTCGGTGTCTACATGTCCACTTCCCACTGTCAAAAAATCAGCTAAATTGGACCACAAAAGACCCTCCGATCGTTAAGTTGATGAAGGCTAGACAGAGTTTCAAAATTTGTTTTTTCTCCCGCTATATTCTCCCGATTCTGTAATTTTGTTAGGTTAAAAAAAAAACAGCAGCCCCCACACATTTTTAACATCTCCAAGTCTTAGTAAAAGGCCTAAAAATGGGCTTAAAACAAAAGGTCAAATGTGACAAAAAACTATGGGTTTTTCCACATAGGAGGGAACCATAAAACCCAACAAATCTCCCCCTCCCGACTATGTGGAGGTGCTCGTTAATCTGGCGAACAAGCAACATATTTCAAACTTTTCTCTTGGCAAAGCTTTAGTCAACATAGCAGCACAATTATCATCAGTATGAATTTTCTCAAGTTTTAGTAATTTAGCATCTAGAACAACTCGTATCCAATGATACCTCACATCACTATGTTTAGATATAGCATGGGAAGTTGAATTCTTACCAAGATGTATAGCGCTTTGGCTATCAAAGAATAACACATACCTCTTCTGTGTAAAACCGAGTTCATACATAAATTTCTTCATCCATAGCAACTCTTTGGATGCTTCAGTCACTGCAATAAACTCTGACTCAATAGTAGACAATGCAACACACTTTTGCAGTCTAGATTGCCAAGCCACAGCTCCCCCTGCATAAGTGATTAAGTAACCTGAAGTAGACTTTCTAGAATCAATATCTCCAACCATATCAGAATCTGTATACCCAACTAGAATAGGTTTCTCACTACCGAAACAAAGTTTCAAGTTGAAAGTACCCCGAAGATATCTCAAAATCCACTTCACTGCATTCCAATACTCTCTGCCTGGGTTAGAAAGGAACCAACTAACAGTACCAACAGAAAAGGCTGAGTCAGGTCTCGTGCAAACCATTGCATACATCAAACTACCTACTGCTGAAGCATAAGGAACCTTTTGCATGTCTTCCTTCTCTTCTTCCTTTGGGGGACTTTACTTGACACTTAATCTATGGTGGGTAGCAAGTGGAGTGCCCACCACTTTAGATCTATCCATGTTAAACCTCTGAAGTACTTTTTCAATGTACTTCTCCTATGATAACCACAACTTCTTGGCCATCCTATCACGTGTAATCCTTATGCCAATGATCTGCTTTGCCGGTCCCAAGTCCTTCATTGCAAAGGACTTACTCAAATCTTACTTCAACTTTTCAATTCGAGAAGCATTACTGCCAACAATGAGCATATCATCAACATAAAGCAACAAAATAATAAAGTTATTGTCAGAGAATTTCTGAACAAAGACACAATGATCTGATGTAGTCTTTTTGTAGCCATGCTCCCTCATAACAGACTCAAACTTTCTATACTACTGTCTAGGAGCTTGCTTAAGACCATACAAGCTTTTCTTCAACTTGCACATATAACCTTCTTTCCCTTCTACACTGAAACCCTCTGGTTGTTCCATGTAGAGCTCTTCCTTCAAATCACCATGAAGGAAAGTTGTTTTCACATCCATCTGTTCAATTTCTAGATCATAGTAGGCTACCAAACTCAATATGGCTCTGATATAAGACATTTTTACAACCGGTGAGAATATTTCCTCAAAGTCAATCCCCATTTTTTGACTGAAACCCTTGACAACCAATCGAGCTTTGTAACGTGGACATGAAGCATTCTCATCTTGCTTTAACCTATAAACCCACCGATTTTTCAAAGCTCTCTTGCCTTTAGGTAGTTTCACCAGCTCAAATGTGTGGTTGTCATGCAAAGATTTAAGTTCATCTTTCATAGCATCAACCTACTGATCTTTGTGTTCACTCTCCATAGCCTCTTCATAACACTCTGGTTCTCCCCCATCAGTTAGAAGAACATACTCATCAGGAGGATATCTCATAGAAGGCTGTCGATCTCTAGTAGATCTTCGAAGTGGAACTACTAGTGGAGTCATGGTTGCCTGTTGCTGATTATCCACATCACCATCCATAAGAGCATTAAACTCTCTAATACCATGCTGGCCATCATGAACATCTTTTGCTATGTCATTCTTAATTAGATTTGGTGAAGGAGTCGAAGGATTAAGATCCATATCAGTCAAGTCATGACTATCCTGTGGGGTTTCTTTCTCTACCTTATCAATGTCTTCAATAGTATGATCCTCAAAGAACACTACATCTCTGCTTCTGACAAGCTTCTTCTCAATTGGATCATACAACCCATACCCAAATTTGTCCTGCCGTAACCAAGAAATATACACTAACTAGTTTTGGTATCTAACTTGGACCTCTCATCCCTTGGGACATGAACAAATGCCTTGCAGCCAAACACTCGCAGATGATTATAAGAGACGTCTTTGCCAAACCAAACTTTATCTGGAACGTCACCCTGCAAAGAAACACTAGGAGACAAATTAATCACATGAGCCACTGTATATAAAGCTTCACACCAAAAAGGTCTAGGCAACTTTGCATCTGAAAGCAAACATCTAACTCTCTCAATCAGAGTTCTATTCATTCTTTCAACCAAGCCATTCAACTGTGGTGTCTTAGGAGGTGTCTTCTGATGTCTGATTCCCTGTTGGCAGCAATACTCATCAAATGGTCCACTGTACTCGCCACCATTATCAGAACGAATGCACTTTAACTTCTTCCCTGTCTGCCTCTCAACTGAAGCTTGAAAAAGTTTGAACACATCAAGGACTTGGTCTTTTGTTTTCAATGCACAGACCCAAAGTTTCCTTGAATGGTCATCAATAAAGTTTACAAAATAAAGCGCACCACTATGTAATCTTACCCTTAAAGGACCACAAACATTTGAATGTACCAACACTAACAAATCTGATTTTCTTGAAGGAGGATGGCTCTTAAAAGAAACTCTCCTTTGCTTACCAGCTAAGCAGTGAGGACACTTCTCTAATGTAGCACTCTTCAATCCTGGAAGTTGATTTTTCTTGATTAAGCAGCTAAGCCCCTTTTCACTCATGTGACTGAGTCGTTTGTGCCACAACCCAGCTGAATTTTCATTTGCCATTACATTAACAGTGCCTCCAGAAATCGAAGCCTGCATCAAATACAAGTTTGAACACTTCCTTCCCCGAGCCACAACTAAGGAGCCTTTACACAATTTCCACTGCCCATCATAAAAGGTGTTACAATATCCCTCATCATTAAGCTTTCCTGTAGAAATCAAATTCAAATTGATATTCGGTGCATGCCTAACATTTCTAAGTGTCAACTCTGTCCCATTATTAGTCTTTAAACAGACATCCCCCATACCAATAACATGTAACAAGCCATCATTACCCATCTTCAATACACCGAAGTCACCGGGTGTATAAGAAGTGAAAAATTCCTTCTGTGGAGTAACATGAAGAGAAACGCCACTATCTATCACCCAGCTTGTCTCTTGAAATGTTAGGTTGATCACATTCTTATCACAAATAATTAACAGATCATTAGAACTAGCAGTAGCAACATGGTCATTATTGTCCTGATCTTTCTTGTCTTGTTTATCACTGCCACCCTTGTTTTCTCTCCTCCACTTATAGCAATACTTTTTGATATGGCCCTTCTTGCCACAATGATGGCACTCAAGATTTTTATATTTTGACTTTGACTTGCTTCGGCTTTTATCTCTACCCCTTTCACTCTTGTTTTTACTTCTCCCCCTATTCTCTGTAACAAGGACCTTAGAATGTGATGAAGAACCTTCAAACTTTCTTCTCACTTCTTCATTCAAAACACCGTTCTTCACAAGTTCCATGGTCACAACACCATTAAGAGCAGAATTAACAAGTGAAACTCGAAGTGTTTCCCAAGAATCTGGCAAAGTAGAAAGTAACCAAAGTCCTATCACCTCATCATCAAATTTAACTCCCATGCCAAGTAACTGATTTATAACACCTTGAAATTCATTTAAGTGATCAGCTATTGATGTTCCATCTGTATACTTCAGCTGCATCATTTTTTTTAAGCAAGAACAACTTGTTATTACCACTCTTTGAAGCGTACAAGTTCTCTAACTTATTCCACAAAGTCTTAGCATGTGTCTCTTGCTCAATGTGATTGTAAACATTTTCTTCAACAAAGTGCCGAATAAACCCACAAGCTTGCTGATGCTCAAAATCCCATTCCTTATCGCTCTTACCTTTAGGCTTTTGAGTAGCAAACACTGGAAGATGCAAGGACTTCACAAACAACAAATCTTTCATTTTATTCTTCCACAAAGGATAGTTTGTGCCATTTAATAAGATCATTCTACTTGTACTAATATCCATAGTCACACAAATACCAACCAAGTTCTGATGCCAATTGTAGGGCACAAAACAAACTTACCAAATAAAAGCGGAAGTAAATTCCAAAGCTTTTTCTCACCCAATTAATCAAATGTGCAACTACGATATCCCAATGACAATTAAATAATATAATTCCAGCAAGCAAAAACTGCCAAAAATCAATCGTAACAGCAAACACAAGAGACAATCAATTTTTATGTGGAAAACTCTTCAAATCGAAGGGTAAAAATCACGGGACTTAAGAGTCCACTCAAAAGGGTTCACTATCAAGAGAAAGTTCTTACAGAATAATGTTCTTAGCTCCTATAATGAGTACACAACTCCATTCTCAACAATCATCAAGTTATCACTAAGAACAAAAGAGAAAAATTGGAGATTTCACCCAAAAACACAATCACTGTTCAGACCCAATTCGGAATGCTACAGTAGCCTGACGGAAAAATCAACCGTTTAATGTCGGCGTCTACGTGTCCACTTCCCACTGTAAAAAAATCAGCTAAATCAGACCACAAAAGACCCTCCGATCGTCAAGTTGATGAAGGCTGGACAGAGTTTCAAAATTTGCTCTTTCTCCTGCTATATACTCCCGATTCTGTAATTTTGTTAGATAAAAAAAAACAGCAGCCTCCACACATTTTTAACTTCTCAAAGTCTTAGTAAAAGCCCTAAAAATGGGCTAAAAACAAAAGGTCAAATGTGATCCAAAACTATGAGTTTTTTTCACATAGGAGGGAACCCCATAAAACCCAACAGATTTGTTGTAGATGAGGGCCCTTGGACAATTTTTGGCCATTATCTAACAGAGAAAAAATGGTAACATGTCTTCAGATCAAGTAAAGCGTTAATTGATTCAATAACGGAGTGGGTGTGTTTTTCCAGGTCTGCCGATAGAGTACTATGATGAAAGAATTTTATTAGCTATGGGAAATACTATTGGGAAGGCATTAAAGGTGGATCCGAATACACAATGTGCAGCAAGGGGCTAAAAATTTGTTTGGATGGTCATTGGCAGCAAATAGAGTATGAGAGGCTAAAAATGATATGTTTTAAATATGGTATGATGATAAAGAGGCCTGTTCTTTTCAAGTAAAGGACGCTGTTGATGGTGGTTTGCAATGAAAAGATATTTACGCTAGTGGTTGAAAAGATGACGGGGACAAAAGTGAACCAAGGTTACAGAGAGGAGTCATGGACTTGCCTTTAGATGACTATGGGCACTAGACGATGGCACAAAGGTGAAAGCCAATAAGGATTGTTCGGGAAAAAACCATAGTGGCTGGGATGGATTTGAAAAAAAGGATCGAGATTTGATGTGTTCTTGGGGTTAAATTTCGAAGAGCAAATCCCAGAGAATAACGTTCCTTTGGTCGGGGATAGAGAGCGGTTATTGCAAGGTAGGAGTCTTGACATGCATGGGAGTGCCTCTATTGAAAGGTATCGTGTGGGCCATGCAGAGAGATTGAATTTGAGTCAATCACGTGAAGTAGAGAGTTCTAATGCAAATAAATTAGAAAAGGGCCACATTGGTTCTATTCAGGCCAGTTGTATTCTTAAGTTGTTATTTAGCACCATAGTACGATGGAAAATAATAATCTGATGCTTGAAGTGGAAATGCATTAAGTGAATCCAACATGCATGGAGAATGACATAGATGTAGCGAAAGAATATGATGATGCAAACAGGTTAGCTTTAGATAATAGAGTCAAGGAGTCCTCCGATGATTATTTGAGTGGTTCGAGTGTTTTTGAAACTGAACCTATTATGGCGTTGAGCTTTTGAAACAAGCGGAGTTATTGACTAGAAGCAATATTGCTGAGGGATTAAATTTACATTCTATTAATGTTAATGTTAATGTTAATGAATTTAATCCTTTGAAATATTAGAGAATCAGGAAATACAAAATTCCTTTGAAATATGAAGGTGTGTTTGATACTTATAAGCCAAGAATACTGGTGATTGTTGAGCCAAGAATTTTCGGAGAACGAGTTAGGAAGGTAATTAGTAGGTTGTAATATATGGAATACCTTATTTCAATCCAGTGGGTTTCTCGGGTGGGATATGGTTATGTTGGGATACACCGACTGTGAAGTGTGAAGTAATTTCCCCACAAACATAAGTTATTCATGCAGTTGTAGACAGACAAGGAGCTCCGGACTAGTTACTATCTGCTTTATACGTAAATCCTTCCTTCAAGATACGAAAAAAGTTACTATCTGCTTTATACGTAAATCCTTCCTTCAAGATACGAAAAAAGTTATGGAAGGATTTAGAAAATTTGACTCTTAGTATAAATCTTCCTTGGTTATTTTTTTGGATTTTAGTGAGGTTTTTAGGAGTTCGGAAAAGTGTGGTTGTGTAGGTGTTTTATTGAATTGTTGTTATTTTTTTAATAAAAATGATATGTTCGTGTAGGATATTGGACATGGGATATCAGGAACCTAAATATACTCCGTGCAATAAAAGAAGGGGATCGGCTAAGGTGCAGGAGCGATTAGATAAAGCACTTTTGAATGTTGATTGGAAGGTACTGTTTCCAGAAGTTGGTTAATCATCTTCCTCAAACTCACTCAGATCATTACCCATTGTTGCTGCAATGTGAGGAAGGTCTGAGACCAATTAAAACGTTGAGACTGTTTCGTTTGCAAGCTATATGGTTAACTAGTTCAAAAATATCGAAGATAATTGGTTAGTCGTGGAAAGAAGAATTAGGGGATATTAAGCGAAAACCTGAGAGTCTGGCTACTAAACTTCAAGGGGGAATACGAATAGTTTTGGTAGCTTGTTTGGGAATAAGGACAAACTGAGATCCAGGATTGATAGTGTTCAAAGAGCCCATGCAGTATGTGCATCTCATCAATTACAAAGATTGAAGAAATAGCTAATTCGAGAGTATAATGTTAAATTATGTCAAGAAGAGCTTTATTGGTTTCAGAAATTAAGAGCGCAATGGATTCAGGATAAGGAAAGAAACACGAGGTATCTTTATTCTTTACAATTAGTGGAGAGTGGAGGAATAAGGTCTATATTATGATGAAAGGATGGGGAATGTGTTTATGTTCAAAATTCATTGAAGGAATTAGTATAAGGAATTGTACAGTATTTGTCCAACCTAAGGAGTCAAGGAATGGATGTGATATGCCTGGGATTGAATCTAACTCATGTTGAGCAGCTTGATCTGCCAGTCCTTAGGGATGAAGTAAAGCAAGCTCTTTTCCAAATGAAGTCATGGAAAGCGCCAAGGGTGGATGGTTTTCAAGTGGGTTTTTTTCCACAGATTTCGGGATACTACTAAGGAATCTTTAATGAAGCCGGTATCCTCTGCTTTTGAGAATGGATCATTTCCAGTAGGTATTATTGAAACTTTAATTTCTTTAATTCCAAAAGTGAATGCTCCTGATTATGTGAGGTAGTTTCGTCCAATTATCAGCGTTGTTTGGTATATAAAATTATCACTAAAGTATTGATGAATAGAATTTGACCTTACGTTAGTGACTTAATAGCTCCTGTTCAGGTAACTTTTATCCCAATTAGGCAGGCCTTGGATAGCGTTTTCCTTGCACAGGAATTGATACATCTAATTTGAAGTACGATGAGAAAGGATGGTCTGATGGCAATTAAGATGGATTTGGAAAAGGCGTGTGACAGGATTAGCTTGGACTTCTTAGAAGAAAATCTTATAAGTTTTAGATTTTCTTATAAGTGGGTTTAACTCATTATGTTTTGCGCCAGTAATGCTAGTATGGCTATAATAATTGCAAAATTACTATTCATTGTGCTATTATATATCTTTAGAATGACTCAAATTATTAAAATACTTTTTATATCTATTTAGTGCAAATAAGGCCGCATGCGTACAGAGAAAGTCGTGGGCCTCACAAGAGTATGTACCTATACAGATATATCCAAGTCATCTTAATATGATGATATATGGTCTCAAGTAAAATTTTGAATATTTAGAGATTTATTTTTCATCTTATCTCGATAAATGTGCAATAATTGTCAAAATGACAATTTTGTCAATAGATCAAATTTTCAACAGTGACTATATGGACACTATGAAATAAATTAGGAGTATAAAATAAAACATGTCAAGCCCTTAATTTATTATGTTATACTTTTTTTCCTGAAATGTCAAATGAAAATATCGAAAAAGACCGAAATAAATAAAATCGAGTAAATTTCATCTGGAAAGGTTAAGCGACCTGTATCTTTTGGTCCATTTCACCTATAATACATTATGTACATGCAATATACATGTGAATAATGGAAATTGTATAAGAATTACAAGTGGACCAATATAATTTAAGTTTAATGAAAAAAATAACATAAAGTTATATTTATGAAATTTTCATTATAATCTTATTAATTAATTAATTATTTTTATAAGTTGGCATATGATTGGCACATGCTAACATTTATTTATTCATTTCTTAAGACAATGGTCGGCCATCACCCAAAAAAAAAGGCAAAATACAATATGAAAATTCATGGAAAATGAAAAAAACACCATTTTCATGAATAACATGATAGATAATTTAATTACATAATATTTATGTCCAAGATCTCATGTTCAATCATCAAGAAAATTAGAACACTGAAGCGTACCTAGATCCATTGAAATTGATTGATTGAAGTTAGAAGTCTTCTAGTCTAAACTTTTACCTTTTGAGAGAAAATCCTAACTCACTCACTGATAAGATATGAGAATAAGAAAATCACGTTTAGACTGGGGACCATAACTTATTTATAACTGTAGTATACTTTATCCTATTTTGGTCTATTATTAAAATAGAATAAAATATCAAGTCTCTACACATTGTAAAGCCCATACTAATTGAGATGCACTTAAGTCCAATAACTTTATTTGATTACTTTTAAATGGACTGAACAAATTAGATAGCTTGTAATATATAATAAATTGATATATGTAGGTCCACATAAATAATTTTTCAACATTCTCTCACTTGGGCCACATATGTCACATGACTATTGTACATTTAAAAGTAATTTTATGAGCTCAATACTTGCTATCTTTACAAAGAACATCTCTAAACAATCTGGTCCATCAATTATATTAATATAGGATCAAAGCGATCTTTGTTACATATATTCCGTAACTAGACCCATCAATAGTCATGTATATTAATATAATCAACGACATAGATAAAAGTATGGTCATGTATATTAATATAATCAACGACATAGATAAAGTATGGATGTGTAGCATGAAAATTACATGAAACGTGATCCCTTAACATGCCTATTTTCAATTGGTCCTACTTTATTATTCTTTCAAAACTTTATGCATACTGCAACTGAAAGAATGTCACTTTATTTCAGAGTTTACAATAATAACAAAAATACTTTATTCTGATCAGAAAAATCTCAATAACAAATGAATATCAAGAAACAAGTTCCCATTGATAATTCTATCAAAATAGAATTATTTGTGTTTAATTTCTTAATTAATTATTTTAATCCCCATATTATTTTATTAATTATCTCCTCAATTTAATTAAAATTTTGATGTTTGTAGATAAATTAAATCCAGATGAAATTTAGTCGTTTTAGTAGAAAATGGACTGAAAATGGGCTAAAAGGAGACTGGACCACTACCAATTCGCAGCATGAGTCAGCAGTCCTCTCGACACGTGTGACGACCAGTGTCCATATTTTATTCGCCTTAGCAGGATAAGATCAACGAACACCGTGCCCACCTCATGAAAGACACACGTCGGGTCACATTGCACATCCAGGTGGACAAGAAGACAAATGAAGTGGAAATATCTTCTCTACAGCGAATGGAATGAAGACAAGTGGCCAAACAATGTCAATTCATCTAAGATTTGAAATTACCATTGTACCCCCAATTTTGTATATAAATAGAATATGATGAGCAATTGGAAACCAAGTAAAGTAGGAAGTAGAATAGAAGTAAGATTAAGTAGAAGTAATTCTAGGGTAGATTTTAGAATAGTTTTTAGGTTAAAGTTTTTATGAAGTTTTATTTTTTTTCTTTCCCTTTTCTTTTTCAAGCTTTTCACATTGCGGCAACCACCCTTTTTACCATCTTTCCAAGTTGTTATTTTCTCTGATTTTAGCACAGTTAAGCATTGTGAATGAAAAGTTATTTTAGTTCCATTAGCTTCAGTTTACTATTCATTTGGTCACCTTTTTATCTCTATTTCCATCTACTGTTCATTTAACTATTGCTTGTCGATTTCTGAAAACAATACCTTACTACCATTATCTTGTTTAGTTTTAACAACCTAGGACTATAGGATGGATCTATGGCTGGTACAAAGAAGCTATAAGGGCTGAACCGAGGAGGCTGTATTACACAGTCAATCTTGCCCATGCTTTTCTTCCTCGCACATCTCGTTAAAAGCTGTCTAAATTTTGTTTTAGTTTTGTTGTTGCTCGGTTACAACAATGTCGAATTGCAGACGTCTTCACCTCGATCTTCACGTCAAGTGTTCTAGAATGCCTCTGTAAAAGAGAGAAAGATCAGAGGGACGCAGGGGTTCTTCCCTGCGTTGGCACTCCGATGCTTAAGTCAGCCAGATAATTGAGCAGAGTTTCAATAGGGAAATTCAGAATTAGGTTAACGAATCATACCTGACCCCTATTTATAGGGATTTACTCTGTCATTAATTATATTTTTGCCCTTTTTATCTTACTCAGGGCTTGTATCACTTCTCATGTGTTTTCTTCATATGCAACGTGGTACATTCTTTGTGCACCACATAGCATACTTTTATTATTCTTTTATCATGCACAACAATTGCTCCCCACTCTTTCGCTAGGTATAACCTTGCAGAAGAGTACATATGTTCTCATTGTAGCCTTAGGTCAAGTTTTTACATTAGATTCTGAAGTCAAATTCTCTGGCCTTCTAATTCTCAAGCTCTTGTTTTGAGTGCGTGGCTTATCTCGCGCATTTTTCGCTTCAAGCCCTTTGTTTGTGTGCTTAGCTTACATCGCGCACTTTTCGCTTCAAGCTCTTGCACATTGTCTTTGTGGCTTACCTTGCGCATTTTTCGCTTCAAGCCCTCGCACATTTTCTTCGTGGCTTACCTCGCGCATTTTTCGCTTCAAGCCCTTTGGTTGAGTGCGTGGCTTACCTCGCGCATTTTTCGCTTCAAGCCCTTGCACATTTTCTTCGTGGCTTACCTCGCGCATTTTTTGTTTCAAGTCCTTTGTCTTGAGTGCGTGGCTTACCTCGCACATTTTTCGCTTCAAGCCCTTGCACATTTTCTTCGTGGCTTACCTCGCCCATTTTTCGCTTCAAGCCCTTTGGTTGTGTGCTTAGCTTACATCGCGCACTTTTCGCTTCAAACTCTCGCACATTGTTTTCGTGGCTTACCTCGCGCATTTTTCGCTTCAAGCCATTTTCTAAATATAGCTGAAAATCTTGATATGAAATAAAATATTTAATAAATCATCATTCAATAAGTGAAATTTCAATTCATAATTTTGACAATGACAATAAATAAATAAAATTTCACTGCTAGTATGGCTCCAGGTGATTAGCATTCCATGTTTTTGCTATCCTCTTGCCTTGTGAACTTTTCATCTTCTTTCAAGGCATTGGTGATGGCTTAGGTAGCCCGGCGATGGTAAAGGTTTCTTTTCTTTGAACTCCCTTATATGTAGTTCAGCGTCGGTATCCTTTTCATCACTTCTTCTTGAGAGATATATTTATCTGCTCTAGAGAACAAGTCTGAGATCGTCGTCGGCTGATCTAAAGATAGCGACTCTTGCAACTTTTCAGACCTTGTCCCTTGTAGCATAGCAGTCACAGCTACTCTAACTTGTAGATCATGTATTTCAAGAGTAGCATTACGGAACCGATCCACATAGCTTTTGAGTGATTCCTTACTCCCCTGCCTTAAGGTAAGCAGATACGTGGCCTCCTGCCTTTTCTGGCTTTTTATCACAAAAGCTTTTAGGAATTCGCTTCTTAATTGATTGAAAGACGAAATAGACCCCTCTGACAAACTGTTAAACCATTTTAGTGCATGGTCAATTAAAGTTAAGGGGAATGCTCTACTCATGATCTCATCCTCCCATCCATGTAATAGCATTAATGACTCATAGTTCTGAATGTGTTCATAAGGGTCCGTTTTTCCCGCATACGCCATCATCTGCGGCATTTTGAATTTTAGAGGCAGCGGTTTTCCCATGATCGTTGTACTGAATGAGATTCTCCTTCTTTGGTTCTCTTCAATTGGAACCAACTTTTTTTCTTCTAAGATTCGTTCCATAATTCTTTTCATATCTGTGACAACTTGTGCCTTGGACACAGGTCTGTTTTGCCCTTTCTTAGCATCATATGCATCAGCTTGGCCGCAGTCCATAGCTTCTTTCCTGTTACCCTGAGTTCGATTTTGACGAGTCTGAGATCGAAAGTTTGTCATTCTAGTTTCAAGGTTTCATGTTCGATCTATTTTCGAGTCTCTCTCAACATGAGACCCTGTCATTCCCACATCTTTAATTCCGTTGTTTGGTGGGGTATCTGTGTTCTGGGGCCAAGGATCTTCAACGCCCAAATATCCAGAGTCTACTCGAGCCGGACCCTCAAGGTTTCTTGTACTTTGGCGTCTCCGGCCACCAACAATCTTCCTTGTTGAATTCTTTGTATCATGACGCCGCAGTTTTTTGACACTCTGATGTCTCCAGTTCGTTAGAGTCTCACGCATGGGGTCTTCTGTAACTTGGTGTTGCAAGCCTTTCTCATACCCTGACGCCTTATATCTTCCTCAGTCTCACACATAGGGTCTCGTGCGGTCATGTCGCAAGGATCTCGCGCACTCCTGCCGTGAGGGTCTGGCGCAGAAGGGTCTCGCGTGAGCTGGCATCCCCGCGTTATGAGTGCACCACGTGGCATGCGAAGAACGCGCCACGTGGAGCATAAAGCAAACGGGGGGTCTTACGCGGCCATGCCGTGAGAGTTTCGTGCACCCCTGCCGTGAGGGTCTCGTGCTCCCCTACCGTGAAAGTCCGTCGTGGGCATGCCGTGAGGGTTCAATGCGGGTATGCCGTGAGGGTCCAATGTAGTCATGCCGCGAGAGTCAGGTGCGAGCATGCCGCGAGGGTCCAATGCAGGCATGCCGCGAGAGTCAGGTGCGGGCATGCCGCGAGGGTCCAATGCAGGCATGCCACGAGGGTCCAATACACGCATGCCGTGAGGGTCCAATGCAGGCATGCCGTGAGAGTCAGGTGTAGTCATGCCGCGAGGGTCCGATGCAGGTATGCCGTGGGGGTCAGTCATGCCGCGAGGGTCCAATGCATGTATGCGGTGAGAGTCAGGTTCAGTCATGCCGCGAGGGTCCAATACAGGTATGCCGTGGGGGTCAGTCATGCCGCGAGGGTCTAATGCAGGTATGCCATGAGAGTCAGGTGCAGTCATGCCGTGAGGGTCCAATACAGGTATGCCGTGAGAGTCAGGTGCAGTCATGCCACGAGGATCCAATACAGGTATGCCGTGGGGGTTAGACATGCCGCGAGGGTCCAATGCAGGTATGCCGTGAGAGTCTGGTGCAGTCATGCCGTGAGGGTCCAATACAGGTATGCCGTAGGGGTCAGTCATGCCGCGAGGGTATTGCGGCATGTTGCAGTAAGGGTCTTGCGACAAGATGCCGTGAGGGTCTTGCAACCGCATGCCCTGAGAGTCTTACGGCAAGATGCCGTGAGGGTCTTGCGACCGCATGCCCTGAGAGTCTTGCGGTAAAATGCCGTGAGGGTCTTGCGACAAGATAACGTGAGGGTCTTGCGGCAAGATGCCTTGAGGGTCTTGCGACCGCATGCCCTGAGAGTCTTGCGGTAAGATGCCCTGAGGATCTTGCGCCAAGATGCAGTGAGAATCTCGCGCAAACATGCCTTTAGGGTGTCGCGATACTCGGCCTTCACTGTCTCGCGCCATCCTACCATGAGGGTCCCACGCGAACATGCCGAGAGGGTCTTGCGCAACTCGACCTTCTCCCACTAAGTTTTGGACGACCAGTGGCAGATTCACTTGCAAAAAAATGCCATTGAACAGATCAACCATTGTCCGTAAGGCTTGAACAGTCTCTTCTCCTTGCTTCCGCATGGCTTCGAATTCAGCAATGGGAATCATAATCGTATTCGACCCTCTCTCGGTTTGAACTCCCTCACCTAAGTCTACCATTGGGGAGCTCGCCATGTCCTCACTTTCTTCACTTCTGATTGCTGTTGAACGTATCTGTACCATCGTTGTCGAAAGCTTTTCTTCCGTTTCCCACAGACGGCGCCAATTGTTGTTGCTCGGTTACAACAATGTCGAATTGCAGACGTCTTCACCTCGATCTTCACGTCAAGTGTTCTAGAATGCCTCTGTAAAAGAGAGAAAGATCAGAGGGACGCAGGGGTTCTTCCTTGCGTTGGCACTCCGATGCTTAAGTCAGCCAGATAATTGAGCAGAGTTTCAATAGGGAAATTCAGAATTAGGTTAACGAATCATACCTGACCCATATTTATAGAGATTTACTCTATCATTAATTATATTTTTGCCATTTTTATCTTACTCAGGGCTTGTATCACTTCTCATGTGTTTTCTTCATATGCAACGTGGTACATTCTTCGTGCACCACATGACATACTTTTATTATTCTTTTATCATGCACAACAAGTTTAATTTTTTTTCGTAACAGATTCTTTAAGCTCATTTCCTTACAGTTTCTCTCTATTAATTAACATTGAGCTTATGTTATGCATATTTGGTTTTGAGTTTAATCTCTTTGTTAGTTTACATAATAGCTATTGGTTAGAGAAGCACAAAGTTTGTTGATGGTGGAGGTCTGAGGCATAAGATGTTCCAGTTCCTTCCCGACTGCCTAGCTCACTTGTGTTCTGTGCTTGGTGAATTTGTGTAGCTGTGAACTAGCTGAAGTAGTTTCTGGTTAGTGCTGAAGCGGGTGGGGCTGATGTCGTTTGGTGCAGAACAGAATCGGGATTGCTCCATGGCAGTGGACAGGGACCAGATTCCTCCTCTGTTCTGCTCTGCTTTAGTTTATTTTTACTGTTCACCTTAGCTACTTGTTATTCTGCATTGTTGCCGATGCTCTAGTTCTTGCTGGTGGTATATTAGTTTATTTAGCTACTGTTCGGGTCTTTTTATTTCTGTTTTAAGTGTAGTTTAGGTACAAGAGCGTTTTTTCTTCTTTTTTTTTTGTTCTTTTTGCTTTCTATCTTCGCATGAGTTTAGTCATCTTGGTTGTTTACTTGCAACTTTAAGTTATGTTAATTACTCTTGTCTCCAGACTTGTTTTTGGTTTACAGGAAGTGTGCGCGGTTGCTGTGCTGGTCTACTGCGAATGGCAACGGTGGCTGAGGTCGGTTGAAGCTTGCAGAGGTCAGTGGGAGCAAAGGATAAGTGACGCTGCTGGGCTGTGCAGAACAGAGCTCGATTGCACCGTGGAGGCTGGATGCTGCTGCTCCAACTTGTGGACATTCCTTGTTGTCTGCTGCATGTAGATGATCGGTGCTGAAGCAAGGCTGGTACCGTGCTTGAAGGCTTGACAGCAGCTGTCGTACTTGTTGGTATGATTGAAGCAGAGCTGGCGATGTTCTGGTGGCTGCAGGTATTGGAGGCAGACGCGATGAAGAATGGTGGCAAGTGCAGATAATGCATGACGATAGTACTATGCAGGTGGTACCGAGCAGGGGACAGAGGCTGAAGGCTGCTACAAATTGATGGGTGCCGACGTAAGTGAAGCTGGCGCATTTTGCTGTTAGCAGAAGAAGATTTGGTGCATGGCAGAGTTGATGGGCAGAGCATAGTACAGTACACGGTTTACATACTGGTGACAGTACAAGGCTCGTTTGGCACTATAAAATTTTTACAATTTGATTATCTTGCTTTTATACTAGTTGCTAAATGTTATTTCTTTTACTATTGTTTGTTAGCTTAGGTAAAGTTAGAGTCTTGAATTAATTGGCATGATTAGCTATATTTTCTTTACTTGTTAGTTTAAAACTTAGTTTCAATTATGTTAATAATTAATTTTTGAATACAATAGGATGTAAGACTTAATTTTTAGAGTAATGCTCATGTATAGCATTTAGGGTTAATTTAGGGTAGAATTATTTTATGCAATTTTAGTTAGTTAGTTTTCACTTTAAAGTTTAAAAATCCAAAAACATTTATTTTTCATGCATTATTTAGATTTTATTATTTACTTAGACATTTTATTAGGTTAGTAATTAGCTATAGTTACATTTAATTAGAGTCACCATTTTAGACATTTAGATTTCTAGTTAGGTTTAAGAATTTCCTTAAATTAATAGAATTAGACCATAGGTTAGAATACTTTGCATTAAATTTAATACATGCCATTTTTAGTTTTATGGTAGAATATTCTAGCGTTATTTATTTTATTTTTACACTCTTTTATTTTTGCATTTTAGTCTATTTGTACTAATTAATTTTAGTTTCAGTATTGTTCTTTTGCAGGTTATTGCTTTTATTTGCTTGGAACTTTATAAGTAATTTTAGTTCTGTTTTATTTATTTTATAATTTTCATTATTTTTATTGTTTCCCAGTATTTTTAAATTAACACTTGTAGATCACCTTCTTAATATTTATAATTTACTAGGATATACTTAGGGTAAAATTAACCGGTACTTAGTTAGGCTAACTGAATTCTCTGTGGAACGATAATCCGGGACTCAATTCCCATTATTACTTATACAACCTGTGCACTTACGGTTAACACGTCTAAGTAACTTAGGACGTGCGAGTCTAGTTTTTGACGTCGTTGCCGAGGAAATCGATTAGCCATTAACTAATATCGGTGAAATTATGCTTATGTATAATTCTAGTTTTGTACATGCTTAGGTTGTAAATATTTTGTCACGACCCAAATTACCTAAAAATCAGAGTAAATTTTTCGCTTTTTCATTTCCTTACCCGTCGTGAACAGTTACACTACTAAACAGTTGGGCTATGAGTCGGTGTTAGTCACTTCTCACCTATTTACTATTCCATTTTTATATTTCATTTACATATCAATTTATTTTAACTAAATACATCCCCAATATTACATCAATATACAGTACTGTGCCTCTATATGTTCAGATACAAAAATTATATAAATGTGTATACCTGGTCTTGATAAGAAGCAGCGGATATGACTACTGTCATTCTCTTCTACTGAATATACCCTGTGGGGTGGAAAATGAAAGGGTGAGCATAAACAGCTCAGTAAGGCAATAATGTAAGCAGGTAGATAACTATACTATCTATGTGCTGATAATGTCAAGATATAAAATCGTTTGTATTTGGAGCATGAGGTAAGACTAAAACGATGCCACATGTATGTATATATCATATAAGAGAAATCATGAAATCGACATATAAATCAAACATGGAAAAATCATCATGTATGTCATCTCATGCTCGTCACATTTAAAACTTATTTGTTTCATCACAAACTAATCACGTTGAAACTTATTTGTTTAATCATAAACTCATCACGTTAAAACTCATTTGTTTCATCATAAAACAACTTCATCAAGGTCAAACCCATCTCTCGGGAATACCTTGATTCATTAAATCACGTCTCTTTTAAAAAACATAAATCGAGACATTACCCCTCCCTCGGGTTCGTCCTGATCTATCTAGACCGTATGATATCATGTGAGGCATATAGGTTACTGTATGAAATCGAGGACTATGGCCATACTTTATCCCTGTGATCCCAGGCTACACGGATCCCGGTGTGCGGGGCATCACAACTGCAACGGGAGGTGGGGTCAAGTCCTACCCGCCAGAATATCAAGTAACATCATAGAGTCATCATGACTGCACGGTACAACGTACTCCGTGTGACATACACGGTACATCGTACTCCGAGGACCCATATCATAGTTTGGGGGTGCCTGCCGTAGGTCTTATCCACCCCAATACTATGTCGATAACCAACCCATGTCTCAAAGTATATGTGCGAGCATCTCAACTCTCTGCGACACAGTCTACAGGAGGCTTCCGCACGACTATATGCATGTCAACTCACGTCTAGTGCGAGCGAAGCTCCAGCACCACGCTATGCATATCATGATATCTAAAATCTCGTGCGAGCGAAGCTCCAGCACGGTTTTGTGCACACATAAATTTCTCGTATGAGCAATACTCCAGTACAGCTTTTATGAGTAACAAATCAGTAAACTTGAGTGCGAGAAAGACTCTAGCACTCTTTTTATTCATGTAAATACGATAGGTGTCTCAATCTTGATAAAACATCTTTAAAATCGTAACCGGTACAAACCGGTTCTCTTTCGTATAATTCTTAAAATCAATAGCCAACCTATGTGCATATTTGCTTAAATTAAAGCAATACATTCATATAAAGCATTAAAAACATGAAATCATGCAATTTATCTGCCTTACTATCATTTTTGTAAATTTTACTCTCAGGGGCAAAATCATCTTTTTCTTTAATCATCTAGGCCCCGGTTTTCGTAAAAATTATTATTTCATTTTTTAGATACTTAAAGAAATTCTAGGCCCTTTAAATCCCCTCAATAAATACGTATAGGCAACTCTATGCACCTATAAAATTCCCTTACCTCGATTCTCGTCGAGCGCATATCTAAATTCCACTGTCGGAGGCTCGTCCGATCCGATTTGCTGCTAATCCAGTCTATGGGACTGCAGATAATTATTTATCACGTCAATTAACCCAATAAATATAATTCTCCTGTTTACTATAGTCGATTTAACTAATTGGGCCAATTTACTCTTATTGGGCCCAATCACACATTAATGGGCCTCGACCCATTTTCAGCCTGTTTATACTTATTAAATCTCTTCTTCGGGTTTGCTGGGTTCATTCAGCTTACCAATAATCATCGGGCTTCATTCCAAACTCATTGGATAGCCCGTATATTATTTACAGTAATTATGTTGTAAATCCGATTAATATCCCTTTTTATACAGAATTAATCCATAAATTTCGTAAAATAATTGAAATTCTGTATTAAAGGACTCATATTATCGAAATTAAAATATACTTACCCAATATGATGCAGGATACGAAAATCGGAGCTCAATCGGCTCTCGTTCGGGCTTTGTCGTAAAACTACACAATTATATATTTAATCCCGGGTTACTTTTTGATTAAATATAATTTAAATAAATTTCTCGAAATTCAAATCGATCACTTTTGACCACTTATCGACTTACCCGAAGTCCGATGTATCCCCGAAAATTCTTCCCCTTTTTCCTTTTCTCTTTTTCTCCTTTTTTCCCTTCTTTCTTGGCTGAACCGGTTCGGTCCAGTTCAGACCGGTCCGGTTCAACCGGTTCACTCCGATTCGGTCGGTTCAAGGCCTCGTCGGTCGGTTCTCCGTCGGCTTCCGCCACCAGTAGCTCCCCGAGGTCGTCCGCAGCTTGGATCTGGTCTCAGTTTCGCACGAGGTGGTCGGTCCAGCCTCTTCTCCTTTCCAGCGACGGTGGCTTCCTCGTTTCTCGCCGTTGCCGGCGCTAGCCGCTGTTTCCCAAGCTGTTTCTGCCCCCATTCGTTTCGGCATCACGTGGGGGTTATTCGGTGGCCTGTGGTCGGAGTCAAATCGACGCCGGTGGCCGCCGATTTGGCTTCTCCTCTCCGCTGCTTCTCTCTCTCGATCCACCGGATTTCGACGTCGGTGGGCTGCACCGTCGGTACCAGGGAGGTCGTCGACCTCTGCTCTTCCTTTTTCGACCCTTCGCTTGGCCGTTGGTCGCGGGACGGCTCGCCGGTGGTCTCCTTGGGTTGGCTTATGTTTTCTGTTTCTCTCCTCTTTCTCTCTCCCCGACTAAAGTTTCTGATTTTTTTTTTGATTTATTTTATTTTGATTTATTATTATTTATAAATTAGTTTATTATTAAAATATTCATTATAAAAATAAAATATATTCTAAAAAAATCTACAATTATATTATTTTATTCCAAACAATTTAATTTAATTTAATTTATTTATTATATTTTTAATCATTTTTTCGGTATAATTTCTTCGTATTTTTGGGATATTGTCACTAGTGACTTTTCGGTATTTCTAAAAATTTCGGATCTTAATCAATTGGACTCGAAATTTAATTATTTCTTCGTTATTGATCAAGATTCTCAAATCCATTATTTTTAGTTAAATTATCTTATCGAATTTATACCGACTTTCGATCTTTTGACCGTTTTGCCCTTGCACGTGTTCGAGATTAATTTAACCCGACTTCCCTTCATGAATACTCACTCATTTCGTATTTTAAATCTTTATCTTCAGTCTGCATCTCGTTCGTTTAATTTGGGACCATTTTCATCCCTCATAAAATTTTACGATTAATTTTCGGATCTTACATAATCTCCCCCACTTAAGAAATTTGGTCCTCCAAATTAGAACCAAGTTAGTCTGTAAATCACTCCGGATATTTCACACATATCATACTCTTTAATTCCCTTGTGATTTTTTTTTGGAGTGTACTACTACCAAAGGACTTTAATTAGGGAGATTATCTTAAACCTCAATACTTTCTCTTTCCTGTTTAATACCTGAATCAAGTTTTCAATCATTCATTACACTTTCATTGAGCTACACTGTTGAAGCTCATATCTGATCACATATGTTGGGTCCGGATAATATTTTTGAAACATCATAAGATAGACACATTGTGGATGCCTGTTTATTTAGGTAGTAACGCCAACCTACAGGTCTTATCTCCCACTTTGTCCAATCTCTTTTTGAATCTCGTTATGTCCTTATGTTATGTCCTAAGGACATGTAACTTCCAACAATATAAATTCACCCTCGGTGAATTCCAATGGTTTCTGTCTCTTGTCAGCATAACTTTTCTATCTGCGCTGAGGTGTTCTTAATCATTCACAATAAACTGAACATCCTCAGAGGTTTATCTTACCAATTCGGGAACAATTTTCTATCTGTCACCCACTTCTTCTTATCCAAATTGGGAAGACAACCCTTACGACCATACAATGCCACATATGAAGTCATCCCGATACTCGAGTGACAACTGTCATTATTGGCGAATTTGATTAGTAACAACTGATCATCCCAGGAGCTTATCAGATAAATGGCACACGCTCTCATCATATCCTCTAGAACCTGTACAGTCCTCTCTGACTGACCATCTGTCTGAGGATGGAAAGCTGTGCTAATACTCAGTCGGGTTCCCATAGCTTCCTGAAAACGTTCCCAAAATGTGAAGTGAAGCGGGAATCCCTATATGATACAATGTTCACTGGAAAAATACTTGGTGTTCCACAATCTTCCTTACACATAAATCCGCCTACACACTTAGAGTATCTGGGGATTTCCTAACAAGAAGGTGGGTAGACTTAGTTAATCTATCGACTATCACCCAGATAGCCTTATGATTCATCCGGGTCCTCTGTAACCCATCACAAAATTCATGGTAACTTGTTCCCATTTTCGTGTCGATATAGGCAGAAACTGCAATAACCCTGCAACTTCTGTTGTTCTACCTTACTCTGCTGACATACGAGACACTTTTTCCACAATCTCCACCATGTCTCTTTTCATATCTGACCACCAATACCCTTTTCTAAGATTTCGATATATTTATTACTTCTTGGATGCACTGAATATCCCGAAGAGTGAGCTTCTGACAATAACTATATCTCATCACTGTGGTCCTGGGGAGCACTTATACTATCTCTGAACCTCAGTAAGCCATCATCACTCTCTGTGAACTCTGTCACTGTACCCATCTGAATCGGACTCATACTATCGACACCCTGCCGATCATCATGCTAAGCCTGTCAAATCCGGTCACTCAAATCCGGTTCTAAACTCAGGCTAGCTGTCACACAATCACTATCATCATCAGATGGGATCACATCACTACTGAGGCTTACAACTGCTCTAGCAGCTCACGCTCCCTGACCATCATATGTAATACCATCCCGAGCCTCTTTCTGCTCAAGGCATTAGCCATCACATTAGCCTTTCCTGGGTGGTACAATTTCCACAATCATAATCTCTCAAAAGCTCTAACCCTCTTTATTCTCATATCCGATTCTTTCTGTGAAAACAGATATTCGGGGCTTTTATGATCAGTGCATACCTAAAATTTCTCCCCGTATACATAGCAATGTCATATACTCAATACAACCACTATCGCTGTCAACTTTAAATCATGGGCTGGATAGTCCTTTCATGATCCTTGGGTTGTCTGAATTCATAATTGACTATCTTCCCATTTTACATCAATACACAGCCCATTCATTATTTTGAGGTATCCACAGACTCATGAGAAACCTCTTAATCTGTTGGATATGGTGAGAATAAATGCGGTGGTCAGTTTATTACTTCACTACACCAAAACTCCTGTCACGTCTATCATCTCATTCAATTACAACTTTTTTTAAGTTAAACGTGTCAATAAAGTAGATCATGTTGAGAACTCGCAACAAACCATCTATAAAAGCAATTTCCAATTGTTGCTTACAATTTTCCCTGGACTATAGATACACCCAAAATATCATCAATATGGATGATGACAAATCCGTCCAGGTAAAATTTAAATAACTTGTCGTAGTTCCACTGAATATTTCAATCACTCATATCTTCGACCTATGTGCGCATAATGTATAATATTCCTTTCGAAATCGCTTCCGTTGAAGCTACTAATCCGCATCATTTCTTTTTTCTTATATTAACGTCTCTTATAAAATTTTTTAACTTTTAAACCTTCTTGATTAATCGAATTCTATATTTCTTATCGTACCCGTAAAGGTACCCTAATCTTAAATGTATATATTACGACTGTCGCTTTCAATTTATAGGTTATGTGTATACTTTTAGACGCTGTCAAGTCTTCAGGCGGGGAGGTATTTTGAAATACCTTTATTAACCCTCAGACTTGACCACAATTACTTTACATATTAGTCCATGTGGTCACAATTCATATTCGCTACTAATTGCTTTAATCCTAATTATTTTACATATCATAGATATTCGTACCATGCATACGTCTCTTATTCCAGTCTATCTCGTATTTAGGATTTATCACATCTAAAAGCTTATCTCCTTTCGTATATCACTTATAACAAAACTCTGTCATTACTCATTCCGTGAGTACAATCATTTACTCCTTTAATTTCAATCACTACTCCCCTTTTTCGACTTATAATTCCTTCATAATTATTCCGTTAGTTAACCCTCCTTCATTGGGGTACTAACTATTGGCATTGTGCCCATAGGTGTAGGCATTCGCGTCTTTTACTAACTTATATACAAATGAAGGCAATATGACTAAATACGTGGCACCAGGATTAATTAAAATAATTACTGCTCTATTCATAACTAGTGTGGTATCTTTCACCACTTCATATGAAACATCAATAGTGTCCTGGTCCAAGGCATACACTCGCCCTCATCCAATAACCTATTTTCCCTTTTTCTCTTCGGCTGTAGCCTCCCTTTTTTGGTGCGGAGATACCAATAGGGTTTTCTCTGTCTCTCTACTCTTCTGTAGGGTAGTCTCACCCAACTCTGAGTAATCATTAATTAATTGGTCTGTTTTACCACACTTAACGCCTATTTTAGTCAACAAAGTGTAGGTGTAGGCCCTACTTCCGTGGTATCTACCACACATCCTATACTGCTAACTCTGCTTACACTGCTACACTGCTTCGTAGTAGGTCGGGGTTTTCCAATCACAATACCCCTCAAAAGTATTCAATTTGAATACACTGGGGCCTTACCAATCATCTTACCCCATGACTCATCAACTCTAATCTCTTACCAATTGGTCTCTTTCCCACTCTGACATCTCTGTCATTCTCTATTCTTTTCTGTCTTTATTTCGGCCCTTACTACCTTTCCCAATCTCAGAGGCATGCAACACATGATCTTCTTCATGCAACTGTAATCTACGCACTGCCTCGACATAGGTAATGAGCCAATCGGACTCTAATCGACAATTTGAGCATTCCATGAACTTTTGAGCTTTTCGACTCTCACTGTCCACAATATCGGGTTCATACTTGCCTAGGGATGTAATCTGAGATTCATACTCATCAATCAACCAATGACTATGGGCAGTGTAAGAAATTTTACCTGTAATTTCCCCTTAAGTAGTGTCCGAAATATTCCGTCACCAGAATACATCCAGAAATATTTCTCATGTCGGCTCTAGACGTTTAACTCTTCAGAATGGTCGAGCGGATTTCCATCAATACTCCGCCTCGCCTCCATCATTAACGTATTTAAAAGTCACTTTCTCGGTCGACATATACCGAAAGAATCCATAGCACTTCGCTATATACAGGAGGGGTGTGAAAATCTCTATAGTCTGAGGTATCTGTTTAGGCTTTACCCTGCCTATCCTCAACTACCTGCATAGACTGAGTAAACAACTCCGAAATATTTTCTACACTCCACTCCATCCTCTCGGAGCGTGTCTCAATATGTTTGGTCTCTTTATAGGACCTTGCGGAGTATGCTCAACATCAGCCTCCACTTCACTCTCATCTTGAGTCTCATGTGACGACTCATTCGACTCTAAGGCCGATCTATATGGTCTCGAGCATATGTACTCGTCTCTCTACCATAGCGGTTATCAGTTATAAAAACTATATTCTTGCATTCGAAACTAAATTCTTAGCTGCTGTTCCATCTTGATATACACAATTGTATCTAAACAATGCACAGTACATTGGGGATGTAAATTTACTTAACCACTAACACCGACTCATATCAGGCCAACTCTGCTCTGATACCATCTTTTCTGTCACGACCCAAATTACCTAAAAATCAGAGTAAATTTTTCACTTTTTCATTTTCTTTCCCGTCGTGAACAGTTACACTACTAAACAGTTGGGCTATAATTCGGTGTTAGCCACCTCTCACCTATTTACTATTCCATTTTTATATTTCATTTACATATCAATTTATTTAAACTAAATACATCCCCAATATTACATCAATATACAGTACTGTGCCTCTATATGTTCAGATACAAAAATTATACAAATGTGTATACCTGGTCTTGATAAGAAGCAGTGGATATGACTACTGTCATTCTCTTCTACTGAATATACCCCGTGGGGTGGAAAACGAAAGGGTGAGCATAAACAGCTCAGTAAGGCAATAATGTAAGCAGGTAGATAACTATACTATCTACGTGCTGATAATGTCATGATATAAAATCGTTTGTATTTGGAGCATGAGGTAAGAATAAAATGATGCCACATGTATGTATATATCATATAAGAGAAATCATGAAATCGACATATAAATCAAACATGGAAAAATCATCATGTATGTCATCTCATGCTCGTCACATTTAAAACTTATTTGTTTCATCACAAACTCATCACGTTGAAACTTATTTGTTTAATCATAAACTCATCACGTTAAAACTCATTTGTTTCATCATAAAACAACTTCATCAAGGTCAAACCCATCTCTCGGGAATACCTTGATTCATTAAATCATGTCTCTTTTAAAAAACATAAATCGGGACATTACCCCTCCCTCGGGTTCGTCCTGGTCTATCTAGACCGTATGATATCATGTGAGGCATGTAGGTTACTATATGAAATCGAAGACTATGGCCATACTTTGTCCCTGTGATCCCAGGCTACACGGATCCCGGTGTGCGGGGCATCACAACTGCAACGGGAGGTGGGGTCAAGTCCTACCCGTCAGAATATCAAGTAACATCATAGAGTCATCATGACTGCACGGTACAGCATACTCCGTGTGACATACACGGTACATCGTACTCCGTGGACCCATATCATAGTTTGGGGGTGCCTGCCGTAGGTCTTATCCACCCCAATACTATGTTGATAACAAACCCATGTCTCAAAGTATATGTGCGAGCATCTCAACTCTTTGCGACACACAGTCTACAGGAGGCTTCCACACGACTATATGCATGTCAACTCACGTCTAGTGCGAGCGAAGCTCCAGCACCATGCTATGCATATCATGATATCTAAAATCTCGTGCGAGCGAAGCTCCAGCACGGTTTTGTGCACATACAAATTTCTCGTAGAGCAATGCTCCAGTACGATTTTTATGAGTAACAAATCAGTAAACTTGAGTGCGAGAAAGACTCTAGCACTCTTTTTATTCTTGTAAATACGATAGGTGGCTCAATCTTGATAAAACATCTTTAAAATCGTAACCGGTACAAACCGGTTCTCTTTCGTATAATTCTTAAAATCAACAGCCAACCTATGTGCATATTTGCTTAAATTAAAGCAATACATTCATATAAAACATTAAAAACATGAAATCATGCAATTTATCTGCCTTACTACCCTTTTTGTAAATTTTACTCTCAGGGGCAAAATCGTCTTTTTCTTTATTCATCTAAGCCCCGATTTTCGTAAAAATTATTATTTCATTTTTTAGATACTTAAAGAAATTTTAGGCCCTTTAAATCCCCTCAATAAATACGTATAGACATCTCTATGCACCTACAAAATTCCCTTACCTCGATTCTCGTCGAGCGCGTATCTAAATTCCACTGTCGGAGGCTCGTCCGATCCGATTTGCTGCTAATCCAGTCTCTGGGGCTGCAGATAATTATTTATCATGTCAATTAACCCAATAAATATAATTCTCCTGTTTACTATAGTCGATTTAACTAATTGGGCCAATTTACTCTTATTGGGCCCAATCGCACCTTAATGGGCCTCAACCCATTTTCAGCCCGTTTTAAATCTCTTCTTCGGGTTTACTGGGTTCATTCAGCTTACCAATAATCATCGGGCTTCATTCCAAACTCATTGGATAGCCCGTATATTATTTACGGTAATTATGTTGTAAATCCGATTAATATCCCTTTTTATACAGAATTAATCCATAAATTTCGTAAAATAATCGAAATTCTATATTAAAGGACTCATATTATCGAAATTAAAATATACTTACCCAATATGATGCGGGATACGAAAATCGGAGCTCAATCGGTTCTCGTTTGGGCTTTGTCGTAAAACTACACAATTATATATTTAATCCCGGGTTACTTTTCGATTAAATATAATTTAAATAAATTTTTTGAAATTTAAATCGGTCACTTTTGACCACTTATCGACTTACTCGAAGTCCGATGTATCCCCAAAAATTCTTCCCCTTTTTCCTTTTTCTCTTTTTCTCCTTTTTTCCCTTCTTTCTTGGCTGAACCGGTTCAGTCCGATTCAACCCGGTTCAGACCGGTCCGGTTCAGCCGGTTCACTCCGGTTCAATCGGTTCAAGGCCTCGCCAGTCGGTTCTCCATCGACTTTCGCCTCCAGTTGCTCCGCGAGGTTGTCCGCAGCTCGGATCTGGTCTCGATTTCGCACGAGGTGGCCGAGAAGTGGTCGGTCCGACCTCTTCTCATTTCCGACGTCCGTGGCTTCCTCGTTTCTCACCGTTGCCGACGCTGGCCGCCGTTTCCCCAGCTGTTTCTACCCCCATTCGGTTCGGCATCACGTGGGGGTTCTTCGGTGGCCGGTGGTCGGAGTCAAATCGACGTCGGTGGCCGTCGATTTGGCTTCTTCACTCCGCGGCTTCTCTCCCTCGATCCGCCGAATTTCGACGTCGGTGGGCTGCACCGTCGGTACCAGGGAGGTCGCCGGGCTCTGTTTTTCCTTTTTCGGCCCTTCGCCTGGCCGTTGGTCGCCGGACGGCTCACCGGTGGTATCCTCGGGTTGGCTTTCGTTTTCTATTTCTCTCCTTTTTCTCTCTCCCCGACTAAAGTTTCTGATTTCTTTTTTTTGTTTTATTTTATTTTTATTTATTATTATTTATAAATTTGTTTATTATTAAAATATTCATTAAAGTATTCAAATATATTCTAAAAATATCTACAATTATATTATTTTATTCCAAACAATTTAATTTAATTTATTTATTATATTTTTAATCATTTTTTTGGTATAATTTCTTCATATTTTTGGGATATTGTCCCTAGTGACTTTTCGGTATTTCTAAAAATTTCGGATCTTGATCAATTGGACTAGAAATTTAATTATTTCTTCGTTATTGATCAAGATTCTCAAATCCCTTATTTTTAGTTAAATTATCTTATCGAATTTATACCGACTTTCGATCTTTTGACCGTTTTGCCCTTACACGTGTTCGGGATTAATTTAACCCGACTTCCCTTCACGAATACTCACTCATTTCGTATTTTAAATCTTTATCTTCAGTCTGAATCTCGTTCGTTTAATTTGGGACCATTTTCATCCCTCATAAAATTTTACGATTAATTTTCGGGTCTTACATATTTAGAGCCTTAATTTAGTTTAGTTAATTTTCTCTCTCTATATAAAAAAATTAAAAAATTAAAAAATTAAAAAATAAAAAAATTAAAAAAATTAATTAAAATTAAAAAATTTTCCTGAGAGCTTTTAAATGTTTGCATGCGTAGAGCCGAGAGCTTTGACTGCTTTCCTTTAGATTCTGAAATAGAACGAACACCTAGAAAAATCATGAAGGATTCTAGGAGAATAGTATGTCCACTGCAAAACACGATGGCTGAAAATAGAGAAATTAAGACTGTAGGTGATTATGCTGTCCCGACTATTGGAGGTTATTATACTGGCATTAGGCCACCAGCTGTCCGAGCAAATAATTTTGAAATTAAGCATTCGATCCTCTTAATGATCCAAACTTCGCTACAGTTTAGTGGGCTTCCCCATGATGACCCACATGCTCATTTAGGGCAATTTTTAGATCTGTGCAACACTTTCAAGCATAATGGACTCTCGGACGATGCACTTAGGCTTAGACTATTTCCTTTCTCTCTTAGAGATAGAGCACGACACTGGTTGACCTCTTTACCTCCTGGATCCATCTCCACATGAGATGAGTTAGCTCATCAATTTTTAGCTAAGTTCTTTCCTCCTTCCAAAATGGATAAACTCCGTAGTGATTTATCTTCCTTTGCTCAATTCGATTCTGAGTCTCTTTATAAAAAACATGGGATCAATACAAAGACCTTCTTAGGAAGTGTCCCTATCATGGCCTACCCTTATGGCTTTAAGTCTAAACCTTCTATAACGGACTCACTAGCCAGAATAGGACTATAGTAGAGGCTGCTGTGGGAGGAGCTCTAATGTGCAAGACGGAGGAGGAAGCTTACGGTCTGTGTCAGACCCGTGTTTTCGATTTACGTATGTAGCTTGTTCCTTATGATTCCTATATGTACGAACACTTTATTTCATAGTTGAATAATAAGAAGAGTATTTACTATAATGCTATTGACTATTTAAGAAATTAAAAATGCATGTAAGCTACATAACAGCGAGATAAGGGTTAAAGTGATTTTCGAATGAGTGCAGGGGTAAAACGGTCAAATGACTGAAATTCGGTGAGACAAATTCGTTAAATGAAATTGAAGACTCTTGATAAAAAACGAGGAAAATATGAAATTTCAAGTCTAATTGATCAAGATATGAATTTATTTAATATTTTTAAAATTTTCCCCTTGAAAAACGAGCTAAAAAATAATAGAAAAATATATCGAAAAAGTAAAATCGAATTGATAAATTCATTTACGGACTAAATGAATTTAATATGAATTTTTGGGATATTTTTGGGATATTTTAGGATTTTTATTATTATTTTAAGAATAAAATAATAATAAAAATCATTTATAAAAAAAGGAAATTGAAAAAAAAAGAAATCAGAAATTGGAAATTGGGAATCGGGGAGAGAGAAAAGAGGGGGAAACCGCGTGAAGGCCGAGACCGAAGAAGACCCACCGGACGGCTAGCACCGGCGACCCCACGATCAGGACAGCGGCCAGAAATGAGAGAGGAAGTCGGCACGATCCTTCTGCCACCGACGACGCGCCCCACCGGCGCCGGCAGGAGCAGATCGATGGAGTTGAAGGCCGCGGAGAAGAGAAGGGAATCCGATGGCCATCGACGGTGCTAGGGTCCGATCGAGCCGAGCCGAACGTTCCCCAGGCTGTGGCACACTGAACGGTGGCAGCGGCACCCGGAGAACCGGCCAGACGATGCTGGCACGGCCAAAACATCCCTGAACCGATCGGCGGTTCAGGGGAGAACCTTCTAAACTGAACCGGACCAGACCGGTTCAGCCAAGAAAGAGAGAGAAAATGAGAAAAAAAGAAAGAAAAAGGAAAAGAAAATTTTCGAGAATTCAACAGACTTCGGGTAAGTCGATACGAGGTCAAAAGTGATCGATTTAATTTTCGATAAATTTATTTAAATTATATTTAATCAGAAATTGACCCAGAGTTAAATATACAAAATTGTGCAGTTTGACGATTAATTTCGAACGGAAGCCCAATCGAACTCTGATTCGGGCACCATCGCACAATCTCGGGTAAGTAAAGCTCATTTATGACAAATTATGTGATTATGCGCATTTAAGATTTAATTTATGCATTACAGATTATATTTTGCATTTAGTGAATTATATTCGAAATTTTGAATTAATTGTCGTAAATGATATACGGGCTATCCAAAGAGTTTGGAATAAAGCCCAATGGGTATTGATAGGCCCAATGAGTCAAAAGACCTTGATGAAGGGAAATAATACGTGAAAAACGAGCTTAATACGGATTAAGGCCCAATTAAAGTATTTAGGCCCATTAATTGTAAACGGGCCCAATTAAGTGAAATAGACTGTATTAAATGTGTAATACAGTAGGAAAAGTGTAATTAACTCAGTGATTGATTAAATGCAGCTCCAGAGTCATATTGAGAGTTGACCGGAGTGCCAGATTAGAGCAGCACAGAGAAAGAGAGGTCACACTACGTGATCCGAGGTAGGGGACTCTTGCAAGTAGCTAGAGATATCTATGCATATTTTCGTTGGATTTTACATTCACTGAAATTGTTTGAGGGTCAAAGAAAATTGATAATATTATAGGGACCCGATATGGGTAAATTACGATTTTGCCCCTAGTTAGGCAAAAAGTGAAATTTTGGGAAAAGTTTTAAAAAGCATGAAAATGATGTTTTGAGTGGTTTTTACTACTGTGTAGCAGAAGAGTAGGTGGATGGACTAATGTTTTGAGGTCGATGTAAACTAAGCACACTTTATAGTGCTGATTTTAGTGATTTTAAACATCCCTATTTTTAAAGAGCCATCTACCGAATTATGTGGAAACAATTGTGCTGGAGCACAACTGGCACTTGATTTTAGATGTTTTTCACATACATTAGTGTTGGAGGTTTACTCACACTACATTTACTTGACATGCATGAAAGAGTACTGGAGCATTGCTCGTATTCAGTTTTATGTGATTTATGCATGATAGAGTGCTGGAGCGATTAGCTCATACCCAAGTTTTACATGAGATGCATGACAGAGTGCTGGAGCGTTGCTCGTACTCGATTCTTCATGATTTGTACATGACATAGTACTTGAGCGATTTGCTCGTACTTGATTTGAATGAGAACTATGCATGACCTAATGCTGGAGGTTTACTCGCACTAGTGTTGATATTTTGACATGCATATATAGTGTTTTGAGGCGAAGCTTTGACTGTGAGTCACACTCAAGACGCGCACTGTAGTTTTACGTGATATATAGACATGTTAGAAAAATTGTGACGATTTCCTCCATGTAGACTGAGTGTCACACTGTTGAGATGTTCACATGTGGATTTAGAGACGTGGCATTTATTCTATAGTATGAGGGCTAAGACCTATTGCAGGCACCCTGACTATGATGTATTTCCATGGTATGAGAGGCTAAGACCTATGGCAGGTACCCCGACCATGATGTAGGGTCCACGGGTGTACGTTGTACCTTGCATGTTGCATGGAGTACATTGTACCGTGTTTTGTTGTGGAGTTGTGGAGGAGAGTTGTTGATAGCTGGCGGTTGTGATGGACTGACCCCCCTCCCGTTACAGCAGTGATAACTCACACACCGAGTACTGTGTTGCCTGGGATTTCACCACATGTTAGGAAATGGCCATAGTCCGGAGTTATTGCATTTAGTCACTGAGTCTCGCATGATATATCACATATGTTTTATGATACGGGTAGACCTGAGGGATGGGTCGGAACCCGATTGATTTATTTGTGTTGTGATGAGAAATGCCATATTTACTGTGTTTTGAATGTAAATGACATATTTTATATAAAGGCATTCTTAAATGATTAAAGATGCACTGTTTTGCATGAATACCTCTGATTGACAAACTAACATGTGTTTAGTACATGAGATTTTAAATCTGTACTATTATTATATATATTTTAAACATGCTTTTGAATTGAGAGAAGGAAAGGCAAAGCACTATTTTCAGTAGATAGTATGGATGTCTACTTGCTTGCCTGATTTCCTTACTGAGCGCGTTGATAGCTCATCCCATTCATTTTCCCCCCATCTCTACAGATTCTCGTCAGTAGATCAAGTCGGCCAGGGTATTGCATTCCTTTAATCAGCTGCCACTCCCCATCTAGCGAAAGGTATACACATGCGTACTCTTTTGTATCTGAATAATGTATACACACAGTGATGTACACAGTTTTAATGTTGGGGATGTAAATGTAATGATGTAATTATATTTAAGTATATGAATTTACTTATGATATGAATGTCATGTATGTATGATACGCGAAAGAATGGTAAGATATGTATGGATGAGAGGACTGATGCCTATTCACAGCCCAACTATTGAGAAGATAAAGGTAAGTAAAAAGTGAAAAATTTATTGTGGTTTTTGTTAAGTCGTGTGTGGGAGAAGGGCGTGATAGTCTGTTAGATAAGATGGCAGCTAACAATTACCAGTGGTCATCGGAGAGGCATTTGCCTAAGAAAGCGGTGGGTATCTATGAGTTAGACACATTGTCTACCTTGACTTCTTAAATAGCCAATCTCACGAAGAAGGTAGAGTCACTCAGTACCCAGCATAATTCTACTAATAGTCCTAGTCCTATTCTAGCTATCCAAAGTCCATTTATTTCTTGCAATCTATGTGGTGGTACACACTCTGTAGATAGGTGTCCACTAAATTTAGAGTCTGTTCAGTGCGTTGCCCCACCTCAAAGGCAACAAAACAACCCATTTTCGAACACCTATAATCCAGGGTGGAGGAATCATCCTAATTTTTCTTGGAGCCAAAATCAAGGGCAATCTTCTAATTCCAGACCTATGGGACCCCTGGATTTTCAGGCTCCACTTGTTCATGTACCACCACCTTAGCATTTTGCACCTAATCATTCTCATCACCCATCCCCACCTCAGTTTCAACATCACCCACCACCACCACCACCGCCTATGCAGCTCTAGCACTTGCTTGCACCAGTAGCTACAGCTGAGAAGAAGCCCTCACTTAAGGAGATGTTCATGACTATCCTGCAAAATCAAGCAGCCTCTATTAAGAATTTAGAAGTTCAGGTTGGACAGATAGCTAGTGCTCTTAGCCAGCATCCGCAAGGGACCCTCCCCAGTAATACTGAAGCTAACCCTGTTAGGCAAAGGGAGGGTAAGGAGCATGTCAAGGCCATCACCCTTAGGAGTGGTAGAGAGCTAGATGATCTACAAGTTAAGTCCAGTCCTGTTAAGCCTATAGTTATAGAATCCATAGGTTCAAAAGAGGCAATTTAGAAAGAGCAGGAACATGATAATCAGGCTGCAAAGGAAACTAAGTCAGGCACTTCTTCTTCACAGCCTTCCTCTTCATCTGATACTACACCTATTACCACTACACGTCCTCTAGTTAGACCACCATTACCTTTTCCTCAAAGGTTCCAAAACTAGAAGCTTGATAATCGATTCGCTAAATTTCTTGAGGTTTTTAAGAAGCTTCACATTAACATTCCTTTCGCAGTTGCTTTAGAGCAAATGCCTAGTTATGTGTGGTTCATAAAGGATATCCCCCCGAGGAAGAGAAGACTAAAGGATTATGAGACAGTGGCCTTGACTGAGGAGTGTAGTGCCATCATTCAAAAGAGATTACCCCCAAGCTCAAAGATCCAAGTAGTCTTACCATACCTTGCACCATAAGAGATCAGTTCTCTGGTAGAGTCTTATGTGATCTAGGAGCTAGTATTAATCTTATCCCTTTGTCCATTTACCAGAAGTTAGCAGTAGGAGATGCAAAACCTACTACAGTGACCTTTCAGTTAGCTGATAGATCCATTAAGTATCCGAAGGGAATCATTGAGGATGTGCTAGTTAAGGTGGACAAGTTTATTTTCCCTGCAGACTTTATTGTGTTGGATATGGAAGAAGACAATGAAGTCCCCATTATTCTTAGTAGACCCTTCTTAGCTATTGGTAGGACATTAATTGATGTGCAAAAGGGGGAATTAACCATGAGAGTCCTAAATCAGGAGGTGACATTTAATGTTTTTAAACCTTTGAGGTTCCCTGATAACTCTCAAGATTGTTTTAGGATGGAGGCTAAGGAAGATAGAATGCTTGAGCACAAGATATTTGAGAGAAGGATGAAAGTAGATAGAGCTCAGGAGGATTTGATTGTTAGTATTCTGTCAGCACTTTGGCTGACCCTCCTACTTCTCACCCTACTGCTGACTGTCATTTTCTTCAGCTGCATTTGATGTGCTTTCTCTCTCTTTTTACTTTTTGTACAATTCTTTTTCTCTTTTCTGCTTTTCTTTCTATGTTTCTTTTACAGTTAGCCTTTGCACCAGTATGCTCTTATCAAGCTTCAATTGTCCTTCATCATCAGATGTGGGAGTATTCTATTCTTGAGTTTCAATTCTTATATTATTTGCACACTGAGGATACTGTGCACTTTAAGTTTGGGGGTGGGGATATCACTTAAGCATTTTTAAATAATTTCCCAACATTGTCCCACTTGAGCTACATATGTCACTTGACTATTGTACATTTAAAAGTAACTTTATGAGCTCAATACTTGCTATATTTACAAAGAACATCTCTAAACAATCTGGTACATCAATTATATTAATATAGGATCAAAGAGATCTTCGTTACATATATTCCTAACTAGACCCATCAATGGTCATGTATATTAATATAATCAACGACATAGATAAAGTATGAATGTGTAGCATGGAAATTACATGAAACGTGATCCCTTAACATGCCTATTTCCAATTGGTCCTACTTTATCATTCTTTCAAAACTTTATGCATACTTCAACTGAAAGAATGTCACTTTATTTCAGAGTTTACAATAATAACAAAAATACTTTACTTTGATTTGAAAAATCTCAATAACAAATGAATATCAAGAAACAAGCTCCCACTATACAACTATATCATCAGGATGAACTACACCCATACGAGCTACATGCTGATGAAACACCTTTGGTGGTACTCCCTTTGTAAGCAAATCCACAATCATGGAGTTTGTATTTATATGTTTAATAGTAATCTGAAAACTTTGAACTCTCTACTTAACAACAAGAAACATAATGTTAATATGCTTTGACCTCGACGAGCTCATATTTTTCTTAGAGTATAACTCAGTGGCTTTATTATCACAATAAATTTTCAATGGCCTCTCAATACCATCGACAATGCACAACTCGATGATAAAATTTCACAACCATATTGCTTGGTTCGATGCCTTATAATAGGCTATAAATTCTACCTCCATGGTGGAATAAGCTATGAGTGACTGCTTTACACTCTTTCATGAGACAGTTCCTCTAGTTAACATGAAAATATAGCCAGAAGTAGATTTTCTGCTATCAAGACAACTAACAAAATTGGAGTCTGAATACCTAACGATCTCTAAATGATTTGACCTCTGATATGTAAGCATGTAATCTTTAGTTCTTTGTAGATATCGGATAACCCTTTTTACTGCTTTCTAATGATCCTTACCAGGGTTACTTAAATATTTGCCAAGCATTCCAACTGCGTACGTAATATCCGGACACGTATAGACTTGAGCATACATAAGACTCCCTACTACTGAGGCATAAGGAATCTTCCGCATCTCTTTCTTTTCAATCTCATTTCTTGGGCATTGAAGAAAACTAAATTTATCACCTTTAGCAATTGGTGTATCTCCTGATGGACAATTCTTCATGTCAAATCTGCTAAGCACCTTATCGATATATGCCTTTTGTGATAAACCAAGTATTCCACGAGAACGATCTTGATGGATCTGTATGCCCAACACAAAAGATGCATCCCCAAGATCTTTCATTTTAAAATTACTTGACAGAAATCTCTTGGTTCGTGCAACAACCTGTATCACTGCTTGCTAGCAGAATATTGTCAACATACATCACCAGAAGAATAAACTTACTACCACTAATCTTATGATAAATGCATTGATCAATAGTGTTCTCTTTAAAACTGAATGAGGTAATCACTTGATCAAATTTTTGATACCATTGACGGGATACTTGCTTTAAACCATAGATGAATTTCTTTAATTTGCATACCAGATGTTTCGAATTATCCGACATAAAATTTTTTTGTTGAACCATATAAATTGTTTCTTCAATGTCTCCATTGAGAAACGCTGTCTTTACATCCATCTGATGTAACTCTAAATTATAATGAGCTACAAGTGCCATAATGATTCTAAAAGAGTCTTTTGATGAAATTGAAGAGAAAGTCTCTTTATAATCAATGCCTTCATTTTGAGTGAAACCTTTGGTGACTAGACGTGCTTTATATCTTTCGATATTGCCTTTCGAATCTCATTTGGTTTTGAAAATCCATTTACAACCAATCGATTTCGCTCTTTTAGGCAATTCAACAAGATCCCAAATGTCATTGTCCTTCATTGATTTCGTCTCATCTTTCATGGTCTCTATCCAATGTTGGGAGTGAACACTTTGTTTAGCTTCTGTGAAAGATGTTGGATCAGCTTCCATTCCTATATCAAACTCATGTTCTTGGAGATAAATGATATAATCATTTGGAATCGCTTATCTCCTCTCCCTAGAGGATCTCCTTAATGGCACTTCCAATTGAGGTTGTTATTGCTCCTCTAATTGAATATGAGCTAGCTCTTCAATATAAGTAAGAGGTAACCCAGGAGTATCTGGATAATATGTATTTGTATCTTGAACAACGTCAGACATAACTGCCTGATAATTTTCAATTGCAACTGTAGGAATATTGACATGTTCTTCTTCAAAGATAAGATCTCTGGGTTTAACACTCCCACTATATTCAATATCCTTAATGAACTTAGCATTTCTCGTCTTAAAAAATAATTTACTTGAGGGATCATAAAACTTGAAACCCCTCGATCTTTCTGAGTATCCAACAAAGTGGCAGCTTACTATTCTTGAGTCTAATTTTCTTTCATTAGGTATGTATGGCCTAGCTTCAGCTGGATAACCCCAAACATGCAAGTGCCTAATTCTAGGCTTCTTTCTTGTCCATAACTCATATGGGGTTTTAGCTACTATTTTGCTCGAAACTCGATTAAGGATATACACTGGAGTCTTTAAGGCTTTCCCCAAAGTGATTCTGGTAAAGACGAATGATTTATCATACTTCTTACCATATCTTTTATGGTCCAAATTCGTCTCTCAACTACACCATTTTGACTTCGAGTCCCTGACATGGTGTATTGAGGAATGATCCCATATTATGCTAAATACCTTGCAAAGGGCCTGAACGTTGTTCACATGATCCATCATATCTACCATAGTATTCACCACCATCGTCAGATTTAATGGCTTTAATTTTTCTACCAAGTTGATTTTCAACCTCAGTTTTATAGTCCTTAAAAATGTCCAACGACTGAGACTTCCCATGAATTAAATATAACTACCCATAATGAGAATAGTCCTCTATGAAAGTAATAAAATACTGTTGACCATTCCAAGAAGCCGTAGGGAATGGACCACATATATCAATATGAATTAATTTCAAGTCATTTGAACTCTTTTTGGCACCTATTTTCTTGATATTTGTTTGTTTTCCCTTAATACACTCAATAAGATTTTGAAATCTGAAAAATTAAAGGAATCGAGAATTCCTTCTGTCACAAGTCTCCATATTCTTTGTTTAGGAATATGCCTTAAATGCTTGTGCTATAACATAGAAGAATTCTCATTAATTAATTTACGCTTTGTACCGTGATTATTTGTAAGACCCTTAATTTTTGTGCAATGTATATAATTATATGATGTACAAACAAGTTGAATTATGTATGAATCATAAGAAGTATATATTTTAAAGTTCTAAGTGTGAATGGATTGATAAATGGATGTTGAAGTGATTAAGTATGAGTTTGAAATGTGGAAATCTGCAGAAAAATGAAGTAGGATGAAGGCTAGATCGATCCCATGCAAGGGGAGATCGATCTCATTGCCTGAAGAAATGCAGAATCAAGCATGTTGGAAGAGTCAAATCGATCCCTTGCTCAAGCAGATCGATCTCCTTATCTCTCGGGTTGGAGCAGATCGATCTCCCCTTAAGACCAGATCGATTTCCTTAGCTCTCGGGTTAGAGCAGATCGATCTCCCCTAAATGCCAGATCGATCTCCTTAGCTCTCGGCCTAAGACAGATCGATCCTGTTCCATTGAAGCAGATCGATCTCATTCACTAAAATAGATCGATCTTAAGCCCTTGACAGATCGATCTCATGCCCTAAAAATGTCATGAAAATGAGGATTTAAGAGGACCATATCGATCTCCATACAATGCAGATCGATCTCATCAAGCAATTTCTATAAAAGGAGAAGTTGAAATCTGCAATTCATGGGAGCTACTCCATTTCTTCCATTTTCAATCCAAAAAACCTAGCTTTCTCAATCCTAAATCCACCCATTTTCATTGAGATTTGAGGGGAAGCTATTAGAGACAAAGTTGTTCATCTTAAAGAAGAGAACAACATAGTTTGGAATCAAAGCCTCATTTGTTGGATTGAAGGAGTAAGGGACATTTTCATTTGGAGCAAGAAGAGAAACTAGATTGGTAAGTTTCTAATATTTCAGCCTAAGTACATTTATCTATTTATTGATCTTGGAGCTGATTTGTATGTGTATTGATGGTTAAAACTACCTAGGATGTGATGGAACTAGTGTGACCCAGAAAATAGAATGAATCTAGTGTGAGAAAGTGTGATTTGGATGAGTTGGTGATTTATGGGATTATGCTAAGTTGTTAATGAAGTATTGTGAATGATTTAAGATGACTAAATGAAGTTACATTGGGAGTTTAGAAATTTATGAAAATGAGTACATGTAGTGTTTGATGAAATGCCATAGTGAAGTAAATGATGAGAGATAAACATTATGGGTTTAAATATCGATTTAGTATGAATCAATAGGCCTAAAAGAATCAATAGATTCGAGATATGAGTAGAACAATAAAACTAGACCTTATAAGTGTTAATGGAGGATATATGTTGAATCGGCTATAGCAAACACAAGACTTGTGTTGTATTTGATCAATTGGTGCGATATACGATTTTATGCAGTTTCGGAGAGTTCGTTGGAGACGAATCTAACTGTACAAGTAAGCAGCTTTAAAGAAGTGGAATCACGTGACACGATTCGAGGTGAGGGAATTTTATGAGTATATAGAGATAGCTGCTCGTACTTTGAGCTCGTGGGTGAATATAGGGCGTTGCAAATTGCATAATTGTTTAAGAAAATGATTGTTGATATGCGTGAATAGCTGTAAGTATTTGTATGGGACTTGGTTTTGAAGTGGATTTTATAAAAAGGGATAGTAAGGCTAATAATGGCATAAATCATGTGTTTTAATGTTTTATAAAAACACACTTCTTTGTTTTGAACAAATTAACGGATAGGCTGGCTAGTGTTTGAATGATTTGGTGAAATAGCACATGTGAGATGCTAAACTCAGTTTTGAGATTGTTTTGGTTGAATGTGAGCCACCTAACGTGCTTATGTGACTTAAATCGTGCTAGAGCATCGCTCGCACTGGATTTCAGTATTTTCATGTGTATGAAACGTGCTGGAGCTTAGCTCACACCTTGGTTTGATTGTGATGATGTTTTATAAATTGTACTGGAGCTTTGCTCATACGTGAATTTCAAGTGGTTTTCTTATGCATATAACCGTACTGGAGCTATGCTCGTACGTGGTTTTCTCATGAATTTATGCATAAATGCCGTACTAGAGCGTTGCTCGTACGAGGAGATTTATCTATGATGCATATATCGTGCTGGAGCTTAGCTGGCACTGGTTTTCACATTGTGGTATGTATGGGCCGTGGAGATAATAAGACCCTCAAACACAACATCCTCAAGCCTAAAAGGGGTGGGGAGGCTATGTTCGTTAGGGAGGCTCTCTTACATGTATACGAAAAGCACCACGTGCACTTGAGACTATAGAGGTTACATATGGTATGGGGTAGATAAGACCTAGGCTGACACCCTCAACTATGATATGGGTCTGCGGAGTACATTGTACCGTGTACATCACATGGAGTACGTTGTATCGCGTGGTTGAGTTATCGATGAGAAAGTCTGGCGAAGAACTAACCCACCTTCATTCCAGTACGATGCCCTGTACACCGGGATCCGTGTGGTCTGGGATGATTATGAAATAGTTGGCCAACATAGTCTATTGAGATATAGTGACCTGTCACACCTGATATTACATGGTACCACATGGTTTTGATACATGAGTGTGACTGTGATTGTCCAGGGTAGACCCGAGGGAGGGGTCGAGCCTTGTGGGATTTGTGATTTAAAGAAATGATAATTTGATTTATGATGAGATGTGATGGAATTTGAAAAGAGATTTATGATGAGATGTGATGTGATTTAAAAAGGATATTTCTTAAATGAATTTCCTTTTTTTGTGATGAGATTTAATGAGAATGAGCATGAGATGATTTTACATGTTGATTCTTCTACGTTTTATTCCTATTTACATGATTTTCAATACATGATATATGTATATACATGTGGCCTAGTTTTATTTCCTCATGGTCCGATTATAAACGATTTATGCATAACATTATTAGCATGTAGGTAGAGTAATTATCTACCATGCTTGCATTATTGCCTTACTGAGCATGTGGTTGCTCATCCCTCTCTACTTTTCCCTCTCTACAGAATGTACATAGTAGCCCAGTGAGGACTGAGGCATTGAGTTTGGACATTCGCTGCACTCCATCGTCAAAAGGTATACACACATGGATTCTTTTTGTATCTAGACATGTAGAGGCACAATAGTCATTTTGTATTGTAATGTGGGGGATGTAAAAGTTAGAAAATATGTCATGTATAAGTGTATTACTTAATTTTCAAATGAATGACACTTCTTTTGATTTATTTGAGAATGAATGATGAGTGATGATTATTATTGACTCACAACCCAACTGCGTAGTGGTGAGTTTGTTCACGACCGGGTAAGGAAAATGAAAAATACGAAAAATTTGTAATGGTTTTTGGTTAAAAGGATGAAAAAGGGTCGTGACATTATTTATATGCAAGCATTCATTAACATATGAGGCATGTAGGTCCAATTTATATAAATTGTCAACTAAAGAACCGGTACCAATAAGATTTGAATACTGAAATAGATTAAAATTTTCATTTCCAAATGAACAAGAATAACCCAATTTATTCAAATTAGAAACAGAAATCAAATTTCGTCTAAATGAGGGTACATAAAAAGTCTCATTTAAATCTAAATAATAACCAGATTCTAACTTTAATCTGAATAAACCAATAGCCTCAATAGGAGCTTTATCGCCATTTCCCACATAGATGAAACTTTTATCCTTAATTGGCATTCTGCTCCTTAGACAGCCCTGCATTATCACTTATGTGAGTAGTTGCACTTGTATCTATCCACCAAGTGTGATTTGGTACTCAAGCCAAATTAACTTCATAACAAACAAAGTTGAGAAGTTTACCCCTTTTGGCAAGCCATTTTTTATATTTGGAACAATCCTTTTTCACATGTCCATCCTTATGGCAGACTGCCCCTTAGGCTGTGAAGTTTCAATGTTTGTAGTGCCTTTTCCTGTAGTGTTCCTTTTCCTTTTCTTGTTGGCAACATTACCATTGGAAGAAAGTGCTAACTAAGAACTTTCTATCTTATCTTGTTTCAGTCTCTCTTCCTCTTGCACACATTGAGCAATGAGCTCGTTAAGAGTCCATTTCTCCTTTTGAGTATTATAACTTAAAGGGATTAAATTGTGCAGGAAGTTATATCAAGACCAGGTGCACGAGTATGTCTTCAGACAACTCTAACTTTAGTGCCCTTAATCTTGTAACAAGATTAGACATTTCTATAATATATTCCCTTATGTTTCCTTTGCCATTATACCGCATTGAAACAAATTTAGTCAGAATAAAACTTGTTTTAACCTTTTTCATTTGCAGCAAATCTGTGTGCAATATGCTTAAGGAAATTTTTAACATTTTCTTCCTCAGGTATTGCGCCCCTGATGGCATCCGAAATTGAGTGCTTCATGATCATCAAACTCATGCGATTTGAACGCTCCCATTTTTCATAAAGTGCCATTTCCGTAGCTGAACTATTACCAGTAGGGGTGGGAGGTCGTTCTGACCTGATCGCATAGTCCAGATCCATACACCCAAGCACAATGGTAACGTGCTCCTTCCATTTCTCAAAGTTAATGCCGTTAAGCACTGGAATGTTATTCAAATTGACAGATATGGAAGAAACATTAACTGTAAGTAGAAAACAATGATCAGCTTACAATTAAATAATTTTGGGCCATATAAGATACCAAGCACAACATTGACATTTAGTGCAAAAATATCAATTTGTAAGCGGTACTCTTAAACTTTATTAGTAAATATTGATAACCAAATCTTGCCAATAATATGCCTTTCTTTGGACCAACATATTACATGCATGGAAACAATTTTTTATCACATATTTACTACCTTATGTGTCAATAATTCGACAAAAAAATACTCTTCCTTTGGGTCGATTATTTTTCGCTTGAATTAAAAACACTGTCATATAAATTCGTTAATGACAACCTTATTTTTCAAAATAAATAAATAAATACAAAAGAGGTCACTTTGGTGGCATTTTATATCAATTTAATTTATTTTGAAGATTTATTTTTCATAAAATATGCACATATTTGTAGGTGAGAGTACATAAATTTATTGACAATTTCAAGGAGAGTACATATTGCCAATCAACTCAGAACATCATAAAACATATCACCATGAAGCAAAACAAGAATAATCATGTGCATAACATACAACTTTAATTCAAATAATATAAAATATAAAATAATAAATATTTAACAATTCCAAAAAATTTCAAAAAAATCAGCAAAATATTTAAAATTAAATTTCATTAAAGACTGAAGAAAAGGTGGCCGCACGGCTATTGGATGACGGCGCGTGGGGGAGATCCCTTTCGGGATCTCCCTGCTTTTTCTTCATCCAGCCGGGTCAACTTGACCCGGGTAACCCAGAACAGACTTGTTTGGGTCTGTTATGTAATTTTCTTGAGTTTTTAAATTATTTTCGGACTTATTTTCATCCAATTAACTGTACATAATTGAAATTAAATGTGTATTCTACAATGCCCATGCAAAAATCGGATGAAAACATAAAAAAATTGGGACAAATCAAGCTAATAAGGATCAAACAATCCTAAAATTAAAACCTAATCTTTATATTTTTGGTTTTCTTTCAACCAAAACAAAAAATTTTAATTCTTAATGATTAAACATGAATTCGATCTTGATACCACTTGATAGATAATTTAATTACATAATATTTATATCCAAGATCTCATGTTCAATCATTAAGAAAATTAGAATACAAAAGTGTACTTGGATCCATTGAAATTGATTGATTGAGGTTAGCAGTCTTCCAATCTAAACTTTTACCTTTTGAGAGAAAACCCTAACTCACTCACTGATGGGATATGAGAATGAGAAAATCACGTTTAAACTGGGGATCATAACCTATTTATAACTGTAGTATACTTTATCCTATTTTGGCCCATCATTAAAATAAAATAAAATATCAGGTCTCTACACATTGTAAAGCTCATACTAATTGAGATGCACTTAAGTTCAATAACTTTATTTGATTTCTTTTAAATGGACTGAACAAATTAGATAGCTTGTAATGTACAATAAATTGATATATGTAGGCCCACATAAATAATTTTCCAACATAACAAGCTTTGCCACCAACTTTGCTACTATTTCTAGCCATTTTTGGACTTTCATTTCTTCTAGAAAGTTGCTTCTCATCACTTTCCTTACAACATAGTCAAAATTAGTAAGTAAGTTCTATGTAATATGGGAGATCAAGAATGTGTTCTTAACTTTCCTTAAGTTTTGGTTTTGGCCCATTTTAAGGGGTTTTCAATTGCTTTCTTTTACATGTTTAAAGTATGTTATTTAGGGACTAATGAGGAGTATTTGTGTGTGTTTAGATTGAAGAAAAAATAGCCCTTGTGCTTAGAGGGAGTTTAGGCCAAATTGGGATCCATTAGTTAAGGTGGGTTTTAATGCATGGTTTTGATATATATTGATTACTTTGATATGTATAGATGATTTATGAAGTTAGTTTGATGAAAGAAAACATGTATGATATAGTTGTAGAGTAAACCTAAAGACTTTTAGAGAGAGAAAGTGGAATTTCTATGAAATTACATGAAGATTTCTTAAATGGGAATGTGATTCATGTAATGGAACATGAAATAGATGATAACGTGGCTTAAAAATGATTATAGGACCATTATGTAATTTTGGCTATAATAGGGGTATTTTGGTAATTTTACCATTGCAGTGTAATTTTGGTCCTAAGTCAGTATTAAGCATAAGTATAAGCAGTATGTGAAGTTAGAATGATCAGAAAATGAAATTTGATAACTTTTGTCACTTTGTATTATTATGTGAACTAAACTAAATCGAGTCAAAACATGTCATATTGTCACGATAGTGACTTACCAAAAACCGCTATAAATTTTTCGTTTTTTACTTACCTTTCTCCTTACCAACATTTGGGTTGTGATTTGGTATTAGTCATCTCATCCACATTTACCTTACCATTCATTTCATATTATGCATACATGTCAACATAATCATTTATTGACTGTGAGTACTCTTTTCTTATACGTGAACTTATATATATATATATCAAATACAAATACATCCCCAATATTAAATAAGTTTACATCACTGTGCTTTTACATTGTTCAGATGCAAAATGTTGCGAATGTGTATACCTTTCGCTCGATGGGAGTGCAACAGACAAAAAGAATGCTAACCCTTAGCCGTACGCTATCTACTGCGGATGTTCTGTAGAGAGGTGGAAAATGAAAGGGGTGAGCTCACTAGCTCAGTAAGGAAATCAGGCAAGCAAGTAGATATCCACAGTATCTATTGAAAATAATGCTCTATCTTGAAAATCTTATTTCCTTGACTCACTCTGATTTCAGAATGTGATTTTTACAACATGCATTTTACTTATACCAGTATTTTTGTTTTGGTTAATTTTACACTTGTGTGGTTGGCTTACTGAGCTTCCCTAAAGCTCACCCCCTCTCTTTTCCATCACAGGTCAATTGTACAATTAATTTTAACTGATAGTAGTGCCTGGTACTGAAATTTTTGACTTTGGAACTCTCGCAACACCTTTATCGAAATACATTCAACTATATAATTATTTTCTTTTCAGACAGAATTATACCAATAGCTAAGTTGGGATGTGTACTAAGTGTATGAATGTTTATATTATCGAAATTCGGGTTATTGGGATGTAAATGCATCGATTATTGACCAAGTGTTAGAAATAGTGAATTAATAGATTATTCCTTTGTACAATTTCCTGGAGCTCAAGATGAACTTCGAAAATTATGAAAATTTTGTGGAAAGTAGATATAGAAGTGTTATAGATAACTGCGTGTTAAGTTTTGAATTTGGTCTGCTATGAAATATTTTTCCCCTGTTTTTCAATATTGACTAATAGGGAGAAAATATGCGTTTACACGGAAATTGTGTTAAAATTATTTCTGATTATAATTTTAATTTAAGAAAATGACTAGGAACCTAAGCAAGGTGTCTTAAGCCGATATTGCATAGATGAATGCACAATATGACTGTAGGACTATATTCGCACGATAAACAATTATTAGTGTTATTGAATAAATGAGGTATAATAACTATGTTTCCGCGATAAGTGATAGTGATGTCATGTTCCTCGGGATGTGACGCATTTTATGTATCAGAGCGAAATTGTCTTAAGATGTCAATCTAGAAAAGGGCCTTTGAGTCATGTACATCCCGTGCACATCCCTTAGTACTGGTCTGTCTGAATATATGCTGCGAGTTTGAAATAGATACTAGTTTAATGCATACAATTTTTCTGTACAGATTTGTTGAAAAGTCAAAAATGGAGAGAACACCATCCCCTTCTCCTTCTCCTCCGCGGGTGCCAGATACGTTCGATCTACTCGCTCGCATGAACCATATAGAGCGAAATTTTATAGATATCACAACTGCATTACAGAGCCTAACTTCTACGACTACTTTGTTGGTACAATAGTTAGGCAACTTGCAACAACCATAGTCCCTACCACCACAGAATGTACCACCACCAGTACCCCCAGCATTGCCATAGGCTCCACCTGCAGCTTCTATTCAACCACAAGCTCCTACACCTCCTCAGCCCGCTCCACAACCAATTCCTTAGCCACCACCTCCTCAGCCGCTGGCAGTTCCAGTTCCACAACCTGCAGTTGTTTCGTTTGTAGTGCCAAGTGTGGACAAGTTTAAACAGTTTCAGAAAATGAATCCACTAGTGTTTAAGGGGGTGAAAGACCCAGATGTGGCAGAGACATGGTTGATGAAGATAAAGAAAGTTTTTTGGTATACGGGTTGTCAGCTTGAAGAGAAGGTGCCATTAGCCACTTACATGTTTGAAGGAGCGGCAGAACATTAGTAGAGATCTACTCACGAAGTGTTATAGATTCAAGAACCAGTGATTTCATGGGATAGATTTCTGACAGCATTCTGTGTTCAGTACTTCTTTGAAAGTGCTTGGAGATAGATGCAGATCGAGTTCTTCAGTTTTGAATATGAAAGCCTTACAGCGGACTAGTATGTGTATAAATTCTCCACTTAGAGCAAGTATGAGCCACTGATTTTGAGGGATGAGTCTCGAAAGGTAGTAAAATTTATCGATGGATTGAGATCGGCTATCAGGAGTCGTATTTCTATATTGAACATCACCTCTTACTCAAAGGCAGTTCAAATAATCCAGTTTATTGAGCAGGATCTGAATAAGACATAGGCTCGCTACAAGACCTAGGGTAAGGGTAAAGGTAGACGCTTAACTCAGAGTGATTCAGCTCTTAAAAAGAAATCCAAAGATAAAGGTAAGGGTCAAGGTAAAGAGAAGAGGCGGAAGACTAATAAACCTCGATCACAGGCCACAGAGCCTAAGTCTGATTAGCCTTATTCTCGGTGTGGACGGTTTCATAAGGGTAAGACATGTCACTTAGTTACAGGTGCTTACTTTAAATTTGGAAAAATAGGGCACTTGATTAGAGATTGTCTGGTGATGAAACTAGTTGAAAAAGCACCTGAGAGATCGACTGTAGCTACCACTACTACTGCCACTACTAAAAGAGTTAAGCCTATTGATAAGGGTAAGAGACCGATAGCTTAAGGCAGAGTATTTACTCTTGACCAGGAAGCCGCAGATGTTTTCGGCTTTGTCGTTAAGGGTAAGTTTCTAATCTCTGGTCTTAAAGCATTATACTTAATAGATCCAGCCTCTATGCATTCATTTATTTCTTCTTTATTTGTAAACAGACTAAACATAGAGCCTGAGTCATTGGGATTCATGCTGCACATAAGCATTCCACTTAAAGAGTCTCAAATGATAGAATCCATATGTAAAAAGTGTAAAGTGAAAGTTGGAGAGAATGAGTTAGAGGCCAACTTAATGTTATTGAATATGATTGATGTAGATGTGATTTTAAGTATGGATTGGTTGGCCACCAACCAGGCCACTATAAATTGTAGTAAAAAGAGTGTAACCTTTTCTCTCCCTGAGTCAATTGTAATCGATTTTATAAAGTAATGAAATAAAAGAATATTTTTTTTATTTTGAATTCTTATGTGAATATGTGTTATGTGTTGTGAAGGTTACTTGGCTTTCATGGGGGCATAGACAGAGTAAATCAAAAGTTATCTGAGATCCCGATAGTTAGAGAATTTCTTGATATCTTTCTAGATGACTTACCAAGATTACCTCCTAATTGAAAGATTGAGTTTGCAATTGATGTGTTTCCTAGAACTCAGCCTATTTTGAAGGCCCCATATCGTATATCTTTGACGGAGTTGGATGAATTGACGAAACAACTCCAAGAGTTACTAGATAAGGGCTTTATATGCCCGAGTGTATCACTGTGGGACACTTCAATTCTGTTTGTCTGCAAAAAGGATGGTAGCCTTCGATTATGTATCGACTATCGACTTTTGAATAAGGCCACGGTGAAGAATAAATATCTGTTTCCTCAAATTGACGATTTATTTGATCAGTTGCAAAGTGCAGAGGTATTTTCAAAAATTGATCTGAGGTCTGGGTATCACTAGTTGAGAGTTAGAGGTGAAGATACCCTAAAGATCATATTCAGTACCCGATATGGGTACTTTGAGTTCTTAGTTATGCCGTTCGGGTTAACCAATGCACCAGCAACATTCATGAGTCTTATGAACGAGGTATTCAAGCCCTTCCTTGATCAGTTTGTAATAGTGTTTATCGATAACATCCTGGTTTATTCTAAGTCCTGGGAACAACATGAGTACCACTAAGGACTGTTCTACAGACTCTCCGAGATCAGCAACTTTATACCAAATTTAGTAAATGCGAGTTCTGGTTATAACATATTTCAATTTTAGGTCATGTGGTGATGAAAGATGGAGTATCGGTTGATCCATCTAAAGTTGAGGCCGTCTTGAGATCGGGTAGGCCAAAGACAATCATCGAGATCCTCAATTTTTTGAGATTACTTGGGTTTTACCGTCGTTCTAATGAGGGATTTTTGAGGATAGCTACTCCTTTGACACGCCTCATACGCAAGGATGTCAAGTTTGAGTAGACAAATGTGTGTGAGGATGATTTCCAGCAGTTGAAACAAAAGTTGACATCAGCACTAGTATTGACCATTCCATCAGACACTGGGGGATTTCTAGTGTACAATGATACATCTCTCCAAGGATTAGGTTGTGTTCTGATGCAACACGAAAAAGTAGTGGCTTACGGATCGAGACAGCTTAAGGATCATGAGAAAAATTACCCCACCCATTATCTCGAGCTAGCTGCAGTAATCTTTGCTCTGAAAATCTGGCGCCACTACTTGTATGGTCAGATCTTCAATCACTATAAGAGTCTCAAATATTTGTTTTCGCAGAAAGATTTGAATATGAGACAATGTAGATGGATAAAACTTCTTAAAGACTATGATTGTGAGATCTTATACCATTCTGGTAAGGCAAACGTTGTTATTGATGCTTTGAATAGAAAAAAACATTGGTATGGTTTCATGTATGATGGTCCAAGAGTGGGGTCAATTAGAGAGGTTTGCAGAATTAGATTTAAATGTAGAACCTACAATGGAATGCTTGATAGTAAGCTTTCAGGTTGAGCCATCACTTCTCGATCAAATCAGACAGGCTCAGAAAAAAAGATATGATTTTGATACAGTAGGCTAGTCCGGTAGAGCAGGATCAGATGTCTGGGTACAGGGTCAGTGAAGATGGTATTCTTCGATTCAAAAATTGGACATGTGTACCATAGGATGATATCCTTCGAAAATTGATATTGTATGAGGCCCAATATTCAAAGTACACATTACACCCGGGTAATACCAAGATGTACTCTAATCTACGGGGAGTGTACATGTGGGCACATTTGAAGAGAGACATCGTTGATTTTGTGTCAAAATGTCTTACGTGTCAGCAGATTAAGATAGAGCACAAAAGGCTTGTGAGGTTGGTAAAACCTTTACTAGTATCGATAAAGAAGTGGGAGCAGGTAACCTGGATTTTGTGATGGGACTTCTTCGAACTCAAAAAGGTCATGATTCTATTACGGTAAATGTGGATCATCTAACCAATTCCACCCACTTTCTACCTATAAGAGCCACAGATTCCCTTAGTTCACTCGCAGAGTTGTATGTTAGGGATATTGTCAGGCTACATAAAGTTCCAGTGAGTATTATATCAAAGAGGGATTCCTACTTTACTTCTAGGTTTTGGAAACATTTTCAGGAAGTTATGGGATCCCGACTACAGTTTAGCACAGCCTTTCATCCTCAGATTGACGGTCAATCTAAGTTGACTATACAGATCTTGGAGGATATGCTCAGGGCTTATGCCATGGATTTTTCAAGCTCTTGGGATGACCATCTGGCTTTAACCAAATTCGCTTACAATAACAGCTATACTTTGAGTATCGGGATGGTTCCTTATGAAGCTTGATGTGGACGGATATGTAAGTCTCCTATTACTTGGGAAGAAGTGGCTGAACATAGGATATTTGCTGTCGAATCGGTAGAGAAAGCTTCTGAGGCGGTGAAAATGATTTGTGATAGATTGAGAACAGCACATCGTCAGAAGAGTTACTGTGACACCAGGAGCGACCACTTGAGTTTCAGACTAAGGATAAGGTTTTTCTCAAAGTGTCTCCTTCTAAGGGTATCATGAGATTCAGGAAGAAAGGAAAGCTCACTCCCTGTTTTATCGGTCCATTTGAGATATTAGAGAGGGTAGAAGACGTTGCATACCGTTTGGTACTTCCGCCACAATTACCAGGTGTGCACAACGTCTTTCATGTGTCTATACTTCGAAAATATCAAACGAATCCCCCCACGTCATTCAGTATGAACCATTGGATATCAAGGAGGATTTGAACTACATTGAATGAAAAATCCGGATACTAGATAGAAAAGAAAAGACACTTCGATTGAAATCACTCCAGTTAGTAAAGGTTCTCTAGCAGCATCATACCTCAGAAGAGGCTACTTGGGAGTTAGAAAAAGCTTGATGCGGGAGAAGTATCCTCATCTTTTTGGATTAGATTGAGTCAAATTTGGAGGATCGAATTCTTAAAGTGGGAAGGATGTAATAACTCCAAAATTACTATTCATGTGCTATTGTACATCTTTAGAATGACTCAAATTATTAAAATGCCTTTTTGTATCCATTTTGTGCAAACATGGCCGTTTGCATATAGAAAGGGTCGTGGGCTCCACATGAGTGTACACCTATATGGACATATCCAAGTCATCTTAATATGATAATATATAGCCTCAAAGTCATCTTAATATGATGATATATAGCCTCAGGAAAAATTTTAAACCCTCAGAGATTTATTTTTCGACTTATCTCGGTAAACGTGCAACAATTGTTAAAATGACGATTTTGTCAATAGGTCAAATTTTTAATAGTGACTAAATGGACACTGTGAAATGAATTAGAGGTATTAAATAAAACATGTCAAGCCTTTAATTTATTATGTTAGACTTTTTTATGAAATGTCAAGTAAAAATATAAAAAAAAGATCGAAATAGTTAAAATCGGGTAAATTTCATCCGGAAAGGTTAAACGACCTGTATCTTTTGGTCCATTTCACCTATAGTACATTATTTACATGCAATATACATGTTAATAATGGAAATTGTATAAGAATTACAAGTGGGCCAATATAATTTAAGTTTAATGAAAAAAATAACATAAAGTCAAATTTATGAAATTTTCTTTATAATCTTTTTAATTAATTAAATATTTTTATAAGTTAGCATATAATTGGCACATGCCAATATTTATTTATTCATTTCTTAAGACAATGGTCGGCCATCACCAAAAAATAAGCCAAAATCCCATTTGAAAATTAATGGAAAATGAAAAAAACATCATTTTCATGAATAACAAGCTTTGCAACCAACTTTGTTCTCATTTCTAGCCACTTTTGGACTTTCATTTCTTCTACAAAGTTTCTCCTCATCACTTCCCCTACAACATAGTCAAAATTGGTAAGTAAATTATATTTCATTTCGGAGATCAAGAATGAGTTTTTAACTTTCCTTAAGTTTTTGTTTTGGCCATTTTCATGGGGATTTTTAATTGCTTTCTTTTACATGCTTAAAGTATGTTGTTTAGGGACTAATAAGGAGTATTTTTATGTGTTTAGATTGAAGAAAAATTAGCCCATGTGCTTGGAGGGAGTTTAGGCCAAATTGAAATCTATTAGTTAAGGTGGGTTTCAATACATGGTTTTGATATATATTGATTATTTTCATATGTATAGATGATTTATGAAGTTAGTGTGATGAAAGAAAACATGTATGATATAGTTATAGAGTAAACCTAAAGACTTTTAGAGAGAGAAAGTGGAATTTATATGAAATTACATGAAGATTTCTTAAATGGGAATGTGATTCATGTAATGGAACATGAAATGAACCATAATGTGGCTTAAAAATGATTATGAGACCATTATGTAATTTTGGCTATAGTAGGGGTATTTTGGTAATTTTACCTCTACAATGTAATTTTGGTCCTAGGTCAGTATTAAGCATAAGTATAAGCAGTATGTGAAGTTAGAATGATCAGAAAATGAAATTTGATCGCTTTTATCACTTTGTACTATTATGTGAACTAAGCTAAATTGAGCCAAAAGATATTCTTTAACTAGGTTTAGGGTATTTCGAACGGCGTACTAAGCTAATTGTGCTATGTTATAGGATTTTGAAGTGAAATTGTGGTGTGTATGAGTGATTTGATAAGCTATGATAAGCGGAGTATTAGTGAAGCTTTGGTAAGTTTAATTGCATAAGCTGCGGGTCAACCCCGTATCAATTGCTTTATGTTTTGAGTCGAACTTTGATTATCGTAAATGCTTTGTTTGAAATTTTCGAAGAAGTATGTGAACCTTTTGATTGATTTAAACTATGAAACGTATTGAATCAACTGAATTGGAGATATAAATTGTACTCTACTTTGCAGGCTGGGTAATGAGCAATTGTTACCCGGTCTTATTGTAGAAATTTTGTAAACTGTCTGTATGTTTCTAACTAAGACCCTTATGTCATCAGAAATGTGATTTCGATTCGTTTTGACATGTTTTGAACCTTGCGATGATTTTTATACATTAAAATCATTGCATGACATTGTGTGGGTGATTTAAAAGCTTGAACAAATTTTTATCTGCATGCATGTATTGCTTTATAATATCATTTCATATTTATTTTAGACTAATTGGAGCGTATAGTTTATTTAGCTTATGCTTAGTGTTTTTGGTTTTAAGTATAAACTAATTTTCATCTCGATTGTTATAAGACTTTTGGAAATGTGATTTTTGAATGTTTTGTCATTTATGATGTTCTAGGTATGTTATTCCTGATAGAGCATATGGGACAGCCCTGAGTTTACAACTCTTATATGGGCAGTTTGGCATGTCCGACATTATCGTGACAGGTTTCGGTTCTAGTTGATTACTAAGACTGGAGACTTTCGGATCTATGGCCGTAGGTAACACCTTAGTTTTCGAGGTAGATTTGGCTCACTGATAGCCATAGTGGAAAAACCTTTATTGGGAAATACTTGTTGGCTTCGCCTATATTCGTATGATCTAATTACCGTACTTTGTGAATAATATATCAAACTATATGATTACAGAATTGTTTTCTGATATATGATTATGATATGAATTTTATCAAACCATATGTCTTTGATTCAGTTTACTGAACCTTGTGAAAGTATATGGGAAATGTGTAGTGAAATGTATTTTGATGCAAGTGTCCAGTTTATGAAATATGATACGTAAGAATTTATGAGTTCTGAAATTGCATTAAATCTTGATTTTCTGCATTTGAATATGTTATCATATTTCAAACTCATGTGTATTGTATATCATTCAGGGTGGTCAGGTTTGATGGCCAATGAGGTATTTCAAAATACCTCTATGCCTGAAAGAGTTAACAATGTCTAGATAGGATTCTAGTTTAAAACCCAACCAGACGTGATTTATTGAAAGACTTTGATTTATGATAGGAACTTTTGACATGATAAGTGATTTCGAAATGTGATTTATACAACATGCATTTTACTTAAACCAGTATTTCTGTTTTGGTTAATTTTGTACTTGTGTAGTTGGCTTATTGAGCTTCCCCAAAGCTCACCCCCTCTCTTTTCCATCACAGGTCAATTGTTGAGTTAAGTTTGATCAATAGTAGTGTTTGGAACTATACTCGCATGACAAACAATTGTTAGTGTTATTGAATAAATGAGTCGTAATAGCTATGTTTCGATAATAAGTGATAGTGACGTCATGTTCCTCGGGATGTGACAGTGGCAGTATTGTGAATAGTGAAAAGTTAGAAACATTTAAGTCACAAGTTGGACTTCGACATGAGAATCCAATCTCACTTTACCTTTTCGTTTCGTTTAATTGATAAAAAAGTCAGAAAATGTGCTTGGAAGCTGATTAGTGTTGGTAGAGGAGATCTTGGAATGTCTCATTTAGGAGAGCATCAATAAACCAAGTGCCTAAAATAAAGTGAATAGTGGATAATGTTTTGAAGCAACATGAGTGAAGACGAGTCTTAACAAATCTAAATTGTTTAGCTCACCTAAGTCTAAGCTAGTTAGAGAAAGAGAATTAAGAATAACGTTATGTGTTGGGTTAACCAGAAATCTTTGGAAGTATTTAGGAGTGCAACTTATACAGGGGAGAGCAAGGTGATTGAGTATGGCTGGGAGGGCTACATTAATTAGTGCAATCACAACGACTATACCAACATATCAAATGTTAACTAACATTTTGCCTGAGTCAATGTAAGAGTATATTGATATGTTGCACAGTAGACTTCAATGAGGGGAACGACCAAACAGGTGACTAAAAAGGAATTTCTTTTGTAAGGTGGAAAGTGGTAAGCATGCCTAAGAAGTATAAGGGATTGGGTTATGCCACATAGGACTACATAATTATGCAATGATTCGAAAAATAGCTTGGAGGTTGATATCTAATCAAAGAAGTTTTGGTACTCATTTCTTAAAAGTAACACATAAGGTGAATGTGGATTTAATCAAATTTTTGGAAGGATCGATCATAGAACTTATAATTAGTCTTTTTCTTAGAAAGGCTTATTGAATGCATGTAAAAAGCTATATAGTGGGTTGAAGGTATGGGTTGAAAATGGTGGTCAAGTTGTTTTTTGGATGGATTGCTAGATAGATACGTCTATCGTTGAGCAGCTGGATCAAGTGCTTAATGATATAAACTTAGATCAGCTAGTTATGCTATATTGGGGAGGATGGTAATTGGAATATAGAGTTCATTTTTGCCCATTTGCCTTTGAACATTGCTTTCCTAGTTATAAGCAGTCCATTGTCTAAATTGAATAGAATGAATGACAAATGGTTTTGGAAGTATACAATTGATGGTGTCTTCACTTCCAAGTTTTCCTATATAGCTGAGATTAACCATGGAGATTTGAGCAAAATCTCCAGGTGTGAAATCTATGGTGATTTTGATGAGACTATCTTGTATTTGTTATGGGATTGCATTATGGCTAAGAAGGTAGGGGAATGTTTACGTGCATCAGATGTCTTGCTAGGGTTCTTTACATGGTCATTGAAAGAATGACTTCATGGGAACTTAAAGAATCTAGTGGATAGTCTTTATCGTGGTAGGGAGTGGAGGTACATTTTTATAGCTGCTATTTGAAAGCTCTAGAAAGCTAGGTATGAAGTGTTTAATGAGACAGATCATTGTTTAAGAGGTGCTAAGTTAGCTTCCATTATTCTTGATGTAGTAGTAAAGCTTACTTGAGCATATGTCAAAGATTCCTATTAGGAGATAATTGAGAAAATGATTAGTTAGTCTGCTCCAAATAACATGGAAGGTAAGGTGAATAAGGATGGTGCTTATTCTGATAATCCTGATATTTGTGGATTTATAAGATCTAGCTTGGGACAATGGTTTGTAAGCCCTCAAGCTTATCTTAGTGTTTGTACAAACACAGTGGCAGAGGTGGAGTAAGGTTTAGTTTGCAATTGGCATGGAATGAAGGATTTAGAAATGTTAAATATGAGTTGGATGCAAAATAGTAATTATTTTGATAAAGTTGGTTGATAGTAGTGTATGTTCGTATGGTTGTATTATTGGTCATATTAGGGAGTTGATTAAGAGACCATGGAAATGTCAACTTCAGTGCGTACCTCGAAAAAGGTAATTTTGGTCCCTTACTTGAAGTACTATTAATCAAAATTTTTGGATTGGAGGATGAGCTCAAAAGAAAACAAAAGTGGTTTGTAAATTGTTGGTTTGAGAACTTGATTATTACAAACAAAGGTTTGTTCTCGGGTCTTGATGAAAATTTAGTGTCATATGCAGTTACAAGTAGTGAAAAAAAATCTTAAGTTCAGGAGTATGACACTGTGGATAAAAAAAAAAGAAAAAAGAGAAGAAATCAAACTCGAGAATGAATGAAGTTAGGTAGTGATTCATGAGCTCAAAACAAATTAAATCCAAAGGCGATATAGTGCTTTAGGTGGATTAAACTTCATATTATATCTTTTATCCCACCTAAACCCGAGCCTTACATTACAACCCTTGAAAAATCCTTTTGATTCTTGGTTATGCATGAGTTTTTATTAGTGGAGAGTAGTAGTTAATTCAAGCATATGAAGTCTTGTGTTTAATTCTTATTTAGGTTTTGCATTAACACTTGCATGAATTTGAGTAAATAATTGTGCACATACACATAAGTGGAAAGTGAAGAGTGAAGAGGGATTGGTTTGTTTTGGTTGGCTTGAACAATGTAAATCTGAAATTTGTCTTAAGTTGAGAACCTTGTGAATTCTTGAGGAAAATCCCAATTTAGTATAACAAGCATGTGAGCTGAGTATGGTTGAGAGTCTTTATTTGTTTTGTTTTTAGTATGTCTTTGCTTGAGGACAAGCAAATTTCTAAGTTTGGGGGTATTTGTTAGCACTGAATTTTATATATGTTTAGGACCCTTTTTACTTAGTTATTTGATTTGTTCTTTACAATATTAGGTATGTTTTATGTGTTTTGTGCACTTGTGCAGGAAAAAGAACAATTTGGAGAAGTTAAAGCTTTTGGAGTTGGTTTTGATAATTTTGTGAAGAATTGAAGTTACAGGATGCTGATCGTGACTTATGCTGCAGCAATAGAAGAAACTGGATAGTGCATAGCAGATCTGAGGAATTAATACCATTACTGCATCATAGCAGTCTGATTAGGACAACACTATTTTTTCACATGGCCTTCCGCGTTTTAAGTATTTGGAAACCTTATAAATAGTTTTTTTATCAGAATTACGAAGGAGGTTGCGGTAGAAGACTTCATCTTTTTCATCTCTTTCACCAATTCTTGTTCTTGGGATGTTAAATTGGAATTCTTGGATGTTTATTATGATGTCTAAGAATTAAACTTTTTTTCCTAGAATCGATGTAACCAACTTTGGGCAAATTGCAATTACTTTGTGATGTTGTTTAAATGATTTCAATTATGTTTATTTAATCTACTTGTTCTTAATACTCTAGTTGATTGGCCACCAATTGGAAAATTAGTATAAGAATCTGGCACTCGGGAGAGGGGATTATTTATATGCACAATGATAGATTAACATATGACATTGTTGAATCGGGAGGTTGACAATTCTTATGAGCCATAGAGAAACGGATTACTATCGCTTAACGAACTCCATTATTTAATTCTGAATCGGAAGGTTGGGATTAGGTAATTTGGGTATGATTGTTTAAAACTCGGGAGAGATAAACAGGAAATAGTTTTGGCTATAAACAATTTGAAATCAAAAAAACAATTGATCAAAGGACTTGTATGAACCCTAGTTAGGTGAAATCGATTTCTAGGAATGTTTTGCTATTGATATTTTCATTCGTAATCGTTGTGATTCGCTTTAATTAATTTGTTCCGTAGTTCATAGTTAGAATAGTAACTAGGATTTTAACCAACATTCATTAATTTTTTAAATAAAGCTCAAGGTTGTTGATTACAATGATTAGCGGTAGATACAGTTTCCTGTGGGACGATACTCATATTTACTCTATACTCGAAAACTGACTTGTGCACTTGTAGTAGTGTTCCATTTGAGGATACCAACTTCAGTTTGGTAAGCAATTCTAGGAATAGGTAAGTAAGACTTGTATTGAGGTGTTATGATTATGAGAATATTCAGAAAATTGGTAAGTGATAGATGTTTGAGATTAGAGATCATCGGTTTTGAGGAGTGAACAACAAGGTAATCTGTAAATATTTGGGGGATTACCAAAAAGAACCCCTACGGATAATGGAAGTTTTAGTGGTCATAATTGTGGTATAAAGAGATAAATACATATGGAAGATACTACTATTATGATATGGGCTTGTCAGATTACTAATTGATGATTCATAAAAGGCTACTCAAGATTTCGAAAGCTTGTAGATATATAGGAAGAATAAAAGAAGGTGCCCTCTACTTCGAAGGTAAGTTTGAGAAATTTGGATGAATAAATTTTCTAAGGTGAGGAGGATATAAAATATTGAATAAGTTAATTTTGTAATGTATATATGTTATGAATTATTGGGTGTACTTGTCAGGATTAGGGATGTTATGGAATCAATGTATTGAAATGACTATGGATTAAGATAACTTGTGTTTATTGACTCTACGTGTGTTTGGGGTATTAAGTATAAATTATAGATTTGGACTATAGAAAATGTATGGATATGTTATTTGATGATTTAAATGTGTTCATGAATGAATGAGGATTGATTTGAGTTGATGGATGATTAATATATGTTTAAGGATTAAAAGATTGGGTGATTTTAGAGTTAGAGAACTAAAATGATGAAGTTCCAGATCAAGAGACAAATCCCCTAAGGCAAGGGACAGATCCCCTAAGCCAAGGAATCAATTCTCTAGGCCAAGGGATCGATCCACTAAAGTCAGAATGCTCAAATTGAGCAGTTTAGCACGTCTTAAAAGGGATCGATCCCCTCAACCCAAAATCACTAATTTAGGTATTTTAAAGGAAAGGGATCGATCCCCTCCCCAAAGAGATTGATCCTTTAACTTTTAAAATTGTTCTTAAACACGAAAAACTTAGAGGAAAAGAAGGAAAGCCGAAAGGGAGAAAGGGAGAAAAAAAAAAAGAAAAAAGAGAACAGAAAGGGAAAAATGAGGAGAGAAGCAAGGGGATTCAACCCATTCCCATTCTCAACCTCTATTTCCTCAAAGAACACTAGATCTAGAGAAAGATTTGAGTGAGAGAAGGGAAAAAAATGAAGAAGTAAAAATGGGTTTTCAGTTCTAAAAAGGGAGAATCAGGGTAAGAAGCTTTAATGTTAGCTTTGAATTGATGGTTATATTTATTTAAGATTACTAAGTGTTTATTGAATGAATATTTGTGGTTTAAAAGTGATTATTGGTATGGAAGCTTAAAGATAGATAAAGCTAGGGTTTCTCTCTCTACAAAGTAAGGATTTTCAAAATCCTAATATATATGTTGTTATTGGTGTTATAATCTATTAATTTGCATAATTAGATTGTTAAAAATAAATTTGTGGAATAATGATTTAGGGTTGAATGTGATGAAATTGGAGTTTTATGTAGTAATTGTTAAAATGATGAACTTGATGAATGAAGTGACATTAAGAATGATTAAGAAAGCCACGGAACTTATATGTGTTGATAATTAAACCTTGAACTGTGTGTTGGATTAAAAAGATTTATTAAGAGAAATGTGAAATGTCAACTTTAAAGCTTGACCGTAATTAAGCTATGTAATGACTATACAGTGTGCTATAAGTTGAAAAGCTAATGGACACTATTATAGAAGTGCAACCAAGTACTTCAAGGAGTGCTTGGAGTTGAGAAGGGTGCTAAGGTTTATTAGTGACAAGTGTTGCACGAAAGAGGTAAGAGATATGTTTGTTGGTACGATAATGTCCAAAAAAGACATGTTTAGTGCATAAAAGATTAAGAAACCATTAACTTAGCCTAATTTAGAAATGTATTGAAAGCTAGGTTCATACCCATTAGTTTTAAAAAGATTTGAGAGCACAATAGGTTTTGCAAACATATCATGAATGCTTTTGACATAAAAAAGGTTTACATGAAAAGTATTTGAGGTTTTGAAATGTTTTGATTTGAGCTTGAGACTCAAAAACCCAGCCAAATTACATTTTGTGCACTAAAGATCGATCCCCATGAGGTAAAGATTGATCTCCTCTATTTTTCTGTTAGGACAAAAGCATTTTGTCATTTAGGGATCGATCCCCTACACCAAGAGGAACGATCCCCTCTTCAGATTGTGAACTAAAGTGTACTTTTGAAACTCTAAACGACCCATTATTCTACAAAAGTGATTTGCATCGCACTTATGCATGCTTTATCAATCTAACTATAATATTAACTACTTTAATAAGTAATACTTCGCTTTTAATGTTTTCTCAGACCTGAGGTCAAGTGGCTCATTATAAGTTTTGAACACGGTTTTGAGACGAGTATATGCTTCAATTGTGCCAATTGGCACCATTTTTATAATTATTGCTAGACTTGGACATTTCTACGACCCTTAGTGCTTAGTTATCCATGAGTTATTATGGAATCAACCATGGCAATAGGTCTTTATTGTTGGTGCCTTAATCGTAAGCTCAAGGTCTCGTATGCTATGTCTCCCTCAAGTTTAGGGATTCATAACTGTTTTAGTAGCATTTAACTATCAAGATTTAGCCTAGTCTCCACTATGTGATTCAGTATCAGTTTTGATTTAGAAATTGCTTTGATTTAGTATCAGTTTTGATTAAGAACTTGTTTCGATTCAATGTTCAGTTTGATAAGTTTTGACAAGTATGTTTGTTAAGTATAATTTGAAGTATCTCGATATTATATATTGGTTTAATATGTATTTTGAACTAATTGCATGGTTTAAATTATATTCGTTTACCATCATTGCTGTTTTAATGCTATTGTGCGTGCAAACATGTTTCTTACTGAGCGTGTTAGCTCACCCCTTTATTTTCAGATTGACTTGTAGGACTAGCGGAGCACTGCTATTGGGTGGTTAGATTTGGAGCCTCTCCCACTTTTTTTTTCTCCTCCACAGATTTCTTATAGGTAGGCATCAAAGGTGCTCCTCTTGAGTAGGCTCATAGCACACTTTCTATCGCTCGTTTGATTCATCTGAATGGTATATGTGAATGTATATCTTTGATTTATATTTCAGACCCTTGTCGTATAGTCTTTATGCAGGTACTTTGGGATGCAAAGTTTGGCTATGATAAGTATCTACCGAAAACTATATCTCAAATTTGAAGCACGATTTGTAGGTCTATTTAAATGTTTATCATATCTATGGCAGTTAATTATGCAAGACATAAGAGCTATGTTCGATAGATAAATGGTGTGTATGTATGTATGTATGTATGTATGTATGTATGTATGTATGTTGGAGTTAATTTGAGACCATACCAGGACTAAAGGAAAATATTCATTAAGATGATCAAATAATATTAACGAAAGTAAGTAGTTGCTACACTAATCATAGACAAACATGGTACGTAAATTAAAAAAGTTAGTCTGTAATTTCGCTATTTTGGGATGTTATAGCTGTTCACATGTCCAGGTCATACAACCTTACATAAAGGCATAAATGCCAGATAATAAGGTAGACGTGATACGTCGCCTAAGCACTTACTAATGACGGCCTTACTATCTCTCAAAACCGTTAATAAAACATACATAGCTTGATTTCATCATCATAAGAAAGACAAACATACTTTCAAATCATAATGCATGTAGATGATATAGTTATCTCATGGAATCACCCTTTTTCATAGCTTAAACATATTGATCTCACCTCAAAACATGCTAAATACAATTGAAGGAAACCATTTTAAGGAACTTGTTTGGTTTAAACAAGTGAAACAAGTCTTGTTATACAATGTTTCCAAAATAAAGTTTTTTGATGCATTTGATGGGATCTTCGTACTTAATCTGTAAAATCATAGGCTTAACAAATCATGTGTTCATAGATTTTAATGCAATATATGCCAATTTGCATGTAAAAGCACTTTCAGGCATAAATAATGAGAAGAGGATCGGTCTTTCGTCACTCGAATACAAATTTTTGGAAAACTTCATAGAGAGGTTGGTCCCCAGCCTTAAAGGATCGATCCCTTAGTGAAAAATGTGACTTTTCATGAACTCTTTAAGTCATAAACATAATCAAACATTTAAATCTTGAATGCATGCATTGAAATCAAATAGACATCATGACTCTACATATAATCCCTTACCTTTAGACAATTGCAGCACTTAGCTTGATCTTTATGGCACCAACATACTTAGACTTCCATAACTTAAAAATTCCCTAAACTTATCGTCTCCCTTAATTTCTTTTCTTAGATTAACAAACTTAACTTAAAAGCTCCTATATGCATTCATAACCATCCATTCCATGTTTCATACCACATACTTCTTACATTAAATCTAATATCATCTCAATCATCAAAACTTACCAATAGAACTCTTAGTTCTCATAACCCCAAATGATTAAAGGTCCTAACCTTAAATCATTAGTCTACAATTTAATTCAACAATCTATTTTAGCAAATCAAATACATCTCAATGCCAATCTCAACATACATTTATCTTGAAATTTTGGAAAATCCTTACCTAATTTGTAGAGAGAGTGAAACTCTAAATTTTCTCTTCAAGGCTTCTAAACCAACAACCAATCTTCAAACCACAAATACTCATTCAATTTGCATTTAATAACTATAGCTAAACCATACCCATCAACTTTGGTTCTAGGTAAAAGCTTCTTACCTTCAATCACTTTATTTGAGCCAAAAACTCCCTTTTGTTCTTCACTTTCCCTTTTTTTTTTTGGTTTATTCAATCACACTCAAAGCTTTGTGTTTATGGAGAAACAGAGGTAAAGAGTAAGAGTAAAGGTAGGGTCCTTAGCTTTTTCTTTTCTTTTTTCTCCTTTCTTTCTATTTTCCTTTCTATATTCTCTTTTCTTTTTTCTCTCGGTTCCCTTTTCTTTTTCTTCAGTTTCTTGTGTCTTTAAATCCAATTTATATATTCAGAGGCTTAGAGATTGATCCTTTTATCTTGAGAATCGATCCTCACCCTTTAAAACTTCTCGGGAAAGCATTTTGTGAAGAGGGGATCAATCTTCTTACAAAGGGGATCAATCCCTCGGTATCTTCACTATTCATTTTTGCATTCTACCAATAAGGGATTAGCCCCTTAGGCATAGGGGATCGATCTTGTCTTCCTTTCTTGTACAATTTTGGCTTCTACCAATTGGGGATCGATCCTCTTAAGGTAGGGTATCAATCCCTTGGCCTGAAACACTACTCTTTTAATGTTTTAACCCCAAAGATGCCCAAAATACACATCCCAACTTCTTCCAATCCTTTAATACCTCAAAAATCATTTCTCAATACATCAATATGCACATACCAACCCCATCACCACATCCACAACATTTCATATGATCCTAATCCATAATTCACACTTACAACTTCATACAAACATACAATTCAATAAACATAATTCATCTTAACTTCAATATCATAAAACATTGAGTCATAATGCATCCATGACTCTTGTAATTGGTTCAACAACTTACAATAATCACACACATGCTATTTTTCATAAATCATTATTTCAACCAATAAGACTGTTACAATATTTTACACAATCGACTTAATAGTATTGAGGCTTAAACAAAGGAAAACTCGAGGTTTTACAACTAAATAATAAAGTTGAACCTCACTACACGAGCAACACCGAAAAAGGGTAAAATTCTATATTGAAAGTAATTTTGTTACATCATCTTAGTGTTTTCGGTTTTGTTATGTTTCTAATCCGCTGCTACTCTTCGTGTATGACATGATAAATCTAGACAAAATAACCTTACAGTAGTTTATTTTACAAATTAGAGTACGTTTTAATTTAAAAATATAATCGATTTTTTATAAATTCGATTATAATTTCTCTCTAAAACGTGGACTATAGTTCAAGAATCATTATCTATACACTATACTACTTGAGAAAAGACAATGCCAAAACAAGTTATGGTTAGAAAAATATAATATTTTGTCTTAGATTATGAGGTTTTTTATTTAATAGTGTTAACTTAGTTAATTTAATTAGGTTTGGTTCCAAAAGAAACTTCCAAGAAGCTTCCACTGGTTAGCCCCTAAAGTCAAGGAAAATGTAAAATTTGGTGAGAACGTTAAAGTGCATGCCTTTGACTCTTTGCTCAGTGCTACATTTTCTTTTGGTTCACACTTAATTGATTTCGAAATGCCAACTATGCAAATCAAAGTTTAGTGAATGAATGATGTGATGCTACCAAGCGGGCACGCCGTCAAGTGTTAATTCAACGTCAATTTCATTGAAACCAATTCGTCGCACTATTGTATAAAACCTTAAATATTAAATTTTAAATCTTAATCTTAAAATCAAAAGTTAAAAAATTTTAGATAAATATTCAATTTTAAATCAATTATTTATAAAAAAATTATTTTTATTTTATGTAGCGGTCCACAATAATTTTAGTTTAATTTATGCAAAATTCACTTTATTTCTACTTCGATCGTCTAATCGACAACGGTTAATAAAGTCATATCTTCTTTGTGCAAAAATGGAAAAGCGAAAATCAGCAGGGTCTTATTTTGGCGAGGTGATTATCAGTATTTAAAGATTGATTGATTGACTATTTAATCTGAAACACCATCCTTAATTATAAGTGTCACTTTCAGTCATTAGATAACTCTTTGCTACGTTGGTGGGATAATCAGCATTTCTTTTTTGACAAGAAGGGAGTTAGTAATTAAGACTCTTAACTGTTTGGGAATGGATGTCGTAAGCTCTGACGTAGGTTTTTTGGAATCGCATAAGTTAGCAGCAAATTTTAAGAAAAGAAAAAGTTATAGACATCCATTTGGTTCGTGTTTCAGTCAGTAATTGTAAATAAGGTTTGAATTAAAGTTGTTAGTATTACTTAGATTAATTAATTGGATTATTTTAGTTTGAAGATAATCCATTTATAGAAATATAAAATAAATTATTTTACATATTTTTTATAACATAATATAGTATTAATATTTTTATAAACTAATTATTAAATTTAATAATCTATTTGTATATATCATGTATCTAAATTTTTTAATCAATCTTATATTTATATCATTTAATAGATAAAAGTATATTTTTTCAATATATATTAATTATAAAAAATTTATTATTATAAATAAATAGTTGATATTTTTTATCAATTTGAAATTTGACACGCAAGATCCATGTCAATAAAATATAAAATTTAATTATCGGATTAAGAATATATGCATTGTATAAAATAATACAAAAGCCTATAAAAAATCCCTCCTTATTTTAGCCTAGGTTTATTTGATTTAATTGTTAATTTTAGATTATTGAGTTAATTTGATTTAATTATAATGATTAATTATTTATATTAATGTGGTAGTTAAGATAATGGGGTTTCTGTATGCTAAAGCTTTTTCTCAATCCAAGGTACTTTAAAATTTTGTTTCTCTAACTAGAAAACTTTTAAACTTTATTCCTAAAAAACGGCGATTTGGCTTAATTGGATTCCACATCAGCATTATTTTTCATTTTAACGTCTTCTTCCTTTAATTTAGCTAAAATAATTTCTATTCTCCTTTCTTCTAATAATTACATTTCTATTTTTGTCAAGAAAAAAGTCTCTATTTTTCTTTCTCCCAAACTTATCTATTGAGAATCAAAATCAATAAAAATATTACTCATATGAAGAAGGATAATATAAATTTTTTAATCTTAAGAAAATTCATTAATAATTTAAGCAAGAGAATTGATTTCACTTTGTAACTTTTTTCCCCTAATTTCTTGATTCAATTCTTTTGCTTATTTTTTTAATTCTAGATTTAGAATAGTCTTACCGAGTATGTAACATCATACTAGTTATTTTCTGTTAGGATTTTTTTCCAATGTAATTATACTGATTTTTTCCGCTAGATCAAAGAGATTGAGCAATTTCAAAGTGTTTTTCATTCATTTGGTTTTAAAGATAAATAACAAATTTTGATACAAAATAGATATTATACAAGTCAAAGATTTGATATTCAAATTTTGGGATATATTTTACAATTTGTGTCAATCTTACACTTTTAGTGATTTTTTAATCTTTGCATAGCTTCTTGGCACTCGTTAAAAATACTGTTTTAGTTGCTTAAGCTTTGCAGATTTCTTGCTTCCCTCTTTTTCTTGATACAAATTTTAATGGTAGTAACGACAAAATCTAGATCGTCTATCGTCATCTATCATCACTTGGTTTTCGATTTAATTTTAGAATCACACTTTAAAAACTAATGCAAATGAGCTTATCTCCATGTAGCATAATTTTGAAATTGGTTGAGAATTCACTTTTGAGGACCATGGTGATTCTTCTTACAACCAAGCTTGTTTAACTATGAAAATCACTCAAATGTCTTCTCATCCAACAATGAACTTGTTATGAATAAAATAAAATAAGAAAAAGAAAAAAAGTGATGTCACGTGGTGCTATCACAATGCGCCACGTGTTCGCCTATGCTGCGGACATGCCACGTGGCACCACCACAATGTGCCACGTGGTGCATAAATATTAAGCACAGATGAGAGGAGTCTCTGCGTTGAAATTTATCTGGACGATTTTATCATTAAGTATCTTTGACTAATGTAGGATACATAAAACAATAAGAGATGCTTAATTAGTGGATAAATACGTAATTAGAGGTAGAATTAATCCATATAAATAGAGACCATGTATGATTTATAAACTCTCTAATTATTTTCTTCCTTACAAAAACTCTACAAAACTCTCTTTTTGATTTAAGCATTAGAGTGCTTACACAGGGTACAACCCCTGCGTCCCTCTAATTATTCTCTTTCTTGCAGAGCTTTCGATAGCACTGGCACAAAGATCAAAACGAAGATGTCAGCAATACATTACTGTTATGTTTGGTAATAACAATTGACGCCATCTGTGGGAAACGAAAGAAAAGCTTTCTGCTTTGCAACAATGGTGCAGACATGTTCAGTAGCAATGAGAGTGATGAAAATGAGGACATGGCAAGCTTTCCAATTGGTGACTTAGGGGATGAAGCTCAAGGGGAGAGAGAGTCAAACGTGATGACAATCCCTGTAGTAGAATTTGAAGCAATGAGGTAACAGGGAGAAGAGACCACCCAAGCCTTGCGGGCTATGGTTGATTTGTTCAGGGGTGCCTTCCCGCAAGGGAATCTATCACCAATCATTCAAAACTTGGTGGGAGAAAGAACACAGCGAAGGAGTACTTCGAACAGAGCGAACGACGAATGTTGAGGTACTGAGGAGCTCGGGTGTGAGACTACGGAAGGCCTAAGGTGTCAGGGTGCTGGAGACAATGTGCAACTAGCTGCGGAAGACCTGTTGCGTGAGGCTACAGAAGACCTTATGCATGAGGCTACAGAAGGCCTGAGGCACCAAGGAGCGGGAGACCCCCGTGCAAGAGTGCAAAAGACCTGAGGCTCCAGGGTGCGGGAGATTCCCTGTACGAGAGTGCGAGAGACCTGAGGCGTCAAGGTGCGAGAGACACCCTGTGCAAGAGTGTGGCAGACCTGAGGTGCCAGGGTGCGGGGGACCCCTTACGAGGAGTGCAAGAGACCTGAGGCGCCAGGGTACGAGAGATACCCTGCGCGAGAGTCTGGAAGACCTGAGGCACCAAGGTATGAGAGACCCCCTGTGCGAGAGTGCGAGATACCTGAGGCGCTAGGATGTGGGAGACCACTTGCACGAGGCTGCGGAAGACCTGAGGCACCAGAGTGCGTGAGACCCCGTGCATGAGGCTGCAGAAGGCTTGAGGCGCTAGGGTGCAAGAGACCCTTTGCGCAGGACTGCAGCGAACTGGAGACATCAGGGTATTGGAGAATCGCGACGTCAGGGTACAAGAGACTCTGCACAAGAGATTGCTGGAGGCTTGAGACGCCAAAGTGTTGGAAATCTTGAGAATCTGACTGGGATAGATTCTCGATGTTTGAATGCGGGAGATCCTTAGCTCCAAAACACTAATAACCCATCGAACAATGGAATAAGAGGAGTTGGAATGACAGGATCTCATACTGGGAGGAAAGATTCAGAACTAGATCCTATTTGGAACCCTAAAACTGAAATAGCAAACTTTCAATCTCGGACTCATCAGAATCGAACTCATTACCTACAAGGTAAAGGGAGAGAGGCTGTTGATTGTAATCAAGCTGATTCATGTGACACTGAAAAGGTGCAAAATTGACCTACATCCATGACACAAGATGCCATAGACATGAAGAAAATGGTGGAACGAATCTTAGAAGAGAAAAGATTGGTTCCGATTGAGGAGGACCAGAGAAGAAGAATCCCATTCAGTATAACGATCATAAGGAAATCGTTGCCCCCAAAATTTAAGATGCCATAGATAACAGCCTATGCTAGAAAGATTAACCCTTATGACCACGTTCAAAATTATGAGTCGTTGATGCTATTACATGGATGGGAGGATGAGATTCTGTGTAGGGCATTTTCCCAAACTTTAACTGGTCACACACTAAAGTGGTTCAACAGTTTGCCCAAAGGATCCATTTCATCTTTCAATCAATTGAGAAATGAATTTCTAAAGCCCTTTGTGCCATGTCACGACCTTCTATACCAGTCTGTGACCTTTACCTTACCACTTACAGTTGGGCTGTGAGTCAACATGCAATCCACATCTCATATAAATTAATTTAATTGAAATAGAATAAAAACTGAACTTTTATAAATATGCGGAAGCGTTTACATCAGTTTCTATTAACTATACATCCCTTTCGTACAAAATATCACTAGACTGTGCATTAATTTACAAGATACAAAATTTTTCTTTTCATTACAAGTGTATACCTCTTTATACTGCTGGAGAACTGGAGAACACCTTAGCAGGGACGACTGTAGTACTCACTACTGCGTAGTATCTATGGAGGAGAAAATAAAGGGGTGAGCATAACGCACTCAGTAAGGATAATTTGCAAGCAGGTAGATAACTACATTATCTACATGCTAAATACATATATGTTCATTTTTCTTATAAAACAATATGCATGTTCGTTAAAACAACTTTCATCAATGCGAAATCATTAATTCGCTAGATAGGTATATGCATATTCACACAGTAGCACACAGCTTTTCACAGCATAATCTATTCGCACAGTTCATATATAGAAAATACTTTACTTAAAACCACACAGGTTCATATTGGAATCACTTTGCACACAACAAGTCCATGTTCATATGAGACATAATCATGAGTTATCACATTCCCCAGACACACAGCAAGGGAAGATATTTGTCACCTCACATAGTAGTGACAATATCATATCACACAGATATAGAAGACTTATGGCCACAGTTGGATTCCAGGCTACACTGATCAGGTGTGCGAGAACCCTACGCTTAGGGAGGCGGATCAACTATCCCATCAGCTCAACTCAATTCATGACATATCGTACCCCATGGCTAACGCTCACGGTACATCGTGCTCCTGTGGATCCTAATCACCCATTTTCGTTGTCTCAAAATCACGTTCGAGTAGGTCAGTGCTAGACACACAGCAGTACACGACGGCTCTAGTACGGTTTATCCATCACACAACAATTTCATAAACTCTCATGTGGGCTCTCGAGTGGAACACATAGTATCATCGAGGCATCAAACACAATTTTAATTATCACACAGAAGCTCAAGAGAATACGTGCGAGCAACTCAGTGTAAAGCACACAGCATATCTGAGGCATCGAGCACAGTTGTCCCATTACTTTAAATCAAGAGGGTCATATGCGAGTATAATCAGAGCAAGATCACTAAGAAGTACTCTATGGCTCTAACATGGTTCCCAAAATCTAGTGCGAGTAGCTGGAGTGGAACACACATCATCACCCGAGGCATCGAGTACTATTTATCTATTCTCAAAAACACTTTGAAAATAATGTGCGAGCAAGGCTGGTCAATCTACCGTTACCTCCCATTCTCTAGCATGATTTCACATAGAAAAGAAATAGAAGGGCTCCATGTATAGTTATGAGTGAGAGGGCGAATATCCCTTCAATCACTTTATAAATATTTTATGCAAATGATTAAACCGAGAGCCATTATAATATCATTATTTCTCAAACCGTTTGCAAAACCTCTTTCCATAACAATCATAGAAGTCATGCAACTCATATCATCGACTTATGTTTTATACGTAGTTTTTATCTAGAAATATCGATATACTATCACATCTATTTGCACACAGCAGATAAAAAAACATACGTATAACTATCTCTATAGCTTACATAAGTCCTTACCTCGAATCGCGCTTGAATCGTCTTCCTTAATTCCAATAGCTTGTGATCCAGTCTTGTCAACTCTGACTTTATCTTCTGGAGCTGAAATTGTGTATTACACACATCAGGATATCATCATATACTTCATTTCACTTGCATGATATTTAGATCAATGCATTTTGGCCATTTATATCTCATTTGGCTTCTTTATACCATTATTGAACTTTATTCTTCCTTAAAGTCCATTTCACTCATTTTATTTATTTCTCGTGAATCCATTAGACTCCTCGAGTCCATTGATTCCATATTGAGCCGACATTTAGCTCCCTGTGCCATTAGTTCATTATTTCATTTCATTGAGGAATTTCATCGAACACCTCATATACTCCAATTTTAACCTTTATCCATTCTAACTTATGGATTACACCAAACCATTTTACAAGCATCAATACATGCTTAATAACATCTATGCATGCTCAAATCATCCTCAAATCCTTGCCTACTCAACAAATCCTCATTTTGGCACATTTAACCATTTTATAGGTCATAAAGAGTTTAGCATATTATAAGATGTTACAAATCATAAATCTATATACCAATCTACTCACATAAGTATATAGATTAACATATATGAGATTGGAGTATTGAAATCTTATCGATCTCAACTTTTCTCCACTTTGCACAATTTTTTTTTTGGGGGGAGGGAACTCTTTTTCAACTTCAATGGCTCAACTCAACTTCTAGCTTCCAACTATGTTGTTCTTCTCCACTCTGTGAACAACTTTGATGAAATGAACTTCTTCCAAATCGTTATGGGAAGTGTTGAGAATCCTTAGAGAGTTTTAGGTTACTTTGATTCAAAAATGGAAAGGTTTTGATGTTTTCCTAAAATCTGCAGTTCAGTAGCCCTGTTTTATAGAAAATGCTTAGTGAGATCGATCTCCCTAGGTTAAGGATCGATCTTCCTCTATTTTAAGCCTTTTAGAATGCAAATTTAAGTCTATGAGATTGATCTGTCGGGACATGAGATCGATCTACTCTTAGTTATATGATCGATCTGCTCTAAGTGATGAGATCAATCTTCTCCAGGCAGAGAGCTAAACAGATCGATTTCGTACAAATATGAGATTGATATACTCTTGGCCGAGAGCTAAGAAAATCGATCTGGCTTGCATTGAGGATTGATCTCCCCATTCTAGAATGCTTAGCAGATCAATCTGGCCCCATTGAAGATCGATTTGCCCTGTTCCATTGCTCGAATAAGAGCATTTTTTGACTCTTTCAGATCGATCTGGTATTCATATTTTCTAGATTTTTTTGCATTTTTTTGCAGTAACTTACACAAAACATCCTTAATTTTGCTGTCATAGTCATTTTCTCATCCAACCACCTTTAAGACTTGAAAATGACATCTATTCATACTTTATACATATTGAAACTTGTGTACATTCATTGTATAACCAAAGGTATACAATACAAAACCAAATGGAAGTACAAAGATTTACGCAACTCACGCAACTTCATTTCATTTTACCACACTACTCATTTTTCATTCCATTTGTATTCATCACATCCAAAAGTCCATTTCTTCATATTCATACATAATGAAACTTGTACGTACATCACAAACTCTTATTACAAGTGTGTACATTTAATTTATGGACTTTACATCACTTATGCTTCACATTACATGTTCATCACCATACTTATGAATTCATAAAGTTTACATATGAAAATACAGGTCTTACACTTTGTGATAAATAACTAGAAAAGGAAAGAAGCCACCTATTTGCTTACCCTAAGGCACGAGAATAAAGAATCACTTAAAAGCTATGTAGATCGATTCCGTGATGCTACTCTTGAGGTACGTGATCTACAAGTTGGAGTAGCAGTGACAGCTATGCTGCAAGGGACAAGGTCTGAAAAGCTGCAGGAATCATTATCTTTGGATCAACCGACGACAGTTTTTGACTTTTTCTCTGAGCGAATAAATATATTACTCAAGAAGAGGTGATGAAGATGATACCAATACGAGACCTTAAGGAAGGAAGGAAGCAAGAAGGAGAGTCTAATGATAAAAATACAGGAAGATTGGATAAATCAGGTAAAGCCTTAAACCTGAAGTATGCTACTTACACGCAGTTTTCCAAGCCTCGTGCTTCAATCCTAGCGACGATAGAAAAGATTGGGATGTTTCAATTCCCTATGAGAGGTGAAGTGAATCTAAGACAAGACCTTAGGTCCTATTGTAGTTTTTACTCTGCCTTTGGCCACTTAAGTAAAAAGTGTTGGGATCTGATGAACCAGCTTGAGAAGCTACCAAGAGAAGGGTAATTAGACCGTTACGTGCAGAGAAGTGGAAGGAATCAATATCTCGTGCGTGGTCAAGGAGACAACAGACTACGTGTAAGACCCCGTATATGTATAAGGGTAATGTGTGTAATTGGATCAAATAATATGAATGGACTTGTAATGTAAAGTATGATTGATGTAAGTCCATGGATTCAATGTATGTATGTGTAATATAAATTGTAACGTACATACAAGTTTCATTGAGTATGAATACAAAGAAATGAGTTCTAGCAAGTGATGGATGTGATTGAGACTCAAGATGAGTAGTGTGGTAAAATGGAATGGAGTTATGCTTCCATTTGGTTTTATGTAGCATACCTTTGAACATACAATGAATGCACACAAGTTTCAATGTGCACAAGGTATGAATGGATGCCATTTTCAAGTTATAAAGGTGGATGGATGAGAAAATGGCCATGGCAATAGATTTAGGATGTGTTGGTATGAGTTACAGCAAGGAAACTGCAGGAAATCTGGAAAACGTGAGGCCCAGATCGATCTCATAGGATGAGAGATCGATCTGGAAGAGCCAGAATGCTCTTATTTGGGCGAAAGAATAGAGCAGATCGATCTCCAATGGAGCCAGATCGATCTGCCAAGCATTCTGTAGTGAAAAGATCGATCCTCAAGCACCCAGATCGATCTCCTTAGCTCTCTGTTTGGGACCAGATCGATCTCATGCTTCGACAGATCGATCTCATGCTTCAACAGATCGATATCATTGCTTCGACAGATCGATCTCAGGCTTAAAAATACCGTGAAAAAGAGAGATTTTAAGGGACCAGATCGATCTCCTCTTGGACCAGATCGATCTCCTCAAGTCATTTCTATATAAGGAGAGCTGAAAATCTGGAAATCTCGGAAAAGCACTTAACCTTACAATCTCAACCCCAAAAACCTATCTTTCCCTCTCTAAAATCAGACATTTTCAGTGAGATTTGGAGAGAGATCATTAGAGGCAAAGTTGTTCCTATCAAAGAGAAGAACAACATAGTGAGAGGGCATCTTCCCATCTTTGGAGTTGAAGGAGTTAAGGGCATTACCAATTGGAGCAAGAAGAGAAATCATATTGGTAAGATTCTAACACTCCAATCCAAATGCATTAGCTATTTAATTGATTTTGGAGTTGATTGATATGAGTATTGATGGATAAACTACCTAGGAATGTAGTGGAATTGGTGTGACCTAGAAATCTAAAATGGGTATAATGTGAGGATATGTGGGATTAAATGAGCCTATGAATTATGGCATGCTAAAGCTGTTATTGGGGTAATGTTTATGATTTTAAATGGTTAAATGAGATTACATTGTGAGTTTGGAGGAATTGTGGAAATGGTTATGTATATGATTGATAAATGCCATAGTGAGGATTCATGGAATATGAACACTATGAGCTTAATGTCGATTTAATATCGATTTTGAATAAGTTAATAGGCCTAAGAAGATCCATAGACTCGAGTTATGGATAAAGTAATGAAACGAGGCCAAATAAGTTTTAATAGAGGCTATAGATTAAATTGACTATAGCAAGCACAAGGGTTGCAATATATGGATCGAATATAATGCGGGATACGATTTTGTGCAGTCCCGAAGAGTTCGTTAAAGACGAACCGAACCGTACGAGTAAGCAGCTTAAGGAAGTGGAATCACGCATCGCGATTCCAGGTAAGGGAATTTTGTGAGTATATAGAGGTAGCTGCTTGTACTTTGAACTTGTGGGTGAATATCGGGTGTTTTTATGAAATGCATGATTGCTCAGATAAATGTTGATGGTATTCGTGAATGATGATGAGTATATGCGTGGTTTTGGATTTGAAGTGGATTTTATGAAATGGGATAGTAAGGCTAATAATTGCATAAATCTAATGTTTTGATGCTTTTCAAAACGAATTTGCTTGGTTTTAAGCAAGCTTGTAGATAGGTCGGCTAGTATTGTATTGTTGTTGTGGAAAAGCATTTGTGAGTGCTAAACCCGAATTGCCGGGATTGATAAATTGTATATGAGCCGCCTATCACATTTGTATGACATAAATCGCGCTAGAGCTTCGCTCGCGCTGGATTTCTATGTTTTCACTTGTGTGAAACGTGCTTGAGCTTAGCTCTCGCTTGAATTTAAATTGTGATGATGTTTATAAACCGTACTGGAGCTTACGCTCGTACGTGGATTTGAGTGGTTTTTCTTATGCATATAACTGTACTGGAGCTATGCTCGTACATGGTTTCTTCATATTTTATGCATAAATGTCGTACCAGAGCGTTGCTCGTACGAAGTGATTGGTTTTGATGCATGAATTCGCGCTAGAGCGTAGCTCGCACTGGTTTTCACACTGTGGTATGTATGAGGCCATGGTGAGAGATACGGATTAACTAAGGGAACCCAACAGGCCTGACAGACCTCTTAGGTGGGGTGAGGGTGAGGGGCTAGGACCTGACATAATCCATCCAGGGAACCCAACAGGCCTGACAGACCTCTTAGGTGGGGTGAAGGTGAGGGGCTAGGACCTGGATCAGGGAACCCAACAGGGGCGAGCAAGGCCATGAGGGGCTAGGACCTGGTATTGAGGTTACTCCCACGTGCTTTCGAGACTATAAAGGTTACACTTGGTATGGGGTAGATAAGACCTATGGCAGGCACCCCCAACCATGTTATGGGTCCGCGGAGTACGATGTACCGTGTATATCACATGGAGTACGATGTACCGCGTGGTGGTTACTTGATTTGAGAAAGTCTGGCGGAAAACTAACCCACCTTCGTGCCAGCATGATACCCCGCACACCGGAATCCGTGTGGTCTGGGATGATATGTGACGATTGGCCAACGTAGTCACTTGAGATATAGTAACCTGTCTCCTTGCTTGATTTACTTACTACCACATGATTTTAAATCTCTAAGTGTGATTTGTGATTGTTTAAGGTAGACCCGAAGGAGGGGTCGAGCCTCGTGGATTTGATTTGTGAAACGGAAATGAGGTAGTGATTGTGAGTTGATGTGATTGTATGTGATGAGAAAGAGTTTTATGACGTGGGTTTTAAAAAGGAGGTTTCTTAATGAATTGCCCTTTTTATGAATTTAAATGAGATCGAGCATGAGATGATTTATACATGTCGTTTTACCATGTTTTATATGCCAATTTTACATGACTTTGATACATGATATATATGTATACTCATATGGCATAGTTTTATTCCTCATGCTCCTATCATAAATGATTTATGCATAACACTATCAGCATGTAGATAGAGTAGTTATCTACCATGCTTGCATTATTGCCTTACTGAGCGTGTGGTTGCTCATCCCACTCTATTTTCCCCCTACAGAGCGTGCATAGTAGCCCAGTGAGGACTGAGGCGTATTATTTTGGACTCCGCTGCATCTCCATCGCTTAAAGGTATATACACAGTGATTCTTTTTGTATCTAAACAATGTAAAAGCACAGTATTCTTTTGAGTTGTACTTATGGGGGATGTAGATGTCAGTAAAACATGTATTCGTATAAGTACACGATTAAATGCACATGTATGACATCGTTTTAATTAATTGAGAATGAATGAGATGTGGTGTTTATTATTGACTCACAGCCCAACAGTGTGTGGTGAGTTAGTTCACGACCGGGTAAGGTAACAGTAAAACGCGAAAAATTTTCAGTGATTTTCGGTTAAAGAGAATGGAATTGGGTCGTGACAGAGATTGGTATCAGAGCTGTGTTGGCCTGATGTGAGTCATTAATAAAACGTAGGAAAGTACACCCCCATAGTACTGTGCTTTTGTTTAGATATAACTGTGTATACTGTGATGGATTGAGCTTAATAAATTATTATAATATAAGAAGTTAGGCACTATGCCAGTTACACGCAAAGGTAGAGGGGCGAGAGCACGTGTTAGAGGTCGTAGAGGTAGGCCTGAGAGCCGTGAGGAGCCACAGACTGAGCAGGCTCCACAGAACCCTGCTAAGAGAGCAGAGGATACCGAGGCTCGCTTCGCTAGGTTAGAGCGGAGTATCGAGAGTTTGGTGGAGATAGTCACGCAGGCATTGGGTGCCGGTGATAGACGAGGTCCCGCAGCACAGCCTACTACTGAACAGGCAGCTACAGAGGCGGAGAGACCTCATGCTGCTGAGACAGCTACAGTTACACCACCTCCAGCCCAAGATACAGCTTCTCCTATCGCTCCACAGCAGAGCGGTGGTGATGTGGGTTATGACTGCGACTTGAACAGGTTGCGAGAGTTTCAAGCGCTGAAACCCCCAGTGTTTAGAGGGGTGAAGGACCCAGTGATTACGGAGGATTGGGTGTATGAGATGGAGAAACTATATAGGTTTTTCCGATGTACTTCAGCTGAAAAAGTAGCCTTTGCCGTGTTTATGTTGAAAGGCGAGGCCGAGCATTGGTGGAGGTCCACCGAGGTTATTTTGAGGGCCAAACACTCTGAGATCTTGTGAGAGATATTTCTAGAGGCCTTCAGGAGACAGTATATTCCAGCTACCGCACAGAGGAAATTGCGGATGGAATTTATGAATTTGGTTCAGGGGAATCGGACTGTGGACGAGTATGAGTCCAAGTTTATCTCCTTGAGGAGATATGACCCGGACACGATGGGTAGTGAGACCCGAAAGATACAGAATTTCATGGATGGATTGAGATTGGCCATCCGGACTAAGTTAGCTCCCTTCGACATTGTGACTTATGAGGAGGCTGTACATAAGGCTCAGTTGTGTGAGCAAGACTTTGAGCGAAATGCCTCCGAGCTTGGGAGAGTCAGTGTTAGGAAGGACAGAGATCAGAAGAGATCCGGGTTTGGAAGAGTGGCCAAGAGAGGTGGCCAAAGGTTTTTCGAGAAGAGGCCTAAGATCGAGGAGGTGCAGGAGAGAGCTGCTAGACCTCCCGTATACCCAGCTTTGACTGCACCGAGGGGTATAACTATTGGAGGACCACGACCTACCATGGATCAGTGTAGGAGATGTGGGAGATATCATGGGACTAGACCATGTCAGGTGCCCCCTGTTTCTTGTTTTAGGTGTGGGAGGCCAGGACATAAATCGAGGTTCTGCACTGAGATGATTGAGGTTGCCCCACAGAAGGGCAAGGAGCCAAAGGGAGCTCCAGTTGAGACAGCAGCCCCGAGGAGGAGGGCTACAGCTGAGGAGAAAGGGAAACAAGCTGCGGGTGTGAGCAGAGGAAGAGTACATGCACTGGATCTGGGCACCGCAGATGCTTCGACAGATGTGATTAAAGGTACCATCCGAATCTTTGATTTAGAAGCATTGGTATTATTTGATCCTGGTGCCACGCATTCTTTCATATCACCTTCCTTTGCACATAAATTGTTGAAATATGTGAAACCAACATTGATGGATAAAATGTTGATGATTTCCACACCCATGAATGATAGTCAATTGACTGAGCATGTATGTAGAGATTGTAAGATAAGGATAGAGGGGAAGGAAATGATAGCCAATCTGATTTTATTAAATATGAATGATTTTGATGTAATTTTGGGAATGGATTGGTTGGCTACCAATTGTGTTGTGATGGATTGTCATGCCAAAACATTGATGTTTTCAGGATTAGACAATCTTATTGTAAACTTTGATAAAAAAGAAATGATATGAAACTAGCATGTTTGTTGTAAATAAAAGGAGTATGATTTTAAATTCATATTGCTTGAGAGATAAATTTATTGTTCATGATAAATATTGAATGTGGAGTGATGGTTTATGTTACTAACGATGGAGAGGATATTGTGAAGGGTTCATTGCCTATGTGGTCGATATAGATGAGGCACACCCGGAATTGAAGGACATACCCGTAATTACGGATTACCCTGATGTCTTTTCGGATGAATTACCAGGACTACCACCTGAAAGGGAAATGGAATTTTGCATTGAATTAGTGCCTGGTATAGAGCCGATATCGAAACCACCCTATAGAATGGCTCCGATAGAATTGGAAGAGCTGAAGAAACAGCTGCAAGAGCTGCTGGAGAAGGGGTTTATTAGACCGAGTGTCTCACCTTGGGGAGCACCAGTTCTATTTGTAAGGAAGAAGGATGGAAGCCTCCGACTGTGTATAGATTACCGGTTGTTGAATAAGGCCACCATTAAGAACAAGTACCCCCTTCCAAGAATCGATGATTTGTTGGATCAGCTCCAGGGAGCCGAAGTATTTTCTAAGATAGATCTGCGGTCAGGGTACCATCAGTTGAGGATCAGGAGTGGAGATGTACCCAAGACAGCATTTCGTACCCGTTATGGCCACTACGAGTTTTTGGTGATGCCATTCGGATTAACGAATGCTCCCGCAGCATTTATGGCATTGATGAATGATGTATTCAAGCCATACTTGGACAAGTTTGTAATAGTGTTCATTGATGACATTCTGGTTTATTCTAAGTCCAGGGAAGATCATGAGGAGCACTTGAGGATAGTTCTGCAGACCCTCCGAGAGAAAGAGTTGTATGCCAAACTCAGCAAGTGTAACTTTTGGTTGGAACAGATCTCATTTCTGGGGCATGTGGTGTCAAAGGATGGGGTATCAGTGGATCCATCCAAGATAGAGGTAGTTGTGCAGTGGGAACAGCCCAAGACAGTAACTGAGATCAGGAGTTTTCTGGGATTGGCAGGATATTATCGGAGATTTGTAGAGGGTTTCTCCATACTAGCTGCTCCGTTGACACGCCTCACTCGTAAGGATGTTAAGTTTGTGTGGGATGAGGCATGTGAGAGGAGTTTTGAGGAGCTTAAGCGTCGATTGACGACTGCTCCAGTTCTCACCATTCCTACCAGCTCAGGAGGATTCTCGGTGTATATGGATGCATCACACCAGGGACTGGGCTGTGTACTTATGCAGGATGGGAAGGTGGTTGCCTATGGATCTAGACAGTTGAAAGATCATGAGAGGAACTACCCGACACATGATTTGGAGTTGGCGGCTGTAGTATTTGCATTGAAAATATGGCGCCACTATCTCTATGGTGAGAAATTTCAGGTGTTCACAGATCATAAGAGCCTTAAATACCTGTTCTCGCAGAAAGAGCTGAATATGAGACAGAGGAGATGGCTCGAACTCCTGAAAGACTATGATTGTGAAATCATGTACCACCCGGGTAAGGCAAATGTAGTTGCCGATGCTTTGAGTAGAAAGAACATTGGGTTGGTGTCATATATGATGGTACGGGAACATGAATTGTTAGAATACTTTGCGAACCTCAGTTTGGATGTAATCCCACCGGGATCTGAGAGACTTGAGATCATGGCTAGTTTGAGACTAGAGCTAGAGTTGATTGGCCGTATTCGGCAAGCCCAGCAGAGCGATCGACGGTGTATCGATTGGCTGAGGCAGATACAGACAGGTGTGGGTATTGATTTTGAGCAGAGTGCTGATGGCTTATTGAGGTTCAGAGGCAGAGTATGCGTTCCCAGGGATCCTGAGATCAGGAGAATGATTTTATCAGAGGCTCACTCATCGAAATATACGATACATCCAGGAAGTACCAAGATGTATCAAAACCTTCGGAAGGTTTATTGGTGGTCTGGAATGAAGAGAGACATTGCTGAATATGTCGCTAAGTGTCTCGTTTGTCAGTAAGTGAAGGTAGAGCATCAGAAGCCTGCAGGATTATTGCAGCCACTACCGATACCGACATGGAAGTGGGAGCATGTCACCATGGATTTTGTGATGGGGTTGTCGAGGACCCATAGAGGTCATGATGCCATCTGGGTTATTGTGGACCAATTGACTAAGTCCGCCCATTTCTTGGCTATGAGAGCTACCGATACACTGAGTCAGTTGGCGAACCTGTATATTCGAGAGATAGTACGGCTACATGGTGTACCAGTGAGCGTTGTTTCTGATAGGGATGCCCGCTTCACTTCCCATTTTTGAGAACATTTTCAGGAAGCGCTGGGGACCCGATTGAGTTTTAGCACCGCTTTTCATCCTCAGACAGATGGGCAGTCAGAGAGGACTATACAGACCCTCGAGGATATGTTGAGAGCGTGTGTGCTGGATTTTAGAGGCTCCTGGGATGACCACCTGCAGTTAGCCGAGTTCGCTTATAATAATAGCTATCATGCTAGTATCGGGATGGCACCCTATGAGGCATTATACGGGCGTAGATGCCGTTCCCCTATTGGATGGGAAGAGGTTGGTGACAGACAGATTTTTGCTCCGGACTTAGTGCAGCAGGCATCTGAGGACATCCAGTTGATATGTGAGAGATTACGGACAGCTCAGAGCCGGCAAAAGAGTTATGCTGACAAGAGACGAAGACCACTGGAGTTTGATGAGGGTGAGTCGGTGTTTCTGAGGGTATCACCATCGAAGGGTATTATGAGATTTGGTAAGAAGGGCAAGCTGAGCCCTAGATATATCGGACCCTTCGAGATTTTGGAAAGAGTGGGAGATAAGGCGTATAGATTGGCATTGCCACCGGACTTGGCAAATGTCCACAACGTCTTCCACGTCTCGATGCTTCGGAAGTATCACCCGGACCCAGCACACGTGATAAGATATGAGCCGTTGGAGCTTCATGAGAGTATGATGTATGTTGAGAAGCCGGTTCGGATATTAGACAGGAAGGAGAAAGTGTTGCGGAATAAGACAATTCCCTTGGTGAAGGTGCTTTGGCAACACCACACGGCGGAAGAGACCACATGGGAATTGGAGAACTTGATACGGGAGAAGTACCCCCAACTGTTTGAAGAGTGACTTGGTTCTAATTTGGAGGACCAAATTCCTTGAAGGAGGGGAGAATGTAAGACCCTGTATATGTATAAGGGTAATGTGTGTAATTGGATCAAATAATATGAATGGACTTGTAATGTAAAGTATGATTGATATAAGTCCATGGATTCAATGTATGTATGTGTAATATAAATTGTAACGTACATACAAGTTTCATTGAGTATGAATACGAAGAAATGAGTTCTAGCAAGTGATGGATGTGATTGAGACTCAAGATGAGTAGTGTGGTAAAATGGAATGGAGTTATGCTTCCATTTGGTTTTATGTAGCATACCTTTGAACATACAATGAATGCACACAAGTTTCAATGTGCATAAGGTATGAATGGATGCCATTTTCAAGTTATAAAGGTGGATGGATGAGAAAATGGCCATGGCAATAGATTAAGGATGTGTTGGTATGAGTTACAGCAAGGAAACTGCAGGAAATCTAGAAAACGTGAGGCCCAGATCGATCTCATAGGATGAGAGATCGATCTGGAAGAGCCAGAATGCTTTTATTTGGGCGAAAGAATAGAGCAGATCGATCTCCAATGGAGCCAGATCGATCTGCCAAGCATTCTGTAGTGAAAAGATCGATCCTCAAGCACCCAGATCGATTAGCTCTCTGTTTGGGACCAGATCGATCTCATGCTTCGACAGATCGATCTCATGCTTCAACAGATCGATATCATTGCTTCGACAGATCGATCTCAGGCTTAAAAATGCCGTGAAAAAGAGGGATTTTAAGGGACCAGATCGATCTCCTCTTGGACCAGATCGATCTCCTCAAGTCATTTCTATATAAGGAGAGCTGAAAATCTAAAAATCTCGGAAAAGCACTTAACCTTACAATCTCAACCCCAAAAACCTAACTTTCCCTCTCTAAAATCAGCCATTTTCAGTGAGATTTGGAGAGAGATCATTAGAGGCAAAGTTGTTCCTATCAAAGAGAAGAACAACATAGTGAGAGGGCATCTTCCCATCTTTGGAATTGAAGGAGTTAAGGGCATTACCAATTGGAGCAAGAAGAGAAATCATATTGGTAAGATTCTAACACTCCAATCCAAATGCATTAGCTATTTAATTGATTTTGGAGTTGATTGATATGAGTATTGATGGATAAACTACCTAGGAATGTAGTGGAATTGGTGTGACCTAGAAATCTAAAATGGGTATAATGTGAGGATATGTGGGATTAAATAAGCCTATGAATTATGGCATGCTAAAGCTGTTATTGGGGTAATGTTTATGATTTTAAATGGTTAAATGAGATTACATTGTGAGTTTGGAGGAATTGTGGAAATGGGTATGTATATGATTGATAAATGCCATAGTGAGGATTCATGGAATATGAACACTATGAGCTTAATGTCGATTTAATATCGATTTTGAATAAGTTAATAGGCCTAAGAAGATCCATAGACTCGAGTTATGGATAAAGTAATGAAACGAGGCCAAATAAGCTTTAATAGAGGCTATAGATTAAATTGACTATAGCAAGCACAAGGGTTGCAATATATGGATCGAATATAATGCGGGATACGATTTTGTGCAGTCCCGAAGAGTTCGTTGAAGACGAACCGAACCGTACGAGTATGCAGCTTAAGGAAGTGGAATCACGCATCGCGATTCCAGGTAAGGGAATTTTGTGAGTATATAGAGGTAGCTGCTCGTACTTTGAACTTGTGGATGAATATCGGGTGTTTTTATGAAATGCATGATTGCTCAGATAAATGTTGATGGTATTCGTGAATGATGATGAGTATATGCGTGGTTTTGGATTTGAAGTGGATTTTATGAAATGGGATAGTAAGGCTAATAATTGCATAAATCTAATGTTTTGATGCTTTTCAAAACGAATTTGCTTAGTTTTAAGCAAGCTTGTAGATAGGTCGGCTAGTATTGTATTGTTGTTATGGAAAAGCATTTGTGAGTGCTAAACCCGAATTGCCGGGATTGATAAATTGTATATGAGCCACCTATCACATTTGTATGACATAAATCGCGCTAGAGCTTCGCTCGCGCTGGATTTCTATGTTTTCACTTGTGTGAAACGTGCTTGAGCTTAGCTCTCGCTTGAATTTAAATTGTGATGATGTTTATAAACCGTACTGGAGCTTACGCTCGTACGTGGATTTGAGTGGTTTTTCTTATGGATATAACTGTACTGGAGCTATGCTCGTACATGGTTTCTTCATATTTTATGCATAAATGCCATACCAGAGCGTTGCTCGTACGAAGTGATTGGTTTTGATGCATGAATTCGCGCTAGAGCGTAGCTCGCGCTGGTTTTCACACTGTGGTATGTATGAGGCCGTGGTGAGAGATACGGATTAACTCAGGGAACCCAACAGGCCTGACAGACCTCTTAGGTGGGGTGAGGGTGAGGGGCTAGGACCTGACATAATCCATCCAGGGAACCCAACAGGCCTGACAGACCTCTTAGGTGGGGTGAAGGTGAGGGGCTAGGACCTGGATCAGGGAACCCAACAGGGGCGAGCAAGGCCATGAGGGGCTAGGACCTGGTATTGAGGTTACTCCCACGCGCTTTCGAGACTATAAAGGTTACACTTGGTATGGGGTAGATAAGACCTATGGCAGGCACCCCCAACCATGTTATGGGTCCGCGGAGTACGATGTACCGTGTATATCACATGGAGTACGATGTACCGCGTGGTGGTTACTTGATTTGAGAAAGTCTAGCGGAGAACTAACCCACCTTCGTGCCAGCTTGATACCCCGCACACCGAAATCCGTGTGGTCTGGGATGATATGTGACGATTGGCCAACGTAGTCACTTGAGATATAGTAACCTGTCTCCTTGCTTGATTTACTTACTACCACATGATTTTAAATCTCTAAGTGTGATTTGTGATTGTTTAAGGTAGACCCGAAGGAGGGGTCGAGCCTCGTGGATTTGATTTGTGAAACGGAAATGAGGTTGTGATTGTGAGTTGATGTGATGTGATTGTATGTGATGAGAAAGAGTTTTATGACGTGGGTTTTAAAAAGGAGGTTTCTTAATGAATTGCCCTTTTTATGAATTTAAATGAGATCGAGCATGAGATGATTTATACATGACGTTTTACCATGTTTTATATGCCAATTTTACATGACTTTGATACATGATATATATGTATACTCATATGGCATAGTTTTATTCCTCATGCTCCTATCATAAATGATTTATGCATAACACTATCAGCATGTAGATAGAGTAGTTATCTACCATGCTTGCATTATTGCCTTACTGAGCGTGTGGTTGCTCATCCCACTCTATTTTCCCCCCTACAGAGCGTGCATAATAGTCCAGTGAGGACTGAGGCGTATTATTTTGGACTCCGCTGCATCTCCATCGCTTAAAGGTATATACATAGTGATTCTTTTTGTATCTAAACAATGTAAAAACACAGTATTCTTTTGAGTTGTACTTATGGGGGATGTAGATGTCAGTAAAACATGTATTCGTATAAGTACACGATTAAATGCACATGTATGACATCGTTTTAATTAATTGAGAATGAATGAGATGTGGTGTTTATTATTGACTCACAGCCCAACAGTGTGTGGTGAGTTAGTTCACGACCGGGTAAGGTAACAGTAAAACGCGAAAACTTTTCAGTGATTTTCGGTTAAAGAGAATGGAATTGGGTCGTGACACTACGTGATAGGCGCAATGATAACAGAGGAAATATGAGGAGAAACGAAGAGATAAGAAATGGGTGAGGTCGAGAGAACGTAGGAACCAGCAGGTAGATAATGAACCTAGATGAGCTGCTATTAATGTTAGTTTTGGTGGAGAATACATAGATAGTAGCTCATCTGCTTCATGGAAAGCTTACGCTAGACAGACGTACCAGGTCCACTCTGTGATGAAAGTAACCGAAGAAGAAGAGGTGATCACATTCACACCTGCTGATAGAAGAGACATGATTATCCCCCATGATGACGCTATGGTCATATAGGCAGTTGTGGCTAAATATCCAATAAGTCAAATTTTAATAGATAATGGAAGTTCGATTAATCTTATCTACTAAAATTGTTTTGAAAAATGAATCTATGTGAGGATAGATTGAAGCCTACGATTATCCCCATGTTTGGCTTCATAAGAGAGAAAGTGAAGGTGGCAGGGTCTATTGAGCTACCCGTTACTTTGGGAGAGGACCCTAAAATTGTTACGAGACAAGCTCTATTTATGGTAGTCAAATCAACATCTCTAGCGTATAACATTATTCGTGGACGACTATTGTTGAGTGACATGAGAGTCGTCATCTCCCCGTGTTGTCTGTTGATGAAGTTCCTAACTCCCAGAGGTGTGGGATAGGTAATAGGAGACTAAAGGAGAGTAAGGATGTGTAATGTTGCATCGACTACATGTAAGGAGGTTCAGAGGAAAGAAACCATTACTATTACTGAACCACCTAAGCCAAAACCTATCGAAGAGATGGAAGAAATAACATTTAAGACTGACGATGAAGAGAAGAAAGTGTACATTGGGGCCTAATTGAGGCCTAAAATGAAGGAGGAGATAGTAAAAAGCCTGAGAGATAACGCTGATGTTTTCGCATGGACCCTTGCTGATATACCTGGAATTGATCTGAAAATCATCTGTCATGAGCTTAACGTGTTACCCGGGGCAAAACCTGTCAAACAAAAAAAAGGAACTTCACCCCTGAGAGACAATAAGTCAGTGAAAAAGAGATTGACAAGTTGATTAAGGTTTGATTCATTCGGGAAGTCTTGTATCCGGACTGGCTTGCGAACATGGTAATGATTAAGAAAGCCACCGAAAAATGGAGAATGTGTGTGGACTTCACCGACTTGAATAAGGCATGTCCAAAGGACTCGTACTCATTGCCCCAGATTGATAAGCTAGTGGATAAAACTTCAGGGTATGAGTTTGTTAGCTTTTTGGAGGCATTTTTTTGGTTATCATCAGATCTTAATGCACCCCAAAGATGAAGAAAAGACGTCTTTCATTACTGATAAAGGCACTTATTGCTACAAAGTGATGTCGTTTAGCTTAAAAAAAAACGGGTGCTATATATCAGGGCATGGTGAACAAAACATTTAAAGATCTGCTTAGCACATAATGGAAGTCTTTGTGGATGACATGATCGTGAAAAGTAAAGAAGGGGAATCTCATGCTTTACGAATATCTAAAGTTTTTTAAGTTTTATGGAAGTATAACATGAAGCTAAATCCTAACAAGTGTTCGTTTGGAGTCTAATCTAGGAAGTTTCTGAGATTTATGATAACCAATCGTGGGATCGAGACAAACCCCAAGAATGTCCAAGCCATTTCGGACATGAGGCCTCCAGTTACTTTTAAAGAGGCGCGAAGGCTGATGGGGAGAATAGCTGCATTAAATCGTTTCTTCTCAAAATCTGCTGAAAGAAGCCTACCGTTCTTCAAGACACTCCGAGGCGGGAAGAACTTTAAATGGACTGAAGAATGTCAAGCGGCCTTTGAGGAGTTGAAGGAATATTTGAAAGAACTCTCGTTGCTGTCAAGGCCTTTAACTGAGGAGCATCTGTTTATGTATCTTGGGGTAGGCGATAAAGCGGTTAGTGAAGTCTTATTGAGAAAAATCATAGAAGGAGATAGGCCAGTTTATTATGTGAGCAAAGTGCTTTTGGAGGTAGAAACAAGGTATCCGCAAGCTGAGAAAGTAACTCCGGCACTTGTCATGGCTGCGCAAAAAACTGCACCCTTATTTTCAGGCATATTCGATAATGGTATTAACAGATCAACCCTTGAGGCAGATACTCTAAAAGCCTGAGCATTCAGGAAGGTTAGTGAAGTGGGCTGTTGAACTTGGAGAGTACGATATCACTTTTCAACCTTGACATGCTATCAAAGCACAAGCACTGACAGATTTTATTATTGAGTGAACATGTCGAGAATATTCTAAGGAGGAAGAATTGGAATGGTGGAAGTTGTTTGTTGATGGAGCGTCAAGCATCAGAGGAAGTGGAGCTGTCATTGTATTAGTATCGCCAGAAGGAGAAATATTGGAGTATTCTCTACGCTTTAATTTCCTTAGTTCCAACAACGTGGCCAAATATGAAGCTTTAATTAGTGGCATGAAACTTGCAAGGGAGCTCTAAGTTCAAAATTTGTTAGCTTATACTGACTTGTAACTTGTTGTTAACCAATTCAATGGGGGATATATGACGGCCGACCCCTGCCCCTGCCATCGGCCATGGCCACCCCTCTTGGGCCCACAACAACGATGGTGGTCTAACAACGGGTGGTGCAACAACGTCAGCAAGTCCAACGTATTGTCCGCTTTGGGCCTTCGGCCCGCACGGCTTTGTTTCATTCAGGGAAATTCTCCTCAGAACGTGTCCCAGGAGGCTCGAACCAGGGACAACACCCTTAGTTCTTGCACTCCTAATGCCAATGAGCCAAGGGTGTTGTCCCTGGTTCGAGCCTCCTGGGACGCGTTCTGAGGGGAATTTCCCTGAATGAAATAAAACCGTGCGGGCCGAAGGCCCAAAGCGGACAATACGTTGGACTTGCTGACGTTGTTGCACCACCCGTTGTTAGACCACCATCGTTGTTGTGGGCCCAAGAGGGGTGGCCATGGCCGATGGCAGGGGTTGGCCGGGCAGGGGTCGGCCGTCATAATAAAAACGAGCGTTTTTATTGTGACGGCCGACCCCTGCCCGGCCAACCCCTGCCCGGCCAACCCCTGCCATCGGCCATGGCCACCCCTCTTGGGCCCACAACAACGATGGTGGTCTAACAACGGGTGGTGCAACAACGCCAACAAGTCCAACGTATTGTCCGCTTTGGGCCTTCGACCCGCACGGCTTTGTTCCATTCAGGGAAATTCCCCTTAGAACGCTTCCCGAAAGGTTCGAACTCGGGTAAACACCCTTGTTCTTACACTTCCTGATGCCATTGAGCCAACTCTTCTCTCCGTCGATCTTTCTCTCCCCGATTCGCCGGATTCCGCCGTCGGTTGGTCGTGCTGCCGGTGCCAGGGAGATCGCCTGAAGCTCCTCTTCCTTTTCCGACCCTTGGCCTGGCCGTTAGCCGCCGGACGGCTCGTCGGTCTCCCTCGGGTTCGTCGGGCTCCGTTTCGTCTTTGCTTCTCTCTCTCTCCCCGACCCGTTTCTCTCTTCTTCTTTTTTTTTGTTTCCAATTCCCTTTTTTTATTTATTTATTATTATTATTATTTATTTAATTATTTCACTATTCATTAAAATACTCCATAAAATCCAAAATATCTACACTTATATTATTTTTATTCTAATTTAATTTATTTAATTTAAATTTAATTTATTAAATATATTTTTCTCCAAATTTTCGATATTATTCCTTCGCGCTTTTCGAGATATCATTCCAGTAATTTTTTGGTATTTTTAAAATTTCTGAATCTTGATCAATTGACCCAAATTGTATATTTCCTCATTATCGATCAAGATATCTTACATCCTTATTTTTAATTAAAATTTTCTTATCGCCTTAATACCGATTTTGATATTTTTACCATTTTACCCCTGCTCTTATTTCGAAAATCAATTTCACCTGACCTTCCATCATACATCCCCCATCTTTTCTTATTTAATTTTCGTATTTTAATTAAATTCGGGTCTTACAACTCTCCCCCACTTAAGGAATTTGGTCCTCCAAATTAGAACCAAGTCATATGAGTCTATATACAACTCCGGGTACATCGATCGTATCATACCCCTTTCATTTAAAAAAAAAAAAAGAAGAGAGAAACGGGTCGAGGAGAGAGAGAGAGAAGCGGAGACGAAACGGAGCCCGACGAACCCGAGGGAGACCGGCGAGCCGTCCGGCGGCCAACGGCTAGGCCAAGGGCCGAAAAAGGAAGAGGAGCTTCAAGCGATCTCCCTGGCACCGGCAGCACGACCAACCGACGACGGAATCCGGCGAATCGGGGAGAGAAAGATCGACGGAGAGAAGAGCTCGATCCAGCGAACGGCGGCGTCTTGGCTCCGATCCGACCCCACAACATGATCCCCAGACCGAGACGGTTCTGTTGAGGCCATTGGATGCTGGCGAAACGGCGGGAATCGCCGGCGACGGCCAAGAAGAAAATGGGTTTCCGACGTCGAGGAGAAGAGGTCGAACCGACGGCGTTCCGACGAGCTTGACCCAAACCGAGGGCAGATCTGAGATGCGGACGACCCAGCGGAGCGATTGGTGGCGAGAACCGGTGGAGAACCGGTCGACAAGGTGGTGAACCGACGGTGAACCGATCGAACCGGAGTGAACCGACGGTCTGAACTGATCCGAACCGGACTGAACCGGTTCAGCCAAAAAGAGGGAAAAAAAGGAGAAAAAATGGAAAAAGAAAAAGAGAAAAAAATTGGAGAAAATTCCTGTGATACAATCGAGCTTCGGGTAAGTCAGTAGTGGTCGAAATTGACCCGATTTAAATTTCGAAGTATTTAATTTAATTAATTTTCGACTGAAAATTTACCCGAAAAATTATGAAATTATGTAGCTCGACAATTGGCATCCAACGAGAGCTCGAGATAGTCTCGATTTGCAAGTAGCATGGAATCTCGGGTAAGTAACCCTTATTTACGATAATTACCTCGTTATGCGTGATATTGATTTGATTTTCGCATAAATTGAATTAAATTATGGAAATTTAGATAAATTGTCGTAAATAATAAATTTAGCTATTCGAGAATTAGAACGAGGCCCAATAAATTATTAGTGGGCCCAATGAGCCCAATAGGCCTCGATAAAGTGAAAATTAAGTGGAAAACGGGCTTAAGGCCGATTAAGGCCCATTAAGGTGCAATCGGGCCCAATAGGGGTAAACGGGCCCAATGATTTAAATTAAGCCCAGAAAAAGATTAAATACAATTAAATTGTATGTTATCTGACCTGAGAAATAATTATACGCAGTTCCGGGCATTTGATTGGGAGCATAACGGACTGCGCGATGAGACAACAGTGGAAAAGAAAAGGTCAGACTCGACAGGAAAATAAGGTAAGGGAATTCTACGGACTGCTAGAGGTAAACTTTACGAAATTTCAAGTTCATATGCAGTCTTTAAAATTTATCTGAAGGGTCTAGAGGTCGAATAATAATTTTAGTGCCTCGAATGGGCAAATTACTAAAATACCCTTGTTAAGGGTAAAATTTACAAATTTAGGAAAAATTGAGAGGAGCAAGAATAAGAGGGTTCTGCTCGTTCCGGAGACATTTTAATGCATGCATGAGTAGGCTGGCTAACCTTGAAAGAAAATGCACAGCATTGCATACTTTCAACGATATAACTGTTTTGGAAACTGTTTTGAGAAAACAGAGCCGCCTACGTGTTTTTATTTACATGTGACGTGCTAGAGCTCAGCTCGCACGATGTTTTGATTTGGGTGATGCATGCATTGGTGCTGGAGCGAGAGCTCGCACTAGAGTTTTACATGCATAGGTGCTAGAGTATAACTCGCACCAGATTTCACATGCTTTTTCGTGACACGGTGCTATAGTCTAACTCGCACCAGATTTTATAAGATTTTCATGTGATTTATATACAAAGTGTTGAGCTTAGCTCGCATTAGATTTACTGGATTTGTGGAGTAGCGCTGTCTGCCCTTGGAGTCAGCCAAAAGGCCCAACAGGCTCAAAAGACCTCTTAGGTGGGGTGAGAGTGAGGGATGAGGTTGGCGGCCTTGTGGGGATGTAAAGCGGGCTCTGCCAGTTTTACTTGATTGATGAGAGTGCTGAGCATCAGCGGACAATACGTTGGACTTGCTGACGTTGCTGCACCAACCGTTGTTAGACCACCATCGTTGTTGTGGGCCCAAGAGGGGTGGCCATGGCCGATGGCAGGGGTTGGCCGGGCAGGGGTCGGCCGTCACAATAAAAACGCGCGTTTTTATTGTGACGGCCGACCCCTGCCCTGCCAACCCCTGCCATCGGCCATGGCCACCCCTCTTGGGCCCACAACAACGATGGTGGTCTAACAACGGGTGGTGCAACAACGCCAACAAGTCCAACGTAGTGTCCGCTTTGGGCCTTTGGCCCGCACGACTTTGTTCCATTCAGGGAAATTCCCCTCAGAACGCGTCTCGGAAGGTTCGAACTCGAGTAAACACCCTTGTTCTTACACTTCCTGATGCCATTGAGCTCATTGGCATCAGGAAGTGTAAGAACAAGGGTGTTTACCCGAGTTCGAACCTTCTGGGACGCGTTCTGAGGGGAATTTCCCTGAATGGAACAAAGCCGTGCGGGCCGAAGGCCCAAAGCGGACAATACGTTGGACTTGTTGGCGTTGTTGCACCACCCGTTGTTAGACCACCATCGTTGTTGTGGGCCCAAGAGGGGTTGCCATGGCCGATGGCAGGGGTTGGCCGGGCAGGGGTCGGCCGTCATAATTAAAAACGCGCGTTTTTATTGTGACGGCCGACCCCTGCCCGGCCAACCCCTACCATCGGCCATGGCTACCCCTCTTGGGCCCACAACAACGATGGTGGTCTAACAACGGGTGGTGCAACAACGCCAACAAGTCCAACGTATTGTCCGCTTTGGGCCTTCGGCCGGCACGGCTTTGTTCCATTCAGGGAAATTCCCCTCAGAACGTGTCCCGGAAGGTTCGAACTCGGGTAAACACCCTTGTTCTTACACTTGCTGATGCCAATGAGCCAACTGGCTCAATGGCATCAAGAAGTGTAAGAACAAGGGTGTTTACCTGAGTTCGAACCTTTCGGGGCGCGTTCTGAGGGGAATTTCCCTGAATGGAACAAAGTCGTGCGGGCCGAAGGCCCAAAGCGGACCATACGTTGGACTTGGTGGCGTTGTTGCACCACCCGTTGTTAGACCACCATCGTTGTTGTGGGCCCAAGAGGGGTGGCCATGGTGGATGGCAGGGGTTGGCCGGGCATGGGTCGGCCGTCACAAGATATGAGGGTTAAAAATCTGCTTTCATCTCGTACTTGCAAAAGGTCCAGCGGTTAGCTCGATCATTTGATAATTTTTGGCTAACTCAAATCGATCAAACTGAGAACAATGATACTGATGCTCTGTCTAAGTTAACATCCTCTAGAGAAGTAGTTGGAAGGTCTGTAAAGGTGGAAAGGATAGAGAAGCCCAGCATAGAAGAAGAAGAAGTTCTAGAAATTGAAGTTGGTGCTGATTGGAGGACACCTATTAGACGATATTTAATAGAAGGAACTATTCCTGATGACAAAGAAACCGCTCGGAGGACAAGAATTTAGAGTGCAAAATTCAATCTGATGAATGGAGAACTTTATAAATAAAGGATATACCATGCCATTAGTGAAATGCTTGGGCCTAGAACAAGCCAGTTACACATTGGCTGAGGTACACGAAGGAATATGTGGAGAGCATTTAGGAGTCTGAGCTTTAGCAACAAAAGTACTTAGAACAAGTTTCTACTAGCCCACACTTAAGCAAGATGCACTTGATAAAGTACGGAGATGTGATAAATGTCAAAGGTTTACCCCCGTGATGAATGCACCAGTGTCAACCCTCAAAAGTACATTTCAACCCACGCTGTTTGCTTAGTGGGGGCTGGATATACTAGGGCTATTCCCAGTAGCTACTGGTCAGAGGAAGTACTTGTTGCTGGCTACAGATTATTTTACTAAATGGATAGAAGCCAAGCTGTTAGCCTTAATTACAGAGAAGAAGGTTGAAACAATGGTCTGGAAAAAGATAAACTGTCGATTTGGAATTTCGAGAATTTTGAATGCTGATAATGGGAAGCAGTTTAATTGTAATGCCTTCCAGAATTTTTGTGAAGGATTGGGGATCCAACTCAAGATATCCTCAGTATTGTACCCATAAGCTAGCGGCCAAGCTGAAATTAGTAATAGGACCATACTTCATAGTCTTAAGACTCACCTAGATAAAGCAAAGGGAGCCTGGGTGGACAAATTGCCTAGTATTTTATGGGCATATAAGACCATGAGTCGAGTATCGACAGGAGAGTCACCGTTCAGTTTGGTACATGGGACCGAAGCTTTAATACCAGTAGAGGTTGGAGCCATATCGCCAAGAGTAATTCCATAAGTGCAAGAAGTAAATTCCTAAGGCCTACAAGAGAACTTAGACTAACTTGATGAGCAACAAGATCTTGCTGCTATAAGATTAGCTGCTTACCAATAAAGAGTCGCTCGTTATTACAACTCTCGCGTAAAAGATAGACCCTTGCGAGAAGGAGATTTGGTGTTGCAGAAGTCAGCCATCACCAATGCTTGGAAAGAAGATGGGAAGTTCAGAGCAAATTGGGAAGGACCTTACAGAGTTAGGAGAATGATTGGACCTAGCACTTATATCTTGGAAAGCTTATAAGGCAAGAAGATAGTAAATACATGGAATACCAATCATCTGAAACCATACTGGAAGTGAAACTTTTATTTATTTACTTAATCTCATTTCTTATCATTGAAACTATAGATTGAAATTTCATTTATTGAATTATGATTTTCATATTGATATTTTATTGCCTATTGAGGTTTTCAGTCATACTAATCCCATGTGCAAGGGCTTAAAGCGAAAAATGCGCGAAGTAAGCCACACACCCAAATAAAAAAGGGCTTGAAGCGAAAAATATGCGAGGTAAGCCACGCACCCAAATAAATAAGGGCTTAAAGTGAAACGTGCACGAGGTAAGCCATAAAGAGAAAGTACAAGGGCTTGAAGCGAAAAATGTGCGAGGTAAACCACACACGCAAATAAAAAAGGGCTTGAAGTGAAAAGTACGTGAGGTAAGCCGCAAAGAGAAAGTACAAGGGCTTGAAGCAAAAAAAATGCGCGAGGTAAGCCACGCACCTAAAATAAAATGGGCTTAAAGCAAAAAGTGCGCGAGCTAAGCCACAAAGAGACATATCAAGGGCTTGAAGCGAAAAATGCGCGAGGTAAGCCGCACACCCATATAAAGGGTTTAAAGTGAAAAATGCGCGAGGTAAGCCACAAAAAAAAGGCCATATTGATAAATACAAAGTTTTATATACATATATAGTGAAAAGTCTGACTTATTTGTACAGATAAGGACTTGAAACTCTCTTAAGAAATTAAAAGTATTAATGAAAAGAAAACATTAAACTAAACTACTCTTCTGTCGAGGGAGAAGCACCTTTGCTAGGGGAGTCTGAGTTATCACAATCCAGATCGCCTAGAGTATTAATCACTCCCAATTATGGACGAGGCTCCCAAGGTCCCAAGAGATTAGAGAGGTCATCATAGGCCCCCTTCTCAAGATAGGTTTCAAAATTCTCACTGTTGGGCTTGTAATTTGTCCAACCCCAAAATTCACTGGTATAGCCCTCCAACTGTCTTGACCGCTGCAGCTCAAGAAAAGTCTCACCTGATCTCTCATTTTCTAGCTAAAAGTGTGCCATATAGAAACCATATTTCACAAAGCTGGTAGAAAATAAAAGCTTCCTATCATGACAGTCCTGTGATAGGCGATATTCTCTAACAACTTTGGAACGAATCTTATCGTGCATATCTTAACTAACCGAGGAAGATTGAGGTTCTTTACGCAGGCTAGAAACCTCTTTTTCCAATCTCCTATTGCCAGACTTTAGCTCATCATAATTAGTTTGGAGGTCTTGCAGCTTGGACAGAACATAATCATAGTTGGACTTAAAAGAATTCAACTCCTCGTGAGTCACGGTATAAGACTCCTTATACTGCTCAGACTTTTCCCATCCTCTTGAAGGAGAAGGTAGTCAAGATTAAAATCTTCTTTCTCTTTCTTCAATCGCTTGAGTTACTCAAGAAGCCTCCTATACTGATTCCTTTTAGCGAGCCACTCAGATTTCTCAACCTTCAGTTGGTAGAGGTCAGCATCAGCCTGAGTTTTATATGCCCGATACCGCGCATTGCAAGCAATTACTTGTTGAGCAGCCTAAAAACACATAGAGATTAAAAGGTTAAAAAAATAAAAAATAAAAAATGAAAAAGGTAAGGTGGGAAAGAAAAAAAAGATACCATCATCGCTAAGTAATCAGCTCGATCTTCAAGATGAGGGAAACCCTTAAACAACTCTGCCTCATCTCGAGAGAGTACAGTCGACCAACCTAGGTGAGACGCCACCTCGAGATCATGAATTGAATCGTTGTCATAATGCCTGGATAGACCAAAAAATTTTATCCATGAACCGTCTCGTTGCCGTCCATCTTGTAACGAGTAGTGTTAAGCTCAACAATTGGCGAGAATGCTAGCTTATCTCTCATGGTTGACTCAATGTACAAAATTCATCTCCTAGTGCGAGATGCGTGAGCAGTGTTGCATTCCGTCTGATTAGACTAGTGATACTTATCCAACTTGGGATCTGAAAGTTGGGGCTCCATGACGGGCTGTTTTCCCTATCCTAAATTTAAGAACTCGACCCCTCAGTACGAGACGGAGGAGGACTGAGAGAAGGCCTTGACCTTTCACTGCGAGAAGTTGGAAGAGCAGACCAACGAGCTTGGCTTTGAAATTATCGAGCAGGGCCCCTCAGACGTTTACGCATATGAGGATGGATGGCCCTGGTAGCATCTTCACCCCTTTCTCGTCGATCGAAAGCTCTTATGAGGGAATCCATTTCTAGAAGAAAAATAGGAAAAACAAAAGTCAGAACAACAGTTAGGAAAGTAAACGATTATTTGCATGATAAAATGCAATGTGAAATCACTGAATTCAGATAATCATCAAGAGAATGGATGTTAGCCAGACTCTCATCCGAAGAAAATTCTAGAAAGAGGCTTCCAAAAGCCTCTCCATGGCCCCAATCCAAGTTCTCCTTAAAGTTCTTCTCCGAGGGATCGATGGAATTTCCCACACCTTGACTTCCTTCTGGGAAACTAGAGGGCAAGATAGGTCAGGTGCTAGAACCAGATCAACGGGAATGCATCCCCAGCCAGCGACGATTATATTCTCTAGAGTTAGTAAAGATAATAAAGCATTCTCATCATCTACTTGCAGCTGAGAAATAAGATGACCATATACATCCCTTAAATTAAACAGTAGACTAAGGTTGGAGGGTCCGTGACAAAACCATTGGGTAGGGATGTCTAAAGTCGAAGGAATCTCAACAATAAGCCAGTCTGAGGCATAATTATGTAGCTTGGATGAAGGCCTCCCAAAAAGCTTGTTACTTTGGCCCCTCCCAAAAACTTTCTAGATATAGAAACGTATCGAGTTACAGACACTATGGACTCTAAAGAAGGAGTTAAACAGAGGAATAGTGGCCCTGACATTAAATATATGACATATAATTGTAAACCCGACCACTTGTGCCCATCCATTTGGGTGAAGTTGGGTAGGGACTATGCCATAATTTGAAGAAAAGTAACTCCAAAGTCGGGTAAGGGAAAACAAAATCCAAATTCTAATGAGGCTCGGTGTATAGGAACGTCGCTACTAATAGATTGAGGAGCGCATTCTTCATTTGTTGGGAGCCTATAATAATAATCCCCGGGAAGAGGAAAAATATTATGAATAGACTTAAAATCGAACTCCTCAAAGTCTGGAAAAAAGATCTAAAGTTATTTATTTTCCACTACCTTGCCTGGCCATTAGGGAGAAAACCAATATAACCAACACTTAGAGAATATGAGAAAACAAAGAGAAACCTTCAGCAGCAGGTATACCGCGTGGGTCTGCCGGGAAATGCCGCGAGGCTCAGGAAACATCGCGAGGGTCGAGATTGCCGCGAGGGTCTCATGCTCAATATATGCCGCTAGGGTCTCGCGCTTAGTGTATGCTGTAAGGGTCTCGTACTCGGTGTAGGCCGTGATGGTCAGTCAATGCCACGAGGGTTTCGCACTCGGGGTATGCCACGAGGGTCTTGCGCTCAGGAAATGTCGCAGGAGTCAGTGAATGTCACGAGGGTCTCATGCAGATCAAGTGTATGCCACGAGAGTCAAGATTACTGTGAGGGTCTTGCGCAGATCAAGTGTATGCCACAACGGTCGAGATTACCTTGAGGGTCTCGCACTCAGTGTATGCCGTGAGGGTCGAATTGTCGTGAATGTCAATTATATGTCGTTAGAATCTGGCGCGTATGCCATGAGTATGATCCGTGAGGGTATGCCATGAGGGTGTGATCTCTGGAATAGGCAAATAAAGTTTGAGCCGACGTCTTTTCGGTATATATATATATACATGAAGGCTCGCGCAATGACATTTAAGACTGTCGAAGAAAATCACAAAAAATAATGTACTCTTTCGCAAAGTGATAACTAGCAAAAAAGTGGGGAGCAATTGTTATGAATAAAATAAAATAAGAAAAAGAAAAAAAAAGTGATACGTCACATGGCGCTATCACAATGCGCCACATGTCTTGCCTATACTGCAGACATGCCACGGGGTACCACCACAATGTGCCACGTGGTGCATTGTGAGATTTGAGAATTTCAGACATATTTCAATTATGTAATATGAACTTGAAGTATAATTTATTGAGCTAAGTGAATTGTGGGAATGATAATTGGAGATTTATATGTTAAGTGTTTAAAATAAGTATGAAGCTATGAGGACAGATCGATCTGGGAGAAGGAGAGATCGATCTGGTGAGTTAAAAATGACGAGGAAGGAAGAATTTAAGGAGCAGATCGATCTCCAATGGAAGAGGATCGATCTCCTTATGATTCTATTAGAGAGAAGATCGATCTCATGAGGAAGAGATCGATCTCCAAATGTTTCTGTTTGGGAGAAGATCGATCTCCTCAAGGAGCAGATCGATCTCATAAAGCCATAAAGAGATCGATCTCACCCCTCGACAGATCGATCTCCTAGGCATAAATTACCCCAAATCGTCCCCAAATTCAAATGCAGATCGATCTCATCAAGAGCCAGATCGATCTCCTACCCTCAGTCTATATAAGGAATCCCTGCTTTCTCATGCAATTTCACTTTCTCTCTCTTCTAACCCCCATTTTCACCGAGCCCTAGCTTTCTCACTCATCCAAAGCACCCATTTCTGTCCAAATCAGAAGTTGTGGCAAGAAGAAAAGTTGTTCCTCATCCAAGGGAGAACAACATACTTGGAAATCGAAAGACGGATCGAATCGAGGCAAGAGATAAGCTCTCCACAAGTTTTGGGTAATTTTTAAACCTCGATCCTTATATTTAAGATGATTTTGGTGATGATAGTTGTTGGCATTGTGTTGAAATAGCTGAAAAATGGTTAGGGATTGATGAAATTACAATGTAGTTGGAGTGATGATGATATTTAGCAACTTTGGTAAATTTATGAATTTTTGAGCTATAAATGGAGATTTAGACAATGTGGTGTATTAGCATGGATATTATGGCATAGGAAATATAGAATGTTGAGGTGTTGTGGGCGAGATTGTGGTTTGTGATGGAGTTATGAGAATTGAGAAATTTGAGGTGTTATGAGCAATTATGCTTAATTTTGAGAATTGAGGTTAATGTGATAATGAGTATTGATGTTTTAACATCGTTTGGACAGCTCGGGAGTTCCAGAGTGGAATGCGAGGCTAGTCCGTGATACGGGGGAAACGATTGCACTATACGAGGTGCAAAGAGGTAAGGGAAAACTAAACCATTTGTGTATGTGTTTTGATGAATTATTGTAGCATGAACCATGATTTGAGAATACAAGCATGTTTGGTGTTGTGTTGTGATATAATTGCACACGGTTTTTATAGCCGGTTGGAGCCCATTATTTTATGAGTTTATAAGCTGAGTGTGAAATTGCTTTATAAACCTTTGAGTTTACGTGAAAAGTAAATTGGGCTCTACGTTAAGGCGATATTGAGATTTGAGAAAATGTGTGGGTGTTTTGCCGGTTGGAACTCAGTTTTAATATGTTTTGTGTTGAGTACACAAATGTTTTAAATGAGTTTTATGAGAGAAAACCATTATGAGTTCTACGTGAAGGCATAACGTTTTATACGATAATGGCTAATGATTGAGACTTAGGCGTGTCATGTTGAATACACATCGGGCCTTGCTCTGGTAGCATGTAAGATCGATATAGTGGGACGCCTGGGAACCGACCCAGGGACCACAGGCCTTATTCTGGTAACATGTAAGTCCGATTATTCCTTCACTTTGGTAGCGTTGGGAGGCCTTGCTCTGGTAGCATGTAAGTCCGATATTCCTCCGTTTTGGTAACGAGAGATGCCTCCGTTTTGGTAACGTGAGATGACCCTCGTTCTGGTAACGTTGGGTGGCCTTGCTTTGGTAGCATGTAAGACCGAGAGAGTGGGCCGCCTGGGAACCGACCCAGGGACCACGTGATAGTGTGCATGAGGCGAGGCATTGCTCTGGTAGCATGTAAGGCCGGGCCTTGTTCTGGTAACATATAAGTCCAATATACCATGCATACGACCATATTGTCGACGTTCCCTCTATACGAGGATGCCTGGGATGCGCACCCAGAGGAGATTACATATTTGATGTGCCATGATGAGTTTTAATTGAGTTTTATTGCCTAGTCTCGTTTTACACATGAGTTGTGTTTTGTGACCTCGTCACGTGCTATTTACTGAGGTGATTTTTATCACGTATTTTGAGAACAGCCATTATTGCATATATTTACACATGCTTGTGAGTGCTCGATATTGAGCCTTTTACCTTCATGTTTTCACATGATTTATGAGTTATGAGATGATGATGTTTTGAGAACTTTCATGCTACGATTTCAAATGAGCTTCATAAACAAATACATATTTGTGATGTGTGATATGGTTTAGATAACTGAGTTTCCTTACCCCCCTTACTGAGCGATTTGGAAGCTCACCCTGTTTTCTCTTTCCCCCCTGATTGCTTCAAGTGAAGTGAGTTCCATGCGACGTACGGGTTAGAGGCTAGTGGAGGACTTGAGCTCCAGGCCATATTTTGTGTATTGAGGTAGATATTTAATATTCATGTACCCAGACTAGAGTTATATTTACAGACATTCATTATATAATGATGTACGGGATGTATTAGGATTAATTAACTTGGAATTGAGTAATGTATATGATACAATATATACTATATTATGATGAGATCCTGAGGCATGATAATTATGATGATGTATGACACTGCATAGGAATGCACCCTTAATTGTGAATTGATGAGTAAGAAGTTTTAAATTAGCCCTATTTTTTGCGCTTTCGGGGCGTTACATGCATAAATATTAAGCACAGATGAGAGGAGTCTTTGCATTGAAATTTATCTGGATGATTTTATCCTTAAGTATCTTTGACTAATGTAGGATACATAAAACAATAAGAGACAATTGGTGGATAAATACGTAATTAGAGATAGAATTAATCCCTATAAACAAGGGCCATGTATGAGTTATGGACTCTCTAAATTTTTTTCTTCTTTACAAAAAAACGCTGCAAAACTCTCGTTCTGATTTAAGCATCGGAGTGCTTACGCAGGGTACAACCCCTGCGTCCCTTTGATTATTCTCTTTCCTGTAGAACTTTCGACAGCATGTGGCACAAAGATCAAAACGAAGACGTTAGCCATACATCACTGTTGTGTTTGACAACAACAAAACTCATGCTTTGGTTTCAATGTAAATTATTCTACATTGCATAAACTTTTCGAAATTATATTTATGATCAGTGGTCAAAGAAAAATTAAAAAAACTTTAATTAATAAAAATTAATATCCTATGCCATTTTATATTTTCAGAATTTAATTTTGTTTATATTTGAGATTTATCTAAAGCAAAAATATTAGCTTTTGGGAATTTTTTTTAAAATAATGTATGTGCTGTAGTTTAAGGAGAGAGAAGGTAGAAAGATTGAAGAAAGAAGACACTAAGGTAAGTTGCTGATGTGAAACTTAGATTATTTAAAATACCTTTGTTTTCGAATAAAGTTTAAAAGTACTCCCAATGAGGAAATAAGATTATAAGCTATATTGATTGGGCAAAAAACTCTTGTATGCTAGGGTAATTTAATTAATTTTGATGATAATTAGGATAGGATAATTTTAGATTATTTTAAATTTTATTGTTATCCCTAATTTTAGATTATTAGGATAATTTTTTAGATTAGATTGAGAAAGCTTTTAAATAAACTTCAAAAATTAATCTTCACACTTCAATTAATTAGATGAAAAATATGTCTTTAAATAAAAAGACAATTTAACCTCATTAAAATTACTAAATTTATATAAAAAATGTTAAGTTAATATATTTTGAAATGACAAAACAGTAATTCAATAATGGATTTTTTTAATCTAGAAATGTTTTAAACATGTTAAGAGGTTAATTCGATACATGTCATTACCTGAAACTGAGTATTGAAGGTTGAGAGATCTATCTCATGAGATGAGAGATCGATCTCCTGGGTTTTCAAGTATGAGAGATCGATCTCATGAGAATATGAGATCGATCTGTTAAAAGATTAAAGACTCAAAGAACATGTATAGGATGTTAAGGAAGAAGGGATCGATCTCTAGGAGTTATGAGATCGATCTTTGACTTACAAAATGCCTATGAGATTGATCTGGTCTAGGAAGAGATCGATCTCCTCTAAGGTAGAGGTTAAATGTCTTAGATCGATCTGTAGATCGATCTATGTTCAAACAGAGAGCTTGTGAGATCGATCTCATATGGATAGAGATCGATCTCCTCAAAGTCAGAGAGTTTAAGAGATCGATCTAGGGTGATTAGAGATCGATCTCCCCTCTACGAGAATACTTGCTAGATTGATCTGAAGATCGATCTTACTTCAAACAGAGAGTTTATCAGATCGATCTGATGGTTCGACAGATCGATCTTCACTAACATTTTTCAAATTATAAGATCGATCTCCTTGCTTGAAGTTGCTTTGTAATTGCAGGAATTTAAATTAGAAGATCAATCTGGTCATGATGAAAGATTGATCTGGTACTCTACTGGAGGTTCCAACGGCTCTTTCTGCAAAATCTTCAATGGGGAAAATAGCATTAAATGCTTCACCTACCTTCTTGCTGTATAAAAACCAAGCATTGAAGACACTGAAGAAGAAGAGACTTGTGCTGAAAATTCTGAATACTCTCAAGAGATCATTCTTCAACATTCCCTCTGTCTTCAACATCATACTTATTGTATTGTCTTAAATAGCTTGAGTTAAAGTTATTCTTCCTACCCTCAAAAGAGAGTTCTTATTTGTATTCATCTTTATTACAAAAGAAAAGAGGAGATTGCCTCTGTGAGAGAATTTTGTAAGGGGTGAATATTTATCTTTGTAAAAAGGGGTAGAGAGGTTATTCCTTAACCTTAAAAAGGAGATTGTATCAACTATTGAGATAGTGAAGGAAAACTCTTGACAAGAAGGTCAAGAAAAGAGGACGTAGGCAAGAGATTGGCCGAACCTCTATAAATTGCTGAGTTTGCTTCTTTTCTCTCTTATCTCCTTTAATTTACTGCACTATAATCTATTGCTTATTCTTTGATTACTTGTAATTAAATTCAGTTAAGTTTAAATTTAGCATTTACACTAGAAAACTGATTCACCCTACTCTCGGTAGAGCCAAAAAAAATAACAATCATTTTCTTTTTCTTTTTTCCTACTTTCTTAAGAACTATTGGAATTCTCATTTAGGTAAGAAAATAAATCATAAAGAGAGATTTAAAGAACTATTGGAATTCCAATTGGAATTATCATCTATAAGTGTATGACCATTGACTATTATATCCGAAATTTTTAGCTAAAAACTAGTTAACAAATAGATTCATGCAATTAGATTAAGTTTGGAAAAATTATTAAATATAGTATAAGACATTAGGTATAATAATTTAAATAAAATAGGTAAATAGAAGTTAAAATAAATTAATCATGGTGAATATAAGACATAGTATAATTAAAGGGGGAATTATAAATTAAAGAGGGAAATTTTATAATTTAGAAATAAAATTTTGTACAAGTAATAATGTATATGGGAACTTTATCATTTAGTAGCAAAAATTTAAATTTTATGTATGTATGTTGGTATATTTATTTAGAAAAATTAGGAATTAAATAGTTAAATAAATAATTATTTTAAAAAAGAGAGTAAAGTAAAACAAAAAAAATGGAATTTGGGTCGTGCCACAGGGGGGTCTGTCACCCGACACCCAACTGAAACCTCACCCCCTCCTCTCTTTTTCCTCTCTTCCCTTTCCCATTCCCTTTCCCCTGGCCGTTCACCCCGCTGACGACATCAAACCAGACCCCACCCCTCTCTCACGCGAAACACACCATCCCTCCCCCCAGTTTCTTGCTTTTCTTTTGCCCTCGCCGATCCCGACTCCCCTCTCCTCTCCCATGCTTGTCGGCCGTTTCCCCAAGCAGTCGGCGACCGACGCCCACCCCAGAACCGACGATGCCTCTTTTTCCCCTTAGCACCAAGAACCCCCATTAGTCGAAACCCAAAAACCTAGAACGTAGCAGGACCCGAACCCCTTTCCTCTGTTTGCTTACTAGTACTTGAGAAGACACCGATCACCCCTAGACCACAAGCCAGGCGACCACCATCACCCGGTCCACCTCCTCCACGGTTCCCCATTCCCCTCTGATATCAACAGTAGCAAAAACCAACAAATACCCATTTTTCCTGCGCCTCCATTTGTGAACCAGAAAACTTCTAGGTAAAAACTAAATTTTTATCTAGCTAAATTAATATAAAAATTGTGTTATTAATGTGAAATTGTTGTAGAAATAAATTTAATTATGGTTTTAGAAAAATTAAGAAATTAGGGCTTGTAATTTGACAAAATTTAGGGGTTTTGGTACTTAGATTGGAAACTGAAAGGTGGATAAAAATTTTGAAGAATTGAAAAATTAATTTGTTGAAATCATGTAATGGGCATAAAGAGTTGAATACAGCAAATCAGGAAATTTAGAGAAAAATAGTAAAATTTAGAATTCAAGGTTTGAAGTAATTCAATTGTGTTATGAACAATATATTTGTAGTGTAGCTTGATTAGAAATTTAATGCCTATAAGTTGGAGTAGAAATTAAGGTTTCAGTTACCTTAGAAGGGTAGGATTAATCTATCATAATTGGGAATTTAGTTTAAACTTAATCAAATAATGTAAGTTATTTTTCGAAAAATAATTAATATATAAATGAGTTCTTATAAGGTTAAAAGGAATATAAAATTTAATATACAAAATATCGAGGCAAGTCTAATTAAAGTGTTCCATTAATTTATCTAGTAATGAGAACTAATAGTGATAAATAAATAATTATGTCAAACCTAAGCCGAATTCATATTTAGATAGTAAGCTTAATAGAAAAAGATAATAAAATAAGATAGTTCATTTTAATGGAATTAGTAAAGTATATAATAGATTCAAATATCGAATATATAAGGATGATACATCAAAAGATAATCCAACGTTGATAAATGTGCATGAGAAGTTAGTTTCACAATGGTACCTAAGAAATTCTTGAATAAACTATGAACTGAAATAAATAAGAAGACTGATAATTGGATGTTCCTGTATTTGAAAATTGCAGCTACTACCTCGTTGGATGTCGAGGAGACATAGGCACATATATGCGTGCCTAAGGCGAGAAGGGTAAATAGTGTGCATCGTTTTGGTGGTAAGGGATTTATATAATTGTCACTAATATGGTACCTTAGGTTAAGTTAAAATTTGACTAGAAACTATAGGCTGTTAGCTTAGTTAGTTAGCTAGGATCGATCTAGACTGTTTTGCACTTTATTTTGTTTTAACTGATTCTGTGTAACGACCCGTGACCTATAAAAATTTGGGGAAAATTTTTTTTTTGAAACTTCAACTTGCTACTTAATCCTTTATTCACTTAGGCTGTATTCCTGTTCAGTGTCAATCTTTTTTCTTACTTTTTATCCGTAATTATATTTAAGTTTAACATTTGGATTTTATACAACCGATAGAAATTTCGGCAGCATAACGACTAATATATAAGCTTACCCACCTACAATTTCACACAATATCAACCCTAGCTATCCATAACTATCAGACATGCTCTCCAAATCATATCATCAAATCATTCTACATATTCTAGACATGTCTAATTACTCCCAAAAATCAATCCTTAAAAATATTTCATTTCATCTATCCTTGTACAGATTACATCCCGACACATTACTTTCAATAGATGTCTGTGCATACAAATGGTCTGGTAAAGAGATAGAAATGTATACCTCACGTATGTACAAAAGGTAGTCTGGGGAATCTCGTATCCGCCAGTCTACGTCGTCTACGCAGTAATTATCAACTGTAGTTCACTGCAAACAATCTGAGAGGTGAAGGAGTGAGCTTTCGGGAAAAAGTCCAATAAGAAAATACATTTAAAATAGTCCTGATGTGTAAAAGCATGTAAAATCATTCATAAACCAATCTTTTAAAAGATGTGCAAACTTTCATTTCGTGCATATAAGAAAATATGAAGTATGAGTTTCTTTAAATCAAATAACATGCTTAATTGTTTCAAAAAATTTTCATCAATCATGGATGATTTCATAAAATCATCGTCATTCATAAACATTTCATAAAACATAATTGTTTGTAAACATTTGTTATTAATCTCATAAAAACATAATCATTCATCAGCATCATCATCATAATCGTCTTTCATAATCATAATTGTGGAGACTAGGCTATAACTAAGTCATACGATACGTGTCATTCTCTGTAGAGAGTCATCATACCTATGGCCATGGTAAGGGGGCTGTAGACTAGATCAGGGTCGTACAACACTTTCATAAAACATGGGTAGTATCTATCTTTCTTACTTTCTCTAGCACCTAGCTAGGGCACGGGCAGGCACCATAGGCACTCTCCGTGCGGGAAACATTCATGCGTGCTGCGCGGGCATGAGATACTACCAAAACATCATCATCATTAACCACAAGTAGCAAGACATCTACCACACAGGTAGAGTCAAGTGCTACAGGGGCCCTACGTACCGACACTCAAGTGGTGGAGCTGGAGCACCACGAGAAGTAGCCATGCATGAAGCCTATAGTCTCAAAAATTCTTTTCCCTTTCCTTAAATACTTTTGAAAATGTCAGAAGTTCCTTTCAGAGCATAAATATAGGTTTTCAAAACCATCATAAAACTTCCATGCATTTTCATACTTCAGGAAATTCATTTGATAAACATAAACGTACTTAGTGAGCATTTCATAAAACGAAATCATGTTTCATAAATAGTTCCATACGTATGAAAACAATCATAAATCATTTCAAAATATAATATTGCTTCATAAAAATCTTTTTATCAATGCAATGAGTGTTCATATCAGAACTAAATTAAATTATACCTCTTACCTCGATTTCTCTGTACAGTCTAACTTTTCCAAATGTTGAGATTTCGCTCAGTCCGATTTGCTCCCAATTCGGTCCTTTGGAGCTGTAATGAATCACAAATCGCTTATCATTATTTCTTATAAACATGTATGCAATGTAATTTCACTTCAGATAAAAGTTTGGACCCAATTATTTTTATTGGGCCTTATAGTCTCTTAATGAGCCTACCTCTATCCTAAGCCCGTTTCAACTCCCTTATTCAATCCTTAAAATCCATTTAACTATTTAGGCTCAATTACAATTTATGGGCCGTCCATTAGGTCACTAACGAGTTTAGACTTATTGTTACACAAGCTGGGCCCATTATAGACGTTTAGCTGATTACATGGCCTAATATCACCATCACATCATTTTAAACCTTTTCTAATTTCTTTGGATAGTTCATAATATCGTTTGTGATAGTCGATTTTCCAATTTCGATTATAACGCAATTTATACTAGATTAATCCAAACATTATGCGATTAATTGATAATTCGTATAAATATACAAGTGGTAGCAAGTGAGATTTGCTTACCCAAAATTTCATAATAACACGTAAATCGAGGCTGTATCGATCTCTCTTTGTCGCCCATTGTCATGCTACACACACATATTTCTAAACCGGGTCATTTCGTTCAGATATAAATTTAAATAATTTTTTTTAAATTTTAAATGGTCAATTTCAATCGCTTATCAGTCTACCGTTAAATCGAAGCATCTCCGAAATTTTCCCTTTCCTTTTCCAGTTTTTTTCGTCTTTTTCTTCTTTTTTTTTCTTTTTTTCTTTTTTTTCTTTTTCTTTTTTTTCCTCTTTTCTGGCTGAACCAGTTCGGAACGATTCAGACCACCCTTCCACTAAATTGGTTTGAATTGGTTCAGGGGCCATCACGTTGTTCGATGACTTTTTCGATCCGTTCCTCATCGGCTTTCACTCCCAACCGCTCCGTCTAATCGCACGACTCATGGATTTGGTGGTGGTTACGCCTGGGCTCGCCGAACAGTGGCCGGTTCGACCTCTTTCCCATTCGGCGTCGCCCCTCATTTTCTATCATCGTCGATCTGCTGCTCTCGACGTCGCTGACGGTCACAGCCTTCTTCCCTGGGTTGGCCGGCGTCACTCCTCGCTTCCCCTCCAATCGCTTTTCTCCTCTCCTCCTTCTTTCTTTCTCTTTGGTTTCGTTCTCTCTTTCCCCTTTCTATTTTTCTCTCGCTAGCCATCCATCATTTCCTCGTCGTTTCCTTCGTTCGTCGGTGTCGATGGTGCTTCCCCTCTTGGCCACTCGACTTGGGTCTTCACTCCGGCGAGGAAGAGAGATTTTGGGAGGATTAGGAAAACTCGATCCCCCTTTCCTTTCTTTGTGGCACGAAATTCGCGCGACAGAAAGCCCCATTCTATTTTTTTTCAATTTCTTTTTTTTATTTTGATTTTGATTTTTACTTATATATTTTTATTATATATATTATTTATTTATTTTTTAAATTACATTTTCAAAATAACAAAAAAATATATATTTATTGTTTTAATTTTTTATTATTTTTAAATACATTTTCAATTTTAACAAAAATATATATATATATATATATTCTTATAACATATTTTCATTTAATTTTATTGCTTAATTAAATACAGAAAATTTTGCGATGTTTACATTCTCCCCACCTTTAAAGAATTTGGTCCTCCAAATTCATCTTGGTCCTTCAAAATAGATGAGGGTACTTCTCCTTCATGAGGCTCTCTAGCTCCCATGTAACTTCTTCAACCGAATGGTGTTGCAAGAGAACCCTGACCTGAGGAATAGTCTTTGATTGAAGTACATTTTCCTTTCTGTCCAAAATCCGGATAGGTTGCTCAATGTAGCTCATGTCCTCTTGAATGCTCAAAGGCTCGTACTTAATGATATGAGAAGAATCTGGATTATACTTCTTTAACATCGAGACGTGGAAGATATTATGTACCCCAAAAAGCTACGGTGGTAAGGCAAGTCTATAGGCTACGTCTCCCACTCTCTCTAGAATCTCAAATAGACCAAGGAAGCGAGAACTCAATTTCCACTTCTTTCCAAAGAGCATAATACCCTTGCTCGGGGATACTTTCAGAAACACGGAGTCCCCAATCTGAAACTCAAGTGGTCGCATATGCTTATCTGCATAACTCTTCTGCCTACTTGTACGGCCTTATGTCTATCACAGATTATCTGAACACCTTCTGCTGCCTGTTCCACCAAATTGGAAGCTAAAATCTTTCTGTCACCCACTTCTTCCCAAGCCACTGGAGACATACATCTTCTACCATACAAGGCCTTATACGGTGCATCCCGATGCTAGCATGATAGCTGTTGTTATAAGCAAACTCTGCAACATCCCGTTTCATTTCAGGCCACCAAAACACCCTTCGTCGATTTTGGTACTACCAAGATGCAGAATGTACTTACTACTATGGGTTTCAGTCAAAATTAACCTACATATTAAAGATTAACCACTTGTTAAATTAACAATAATCCCAAAGTTGTAACGCAAATCCAATCACACTTCAACTGCTCCCTCTAATATTTCATTTGAATATAATAGTGAAAACCTTAAAGTTATTATTCATAACATTGTCCGGGATCAACATAATTTCTTGTTCACCACATTTCTTAGAATAAAATTTTCAAATCACGTTAAGTAATTATAACCACATAAAATTTTAAATCTGAATAATGATATCAACAAATTTTCTAACTACTTATAAACTATTTGATATTGATTTTTCTTTTCTTTTTCACTGTATCAGAATATTTATCATCAATTTACCATCATACACTACGATAAAGATGAAATCAATAGAACAAAAATTTGTAATAAACATAAGTTTTCACACCCAACAAATTCAAACATAAATATATGAGTATCCAATTCATCTCAAATATTAATAGCTTTCAAGTCCCATAGATCAATTATAGATGATGATGAAACTCTTCGCAGAGCTTATAATATCATAATCCAAAATTTTCTATTAGCCAAATACACTATTAACTCCAACTAAAAGTTAGAGCTCAGGAACAATAGGAAAAATCAGTCGATAATTTCAATCATTATAACTCCAAATAATAAAATTCATATCAAGATCACAACTCCAAACACCAATCACATACATCACATAGTCTCATTGATTCCTCAATCTTTGGAACCATTATCACAAATTAATCACTCTCATCATTAACAAATTAATAACACTCCATGTAGAAGTTTAAGGATTGTCCTGCAACGACTTGAATAAATATCAATTCATATCCTTAAGTTAAGATACTTTTCTCTTTCTTTTACTAAACCAAAATCACTTCAAATTAAGAAATTATCCTCTTTAAATGCAAGATTGATTCTAGCCAATAGAAAATCATACAATATATAATGATAAATTTTCAGCTGATAATTTTCAATTACTGCCTAAAATCTACGTCCCACATAGCATTTCTTTGCACTTGATATTAAACCATTGATCCATATTCCATAGTTTATACGATTTCATCAGAATGAAATTCATTTCTTTACCTTCACAAGTAATGGTATCCTGACTTCTAACATAAATATGACAATTATCAATTTCAATTTATAGGTTATGGATAAGGGTACTTCTAGATGCTGTCAAGTCTCTCAGGCAGGGAGGTATTTTGAAATACCTTTGTTAGCCATAAGACTTGACTACATAAACTGGGTATGGATATAAGGATTCAAGGTTCAGTCCCAATAGAAAGTAGGATACCATAATTTATCACAATTTCACATTTATCCTTTAGTCGGAACTTATTCTCAATTCATATCACTTGATTCCGAATCACTTCACATAATAAAGATATTCTTACTTTGCATACACCTCTTATTCCAATGTAACTTCTATTCAAAATCTATCACATTTCAGACTTGTCTCATTTCGTACATCAATTATATCAGAACTCTTTCTTTGGTGTCTTAACCTTAAATATATAACTAAAGTCTCATTATACCCCAAACTCCGAATCATCCTGACAGTTTTGGGTGTTTCCCACTGATCTATAATCTCTATTTTTGGAGGATCCAATTGACTCTCATTTTTTTATACAAAGTGACCCAGAAAGCTTCGGGTCTTCTTAATAATTAATGCTGGTGCACTCTAAAGTGAATCACTTAGTCTGATAACCTCATTCTCATGTAATCATTGTATTTGCTTCTTCAGCATTTTTAATACAATCAAAGCCACCGAGTACAGTGGTCTGAATAATTAATTCGATGCCAGGTGCTAAATCAATTTTCAGAACTTCACCTTTCAATTTAGTGGTAACTCTGATAGATCATCCGAATACGTGTTGAAAATTCCTCTGTCTACTAGGTTGTCTTTTTAATTCGAACACGCCTTAACTTTATCGATTACATAAGTAGTGTGACCTTCACTTATACTTTTAGTTATGTGATTTATCTTTTCAGTTACAATGACTTTACTCTATCACTCTCACTGCTTCCTTAGTACATCACTTTTCTGTCACTCTCTTTACCTTGTCATTTTCTTAGTAACCTCAAGAGTATATATCTCATATTCTCATAGTTGCGCATTGCGCACTGCTCCAACAAAATAACATCTGGTGAAGCTAATTCCACTCGACCGAGGCTCTCAGTACATCCTATGAGTTTCCTGGACTTTCTCTGTTTCACATCCCTACTTATACAGATTATACTCAGAGGCATTCTGATCAAAATTATACTCGGGTAATTGCGCTTTGCATATTGCCTCCTTGTACATAGAGATATTCTATGGTGCCAATCTGAATCTGATAGTTGGTCTCCATCCGTTAGTGAACTTACACACATTTCTTAACTTCACTGCTCATAATGTTGGGTCATACCTTCCCAGGGATATAAATCATAATTCATACTCATTGATAGGTCGATTTCCTTGTGCTAGACCCATAAATTCCATTTGTAGTTTTCTTAACCTCATTCATTCAGTTCTCTATAGCTAGTAGGTCCATTATCCCATTTAACAATGGCGGTCTGAACTTCTGAAACTGTCTCATCTCGTGTAGCTCCTACTCCTAACCCAAGTCATCATCATTCTGTTGTGGAGCTACAGAAGCAGGCATATTTGTAGTTCTAAAACATCTCTATAGGTTGTGTGGGCGTATCGGGAGTAATCTTTCTATCTATTCTTCTGTCTACCCTATCACCTAGCATAGCCTATGTCCCAATTTTTTCATAGTATGTTCAATACTCCGCTCAATCTTAGCAAAGTGTATCTCAATACCATCTGTCCTTTCCACAAGACATGATGGAGCACGCTCAACATCGGTTTCAATCTCTGTATCATTTATAAGTCTCATATGGAAACTCTGCATGATTCTCAGGCCTACCTCTATAACCTCTACCCCATGATCTAATTCCTCAAGTAAACCAAACATTAAGTCTTAACTTTATTAGGTATACTTAGTCTACAACCAGACAAGCACAGACATTTGGGATGTAATCTTATCCTTATTATTGACACTGACAGTACTAGATAACCTTTGCTTTGATACCACCTTAAACTGTAACGACCCATGACTTATAAAAATTCAGGGGAAAATTTTTTTTTGAAACTCCAACTTGCAACTTAATCCTTTATTCATTTAGGTTGTATTCCTATTTAGTGTCAATCCTTTTTCTTACTTTTTATCCGTAATTATATTTAAGTTTAACATTTGGATTTTATATAGCCGATAGAAATTTTGATAGCATAACGACTAATATATAAGCTTACCCACCTGTAATTTCACACAATATCAACCCTAGCTATCCACAACTGTCAGACATGCTTTCCAAGTCATATCATCAAATCATTCTACATACTCCAAACACGTCTAGTTACTCCCAAAAATCAATCCTTAAAAATATTTCATTTCATTTATGCTCATACAGATTACATCTTGACACATTACTTTCAATAGATGTCTGTGCATACAAATGGTTTGGTAAAGAGATAGAAATGCATACCTCAAGCATGTACAAAAGGTAGTCTACGAAATCTCTTATCCGCCAGTCTACGTCGTCTACGTAGCAATTATCAATTGTAGTTCACTGCAAACAATCTGAGAGGTGAAGGGGTGAGCTTTCGAGAAAAATTTCAGTAAGAAAATACATTTAAAATAGTCATGATATGTAAAAGCATGTAAATTCATTCATAAGCCAATCTTTTAAAAGATGTGCAAACTTTCATTTCGTGCATAGTTATCATAAGAAAATATGAAGCATGAGTTTCTTTAAATCAAATAACATGTTTAACTGTTTCATAAAATTTTCATCAATGATTTCATAAAATCATCGTCATTCATAAACATGTCATAAAACATAATTATTCGTAAACATTTGTCATAAATATCATAAAAACATAATCATTCATCAGCATTATCATCATAATCATCATTCATAATCATAATCGTCATTTATAATCATAATCGTGGAGACTAGGCTATAACTAAGTCATGCGATACGTGTCATTCTCCGTAGAGAGTCATCATACCTATGGCCATGGTAACGGGGCTGTAGACTGGATGTGATAATTGTGAATTTTATGTACCCCAGTTATGAGAATTGTAATTTGGTGTATGTAATTATGATATGTTTATGTACACACAAGTTCTAATATGATGAAGTATAAGAAGATGAGGTTTTTTTAAGTCTTGAATGTGTATAGATTGAAATATGGACTATGGGGGTAGATTTTGGGAAGTTTTAGATTTAGTTTTCTGTAAAATGATGCAACATCAGTGCAATATGTGAATGCCAGATCAATCTCAAAGGATGAGAGATCGATCTCATGGCTCTAGAATGCGAAAAATGTGCAAGAACAGATAGGCAGATTGTCACGACCCTAAACTTACCAAAATACGTACAAATTTTTCGTATTTTAATGCATCGTTTGTTAATCGTCCTTCCTCGATCATGAACAACCACACTCTCAACAGTTGGACTGTGCTAATTTCTACCTCATCCATCCATAACAATTTAATTTCAAAAGTAAACACTTTTATAAATACATCAGAGTTACTGTTTACAAGTGTTTACATTGCTTTACATCCCCAATGTTTACATACAAAATGCTATTGTGCTATGTCTAGTTTAGATACAAAGTAATTCAAGTGTGTATACCTTTAGAGATGGGATGCAGCGGATACCAAAAGGGATAAGCCTCCAGTCGTCCATAATCTATACTCAAAGCTCTGTAGAGAGGGGGAAATAAAGGGGGTGAGCAAACCACACGCTCAGTAAGGAAATCATGCGAACAGGTAGATACTGCACTATCTACGTGATCGTGATGCCATGCTTAACGCATACATTTCATCATTTTCTCAAAATATTAGTTCATGCTAGTGTTAATGGTATGTAAAGCATTCATGCTATTAAAATCCAGTGCACAATTCAATTCAAAGCATGGCATTAACTATTATGCAAATTTTATAAGTAAGGCATGGCATTAATCATCATGCATATTTCATAAGTAAAGCATGGCATTAAACATCATGTGTATGTGCACTTTAAAACCATTAACAACCTTTATCACAAAACAGTCCAACACTTGTCAGGACTCAGCCCCTCCCTCGGACTGTCCTGACCCACAAATCATTTCAAACATGGATTTATTCATAAAGCAATAGACATGTGAGATAGGCAATTCAATAAGGGAAATAACCTCTAGGACTATGGCCATATCCTGTGATATCGGCTACACAGATCAGGTGTGCGGGTTATTCCCACTATTTGCTTCCACACGGGAGGTGCGTCAAATCTTGCTCGTCGGTCCATAGCAGATCTCGTCCGAAGGCGGCATATCATGTAAGACCTGATTTTTATCAAAATTCCTTATGATTCATGTGATGTAAACATGGTTATATGTAAATTGAATCATAAGAAGAGTTGTACGTGAATGAAAAATGCAAATGGGATGAATAAAAAAATTCCCGAATGCATTTAAAGATCAAATGAAGGTTTGAAATGGCCACAAATTAAACGAATGAGATTTAGACCATTTGGATTGGAGATAAGGATTTAAAACATGAAATGAGAAAAGGTTCGTGAAGGGAAGTTGGATTGGTTTGGTCCCGAACACGTTGAAGGGTAAAATGATCAAAAGACCAAAATCCGGTATAAATTCGATAAGAAAAATTTCATTAAAAATATGAAATTGAGAAATCTTAATCAATAACAAGGAAAATATTAAATTTCGAGTCCAATTGATCAAGATATGAATTTATTGGAATTAATCAGAATTTTCACATCGAAAAATTTATCCGAAAAATATTGAAAAAATATACCGGAAAGACAAAATAAGACAGATAAATTCATTTATTGATTAAATGAATAAAATAATATTTTTTGAAGATATTTTTGGATTTTGAATGTATTTAAATTGAATAAAATAATAATAATAAAAAAAAGAAAAGTCGAAATCGCGAAATCACGATTGCTGGAAAGAGGAAGACAACCGAGGGAGGTGACCCCAGCTTCGACGACCACCGATGAGAAAGAAAGGCCAGGCAAGGACCGACGAGAGGATTCCGACACTAGGAGATCCACCATGCATCGAGATCCGTCGCCGATGAAGAGAACGGTGAGGGGGAGGAACCGAAAGGGAAAAGAGAAATCGGCAGCCACTGACGTCGATTTGGCCTACCTCGTCCCCAGCCGGACGTTCTTGAGGCAAAGACGAGCAGATTGGTGGTCGACACAACCGGTGAAATGGTCGACAACGCCGTCAACGGTGGCAGAAAGGAAACGGTACTGACGCCGAAGCGAGAAGAGGTCGGACCGACCACTTTTCGGCTAGACCTGGCAAAACCAACACCAGATCCGTGCATCGGACAACCTCGCAGATTTGCTGGAGACGGAAGCTGATAAAGAATCGACCGATGATGCTCCAAACGATGAAGGAGAAAACTGAACTGGATTGAACCGGTTGAACCGAATCGATCTAAATCGGGCTGAACTGGACCAAACCAGTTCAGTTAGAAAAGAAGAAAAAGAAAGAGAAAAAGAAAAAGGGAAAAAGAAAAAGAGAAAAAATTGGAGAAAATTCCAATGATGCAATCGAGTGATGGGTAAGCCGATAAGCAGTCGAAATTGACCGATTTAAATTTTGAAATATTTAATTTGATTAATATTCGACTGAAAATTTACCCCAAAAAATATGTAATTATGTAGCTCGACAATTGACGTCAAACGAGAGCTCGAGTCAGCTTCGATTTGTGTACTATCATGGAATCTTAGGTAAGTAACCCTTATTTACAACAATTTGCATAGTTATATGTGTTAAAAATTTACTGCATAAATTACGGATTAATTCTATATAAAATGAATTAAATTCTGGAATTTAAGATAAATTGTCGTAAATAATTAATTGAGCTATTCAAGAGTTTAGAACGAGGCCCAATAAATACTGATGGGCCCAATGAGCCCAATAGGCCTCGATGATGTGAATAGTAAGTGAAAAATGGGTTTAAGGCCGATGAAGGCCCAATTATGGTACAATCAGGCCCATATTGGGTAAACGGGCTCAATGATTTAAATTAAACTCAGAAATTATGAAATACAATTAATTATATTGTATTTGACCGGTTGAATATTTATACGTAGTTTCAGAGATTGGATTGGGAGTAAATCGGACTGCGTGATGAGACATAAGTGGAAAGATCAGACTGTACAGAGAAAAATGAGGTAAGGGAATTTTATGAGTAGCTAGGGGTATCTACGCTTATTTTTAATAGCTCTTGTATACACTGAAAATGTATAAAGATCCTAAAAATGGAATAAAAATTTTAGGGACCCGAGATGGGTAAAAGATTATTTTACCCATAATGAGGGAAAATTCACCTAAGGATGGTGAAAGCATGACATGCATGATTTGGAAGATTTTTGTGAATTTTTAGTAAAGCAAATTGGTAGATTGGCAGGTATTTGCATAAATTTCATAAGATAATGCTACATAAGTGTTATTTGATTTTAAATGAAATTCTTTGAAAAATGGGCCAACTATCAAGTTTATATGGAAACAGATGGTGTTGGAGCATTTCATCGCACTATATCTGAGTTTGTGAGTGTTTATAATAGTGCTGGAGCGGTTGCTCGCACCGATTTGTGTAACATCATATGCATGAAATGTGCTAGAGCGGTTGCTCGCACTGATTTTTACTATTGTGAATTGTATGAGAAGTGCTGGAGCCTAGCTCGCACCCTGTTTTGACTTGATATGCATAAAAAGGTGCTAAAGCGATTGCTCGCACTAGTTTTAATGATTTAACATGCATGAGAGGTGCTGGAGCTTAGCATACATCCTGTGTTGATGTGATAATTGCATAAAATCCATACTGGAGCCTTGCTCGTTCGTGATTTAATCGATTTAATTGCATAAAAGCCGTGCTGGAGTGTAACATGCACGAGATTTGATTTCTTTATGCATGAAACCGTGATGGAGCGTTGCTCGCACGAAGTTTTGATTTACTTGAGCATTCATTCGTGCTGAAGCATTTCTCACACGAAGTTTTGAATGATTTATGCATGATACCATGCTGGAGCTTTGCTCGCACGAGGCTTTGATGGATTTTATGCATAAAACCATGCTGGAGCTTGCTCGCATGTGATTTTATATGGATTTATAACTCTTTTAAAGTTATACTGGAGTGCTACTCGTACGCAGATTTTACTGATTTTTATGCAAACGTGTTGGAGCTTTGCTCACACGAGGTTTTCAAATATCATGAATATGCATGGAGCCGTGCTGAAGCTTTGCTCGCACAGGAATTTATATGACATGCATATAGGCGTGTTGGAGCCTCTTATAGACTGTGTATCACAGTGAGATGATCTGCCCACACGTACATACTGAGACATAGGTTGGGTGGATAAGACCTACGGCGGTCACCCCCTAACTATGATTTGGGTTCACGAAGTACGTTGTACCACGTATGTCACGAGGAGTACACTGTACTGGGGGTATTATTGTAGTGGAGTGGCATTAGCCATGAGGCTGTAAGCCTTGCCTTCACAATCTTAGTATTTATGTTGTTTTGGCGGCATGACTGATCCACCTTCCGTTTCAGGTGTGATACCTCGTACACTAAGTACCGTGTAGCCAGGGATCACTAGGATATGGCCATAGTCCTCGATGTTACTGATATAGTCACCTACATGTCTCACATGATATAACTTTTGGTTTTGATAGACCAGGGTAGACCCCCGATTTTTACGATTTTCACTGAGATGTGATTTTCTATTATGATGATAGGTTTTTCATACGATTTTATGACATGTGGTGCTAAAACAAGGGTGATTTATAACAAAATTTTTTTATAATTAATTTTTAATGAGTTTGAGATTGATTTATGAGATGATTGATTCGGAGGGGTTATTTTATACTGAGCTTTAATGAAGTCATTTAAATGCAGTAGCATGAGGAGTTTTCCCTGCTTTAATTACAAATTTATGAAAAGAATTGTCTCTCATGATTTGTTTTACATGACATGAAATAATGCATGATCTTGATTTACTTCATGCGAATTATGATTTTACATAAAATGCCATTGATGCATGAGTTGCATGATTTTTATATGCACGAATAGTTTTTATAAACTATGGCATTGGTGTGTGCATGATTTCGTGCGTGAGATTTAAACGAAAAGAAATGGATTTAAGGACATGGCATTATGAGCATGTAGATAGTGGAGCTATCTACTTACTTGTATGATTGCCTTACTGAGTGCATGGTTTGCTCACCCCCTTTATCATCCCTTTTTTTTAGAGTACTCGCAGTAGTTAGTGAGCGGCTGAGGGACTTGCATCTTTGGTATCCGCTGCGTCCCATCGAGAGTCAGGTATGCACATTTGTATAGTTTTGTATCTAAATATGTAAATGCACAATACTGTAAACGGATATGATGTTGGGAATGTCAGGTTATGTAAATACCATTGTGAATGGATTTAGTTAAAGTTAAATGATAGTAAATCCTGATGTGTGAATGTGAATATGGAAATGGAATGGTAAATAGGTGAGAGGGACTAACTCCGAATCATAGCCCAACTGTTGGTAGGATGGTCACGATAAGAGAAATGTAAGAATTAAATAACAAACGAAAAATATTTGTAGTGATTTTTAGGTAATTTGGGTTATGACAGTTTTTGGTGTCAAAGCTAAGTTGGCCTGATATGAGTCGGTGTTAGCGGTTAAGGAAGTTTACATCCCCATGTGCTGTGTATTGTTTAGATACAATTGTGTATATCGAGATGAAATTGCAGCTAAGAATTTAGTTTCAAATGCAAGAATATAGTCATTAACTGATAGCTGCTATGGTAGAGGGGCGAGTACACGAGCTTGAGGCCGTAGAGGTAGGCCTGAAAGTCGTACTAAGTCACAACATGAGACTCAAAATGAGGTTGAAGTGGAGGCTGATGTTGAGCATGCCCCATAGAGTCTGATCGAGAGATCGAACAGAGTCCGACAGAGAGATCAGACAGTATTGAGACATGTTTCATGAGGTTGGAGCGGAGTGTGGAGAATATTTTGGTACCTATTTGCTCAAATTATCCACGGGATTTGAGGGCGAGTCGGAGCATTAGTGGAAATCCGCTCGACCCATCTTAAGAGTTAGACATCTAGAATGGACATGAGAAATAATTCTGGATGTATTCGGAAGAGAGAATATCCCAGACACTGCTCAAAGGAAATTACAGATAAAAATTCTTTACTCTGACCTAGAGGAACTGGTTGATTGAGAGTATGAAACTCAGCTTATATTCCTAGGCAGGTATGACCCCAACACTATGAACAGTGAGAGTCGGGATGTCTGAAAGTTCATGAAAGAGCTCAGATTGTCAATTAGAGTCCGATTGGCCCCGCTAAATATCACTACCTATGCTGAGGCAGTGCACAGACTACAGTTATGTGAATAAGATCAAGAGTTGCATGCCTCTGAGATTGGGAAAGGTTGTAAGGGTCGAAATAGAGACAGAAGAGAATAGAGAATGAAAGAGATGTCAGAATGGGAAAAAGGTAGTTTGGTAAGAGATTAGAGTTGATGAGTCACGGGGTAAGATGATTGGTAAATCCTAGTGTATCTAATTGCATCACTTTTGAGGGGTATTATGATTGGAGGACCCCGACCTGCTACGGAGTAATGTAGGATATGTGTAGATACCACAAAAGTAGGCCCTACACCTTATTGACTAAAATAGGTGTTAAGTATGGTAAGACGAGCCATTTATTTAATAATTGCTCAGAGTTGGGCGAGACTGCCCCACAGAAGGGCAAAGAGATAGAGAAAACCCTGTTGATATCTCTGCACCGAAAAGGGGAGGCCACAGCCGAAGAGAAAGGGAAAGTAGGCTGTTGGACAAGGGCAAGTGTATGCCTTGGACCAGGACACTATTGATGCTTCATCTGATGTGGTGGAAGATACCACACTGGTTGTGAATAATGAAGTAATTATTTTAATTGATCCTGGTGCCACGCATTTATTCATATCACCTTCAGTTGCTTATAAGTTAGTGAAAGATGTGAAGCTTGTACCCTTAGGCAAGATGATGATAGTTAGCTGATTATCACTAATTGAATATGGGTATAGGGATTGTAAGTTGAAAACGAGGGAAAAAAGATACGTCAGCCGATTTTATTCGATGGAATATGAATAATTTTGAAGTAATATTTGAGAATAGATTGATTTGGCTGCAAACTATATTGTTTAGATTGCTATCTTAAGATAGTGATATTTTTACCCCTGAAAAGTGTACTGTAAGTTTTGACAAGTAATGAAAAGGGAGTAGCGATTGAAATTAAAAGAGTAAATGATTATACTCACAGAATGAGTAATGATGTGAATGTTTTCTCACTTGTATGGTTGGTATGGATAAGGCACATTCGGAGTTAACAAATATCCTTATGGTCAGGGAGTTTCCTGATATCTTCCCGGATAATCTACCAGGGCTACCATAAGATAAAGAGATAGAATTTTGTATTGAGTTGGTACCTGGTACGGAGCCGATATCCAAACCACGGTATAAAATGGTATTAGTGGAACTGGAAGGACTAAAGAAGCAATTATAGGAGTGATTGGAAAAAAGTTCATCAGATTTTTTTAGAGATCGATTTGAAGTCTGGGTAACATCCGTTAAGAATTCGGAATGTGGATTTCCCAAAATGATTTTCGTAACCATTAGGGCATTGCTGAACAAGGTATTTAAACTGTACATAGACTGATTTGTGTTCATCGTTAGCGATGATATTTTGATGTATTCGAAGTCTAGGGAAGAGTATGAGCAGCAACTGAAAACTATTTTACAGATGAATTGTTGAGAGTTTCTCAAAATGGGCTGCTCAGTTGACACATCTCATTCGAAAAAAAGATTGCATATGAGTGGGATGATAAATATGAAAGTAGCTTATGTGAGTTTTGGTATATAGAAGTAATAAACTGACCACCATAATTATTCTCACCATGACCAATAGCTCAAGAGGTTTCAGTGTGTATGAATACATCAAAATAAGGATTGGGCTGTGTCTTGATGTAAAATGGGAAAATAATTGTTTATAGATCCAGACAACTCAAGGATCATGGCAGAAACTATCTTACCCATGAATTAAAGTTGGCAGCGGTAGTGTTTGTACTAAGTATATGGCACTACTATGTACGTGGTGAGAAGTTTTGGGTATGCACTGATCATAAAAGCCTCGGTATCTGTTTTCACAGAAAGAGTAAAATATGAGATAACATACAAGGTTAGAGCTTCTAAAGGATTATGATTGTGGAAATTGTACCACTCAGGAAAGGCTAATGTAATGGCTGATGCCTTGGGCAGAAAGAGCCTTGGGATGGTATCACATATGATGGTCAATGAGCGTGAGCTGCTAGAGCAGTTATGAGCTTCAATAGTGATGTGATCCCTTCTGATGATGACAGTGATTGTGTGACAGCTAGCCTGAGATTAGAACCAGATTTGAGTGACCAAATTTGACAGGCTTAGCGTGATGATCGGTAGAGTATCGATAGTGTGAGTTAGATTCAGATGGATATAGTGACAGAGTTCACAGTGAATAATGATGGCTTACTGAGGTTCAGAGACAGTACAAGTGCTCCCCAGGACTACAGCTGATGAGATAGTGTTATTGTCAGAAGCTCACTCTTCGGGATATACAGTGCATCCAAGAAGTAATAAATATATCGAAATCTCTGAAAAGGGTATTCGTGGTCAGATATGAAAAGAGATATTGTAGAGATTGTGGAGAAGTGTTTCATATGTCAGCAGATTAAGGTAGAGCAATAGACGTTTGCAGGGTTTTGCAGCCTCTACCTATATCGACACAAAAATGGGAGCAAGTTACCATGGATATTGTGATGGGCTATAGAGGACTGCAGGAATCACAAGGCTATCTGGGTGATAGTCCCTAAATTAACTAAGTCTACTCACCTTCTGGTTATGAAATCCCGAGATACTATGAGTGTGTAGTCGAATTTATGAGTATGAAAAATTGTGAAACATTATGTAGCGTCCCAGGGAGCATGATAACAAATAGGGATTCCTACTTCACTTCCCACTTCTGGGAACGTTTTTCAGGAAGCTATGGGAACCCGATTGAGTGTTAGCACATACAGATGGTCAATCATATAGGACTATACAGATGCTGGAGGATATGATGAGAGCAGGTTCCATTGATTTTATAAGCTTCTGGGATAATCAGTTTTTACTAATTAAATTTGCCAATAGCGACGGTTATCACTTAAGTATCAGGATAACATTATCTGAGGCCTTGTATGGCCGTAAGACTTGTTCCCTGAGTTGGATAGGAAGAAGTGGGTGGCAGACAAAAAATTGTTCTTGATTCGGTATAATAAGTCTCTGAGGGTGTTCTGTTAATTGTGAGAGATTAAGAATACCTCAGAGCAGACATAAAAGCTATGCTGAAAAGAGACGGAGACCGTTGAAACTCAAAGGGAGTAGGTCGTATGTTGAAAAACAAATCGATTTGGACATTAAACAAGAAGGAGGAAGTGTTGAGGTTTAAGATGATCTCCCTAGTCAAGTCTGTTGGTAGTATTACACTCCTAAAAATGTCACATGGGAATTAAAGAGTATGATGCGATAGACGTACCTGGAGTTGTTTACGGATCGATTTGACTTGGTTATAATTTGGAGGACCAAATTTCTTAAGTGGGGGAGATTATGTAAGACCCAATTTTTATCGAAATTCCTTATGATTCATGTGATGTAAACATGGTTATATGTAAATTGAATCATAAGAAGAGTTGTACGTGAATGAAAAATGCAACTAGGATGAATAAAAAAAAATTTCTGAATGCATTTAAAGATCAAATGAAGGTTTAAAATGGCCACAGATTAAACGAATGAGATTCAGACCACAGATTAAAATGGCTAACCCAGCCCCCAGTCGAACGTTCCCAAGACAAAGACGAGCAGATTGGTGGTGGACACAGCCGGTGAAACGGCCAGCAACACCGTCAATGGCGGCAAAAAGGAAACGACACCGACACCGAAGGGAGAAGAGGCCAGACCGACCACTTTCCGGCCAGACCTGGCAAAACCAACACCAGATCCGTGCACCAGACGACCTCGCGGAACTGCTGGAGACGGAAACCGACGAAGAATCGACCGGCGATGCTCTGAACGGCGAAGTAGAAAACTGAACCGGCTGATCCGAACCGGTTTGAACCGGGCTAAACTTGACCGAATTGGTTCAGCCAGAAAAGAAGAAAAAGAAAGAGAAAAAGGAGAAAAGAAAAAGAGAAAAAATTGAAAAAAATTCCAGTGATGCAATCGTTCTACGGGTAAGCCGATAAGCGGTGAAATTGACCGATTTAAATTTCAAAATATTTAATTTGATTAATATTTGACTGAAAATTTACTCAGAAAAATATGTAATTATGTAGCTCAACAATTGGCGTCAAACCATAGCTCGATTCAGCCTAGATTTGTGTACTATCACGAAATCTCGAGTAAGTAACCTTTATTTACGACAATTTCTATAGTTATGCGTGTTAAAAATTTACCGCATAAATTACAGATTAATTCCGTATAAAATGAATTAAATTTAGGAATTTAAGATAAATTGTCGTAAATAATTAATTGAGCTATCCAAGAGTTTAGAACGAGACCCAATAAATACTGATGGGCCCAATGAGCCCAATAGGCCTCGATGATGTGAACAGTAAGTGGAAAATGGGCTTAAGGCCGGTTAAGGCCCATTATGGTACAATCAGGCCCAATATGGGTAAACGGGTTCAATGATTTAAATTAAGCCCAAAAAATATAAAATACAATTAATTATATTGTATTTGACTTGATGAATATTTATACGTAGTTTCAGAGATTGGATTGGGAGCAAATCAGACAGCGTGACGAGACGTCAGTGGAAAGGTTAGACTGTGCAGAGAAAAACGAGGTAAGGGAATTTTGTGGGTAGCTACACGTATTTTTAGTAGCTTTTGTGTACACTGAAAATGTATAAAGATCCTAGAAATGGATTAAAAATTTTAGGGACCCAAGATGGGTAAAAGACTATTTTACCCCTACTGAGAGAAAATTCACCTAAGGATGGTGAAAGCATGACATGCATGAAATGCATGATTTGGAAGATTTTCGTGAATTTTTAGTAAAGCAAATTGATAGATTGGCCATTATTTGCATAAATTTCATAAGATAACACTACGTAAGTGTTATTTGATTTTAAATGAAATTCTTTGGAAAATGAGCCAACTATCAAGTTTATATGGAAACAGATGGTGCTGAAACATTTTCTCGCACTATATCTGAGTTTGTGAGTGTGTATAATGGTGCTGGAGCGGTTGCTTGCACCGATTTGTGTGACATCATATGCATGAAATGTGTTAGAGCGGTTGCTCACACTGATTTTTACTATTGTGAAATGCATAAGAGGTGCTGGAGCCTAGCTCGCACCCTATTTTGACTTGATATGCATAAAAAGGTGCTAGAGTGATTGCTCACACTAGTTTTAATGATTTGACATGCATGAGAGGTGTTGGAGCTTAGCTCGCATCCGGTTTTGATGTGATAATTGCATGAAAGCTATACTAGAGCCTTGCTCGTACGTGATTTAATCGATTTAATTGCATAAAAGCCGTGTTGGAGTGTAACTCGCACAAGATTTGATTTTTTAATGCATGAAACTGAGATGGAGCGTTGCTTACACGAAGTTTTGATTTACTTAATCATTCATTCGTGCTGAAGCATTTCTCACACGAAGTTTTGAATGATTTATGCATGATACTGTGCTGGAGCATTGCTTGCACGAGGCTTTGATGGATTTTATGCATAAAATTGTATTAGAGCTTGCTCGCACAGGATTTTATATAGATTTATAACTCTTTTAAAGTTGTACCGAAGTGCTGCTCGTACGCAGATTTTACTAATTTTTATGAAAATGTGTTAGAGCTTCGCTCGCATGAGGTTTCCAGATATCATGAATATGCATGAAGCCGTGTTGGAGCTTTGCTCGCACAGGGATTTATATGGCATGTATATAGCCACGTTAGAGCCTCCTGTAAACTGTGTGTCACAGTGAGATGATATGCCCACACGTGCATATTGAGACATAGGTTGGGTTGATAAGACCCACGGTAGGCACCCCTTGGCTATGATTTGGGTTCACGGAGTACGTTGTACCATGTATGTCACATAGAGTAGGTTGTATCGTGGGGATTGTTGGAATGGAGTGGCATTAGCCACGAGGCTGTAAGCCTTGCCCTCACAATCCTGGTATTTATGTTGTTCTGGCGGCAGGACTGACCCACCTTTCATTTCAGGTGTGATACCCTGCATACTAGGTACCGTGTAGCTAGGGATCACTAGGATATGGCCATAGTCCTCGATGTTACTGATATAGTCGCCTACATATCTCACATGATAACTTTTTCTCTCGATAGACTAGGGTAGACCCGAGGGAGGGGTCAGGCCCCCTATTTTTTTTATTTTCACTGAGATGTGATTTTCTACTATGATGATAGATTTTTCAGAGGATTTTATGACATGTGACCCTAAAAGAAAGGTGATTTATAACAGAATTTTTTATAATGAATTTTTAATGAGTTTGAGATTGATTTATGAGATGATTGACCCGGAGGGGTTATTTTATACTGAGCTTTAATGAAGTGATTTAAATTTAGTAGAATGAAGAATTTTCTAGTCTTTAATTACAAATTCATGAAAAGAATTGTCTCTCATGATTTGTTTTACATGACATGAAATAATATATGATCTTGATTTACTTCATGCGAATTATGATTTTACACAAAATGCCATTGATGCATGAGTTGAATGATTTCTATATGCACGAATAGTTTTTATAAACTATGGCATTGATGTGTGCATGATTTTGTGCGTGAGATTTAAATGAAAAGAAATGGATTTAAGGACATGGCATTATGAGCATGTAGACAGTGGAGATATCTACTTACTTGCATGATTGCCATACTGAGCGCGTGGTTTGCTCACCCCCTTATTATCCCTCTTTTTCAGAGCACTCGCAGTAGTTAGTCAGCAGCTGGTGGACTTGCATCTTTGGTATCCGTTGCATCCCTTCGAGAGTCAGGTATACACATTTGTATAGTTTTGTATCTAAATATGTAAATCCACAGTACTGCAAACGGATATGATGTTGGAGATGTAAGGTTATGTAAATACCACTATGAATGGATTTAGTTAAAGTCAAATTATAGTAAATCCTGATGTTATGAAAATGGAATGGTAAGTAGGTGAGAGGGACTAACATCGAATCATAGCCTAACTGTTGGTAGGATGGTCACGATAAGAGAAATGTAAGAATTAAATAACAAACAAAAAACATTTGTAGTGATTTTTAGGTAATTTGGGTCATGACATATCACATCTCAACACGGTACAATGTACTCCATGCTACCTGCACGGTACAACGTATTCCATGGACCCACATCAACGTATCATATCATGCCACATCTCAAACGCACGTGTGAGCCTATTTAATCGGTATGACCTCTTGTATACCCAAAGATCCTAACACAGCTATCAACTTGTCAAAATATCACAAATGCATGTGCGAGCCTATTTAATCGACGTGACACGCAGTCCGCCCGAAGCTCCAAGCACGGCAACAAATAAGGTGGGCATTTAGTGTGAGCTAAGCTCCCAACACCATGCCAAAACCAGTATGAAATCCATGTGAAAACTAGTGCGAGCTAAGCTCTAGCACTCATGCGTATAAAACACATCAAATCTCGTGCGAGTCATACTCTAGCACGCTTTCATTCTCACGAAAACCATGTAGGTGGCTCAATTCTTTGCAAAGTATTGTTAACAAACCAAAACAACTCATTTCTTTTGCAAAACATTTCAAATATTAGCCAACCTAGCAATCATTTGCTAAAAAGCAATACAACATGATTTTTCCAAAGCATTATGCTTTTATTTTCATGCTCATTTCTCAAACACCCAAATTTTACCCTTCAATCACCCAATATCATTTCCTAATATCTCGTGCATTCTAGTTTAAGCGCCCAAATTGCGCACGGATATCTCTAAAGAGTCCACAGAATTCCTTTACCTCAATTTACTTGAGTGCGACTCTCTCTTCCTCTTAGCTTCTTGCGCTCTTGGCTCGCCTTGCTCATGTGTATCCTCGGGAGCTGCGATTCATTCATCAAACACTTGAGTTAACGCCTTTAACTCTTATTCAACTATGCATTCATCCAATGCCTTAATCCACATTTTACCCCTTTTTGGTAAATCTCACTATTTATTCACTAACAACATCTTAAAATCATACCCACAACACTATTATCACTTTAAAATACCCCATTCATCATTAATCTCAATACATTTCAGTTTCTCACATTAGACAATTTCTAGGTCATGGTGGATTCATTCTACTCTAGGTAGTTTCTACCATTTCTATGCATACCAAATCATTCCCATATCAATATCCAAACAATGTACTAGAGTATTTGCATTAAAAACTCACCTAGCTTGATTTCCTCTTTGCTCCAATGGAAATGCACCTTGTTGCTTAAATCCAACAAATGGAGAAAATGCCTCCCAACTACGTTGTTCTCCTCTTTGATGTGAACAACTTTGCCTCTAATAGTCTTCCCTTAAATCTCCTTGAAAATGGTTAGATTTAGAGAGAGAAAGCTAGGTTTTTGCATTGAAATGGAAAAGATTGGTTTTGTCTCAAAAAATTACAGATCCAACTGCTCCATATTTATAGAATTTGCTTGATGAGATCGATCTCGTCCTCTTTAAATCCCTCTTTTTCACGATATTTGAAGGTAGGAGATCAATCTGTCGAGGCTTGAGATCGATCTGCTTCAAACAGAAGGTTAAGGAGATCGATATGGTCTTGGGGAAGATCGATCTGCATTTTACAGAAGGTTCAGAAGATCGATCTGGTCTTAGGGGAGATCGATATGTATTTTATAAAATGTTTAGGAGATCGATCTGGCTCCATTGGAGATCGAGCTGTCCTATTCCATAGCTTAGAATAAGAGCATTTTATCTCTTCCAAATCGATCTCTCATCCTATGAGATCAATCTGGCATTCATATTTCCAGATTTTACTGCAGTTTTCTACAGGTACTTACACCGAAACAACTTCAATTTGCTGCCATAGTCATTTTCTTATCCGATCATCTTTGAAACTTGAAAATGTCATCCATTCTTGCTTTATACCTATTAAAACTTGTGGAATCCTTGTTTAACCAAAGGTATACGATATAAACCAAATGGAAGTGCATAACTTATGCAATCTTCCTTCCATTTTACCACACTACTCATTTTCCATTATACTCACATTCTTCTCATGTTTAAGTCCATTTCTTCATATTCATACATAATGTAACTCGTACGTACAATCACAACTCTTATTACATGTGTGTATATTAAACTTACGGACTCACATTACGTATACTTCACATTACAAGTATATCACCATACTTTTGAATTCATTATATAGATATACAAGGTTAAACCTATATGAGGTCTCACATTCTCCCCCACTTAGAAAACTTGGTCCTCCAAATTAGAACCAAGTTAATCCGTACACAACTCGGGATACTTCTCCCGCATCAAACTCTCTAATTCATATGTGGCCTCTTCCACCGTGTGATATTGCTAAAGACCTTTCACCAAGGGAATTGTGCTTATCCTCAACACTTTCTCTGTTCTATCCAATATCTGTACAGCTTCTCAACATACGTTATGCCTTCATTAAGCTCTAATGGCTCATATCTTATCACATGCATCGGGTCCAGGTGATACTTCCTTAACATGGATACGTAGAAGACGTTATGCACACTTGCCAACTCTGGTGGCAATGCCAATCTATAACCCTTATCTCCCACCTTATCAAGTATCTCAAATGACCCTATATATCAAGGGCTGAACTTTCCCTCCTGCTCGAATCTCATAATCCCCTTCGATGGAGAAACCTTCAAAAACACTGACTCACCCATCTTAAACTCTAGTGGTCTTCGTTTCATGTCAGCATAACTCTTTTGTCTGCTCTGAGCTGTCCGTAACCTCTCACAAATCAATTGGATATCCTCAGAGGCTTGTCTAACCAAGTCCAGAGTAAAGATCTATCTGTCAACAACCTCTTCCCATCCAATAGGGGAACAACATCTATGCCCATATAATGCCTCATATGGTGCCATCCCGATACTCGCATGAAAACTGTTATTGTAGGTGAACTCTGCGAGTGGCAAATGGTCATCGCAGGAGCCTCCAAAATCTAATCCACACGCTTTCAACATATCCTCCAAGGTTTGTATAGTCCTCTCTGATTGACCATCCGTCTGAGGATGAAACGCGATGCTAAAACTCAACTGGGTCCCCATCGCTTCCTTAAAATGTTTCCAGAAGTGGGAAGTGAAGCGGGCATCCTTATCAGAAACAACGCTCACTGGAATTCCAAGAAGCCTCACTATCTCGCACACATACAAGTTTGCTAACTGGCTCAGAGTATCGATAGCTCTCATAGCTAGAAAATGGACTAACTTCGTCAACCGATCCACAATCACCCATATGGCATCATAACCTCTGTGGGTCCTCAGCAATCCCATCACAAAATCCATAGTGACATACTCCCACTTCCATGTCGGTATCGGTAGAGGCTGTAATAACCCTGCAGGTTTTTGACGCTCTACCTTCACCTGCTGACAAACAAGACACTTAGCAACATATTCAGCAATGTGCTTTTTCATCCCAGACCACTAGTAAGCCTTTCGAAGGTTTTGATACATCTTAGTACTTCCTGGATGTATCGTATACTTCGATGAGTGAGCTTCTGTCAAGATTAATCTTTCGATCTCTATATCATCAGGAACACATATCCTACCTCTGAACCTCAACAACCTATCTGAACTCAACTTAAAGTTCATCTCTGTGCCCTTCTGTATCTGCCTGATAATATCACTGCACTGCTGATCAATCCACTGAGCCTGTCGGATTCAATCTACCAGATCCAGTTCCAACTGTAGGCTAGCTACCATAACACCACCATCAGCATTGGGCAGGGTCACATCCAAACTGAGGTTCATGAACTGTTCCAACAGCTCGTATTCCCTGACCATCATGAATGATACTATCCAGAGATGCTTTCTACTCAATGCATCAACAACCACATTTGCTTTACTTGGGTGGTACAGGATCTCACAATCATAATCCTTTAATAGATCGAGCCATTTCCTCTGTCTCATGTTTAACCCTTTTTGGGAGAATAGGTATTTAAGGCTCTTCTGGTCCATAAACACTTGGAATTTCTCCCCATAAAGGTAGTGATGTCATATCTTCAACGCAAACACCATTGCTGCCAACTCCAAATCATGGGTCGGGTAGTTCCTCTCATGATCCTTTAGTTGTCTAGATCCAGAGGCTACTATCTTCCCATCTTGCATTAGTACACAACCCAGTCCTTCGTGTGAAGCATCTGCATACACCGAGAAACCTCCTGAGCTGGTAGGAATGGTGAGTATCAGAGCTGTAGTTAACCTCCTCTTCAACTCCTCAAAACTTCCCTCACACTTATCGTTCCGCACGAATGCAATATTATTTCTCGTGAGACGTGTCAAAAGAGCAGCTAACCTCGAGAATCCCTCAACAAACCTTCAATAATATCCAGCTAAACCCAGGAACCTTCTGATCTTTATCACTGTCTGGGGTCCTTGCCACTAAACTACGACTTCAATCTTAGATAGATCCATTGACACTCCATCCTTTGATACTATATGACCCAAAAAAGAGATCTGTTCCAACCAAAAGTCGCACTTACTGAGTTTAGCATACAACTTCTTCTCCCTGAGGGTCTGTAGCACTATCCTTAAATGTATTTCATGCTCCTCTCTAGACTTTGAGTACACCAGTATATCATCAATAAACACAATTACAAATCGATCCAGATACTGGTGGAATACCTCATTCTTCAACGACATAAAAGCTGCGGGAGCATTCGTCAACCCAAATGGCATAACCATAAACTCATAATGTCCATACCAGGTGCGAAAAGCTATCTTGGGTACATCTCCACTCCGTATCTTCAATTGATGGTACCCAGATCTCATATCTATCTTGGAAAAGATATACGCTCCCTTAAGCTGATCCAACAAGTCATCGATGCGTGGAAGGGGATATTTATTCTTGATGGTGGCCTTGTTCAACAATTGGTAATCTATACACAGTCGGAGGCTTCCATCCTTCTTCCTTACAAACAAAACCGGTGCTTCTCAAGGTGAGACGCTCAGCCTGATAAACCCCTTCTCCAATAATTCTTACAGTTGTTTCCTTAATTCTTCCAACTCAACTTGAGCTATTCTGTATGGTGGCTTGGATATCGGCTTTGTACCAGGTGCCAATTCTATACCAAATTCCATCTCCATATCTGGAGGTAACCCTGGTAATTCATCCGAGAAGACATTTGGAAATTCCCTGACCACTGGGATGTCTATGTCACGCCCTCCTCCCACATGCGACTTTACCAAAAACCACAATAAATTTTTCGCTTTTTACTTACCTTTATCTCCTCAACAGTTGGGCTGTGAATAGGCATTAGTCTCCTCATCCATGCATACCTTACCATTCTTTTTTGTATCATACATACATGACATTTATATCATAAGTAAATTCGTATTCTTAAATATAATTACATCATTACATCCCCCATATTAAAACGTGTACATCACTGTGTTTATACATTGTTCAGATACAAAAGAGTACGCGTGTGTATACCTTTCGCTAGATGGGGAGTGGCAGCGGATCAAAGGAATGCAATACCCTGGCCGACTCGATCTACTGATGAGAATCTGTAGAGATGGTGGGAAAATGAATGGGATGAGCTATCAACGCGCTCAGTAAGGAAATCAGGCAAGCAAGTAGACATCCATACTATCTACTTGAAAATAGTGCTTTGCCTTTCCTTCTCTCATTTCAAAAGCATGTTTAAAATATATATAATATAGTACAGATTTAAAATCCCATGTACTAAACACATGCTGGTTTATCAATCAGAGGCATTCATGCAAAACAGTGCATATTAAATCATTTAAGAATGCCTTTATATAAAATATGCCATTTACATTCAAAACACAGTAAATATGGCATTTCTCATCACAACACAAATAAACTGGGTTTCGACCCATCCCTTAGGTCTACCCGTATCATAAAATACATGTGATATACCTTGCGAGACTCAGTGGCTAAATGCAATCTCTCTAGACTATGTAAGAGAGCCTCCCCGCCAAACAGAGCCTCCCCGCCGAACAGGCTTAAGGATGTTGGGCTTAAGGATCTTACTGTTAGAGAGTATCTCCGGACTATGGCCATATCCTAACAATGGTGATCCCAGGCAACACAGTACTCGGTGTGCGGGGCAATCACTGCTGTAACGGGTGGGGGGTCAGTCCATCACAACCGCCAGCTATCAACACACTCCTCCACAACTCCACAACACAAAACACGGTACAATGTACTCCATGCCACATGCACGGTACAACGTACACCCGTGGACCCATACATCATGGTCGGGGTGCCTGCCATAGGTCTTAGCCTCTCATACCATGAAAATACATCATAGTCGGGGTGCCTGCCATAGGTCTTAGCCCTCATACTATGGAATCAATGCCACGTCTCTAAATCCACGTGAGAACATCTCAACAGTGTGACACTCAGTCTACACGGAGGAAATCGTCACGGTTTTCTAACATGTGTGTATATCACGAAAAACTACAGTGCGCGTCTTGAGTGTGACACACAGTCAACACTTCGCCTCAAAACACTGTATATGCATGTCAAAATATCAACACTAGTGCGAGTGAACCTCCAGCACCAGGTCATGCATCTCATGTAAAACTCGAGTACGAGCTAATCGCTTCAGCACTCTATCATGCACAAATCACATAAAAACTGAGTACGAGCAATGCTCCAATACTCTATCATGCATGTCAAATAAATGTAGTGCGAGTCAACCCCAGCACTAATGTATGTGAAAAACATCTGAAATCAAGTGCGAGTTATGCTCTAGCACGATTGTTTCCACATAATTCGGTAGATGGCTCTTTAAAAATAGGGATGTTAAAAATCACTAAAATCAGCACTATAAAGTGTGCTTAATTTACATCGACCTCAAAACATTAGCCCATCCACCTACTCTTCTGCTACACAGCAGTAAAAACCACTCAAAACATCATTTCCATGCTTTTTACCACTTTTCCCAAAATTTCACTTTTTGCCTAACTAGGGGTAAAATCGTAATTTACCCATATCGGGTCCCTATAATTATTATAGATTTTCTCTGACCCTCAAACAATTTCAGTGAATGTAAAATCCAATGAAAATATGCACAGATATCTCTAGCTACTTGCAAGAGTCCCCTACCTCGGATCACGTCGTGTGACCTCTCTTCCTCTGTGCTGTCTAATCTCGCAGTCCGGTCAACTCTCAATATGACTCTGGAACTGCATTTAATCATTCACTGAGTTAATTACACTTTTCTTACTGTATTACACATTTAATACAGTTTATTTCACTTAAATTGGCCCTTTTACGCTTAATGGGCCTTAATCACGTTAATCGGGCCTTAAATCCGTATTAAACCCGTTCATCAAGATCTATTGACTCATTGGGCCTATCAATACCCATTGGGCTTTATTCCAAGCTCTTTGGATAGCCTGTATATCATTTACGACATTTTATTCAATTTTTTGAATATAATTCACTAAATCCAAAATTTAATCCGAAATGCGTAAATTAAATCTTAAATACGCATAAATCACATAAATTGTCATAAATGAGCTTTACTTACCCGAGATTGTGCGATGGTGCGCGAATCGGAGTTCGATATGACTTCCGTTCGGAATTAATCGTCGAACTGCACAATTTCGTATATTTAACTCTGGGTCAATTTCTGATTAAATATAATTTAAATAAATTTATCAGAAATTAAATTGGTCACTTTTGACCTCGTATCGACTTACCCGAAGTCCGGTGAAATCTCAAAAATTTTCCTTTTCCTTTTTCTTTCCTTTTTTTCCTCTTTTTCTCTCTCCTCCTTGGCTGAACCGGTCCGGTCCGGTTCAGCACAGTTACTTTTCCACTGGACCGGCCGACCGGTTCAGGGGTGATTTAGCCGTGTCGACGTCGTCCGGCCGGTTCCCGGCTTGCCGCTGCCGCCGTTCGACGCGTCTTGGACAGGGGGTCTCTCGGTTGGCCTCGATCGGAGCCAACTCCCGCCGGTGGCAGCCGAACGTCCGCTTTTTTCCTCCGCGGCTTCGACCTCGCCGATCTCCCTTTTCCGACGCCGGTGGAGCGCGTTACCGGTGCCAATGGGTGCGCGCCGTAGCCTTCTTCCTTTCCGGCCGTTCACTGGCCACTCGGGTCGCCGGATTGGTGGCCGTCCGGTGGTTCTTCTCCTCGTCAGCTTTCGGTCTCTCACGCGATTTCTCTCTCCCCGCGTTTCAATTCGTTTTCTGTTTGTTTTTTTTTTTTAAAGAATTTTTATTATTATTTTATTCATTAAAATAATAATAAAAATTCCAAAAATATCCCAAAAATTCTCAAAAATTCCAATTAAATTCATTTAGTCCGTAAATGAATTTATCAGTCCGATTTTACTTTTTCGGTATATTTTTTCACTATTTTTGGGCTCGTTTTTCGAGATAAAAATTCCAAAAATATTAATTAAATTCATATCTCGATCAATTGGACTCGAAATTCAATATTTTCCTCGTTATTGATCAAGATCTCTCGATTTCATATTTTTAATGAAATTTTCTCATCGGATTTATACCGAATTTTGGTCAATTGATCGTTTTACCCCTGTACTTACTCGAAAATAAACTGAACCCTTATCTCGTTGTTGTGTAGCTTACATGCATTTTTAATTCTCAATAAATCGATTGCACGATAGTAAATACTCTTCTTATGATTCAACTATGAAATATAACGTTCGTACACATAGGAATCATAAGGTACAAGCTACATACGTAAATCAAAAACTCGGGTCTGACAATCCTCCCCAACTAAAAGAATTTGGTCCTCCAAATTAGAACCAAATCAATCATCAAACAACTGGGGGTGCTTCTCTCGCATCAAGCTCTCTAACTCCCAAGTAGCCTCCTCGGAAGTGTGATGCTGCCATAGTACCTTCACTAACCCGATAGTCTTCGATCTCAAAACCTTCTCCTTCCTATCCAGTATTCGAATCGGCCTCTCAACATATGACATGTCCTCACTGAGCTCCAAAGGCTCATAACTAATCACATGTGCCGGATCCGGGTGATACTTCCTAAGCATCGAAATGTGGAAGACGTTGTGCACGCCTGACAAATCTGGTGGCAATGCCAACCTATAAGCCTTATCTCCCACTTGATCAAGTATCTCGAAGGGTCCAATGTAGCGAGGACTCAACTTACCTCTCTTCCCAAACCTCGCTATACCCTTGGAAGGAGAAACCTTCAGAAACACAGACTCACCAACTGTGAACTCAAGTGGCCTACGTCTCCTGTCAGCATAACTCTTCTGTCGACTCTGAGCTGTCCTCAATCTCTCAACTATCAACCGGACATCCTCAGAAGCCTGTGTAACCATATCAGGAGCAAAAATCTTACGGTCACCCACTTCTTCCCACCCAATAGGGGAACGACATCTACGGCCATACAAGGCCTCATACGGTGCCATCCCGATACTCGAATGATAACTGTTGTTGTAGGCGAACTCGGCTAGTGGCAAATGATCATCCCAGGAGCCTCTAAAATCCAGCACACATGCTCTCAACATATCCTCCAGAGTCTGTATCGTCCTCTCTGACTGACCATCTGTCTGAGGATGGAAAGCTGTGCTCAAACTCAACTGGGTTCCCATAGCTTCCTGAAAATGTTCCCAAAAGTGGGAAGTGAAGCGAGAATCCCTATCCGAAACAATGCTCACTGGAATACCATGCAACCTCACTACCTCGCGTACATACAACCCTGCCAATGTACTCAGAGTATCGGTAGCTCTCATAGCTAGGAAGTGGGCTGACTTCGTCAGTCTATCAACGATCACCCATATAGCATCGTGATTCCTCCGGGTCCTCGGTAAACCCATCACGAAATCCATGGTGATATGCTCCCATTTCCATGTCGGTATAGGTAGAGGCTGCAACAATCCTGCAGGTTTCTGATGCTCTACCTTCACCTGCTGACATACGAGACATCTCGCCACAAAATCTGCCACATCTCTCTTCATACCTGACCACCAGTACACCTTCCGGAGGTTCTGATACATCTTGCCACTCCCCGGATGCAACGTGTACCTCGAGGAATGAGCTTCTGACAATATCAATCTCCTGAGCTCTGGGTCCTCGGGAACACACAATCTCCCTCTGTACCTCAGTAGTCCATCAGAACTCAACTCAAAATCTATCGATGTGCCCCTCTGCATCTGACCAATCACATCGATGCACTGCAGATTTATCTGCTGAGCCTGTCTGATCCTATCCAACAGATCTGGCTCTAAGCGTAGACTCGCAATCATACAATCCGCATCTCTGTCCGAAGGCACAACTCCCAAACTGAGGCTAGCAAACTGCTCTAGCAGCTCGTGCTCCCTGACCATCATATACGATACCATCCCAAGGCTCTTCCTACTCAAAGCATCTGCTACAACATTAGCCTTACCCGGATGATAAAGTATCTCACAATCATAATCCTTCAAAAGCTCTAGCCATCTTCTCTATCTCATGTTTAGTTCCTTCTGTGAGAACAGGTACTTGAGGCTCTTGTGGTCGGTAAAAATCTGAAACTTCTCACCATACAAGTAGTGGCGCCATACCTTCAACGCAAACACTACTGCTGCTAACTCTAAATCGTGGGTCGGATAGTTCTTCTCATGGTCCTTCAACTGTCTGGATCCATAAGCAACTACCCTCCCATCCTGCATCAACACACAGCCTAGTCCCTGATGCGAAGCATCGGTATATACTGAAAATCCTCCTGAGCTGGTAGGAATAGTGAGAATCGGAGCGATGGTCAATCGACTCTTCAGCTCCTGAAAACTCCTCTCACAATCCTCATCCCACACGAATGCAACATTCTTCCGAGTGAGACGTGTCAACGGAGCAGCCAACTTCGAAAATCCCTCAACGAATCTCCGATAGTACCCTGCTAAACCCAGAAAACTCCTGATCTCGGTAACTGTCCTCGGCTGTTCCCACTGAACTACAGCCTCAATCTTGGATGGATCTACTGATACACCATCCCTCGACACTACATGTCCCAAAAACGAGATCTCTGTCAACCAAAAATCACACTTGCTGAGTTTAGCATACAACTGCTGCTCTCGTAGAGTCTGCAATATGATCCTGAGGTGCTCCTCATGCTCCTCCTCGGATCTCGAATATACTAATATGTCATCGATGAATACGATAACAAACTGATCCAAATATGGCTTGAACACATCGTTCATCAAAGCCATGAAAGCTGCGGGAGCATTCGTCAGTCCGAATGGCATAACTAGGAACTCATAATGGCCATATCGAGTCCTAAATGCTGTCTTGGGTACATCTCCACTCCGAACTCTCAACTGATGATACCCAGACCTCAGATCAATCTTAGAAAAGACCTGCGCTCCCCGAAGCTGATCTAGTAAGTCGTCAATGCGTGGAAGGGGATATCTATTCTTGATGGTAGCCTTATTCAACAATCTGTAGTCTATACACAATCGGAGGCTCCCATCCTTCTTCTTCACAAACAAAACCGGTGCTCCCCACGGTGAAACACTCGGTCTGATAAAACCCCTATCCAACAGCTCCTGCAACTGTCTCTTGAGCTCCTCCAACTCAACTAAGGCCATACGATACGGTGGTCTAGAAATAGGCTCAGTACCAGGCACTATACAGAACTCAATCTCTCTGTCTGGTGGTAACCCTAGCAACTCATCCGGGAAAACATCTGGGTGCTCACTGACCACAGAAATATCTACAAACTCCGGATGTACCTTATTCATATCCACCACGTACGCAATGAAACCTCTAATCACATTCGTACAAGCATCAGTTGTGTCCTGGTTCAAGGCATGTACTTGCCCTCGACCCATCACCTGCTTACCCTTCTCCTCTGCCGTCGCTCTACCTCTCTGAGCAGACGTACCAGCTGGAGCTCTATCATGCTCCCTGCCCTTCTGTGGGGCAGTCACATATGTCTCTGGGCACTCTCTAGCAATATGCCCCTGTTTTCCACATCGAAAACACACAACAGGGCTCAACGGACAAGGTCTACCGCCATGATGTCTGCCACATCGGCTGCACAGATCAGTAGTAGGCCTCGATCCTCCAATCACAATGCCCTTCGTCGGAGCTATGGCCGGGTATGTAGGAGGTCTGACTGGTCGCTCTCGCACCTCCTCTATCCGTGGTCCCTTACCGAAGAGTCTCCTCCCTCCTCGATAACTGAACCCTCTATCTCTAGTCGGCCTCTTCCTCTCTCTATCTCGGCTCCGACTGAACTTTCCAAACTCAGAGAAATGCCTCTCATAATCTTGCTCACAAAGCTGCGCTCCACGCACTGCCTCATCATATGTACCAACGTCTAGTGGTACCAATCTAAACCGCAACACCGATCTCAATCCGTCTACAAACCTGCGGACCTTCCTGGTCTCGCTGTACATGGTATCGGGATCATATCTCCCCAGGGCCAAAAATCTGGTCTCATACTCATCCACTGTGAGACTCCCCTGGCTCAATCCCAAAAACTCAGCTTGCAGTCTACGTCGCGCAGTATCAGGAACAAACTGCCTCCTGAAGGCCTCTAGAAACATCTCCCAACTAATCTCAGCATGTCGGGCTCTCAATATCGGCCTGGTGGACTTCCACCAATGCTCTGTCGTTCCCTTCAGTAGGAACACAGCAAATGCGACTCTCTCAGAAGTCGTACACTCAAAAATATCGTACAACTTCTCCATCTCGCCAATCCACTCCTCAGCACTGGCTGGGTCCTTGACCCCTCGAAAAGATGGAGGTCCAAGCTTCTGGAACTGTCGCAACCGATCCAAATCACACCCATATCCCCTACCACCCTGAACTGGTGGGGGTGTAGGAGTATCAGTAGTCTGTGGCATCTCAGGTGCAGGCTGTGCAGGTGTATCCGGTGCAACTGCCTCCCCAGTCGCAGTCTCTGCATCATGCCTCTGTCTACCTGGCAAAGTCTGTGCCAACAGCCCTACTATCGCCTCTAGGCTACGCTCTATCCTCGTGAAGCGTGCCTCAGTCGTATCTGGTACCTCAGCAGTACCTGGGGGTGTATGGGTAGTCGAAGACTCACCCTGGCTAGTCGACCTACCTCTACGGCCTCCAGCCCTACCTCTCGCCCCTCTACCACGGCGGGTATTAGCCATAATGGCTCAATTCCTGCATTCACAACCATTAATTTGTCCAACTCCCATCTTGTATACACAATTGTAACTGAACATAAACACAGTGATATGGGGATGTACATTTTCCTAATTACTAACACCTATTCACATCAGACCAACTACGCTCTGATACCACTCTTGTCACGCCCTCCTCCCACACGCGACTTTACCAAAAACCACAATAAATTTTTTGCTTTTTACTTACCTTTATCTCCTCAACAGTTGGGCTGTGAATAGGCATTAGTCTCCTCATCCATGCATACCTTACCATTCTTTTTTGTATCATACATACATGACATTTATATCATAAGTAAATTCGTATTCTTAAATATAATTACATCATTACATCCCCCATATTAAAACGTGTACATCACTGTGTTTATACATTGTTCAGATACAAAAGAGTACGCGTGTGTATACCTTTCGCTAGATGGGGAGTGGCAGCGGATCAAAGGAATGCAATACCCTGGCCGACTCGATCTACTGATGAGAATCTGTAGAGATGGTGGGAAAATGAATAGGATGAGCTATCAACGCGCTCAGTAAGGAAATCAGGCAAGCAAGTAGACATCCATACTATCTACTTGAAAATAGTGCTTTGCCTTTCCTTCTCTCATTTCAAAAGCATGTTTAAAATATATATAATATAGTACAGATTTAAAATCCCATGTACTAAACACATGCTGGTTTATCAATCAGAGGCATTCATGCAAAACAGTGCATATTAAATCATTTAAGAATGCCTTTATATAAAATATGCCATTTACATTCAAAACACAGTAAATATGGCATTTCTCATCACAACACAAATAAACTGGGTTTCGACCCATCCCTTAGGTCTACCCGTATCATAAAATACATGTGATATACCTTGCGAGACTCAGTGGCTAAATGCAATCTCTCTAGACTATGTAAGAGAGCCTCCCCGCCAAACAGAGCCTCCCCGCCGAACAGGCTTAAGGATGTTGGGCTTAAGGATCTTACTGTTAGAGAGTATCTCCGGACTATGGCCATATCCTAACAATGGTGATCCCAGGCAACACAGTACTCGGTGTGCGGGGCAATCACTGCTGTAACGGGTGGGGGGTCAGTCCATCACAACCGCCAGCTATCAACACACTCCTCCACAACTCCACAACACAAAACACGGTACAATGTACTCCATGCCACATGCACGGTACAACGTACACCCGTGGACCCATACATCATGGTCGGGGTGCCTGCCATAGGTCTTAGCCTCTCATACCATGAAAATACATCATAGTCGGGGTGCCTGCCATAGGTCTTAGCCCTCATACTATGGAATCAATGCCACGTCTCTAAATCCACGTGAGAACATCTCAACAGTGTGACACTCAGTCTACACGGAGGAAATCGTCACGGTTTTCTAACATGTGTGTATATCACGAAAAACTACAGTGCGCGTCTTGAGTGTGACACACAGTCAACACTCCGCCTCAAAACACTGTATATGCATGTCAAAATATCAACACTAGTGCGAGTGAACCTCCAGCACCAGGTCATGCATCTCATGTAAAACTCGAGTACGAGCTAATCGCTTCAGCACTCTATCATGCACAAATCACATAAAAACTGAGTACGAGCAATGCTCCAATACTCTATCATGCATGTCAAATAAATGTAGTGCGAGTCAACCCCAGCACTAATGTATGTGAAAAACATCTGAAATCAAGTGCGAGTTATGCTCTAGCACGATTGTTTCCACATAATTCGGTAGATGGCTCTTTAAAAATAGGGATGTTAAAAATCACTAAAATCAGCACTATAAAGTGTGCTTAATTTACATCGACCTCAAAACATTAGCCCATCCACCTACTCTTCTGCTACACAGCAGTAAAAACCACTCAAAACATCATTTCCATGCTTTTTACCACTTTTCCCAAAATTTCACTTTTTGCCTAACTAGGGGTAAAATCATAATTTACCCATATCGGGTCCCTATAATTATTATAGATTTTCTCTGACCCTCAAACAATTTCAGTGAATGTAAAATCCAATGAAAATATGCACAGATATCTCTAGCTACTTGCAAGAGTCCCCTACCTCGGATCACGTCGTGTGACCTCTCTTCCTCTGTGCTGTCTAATCTCGCAGTCCGGTCAACTCTCAATATGACTCTGGAACTGCATTTAATCATTCACTGAGTTAATTACACTTTTCTTACTGTATTACACATTTAATACAGTTTATTTCACTTAAATTGGCCCTTTTACGCTTAATGGGCCTTAATCACGTTAATCGGGCCTTAAATCCGTATTAAACCCGTTCATCAAGATCTATTGACTCATTGGGCCTATCAATACCCATTGGGCTTTATTCCAAGCTCTTTGGATAGCCTGTATATCATTTACGACATTTTATTCAATTTTTTGAATATAATTCACTAAATCCAAAATTTAATCCGAAATGCGTAAATTAAATCTTAAATACGCATAAATCACATAAATTGTCATAAATGAGCTTTACTTACCCGAGATTGTGCGATGGTACGCGAATCGGAGTTCGATATGACTTCCGTTCGGAATTAATCGTCGAACTGCACAATTTCGTATATTTAACTCTAGGTCAATTTCTGATTAAATATAATTTAAATAAATTTATCAGAAATTAAATTGGTCACTTTTGACCTCGTATCGACTTACCCGAAGTCCGGTGAAATCTCAAAAATTTTCCTTTTCCTTTTTCTTTCCTTTTTTTCCTCTTTTTCTCTCTCCTACTTGGCTGAACCGGTCCGGTCCGGTTCAGCACAGTTACTTTTCCACTGGACCGGCCGACCGGTTCAGGGGTGATTTAGTCGTGTCGACGTCGTCCGGCCGGTTCCCGGCTTGCCGCTGCCGCTGTTCGACGTGTCTTGGACAGGGGGTCTCTCGGTTGGCCTCGATCGGAGCCAACTCCCGCCGGTGGCAGCCGAACGTCCGCTTTTTTCCTCCGCGGCTTCGACCTCGCCGATCTCCCTTTTTCGACGCCGGTGGAGCGCGTTACCGGTGCCAATGGGTGCGCGCCGTAGCCTTCTTCCTTTCCGGCCGTTCACTGGCCACTCGGGTCGCCGGATTGGTGGCCGTCCGGTGGTTCTTCTCCTCGTCGGCTTTCGGTCTCTCACGCGGTTTCTCTCTCCCCGCGTTTCAATTCGTTTTCTGTTTGTTTTTTTTTTTAAAGAATTTTTATTATTATTTTATTCATTAAAATAATAATAAAAATTCCAAAAATATCCCAAAAATTCTCAAAAATTCCAATTAAATTCATTTAGTCCGTAAATGAATTTATCAGTCCGATTTTACTTTTTCGGTATATTTTTTCACTATTTTTGGGCTCGTTTTTCGAGATAAAAATTCCAAAAATATTAATTAAATTCATATCTCGATCAATTGGACTCGAAATTCAATATTTTCCTCGTTATTGATCAAGATCTCTCGATTTCATATTTTTAATGAAATTTTCTCATCGGATTTATACCGAATTTTGGTCAATTGACCGTTTTACCCCTGTACTTACTCGAAAATAAACTGAACCCTTATCTCGCTGTTGTGTAGCTTACATGCATTTTTAATTCTCAATAAATCGATTGCACGATAGTAAATACTCTTCTTATGATTCAACTATGAAATATAACGTTCGTACACATAGGAATCATAAGGTACAAGCTACATACGTAAATCAAAAACTCGGGTCTGACAGTCTACCAGCTCCGGACGTGCCTTATCTGTCTCAACCACATAAGCAATGTATCCTTCACATTATCCTTTCCATTGTTAGTAACACAATCATCACATACACACATATAGTTGATAAACAAATTCATCTCGCAAATATCATAAATTGAGATCATACTCTTTTCATTTATAAAGATTATGTCATTTCATTTCTTTTTATCAAAATTTACAATAAGATTGTCTAATCCTGAGAACATCAAGGTTCTAGCACGACAATCCATAATAATATGGTTTGCAGCCAGCCAATCCATCCCTATGATTACATCAAAATCACTCATATTTAATAAAATTAAATTGGCTGCCATTTCTTTACCTCCTATCCTCATATGACAACTTCTATATACATGTTCAGTCAATTGACTATCATTCATAGGGGTAGATATTATCAATATCTTATCTAGTAGTGTTGGTTTTACATCCTTCAACAATTTATGTGAAAGGATGGCGATATAAAAGAATGCGTGGTACCAGGATTAAACAATACAAATACTTCTAAATCAAAGATTTGGATGATACCTTTAACCACATCTGAAGATTGATCCCCAGTGTCTTGGTCCAGTGCGTGCACTTGTCCTCTGCTCACACCCACTGCCTGCTTCCCCTTTTTCTCAACTGTAGCCTTCCTCTTCGGAGTAGCTATCCCAACTGGAGCTCTCTCTGGCTCCCTGTCCTTCTGTGGGGCTATCTCTGTCATCTCTGGGCAATCCCTAATAATGTGCCCTGATTTCCCATATCCAAAACATACCGCAGGATTTCCATAGCATGGTCGAGTACCACGGTACCTACCACACTTATCGCACTGCTCTATCATAGGTCGTGGCCCTCCAATCACAATTCCCTTAGCTGGAGTTATGGCCGGATACATGGGAGTATTAACTGTCTTCTCTTAAATCTCTTTGATCCTCGACCTCTTTCCAAAAAAATCTCTTGCTTCCCTTATAGCTGAAGCCTCTACCCATCATTGGTATCTTCTTATCTCTGCCCCACATCTTACCAAACTTTCTAAACTCTAAGGCAATCCTATCAACATCTTGTCTACACAATTGCGCCCTGTGCACTGCCTCCTCGTAGGTCGGTATATCCAAGGGAACCAGTCTAGACCTGATGGTTGGTCTCAATCCATTCACAAAATTTTGGATTTTCTCGGCCTCATTACTCATTGTGTTGGGATCATATCTGCCCAGGGAGATAAAGGTCATTTTGTACTCATCCACAGTCCTGCTCCCTTAGGTCAGTCCTAAAAATGCCATCTTCATCTTTCGCTGGGCGGTATCCGTTACGTACTGTCTCCAGAAGGCCTCTAAAAACACATCTCAGCTGATCTCAGTATGTCGGGCTCTCAAAATAGGCTTGTGGATTTCCACCAATGTTTTGTTGATCCCTTCAGCATAAAAGCTACAAACACCACCATCTCGGTAGTACTGCACTCAAAGAACCCATACAGCTTCTTAATCTCATTTATCTAGTCCTCCACAGCCACTGGGTCCTTTACTCCACTGAAAGACGGTAGTCTAAATTTCTTAAACTATCACTGTCTATCCAAATCACAACCGTAACCCCAGCCTCTACTAGCCTGTGGTGTAGCAACAAGTGTAGGCATATCCTGTGCAGGTGGGGGTATAGGTGTCTCTGTCGTCTAAGGTCTCTGGGCTGGCAGGGCCCGTGCCTCAGGAACTGCCGCCTACTCAGCATCACCTTGTGTAGCAGGACACTGTCTGCCCCCAACTCCAGGCAATGATTGAGTGACCAACTCCAAGATCATCTCAATGCTCCGCTCAATCCTCACGAAGCGAGCCTCAATACTTTTGGGTCTCTCCTCTGGACCCTATGGAGCATGCTTAACCACAGCCTTGACCTCAATCTCTTCCTGAGCGTCGTATGTCTCTGGCTCAACATGACCCCCAGGCCTACCTCTACGGCCTCTAACTTATGCCCTCGCCCCTCTACCACGACTGGTATTAGGCATAATTGCTCAATTCCCTACATTCACAACAATTTCTTAGTCAACCCATCGACATATACACAATGTGTATCTAAACAAGCACAGTAACATGGGGATGTAATTTTTCCAACTTATTAAGTATTTTAGACATGACACACGTCAGACCAACCTTTCTCTGATACTAACTTCTGTCACGACCCTAAACTTACCAAAATACGTACAAATTTTTTTGCATTTTCATGCATCATTTGTTAATCGTCCTTCTTCGATCGTGAACAACCACACTCTCAATAGTTGGGCTGTGTGTCAATGTCTACCACATCCATCCATAACAATTTAATTTCAAAAGTAAGCAGTTTTATAAATACATCAGAGTTACTGTTTACAAGTGTTTACATTGCTTTACATCCCTAATGTTTACATACAAAATGCTACTGTGCTATGTCTAGTTTAGACACAAAATAATTCAAGTGTGTATACCTTTACCGATGGGATGCAGCGGATACCAAAAGGGATAAGCCTCCAGTCACCTACAATCTATACTCAAAATTTTGTAGAGAGGGGGAAAATAAGGGGGTGAACATACCACACGCTCAGTAAGGCAATCATGCGAACAGGTTGATACTACACTATCTACGTGATTGTGATGCCATGCTCAAAGCATACATTTCATCATTTTCTCAAAATATGAGTTCATGCTAGTGTTAATGGTATTAAAATCCAATGCACAATTTATTTCAAGGCATGGCATTAACCATCATGCATATTTTATAAGTAAGGCATGGCATTAATCATCATGCATATTTCATATGTAAAGCATGGCATTAAACATCATGCGTGCACTTTAAAACCATTAACAATCGTTCTCACAAAACAATCCAACACTTGTAAGGATTCAGCCCTTCCCTCGGACTTTCCTGACCCATAAATCATTTCAAACATGGATTTATTCGTAAAGCAATAGACATGTGAGATAGGCAATTCAATAAGGGAAATAACCTCTAGGATTAGGGCCATATCCTGTGATACCGGCTACACGAATCAGGTGTGCTGGTTATCAACACTATTTGCTTCCACACGAGAGGTGGGTCAAATCCTGCCCGTCGGTCCATAGCAGATCTCGTATGAAGACGGTATATCACATCTCAACACGGTACAATGTACTCCATGCTATCTGCACGATACAACGTACTCCGTGGACCCACATCAACATATCATATCACGCCACATCTCAAATGCACATGTGAGCCTATTTAATCGGTATGACCTCTTGTCTACCCGAAGCTCCTAACACGGTTATTAACATGTTAAAATATCACAAATGCACGTGCGAGCCTATTTAATCGGTGTGACACCCAGTCTGCCCGAAGCTCCAAGCTCGACAACAAATAAGGTGGGCATCTAGTGCAAGCTAAAATCCAAGCACCATGCCAAAACCAGTATGAAATCCATGTAAAAATTAGTACGAGTTAAGCTCCAGCACTCATGCGTATAAAACATATCAAATCTCGTGCGAGTCATACTCTATCACGCTTTCATTCTCACGAAAACCATGTAGGTGGCTCAATTCTTTACAAAGTATGGTTAACAAACCAAAACAACTCATTTATTTTGTAAAACATTTTAAATGTTAGCCAACCTACCAATCATTTGCTAAAAAGCAATACAACATGATTTTTCCAAAGTATTATGCTTTTATTTTCATGCTCATTTCTCAAACACCCAACTTTTACCCTTCAATCACCCAATATCATTTCCTAATATCTCATGCATTCTAGCAAAGGATTTAAGTGCCCAAATTACGTACAGATATCTCTAAGAGTCCACAGAATTCCTTACCTTAATTTACTTGAGTGTGACTCTCTCTTCCTCTTAGCTTCTTACGCTCTTAGCTCGCCTTGCTCCGGTGTATCCTCGGGAGCTACGATTCATTCATCAAACACTTGAGTTAACACCTTTAACTCTTATTCAACTATGCATTCATCCAATACCTTAATTTACATTTTACCCCTTTTTGGTAAATCTCACTATTTATTCACTAATAACAACTTAAAATCATACCCATAACACTATTATCACTTCAAGATACCCCATTCATCATTAATCTCAATACATTTCACTTTCTCACACTAGACTATTTCTAGGTCATGGTGGATTCATTCTACTCTAAGTAGTTTCTACCATTTCTATGCATACCAAATCATTCCCACATCAATATCCAAACAATGTACTTGAGTAGTTGCATTAAAAACTCACCTAGCTTGATTTCCTCTTTTCTCCAATGGAAATGTACCTTGTTGCTTAAATCCAATAAATAAGGAAAATGCCTCCCAACTACGTTGTTCTTCTCTTTGATGTGAACAACTTTACCTTTAATGGTCTTCCCTCAAATCTCCTTGAAAATGGTTGGATTTAGAGAGAGAAAGCTAGGTTTTTGAGTTGAAATGAAAAAGATTGGTTTGGTCTCAAAAAATTGTAGATCCAACTGCTCCATATTTATAGAATTTGCTTGATAAGATCGATCTAGTCCTCTTAAAATTTCTCTTTTTCATGACATTTGAAGGCAGGAGATCGATCTCTCAAGGCTTGAGATCGATCTGCTTCAAACAGAAGGTTAAGGAGATCTATCTGGTCTTGGGGAAGATCGATCTGCATTTTACAATGGTTCAGAAGATCGATCTGGTCTTAGGGGAAGATCGATCTATATTTTACAGAATGTTTGGGAGATCGATTTGGTTTCATTGAAGATCGATCTATCCTATTCCATAGCTTTGAATAAGAGCATTTTGGCTCTTCCAGATCGATCTGGCCTTCATATTTCTAAATCTTACTGCAATTTTTTACAGGTACTTACACCGAAACAATTTCAATTTGCTGCCATAGTCATTTTCTTATCCGATCATCTTTGAAACTTAAAAATGGCATCCATTCCTACTTTATACCTATTAAAACTTATGTGGAATCCTTGTTTAACCAAATGTATACGATATAAACCAAATGGAAGTGTATAACTTATGCAATCTTCCTTCCATTTTACCATACTACTCATTTTCCATTCTACTCACATTCTTCTCATGTTTAAGTCCATTTCTTCATATTCATACATAATATAACTCGTACGTACAATCACAACTCTTATTACATGTGTGTATATTAAACTTACGGGCTCACATTACATATACTTGACATTACAAGTATATCATCATACTTCTGAATTCATTACATAGTTATACAAGGTTAAACCTATACGAGGTCTCACATAGATTGATCTCCAAATGTTTCTGTAAAGAGCATATCAGTCTCCTATAGGAGCAGATCGATCTCTAAATGTTTCTGTAAAATGCAGATTGATCTCCTCACGAGGAGCAAATCGATCTCCTCAAGATTATGAGATCGATCTGGTAGGCATAAAAAGTGCCCAAAACGTTTCAAAATTTAAAGGCAGATCGATCTCCTACCCTGCGCCTATAAAAAGACCCCTGCGTTTTTCCTGTATTTCATCATTTGTCTCTCTAAAAAATCAAAACCCCCATTTTGGCTGAAATCCCTAGCTTTCTCTTTCCTCCAAAACACCCATTTTTGTTCAAATCAAAGGTTGTGGTAAGAGAGAAAGTTGTTCCTCATCCAAAGGAGAACAACATACTTGGAAATCGAAGGACGATTTGAGCTGAGACGTGAATTGAGCACTCCACAAGTTTTGGGAAAATTTCTAAAATTAATCCTTGGTTTGGAAGTAGATTTGCGATTGTGGCTGTAGATGTGGTGATGAATTAACTGAAAATGATTAGGGTTGATAGAAATATTGAGAAATTGTGAGAAATTGGTTGGTAAGGTTATTTAAGATGTTTAATGAGAATGTGAGCAAATATGCTCGATGTTGAGATTGAGGATTATGTGATAATGTGTTTATGATGTTTATTACATTGTTGGGACAGCCCGAGAGTTACAGAGAGGAATACGAGGCTAGTCCGTTGTTTGAGGGAACGATTGTACTATATGAGGTGCAACGAGGTAAGGGAAAACTGAAACTCACTTGTGTATGTGATTTGTGATGATAATTGTAGCATGAAATGTGATTTAAGAAAATAAGCATGTTTTTATGAGTTGTGAATGAGTTATTGCACACGATTTTATAGTCGTCTGGGGCCCAATTTTTATGAGTTGTAAACAAAGTGTGAAATTGTTTTACAAACCGTTTGAGTTTAAAAGTGAAAAGGGATTTAGGCTCTACGTTAAGGCATACTGAGATTTGAGAAATGTGTACGTGATTTTACCGGTTTGAGCTCGATTTTAACATGTTTTGTGATGAGTACAATAGGGGTTTTCATATGAGTTTATGAAAGAAACCATTATAAGCTTTATGTGAAGGCAAAACAGTTTTATATGATAATGGCTGATATTGAGACTTAGGCGTGTCATGTGATAACACATCAGGCTTTTCTCTGGTAGCATGTAAGTCCAGGCCTTGCTCTGGTAGCATGTAAGTCTGATATTCCTCCACTTTAGTAGTGAGAGATGCCTTCGTTCTGGTAACGTGAGATGATCCCCGCTCTGGTAGCGCTGAGTGGCCTTGCTTTGGTAGTATGTAAGACTGGATCTTTCTTTGGTAGCATGTAAGATTGAAAGTGTGCATGAGGAGAGGCCTTGCTCTGGTAGCATGTAAGTCTGAGCCTTGTTCTAGTAACACGTAAGACCAATACACCATGTACACGACCATATTGTCGACGTTCCCTCTTTTGAGGATCCCTGGGATGCACACCCAGAGGAGATTATTTTGATGCGCCATGACAAATGTTTCATATGAGTTTTATTTGCCTAGTCTCCGTTTTACACATGAGATTGTGTTTTATGGCTGTGCCACGTGCATTATTACTAAGGTGATTTCTATCACGTTTTATGAGAAAAGCCATTATCGCATCCTGATTTCCACATGCTCGTAACTATGGTTTTTATATTAAGCCGTTTACTCTCATGTTTCGATATGAGCTTTGAGAAATGAGAAGATAATGATGTTTTAAATGAATTCATGCTACATTTTCTACTGAGTTTATTGAGTTTCATTTGCAAAATAAAATGATTGTGCTGTGAAAATCATTATTTTTTTAATGAGTCCCTTACCCCCTTACTGAGCGATTTATAATCTCACCTTATTTTAATATCTCCCAGATTTCTTCAAGTGAAGAGAGTTTTCCTGCGACATACGGAGTAGCGGCTAGTGGAGGACTTGAGCTCTAGGTCGTATATTGTAATTGAGGTATATGTTAACATTTCATGTACCCAGACTAAAGTTGTACTTACAAACACTTGATGAACGATGATGTGTGGGATGTATTAGGATTAATTAAATCTGTATTGAGGATTGTATATGGTATGATATATAAATATTAGATGATGAGATCCTGAGGTGAACTTTTACATTATATATATATATGATGATGCATGACACTGCACAAGAATGCACCCAGTATTGTGTATTGATGTAAATAAGTTTTAAATTTGCCCAATGATTCATGCTTCCGCGGCATCACACTAGATCAGGGTCGTACAACACTTTCATAAAACATGGGTAGTATCTATCTTTCTTACTTTCTCTAGCACCTAGCTAGGGCACGAGCAGGCACCATAGGCACTCTCCGTTCGAGAAACATTCATGCGTACTGCGCAGGCAGGAGATACTACCAAAACATCATCATCATTAACCACAAGTAGCAAGACATCTACCACACAAATAGAGTCAAGTGCTACAGGGGCCCTACGTATCGATACTTAAGTGGTAGAGCCAGAACACCACGAGAAGTAGCCATGCATGAAGCCTATGGTCTCAAAAATTATTTTCCCTTAAATACTTTTGAAAATGTCAAAAGTTCCTTTCAAAGCATAAATATAGGTTTTCAAAACCATCATAAAACTTCCATGCATTTTCTTACTTCAGGAAATTCATTTCATAAACATAAACGTACTTGGTGAGCATTTCATAAAACGAAATCATGTTTTGTAAATCGTTCCATACGTCTGAAAACAATCATAAATCATTTCAAAATATAATATTGCTTCATAAAAATCTTTGTATCAATGCAATGAGTGTTTTTATTGGAACTAAATTAAATTATACTCCTTACCTCGATTTCTCTGTACAGTCTAACTTTTCTAAATGCTGAGATTTCGCTCAGTCCAATTTGCTCCCAATTCGATCCTCTGGAGCTGTAATGAATCACAAATCGCTTATCATTATTTCTTATAAACATGTACATACCGTTAAACCGAAGCATCTCCGAAATATTTCCTTTCCTTTTCCACTTTTTTCCTCTTTTTGTTCTTTTTTCTTTTTCTCTTTTTTTTTCTTTTCCTTTTTTTCCTCTTTTCTGGTTGAACCGGTTTGGACCGGTTCAGACCACCTTTCCACTGAACCGGTTCGAACCGGTTCAGGGCCATCTCACCGTTCGGTGACTTTTTCGGTCGATTCCTCATCGGCTTTCACTCCCAACCGCTCCGTCTAACCGCGCGATGCATGGATTTGGTCATGGTTACGCCTGGGCCCGCCAGACAGTGGTCAGTTCGGCCTCTTTCCTATTCAGCGTCGTCCCTCATTTTCTGTCATCGTTGATCTGCTACTCTCGACGTCGTCAACGGTCACCGCCTTCTTCCCTGGGTTGGTCAGCGTCGCTCCTTTCTTCCCCTCAGGCTGCTTCTCTCCTCTCCTATGTTTTCTCCTCCTTCTCTCTTTCTCTTCGGTTTCGTTCTCTCTTTCCCCTTTCTTTTTTTCTCTCAGCGACCATCCATCGTTTGCTCGTCGTTTCCTTCGTTCGTCGGTGCTAATGGTGCTTCCCATCTCAGCCACTCGACCTGGGTCTTCACTCCGACGGGGAAGAGAGATTTTGGGAGGATCGGGAAAACCTGATACCGCTTTCCTTTCTTTGTCGCGAGAAAGTCGCACGACAGAAATCCCCATTCTGTTTTTTTTCAATTTCTTTTATTTTTATTTTTACTTATATATTATATATATATTTATTTATTCAAAATAACAAAAAATATATATTTATTGTTTTTATTTTTATTATTTTTAAATACATTTTCAATTTTAACAAAAACATATATATATATATATATATATTCTTCTAACATATTTTCATTTAATTTTATTGTCTAATTAAGTATAAAAAATTTTACGGTATTTACATTCTACAATTATTGTTGGTTTTTGCTAGCCATAGACTAACCTCGGTTAAGTGGGTAGGCATACTATTTTTGTAGCAACAAATTGAAAAATAGTTAAACCCAGATGAGTACAAACGTCTTACTACTTGATTTTATCATTTTACGCGTTATGCATGATGCTTAGAAAGTGGTTGCATGGGCTATTTTGAAGGTGATTCTAAGAAGTGCAATGTTTTAAACCAAATGGTGGTTGTCTGTTTGAAATGATATTGCACGTTTTAAAGTCAAAGGTTTACTTTCCTGAATCGTGGTTTTGAATTGAAATGATTTCGTAGTTATATTGTACATGTCACGACCCAAATTACCTAAAATCACTACAATTTTTTTTCTTTTTCTATACTTCTCACCTCCTCGTGACAATTCCATTTTTAACGAGTTGGGCTATGAGTCAGTAATAATCCCAACTCTTATCCCAATTGATCATATCATTCTTACCATGGTAATCATGTTAGAATTTCAAACAGTGTAATAATAAGTACATATATTATACAACTGTATGTACATATGTTTCCATATATTTACATCCCCCATAATTATATTCGTTACAAAACTGTGCTATTAATTGTTTAGATACAAAACTATACGATATGTATACCTGATTCACGATGGGAGCATGGAAAACCTGGGATGTAGTCTCTACCCGCTCTCGACTACTGTACATGCTCTGTGGAGGGTGGAAAATGAAAGGGTGAGCATAAACAGCTCAGTAAGGCAATAATGTAAGCAGGTAGATAACTATACTATCTACGTGCTGATAATATCATGATATAAAATCGTTAATATTTAGAGCATGAGATATGACTAAAACGATGCCATATGTATGTATATCATATAAGAGAAATCATGAATTTGACATATAAAATCAACATGGAAAAATCATCATGTATGACATCTTATGCTCGTCACATTAAAACTTATTTGTTTCATCATAAACTTTTCACTTTAAAACTTATTTATTTCATCATAAACAAATCACATCAAGGCTAAACCCACCACTCGGAAATACCTTGATTCATTAAATCACATCTGTTTTAAAAACATAAATCGGGACATTACCCCTCCTTCGGGTTTGTCCTGGTCTATCCAGACCGTATGATATCATGTGAGGCATGTAGGTTACTGTATGAAAATCGAGGACTATGGCCATACTTTGTCTTTGTGATCCCAGGCTACACGGATCCCGGTGTGTGGGGCATCACAACTGTAACGGGAGGTGGGGTTAATTCCTACCCACCAGAATAGCAAGTAACATCATAGAGTCATCATGACTGCACAGTACAACGTACTCCGTGTGACATACACGGTACATCGTACTCCATGGACCCATATCATAGTCTGGGTGTACCTGCCGTAGGTCTTATCCACCCCAATACTATGTCGATAACCAACCCATGTCTCAAAGTATACGTGCGAGCATCTCAACTCTCTGCGACACATAGTCTACAGGAGGCTTCCGCATGACTATATGCATGTCAACTCACGTCTAGTATGTCACGCCCCGAATATGCGGAAAATAGGGCAAATTTAAAACTTTTTACTCATTAATTCACAATTAAGAGTGCATTCCTGTGCAGTGTCATACATCATCATAATTATCATGCCTCAGGATCTCAACATCATATAACGTATATTGTACCGTATACAAATACTCAATTCCAAGTTAATTAATCCTAATACATCCCATATAATGTCATACATCAAGTGTCTGCAAATACATTAATAGTCTGGGTACATGAAAAGATAAATATACCTCAAAGTACAAATTATATAGCCTGGAGCTCGAATCCTCCACTAGCCAATACTCCGTACGTCGCAGGGAAGTCCTTATTCACTTGAAGAACTCTGGGGGGAAAAGAAAAACAGGGTGAGCTTCGAAATCGCTCAGTAAGGGGGGTAGGGGACTCATTTCATAAACCAAAATGCACATCACAAAGCATTTATTTGTATGTGAAACTCATTTGAAAACCATAGCATGAAAATACTCAAAACGACACTCTCATGTGCCAAGTCATGTGAAAACATGAAGTAAAAAGGCTCACTCTAGAGCAAAACAAAGCATGTGAAAATACTCGTTAAACACTTTCTCAAATAACGTGGCATAGCCACTGATTTAAAATCACACGTGGCATAGCCACAATACACACGTGGCAAAGCCACTGAATTATTTTCTCACGTGGCATAGCCACAAAACACACGTGGCAAAGCCACTGAATTATTTTCTCACGTGGCATAGCCACAAAATAGGGTTTCTCAACGTGGCACAGCCACCGATGGGGTATACGTGGCACAGCCACCGATGGGGTATACGTGGCACAGCCACCAATGGGTTTCTCAACGTGGCACAGCCACCAATGGGGTATACGTGGCACAGCCACCGATGGGGTATACGTGGCACAGCCACCAATGGGTTTCTCAACGTGGCACAGCCACCAATGGGGTATACGTGGCACAGCCACCAATGGGTTTCTCAACGTGGCACAGCCACCAATGGGGTATACGTGGCACAGCCACCGATGGGGTATACGTGGCACAGCCACCAATGGGTTTCTCAACGTGGCACAGCCACCAATGGGGTATACGTGGCACAGCCACCAATGGGGTATACGTGGCACAGCCACCAATGGGTTTCTCAACGTTACCAGAACGGAGAAGAAATCGGGCTTACATGCTACCAGAGCAATGCCCGGTGTGTACTCACCACTACACACCTCAGTCTTATCACATAAGACGGGTTTGCCTTCACGTAGAACTCGTAATGGTTTCTCTCTCATAAAACTCATTTGAAAACCGTTTTGTACTCAACACAAAACGTAATAAAACCGAGTTCTAACCGGCAAAGCACACGCACACATTTCTCAAATCTCAATGTTGCCTTAACGTAGAGCCCAGTTATAAACTCATAAAACATTGGGCTCCAACCGGCTATAAAATCGTGTGCAGTTCAAATCTCAACACAAAACTCTCAACATGCTTGTTTATAAATCATAAATCATGCTATAACAGTTTACAAATCACATACACAAATGGTTTAGATTTCCCTTACCTCTTTGCACCTCGTATAGTGCAATCGTTCCCCCGTATCACGGACTAGCCTCGCATTCCACTCTGGAACTCTCGAGCTGTCCAAACGATGTTAAAAACATCAATACTCAACATCACATAAATCTCAATTCTCAAACTCGAGCATAATTGCTCATAACACCTCAAATCCCTTGATTCTCGTAACTCAACCCTAAACTACAACTTCATTTTCAGTATCTCGAAGTTCTACATCTCTAATACCAATTATCTACGCTAATTTACCACCTTGTCTATATTTCCGTTTATAGCACAATCCTCAAAATTGCCACAATTTCCAAATATCAACATTAATCCCACTACATTACAATCTCATCATTCCCTAATCATTCCTCAACTATTTCAACACGATTACAACCACCAATAACATCAAAATCAGCTCAAATATCAAGATCGAGGTTTAGAAATTACCCAAAGCTTGTGAGACGCACAACTCACGCCTCGATCCGATTCGTCCTTCGATTTCCAAGTATGTTGTTCTCCCTTTGATGAGGAACAACTTTCCTTCTTTCCACAATAGCTGATTCGGCCGGAAATGGGTGATTTGGAGGAGTGAGAAACTAGGTTTTCGGAAAAATGGAGGTTTGGAAGAGAGAGAAAGTGAGATTTCAGGAGAAAACACGGGTTCCTTATATAGACTAGAGGTAGGAGATCGATCTGCCTCTTGATGAGATCGATCTGTGTTTGAAATTTGGGGACGATCTGGGTAATTTTATGCCTAGGAGATCGATCTGTCGAAGGGTGAGATCGATCTCTTTATGGCTTTATGAGATCGATCTGCTCCTAAGGAGATCGATCTTCTCCCCAAACAGAAGCATTTGGAGATCGATCTCCTCCTCATGAGATCGATCTTCTCTCAAACAGATTCATTTGGAGATCGATCTCTTCCTCATGAGATCGATCCCTTCTCAAACAGATTCATAAGGAGATCGATCTCTTCCATTGGAGATCGATCTGCTCCTCAAATTTCTCCTTCCTCGTCATTTTTAACTCACCAGATCGATCTCTCCTTCTCCCAGATCGATCTGTCGTCATGCTTCATGCTCATTTTACACATTTTAACACATAAATCTCCAATTATAATTCCCACAATTCACTTAGCTCAATAAATTATACTCAAATTATTATTACATCAATAAAATATGTCTGAAATTCTCAGATCTCACATAGTACGAGCGAAGCTCCAGCACCACGCTATGCATATCATGATATCTAAAATCTCGTGCGAGCGAAGCTCCAGCACGGTTTTGTGCATACACAAATTTCTCGTATGAGCAATGCTCCAATATGGCTTTTTATGAGAAATAAATCAGTAAACTTGAGTGCGAGTAAGACTCTAGCACTCTTTTTACTTGTATAAATACGATAGGTGGCTAAATCTTGATAAAACATCTTTTTAAAATAGTAACCTGTACAAACCAGTATCCTTTCGTATATTTCACGAAATCAATAGCCAACCTATGTGCATATTTACTTAAATCAAAGCAATATAATCATATAAAACATTAAAACATGATAATCATGCAATTTATCTGCCTTACTACCCTCTTTATAAATTTTACTTCCAGGGGCAAAATCGTCTTTTTCCATTATTCACCTATGCCCTGATTTTCGCAAAATTATTATTTCTTTTGTAGAAAATTTAAGAAATTCTAGACCCTGTAAATCCCCTCAAAAATACGTATAGGTATCTCTATGTACCTACAAAATTCTCTTACCTGGAATCGCGCGCAGACTTAACCTGTCTCGATGATACCGAATCTCTCAACCCAAATGCGCGCCAACCAAAGGTACATAACTGCATATAACCACACAGTTGAGGTCAATTCAATTATCTTGATCAGTATATCGCATTTACTGACCAACTTAAAGGTATTGGGCCCTATCTACCTTATTAGGACTCGACCCATTTTTCAGCCCCTTTTATTTTTATTAATTCCCTTTTTCGGGTATACCAGGCTCATGCAGCTTACCGATAATTATCGGGTTTAGTTCCAAACTCATTGGATAGCTCGTATACCATTTATGGAAATTACATTACAATTTCAAAAAATATTCATTTCTATATGAAATTAATCCATAATTCCGTAAAATAATCAAAGCTCTATATTAAAGAACTCATATGGCCGAAATTAAAATGTACTTATCCGATACGATGCGGGGTACGAAAGTCAGAGCTCAATCGGCTCTCGTTCGGGCTTTATCGAAAAGCTGCACAATTAAGTAAATCCGGGTTATTCTCCATTAAATATAATATTAATTAAATTTTTGAAAATTACCCGTAGGTCAATCTCGACCCTCGGTCAACTTACCCGAATCTCGAATCGTCCCCGGTAAATTTTTCTTTCCTTTCCCTTTTTTTCCTTTCTTTTCTTTTCTTTTCTTTTCTTTTCCTTTCCTCTTTCCTTCCTTTTCCCTCCTTTTCCTTCCCTTTCCTTTCGGCCAAACGGTGCCGTTTTCTGCCACTTTGTCGTTGTCGGCGTTTTCGGCGGTCTTATCGGTTGATACCGGACTCAAAAGAATCGGCTCCTCCCCCTGAACGTGTCGGTGGCTTCCATTCAAGCCCAGTCACGGTGGTTTGTCAGGAATCGGCCCGTTTCTCTCTCGATCTTCCTTCGCTTCGATCGAAGTCCTCCGGTCACCTGATGGCGCGTTTCCGGTGTCCACGTGATCGTCGGCCTCTCCTCTTCCTCCTCGTGGCTTCATCGAAGGCTGTCGATCGTCGGTGTCTCCTCGGGCTCGTCGGTTCTTGGGAGTCATTTTTGGTTTCTGTTTTTTTCGGGTTCTCCCGATTTTTTTCGAATTTCAGCCTTATTATTATTATTATTATTATTATTATTATTATTTAACAATTATTTTATTATTAAAATATTCATTAAAATATTCCAATATATTCTAAAAATATCTACAATTATATTATTTTATTCCAAACAATTTAATTCAATTTAATTTAATTTATTTATTATGTTCTTAATCATTTTTTCGGTATAATTTCCTCGTATTTTCGAGATATTATCCCGAGTGACTTTTCGGTATTTCTAAAATTTTCGGATCTTGATCAGTTGGACTCAAAATTATATAATTTCCTCATTATTGATCAAGATATTCTAAATCCTTATTTTTAATTGAATTTTTCTTATCGAATTTATCCCGAATTTCGGTCTTTTGATCGTTTTACCCCTGCACTTGTTTCGAAACCAAATTAACCTAACTTTCCTTCATACATCCACCATCTTTTCTTATTTAATTTCGTATTTTCGGTAAACTTCATTTTCAATCCTTTCCGTTTGGCCTGTGGCAATTTTCGATCCGTATTTGACTATTTTTTACATTCACCGAGATTTCATTTTTATTCTACTTGCAAATTGTATTTCAGTCAAAGCTCTTTTTGTGATTCATTGAATATATGAAAATGTACATCACATGAATCATAAGGAAATACATCAACGGATAATAAAAGTGGGTCTTACAGTACACCTGTCAAGGTGGTTGGTTTTTTGAGAATGTTGGTGATCCCCAAAAATGCCTATGTGGCAGTCATGTCCTATGAGAGCCATCTCTAGCATCAGTAGAAGGTTTTGTGTGATTGCCCTACGGTGCCAATTGCTTCATAGGGGTGCCTAGGTGACATCGAGTTTATGAGACGTGAGAGCCATCTCTAGCATTGGTAGAAGGTTCAGTGTGATAGCCCTACGGTGCCAAGTGCTTTACAGAGATGCTTTTGTGGTATTGAGATTTTCTAAGTAACACCGGTAGGAGGTTCTGTGTGATTTTCCTACGGTGCCAGCTACCTACTACTGTAGACCTTGATCCCGTCTTCAGTACCCTAGTCCAGACCCGATCAGTCTAGGAAAGGGCGGCAGTCACTATGGCCATAGGTGTTTACATTGCATAATTGGTTCCATGACAAGTTAAGGAATGTGCCACATCTCACCCATTTGTATCAATTATTTAATTTGAGCCCATGTATGCGTTTGCTAGATTGTACTTGTTTTCAATATGAATTATGCTTCCAGATTTTAAAGTTTCTGTGTTTTAAAGTCTACACTATTGATTTATAAACTATGGATTGTTAGTGAGCTTTGTGAAATCTTCAGTTTTGAGAAGCATGCTGATTTAACTTATTTCACTTTTCCATGGTTAACGTATTCTCATATTTAAAGACCAAAATAAAAGTTTGTGATTTATTCTACAAAGTGCATGTCTTACTAAATGAGGAAAATGTTTATAACCGCTTACTTGGGTTCTTATTAGCTTCAGTTGTATGTTTTCCTTATTGAGCGTGTGGTTGCTAACCCCTTCCTTTAAAACATTTCAAATTAACTAGTAGGCGAATCACTCAAAAAACTGCTAATTCCTCATGCTAAGTGCGCGACTTTGGTGCTAAGGTATACGCAACCAGTGTAAAGTTTTTGTTTCAGACTTATAAGTATGCACAGATATACGTAAATAATGGTTTTGGGATGTATTAGCTGCTTCATCATAAGTAGGATTATTAAGGAAGTCAATATTACCTTTTCATGACAATACGCCTATGAAATTAGCTTACTATGAAACTAGGTTGAATCTTAAATTTAATGAATGAGTATGAAGTTATAATTCATGACTGTTAGTTACTTAGGATTATGTGATGGTTTGCTGATGTGATTATGATTAAATGATTGTTTGTTGTGGATAGTTAGGATTGCTAATGTATATTGGTTGCAAGAACTGATCATGTGGTTGCTATATTGTCTTGTTGGCAAGTTGGGTAGAGTCAAATTGCAGCCGTTATGCTGTCAAAATTTCTAGAAAATTTAGGACTTTAATGAAATCCTCCATATAATAGTTAAAAGTTTAAACCTATATCAGATACAAAACTACAAGAAAAGATCTGAAAGTTATAATGATAAATACTAGCCAAGGTTAGTTCATTTTAAAACGTTTTCGCATTAATTTAGGTGTTTAAGGATAGAAGTAGAGGTCATGGGTCGTGACAGCCTTTTTGGGATCAGAGCGAGGTTTGTAGCTAGATTGTGTCAGTGTAAGTTAGCTATTATAGTAATACATCCCAAATATCGTGCATGTTTGAAATATATATTTATATGTTGCATATACCTTTGACTATTAATAAGTGTGTTGGGTCTTTGGTATGGGAATCATAAGTAAATATGCGCGGGAGGCAAGGACGAGGTCGAGGCAGAAGGAGACAAGCACCGCTTCCTCCAGTACCTCCTCCTCCCCAGTCAGGTAGTTCGAACACTCATATAGCTAGAATTGAGCAAACCATGGAGCAAATGTCAGCTACCCTAACACAATTCATGGCCTGATTGAAATAGTTTCAGAAAAAGAATCCACCAATCTTCAAGGGAGTTAAGGATCCCGATAAAGTTGAAGAGTAGATTTTAAAATTGGAGAAGATGTTCAAGTACATGCAGTGTAGTAGTGTCGAGGAGGTGGTGTTAGCTACCTACATGTTAGAGAGTGAGGCAAATCGATGGTGGACGTCTGTCGAGACTATATTGTTGTCTAGCACACGGCGATTACCTAGGAGATCTTCCTTGAGACATTTAATGAACAATGCATCCCGAAATGTGCTCAAAGAAAGAAAGAAGCTGAGTTTCTGAGTTTGGTCCAAGGTAATATGACGGTGGACCAATATGAGTCTAAATTTATCGTACTCCTCTGATATGAACCCGATATAGCCCGAAATGAGTTGAAGAAGACAATTAAGTTCATCCATGGGCTGAAACTGGTGATCCGAAGTAGGATGGCACCTTTGAACCTATGGACTTATGCTGAAGCCATTCAAAGGGCACAATTCATAGAGTAGGATATGGAATTGTCCCAAGAAGAGTTTCAGTGGAGATTAAAGAGTCAAGGCAGGAGATATGAAGATTGAGGGTCTTTTCAGAATATGAGCAGAATAAGAAGCCGAGGGTCGGTGCATATAGAGCTTTGACCCCTAGAACAAGGGTTTTCTCCTACTCCAAATGCTTCTGTACCCTACCATGCTCCTGTACCCACTTTTACGGGGAAGTTGAACTGAAAACTCGAGACTTTAGGTTATATACTTAAGGTTAAGACACCAAGGAAAGAGTCACCAACAACTGTGGTAGTGTACAGAAATTGTGAAGATAAGATAGATAGTTGATTAGGTGGTGTTAGCTAACCTAAATCTTGATGTTTTGAGAACCAATGAGTTGTGAGATTTTTGATCTTGTTATTAAGAATCATTTGAATAAAATTAGAATCGCATTGAAGTTAATTTGCTCAATCATGATTGAAATGGACGTGTTTTGCATGTGTTTTTGGAGTCTATGGAATTTGGCATCTTACTACGAGAAAAAAAATAGGGATTGAAGATTTGGAATGTTTGTTATAGGATGTGGATCATATTTATTTTGATTCGATTATTGGATAAATAATTATGAGGAGTTTTGATAGAAGCTTATCACCTTACACACGGTGGATTGTTCTAAGAGGAGAATTGTAAGTTATCCTTATTGAGATATGAACAAGGCTTTGAGTTCACGAGTTTTTGAATTTGGAAAATGAAATTTAATATCTGAGTCAAGTGCCGCCTTGTGAAGGTGAAGAAATGAATTTCATTCTAGTGAAATTGTATGAACTATGGAATGCGATTGGTAATTGGAGTTGTGATCTTGATATAAATTCTATTATTTGAGGTTAATAGTGTATTTTGCTAATAGAAAATTTTGGATTATGATATTATAAGCTTTGCATTGATCTATGGAATTTGAAAGCTATTAATATTTGAAATTGGAGATGAGTTGGATACTCAGTGATATATGTTTGAAATTGTTGATGTCATTATTCAAATTAAAGTTTTATATGGTTATAATTACTTAACATGATTTGAAAATTCTATTCTAAGAAATTTGGTGAATAAGAAATTATGTTAATCCTGGACAATGGTATGAAAAATAACTTTGTCATTTTCACGGTTGCATTCGAATGGCAAAGTAGTGGCGTAAGGTTCTTAGTAATTGAAGGAGCATGGAAAAAACTATCCCACACATGATCTAAAGTTGGTAGCAACGGTACTTGCCTTGAAAATATGGAGACATTACCTCTATGGAGAAAGGTTTCAGATTTATACTGATCACAAGAGTTTAAAGTGCCTATTCTTCGAAAAGGAACTAAACATAAGGCAACGTAGATGGATGAAGTTGTTAAAGGACTATGATTGCAAGATATTGTATCACCCGAGGAAAGCTAATGTTGTGGCTGATGCCTTAAGTAGGAAAAGTTTGGGTGCAATATCTTATATGATGGTCAAAGAATTGGAGTTACTAGGACAGTTTGCAAGTCTGAGTATTAATATAACACCTTCCGAGCTGAGTCCTATAGTTACTAGTCTCGGGGTTGAACCTAAGTTGATAGAACAGATTAGACTAGCTCAGAAGTTTAATCAGAGATTACTTGAGGTCTTTGGATAGATTCATGAGGGCCAGAATACGCAGTTTGAGATTGGTAGCGATGGGTTGTTGAGGTTCCAATGTCAGATTTGTGTGCCCAGTGATGAGGATCTGAAAAGGTTAATTTTGACTGAATCACATAGTAGTAAGTATACTCTGCATCCTGGTAGTACGAAAATGTACCAAAATCTATGAAGCGTGTATTGATGGCCTGGAATGAAACGAGACGTTGCAGAGTTTGTAGCTAGGTGCTGGTGTGCCAGCAAGTAAAAGTAGAGCACCAAAGGCTAGCAGGTTTGCTCTAACCTTTACTTGTGCCAACTTGGAAGTGGGAACACATAACCATGGATCTTGTTATGGGCTTACCCAGAACTCGAAGAAAGCATGATGCAATCTGGGTAATTGTGGATAAGCTTACCAAATCAGCCCACTTCTTGGCCATTAGCTCCACTACTCCTTTGAATGTATTGGCAGAATAGTTTGTCAAGGAGATAGTGAGATTGCATGGAACCCTAGTTAGTATCACTTCAGACAGGGACTCTAGGTTCACGTCTCGATGTTGGAAACAAATTCAGGAGTCTTTGGTTCCAAGATTCAATTTAGCACAACATACTATCCTCAGACTGATGGACAGTCCGAACGGACAATACAAACTTTGGAGGATATGCTACGTGCATGTGTGATGGATTTTGGAGGTTCGTGGGATGAGCACTTGCCATTGGCAGAATTTGCGTATAACAATAGCTATCATGCCAGCATAGGAATGGCCCCATATGAAGCTCTTTATGGACGGAGATGTAGATCATCGAATGGGATGGGAAGAAGTCGGTAACAAGAAGATTTATGCTTCAAACTTGGTCTAGTAAGCATCTGAGAAGGTTCGCATAATATGTAAAAGGCTCAAGATAGCTCAACATAGGCAGAAAAGTTATGCAGACCATCGGAGAAGGGATTTCAAGTTCGAAGTGGGTGATCATGTCTTTTTAAAAGTTTCTCCGATAAAATGTGTTATGAGGTTTGGGAAGAAGAGCAAGTTGAGTCCTCGGTACGTAGAACTTTTTGAGATATTGGAGCGTGTTGGTGAGGTAGCGTACCGACTAGCTTTACCACCCCAGATAGCCGAGGTACATAATATATTCCATGTATCCATGCTCTGTAAATACCAGCCCGATCCTTCACATATCCTTGCATATGAACCTTTAGAGATAGGAAAAGATTTGAGTTACAAAGAGGAACTAGTTCAGATTCTGGACAGGAAGGATAGAGTCATGAGATCTAAAATCATTCCTCTCGTCAAAGTGCTCTGGCAACACCACACTACTAAGGAAGTGACATAGGAGTTGGAGAGCTTTATGTGAAAGAGATACCCACAACTCTTTTGACTTGGCTTGAGAATTCGGAGGACCGAATTGTATAAGTTGGGTAGAAATGTAAGACCACTAATTGGTATATTCAAAATTTTTAGCTAAATACTAGTTAACAAATCGATTCATGCAATTAGATTAAATTTGGGAAAATTATAAATCTAGTATAAGACATTAGGTATAATAATTTAAATAAAATAGATAAACTGAAGTTAAAATAAATTAATCATGGTGAATATAAGACATAGTACAATTAAATGGCGAAATATAAATTAAAGAGGGAAATTTTATAATTTAGAAATAAAATTTTGTTCAAGTAATAATGTTTATGAGAACTTTATCATTTAGTAGCAAAAATTTAAATTTTATGCATGTATATTGGTATATTTATTTAGATAAATTAGGAATTAAATAGTTAAATAAATAATAATTTTTTTTTAAAAAGAGTAAAGTAAAAAAAAAAAAAAATTGGAATTGGGGTCACGCGACAGGGGGGTCTGTCACCCGACACCCAACTGAAACCTCCCCCCTCCTCTCTTTTTTCTCTCTTCCCTTTCCCTTTCCCCCTGCCGTTCACCCAGCCGGCGACACCAAACCAGACCCCACCCCTCTCTCGTGCGAAACAAACCCTTCCCCCCCTCCCCCAGTTTCTTGCTTTTCTTCTGCCTTCGTCGATCCCGACTCCCCTCTCCTCTCCCACGCTTTTCGCTCGTTTCCCCAAGCAGCCAGCGACCGACGCCCACCCCAGAACCAATGACGCCTCTTTTTCCCCTTTGCATGAACAACCCCCGTCAGTCGAAACCCGAAAACCTAGAACGTAGCAGGACCCGAACCCTTTTCCTCTGTTCTCTTACTGGTACCGGAGAAGATGCCGATCACCCCCAGACCGTAAGCCAGGCATCCACCATCACCCGGTCCACCTCCTCCACGGTTCCACATTCCCCTCCGATATCAACAGTAGCAAAAACCAACAAATACCCATTTTTCCTGCACCTATAGTTTTGAACCAAAAAACTTCTAGGTAAAAACTAAATTTTTATCGAGCTAAATTAATATACAAATTGTGTTATAAATGTGAGATTGCTATAGAAATAAATTTAATTATGATTTTGAAAAAATTAAGAAATTAGGGCCTGTAATTTGACAAAATTTAGGGGTTTTGGTACTTAGATTGGAAACTGAAAGGTGGATAAAAATTTTGAAGAATTAAAAAATTAATTTGTTGAAATCATGTAATGGGCATAAAGAGTTGAATTTGGCAAATTGGGAAATTTAGAGAAAAATAGAAAAATTGAGAATCCAAGGTTTGAAGTAATTAAATTGTGTTATGAACAATATATGTCTAGTGTAGCTTGATTAGAAATTTAATGCCCATAAGTTGGAGTAGAAATTAAGGTTTCAGTCACCTTGGAAGGGTAGGATTAATCTATAATAATTGGGAATTTAGTTTAAACTTAATCAAATAATGTAAGTTATTTTTCCAAAAATAATTAATATATAAATGAGTTCTTATGAGGTTAAAAGGAATATAAAATTTAATATACAAAATATTGTGGCAAGTCTAATTAAAGTGTTCCATTAATTTATCTAGTAATGGGAACTAATAGTGATAAATAAATAATTATGTTAAACCTAAGCCGAATTCATATTTAGATAGTAAGCTTAATACAAAAGGATAATGAAATAAGATGGTTTCATTTTAATGGAATTAGTAAAGTATATAATAGATTCAAATTTTGAATATTTAAGGATGATACATTAGAAAATAATCCAACGTTGATAAATGTGCATGATAAGTTAGTTTCACAATGGCACTTAGGAAATTCTTGAATAAACTATGAACTGAAATAAATAAGAAGACTGATAATTGGATGTTCCCGTATGTGAAAATTACAGCTACTATCTCGTTAGATGTCGAGGAGAAAAAGGCACATATATGCGTGCTTAAGGCGAGAAGGGTAAATAGTGCGCGTCGTTTTGGTGGTAAGGGTAAATAGTGCGCGCGCTAATAGGGTACCTTAGGTTAAGTTAAGATTTGACTAGAAACCGTAGGCTGTTAGCTTAGTTAGTTAGCTAGGACCGATCTTGATTGTTTTGCACTTTACTTTGTTTTAACTGATTTTGCAATTATTGTTGGTTTTCGCTAGCTATAGACTAACCTCGGTTGCAGTGGGTAAGCATACTGTTTTTGTAGCAACAGATTTAAAAATAGTTAAACCCATATGAGTACAAATGTCTTGCTACTTGATTTTATCGTTTTACGCATTATGTATGATTCTTACAAACTGGTTGCATGGGTTATTTTGAATGTGATTCGAAAAATTACAATGTTTTAAACCAAATGGTGGTTGTCTATTTGAAATGATATTGCACGTTTTAAAGTCAAAGGTTTACTTTCCCGAACCGTGGTTTTGAATTGAAATGATTTCGTAGTTATACTGTACACCCTTCGTTGTGGTTAGTTTTTGAGAATGTTGGCGATCCTCGAAAATGTCTAGTAGCTGTCATGTCCTGTGAGAGCCATCTCTAGCATCAGTAGGAGGTTCTGTGTGATTGTCCTACGGTGCCAATTACTTCACAGGGGTGCCTGGGTGGCATCGAGTTTATGAGACGCGAGAGCCATCTCTAACACCAGTAGGAGGTTCTGTGTGATTGCCCTACGGTGCCAAGTGCTTCACAGAGATGCCTTTGTGGCATTAAGATTTTCTAAGTAGCACCGGTAGGAGGTTCTGCATGATTTCTCTATGGTGCCAGCTACCTACTATTGTAGACCTTGATCTCGTCTTCAGTACCCTAGTCCAAACCCGATCAGTCTAGGATAAGGCGGTCGTCACTATGGCCATAGTTATTTACATTACATAATTGGTTCAATGACAAGTTAATGAATGTGCCATATCTCACCCATTTGTATCAATTATTTAATTTGAGCCTATGTATGCATTTGCTAGATTGTATTTGTTTTCAATATGAATTATGCTTCCAGATTTCAAAGTTTCTGTGTTTTAAATTCTACATTATTGATTTATAAACTATGGATTATTAGCAAGCTTTGTGAAATCTTCAATTGTGAGAAGCATGCTGATTTTACTTATCTCACTTTTTCGTGGTTAACATATTTTCATAGTTAAAGACCAAAATAAAAGCTTGTGCATTGTTCTACAAAGTGCATGTCTTACTAAACGAGGAAAATGTTTATAATCGCTTACTTGGGGTCTTATTAGCTTCAGTTGTATGTTTTCCTTACTGAGCGTGTGGTTGCTCACCCATTCCTTTAAAACTTTTCAGATTAACTAGTGGGTGAAGCGCACAGAAAACTGCTAATCCCTCTTGCTAAGTGCGCGGCTTTGATGCTAAGGTATACACAACCAGTGTAAAGTTTTTGTTTCAGACTTGTGTGTATGCACAGATGTATGTAAATAATGGTTTTGGGATGTATTAGTTGTTTCGTCATAAGTAGGATTATTAAGGAAGTCAATATTACCTTTTCGTGACAATACACATATGAAATTAGCTTACTATGAAACTAGGTTGAATCTTAAACTTAATGAACAGGTATGAAGTTATAATTCATGATTGTTAGTTAATTAGGATTATGTGAAGGGTTGCTGATGTGATTGTGATTAAATGATTGTTAGTTGTGGATAGTTAGAATTGTTAATATATATTGGTTGCAAGTACTAATCATGTGGTTGCTATATTGTCTTGTTGGCAGGTTGGGTAAAGTCAAATTACAGCCGTTATGCTATCGAAATTTCTAGAAAATTTAGGACTTTAATAAAATCCTCCATATAATAGTTAAAAGTTTAAACCTAAATCGGATACGGAGCTACAAGAAAAGATCTGAGTGTTATAATGATAAATACTAGCCAAGGTTAGTTCATTTAAAACGTTTTCGCATTAATTTAGGCACTTAGGGATAGAAGTAGAGGTCATAGGTCGTGACAATAAGTTTTCTTTGTTGTTGAAATGGTGAAACTACAACATGACTCTTTTGATTGGTTCTAATCATGAAGTGAAAGGAATATCCTCAGTTTTTTTTCCCACCTTGATTTTGAAAAATCACTAAATCCTTCAGTACAAGAAAATAAGAGACAACAAAATGAGTCTACTATAGGCTGGCTTGCACAACGAGATGACTCTCACACAAGTCAACTTATGCAAGAGTGTATAAAAACTGTTTGTTAACTTTAAATTGATTCATGTATTTTGAAATAACAAAGACTTAAGCATATTTAGGTGTAAGACCCATAAATTTCTATGTAATGTGTATGATTATTGGATGTACAAACAGGTTACATTACATATTAATTACAAGAAATGGATGTTTTTGAGTGTTATGCGTGAATAGATTTATAAATGAGTATTGAAGTAATCGAGTATAAGTTTAACTGGGAAAATTATAGCTGAAATGATGCTGGATGAATGCTAGATCGATCTCATGCAAGGAGAGATCGATCACATGGCCTAGAAAACACAATGCCAAGCATCTGCAAGAGGGAGATCGATCCCTCACTCAAGCAGATCGATCTTCATAGGCCTCTGGATAGGCCAGATCGATCTCCTCTTAAGGTTAGATCAATCTCCAAAACCTTCTGTCTGATACAGATCGATCTCATTACCTTGAGCAGATCGATCTCATACACTTCAATAGATCGATCCCCTGCCTGCAAATTGTCAAAATTTTGAAGGATTCAAAAGGGCCAACTCGATCTCCCACCCTATGTAGATCGATCTCCTAAGACATTTTCTATAAAAATGGGGCAGTAGGATCTGCATTTCCCGAGAACAAATCCATTTCCTCCATTTTTAACATTAACTTAGCTTTCACACTCCAAAACCATCACATTTCCATAAAGGTTTAAGAAAAAGCTATTAGAGCAAAGTTGTTCATTGTGAAGAGAAGAACAGCATAGCTTGGAATCAACACTTCTTTTGTTGGATTGAAGGAGCAAAGTAGTCTTCAAACTTGGAAAAGAGGAAAGTCAAGCTAGGTGAGTTTCCAACACACCAACTCAAAGTATATTGAGTAGATTGGTGTATGTATTGATGATTGAAACTACCTAGAATGTAATGGAACAAGCATAACCTAGAATGGGTTTTATGTGAGAAAATGTGATATGGTTGAGTTGATGATAAATGGACTATACTAAGGTGTTAATAAGGTGATATTCATGATTTTGAGATGATTGAATGAAGCTACATTGTGAGATTAGTCAAGTTATGAAAATAAGCATATGAGGTGTTTGATAAATTGCCATAGTGAAGGAAATAATGAACTAGAGGCACTATGAGCTTGATACCAGTTTATTGTGTGTCAATAGGCTTAAAGAGTTCAATAGACTCTCGAGAAATAAGTAGAGCAATCAAAATGGGGCCTTATAAGTGTTAATGAAAACTATTAGTCGAATCGACTATAGTAAATGCAAGAATTTCATTACATTGGATTAAATTTAATATGATACGTAATTTCTTGTAGTCCCAAAGATTCCGTTAGAGGCGAATCGAACTGCACAATTGAGCAGTTCGAAGGAAGTGGAATCACGCAATGCGATTCCAGGTAAGGGAATTTTGTAAGTACCTAGAGATAGCTGCACATATTTTGTGGGTGTATTTAGGGCTTCACAATTGTTTGGTTATCTAGAAAAGGATTAATGATTTATGTGAATGACAACGAATATACGTGATTTGATTTTGAAGTGAATCTTACAAAAAGGGATAGTAAGGCTAATAATTGCATAAATATCATATTTGACCTTTTTACGAAATGCATTGCTTTGGTTTAAGCAAATGTGTGGATAATTGGGCTATCTGATTTCCACGATTTCACAAAATAGCACGAGTCAGGTGCAAATTATGATTTCGAATGTGTTTTGTTAAAGTGGAGCCGCCAATCAAATTTTTATGAGTTTGTAAGACCTTTAAATTCCTATGTAATGTGTATGATTTCAGCATGTACAGACAAGTTTCATTACATATGAATCACAAGTAATGGACGTTTTTAGGCTTTAAGTGTGAATGGAATGTAAAATGAGTATAGAAGCAAATGAATGGAAGTTTAACTTTAGAAATTTGGGAAAACTGCAGTTGGAATGCTGCAGAACGCATGGCAGATCAATCTCATTGCAAGGAGAGATCGATCTCAATTCCTTGAATTGCAATGCTAGGATATTCTGCAAGAGGGAGATCGATCCCTTACTCAAGCACCATTTCCAAAGAGATTTGAGAAAAATGTATTAGAGCAAAGTTGTTGCTTAAGAGTAGGAGCGCAATATAGTTGAAGACTAGAGGTTGGATCAAAGGATTGAAGGAGAAAGAGGAATCTCTCCTCACATTTGGCAAGAAGGAGAAAGGTCAACATAGGTAAGATTTCAATGTACCAACTTCTAATATGATAATCTAAACATTTAGATGAGTCGATTTGGTATATACATTGTTGGCTTAAATGTTCATATACATGCTTAAGTAACTATGTCCTAGAATGAGCTTAGTGAGAGAAAGTTGAAATGGCATGGAGTTAATGATGATTTAAGTATGTAGAAATGTTGATAAACATGTATAGATGATTTTAAAATACCTTTGTGAAATCCATATGTCAGATTAGATGATGATTGAAAATGGGTATAGGAAATGTTTGATAAAATGCCATAGAGAACGAAAATAGATTAAACTAAGACTAATGGATGTTTATTTGATACCGAAGGAACTCAGTTTATAACCGAATAAGTGGAAATTCGAGGAAAATTAGAGGAAGTAATCGAGTAAGGTCCGAGTGACCTTATTTTAGAGTTGAATGAGTAGAAGTATGAAGTAGTGGTATAATGAGTAATCATTGATGTTTTGAAGTTATTTGGACAGCTTGAAAATTTGACTCGTGAGTCGGAGCTAGTCCATGAGACAGGAATATTGCACCACCCAAGGTGCAAGAAGTAAGGGATGCAACCTTTGTGCATGTGATTGCTTACAGATGAAAATGCTTTGGTAGCATAAAATGAGTTTATAAACGAGCATACTATTTGAGAAAGTGTTTTACTTGAGATTTATCACTTGAGTGCATGTTTTGCCGGTTTGAGCTCAGTTTTGTGATTTGAGTTGTGATGAATAAATACGTTCTTATGTTTAAATGAGATTTACAAGCAAAACTATCATTAGCTCTACGTGAAGGCAGAATTATTTTCTATATAATAATGGCATGTGATTTTAGGACTAAAAGGCTTGTCATGAAGCTTACACATTGGTGGATACTTCCACGTCGGTTGACGCCAAGGCTTTGCTAGGCCCGGGTCATACCATGCCTCCATTCTGGTAATGAGGGATGCCTCCGCTCTGGTAGCGTGAGATGCCTCTGTTCTGGAAACAAGAGATACCTCCATTCTGGTAACGTGAGATGCCTGCCTGTCATCGCCCGTCCTAAGTTACCTAGACGTGTTAACTGCAAGTGTACGAGTTGTACAAGTAATAATGGGATTTGAGTCTCGGATTATCATCCCACATAGAATCTAATTAGTCTAATTAAGTACCGGTTAATCTTACCCCAAATATATCCTAGAAAATTATGAAAATTGAAAGTGTGATCTATTAAGTTTTAATTAAAATTACTGGAAAACAATAAAAATAATGAAAATAAGAAAATAAATAAAATAGAGAAAAAAATTACTTACCGAGCTCCTAACAAATAAAAGCCATAATCTGCACAAGAGAAAAATACTGAAACTAAAATTAATTAGTGCAAGTAAGCTAAGATGCAAATGTAAGAAAATGTAAATTAAAATGAATAAAACTAGAAAATTCTAATATGAAACTAAAAATTGCATGTATTAAATTTAATGCAAAATCATCTAACCTATGGTCTAATTCTATTCCTAAACCTAACTCTAAATCTAAATGTCTAAAATGATGACTCTAATTAAATGTAGCTATAGCTAATTACTAACCTAATAAAATGTCTAAATAAATAATAAAAGCTAAATAATGCATGAAAAATAAAATGTTTTTGGATTTTTTTTAAGTTTAAGGTGAAAACTAACTAACTAAAATTGCATAAAATAATTCTACCCCTAATTTAATTCTAAATACAACACATGAACATTCTACTTAAAATGAAAATTTTCACCCTATTGTAATAAAAAATTGACTATTAACATAATTAAAACTAAATTTTAAATTAACAAGCAAAGAAATTTTAGCTAACTTTCAAATTACTTCAAAATCTATTTTTACCTAAGCTAATAAATAATAATAAGAGGCATAAAAATATTTAGCAAATAATATAAAACATGATAATTAAATTGTGAAGTTTAAGTGCTGCCAAACATGGCCTTCTATTGTTTGCCAATCAGCAGCCTACCCCGACTCCTGCCATGATGTGCTTTGCAAATCGTTCCTTGTTGAATTCCTCTGCTGTCAGATGCGTACCGCTTCCTGCCCTTCATCCAACAACCATTTTACTCTAATAGTCAACCTTCTGTTCATTTGCCAGTTCTGCTTCCTTCTCAACACGTATGGAAACTGCTGTGATCCCTTCAAGCACTGTACTAGTACGGGTTACCTTTCTGCAGCAACCTCATCTGCCGTGCATTTACCATACAGTACCACCCTTGTATAACCTGTATTTCAAGCAGCAACACCAAACAACACCAACAAATACTATCACAACAATGCTCCTAAAGGCAAAATGAATCAACTGGAAATGGCAGAACAATTTTGAGGCATAGAACAATGCAAATGCTTACAAGAAAACTTTCTTACATCTTGCCAAAAGCAAACAAAATTTAAAGGAACTGTAAAAGAGACCTAGAACCATTAAAGAAACCATGAAAGAAAATAAAAGCAAGAGCAGGAATGGCCGAGCAGCTAGCCATCAGTTCGCCATGTCCTGCATTCTCTTCTTCTGTCCAGTGCAACCCGGCAGTAGCCACAGCCCGTCCGACCCTCAATCAGTCCAGCCTCTGGCAACAGAGGAGCAGCAGAGAATGAAGACAGGGAGATAAGCTTAACAGAATGCAAAGAAATGTAAATCAGTCATTAAAATAAACTAGAAGAATAACCAACTATTGAACAGTACAGATGAATGAAAACAGAGCAGAACAGAGCATTGTTTTCCATTGCCACACTCATCAGGTTATTAGTAAACATCAATCACGCCAAGTGCAAGACAGCAACTCTGTGCCATCTCTGCAGTCATCACAGCCACGGACAGCAAAGGCCTGCACAGAGAATCGACAAACAAAGCAGAGATAAGCAGATGTATTACTGGAAAATCGAATGGTACAGGAAAATGAGACAACCTAAAGTGCTCGGGGTGAAGGAAATGGCACTCTTTGAACCCAGAAACTAGAGATTGAAGAGTCTAAAGAAACCTTCAGTTAATCACAAAGGAAGTCGAGTATGCTTCTTGCCTGTCACGCCCCGAAAGCGTGGAAAAATTGGGCTAATTTAAACTTTTTATCCATTAACTATGTTGTTTTCCTGTCCATGTCTAGATTTAAAATCTTTTTCATTTTTCAGGATCTCATTACTTTAATTACATTCTGTATATATATAATCATTTACAACTATTACATCCCGACTATTATATACAATAGTTTCTATTATGTATCACATGTCTGGAATATAAGTAAGACTGTACCTCAAGGTTATGAAAGTATCTGATGAAAGGTCTGACTACCTTGTCAACGACTACAGTCTCGTATGTGCAGTAGACTCGCTATAGATAATCTGGGAGATGGAGAGGAGGGGGGTGAGTTTTTCAGACTCAGTAAGAGATACATTTAAAATAGCTTTAAATACTCAAAACATGGTAAAACTCAAGGTTTTACAAATCAAAATAAACATGAACTGGAGTAGAGATGCTTACATTTTATAAAAGCAGTAAAAACATGCTTAAATCATAAGTTTACACATCATGCATCTTTTTAGTAAAACTCGTATATAGTATGCATATCACGTCGTGTAAACAAGTAAAAGCATCTCAAAACTTAATCATGCATATCATAACATGCTTATCACTTTGAAAATGAAATCTTATTGTCATATGCACATTTCGTAATACATACTCATGGCTACCTTTAAAATCTCATCATAGAAAATTTGTGCTCAATAAAATCATAAAACAAGTAGCATGAAATGTGCAAAAACATATATATATATCATTCCGTCAATTCATCGTGTAGGGTCAGGCAATCGTCTCATATACTAGTCCCGAAGGACATCATACATCTGGTTCCGTAGGACATTTATCATAGGTACATATGGCCATTGTACAGGGGAGCCGTAAGACTGGATCAGGGTCGTACGCTGCCCTATCTCTCGTGCACCACTAAATGGGGACTATACGCACGAGCTTACATGCATCTCCAAGTGTGGACTATACGCACGTTTCTCATATTAAGTCAGAGCCTGCCCGTTCCCTGGCCGTCGGCTAGGTAGATCCTCGATCGTCTCCATACAAGATCGACCCCAGATCCTCTGACTATCGTCATATCATGCCTTTTTACCCCACAAAATCATTTCAGGCCTCATACCCATGTATTAAAAATCATTACAGGACTTTAACCTGATTCTCATAAATCATTACAGGATTCTAGCCCGTTTCTCATAGAAAACATGATTTTCATAAATCATTACGGGACTCTAGCCCGTGTAAATATGGAAAGCATAGTTATAATGGTTATTTCTTGGGACTCATACCTGTACCGTGAAAATATAGCTTAAAAGCTGTTTCGGGATTTTAACCCGTATCATGAAAACATGGTTTCGTAAAACATATCGGGACTTTAACCCGTAATCTCACATGAAAACACTATGCTTTCATTTCATAAGTGAAAATCACTTTTATATGCATAAACATAAATATTAAAATGTATCTCATGAAATAAAAGTCATTTTCAAGGATTAGGATAAGTTTATTCCGGTTTTGAGTGAATAGTATTCTTTCCAATTTTCGAGAAAGCCATTTTTTTATGGAAAATAAACTAATTATCCACATAAACATTTGGTAAGGACATAGGAGTACTAACGCTACTCTAAATCATATCCCTTACCTCTTAGCGACTGAGGTAGAGCACTTTTCTCGATGCTCAAATTTACCTTGTAAAATGTGTCGATAGACCGAGCTGCTGCAAAACAAGTTCAACTTATCACATATGGCTTAAATTCATTTCAACATATCCAAATATGTGATTATATCGAAACTTTGACCAAAAGTTGACTTTTAATCGATTTTACTCTGTTTGCTCGGTTTTATCGGTATAAACCTCGTTTTAATCGTATTTAACTCAATAAATATTTTTCTCATATTTATTACTGTCGAGTTAGCTAATTGGGCCAATTTCTCTCTTATTGGGCCTGATTGCACCTTAATGGGCCTTAATTCATTTTAAGCCCGTTTCCACTTATTAATTCTTTCATTTGAGGCCTATTGGGCTCACTGGGCCCATTAGTACTTATTGGGCCTTTTTCTAGACTCTTTGAATAGCTCGTATATCATTTACGACAATTTAATTAAAAATCTTGATTTAATCCACTAAATGCGTAATTTAATCTGTAACTCGTAAAATAAACTTTTAATGCCCGATAATTACATAGATTGTCATAAATGAGCTTTACTTACCCGAGATTTTGCGATAGTGCGCAATTCAAAGTTCGATCGGGCTCACGTACGCGATTCATCGTCGAACTGCATAATTATATATATTTAATTTCGGGTAAATTTTCGATCAAATATAATTTAAATAAATTTTTTGGAAATTAAATCGGTCACTTTTGACCTCTTACCGACTTACCCGAAGTCCGGTGTATCCCCAAAATTTTTTTTCCTTTTCCCTTTTTCTCTTTTTCTTTCCTTTTTCTCCTTTTTCCCTTCTTTCTTGGCTGAACCGGTTCGGTCTGGTTCAAACCGATTCAGACCGGTCCGGTTCAGCCCGGTTCTCTTATTGTTGAACCGGTCCGTACCGGTTCAGGCTTTCCTGTCGTCGTTCACCACTTTTTCGATCGATTCTCGGGCTGTTTCTGGCGTGATTTGGTGCGCCTGGAGCAGGGTAACGTTCGGCTGGGGTCGGTTGGGGTCAATCGCCGGTGGAGCCGCCGGAATCGTCTTCTCCTCTTTCGGCCTTCTCTCCCTCGATCCGTCAGATTCTGGTGGTTTCGGTGCACACCGCCGGTGGCAGGAGGGTCGGGTGGCTGTGGGCTACGTTTTTTGGTGGTCGGCTGGTCTTGACTGGCTCTGGTAGTGGCTCTGTCACAGCCCAATTTACCAAAAATCACTAAAATTTTTTTTTTTTCTATACTTCTCACCTCCTCGTGACAATTCCATTTCTAACGAGTTGGGCTATGAGTCAGTAATAATCCCGACTCTTATCCCAATTAAATCATATCATTCTTACCATAGTATTCATGTTAAAATTCCAAACAGTATAATAATAAGTACATATATCATATAACTGTATGTACATAAGTTTCCATGTATTTATATCCCCAAAATTATATACTTCACAACACTGTGCTATTAATTGTTTAGATACAAAACTGTACAATGTGTATACCTGATAAGCAGTGGGAGCAGCGGACAACTAGGGATGCAATCTCTAACCGCCCTCGTCTATGGTAGGTGCTCTGTGGAGGGTGGAAAATGAAAGGGTGAGCATAAACAGCTCAGTAAGGCAATAATATAAGCAGGTAGATAACTATACTATCTACGTGCTGATAATAGCATGATATATAAAAAAATCATTTATATTGGGAGCATGAGATATGACTAAAACGATGCCATGTGAATGTATATCGTATAGAAGAAATCATGAAGTTACATATGAAGTCAACATGGAAAATCTTCATGTATGACATCTCATGCTCGTCACATCAAAATCTGTTAGTTTCATCGTAAATCATTCACCTTAAAACTTATTTGTTTAAATCAAACTCGCGTTTTTATGTGAGAACCCTGCTGCCCGCCCCACACCAGGTCACAGGCTTACGGCAAACTCATCACATCAAGGCTAAACCCATCACTCGGGAATACCTTGATTAATTAAATCAAATCTCTTTTTAAAAGCATAAATCACAAATCCCATCTCTTAAAAAAAACACAAATCGGGACTACCCCTCCATCGGGTATGTCCTGGTCTATCTAGACCGTGTGATATCATGTGAGGCATGTAGGTTACTGTATGAAAAACGAGGACTATGGCCATACTATGTCCCTGTGATCCTAGGCACACGGATCCCGGTGTGCGGGGCATCACAACTGCAACGGGAGGTGGGGTCAAGTCCTACCCGCCAGAATATAGAGTAACATCGTAGTCATCATGACTGCACGGTACAGCGTACTCCGTGTGACATACACGGTACATCGTACTCCGTGAACCCATATCATAGTCTGGGGGGTGCCTGCCGTAGGTCTTAGCCAGCCCAATACTATGTCGATAACCAACCCATGTCTCAAAGTTTACGTGCGAGTATCTCAACTCTCTGCGACACACAGTCTACAGGAGGCTTCCGCACGACTATATGCATGTCAACTCGCGTCTAGTGCATATGTGAGCATCCTGCTGCCCGCCCCACACCAGGTCACAGGCTTACGGATCTCATCACATCACCACGCTATGCATATCATGATATCTAAAATCGCGTGCGAGCGAAGCTCCAGCACGGTGTTATGCACACACAAATTTCTCGTACGAGCAATGCTCCAGTACGGCTTTTCATGAAAATAATTCGGTAAACTTGAGTGCGAGAAAGACTCCAGCACTCTTTTTACTTGTATCAATACGATAGGTGGCTAGATTTTGACAAAATATCTTTAAAAATGGTAATCGGTACAAACTGGTACCCTTCGTATAGTTCACTAAATCAATAGCCAACCTATGTTCATATGTGCTTAAATCAGAACCATATAATCATATACAACATTAAAATCATGAAATTCATGCAATCCCATAGCCTTACTACCCTTTTTTGAAATTTTCCTAACTGGGGGCAAAATGGTCATTTTTCACTATTTCCATATTTTTATCGTAAAAATTATTATTCTATTTTTGGGTAGCCTACTGAATTTTAACGTACTATAAATTCCCTTAAAATTACGCATAGCTACCTCTAAGTGCTCATAAAATTCCCTTACCTGGAATCGCGCGTAGACTTAGCTTATCTCGAAGCTACCGAACCTCTCGGTCCAAGTGCGCGCCAAATAAAGATACGTCACTGCATATCACCACGTAATCGGGGTTAATTCACTTATCTCGATCAGTATATCGCGTCTACTGACCAACTTTAAAGTATTGGGCCCTATTTACCCTATTTGGTCTCGGCCCATTTCAGCCCTTTTTATATTTATTAATTCCCTTCTTCGGGTATACCGGGCTTATGCGGTTTACTAATAATTATCGGGCTTCGATCCAAGTTCATTGGATAGCCCGTATACCATTTACAGTAATTTATTGCAATTACGAATTAATATTCCTTCCTATGTGAAATTAATCCGTAATTCCGTAAAATATTGAAAATCGATATTTACAGAAATCTTAATGCCGAATTTAAATCGTACTTACCCGATACTATGCGGGGTACGAAGATCGGAGCTCGATCGGCTCTCGTTCGGTCTCCGTCGTAAAACTGCATAATTAGGTAAATCCGGATTATTTTCCATTAAAATAATATTAAATTAATTTTCGGAATTCACCCGTTGGTCAAAATCGACCCTCGGTCAACTTACCCGAACCTCGAGTCGTCCCCCGGTAATTTTTTCTTCCCCTTTCCTTCCTTTTCCTTCCCTTTCCTTTCTTTTCCTTCCTTTTCTTTTCCTTTCTTTTCCTTCCCTTTCCTTCCCTTTCCTTCCCTTTCCTTCCTGCCAAACGGTGCCGTTTTGGAAACCCCTCACTGCCTCTTGCCGTCGCCGGCGATTCCGGCGGTCTTACCGGCCAAGATCGGTACCAAAATGACCGGCTTCCTCCCCTGAACTCACCGGTACCCTCCTTTCCGGCCCAGGTGCGGTGGTTCGCCGGCGGTAACCTCTTCTCTCCCGCGGATTTTCGGAGCTCGGATCGGGCTCCTCCGGCCACCTCGCGGCTCGGTTCCGGTGCCTATGGGTTCGCCGGACCTTGCTCTAGCTCCTGGAAGCTTCGTCGTCGTCGGACGGTCGCCGGTGGTCGCGAACGGCGGTGGGTTTTTTTTTTTTCTTCCTCGGTGTGAAAGGGGTTCGGGTTTCTCTTTCCGTTTTTCGATTCCAGGCTTTTTTTTTTTTTTTTTTATCTTTGTTATTATTTAACTATTCATTTTATTATTAATTTAATCATTAAAATACTCCAAAAATTCTGAAAATATCTACAAAAAATCTTATTTAATTCATCAATTTAATTTAATTAAATTAAATTAAATTTATTTAGTTTTTAAATTATTTTTCCGGTATAATTCTTCCGTATTTTCGGAATATCGTCCCGGGTGACATTTTCGGTATTTCTAAAAATTTCGGATCTTGATCAATTTGACTCGAAATTGTATAATTCCTCATTATTGATCAAGAAATCCTAATTCCTTATTTTTAATTAAATTTTTCTTATCGTATTTATCCCGAATTTCGGTCTTTTGACCGTTTTACCCTTACACTTATCTCGGGATTAAATTAACCTAATTTTCCTTCATACTTCCACCATATTTTCTTATTTAATTTTCGTATTTTCGGTACACATTATTTTCTATCCTTCCCGTTTGGCCTATGACCAATTTCGATTCTTATTTAGTTACTTTCGACTTTCACCGAGATTTTCATTTTTATTTTATTTGTAATTTATTTTTCAGTCAAAGCTCTTCTTATGATTCATAAAATATATGTAAACGTACATCACATGAATCATAAGGAAAATATACCAATATACCATAAAAGTGGGTCTTACATAATCTCCCCCACTAAAAAAATTTGGTCCTCCAAATTGGAACCAAATCAGTCTCTGAACAACTCCGGATACTTCTCTTTCATCAAACTCTCCAACTCCCAAGTCGCTTCCTCCGGAGTGTGATGCTGCCACAGTACTTTCACCAGGGGAATCGTCTTCGATCTCAATACCTTCTCCTTCCCATCCACAATCTGTATCGGTCTCTCGACATAGGACATACTCTCACTGAGCTCCAGTGGCTCGTATCTGATCACATGCGACGGATCCGGCTGATACTTCCGAAGCATGGAAATGTGGAAGACGTTATGGACATTTGCTAGCTCTGGTGGCAACGCTAGCCTATAAGCTCGATCTCCCACTCTCTCGAGTATCTCAAAAGGTCCTATGAAGCGAGGGCTCAACTTTCCTTTCCTTCCAAATCTAGTAATACCCTTGGAAGGAGAAACCTTCAAAAATACTGACTCCCCTGCTGTAAACTCCAACGGTCTGCGTCTCCTGTCAGCATAACTCTTCTGTCGACTCTGAGCTGTCCTCAACCTCTCACAAATCAACTGGACATCCTCAGAGGCCTGACGTATCAAATCGGGAGCGAATATCTGCCTGTCACCAACCTCCTCCCATCCTACAGGAGAACGACATCTACGGCCGTACAAGGCCTCATATGGTGCCATCCCGATACTCGAATGGTAACTGTTATTGTAGGCGAACTCTGCGAGTGGTAGGTGATCATCCCAGGAGCCTCTAAAATCAAGTACACAAGCTCTCAACATATCCTCGAGGGTCTGTATAGTCCTCTCCGACTGCCCATCTGTCTGAGGATGGAAAGCTGTACTGAATCTCAACTGGGTTCCCATAGCTTCCTGAAAGTGTTCCCAGAAACGGGAAGTGAAGCAGGAATCCCTATCCGATACAATACTCACTGGGACACCATGTAGTCTCACAATCTCGCGCACATAGAGCTCCGCCAATCTGCTCAGAGTATCGGTGACTCTCATCGCTAGGAAATGTGCCGACTTCGTCAATCTGTCGACTATCACCCATATGGCATCATTCCCTCTGCGAGTCCTCGGTAAGCCCATCACAAAGTCCATGGTGACATGCTCCCATTTCCAAGTCGGTATAGGTAGAGGCTGCAATAACCCTGCAGGCTTCTGATGCTCTACCTTCACCTGCTGACGGACGAGACATCTCGCAACAAACTCTGCTATGTCCCTCTTCATCCCTGACCACCAGTATACCTTCCGGAGATTCTGATACATCTTTGTACTACCCGGATGCAAGGTATACCTCGACGAATGAGCCTCTGTCAAGATCAACCTCCTGATCTCTGGATCCTCGGGAACACATATCCCGTCTCGGAACCTCAGTAATTCATCTGAACCCAAGTCAAACTCAGTATCAATACCTCTCTGCATCTGCCTGACTATCTCAATGCACTGCTGATCCTCACGCTGAGCCTGTCGGATCCGATCCATCAAATCCGGCTCTAATCGCAGGCTAGCAACCATATAACCACTCTCCATATCAGGCGGAGTCATATCCAAACTGAGGCTCGCAAACTGCTCCAATAACTCGTGCTCCCGTACCATCATATAAGAAACCAACCCGAAGTGCTTCCTGCTCAACGCATCAGCCACTACATTCGCCTTACCCGGGTGGTATAGGATCTCACAATCGTAATCTTTCAGAAGCTCAAGCCACCTTCTCTGTCTCATGTTCAATTCCTTCTGTGAGAACAGATACTTAAGGCTTTTGTGGTCAGTAAATACCTGAAATTTCTCACCATACAGATAGTGGCGCCATATCTTCAATGCAAATACCACGGCCGCCAACTCTAAGTCATGGGTCGGGTAGTTCCTCTCATGATCCTTCAGCTGCCTGGATCCATAAGCGACTACCTTTCCGTCCTGCATCAATACACAGCCCAGTCCTTGGTAAGAAGCATCCGTGTAAATAGAAAAACCTCCTGAGCTAGTAGGAATGGTGAGAATCGGAGCAGAGGTCAATCGACGCTTCAGCTCCTGAAAACTTTCCTCGCATCTGTCGTCCCACTCAAACGCAATACTCTTCCGAGTGAGACGTGTCAACGGAGCAGCCAATCTCGAAAATCCCTCCACAAACCGTCTATAATATCCTGCTAAACCCAGAAAACTCCTGATCTCCGTAACTGTCTGAGGCCTCTGCCACTGTACTACTGCCTCAATCTTGGATGGGTCTACTGACACACCATCCCTCGACACTATATGTCCCAAGAAGGAGATCTGCTCAAGCCAAAAGTCACACTTGCTGAGTTTAGCATACAACTGCTTCTCACGGAGGGTCTGCAATACAATCCTCAGATGCTGCTCATGCTCCTCTCTGGATCTCGAATAAACCAAGATGTCATCGATGAAGACAATCACAAATCGATCTAAATAAGGCCGAAACACCTCATTCATCAATGACATAAAAGCTGCGGGAGCGTTCGTCAATCCGAATGGCATGACCATAAACTCGTAGTGACCATAACGGGTGCGAAAAGCTGTCTTGGGTACATCTCCACCCCGAACTCTCAGCTGGTGGTACCCAGACCTCAGATCAATCTTGGAAAAGACCTGTGATCCCCGTAGCTGATCCAGTAAATCATCAATCCTCGGAAGGGGGTACTTATTCTTGATGGTAGCCTTGTTCAACAATCGATAGTCGATACACAATCGGAGGCTCCCATCCTTCTTCCTCACAAACAGAACCGGTGCTCCCCATGGCGACACACTCGGTCTGATAAACCCCTTCTCTAATAATTCCTGCAACTGTTTCCTCAGCTCCTCTAACTCAACTGGAGCCATCCTGTACGGTGGTCTAGATATCGGCTCTGTACCAGGTGTCAAATCAATAATGAACTCCGTCTCCCGCACTGGCGGTAACCCTGGTAACTCATCCGGAAACACATCTGGAAATTCATTCACAACTGGAATGTCTCTCAATTCCGGACGCGCCTTATCTATATCGACCACATATGCAATGAATCCTTCAAAATACCATTTTCACCATTAGTAACATAATTCATCATATATGTTTCCATATTAAATAATAAATTTACCTTTCAAATATGATGAATTACAACTATACTTTTCCAAATACCGTAATTATATACTTTTTATTTCTTTCCATCAAAACTTACAGTAAGACTATCTGTCCCTGAAAACATTACTGTCTTAGCGTAACAATCTAAGACAGCATGGTTTGTAGTCAGCCAATCCATTCCTAAAATTACATCAAAATCCCTCATATTCAGTAAGACAAGATCGACTGACATGTCCTTTCCCCCTATTCTCAGCCTACAATCTCTATATACATACTCAGTCAACTGACTGTCATTCATAGGTGTAGAGATTAATAGCATTCTATCTAACAATGTAGGCTGTACATACTTCAATAATTTATGAGCAAATGCAGGCGATATGAAAGAATGTGTAGCTCCAGAATCAAATAGCGCAAATGCTTCTAAATCAAAAATTAGGATAGTACCTCTAATCACGTCAGCTGAAGCATCTGCGGTGTCCTGATCCAATGCATGCACTCGCCCTCTGCCCATAACTTGCTTTCCTTTTTCCTTAGCAGTGGCTCTTCTCCTAGGAACAGGAGTCTCAGTAGGAGCTCTCTCTGGCTCTTTGCCCTTCTGTGGGGCAGTCGCAATCATCTCGGGACAGTTTCTCCTGACATGCCCCGGCTTCCCACAATGATAACATACCCCAGTAGTCAACGGGCAAGGCCTGGTACCATGAAATCTGCCACATCTCCTACACTGCTCGGTCGTCGGCCGTGTCCCTCCAATAACTATACCTCTCGATGACGGTAAGGCCGGATATACAAGAGGCTTACCCGTCCTCTCATGTATCTCCTCAATCCGAGGTCTCTTATCAGCAAACCTCTGACCTCCTCTCCTGATCATCCTGTCTCCTCCGGATCTCTTCCGACTATCTCTAGTCCTGCTGACTTTCCCAAACTCTGATGCACTCCGCTCAAAATCTTGCTCACACAACTGAGCCCTGTGCACTGCCTCCTCATAAGTAGAGACATCCAACGGAGCTAACTTGGATCTAATAGCTGGTCTCAATCCGTCCATGAATTTCTGCACCTTCCGACTCTCACTGCTCAACGTATCTGGGTCATACCTCCCCAAGGATATGAACCTCGACTCATATTCATCAACGGAGCGGCTCCCCTGAACCAAACTCATAAACTCTGTCCGTAATCTCCGCTGTGCAGTAGCCGGAATATACTGCCTCCTAAAAGCCTCTAGAAATATCTCCCAAGTAATCACCAAATGTCGGGCTCTCAAGATAGACACAGTAGACCTCCACCAGTGCTCTGCCTCGCCCTTCAACATAAACACGGCAAAGGCAACCCTCTCAGTCGATGTACATCTGAAGAACCCATACAATTTCTCCATCTCATAAATCCAATCCTCTGCAATAACCGGGTCCTTCACTCCTCTGAAAACTGGAGGTCTGAACTCCTGAAAGTGTCGTAACCTCTCTAACTCACAATCAAAGCCCAGATCACTACCGCTCGGCTGTGTAGTGACAGGAGAATCTGTATCCTGTACCGGTGGTGGTGTAACAGTATCTGCAGTCTGGCCTGTAACAGTAGGCTGTCCAACTGGGCCTCGTCTATCACCAGCCCCTAGAGTCTGTGTAACTATCTCAACAAGACTCTCTATACTCCGCTCAATCCTAGCGAAGCGTGCCTCAGTATCCCCTGATCTCTCAACGGGGTCCTGTGGAGGCTGACCAGTCTCAGGCTCTGCACGGCTCTCGGGCCTACCTCTACGGCCCCTAGCACGTGATCCTGCCCCTCTACCACGGTGAGTAACCGGCATAATGACTAAGTCCCTGCATCCATGATTAATTATTAGTCTAGTTCCATATTGGTATACACAGTTATATCTAAACAAAGCACAGTATTATGGGGATTTAATTTCTTAACTATTATTACTGACTCATATCCGACCAACTATGGCTCTGATACCACCTTTTGTCACAGCCCAATTTACCAAAAATCACTAAATTTTTTTTTTTTTTTCTATACTTCTCACCTCCTCGTGACAATTCCATTTCTAACGAGTTGGGCTATGAGTCAGTAATAATCCCGACTCTTATCCCAATTAAATCATATCATTCTTACCATAGTATTCATGTTAAAATTCCAAACAGTATAATAATAAGTACATATATCATATAACTGTATGTACATAAGTTTTCATGTATTTATATCCCCAAAATTATATACTTCACAACACTGTGCTATTAATTGTTTAGATACAAAACTGTACAATGTGTATACCTGATAAGCAGTGGGAGCAGCGGACAACTAGGGATGCAATCTCTAACCGCCCTCGTCTATGGTAGGTGCTCTGTGGAGGGTGGAAAATGAAAGGGTGAGCATAAACAGCTCAGTAAGGCAATAATATAAGCAGGTAGATAACTATACTATCTACGTGCTGATAATAGCATGATATATAAAAAAATCATTTATATTGGGAGCATGAGATATGACTAAAACGATGCCATGTGAATGTATATCGTATAGAAGAAATCATGAAGTTACATATGAAGTCAACATGGAAAATCTTCATGTATGACATCTCATGCTCGTCACATCAAAATCTGTTAGTTTCATCGTAAATCATTCACCTTAAAACTTATTTGTTTAAATCAAACTCGCGTTTTTATGTGAGAACCCTGCTGCCCGCCCCACACCAGGTCACAGGCTTACGGCAAACTCATCACATCAAGGCTAAACCCATCACTCGGGAATACCTTGATTAATTAAATCAAATCTCTTTTTAAAAGCATAAATCACAAATCCCATCTCTTAAAAAAAACACAAATCGGGACTACCCCTCCATCGGGTATGTCCTGGTCTATCTAGACCGTGTGATATCATGTGAGGCATGTAGGTTACTGTATGAAAAACGAGGACTATGGCCATACTATGTCCCTGTGATCCTAGGCACACGGATCCCGGTGTGCGGGGCATCACAACTGCAACGGGAGGTGGGGTCAAGTCCTACCCGCCAGAATATAGAGTAACATCGTAGTCATCATGACTGCACGGTACAGCGTACTCCGTGTGACATACACGGTACATCGTACTCCGTGAACCCATATCATAGTCTGGGGGGTGCCTGCCGTAGGTCTTAGCCAGCCCAATACTATGTCGATAACCAACCCATGTCTCAAAGTTTACGTGCGAGTATCTCAACTCTCTGCGACACACAGTCTACAGGAGGCTTCCGCACGACTATATGCATGTCAACTCGCGTCTAGTGCATATGTGAGCATCCTGCTGCCCGCCCCACACCAGGTCACAGGCTTACGGATCTCATCACATCACCACGCTATGCATATCATGATATCTAAAATCGCGTGCGAGCGAAGCTCCAGCACGGTGTTATGCACACACAAATTTCTCGTACGAGCAATGCTCCAGTACGGCTTTTCATGAAAATAATTCGGTAAACTTGAGTGCGAGAAAGACTCCAGCACTCTTTTTACTTGTATCAATACGATAGGTGGCTAGATTTTGACAAAATATCTTTAAAAATGGTAATCGGTACAAACTGGTACCCTTCGTATAGTTCACTAAATCAATAGCCAACCTATGTTCATATGTGCTTAAATCAGAACCATATAATCATATACAACATTAAAATCATGAAATTCATGCAATCCCATAGCCTTACTACCCTTTTTTGAAATTTTCCTAACTGGGGGCAAAATGGTCATTTTTCACTATTTCCATATTTTTATCGTAAAAATTATTATTCTATTTTTGGGTAGCCTACTGAATTTTAACGTACTATAAATTCCCTTAAAATTACGCATAGCTACCTCTAAGTGCTCATAAAATTCCCTTACCTGGAATCGCGCGTAGACTTAGCTTATCTCGAAGCTACCGAACCTCTCGGTCCAAGTGCGCGCCAAATAAAGATACGTCACTGCATATCACCACGTAATCGGGGTTAATTCACTTATCTCGATCAGTATATCGCGTCTACTGACCAACTTTAAAGTATTGGGCCCTATTTACCCTATTTGGTCTCGGCCCATTTCAGCCCTTTTTATATTTATTAATTCCCTTCTTCGGGTATACCGGGCTTATGCGGTTTACTAATAATTATCGGGCTTCGATCCAAGTTCATTGGATAGCCCGTATACCATTTACAGTAATTTATTGCAATTACGAATTAATATTCCTTCCTATGTGAAATTAATCCGTAATTCCGTAAAATATTGAAAATCGATATTTACAGAAATCTTAATGCCGAATTTAAATCGTACTTACCCGATACTATGCGGGGTACGAAGATCGGAGCTCGATCGGCTCTCGTTCGGTCTCCGTCGTAAAACTGCATAATTAGGTAAATCCGGATTATTTTCCATTAAAATAATATTAAATTAATTTCCGGAATTCACCCGTTGGTCAAAATCGACCCTCGGTCAACTTACCCGAACCTCGAGCCGTCCCCCGGTAATTTTTTCTTCCCCTTTCCTTCCTTTTCCTTCCCTTTCCTTTCTTTTCCTTCCTTTTCTTTTCCTTTCTTTTCCTTCCCTTTCCTTCCCTTTCCTTCCCTTTCCTTCCTGCCAAACGGTGCCGTTTTGGAAACCCCTCACTGCCTCTTGCCGTCGCCGGCGATTCCGGCGGTCTTACCGGCCAAGATCGGTACCAAAATGACCGGCTTCCTCCCCTGAACTCACCGGTACCCTCCTTTCCGGCCCAGGTGCGGTGGTTCGCCGACGGTAACCTCTTCTCTCCCGCGGATTTTCGGAGCTCGGATCGGGCTCCTCCGGCCACCTCGCGGCTCGGTTCCGGTGCCTATGGGTTCGCCGGACCTTGCTCTAGCTCCTGGAAGCTTCGTCGTCGTCGGACGGTCGCCGGTGGTCGCGAACGGCGGTGGGTTTTTTTTTTTCTTCCTCGGTGTGAAAGGGGTTCGGGTTTCTCTTTCCGTTTTTCGATTCCAGGCTTTTTTTTTTTTTTTTTTTATCTTTGTTATTATTTAACTATTCATTTTATTATTAATTTAATCATTAAAATACTCCAAAAATTCTGAAAATATCTACAAAAAATCTTATTTAATTCATCAATTTAATTAAATTAAATTAAATTAAATTTATTTAGTTTTTAAATTATTTTTCCGGTATAATTCTTCCGTATTTTCGGAATATCGTCCCGGGTGACATTTTCGGTATTTCTAAAAATTTCGGATCTTGATCAATTTGACTCGAAATTGTATAATTCCTCATTATTGATCAAGAAATCCTAATTCCTTATTTTTAATTAAATTTTTCTTATCGTATTTATCCCGAATTTTGGTCTTTTGACCGTTTTACCCTTACACTTATCTCGGGATTAAATTAACCTAATTTTCCTTCATACTTCCACCATATTTTCTTATTTAATTTTCGTATTTTCGGTACACATTATTTTCTATCCTTCCCGTTTGGCCTATGACCAATTTCGATTCTTATTTAGTTACTTCCGACTTTCACCGAGATTTTCATTTTTATTTTATTTGTAATTTATTTTTCAGTCAAAGCTCTTCTTATGATTCATAAAATATATGTAAACGTACATCACATGAATCATAAGGAAAATATACCAATATACCATAAAAGTGGGTCTTACAGGCTCGTTGGCACTCGGTCCCTCGGTGCCTCTGTTTCATTTTTGCCTCGCGTTTTGCTATTCAGTTTCCTTTCTCAATTTGTAAATCCCGATTTTAGTTTTCAATTTCTTTTTTTTTTTACTTTTACTTTATTATTATTTTATTATATTATATTTATTATATTTTATTTTAATCAAATAAAATATAATAAATTCTACAAAATATCTTAAAAATCATATTATATTTAATTAATTAATTAATTTAATTTATTTTAATTATTTCAGTGTATTTTTCGCATATTTTCGGGATAATGTCCCGGGCAAAAATCATGAAAATTCGTAATATTTTCGTATCTTGACCAATTGGACTCGGAATTCCATAATTTCTTCTTTATCGATCAAGATTTCCTAAATTCATATTTTTAATGAAATTTCCTTATTGAATTTACACCGAAATTAGGATCTTTTGACCATTTTACCCTTCTACACGTTCGGGATTAATTTAGACCGATTTTCCTTCTCAGACTCACTATCTTTTCTCATTTAAATTTCGTATTTTTTGTCCAACGATTTAAATCCCTTTAAAAAATCTGGGTTTCACATTTCTCCCCACCTTTTAAGAATTTAGTCCTCTGAATTCGAGCTGGTCCATCAACCACGAGAGGGTACTTCTCCTTCATTTGGCTCTCTAGTTCCCAAGCAACTTCTTCTGTCTTGTAGTGTTACCAGAGAACCTTTACTAGTAGAATAGTCTTAAATCGTAACACTTCCTCTTCTTTTTTTTTTTGAAGCGTACTATACCTTTCATCGATGACTCTTTAACAAATACGGAGTCCCTAACCTGAAATTCAAGAGGATGTCAGTGCACATTGGCATAACTTTTCTGTGCGGTCCTCAATCTGTCATAGATCAACTGAACACCTTTACTTACCTGTTCCATTAAATCAGAAGCAAGGTGAATCTAGGACAATGGGACTCCTTCAGAATGTTTTGACTCAAGGTATCATCATGTGGCACATAGATACGGCCTTGGTACCTCAGTAATTCATCATCACTAACCGTAAACTCATACTGCAATCTCTCATATGTTGGCTAACCATATCCAGTAACTTCTGATCGTTTCGCTATCCAGCTCTAATCTGATCTAGTATACTGGGTTCAATCCATAGGCTAGCCATGTATCGATGCTCAATCTCATCCATACTGATCCTGAGTTCTGTGAATTGTCCCAATAAGTCCCATTCTTTAATAATCATGTAAGACATCATACCCTTTTTAGTTTAGGGCGTCGACTACCACGTTCGCCTTATCAGGATGATATAAAATCTCGCAGTCATAAACCTTAACGAGCTCTATCCATCTCCACTGTCTCATATTCAGCTCTTTCTAATTAAACAAGTACTTAAGACTCTAGTGGTCAGTGAAGATCTGAAATCTTTCTCCAACAATTAATGCCGCTATATCTTGAGTGCGAACACTACTGCAGCTAACTCTAAGTCGTGAGTGGAATGATTACGTTCATGATCCTTTAGCTGACGGGATCCATAAGCTACCACTCTACCATTCTGCATAAGCACATAGTCGAGACCTTAGTGGGAAGCATCATTGTATACTACAAATCCCCCCAAAACCACTCTAAATGGTTAAGATAGTGTCGTATTCAATCGACGTTTGAGCTCTTGAAAGCTCTGCTCACACTATTCAGACCATATAAACTGAACCTTTTTACAAGTTAGTCTGATTAATGGAGCTGTTATCCTTGAAAACCCTTCGACAATCTGTCGGTAATACCATGCTAATCCCAATAAGCTTCTAACCTCCGTGACTGTACTCAGTCTTTCCCATCTCAATATTGCATCTACCTTGGACGGATCTATTGGCACCTCGTCCTTAGATACTACATATCCGAGAATTGCAATCTGATCTAGCCAGAAGGCACAATTACTAAATTTACCTTATATCTTCTTCTCACAAAGAGTTTGGAGCACAGTCCTCAAATATTGTTTGTGCTCTTCCCGAGATCCAGAATAAATCAAGATGTCATCGATGAATACTATCATCAATCTATCTAAGTATTCTCGAAAGACATCATTCATAAGACTTATGAATGCAGCTGGGGCATTAGTCAATCCAAAAGGGCATAACTAGGAACTCGTAATGCCCATATCGGGTCCGAATTGCTGTCTTCGGTACATCAGCCTCCTCAATCCTTAGCTGATGATAACCCGATCTCAAATCTATCATTGAAACATTGAAGCCCCTCTCAGCTGATCAAATAAGTCATCTATCCTTGGCAGGGGATACTTATTCTCAACTGTTACTTTATTCAAAAGCCTGTAGTCTATACATAGACGGAAACTACCATCCTTTTTTCTGGTAAATAGTACTGGTGCACCGCATGGTGACACACTAGGCCTTATAAACCCCTTATCGAGTAATCCTTGCAATTGCTTCTTTAATTCTCTCAACTCTACTAATGCAATTTGGTAAGGTGGCTTGGAGATGGGTTGAGTATCTGATATTAGCTCAATGGTAAACTCAACTTCTCTCTCGGGTGGTAAACCCGGTAAGTCCTTTGAGAATACTTCGGGAAACTCACATACTACCGAAACATCTTATATACTTAGTGGTTTCGACTCTCATCAAAAATGAAGGCAATGTATCCTTCACACAACCAAACATCATACGTCAATCTCATACATAAACATTATATCATTTCATAACTTTAACATTATGCACTTTTATTACTTTCTAATAAACATATACTGAACTTTTCTGATAAGGAGAAAATTAAGGTCTTAGTGTAGCAGTCTAGACTTACATAATTGGTAGCTAACCAATTCACGCCAAATATTACATCAAAGTCTTGCATATTCAACCATACTAGATCTGCTAACAACTTCTTATCTCCTACCATCATATCACAAGCTTTACATATCATATCTGTTTTCTGTATCGTGTGCATAGGTGTACTTATGTGCAACATGTAATCTAATGACTCCAAGTTTCCTATGAAACTTACATGCAAATTATGGTGACATAAACAAGTGTGTGGAACTTGGGTCACACATTACATGTGCTTTATGATTACAGACAAAGAAAGTACCTCGAATAACATCGAAGGATGTATCTGTTGTCTCCTGATGCCCTAGGAGATAGGCTTTTTGCCCTTGTCTGCGGCTATGGCTCTCCTCTGTGGAGCCTGAGTTGGTCTCTCTATCTATCTAGGTGCCTCACGAGGTTCCTGAGATCTCATAAGTGGACACTCTCACATCAGGTGTTCTGTTTCACCACATCTATAGTAAGTAAAGGTACCTACGCGACAAGGTCGGTGCGAATATTGCCACATGTCCTGCAGCGTGGCACTCTTATCTCAGAGCCTCTAATCATACCTGCGACACCAACCAAAGTCTTGGGCTTACCAACCCCTATCTGAGGTCCTTCCACCCTCTGTCTCTTGGGCTGACCCCTTCTCAAATCATGTCGAGAAGTAACTGCTCTCTGGATTGTATCTCATTAGGGTTGTAAATCTGTTCTCATACTTGTCTACTGTAGAACTTTCCTGTTACAGATCCAAAAACTCTGCCTGCATCTTCTTTCAAGCTGCAAGCGGTACATATTTCTCTCGAAATGCGACTAAGAAAGCATTCCATGTGATCTCTAAGGATCCTCGGCTAATGTCGTCTGTGTCGATCTCCACCAGAATTTAGCCTGTACCTTCATCATTTAACCTGCCATAGTCACTCTCTCCCTATCAGTACACCCCAAAACTGAAATATCGCCTCAATATCAACGATTCACTCCTCAGCCTTAACCGGGTCCTTAAGCCTTGTGAACTTCGAAGGATGCATACTCAAGAAATCTCGCACCCTCTGAGTCTCTCTGTCATCCCTATGCTAGGGAACTGCTGGCTGAGGGCTAGGGCTACTGGAGGAACTGGTGGGGGAGGAGGATTAGGCGTAAGAGTAGCTATCTCCGTATCAGGTGTACGTACCCAAAACTGCTGGGTAAACATAATGGTAAAGGTTGTAAGTTTTTCCCTCGTATCCTGTACTATCTCCTCAAGCCGTCTTATTCTATCAGTAGGGCTCTCAGGTTGAGGGGAAGACGGTGGAGCGAGTTCAGCTCATCTCTATGAATGGTCCCATCTACCACTCATGATTAGCGATCTACTATTTGCACATAATCCATAAATAAATTCATACTTTGACAGTTAAGCTTACTTTATTACCACACATGCATAGACACATTGGGATGTAATACACTCTTATTACTAGACATGACAGTACTACAAAACATTTGCTCTGATACCAAGAAAACTGTCACACCTCGGAAGCGCGAAAAAATTGGGCTAATTTAAACTTTTTATCCATTAACTATGTTGTTTTCCTGTCCATGTCTAGATTTAAAATCTTTTTCATTTTTCAGGATCTCATTACTTTAATTACATTCTGTATATATATAATCATTTACAACTATTACTTCCCGACTATTATATACAATAGTGTCTATTATGTATCACATGTCTAGAATATAAGTAAGACTGTACCTCAAGGTTACGAAAGTATCTGATGAAAGGTCGGGCTACCTTGTCAACGACTACAGTCTCGTATGTGCAGTAGACTCGCGATAGATAATCTGGGAGATGGATAGGAGAGGGGTGAGTTTTTCAGACTCAGTAAGAGATACATTTAAAATAGCTTTAAATACTCAAAACATGGTAAAACTCATGGTTTTACAAATCAGCATAAACATGTACTGGAGTAGAGATGCTTACATTTTATAAAAGCAGTAAAAACATGCTTAAATCATAAGTTTACACATCATGCATCTTTTTAGTAAAACTCATATATAGTATGCATATCACGTCGTGTAAACAAGTAAAAGCATCTCAAAACTTAATCATGCATATCATAACATGCTTATCACTTTGAAAATGAAATCTTATTGTCATATGCACATTTCGTAAAACATACTCATGGCTACCTTTAAAATCTCATCATAGAAAATTTGTGCTCAATAAAATCATAAAACAAGTAGCATGAAATGTGCGAAAACATATATATATATATCATTCCGTCAATTCATTGTATAGGGTCAGGCAATCGTCTCATATACTAGTCCCGAAGGACATCATACATCTGGTCCCGTAGGATATTTATCATAGGTACATATGGCCATTGTACAGGGGAGCCATAGGACTGGATCAGGGTCGTATGCTGCCCTATCTCTCGTGCACCACTAAATGGGGACTATACGCATGAACTCACGTGCATCTCCAAGTGTGGACTATACGCACGTTTCTCATATCAAGTCAGAGCCTGCCCTTCCCTGGCCGTCGGCTAGGTAGATCCTCGATTGTCTCCATACGAGATCGACCCCAGATCCTCTGACTATCGTCATATCATGCCTTTTTACCCCACAAAATCATTTCGGGCCTCATACCCGTGTATTAAAAATCATTACAGGACTTTAACCCGATTCTCATAAATCATTATAGGATTCTAGCCCGTTTCTCATAGAAAACATGATTTTCATAAATCATTACGGGACTCTAGCCCGTGTAAATATGGAAAGCATAGTTATAATAGTTATTTCTTGGGACTCATACCCGTACCATGAAAATATAGCTTAAAAGCTGTTTCGGGACTTTAACCCGTATCATGAAAACATGGTTTCGTAAAACATATCGGGACTTTAACCCGTAATCTCACATGAAAACACTATGCTTTCATTTCATAAGTGAAAATCACTTTTATATGCATAAACATAAATATTAAAATGTATCTCATGAAATAAAAGTCATTTTCAAGGGTTAGGATAAGTTTATTCCGGTTTTGAGTGAATAGTATTCTTTCCAATTTTTGAGAAAGCCATTTTTTTTTATGGAAAATAAACTAACTATCCACATAAACATTTGGTAAGGACATAGGAGTATGAACGCTACTCTAAATCATATCCCTTACCTCTTAGCGATTGCGGTAGAGCACTTTCCTCGATGCTCGAATTTACCTCGTAAAACGTGTTGATAGACCGAGCTGCTGCAAAACAAGTTCAACTTATCACATATGGCTTAAATTCATTTCAACATATCCAAATATGTGATTATATCGAAACTTTGACCAAAAGTTGACTTTTAATCGATTTTACTCTTTTTACTCGGTTTTATCGGTATAAACCTCGTTTTAATCGTATTTAACTCAATAAATATTTTCCTCATATTTATTACCGTCGAGTTAGCTAATTGGGCCAATTTCTCTCTTATTGGACCGATTGCACCTTAATGGGCCTTAATTCGTTTTAAGCCCGTTTCCACTTATTAATTCTTTCATCTGAGGCCTATTGGGCTCACTGGGCCCATTAGTACTTATTGAGCCTTTTTCTAGACTCTTTGAATAGTTCGTATATCATTTACGACAATTTAATTAAAAATCTTGATTTAATGCACTAAATGCGCAATTTAATCCGTAACTCATAAAATAAACTTTTAATGCGCGATAATTACATAGATTGTCGTAAATGAGCTTTACTTACCCGAGATTTTGCGATAGTGCGCAATTCAAAGTTCGATCGGGCTCACGTACGCGATTTATCGTCAAACTGCATAATTATATATATTTAATTTTGGAAAAATTTTCGATCAAATATAATTTAAATAAATTTTTTGAAAATTAAATCGGTCACTTTTGACCTCTTACCGACTTACCCGAAGTCCGGTGTATCCCCAAAAATTTTTCCCTTTTCCCTTTTTCTTTTTTTCTTTCCTTTTTCTCCTTTTTTCCCTTCTTTCTTGGCTGAACCGGTTCGGTCTGGTTCATACCGGTTCAGACCGGTCCAGTTCAGCCCGGTTCTCTTATTGCTGAACCGGTCCGTACCGGTTTAGGCTTTCCCGTCGTCATTCACCACTTTTTCGATCGGTTCTCGGGCTATTTCTAGTGTGATTCGGTGCGCCTGGAGCAGGGTAACGTTCGGCTGGGGTCGGTTAGGGTGAATCGTCGGTGGAGCTGCCGGAATCGTCTTCTCCTCTTTCGACCTTCTCTCCCTCGATCCGTCGAATTTCGGTGGTTTGGGTGCACGCTGCTGGTAGCAGGAGGGTCGGGTGGCTGTGGGCTACGTTTTTCGATGGTCGACTGGTCTTGACTGGCGCCGGTGGTGGCTCGTCGGGACTCGGTCCCTCGATGCCTCTGTTTCGTTTTTGCCTCGCGTTTTGCTATTCTGTTTCCTTTCTCAATTTGCAAATCCCGATTTCAGTTTTCAATTTCGTTTTTTTTTTTACTTTTACTTTATTATTATTTTATTATATGTTATTATATTATATTTATTATATTTTGTTTTAATCAAATAAAATATAATAAATTGTAACAGATATCTCAAAAATCATATTATATTTTATTAATTAATTAATTTAATTAATTTAATTATTTCGGTGTATTTTTTGCATATTTTCGGGATAATGTCCCCGGCGAAATCATGAAAATTCGTAATATTTTCGTATCTTGACCAATTGGACTCAGAATTTCATAATTTCTTCTTTATCGATCAAGATTTCCTAAATCCATATTTTTAATGAAATTTCCTTATCGAATTTACACCGAAATTAGGATCTTTTGACCATTTTACCCTTCTACACTTTCGAGATTAATTTAGACCGATTTTCCTTCTCGGACTCACTATCTTTTCTCATTTAAATTTTGTATTTTTCGACCAACGATTTAAATCCATTTAAAAAATCTGGGTTTCACATTGCCTCAGGTCTCCAAATCACCAAGCATCTCACCCCTCAAACCAGTTGATGAGGGCCGTCGACAGTGAGCACAAAACAACAGCATTGCATATTAAAACAAAGAAAATGCCGAGAAGGGGTAGGCACAATGGCTACTGTCACCAGCCAAAATTTGCCCCATAGTCCTAGGTTGTTAAAGCTAAACAAAATAATGGTAGTAAGGTATTTTTAAGAAATCGACAAGCAATAGTTGAATGAACAATAGATGAATAAAATGAGAACAGAATAGAGAGCAACCTGTATGAGCACAAAAGAAAAGAAAATGTAAATAAATGCAGTAAAAGATATTACTAGCAACTAGGATTAAACTTTTTCATTTAAAGAAATAAAATGGAAGCTTGTAAAATTCTATAACAATGGTGGTTGCCAAACTAACGTCAAAAGCTTGAAGAACTAAGGAAAATAAAACTTCATAAAAACTTAAAAAAAAAAAAAACTACTTGCTACCCTAAAGCTACTTTACCCTACTTTCTACTTACCCTAGACTACTTGGTTTGCAATTGCCCCATCATATTCTATTTATACACAAAATTGGGGGTTCAAATGTAATTTTCAATCCTAGATGAATTAGCATTGTTTGGCCACTTATCTTCACACCATTGGCTTCTAGAGAAGATATTTTCATGTCACTTGTCTTCTTGTTCACTTGGATGTGTGAGGTGGCAGGGCATGTGTCTTCCAGAAGGTGGGACGGTATTCGTCGATCTTATCCTTCCGAGGTGAATAAAATACGAACACCCAACATCACATATGTCCAGACGAATGGTGACTCAAACTGCGAAATGGTAGTGGTTCAGTCTCTTTTAGCTTATTTTCAGCCCATTTTCTACCGAAACGATTGAAATTCATCTGGATTTAATTTACCTGCACATAAGAGAATTTTAATTACATTGAGGGGATAATTAATAAAATAATATGAGGATTAAAATAATTAAGTGAGAAATTAAGCATAAATAATTCTACTTTAATAGAATTATCAATGCCCTGGTAGCGCTGAGATACTTCCGCACTGGTTGACGTCGAGGCTTTGCTAGGTCTAGGTCTTACCACAGGCAGATGATTCCCTCGTTTGAGGATACCCTCACTGAGGTTGATGAGATGTGACGATTTCTTTCATGACACTTATATTATGCCTAGTCTCCATAATTATTTTAAGATATGACGTATTTGTGAAATGAGATAATGATGTTTTGACGAACTGTGATTTTAATCACATATTTATAATCATGTGAATTATGCCATTATTACATTTACGCTTTAATAATGATTTTAAAGCTCATATGCACTCCTTACTAAGTGAAGTTGAAAGCTCACCCCCTCATTTTCCTCCCCCATAGATTGCTTACAGAAAGTGATAGTACCTGCTGCATATGTGACATAGGCTGGTGGATGAGACTCTCCCCAGGCTATTGCTTGTACACACGAGAGGTAGAATTCAATTCATTTTGTATCCAGACAGTTATGTAATGCAGACACTTATTTTTTAGAAACATTGGGATGTAATCCAATTGGCATTAATACATGAATGGAGAAGTAGATTCCTTTTGATATCATGTCATTCAGTTAAGTAAATTTTGATGTTAAGAGATCCTTCGGTTATTGATTGATGAGATAGAAATAAATTAACTGACATTGTACAGGAATATAACCCGAGTAAGAAGTTAGATCTAATTTTTTTTAAATCAGCCTTATTTTTCGTGCTTCCGGGTTGTCTCAGATTTGTTTAGTATCAGAACAAAGGTTGCCTAGTACTGTCAGTGTCGAGTAACTAGAAATAGATTACATCCCAAGTGTTTATATTGTCTGGTAATGAATTGAATTTAACGGATAAAATTATGATCGTGTTTAATATATACGCCCAAGTACATAAGAGATAAGATATGAGGGGGAGACGAGGTCGTTCCGGGAGACAGGCACAGCCACCTCCACCACCTGAACCACAGTTAGAGAGTCCTAACTCCCGAATAAATCGGTTGGAACAAGATGTACGACAGGGGTTTGAGCAGATGGCAGCGCTATTTGCGCAGCATTTCGAGGCTAATGCCTCAGGTACTACACTTACCCCGGTTCCTACACCACCACAGGATTCGCCCCCACCTCCTATACAGACTGACCTAGTGCCACTCGTTGCTCAGCCTCCGACACAAAACATGCCCGATGATGGAGGTAAGGGCTGGTTAAAGGATTTTCTTAAGATTAATCTATCAGCATTTAAAGGGGTGAAGGGTCCAACACAGGCGAAGGAGTAGTTGACTAAGATGAGGATTATTTTTTATTCTTTTGGGGTGTACTAATGCGGAGAGGGTTAGTATGGGTATCTACATACTTAAGGAACAAGCCCGATGTTGGTAGAATACCACCCAGAGTATATTGACTGCTATCCATCTAGTGATTAGCTGTGAGACTTTTCAGTCAGCCTTTAGGACTCAGTATATCCCTCGAGCTTCGCAGAGGAAGTTACAAGCAGATTTTTTAAATCTAGTACAAGGCAGCATGACAGTCAATGAATATGAGAACCGGTTCACTGCTTTGTTGAGATATGATCCGGAGACTGTCAAGGACAAGGAGCGCCAAACAAAGCGATTTGTTTATAGGCTGAGACCAGCTATTCGAGATAGACTGATAGGACTCTACATTACCGAGTTTAATGATGTTCGAAAATGAGCATGAGAAGTTGAGAGGGGGATAAAGTTGTTACAGTCCCAGTCTAGGTCTCGAGTGATAACCAGGGATAAGGGTAAGAGACCTGCAGCTTCCCATACCAACTTTAGGAGGGGTTCTTTTAAAGACAAACGGTCGAGGGACCTAGAGGGAGAGTGGATAGACCCAGGGTTCCTGCCATTACTATGAAAACCTCTTAAGGTGTCAGACCTGACACTAAGATCTGTAGAGAATGTGGTCGACCATATAAGGGTACTTGTTTTCGGATAGTAAGGGGATGCTTCAGATGCGAAGACATGGGTCACAAGGTGAAGGATTTCCCGCAGCCTCAAAGACCATATCCTTAAGAGCCTCATCAACAGCAGCCTCAGAGAGTGATCCCCTAGAGACGGTCTACGACTGCTGATAAGGGGAAGAAGCCTATTACAGATGGATGTATGTTTGCTTTGGATAAGGAGACTGCATACACTTCGTCTAAGGCTATAAGAGGTACACTTCTTGTCTGTAATCATGAGGCTCATGTGTTGTTTGACCCAGGGTCCACGTATTCTTTTATTTCTGTACACTTTGCATGTAAATTGAATTTAGAGCCTGAACCCCTAACTCATATTTTACATGTAAGTACACCTATGCATGAGTCGCAGGGGACTGATATGGTATGTAGAAAATGTGAGATTAAGGTGGGAGATAAAGTGATGTCAGCAGGTTTAGCCTTACTGAATATATGTGGTTTTGATATGATTCTAGGGATGGATTGGTTAGCTACGAATCGCGTGAGTCTAGGCTACTACACTAAGACTGTAACCTTCTCCTTACCTGAAAAATTTAGTGTATGTTTGAATGTTAAGGAATGAAAATGTGTGAAGTTTATTGTGAGAAATTTTAAGATATGGTTATGTCACCATAAAAAGCACTAATTAAATTATTGATGTGAAGGTTACATCGCACTCATCTCTGATATGAGTCGGGAACATTTGAGGAAAAAGGACATACCAGTAGTATGTGAGTTTTTAGATATGTTCCCTGACGAATTACATGGCTTACCACCAGAGAGAGAGTTGGAGTTCACTATCGATTTAGTGCCAGATACCCAGCCAATCTCTAAGCCTCCCTATAGGATTGCATTGGTTGAATTGAAAGAGTTAAAGAAACAATTACAAGAGCTGCTTGACCAGGGTTTTATGAGACCTAGCGTGCACCATGGAGAGCTCCGATTTTGTTTGTGAGGAAAAAAGATGGTAGCCTCAGATTGTGTATAGACTACAGACTACTGAATAAGGCTACGATGAAGAACAAATATCCCCACCAAGGATAGATGATTTGTTTGATCAGCTGAGAAGAGCTTCTGTCTTTTCTAAGATTGACTTAAGATCGGGCTATCACCAGTTAAGGATCAGGAAGGAGGATATTTTGAAAACGGACTTCAGAACTAGATATGGCCACTATGAGTTCTTAGTGATGCCCTTTGGTTTGTCAAATGCCCCTGCTGCTTTCATGAGCTTGATGAATGAGGTATTTTTGAGACTATCTAGATCAGTTTGTGATAGTTTTCATTGATGATATCCTTATATACTCTCGGTCCCAAGAGGAACACGCACATCATTTAAGAATTGTGCTTCAAATACTCCAAGACAAGCAGCTTTATGGAAAGATCAGTAAGAATGAGTTTTGACTGGATCAAATAGCTCTCATTAGTCATATTGTATCTAAGGATGGGGTATCAGTTGATCCCTCTAAGGTAGAGGCTGTACTTAATTGGGAGAGATCGAGGACAGTTACAGAGATACAGAGTTTTTTGGGACTCTCAAGATATTACAGGATGTTTGTTGAGGGATTCTCCAAGATTACAGCCCCTTTAACTAAGCTTACACGCAAAGACGTTCCGTTTATGTGTTCGAAGCAGTGTGAGCAAAGTTTTCAAGAGCTTAAAAGGAGATTGACTACAGCGCCTATTTTAACTATCTTGAGTGGATCTAAGGGCTTCGCAGTGTATAGTGATGCCTCCCATCAGGGTTTGGGATGCATGCTCATGCAATAAGGGAGAGAAGTCGCTTATGGGTCACGCCAATTGAAGGACTATGAGCGGAACTACCCCACGCATGATTTGGAGTTAGCCATAGTGGTGTTTACCTTGAAGATATGATGACATTATCTGTATGGGGAAAGGTTTCAGATCTTCATTGACCATAAGAGTTTGAAGTATATCTTAAACCAGAAGGACCTTAATATGAGACAAAGACAATGGATGGAGCTCCTTAAGACTACGACTATGAGATTTTATATCATCTGGGGAAGGTGAACGTAGTTACTGATGCCCTGAGCAGGAAAAATATGGTTTCTGTTATGATGATCATGGAATAGGATTTACTGGAGCAGTTCGCAGGACTCAGGATAAGATTTGAGGAAGCAGAGGTCGGATTTATGGCTAGCATATGGATAGAGCCCAGTATTATGGATCAAATTAAAATAAGACAGAGAAGTGACCAGAAGTTATTGGATTTGGTTAGCCAAACTAAAAAGACCCTATAGTCAGATTTTACAGTTAGTGATGATGGATTGTGGAGGTTTAAGGGTCGTATTTGTGTCCCGAGCAATAATACCTTGAAACAGCAAATTTTGATGGAGTCTCACTGCTCCCGTTACACCATACACCCAGGTAGTACGAATATGAATCAAGACCTACATAAGGTGTATTGGTGGAGTGGTATGAAATGGGAAGTGGCATAATTTATGGTCAAGTGTTTGGTGTGTCAACAGGTAAAAGCTGAGCATCAAAAGCCCGAAGGATTACTTAAGTCATTACCAGTACCTAAGTGGAAATTAGAGCATATTGCCATGGATTTTAGCATGGGATTACCGAAGACCCAGAGAGGTCATGATGCAATTTGGGTGATAGTTGACAAATTGACTAAGAGTGCCCACTTCCTTACCATCAAGAGCACAGATACTTTCAATGCATTAGCAGAGTTGTATGTCAGAGAGATAACTCGACTACGTGGGCCCCTAGTAAGTATTATGTTGGATAGAGATTCCATGTTTACCTCCAGATTTTGGACTCATTTTCAGGAGGCCATGGGATCATGGTTGAACTTTAGTACATCCGACCATCCTCAGACTGACGGTCAGTCAGAGCAAACTATATAGACCTTAGAGGATATGTTGTGAGCATATACGATGGACTTTAAGGGATCATGGAATCATCACCTACCCCTTACTGAGTTTGCGTACAATAATAGCTATCATGCAAGTATTGGTATGGCACATTATGAGGCTCTGTATGGTAGGAGGTATAGATCCCCGATAGCTTAGGAAGAAGTGTGTGACAGAAAGGTAATTACTCTTGACCTCATTGAGCAGGCAGTTCAGAATGTAAAGATTATTTGTGATAGATTACAAACTGATCAGAGTCGAGAGAAGAGTTACGCTGATGTGTGTAGACGGCCACTTGAGTTTTAAACTGGAGATTTTGTGTTTCTTAAAGTGTCTCCAAGTAAAGGTATCATGCGCTTTGAGAAGAAAGGGAAGCTGAGTCCCCATTTTATTAGTCTGTTTGAGGTATTAGAGAGAGTACGAGATGTCGCCTATTGGTTAGCTTTTCCACCACAGCTTTTGGCAATTCATAATGTCTTCCACGTATCGATATTGAGGAAGTATAATCTGGATCCCTCCCATGTCATCGAGTATGAAGCATTAGGCATCCAGGGAGACATGAGTTATGTAGAAGAACCTGTCCACATCCTCGACAAGAAAGAAAAGGTACTTCGGACGAAGAGAATTCCATTGGTAAAGAATCTCTGGAAGCACCACTCAATAGAGGAGGCGACTTGGGAACTCGAGAGCTTAATGAAAGAAAAGTACCCCCGACTTTTTTAGGAATGACGTGGTTCTAATTTGGAGGACCAAATTCTTTTAAGTAGGGGAGGACTGTAAGACCTGTAAATTCCTATGTAATGTGTATGATTTCAGGATGTACAGACAAGTTGCATTATAAATGAATCACAAGTAATGGGCTTCTTAAGCTCTAAGTGTGAATGAAATGTAAAATGAGTATAGAAGCAAATGAATGGGAGTTTAACTTTAGAAATTTGGGAAAACTGCAGCTAGAATACTGCAGAATGCAGGACAGATTGATCTCATTGCAAGGAGAGATCGATCTCAATGCCTTGAATTGTAATTCCAGGACATTCTGCAAGAGGGAGATCAATCCCTCACTCAAGCAGATTGATCTCTAAAACCTTCTGCTTGAACCAAATCGATCCTACCCCCTTGTGTAGATCAATCTCCTGCCTGTAATTGTCAAAATTTGGAGGAATTTAAGTAAGGAGAGATCGATCTCCACCCTTTGGAGATTTATCTCATAATGTAAAATCTATATAAAGGCAACCAATTCGTGCCTTCTTCTCCTGAGCATTTAAAACCTTTCATTTTTTACAAGAAAACCTAGTTTCTCACTCTAAAATACCACCATTTTCAAAGAGATTTGAGAAAAATGTATTAGAGCAACGTTGTTGCTTAAGAGGAGGAGAGCAATATAGTTGAAGACTAAAGGTTGGATCAAAGGATTGAAGGAGAAAGAGGAATCTCTACTCACATTTGGCAAGAAGGAGAAAGGTCAAGCCAGGTAAGATTTTAATGTACCAACTTCTAGTATGATAATCTAAACATTTAGATGAGTTGATTTGGTATATACATTGTTGGCTTGAATATTCATATACATGCTTAAGTAGCCATGACCTAGAATGAGCTTAGTGAGAGAAAGTTGAAATGGCATCAAGTTAATGATGATTTAAGTATGTAGAAATGTTGATAAGCATGTATAGATGATTTTAAAATACCTTTGTGAAATCCATATGTCGGATTAGATGATGATTGAAAATAGGTACAGGAAGTGTTTGATAAAATGCCATAGAGAACGAAAATGGATTAAACTAAGACTAATGGATGTTTATTTGATATCGAAGGAACTCAGTTTATAACCGAATAAGTGGAAATCCGAGGAAAATTAGAGGAAGCAATTGACTAATGCTGAGGCTTTGCTAGGCCTGGGTCATACCATGCCTCCATTCTGGTAATGAGAGATTCCTCCGCTCTGGTAACGAGAGATGCCTCCGTTCTGGTAACGTGAGATGCTTGCCCTGGTAGCATTGAGATACTTTCGCACTGGTTGACGTCGAGGCTTTGCTAGGCCCGGGTCTTACGATAGGTAGATGATTCCCTCGTTTGAGGATGACCTCACTAAGGATGATGAGATGTGATGATCTCTTTCATGACGCTTATATTATGCCTAGTCTCTATAATTATTTTGAGATATGACATATTTGTGTAATGAGATAATGATGTTTTGACGAACTGTGATTTTAATCACGTATTTATAATCATGTGAATTATGCCATTATTACATTTACGCTTTAATGATGATTTTAAAGCTCATATGCACTCCTTACTGAGCGAAGTTGAAAGCTCACCCCCTCATTTTCCTCTCCCACAGACTTCTTACAGTGAGTGATAGTACCTGCTGCGTACAAGAACATAGGTCGGTGGACGAGACTCTCCCTAGGCTATTGCTTGTACACACGAGAGGTAGAATTCAATTCATTTTGTATCCAGACAGTTATGTAATGCAAACACTTGTTTTTGAGAAACATTGGGATGTAATTCAACTGGCATTAATACATGAATGGAGAAGTAGATTCCTTTTGATATCATGTAATTCAGTTAAGTAAATCTTGATGTTAAGAGATCCTTAGGTTATTGATTGATGAGATAGAAATAAATTAACTGACACTGTACATGAATGCAACCCGAGTAAGAAGTTAAATCTCTAAGTGCTTACAAAATTCCTTATCTCGAATCACGTCGAGTGCGTATCTAAAGTCCACTGTTGGAGGCTCGTCCAATCCAATTTGCTGCAAATCCAGTCTCTGAGGCTGCAGATAATTATTTATCATGTCAATTTAACCCAATCAATATAATTCTCGCGTTTACTACAGTCGATTTAACTAATTGGGCCAATTTACTCTTATTGGGCCCGATCGCACCTTAATGGGCCTCGACCCATATCTAGCCTGTTTCTACTTATTAAATCCCTTCTTTGGGTTTACTGGGCTCATTCGGCTTACTAATAATCATCGAGCTTTGTTCCAAACTTATTGGATAGCCTGTATACTATTTACGGTAATTACTGTAAAATTATGAATAATATTTCTTTTTATACAGAATTAATCCGTAAAATAATCTTAACTCTGCATTGAGGACTCTAATTGTCGAAATTAAAATGTATTTACCCAATGCTATGTGGTTCAAGAAAATCAGAGCTCAATCGACTCTCGTTCGGGCTCACGTACACGATTTATCGTCGAACTGCATAATTTTATATTTAATTTTGGGTTAATTTTCGATCAATTATAATTTAAATAAATTTCTCGAAAATCAAATTGATCACTTTTGACCTCATATCGACTTACCCGAAGGCCGGTGTATCCCCAAAATTCTTCCCCTTTTTTTCCTTTTTCTCTTTTTCTCCATTTTTCCTCTTTCTTGGCTGAACCGGTTCGGTCCGGTTCAACCAAATTCAGACCGATCCAGTTCAGTCCGGTTCGGCCGGTTCAGGGCTTCGTCGATCAGTTTTTCACTAGCTTCCACAACCAGAAGCTCCGCGGGGTCATCCGATGCACGGATCTGGTCTCGATTTCGCCTGAGGTGGCCGAAAAGTGGTCGGTCCGACCTGTTCTCTCCTCGTCGTTGGTACCGTTTCTGTTTGGCCGTCGTTCTACCGGCCGATTCAACCACTGTTCGGTCAGTCTCCGTGTGGCGCACCTTCGACTGGCGGTGGTCGGGCCCAGATCTACGTCGATCACCGGGAAATCTCTTTTTCTCTCTTGGTTCGCTTTCTCGATTTCTCTCTCCCTTCTCATCGCCGTTCGTGGCTCCTTTATGCCGGTGGTGGCTCGGTTGTAGCCGCTTCTTGCCTGGCTCGCCGTCGATAGCTCCCAGTCGTCGGGGTCTCCGTCCGTCGATAGAGGTAGGGGCCTCGATTTTTTGCTTCTTCAGTTTTCGCGTTTTTCGCGAAATCTCTTTCTTTTTTTAATTAATTAAATTAATTATTATTTTATTTTTTATTTATTTTTATTATTATTTTAATCGATAAAATATATTAAAAAAATCTAAAATATCTTCAAAAATTATTATTTTATTCACATTAATTTATTTAATTTATTGAACTAATAAATAAATTTATCGGTATTATTTTAGCTTTTTGGTATAATTTTCGATTATTTTCGGGATTATTTCCTGAGGTAAAAATTTCGGTTAATTCCAATAAATTCATGTCTTGATCAATTTAACCCGAAATTTAATTATTTTTCTTTATTGATCAAGATTCTCAAATCCATTATTTTTAATTAAATTTTCTTATCGAATTTATACCGACTTTCGGTCTTTTGATCGTTTTACCCTTCAACATGTTGAGAATTCCATTTCAGTCCTTTTGCATTTTTAATTTCATGTTTTGAATAAAATCGAGTCTTACAATGGCATTTATGTGACGTTGTACGACCCCGATCCAGTCTACAGCCCTACCATGGCCATAAGCATTATGTTCCCTCTTTGGAGGATGCCCTCTTTTGAGGATGAAATAATGATTACCCTAATGACAGTAATAGGGAATGCCTGGTCTCTAAATTTGATTTCATTACGATTTGTTATCACCTATATTGGTTATGCAAACACTGATTTTCGAGACCATGATTAAAGTAAGAAATATATATACATATATATATTTATATGAATTATGTTTTGGTATGAAAAAGTATCTGATTTTGAGTATGCGAACTTATATGATTTTTAACCGTTCGATTTGAAAATGACACTTTGTTATCTAGTATTATTATTTTTCAAAACATTTTGAATATTATTACTATTTTTAACGCACTCCTTACTAGGCTATTTGAAGCTCACTCCCTTGTTCCTTTTTTCTAGATTATTTACAGTAAGTACATTCGACCTTGCTGCGTACCTGATATAGGCTGGTGGATGAAACTCTCCCTAGGCTATTTCTTATACACATATAAGGTATATTTCATTTGTATCCAGACATCTTGTATAGTACAAATACTTGTATGTAAAGGAACTTTTTGGATATAATTATTTTTGTAAATGTATGAGAATGAAAAAGCCGGTAATTCATGATACTATGATATATAACGGTTTTAGAATGAATGATAAGTTAGGAACTGGCTCTAACGACCCTTGACCCCTGAAAATTTGGGGGATATTTTTTTTTGAAACTTTAATTTTTCACTTATCCTTTTATTCACTTAGGATGTATTCATGTTCAGTGTCAATTCATTTTCTTACTTCTTTATCTGTAATTATATTCAAGTTTCACATTTGGATTTATATGGCCGATAGAAATTTTCGGCAGCATAACGGCTTATATATAAGCCTACCCACCTGCAAACCATATGTTTTTAACAATCCTAGATATCCACAACTACCAAACATGCTTTCCAATTCCACATCATCAAACCAAGACATCCATTTCAAATCAAGACAAATTCCCAAAAGAAATATTCTTTACATTTGTTTTCTTACAAATTACATCCCAACAAAATATTTCCAATATATGTTTGTGCATACAAAATGTGTCTGGTAAAGGAATGTAATAGTATACATTTTTGCGTCTACAAAAAATAGCCTAGGGTAGCTCTTTCCCACCATCCTACGTCATGTACGCGGTAGGTAGCGCCTATAGATCACTGCAAATAGGCTGAAAGGTAGATGGGTGAGCTTTCGGCCCAGTAACAAAATATGTTTAAAATAGTTCTGATATGTAAAAGCATGCAAAATCATTCATAAACCAAACTTTGCTACAGAAAAACTGATTGTACATTCCTTTTAGAAACAAAACATTTAAAAGATGTGTAAAACTTTTGTTACGTGCATAGTCATCATAAGAAAATACGAAGCATGTGTTTCTTTAAATAAAATAACATGCTTAACTATTTCATAAAATCATCGTCATTCATAAACATTTCATAAAATATAGTCATTCTTAGTCTTCTTATCATAAATCATAATTGTTCGTAAAAATTTGTCATAATCTCATAAAAATATAGTCATTCATCAGCATCATCATCATAATCATAATCATAATCGTGGAGACTAGGTTATAACTAAGTCATGCGATACGTGTCATCCTCCATAGAGGGTCATCATCATACCTATGGCCATGGTGGGGGTTGTAGACTGGATCAGGGTCGTACAAACTTTCATAAAACATGGGTAGTATCTATCTTTCTTACTATCTCTAGCACCTAGCTAGGGATCGGGCACCAAAGGCACTCTCCATGCATGAAACATTCATGCGTACTACGCGGACACGAGATACTACCAAAACATCATTATCGTTAACCACAAGTAGCGAAACATCTACCACACAGTTAGAGTCAAGTGCTATAGGGGCCCTATGTACCGGTACTCAAGTGGTGAAGCCGGTGCACCACAAGAAGTAGCCATGCATGAGCCCATAGTCTCAAAAAAAAATCTTTTCCCTTTTCTTAAATACTTTTGAAACATATCAAAAGTTTCTTCCAAAGCATAAATATAGGATTACAAACCATCATAAAACTCCCATGCATTTTCATACTTCAGGAAATTAATTTTATAAACATAGATGTACTTACTGAACATTTCATAAAACGAAATCAGGTTTCTTAAATCGCTCCATAAGTATGAAAACCATCATAAATCATTTCGAAACATAACATTGCTACATAAAAATCTTTTTATCAATGCAATGAGTGTTCATTATCAGAACTAAATTAAATATTACCCCTTACCCTTACTGGTTTTAGGTGAAGTTATTTCCTTGGGACCCGATAACGCCTCGTTAATCGTGTCAATTTCCTTAACTGTCCAAAATGACACCAATTCATCACACATAAGCAAAACCTACTTAAACACATTCAAACATGCATTTACATCTTTAAATCAACCATTCTCGACCCTTTTTGCTAACGTTGCTCATTTCCTTTTTTTTTATCGATTCAAGACCAATTTTAAGCTACCCATAAATTTATTACCCTACTTTCATATTCATCATTAGAATAACCTAAATACATCATCCACATGTACAATTCATACTTGTAAAGAAACCACAAACATTTTAAACCCATAAACCTCTTGCTGGCTGAAATGTTACACCATTCTTGAGATTATTTTCATCACTCTTACACAATTATAAAATCCACAAAATGACCAAATACATATTTAATTTATCATCTTCAACCTTCAATTCCAATTCTTATAATTCAACTCATAATATTTAATTCCTTGCCTAATTCTCAAAATCCCTAATTTGTCAAATTAACCATAGTTCCCTAATTTCTTCACAACCAAATTTAAATTAATTCATACAACAATCATGCTTCTATAATACAATTTATACAAACATTTAACTAGATAAAGCTTGGGTTTTTACCTAGGAGTCCACTAGTACAAAAATGGGGAAGTAGCAAGTAGGCATTTTATTTTTTATTATTTTTTCTGACACTGTTGCGTCGGAAGGGGAAAAAGGGGAAGTTTTCGATTCAGTGGGACCTCCGATGCAGGCGTGGTCGTCGGTAGTGAAGAGGAAGTTGGCAGGAAATCGGGGATAGGGGAGAGGGCCACGCGAGAGGAAAACACAGGGGGGTTTCTCTGGTTGCTCGGGAAAGGGAGGAAAAGGAAAGGCTGCCGGTGGTCTGAGAGGAAAGGAAGGTCACTGGTTTGGACTGGTTCTCAGTAGCCGACTTCCTGGGCTGTGATCGACAGGGAGAGGGAAAGGGAAGAGAGAAAGAAAGAAAGAAGAGAATGGGGGGGTTATTTGCTGCGGGTCGCGCCATAGACCTCTCTGTCACGCGATCCGATTTTTTTTTCATTAGCTTTTTTTAAATACATTTTCAATTTAACAAAAAATATATATATATTCTTATAACATATTTTCATTTAATTTACCTTACCTTGTAGTGAAAATATTTTTATTTTTATTATTCTATATCTTTTTGAAACCACAAATATAGACTTTACATAAATTTCCAACTAATAAACTAAAATTCCATAATATCGCTATACTTGCATTTGCTCCTCACCTCCTGTATTTCGGGCTCTCAACCATTCCGGAGCTTCTCGACTCCCATCCTTCTCGAGCCCTACAACGAATATTCGCACTTCCATTAAAAACTTTTTATTAAATTTCTTTTATTATCTAATTAAGTACAAAAAATTTTGCTGTGTTTACATTCTCCCCAACTTTAAGGAATTTACTCCTCCAAATTCATCTTGGTCCTTCAGAATAGATGAGGGTACTTCTCCTTCATGAGGCTCTCTAGCTCCCATGTAGTTTCTTCAACTGAATGGTGTTGCCAGAGAACCTTTACTAGAGGAATAGTCTTCGATAGAAGTACCTTTTCCTTTCTGTCCGAAATCTGGATAGGTTGCTCAATGTAGCTCATGTCCTCTTGAATGCTCAAAGACTCGTACTCAATGATATGTGAGGGATCTGGATTATACTTCCTTAACATTGAGATATGGAAGACATTATGTACCCCAGAAAGCTGTGGTGGTAAGGCAAGTCTATAGGCTATGTCTCTCACTTTCTCTAGAATCTCAAATGGACCAATGAAGCGAAGACTCAGTTTCCCCTTCTTTCCAAAGCGCATAATACCATTGCTCGGGGATACTTTCAAAAACATGAAGTCCCCAATCTGAAACTCAAGTGACCTCCTATGCTTATCCGCATAACTCTTCTGCCTACTTTGTGCGGCCTTAAGTCTATTACAGATTATTTGAACACCTTCTGTTGCCTGTTTCACCAAATCGGGAGCCTCCCATGAGCCCTTAAACTCCAAAACGCACGCCCTCGGCATATCCTCTAAGGTCTGAATACTCCTCTCGGACTGACCATCAGTTTGAGGATGATAGAAAGTGCTTAGGTTAAGCTGAGATCCCATGGCTTCTTGGAAATGAGCCCAAAATCTGGAAGTGAATTGGGAATCTCTATCTGATGTAATGCTCATAGGAGCCTCATGCAACCGAGCTATCTCCTTCACATACAACTCTGCTAAGGCACTTAAGGATTTTGCACTTTTACTGGACAGGAAGTGGGCACTCTTAGTTAATCTATCTACAATCACCCAGATTGCATCATGCCCCTTTTGGGTCCTTGATAAGCCCATACTGAAGTTCATGGTAATGTGCTCCCATTTCCAAGTAGGCACTGGAAGAGACTTAAGTAACCCCGCTGGCTTTTGGTGTTCGATCTTAATCTACTGACAAATCAAACACTTAGCCATAAACTCTGTTACATTTCATTTCATATCGATCCACCAATATACCTTTTACAGATCATGGTACATCTTAGTGCTTCCCGGATGCATGGTGTACCAAGAATAATGAGACTCTTTTAAGATCCTTTATCTTAAGGCATCATCATTTGGGACACATATGCGGTCCTTAAACCTCAACAACCTGTCCTTACCGACCACAAAGTCTGACTGCATGTTCTGTTTTGCCTGACTGACCATGTCGAATAATTTTTGATCACCCCTCTGTCCAGTTTTAATCTGATCTTGTATACTAGGTTTAATTTGCAAACTAGCTATGAACCCAACATCTGCTGTTTCCATACTAACATTGAGCTTGGCAAACTGCTCTAACAACTCCCATTCTCTGATCATCATAAAACAAATCATCCCCTTCCTACTTAGAGCATCTGCCAATACATTTGCCATACCCGGGTGGTACAGAATCTCGCAGTCATAATCCTTGAGGAGCTCTATCCACCGTCTCTGTCTCATATCCAGCTCCTTCTGGTCAAAGATGTACTTCAAGTTCTTATAGTCAGTAAAAATCTGAATCTTTTCCCATACAGATAGTGTCATCACATCTTCAAAGCAAAAACAACTACGGCTAACTCCAATTCATGGGTGGGGTAGTTCCTTTCATGATTCTTAAGTTGACGTGAACCATACGCGATTACTCTCTCATGCTGCATAAGTACACACCCCAAGCCTGGTATGATGCATCTCTGTATACTGTATAGCCTCCGGATCCACTAAGAATGGTTAAGACTGGGCGATGGTCAACCTCTTCTTAAGTTCTTGAAAACTTTGCTCACATTGATTAGTCCACTCAAATAGAACATCCTTTCGTATTAACTTAGTCAGTGGGGCAGTAATCTTGGAGAAACCTTCTACAAACCTCCTATAGTATCCAACTAGTCCTAGAAAACTCTAGATTCCTGTAACAATTTTCGGCCTCTCCCATTTGAGTACTACCTTAACCTTAGACGGATCCACTGACACCCCGTCTTTAGAAACAATATAACCCAAAAAAGCTATTTGCTCCAACCAAAACTGACACTTATCCAACTTCCCAAACAACTGTTTCTCTTTGAGAGTTAGACCACTACTCTCAAATGCTGCTCATGCTCCTCTCAAGACTCTGAGTAGATCAGAATATCGTCGATGAAATCTAGGACAAACTGATCTAGATACTCCCAGAACACCTCATTCATCAGGCTAATGAATGCAACTGGGGCATTAGTTAGACCAAAGGGCATCACAAGGAACTCATAGTGGCCATATCTCGTTCTGAAGGTTGTTTTCGGAACATCCTCCTTTTTAATCCTCAATTGGTGATAGGCTGATCTCAAGTTAATTTTTGAGAACACCGTAGCCCCTCTTAGCTGGTCAAATAGATCATCTATTCTAGGCAAGGGATACTTGTTCTTGATTGTGGCCTTGTTCAGCAGCCTATAGTCTATACATAATCTGAGACTACCATCCTTCTTCCACATAAATAATATCGAAGCTCCCCACGAGGATACACTTGGCCTAATGAACCCCTTGTCTAATAAGTCTTGCAACTACTTTTTCAGTTCCTCAAGTTCAACAAGGGTCATCCGATAAGGAGATTTTGAGATTAGCTGAGTCTCTAGTGCCAAATCTATAGCGAATTCCAACTCTCTCTCCAGTTGTAGTCCCGATAGTTCATCAAGAAATACATCATGGAATTCGCATACCACTGGTATGTCTTGAATACTTGGACGTTCCCGACTAGTATCGGAGATGAATGCAACATAACCTTCACATTAACACGTTTATCAGAAATTTTCATCAACAATCAAAATCATGTAATTTATTCCTTAACTGCAATGCATACATCAAACTTATTAGGTACGGAGAAGGTTACAGTCTTGGTGTAGCAGTCTATACTTACACGACTGGTAGCTAGCCAATCCATACCCAGAATTACATCAAAGCCATACATGTTCAACAGGATTAGATCTGCTACATTATCCAATCTCCTACCTTGATTTCACAATTTCTACACACCATATCAGTCTTTTGGGAATTATACATGGGTGTGCTAATGTGTGACGTAAAATCTAGAGGTTCAGGCTTAATAGGCAGATTATGTGAAAAATAGGGTGATATGAAAGATTGTGTGGAACCTAGATCAAATAGTACATATGCCTCGTGATTGTAAATTAAAAGCTTACCCCGAATCATCTCAGTGGAAGCATCAGCAGTCTCTCTGTCTAAGGCAAAGACTCTCCCCTGAGTGATAGGCTTCTTGCCCTTCTCTGCTACTGTAGCCCATCTTTGTGGGATTTGTCTCTAGGGAGCTTGTCTCTCGGGTTGTCGTGGTTGCTCTAGGGGTTGTGGAATCTGGTTATATGGGCAATCCCCTACCATGTGTCCTTTCTGTCCACACCCGAAGCAGCTCCATGTGGCCAAAAGATAAACACCTCCATGGAGTTTTTCACACTCTTTACACAACTTCCTATACTGTTGTGGGTCTTTGGCAATCTGGGGAGCAAGTACAGGAACTGTGGGTCTATCAACCCTAGTTTGAAACTCACTTGTCCTCTGCCTCTTGGGTTAGCCCCTCCGATAATCATGTCTAAAAAACTTCATCTTCATACCCTTATCCTTGCTCTTTCCCTTAGAGCTATACTCCGTCTGTGTAACATTTAGACCCCTCTCAATCATTTGTACTCTACCGAGGGCATACTTGAACTCAGTAATCCATAACCCCAATAATCAGTCTCGGATGGCTAGCCTTAACCCAGCTAGAAACCTCTCAGTACGATGCACTTCATTCTGGAACGTCTCAAGGTCATACCTCATCAGCATAGTAAACCTACTCTCGTATTCATCCACGGTCATATTGCCATGTACCAAATTCAAAAAGTTCATCTGCATCTTCTGCTGGGCAGCTCATGGAACATACTGCTCTCTAAAGTCTGTCAAGAATGCATCCCCACTAATCACCGGATGCTGAGTGGTTAGAAGGATCTTGGTGGATCCTCACCAATACTCTACTTGGCCTTTGAACATGTACGTGGCCATAGAGACCTCCTCTACATCAGATCACCCCAGAAAATTAAAGATATTCTCGAGGTCTATTAGCCACTCTTCAGCTTCTACGGGATTCTTAACTCCCTTGAATGTTGGAGGTTTCATTTTCAGGAAGTCCTTCATCCTACCAATATCCCTCTCTTCCGTCCAGCCTGTATAGGTAGCTGAGGTGCCATAGGTACAGGGAGTACTTGTGAAGGAGGAGGTGGAGGTGGTGTTTGTGGAAGAGTTGGCACCGGAGTAGGGATTGGTGCTGTGCCAACTGAATCTGAGGCATTTGCCCCTAAGTATTAGGCAACCATGGCAGTTATTGATTTCAAGCATCACTCGAGGCGCTGCTCCAAACGCTGCTCAAACAGAGCCATACGAGTATTGGGACTCTCTGGCTGTGGCGAAAGGGGTGAAGGTGGCTGAGCTTGCCTCCGAGGGCGTCCTCGTCTTCCACTCATTATGCACGTGATCTGATACCTGTGCGTAAACCAAATATCAAATATTAACTTCATTATATATACATTGCCTACAACCAGACAAGCACAGACATTTGGGATGTAATTTTATCCTTATTTTCGACATTGACACTACTAAACGACTTTCGCTCTAATATCACCTTTAACTGTAACAATCCTTGACCCTTGAAAATTTGGGGGATTTTATTTTTGAAACTTTAATTTCCACTTATCCTTTTATTCACTAAGGTTGTATTCCTGTTCAGTGTCAATTCATTTTCTTACTTCTTTATCCGTAATTATATTCAAGTTTCACATTTGGATTTATATGGCCGATAAAAATTTCGGCAGCATAACTGCTTATTTATAAGCCTACCCACTTGCAAACCATATGTTTTTAATAATCCTAGATATCCACAACTACCAAACATGCTTTCAATTCCACATCATCAAACCAAGACATCCATTTCAAATCAAGACCAATTCCTTCAAGACAAATTCCCAAAAGGAATATTCTTTACATTTGTTTCATTACAAATCACATCCCAACAAAATATTTCCAATATATGTCTATGCATACAAAATGTGTCTGGCATAGGAATGTAATAGTATGCCTTTTTGCGTGTACAAAAAGTAGCCTAGGGTAACTCTTTCCCACCAGCCTACGTCGTGTACGCGGTAGGTAGTGCCTATAGATCACTGCAAATAGTCTGAAAGGTAGAGGGGTGAGCTTTCGAGAAAAAGTCTAGTAAGAAAATATGTTTAAAGTAGTTTTTATACGTAAAAGCATGTAAAATCATTCATAAACCAAACTTTGCTTTAGAAAAACTGATCCTACGTTCCTTTTATAAACTAAGCATTTAAAAGATGTGTAAAACTTTCATTACATGCATAGTCATCAAAAGAAAATACGAAGCATGAGTTTCTTTAAATAAAATAGCATGCTTAACTGTTTCATAAGATTTTCATCATTCATTGATGATTTCATAAAATCATCGTCATTCATAAACATTTCATAAGACATAATCATTCTTAACCTTCTTGTCATAAATAATAATTGTTCGTAAACATTTGTCATAATCTCATAAAAACATAGTCATTCATTAGCATCATCATCATAATCATAATCATAATCGTGGAGACTAGGCTATAATTAAGTCATGCGATACGTGTCATCATCCGTATAGGGTCATCATCATACCTATGGCCATGGTGGAGGCTATAAACTGGATCAGGGTCGTACAACACTTTCATAAAACATGGGTAGTATCTATCTTTCTTACTATCTCTAGCACCTAGCTAGGGCACGGGCACCAAAGGCACTCTCCGCGTGGGAAAAATTCATGCGTGTTGCGCGGGCACGAGATACTACCAAAGCATCATCATCATTAACCATAAGTAGCGAGACATCTACCACACATGTAGAGTCAAGTGCTACAGGGGCCTTACATACCGACACTCAAATGGTGGAGCCGGTGCACCACAAGAAGTAACCATGCATAAAGCCCATAGTCTCAAAAAAATTCTTTTCCATTTTCTTAAATACTTTTGAAAATGTCAAAAGTTTCTTCCAAAGCATAAATATAGGATTACAAACCATCATAAAACTTCCATGCATTTTCATATTTCAGGAAATTCATTTCATAAACATAGATGTACTTAGTGAACATTTCATAAAATGAAATCATGTTTCGTAAATCGTTCCATAAGTATGAAAACCATCATAAATCATTTCAAAACATAACATTGCTTTATAAAAATCTTTTTATCAATTCAATGAGTGTTCATTATCAGAACCAAATTAAATTATACCCTTTACCTTTAGTGGGTTAGGTGACATTATTTCCTTGGGACCCGATATCACCTCGTTAATCGTGTCGATTTCTCGAACTATCCAAAATGACATCAATTCATCACACATAAGCAAAACTTAGTTGAACACATTCAAACATGCATTTACATCTTAAAATCAACCATTCTCGACCCTTTTTGCTAACGTTGCTCATTTCCTCATTTTGTTGTCGATTCAACACCCGTTTTAAGCTACCCATAAAAATTTCATTACCCTACTTTCATATTCATCATTAGAATAACCCAACTACATCATCCACATGTACAATTCATACTTGTAAGGAAACCACGAACATTTTAAGCCCATAAACCTCTGGCTAGCTGAAACTCTACGCCATTCTCAAGATTATTTTCGTCACTATTACACAATTATAAAATCCACAAAATGACCAAATACATACTTAATTTATCATCTTCAACCTTCAATTCCAATTCTTGAAATTCAACTCATAATATTTAATTCCTTGCCTAATTCTCAAAATCCCCAATCTGTCAAATTAACCCTAGTTCCCTAATTTCTTCACAACTAAATTTAAATTAATTCATACAACAATCATGGTTCTATAATACAATTTATACAGACATTTAACTAGATAAAGCTTGGGTTTTTACATAGGAGTCCATTGGTACAAAAATGGGGAAGTAGCAAATAGGTATTTTATTTTTTATTTTTTTCTGACACTGTTGCGTCGGAAGGGGAAAAGGGGAAGCTGCTGATTCAGTGGGACCTCCGGTGCAGGCGTGGTCATCGACGGTGAAAAGGAAGTCGATAGGAAACCGGGGAAAGGGCCACGCTAGAGGAAAACGCAGAGGGGTTTCTTGGATTGCTCGAGAGAGGGAGGAAAGGGAAAGGCTATCGGTGGTCAAAGAGGAAAGGAAGGCCGTCGGTTTGGGCTGGTTCTCGGTTGCTGGCGTCCTGGGCTACGATCAGCAGGGAGAGGGAAAGGTAAGAGAGAAAGAAAGAAGAGAAGAGAACGGGGGGGGGGGGGTATTTGCTGCGGGTATTTTTTTAAATACATTTTCAATTTAACAAATATATATATATATATTCTTATAACATATTTTCATTTAATTCACCTTACCTAGTAGTGAAAATATTTTTATTTTTCTATTTATTATTTTATATCTTTTTTAAACCATAAATATAGACTTTACATAAAAATCCAACTAATAAACTAAAATTCCACAATATCGCCATACTTGCATTTGCTCCTCACTTCCTATATTTCGAGCTCTTAACCATTCCGGAGCTTCTCGACTCCCATCCTTCTCGAGCCCTACAATGAATATTCGTACTTCCATTAAAATCTTTTTATTAAATTTATTTTATTGTCTAATTAAGTACAGAAAATGTTGTAGTGTTTACACTGGCACTGAACAAGAATACACCACATATATAAGATTAAGTCATAAAAAAAAAATTAATAGGCCCTAATTTCCGCATTTCTAGGTCGTTACAATTTGAGACTACTGGGTGATTCTAACCAATGTTCGTCGAGATGAAATTAGAGGATTTGGGTTATTTTACCGTAAAAAAAAAAAATCAAAAGGGTTATAAATACTATGCAAAACAGCATTTCATCCCATCCATTGACACGCTTGACCTACGTGAAGATCTGCACCTGTGAAGTAACCAAACCCAATCGCATACTTTTAGCTTTTTAATGATTTTTCTATTTAATTTATATATATATTATGTTTTTAATAAGATTTAGTGTGCTAACAAGATGCCTAAGTAATGAAGGAAGAGTGCCTTATTACATTTCTATAAGAACAAAGGAGATATTCAGAGTTGCTCTAACTATTCAGGCATAAAACTACAGAGTCACATCATGAAATTATGAGAAAGAGTGATGAACAAAGATTAGGGAAGACAACAGAGATATCTGTCACGACCGCCCGTGACTTAACCAAAACCACTACAAATTTTTCACATTTTAATTTACCTTTCTCCTTATCAATGGTTGGACTGTGATTCGATGTCAGCATCCTCGCTTACCATATCATCCATTATCACACATACATGTTAATGTACTATTTCTGATTATAATTTCTTTTATAATACATGTGAGCTCATATAAAATCTAATACAAATACATTCCCCATAATATATATTGTATACATCACTGTGATGTTTAGATGTTTAGATACAAAAACGTACAAAATATCTATACCTGTCGATCGATAGGAAATGGCAGCGGACAATAGGAATACTATCCCTCAAAGGCACTCACTCTACTGCTAATGCTCTGTAGAGAGATGTAAGGAAAAAAGGGGGTGAGTTCACAGCTCAGTAAGGAAATCAGGCAAGCAAGTAGATAACTACACTATCTACTCAAAATAATGCTATGCCTCAAAATATCATTTCCTTAACTCACTTTCAAAGCATGTCTTTAAAATATATACATATGCTTGTACATATTAAATCCCATGTACAGAAATCATGCTTTCGTTCTCAAATGTAGGCATGTAGTGCAAAATAATGCATCTTTATAATATCACAATGCCTTTAGATAAATCATGCCATTTATGTTCAAATCACAGTAAAAATGGCATTTAAATCATTCATAACACAACAATCGGATTTTGACCCATCTCTCAGGTCTATCCGTATCATAAATAAATCAGTCAGGTGACATCATGTGAGACTCTGTGGTAAAATGAAATAATATCCAGGACTATGACCATATCCTATAAGGGTGATCCCAGGCAACATGGAATCTTAGTGTGCGGGGTATCACTGCTGCAACGGGAGGGGGGTCAGTCCATCACAATAGCAAGCTATAACCTCCTCAACTCCACAACACCACAAGGTACAGTGTACCCCATGCCACTCGCACGGTACAACATACTCCGTGGACCCTACATCACAGCCGGGGTGCCTGCCATAGGTCTTAGCCCTCAAACCATGGAATATAAACACCACATCTCTAAATCCACATGTGAACATCTCGCAGTGTGACACTCAATCTAAATGAGAAAATCAAGCATGGTTTTCAACATGTCTTATATATCACATAAAATATAGTGCACACATTTGAGCACGACTCACAGTCGACACTCTGCTCAAACACTGTTTCACATCACAAACGCAAACTCTAGTACGAGTAAACCTCCAGTACTAGGTCATGCATAGTCCATGTATCAAATCAAGTACAAGCAATAACTCCAGTACCATGATATGCACAAAACTCATCAAATCAAGTAAGTGCTATAGCTCAAGCACTATGTCATGTATAAATCATGAAGAATCGAGTATGAGTAATAACTCTAGCACTCTGTCATGCATGTCATGTAAATTCGAGTACGAGATAATCTCTCTAGCACTCTATTAGGCATAAATCATATAAACCTAAGTACGAGTAATAACTCCAGCACTCTATCATGCATATCATGAAAATCTAGTGCGAATCATACATCAACACTAATATGCGAAAAATATATGAAATCAAGTGCGAGCTGTGCTCTAGCACAATTTATCCTAAGATAATTCGATAGATGGCTCTTTAAAAATGGATGATTTTTAAAATATCAAAATCAACACTATCAAGTGTGCTTAATTCATAGCAACCTTAAAAAAATTAGCCCATCTATTTACTCTTCTGCTAAATAGCAGTAAAACACTCAAAATAGTGGTTTCCATGCTTTTTACAACTTTTCTCAAAAGTTGACTTTTTTCCTAACTAGGGGTAAAATCATAATTTGCCACTATCGGGTCATAATAATTATTATTCACTTTCTCTGACCCTCAGAGTTTTTAAGTGAATGTAAAAGCCGACGAAAATATGTGCAGGTATCTCTAACTACTCACAAAAAGTCCCTTACCTGCAATCACTCGAGAAATTTTACTTTCTCAACGCTGCTCGATCCAGCAATCCAATTCGCTCCTGAACTAATTTCTGGAGCTAGATATAATCATTTATCAGGTTAATTATATTTTTCTTACTGTATTTCACATTAAATACAGTCTATTTCACTTAATGGGCTTTAATAAACCTTAATGGGCCTAACTTTGCATTAAGCCCATTTTCATTTTACTATTCATTTTCGTTGGGCCTATTGGGCTTGTGGGGCCCACCAACTCTTATTAGGCTTATCCGAGACCCATTACATCACATTGGGCTGAAACTAATTAGGCTTGGCCCATTGGATCTCTAGGTTTGGGCCTTCCTAATGGGCTTTCGAGCTGAAATTTTTACTATACCTCGGGCCTTTAATTATCTAAATATTTGGCCTATCAATCGGTCCAACAATTCGATCTAAGGGACATAAGAAATTTGATCTATACTTAGTATACCTTAATGGGCTTTTAAAATATTCACTTTGGTCCATTACGTTTTTATCCATTAAATTTAATCTGAAATCCATCCGAATAAATTTTCCTTACTTTTGGGGATAATTATCTTGTATTACGACAAAAAATATTTTTTTCCAAATTTTTCTCCATACTTAGTTAATTTTTAACCATGGTTAGTCAAGTATGGTAAAAGTTCACTTTTCTTAACTATAGTTGACTTTTTCCTTAATCATTGACCAAGTTGACTTTTTCTCAAAATTTTGAAAGTGTCATATCTTATGTTTTACACTCTCGTCTTTACGTTTTAGCCATTTTCGGTAGGTAGATATGCCTTAAATACCTTAAATACCTTAAATACCTTAAACCGTTAAAAGGGTCTGTTTTACCCTTTTTAGCTTTTACTCTTGTTCTTTGTTTTCGGGACTAAATCAAACCGACTTTCCTTCATGAGCTCTCTATATCTTCTCATTTTAAGTTCTTCTCTTCAGTCAAAATGATTTAAATCTACTCAGTTTAACCTGTGGCTCTTTTAGCTTACATTAGGCTTTTATGTAGCTTTTAAGTGTTAAAGCATTTCACTAACACTTAAATCTAGTAAATACTCTTCTTATGATTTTAAATAACTTAATACATGTCTGTACATATATAAATCATAAGTAACAATCTACATAAAAATACAGGTTTGACAATCCTCCCTAAGAAAATTTGGTCCTCCAAATTAAAACCAAGTCAGTCATCGAACAGATGGGGGTGCTTCTCTTGCATCAGACTCTCCAGCTCCCAAGTAGCCTTCACTGAAGTATGATGCTGTCAGAGAACTTTCACTAATTCGATAGTCTTTGATCTCAAGACCTTCTCCTTCCTATCCAGTATCCGAATCGGTCTCTCAACATATGACATGTCCTCTCTGAGCTCAAACGGCTCATAACTAATCACATGTATCAGATCCGGGTGATACTTCTGAAGCATCGATATGTGGAAGACGTTATCGACACCTAATAAGTCCGATGGCAATGCCAATCTATACGCCTTATCCCCCACTCGATCAAGTATCTCAAAGGGTCCAATATAGTGAGGACTCAGCTTCCCTCTCTTTCTAAATATCGCTATGCCCTTAGAAAGAGAAACTTTCAGAAACACCGATTCACCAACTGCAAACTCTAGTGGCCTTTGTCTCTTATCAGCGTAACTCTTCTGTCTACTTTGAGCTGTCCTCAGTCTCTCTACAATCAAACGGACATCCTCAGATGCTTGTGTAACCAAGTCAGGAGCGAAAATCTTACGGTCACCCACTTCTTCCCATCTAATAGGGGAACGACATATACGGCCATATAAAGCCTCATATGGTGCCATCCCGATACTCGAATGATAGCTGTTGTTGTAAGCGAACTTGGCTAGAGGCTAGTGATCATCCCAGGAGCCTCTAAAATCTAGCACACATGCTCTCAACATGTCCTCCAGAGTCTATATAGTCCTCTCTGACTAACTATCTGTCTAAGGATGGAAAGCGGTGCTCAAACTCAACTCGGTTCCCATGGCTTCCTGAAAATGTTCACAAAAGTGGGAAGTGAAGCGGGAATCCCTATTAGAGACTATGCTCACTGGTACATCATGTAACCTCACTACCTCGCATACATACAGCTCTGCCAATGAACTCAGAGTATCGATAGCTCTTATAGATAGGAAGTGGGCTGACTTCGTCAGTCTGTCGACGATCACCCATATAGCATCGTGATTTCTGCAGGTTCTCGGTAAACCCATCACAAAATCCATGGTAATATGCTCCCATTTCCATGTCGATATAGGTAGAGACTGCAATAACCCTACAGGCTTCTGATGCTCTACCTTCACTTGCTGACATACGAGACATTTTGCCATAAAATCTACTACATCTCTCTTCATACCCAACCACCAGTACACCTTCCGAAGGTTTTGGTACATCTTGTTACTTCCCAGATGTAATGTGTACCTCGACGAATGAGCTTTCGCCAATATCAATCTCTTGAGTCTTGGATCCTCGGGAACACATAATTTACCTCTAAACCTCAGCAGTCCATCAGAACTCAACTTAAAATCAGTCACTGTGCCCCTTTGCATCTGACCACTCACATCAATGCAAAACGAATTAGTCTACTGAGCCACTCTGATCCTATCCAACAGATCCGGCTCCAAGCGTAGACTAGCTATCACATAGGCTGTATCCATGTCAGAAGGCACAACTTCGTATCTACCACGTATGGAATGAAACCTTCAACATATCCGTATCTCAGTCAGCAGAATATATCATTATTGTAATTGTAACTACTACTTTCATTTCTTTTCGTTAAATTTTACAACATATCTAGTAGGGTTAGGAAACATAATTGTCTTAGCATAACAATCTAAAATGACATGGTTTGTAGATAACCAATCCATTCTTAAGATAACATCAAAGTCGCTCATACTTAGCAATATTAGATTGGCTATCATATACTTGTTTCCTACTCTTAACTTACAATCATTAAATACATACTCTACAAGCTGGCTACTATTCATAGGCGTACTAATCAACATCATTATACATAACGGTGTACGCTCTATATGTCTTGCTAATTTACATGCAAATGAAGGCGATACAAATGAATGTGTGGCACCAAGATTAATTAAAACATATGTTTCAATATCATAAATTAGGCTGTTACCTCGTATCACATTCGATGAAGCATTAGCTGTGCCATGGTCCAAAGCATGTACACGCACTCGACCGATCACTCGCTTCCCCTTCTCTTCTTTCGTCACTCTCCTCCACGAAGTAGAAGGATCAACTGGAGCTCTCTCTGGCTCCCTTCCCTTCAGTGGAGCAGTCTCAACCATCTTCGGGCAAGCTCTAGTAATATGCCCTGGTTTCCCACATCGAAAACACATTATAGGAGTCAGAGGATAAGGTCTACCTCCATGATGTCTACCACATCTATTGCACTGAATGGTAGTAGGTCTCTGACCTCCAATGACAATACCTTTCACTGGAGATATGGCCGGATAAGTAGGAGGTCTAGCAGGTCTCTTTCGTGCCTCCTCAATTCGTGGTCTCTTACCGAAGAGTCTCCTCCCTCCTCGATAACTGAAACCTCTATCTCTAGCTGGTCTCTTCCTCTCTCTATCACGACTCTGACTAAACTTCCCGAACTCAAAAGCATTCCTCTCATAATCCTTCTCGCACAGTTGCACCCTGCGTACTGCTTCCTCATATGTGGCTATATCAAATGGGACTAATCTGGACGGTAGGACTGGTCTCAGTCCATCATTGAATCTGTGGACCTTCTTGGTCTCACTATATATGGTATCTGGGTCATATCTCCCCAGGGATAAGAATCTAGTCTCATACTCATCCACGGACAAACTCCCCTGGTTCAGTCCTAAAAACTTAGCCTGTAGTTTTCGCTGTGCGGTATCGAGAACAAATTACCTCCTAAAGGTGTCCCAAAATATCTCCTAACTAATATCTGTATGTCGGGCTCTCAGTATGGGTCTGGTGAACTTCCACCAATGCTCTGCAGATCCCTTCAGTAGGAACACAGCAAATACGACCATCTCCGATGTCGTACACTCGAAGAATCCATAGAGTTTCTCCATCTCTCCAACCCACTCCTCAACAGTAAAAGGGTCCTTAACCCCACTAAAGGATGGAGGTCAAAACTTTTGGAACTGTCGTAATCGATCAAGATCACATCTGTACCCTAATCCAGTACTACCCGAAACTGGTGGGGTGTAGGAGTATTTGTAGTCTGTGGTGCATGAGCTGTCTGTGTAGGTGTATCTAGGGCAACTGCCTCTCTTGTCGCAGTTCCTACCTCCTGTCCCTGCCTACCTAGCATCGTCTGCGCCAATATCTCAACTTTCGTCTCTAGGCTACGCTCTAACCTCGTGAAACGCACCTCAACAAACTCTGGTACCTTAGTAGCACCCGGAGTCTCATGGGTAGGTAATGGCTCAGTAGCAGCTCGTCTCTCAGGCCTATCTCTACGGCCTTGAGCCTTACCTCTCGTCCCTCTACCACAACGAGTATTTGCCATATAGGCTAAGTTCCTACCTTCACAATCATGAATTAGTCTGTTTCCCATCTGGTATACACAGTTGTATCTAAACACAGCAAAATACTATGAGGATGTACACTTTCTTAATTTCTAACATCGACTCACATCAGACCAACCTCTGCTCTGATACCATTCTGTCACGACCCCCTGTGACCTAACCAAAACCAATACAAATTTTTCACATTTTGATTTACCTTTTTCCTTATCAATTGTTGGGCTGTGATTCGATGTCAGCATCCTCGCTTGCCATATCATCCATTATCATACATACATGTTAATGTACTATTTTTGATTATAATTTCTTTTATAATACATGTGAGCTCATATAAAATCTAATACAAATACATTCCCCGTAATATATATCGTATACATCACTATGATGTTTATATGTTTAGATACAAAACCGTACAAAATATGTAAACATGTCGATCGATAGGAAATGGCAACGGACAACAGGAATACTATCCCTCAAACGCTCTCACTCTACTGCTAATACTTTGTAGAGAGATGTAAAGAAAAAGGGGGGTGAGCTCATAGCTCAGTAAGGAAATCAAGCAAGCAAATAGACAGCTACACTATCTACTCAAAATAATGTTATGCCTCAAAATATCATTTCCTTCACTCACTTTCAAAGCATGTCTTTAAAATATATACATATACTTGTACAGATTAAATCCCATGTACAGAAATCATGCTTTCGTTCTCAAATGTAGGCATGTAGTGCAAAATAATGCATCTTTATAATATCACAATGCCTTTAGATAAATCATGCCATTTATGTTCAAATCACAGTAAATATAGCATTTAAATCATTCACAACACAACAATCAGATTTTGGCCTATCCCTCAAGTCTATCCGTATCATAAATAAATCAGTCAAATGATATATCATTTGAGACTCTATGCTGAAATGAAATAATATCCTGAACTATGGCCATATCCTATAATGGTGATCCCAGGCAACACGGAATCCTAGTGTACGGGGCATCACTCCTGTAACGGGAGGGGGGTCAGTCCATCACAACCGCCAGCTATAACCTCCATAACTCACAACACCACACGGTACAGTGTACCTCACGCCACTCGCACGGTACAACGTACTCCGTGGACCTTACATCACAGTGGGGGTGCCTGCCATAGGTCTTAGCCCTCAAACCATGGAATATAAATACCACGTCTCTAAATCCACATGCGAACATCTTGTAGTGCGACACTCAGTCTACACAAGGAAATCAAGCATGGTTTTCAACATGTCTTATATATCACATAAAATACAGTGCGCACCTTTGAGCGCGACTCACAGTCGACACTCCGCTCAAACACTATTTCACATCACAAACTCAAACTCTAGTACGAGTAAACCTCAAGCACTAGGTCATGCTAAGTCCATGTATCAAATCAAGTACGAGCAATAGCTCCAGTACCATGCTATGCACAAAACTCATCAAATTAAGTATGAGCTATAGCTCAAGTACTATGTCATGTATAAATCATGAAGAATCGAGTACGAGTAATAACTCTAGCACTCTGTCATGCCTCTCATGTAAAATTCGAGTACAAGCTAATCTCTCCAACACTTTATCATGCATAAATAATATAAAACTGAGTACGAGTAATAACTTCAGCACTCTATCATGCATGTCATGAAAATCTAGTGCGAATCATACATCAACACTAATATATGTGGAAAATATATGAAATCAAGTGCGAGCTGTGCTCTAGCACGATTTATCCTCACATAATTCGATAGATGGCTCTTAAGAAAGGGATGATTTTCAAAATATCAAAATCAACACTATCAAGTGTGCTTAATTCATAGTAACCTTAAAAACATTAGCTCATCTATGTACTCTTCTGCTAAATAGTAGTAAAATACTCAAAATGGTGGTTTTCATGCTTTTTACAACTTTCCCCAAAAGTTGACTTTTTTCCTAACTAAGGGCAAAATCGTAATTTGTCACTATTGGATCACAATAATTATTATTCACTTTCTTTGACCCTCAGAGTTTTTAAGTGAATGTAAAAGTAGACGAAAATATGTGCAGGTATCTCTAACTACTCACAAAAGTCCCTTACCTACAATCACTCGAGAAATTTTACTTTCTCAACGCTGCTCGACCCAGTATTCCAATTCGCTCCTCCACTAATTTCTGGAGTTGCATAACCATTTATCAGGTCAATTATATTTTTCTTACTGTATTTCATATTAAATACAGTCTATTTCACTTAATGGGCTTTAATAAACCTTAATGGACCTAACTATGCGTTAAGTCTATTTCCATTTTACTATTCATTTCCATTGGGCCTATTAGGCTTGTGGGACCACCCAACTCTTATTGGGCTTATCCGAGACCCATTACATCACATTGGGCCAAAACTAATTGGGCTTAGCCCATTGGACCTCTCGGTTTTGGCCTTCCTAATGGGCTTTCGGGCTAAAATTTTTACTATACCTTGAGCCTTTAATTGTCTAAATATTTGGTATATCAATCGGTCCAACAATTTGGTCTAAGGGACCTAAGAAATTCGATCTATACTTAGTATATCTTAATGGGCTTTTAAAATTTTCACTTTGGCCCATTACGTTTTTATCCATTAAATTTAATCCGAAATCTATTCGAATAAATTTTCCTTACTTTCAGGGATGATTATCTTGTATTCTGACAAAAAAATATTTTTTCCCAAATTTTTCTCCATCTGGGTTCATTTTTAACCATGGTTAGTCAACTATGGTAAAAGTCCACTTTTCTTAACTATAGTTGACTTTTTCCTTAATCATTGACCAAGTTGACTTTTTCTCAAAATTTTGAAAGTGTCATATCTTATGTTTTACACTCTCGTCTTTTCATATTAGCCATTTTCGGTAGGTAGATATGCCTTAAATACCTTAAACCGTTAAAAAGGTCTGTTTTACCCTTTTTAGCTTTTACACTTGTTCTTTGTTTTTGGGACTAAATCAAACCAACTTTCCTTCATGAGCTCTCTATATCTTCTCATTTTAAGTTCTTCTCTTCCATTAGAATGATTTAAATATACTCCGTTTAACCTGTGGCTTTTATAGCTCACATTAGGCTTTTATGTAGCTTGTAAGTGTTAAAGCATTTCACTAACACTTAAATCTAGTAAATACTCTTCTTATGATTTTAAGTAACTTAATACATGTCTGTACATATATAAATCATAAGGAACAAGCTACATAAAAGTACGGGTCTAACAATATCGAAGAATCAATTCAGTTTTATGTTTAGCGGATCAACTATGGAAGCAATACACTTCCTAAGACAACTTGTGGAGCGTTCTCGAGTACAAAGTAAATATCTTCATATGGTCTTTATAGACTTGGAGAAAGCATATGATAAAGTGTCCAAGAAGGTGTTATGATGATATTTAATGAAGAAAAGAGTTCCTATGAAATATATTGAAATGATTAAGGACATGTATAGAGATACAAGGACACGTGTGAGGACATGTGGAAGATAAACAAGTGAATTTCCTGTCATAAAAGGTTTACATCAAGGGTCAACGTTAACTCCATTCCTGCTCGCTACAGTAATAGACGAATTGGCTAAACTCATTCAGAATAATGTACATTGGTATATGATGCTTGCAGATGATATTGACTTATGTGCTGAGATTAGAGTAGAGGGTAATGTGAAATTAGAATTGTGGAGATAGACATTGGAATCAAAAGGATTCAAACTAAGTAAATATTAAATACATGAAACGTAAATTCAGTTATAACAAAGAGGAAGATTGAAATTGTTGGCTCTACCGAGAGGGGGTGAATCGGTTTTCTAATGTTAATGGCAAATTTAAACTAATTTGAATTTAATTAACAAATAATGAATAAGCAATATAATGTAATGAAACAAATTAAAGCAAGATAAGGAAGAGAATATCAAACACAGTAGTTTATAGAGGTTCGGCCAATCTCTTGCTTACGTTCTCTCTCCTTGACCTTCTTGTCAAGAGCTTTCTTTCTCACTTTCAACGAAAGTTACACACTCCCTTTTTCAGGTTAAGGAATAACCTCTCTACCCTTTTTAAACAAAGATGTATTCACCCTTTTACAATGTTTATCTCACTCAGGAACAATCCTCTTCACTCTTAAAGCTAGGATGAATACAATATCAAACTTTTAATGTGGGTAGGACAAATACAGCTTTTTACACAAGCTTATACAACAAACTCAATAAATGAGGATTGAAAACAAATGGAATGTAGGAATTAAACTCTTGAGAATGTACAGAATGTGCAGCAATGGTGTCTCGCTTCTCAGTGTCTTCAATGCTTGATTATATACTGAAGGATTGGTAGTTGGAGCATTTAATGCTATTTTTCCCGTTGAGATTTTTGCAGAAATAGCCGTTGGGTACCTCCAGTAGAATGCCAGATCGATCTGCCATCTTGATCAGATCGATCTCTTAGTTATAATTTCTACAAGATCAAGGTAAAATGAAGCAAGGAGATCGATCTCATTTATGAGCAGATCGATCTCACAATTTGAAAATGTTAGAGCAGATCGATCTATCGAATAGGCAAATCGATCTTCCAATCTCTCTGTTTGGGGCATGATCGTTCTATAGATCGATCTGCCAAGTATTCTCATAGTGATGAGATCGATCTCTTATCAACCCAGATCGATCTCCTTAGCTCTTTGACTTTGAGGAGATCGATCTCTTCCTATACCAGATCGATCTCATGAACTCTCTGTTTGCGTACAGATCGATCTAACAGATCGATCTACTGCCTTTACCTTTTGTCTTAGGGGAAATCGATCTCGTCCTATACCAGATCGATCTCCTCAACATCCTGTATTTAGACAGATCGATCTTATAACCCTTATAGATCGATCTCAGCTTCCTCAATACCTTTGTACAGGTTCAAACCTTAGCAGATCGATCTCATGTCTTCATAAGATCGATCTCTCATCCTAGAAAACCCAAGAGATCGATCTCTCATATCCCAGATCGATCTCTCATCTCCAGGAACTTAAGTTCTGGTACTGATAACCTTTAAACATGTTTTTATATCATCTTTATATTATTGAATTTACTTGTTTTGTCATTTCAAAATATATTAACTCAACAATCTCCCTCTTTTTGATATGACAAAACCTATTCAATAAACATGTTTAGTTACATATTTGCATTGTGCACAAACTCCCCCTTTTTGTAAGCTCCCCTTTTCTTTTGGCTTTTGACCTCATAACTTTCTTAACTCCCTTTCATTTTAATCATTCCTTTAAACCTTTAGACATGTTTCTTAAAGCCATTTAAACATGTTTTAACCAACCCACATGTTCTCTTAACATTATTTCTTCTCCCCCTTTTTATCATATCAATGGCACTAAAGGTTAAATAGAACAATTTAACTTTCAACACACTGTTCATTTCAAAATAGTAAGTCATTATATCATATTGCAACAATAACATGGCATTCCATAAAAGACTCATTCAAGTAAATGTCATAAACAATAAGGAGTAAACATGAAGACTAACTAAGCTTTTCCTAATATTCATATTCTACGGCGAAGAAGGAAATCGATCCATAAGGTCCTCAACGTGAGTACGAGTGACCTGAAGCTCATCATACATCGTCTGCTGAGTGGCATGAAGGTTTGCAAAATCTTCATCTATCTTTCGGTTCAGCTCCATTATCATCGTCACAATCGATTCCATGCCAGCGGGTGATGGGACAGGTGCAGAGGGCTGAGCAGATGAAGACGATGGACCCTCAGTTGGTGCAACAGGTGGATTTATGGGCTCATCTGAGGGATCTTCCTCCATGGCTGCTGCAGGCTGTTGTTCTTATTTCTTCTTCCAATCTCCTCGAAAGTTCTTGTAATACCCCATGTGGTGAAGTGTCCCGATGTTTAAGACGCTCTTTGGGGAGGGCACTTCACCCGTTTCACAGTTGTAATCCACTCCAAGTCGTTGTAGAAGATACGCCAACGGTTGTGAAAAAATAATCATGGAAGCTTGCCCGTATACGATCTTCAACCAATCTTCATAGATGAAATGGACAAGATTGGGTTTTTGACTTGTGGAGTGGATATGGTGGAGCCAGAAGAGATCTAACCTCCTAACTGTGGAATGACGGGTACCGAAGGGATGGAGATTCCACGAGATAATAAGGTGGAGTAACCTTGCGTGCATCGGTAGGTCACTCCCCTTATCCCCGGAAAGGTCAAATTCTAACGGGACTTCAGTTTCTTCCTCGGTCAACCCCTTATCCCTTATCTCAAATACTCGAGCTAGAATGGTTGGGTTTATTGACAAGGTTTTAGACATGACAAATGTTTTAAAACTGAGGATTTTGCAGGTATCATCAGGATCGTAGATGAGTTCGGCATTAGAAAAGAATGCCCTGATGATGTTTGGAGGTACGGGGGTATTGATTTTGAGGAAAGGAAGCCACCCAAATTCTTCAAATTTGGATAGGTAAGGAAAATCAATACGATTGAGGAATGAAAAGTCAATGGTTCACCAATGTTTAATTGGCATGGTCGAAAAATATTTTTCATATCGTTTCCTTTTGGCAGGTGTTTGAAAACACCTGTTAAAGGTAGTGACAGAAGAACCAGAAGGTGGTTGTGAGGAGGACCCTTGATCTACACTTGGTCTAGGAGGTTTTTGGCCTACTCTCTTAAGTCTTGGCACTGTTCTGGACACTGGAAACAATCTTAAAACTAGTTCTCTAAAAACCTACCCAATGGAACAGTGTAAATATTCCCCTAATTGAGATTACAACAAAAAATAGATAAATTTTTGAAGAAAAATTTAGCAATGTAGGTTACTAGACCCAGAATGATGAAAAAAATTAGGCAAATTTCTTACCGAAGATCAATCTGGGAGGGAGAATCGAGGGCTGAGGTGCGACAGGGGTTAGGGATTTGAAGATTTGGGTTTTTCGAATTTTGGAGATTTTGAACAGTTTTTATAGTCCAGGGCACAGGAGATCGATCTATCAAGGTGACAGATCGATCTGTCATTTCCAGAAGCTCAAAGAGATCGATTTGTTGTACCACAAGATCGATCCTCAGAATACAAAAGCTTAATGAGTTCGATCTGTTAAGGGCCCAGATCGATCTGTTGTTTGACAGAGGCTTAAGAAGATCGATCTGCCAAATGCTCAGATCGATCTTCTGTTTAACAGAGGTTTAGGAAGATCGATCTGCCAAATTCATAGATCGATCTTCTGTTTAACAGAGCTTTAAGGAGATCGATCTTATGGGTGAGAAGATTGATCTGCCTAGCTTAACTTTTATGCTTTAGGCTCATTTGAAGTATGGAGATTGATCTATATTGATAGGAGATCGATCTCTCATACCTTTTGCCCAGAAAAATCATTGAAAAACTCTTTTAAAAACAACTTGAGATCAAGGTTTTGAGGCATATAAATCTTAAGGAACATTCATGAGTCCTAATTCACCTCTAAGGACACAAAACCTATCTCTATCAAGAGGTTTGGTGAATATATCAGCTATTTAATGTAAAGTGTCAATGTACTCTAGACTTATATCTCCCTTTTGAACATGGTCTCTAAGGAAATGGTGCCTAATCTCAATGTGCTTAGTTCTAGAGTGTTGAATAGGATTTTTAGATAGATTGATGGCACTGGTATTATCACATTTAATTGAGACTTGTTTCATGTCAATACCATAGTCTTTCATTTGTTGTTTAATCCACAACGCTTGAGCACTACAACTACCTGCTGCTATGTATTCAGCTTCAGTTGTGGACTGAGCCATGCTATTTTATTTCTTAGAGAACCATGAGATTAATCTATTCCCTAAGAATTGACATGTACCTGAAGTGCTCTTCCTATCTATTTTACAGCCCCCCAAAGTCTGCATCAGAAAATGTATGAAGTGTAAAAGTGGAGTCCTTAGGGTACCAAAGTCCTAGAGAGGGAGTGTCTTTAAGGTATCTAAAGATCCTTTTAGTTGCTAATAAGTGTGATTCCCTAAGAGAGGATTGAAATCTAGCACAAAGGCATACACTAAACAAAATATCCGGTCTACTTACAGTTAAATAGAGCAATGAACCAATCATAGACCTATAGAGTTTAGTGTCTACACACTTACCACTTTCATCTTTATCAAGCTTGATGTTGGTGCCCATTGGAGTTGCTTGAGGTTTGCAATTGTCCATTCCAAATCGCTTGAGCAATTCCTTAGTATATTTTGCTTGATTGATGAAGGTTCCATCCTTTGTTTGCTTCACTTGAAGTCCCAAGAAGAAAGTGAGCTCTCCCATCATGCTCATTTCAAATTCACCTTGCATGATCTTAGCAAACTCTTGGCATAAAGATTCATTAGTTGATCAAAAAATAATATCATCTACATACACTTGAACAACTAGTAAATCCTTATTTTTATTTTTGATAAATAAAGTGGTATCTACTTTTCCTCTTGAAAATCTTTTTTCTATTAAGAATTTTGACAACCTTTCATACCATGCTCTAGGAGCTTGTTTCAAGCCATAAAGTGCCTTAGATAGTTTGAAAACATGTTCAAGAAATTCATGATTTTCAAAGCCGGGAGGTTGCTCTACATACACTTCTTCATTAATGAAACCATTCAAGAATGCACTCTTTACATCCATTTGATATAATTTGAAGTTTTTATAGCATGCAAAGGCAAGTAGCATTCTAATTGCTTCTAATCTAGCTATCGGTGCATAAGTTTCATCATAGACTATTCCTTCTTCTTGTCTATAACCTTGTGCAACTAACCTAGCCTTGTTTCTTATGATCACGCTATTTTCATCCATCTTGTTCTTGAATATCTATTTAGTTCCAATTATAGAGTGATCACTAGGCCTAGGAACTAGTTTCCACACTTTGCTTCTCTCAAATTGATTTAATTCTTCTTGCATTGCTAAGAACCAATTATTGTCATCTAAGGCTTCATTGACATTTCTAGGTTCTATTTGAGACACAAAGGCTATATATTGACACATATTCCTTAGAGATGATCTAGTTCTAACTCCAAGAGTTGGATCTCCTACTATTTCACAATCTTTTACATATCCTAATTCTCTTGGTGCTCTAGACTCTCTCTCTAACATCTCTATTTCTTCTTCATCTTCTTTATTTATGTCAAGTTTTTCTAATAGATCTTCTTTTAACTTTGGAATTTCCTCCAAGTTTTCATCAAATATTCCAACATCCTCATCATTGGTTGAATCTTTAGATAAATCATTTGATTCATCAAATATTACATGAATTGATTCTTCAACCATCAATGTTCTTTTGTTATATACTCTATAAGCCTTTGAATTCAAGGAATATCCTAGAAAAATTCCCTCATCACTCTTGGCATCAAATTTTCCTAAATTATCTTTCCCATTATTTAAGACAAAACATTTGCAGCCAAAAGGGTGAAAATAGCTAATATTGGGCTTCTTACCTTTGTAAAGCTCATAAGGAGTTTTCTTTAAAATTGGTCTAATCATGGCTCTATTAATGATATAGCAAGATGTATTTATAGCTTCAGCCCAAAAATATTTTGGTAAATTATTCTCACACAACATAGTTCTAGTCATTTCTTCTAATGTTCTATTTCTTCTCCCAACTACTCCATTTTGTTGTGGTGTCCTAGGAGCTGAAAAATTATGGCTAATTCCTTGATCATTGTAATATTCATCAAATCCTATATTTTCAAACTCCTTACCATGATCACTTCTAATACTAGTTATTGTGTATCTTTTTCATTTTGAGTCACTTTTGTATAAGCTATGAACCTTTCTAAAGATTCATTTTTCACTCTAAAAAAGAACACTCAAGTGAACCTAGTGTAATCATCAACTATTACGAATCCATAATGTTTCCCACCTAAGCTTGTTATTCTAGTTGGTCCAAAAAGATCTAGGTGGAGTAATTGACGAGGCCTAGTGGTAGATACACTATTCTTAGGCTTAAATGTTATCCTTTTATGTTTTCCTTTAACACACGCTTCGTATATTTTGTCATAGTCAAAGGACAACTTAGGTAATCCTATAACTAGATCTTTTCTAACTAACTTGGATAACTCATGCATGCTAGCATGACCTAGTCTTCTATTCCACAACCAAGGTTCTTTTTCTTTGTCTACCATTAGGCATATGTTTTCATTCTTAAGTTCATTAAGATAGACAATGTATATATTACCTTGCCTATGGCCTAGGAAAAGAACTTTATTTGACTCAGGATCTATAACATGACATTTCATGCAATCAAAAATTACTTTGTAACCTTTGTCACAAAGTTGACTTATGCTTAGTAAGTTATGCTTTAGACTCCTAACAAGCAATACTTTTTCTAATGAAAAGTAGTCATTACCTATTGACCCACTTCCTTCAACTTGGCCTTTGGAGTTGTCCCCAAATGTGACTTCTCCACTAACCTTTGATTTAAATGAGTTGAAGTGGCTTCTATCACCCGTCATGTGCTTTGAGCATCCACTGTCCAAGTACCAAGCTTCCTTTGTTTTAGCTTTATGGCAATGATCAATCACTTACAATCAAAATTTAAACTCATGTTTTAGGTACCCAAATTCTCTTGGGTCCTTTGAGGTTAGTGAAAGCAATTCTTGATCCCTTTGGGATCCATTTTACCAATGCATTAAAATCTTTTGAATTAATTATTTCTTTTGGAACCTAAATTCTTTTTACTATCCTTCCCTTAAGAGTGGTCAACTTCTTATTGCAATTATGTGATGCATGTCCCCTTTTATTACAATATGAACAAATAGTTGAAGGTTTATTCATGCTCTTTCTAGTAATGAAGCTTTTGAGATGAGTCTCTCTACTTTTTGCATTATATCCTAACCCATTTTATCAAAGAATGCCCTTTGAGTTTCTAGCATATTATCTAACTTTTGTTGACCCATATAGAACCTATTAAAAGAATTATGTAAGTTACTATTTTTTTCTTTTAGGTCACAAATTTCAAGATTTGTAATTTCTAGTTTCTTTTCACACTCTAATTTATCCTCTAGCATTAAGTCATTTTCTTTCTTCAATTTAGATATTATATTTTTATATTTCGTACTCATGCATTCATATTCTAATGCAAGATCATCAAAGGCATCTTGCAATTCATCAAAAGAGTATTAATTGAGGTTTGAAATTACCTTTTCATCCTCAATAGCCATGAAGCACAAGTTGGCATTGTCCTCATTTGAATCATCATCGGAGCAGTCACTGTCGCTCCATGTAGCCACCATTGCCTTCTTTTTGTGGAACCTATCATTGGACCTTTTAAGAAGAGGGCAGTTAAACTTAAAGTGTCCTGGTTTTTTACATTCATAACACACAATTGTATCTTTTCTACCTACCTCTTCTTGATCTCTCTTATGGTTTCTCCTATTACTACCACTTGCTCTCATTCTCATGAATTTGTTAAATCTTTTGGCAAACATTGCCATCTCAAGATCTTCTTCACTACCACTCTCATTTTTATTTTCCTCTTGAGTAGTAGATTTTAGAGCAACTCCCACTTTCTTGGGTGGCTCTTCATTTCTTCTCAACTTCATCTCATAAGTGGGTAGTGATCCTATTAATTCATCTAGTGACAATGTGTGAGGGTCCTTGGATTCCTCAATTGCAGTCACTTTAGCTTCCTATGATTTAGGTAGACTATTTAATATTTTCTTGACCATTTCTATATTAGAGTATATTTTTCCTAATGATTTTAATCCATTAATTACATCAGTGAATCTAGTGAACATATCATTGATTGACTCTCCATCTTTCATCCTAAATAGCTCATAGTCATGTGTGAGCATTCCTACCTTAGTCTCCTTTACTTGGGTTGTACCTTCATGAGTTATTGCCAATTTGTCCCAAATTTGTTTGGCATTATCACAACCGGAGACTCTATTGTATTCATTTGGCCCTAAAGCACAAAAAAGAGTGTGCATGGCCTTAGCATTTAGCTAAGCACATTTAACATCATTTGAATCCCATTCATCTTCTTATTTAGGGATATCTCTTCCCTCTATTCTTTTTGTAGGGATTTGAGGTCCTTTAGTGATAATCCTCCATACCTCATAATCATTTGCTTGAATGAATAACATCATCCTAGCCTTCCAATAAGTATAATGTTCCCCATTAAACATAGGAGGCCTAACCGTAGAATGCCCCTCTCCTACTAAACTAGTTGCTACATTGTTTGTGAGCCATTTGATCGTTTCTAACTCTTAGGAAGTTATTCCTATGTGATCAAAGAGTCCTAGCTCTGATACCAATTGTTGGCTCTACCGAGAGGGGGGTGAATCAGTTTTCTAATGTTAATGGCAAATTTAAACTAATTTGAACTTAATTAAAAAATAATGAATAAGCAATATAATGTAATGAACCAAATTAAAGCAAGATAAGGAAGAGAATATCAAACACAGTAGTTTATAGAGGTTCGGCCAATCTCTTGCCTATGTCCTCTCTCCTTGACCTTCTTGTCAAGAGCTTTCTTTCTCACTTTCAACGAAAGTTACACACTCCCTTTTTCAGGTTAAGGAATAACCTCTCTACCCTTTTTAAACAAAGATGTATTCACCCTTTTACAATGTTTATCTCACTCAGGAACAATCCTCTTCACTCTTAAAGCTAGGATGAATACAATATCAAACTTTTAATGTGGGTAGGACAAATACAGCTTTTTACACAAGCTTATACAACAAACACAATAAATGAGGATTGAAGACAAATGGAATGTAAGAATTAAACTCTTGAGAATGTACAGAATGTGCAGCAATAGTGTGTCTCTTCTTAGTGTCTTCAATGCTTGATTATATACTGAAGGATTGGTAGTTGGAGCATTTAATGCTGTTTTTTCCGTTGAGATTTTTACAGAAATAGCTGTTGGATACCTCCAGCAGAATGCCAGATCGATCTGCCATCTTAATCAGATCGATCTCTTAGTTATAATTCCTGCAAGATCAAAGCAAAATGAAGCAAGGAGATCGATATCATATATGAGCAGATCGATCTCATAATTTAAAAATGTTACAGCAGATCGATCTGTCGAATAGGCAGATCGATCTTCCAATCTCTCTATTTGAGGCATGATCGATCTATAGATCGATCTGTCAAGTATTCTCGTAGTGATGAGATCGATCTCTTATCAACCCAAATCGATCTCCTTAGCTCTCTGACTTTGAGGAGATCGATCTCTTCCTATACCAGATCGATCTCATGAACTCTCTGTTTACGTACAGATCGATCTAACAGATCGATCTACTGCCTTTACCTTTTCTCTTAGGGGAGATCGATCTCTTCCTATACCAGATCGATCTCCTCAACATCCTGTATTTAGACAGATCGATCTTATAACCCTTATAGATCGATCTCAACTACCTCAATACCTTTGTACAGGTTCAAACCTTAGCAGATCGATCTCTCATCCTAGAAAACCCAGGATAGATCTCTCATATCCCAGATCGATCTCTCATCTCCAGGAACTTAAGTTCTAGTACTGATAACCTTTAAACATATTTTTATGTCATCTTTATATTATTGAATTTACTTGTTTTGTCATTTCAAAAATATATTAACTCAACAGAAATATAGTGATACTAGATGGTGTGGCGATTCCTAAGTGGGATCATTTTAGTATTTAGAGTTGATAATACATATGGATGAAGAAATTGATGATGATGTGACCTATAAGATAAAGGCTAGTTAGAGCAAGTGGAGAAGCACTACAGGTGTGTTGTGTGACAAAGTAATTCCTACATGCTTAAAAGGTAAGTTTTACAAAACTATTGTTAGAGAAACATTGCTCTACAACAGTAAATGTTGGGCAACTAAAAGATTGCATAAACTAAAGATGAGCGTGGCAGAAATACAAATGTTGCGATGAATGTACGGATATACCAAAAAAATAAAATAAAATGAGAAATGAGATATTCAACAAAAAGTTGGAGTGACACCTATCAAAGATAAGATGTCACGACCCGAAGGACGTGAATTTTCAATAATATATTGCGGAAGTATAAAAGATTGGGCTAGATTTTTTATTTTTCTTTTAACACTTGTTTATCATGTGAGTGCAGTCTTACAATATTTCTAGGTCTCAAAGGTCCCAATCTAATTTCTTATTAACTTTCATAATCATATCTTAATTTAATACACATCCCTACACGTGCACTAAAAGGTAACTGTCTAAAAACAAATTCAATTAAACAGTATAAATAAATATACCGATATAAGCTACGAGATCTCGAAGCATTTACTTAAAAGCTGATACTGAAATCGATGCCAATGCACCTTTAGTCTGAACCTGTATAGAAAATAGAGGGGGTGAGCTTTAGGGAGAGCTCAGTATGCAAACAACATAAGCACAGAGGTAATAACATACAAGATATTGAATTTCTAATGCATGTTTAATGTATTCACATTCGATCGTTCTTTCTTATCAGTTATTCGAATCACATTTCGAAACTTATCGAACATTACACTTTCCTTGAGTTTATAGACTAGAATATTATCTACAAGCAGTCAAGTCCTTTAGGCAAAGAGGTATTTTGAAGTACCTTGATAGGCCATCAAACCTGATTATCCGAACTGAATATACCCATAGGGGTACAAAATTTGAAATAAAGTTGAATGCAAAAAATCCAAAGTTTAATGTAACCCAAGCACTTAATTTTTTTTTTCTTGAATTATTCATCCTAAAAAAATAACAATTTTTCGAGATCACATCATACAATTCGAAAACATATTACATATTGAAATGTATTTATATATCGGAAACATCACTTATTCAAAACATAACTTGTATTCGAAATTTATCACATTGAAACATGTCTTATTTAGAAACATAATCTATATCGAAACATCTTCCCTATCAGGAACGTGTCTCATATCCGAAACATATTCACATTTGAAACATATTCCTTATCCAGTATACATTTGTCACGACCCAAATTACCTAAAAATCAGAGTAAATTTTTCGCTTTTCATTTCCTTACCCGTCGTGAACAGATATACTACTAAACAGTTGGGCTATGATTCGGTGTTAGTCACCTCTCCCCTATTTACCATTCAATTTCCATATTTCATTTACATATCAATTTATTTAAAACTAAATACATCCCCAATATTACATCCATATACAGTACTGTGCATCTATATGTTCAGATACAAAATTATACAAATGTGTATACCTGGTCTTGCTAAGAAGCAGCGGATAACCGAGATGCGAGACTATTGTCGCTCTCTTCTACTGAATATACCCTGTGGGGTGGAAAATGAAAGGGTGAGCGAAACGTGCTCAGTAAGGCAATAATGTAAGCAGGTAGATACTATACTATCTACGTGCTGATAATGTCATGATGTAAAAATCGTTTACTTTCGGTGCATGAGGTAAGATTAAAACAATGCCACATGTATGTATATATCATATACAAGAAATCATGAAATCGACATATAAAGTACACATGGAAAATCATCATGTATGACATCTCATGCTCGTCACATTAAAACTTATTTATTTCATCATAAACTCTTCACTTTAAAACTCATTTGTTTAATCACAAAACTCATCACTTTGAAACTTATATGTTTCATCATAAATTCATCACATTTAAAACTCATTTATTTCATCATAAACTCTCACTTTAAAACTCATTTGTTTCATTATAAAACAACTTCATCGAGGTCAAACCCATCTCTCGGGAATACCTTGATTCATCAAATCACATCTCTTTTAAAAACATAAATCTGGACTACCCCTCTATCGGGTTTGTCCTGGTCTATCCAGACCGTATGATATCATGTGAGGCATGTAGGTTACTGTATGAAAAATCGAGGACTATGGCCATACTATGTCCCTGTGATCCCAGGCTACACGGATCCCGGTGTGCGGGGCATCACAACTGCAACGGGAGGTGGGGTCAAGTCCTACCCGCCAGAATAGCAAGTAACATCATAGAGTCATCATGACTGCACGGTACAGCGTACTCCGTGTGACATACACGGTACATCGTACTCCGTGGACCCATATCATAGTCTGGGGGTGCCTGCCGTAGGTCTTATCCACCCCAATACTATGTCGATAACCAACCCATGTCTCAAAGTATATGTGCGAGTATCTCAACTCTCTGTGACACACAGTCTACAAGAGGCTTCCGCACAACTATATGCATGTCAACTCACGTCTAGTGCGAGCGAAGCTCCAGCACCACGCTATGCATATCATGATATCTAAAATCTCGTGCGAGCGATGCTCCAACACGGTTTTGTGCACCCACAAATTTCTCGTACGAGCAATGCTCCAGTACGGCTTTTCATGAGAATAAATCAGTAAACTTGAGTGCGAGTAAGACTCTAGCACTCTTTTTACTTGTACAAATACGATAGGTGGCTAAATCTTGACAAAACATCTTTTAAAATAGTAACCGGTACAAACCGCTACCCTTTCGTATATTTCACGAAATCAATAGCCAACCTATGTGCATATTTGCTTAAATCAGAGCAATATAATCATATAAAACATTAAAATCATGAAATTCATGCAATTTCATAGCCTTACTACCCTTTTTTGAAATTTTCCTAACTGGGGCAAAATAGTCATTTTTCACTATTTTCATATTTTTTTTACAAAAATTATTATTCTGTTTTCGGGTAGCCTAATGAATTTAACGTAATGTAAATCCCCTCAAAATTACGTACAGCTACCTCTAAGTGCTCATAAAATTCCCTTACCTGGAATCGCGCGCAGACTTAACCTGTCTCGATGATACCGAACCTCTCGGCCCAAGTGCGCGCCAACCAAATGTACGTAACTGCATATAACCACATAGTCGAGATTAATTCACTTATCTTGATCGGTATATCGCATTTACTGACCAACTTTAAGGTATTGGGCCCTATCTACCTTATTTGGTCTCGGCCCATTGCAGCCCTTTTTATATTTATTAATTCCCTTCTTCGGGTATACCGGGCTTATGCAGCTTACTAATAATTATCGGGCTTCGATCCAATTCATTGGATAGCCCGTATACCATTTACGGCAATTTATTACAACTCTGAATTAATATTCCTTTCTATGCGAAATTAATCCATAATTCCGTAAATTAATTAAAACACGGTATTTAAAGAACTCTGATTGTCGAAATTAAACTGTACTTACCCGATACGATGCGGGTTACGAAAATCAGAGCTCAATCGGCTCTCGTTCGATCTCTGTCATAAAGCTGCCCAATTAGGTAAATCCGGATTATTTTTCATTAAAATAATATTAAATTAAATTTTCGAAATTTACCCGTAGGTCAATTTCGACCCTCGGTCAACTTACCCGAACCTCGAGTCGTCCCCGATAAATTTCTTTCCTTTTCCCCCTTTTTTCCTTTCTTTTCTTTCCTTTTCCTTCCTTTTCCTTTCTTTTCTTTCCTCTTTCCTTCCTTTTCCCTCCTTTTCCTTCCCTTTCCTTTCGGCCAAACGCTACCGTTTTACTGCCACTTGCCGTCGCCGACATTTCCGGCGGTCTCACCGGCCAAGACCGGTCTCAGAAGAACCGGCTTCTTCCCCTGAGTGTTTCGGTAGCCTCCGTTCCAGCCCAGACGCGGTGGTTCACCGGAAAACAGTCTGTTTCTCCCTCGGTTTTCCTTTGCTCCGATCGACTTGCTCCGGCCACCTGACGGCGTGATTCTGGTGCCCACGTGCTCGCCGGTCTCTCCTCTTCCTCCTGGTAGCTTCGTCGGACGCTGTCGGTCGCCGATGTGCTGGAATCGGCGGTCGGTTCTCACGGGTCGGCTTTCGGTTTTTCTTTCTCGGGTTTTCCCGATTTTCAGGCTTCTCTCTCTTTTTTTTTGAATTATCATTATTATTTAACAATTTATTTTATTATTAAAATATTCATTAAAATAGTCTAAAAATCTGAAAATATCTACAATATTATTATTTTATTCCAACAATTTAATTTATTTTATTTTATTTTGTTTTTTAATCATTTTTCGGTATAATTTCTTCGTATTTTCGGGATATTATCCCGGGTGACTTTTCGGTATTTCTAAAAATTTCGGATCTTGATCAATTGGACTCGAAATTGTATAATTCCTCATTATTGATCAAGATATCCTAAATCCTTATTTTTAATTAAATTTTTTTCTTATCGAATTTATCCCGAATTTCGATCTTTTGACCGTTTTACCCCTACACTTGTTCGGGATTAATTCAGTCAAACTTTCCTTCACGAACACTCATTCATTTTATGATTTGAATCTTTATTTTCAGTCCGAATCCCATTCCTTTAAATTTTTTTTTTATCATTTTCATCCCTCATAAAAATTTACGATTTAATTTCGTGTCTTACAAATCTCCCCCACTTAAGGAATTTGGCCCTCCAAATTAGAACCAAGTCATATGAGTCCATAAACAACTCCGGGTACATCGATCGTATCATACTCTTAAATTCTTATGTGACCTTCTCCGGAGTGTATTACTACCAAAAGACTTTAATTAGGGAGATCCTCTTAAATCTCAATACTTCCTCTTTCCTGTTTAATGCCCGAATCAACTTATCAATATACTTATATTTTCATTAAACTGGACTTTTGGAATTCATATTCGATCACCTGTGCTGGATCTGGATAGTATTGCTGGAGCATCAAAATCTGAGACATTGTGGGTGCCTGTTAATTCAGGTGATAACACCAACCTACAGGTCTTATCTCCCACTTGTCCAATCTCTCAAAATATTCCATCCAGCGCAACTCAATTTACCTTCTTCCAAAAGTTCGCTATGTCCTTATTCTCTTAGGACAAGAAACATTTCAACCATACTAATTCACCAAGGGTGAATTCCAATACTTGTCTATCTGCTCTGGGGTGTTCTTAATCTCTCATCCTTAACTAAACATCCTCAGAGACTTATTATCCAAAGTTGAAAATAATTCTATCTGTCACCCACTTTTTCTTATCCAATTTGGGGAACAACCCCTACAGCCATACACTGCTTCATATCTTGTTATCCCGATACTCAAGTGACAACTGTCACTATTGGCGACTTCAATTGTAATAACTGATCATCCCAGGAGCATAAAAAATCAAGGGCACACGCTTTCATCGGATCCTCCAGAACCTGTACAGTCCTCTCTGACTGACCATCTGTCTGAGGATGGAAAGCTGTGCTAATACTCAGTCGGGTTCCCATAGCTTCCTGAAAATATCCTCAGAGGTGGGAAGTGAAGCGGGAATCCCTATGTGATACCATGCTCACTGGAACGTTACTTAATGTACCACAATCTTCCTTATACCTGAATCCTCATATACACTCTGAGTATTTGGGGATTTCATAACCAGAAGGTGGGTAGACTTAGTCACTCTATCAACTATTATCCAAATAGCCTCGTAATTCACCTGGGTTCTCTGTAACCCATCACGAAATTCATGGAGACTTGCTCTCATTTTTCGTGCCATGTCGATATAGGTAGAAGCTGCAATAACTCTGCAGACTTTTAATACTCTACCTTACTCTGCTGACATACTAGGCACTTTTCCACAATCTCTACCATATCTCCTTTCACATCTGACCACCAATACCCTTTTCAGATATTTTGATATATTCTTATTACTTTCTGTATGCATTGTATATCCCGAAGAGTGAGCTTCTGACAATATCACTATCTCATCAACTATGGTCTTAGGGAGCACTTATATTCTTATACTGTCTCTGAACCTCTCTGTAAATCATCAACACACTCTGTGAATTCTATCACTGTACCCTTCTGAATCTGACCCAAACCATCGACACCATGCCGATCATCACACTAAGCCTGGCAAATCCGGGCACTCTCATCCGGTTCTAATCATCAGGCTAGTTGTCACACAATCACTGTCATCATCAGAAGGGATCACATCACTACTGAGACTCACAACTGCTTTAGCAGCTCACGCTCCCTGACCATCATATGTGGTACCATCCCGAGGCTCTTTATACTCAAGGCATTAGCCATCACATTAGCCTTTCCAAGGTGGCATAATTTTCACAAATCAAAACCTCTTAGAAGCTCTAACCCACTATGTATTCTCATATTCGCCTCTTTCTGTGAAAACAGATACTTGGGACTTTTATAATCAGTGCATATCCACAATTCCTCATCGTGTACCTAGTAGTGCCATCTACTCAGTACAAATACTATCGCTGCCATCTTTTAAATCATGGGTCAGATAGTTTCTTTCGTGATCAAGGAGTTGTCTGACTCCATAATTGACTATCTTCCCATTATACATCAATACACAGCTCCTTCATTATTTTGAGGTATCCATACTCACTGAGAACCTCTTGAGCTGTTGGGTATGGTGAAATTAATCACGGTGGTCAGTTCATACTTCACTACATCGAAATTCATGTTACATCTATCATCTTATTTATCATCTCATTCAAAAACCACGTTTTCTTAGTTAAACGTGTCAACAAGGTATACTATTTTTGAGAATTCACAACAGCCTATTTATAAAAGCCATTTTCAATTATTGCTTACAATTTGTCCTAGACTTTAACTACACCCAACATATCATCGATAATGATGATTACAAATCGGTCCAATCCTTGACTTATTTACGCATAAGCGTATAAGATCCTTTAAAATCGTTTACGTTTTCAGGTACTAACCTGCGTCATTTCCTTTTCTTATATTAACGGCTCTTATTAAATTTTACTATGTTAACCTTTATGATTTGTCGAATTTTAATATTCTTATCGTCTTAGTAAAGGTATCCTAATGCTAAAGGTATTTATTACGACGATCGATTTCACGTTATAAGTTATACATATATACTTTTAGACGCTGTCAAGTCTTCAGGCGGGGAGGTATTTTGAAATACCTTTATTAACCTTCAGACTTAACCACAATTACTTTATATACCAGTCCATGTGGTCACAATTTATATTCGCGACTTATTGCTTTAATCCTAATTACTTCATATCGTAAAGATGTTCTTACCTTGCATACGCCTCTTACTCCAATACATCTTGTATTCAGAATCAAGCATATCTCAAAGATTATCTCCTTAGTATATCAATCATGACAAAGCTCTTTCATTATTCATTCCGTGAGTACAATCCTTTACTCCTTTAATTTTCAACTGTTGCACCCCTTTTTATCACTTGTCAACACTTACAGTATACTTTTCAGTGATGTTTTCACTCTTGTTTTCAACTTAAAATCTCTATATCCCTATTTCGTTAATTAATCCTCCTCTATTGGGGTACTCATTTATCAGTATTGTGCCCAATTATGTAGGCATTCATGCCTTTTACTCACTTATATGCGAATGAAGGCGGTATGAATAAATGTGTGGCACCAGGATCAATAAACATATGTACTTCATTATTCATAACAAGTGTGGTATCTTACACCACATCCATGAAACATCAATAGTGTCCTGGTCCAAGATATCCTCTCGCCTTCGTCCAATAGCCTACTTTCCTTTTTCTTTTCGGCTATGGCCTCCCTTTTCGTTGCAGCTATACCAACGAAGTTTTTCTCTGTCTCTTTACTTTTTCTGTGGGGCAATCTCGCCCAACTCTGAGCAATCAAAATCAATGGTCCGTGTTACTACAATTTACGGCCATTTTCATCAATACAGTGTAGATATAGACCCTCTTTCCGTGGTATCCACCACATATCCCACACTGCTTACAGTGATCACACTGCTACTCTGCTTCGTAGCAGGTCGGGGTCCTCCAACCACAATGCCCTTCAAGAGTGCCAAAATTGGTTGCACTGGGGCCTTACCAATTATCTTACTCAGGACTCATCAAATTAAATCTTTTACCAATTACCTTTTTCCCATTTTAACATCTTTGTCATTTCTCGATTCTCTTTTCTGTCTCTATTTCAGCCCTCACTACCTTTCCCAATCTCAGAGGCATGCAATTCATGTTCTTATCTACCCAACTGTAAATCTGCGCACTGCCTCGATATAGGTAATATCTCACGGGCCAATCGGACTCAAATTGAAAAGTTGAGCCATTTCATGAACTTTTAGACATCTCGACTATCACCTGTTCATAGTGTCGAGGTAATATCTGCCCAGGAATATAACCAAGTTTCATACTCATAAATCATACTCATCAATAAATCAAATCCTCTGGGTCAGAGTACGGACTTTTATCCATAATTTCCTTTAAATCATGCCCAGGATATCCTATCACCGGAATACATCCAAAATATTTCTCATCTTAGCTCTGGATGTTTAACACTTAAGATGGGTCGAGCGGGTTTCAATCAATACTCTGCTGCGCCCTCTGATCTTTATGTCTACTCTGAGCAATTTGCTCCTCAAAATAATCTCCACACTCCACTCCAACCTCACGAAGCGTGTCTCAATACTATCTGATCACTCTGTCGGACTCTGAGAGGTATGCTCAACATCAACCTCTATTTCAATCTCATCCCGATTCTCATGGGTCAACTCAGCATGACTTAGCAGACTCAGGTCTACCTCTATGACCTCTGCCTCGTGCACTATCTCATCTTGAGTCTCATATCATGACTCATTCGATTCTCAGGCCGATCTCTACGGCCTCGAGCATGTGTACTCGCCACTCTACCATAGCGGCTATCAGTTATAAAAACTATATTCTTGCATTCGAAACTAAAATCTTAGCTGCTATTCCAACGTGATATACACAATTGTATCTAAACAATGCACAGTACATGGGGATGTAATTTTACTTAACTACTAACACCGACTCATATCAGGCCAACTCTGCTCTGATACCATTAAATTGTCACGACCCAAATTACCTAAAAATTAGAGTAAATTTTTCGCTTTTCATTTCCTTACCCTTCATGAACAGATATACTACTAAACAGTTGGGCTATGATTCGGTGTTAGTCACCTCTCCCCTATTTACCATTCAATTTCCATATTTCATTTACATATCAATTTATTTAAAACTAAATACATCCCCAATATTACATCCATATACAGTACTGTGCATCTATATGTTCAGATACGAAATTATACAAATGTGTATACCTGGTTGCTAAGAAGCAGCGGATAACCGAGATGCGAGACTATTGTCGCTCTCTTCTACTGAATATACCCTGTGGGGTGGAAAATGAAAGGGTGAGCGAAACGTGCTCAGTAAGGCAATAATGTAAGCAGGTAGATAACTATACTATCTACGTGCTGATAATGTTATGATGTAAAAATCGTTTACTTTCGGAGCATGAGGTAAGATTAAAATAATGCCACATGTATGTATATATCATATACAAGAAATCATGAAATCGACATATAAAGTACACATGGAAAATCATCATGTATGACATCTCATGCTCGTCACATTAAAACTTATTTATTTCATCATAAACTCTTCACTTTAAAACTCATTTGTTTAATCACAAAACTCATCACTTTGAAACTTATATGTTTCATCATAAATTCATCACATTTAAAACTCATTTATTTCATCATAAACTCTCACTTTAAAACTCATGTGTTTCATTATAAAACAACTTCATCGAGGTCAAACCCATCTCTCGGGAATACCTTGATTCATCAAATCACATCTCTTTTAAAAACATAAATCGGGACTACCCCTCCATCGGGTTTGTCCTATCTATCCAGACCGTATGAGATCATGTGAGGCATGTAGGTTACTGTATGAAAAATCGAGGACTATGGCCATACTATGTCCCTGTGATCCCAGGCTACACGGATCCCGGTGTGCGGGGCATCACAACTGCAACGGGAGGTGGGGTCAAGTCCTACCCGCCAGAATAGCAAGTAACATCATAGAGTCATCATGACTGCACGGTACAGCGTACTCCGTGTGACATACACGGTACATCGTACTCCGTGGACCCATATCATAGTCTGGGGGTGCCTGCCGTAGGTCTTATCCACCCCAATACTATGTCGATAACCAACCCATGTCTCAAAGTATATGTGCGAGTATCTCAACTCTCTGTGACACACAGTCTACAAGAGGCTTTCGCACAACTATATGCATGTCAACTCACGTCTAGTGCGAGCGAAGCTCCAGCACCACGCTATGCATATCATGATATCTAAAATCTCGTGCGAGCGATGCTCCAACATGGTTTTGTGCACCCACAAATTTCTCGTACGAGCAATGCTCCAGTACGGCTTTTCATGAGAATAAATCAGTAAACTTGAGTGCGAGTAAGACTCTAGCACTCTTTTTACTTGTATAAATACGATAGGTGGCTAAATCTTGACAAAACATCTTTTAAAATAGTAACCGGTACAAACCGCTACCCTTTCGTATATTTCACGAAATCAATAGCCAACCTATGTGCATATTTGCTTAAATCAGAGCAATATAATCATATAAAACATTAAAATCATGAAATTCATGCAATTTCATAGCCTTACTACCCTTTTCTGAAATTTTCCTAACTGGGGGAAAAATAGTCATTTTTCACTATTTCCATATTTTTTTTGCAAAAATTATTATTCTGTTTTCGGGTAGCCTAATGAATTTAACGTAATGTAAATCCCCTCAAAATTACGTACAGCTACCTCTAAGTGCTCATAAAATTCCCTTACCTGGAATCGCGCGCAGACTTAACCTGTCTCGATGATACCGAACCTCTCGGCCCAAGTGCGTGCCAACCAAATGTACGTAACTGCATATAACCACATAGTCGAGATTAATTCACTTATCTTGATCGGTATATCGCATTTACTGACCAACTTTAAGGTATTGGGCCCTATCTACCTTATTTGGTCTCGACCCATTGCAGCCCTTTTTATATTTATTAATTCCCTTCTTCGGGTATACCGGGCTTATGCAGCTTACTAATAATTATCGGGCTTCGATCCAATTCATTGGATAGCCCGTATACCATTTACGGTAATTTATTACAACTCTGAATTAATATTCCTTTCTATGCGAAATTAATCCATAATTCCGTAAATTAATTAAAACTCGGTATTTAAAGAACTCTGATTGCCGAAATTAAACTGTACTTACCCGATACGATGCGGGTTACGAAAATCAGAGCTCAATCGGCTCTCGTTCGGTCTCTGTCGTAAAGCTGCCCAATTAGATAAATTCGGATTATTTTTCATTAAAATAATATTAAATTAAATTTTCGAAATTTACCCGTAGGTCAATTTCGACCCTCAGTCAACTTACCCGAACCTCGAGTCGTCCCCGATAAATTTCTTTCGTTTTTCCCCTTTTTTCCTTTCTTTTCTTTCCTTTTCCTTCCTTTTCCTTTCTTTTCCTTTCTTTTCTTTCCTCTTTCCTTCCTTTTCCCTCCTTTTCCTTCCCTTTCCTTTCGGCCAAACGCTACCGTTTTACTGCCACTTGCCGTCGCCGACGTTTTCGGCGGTCTCACCGGCCAAGACCGGTCTCAAAAGAACCGGCTTCTTCCCCTGAGTGCGTCGGTAGCCTCCGTTCCAGCCCAAACGCGGTGGTTCGCCAAAAAACAGCCCGTTTCTCCCTCGGTTTTCCTTTGCTCCGATCGGCTTGCTCCGGCCACCTGACGGCGTGATTCTGGTGCCCACGTGCTCGCCGGTCTCTCCTCTTCCTCCTGGTAGCTTCGTCGGACGCTGTCGGTCGCCGGTGTGCTGGAATCGGCGGTCGGTTCTCACGGGTCGGCTTTCAATTTTTCTTTCTCGGGTTTTCCCGATTTTCAGGCTTCTCTCTCTTTTTTTTTTAAATTATCATTATTATTTAACAATTTATTTTATTATTAAAATATTTATTAAAATAGTCTAAAAATCTGAAAATATCTACAATATTATTATTTTATTCCAACAATTTAATTTAATTTAATTTAATTTAATTTATTTTGTTTTTTAATCATTTTTCCGGTATAATTTCTTCGTATTTTCGGGATATTGTCCCGGGTGACTTTTCAGTATTTCTAAAAATTTCGGATCTTGATCAATTGGACTCGAAATTGTATAATTCCTCATTATTGATCAAGATATCCTAAATCCTTATTTTTAATTAAATTTTTTTCTTATCGAATTTATCCCGAATTTCGATCTTTTGACCGTTTTACCTCTACACTTGTTCGGGATTAATTCAGTCAAACTTTCCTTCACGAACACTCATTCATTTTATGATTTGAATCTTTATTTTCAGTCTGAATCCCATTCCTTTAAATTTTTTTTTTTATCATTTTCATCCCTCATAAAAATTTACGATTTAATTTTGGGTCTTACAACATTTCCTATTTTAATTATATTTCTTATCCGAAATATATTATATCAAAATATATTCATATATTCGAAACATATTTCATAATCCAAAACCCTTTTCATAGTTCAAAATATAGTTCTTATTCCAAAACATACTTTACAATTTGAAACGTATTTCATATTATCTTTGTTAACTATTTTAACCCGTTAGCAAGGACACTACTGACTATTATATCCCATCAGCTGGGATAACATCACTAACTATTATCATCCCCGTTAACAGGGCCCATAACACATATTTCATATCGTTAGGATATGTTCTGTGAACTATGCTCATGTTTGTAAAACATTTTCAAAAACATATTTTAGACTTCAAAACATTTTTCACATTTAAAAACACATTTCAATACTTATTTCAAAATCTGAAACACATTTCATATGATCACTATTTAACCTGTGATCAGAGAAATATTAGAATATCAAAATACATGACCATTGCTAACTATATAACCTATTAGCAGGGCCCAAAATTGTAAACTATTATATACCTCGCCAACAGGGATCGAAACATTGCTAACTGTTATATACCCCATTAGTAAAAGCCGAAACATTGCTATCTATATCGCCAATAGCATGCTACATCATTGCTAACTATTATATACCATGTTAGCAAGGACCGAAATATTATTAACTATTATATACCTTGTTTGCAAGGGCTGAAACATTGCTATCTATATTACCAATAGCAGGTTATATCATTGCTAACTATTATATACCCTGTTAGTAAGGGTCGAAAATGGTCATGGCTAACTATTATCGCTTGTCAGCTAAGGTAAAATATTTAGCTATAAAAGTTATCAGAATACATGTTTTGAAATCGATTTTAATCACAATGTGGATAAAAGCAGAGTACCTTAAATCCAAAACATAGAGACGTATGTCTCACATACTTTCAAAACATGTCATAAGTGAGATTTTAAAACTTCTTTAATGCAAGTACAAACCAATGCAAGCTTTCTAAATCTCACAATGTCATAATATGCATCGAGATGCAAATGTAATACAAAACAAGGTTCATATAAGAACATATCCTTTTTGATAATCTTATCGCCAATATTTTCATATACTTATAACACTTAGGATCTATGAACATCATTTGATTCATTCCCAAGGACCCGATTTAATCTATTCGATGCTACCTAGCATTAAAAGAATTAATTTATACCTTAAGATGCTACCTTGCACCCTAAGGATCACTTATCCATTCGATATTCTTATCCAAATCAATCAATCTTTTCATAAATCAAAATTTTCATTGTTTCATCAATCACTCATACCTATCACACGTAGTACTTGAACATTCTTCAATTTATGTTCTAGGACTCATTTTATTCCATATGATGCTACCACAAATCTATGAAATTAACTTGTACCTATGGTGCTACTTCGCACCTCAATGGTCAGTGATCAATTTCATATTCTTATAAAAAATCCACTTACGTATTATATATATTTTTACACCTATAACCCTCAATCGTTATCTGATTTCTGTTCGAGGAATCAAATTTATTCAATATGATGCTACCTTGTAGCTATGGATTTAACTTCAAATTTTCTAAGCTCAGAATTATCATGTATGCTGCCTCTTTGCATCCTAAAAGAGAACTACTACCCCGATATCTTATTCACAATATTTCTTTATCACTTTATAATTTATCGATAATTCATTCGATCCGTTTACGCATAAAATCCTTAAACATTTCCTAATTTTCGCCTTTAAAATTAAATTCATTATTTATAAATTTAATTAGCAGATTTCGAATTTCATACTTAAAATTCATTATTTATGAATTTCATTAATAGATTATGCAATTTAATTAAATAAAATGTTACAGCTACTGTAGCAAGTAAGATTTACTTACTTGAAATATCGTGATGGAACATAAATCGAGATTTGATTAAACTCTCGTTCGTTACCTGTTACCGTGCTACACGTTTATATATTTAAATCGGGTTAGTTTCGATCAAATATAAATTCAAATGAATTTTCAAAAAATTAAAACAGTCAAATTCGACCTCTTACCAGTTTATCCTTAAACCAATGCACTCGAAATTTTCTCTTTTTTCTTTCTTTTTCTTTTTTTTTTTTTTTTTGCTGAACCAGTTCAGACCGGTTCCATCCATTTCCCTTCTACTGAATTGGTCTGAATCGGTTCAGCCTCTGCTTTAGTCTATTTGGGCCTCGCCGGTTGGTTCTCGGCTCCATCTTTCGCCAGCGGCGTTGTACAATGGATGGCAAGCTTCGGTTGGCTTGTGTCATGACCTCATTCTGTGACTTACCAAAAACCACTACAAATTTTTTACTTTTTACTTACCTTTCTCTTCACCAACAGTTGGGCTGTGATTCGACATTAGTTGTCTCATTCTCACTCACATCATACATACATATCATCATCATTATTTATTGACTGTACATACATATTCCTCATAAGTAGATTAATTTACTTTAACATAATTACATCCCCATTATTACAAACGTGTACATCACTGTGCTTATACATTGTTCAGATATAAAATAGTACGCGATGTGTATACCTTTTTCTCTATGGGAAATGGCAGCGGACAAAAAGAAATGCTATACCTCAGCCAGACTCACTCTACTGCGGATAATCTGTAGAGAGGGGAAAATAAACAGGGTCAGCTCACAGCTCAGTAAAGAAATCAGGCAAGCAAGTAGACGTCCACACTATCTACTGAAAATAATGTTTTACCTTTCCTTCACTCATCTCAAAATCATGAATCAAAACTGATATAATAGTCGTACGGATTAAATTCCATGTACTTAAAATCATGCTGAGTTATCAAATGTAGGCATTCATGCAAAACAGTGCATCTTTATAATTTCAGAATGCCTTTATAGTAATCATTGCCATTTACATATAAAACACAGTAAATATGGTAGTTCACAACATAACACAATAACCGGTTTCCCAACCTATCTCTCTCAGGTCTAACCGTATCATGAAAATAAGTGATATATCATGCGAGACTCAGTGGCTAAATGCAATATTGTCACAACCCAAAACTACCCAAAAATCAGAGTAAATTTTTTGTTTTTCTTTCATACTTACCTGTCCTCTGATCGTGACCACACTCCACTAACTATTGGGTTGTGCGTCAATGCCAGTCCCACCATTCATTTACAAGTGCTTACAGTGTCTATACATCCCCGAAAGTTACTACAAACATATTACTGTGCTATTCTTATTCAGATACAATATGTACAAGTGTATATACCTCAAAATGATAGGTAGCAACGGATATCAAGCATACAGTACTCAGTCACCTCAAAGTCTACAGAAAATTATCTATGTGAGAAAATGAAAGGGGTGAGCACATTAAGCTCAACAAGGTAATCCTACGAACAAGTAGGTAACCATACAACCTACATGAACGTGGTGCCATGCATAAACCACCCTTTCTCCACATAATTTGAAAATAAACATTCACGTATACCCATATGCCACACAAATGAATATCATGTAAAACCAGTTTACATCACGCATGGGTTTAAGTAGTATGAAAAATAACTTCATGCAAGTTTCAGTTTAAAACCCAGTTTCATTCTCATCAAATTCATGTCTCAGTCAGGATCCAACACCTCCCCGAGTGATCTAGACTCACACAAAAATCCACAAAACATGATTCTAAAAAACATCAAGTAATAACATGCAAGACTAGATAATATATATATATATATATCTCAAGCAAATAACCAGGACTATGGCCATATCCTCGTGATCCCACTGCTACACGGATCCTGTGTGCGGGGTCTCACCACTATCGAGAACCGCGCCGGGAGGTGGGTCTATCCATCCCGTCGATCCTGCACGATCACTCACATCCGAAGATGCCACTCGCATCAGAAGATGCCACATAATCAATCACAGAACGATACAACGTACTCCATACTACTTGCACGGTACAACGTACTCCGTGGACCCATATCTCATATCCATACTCGTGCCCTGTCTCAAAACGCACGTGCGAGCCTATTTCATCGGTGTGACACACAGTCTACCTGATGTCATGTTCTCATAAAACTAGTGTGAGCAATGCTCCAGTACTCTCATAAAATCAAGGAAAATCTCGTGCGAGCCAAGCTCCAGCACACGTTTCATAAATCTCATAAGATCTAATACGAGCTAAGCTCCAGCACTTTGTCAAAATCATGTAAAACTAGTGCGAGCTAGGCTCCAGTACTCTGTCATAAAAATCAAGTGAAAGTCTGGTGCGAGTTAAACTTCAGCACCCTGTAACAAAAATCATATGAAAATTTGGTGCGAGTTAGACTCCAGCACCTCTGCATGTAAAACCCTATTGCGAGCCCCTGCTTTAGCACTACTGCATGTATCACACAAATTAAAACTCGTGCGAGCTGAGCTCTAGCACGTCACATTTTCATAAAATCACGTAGGCAGCTCTCATTTAAATCATGGCTACCATACGTGACTATCATCTCATTTTGCTTCAACACACAGCCCAATCTTGGTTTCAAGACATCCATATACCATGAGAAACCTCTTAATTTGTTGGGTATGGTGAGAATAAATGCGGTGGTCAGTTCATACTTCAATACACCCAAACTCCTATCACATCTATCGTCCCATCCAAATACAACTTTTCTAAATTAAACATGTCCACAAAGTAGTCCATTTCGAGAACTCTCAACAAATCATCTGTAAAAATAATTTCCAAATGTTGCTTATGATTTTTCCCTGGACTTTAAATACACCCAAAATATCATCAATAAGGATGATAACAAATCGGTCCAGGTAAAGTTTAAATACCTCATTCATCAATGCCCTAACGAGTACAAAGAATTGTCTTGGGCACATCCACATTCCAAATTCTCAACGGATAAAACCCAAACTTCCAATCGATCTAAAAAAAATTACGATCTTCCCAGCAAACCCAATGGATCGTCAATAGTAGAACGAATTACTTATTCTTACGCTGATCCTGTTCGGTTCGATAAATCAAGTCTAGTTTTCAACTTTTAGGCTCACTACCATTGAACAAATGTCAGTATAAGAAAAGAACCTCATCGTAGTTGGGTTCCACTAAATATTTCAATCACCCATATCCTTGACCTATGTACGCATAAAAGTATAATGTCATTTTGAAATCGCTTCTGTTTAAGATACTAACCCGCGTCATTTCCTTTTTCTTATATTAACAGCTTTTATAAAATTTTAATTTGTAAACCTTCATGATTAATCAAATTCTATATTTCTTTATCATACAAGTAAAGGTACCATAATTCTAAATGTATATATTTCGACTGTCGATTTCAATTTATAGGTTGTGTGTACTTCTAGACGCTGTCAAGTCTTCAGGTGGGGAGGTATTTTGAAATACCTTTATTAACCCTCAGACTTGACCATATGGACTGTTGTGGATAAATCCCCCCTTATCCTTGGTCGCAATTCATATTCACTACATATTGCTTAATCTAAATTACTTCTCATATCAGAGATATTCTTACCTTGCATAACGCCTCTTATTCCAATATATCTTGTATTCAGGATCTATCACATCTCAAAGCTTAACTCATTTCGTATATCAACTATAACAAAACTCTTTCATTACTTGTTAAAACTTACTGTACACTTTTCTAGGGTGAAACATCGCTATCTTAGAATAGCAATTTCAACAACATAGTTTGCAGCCAACCAATTTATTCCCCATATTACATCAAAACACTCATATTTCATAAAATGAGATTGGTTTGCATGTTCCTTTTCCCCCACTTTCAATTTACAATCTCTACCGACATATTCAATTAGCAGACTATCTTTAACTGGGGTGCTAACTATCAGCATTTCGCCTAATGATATAGGCTTCACATATTTCACTAACTTATATGCAAATGACGATGATATGGATAAATGTGTAGTACCAGGATTAATTAAAATAATTACTTCAATATTAACAATCAAGATGGTACCTTACACCACATCAAATGAAGCATCAATAGTGTCCTGGTCCCTGGTCCAAGGCATACACTCGCCCTTATTCAACCACCTATTCCCATGGTAACTACCACACATCCAACACTGCCCATTAGCATGTTGGGGTCCTCCAATCACAATATCCATGTAAGCGCTAAAACTGGATACACTAGGGCTTACCATTCATCTTACCCCATAACTCACTAACTCTAAATTTCCTACCAAACCGCCTCTTTCCCGCTTTGACATCTCTGTTATCCACTATTTCCTTTCTGTCTCTATTTCGGCCCTTATTGCCTTTCTCAAACTTAGAGGCATTCGACTCCTAAGCTTATTCATGCACTGTGATCTGCGCACTGCCTCATCGTAAATAGTGATATCTAATGGGCCAATCAACTTTGATAGACGATTTGAGTCCTTCCATGTACTTTCAGACCTTCTGACTCTCACTGTCTACAGTATCGATTCATACCTGTCCTGAGATGTAATCTGAGATTCATACTCATCAATAGATTTGGTTTCCCTGAACTAACTCATAAATTCATCTGTAACTTCCTCTAAGCAGTATTCGGGATATACTTTACCCGGAATGCATCTAGAATTATCTCCCATATCAGTCCTAGATGTTTAACTCTTAAAATGGGTCAAGCGAATTTCTACCAATGCTCCGCCGCGCCCTCCAACATAAACGTATTTAAAAGTCACTTTCTTGGTCGACATACACCGAAAGAATCCATACAACTTCGCTATCTCATTCACCTAGTCCTCAGTAACTATTAGTTTCTTTACTTTGCTAAATACAGGAGGGGTGTGGGAATCTCTATAGTCTGAGGCATCTGTTCAGGCTTTACCCTGCCTATCCTCAACTACCTACATAGACTAAGTAAACAACTCAAAAATATTTTTTACATTCCATTCCATCCTTGTGAAGCATGTCTCAATACTATTTGGTCTCTTTATAGGACCTTGTGGAGTATGCTCAATATCAGCCTCCACCTCAACCTCCTCATGAGTCTCATGGGTTACCTCAGCACAACTAGCAGGCTCAGGCCTACCTCTACGGCCATTGCCTCATGCTTGATCTCCTCTACTGCGTCTGGTAACATGTATAATGCCTATATTACTACATTCACAACCATTTCTTAGTTAAAACCCATCTCAATATACACGATTGTATCTAACCAAGCACAGTAACACGGGGATGTAATTTCCTAATTACTGACACTTACACACATCAGACTAATTTCGCTCTGATACCACCACTTGTCATGACCCAAAACTAGCAAAAAATCAGAGTAAATTTTTCATTTTTCTTTCATACTTACCTGTCCTCTGATTGTGACCACACTCAACTAACTATTGGGTTGTACGTCAATACCAGTCCCACCACTCATTTACAAGTGTTTATAGTGCCTATACATCCCCAAAAGTTACTACAAACATATTAATGTGCTATTCTTATTCATATACAATATGTACAAGTGTATATACCTCAAAATGATGGGTAGCAGCGGATATCAAGAATGCAGTACTTAGTCACCTCAAAGTCTATTGAAAATGATCTGTGTGAGAAAATGAAAGGGGTGAGCACATCAAGCTCAATAAGGTAATCCTACAAATAAGTAGGTAACCGTACAACCTACATGAACGTGGTGCCATACATAAACCACCCTTTCTATGCATAATTTGAAAATAAACGTTCTCGCATACCCATATTCCACACAAATGAATGTCATGTAAAACCAGTTTACATCACACATGGGTTTAAGTAGCATGAAAAATAACTTCATGTAATTTTCAGTTTAACACTCAGTTTCATTCTCATCAAATTCTTATGTAAGTAAGGATCCAACCCCTCCCTCGGGTGATCCAGACTCACACAAAAGTCCACAAAACATGAGTCTCAAAAACATCAAGTAATAACATGCGAGACTAGATAATATATATATATATATATATCTCAGGCAAATAACAAGGACTATGGTCATATCCTCATGATCCCACTGCTACACATATCCTGTGTACGGGGTCTCACCACTATCGAGAATCACCTCGGGAGGTGGGTCAGTCCATCCCGTCGATCTTGCCTGATCTCTCGCATCCGAATATGCCACTCGCATTCAAAGATGCCACATAATCAATCACAGCGTACTCCATACTACTTGTATGGTATAACGTGCTCCGTGGACCCATATCTCATATCCATACTCGTGCCCTGTCTCAAAACGCACGTACGAGCCTATTTAATCAATGTGAGATACAGCCTACCTGACGTCATGTTCTCATAAAACTAGTGCGAGCAATGCTCCAGCACTCTCATAAAATCAAGGAAAATCTCGTGCGAGCCGAGTTCCAGCATGCGTTTCATAAAATTTCATAAGATCTAGTGCGAGCTAAGCTCCAACACTGTCAAAATCATGTAAAACTAGTGCGAGCTAGGCTCCAGTACTCTGTCATAAAAATCAAGTGAAAGTCTGGTGCGAGTTAGACTCCAGTACCCTGTCACGAAAATCATATGAAAATCTGGTGCGAGTTAGACTCCAGCACCACTGCATGTAAAACCCTAGTGCGAGCCCCTGCTCCAGTACTAATGCATGCATCACACAAATCAAAACTCGTGCGAGCTGAGCTCTAGCATGTCACTTTTTCATAAAATCACGTAGGCAGCTTTGTTATCTCAAAACAATTTCCAAAAGAAATCACATTGTTGAAAAATTGCAATGATGTGCATTTTTATTTAAACGTTAGCCAGCCTATCCATGCATGTGTCAAAACACCTCAAAAACAAGTAGGAACCTCTTGTTCTTGCTCCTCCAAACTTTTCCTAATTTTGGAAATTTTACCCTTTACAGGGGTATTTTGGTCATTTGCCTATCCAGGCACCAAAATTCTTATTTTAAATCTAGACCCTTCAGATAATTTTAGGGATTATAAATGAGGTCGAAATTACGTAAAGTTACCTCTAGCAGTCCATAAAATTCCCTTACCTAAAATTACGCGCGAGCATATCTTGTTTCGATCGTACCAGGTCGCTCAGTCCAATTCGCTCCAAACCAAGTCTACGAAGCTGCATATAACCTCATATTGGGTTAGTTCTAATATACAAATCAGTATTTCACTCTTACTGATCGAATCTAAAACACTGAGCTCTTTTTACTTTATTAGGCTCGATTGCACCTGAATGGGCCTCGACCCCTTTTTCAGCCCGTTTCCACTTATTAAATCCCTTCTTCGGGTCTATTGGGCTCATTTGGCTTACCAATACTCATCGGGCTTCGTTTCAAACTCATTGGATAGCCTGTATATCATTTACGACAATTAATTCAAAAATCCAAATATAATTTATTTTATGCAGAAATTAATTCGAAATCCGTAAAATAAATTTCAATTGCGCAATAATCATACTATTGTCGCAAATGAGCTTTACTTACTCGAAATTATGTGATGGTGTGCGAATCGAAGTTCGATCAGGCTCACGTACGTGATTTATCGTCGAACTGCACAATTTTATATTTAATTTCGGGTTAATTTTCGATCAAATATAATTTTAAATAAATTTTTTGAAAATCAATTCAGTCAATTTTGGACTGCTTACTGACTTACCCGAAATCTGAGGTATCCCAGAGAATTTTCCTCTCATTTTTCCTTTTTTTCATTTTTCTTTTTCTCTCTTTTCTCCTTGGCTGAACCAGTCCGATTCAGTGCAGTTTCCTTCCCCTGAACCGACTGTTCAGTTCAGTCTCCTTTCGCCATTCCGACGTCATCCGGCCATTCTCGATGCCTCACTACCGTCGTTCGACGCGTCTCTAGTCGGGGAACACTCGATTGGCCTTAGACCGGGTCAAATCACGTCGCTGACCACCGAATTTGCCTTCTCCTCTTTTCGACCTCACTTCGTCGATCTGGCTTCCTTCCGTGTCGTCGGCGCGCGTCGCGGCTGCTGGTGGGTCACGTGAGTGTCGGTTACCTTTTCCAGCCCTTGCTTGGCCTCGTTGGTCGCCGGTTGCTAGTCGGTGACAGGATCTTCCTCGGTTCGCCTTCGCTTCATTTCTTTCCTATTCTGTTTCGTGTTTTCAAATTCTGTCTTCCTTTTTTTTACTTTATATTTATAATTTATTTTATTATTATTTTAATCATTAAAATATTATAAAAATCCCAAAAATGAACAAAAAAACTATATTTTATTTAGATTAATTTATTTATTTTATTTATTTTATTTTAACCCTTTTTCGGTGTATTTTTCTCCGTATTTTTGGGATATTGTCACGGCCAAATTTCGGTAAATCTTAATAAATTTGTATCTAGGTCAATTAGACTTGGAATTCAATAATTTTTCTTTTATTGATCAAGATTGACTAAATCTATATTTTAATGAAAATTTCTTTTCAAATTTATACCGAATTTTGATCTTTTGACCGTTTTACCGTTCTAAATGTTTGGGACCAATTTAAGCCGACTTCCCTTCTTGGACCCACTATAATTTCTCTTTTAAAATTTGTATCTCTCTCCAAACAATTCAAATCTCATAAATTAAATTTGAAATTCCTTAACTGTTCGTTTTCAGATTTTACGTAGGTTCAACTACTTCATTCATATTTATATGATCAACATTATTCGTCTTATGATTCCATTAACATATAACAATATCCATACAATGTGTGAATCATAAGGAAATACGATAAAAATTGGGTCTTACAAATACTTTCTTGAACTATGGTCATATCCTAAAATGGTGAAATCGTAGGTAACACATATCTCGGTGTGCGGGTTACCACTGCTGTAACGGGAGGAGGGTCAGTCCATCACAACTGCCAGATATAAACTCTTCAACTCCACCACATGGTATAGTGTACTCCATGCCACTCGCACGGTACAACATACACTCGTGGACCCTCTCCTTATAGTCAGGATGCTTGCCATAGGTCTTAGCCCTCACACCATTGAAATACATCATAGTCGGGGTGCTTGCCATAAGTCTTAGCCCTCATACTATGGAAAATAATGCCACGTCTCTAAATCCACATGCGAACATCTCAACAGTGTGATATTCAATCTTCACGAGGAAATCATCATAATTTTTCTTTAACATGTCTTATAAATCACATAAAAACTGTAGTGCGCGTCTTGGGTGTGACTCACAATCAACACTCTGCCTCTTAAACACTGTGTATACATCTCAAAATATCAAACACTAGTGCGAGTAACCTCTATCACTAGGTTAAATGCATAATTCTCTTTTCAAATCTAGTACAAGTTATTACTTAAGTACTATGTCATGTATAAATCATGAAGAATCGAGTACGAGCAATGCTCCCAGTACTCTATCATGTAATACTGAGTATGAGCAAAGCTCCCAATACTCTATGCTCCCAGTACTCTAACATGCATAGATCACATTTAAAATCAAGTACGAGTATATACTCTAGTACTTTATGATGCATATCTCAAAATATAGTGTGAGTATCCTCTAGCACTTATAGTTTTCACACAAAACCTGATAGATAGCTACCCAATCACATTTCACACAAGTAAATCAAATAAGCAATCAAATGTGCTATTTCGCATAATTAGGACAACAAAAGCCATTCTATCATGCAGCTCATGCATTTTGGGTCATAACATGCTTCTTAGGTATTTTCACCCTATTTTTGGGATAAAATACACTTATTCTCATTTATCTCTATCACAACAACATGTCTCTTTAAGGGAATTCATATAGAATATAATATCGAAATTCTATTCAAAATACGTGCAGCCATCTCTAACTACTCATGCAATTCCCTTACCTCAGATCACGACAAGTGACATTTCTTCCTCGGTTCTGCTCACTCTTGCAGTCTGATCATTTTCCACGATGATTTTCTGAAGCTGTTATACTTATTGGTGTTAGTATATCACTATATATTCATTTCATTTGCCAAATATCAATTTAATACATAGTTTTCAACACTTTCTCCAAATATGGTAAAAAATCCCATTTTCACATAACTATCTTTATTTCTCCTCATTTCTAATTTATGCATTTCATAAGATTACCTTATAATCTTCCATACATGCATATTCAATCATTAAATCAATGTTAACACCATTTCCTCATTTTCTCACCAATATCTAGGTCATGGTGATTTTTCATGCTCCTTTCATTTCCAACATTTCATATATATACCAATCAACTCATCAATACACCTAGTTTAACATATATTAACTTGGTGCATTAAATCTTACCTAACTGAGATTTCCTTCCTTTTTCACCAAAATGGTAAAATCCTCCTTGTACTTGAAACCTTTAATCTCAATCTCTTGTTTCCACGTATGTTGTTCTCCTCTTTGCTAAGAACAACTTTGCTCACTTACATCTCACTCAAAACTGATCACAAACTGAAGTTTTCTAGTGTTTCTTGGCTAGTTTTAGGTTTAGTTCTTGAATGGATTAGTAACTCTCGGGAAAATGAAGTGCAGAAGTCCAGTATTTATAGAATTGTTCTAAGAGATCGATCTGCCTTGTACTTTTTCCTCTCAAAATCGACCTTCCAGACCACATGAGATCAATCTGCTCCTAGTATGAGATCGATCTGCACAACATAGAACCTTAAGGAGATCGATCTGCTCTTGCATGCGATCGATCTGTTGCAAATCAGTAGCTTAAGGAAATCGATCTGGCTCTCTAAGGATCGATTCTTTCTTCATAGAATGGTTAGCAGATTGATCTGGCCCCATTGGAGATCGATATGACCTGTTCCATCGCTCAAATAAGAGCATTTTTTGCTCTTTCAGATCGATCTCTCATCCTATAAGATCGATCTCTCATTTTCCAGATTTCACTGCAGTTTTCTGCAGTAACTTACACCAAACTTCACACATTTTGCTACCATAGTCATTTTCTCATCCAACCTCCTTTAAAGCTTGAAAATGACATCCATTCATACTTTATATACATTAAAACTTGTGTGCATTCATTATATAGCCAAAGGTATACAATATATCACTAAAATGAAGTACAAAACTTATGCATCTTTATTCCATTTTACCACACTACTCAAAACTCAATTTCCACTCATGGAAATATGCCTCTTACACTTGTTATACACTTTAAAACTTTCATGTATTCATTCCATACACATTTACAAACTTCAAATATCCATTCCTCATAATTTACATTAAATGTGACTTGCTCATACATCACAAGTCATAAAGGTTACATTACAAAATTTCAGGTCTTATAATCCTCACCGCTTTAAGAAATTTGGTCCTCCAAATTAGAACCAAGTTAGTCTCTAAACAATTGGGGATATCTCTCATGCATTAGACTCTCTAACTCCTAAGTAGCTTTCTTTGAAATGTGGTATTGCCAGAGAATCTTCAGTAACCTGATAGTCTTATTCGTCAAGACTTTCTCCTTTCTATCCAATATCTGGATCGATTTCTCTACATACATCAGATCATCTTTGAGCTCTAATGGCTCATACCGAATCACATGATTTGGATCTGGATGATACTTCCTCAGCATTGAAATGTGGAAGACATTATGTACTCCCGATAAATTCGGTGGCAAAGCCAATCTGTATGCCTTATCTCCCACTCTGTCTAGTACCTCAAAGGGTCCAATGTAGCGAGGACTCAATTTACCTCTCTTCCTAAATCTCGTTATACCCTTAGGAGGAGAAACCTTCAGAAATACTGACTCGCCAACTGCGAATTCAAGTGGTCTTCGTCTCTTGTCAGCATAGCTCTTTTGTCTACTCTAAGCTGTCCTCAATCTCTCAACAATCAACCGGACATCCTCAGAGGCCTGTGCAACCAAATCAGGAGCAAAAATCTTTTTGTCACCCACTTCTTCCCAACCAATATGGGAACGACATCTACGGCCATACAAAGCCCCATACGGTGCCATCCTGATACTCGCATGATAACTGTTGTTTTAGGCAAATTCGGCTAGTGGCAAATGATCATCCCATGAACCTCTAAATTCGGCTAGTGGCAAATGATCATCCAAAGTCTGTATAGTTCTCTCTAACTGACCATCTATCGAGGATGATAAGCAGTGTTCAAACTCAACTAGGTTCCCATGGCTTCCTGAAAATATTCCCAAAAATGGAAACTGAAGCGGGAATCCCTATATGAAATAATGCTCACTAGAATAGCATGTAACCTCACTACCTCCCGTACATACAATTTTGCCAATGCACTCAGAGTATCGATAGCTCTCATAACTAGAAAGTGGGCTGACTTCGTCAGCCTATCAACTATCACCCATATCGCATCGTGATTCCTCAGGGTCCTTGGTAAACCCATCACGAAATCCATGGTGATATGCTCCTATTTCCATGTCGATATAGATAGAGGCAGCAATAACCCTATAGGTTTCTGATGCTCTACCTTCACTTGCTGACATACGAGACATCTTACCACAAAATTTGCAACATCCTTCTTCAGACCTGACCAACAGTACACCTTTCGGAGATTTTGATACATCTTATTACTCCCCAGAAGTAATATGTACCTCGACGAATGAGCTTCTGTCAATATCACTCTTCTGAGTTCTAGGTCCTCAAGAACAGCCAATCTGCTTCTAAACCTCAGAAGCCCATCTGAACTTATCTCAAAGTCAGTCACTGTGCCCTTCTGTATCTGACTACTCACATTAATGCAATACGGATCAGTCTGTTGAGCGTGTCTGATCTTCTCTAACATATCGCGTCCAAGCGTAGACTAGCTATCACACAGTTTGTATCCATGTCAGAAGGCATAACTCTGAAACTAAGGCTAGCAAACTACTCTAGCAACTTATGATCCCTGGCCATCATGTACGATACCATCCCAAGGCTCTTCCTGCTCAAAGCATAAGCTATGACATTAGCCTTACCCGGATGATAAAGTATTTCACAATCATAATCCTTTAAAGGCTCTAGCCATCTCCTCTGTCTCATGTTCAGTTCTTTCTGTGAGAACAGATACTTAAGGCTCTTGTGGTCGATAAAAAACCAGAATTTCTCTATATACAAGTAGTGGCATTATATCTTCAACGTAAACACTACTGCCGCTAAATCCAAATTGTGGGTCGGATAGTTCTTCTCATGATCCTTCAGCTATCTAGATCCATACGCAACTACCATCCCATCCTGCATCAATACACAGCGTAGTCCCTGATGCAAAGCATCTGTATACACTGAGAATCCTCCTAAGCTGGTAGGGATAGTGAGAATTGGAGCGGTGGTCAATTGACTCTTCAACTCCTGAAAACTCTTCTCACAATCCCCATTCCATACAAAAGCTACACTCTTCCGAGTGAGATGTGTCAATAGAGCTGCTAACTTTAAAAATCCCTCAACAAATCTTCGGTAATATTCTGCTAAATCCAAGAAACTTCTGATCTCGGTGACTATCCTCAGTTGTTCCCACTGAACTATAGCCTCAATCTTGGATGGATCCACTGATACCCCATTCCTCGACACAACGTGTCCCAAAAATGAGATCTGTGATAACCAAAAGTCACACTTGTTGAGTTTAGCATACAACTTCTGCACTTGTAATGTCTGCAATACAATCCTAAGGTACCTCTCATGCTCCTCCTCGGATCTCGAGTATACCAATATGTTATCGATCAAGAAGATAACAAACTGATCCAAATATGGCTTGAATGCATTGTTCATCAAAGCCATGAAAGCTGAAAGAGCATTTGTTAATCCGAATGACATAACCAAGAACTCATAATGGCCATATCGGGTCCTAAATGCTGTCTTGGGCACATCTCTACTCCTAACTTTCAGTTGATGATACCTAGACCTCAGATCAATCTTGGAAAAGACCTGAGCTCCCTAGAGCTAATCCAACAAATCATCAATCTGTGGAAGAGGATATCTATTCTTGATGGTTGCCTTATTCAACAATCGATAATCTATACACAATCGGAGGCTTCCATCCTTCTTCTTTACAAACAAAACCGGTGCTCCCTAACGTGAAACACTTAACCTAATGAATCCTGTATCCAACAACTCCTGCAACTGTCTCTTGAGCTCCTCCAACTCAACTAATGCCATGCGATACAGTGGTCTAGAAATAGGCTCAGTACCAGGCACCAAATCTATACAGAACTCTATCTTTCTGTGTGGTGGTAACCTTAGCAATTCATCCGAAAAGATATCTAGGAACTCACTAACGACAAGAATATCTGCCAACTCTGGATGTACCTTATCCGTATCAATCACGTACGCAATAAAACCTTCAACATATTCATTTCTCAGTCAGCATAGTACATACAACCATAACAACTACTTTTATTTCTTTTTATCTTACAACATATTCTTCAGGGTTAGGAAATATCTTAGCATAACAATCTAACACAGCATGGTTTGACGATAACCAATCCATTCCTAAGATTACATCCAAACCATTCATGATTAACAGTATTAGATTGGTTGTCATGTCCTTTTCCCCTACTTTTAGCTTACAATCATTTAACACATACTCCACTAGCTGACTATTATCCATAGGTGTACTAATTAACATCATCCTACTTAAAGGAGAACGTTCTATATGCTTTGCTAACTTACATGTAAATGAAGGCGATACAAATGAATGTGTGGCACTAGGATCAATTAAAACATGTGCTTCTAAATCATAAATCAAGATGTTACCTTTAATTACATCCGATGAAGCATCAGTTGTCCCTTGGTCCAAGGCATGTACTCACCCTCGTCCAATAATTTGCTTCCCTTTTTCCTCTACTGTCACTCTCCTCCTCTGAGCAGACGTATTAGCTGGAGCTCTCTCTGGCTCCCTGCCCTTCTGTGGGGCAGTCTCAGTCATCTCTAGGTAAACTCTAGCAATATGCCTTGGTTTCCCACATAGAAAACACATAATAGGACTCATCAGACAAGGTCTACCGCCATGGTATCTACCACATCTACTGCACTGATCAGTAGTAGGCCTCGATCCTCTAATCATAATACCCTTCATCGGAGCTATAGTCGACTATGTAGGAGGTCAACTGGTCTCTCTTGTACCTCTTCTATCCGTGGTCTTTTACCGAAGAGTCCCCTCCCTCCTCGATAACTGAAACCTCTGTCTCTTACCGACCTCTTCCTATCCATCTCTCGGCTCCAATTGATCTTCTCAAACTCAGAGGCATTCCTCTCATAGTCCTACTCACATAATTACGCCCTGCGCACTGCCTCATCATATGTACCAATATCCAATGGTACCAATCTAGATCGTAGCATCGATCTCAGTCCACCTATAAATCTACAGACCTTCCTAGTCTCATTGTATATGGTATCGGGGTCATACCTGCCCAGGGCTAAAAATCTAGTCTCGTACTCATCCACTGAAAGACTCCCTTGGCTCAACCCCAAGAATTTGGCCTGCAGCCTTCGCTGTGCCGTATCTAGAATAAACTGCCTCCTGAAGGCCTCCAGAAATATCTCCCAACTAATCTCAGCATGTCGGGCTCTCAATATGGGCCTGATGGACTTCCACCAATGCTCTGCAGTTCCCTTCAGTAAGAACGCAGCAAATGTGACCATCTCTGAAGTCGTAAACTCAAAGAATCCGTACAACTTCTCCATCTCTCCAATCCACTCCTCCGTAGTAACTGGGACCTTGACCCCTCGAAAAGATGGAGGTCCAAGCTTTTGGAACTGTCGCAATCTATCCAAATCACACCCGTATCCTAATCCACTACTATCTTGAACTGGTGGGGGTGTATGAGTATTTGTAGCCTGTGGCATCTCAAGTGCAGGCTGTACAGGTGTGTCAGTGTAACTGCCTCTCTTGTCACAATCTCTACATCTTGTTCCTGTCTACCTGGCCTAGTATGTGCCAATAACTCTACTATCATCTCTAGGCTACGCTTAATCCTCGTGAAACGTGCCTCAACAGTCTCTGGTACCTTAGTAGTATCTGTAGTCTCATTTCGAGTCTCTGGCCTCCCTCTACGGCCTCGAGCCCTACCTCTCACCCCTCTACCTCGGCTGGTATTAGCCATATAGACTAAATTCCTGCATTTACAACCATAATTTTATCTGATTCCCATTTTGTATACACAATTGTAACTGAACAAGCATAACAATATGGGGATGTATACTTCCCTAAACTAATACTGACATCACATCAGACCAACTATGCTCTGATACCATTCTGTCAAGACCTCATTTCATGACTTACCAAAAACCACTACATTTTTTTTACTTTTTTCTTACCTTTCTCTTCACCAACAGTTGGGCTGTGATTTAGCATTAGTTGCCTCATTCACACTCACATCATATGTACATGTCAACATCATTATTTATTGACTGTACGTACATAGTCCTCATAAGTAGATTAATTTGCTTTAACATAATTACATCCCTATTATTACGAACGTGTACATCATTGTGCTTATACATTGTTCAGATACAAAATAGTACACGATGTGTATACCTTTTTCTCTATGGGAAATGGCAGCGGACAAAAAGAAATGCTATACCTCAACCGGACTCACTCTACTGCAGATAATCTGTAGAGAGGAGAAAATAAAGAGGGTGAGCTCACAGCTCAGTAAGAAAATTAGGCAAGCAAGTAGACGTCCACACTATCTACAGAAAATAATGTTTTGCCTTTCCTTCACTCATCTCAAAAGCATGAATCAAAACTGATATAATAGTAGTACAGATTAAATTTCATGTACTTAAAATTATGCTGAGTTATCAAATGTAGGCATTCATGCAAAACAGTGCATCTTTATAATTTCGAAATACCTTTATAGAAATCATTGCCATTTACATATAAAATACAGTAAATATGGCAGTTTACAACACAACACAATAATTGGTTTCCTGACCTATCTCTCTCAGGTCTAACCATATTATGAAAACAAGTGATATATCATGCGAGACTCAATAGCTAAATGCAATACTCTCCTGGACTATGGCCATATCCTAAAATGGTGAAATCCCAATCAATACAGATCTCGGTGTGAGGGTTATCATTGCTGTAACGGGAGGGGGGTCAGTCCATCAGAACCGCCAGCTAGAAACTCCTTAACTCCACAACTCCACCACACGATACATTGTACTCCATGCCACTCGTACGGTACAACGTACACCCGTGGACCCTCTCCTCATGGTCAGGATGCCTGTCATAGGTCTTAGCCCTCACACCATGCAAATACATCATAGTCGGGGTACTTGTCATAAGTCTTAGCCCTCATACTATGGAAAATAATGCCACATCTCTAAATCCACATGCGAACATCTTAACAGTGTGACACTCAGTTTACACGAGGAAATTGTCACGGTTTTTCTTTAACATGTCTTATCTATCACATAAAAACTACAGTACGCATCTTGAGTGTGACTCACAATCAACACTCCGCCTCTTAAACACTGTGTATGCATCTCAAAATATCAAACACTAGTGCGAGTAACCTCTAGCACTAGATTAAATGCATAATTCTCTTTTCAAATCAAGTACAAGTTATTACTCAAGTACTATATCATGTATAAATCATGAAGAATCGAGTATAAGTAATGCTCCCAGTACTCTATCATGTAAAACTGAGTCTGAGCAAAACTCCCAATACTCTATATGCATCAATCACAAATTGAGTACAAGCTATGCTCCTAGTACTCTAACATGCATAGATCGCATTTAAAATCAAGTACGAGTATATACTCCATTACTTTATTATGCATATCTCAAAATATAATGCGAGTATCCTCTAGGACTTATAGTTTTCACACAAAACTTGATAGATGACTACTCAATCACATTTCACACAAGTAAATTAAATAAGCACTCAAATGTGCTGTTTTCGCATAATTAGGTGAACATTAGCCATTCTATCATTCAGCTCATGCATTTTGGGTCATAACATGCTTTTTAGGTATTTTCACCCTATTTTTGGGATAAAATACACTTATTCTCATTTATCTCTTTCACAACAATATGTCTCTTTAAGGGAATTCATATAGAATATAATATCAAAATTCTATTCAAAATACGTGTAGCCATCTCTAGCTACTCATGAAATTTCCTTGCCTCGGATCACGTCAAGTGACATTTCTTCCTCGGTTTTGCTCACTCTTGCAGTCTGATCAGTTTCCACGATGATTTTTCAAAGCTATTATACTTATTGGCGTTAGTATATCACTATATATTCATTTCATTTGCTAAATCTCAATTTAATACATAGTTTTCATCACTTTCTCCAAGTATGGTAAAAAATCCCATTTTCATATAACAATCTTTATTTCTCCTCATCTCTAATTTCTGCATTTCATAAGATTACTTTATAATCTTCCATACATGCATATTCAATCATTAAATCAATGTTAACACCATTTCCTCATTTTTTTTCTCACCAATATCTAGGTCATGGTGATTTTTCATGCTCCTTTCATTTCCAACATTTCATATATATACCAATCAACTCATCAATACACCTAGTTTAACATATATTAAATTGGTGTATTAAATCTTACCTAGCTGAGATTTCCTTCCTTTTTTCTCCAAAATGGTAAAATCCTCCTTGCTCTTGAAACCTTTGATCTCAATATCTTGTTTCCAAGTATGTTGTTCTCCTCTTTGCTAAGAACAACTTTGCTCACTTATATCTCACTCAAAATTGATCACAAACTGAAGTTTTCTAGTGTTTCTTGGCTAGTTTTAAGTTTAGTTCTTGAATGGATTAGTAACTCTCGAGAAAATGAAGTACAGAAGTCTAGTATTTATAGAATTATTCTAAGAGATCGATCTGCTCTCCAATGAGATCCATCTACCTTGTACTTTTTCCTCTCGAAATCGACCTTCCAGACCACATGAGATCAATCTGCACAACATAGAACCTTAAGGATATCGATCTGCTCTTGCATGCGATCGATTTGTTACAAATCTGTAGCTTAAGGAAATCGATCTGACTCTCTAAAGATCAATTCCTTCTTCACATAATGCTTAGCAGATCGATCTGGCCCCATTGGAGATCGATCTGACCTGTTCCATCGCTCAAATAAGAGCATTTTTTGCTCTTTCAGATCGATCTCTCATCCTATAAGATTGATCTCTCATTCACATTTTCCAGATTTCACTGTAGTTTTCTCCAGTAACTTACACCAAACTTCACACATTTTGCTACCATAGTCATTTTCTCATCCAACCTCCTTTAAGGCTTGAAAATGACATCCATTCATACTTTATATACATTGAAACTTATGTGCATTCATTGTATAGCCAAATGTATACAATATATCACCAAATGGAAGTACAAAACTCAAGCATCTTTATTCCATTTTACCACACTACTCAAAACTCAATATAGTAACATTCCACTCATGGAAATATGCCTCTTACACTTGCTATACACTTTAAAACTTTCTTGTATTCATTCCATACACATTTACAAACTTCAAATATCCATTCCTCATAATTTACATTAAATGTGACTTGCTCATACATCACAAGTCATAAAGGTTACATTACAAAATTTTGGGTCTTATAGCTTGGCTTGGGGAGATCAGTGGTGGAGACCTCTGGTTTCTTTTTCTTCTCACGTTTGCCTCACTCTCTTCGATATGCTTATTGCCGATGAAGCGAAGCTTGTGGCAGAGCACGGGTAGCATCACAACCTCAATCTTCCTTTTATCGGCCTTTTACGCCCCTCTGCACATCCCTCATGCTCTCTTCGTCTTTCTTTCTCATTACTCTCCTCTGTTACAACAGAGGAGAGAAAGGAAATGGGTCGGGTTTTCTTGACTCATTTCTTTTTTTTTCCTTAACATATTCTACATGTATTATATTATTTATCTATTTCTATCTATATATATTTATTTAATATATATATATATATTTAAGAAAATATTATCTCGTATTCTTGAGATAAATTCCCAAAGTGAAAAATTTCTGGTTATCACATCCTACCCACTTTAAGAAATTCGATCCTCCGAATTCTTTCCATTTCAAATGGATTAGCTAAACTTATATCAAATTACTTTTTAGGGAGAGTAATGCTTCCTAAATACCCTTACCCATTCGATTCTTTTCAGAAGTTCACAACATTGAGATCATTTTTTTTTTTAAATTGTTTTTTGGAGGTGAAGAAATGACAATACTAATGTCAATCTTTCTTAAGACTACTTACATGTCCTTGTCTTACTCTCCAATTCACTATTTTTACATGGATAACATTACATGCATTAGATCAATATCATTTAAATCGTGGCTCAAAATTAAACAGACACAGTGTATAGGATATGATTGGGATGTAAATGACTCTTTGGACCATTTTTGACTGACTCAATAAGACAAACTTGCTCTGATACTATTAAATCTGTCACGACCTAAAGGACACGAATTTTCAATAATTTATTGTGAACGTATGAAAATTTAGGCTACATTTTTTGTGTTTCTTTTAACACATGTCTGTCATGTGAATACAGTCTTACAATGTTTATAGGTCTTAAACTACCTAGCTTGGCTTAAGGTTTTGAACCTAAGGTCCTAGTCTAATTTCTTATTAACTTTCACAATCATGTCTTAATTCAATACACATCCTGACACATGCACTGAATGATAACTGTCTGAAAATAAATACAATTAAACAGTATAAATAAATATACTGATATAAGCTGTGAGATCTCGAAACATTTACTTCGAAGTCGATACTGACATTGATGCCAATGCATCTCTAGTCTGAACCTGTGATGGAAAATAAAGGGGGTGAGTTTTGGGGAAAGCTTAGTAAGCAAACCACATAAGCACAGAGGTAATAACATACAAGATACTGAATTTCTAATGCATGTTTAATGCTTTAACATTCGATCATTCTTTCTTATCACTTATTTGAATTACATTTCGAAACTTATCAAAAATTACACTTTTCTTGGGTTTACGGACTAGAATATTATCTAGACGCTATCAAGTCTTTCAGGTAGAGAAGTATTTTGAACTACCTTGATTGGCCATCAAACCTGACCACCCAAACTGAATATACCCATAGGGGTTTAAAATTTGAAATATAGTTGAATGCAAAAAAACCAAAGTTTAATGCAACATAAGCATGTAAACTCTTTCCTCTTGAATTGATTACATCCACATTCACCTCAAAACATAACAATTTTTCGAGATCACATCATACAATCCGAAAACTTATCACACATATCAAATTATATTCATATATCGAAAACATCTCTTATTCAAAGTATAACTTGTATTCAAAACTTATCACATAACAATGTGTCTTATTTCGAAGCATAATCTCAATCAAAATATCTTCCTTATCCAGAACATGTCTCGCATTCGAAATATATTTACATTTGAAACTTATTCCTTATCCAGAATACATTTCATATTCAAAGCATATTACTTATCCGAAATATATCACATCGAAATATATTTATATTTTTGAAACATATTTCATATTCCAAAACCCTCTTCATAGTTCGAAACGTAGTTCTTATTCCCAAACATACTTTACAATTCAAAACATATTTCATATTATCTTTACTAACTATTTTAACCTATTAGTGAGGACACTACTGACTATTATATCCCATCAGCTGGGACTACATCATTAACTATTATCATCCCCGTTAGCAGGGCCCCAACATATTTATTTCATAGCATTAGGATATGTTCTGTGAACTATGCTCATGTTTGTAAAACATTTCCAAAAACATATTTCATACTTCAAAACATTTTTCACATTTCAAAATACATTTCACATTTTAAAACACATTTCAATGCATATTTCAAAATTCGAAACACATTTCATATGATCACTATTTTAACTCGTGATCAGGGAAATAGCAGAATCTCAAAATACATGACTATTGCTATCTATTATAACTCGTTAGCAGGGCCCGAAATTGCCAACTACTATATACCCTGTCAACAGAGGCCGAAACATCACTAACTATCATATATCTGATCAGCAAGAGCCAAAACATTGCTATCTATAACGCCAATAGCATGCTACATCATTGCTAACTATTATATATCCCGTTAGCAAGGGCCAAAACATTATTAACTATTATATACTCTGTTAGCAAAGGCCAAGACATTGCTATCTACATCGCCAATAGCAGGCTACATCATGGCTAACTATTATCACATTTCAGTTAAGACAAAACATTTAACTAAAAAAGTTATCAAAATGCATGTTTTGAAATCGGTTCTAATCACTATGTGGATAAAAGTAGAGTTAGCTTAAATCTAAAACATAAAGACGTTGTTATAAGTAAGATTTTAAAGCTTTTTTAATGCAAGTATAAACCAATGCAAGCATTCTAAATCCCATAAAATCATAATATGCATCAAGATGCAAATGTAATACAAACCAAGGTTCATATAAGAACATATCCTTTTCGATAATCTTATCGTCGATATTTTCACATACTTATAACACTTAGGAACTTTGAACATCATTTGATTCTTTCCCTAGGACTCGATTTAATCCTTTCAATGCTACATTGTATCAAAAGAATTAATTTATAACTTAAGACGCTACCTTGCACCCCAAGGATCACTTAACCACTTGATATTTTTATCCAAATCAATCAATCTTTTCATAACTTGAAATTTCAATTGTTTAGTCAACCACTCGTACCTATCATAAATAGTCCTTGAACATTCTTCAATTTATGTTCTAGGACTCATTTTATTCTATATGATGCTACCCCGTATCTTGGAATTAACTTGTATCCATAATGCTTCTTCGCACCTCAATGGTCACTAATCAATTTCATATTCCTATAAAAAATTCACTCACGTATTTATATATATATATATATATATATATATATATATATATATATATATATATATATATTACACTTATAATCCTCAATCATTATCTGATTTCTATTCGAGGAATCAAATTTACTTCATATGACGCTACCTTGCAGTTACATATTTAACTTAGAATTTTCTAAGTTCAAAATTATCCTGTATGATACCTCTTTACATCCTAAAAGGGAATACTAACCTGATATCTTATACACAATTTTTGATTATCACTTTATAATTTGTCGATAATTCATTCGATCCGTTTACGTATGAAATCATTAAACATTTCCCAATTTCCATTTTCATAATTAAATTCATTATTTATGAATTTAATTAGTAAATTTCAGATTTCATACTTATATTCATTATTTATGATTTTTATTCATAGCTTATGCAATTTAATTAAATAAAATGCTATAGCTACTGTAGCAAATAAGATTTACTTATCTCGTATGCTAATACAAGTTGCATCAAGTGAGATTCACTTACCCAAGATATCGTGATGGCACGTAAATCGAGGTTTGATTGAACTTGCATTCGTTGCCTATTTTCGCGCTACACATTTATATATTTAAATCGAGTTAGTTTCGATCAAATATAAATTCAAATAAATTCTTAAAAAATTAAAACGGTCAAATCTGACCTTTTGTCGATTTATCCTTAAACCGATGCACTCAAAATTTTCTCTTTTTCTTTCTTTTTTTTCTTTTTCTTTTTCTTTTTTTTCCTTGTTGAACTGGTTCAAACCGGTTCAGCCCATTTCCCTTCTATTGAACTAGTTTAGCCTCTACTTTGGTCGATCTGGGCCTCGTCGGTTGGTTCTCGGTTCCATCTTTCACCAACGACGTCGCACGTTGGAGGGAAAGCTTCGATTGGCTTGGCTTGGGGAGATTGGTGGTGAAGACCTCCGGTTTCTCTTTCTTCTCCCGTTCGCCTCTCCATCACGGATCTGCTTATTGCCCATGAAGCAAAGCACGTGGCGGCGCACGGGCAACACCACAACGTTGGTCTTCCTTTAGCCGGCTCCCTACGCCCCTCCGCACGTCCCTTGTGCTCTCCTTGTCTCTCTTTCTCATTCTCTCCTTTTTTGTAAACACAAGAAAGAAAGGAAAAGGGTCAGGTTTCCCTTACTCCTTTCCTTCTTTTTTTATTTTTATTTTTTAACGTATTCTATATATATATATATTATATTAATATAAAATATTACCTAGATAAATATCTATATATATAGTATATTATTATAATATATTATATAGATAAATATCTATGTATTGTATATATTATATTATTTATCTATTTCTATATATTTTTTATTTAATATATGTATTTTAAAAAAATATATATTATCCCATATTCTCGAGATAAATTTTCAAAGTGAAAAATTTCGAGTCATCACACAAGATGAATGGAAGTCGTTTATGTTGGTTTGGATACATCCAACGTAAACCTGTGGATGCTCCAGTAAAGAGAGTGGAGGTTATGAATGACGTGAAAAGAGTTAGATTTAGGGCCAAAAAAGACTTGGAAGGAAATTTTCTGAAATTATATGGCAAAACGGAAGTTGGAATAACACATTATTTTAAATAGAAATGAGTAGAAGATGAGAATTCATGTTGACAACTTAGCGTGAATTTATTTATTAGTTCATATAGCTTATCAAATATTGGGATAAAGCATCTGATGATTATGATGATATATTATGTTTTGATAATTAATTTATAAACCATTAATGTAGTTAATTAATTTAATTAGTTTAATAAATTTGAATATGTATTAATAGTCAATTAAATTAAAAAGGTTCAAGATAGTTGATTCATGTAAAATAATAACGGTTTGAATGATTAATGTAATTGTACTGATTTTTTTTTAACATGATTAAATAGTATAACACTTGTAATTTAATTGATTTTGTATGAAAATTATGTATGTTTATTGATAAATTATTTTAGAGTTAGGAATTATTAATATCTTGTCAAATTTATTTATTTCCGATAAATGGTTATTTTTTTTGTGTAGTTTAAAGTGATGATCCCTTTAGGAAATTGTTGTAAAAATCTTTTAAGTTTTAAAAAATAAAATAAAAATAGTTAAATAAAAAATATGAATAGATAATAAATAAATAAAAAAGATGAATGCAAATTATTTCAATGATGAAATTTCAAGAAAGTTAATAAATACTTATTAGAAATGGTTAAAAGAGAAGGTTTCCTTAGATTAAACCAGATTGATGAGAGGTTTACGAAAGATCTTTAATATTTAATAGCAAACATTCAATTCTTGAATTAACAATGAAGAATATAAACAAATAATAAGAATAAAAATAATAAGAACAAATTAAATTAAATTATAATATGATAGAATTGGATAAAGAGTGAACATTAGGATTCTTCGTAAGATATTTAAATTATCTGGTGAAATCTTTTCAAGTAAGTCAAATAGTACTACTTGAATACTTTTGAGATTCTTAGTATTTGAACTAGATTGATAGAAGGATTTTAAGAAAAATTTCAATATATGAGCATATCAAAATTTATGGAAATTTAAAATGTCCTAGAATAACTGATACCTTTTTAGGATGAGCATTTAGTAATTCTAATCCTTCCCTACACTACACTTAACTGATTTTTTTAAACGTAGACTAAGTCTTACTTTAGAAGAGAATAAGTCACTAATCTCACATTAAGTTAAAATGGTTAATAGCAACTCCTTTAATTTGTGCTTAGCGAGTTCAGATTTAGATCTTAATACGTTACGCCAATGATGATTCTAGATTAGTGGTTCTTACTTCATAACGACTGCATTCAAGCCGCTAAAGTATTTAATTTGGATTAGTGCTTGAACATAGTCAAATTCTCCATTTTATGTACAATTTAAAATTAAAAATTTTTTGTCCAGCTTGATGACTAATATGGTTGATAAAAAAAAGTCTCCTGCTCAAAACATATAATAAAATTAAAACATGTGACATTTTTATTGATTGTTTTAATTAGTACACGCCATTCATTTGATTAAGGGTCTTAATTTATCTTATTTAAAAACAGATGTAGAGAACCAAAATATGATTATATAAATACTATTTTTAGAAATTTAAATATCAAAAAAGGAATTTAACTATAACATAAATTAAACACCAAATGGAAATAATCCAAATGAGAGAAAGAGAGGAGAGAGGTCCAGAAAAAAAAATCTCAAAGCAGATATCAAAATTTATACAGTGCTTGAAACAAAATACATTCATCATATCTAGATTCCAGCTAGCTTACAGCAGCTTTCTTTACTGATTCATGTGCATGCATATTAAATGCTCTTTAAATTACAAATTTTTTATATAAAGTATGAAATTAATCTTTATTTGTATTTTATGATTGACATTGATATAAAAAAATTTAATCTGATAAAAATTCAAATATAAACTTTTCGTTATAGATATTATATATTTGCCAATTAATAAATTAAATACTACTACTAACTAGCTCGCTCTCTATATTCTTCTTATAAAGTGAATTATCTAATTTCTCCTTTCCCTCTTTTCTACAAGGAAAAGAAAAATCTAGAGAGAAAAAAAAAATGTTTTTACCATATCTAAGCTATGACATTGATCATGTGTAAGTGATTTCATTAGTTTTTGCATTGCCTTCGCTATATATCTTAGTTATGTCCTGCACTCTGCTTTTTATTGAAAAAGAAGTGGGCATGTCTAGCCAATTTATTATACGCTAATTAATTGGTGCTCATCACTAATTTAAGACTTTTAAATACATCTCGATCATTCTTAACTTGGCCAACCTTTGTATGACATGGTATTTAAACTTCTGATATAGTATTATAATATTTCAAATTGATACAAAAATTAAATTTCAAAGTCGGTCGTGTTGATGATAAGCCACCTTAATTTTCTTGGCGATTGAGGAATTTTCATGACTTTCACACATAAACCAGATAAATATATTTCAAGCTATGGAAGAATTTAAAATAAAAAATGCTTTTTAGTTTACTTATTCTTTCAAAAAGGAAAAAAAAAATAAGTTATTAGTGATTTTCCTGGTTACTTCCAATCATCTCCAACCCAATCTACTCAAACCATAGAAATATGCCCTAATTTATTGATTAACTAGGTCTACTGGGAACTGGGAAGTTCAATATCTAAACCGTAGGTGTAAAATCAATTTGAAAATTTCGCTATTAGGGAAATATCCGTGAAGGTTCCTGATTTAGGAAACGTCCATAAAGCTTCCAAGTATTTTAATGAGAATGTCAACGTTGAATAAACAAGACTACTGAAAAGGGGAATAAACAAGACTACTGAAAAGGGGAAAAAAATCTCTCATTTGACTCCCACCTTTCATATTACGTTAAAGATTAAAATTTTATATTAAAAAAGAGGAGGGGGCAATGGTAATACGACAAAGCAAAGTGGTGCTGTCGTCCTCCATTCTTTGATCATGAATACAACAGGTCATGTAAGAGTATTACTTTTTGTCGTTTTAGGCGACGAGAGGAATTTTTTATATAAAAAAATTATTTATTTTTAAATTTAGTACTGCTTAATTATAATCAAAGATATAAATTAAAAGAAGGGTTTCTAAAATCTAAATTAATGAGATATATCATAAGAGAGGTAGAACACAGGAAAAACAGAATATATATTCCCAATAATTATTTAAATCTTTGATTTTCAATTTTAGGAAGAACAAATATGGCATTTGTCATCCAGATATATTCATAATCCAATCTGCAAGGAAAAACCTTTTAAGAATGACTGTAAATTATATTTTAATGAATTTTTGAGTTTGTTTTATTTGAATTATTTATATTTAATTGTCTTTCTTCTAAGAGGCGATACACCACCCCAAGTTGTTATCACCAGCACCGACCTATCTGTTGGGACCAATTTTCACAACCATTAGATTTCGTGGCTTTTGGGGTTTGAATTCCATTTGTTTCCCCTTACGGTATAGCTGAGAGTCATTCTCCCGTCTAGTGGGGGACCGGAGAGAGGATCAGCCAATGACCCCTCTTTTTTAATAGATTTGTTTTTTTATTATTTAGCTAATGTTGCTTATTTATTTAAATTTAATTTTAAAAATATTTATTTTTAGAAATAATTTTTATATATCTAAAAATAAAAATATTATTGATATAAGTTAATTTTACTAATTTAATTTATTACAAAAATGTTTTTATTTAAAATAATTTTATTAATTTTGTGATGGGATTACCGAAGACCCATAGAGGTCATGATGTCATATGGGTGATTGTGGATCGGTTAACGAAATCAGCTCATTTTCTAGCTATGAGAGCTACCGATACTCTGAGCTAGTTAGCGAATCTATATGTACGCGATTTTGTGAGGCTACATGGAATTCCAGTGAACGTTATTTCTGATAGGGATGCCCGCTTCACTTCCCATTTCTGAGAACATTTTTAGGAAGCGATGGGGACCCAGTTGAGTTTTAGCACCGCGTTTCATTCTCAGACAGATGGTCAGTCAGAGAGGACTATACAGACCCTGGAGGATATGTTGAGAGCGTGTGCATTAGATTTTGGAGGCTCCTGGGATGACCATTTGCCACTCGCAAAGTTCGCGTATAATAACAGTTTTCATGCGAGTATCGGGATGGTACCATATGAGGCATTGTATGGGCGTAGATGTCGTTCCCCTATTAGATGGGAAGAGGTTGGTGACAGACAGATTTTTGCTCCTGACTTAGTGCAGCAGGCATCTGAGGACGTCCAATTGATATGTGAGAGATTACGGACAACTCAGAGCTAGCAAAAGAGTTATGCTGACAAGAGACGGAGACCACTAGAGTTTGATGTGGGTGAGTCAGTATTCTTGAAAGTTTCTCCTTCGAAAGGAATTATGAGATTTTGTAAGAAGGGCAAGCTGAGCCCTAGATACATCGGACCCTTCAAGATTTTGGAGAGAGTGGGAGACAAGGCTTATAGGTTGGCATTGCCACCAGAGTTGGCAAGTGTACATAACGTCTTCCACATATCCATGTTGCGGAAGTATCACCCGGATCCGACGCATGTGATAAGATATGAGCCTTTGGAGCACAGTGAAGGTATGACCTATGTCGAGAAGCCGGTTCGGATATTGGATAGAAAAGAGAAAGTCTTGAGGACAAAGACAATTCCCTTGGTGAAGGTTCTTTAGCAACATCACACAGTGGAAGAGGCTACATGAGAATTAGAGAGTTTGATGTGGGAGAAGTATCCCGAGTTGTTCATAGAATGATTGGTTCCAATTTAGAGGACCAAATTTTTTAAGAGAGGGAGAATGTGAGACCTCGTATATGTATAATTGAGTATATGTACATAGAAATGTAAATGAATTCATAAGTGAAGTATATGTGATGTAAAGTCCATAAATTAAATGTACACACATGTAATAAGAGTTGTGATTGTACATACAAATTACATTATGTACGAATGTGAAGGAATGGACTTTGATATGTGATGAATATGAGTATAATGAAATATGAGTAGTATGGTAAAATGGAAGGAAGATTGCATAAGTTGTGCACTTCCATTTGGTTTATATCATGTACCTTTGGATATACAAAGATTCTACACAAGTTTTAATGTGTATGAAGTATTATGAGATTTCATTTTCAAGTCTCAAAGATGATTGGATAAGGAAATGACCATGGCAACAAATGGGATGAAGTTTGAGTATGAGTTGCTGCAGAAAAACTGTAGAAAATTTGAAAATATGAAGGTCGGATTGATCTCATAGGATGAGAGATCGATCTGGAAGAGCCAGAAAGCTCTTATTTGAGCAATGGAATAGAGCATATTGATCTCCAAGGGAGCCAGATCGATCTCCTATCACATTCTATAAAATGCAGATCGATCCTTAATGGAACAGATCGATCTCCTTAGCTCTCGAGTTGGGAGCAGATCGATCTCCCCTAAGATCAGATAGATCTCCTTAACCTTTTGTTTGAAGCAGATCGATCTCCTGCCTTCAAAATGTCATGAAAAAGAGGGATTTTAAGAGGACCAGATCGATCCCAACCCAAAGCAGATCGATCTCATCAAGCAAATTCTATAAATACGGAGAAGTTGGATCTACAATTTTTCGAAACAAAACCAATCTTTTCCATTTCTAACCAAAAACCTAGCTTTCTCACTCCTAAATCCACACATTTTCAGTAAGATTTGAGGGAAAGCTATTAGAGACAGTTGTTCACATCAAAGAGAAGAACAACATAGTTTGGAGGCATTTCCCCACTTGTTAGATTGAAGGATCAAAGGTGCATTTCCATTGGAGCAAAGAGGAAATCAAACTAGGTGAGTTTCTAAATGAAATAACTCAAGTACATTATGTAGATATTGATCTTTGGAGTTGTTTGGTATGCCTAGAAAGGGTAGAAACTACTTAGGAAGTAATGAATCCACCATGACCTAGGAATGGTCTAGTGTGAGAAAGTGAAATGTGTTGAGATTAATGATGAATGGGATATATTGAAGTTAATAATAGTGTTGTGGTATGATTTTTAAGGTGTTGTTAGTGAATAAATTGTGGGATTTACCAAAAGGGGGTAAAATGAGGATTAAGGCATTGGTAAATGCAAAGATAGGTTATATTGACTAATGAGGTCAAATGTGAATTAACAAATTTAACTCAAGTGGATTGGATGATTGAATCGCAGCTTCCGAGGATACCCTGGAACAAGACGAGCCAAGAGTGCAAGAAGCTAAGAGGAAAAGAGAGTCGCACTCAAGTAAATTGAGGTAAGGGAATTGTGTGGACTCTTAGAGATATCTGTGCACAATTTAGACACTTAATGCTTTGCTAGAATGCATGAGATGTTAGGAAATGAAATTGGGTGATTGAAGGGCAAAAGTTGGGTGTTTGAGAAATGTGCATGAAAATAAAAGCATAATACTTTGAAAAATCATGTTTTATTGCTTTTGAGCAAGTGATTGGTAGGTTGGCTAGCATTTGAAATGAATTGCAAAAGAAATGAGTTGTTTTGGTTTGTTAACCACACTTTGCAAAGAAATGAGCCACCTACATTGTTTTCGTGAGAATGAAAGCGTGCTAGAGTATGACTCGCATGAGATTTGACGTGTTTTATACACATGAGTGCCAGAGCTTAGCTCGGACTGGTTTTCACATGGATTTCATACTAGTTTTGGCATGGTGCTTGGAGCTTAGCTCGCACTAGATGTCCACCTTATTTGTTGTTGTGCTTGGAGCTTCGGGCTGTCATACCCCGCTTTTGTGAACCTTCTATCCATACATTCTCTACTACGGTTGGGCTGTGAGAAGATGCAATTACTAAAAATTCATTCATTTACAGCGGAATATTTAAAGCTTTAATTCACACTCCCAGGTGTGTGTGTAGATACACAAAATTAATTGTATAAATACCATGTGCTTACATATCATCCCCATAATACTGTTTACAATTCCAAGATGTAACTGTGCGATGCAGTATATTAGATACAAAATACTCGTGTATACGAATCTTATACCTTTGCGGATTGTGGGAGCTGTTTAACACAAAAGATCTAGAGATCACCGCTCTCTTACTTTTCAGTACCTGGAGGGGGAAAATAGTGGGATGAGCAAACCACAGCTCAGTAAGGAAATGTATGCTAGCAGGTAGATATCGTACTACCTACATAGCCCATGCATGCATAAACCAAAACCATGTTTTCGTTATAAATGGAAATATCATACGAACAATGCATTTAAACACATGTTTCTCAATAGCATTTTCGTGTAAATCAAATGTCAAACTTCCATTTAAAACATGCTCATAAATAGTGCCCTCATGGCACAAATGTAAAATTAGAGATTTATCAAAAATACGAAATCTCTTTCACTTCTCAAATCGTTCTTTCTCGCAAATCTCTTTCTTTTCTGAGATTGTCTCTGTTTCTCGAATCTCTGAGACAGGCATGGAATTTTCGACAATCAAATATCCACGACTTATGGCCATAGTCAGTGATCCCAGGCCTCACTGATCAGGTGTGCATAGGGTATCACTTCGCCTGAAGGGGTATACTCACTGAATGGGTCAGTCCTACCCTCCGGCTCATCTCAATCCACCTCATCTCCTCGTATACTCACGGTAAAGATACGTCGTGTGTCATCTACGCGATACTCGTACTCACGTGCACCCAGCACGGTACATAGTATACCAACGGGTGACTACACTGTTCTACGTACGACCGTGGACCCAAGTCCATACTCCAACTCCGATGGACTTTTTATCCTTAAACCATGTCTCATATACCAGGCGAGCAAGCAGCGTGACACACAGTCAACGCAAAGCTCCAGCGCGGTACGATCTGTCGTTAAGGCCCAGCCCGTTCAAATGGCCGTCGGCTGGTATCCCCTTGGGTCCCAGACCCCCAGGTTTACCTCAACTCAACAAAACAGGTGCGAGCAAGGTTCTCGCACTTTCTCAAAACCCTCGTGCGAGTTAAAACTCCCGCACGGTACATCAAGGCATTAAAACGGGTGTGAGCTAGTGCTTCAACACCAAATCTCATCTCAAAACTGATAGATGGCTATTTTCTCTTTTAAAACTCAAAACACGTTTATTCATACAGCATGACTCTTCATGCTAAAACATGTAAAAGTAGCCAACCTATCATTGACATTTCTCAATCATCAATAACAATATAAAATTGAGAACATCATTGAAAACATGCATATCATGCTATTTCCTTACCCTATCCCATTTCTCAATACATATATACATCATAGCACTTTTCATACTTCCACATCATTTCATACAATTATAATATCGTACTAGTCCTAGCAAGATATCTACGAAATTGCTGTAATTACGTACGAACATCTCTATAGCTAACACACAGTCCCTTACCTCGTTTTACTTGTGTGCAACTATCCGCCTTTATGCTTCTCACGTTCTCATCTCGACTTGCTCCGACGTATCATCCGAAACTGAAATTCATCCATTAACATTTGAGTTAATGTTTCTAACTCTTATTCAACTAAGCATTTATCAAATGCCTTAAGTACACATTTTTACCCTTTGTGGTAAATCTCACAATTTATCCCAATATCAACATGTCCAAATCATTCTCACAACATGTTCCTCCACTCAAGATATCTCATTCATCATAAACACTTCCACTCTCCACTTTCTCACACTTGACTATTTCCAAGTTATATTCATTTCATACCATTCTAGGTAGTTCTATCATGTCTATGCATACTAACCATTTCCCATATCAATATCCAAACAAATGTACTTGGGTATTTGCATTAGAAACTTACCTCATTGGATTTCCTCTTGCTCCAATTAGGATTGCCCTTTATTTCTTCAATCCATCAAATGGGAAAATGCCTCTAGACTATGTTGTTCTTCTTTTTGTTGTGAAGAACTTTGTCTCTAATAGACTCTCCTTAAATCTCACTGAAAATGGCTGGATTTAGGAGTGAGAAACTAGATTTCTTTGAGTTGAAGTAAGAGAAAATGGTTTATCCCGAAATTCTGATGATCCAACTGCTCCCATTTATAGTTTTGACTTGAGGAGATCGATCTTCCTTGGGTGGAGATCGATCTGTTCCTCTAAAATCCCTCTTTTCTAAGACGTTTTAAAGGTAGGAGATCGATCTGTCGAGACTGGAGATCGATCTGCTGTCAAACAGAAGCTTAAGGAGATCGATCTGGTCTTAGGGGAGATCGATCTGCTTCCAATCCGAGAGCTAAGGAGATCGATCTGCTTCCTTTGGAGATCGATCTGTTCCCTTCCATTTCTCACATAAGGGCATTCTGGCTCTCCCAGATCGATCTCTCATCCTATGAGATCGATCTGGCCTTCACAAATTCCAGATTTCTTGCAGTTTTTCTGCAACAACCCTTACCAAACACCCTTAATTTGCTTCCATGATCATTTCCTCATTCATTCATCTTTGAGACTTGAAAATGGGATCCATCCTCACTACATACACATTAAAACTTGTGTAGAATCTTTGTATGACCAAATATATACGATATTACTCGAATGGAAATATACACTTATGTAAATCTTTTCTTCCATTTTACTATACTACTCATATTCCATTTCGATCACATTCTTCTCGTGTTCAAGTTTATTTCTTCCTACTCATTCATAATGCAACTTGTACGTATAATCACAAATTCTTACTACAAGTGCGTACATAATCTTATAAACTTACATTGCATATGCTTCACATTACAATACATCATCTTACTTATGATTTTATTTACATTTCCATGTTCCTATATACAGCTATACATATACGGGGTCTCACATCGGGCAGACTGGGTGTCGTACCGATTAAATAGGCTCGCACGTGTATTTGTGATATTTTGACATGTTGATAGCCGTGTTAGGAGCTTCGGGTAGACAAGAGGTTGTACCGATTAAATAGGCTCACACGTGCATTTGAGATGTGGCGTGATATGATATGTTGATGTGGGTCCACGGAGTAGGTTGTATCATGCAGGTAGCATGGAGTACGTTGTACCATGTTGAGATGTGATATGCCGTCTTCGGACGAGATCTGCTATGGACCAACGGGAAGGATTTGACCCACCTCCCGTGTGGAAGCAGACAGTGGTGATATCCTGCACACTTGATCCGTGTAGCCGGTATCACAGGTTATGGCCATAGACCTAGAGGTTATTTCCCTTATTGAATTGCCTATTTCACATGTCTATTGCTTTGAGAATAAATCCATGTTTGAAATGTTTTGTGGGTCAGGATAGTCCGATGGAGGGACCGAATCCTGACTAGAGTTGAATTGTTTTGAGATGAAAGTATGTTAATGGCTTTTAAAGTACACTGATGCATGATGTTTAATGCAATGCTTTACTTGTGAAATACGCATGATGATTAATGTCATGCCTTACTTATGAAATATGCATGATGGTTAATGCTATGCTTTGGATGGGATTTTGTGCACTAAATTTTTAATAGAATGAATTGCTTTACATACCATTAACACAATCATACACTCATGTTTGAGATAAAATGATGACTTAAATGCTTTTGAGCATGGCATCACGATCACATAGATAGTGCAGTATCTACTTGTTCGCATGATTGCCTTACTGAGCGTGTGGTTTGTTCACCCCCTTATTTTCCCCCTCTCTACAGAGTTTTGAGTATAGATTATAGGCGACTAGTGACTTATCCCTTTTGGTATCCATTGTATCCTATCGCGTAAGGTATACACACTTGAATTATTTTGTATCTAAACTAGACATAACACAGTAGCATTTTGTATGTAAACATTGGGGATGTAAAGTAACGTAAACACTTGTAAACAGTAACTCTGATGTATTTATAAAAGTGTTTACTTTTGAAAGTAAATTGTTACGAATGGATGAGGTAGACTTTGACACACAACCCAACTGTGGAGTGTGTAGCTGATCACGATTGAGGTAAGGATGATTAATAAACAACGCATGAAAATGTGAAAAATCTGTACGTATTTTGGTAAGTTGAGGGTCATGACAACTACAATGTTGGGCTGTGAGTCAATAATAATCCACTCATAATATCCATTCTTAGTTAATAAAAATGAAGTCATACATTTGAACGTTAATCATTCATTTATACAAAATATGATTACTGACATCTACATCCCCCATAATTACAACTTAAAAAGACTACTGTGCTTTTACAATTGTTTAGATACAAAAAAAAAATCTTCATGTGTATACCTCTTAGCAATGGAAGCACCAGATGTCCCAAAAATAAAATGCCTTAGTCCTCATTGGGCTACTATGCACGCTTTGTAGGAGGGGAAAAATAGAAAGGGATGAGCAACCACACGCTCAGTAAGGCAATAATGCAAGCTGGTAGATAACTACTCTATCTACATGTTGATAATGTTATGCATAAATCATTTATAACAGGGGCATGAGGAATTAAAACTATGCCATATGAGTATACATATATCATGTATTTAAATCATGGAAATTGGCATATAAAACATGGTAAAATCATCATGTACAAATCATTTCATGCTCATCAACCGTCAAATCTCATAAAAAAAAGGGCAATTCATTTAAGAAACATCCTTTTGAAATCACATCTCTTTCTCAAATACATACAATCCCATCACAAATCATTTTCTCATTCACAAACATCATTACCATTTCACAAATCAAATCCCACAAGGCTCAATCCCTCCCTCGGGTCTACCCTGGACAGTCAAAATCACAGTCAAGTATTAAGACCAAGTGGTATTATGTAATAAGCAAGGAGACAGGTCACTATATCTCAATTGACTATGTTGGCTAACTATGCCGCAAATCATCCTAAACCACACGGATCCCGGTGTGCGGGGTATCACACTAGAACAAAGGTGGGTTAGTTCTTCGCCAGACTTTCTCATCCGTATCTCAACCATGCGGTACATCGTACTCCATGTGATATACACGGTACATCGTACTCTGTAGACCCATAACATGGTTGGGTATGCCTACAAAAGGTTTAATCTACCCCATACCAAGTGAAACCTCTAGTCTCGAGTGCACGTGGGAGTACTCTTAATATTAGGTCCTAGCCCTTCATGGCCTTCCTCGCCCCTGTTGGGTTCCCTGATTTAGGTCATGGCCCCTCACCCTCACCCCACTCAAGAGGTCTGTTAGGCCTGTTGGGTTCCTTGAACACCAATCCGTATTATCCTCACTACGGCATCATACATACCACAGTGTGAAAACCTGCGAGAGCTATGCTCTAGCACGAATTCATACATCATAAACAAATCACTTTGTACAAGCAACGCTCTGGTATGACATTTATGCATAAAACATGAAGAAAACCACCTACGAGCAAAGCTCCAGTATAGTTATATGCATAAGGAATCCAGTCGAAAATCCACGTATGAGCAAAAACTCCAGTACGGTTTATAAAACATCACCACAGTTCAAATTAAAATGCGAGCTAAGCTCTAGCACGTTTTAAGCACGTAAAAGCATCAATATCCAGTGCGAGCTAGGCTCCAGCACGGTTTAATTCTCATAAACATGATAAGCGGCTCATAAGCATTCAAAAACCACTCCCAAAACACATTTAGCACCTCACATGTGCTATTACATAACATCATTCAAACACTAGCCAACCTATCCATCAATTTGCTTAAAACAAAGCAATATGTTTTATGAAAACATTCAAAACATTTGATTTATGCAATCATTAGCCTTACTATCCCATTTCTTTATTATACCATTTTAACAACTAAATCTCATACAAATACTCATAGTTACTTCCATACATCGTCAAATGCATTTCTATAAACTCATGCACATTTCCAAAGCACTATATACCCACAAAATACGAGCAGCTACCTCTATATACTTACAGAATTCCCTTACTTGGAATCGCGACGCGTGATTCCACTTCCTTAAAGCTGCTTACTCGTGCGGTTCGATTCATCTCAACAAACTCTGTGGAACTGCACATAATTGTATTTCACATCATTATAGTCCATTATATCACAACTCTCGCGTTTACTATAGTCGAGTCGACCTATAGTTTCTATTAACTCTCATAAGGCCTATTAACTCATTCCAATCGATATTAAATCGATATTAAGCTCATAGTGTTCATATCCCATATATTTCCTCACTATGGCTTTTCCATCAACACTATGTGCTCATTTTCCTAATTCCACTCAACCCACAATGTAGTTTCATTTACCCATTAGAAATCATCCACATTACTCAAATGACAACTTAGCAATTCCCACAAATCACCAACTCCTCCAAATTACATTTTTTCACACTAGACTTATTCCATTTTCTAGGTCACAAACTAATTCCATCACCTTCTAGGTATCTCCAACCATCAATACACATGCAAATCTACTCCAAAATCAATTAAATAGACAATGTACTTGGATTGGAGTATTAGAAACTTACCAATCTATTTTCTTTTCTTGCTCCAAAAGGGAATGTTCCTTGCTCCTTCAATACCGACAATGGGGTTTTGATTCCCAACTATGTTGTTCTCTTCCTCAAGATGAAGACTTTACATCTAATGGTCTTTCTTCAAATCTTACTGGAATGGGTGGATTCAAGAGAGAGAAAGTTAGGTTTTGGGTAGAAAAATGGAAAGGGTGAAGTATGTTTCAGTAAATGGTAGATTTCACTGTGCATATTTATAGAATTGCTTGATGAGATCGATCTGCATGGGAAGGAGATCGATCTGATCCTCTTAAAATCCCTCTTTTTTATGACATTTGAAGGTAGGAGATTGATCTGTCGGGGTTAGAGATTGATTTGTTTCCAGGCAGAGAGCTAAGGAGATCGATCTGGCTTAAGGGAAGATCGATCTGCTCTTTCCAATAGCTAATCGAAGATCGATTTGTTTGCTTTAAGGATCGATCTCTTCATTAAAAATGTTTAGAAGATCGATCTAGCCCCATTGGAGATCGATTTGTCTTATCCCATTGCTCAAATAAGAGCATTTTGGCTCTTCCAGATCGATCTCTCATCCTATGAGATCGATCTGGCATTCATATTTCTAGATTTTACTGTAATTTTCTGCAGTAACTTTACATTAAACGTCCTTAATTTGCTACCATAGTCATTTTCTCATTCGACCACCTTTATGACTTGAAAATGACATTCATTCAAGCTTTATACATATTAAAACTTGTGTGTATTCATTATATAACCAAAGGTATACAATATAAAACCAAATGAAAGTATTTAGATTCATGCAACTTCCTTCTATTTACCACACTACTCATTTTAAGCTCCAATCACATTCATCACTTATAAAAGCCCATTTCTTCATATTCATACACAATGAAACTTATATGTACATTATAAACTCATATTACACATATGTACATCACATTTATAGACTTTACATCAATTGTACTTCACATTACAAGTACATTACCACACTTATGAATCTATAAGGTTTACATCCAAAAATATGGATCTTACAAAGCATCGCTCACACTAGAGTTATATCATTGTGATATGGTCATGTTAGGAGTTTTTCTCACACGTACCAAATTTGAAAAGAGCATGAAACAGCCATGTTGGGAACCTGTGCTGACTGTGTGTTGCACTGATATATATATATATGCTCACACGTGCATTATTTTGAGATATAGCCGAAGGCTATCGAAATAACCCACGGTATGAGGACTAAGACTCATGGCGAGCATCCTAACTATGAGGTATATCCAAGGTTTGAGGACTAAAACTCATGGCGAGCATCCTACCTTGAGATAGGGTTCATGGAGTACTGTGTACCGTGTATGTCACATGGAGTATGTTATACCGTGAGTACTTGATGTACTATGATAGGACTGGTTAGCAGTGGGAGCGGGATCCAGTGGGATCTGGTGTGCTCCGAGATCAGGTCCTCATTTGAGTAGAGAGTTGATGGTAGAGATTTGACCCACCTCCCGTTACAACAACTGTGAGACCCCGCACACCGAGTACTATGTAGCCTGGGATCACAAAAAATGAGTTATGATCATACACTCGGAACATGTAGTCGACTATCTCGATTTTCCTTTCATGCTATGTATATTGAGATTTCTTGAATGAATCATCACATGGTTTTATGATATAAACATGTGAGTTTGTGAATTGTGAAAAGGGTAACCTGAGGGATAGGTGAGGCCCAAATTTCCATGTTTTTAAATATGATGAATGCCATATAATTTTGATTTGAATGAATGGCAAGATAAATGTGATTTGTGTGAAATTACATGAGAAAGGTAGTGTTATGCATAAAATGCTGAGATTTGTTAAACCAACATATTTTCAGTTTTATAACTGATGTTTTATATCTATATATACATATATTGCATAAAGCTTTGAGAGAGATGCATGTTGTAGATATAGATAGGGTAAGGAAATGATTTCAAGGCATAAGCATTGTATTTTGTAGATAGTGTGGTTATCTACTTGCTTGCCTAATTTCCTTACTAAGCTATGAGCTCACCCCCTTATTATTTCCTCTTTTCAGAGCACCCACAGTAGGTGGACACGGTTGAGGATTGATATTCCCTGATCCGCTACATATCCATCTTGTGAGAGGTATACACACTTGGCATTTTGTATAAACATTATATAAGCACAGCTATGTAAACTAATGTACGGTCGGGATGTATATGTACAAATAATTGTATTTATGTAAAAAAGAATATTAAATTATATACATGTTATGAATGAGTGTGAATGGGTGACTAATATCGAATCACAACCCAACATTTGATATGAGAGATGATAGAAGAAGAGGTAAGTGAAATGCAAAAAATTTGAGGTGATTTTGGTAGGTCATGTGTGGGAGAAGGGTGAGATAGAAATGGTATCAGAGCAGTTTTGGTCTGATGTGAATCGATATTAGTAATTAGGAAAATATACATCCATATAGTATTGTGCTTTGTTCAGTTACAATTATGTGAACTAGATGGAAATCAGACTAATTAATGATTATAAATGGAGGGATTTAACCATTATGGTTACTACTCGCTTGGGTAGAGGGATTAGAGGTAGGGCTTGAGGCCATAGAGGTAGGCCAGAGACCCTAGATGAGACTGTTCGTCCTATTGAGGTACCAGAGAGTACCGGGCACGTTTCAAGATACTAGAGTATCGCCTGGAGACCATAGTTGAGATACTAGCACAAACTATGCGAAGAAGATAGGGAAAGGATGTAGAGATTGAACCGAGAGAGGTTGCTGCACCTAATACACTTACACCCCCACCAGTTTTGAGTAGTAGTGGTTGGGTTATGGTTGTGACTTGGATAGACTTCGACAATTCCAGAAACTTGGACCTCCAACTTTTTGTGGGATTAAGGACCCAGCTTTGGCGGAGGAATGGATAGAAGAAATGGAGAAGTTGTACGGATTCTTTAAGTGTACGACTTCAGAGATGGTCGCATTTGCTGCGTTCCTACTGAAGGGGACGACAGAGCATTGGTAGAAGTCCACCCAACCCATATTGAGAGCCCGACATCATAGATCAGTTGGGAGATATTTCTAGATGCCTTCAGGAGGTAGTTTGTTCCAGATACGGCTCAGCGGAGGCTGCAGGCTGAATTTTTTGGATTGAGTCAGGGGAGTCATTCAGTGGATGAGTCTGAGACCAGATTTTTATCTCTGGAGAGATATGACCCTGACACCATGGTTAGCAAGACCAGGAAGGTTCATAGGTTTATCGATGGATTGAGACTAGTATTACAGTCTAAACTGGTTCCATTCGATATATCTACCTATGATAAGGTAGTGCGCAGGGTGCAACTCTGTGAACAAGATTATGATAGGAATGTCTCAGAGTTCAGAACAGTCAAAAAAGGTAGAGACGGAGATAGAAAGAGGCTGGTGAGTGACAGTATTCGAGGTTTCAGATATTGAGGAGGGAGAAGACTCTTCGGTAACAGACTAAAGATAGAGAAAGTACAGGAGATGACTGTTAGATTTCCTGCATACCCGGCTATAGCTCCAGCTAGAAGAGTTGTGATTGGAGGATCGAGGCCTACTACTGAGCAATACAGTAGATGTGATAGATTCCATGGAGGTAGACATTGTCCTGTTTCTAGTGGTTTGTGCTTCAGATGTGGGAAGCCAGGACACATGGCCAGAGTTTGCTAAGAGGTCATTGATATTGCCTCACAGAAGGGTAAGGAGCCTGAGAGAGCTCCAGCTGATAAGTCTATTTCGAAGGGGAGAGCGATAATAGAGGAAAAAGGAAAGCAAGTTATTGGACGAGGGTGAGTGCATGCCTTGGACCAGGGCACAGCTAATGCTTCGTCGAATGTGATTCGAGGTAACATACTGATTTATGATTTAGAAGCACATGTGTTGATTGATCCTGGTGACACGCATTCATTTGTATTGCCTTCTCTTGCATGTAAGTTAGAAAAGCATGTAGAGCGTACACCTTTGACTAGGATGATGTTGATTAGTATGCCTATGGACAATAGTCAGCTAGTGGAGTATGTGTTGAATGATTGTAAGCTAAAAGTAGGGGAAAAGGACATGACAGCCAATCTGATATTGTTAAGCATGAATGATTTTGATGTAATCTTAGGAATGGATTAATTATCGTCAAACCATGATGTTTTAGATTGTTATGCTAAGACAATTATGTTTCCTAACCCTAAAAAATATGTTGTAAAATTTGATAAAAAGAAATAAAAGTAGTAGTTATGGTTGTAATTTATAATGTACTATGCTGACTGGAAAATGAATATGTTGAAGGTTTTATTGCGTACGTGGTTAATACGGATAAGGTGCATTCGGAGTTGGTAGATATCCCCGTGGTTAGTGAGTTCCCAGATGTCTTTTCGAATGAATTGCCAAGGTTGCCACAAGATAGAGAGATGGGATTTATTATAGACTTGGTGCTTGGTACTGAACCTATATCGAAACCAGCATATCGTATGGCTTTAGTTGAGCTAGAGGAGCTCAAAAGACAATTACAAGAGTTGTTGGATAGGGGTTTCATCAAACCGAGTGCTTCACCTTGGGGAGCATCGATTTTGTTTGTAAAGAAGAAGGATGGAAGCCTCTGATTGTGTATAGATTACAGATTGTTGAATAAGGCAACCATCAAGAATAGATATCCCCTTCCACATATTGATGACTTGTTAGATCAGCTCCGGGGAGTGCAGGTCTTTTCTAAGATTGATATGAGGTTTGGGTATCATCAGTTGAGAGTTCGGAGTGGAGATGTGCCCAAGATAGTATTTAAGACCCGATATGGCCATTATGAGTTTTTGGTTATGCCATTCGGACTGACGAATGCTCCTGCAGCTTTCATGGCTTTGATGAACGATGTGTTCAAGCCATATTTGGATCAATTTGTTTTCGTCTTCATAGATGACATCTTGATATATTCTAAATCTGAGGAAGAGCATGAGAAGCTCCTCAAGATTGTATTGCATACCTACGATAGCAGAAGCTATACGCTAAACTCAATAAATGCAATTTTTAGTTGTCACAGATCTCATTTTTGGGAAACATTATGTCAAAGGATGGTGTATCAGTGGATCTATCCGAGATTGAGGCTATAGTTCAGTAGGAACAGTCGAAGACAGTTACCGAGATCAAAAGTTTCTTGGGTTTAGTAGGATACTATCAGAGATTTGTAGAAAGATTCTTGAAGTTTGCTGCTCCGTTGACACATCTCACTCGGAAGGGTGTAGCTTTTGTATGGGATGAAGATTGTGAGAAGAGTTTTCAGGAGTTAAAGAGTCGATTGACTACTGCTCCAATTCTCACTATCCCTACTAGCTCAGGAGGATTTTCAGTGTATACTGATGCTTCACATCAGGGACTGAGCTGTATATTGATGCAGGATGGGAAGGTAGTTACTTATGGATCTAGACAGCTGAAAGATCATGAGAAGAACTATCCGACCCATGATTTGGAGTTAGCAGCAGTAGTGCTTGGTTGAAGGTATGGCGCTACTACTTGTATGGAGAGAAATTCTAGATTTTTATCGACCACAAGAGGCTCAAGTATCTGTTCTCTCAGAAGGAACTAAACATGAGATAGAGAAGATGGCTAGAGCTTCTGAAGGACTATGATTGTGAGATACTATATCATCCAGGTAAGGCTAATGTTGTAGCGAATGCTTTGAGCAGGAAGAGCCTAGGGATGGCATCGTATATGATGGTCAAGGAACATGAGTTGCTAAAGCAGTTTGCTAGCCTCAGTTTGGGAGTTGTGCTTTCTGACATGGATACGGACTATGTGATTGCTAGTTTATGCTTGGAGCCTGATCTATTGGAAAGGATCAAACATGCTTAGCAAACTGATCCGTATTGCATTAATATGATGAGTCAGATGCAGATGGGCACAGTGACTGATTCTGAGTTAAGTTTTGATGGACTTCTGAGGTTAGAAGCAAATTGTGTGTTCCCGAGGACCCATAGCTCAAGGGACTGATATTGATGGAAGCTCATTCGTCTAGATATACGCTACATCCGGGGAGTAATAAGATGTACCAAAATCTTCAAAAAGTGTATTGGTAGTCTGGTATGAAGAGAGATGTGGCAGATTTTGTGGCAAGATGTATCGTATGTCAACAAGTGAAGGTAAAGTATCAGAAACCTGCAGGGTTATTACAGCCTCTACCTATACCGACATGGAAATGGGATTATATCACCATGGATTTTGTGATGGGTTTACCGAGGACCCGGAAGAATCACGATGTTATATGGGTGATTGTTAATAGACTGATGAAGTCAGCCCACTTTCTAGCTATGAGAGCTACCAATACTTTGAGTCCATTGACAGAGTTGTATGTACGCGAGGTAGTGAGGTTACATGGTATTCCAGTGAGCATTGTTTTGGATAGGGATTCCTGCATCACTTCCCACTTTTAGAAACATTTTTACGAAGCCATGGGAACCCAGTTAAGTTTGAGCATCGTTTTTCATCCTCAGACAGATAGTCAGTGAAAGAGGACTATACAAACCTTAGAGGATGTGTGTGCTGAATTTTAGAGTCTCTTGGGATGATCATTTGCCACTAGCGAAATTCGCTTACAAAAATAGTTATCATGCGAGTATGAGGATGGAACCGTATGAGGCTTTGTATAGTCGTAGATGTCATTCCCCTATCGATTGGGAAGAAGTGGGTGATAGAAAGATTTTTGCTCCTAACTTGGTTACACAAGCCTATGAGGATGTCCAGTTAATAGTTGAGAGATTGAGGATAGCCCAGAGTAGACAGAAAAGCTATGCTGACAAGAGACGGAGACCACTTGAGTTCGCAGTTGGTGATTTGGTATTTCTTAAAGTTTATCCTTCTAAGGGTATAGCAAGATTTGGGAAGAGAGGTAAGTTGAGTCCTCGCTACATCGGACCCTTTGAGATACTGGACAGAGTGGGAGATAAGGCATATAGATTAGCTTTGCTACCGGATTTATCGAGAGTGCATAATGTCTTCCACATTTCGATGTTGAGGAAGTATCATCCAGATCCAAATCATGTGATTTAGTATGAGCCATTAGAGCTCAAAGATGATTTGACATATATAGAGAAACCGATTCGGATACTGGATAGAAAGGAGAAAGTCTTGAGGAATAAGACTATCGGGTTAATGAAGATTCTCTGGCAGCATCACACTTCAGAGGAAGCTACTTGGGAGCTAGAGAGTCTGATGAGAGAGAAATACCCTCATTTGTTTGTAGAGTAACTTGGTTCTAATTTGGAAGACCAAATTTCTTAAGGAGGGGAGAATGTAATACCCTTAATTTTTGTAAACTCCCATTTAATTATGTAAGGTGTATATTGGATTGTGAAATGACTACACGCAAATTTTAAAGTGTATAGTGAGTGTAAGAATGATATTTCTATGAGTGGAATGTGAATATATTGAGTTTTAAGTGGTGTGGTAAAATGGAATGAAGTTGCATGAGTTACATAAATCTTTGTACTTCCATTTGGTTTTGTATTGCATACCTTTGGTTATACAATACATTCACACAAGTTTTAATGTATATGAAGTATGAATGGATGTCATTTTTAAGCCTTAAAGGTGGTTGCATGAGAAAATGACTATGGCAGCAAAATTAAGGATGTTTGTATAAGTTACTGCAGAAAACTGCAACAAAATCTGGAAAATATAAATGCCAAATATATCTCATTGAAGGAAAGATCGATCTGGAAGAGCCAAAAATGCTCTTATTTGAGCAATGGAACAGGCAAATCGATCTTCAATGGGGCCAAATCAATCTGTTAAGCATTTTGTGTAGAAGGAATTGATCCCCTGAAGGGCCAGATCGATCTCCAAATGCTACTGACTTGGAGAGATCGATCTCACCCTTGGAGCAGATTGATCTCCTTAAGCTACTATCTGGAACAAATCGATCTCATGCTTAGAGGCAGATGGATCTCATTAGGTTTGAAAGGTCAGTTTTGAGAGGAAAAATGTAGGGCAGATCGATCTCATTTAGAGAGCAAATCGATCTCATAGAGACAATTCTATGAATATTGGGTTCTGCATTTCAATTTTTCAAGGGAGAAACTATTCCATTCAAGAGCAAAAGTGTAACCTAACTCTTCTACACCAGAAAACTTCAGTTTGCAATCAGTTTGGAATGAGATTCTATTGAATAAAGTTGTTCTTGGCAAAGAGGAGAACAACATAGTTGGAAACAAGAGATTAAAATCAAGGATTTCAAGAGCAAAGAGGATTTGTACCAATTTGGTGAAAAAGGAAGGAAATCTCAGCTAGGTAAGATTTAATGCACCTAGTTGATATATGTTAAACTAGGTGTATTGATGAGTTTATTGGTATATGTATGAATTGTTAGAAATGAAAGGATCATGAAAAATGAGCATGACCTAGCTATTGGTGTGAAAATGAGAAAATGATGAGGAAATGGTGTTAACATGAATTTGATGATGGAATATGCATGTAGGGAAGATTATAAATTAATCTTATGAAATGCATATATTGGAAATAAGGAGAAATAAATATAGCTATATGGAAAATATTGTATAATACCATATTGGGAGAAAATAATGAAAATGATGTGCTAAATTGAGATTTGGAAAATGAAATGAGTATATTACGGTATACTAATGCAGATAATTATAACAGCTTTAGAAATCACAATGGAAGCTGATCGGACTGTGAAAGTGAGCAGCACCGAGAAAGAGAGGTCACTTGACGTGATCCGAGATAAGAGAATTTTGTGAGTAGCTAGAGGTAGCTACACGTATTTTGAATAGCATTTTGATATTATATGCTATATGAATTCCCATGAATAGGCATGATGTTATGATAGAGACTAATAAGGATAAGTGTGTTTTATCTAAAAATAGGGTAAAAATACCTTAGAAGCCTATTGTGACCAAGATTCATGATTTTGCATGATAGAATGGCTAATGTTTTCATGTATATGCGAAAACATGCACATTTGAGTGCTTATTTGATTTAATTGGGTGAATTGTGATTTGAATAGCCATCTATCAGGTTTTGTGTGAAAACCATAAGTGCTAGAGAATACTCGCACTATATTTTGAGATATGCATCACATAGTACTGGAGAATATACTCGTACTACATTTTTATGCGTGTTATGCATGTTCGAGTACTGGGAGCATTGCTCGTACTCAGATTGTGATTGATGCATTATAGAGTATTGGGAGCTATGCTCATACTTAATTTTACATGATAGAGTATTGGAAGTTTAGCTCGTACTCAGATATCATATATTACACATTATGGAGTATTGGGAGCTTTGCTCATACTCATGTTTTTATATAACATAGTGTTGGGTGCATCGCTCACACTAGAATTATATCATTGTGATATGGTCGTGTTAGGAGTTTTACTCACACGTATCAGATTTGAAAAGAGCATGAAACAGCCGTGTTGGGAACCTGTGCTGACTGTGTGCGCATCGATATATATATGCTCACACGTGCATTATTTTGAGATATGGCCGAGGGCTATCGAAATAACCCATGGTATGAGGACTAAGACTTATGGCGAGCATCCTGACTATGAGGTATATCCAAGGTTTGAGGACTAAGACTCATGGAAGCATCCCACCTTGAGATAGGGTCCATAGAGTACTGTGTACCGTGTATGTCACATGGAGTATGTTGTACTGTGAGTACTTGATGTACTATGATAGGACTGGTTAGCAGTGGGAGCGGGATCCAGTGGGATCTGGTGTGCTTCGGGATCAGGTCCTCAATTGAGTAGAGAGATGACGGTAGAGATTTGACCCACCTCCCATTACAGCAATTGTGAGACCCCGCACACCGAGTACTGTGTAGCCTGGGTTCACGGAAAAGAGTTATTATCATACACGCGAAACATGTAGTCGCCTATCTCTGTTTTCTTTTCATGCTATGTATATTGAGATTTCTTGAATGAATCATCACATGGTTTTATGATATAAACATGTGAGTTTGTGAATTGTGAAAAGGGTAACCTGAGGGCTAAGTGAGGCCCAGATTTTCATGTTTTTAAACATGATGAATGCCATATGGTTTTGATTTAAATGAATGGCAGGATAAATGTGATTTGTGTGAAATTACATGAGAAAGGCAATGTTATGCATAAAATGCTAAGATTTGTGTGAAATTACATAAAATGAGTTATGTAAATTAATGTATGGTCGGGATGTATATGTACAAATAATTGTATTTATGTATAAAGGAATATTAAATTCTATACATGTTATGAATAAGTGTGAATGGGTGACTAATATAGAATCACAGCCCAACGTTTGACATGAGAGATGACAAAAGAAAAGGTAAGTGAAATACAAAAAATTTGTGGTGATTTCGGTAGGTCATGTGTAGGAGAAGGGCGTGATAGATACTTGAGAGATTGAGGACAACTCAGAGTAGACTGAAAAGCTATGCTGACAAGAGACGGAGACTACTAAAGTTCGCAGTTGGGGAGTCAGTATTTTGAAGGTTTCTCCTTCCAAGGGTATAGCGAGATTTGGGACGAGAGGTCAGTTGAGTCCTCGCTACATTGGACCCTTTGAGATACTAGACAGAGTGGGAGATAAGGCGTATAGATTGGCTTTGCCATCGGATTTATCGAGAGTGCATAATGTCTTCCACATTTCGATGTTGAGGAAATATCATCCAGATCCAAATCATGTGATTTAGTATGAGCCATTGGAGCACAAAGATGATTTGACATATGTAGAAAAATCGACACGGATACTGGATAGAAAGGATAAAGTCTTGAGGAATAAGACTATCGGGTTAGTAAAGATTCTTTAGTAGCATCACACTTCAGAGGAAGCTACTTGGGAGCTATAGAGTCTGATGTGAAAGAAATACCCCCAGTTGTTTGTAGAGTAACTTGGTTCTAATTTGGAGGACCAAATTTCTTAAGGTGAGGAGGATTGTAAGACCCATAATGTAACATGTAATCCTTATGACTTTGTGATGTATAGACAAGTCACAAATGATGTAAATTGTGAGGAATGGATGTTTTGGAGTTATAAATGTGTATGAAATGTAAAATGGATGGTTAATCAAATTAAATATCGATGTAACAGTGAATTTGGATGGAAAAGTGCAGCAGAACTGCTTCGGGAAGGGAGCAGATCGATCTCCTTGGCAATATAGATCGATTTCCTTAAGTCTCAGGTTGCAACAGATCGATCTCATTGCAAGGCCAGATCGATCTCCTTAAGGTTCTGAGTTGTGAAGATCGATCTCATTTTTAAGGGAACAATGATCTCATTAGGCCTAAAATCGTTTTCGAGGTGAAAAATGCAAGACAGATCGATCTCATATGATTAGTAGATCGATCTTATAGAGACAATTCTATCCATTCAAGAACAAAAGCAAAACCTAACATTTCAGCAATAGAAAACTTCAGTTTGCAATCAGTTTTGAGTGAGTTTTAGTTAAGCAAAGTTGTTCTTAGTAAAGAGGAGAGCAACATACTTGAAAAGAAGAGATTGAAATCAAAGGGTTGAAGAGCAAGAAGGATTTTTGCCAACTTTGGAAGAAAATAGGAAATCTCAACTAGGTAAGATTTAATGCACCAAGTTGATATATGTTAAACTATGTGTATTGGTGAATTAATTGGTATATGTATGAAATGTAGGAAATGAAAAGATCATGAAAAAAAAGCATGACCTAGCTATTGGCATGAAAGTGAGAAAATGATGAGGAGTGGTGTTAACATGAATTAAATGATGGAATATGCATGTATGGAAGATTATAAGTAAGTTTTGTGAGATGTATAAATTGGAAATAGGGAGAAATGAAGATAGATACATGGAAAGTATGGTATAATACAATAATAGAAGAAAGTGATGAAATCTATGTATTGAGTTAAGAGTTAGCAAATGGAACGAGTATAATACGGTATACTAACGTAAATACGTATAACAGCTTCAGAAATCACAGTGGAAGCTGATCGGACTGCGAGAGTGAGCAGCATCAAGGAAAGGAGGTCACTTGACGTGATCCGAGGTAAGGGAATTTCGTGAGTAGCTAGAGATAACTACACATATTTCGAATAGAATTTCGATATTATATTCTATATGAATTCCTATGAATAGACATGTTATGGTAATAGAGAATGAGGATAAATGTTTTTATCTAAAAAAAAAGGGTGAAAATACCTTAGAAGCCTTTTGTGACTAAGATTCATGATTTGTATGAAAGAATGACTAATGTTTTCATGTATATGCGAAAACATGCACATTTGAGTGCTTATTTGATTCCATTGGGTGAATTATGATTTGAAAAGTCATCTATCAGGTTTTGTGTGAAAACCATAAGTGCTAGAGAATACTTGTACTATATTTTGAAATATGCATCACATAGTACTTAAGAGTATTCTCGTACTACATTTTAATGAAATTTATGCATATTAGAGTACTGAGAGCATTGCTCATACTCAGTTTTGTGATTGATGCATTATAGAGTATTGGGAGCTATGCTCATACTCAGTTTTACATGATAGAGTACTGGGAGCTTTGCTCGTACTCAGTTTCCATTTATTACACATTATAGAGTATTGGGAGCATTGTTCATACTCGTGTTTTTATATGACATTGTGTTTGGAGCATTACTCGTACTAAAGTTATATCATTATGATATGGTCGTGCTGGGAGTTTACGCGCACTTACCAGTTTTGAAAAGAGCATGAAATAGCCGTGTTGGGAGCCTGTGCAGACTGTGTATCGCACTAATATATATGCTCACACGTGCAATATTTTAAGATAAGGCCGAGGGCTATCGAAAAAACCCATGGTATGAGGACTAAGACTCATGGCGAGCATCCCGACTATGAGGTATATCTAAGGTATGAGGACTAAATCTCAGGGTGCAAGCCCCACTTTTGTGCTACTTTTGATTATGTTTTGGATGATATTCCTTATTATTCATGTGATGTACATTTTTCCACATATTAATGAATCATAAGAAAAAATTTTACTAATTTAAATTGCAAAGGAAATGGATGAATGTGCATGGAAATGTATGTAATAGCAAAATAAGGACTGAGATGGTCACAGACCGAAAGAAAGGGATTGGAGGCGTGCTGACCGAAGATAAGGACTTAAGATAAGGAAAGATAGTGTGTTCAAGAAAGAGAGTCGATTCAATTTAGTCCCGAACACGTGCAAAGGTAAAATGGTTAAAAGACCGAAATTCGGTATAAATTCGGTAAGAAAATTTCATTAGAAAAATATGGAATTAAGAAATCTTGATCAATAACGAGGTAAATATTGAATTTCGAGTCCAATTTAATCAAGATATGAATTTATTGGAATTAATTGAAATTTTCACCTCGAAAAATTATCTCAAAAATATTGGAAAAATATACCGAAAAAATAAAATAAGACAGATAAATTCATTTATTGATTAAATAAATTAAATAGAATTTTTTTTGAGATATTTTGGGGTTTTTAATGTATTTTAATTTATTAAAGTACTAATAAAAAAAAGACAACTGAAAAACGTGAAACAGAAACTGAGAAAGAAAACAGAGAAGCCGAGCTTGGTGCGTCCAAGAAGCTCGATGCAGCACCGGCAACCAAGCGGCCAGGCAAGGGGCAGGCGAAGAGAGAGGACGACCGCGCAAACCCATCGGCACCGATGACGCGTACTGACGACGCGCACCGACGGCACCGAAAATAGCCGGATCGACGAGTTGAAGTCGCGAGGGAGAGAACGCGATTCCGGTGATCCGTCGGCGATTTAACCAGATCTAAGGGTAGCCGAGTGTTCTCCTGCCTAAGACGAGCCGAACGGCGACAGCGACGCGTCGAGAAACCACAGAACGACGTCGGAACGATGAAAAGAGATTAAACTGGTCGGTCAGTTCAGTGAGAAAGGTTTTGTGCTTAACCGTATCAAACCGGTTCAGCCAAGGAAAAAAAAAGAAGAAAAAAAAAGAAAAAGGAAAAAAAGGCAAAAAGGAGAGGAAAATTCTCGAGGATAGCTCAGATTTGGGTAAGTCGGTAAGCGGTCAAACTTGACTGAATTGATTTCCTAGAAATTTATTTAAAATTATATTTGATCGAAAATTAACTCAAAATTAAATATAAAATTGTGCAGTTCGAAGATAAATCGCGTATGTGAGCCCGATTGAACTCCGATTTGCACACCATCGCATAATTTCGGGTAAGTAAAGCTCATTTATGACAATAGTATGATTATTGCGCAATTGGAATCTATTTTGCGTATTTCAGATTAATTTCTGCATGAAATAAATTATATTTGGAATTTTGAATTAATTGTCGTAAATGATATACGGGCTATCCAAAGAGTTTGGAATAAAGCCCAATGGGTATTGATAGGCCCAATAAGCCAATAGACCCTAATGAAGGGAATTAATAAGTGAAAAATGGGCTTAAAATGGAGTAAGGCCCATTAAGAATTAAATGAGCCCAATTGAGTGTGAATGGGCCCAATACTGTAAATAAAGCCCAATAAGGTTGAAATACAGATGAACTCACAGTAATTAACCCGAGATTTGGTTATGTACAGCTCCACAGAGTTGATTGTGATGGTATCGGATCGAGCGATACGGTATTGTTGGAAAAAAAAGATAAGCTTGCGGAGAGATTCCAGGTAAGATAATTTTACGGACTCTTAGAGGTAGCTTTATGCAATTTCGACTGCATCTACATTCTTTTAAACAGTCTGAAGGGTCTAGATTTCAGATAAAATATTTTTGTGTCCAGATGGATAAATGACCAAAATACCCCTGCAAATGGTAAGATTTTCAAATTTAGGAAACGTTACGAGAAGCAAGAACAGGGGGTTCTTGCCTGTTTTGAAGTGGTTTGACACATGCATGAGCAGGCTGGCTAACTTTTAAATAAAATTCACAGCATCTCATAATTTCAACAATGTGATTTCTTTTGGAAATTGTTTTGAGATAACATAGCCGTTTACGTGATTTTATAGAAATGTGACGTGCTAGAGCTCAGCTCGCACGAGTTTTGATTTGTGTGATGCATGCATTAGTGCCGGAGCAGGGACTCGCACTAGAGTTTTACATGCATTGGTGCTAGAGCCTAGCTCGCACCAGATTTTCACATGATTTTAATAAAGTGCTAGAGCATTGCTCGCACTGGTTTTCATAATGGAACTACAGTCGTGCTTGGAGCTTCGGGTATACTGAGTGTTACACCGATTAAATAGGCTCGCATGGACATTTTGATTTAAGACATGCGATGAGCCATGCTTGAAGCTTCGGGTAGACTATGTGTCACGCCGATTAAATATGCTCGCACGTGCGTTTTGAGACAGGCACGATTATTGACATGATATATGGGTCCACGGAGTACGATGTACCGTGCTTGTCGCATGAAGTACATTGTACCATGCTATGATTGATGATATACCATCTATGGACGTGATTGTCGAGTGATCGAGTTGGACCGATAGGTTGGATTTGACCCATCTCCCATGACGGTTCTCGATAGTGGTGATACCCCGCACACAGGATCCGTGTATCACGAGGATATGGTCATAGTCCTAATTATTTGCCTGAGATATATATATTGCCTAGTCTCGCATGTTACTATTGCTTTAAAAAGCATTTGATTTCATGGTTTTATATGAGTCAGGAACACCCGAGGGAGGGGTTGATTCCTGACTGTATTGTGAAATTTTAACGAGAATGAAATGATTTAAATGGATTTGTATGTTGAGTTTTTCATGTTCTTTGAAATCCATATGTGAACTTGTTTTACATGACATCATGAATTGTAGCATTTAGCATCTGTTTTGAAATGATGTGAAGAAATGATGGTTTATGCACGGCAGTACATTCATGTAGGTAGTATGGTTACCTACTTGTTCGTAGGATTGCCTTACTAAGCTTGATGTGCTCACCCCTTTCATTTTCCTACACAGATTTCCTCCAGTAGACTTTGAGACGACTGAGTACTGCATTCCTAATATCCACTGCTGCCCATCATTTTGAGGTATATACACTTGTACATATGGTATCTAAATAAGAATAGCACAGTAACATGTTTGTAAGTAACTTTCGGGGATGGTGTCGCACCGATTAAATAGGCTCACACATATGTATTGAGATGTGGTGTGATATGATGTGATGATGTGGGTCCACGAAGTACGTTGTACCATGCATATAGCATGGAGTATGTTGTACCGTGTGTTGATATATATATATATTTATATATATATATATATACATATATATATATATAACGTCTTCGGACAAAGGTTAGATTTGCTCTGGACCAATGGGTTGGACATGACCCACTCCCGTGCGGAAGCAGATAAAGGTGATACCCCGCACACTAGGATTCGTGTTGCCTGGGATCACAAAGGATATGGCCATAGTCCTAGTTATTTCCCCTATTATTATATGCATATCTCACATGTCACTTGATTTATGATAAATCCATGTTTTGAATTATTTTATGGCTCAGGACAGTCCAAGGGAGGGGCTGAGTCCTGACGAATGGTGATTTGGGTTGAGTATGAAATGCTTTTAAGTGCACATTGCATGATGGTTTTCCATGCTTTACTTATGAATTTCGCATGATGATTTTTCATGCCTTGTTTAAGAATTGTGCACTGATTTGAATAGCATGAACTGGTTTACATATCATGAACACGGGCATGAAGTGATATTTTTGGGGTATGATGAGAAATTGTATGGTTTTACGTATGATATCACGATCATGTAGATAGTACAATTATCTACCTGCTCGCATGATTGCCTTACTAAGCGTGTGGTTTGCTCATCCCCTTATTTTCCCCTCTACAGAACACTTCTAGTAGACAAAGAGCGACTGAGGATTGATTGTTGGAGTCTGCTGCATCCCATCGTACGAAGGTATACACATTTGTACAGTTTTGTATTTAGACATTCAAAAGCACAATAATATTTCGAATGTAACTTTTGGAGATGTAAAGAATTGTAAACATGAGCAAATAGCAACTGTGATTAAGAAATACAAGTGTTTATGTTTAAATGACTTGTAACTTGAAATGGTATATTTTGGATGAGATTATCACCGATACACAGCCCAACTGTTGGTGGTGTAGTCGTTCATGTCAGAGGATGGTAAGGAATGAATTAAATAATAAACGAAAAATGAAAACTTTGTATGGATTTTTGGTAGTTTGAGGGTCATGACAAAAGGACACATGACATCTCTTCACCATAAGTAGAAGCCTCTAAACCTTCCTTGTTAGGCCAATAATTAAAGTTTAATGCTCCCCAAACTACAGCTGCAAAAGGGCGAAAAAAAAAAGGTATGCTCCAAGGTCTTAGTCTCTACCTCGCACCTAGCACACTTATCAAAAGGCAAATGCAGCCACTTAGCGAAATTCTTCCTCATGGTAAGCACATTATGACACGCCCTTTACAAAAAGCTTTTCTTTCCCGAGATCACAGGCAAATTCTGTAATAACTGCAAATTCTATAGCTATTGTACCATTGTACGGCTATAAAATAGTCTAAATGACAAAAATGCCCTTTTTTGCTGTTTTAGTGCAAACATGGTCAGCTCGCGTACAAAGAGGTTCATGGGACCCATAAATGTACATGTTTAATCAGATATCTCTGAATCATCATAAAATGATAATATCTAACATTAGGTAAAATCTTCGAACCCTTAGAATTTTAATTTTTGAGTTATCTAAGTAAACATGCAACAATTACAAAAATAATGATTTTATGCATAGGTTGATTTTTCACACTAACTAAATGGACCATTTGAATGGATTTAGGGGGTACATAATAAGTCATGTCTAGCCCTTAAATCCTCAAATCAGATTTCGTATTGAGATATGAAACGATAAAACTGAAAAGTATAGAAATCAGTTAAATCATGAGGATTTCATTAAAATTATTAAAACATTTTTTACCAAGTTTGACTAAGGTTTTACCATTTGACCAAGTTTGGCTAAGTTAAATCGAGAGGAGTTTATTTTAAGCCATTTTTGCTAAAACACACCTTTCAAAGCAGTATCCCCATTAAATATCATTAAAATTCCATTAATTTCATGTATCAAGTGTGCACAACACCATTTTCATGCAAAATAGCTACCTTTTTTGCCATTTCTAGCCATTTTCAGTTCAAGTTTCCTTTTACAAAGTTGTTTCTATATGTTTCTCTACAAAATATCCAAAATTGGTGGCTTAATTCCTTAAGAATCATAAGAGAAATACAAGGTAAACAAATTCGGCAATTCTTAGATCTAAGGAGTAGTAGTGGTTTTCAATCTTACATATTTATATATGTTAATTGATTGACCGACTACGCCCACTCTAAGTGACCTAAACGTGTATCCGCAAGTGCACGAGTCGTACAAGTAATAATGGGATTTGTGTCTCAGATTAGCCTAACTAACTACCGGTTAATCTTAACCTAAGTATATCCTAGCAAATTATGATTAATGGGTGATCTACAAGGCTGAAATTAAAAATACTGAAAATAATAAAAATTATAAACTAATGAAAATAAAACAGAGCAAAAATTACTTACAAAGCTCCGAGCAATTAAAAGCAAATACCTACAAAAGATAATTATAATAGTTAAAACTAATTAATGCAAATAAACTAAAATGCAAAATATGAAAATAAAGAAACAAAATTAATTCAACTAAAATTAAACAAACCTAAAATAAAATATGCATGTAATTAAACTAATTAAAAAATAAAAAAGAATCTAAATTAAAATTTAATGAATTAAACTCCTAGAAAATTAAGAAAATAACTATAAATCTAAATGTCTAAAATATTGTATCTAAAATTAACCCTAATTATATCTAAATACTAACTTAACAATAAAATATAAATAATGCATGAGAAATATATTTGGATTTTAGATTTAAGATGAAGACTAAATTAAAAATGCATGAAACAAATTTAATCTAAATTAATTCTAAACGCAACTCATAAATTCTACACTAACATTAAGTCCTAAAACCTATGATATAAAATCAACAATTAACATAAATTAACACACAAAAACACTAGAACTAACCTACAATTTTCATTTAACAATTAACCTAAATTAACAACTAATAAAAGGAATGAAAACAATCAAAATAATAAAAGTGCATTAAACATTAAATTGTAAAAATGAAATTCAGCCAAACATGGCCTTAACAAAATGTCTATCTGGCTCGTGGTCCCGACTGTACAGTTCATGCTCCATTTTAATTTCCAGGTCTGCATCTAGGTGTTGTTCGCTGCTTCAGCTTCAGGTTATGTTTGTTCCTGTTCCTGGGTCTCGACACCAGCCTGTTGTGCACTTTACTACCAGAATCCCTAGCACGTCACCATCCATGAGGTCCGACAATGCAACGGTACTGCACACACAGTAGGTGATCTGCAATCCGCGACATGCATCTGCTCCAGTACTGCTCTGCTTCGCAGGTCCCAGAATTCGGCACCACCACACATATTGCATCTGCTCAAATGCACACCATTTCCAGTCCACTGCCAGCATCGATTATGCCTTCACGCCAATTCTTGCTTGAAGAATAGCAAACAACAGCAGAATCATGAGCAACAATAAAGTTGAAGAATATTTATCATTGTGACACCCCGAAAATGCGAAAAATAGGGCTAATTTAAAACTTTTTACTCATCAATTCACAATTAAGGGTGCATTCCTGTGCAATGTCATACATCATCATACTTATCATGCCTCAGGATCTCATCATAAAATAGTATATATCGTATCATATACATTACTCAATTCCAAGTTAATTAATTCTAATACATCCCGTACATCGTCGTACAATAAGTGTCTGTAAATATAACTCTAGTCTAAATACATGAATATTAAATATATACCTCAATACACAAAATACGGCCTGGAGCTCAAGTCCTCCACTAGCCTCTAACTCGTACGTCGCAGGAAACTCGCTTCACTTGAAGCAAACTGGGGGAAGAGAAAAGAGGGTGAGCTTCTAAATCGCTCAGTAAGGGGTTAAAGGAATTCAGTTATATAAACCATATCACACATCACAAATATGTATTTGTTTATAAAACTCATTTGAAATCGTAGCATGAAACTTCTTGAAACATCATCAACTCATAACTCACAAATCATGTGAAAACTTGAAGTTAAAAAGGCTCAATATCGAGCACTCGCAAGCATGTGTAAATATATGCGATAATGGCTTTTCTCAAAATATGTGATAAAAATCACCTCAGTAAATAGCATGTGACAAGGTCACAAAACACAACTCATGTGTAAAACGAGACTAGGCAATAAAACTCATATAAAACTCGTCATGGCACATCAAATATATAATCTCCTCTGGGTGCGCATCCCAGGCATCCTCGTGTAGAGGGAACGTCGACAATCTGGTTGTATGCATGGTATATTGGACTTATATGTTACCAGAACAAGGCCCGACCTTACATGCTACCAGAGCAATGCCTCGCCTCATGCACACTATCACGTGGTCCCTGGGTCGATTCCCAGGCGGCCCACTCTCTCAGTCTTACATGCTACCAAAGCAAGGCCACCCAGCGCTACCAGAACGAGGGTCATCTCACGTTACCAAAATGGAGGCATCTCTCGTTACCAAAACAGAGGAATATCGGACTTACATGCTACCAGAGCAAGGCCTCCCAACGCTACCAAAGCGGAGGAATAATCGGACTTAAATGTTACCAGAACAAGGCCTGTGGTCCTTGGGTCGGTTCCCAGCCGTCCCACTATATCGGTCTTACATGCTACCAAAGTAAGGCTCGATGTGTATTCAACATGACACGCCTAAGTCTTAATCATTAGCCATTATCTTATAAAACGTTATGCCTTCACGTAGAACTCATTATGGTTTTCTCTCATAAAACTCATTTAAAGCATTTGTGTACTCAACACAAAATATATTAAAATCGAGTTTCAACCGGCAAAACACGCACACATTTTCTCAAATCTCAATATTGCCTTAACGTAGAGCCCAATTTACTTTTCACGCAAACTCAACGGTTTATAAAGCAATTTCACACTCAGCTTATAAACTCATAAAATAATGGGCTCCAACTGGCTATAAAAACCGTGTGCAATTATATCACAACACAACACTAAACATGCTTGTATTCTCAAATCATGGTTCATGCTACAAACAATTCATCAAAACATATACACAAATGGTTTAGTTTTCCCTTACCTCTTTGCACCTCGTATAGTGCAATCGTTTCCCCCGTATCACGGACTAGCCTCGCATTCCACTCTGGAACTCCCAAGCTGTCCAAACGATGTTAAAACATCAATACTCATCATCATAGTAACCTCAATTCTCAAAACCGAGCATAATTGCTCATAGCACCTCAAATTTCTCAATTCTCACAACTCTATCACAAACTACAATCTCGCTCACAACACCTCAACATTCTACATTTCCCATGCCACAATATCTATGCTAATTCACCTCATTGTCTAAATTTTCATTTATAGCTCAAAATTCCCAACTTTACCAAAGTTGCTAAATATCATCATCACTCCAACTACATTGTAATTTCATCAATCCCTAATCATTTTCCAACTATTTCAACACAATGCCAACAACCATTATCACTAAAATCATCTCAAATATCAAGATCGAGGTTTAGAAATCACCCAAAACTTGTGGAGAGCTTATCTCTTGCCTCGATTCAATCCGTCTTCCGATTTCCAAGTATGTTGTTCTCCCTTTGATGAGGAACAACTTTCCTTCTTGCCACAACCTCTGATTTGGGCGGAAATGGGTGTTTTGGATGAGTGAGAAAGCTAGGGCTCGGGTGAAAATGGGGTTTTGAAGAGAGAGAAAACAAAATTGCAGGAGAAAGCAGGGGTTCCTTATATAGACGAAGGGTAGGAGATCGATCTGGCTCTTGATGAGATCGATCTGCATTTGAATTTGGGGATGATTTAGGATAATTTTATGCCTAGGAGATCGATCTGTCAAGGGGTAAGATCGATCTCTTAATGGCTACATGAGATCGATATACTCCTTGAGGAGATCGATCTTCTCCCAAACAGAAACATTTGGAGATCGATCCCTTCCTCATGAGATCGATCTTCTCTCAAAAAGAATCATAAGGAGATCGATCCTCTTCCATTGGAGATCGATCTGCTCACTTACATCCTCCTTCCTTGTCATTTTTAACTCACCAGATCGATCTCTCCTTCTCCAAGATCGATCTGACCTCTTAGTTTCACACTTATGTTAAACACTTACACATAAATCTCCAAATATAATTCCCACAATTCACTCAGCTCAATAAATTACACTTCAAGTTCTTATTACATAATTAGGATATGTCTAAAATCCTCAGATCTCACATCCTCCCCACCTTAAAAGAATTTGGTCCTCCAAATTCAACTTAACTAGTCAAATAGATGGGGGTATTTCTCCTTCATGAGATTCTCTAGTTCCCACGTTACCTCTTCCATCGTGTGATGTTTCCACAAAACTTTCACTAATAGGATGCTCTTAGTTCTCAGTACCTTCTCCTTTCTATCAAGAATTCGGATGGGTTCCTCAGTATAGCTCATATCCTTTTGTATGTCCATCTCGTCATACTCTATGACATGAGAAAGGTCCGAGTGATACTTCCTCAACATAGACACATGAAAGACGTTGTGTATCCCGGACATCTATGGGGGTAATGCCAATCTGTACGCTACCTCTCCCACTCTCTCAAGAATCTCGAATGGTCCTATGTATCAAGGACTTAATTTTCCTTTCTTCCCAAATCGCATGATACCCTTACTCGGTGATATTTTCAGAAATACCGCATCACCAACATCAAACTCGAGTGGCCGTCTACACATATCCGCGTAGCTTTTCTATCTACTCTGTGCAGCCCGTAACCTCTCACATATGAGTTTCACACTCTGTACAACTTGCTCAACAAGCTCGGGAGCATTTATCTTTCTGTCACCGACTTCTTCCCAAGCTACAGGGGATCTACACCTCCTACCATATAGAGCCTTAAAAGGTGCCATCCCAATACTCGCATGATAGCTGTTATTGTACGCAAACTCTGCTAGAGGCAGGTGATCATCTCATGATCCCTTAAAATCCATCGTACACGCCCTCAACATATCCTCTAGGGTCTGAATAGTCCTCTCTGACTGACCATCTGTCTGAGGATGATAGGCGGTACTAAAACTCAATCGAGATCCCATGGACTCCTGAAACTGGGTCCAAAATCTGGAAGTAAATTGAGAATCTCTATCAGAAGTAATACTCACTGGAGCCCCATGTAATCTAGCTATCTCGTTGACATACAGCTCAGCTAAGGCATCCACAGTATCTGTGCTCTTGATGGCAAGGAAGTGGGCACTCTTGGTCAATCTATCCACTATAACCCATATAGCGTCACGACCTCTTCGGGTCCTCGGTAAACCCATAATAAAGTCCATGGTGACATGCTCCCATTTCCATGTAGGTACAGGTAAAGGCTATAGTAGTCCTCCAGGCTTTCGATGCTCAGCTTTCACTTGCTGGCATACTAAACATCTGGCCACATACTCTGCCACGTCTCGCTTCATACCACTCCACCAGTACACCTTTCTTAAATCTCGGTACATCTTAGTACCCCCTGGGTGCATGGTGTATCGCGAGCAGTGAGATTCTCTCAGTATCTGTCTCTTCAGGGTATCATCGTCCGGTACACAAATCCGTCCTTTGAATCTTAACAATCCATCCTCACTGACCGTGTGATCTGACTACGAAGTCTGTTCAGCTTGGCTAACCATATCTATCAACCTCTGATCACTGCGCTGCCCAGTTCTAATCTGATCCATGATCCTGGGTTCTATCCGTAAGCTAGCCAAAAATCCAGTCTCTACCTCTTTAACTTTGATCCGGAGTTCGGTGAACTGCTCCAATAAATCCCATTCCCTGATCATCATAGCAGATATCATACTCTTCCTGCTTAGGGCATCAACGACTACATTCACCTTACCCGGATGCTATAGAATCTCGCAGTCATAATCCTTAAAAAGTTCCATCCATCTCCTTTGTCTCATGTTTAACTCTTTTTGATCAAAGAGATATCTCAAACTCTTGTGATCAGTGAAGATCAGGAATCTTTCCCTATATAAGTAGTGTCACCAGATCTTCAAGGCAAGTACCACAGCGGCTAACTCCAAATCATGCGTGGGGTAATTCCGCTCATGATCTTTCAATTGTCGCGATCCATACGCGACCACTCTTCCGTGCTGCATAAGCACACACCCCAATCCTTGATGAGAAGCATCACTATACACCGAAAATCCTCCTGATCCCTCAGGAATAGTTAACACAGGTGCCGCTGTTAATCTCCTTTTTAACTCCTGAAAACTGAGCTCACATTGATCAGTCCATATAAATGGAGTCTCTTTGCGCGTGAGTTTAGTTAAAGGAGCGGCAATCCTGGAAAATCCTTCCACAAGCCTTCTGTAATACCCTGCCAAACCAAGGAAGCTTCGTACCTCTGTAACTGTCTTCGGTCTTTCCCAATTAAGCACAGCCTCCACTTTACTTGGATCCACTGATACTCCTTTCTCTGAGACTATATGACCAAGGAAAGCTATCCAGTTCAGCCAAAACTCACACTTACTAAGCTTTCCATATAATTGCTTATCTCGGAGTATCTGAAGTACTAACCACAAATGCTGTGCATGTTCCTCATACGACCGAGAGTATACCAGGATATCATCAATAAAGACTATCACAAATTTGTCTAGATAGTCTTTGAACACTTCGTTCATTAATCTCATAAAGGCTACAGGGGCGTTCGTCAATCCAAAGGACATCACTAGAAATTCATAATGGCCATACCTCGTCCTGAAGGCCGTCTTTGGAATATCATCTTCCTTGATCCTCAATTGGTGATAGCCCGATCTCAAATCAATCTTAGAAAAGACTGAGGCCCCTCTCAGCTGATCAAGTAGATCATCAATCCTGGACAGTGGGTATTTATTCTTCACCGTGGCTTTATTCAACAACTGGTAGTCTACGCATAATCTGAGACTACCATCCTTCTTCTTAATAAATAAAACTGGTGCTCCCCACAGTGAAACACTGGGTCTAATGAACCCTTGATCCAATAACTCCTGTAGTTGTTTCTTTAATTCCTCAAGTTCCACTAATGCCATCCTATAGGGAGGTTTAGAGATCGGCTGAGTATCTGGTACCAAATCAATGGTGAACTCCAGCTCTCTCTCTGGTGGCAAACCTGGCAACTCATTTGAGAAAACATCCAAAAATTCGCAAACCACAGGTATATCCTCAATCCTCGGATGTTTTCACTCATCATCCGAGATGAGTGTTTCATAACCTTCACATGAACAATCATATTTAATACTCGCAAAAATAATATTAAAATTTCAAATTACTTATTAGAATTCCACATATTCATTTCCTCAATATCTCAACTGTACACTGTAAGGTTCAGGTAGGGAGAAAGTTACAATCTTAGTGTAGCAGTCTAAATTTACTCGATTGGTTGCCAACCAATCCATTCCCAAAATTACATCAAACCCATGCATATTCAACATGATTAGATCCGCTAACATCACTCTATCTCCCACCTTTATTTCACATCCTCTACAGATTAACTCAGTTCTCTGGGATTCATGCATATGGGTATTTACATGTAGTATATACTCTAGAGGTTCAAACTTCAAATTTAAACTACATGCAAAATGCTCTGAAATAAACGAATGCGTGGATCCTGGATCAATCAACACATGAGCCTCATGATTACAGACAGAGAGTGTACCTCTTATAGTTTCTGCAGAAGTGTCAGCGGTTTCCTTATCTAGGGCAAACACACGTCCCTGTGCCACAGGTTTCTTCCCTTTCTCTGCAGCAGTAGCCCGTCTCTGGGGATTCACTCTCTGAGGCTGCTGTCTAATAGGCTCCAGAGCATGTGGTATTTGAGGTTGAGGACAGTCCGTCACTCTGTGACCCATGTCACCACATCTAAAACATCCACGGATCGACCCAGTACAACTTCCCTCATGCGATCGGTCGCAATCTCTACAAACCCTTATCTCAGGCCTGCCATATCGAGGGGTCTCCTTGATAATAGGATAAGCTCTGGGTCTCTCGAATCTGCCCTTCTGTACCTCAATCCTTCCTCTCCTGAAGGAACCTCTCTGAACATCTGCTTGAGACACCGCTGGCCTCTTGCCCTTATCCCTAATCACTGCTCCGAACTCATTCTGGGACTGTACAATTTCAATTCCCTTCTCAATCTCTTGTGCTCGTCTCAGAGCATCTCCAAACTCAGTAATACACAACCCAATCAATCGATCTCTGATGATGGGCTTCAATCCATACATAAATCTCTGTGTGCGGTCTTCATTCTTGAAAGTCTCTGGATCATATCTCAGCAGAGCGGTAAATCGGCTCTCGTAATCATCCACAGACATGTCACCATGTACTAAACTCAAAAACTCTGCTTGCCTCCTTCTCTGGGCAGCTCGTGGTACGAATTGGGTTCTGAAGGCTATCTGGAACTCTTCCCAACCAATCACATCCTGGTGGGACATCAAAATACCCTGGGTAGTACCCCACCAATCTCGAGCTCTCCCTTTCAACATATAGGCACTCATACTAACCCTCTCAGCATTGGTGCACCCCAGATAATCGAATATAACTCTCAACTCTATCAACCACTCCTCAGCCTATGTAGGATCCTTCTTTCCCCTAAATGCAAGTGGATTCATTTTCAAAAAGTCCTTCAATCGGATCATACTTTTGTCATCAGGCTAAGTGACGGGAGGCACTGGGGGTATGGGAGGTCCTTGTGGTGGTGTAGGAGTAGTACCCGAGGCATTATCTCCAAAGTGTTGCATGAATAGCGCTGCTATCTGCTCAAACCTTACCTCACATCGGTCTCAATCCAATTAAATCGAGAGTTAGGACTCTCTGGTTGTGGGACAGGTGGCAGAGGGGACTCTGCCTACCTCCTCGAACGACCTCTCGTTTACTCATTCTTTATCTCAACTCGTCTCCTGCGCGCGCATACCAAAATCGATTGAAATCTCAATCCTCAATTTCAATTCATGACGAGACTATTACAAACACTTGGGATGTATTCTATTTCACTTAACCGACACTGACAGTATTAGACACCCTAAGCTCTGATACCAAGAAAACTCTGTGACACCCCGGAAACGCGAAAAATATGGCTAATTTAAAACGTTTTACTCATCAATTCACAATTAAGGGTGCATTCCTGTGCAATGTCATACATCATCATACTTATCATGCCTCAGGATCTTATCATAAAATAGTATATATCGTATCATATACATTACTCAATTCCAAGTTAATTAATCCTAATACATCCCGTACATCATCGTACAATAAGTGTTTGTAAATATAACTCTAGTCTGGATACATGAATATTAAATATATACCTCAATACACAAAATACGGCCTGGAGCTCAAGTCCTCCACTAGCCTCTAACTCGTACGTCGCAGGGAACTCGCTTCACTTGAAGCAATCTGGGGGAAGAGAAAACAGGGTGAGCTTCTAAATCGCTCAGTAAGGGGGGTAAGGGAATTCAGTTATATCAACCATATCACACATCACAAATATGTATTTGTTTATAAAACTCATTTGAAATCGTAGCATGAAAGTTCTCGAAACATCATCAACTCATAACTCACAAATCATGTGAAAATATGAAGTTAAAAAGGCTCAATATCGAGCACTCACAAGCATGTGTAAATATATGCGATAATGGCTTTTCTCAAAATATGTGATAAAAATCACCTCAGTAAATAGCACGTGACAAGGTCACAAAACACAACTCATGTGTAAAATGAGACTAGGCAATAAAACTCATACAAAACTCTTCATGGCACATCAAATATATAATCTCCTTTGGGTGTGCATCCCAGGCATCCTAATGTAGAGGGAACGTCGACAATATGGTCGTATGCATGGTATATTAGACTTATATGTTACTAGAATAAGGCCCGGCCTTACATGCTACCAGAGCAATGCCTCGCCTCATGCACACTATCACGTGGTCCCTGGGTCAATTTCCAGGTGGCCCACTCTCTCGATCTTACATGCTACCAAAGCAAGGCCATCCAGCGTTACCAGAACAAGGGTCATCTCATGTTACCAAAATGGAGGCATCTCTCATTACCAAAACGGAGGAATATCGGACTTACATGCTACCAGAGCAAGGCCTCCCAACGCTACCAAAGCGGAGGAATAATCGGACTTACATGTTACCAGAACAAGGCCTGTGGTCCCTGGGTCGGTTCCCAGGCGTCCCACTATATTGGTCTTACATGCTACCAAAGCAAGGCCCGATGTGTATTCAACATGACACGCCTAAGTCTCAATCATTAGCCATTATAAAACGTTATGCCTTCACGTAGAACTCATTATGGTTTTCTCTCATAAAACTCATTTAAAACATTTGTGTACTCAACACAAAATATATTAAAACCGAGTTCCAACCGGTAAAACATGCACACATTTTCTCAAATCTCAATATTATCTTAACGTAGAGCCCAATTTACTTTTCACGCAAACTCAATGGTTTATAAAGCAATTTCACACTCAGCTTATAAACTCATAAAATAATGGGCTCCAACCGGCTATAAAAATCGTGTGCAATTATATCACAACACAACACTAAACATGCTTGTATTCTCAAATCATGGTTCATGCTACAAACAATTCATCAAAACACATACACAAATGGTTTAGTTTTTCCTTACCTCTTTGCACCTCGTATAGTGCAATCGTTTCCCCCGTATCACGGACTAGCCTCGCATTCCACTTTAGAACTCTCGAGCTGTCCAAACGATGTTAAAACATCAATACTCATCATCACAGTAACCTCAATTCTCAAAATCGAACATAATTGCTCATAACACCTCAAATTTCTCAATTCTCATAACTCTATGACAAACTACAATCTCGCTCACAACACCTCAACATTCTACATTTCCCATGCCACAATATCTACGCTAATTCACCTCATTGTCTAAATTTCCATTTTTAGCTCAAAATTCCTAAATTTACCTAAGTTGCTAAATATCATTATCACTGCAACTACATTGTAATTTCATCAATCCCTAATCATTTTACAACTATTTCAACACAATGCCAATAACCATTATCACCAAAATCATCTCAAATATCAAGATCGAGGTTTAGAAATTACCCAAAACTTGTGGAGAGCTTATCTCTTGCCTCGATTCAATCCATCTTCCAATTTCCAAGTATGTTGTTCTCCCTTTGATGAGGAATAACTTTTCTTCTTGCCACAGCCTCTGATTTGGGCTAAAATGGGTGCTTTGGATGAGTGAGAAAGCTAGGGCTCGGGTGAAAATTGGGTTTTGAAGAGAGAGAAAACAAAATTACAGGAGAAATCAGGGGTTCCTTATATAGACGGAGGGTAGGAGATCGATCTGGCTCTTGATGAGATAGATCTGTATTTGAATTTAGGGACGATTTAGGGCAATTTTATGCCTAGGAGATCGATCTGTCGAGGGGTGAGATCGATCTCTTAATGGCTACATGAGATCGATCTACTCCTTGAGGAGATCGATCTTCTCCCAAATAGAAACATTTGGAGATCGATCCCTTCCTCATGAGATCGATCTTCTCTCAAACAGAATCATAAGGAGATCGATCCTCTTCCATTGGAGATCGATCTGCTCACCTACATCCTCCTTCCTTGTCATTTTTAACTCACCAGATCGATCTCTCCTTCTCCAAGATCAATTTGACCTCTTAGTTTCACACTTATGTTAAACACTTACACATAAATCTCCAAATATAATTCCCACAATTCACTTAGCTCAATAAATTACACTTCAAGTTCTTATTACATAATTAGAATATGTCTAAAATCCTCAGATCTCACAATCATCATGCAAATAGTGAAGATTAGATGAAGCTAAGCAAAACCGAGAGGGAATATAAACTTAAAAAGATTGAGGCAAAAAACAACAAAGATGCAAACACTTAGAAACAGAACATGACGAGGAGGGAAATGAAAATCATAGTATATTAACTGGTTAAAACCGAATAGCAATATGCAGAAAAATGAGAAGACTTGTGAACAGTGCAAAAATACCATAATAGAGCAAAACAGAGGTGATTTAACTAATGCTTTAAGACATAATATCAACAACATTATAGATCAAAAGAAATGCAGCTAATAAAAAGTTAAAGCAGTAAACAAAAGTAAAATCAGCAAATTGAATTGATACCGAGAGTAAGGGTGGAATCAGTCTAAAGATTAAACTGAAACAAGAGAAATCATGAAACCGAGAAATGGGAAGCACCAGTTACCTCGGGTTGCTTCAGTTTCTGCTACCATTGTGGTTCCACTGTGCCTTTGATGTAGAAAAAATGCTCAGCATTAAATCCACATCAAAACACCAGAACGACTATGATAGTAGTAGAAGAAATCTTGTCACCCGAATGAGCAAAAGAAAAAAATGAAAAGAAAAACAAACAAGCAACCGAGAACTAAGATAGGAATAATGAGTATAAAGAAAAAAATGGAAAACAATGCAAACCGAGAGCTTAACAATAAGAAAAATGAAGGTTTTTCATTAAAACAAAAACATTAAACAATAAGAAAATGGAAACTTGGCAAAACCGAGAGGAAAATGAACATGGTGGCTATAAATAAAACTAACGTAAAAAGCATTTCATAAAATATGACAAATGAAAATTAACATGAACAGTAGAATAGAAAATAGTAGCTAGAAAAAAAAAACTTTTCGAAAAGCTTAAAAGGAAAAAAAAAAAAAAACTAAAGCTGCCCTAAATTAAAACTACTCCTAAATTACTCTACACTACTCCTACCCTAAAACTACACTAAAAACTACTCCATTTTCAATTGCTCATCATATTCTATTTATACACAAACATATGGGTACAATGGTAATTTTTCATCTTAGATGAGTTGGCATTGTTTGGCCACTTGTCTTCATTTGATTTGCTGCAGAGTAGATATTTCCACCTCACTTGTCTGTTTGTCCACTTGACTGTGCGATGTGGCTCGACGTGTGTCTTCCAGAAGGTTGGCTCGGTGTCCGTCGATCTTATAATTTCGGAAATAAAATACAGACACCTGGTATCACGCGTGTCCAGACAACTGGTGACTAGGTCTGCAAATTGGAAGTGGTCCAGTCTCTTTTAGCCCATTATTGACTGAAACGACTGAGTTTCATCTGGATTTAATTTACCTGGACATTAAAGAATTTTAATTAAATACAGGAGATAATTAATAAAATAATATGGGGATTAAGATAATTAATTAAGAAATTAAGCACAAATTATTATATTAAAATAGAATTATCACACCCCCAAAGTTGAGCTTTTGCGTGTCCTCAAGCAAAACAAAACAAATGTAGGAATGACAAGTACCAACAGAATAATTTTCCCAATATTATCCTTGAAAGAAAAGTACAAACTATAATCTCAAAGACTCACAATTATAAGTCCAACACTCAAAATCATCTAATCATAAGTCCTAACCCAAATTGGACTCCTCATGTGTGTGTGAAAAATGTCAAAGTTACTTCACAGTACATTACCCAGATCAGATTATGCAAACACAGTGAATGCAAAGTCAATGACATGTGATCATTCCCATAAGTTTGCTTTTCACTTCTCTCTCCACTAATGTAGTTACACTTAATCAAAGATCAATAGGACTTCATTAAGCTTGTAATGTAAGGTTGGGGCTAAGGTATGATAAAGTCGATTTAGGTTTAATTACCCCTTAACATGCATTACTTCTGGGATCTTTAATGTAAGAGCTCTTATTTACTTCCCCCAAACTTATTTATTTCACTAAACATTTTATTCTATTTTTGTATTTTTTTTCTTTTCACATTTATTTTCTAATATATACTCTTTCACTATCACTTAATACCCATATGTACAAAGCTCACAATATATCCTAATGACTTTTCATGCTTTAGGGGTAAGGGATAGGAACAGAGTATTTAAGCTAAGGAAAATTATGCAGGTGTACTTACAGAGAAAAGTTTATTTGGCCCAGATGGGTGACTAGGGGTAAAATATATACAGGGATGGCTAGAAAGGCTCAAACGATCCAAAGATGGCCTAAATCATTTCCCTAATTAAGTGTGATCTAATATTTCACCTCGAGATAAGATCAAACAAATTCTAGAATATGATGCACAAAATCAATTGAACAAATGCAATCCTATGTCCACATAAGCTTTTTCTAAATAAATATACAAATTCATGACATGATATGTGCATAAGATGAGGAAATCACAATCAGAATCAAGACAAATTCAAGAATTCAACTTCATGTTTTTCCTATAATCATGCTTCTCAGTCAATTAAAGTCTGACTTAATCATGGGGTTATATCATCAAAATATGGAAAAACTACATGCTAAGTACTAAATCATCCTAAAATCAAACAATGTAATCTCAAATTTTCAAAAACATTTTGCAATTTTGCCCAAAATTTTCAAAAATGCTCAAGTGATATCCCCTCCCCCAAACTTAAACTGCACAGTGTCCTCAGTGTGCAGATAATATAAGAATTTAAGCTCAAGAACAGAGTACTCCCCTTTCTGATGATGATGATGAACAACCGAAGCTTGATTGAAAACGTAATACTAGAAAAGAAATCTGCAAAATAAACAAAGAAAGAAAAACAGAAAAAAGAAAAGAATTGTACAGAAAGTAAAAAGAGAGATAAAGCCACTTCAAATGCAGCTGAAGAAAACAACACTCAACAGCAGGGCGAGAAGTAGAAGGGTAAGCCAAAGTGGTGATAGAATACTGACAGTGAAATCCTCCTGAGCTTTATCTACTTCCCTCATTCTTTCAGATTTCTTATGCTCAAGCCTTATATCCTTTTTAACCTCCATCATAAAACACTCTTGAGAGTCATCAGAGAGCTTCAAAGGGTTGAAAACATGAAATGTCACCTCCTGATTTAGGACTCTCATAGTCAATTCTCCATTTTGCACATCAATCAAAGTTTTACTAGTAACTAGAAAAGGTCTGCCTAGAATAATGGGGACCCTGTCTTCCTCCATGTCTAATACAATAAAATCCGCAGGAAAAATAAATTTATCAATCTTTACTAACACATCCTCAAAGACCCTCTTCAGATATTTAATAGATCTATCAGCTAGCTGAAGGGTCACTGTGGTAGGCCTGACATCCCCTATTCCTAACTTTTGGTAAATAGATCAAGGCATAAGGTTGATATTGGCTCCTAGATCACACAGGGCTCTACCAAAGAATTGATCTCCTATGGTGCATGGTATGGTAAAACTCCCTGGATCTTTGAGCTTATGGGTAATTTCCTCTGAATAATTACGCTACATTCCTTAGTTAAGGCCACCATCTCATAATCTTCCAATCTTCTTTTCCTCGAGAGGATATCCTTCACAAACTTCACATAGCTTGGCATTTGCTCTAAGGCATCTGCGAAAGGAATGTTGATGTGAAGTTTCTTAAAAACCTCAAGAAATTTGGCAAATTGTTGATCCAGCTTTTGATTTTGGAACCTCTGAGGAAAAGGTACTGGTGGTCTACTGGAAGGGATGTAGTGAAAACATGTGTAGCATCCGAGGACGAGGAAGGTTGTAAAGTAGAAGAAGGTATAGATGAAGAAGCGCCTAACTTGAATTCCTTTTCAGCCTGATCATGATGTTCCTGTTCTATCTGAGTTGCCTCTTTAGAACCTAAGGATTCTTTAATTATGAGCTGTTCAGGTCTGGACTTAACTTGTGGATCATCTAGCTCTCTACCGCTCCTAAGGGTGATGGCTTTCACATGTTCTTTACCCTCTCTTTGCCTAATAGGATTGGCTTCAGTGTTACTAGGAAGGGTCCCTTGATGTCACGACCCAATTCCATTCTCTTTAACCGAAAATCATTGAAAATTTTTTGCGTTTTACTGTTACCTTACCCGGTCGTGAACTAAACTCACCACACACTGTTGGGCTGTGAGCCAATAATAATCACCACATCTCATTCATTCTCATTTAATTAAAACGATGTCATACATGTGCATTTAATCGTGTACTTATACGAATACATGTTTTACTGACATCTACATCCCCCATAAGTACAACTCAAAAGAATACTGTGCTTTTACATTGTTTAGATACAAACAGAATCACTGTGTATATACCTTTAAGCGATGGAGATGTAGCGGAGTCCAAAATACCACGCCTCAGTCCTCACTGGGCTACTATGCACGCTCTGTAGGGGGAAAAATAGAGTGGGATGAGCAACCACACGCTCAGTAAGGCAATAATGCAAGCATGGTAGATAACTACTCTATCTACATGCTGATAGTGTTATGCATAAATCATTTATGATAGGAGCATGAGGAATAAAACTATGCCATGTGAATATACATATATATCATGTATCAAAATCATATGCATTGGCATATAAAACATTTTAGAAACATCATGTATAAATCATCTCATGCTCAATCTCATTTAAATTCATAAAAGGGCAATTCTTTAAGAAACTTCCTTTTTAAACCAACACCATAAACACCACCAAATCAACTCATAATCACAACCACATTTTCATTCCACAATTCACGCATGTGTATAAATCTAGGTCACTATATCAAAAGTGCCTATGTGAACCATTACATCATAAATCATCCCAGACCACACGCATCCAGGTGTGCGGGGTATCATGCTGGCACGAAGATGGATTATCCCTCGCCAGACTTTCTCATCACATAACCATCATGCGGTACATCGTACTCCATGTGATATACACGGTACAGCGTACTCCGCAACTCATATCGTGATTGGGGGTGCCATTCTTAGGTCTTATCTACCCCATACCAAGAGTTTTCCATATTCCGTGAAGGAGAGCCTTCCTGCCGAACAGAGCCTCCCCGCTTAACAGAGCCTCCCCGCCTAACAGAGCCTCCCCGCCTCTTTGGGCTTAAGGATGTTGGCTTAAGGATGTTAGCTTAAGGATGTTGGGCTTAAGGATCCTTTCCGTAAGAGAGCCTCCCTGCCAAACAGAGCCTCCCCGCCTAACAGAGCCTCCCCGCCTCTTTGGGCTTAAGGATGTTGGCTTAAGGATGTAGGGCTTAAGGATCTTACCGTACCCATGTAGGAGAGCCTCCCTGCCTAACAGAGCCTCCCCGCCTCTTTGGGCTTAAGGATGTTGGCTTAAGGATCCCACCGTAAGAGAGCCTCCCTGCCAAACAGAGCCTCCCCGCCTAACAGAGCCTCCCCGCCTCGTTGGGCTTAAGGATGTCGGCTTAAGGATGTAAGGCTTAAGGATCTTACTAACTTTCACAACCTTATACATATCCCAATGTGCAAACTTGTGCGAGCAAGGCTCTAGCATGACTCATGCATCTTCTCATAAGGAGACGCGTACGAGCATAGCTCTAGTACGGTTATACTCATAAGACAACCACTCAAAATCCACGTACGAGCAGAAGCTCTAGTACGGTTTATAAATATCACCATAGTTTCCAAATCAGGGTGCGAGCTAAGCTCCAGCACGTTTCATACAATGGAAACATAGAAATCCAGCGCGAGCGAAGCTCTAGCGCGATTTATGTCATACAATTTTGATAGGCGGCTCATATACAATTTATCAATCCCGAAAATCAGGTCTTAGCACTCACAAATGCTTTTCCACAACAACAATACAATACTAGCCGACCTATCTACAAGCTTGCTTAAAACCAAGCAAATTTCATTTTGAAAAGCATCAAAACAATAGATTTATGCAATTATTAGCCTTACTATCCCATTTCATCAAATCCACTTCAAATCCAAAACCACGCATATACTCATCATCATTCACGAATACCATCAATCATTTATTTGAGCAACCATGCATTTCATACAACACCCAATATTCACCCACAAGTTTAAAGTACGAGCAGCTACCTCTATATACTCACAAAATTCCCTTACCTGGAATCGCGATGCGTGATTCCACTTCCTTAAGCTGCTTACTCGTACGGTTCGATTCGTCTTCAACGAACTCTTCGGGACTGCACAAAATCGTATCCCGCATTATATTCGATCCATACAATGCAACCATTGTGCTTGCTATAGTCAATTTAACCTATAGCCTCTATTAACGCTTATATGGCCTCGTTTCATCACTTTACCCATAACTCGGGTCTATGGATCTTCTTAGGCCTATTAACTTATTCAAAATCGATGTTAAATCGACATTAAGCTCATAGTGTTCATATTCCATGAATTCCCTCACTATGGTATTTATCAATCATATACATATCCATTTTCACAATTCCTCCAACTCACCATGTAATTCCATCTAACCATCTAAAATCATAAACATTACCCCAATAACAACTTTAGCATGCCATAAACCATAAGCTCATTCAATCCCACATATCCTCACATTATACCCATTTTAGATTTCTAGGTCACACCAATTCCACTACATTCCTAGGTAGTTTATCCATCAATACTCATATCAATCAACTCCAAAATCAATTAAATAGCTAATGCATTTGGATTGGAGTGTTAGAATCTTACCAATATGATTTCTCTTCTTGCTCCAATTGGTAATGCCCTTAACTCCTTCAATTCCAAGAATGGGAAAATGCCCTCTCACTATGTTGTTCTTCTCCTTGATAGGAACAACTTTGCCTCAATGATCTCTCTTTAATTCTTACTGAAATTGGCTAATTTTAGAGAGGGAAAGTTAGGTTTTTGGGTTGAAAATGGGAGGTTAATATGTTTTTTCGAGATTTCCAGATTTTTAGCTCTCCTTATATAGAAATAGCTTGGGGAGATCGATCTGGTCCAAGAGGAGATCGATCTGGTCCCTTAAAATCCCTCTTTTTCACGGCATTTTTAAGCCTGAGATCGATCTGTCGAAGCAATGAGATCGATCTGTTGAAGCATGAGATCGATCTGTCGAAGCATGAGATCGATCTGGTCCCAAACAGAGAGCTAAGGAGATCGATCTGGGTGCTTGAGGATCGATCTTTTCACCACAGAATGCTTGGGAGATCGATCTGGCTCCATTGGAGATCGATCTGCTCAATTCTTTCGCCCAAATAAGAGCATTCTGGCTCTTCCAGATCGATCTCTCATCCTATGAGATCAATCTGGACCTCATGTTTTCCAGATTTCCTGCAGTTTCCTTGCTACAACTCATACCAACACATCCTTAATCTATTGCCATGGCTATTTTCTCATCCATCCACCTTTATAACTTGAAAATTGCATCCATTCATACCTTATGCACATTGAAACTTGTGTGCATTCATTGTATGTTCAAAGGTATGCTACATAAAACCAAATGGAAGCATAACTCCATTCCATTTTACCACACTACTCATCTTGAGTCTCAATCACATCCATCACTTGCTAGAACTCATTTCTTCGTATTCATACTCAATGAAACTTGTATGTACGTTAAAATTTATATTACACATACATACTTTGAATCCATGGACTTACATCAATCATACTTTACATTACAAGTCCATTCATATTATTTGATCCAATTACACACATTACCCTTATACATATACGGGGTCTTACACTTGAGGACGCTGGCTAAGAGCGTTCGCTATTTATCCCACCTGAACCTCTAAGTTCTTAATTGAAGCAGCTTGATTTTGTATGATCTTTGTGAACATTTCCTCTAGCGAGGGCTTCTTCTCAGTTATTGGTGCATGTAAATGTTGGGGCTGCATAAGTTATGGTGGTGGAAGATGAAATTGATGTAGGGATGGGTGATGAGGTGGGTGATATGGAAATTGCTGATGTGGTGGATGGTGTGAAAATTGATGCTATGGTGGTACATGAATCGATGGAGCTTGAAAACCAGGGGGTCCTACAGGTCTAGAATTAGAAGATTACCCTTGATTTTGGCTCTAGCAAAAATTAGGATGGTTCCTTCACCCTGGATTGTAGGTATTTGAAAAGGGGTTGTTCTGTTGCTTCTGAGATGGGGCAACGTATTGAACCGATTCTAAATTAAGCAGACACCTATCTACATAGTGTGTACCACAACACAGATCGCATGCAAGAAAAGGACTTTGAACAGAATAAACAGGATTAGGACTGGTGGAAGGATTATGCTAGGTACTGAGCGACTCTACCTTTTTCGTAAGGTTGGCTATTTAAGAGGTCAAGGTATACAGTGTGTCTAACTCATATATACCCATCGACTTCTTAGGCAGCTGCCTCTCCAAAGACCATAGATAATTGTTAGCTGTCATCTTGTCTAACAACTCATAAGCTTCCTCCTCTATTTTGCACATTAGAGCTCCACCCGCAGTAGCATCAACGATGGTCCTATTATGGCTTGTTAGTCAGTTGTAGAAGGTCTGGACTTACAGCCATAAAGGTAGGCCATGATGAGGGCACTTCCTAAGAAGCTCCTTCTATCGTTCCCATGCTTCGTAAAGAGAGTCAGAATCGAATTGGGTAAAGAAAGATATGTCACTACAGATTCTGGCCATTTTGAAGGGAGGGAAAAACTTAGCTAAAAATTAATGGGCTAACTTGTCCCAAGTAGAAATGGATCCGGGAGGTAAGGAGGTTAACCAGTGTTGTGCCCTATCCTTAAGCGAGAAGGGAAATAATCTAAGCCTAAACGCATCATCAAATAATTCATTGTGCTTGGATGTGTTGCACAGGTCCAAGATTTGCCTGAGGTGAGCATGTGGGTCGTCATGAGGAAGCCCACTGAACTGTAGTGAAGTCTGGATCATCTGGAGGATTGAAGGCTTAATTTCAAAATTGTTTGCAGGGACAGCTGGTGGCCTAATGCCAATATAATATCCTCCACTAGTCGGCACTGCATAATCTCATACTATCCTAATTTCTCTATTTTCTGCCATAGCGTTTTGCAGCGGAGCTATTAATTTCCTAGAATCCTTTTTTTTATTTTTCTAAGAGTTCGTTCAATTTTAGGATCTAAAGGAAAGTAATCAAAGCTTTGGCTCTACGCATGCAAACGTCTAAAAGTCCTTAGGAAATTTTCTTTTAAGTTTTTTAATTTAAAATTTTTTTAGGAGAGAGAAAATTAACTAATCTAGATTAAAACTCTAAATATTTACAACCTAAATATTTACAAGCTAGAATTACACCTAAGTATAATTTCACCAATATTAATTACTGGTTAATTATCTTCCCCGGCAACGACGCCAAAAACTTGATTGACTGACTAAGCCCACTCTAAGTGACCTAGACGTGTATCCGCAAGTGCATGGGTCGTACAAGTAATAATGGGATTTGAGTCCCGGATAATCATCCCACAGAGAAGCTGATTAGCCTAATTAACTACCGATTAATCTTACCCTAAGTATATCCTAGCAAATTATGATTAATGGGTGATCTACAATATAAGATTCGAAATTCGATATCAATTCGATAAGAAATTATCATTTTAAATAAGGATTCAGAGAATCTTGATCAATAAGGAGAAATAATTAAATTTCAGGTTAAATTGATCAAAATATGAATTAATAGGAATAAACCGAAATTTTCACATCGTGAAATTATCCCAAAAATTTTGGAAAAATACCCCGAAAAATAAATAAGATAAATATACATATTTCATTGATTCAAATATATATATTTAAATATTTTAGGTATATAATATATTATATTATATTTTGATAAAATATAATATAATAAAAAAAACAAACAAAATCGCGAAATCGCGATTCTGTGTAAGAAAACAAAGGAAACAAAAGGAAGCAAGTCGAGGGCCTCTCCCTTCTGCCTCCACCGAACACCACCAGAGGGCGAGCTGGACAAGAAGCCAAACGAGAGGGGCAGCCGAGCCTCGTCGACGCCTGTAGATGGAGAAGGAACGGTGATCGACGAGAGAAAGAGAGAGAAAGTGAGAGAAACCGAGAGGAGATGAGAGAAATTGAGGAGAGAGAGACGATCAGAGGCCGAGGTAGGGAGAAACGCCTCGCCACCGACCAGAAGGGATGATCGACAGTGCCGATCCAGGCGCAAATCGACGAGAAACGACGCCGATCAGGAGAGAAAGAAATGGGTAGCGACGCTGGAGGGAGAAGAGGCCAGACCAGCCACTTTTCGGCCAGCTCTGGTGAAACCGACCCCAGATCCATGCACCGAATGACTCCACAGATCTGCTGGAGACGAAAGCCGACAAAGAACCGATAGACGAAGCTCCAAACTGCGAAGAAGAAAATCGGATAGGATTGAACCGGGCTGAACCGGACTGAACCAGTTCAGCCAGAAAAGAAGAAAAAGAAAGAAAAAGAAAAAGAAAAAGGGAAAAAAAGAAGAAAAATGAGAGAAAAATTTCAGTGATGCAATCGAGCTACGGGTAAATCGGTAAGCGGTCAAAATTGACCGTAAGTTGATTAATATCCGACTGAAAATTGACCGAAAAAATATGTAATTGTGTAGCTCGACAATTGGCGTCAAACGAGAGCTCGAGTCAGCCTCGATTTGTGTACTATCATGGAATCTCGAGTAAGTAACTCTTATTTACGACAATTTGCATAGTTATACGTGTTAAAATTTACCACATAAATTACGGATTAATTCTATATAAAATGAATTAAATTCTAGAATTTAAGATAAATTGTCGTAAATAATTAATTGAGCTATCCAAGAATTTAGAACGAGACCCAATAAATACTGATGGGCCCAATGAGCCCAATAGGCCTCGATAATGTGAATAGTAAGTGAAAAATGGGCTTAAGGCCAATTATAGCCCATTAAGGTGTAATCGGGCCCAAAATTGTAAACGGGCCCAATACTTTGAATTAAGCTCAGAAATGATGAAATAAAGCTAATTGAATGATTTCTGACCCGATAAATAATTATACACAGCTCCAGAGATTTGATTGGGAGCAAATCGGACTGTGTGACTAGACATCAGTGAAAAAGTCAAACTGTACAGAAAAATGAGGTAAGGGAATTTTTCGAGTAGCTAGAGGTAGCTACGCGTATTTTTAATAGCTTTTGTATACACTAAAAATGTATAAAGGTCCTAGAAATGGATTAAAAATTTTAAGGACTCGAAATAGGTAAAAGACTATTTTACACCTACCGAGGGAAATTCACCTAACGATGGTGAAAGCATGACATGCATGAAATGCATGATTTGAGGAATTTTCGTGGATTTTTAGCAAAGTAAATTGGTAGATTGGCTAGTATTTGCACAAATTTCACAAGATAACACTACGTAAATGTTATTTAGATTTAAATGAAATTTCTTTGGAAAAAGGGTCAACTATCAAGTTTATATGGAAACAAATGGTGCTGGAGCCTTACTCGCATTATATCTAAGTTTATGAGTGTGCATAATGGTGCTGGAGTGGTTGCTCGCACCAATTTGTGTGACATGATATGCATAAAAAGGTGTTGGAGCGATTGCTCACACTAGTTTTAATGATTTGACATACATGAGACATGCTAGAGCTTACCTCGCACGAGTTTCGATTTGTGTGATGCATGCATTAGTGCTGGAGCAAAGGCTTGCACTAGAGTTTTACATGCATAGGTGCTGGAGTCTAACTAGCACTAGAGTTTTACATGCATAGGTGTTTGAGTCTAACTGGCATTAGATTTTCACTTGATTTTTATGACACAGTGCTGGAGCCTAGCTCGCACTTGTTTTACATGATTTTGATAGAGTGCTGGAGCTTAGTTAGCACTAAATTTTATGAGATTTTATGAAACACGTGCTGGAGCTTTGCTCGCACGAGATTTTTCTTGATTTTATGAGAGTGCTGGAGCATCACTCGCACTAATTTTATGAGACATGCGATGAGTCGTACTTAGAGCATCGGGTAGACTGTGTCACGCTGATTAAATATGATCGCACGTACATTTTAAGACAGGCACGATTATTGATATGAGATATAGGTCCACGGAGTACGTTGTACCGTGCAAGTAGCATGGAGTATGTTGTACAGTGCTGGGATTGATTATGTGGCATCTTCGGATGCGAGTGATCGGGCAGGACCAACGGGATGGACTGACCCACCTTCCGGGGCGGTTCTCGATAGTGGTGAGACCCCGCACACAGGATCCATGTAGCAGTGGGATCACGAGGATATAGCCATAGTCCTGATTATTTGCCTGATATATATAATATATATTGCCTAGTCTCGCATGTTACTATCTGATGTTTTGAAAGATTGAAAATGCGTGAATTTTGTGTGAGTCTGGACCACCCGAGGGAGGGGTTGGATCTTGACTGATGATATTGGTTTTGTTGTGAATAAATGAAATTGTCAATATTTTTGGAAATGCTTGGAAATAAATGATTTTACGTGGATCGGGATCACCCGAGGGAGGGGTTAAGTCCTGATGAGTGTGACTGAGATGTGATTTGATGAGAATGAAACTGGGATTTAAACTGAAACTTACATGATGTTATTTTCATGCTATTTAAACCCATGTGTGAGGTAAACTGGTTTTACATAACATTCATGGTGTGACATATGGGTATGCGTGAAGGTTTTGTGGAAACTCAGTATGATGTATTTTTCATAATTATTTATAATTCATACAATGAAATGTTTTAGCATGAGGAGGTTATCCATGCTTTAATTGCAAATGTATGATTTTGATTTAATTCTTGCGTTTTATTATTTTACAAGAGATGCCATTGAGGCATGAGTTGCATGATTTTCATAAGCACGAATAGCTTTTATAAACTATGGCATTGATGTGTGCATGAGCTTTAAACGAAAAGAAATGGATTTAAGGGCATAGCATTATGAGCATGTAGATAGTGGAGCTATCTACTTACTTGCATAATTGCCTTACTAAGCGTGTGGTTTGCTCACCCCCCTTATTATCCCTCTTTCTCAAAGCACTCGCAGTAGATAGTGAGCGGCTGATGACTTGCATTCTTAGTATCCGCTGCTTCCTATCATCGAGAAAAGGTATACACACTTGTATGGTTTTTGTATCTAAATATGTAAATGCACAGTACTGTAAACGTATATGATGTCGGGGATGTAAGGTTATGTAAAGGAAATTGTGAATGTAACATGGAAATGGAATGGTAAGTAGTGTGAGGGGACTAACACTGAATCATAGCCCAATTGTTAGTAGGATGGTCACGATGAGAGGAATGTAAGAATTAAATATGAAAGAAAAATGAAAAATTTACTCTGATTTTTAGGGCGTGACTTACAAGGCTGAAATTAAAAATACTGAAAACAATAAAAATTATAAACTAATGAAAATAAAACAGAGCAAAAATTACTTACAAAGGTTTGAGCAATTAAAAGCAAATACCTACAAAAGATAATTAAAACAGTTAAAATTAATTAATGCAAATAAACTAAAATGCAAAATATGAAAATAAAGAAATAAAATTAATTCAATTAAAATTAAACAAACCTAAAATAAAATATGCATGTAATTAAACTAATTAAAAAATGTAAATTAAACTAAATTAAAATTTAAATAAATAAACTCCTAGAAAATTAAAAAAATAACTATAAATCTAAATGTCTAAAATATTGTATCTAAAATTAATCCTAATTATATCTAAATACTAACTTAACACTAAAATCTGCATAATGCATGAGAAATCTTTTTGGATTTTAAATTTAAGATGAAGACTAAATTAAAAATGCATGAAACAAATTTAATCTAAATTAATTCTAAATGCAACTCATAAATTCTACACTAAAATTGAGTCCTAAAACCTATTATATAAAATCAACAATTAACATAAATTAAAACTAAAAATTAAATTAACAAACAAAAACACTAGAACTAGCCTACAATTTTCATTTAACAATTAACTTAAATTAACAACTAATAAAAGGAATGAAAACAATCAAAATAATAAAAGTGCATTAAACATTAAATTGTAAAAATGAAATTCAACCAAACATGGCCTTAACAAAATGTCTATCTGGCTCGTGGTCCCGACTGTACTGTTCATGCTCCATTTTCATTTTCAGGTCCGCATCTAGGTGTTGTTCGCTGCTTCTGCTTCAGGTTCTGTTTGTTCCTACTCCCGGGTCTCGGCACCAGCCTATTGTGCACTTGCTACCAGAATCCGCAACACGTCACAAACCATATGGTCCGACAATGCAACGGTACTGCACACACTGCAGGTGATCTGAAATCCACGACATGCATTTGCTCCAGTACTGCTCTGCTTCGCAGGTCCCAACATTCGGCACGGCCACGGATATTGCTTCTGCTAAGATGCACACCATTTCCAATCCACTGCCAGCACTGATTATGCCTTCACGCCAATTCCTACTTGAAGAATAGTAAACAGTAGCAGAATCATGAGCAATAATAAAGTTGAAGAATATTTATCATCATGCAAACAGTGAAGATTAGATGAAGCTAAGCAAAACCGAGAAGGAATATAAACTTAAAAAGATTGAAGTAGAAAACAACAAAGATGCAAACACTTAGAAACAGAACATGACGAGGAGGGAAATGAAAATCATAGTATATTAACTGGTTAAAACTTAATAGCATTATGTAGAAAAATGAGAAGACTTATGAACAGTGCAAAAATACCATAACAGAGCAAAACAGAGGTGATTAACTAATGTTTTAAGACATAATATCAACAACATTATAGATCAAAAGAAATACAGCTAATAAAAAGTTAAAGCAGTAAATAAAAGTAAAATCAGCAAACTGAAATGAAATCGAGAGAAAGGGTGGAATCAGTCTGAAGATTAAACCGAAACAAGAGAAATCATGAAACAGAGAAATGAGAAGCTCCAATGACCTCGGGTTGCTTCAATTTTTGCTACCATCGTGGTTCCACCATGCCTTTTATGTAGAAAAAATGCTCAGCATTAAATCCACATCAAAACACGAGAACAACTATGGCAGTAGTAGAAGAAATCTTGTCACCCGAATGAGCAAAAGAAAAAAAATGAAAAGAAAAACAAACAAGCAACCGAGAACTAAGATAAGAATAATGAGTAGAAAGAAAAAAAATGGAAAACAGTGCAAACCGAGAACTTAACAATAAGAAAAATGAAGGTTTTTCATTAAAACAAAAACATTAAACAATAAGCAAATGGAAACTTAGAAAAACTGAGAGGAAAATGAACATGGTGGCTGCAAATAAAACTAACGTAAAAAGCTTTTTATAAAATATGACAAATGAAAATTAACATGAACAGTAGAATAGAAAATGGCAGCTAGAAAAAAAACTATTCGGAAAGCTTAAAAGGAAAAAAAAAAAAAACCTAAAGTTGCCCTAAATTAAAACTACTCATAAATTACTCTATACTACTCCTACCTTAAAACTAAACTAAAAACTACTCCCTTTTCAATTGCTCATCATATACTATTTATACACAAACATAGGGGTACAGTGGTAATTTTTCATCCTAGATGAGTTGGCATTGTTTGGTCACTTGTCTTCATTTGATTTGCTGCAGAGTAGATATTTCCACGTCACTTGTCTGTTTGTTCACTTGACTGTGCGATGTGGCCCGGCGTGTATCTTCCTGAAGGTTGGCTTGGTGTCCATCGATCTTATCGTTTCGAAGCGAATAAAATACAGACACCTGACATCACGCGTGTCCAGACGACTGGTGACTCGGTCTGCAAATTGGAAGTGGTACAGTCTCCTTTAGCCTGTTTTTAGCCCATTATTGACTGAAACGACTGAGTGTCATCCGGATTTAATTTACTTGCACATTAAAGAATTTTAATTAAATACAAGGGATAATTAATAAAATAATATGGGGATTAAGATAATTAATTAAGAAATTAAGCACAAATTATTATATTAAAATAGAATTATCATTAATTAGGGACTAATATAAAGCATTTTCATGCTTTTAGAATGGAGCAAAAAGCTCTCTACGTTCAGGAACAAGATTCGGCCACCTTAGGATTTTTAAGGTAAACTTTGATTTTGACCTTGAATTCGAGATATGTTGATGTGTTTACGATATTATGATGTTATATGATGAAATTGTGGATAGAAAATGATGGTATTAATGATGTGTAGTTTTGGCCATTAGGTTTTAGTGAGAGAAAGTGTGTGATTTCATAGGGATTTTGTGTTATGATGTGAAATACATGTAATTAGGCATGAAATAGGTGTTATTGTGGCATAAAAATCATATTAAGGCGTATATGTCTATTCGACCTGAGGAAAGGCATTATGGTAAATTTACCATTTCAAATAATCTTAGTACCATGTGAATGTTAATCAAGCATCAATGTGACTTGTGCAATTATATTGATCAAAAAGTATAAATTAGTAGCATTTATCACTTTATAGCTTAAGGTGACGAAAGTGAACCTATGTGAAAGTGTGGTCTTTAAGTGGCTTTAGTTTGCGTTAAGGCACTGTGAAATGATTACTAAATAAATTGTGTGATATTGTAGGCTTTTGGAGTAAACCGTGGTATATGGTGAAGTGGTTGTGACCAAGCCTAATATGTGAGCAAGTGCAAAGCTTTGGTAAGTTAATTGCGTAAGTTGAGAGTTAGTCTCGTACTGCATGTTTTCTATTTTGAATAATGTATAAGATTTCTACAAATGATTTGTATAATTATATGAATCAACTGATTGATTGGAAATATGAACTGTGATATGAAATGTCTTTGAATCTACCTTGGAGGTTGGGTAATAAACAATTGTTACTCTGACCTATTGCTAAATTTAATAAATTCCATAAATTATATAAACTAAGAACCATGTGATACTGTATATGTGTTTTCAAGCCCCTTTATAAGTTTTCAGAACCATGTTATGATTTCTATTTACTATCACTGCATGGCATTGTATTTGTGAGGATTAAAAGCTTGTATAGATTTTATCTGCATGCAAACTAGCTTTATAATCTCACTAGTATCATGTTTTGAAATGATATGAAGCATATAGCTAATTCTGCTTATGCCTATTGTTTGCAAGTCTAAGCATATACTACTTTTTGTACCTACTGTTATAAAAATTTTGAAATATGCTCTTGACTGTTTTTATCATCTATAGGTGTTCTATTTCACTAAATTCACAGATAAAGCATATCGAGATAGCCAGAGTATTCTTACTCTTATGTGGGCACATGCGGCTTGTTTGGCAGCAGTCGTGACAAATTCTAGTCTTAACCTATCATTAGGATTGGAGAGTACGAATTTATGGCAATAGGTAAAACCATAGTTTCAAAGATAGTTACGACTCACTGATAGCTGCAGTGGAATAGTCTTTATTGGGAAGATAATAATTATGCCTGTATACGTATGACTTATGTTTCGAACCATGTGAAAGTATATGAATTTGTAAATATGAAATATGTTTTCCATAGGAGTTATCAATTTATATGATTTGATATAAAAGAACTCATGTGTTTATGAAATGCATTAAACCTCTGTTTTATGCATTATTTTCAATTACCGATATCAAATATGATGAGATTTTCATATCAATATAGTGTAGGCAAGTCTAAAGGGAAATGAGGTACTCCAAAGTATCCTCCCCTTAACGAATTTGATTGTGTCTAGAATGACTGTTATTCCGAAACCTAAAAAGTAAAAGGTTATAGAAAAATAAGAAATGTGATACGATTTCCGATAGGAACTTTGATTATGAAACGTTACATTTTTTATATAGCATGCATTTATGAACTAGTATCTTGTATGTGGTTAACTTACTAAGTTTATAGCTCACTCTCCCACTGTTTCCATCATAGGTTAAGTGTAAAGTTCGATTTTTTGGATTTTAGTGTCCGGTACGCAGTTTTTGGTTTCAGATTACTCTCATGTTCATTCGATATAGCTTTTTACTGCTTTAATGATTTTTATTTCAAACAAATTTGTATCAGTGCTTAGTATGAGATGTGTATGACATTGTAGTATAACTATATATGCATTTTTTTGTATAACGGGATGTAAATGAATTTTTATTTTATAAAATGTCATATTTTGAAAAATATTCAAAAATATTTTTTGTATATATTTTGGAGGACCAAATGGTCTCCAAAAATTATAAGATTTGTACATAAAGTAATTATATGAATGTTGTAATACACTGGCTAATTAGATTTAGATTTTGATTGGATTTGTCTTGGGTTTAAGCTGACTATCTAAAATACGTCAAAATGGAAAATTTTTGTTTTCAGGAAAATTTTGAACCAAGTTATTGTGGATAGATTTTGATATGAAATTTGATTAGAACTCTAAATTCAAAGTTTAAATCTATCTAAGTAGTTTGTAATCTAAAAATACTTAAGATTGCACTCACTTAACAAATAAAAGATAAATTAAAAGATGAAGAACGTCTAAATAAATTATACTTTCATAATAAGTTATCTTTTCATCACTCCTTCAGGACGTAAGAAATTCCGAATCTTTCGCCAGAAGTAAACATCCCTTATATTCTCATGGCTTGTACCAATAGGTTGAAAGGGACAACCGCTCTCGAACCAAACAAAAGAAGCTTAAATTCGGACTTGACACTCTAGGAACCATCCACGGTATCGAGCCACACCACCGTGTCGCAATCTTCTGTATTTCCCGTCGGAATGCTTGAGGTGTCACAACCTTACCTAACCCTTTGAAACTAGTAGCCGACCACCGTTCTTTTCCAGTTCCATACACAAATATACTGACATTTCTCTATCTCTCTCTCCAGCTGTTTCCCCCTATAATCAAACCTGACTTTGTCCTCCGTCTTCTATGGAAACCAAAAACCATACCCTCTGGGTCTCAAGGGTATGTTACAAATACAATGTTCTTTTACAAAAATCTCTTTATATGACTTACACTATTCTTATTTAACATTTATTTATTGTTCATCGACTTATCAAAAAGGGGATTATTGCAGCTAATGGAAGTTATGGATTAAGTTAGGCCATCCCATGATTTTGTTACATATACTTTAAAAATATTGAATTTTTGATAAGTATGTTACACACCCAAAATCTCATGTTCAATTATTAAGAAAATGAATATATAAACATAGTCGAATCCATTGAAATTGATTTATTAGGGTTAACACTCTTCTACGACTAAATTTTTCTCTTTTAAAGAATATTTTATTCACTTACTGATTAGATATGAGAATGTAAATTACATTGTTTAAAGTGAAAATTATAATTTATTTATACGTGTAATATATTTTATTTTATTAAAATTTATTCATTAGGATTTATATTTTTTCACGTCTAAACTTTTTTTTGAGAGAATGCCTTATTCATTTACTGATTAGAGAAGAGAATATGAATTACATTGTTTAAAGTGAAAACTATAACTTATTTATACGTGTAGTATATTTTATTTTATTTCGGCCGTTCATTTAAATAAAATAAAATATCCGATCTCTATACATTGTAAAATTTATACTAATTGAAATATTTTAAAGACCAATAACTCAAATCGTATATGATCACTTTTTAAATAGACCTATTAATTGATATATGTAGGCTTAATTTAAGAATTTTTCAACAAAATACATTTATTAAAAATTATTTATCACATGCATTCCTGTGTATCCAATTACTCGTAGACATAGAAATAACTGATGATTTCACCGTCTAATTGTTTGGATTTTTATATGCAATAACAATTTTTTGAATAAAAGAATGTTTATCAAATACATTTTATATTTTGCATTTAGCCAGTGCTTTTTATACAGTTTGCTGTCATTATGAGAATTAAATGCACGAGAAATCAGAATGGCGAGGTTTGGGAACGGATAAAATACCCGAATTACTATCTCACAACACAAGTAGCCTTTTTCGCCTTTTTTTGGTGGCGAATCCATTGGACATCCCTTCATCTTTAAATAGAATGTGCTGAAGGTGGGTCTTTGGAAACAACAATTTATTCTGAAATCTGTTTAGATCTTCGAATTAAGACAATTACTATCAGACACGATACAGTCATTAACAAAGGGAGGAAAAGTAAAAACCCAAAGCCATGGGATTAACAGCTGCCTCACTCTCTCTTTCATGAATTAAAAACCGAGAAATCAATTCATTAGCAAAAATAATCGACTTTGATTATGGATTTTCTTTGGGCGAAAAATAAAGCAAAGCCAGAAAACGTTTATAGGTGCACTCACTCCAATTGCCAAACAAACTGGCAAGCGATGTGTCAATTCGTTAACTCCTCTGTCGACTGTGGCAAACTTTGGGGCCAAGCCTGTTTCCCTATTGGCTATCGGCTCTCGTTTTCAACGAAGTAAAAGCTTTTAACGGTAGCAGTGAGTCCGTACTAGCATTTGTCAATCTATATAAATTAGAAAAAGGGCTAAAAGCCCCACCCCATCACCCTTTTTCAGATAAACGAAGTGGATTAAAACATCCCCTGGAGCTGGAAGAGCCAAGGCAGAGAGTGAGAGGCCGAGACACGGGAGGAGAGAGAGAGAGAGAGAGAGAGAGAGAGAGAGAGGAGAAGATGGGCGTGAAAGTATATTCAATTGCGGTCCTGAGGGAGCCAAAAGTAGGGGTAATATTCTCGGCTGAACAAGGGATGAAGGTGAAGATCGTAGAGCCAAGGTTTAAGCAGAAGAGTGGGAGTTTGTTTCCGAGGAAGAGGAAGCTGGTTAAGAAGATGATTCTAGAATCCATAGTTAAGTCTTTATCTTCTCTTTTCTCTCGTCTGGGTCTTCCCAATCTTATAACACCAAAATGTCAGATTCCAAGTAATTATATAAATGATCCGAATGAAAGGATCTGATATTCCCACTATCAATTGTCAGTGAACTTGTTACTTTTTTTATTAGAGGTCTTTGATTATGTTGTCAAGTAGTTTTTTAAGCTTTCATATATATATATATATATATATATATATATTTCTTTTGGGTCTTCACTCTTCAATGGCCTAGCTTTTTATGCAATGGCCTCTGTTTTATGGATTAAAATATTAACGAGGAATGGATTGCTTCTGTTTTCTGTATTCATGATGATAGCTGCTGTGCTTCTCTAATTATTGCCAGATTTCAGTGTTTGATTTATTTTAGCTTCAAAGCTGCGAAATTTACGATTTGGAGTGGGGAGATATCCCATCGAATGTATTCACCATGCAACAAACAGAGGAAATCTTGCTCTGTTTGTGGCCGGGGATGGGGATGGGGAATTGGAGGATTCATTACAAGTTACCAACATTTAATTTGGCTTTTTTGTGTTTGCTTGCCAAGTTACCGCAAGACGAACTCTGTTTTGGACTGGGAGTCAGGAGCCTGAGCCGCACGTGGAACCCAACCGAGCCACTGCAATCAACTCAGTGGTTCGCATTCATTAGAAAAGATCAGAAAAGAGTAGATTCAACAAAAACTGTAACGTCCGGCGCCAATAAAAACTTATCAGGGAGCTCCAGTCCTTTATTTTTATTTATTTATTTATTTTTGCCTTCAACTAAACTGCAAGAGAACGGAAAAAGAAATGCCGCACAGTGAGTGGGGTGGAGGAGGGGTAAATTTGGAAATGTAATATGGTGAAAATTCGATTAGTTTGCATAAACCGTGATCATCGAAAATGCGTCGGACATGCCATCGGTGGGCCAAACTGGCTGGCTCTTAGTATACTTTATTTTTGTCTTTGATCAAATATGGCGGCCGTCATGACTTTCCAAGAGGATAGGGGTAAATTTAAATGGAAGCAAAGAAAAAGAATCACTCATGGATACAGATTGCTGGCTTAAGTACCGTAACTACGTTTTAACACAGCCTCAAAGTCTGAGATGTCGAAGTTTTCGTCTCACTCTTTTCACTCTTTTTGTCAAAATGACAAAAGAAAGAAGACAATCTCTTTTCGCCGTTGTAAAATTTCTGAACTAGAAACTTCTGACCTCCTAATTGTGGTATTTTCACAATAATAACCAAAATTTGAGATTTGCCGAATTTTGGGTCTAGTAGGGATAATACCAAATATGCATTAATCCATAAGAATATATATATATATATATATATATATATATATATATATATATCAGTCAGATTTAATTGCAGAAGAAGTCAAGACTGGTAAAAATAAAAGGGCAAAAAAAGTACTACAATGTTGGGAACATCTCTAATGTGGACAAGCAACTAGGCAGTAGCTAGGCAAGGACCATAGGTATTAATGCTAATATTATGTCAGAAAATTTCTTGCCTGACCGAAAAAGAGGACAAATCACTATGCATGCACTTCGTGGCTGACTCTGCCATGTGTGGGGACAGAAAATTAAGTGGACGTGGGTCTAAGCATATTGTTAAGAGTTATATGTTAAACTTTTGATTTTTTTCAGCTTAGGTTAATTAGTATAAGAGCTGAATTTCCATGATGTTCATCATGCTGAATATATATTAGATCCTCCTTTCAGTCGTTCGGTTCTTCTAATTCTTGAGGGTTTTGGATCCCATTGCAACGCAATGAGATCAGAATAGTAATAAAAAATAAAATGTTAAAGTATAAAATTATATTTTTATTTTTTGAGTTTGATTTTTATTATTTTGTTATAAAATATATATTTTTAATGATCAATTTTTTCAATTTAATTTAAATTAATTTCTCTATCCATTCAAATTACTAAAAATATGTACTTTTAATAATTTTTTTAATTAACTGAAATTAATTAAATAATCCATCCGAATTAATCTCAATAAGTAGTAGTGAAAGAGCTTTTCTAATTCCATTAAGTTAACATAAATCAAACAGTATCTGTCATAATAATTTTTTACTTATGACTGTTGAAGAGGGTGTGAATTATAGTTTTGAAAGATTCTTTTAATAGAGAAAAGTCAAGGTTTAAAAAAAATTGAGAAAAAAGAATTTACAAGTAGTGTTTAAGACGGAATCATAATTATGTGAGAATTTACTATGTAAAAAAAAATTAATAAACCGTTTAAACTAAATTTCAACTTCATTTTCAAATATATGTTGACACGTAATAATTTCTTGTTTGATCCATTAGGCAATAGGCGAGTCGTGAAATTGACTTTCATCCCATGGTAGGGGGCAAATTGCAAACATACATTGTACTAATATTGCAAGACAATCCAAGGGAATGACCAGAAAGTCTGGACTCTGGACGGGGAAGCAGCCCCCAAGCTGTTGCTATCTCATGCGTTAGTGCTATATGCTGTCATGGGCGGGGCCCTGTCCATCTGAGCTCATTGCTCTCGTCATTCCGCTGGCGTGGCGCTGCTTTCTTTCACCCATTCTCTCAATTCTCATGTATTTAGATTAATTTTCATCTTAAATCCCTTTATAAAAGAAATTACTATAAAATATAAAATAGTATAAAAAGATATAGTAATTAATAAAACTAAATTAGTTTTATACTTATACAAATAAATCCATCATCATATATATTATTAATACCACTAACATATTTGAGGTAAGAAAACTTAAATTGATTCTAGTAATTATAATATATTCTTATTCAAGAACTGTTAATCTGCTTACATTTGGGGACACAGAGAATGAGAACTAAATTTATATAATAAAATTTTCTGTAGTTGAAAAATCTCTGGTGTTAAATTGGTTAAGTAATGAATTTTACAAAATTTAATATGCATGGCAGATAAAAAGTTAATTTTATTAACTTAATAATTAAATATATTCTCAACATTTTGCACAAAATAAATATAAGTTATCAATGTTTTATCGCATGAAAATCAATTCATAAATTTTTATTTTATTGTAAATAAATCATAATCTTTTAAAATTATGCAATTAAATTTAAATCTATTAAATGACATTAATTTTCGTTAGTATTACACACGTTACATGTCAAGCAACTGACAACTAAGCTATTCACGTCAGTATTCATATAAGATATCTAAACGACAATTAGTGTTATTTAATAAATTTAGACTTAATTGTATAATTTTAAAAGGTTAAGAGTTTATTTACAATAAAATAAAAATTTATAAACCGATTTTTATAAAATAAAACATTAAACATTAAATATTTATATTCATTTTGTTCAAAAAATTAAGAGTAAATTTAACTATTAAACCATTTTTATTTACCAACTAAGGTCTTCACTTCTTTAAAAGGTTTTTTTCCTGTTGTTTTGATACTTTTTAAAAAAAAAATTAATTAAGTAATCATAATTATTAAAAATAAAAAGGGCACATAATGAACAAATAGCAGGTCATGTGTCAATTAAAAAACCCTTTTAAGAAGATTCTTCTACTATTTAATTTTCCTGGAAATATTTAAACTTAAACATGTGGAAAATTCATTTCAAAACTTCTCACTTTATAATTAAGATGGGTGAAGTATCTTCTGTGGGCGCTGAATTAATGCTCCGTATGATGAAAAACTTTCTGAGACCAAATGCCATGAACTTGACCTGTACTTTTCACTTTAAAACCAAACTCCGCATTTCATTTTGGGCTGTCTCTTCGGAGTTATGGTCATGAACGAATCAAATCAGACGTCGTAGCTAACAGAGCCAATATATGCTAATCGATGACAACACATACAAAATTTTGTTAAATAAAACTGTAGAGTATTACATAATTATTTTAAAATTTTTTAGCACGTGTGTATATATACGATGGAAAAGTATACATATCTCTTATGGTAATATAGCAAATTTTTATTTGCATTACATTTTTACTCTTTATATTATATTTTTAATTACACCACAAAAATTAATAAATAAATTTTAAATTTTATAATTTTAACCCTACCTCTTTTCATCTATATCTATCATCTTTACAGCATCATTTTCATCGATCCTTCATCTCTACCACTCAATCTCCATCGACTTCCGTCTTCCTTCATCTCCCAACCTTAGATATCATGTATCATAACATTCCACATGGTTACTTCTCCACTAGAAATCATGTTTCAAATCCTGCCGTTCATGAGGTTAAAATCCTAAATGTTAAAAATTTTTAAATTTTAATTTTAATTTTTGTTACTAACCTTTTAAAAAAAATTCATTGTATCCTTAGAGACCATCTGATATTGTGCTAGCTTGTCTGTTTAAATTATTCATTATTCCAACACGACCACGGCCGGAGATATTCAATAACAAGAAAAAGCGTAGGGAATAAAATAAGAAAATAATTAACGTTCATATTTATAATAAGTTGTTCTTCACTACAAGAAATTATCCTTCGCATAATAATTAATAAATATAATAATATGATAAAATAGAAAGAAAAGAGAGGAAATATTTTCTAGAGGATGAAAGTGAGTTGCAGGCTTGCAGCAAACTGTTTAGTCTTCTAGCATGGCTTGGGGATGATCCAACAGGGTGGTGGCTGAATCTGATGAAGAGGAGAAAAGATAGGAAAAGATAAACCATGTGAATTGAAAACATTTTATTACAGTATATTTATCTTTTTATATAAAGATTTTTTTTTTGAAAAATATTGTAAAATTTGAAGTTTAAATAGAAATTCTCGTAATATATTTTCATTTGACATATTTATCAAGTAAAAGAGTTTGAATTTTTTTAACATTGAACTTTTAAGCGCTTAGTCTATGTTTTGACTTTGATCCAATTTCTTCTTCTTCATTTAAACTTTCTGAATCTCAATAACCCCCTTGTAATATTAGAGACTAGACTTTCCAATATTATTATTTGCTTGATCGATATTATTAAATAAGGAGCTACACTTCTTGGTCCAAAGCTTCCAAATGGTAGTTAATAAGAAGCATCTCCAATCCACACCTAGGTAGTTTCTTACTGCGTCCCATTAAGGTTTTCATCAATCCAATCCACTATTGAGGGTTCAAAGAAATCTGACCTCGAGAACTTTAAGAGTATCCTCCCCCACACTGCTTTGGCCACAATGCAGTCCTTAAGAATGTGCAGAGTCGACTCATCAGCAATCCCACATATTTCACAAGTTGCCGGCGTAGCAAAACCGCTGTTAAACCGAACTTGATTTGTAAGCAGTCTATCTCTTTTACTCAACCATAAGTAATAAATCCATCTATGTGGTGCAGGTAATTTCCAAACCCAGCTCCAATAACCCCGTCATATACAGAGCATTTTCATATGCTGTTTTTGAAGCGAATTTTGCATTTAAAGACAATCCATATCCATGTATCATTTACATTTCTCACTTTCGAAATAGGCACTGCTAGGACTTTCACAGCAACTACCCATGGCAGGTGTGCAATCAAAAAGTTTAAGTTCCAACCTCCTCCTACGTTTCTGTACTGACTTACCCTTGCAATTAAATCTACAAATTTAGGACATGTCCCCATTTGCTAAATAATTGGCTCCCCCAACCACCAGTTTGTCCAGAAGTAAGTATCTGTGCCATTTCCAACTCTACGTAGAGGACAACATGAAAACTTCCTGCATGTAACCATCATGTCTCTCCATGAACGTGACAAGCTATCTATGTTTTGGTTATTCAGGAACACAAATCTCACAGGATCTCCAAGCACCTTGTATTTGGCTTTTAGGAGAAGAATCAAAAGGCTATCTGATTCACTCGCAAACCGCCAGGATGTCTTATGTATCAAAGACATATTCTGTGTTTCCATGCAGCGAAGACCTAGCCCACTATATCTTTTGGGCAAACACACGTCCTTCCAACTTACCAGATCAACTTTTATTTATTTCTTTATTTATTTATTTTTAAGTTGTTCCACCCCATAGGAAAGTCTTATTCAACTTACCAACGAGTTTATTTACAGCTTTCGGTAAAAAAAAAAAAAAAAAACTAGTCTCAAATGCGCTATCCACTAGATCAAATAAAGTAACTTTCGTTGTCTCCCAAAATTTTTGAAGGAATCTAACTTGAGAACAATCAACTCTTGGTGCTCTCCATGGCTTCATTAAAAACAAAGAATGTCAGAATTCTTCCATTTTGATACTACTATCCATACGGCAATATGCCTCTATTTCTAAACAAGGATTTTTCACATTTATCTCCTTTTTCCCAAGGTTCAATGATAATCCACTACCAAAAATGGTTTACTATTTCTCCCTTTTGCGGGTTCAAAGAGACAACATTTTCCTTTTTCCCAAGATTCAAGGATAATCTTATCTACTCCCTTTTCACAAGCTCAATGGACAAACCTATACATTCCTTTTTCCTATCTGAAAGAAGAAACCTTTACAAGTGCTCTTTTTTTGGTTGGAAGAGCAAACCTTAGAACCGCTACTTTTTCTGATTCAGGATGCAAACTTTAGTCTACCCACCTCACTTTACAAACCGGCACTCAAAGGAACTCTCCTCTTGTTACAAATGTTTCTAATGCTTTCTACTAAGGTTGGATAGCTCTCTTTAGCTCTTTTGAAGGAATCTTCTTGAGACAATGAATGTGGAGATTGATATTTTGTCTCGTCTCTTCTCTTTTCTCTTGTGAAGATTTGGAAATGAGTATAACTTTGGAAATGAAATTTTTGCTCTTTCTTTTGGTTAAGTTCCTAGCTTCTTCTTTAAATAGATTCTTTGAGTCTTTGACAATTGAGGTTGATTTCCTAATGATCTTTTCGTTGGCAAAAACAAAAATTCAATTGTTGAAGATTGCTAGACTTGAAATGTATCGATACTTCATTCTGTGAATCGATACTTTTCTTAACTGTGTCGATACAAAAACAGAGCATGAAACATCTATTTCATAGTCATGATGGGTATCGATACACTATTAGTCTTGTCAATATTCAAAACATGTATAATGTAAGACCCGTAAATTTTCATGTAATCTTATGATTTCCATGATGTATAGACAAGTTAAATTATATATGAATCATAGGAAATAGATGTTTTTAAGTGTTAAGTGTAAATGAAATGCAAAATGGATAATAAAGTGATTGAATGAGAGTTTAACTTTGAAAACCTGAGAAAATTACAACTTGAATACTGCAGAATATAGGGTAGATCGATCTCATTACAAAGGAAGATCGATCTCTTAACCCTAAAATGCCATGCCAAGGCATTCTGCAAGGGAGAGATCAATCCCTCTCTCATTTAAGTAGATCGTTCTCAAGTTGCCTCGGCTTGGACAAGATCGATCTCCTCCCATAAGCCAGATCGATCTCTAGTGGTCTCTGAATAGGCCAGATCGATCTCTTCTTAAGGCAAAATCGATCTCTGAAGCCTTCTGCCTGGCTAAGATCGATCACATCCTATGAACAAGATCGATCTTATTCCATTGAGCAGATCGATCTCATGCAGTAAGTAGATCGATCCCCTAGCTTGCAATGTCGAATTCTGAAGGAGTTTAATCAAAGGGAGATCAATCTCTACCCTTGGAAATCGATCTCATAACATGATTTCTATAAAAACTGGGCAGCTGAATCTTCATTTATATGAAACAACTAAAATTTCCTCTATTTTTAACAACAACCTAGTTTTCTCACTCTACAATGCACCCCCTTCTAAAAAGATTTGAGGAAAAAGCCATTTGAGCAAAGTTGTTCCTAGTGAGGAAGAGAACAACTTAGTCAGATTGGACGCTCAAACTTTGGATTGAAGGAGGAACCCCAATTTGGCAAAAAGAGAAAAAAGTCAAGCTAAGTAAGATTACTATACACCATCTTCTAGTATGTTAATGTAGACATTTTGATGACTTAATTGGTATATATAATGTTGGCTAAAATGTTCATATATATATGTTTGAATAACCATGACCTAGAATGGGCTTAGTAAGAGGAAATTGAAATGGCATGGAGTTGATAATGGTTTAAACATGTAGAAATGTTAGTAAGCATGTATAGATGATTTTAAGATAACTTTGTGAAATCCATATGTTGGATTAGACGAGGATTTAAAATAGGCATGGGAAGTGTTTGATGAAATGTCATAGAGAAGGAAAATGAGGAACTTAAGGCACTATGAGCTTAATGTCGATTTAGTATGAACCAATGGATTCTCGAGAAATGAATAGGGCAATCAAAACGAACTTAAGATGAGGTGAGGCCTTATGAGTGTTAATGAGCCCAATGAGTTGAACCAAATAAACTAAACGCGAGAATTGTGTTGTATTGGGTTTTATTGATGTGATAAGTAATTTTGTGCAGTCCCGAAGATTTCATTGGAAGTAAATCAAACTGCGTGAACGAGCAGCTCTGCGGAAGTGGAATTACTCGACGCAATTTTCAGGTAAGGAAATTTTGTGAGTATATAGATATAGCTGCATGTATTTTGAGGGTGTTTGTAGGGATTTGTAATTGTTGGTTATTTAGAAAAGAAATAATGGTTTATGTGAACGTTATCGGATATAAATGGTTTTGGTTTGTGGGAAGTAAATCTTACAAAAAGGGGTAGCAAGGCTAATAAATTGCATAAACGTCATGTTTTGGTATTTTATGATGTGCATTGCTTTGATTTAATCAAAATGACGGATAGGCTGGCTATTTGATTTCATAACTTCGTGAAGTAGCACGCTCAGGTGCTAACGTTAGTTTTGAGCATATTGTGTTGAAATAGAGCCGCCTATCATACTTATATGAGTTAAATCATACTGGAACTTCGCTCGCACTGGATTTTGATGTTTTTAATATGTATGAAATGTGTTGGAGCCTAGCTCGCACTATATTTTGAGTCAATGATGTTTTACAAGCCGTACTGGAGCTAATTGCTCGTACATGGGTTTTCATTGATTTACTTATGCATATAACCATACTGGAGCTATGCTCGTACGTGATTTCTTCATTATTTATTATGCGTAAAGCCGTACTAGAGCATTGCTCGTACGAGGGTATTTATTGATGATGCATGAAATCGTGATAGAGCTTTGCTCCACTAAGTTTTTACATTGTGATATGTAATGAGTCGTACTGGATGCCTCGTGTAGACTTTGTGTCACATGGATGAGATGCTCGCATGAGCCGTGTTGGATGTCTCGTGTAGACTGCTAGTCACACGAATGAGATGCTCGCATGTACACTTGAGATTGAGTAGGTTATACATGGCATGAGATAGATAAGACCTACGGTAGGCACCCCCAACCATTATATGGGTCCGCGGAGTATGTTGTACCATGTAGATCACATGTAGTACGCTGTATCGTGTAGTTGTGACGTTGATTTAAAAGTCTGACATAGGACTAGCCCACCTCCGTTCCAGCATGATGCCTCGCACACCGGGATCGGTGTGGTCTGGGATGATTATGACATAGTTGGCCAACAAAGTCCTTGGTTTATAGTGACCACCTGTCTCATAGATATCACATGGTTTTATATATCGATCATGATTTGTGTTGTCCAGGGTAGACCCAGAGGAGGGGTCGAGCCTTGTGGGATATTTTTAAAGAGATGATGTGTTGTTTGTGATGAGTAGTACTATTTTTTGAGAAAGAGTTAAATCCTGAGGGATGGTTTTATGATGAGTTTTATTATGATGAGCATGAGAAATTTCTACATGATGATTTTTCATGTCTACATGCCTATTTCCATGTTTTCAGTACATGATATATGTATATACATGTGGCATAGTTTTAATATATTCTCATGCTCTGGATTTATATCATTTTTATATATCATAACATTATAAGCATGTAGATAGTGTAGTTATCTACCATGCTTGCATTATTTCCTTACTGAGAGTGTGATTACTCATCCCTTCATTTTTTCCCATCTACAGAGCGCACATAATAGTCAATAAAGGACTGAGGAGTTGTATCTGGATATCCGTTGCCCTCCATCGCAAAGAGGTATACACACAAGAAATCTTTTCGTATCTAAACATGTAATGACACAGTAATCATTTTGAATTGTAATATAGGGGATGTAAGTGTTAGCAAACATGTTTAAGTATAGGATTTACACTTCCAAATGTATATGTTTGCTCTTGATTAATTGAAAGATGAATGGTAGATGATGAATTAATACTGACTCATAGCCCAACTGTGTGGTGGTAAAAATGTTCACGACCAGGAAAGGTAATGAAAAAGTGAAAAATTTATGGTGATTTTTAAATGAAAAGATTAAAAAGGGGTCGTGACATATAATTACTCATTCAAACTATATTGATATTACTATGAATATATCACATATAATTGTCTCAATAAGCAGGATTAATTAAAATTCAAATATGCAAATGTATATTTTATTTTTAATATTGTGCATATCTAACTTTAACACACATTAAGCATAAGTATATAAGATTCAAATAATTAAAACAATCATACTTATTAAAATCATATTCTTCTTAATTTTTTCTAAAGTCATATCAAAATCCTAATGTTTTTTAAAGTTAACAAAAACAAACAAAAAGAAAAGTATCATGAATAAATAACCTTTTGTTAATGGTTAACACAATCATGGTCCTAGCTGCTAGTTTTTAATTTGCATATGCTATAAGTGAGTACATTTATATGCAGCTTGTTGACTTGTTCCTAGAAAATAAAAAAAAAATGAAAATAATTAGTATTCATATTGTATACATCACTCTTGTTGTAAGTTAAACATAGAATAAATATATATTATATGTTGAAAAACATACATTACACATATATGACATACATGATCTAGTTCATAATCGAAATATCAAGAACAATTAAATATGCGATTGGTCATACGATTTTCAATAATAATTTGTAGAATTTAAACACTTACAATTTCGGTTGAAATCATTTGCTTGATTAACTTGTAAGATCCGATTTTTAGTTAAAACACGAAATGAGTATGTTCGTGAAAGGAAGGATTAAAATGATCCCAAATTAAATGAACGGGATTCGGACTGGAGATAAGGATTCAAAACACGAAATTAAAAATTCAAAAGGACTGAAATGGAATTTTTGAACACGTGCAAGGGCAAAACGGTCAAAAGATCGAAAGCCGGTATAAACTCGATAAGAAAAATTTAATTAAAAATAATGGATTTGAGAATCTTGATCAATAACGAAGAAATAATTAAATTTCGGGTTAAATTGATCAAGATATGAATTTACTGGAATTAATCGAAATTTTTGCTCGGGACAATATCCCGAAAATACGAAGAAAATATACTGAAAAAGTGGAAAAATAGATTAAATAAATTAAATTAATTAATTAGAATAAAATATAATTTTATTTAGATATTTTTGGGACTTTAGAATAAAATAATGAATATAATAATAATAAACTAATTTATAAATAATAATAAATAAAAATAAAATAATTAAGTAAAAAAAAGGAAGAGAAATCGGAAATGATTGTCGGGGAGAGAGAAAACAAATGAAACCGAGGAAGATACCCGCGCATGACCTGATCGATCCACGGCCACCGACGATCAACGACATCGACGAAGACCCGAAGAGGAAGAGGAGAGGCCGACGAAGACGTTGGCACCGGTGACGCTTGTCGACGATAGCCGTGTCCGGTGAACGGTGGAAGAGAACACCGCGAGGAAAACGGGGTAGATTCCGACGATCCACGGCAGCTGGGCTCGAACGGCGGGCACCGACGTGATCGGGAAGAGGATGCGGTTCTTTTGAGACTGGTATCGGCCGACGAAATAGTTGGAATCCGGCGGATCGAGGGAGAGAAGGCTGAGAGGGAGAAGAGAGGAACGATGGGCACTGACGGTGATTTGGTCCCGATCGAGGCCAGTCGAAGATTGCCCAGCCAAAGACGAGCCAAATGGCGCCAGAAACGAGCCGAGAACCGATCGAAAACGTCGTGAACGACGACGGGAAGGTCTGAACCGGTACGGACCGGTTCAGCAAATAGGTGAACTGGACTGAACTGGTTGAACCGGACCGGTCTGAATTGGGTTGAACCGGACTGAACTGGTTCAGCCAAGAAAGAAGAGAAAAAGGAGAAAAAGAGAAAAAGGAAAAAGGGAAAGAATTTTTGGGGATACACAGGACTTCGGGTAAGTCGATACGAGGTCAAAAGTGACCGATTTGATTTTTGAGAAATTTATTTAAGTTATATTTAATCGAAAATTAACCCGAAATTAAATATATAATTGTGCAGTTTTACGACAGAGCCCGAACGAGAGTCAATTGAGCTCCGATTTTTGTACCCCGCATAACATGTGGTAAGTACATTTTAATTCTGACAATTAGAGTCCTCAATATAGAGTTTCGATTATTTTACGGAATTTATGGATTAATTCTGTATAAAAAGGAATATTAATCGGAATTGCAACGTAATTACCGTAAATAGTATACGGGCTATCAATAAGTTTGGAACGAAGCCCGATGATTATTGGTAAGCTGAATGAGCCCAGTAAACCCGAAGAAGGGATTTAATAAGTATAAACAGGCTGAAAATGGGTCGAGGCCCATTAAAGTGCAATCGGGTCCAATAAAGTAAACGAGCCCAGTACGTTAGATTCGATCGGTAAATGTGATGTACTGATAAAGATAATTGAATTGACCCCAATTATGTGGTTATATACAGTTTCGTAGACTTTGTTGACGCGCAGTTGGACTGAGAGATCGGATATTATCAAGACGAGATAAGTTTGTGCGTGAATCGAGGTAAGAGATTTTGTAGGTGTATAGAGATTTCTATACGTATTTTTAAGGGGATTTACAAGGCCTAAAATTTCTTAAAGTATCTAGAAACAAAATAATAATTTTTACGAAAATCGGGGCACGAGGGAATAAAAAAAAGATAATATTGCCCCTAGAAGTAAAATTTACAAAAAGGGTAGTAAGACAGATAAATTGCATGATTTCATGTTTTTAATATGTTATATGAATGTATTGCTTTGATTTAAGCAAATATGCACATAGGTTGGCTGTTGATTTCATGAATTTTACGAAAGGGTACCAGTTTGTACCGGTTACGATTGTAAAAGATGTTTTATCAAGATTGAGCCACCTATCATATTTATATGAGAAAAAAAAGTGCTAGAGTCTTACTCGCACTAAATTTTATTGATTTATTACTCATGAAAAGCCGTACTGGAGCATTGCTCGTACGGGAAATTTGTGTGTGCACAAAACCGTGCTGGAGCTTCGCTCGCACAAGATTTTAGATATCATGATATGCAAAGCGTTGTGCTGGAGCTTCGCTCGCACTAGACGTGAGTTGACATGCATATGGTCATGCGGAAGCCTCCTGTAGACTGTGTGTTGCAGAGAGTTGAGATGCTCACACGTATACTTTGAGACATGGGTTGGTTATCGACATAGTATTGAGGTGGATAAGACATACGGTAGGCACCCCCAGACTATGATATAGGTCCACGGAGTACGATGTACCGTGTATGTCACACGGAGTACGCTGTACCGTGCAGTCATGATGACTCGTTGATGTTACTTGATATTCTGGCGGGCAGGATTTGACCCCACCTCCTGTTGCAGTTGTGATACCCCACACATCGGGATCCGTGTAGCCTGGGATCACAGGGTCAAATCATGGCCATAGTCCTCGATTTTCATACAGTAACCTACATGCCTCACATGATATCATACGGTCTGAATAGATCAGGACAAACCCGAAGGAGGGTAAGGTCCCTATTTATGTTTTTAAATGAGATACGATTTAATAAATCAAGGTATTCCCGAGTGATGGGTTTAGCCTTGATGTGGTTGTTTTATGATAAAACAAATAAGTTTTAACGTGATGGGTTTATGATGAAATAAATAAGTTTTAACGTGATGAGTTTATGATTAAACAAATAAGTTTTAAAGTGATGAGTTTATGATGAAACTAATAAGTTTTAATGTGACGAGCATGAGATGTTATACATGATGATTTTTCCATGTTGGTTTTATATGTCGATTTCATGATTTTTCTTATATGATATATACATACATGTGGCATCGTTTTAATTTTTCCTCATGCTCCAAATATAAACGATTTTATATCATGACATTATCAGCACGTAGATAGTATAGTTATCTACCTGCTTACATTATTGCCTTATTGAGCTGTTTATGCTCACCCTTTCATTTTTCACCCCACAGGATACATTCAGTAGAAGAGAGTGATAATAGTCTTGCATTTCGGTTATCCTCTGCTTCTTATCAAGACTAGGCATACATATTTGTATAATTTTTTTATCTGAACATATAGAGGCACAGTACTGTACACGGATTGTAATATTGGGGATGTATATAGTTAAAATAAATTGATATGTAAATGTAATATGGAAAATAGATGTTAAGGTAAGTAACATGACAGGAGGGACTAACATCGACTCATAGCCCAACTGTTAGTGGTGAAATTGTTCACGATGGGTAAGGAAATGAAAAAGTAAAAAATTTGTAGGGGTTTTTAGGAAAAATGGGTCATGACAAAAGGTGGTATCAGAGTAGAGTTGGCCTGATATGAGTCGGTGTTAGTGATTAAGTAAATTTACATCCCCATGTACTGTGCATTGTTTAGATACAATTGTGTATATCAAGATGGAAGTGCAGCTAAGAATTTAGTTCTAATGCAAGAATATAATTTTTATAACTGATAGCCGCTATGGTAGAGGGGCGAGTACACATGCTCGATGCCATAGAGATCGGCCTGAGAGTCGAATGAGTCATCACATGAGACTCAAGATGAGAGTGAGGTGGAGGCTGATGTTGAGCATACTCCACAGGGTCTTATAAGAGACCAAATAGTATTGAGATACGCTCCGAGAGGATGGAGTGGAGTGTAGAAAATATCTCGGAGTTATTTACTCAGTCTATGCAGGTAGTTGAGGATAGGCAGGGTAAAGCCTAAGCAGATGCCTCAGACTATAGAGATTTTCACACCCCTCCGGTATATAGCGAAGTAAAGAAACCAATAGTTGCTGAGGACTGGGTGTATGAGATAGCGAAGTTGTATGGATTCTTTTGGTGTATGTCGACTGAGAAAGTGACTTTTAAATACGTTTATGTTAGAGGCGAGGCGGAGCTTTGGTGGAAATCCGCTCGACTCATTTGAAGAGTTAGACGTCCAGAGCCGACATAAGAAATATTTTTGAATGTATTCCAGTGACAGAACATCCCGGACACTACTTAAGGGAAATTATAGGTAAAATTTCTTACACTGACCCAGAGACACTGGTTGATTGACGAGTATGAAACTCAATTTATATCCCTGGGCAAATATTACCCCGACACTATAGGTAGTGAGAGTCAGAAAGCCCAAAAGTTCATGGAAGGGCTCAAATTGTCGATTAGAGTCCGAGGGGCTCACTACTTGTGTCAAGGCAGTGCGCAAAATACAGTTACGTGAATAAGATCTTGTGTTGCACGCCTCTGAGATTGGAAAAGGTAGTAAGGGCCGAAATAGAGACAGAAGAGAATAGAGAATGACAGAAATGTCAGAGCGAGAAAGAGACCAGTTGGTAAGAGATTAGAACTGATGAGTCACAGGGTAAAATGATTGGTAAGGCCCCACTATCCAATTTCAACACTTTTGAGGGGTATTGTGATTAGAGGACCCCGACCTGCTCCGTAGCAGGGGGAGCAGTGGAGCAATGTTAGCAGGGTAAGCAGTGTAAACAGTGGAGCAGTGTAAGCAGTGTAGCAGTGTAACAATGTAGCAGTGTAAGCAGTGTAGGATGTGTAGTGGATACCACGGAAGAAGGGCCTACACTGTCACGCCCCGGAAGTGCAAAAAAATGGGGCTAATTTAAACTTTTTATTCATTAACTATGTTGTTTTCCTGTCCATGTCTAAATTTAAAATCTTTTTCATTTTCCAGGATCTCATTACATTACATACATTTTGTATATATAAAATCATTTACAACTATTACATCCCGACTATTATAGACAATAGTGTCTATTATGTATCACATGTCTGGAATATAAGTAAGACTGTACCTCAATGTTACGAAAATATCCGATGAAAGGTCGAACTACCTTGTTAACGACCACAGTCTCGTATGTGCAGTAGACTTGCTATAGATAATCTGGGAGATGGAGAGGAGGGGGTGAGTTTTTCAGACTCAGTAAGAGATACATTTAAAATAGCTTTAAATACTCAAAATATGGTAAAACTCATGGTTTTACAAATCAGCATAAATATGTACTCGAGTAGAGATGCTTACATTTCATAAAAGCAGTAAAAACATGCTTAAATCATAAGTTTACACATCATGCATCCTTTTAGTAAAACTCATATATAATATGCATATCACGTCGTGTAAACAAGTAAAAAGCATCTCAAAACTTAATCATGCATATCATAACATGCTTATCACTTTAAAATGAAATTATATTGTCATATGCACACTTCGTAAAACATACTCATGGCTACCTTTAAAATCTCATTATAGAAAATATGTGCTCAATAAAATCATAAAACAGGTAGCCTGAAATGTGTGAAAACATATATATATCATTCCGTCAATTCATCGTGTAGGGTTAGGCAATCGTCTCATATACTAGTCCCGAAGGACATCATACATCTGGTCCCGTAGGACGTTCATCGTAGGTACATATGGCCATCGTACAGGGGAGCCGTAGGACTGGATCAGGGTCGTACGCTGCCCTATCTCTCGTGCACCACTAAATGGGGACTATACGCACGAACTCACGTGCATCACCAAGTGTGGACTATGTGCACGTTTCTCATATCAAGTCAAAGCCTGCCCGTTCCTTGGCTGTCGGCTAGGTAGATCCTCGATCGTCTCCATACGAGATCGACCACAGATCCTCTGACTATCGTCACATCATGCCTTTTTACCCTACAAAAATAATTTTTTTGGGCCTCTTACCCAATTTATCAAAATCATTCGGGCCTCATACCCGTGTATTAAAAATCATTACGGGACTCTAACCCGATTTTCATAAATCATTACGGGACTCTAGCCCGTTTCTCATAGAAAACATAGTTTTCATAAATCATTGCGGGACTCTAGCCCGTGTAAATATGGAAAGCAAAGTTATCAAAGTCAATTCTTGGGACTCATACCCGTACCGTGAAAATATAGCTTAAAAGCTGTTTCGGGACTTTAACCCGTATCATGAAAACATGGTTTCATAAAAGATATCGGGACTTTAACCCTAATCTCATATAAAATACTATGCTTTCATTTCAGAAGTGAAAATCACTTTTATAAACATGTATGCTGTAAAATGTATCTCATGAAATAAAAGTCATTTTGAAAGGTTAGGATAAGTTTATTCCGGTTTTGAGTGAATAGTATTCTTCCCAATTTTCGAGAAAGCCCTTTTTCATGGAAAATAAATTAACTATCCACATAAACATTTGGTAAGGTTGAGGAGTACTAATGCTACTCTAAATTATATCCCTTACCTCTTAGCGACTGATGTAGAGCACTTTCCTCGATGCTCGAATTTACCTCGTAAAATGTGTCGATAGACCGAGCTGCTGCAAAACAAGTTCAACTTATCACATATGGCTTAAATTCATTTCAACATATCCAATATGTGATTATATCGAAGCTTTGACCAAAAGTTGACTCTTAATCGATTTTACTCTTTTTGCTCGGTTTTATCAGTAGAAACCTCGATTTAATCGTATTTAACTCAATAAATATTTTTCTCATATTTATTATTGTCGAGTTAGCTAATTGGGCCAATTTCTCTCTTATTGGGCCAAATTGCACCTTAATGAGTCTTAATTTGTTTTAAGCCCGTTTCCACTTATTAATTCTTTCACCGAGACCTATTGGGCTCACTGGGCCCATTAGTACTTATTGGGCCTTTTTCTAGACTCTTTGAATAGCCGTATATCATTTACGACAATTTAATTAAAAATCTTGATTTAATCCACTAAATGCGCAATTTAATCCGTAACTCGTAAAATAAACTTTTAATTCGCGATAATTACATAGATTGTCGTAAATGAGCTTTACTTACCCGAGATTTTGCGATAGTGCGCAATTCGAAGTTTGATCGGGCTCACGTACGTTATTTATCGTCGAACTGCACAATTTATATATTTAATTTCGGGTGAATTTTTGATCAAATATAATTTAAATAAATTTCTCAAAAATTAAATCAGTCACTTTTGACCTCTTACCAACTTACCCGAAGTCCGGTGTATCCCCAAAATTTTTTTCCTTTCTCCTTTTCTTTTTTTCCCTTTTTCTCCTTTTTCCCTCTCTTTCTTAGCTGAACCGGTTCGGTCCGGTTCAGACCGGTTCAGACCGGTCCGGTTCAGTCCGGTTCAGTTTCGGTTCAACTTCTCCCTTGCCGTTCGGGGCTTTTTCGGCCGGTTCTCTGCCGGCTTCCGCCTCCAGCTTGTTCGCGGGGTAGTCCGATGCATGGATCTGGGGTCGGCTTCGCCAAAGCTCGTCGGAAAGTGGCCGGTCCGGCCTCTTCTCTCCTCCGGCGACGGCACCCAATTTTTTTTCTTCCGATCGGCGCCGTTTGGCGGCGTTTCAGGTCGATCTGCGCCTGGATCGACGTCGCAGAGGTCCCTTCTGGCCGGTGGTGGGTCGCTCCTCCCCTCCTCGGCCACCGATCTCTCTCTCTCCTCTCTTTTCTCTCGGTTTCACTATTTCTCTCTCCTTCTCTCTTTTCCCTCGCCGGTCGCGTCTTCTTCTCCCTCTTCCGACGCCGGCGAGGCTCGGTCGGTTCGACTCTCTCCCTTGGTCGGTTCTCTGGTGGTGGCTCGCGGCTAAGGCAGACGGGGCGGTGCGGGTCTTCTGTTTCCTTCTGTTTTCTTTTCTGTCGCGCGAACTTTCGCGCGATAGAGTTTCTATTTTGTTTTTAACTTTATTTTTATTTTATTATTATTAATTTATTATATTTTATTTTAATCAAATAAAATATAATAAATTACACAAAATATCTCAAAAATTATATTATATTTTATTAATTAATTAATTTAATTAATTTAATTTATTTTAACTTTTTCGCTGTATTTTTCGCATATTTTCGGGATAATGTCCCGGGCGAAAATTACGAAAATTCGTAATATCTCCGTATCTTGACCAATTAGACTCGGAATTCCATAATTTCTTCTTTATCGATCAAGATTTCCTAAATCCATATTTTTAATGAAATTTCTTCATCGAATTTACACCGAAATTAGGATCTTTTGACCATTTTACCCTTCTACACGTTCGGGACTAATTTAGACCGATTTTCCTTCTCGGACTCACTATCTTTTCTCATTTAAATTTCGTAAATTTTTGTCCAACGATTTAAATCCCTTTAATTTAAATTATGGTCCCAATAATGAACATAGTGGGAAAAATTCGGGTTTCACATTTCTCCCCATCTTTTAAGAATTCAGTCCTCTGAATTCAAGTTGGTTCATCAATCAGGTGAGGGTACTTCTCCCTTATTTGGCTCTCTAGTTCCCAAGTGGTTTCTTCTGTCTTGTGGTGTTGCCAGAGAACCTTTACTAGTGGAATAATCTTAAATCGTAGCACTTCCTCTTTGTTTTTTTTGAAGCGTACTATACCCTTCATCGGTGACACCTTAACAAATATGGAGTCCCCAACCTAAAATTCAAGAGGATGTCTGCGCACATTGGCATAACTTTTCTGTGCGGTCCTCAATCTGTCACGGATGAGCTGAACACCCTTAGCTTCCTGTTCCGCTAAATCGAAAGCAAGGTGAATCTAGGACAATGGGACTCCTTCAGAATGCTCTGTCTCAAGGTGTTATCATGTGGCACACAGATACGGCCTTGGTACCTCAGTAATCCATCATCACTGACCGTAAACTCAGACTGCGATCTCTCATCTGCCTGGCTAACCATATCCAATAACCTCTGATCGTTTCGCTATCTAGCTCTAATCTGGTCTAGTATACTTGGTTCAATCCTTAGGCTAGCCACGTATCGATGCTCAATCTCATCCATACTAATCCTGAGTTCGGTGAATTGTTCCAATAAGTCCCATTCTTTAATCATCATGTAGAACATCATACCCTTTTTTACTCAGGGTATCAGCTACCACGTTCGCCTTACCAGGATAGTATAAAATCTCCAGTCGTAAATCTTGAGGAGCTCTATCCATCTCCACTGTCTAATATTCAGCTCCTTCTAATTAAACCAGTACTTAAGATCTTATGGTCAGTGAAAATCTGAAATCTTTCTCCATATAATTAATGCTGTCATATCTTGAGTGCAATCACTACTGCAGCTAACTCCAAGTCGTGAGTGGAATAATTATGCTCGTGATCCTTTAACTGACGGGATCCATAAGCTACCACTCCACCATGCTGCATAAGCACATAGCCGAAACCTTGGTGGAAAGCATCATTATACACCACAAATCCCCCAGACCACTCGAAATGGTCAAGACTGGTGTCGTATTCAACTGACGTTTGAGCTCTTGTAAGCTCTGCTCACACTAATCAGACCATATAAACTGAACCTCTTTAAGGGTCAGTTTGGTTAATGAAACTGTTATCCGTGAAAACCCTTCGACAATCTGTCGGTAATACCATGCTAATCCCAATAAGCTTCTGACCTCCGTGACTGTCCTCAGTCTTTCCCATCTCAATACTGCATCTACCTTGGACGGATCTACTAACACCCCGTCCTTATATACCACATGTCCGAGGAATGCAATCTGATCTAGCCAAAAGGTACAATTACTAAATTTACCATATATCTTCTTCTCACGGAGAGTTTGGAGCACAGTCCTTAAATATTGTTCATGCTCTTCTCGGGATCTAGAATAAATCAAGATGTCATCGATGGATACTATCATCAATCTATCCAAGTATTCTCGAAAGACATCGTTCATAAGACTTATGAATGCAGTTGAGGCATTAGTCAATCCAAAAGGGCATAACTATGAACTCGTAGTGCCCATATCTGGTCCGAAATGCTGTCTTCGGTACATTAGCCTCCTTAATCCTTAGTTGATGATAACCCGATCTCAAATCTATCCTTGAAAACACTGAAGCCCCTCTCAGCTGATCAAATAAGTCGTCTATCCTTGGCAGGGGGTACTTATTCTCAACTGTTACTTTATTCAAAAGCCTGTAGTCTATACATAGACAGAAACTACCATCCTTCTTTCTGGTAAATAGTACTGGTGCACCGCATGGTGACACATTAGGCCTTATAAACCCCTTATCGAGTAATCCTTGCAACTGCTTCTTTAATTCTTCCAACTCTACCAATGTCATTTGGTAAGGTGGCTTGGAGATGGGTTGAGTATCTGGTACTAGCTCAATGGCAAACTCAACTTCTCTCTCTATGGTAATCCCATTAAGTCCTCTAGGAATACTTCGGGAAACTTACATGTAAATTGTGGTAACACAAACGAGTGTGTAGAACTTAGGTCACACAGTACATGTGCTTTATGATTACAGACAAGAAGAGTACCTCGAATAACATCGAAGGATGTATCTGTTGTCTCCTGATCAATAGCAAACACTTGGCCTTAGGAGACAGGCTTCTTGCCCTTGTCTGCGGTTGTGGCTCTCCTCTGTGGAGCCTAAGTTGGTCTCTCTATCTGTCTAAGTGCCCATAAGGTTCCTAAGATCTCATAAGTGGACACTCTCTCATCAGGTGTCTTGCTTCACCGTATCTGTAGCAAGTAAATGTATTTATGCGGCAAGGTTCGGTGTGAATATTGCCACATATCCTGCACCGTGGCACTCTTATCTTAGGGTCTTTTATCATACCTGTGGCACCAACTGTAGTCTTGGGTTTACCAGACCCTATCTGAGGTCCTTACACCCTCTATCTCTTGGGCTAACCCCTTCTCAAATCATGTCGAGAAGCAACTACTCTCTTCCCTTTAACTCTGACTGATCTCCTGAAACCATGCTCTGCTTGAGTAATATCCAAGCCCCTCTCTATCTCCTGGGCTCGCCTCAGAGCATATATGAAATCTATGATATTCTGACCCAACAGCTTATCTCCGATCCCGGATCTCAATCTTGCCAGAAATCTCTCTGTCTGGCGCTCGGGATCTCTAACTGTCTCTGGATCGTACCTCATCAGGATTGTAGATTTGTTCTCATACTTGTCTACTGTAGAACTTCCTTGTTACAGACCCAAAAACTTTGTATGCATCTTCTTTCAAGCTGCAATCGGTACATATTTCTCTCGAAATACGACTAAAGAAGCATTCCATGTGATCTTTAAGGGATCCTCAGCTAATATCGTATGTGTGGATCTCCTCCAGAACTTAGCCTATCCTTTTATCATTTAACCTGCCATAGTCACTCTCTCCCTATCAGTACACCCCAAAACTGAAATATCGCCTCAATATCAACGATTCACTCCTCAGCCTTAACCGGGTCCTTAAGCCTTGTGAACTCCAGAGGATGCATACTCAAGAAAATCTTGCACCCTCTGAGTCTCTCTGTCATCCCTATGCTGGGGAACTACTGGCTGAGGGCTGGGGCTACTGGAGAAACTGGTAGGGGAGGAGGATTAGGCATAAGAGTAGCTGTCTTCGTACCAGGTGTACGTACCCCAAACTGTTGGGTAAACATAGTGGTAAAGGTTGTAAGTCTTTCCCTCATATCCCGTACTATCTCCTTGAGCCTCCTTATTCCATCAATATGGCTCTCAGGTTGAGGGGAAGATGGTGGAGCAGGTTGAGCTCGTCTCTGTGAACGGTCCCGTCTACCACTCATGATTAGCGATCTACTATTTGCACATATCCATAAATTCAGTCATACTTTGACAAGTAAGCTTACTTTATTACCAGACATGCATAGACACATTGGGATGTAATACATTCTAATTACTAGACACGACAGTACTACACAACATTTGCTCTGATACCAAGAAAACTGTCACGCCCCGGAAGCGCGAAAAAATGGGGCTAATTTAAACTTTTTATTCATTAACTATGTTGTTTTCCTGTCCATGTCTAAATTTAAAATCTTTTTCATTTTCCAGGATCTCATTACATTACATACATTTTGTATATATAAAATCATTTACAACTATTACATCCCGACTATTATAGACAATAGTGTCTATTATGTATCACATGTCTGGAATATAAGTAAGACTGTACCTCAATGTTACGAAAATATTCGATGAAAGGTCGGACTACCTTGTCAACGACCACAGTCTCGTATGTGCAGTAGACTTGCTATAGATAATCTGGGAGATGGAGAGGAGGGGGTGAGTTTTTCAGACTCAGTAAGAGATACATTTAAAATAGCTTTAAATACTCAAAATATGGTAAAACTCATGGTCTTACAAATCAGCATAAATATGTACTGGAGTAGAGATGCTTACATTTCATAAAAGCAGTAAAAACATGCTTAAATCATAAGTTTACACATCATGCATCCTTTTAGTAAAACTCATATATAATATGCATATCACGTCGTGTAAACAAGTAAAAAGCATCTCAAAACTTAATCATGCATATCATAACATGCTTATCACTTTAAAATGAAATTGTATTGTCATATGCACATTTCGTAAAACATACTCATGGCTACCTTTAAAATCTCATTATAGAAAATATGTGCTCAATAAAATCATAAAACAGGTAGCATGAAATGTGCGAAAACATATATATCATTCCGTCAATTCATCGTGTAGGGTCAGGCAATCATCTCATATACTAGTCCCGAAGGACATCATACATCTGGTCCCTTAGGATGTTCATCGTAGGTACATATGGCCATCGTACAGGGGAGCCGTAGGATTGGATCAGGGTCGTACGCTGCCCTATCTCTCGTGCACCACTAAATGGGGACTATACGCACGAACTCACGTGCATCACCAAGTGTGGACTATGCGCACATTTCTCATATCAAGTCAGAGCCTACCCGTTCCCTGGCCGTCGGCTAGGTAGATCCTCGATCGTCTCCATACGAGATCGACCACAGATCCTCTGACTATCGTCACATCATGCCTTTTTACCTTACAAAAATAATTTTTTTGGGCCTCTTACCCAATTTATCAAAATCATTTCGGGCCTCATACCCGTGTATTAAAAATCATTACGGGACTCTAACCCAATTTTCATAAATCATTACGGGACTCTAGCCCGTTTCTCATAGAAAACATAGTTTTCATAAATCATTGCGGGACTCTAGCCCGTATAAATATGGAAAGCATAGTTATCAAAGTCAATTCTTGGGACTCATACCCGTACCGTGAAAATATAGCTTAAAAGCTGTTTCGGGACTTTAACCCGTATCATGAAAACATGGTTTCATAAAACATATCGGGACTTTAACCCGTAATCTCATATAAAAATACTATGCTTTCGTTTCAGAAGTGAAAATCACTTTTATAAACATGTATGCTGTAAAATGTATCTCATGAAATAAAAGTCATTTTAAAAGGTTAGGATAAGTTTATTCCGATTTTGAGTGAATAGTATTCTTCCTAATTTTCGAGAAAGCCCTTTTTCATGGAAAATAAACTAACTATCCACATAAACATTTGGTAAGGTTGAGGAGTACTAATGCTACTCTAAATTATATCCCTTACCTCTTAGCGACTGATGTAGAGCACTTTCCTCGATGCTCGAATTTATCTCGTAAAACGTGTCGATAGACCGAGCTGCTGCAAAACAAGTTCAACTTATCACATATGGCTTAAATTCATTTCAACATATCCAATATGTGATTATATCGAAGCTTTGACCAAAAGTTGACTTTTAATGATTTTACTCTTTTTGCTCGGTTTTATTGGTAGAAACCTCGATTTAATCGTATTTAACTCAATAAATATTTTCCTCATATTTATTACTGTCGAGTTAGCTAATTGGGCCAATTTCTCTCTTATTGGGCCAAATTGCACCTTAATGGGTCTTAATTCGTTTTAAGCTCGTTTCCACTTATTAATTCTTTCATCGAGACCTATTGGGCTCACTGGGCCCATTAGTACTTATTGGGCCTTTTTCTAGACTCTTTGAATAGCCGTATATTTACAACAATTTAATTAAAAATCTTGATTTAATCCACTAAATGCGCAATTAATCCGTAACTCGTAAAATAAACTTTTAATGCGCGATAATTACATAGATTGTCGTAAATGAGCTTTACTTACCCAAGATTTTGCGATAGTGCGCAATTTGAAGTTTGATCGGGCTCACGTACGTTATTTATCGTCTAACTGCACAATTTATATATTTAATTTCGGGTGAATTTTCGATCAAATATAATTTAAATAAATTTTCCGATAATTTCGGGTTCGGCTCTTTCCATTGGTCGGTTCTCCTGTGGTGGCTCGCGGCTGAGGCAGACGGGGCGGTGCGGGTCTTCTGTTTCCTTCTATTTTCTTCTCTGTCGCACGAACTTTCGCGCGACAGAGTGTCTATTTTTTTTAACTTTATTATTATTTTATTATTATTAATTTATTATATTTTATTATATTTTATTTTAATCAAATAAAATATAATAAATTACACAAAATATCTCAAAAATTATATTATATTTTATTAATTAATTAATTAAATTAATTAAATTAATTAAATTTATTTTAACTTTTTCGGTGTATTTTTCGCATATTTTTGGGATAATGTCCCGGGCGAAAATTACGAAAATTCGTAATATCTCCGTATCTTGACCAATTAGACTCGAAATTCCATAATTTTTTTTTATCGATCAAGATTTTCTAAATCCATATTTTTAATGAAATTTCTTCATCGAATTTACACCGAAATTAGGATCTTTTGACCAATTTACCCTTCTACACGTTCGGGACTAATTTAGACCGATTTTCCTTCTCGGACTCACTATCTTTTCTCATTTAAATTTCGTAAATTTTTGTCCAACAATTTAAATCCCTTTAATTTAAATTATGGTCCCAATAATGAACATAGTGGGAAAAATCCGGGTTTCACATACACCTACACTTTATTGACTAAAATAGGCGTAAAGTGTGGTAAGACGAGCCAATTATTTAATGATTGCTCAGAGTTGGGTGAGACTGCCCCACAGAAGGGTAAAGAGACAGAGAGAACCTTATATGTATCTCTGCATTGAAAAAAGGGGTGTAGTGATTGAAATTAAAGGAGTAAATGATTGTACTCATAGAATGAGTAGTGACAGAGTTTGTTATAAGTGATATACAAAAGGAGATAAGCTTTTAGATGTGATAGATCCTGAATACAAAATCTATTAGAATAAGAGGCGTATGCAAGGTACGAATATCTCTGATATGTGAAATAATTTGGATTAAAGCAATTAGTAACGAATATGAATTGTGATCATATTGACTGATATGTAAAGTAATTGTGGTCAAGTCTGAGGGTTAATAAAGGTATTTCAAAATACCTCCCCGCCTGAAGACTTGACAGCGTCTAAAAGTTACACAATCTATAAATTAAAATCGACAATCGTAATATATACATTGAAAATTAGGGTACCTTTACTTGTACGATAAAGAAATATAGAATTCGATTAATCAGGAAGGTTTAAAAATTAAAAATTTTATAAAAGCCGTTAATATAAGAAAAAAAGAGGAAATGACGAGGGTTAGTATCTTGAACGAAAGTAATTTCGAAATGACAGTATACGTTTATGCGTAAAATGGTCAAGGATATGGGTGATTGAAATATTTAGTGGAACATAACTGCAATGAGGTATTTAAACTTTACCTAGACCGATTTGTTATCATCCATATTGATGATATTTTGGGTGTATTTAAGTCCAGGGAAAATTATAAGCAACAATTGAAATATTATTTTTACAGATGATTTGTTGAGAGTTCTCAAAATGGACTACTTTATTGACACGTTTAACGTAGAAAAAAGTTGTAATTGAATGGGATGATAGACGTGACAAGAGTTTTGGTGTATTGAAGTATTAAACTGACCACCGTATTTATTCTCACCATACCCATCAGATTAAGAGGTTTCTCATGAGTCTATGGATACCTCAAAATAAGGAATGAGTTGTGTATTGATGCAAAAGGGGAAGATAGTCGATTATGATCCAGACAACTCAAGGATCATGAAAGGACTATCCGACCCATGATTTAAAGTTGACAGCGATAGTGGTTGTATTGAGTATATGATACTACTCTGTATACGGTGAGAAATTTCAGGTATGCACTGATCATAAAAACCCCAAGTAATCGTTTTCACAGAAAGAGTTGGATATGAGAACAAAGAGGGTTAGAGCTTTTGAGGGATTATGATTGTGGAAATTGTACCACCCAGGAAAAGCTAATGAAATGGCTAATACCTGGAGCAGAAAGAGCCTCGGGATGGTATTACATATGATGGTCATGGAGCGTGAGCTACTAGAGCAGTTGTAAGCCTCAGTAGTGATGTGATCCCCTCTGATGATGATAGTGATTGTGTGACAGCTAGCCTGAGATTAGAACCGGATTTGAGTGATCAGATTTTACAGGCTTAGCGTGATGATCGACATGGTGTCGATAGTGTGAGTCAGATTCAGATGGGTACATCGATAAAGTTCACAGAGAGTGATGATGACTTACTGAGGTTCAGAGACAGTATAAGTGCTCCCCAGGACCACAGTGATGAGATAGAGTTATTGTCAGAAGCTCACTCTTCGGGATATACAGTGCATCCGATAAGTAATAAATATATCGAAATCTTAGAAAAGAGTATTGGTGGTCAGATATGAAAAGAGACATGGTAGAGATTGTGGAAAAGTGTCTTGTATATCAGCAGAGTAAGGTAGATCAAAAGAAGTTGCAGGGTTATTACAGTTTCTACCTATATTGACATGAAAATGGGAACAAGTTACCATGAATTTCGTGATGGGTTACAGAGGATCCGGATGAATCATAAGGCTATCTGGGTGATAGTCTGTCAGACCCAGATTTTTTGTAGCTTGTACCTTATGATTCCTATGTGTATGAACACTCCGTTATTATAGTTGAATCATAAGAAGAGTTTTTACTAGACTTAAAGTGTTAGTGAAATGATTTAACACGCAAAAGCTACATAAAAAGCCTAATGTGAGCTAAAAGTGTCACAGGCTAAACCGAGTAAATCTAAATCATTTTGACTAAAAATAAGAACTTAAAATAAGAAAGCATAGAGAGCTTATGAAGGAAAGTCAGCTTGATTTAGTCCCGAACATAGAAAATAAGAGAAAAAGCTAAAAAGGGTAAAATGGACCTTTTGGCAAGTTAAGGTATATAAGATGTTTCGGGTATAATTATCCATCGGGAACGGTTGAAACATAAAGACGAGAGTGTAAGACATAATATATTACACTTTCAAAATTTTGAGAAAAAGTCAACTTTGTCAATGGTTAAGGAAAAAGTCAACTATAGTTAAGAAAGTGGACTTTTACCATAGTTGACTAATCATGGTTAAAAATTAACCTAAGTGTGGAGAAAAAAATTGGAGAAAAATATTCTTGGCTAGAATACAAGATAATCATCCCCGAAAGTAAGGAAAATTTATTCAGAAGGATTCCAGATTAAATTTAATGGTTAAAAACATAATGGGCCTAAGGTGAAAATTTTAAAGCCCATTAAGGTATACTAAACGTATATCGAAATTCTTAGGTCCTTTAGACCAAATTGTGGACCAATTGATTGGCCAAATATTGAGACAATTAAAGGCCCGAGACATAGTAAAAATTGCAGCCTGAAATCCCATTAAGAAAGCCCAAACCGAGAAGCCCAAATGGAAAGCCCATGAGATAAATATCTAACCATAGTTAAAGCTAACCATGACTCATAAGTTGACTCATTAGGTGACTCATGGCTAAGGCTTGGAAAGTCAAGCTTAATGGCTGGAAAGTAAAGCTTAATGGCTAAGTAAGTGGCTTATAAATTCAGCCACACCATTGTTATCTTCATCACACCAAATTCGGCTAGAAGAAGAAACCATTGAAACATATTATCCAAGCTTTCTCTCACTAGAAATCACTAGGAATTAGGCATAATTGGAACTTGCATCCTTCATGGAAGTTGTTCCAAATTGAAAGGAGAGTGACATATGTTGGAATTGGCTATCAAGGAGTCATAGAGTGCAAACCGAGAGCCTTCAAAGATTCGGCCAAAGGGTGAACACAACAATTGGTATATTTTCTAGTTTTCAATTTCATATATGTTAATGTATGAATGATTTTAAGTATATTGATATATGTTTTAAGCATTGAAACATATTAAATCACTATGATGTTGGTTAGGACGAGAGTGAGTGGTGAGACATTGATTTATGTCCATATGATTTTAAGGCATAAATGGATTAATGTACATGTGTTAATAATTATGGTGTAATTAGAATTAATCAATTTGATTAATTAATACATGTAATTAGTTGGCAATCAAGGTGTTTGATAAAATACCTAAATGAACTATATGATGGTTAGGAATGTTGCCAACCAAGTGTTTGTGAAAATGCCTAAGTGAATTGGCTAGACCAATAGGCATGGATGACATGCCATGGCATAATCGATGGCATGGGTAGCTCTCGGCCATGGCATGTGGCTAAGAGGCCCAATGGGCCAAGTCCAAATATTTAGGCCTAATGTGATGTAATGGGTCTAGGACAAGCCCAATAAGAGTTAGTGGGCCCTACAAGTCCAATAGCCCCAACAAAAATGAATAGTAAAATGAAAATGGGCTTAATGCATAGTTAGGCCCATTAAGGACTACTAAATCCCATTAAGGGAAACAGACTGTATTTAATGTGAAATACAGTAGAAAAAGTGTAATTAACCTGATAAATGGTTATATGCAGCTCCAAAGAGTATTGGAGGAGCAAATCGGACTGCTGAAACGAGCAGCGCAGAGAAAGTGAAATTTCTCGAGTGATTTCAGGTAAGGGACTTTTGTGAGTAGTTAGAGATACCTGCACGTATTTTCATCTGCTTTTACAATCACTTAAAAACTCTGAGGGTCAGAGAAAGTGAATAATAATTATTGTGACCTGATAGTGGCAAATTACGATTTTGCCCCTAGTTAGTCAAAAAGTCAACTTTTATGAAAAGTTGTAAAAAGCATGAAAACCACTATTTTGAGTGTTTAACTGCTATTTAGCAGGAGAATAAATAGATGGGCTAATGATTTTAAAGTTGATGTGAATTAAGCACACTTATAGTGCTGACTTTGATGTTTTGTAAATCATCTCTTTTTAAAGAGCCATCTATCATATTTTGTGAGAATGAATCATGCTGGAGCACAGCTCGCATTGGATTTCATAAATTTTTCACATACATTAGTGTTGGATTTTGATTCGCACTAGATTTCCATGACATGCATGATAGAGTACTGGAGTTATTACTTGTACTCAGTTTTATATGATATATGCATGACAGAGTGCTGGAGCGATTAGCTCGTACTTGAGTTTTACATAAGATACATGACAGAGTGCTGGAGCGTTGCTCGTACTCGATTCTTCATGATTTATACATGACATAGTACTGGAGCTATTGCTCGTACTTGATTTGATGATATTGTGCATAACATGGAACTAGAGCTATTGCTCGTACTTGATTTAATACATGAACTATGCATTGACCTAGTTGCTGGAGGTTTACTCGCACTAGAGTTGAGTTTGTGATGTGAAACAGTGGTTGAGCGGAGTGTCGACTATGAGTCGCACTCAAGGCGCGCACTGTATGTGATATATAATAGATGTTAAAACCAATGCCAGAGTCCTTGTGTGACTGTGTGTCACATCTTGTGAGAGGATATTCGCATGAGGGTAATATAGACGTAGTATGATATTCCATGGTTTGAGGGCTAAGACCTATGGCAGGCACCCCGACTGTGATGTAGGGTCCATGGGTGTACTTTGTACCGTGCCCGGGGCATGGGAGTACGTTGTACCGTGTGTTGTTGTATAGCTGACGGTTGTAATGGACTGACCATCCTCCCGTTGCAGCAGTGATGCCCCGCACACCGAGTACTGTGTTGGTTAGGATCACAGGTCGGATATGATCATAGTCCAGGATACTATTTGCATTTCACCACAGAGTCTCACATGATATATCACATTGATTGACTGATTTAAATTGCAGACAGACCTGAGGGATGGGTCGGACTCCGATTTTGTGATGTGAATTATTTAAATGCCATATTTATTGTGATTTAAATATATATGGCATGATTTACATAAAGGCATGATTTATATAAAGATGCATTGTTTTGCACTACATGCCTACATTTGAGAAAGAAAGCATGATTTCTGTACATGGGATTTAATCTGTACAAGTATACATATATATATATATATATATATATATATATATATATTTAAAGACATGCTTTTAAAGTGAGTAAAGGAAATAATGTTTTCAAGGTATAGCATTATTTTGAGTAGATAGTGTAGATATCTACTTGCTTGCCTGATTTCCTTACTGAGCACGTTGTATGTTCACCCCCTTTCTTTACATCTCTCTACAGAGTGTCAGCAGTAGAGCGAGAGTTATTGAGGGATAGTATTCCTGAGTCCACCACTAGTTCCTATCGATCGCCAGGTATATAGATTTTGTACGGTTATGTATCTAAACATAGAAACAGCACAGTGATGTATACGATATATATTATGGGGAATGTATTTATGTTCAATTTTATATAATCTCAGTTACAGTCAGTAACAGTATATTGACATGTATGTATGATAATGGATATTATGGTAAGCGAGGAGTCTGACATCGAATCACAGCCCAACCATTGAAGAGAGGAAAGGTAAGTTAAAAATGCGAAAAATTTATAGTGATTTTTGGTTAAAGTCATGGATTGAGAATGGGGTCCTGACATAGTCGATAGATTGACTAAGTCTACCCACCTTCTGGTTAGGAAATCCCCAGATACTCTGAGTGTGTAGGCAGATTTATGTGTAAGGAAGATTGTGGAACACCGAGTATTTTTTTCAGTGAGCATTGTATCATATAGGGATTCCCTCTTCATTTCTCACTTCTGAGAATATTTTTCAGGAAGTTATATGAACCCGATTGAGTGTTAGCACAACTTTTCATCCTTAGGCAGATGGTCAGTCAGAGAGGATTGTACAGGTTCTGGAGGATATGATGAGAGCATATGCCATTTATCTGATAAGCTCCTAGGATGATCAGTTGTTACTAATCGAATTCGTCAAAAATTGACTGTTATCACTTGAGTATCGGGATAACATTATATGAGGCATGGTATGGCCGTAGGGATTGTTTCCCTGACTTGGATAAGAAGAAATGGGTGACAGATTGAAAATTGTTTCAGAATTGGTAAGACAAACCTCTAAGGATGTTCAGTCGATTGTGAAGGATTAAGAACACCTCAGAGCAGATAGAAAAGCTATGTTGACAAAAGACAGAAACCATTGGAATTCACCAAGGGTGGATTAGTATTGTTGGAAGTTACATGCCCTTAGAACATAGCATAAGGACATAACGAGATTCAGAAAGAGATTGGACAAAGTGGGAGACAAGACCTGTAGGTTGGCGTTACCACTTAAATTAACAGGCATCCACAATATCTCCCATCTTTTGACGCTTCGAAAATACTATTTAGATCCAACATATGTAATCGGATATGAGCTCCAATAGCTTAGCTCAATGAAAGTATAACGTATGATTGGAAAATCGATTCGTGTATTAAACAGGAAGGATAATGTGTTGATGTTTAATATGATCTCCCTAGTAAAGTATGTTGGTAGTATTACACTCCGAAAAAAGTCACTTGAGAATGACACTATATGGTACACTAGACGTACTCGGAGTTGTTTATGGACCCAATTAACTTGGTTCTAATTTGGAGGACCAAATTTCTTAAGTGGAGGAGATTATGTAAGACCCCATTTTTAGTTAAAACACGAAATGAGTATGTTCGTGAAAGGAAGGATTGAAATGATCCCAAATTAAACAAACGAGATTCGGACTGGAGATAAGGATTCAAAACACGGAATTAAAAATGTAAAAGGACTGAAATGGAATTTTTGAACAAGTGCAAGGGCAAAACGGTCAAAAGATCGAAAGTCGGTATAAACTCGATAAGAAAAATTTAATTAAAAATAATGGATTTGAGAATCTTGATCAATAACGAAGAAATAATTAAATTTCGGGTTAAATTGATCAAGATATGAATTTACTGAAATTAATCGAAATTTTCGCTTGGGACAATATCCCAAAAATACGAAGAAAATATAGCGAAAAAGTGGAAAAATAGATTAAATAAATTAATTAGAATAAAATATATTTTATTTAGATATTTTTGGGATTTTAGAATAAAATAATGAATATAATAATAATAAACTAATTTATAAATAATAATAAATAAAAATAAAATAATTAAGTAAAAAAAAAAAGAGAAATCGAAAATGATTGTTGGGGAGAGAGTAAACAAATGAAACCGAGGAAGATGCCCGCGCGTGACCCGATCGATCCACGGCCACCGGCGATCAACAACGTCGACGAAGACCCGAAGAGGAAGAGGAGAGGCCGGCGAAGACGTTGGCACCGGTGACGCGCGTCGATGGTGGCGTGTCTGGTGAACAGTCGAAGAGAAGACCGCGAGGAAAACGGGGTAGATTCTGATGATCCACGGCAACTGGGCTCGAACGGCGGGTACCGACGTGATCGGGAAGATGATGCGGTTCTTTTGAGATCGGTATCGGCCAGTGAAACTGTCAAAATCAGACGGATCAAGGGAGAGAAGGCCGAGAGGGAGAGGAGAGGAACGACGGCCACCGGCTGTGATTTGGTCCCGATCGAGGCCAGTTGAAGATTGCCCGGCCAAAGACGAGCCAAATGGCGCCAGAAACGAGCCGAGAACCGATCGAAAACGCTGTGAACAGCGACGGGAAGGTTTGAACCGGTACGGACCGGTTCAACAAAGAGGTGAGCCGGACTGAACCGGCTGAACCAGACCGGTCTGTATCGGGTTGAACCGGACTGAACCGGTTCAGCCAAGAAAGAAGGGAAAAAAGAGAAAAAGGAAAAAGGGAAAGAATTTTTGGGGATACACTGGACTTCGGGTAAGTCGATACGTGGTCAAAAGTGACCGATTTGATTTTCGAGAAATTTATTTAAATTATATTTAATCAAAAATTAACCCGAAATTAAATATATAATTGTACAATTTTACGACAGAGCCCGAACGAGAGTCAATTGAGCTCCGATTTTCGTACCCCGCATAACATTGGGTAAGTGCATTTTAATTTCGACAATTAGAGTCCTCAATACAAAGTTTCGATTATTTTATGGAATTTACGGATTAATTCTATATAAAAAGGAATATTAATCAAAATTGCAACGTACTTACCGTAAATAGTATATGGGCTATCCAATAAGTTTGGAACGAAGCCCGATGATTATTGGTAAGCTGAATGAGCCCAGTAAACCCGAAGAAGGGATTTAATAAGTATAAACGGGCTGAAAATGGGTCGAGGCCTATAAAAGTGCAATTGGGCCCAATAAAGTAAAACGGGCCCAGTACGTTAGATTCGATCAGTAAATGTGATGTACTGATAAAGATAATTGAATTGACCCCAATTATGTGGTTATATACAGTTTCGTAGACTTGGTTGACGCGCAGTTGGACTGAGAGATCAGATATTATCGAGATGAGATAAGTTTATGCGTGAATCGAGGTAAGGAAATTTTGTAGGTGCATAGAGATTTCTATATGTATTTTTGAGGGGATTTACAAGGCCTAGAATTTCTTAAAGTATCTAGAAATGAAATAATAATTTTTACGAAAATCGAGGCACGAGTGAATAAAGAAAAAGATGATATTGCCCCTGGAAGTAAAATTTACAAAAAGGGTAGTAAGGCATATAAATTGCATGATTTCATGTTTTTAATGTGTTATATGAATGTATTGCTTTGATTTAAGCAAATATGCACATAGGTTGGCTGTTGATTTTATGCATTTTATGAAAGGGTACCGGTTTGTACCGGTTACGATTTTAAAAGATGTTTTATCAAGATTGAGCCACCTATCATATTTATACGAGAAAAAAAAGTGCTAGAGTCTTACTCGCACTAAATTTTATTGATTTATTACTCATGAAAAGTCGTACTGGAGCATTGCTCGTACGAGAAATTTGTGTGTGTACAAAACCGTGCTGGAGCTTCGCTCGCACGAGATTTTAGATATCATGATATGCATAGCATTGTGCTGGAGCTTCGCTTGCACTAGACATGAGTTGACATGCATATGGTTATGCGGAAGCCTCCTGTAGACTGTGTGTCGCAGAGAGTTGAGATGCTCGCACGTATACTTTGAGACATGGGTTGGTTATTGACATAGTATTGGGGTGGATAAGACCTACGGCAGGCACCCCCAGACTATGATATGGGTCCACGGAGTACGATGTACCGTGTATATCACACAGAGTACACTGTACCGTGCAGTCATGATGACTCGATAATGTTACTTAATATTCTGGTGGGCAGGATTTGACCCCACCTCCCATTGCAGTTGTGATGCCCCGTACATCGGGATCCGTGTAGTCTGGGATCACAGGGACAAATTATGGGCATAGTCCTCGATTTTCATACAGTAACCTACATGCCTCACATGATATCATACGATCTGAATAGACCAGGACAAACTCGAAGGAGGGGTAAGGTCCCTATTTGTGTTTTTAAACGTGATACGATTTAATGAATCAAGGTATTCCCGAGTGATGGGTTTAGCCTTGATGTGGTTGTTTTATGATAAAACAAATAAGTTTTAACGTGATGGGTTTATGATGAAACAAATAAGTTTTAACGTGATGAGTTTATGATTAAACAAATAAGTTTTAAAGTGATGAGTTTATGATGAAACTAATAAGTTTTAATGTGACGAGCATGAGATGTTATACATGATGATTTTTCCATGTTGGTTTTATATGTCGATTTCATGATTTTTCTTATATGATATATACATACATGTGGCATCGTTTTAGTTTTACCTCATGCTCCAAATATAATCGATTTTATATCATGACATTATCAGCACGTAGATAGCATAGTTATCTATCTGCTTACATTATTGCCTTACTGAGCTGTTTATGCTCACCCTTTCATTTTCCACCCCACAGGGTACATTCAGTAGAAGAGAGCGACAGTAGTCTTGAATTTCGGTTATCCGCTACTTCTTATCAAGACCAGGTATACACATTTGTATAATTTTTGTATCTGAACATATAGAGGCACAGTACTGTACATGGATTGTAATATTGGGGATGTATATAGTTAAAATAAATTGATATGTAAATGTAATATGGAAAATAGATGTTAAGGTAAGTAACATGACATGAGGGACTAACATCGACTCATAGCCCAACTGTTAGTGGTGAAATTGTTCCCGACGCGTAAGGAAATGAAAAAGCGAAAAATTTGTAGGGGTTTTTAGGAAAAATGGGTCTGACATAACTTGTTAGGTATAAATCTAAGACCCGAATTTAATTAAAATACGAAAATTAAATAAGAAAAGATGGGGGATGTATGAAGGAAGGTCAGGTTAAATTGATTTCGAAACAAGAGCAGGGGTAAAATGGTAAAAATACCAAAACCCGGTATGAAGGCGATAAGAAAATTTTAATTAAAAATAAGGATGTAAGATATCTTGATCGATAATGAGGAAATTATACAATTTGGGTCAATTGATCAAGATTCAGAAATTTTAAAAATACCGAAAAATTACCGAAACGATATCTCGAAAAGCGCGAAGGAATAATAGCGAAAATTTGGAGAAAAATATATTTAATAAATTAAATTTAAATTAAATAAATTAAATTAAAATAAAAATAATATAAGTGTAGATATTTTGGGTATTTAGAGTTTTTTTAATGAATAGTGTAATAATTAAATAAATTATAATAATAATAATAATTGATAAAATAAATAAATAAAAAAAAAGAAGAGAAGAATTGAAAAAAAAAGAAGGCTGAAAACGGAAATATCGGGGAGAGAGAGAGAACTAGAAAAACGAAAAGGGGGCAGCCGACCGAGGAATGCCCGACGAGCCACCGGCGACCGTTGAGCCCAGGCGAGGGTCGAAAAACGTAGAGCGATGCCCGGTGAGCACGATGGTATCGGTGGTGCAGCCTACCGACGTCGGAGATTGGCGAATCGGGGGAAAGAAGCCGCGGGAGAAAGAGTTCCGATCGGCGGCGAACAGCGCCGATCTGGCCGACCCCGAACCCAGTCGAGGACTCCCCAGGCCCAGACGATGCGATTGGTGGTGGTGGCAGCCACCGAAACCGATGGACGGCGTCGAAAACGGCGAGGAAAGAAATGGGTACCGACGGCGAAGAGGAGAAGAGCCGGACCGGCGGTGTTCCGGTGACCTCGATCGAAACCGAGGGCAGATTCGAGCTGCGGACAACCTCACAGAGCTGCTGGCGGTCGAAGCCGACGGAGAACCGGCCGGCAAGGCAGTGAACCGACGGTGAACCGACCGAACTGGAGAGAACCGGCGGTCTGAACCGGTCCGAACCGGACTGAACCGGTTCAGCCAAAAAAGAGAGGAAAAAAGGAAGAAAAAGGGAAAAAGAAAAAGAGAAAAAATTGGGAAAAATTCCAGTGATGCAATCGAGCTTCGGGTAAGTCGATAAGCGGTCAAATTGATCGATTTAAATTTTGGAATATTTTATTTAATTAATTTTCGACTGGAAATTTACCCAAAAAATTATGAAATTATGTAGCTCGACGATTGGCATCCACCGAGAGCTCGAGACAGCCTCAAATTTTGTACTAGCATGGAATCTCGGATAAGTGACCCTTATTTACGACAGTTTACATCGTGATACGTGATATGAATTTAAATTTCCGCATAAATTGAATTAAATTATGGAAATTTAGATGAATTGTCGTAAATATTAAATTTAGCTATTCGGGAGTTAGAACAAGGCCCAATAAATTGTTGGAAGGCCCAATGAGCCCAATAGGCCTCGATAAAGTGAAAATTAAGTGAAAAACGGGCTTAAGGCCGATTAAGGCCCATTAAGGTGCAATCGGACCCAATAGGGGTAAACGGGCCCAATGATTTAAATTAAGCCCAGAAAAGATTAAATACAATTAAATTGTATGTTATCTGACCTGAGGAATATTGATACGCAGTTCCGAGCATTTGATTGGGAGCATAACGGACTGCGCGACGAGATAACATTGGAAAAGAAAAGGTCAGACTCGACAGGAAAATAAGGTAAGGGAATTCTACGGACTGCTAGAGGTAACTTTACGCAATTTTAAGCTCATTTGCAGTCTTTAAAATTTATCTGAAGGGTCTAGAGGTCGAATAATAATTTTAGTGCCTCGAATGGGCAAATTACTAAAATACCCTTATTAAGGGTAAAATCTATAAATTTAGTAAAAATTGGGAGGAGCAAGAACAAAAGGTTCCTGCTCATTCTGGAGGTATTTTAACACATGCATGAGTAGGCTGGCTCACTTTTAAAGAAAAATGCATAGCATTGCATACCTTTAACGATGTAATTTCTGTGAAAACTATTTGGAGATAACCGAGCCGCCTACGTGTTTTTATTTACATGTGACGTGCTAGAGCTCAGCTCCCACGATGTTTGATTTGTGTGATGCATGCATTAGTGCTGGAGCGAGAGCTCGCACTAGAGTTTTACATGCATAGGTGCTAGAGTATAACTCGCACCAGATTTCACATGCTCTTTCGTGACACGGTGCTAGAGTCTAACTCGCACCATATTTTTACATGATTTTCAAAACAGGATGCTGGAGTTTAACTCGCACCAGATTTTATAAGATTTTCATATGATTTATATACCGAGTGCTGAGCCTAACTCGCACTAGTTTTACTGGATTTGTGGAGTAGCGCTGTCTGCCCTTGGAGTCAGCCAAAAGGCCCAACAGGCTCAAAAGACCTCTTAAGTAGGGTGAGAGTGAGGGATGAGGTTGGCGGCCCTGTGGAGATGTAAAGCGGGCTCTGCCAATTTTACTTGATTTGATGAGAGTGCTGAGCATCGCTCGCACTGATTTTTATGAGAACATACGATGAGCCGTGCTTGGAGCATCGGGTAGACTGTGTGTCACCGATTTAATAGGCTCGCACGTGCGTTTTGAGACATGGCAATGAGTATTGAGAAACAAAACCTCTCTGTGGGAAGCAGGCCATTTGGGCTGGAGTACCTAGAGTGATATGGGTCCATGGAGTACGATGTACCGTGCAAGTAGCATGGAGTACGATGTACCGTGGGGTATCTTCGGATACGGTATCTTTGTAATACGGGGTATCTTTGTGATATAGTATCTTTGTGATACGGGGTATCTTCGGATACGGCATCTTCGGATGCGTGAGATCGGATAAGACTGACGGGTTGGATTGACCCACCTCCCGGGCGGTTCCCGATCAGGGTGAGACCTCGCACACTGGGATTCGTGAAGCTAGAGGGACTCACGAGGACACATATTGGCCAGTCCTGGTTATTACCGATATACAGTTATTGCCTAGTCTCGTATCTTGTACATATATATACATATGTTTTCGGATATCGATGCTTTCGAGAAACTCAATTTTCATGATTTTGTGTGAGTCAGGATCACCCGAAGGAGGGGTCGAGTCCTGACTTTATTGTGAAATTTTTAAAGAGAAAGAAATGATTTAAAATAATTGCATGTTGAATTTTCCGTGCAAACTCGATTTGCATAACATCATAAGCTCATGTCATTTGTTTTAAATGTGTGGAGAAAGGGTGGTTTATGCATGGCACCACGTTCATGTAGGTAGTATGGTTACCTACTTGTTCGTAGGATTGCCTTACTGAGCTTGATGTGCTCACCCCTTTCATTTTCTCCCACAGATAATCTCCAGTTGAAGTTGAAGCGACTCAGTACTGCATTCCGGATATCCGCTGCTGCCCATCAACATAAGGTATATACACTTGTACATATTGTATCTACATAAGCATAGCACAGTAACATGTTTGTAAGTAACTTTAGGGGATGTATAAATATTCTAAACAATTATAAATGACTGGAGAATAAATAAGTTAGATGGTAATTGAATGGTGGGACTGGCATTGACGCACAACCCAATTATTAGTGGAGTGTGGTCACGATTCGAGGACAGGTAAGAAATTCAAGTAAGAAAATAATAAAACGCGAAAAATTAACTCTGATTTTTGGGTAGTTTGGGTCATGACAATAAAACACGAAGCTGAAAATGCATATTATTCATAGCCGAAATCTTACAATACCTGTAGAGCGAATGATTTGAGAGATTTTTCAATTTTTTTTACTACCTTCGTTTCTTTTTATTTTCTTTCTTTTCATATTGTTTTCATTAATGGAAAATTATCATTCTTTATCATTTTCTTTTAGCTTAAGTTTTAAATTAAAAACTTAAACTGGTAACTGCCAATGACAGTTTAGAAATGGCAGAGTTCTATCCATTATGGGTAAACTTTCCCAACATCTCCCACTCACGCAAAATGATGTGCTACTCATAATCAATTTCAGGAGAACATATCTCTTTTCTCTACAAAGTTCATACAAGAAAATAGATTATGCGACCATTATACTTTATGCTCGTTGCTTATACAACTGTTAGGTATATATAACAACCTAAAAATATAAATAGAGCTAGTATGCAGTACCATAGATCCATTCATTCACATTTCAAGTTTCTCATGATCTCTCTTTTATCAAACTGTATGATATACTTTTGTACTCACAATTATGTCTAACTATTTAAACATAATTGGTCGTCCAGTGAATACCATTAAATGTTACACCAAAATGGTTTTCTCTTCTTCTAGAATCTCTCTATTTCAATTCATTGCTCTTCGAATATGTCCCATAAGATCGAATAATCCATAATCATTGGTAACATTCCAATAAAGCTAACATTGAGTTGAAATCTTTAAGAAATAGTTAAAAGTCATAAAAATTTTAATTTGATATCATTTTGACCTCATGGGTCTCACACAACATAGAAGCGGAGATCAATTATTCTGTTACCCCTATTGGTCTAATAATGCACATGTGGTATGAAAGACATGTTATTGTATTACTCTCATTTTCCTATAGAGCATATGTCTTTATCATAATTCTAATATCGTATAAGTGATAGTTCAGATACACTCGATATCTAACTTGAGTCCACAACTTTACTTTCTTTAAAATACAATAATAGGACTTCCACCGAGCATTTAAAGACAAACAAAGTGAATGGTGGGGTCATTCACTTTCGATCACAAAATCTCATCATATTATGAGCTTGCCGTCAAGGCGATTCTGTTTTAAGCTTAAGCTTTCAAATTCTTCTGCTTAAAACTAATCTCATCTTTGTGGCACCGAGCCATAGAGGAGATGGCCTATTTGAGAGCGCCTATCATTTGTTAGACACACCTTTGACATGATATTATATATGTACTTAGCATATATATATGTGTATGCTTTATGAAACGAAGTACTAAACATCAATTGAAATTAAAATCAAAATTAGTCAACATCAAATACAAACAGCAAAATAATCATAAATTGTTTATAAAGAACATCTTAGCAAGTTCATCAAAACCTATGTAGTCCTAAAGATCTAATGCGCCAATTATACATAACTCTAGGTATGGGCTTTGTGAATAGATATGCAATCATCTTATGAGTAGAAATGTACTACATGTTGACTTCCTTTTGTGCAACCATGTCTCTAACAAAATTATACTTCGAGTCTATGAGTTTAGTTTTTTAACGATATTTGGGATCTTTAGTGAATGCGATCGCTACTTGACTGTCACAATTTACTAACACTGAGTTTAATCTATCTTTGTTAAATCCCAAATGATTCAAAAATCTCTTAAGCCAAATAGCATCTTGCACTATTACTGAAAATGCTACGAAATTCAACTTCCATTGTGGAAAGAACTATACATGTTTGTTTCTTACTATTCCATGAGAATGCCTTATTATTTAGTAAGAAAACATAGCTTCGGGTAGATTTCCTTTTCAAATCTCCATCCTAATCAGTGTTCGTATAGCCAATCAGATGCAGATCACTTTCATGATAGCACAATGAATAATTTGCAGTGCCTTTAAGATACCTTCATATCCTTTTGACGGCTTTCCAATAAGGTTGTCCTAGGTTGGATTAGTACCTGCTTACCGTTCCAATTACATAACAAATTTCTGGCTTTGCACATATGATAGCATACATAAGGCTTCCTATAACATTAGAATAAGGAACTCTTGTTATTTATTCCTTTTCATGAGGAGTCTTATGACACATTTTTTTACTTAGGCCTTCGCTTTTAGCAATAGGAGTATCTATTGGCCTACAGTCTTGCGTGTGGAATCGTTCAAGAATTTTCTTAATATATTACTCTTATGAAAGAGCTAAAAATTTCTTGGAACGATCCCTTTCAATTTTAACACCAAGTATGTAAGCTGCTTCGCCTATGTTCTTCATTTCAAAATTTGAGGACAATTAGTTTTTCACTATAATGATATACTCCTTATCATTTTCAGCTAACAATATGTTATCCAATAAAGTGACAAGATTACAAACATGCCTTTAGACCTTTTAATATACACACAGTGATCCTCATCGATCATGATAAAATCATATGAAATTATCATTGATAAAATCTAATATACTACTGCCTAGAAGATTGTTTAGGACCATAAATTGATCTTAGTAGTCTATACATTTTTCGATGAAACCTATAGGTTGTTTTATATGCATTTCTTTTTCTCCGTTTAGAAATGTAGTTTTTACATCCATTTGACATAACTCTAAATCTAAACTTGCGACTATGGCTAGAATCAAGCGTATTGAGCTAAATCTTATACTATGAGAGAATGTTTCTTTAAAATTAATTCCTTCTTATTAAGTATACATGTTAGCTACCAAACGAGCCTTATATCTTTCAATTATGAGAACCTATTTGGTCCAAATTGCAATGTGTTCTTTAGGAAGGTTAACCGATTCCCAAACATTGTTTGTTCTCATAGATTTCATTACTCCATCCATTTCTTTCATCCACTTTGTTTTTGCATTACAAGAAAAAGCCTCTCGAATATTCCTTGGCTCTCTTTCATCTTATAAGGTAATCATGAAAGTTTCTTTCTCTATGTCAAAACAATGTTGAGGAACTTTTTCACGAATGCTATGCTTAACTTGTGATTCTTGTGAAACAAATTCATCAAATTCATATCTTTTGTCAGGCTCCCACTTGGATGAGATATTGTTGGTGCCTTATCAGGTATATGCATTAAATGATTTGTAACAATCAAATCATTTTGATCTTGAATTGCATAAAGAGATTTTTTAAAAATTTATTTCACCTTTATTTAGAAAATCATTTTCTAGAAAAATGGCATCCTGAGATTCAAACTTAATTACACTCCTACTTGCTTTTTCATCAATGAACACATATCTCTTTGAATGTTAAGAGTATCTTACAAATGTACTCTTTTTCCCTCTAAAACTTAACTTGCCATGTTGATGAGCAGACTTGTGAATGTAAGTAGCATAACCCTAAGGTCTCATATTACCGAAATCAGGTTTTCTTCCAGTTCATAATTCATGGGGAGTAGATACAACTGACTTGGAAGGTACTCAATTGAGTATATGGGCAGTCATTAATAATGCATCACCCTAAAAGGAGATTGACAAATTTGCTTGGGCCATCATAGACCTAACCATTTCTAGAGTGGTTTATTTCTTCTCTCTACAATACCATGTTGTTATAGAGTTCTTGGAATGGTTAACTGCCTAATCGATTCCTTTTCCATCACATTAAAGTCTGAATTATTCAAATAAATACTCACGTCCATGATCTATTCATAACGCCTGAACATTTTTATTTAATTGATTATCTACAAAATTTACATATTCTTTAAAGCATTCCAAAACTTTAGATTGTGAGAAATCAAATGCATAAAGATGAAACGTGTGTAATCATCAATGAATATGATAAAATATACACCTCCACTATGTGGCTTTACACTCATTGGGCCACAAATATCGGAATGAATCAACTGCAATAGAATTTCAGCTCTGGCTCCTTTGCTACATGGTTTTCTTGCCATTTTTTCACTAGACAATTTTCACATGTCGATAGATGAACTTTTTCTATAGGGCCTAGTAATCCCTCTTTAGCTAATCTATCCATTCTTTATTACCTAATGTGGCCTAGTTTAGCATGCCGAATATTTACATCAACATTAGAAAATGTGACAAGGAAAAATTATTATTACATATTTCACTACTGGAAGTGTAATCAACATCTATTAAAATAAAACCATTTAGTAAATATTTAGAACCATAACAATTTGTTCCCCAAAACAAATTCATACTAGTGCTATGAAAGTTTAAAATAAATCCCAAATTGAGAAGAATAATAACAGAAACTAAATTTCGTCGAATGTCAGGAACAAATAGGATATAATGTAAGATGAGGGTTTTCCTGCCATGCATACATAACTTGCAGGTTCCAATACCTTTTACTTTAGCATGTGTGTTGTTTCCCACATAAATCTATTTTAATCCTTGTGGAATCCGACGAAAGTTGGCGAAAACACATTTCTGTCTTGTGCTATATGGTTTATGGCCCCTAAGTTTACAATCCACAGTGGATGAGATTTAATCAATAATATAGCACTAGAAACAAATATAGTACTTTAAGTATCTAAAGCGTTCATAAATGCATTAAAGGTTTCTACATTTTTCAGCTCGTTACATTCATGAGTGCAATGGCCCTTCTTACTACAGTTAAAACATTTGACCTTTACCTTGTTCTTCTTAGAATGAGCCATAGGATCTTTTCCTTTGACAAGATAACTACCTTTTGCCCTTTTAAGAGCTTTACCTTTATACCCACCAAATGGCTTTCACTTGAAACTCGAAACTTCTTTAGAACATGTACTAGCCATATACACCTTAATATTAGGCCTAGTTGCCTTATTGTGATCTTGGTCCAATTGCAGGTGACATGAAGCATCATTAATAGTCTTGATACTTTCATTATGGGTAGGGTGGACTTTCATATGCTTCCAACTACGTGTCAAGGACTGAATGACAACTTAAACCTGTTGTTCATCTGTCAGAGTGTGACTAGCCTCCTTTAGCTTACTAATAATTCGAGATTAAGACATTTTTTGTATGTTTCAAATATGATAGTAATGCCTCAATTTCGTGACTGAAGTGCCACAAAACTTTCCCTTCAAGGTTGTCCACATCTCTTTAGCATTATCATGCTTCTTGAACTCACACATGATATCATTCTCCATATTACTCTAAACGTAATGCAAGTTATGATTTTTCTTTCTCCAAGCTTCATAAGCTTCTCGGTCTCTTTTATGTTGTGGAGTATTCCCTACAGTAGGCTCTTCTAAGACATTATTTTGAACTTCAAGAACCTTTTCTTCTTCTAACACATACTGGATTTTCATAGTATAGATTTCATAATGTCAAGGCCCAGCTCGTTCTTAGGCCATTGGTTGGCATCCCCTTGGGGCTTAGAACGCCCTAAGTTTACCTTGACTCATACGTACTGTCCATATTGGGTCCACTGACCCGCACGATTTTATCGAGGTAAATACACCAATTCGCGTCACACATGGTTCGAACCCAGGACCTTAAGTCATTAATCCTTACACACATGACACTAATTGTTCTAGTGTGTAAGGACTTAAGGTCCTAGGTTCGAATCATGTGGGACGCGAATTGGGGTATTTACCTCGATAAAGCCATGAAGGTCAATAGACCCAAAGAGGACAGTACGTATGAGTCAAGGCAAACCTGGGGGAATCTATGCCCTAAGGGGATGCCAGCCGACGACCTAGGAACGGGCTGGGCCTTGACAATAAAACACGCATTTTTTTGTAATGGTTCAGCCCAATCGGCCATGGGCTACCCCTCTTTGGGCCCATAACATCGACTGCTGTGACATCGTTACTCATTTATACTATCCGCTTTAGGTCCACTGACCTGCATGATTTTATCGAGGTAAATACCCTAATTTACGTCCCACATGGTTCGAACCCAAGACCTTAAGTCCTTAAGCCTTACACACATGATACCATTTGACATAATTATCTTCATTCAGTTTATCACCTTTGTTTAACGAAAAAATAATGGTTTTAGAAACAAAAGTCATTACAGAGGATATTTTACATAGAGACATATATACACTTAATTAATGCCTAGCATTACATACATTCATTTTCGCACAATTTCAAAATTAAATTAATGATAGTTATTCACATGTCTTGGAATCAAAAGTTCACTAAGTTTCACAATCATCCTCCAATTTAATGTGTTTAATTATCACCAATTAATTTTATTGTGCAAAATCTATTATTCTAAGGTAATTTTATTTTGTTTAAATACCTTAGAACTCTCACGGCAAATGAATCAAATATATATACAAACAATAACATAAATCATGTTCAATGGCATTTAAATAAATTAGTATTTCAAAATCATAATAATTGTTCAAACATATTCAGACAAAACACAATAAAATAAAACTAGTTCCGAGGTATGGAGTCCATAAACTTCTTTGATAATTCGAAATCTAAATCTGCTAGCCATGGAGTTCCAGAAACCTTGTGTTTCCTATTATGAAAGCTAGTACTAGTTGAGAAGGTTGTAGTCTTTCTTTCCCTTATCTTCGCATATTCTTAAAAAAAAAAAATCCTTCTCTAAAGTTGCATAATTAGGATTTGGGTTTGACTTCCAAAGATATTCCAGAAGACCTTTTTACTTGAGTGATTATCATATTATTTAACGCACAATATTTGTTCTAATCTCTAATTAAATATTAGCAACCAATATAAATTGATTTCTGGGTTTTCCTATTGAAAGTAATGATATATTTCTCCATATCATCAATAGGATCTATCCGATAAGAGCTTAATTCAATCAACAATTTTATAGCTCTAGTAAGTTGTATAGGATTCCTCATCATAATCAACATGTTTTTTCAGTAACAAATCAAAAAAAATAATGAACATATATTTTTAACACAAGTCTCGTAGCAAATAAAAATAAATATTAATCATCATTGTGTTATATGGACTCCTAAAGTCAATTTAGGACTTACAACTTTAAATTATTATTATTTATTTTACTATAATATAAATTTCATATATGGTATTTTAAAAAAAAAGTATCAGGTCTTCACATGCTTATGACATAAATCATAATTTTGGGTTCCTTGTCTTCCTAATTAATGATGTTTTCTAACTTTAAACATCCTTTGTAAATCTACAACAATTTTTAATAAATCACATGCATTTGTGTGACCTCCAATGCCAGAACACATTAATTATGTTTTTTTCGATTCTTCTACACAAAATAACAATAATTAAAAATTATTTTCTTACATGCATCTATCATACCATAAATCAAGCGTACGGGCTCTACTACCAATGTCAAAAGACATTAATTATACATATATGACATACATGATCCTATTCATAATTGAAATATCAAGACTAATTAAATGTATGATTGGTCATACGATTTCCAAATAATAACTTGTGAAATTTAAACACTTACAGTTTCGAGTGAAATCATTCGCTTGATTCACTGGTCAAGCAAAAAAATCAGGAAGCATCAAACGCACACTATGCACAAACTAAACCTTTCAAGACTCGTAGAGAGAATGATTTGAGAAATTTTTCAATTTTTCTTTATTACCTTCGTTTCTATCTATTTTCTTTGCTTTTTTTTTTTCATATTCTTTTCATTAATGGTAGATTGACATTCTCTATCATTTTCTTTCTTTTTTTATTATGGCAGTGTGCCACATATATGCCATAAAAGAAAGAGCAATTGTTTAAGTTTTAAATTTAAAACTTAAACTAGTAACTGCCAATGGTAGTTTAGAAATAGTCCGAGTTCTACCCATTATGGGTGAACCTTCCCAACATTATATTTACCTTATCAATATTATATTGCAAAACAATTCCTTTAGACCAAGCCAATGTTTTCCAATAATGTCCCTCACTTGCTGCACATCATTATTTATTTTCCAAGAGGGACAAGCATCACTATTCAAAACTATATCAATGGAGATACAAAGGAAGTCATCTCCAAGTGATTCTCCATTGACTAGGTTCATAGGTGTGATAGCCCGGAAGCGCGAAAAATAGGGTTAATTTAAATTTGTTTCTTAAATCAAATTCCAACTCAAGGTACATTACTGTACAGTGTCAACCTGTGAGATCTGAGAATTTCAGACATATTTAATGATGTAATAATAAATTGAAGTGTAATTTATTGAGCTAAGTGAATTGTGGGAATTATAATTGGAGATTTATGTGTTAAGTATGTAAAATAAGCTTGATCCATGAGGACAGATCGATCTGGGAGAAGGAGAGATCGATCTGGTGAATTAAACATGACGAGGAAGGGGAAATTTGAGGAGCAGATCGATCTCCAATGGAAGAGATCGATCTCCTTATGAATCTGTTTGAGAAGGGATCGATCTCATGAGGAAGAGATCGATCTCCAAATGCTTCTGTTTGGGAGAAGATCGATCTCCTCAAGGCACAGATCGATCTCATAAAGCCATAAAGAGATCGATCTCACCCCTCGACAGATCGATCTCCTAGGCGTAAAATTGCCCAGATCGTCCCCAAAATTCAAACGCAGATCGATCTCCCCAGGAGACAGATCGATCTCCTACCTCCAGTCTATATAAGGGACCCGTGTTTTCTCCTGAAATCTTACTTTCTCTCTCTTCCAAACCTCCATTTTTCCGAAAACCTAGTTTCTCACTCCTCCAAATCCCCCATTTCCAGCCGAATCAGCTATTGTGGTAGGAAGGAAAGTTGTTCCTCATCAAAGGGAGAACAACATACTTGGAAATCGAAGGACGAATCGGATCGAGGCGTGAGTTGTGCGTCTCACAAGCTTTGGGTAATTTCTAAACCTCGATCTTGATATTTGAGTTGATTTTGATGTTATTGGTGGTTGAATTTGTGTTGAAATGGCTGAAAGATGACTAGGGATTGATTAAATTTCAATGTGGTAGGAGTGATATGCATATTGAGAATTTTGGTGAATTTGGGAAATTGTGAGCTATAAATGGAAAATTGGACAATGTGGAGAATTAGCGTAGATAATTGGTATTAGAGACATCGAACATTGGGATATCGTGAATAGAGTTGTAGTTTAGGGTTGAGTTACGAGAAATCAAGAGAATTGAGGTGTTATGAGCAATTATGCTCGATTTTAAGAATTGAGGCTTATGTGATGTGGAGTATTGATGTTTTAACATCGTTTGGACAGCTCGGGAGTTCCAGAGTGGAATGCGAGACTAGTCCGTGTTACGGGGGAAACGATTGCACTATACGAGGTGCAAAGAGGTAAGGGAAATCTAAACCATTTGTGTATGTGAATTGCAAACTGTTTTAGCATGATTTATGATTTATAAACAAGCATGTTGAGTGTTTTGTGTTGAGATTAAACTGCACACGATTTTATAGCCGGTTGGAGCCCAATGTTTTATGAGTTTATAACTGGGCTCTACGTTAAGGCAATATTGTGATTTGAGAAATGTGTGCGTGTGCTTTGCCGGTTGGAACTCGATTTTACTACGTTTTGTGTTGAGTACAAAACGATTTCAAATGAGTTTTATGAGAGAAAACCATTACGAGTTCTACGTGAAGGCAACCTGTCTTATGTGATAAGACTTGGGTGTGTAGTTGTGAGTACACACCGGGCATTGCTCTGGTAGCATGTAAGCCCGAATTCTTCTCCGTTCTGGTAACGTTGAGAAACCCATTGGTGGCTGTGCCACGTATACCCCATCGGTGGCTGTGCCACGTATACCCCATTGGTGGCTGTGCCACGTTGAGAAACCCATTGGTGGCAGTGCCACGTATACCCAATCGGTGGCTGTGCCACGTATACCCCATCGGTGGCTGTGCCACGTATACCCCATTGGTGGCTGTGCCACGTTGAGAAACCCATTGGTGGCTGTGCCACGTATACCCCATCGGTGGCTGTGCCACGTATACCCCATTGGTGGCTGTGCCACGTATACCCCATTGGTGGCTGTGCCACGTTGAGAAACCCATTGGTGGCTGTGCCACGTATACCCCATCGGTGGCTGTGCCACGTATACCCCATTGGTGGCTGTGCCACGTTGAGAAACCCCATTGGTGGCAGTGCCACGTTGAGAAACCCTATTCAGTGGCTATGCCACGTGAGAAAATAATTCAGTGGCTTTGCCACGTGTGTATTGTGGCTATGCCACGTGTGATTTTAAATCAGTGGCTATGCCACGTTATTTGAGAAAGCGTTTAACGCGTATTTTCACATGCTTTGTTTTGCTCTAGAGTGAGCCTTTTTACTTCATGTTTTCACATGACTTGACACATGAGAGTGTCGTTTTGAATATTTTCATGCTATGGTTTTCAAATGAGTTTCACATACAAATAAATGCTTTGTGATGTGCATTTTGGTTTATGAAATGAGTCCCCTACCCCCCTTACTGAGCGATTTAGAAGCTCACCCTGTTTTTCTTTCCCCCCAGAGTTCTTCAAGTGAATAAGGACTTCCCTGCGACGTACGGAGTAGTGGCTAGTGGAGGATTCGAGCTCCAGGCTATATAATTTGTACCTTGAGGTATATTTATCTTTTCATGTACCCAGACTATTAATGTATTTGCAGACACTTGATGTATGACATTATATGGGATGTATTAGGATTAATTGACTTGTAATCGAGTAATGGGTATAATACAATATTTATTATATCATGAAGAGATCCTGAGGCATGATAATTATGATGATGTATGACACTGCACAGGAATGCACTCTTTATTTGTGAATTAACGAGTAAAAAGTTTTAAATTAGCCCTATTTTCTGCATATTCGGGGCGTGACAGAGTTTTCTTGGTATCAGAGCTTAGGGTGTCTAGTACTGTCAGTGTCGGTTAAGTGAAATAGAATACATCCCAAGTGTCTGTAATAGTCTGGTCATGAACTGAAATTGAGGATTGAGATTTCAATCGATTGTGATATGTACGCGCAGGAGACGAGTTGAGATTGAGAATGAGTAAACGACGAGGTCGTTCGAGGAGGCAGGCAGAGTCCCCTCCACCACCTGTCCCACAACCAGAGAGTCCTAACTCTCGATTTAATCGGATTGAGACCGATGTGAGGCAAGGTTTTGAGCAGATGGCGGCGCTATTCGCGCAACACTTTGGAGTTAATGCCTCGGATACTACCCCTACACCACCACCAGGGCCTCCCATGCCCCCAGTGCCTCCCGTCACTCAGCCTGAGGACAGAAGTAAGGTCCGACTAAAGGAATTTTTGAAGATGAATCCACCCGCATTTAAGGGAAAGAAGGATCCTACAGAGGCTGAGGAGTGGCTGACGGAGTTGAGAGTTATATTTGATTTACTGGGGTGCACCGATGCTGAGAGAGTCAGTATGAGTGCCTATATGCTGAAGGGGAGAGCTCGAGATTGGTGGAGTACTACCCAGGGTATCTTGATGTCCCGCCAGGATGTGATTGGTTGGGAAGAGTTCCAGACAGCTTTTAGAACCCAATATGTACCACGAGCCGCTCAGAGAAGGAAACAGGCCGAATTTTTGAGTTTGGTACAGGGTGACATGTCGGTGGATGACTATGAGAGCCAGTTCACCGCACTACTGAGATATGACCCAGAGACCTTCAAGAGTGAAGAGCTCCGCACAGAGAAGTTTGTGTATGGGTTGAAGCCCGTTATTAGAGATAGACTGATGGGGCTATGTATTACCGAGTTTGGAGATGCTCTGAGACGAGCACAAGAGGTTGAAAGAGGGATTGAGATGGTACAATCCCAGAATGAGCTCAGAGCGGTGAATAGAGATAAGGGCAAGAGGCCAGCACTTTTCCAGTCAGAGGCTCGGAGAGGTTCCTTCAGAAGAGGAAGGATTGAGGTGCAGAAGGACAGATTGGAGAGACCCAGAGCCTATCCTATTATCAAGGAGGCCCCCCGATATGTCAGGCCGGGGATGAGGATTTGTAGAGACTGTGGCCGATCGCATGAGGGAAGTTGTACTGGGTCGATCCATGGATGTTTCAGATGTGGTGACATGGGTCACAGAGTGAAGGACTGTCCCCAACCTCAGATACCACATGCTCCGGAGCCCACTAGACAACAGCCTCAGAGAGTGGATCCCCGGAGACGGGCCACTGCGGCAGAGAAAGGGAAGAAACCTGTGGCACAGGGACGAGTGTTTGCCCTGGATAAGGAGACCGCAGACGCTTCGGCAGAAACTATAAGAGGTACACTCTCTGTCTGTAATTATAAGGCTCATGTGTTGATTGATTCAGGATCCACGCATTCGTTTATTTCTGAGCATTTTGCATGTAGATTAAACTTGAAGTTTGAACCTCTAGAGTATATACTACATGTAAATACCCCTATGCGTAAATCCCAGAGAACTGAGTTAATCTGTAGAGGATGTGAAATTAAGGTGGGAGATAGAGTGATGTTAGCAGATCTAATCATGTTGAATATACATGGGTTTGATGTAATTCTGGGGATAGATTGGTTGGCAACCAATCGAGTGAGTTTAGACTGCTACACTAAGATTGTAACTTTCTCCCTACCTGAGCCTTACAGTGTACAATTGAGATATTGAGGAAATGATTATGTGGATTTCTAGTAAGTAATTTGAGAATTTTAATATTATTTTGGAGAATATTAAATATGATTATTCATGTGAAGGTTATGAGACACTCATCTCAGACGATGTGCGGGAACATCCGAGGATTGAGGATATACCTGTGGTTTGCGAATTTTTGGATGTTTTCCCAGATGAATTGCCAGGTTTACCACCAGAGAGAGAGCTGGAGTTTACCATTGATTTGGTACCAGATACTCAGCCGATCTCCAAAACCTCCCTACAGGATGGCATTAGTGGAACTTGAGGAATTGAAGAAACAACTACAGGAGTTATTGGATCAAGGGTTTATTAGACCCAGTGTTTCGTCGTGGGGAGCACCAGTACTATTTGTTAAGAAGAAGGATGGTAGTCTCAGATTATGTGTAGACTACCGGCTGTTGAATAAAGCCACGGTGAAGAATAAATACCCACTGCCCAGGATTGACGATCTACTTGATCAGCTAAGAGGGGCATCAGTCTTTTCTAAGATTGATTTGAGATCGGGCTATCACCAATTGAGGATCAAGGAGGAAGATATTCCAAAGACGGCCTTTAGGACAAGGTATGGCCATTACGAATTTCTGGTGATGTCCTTTGGATTGACGAACGCCCCTGCAGCATTTATGAGATTGATGAACGAGGTGTTCAGAGACTATCTGGATAAGTTTGTGATAGTCTTTATCGATGATATCCTGGTGTACTCTCGGTCGTATGAGGAGCATGCACAGCATTTGTGGTTAGTACTTCAGATACTCCGAGATAAGCAATTATACGGAAAGCTTAGTAAGTGTGAGTTTTGGCTGAACCGGATAGCTTTCCTTGGGCATGTAGTCTCAGAGGAAGGAGTATCAGTGGATCCGAGTAAAATAGCAGCTGTGCTTAATTGGGAGAGATCGAGGACAGTGACTGAGATACGAAGCTTCCTTGGTTTGGCAGGGTATTACAGGAGATTTGTGGAAGGATTTTCCAGGATTGCCGCTCCTTTGACTAAGCTCACGCGTAAGGAGACTCCGTTCATATGGACTGATCAATGTGAGCTCAGTTTTCAAGAGTTAAAGAGGAGATTGACGGCGGCACCTGTGTTAACTATCCCTGAGGGATCAGGAGGATTCTCGGTGTATAGTGATGCATCTCATCAAGGATTGGGGTGTGTGCTTATGCAGCACGGAAGAGTGGTCGCATATGGATCGCGACAGCTGAAGGACCATGAGCGGAATTACCCCACGCATGATTTGGAGTTAGCCGCTGTGGTATTTGCTTTGAAGATCTGGCGACACTACTTATATGGGGAAAGATTCCAGATCTTCACTGATCACAAGAGTTTGAGATATCTCTTTGATCAGAAAGAGTTAAACATGAGACAAAGGAGATGGATGGAACTCCTTAAGGATTATGACTGCGAGATTCTTTATCATCCGGGTAAGGCGAATGTGGTTGCTGATGCCCTGAGCAGGAAGAGTATGATATCTGCTATGATGATCAGGGAATGGGATTTGTTAGAGCAGTTCGTCGAACTTCGGATCAGAGTTAAAGAGGTAGAGACTGGATTTTTGGCTAGCCTGCGGATAGAGCCCAGGATCATGGATCAGATTAGAACTGGGCAGCGCAGCGATCAGAGATTGATAGACATGGTTAGCCAAGCTGAGCAGAGTTCGCAGTCGGATCTCACCATCAGTGAGGATGGATTATTGAGGTTCAGAGGACGGATTTGTGTACCGAACGATGATACCCTGAAGAGACAGATACTGAGAGAATCCCACTGCTCGCGATACACCATGCACCCAGGAAGTACTAAGATGTACCGAGACTTGAGAAAGGTGTATTGGTGGAGTGGTATGAAGCGAGATGTGGCAGAGTATGTGGCCAGGTGTTTAGTATGCCAGCAAGTGAAAGCTGAGCATCGGAAGCCCGGAGGACTACTACAGCCCTTACCTGTACCTACATGGAAATGGGAGCATGTCACTATGGACTTTATTATGGGTTTACCGAGGACCCGGAGAGGTCGTGACGCGATATGGGTCATTGTGGATAGATTGACCAAGAGTGCCCACTTCCTTGCCATCAAGAGCATAGATACTGTGGATGCCTTAGCTGAACTGTATGTCAGCGAGATAGCTAGATTACATGGGGCTCCAGTGAGTATTACTTCTGATAGAGATTCTCGATTTACTTCCAGATTCTGGACCCAGTTTCAGGAGTCCATGGGATCTCGATTGAGTTTTAGTACCGCCTATCATCCTCAGACAGATGGTCAGTCAGAGAGGACTATTCAGACCCTGGAGGATATGTTGAGGGCGTGTACGATGGATTTTAAGGGATCATGGGATGATCACCTGCCCCTAGCAGAGTTTGCGTACAATAACAGCTATCATGCGAGTATTGGAATGGCACCTTTTGAGGCTCTATATGGTAGGAGGTGTAGATCCCCTGTAGCTTGGGAAGAAGTCGGTGACAGAAAGATAAATGCTCCCGAGCTTGTTGAGCAAGCCGTACAAAGTGTGAAACTCATATGTGAGAGGTTACGGGCTGCACAGAGTAGACAGAAAAGCTACGTGGATGTGCGTAGACGGCCACTCGAGTTTGATGTTGGTGATGCAGTATTTCTGAGAGTATCACCGAGCAAGGGTATCATGCGATTTGGGAAGAAAGGGAAATTGAGTCCTCGATACATAGGACCATTTGAGATTCTTGAGAGAGTGGGAGAGGTAGCCTACAGATTGGCATTACCCCCACAGATGTCCGGAATACACAATGTTTTTCATGTGTCTATGTTGAGGAAGTACCACCCGGACCCTTCTCATGTTATAGAGTATGATGAGATGGACATACAGGAGGACATGAGCTATACTGAGGAACCCGTCCGGATTCTCGATAGAAAGGAGAAGGTACTGAGAACCAAGAGCATCCCATTAGTGAAAGTTTTGTGGAAGCATCACTCAAGGGAAGAGGCAACGTGGGAACTAGAGAGTCTCATGAAGGAGAAATACCCCCATCTATTTTGATTAGTTGAGTTGAATTTGGAGGACCAAATTCTTTTAAGGTGGGGAGGATGTGAGATCTGAGAATTTCAGACATATTTAATGATGTAATAATAAATTGAAGTGTAATTTATTGAGCTAAGTGAATTGTGGGAATTATAATTGGAGATTTATGTGTTAAGTATGTAAAATAAGCTTGATCCATGAGGACAGATCGATCTGGGAGAAGGAGAGATCGATCTGGTGAATTAAACATGACGAGGAAGGGGAAATTTGAGGAGCAGATCGATCTCCAATGGAAGAGATCGATCTCCTTATGAATCTGTTTGAGAAGGGATCGATCTCATGAGGAAGAGATCGATCTCCAAATGCTTCTGTTTGGGAGAAGATCGATCTCCTCAAGGCACAGATCGATCTCATAAAGCCATAAAGAGATCGATCTCACCCCTCGACAGATCGATCTCCTAGGCATAAAATTGCCCAGATCGTCCCCAAAATTCAAACGCAGATCGATCTCCCCAGGAGACAGATCGATCTCCTACCTCCAGTCTATATAAGGGACCCGTGTTTTCTCCTGAAATCTTACTTTCTCTCTCTTCCAAACCTCCATTTTTCCAAAAACCTAGTTTCTCACTCCTCCAAATCCCCCATTTCCAGCCGAATCAGCTATTGTGGTAGGAAGGAAAGTTGTTCCTCATCAAAGGGAGAACAACATACTTGGAAATCGAAGGACGAATCGGATCGAGGCGTGAGTTGTGCGTCTCACAAGCTTTGGGTAATTTCTAAACCTCGATCTTGATATTTGAGTTGATTTTGATGTTATTGGTGGTTGAATTTGTGTTGAAATGGCTGAAAGATGACTAGGGATTGATTAAATTTCAATGTGGTAGGAGTGATATGCATATTGAGAATTTTGGTGAATTTGGGAAATTGTGAGCTATAAATGGAAAATTGGACAATGTGGAGAATTAGCGTAGATAATTGGTATTAGAGACATCGAACATTGGGATATCGTGAATAGAGTTGTAGTTTAGGGTTGAGTTACGAGAAATCAAGAGAATTGAGGTGTTATGAGCAATTATGCTCGATTTTAAGAATTGAGGCTTATGTGATGTGGAGTATTGATGTTTTAACATCGTTTGGACAGCTCGGGAGTTCCAGAGTGGAATGCGAGACTAGTCCGTGTTACGGGGGAAACGATTGCACTATACGAGGTGCAAAGAGGTAAGGGAAATCTAAACCATTTGTGTATGTGAATTGCAAACTGTTTTAGCATGATTTATGATTTATAAACAAGCATGTTGAGTGTTTTGTGTTGAGATTAAACTGCACACAATTTTATAGCCGGTTGGAGCCCAATGTTTTATGAGTTTATAACTGGGCTCTACGTTAAGGCAATATTGTGATTTGAGAAATGTGTGCGTGTGCTTTGCCGGTTGGAACTCGATTTTACTACGTTTTGTGTTGAGTACAAAACGATTTCAAATGAGTTTTATGAGAGAAAACCATTACGAGTTCTACGTGAAGGCAACCTGTCTTATGTGATAAGACTTGGGTGTGTAGTTGTGAGTACACACCGGGCATTGCTCTGGTAGCATGTAAGCCCGAATTCTTCTCCGTTCTGGTAACGTTGAGAAACCCATTGGTGGCTGTGCCACGTATACCCCATCGGTGGCTGTGCCACGTATACCCCATTGGTGGCTGTGCCACGTTGAGAAACCCATTGGTGGCAGTGCCACGTATACCCAATCGGTGGCTGTGCCACGTATACCCCATCGGTGGCTGTGCCACGTATACCCCATTGGTGGCTGTGCCACGTTGAGAAACCCATTGGTGGCTGTGCCACGTATACCCCATCGGTGGCTGTGCCACGTATACCCCATTGGTGGCTGTGCCACGTATACCCCATTGGTGGCTGTGCCACGTTGAGAAACCCATTGGTGGCTGTGCCACGTATACCCCATCGGTGGCTGTGCCACGTATACCCCATTGGTGGCTGTGCCACATTGAGAAACCCCATTGGTGGCAGTGCCACGTTGAGAAACCCTATTCAGTGGCTATGCCACGTGAGAAAATAATTCAGTGGCTTTGCCACGTGTGTATTGTGGCTATGCCACGTGTGATTTTAAATCAGTGGCTATGCCACGTTATTTGAGAAAGCGTTTAACGCGTATTTTCACATGCTTTGTTTTGCTCTAGAGTGAGCCTTTTTACTTCATGTTTTCACATGACTTGACACATGAGAGTGTCGTTTTGAATATTTTCATGCTATGGTTTTCAAATGAGTTTCACATACAAATAAATGCTTTGTGATGTGCATTTTGGTTTATGAAATGAGTCCCCTACCCCCCTTACTGAGCGATTTAGAAGCTCACCCTGTTTTTCTTTCCCCCCAGAGTTCTTCAAGTGAATAAGGACTTCCCTGCGACGTACGGAGTAGTGGCTAGTGGAGGATTCGAGCTCCAGGCTATATAATTTGTACCTTGAGGTATATTTATCTTTTCATGTACCCAGACTATTAATGTATTTGCAGACACTTGATGTATGACATTATATGGGATGTATTAGGATTAATTGACTTGTAATCGAGTAATGGGTATAATACAATATTTATTATATCATAAAGAGATCCTGAGGCATGATAATTATGATGATGTATGACACTGCACAGGAATGCACTCTTTATTTGTGAATTAACGAGTAAAAAGTTTTAAATTAGCCCTATTTTCCGCATATTCGGGGCGTGACACAACCAACCTCTTCAACCAAATTTCCTGAGGATCATTCAAACATCCACAATCTCTTAACCAATTAATATTATATCAAAAGAAATCCACTTGTTATACACATTAATACTGATTACATCCCAATATCACTTAAATAAAAGTGTTTGTATTACATAATTGTCTGGGTTACAAAATGAATTGAATTATACCTCTCGTGTGTGCAAGCAATAGCCTGGGGAGAGTCTCGTCCACCAGCCTATGTCACGTACACATAGGTACTATCACTCACTATAAGTAATCTGTGAGGGGAGGAAAAAAGGGGGCGAGCTTTCAACTTCGCTCAGTAAGGAGTGCATATGAGCTTTAAAAATAATCATTAAAGCATAAGTGTAGTAATGACATAATTCACATGATTATAAATACATGATTAAAATCACAGTTCATCAAACATCTCTATCTCATTTCACAAACACATCATATCTCAAAATAATTATGGAGACTAGGCATAGTATAAACGTCATGAATGCAATAATCACATCACATCATCCTCAACGAAGGCATCTTCAAACGATGGAATCATCTGCCTGTAGTAAGACCTGGACCTAGCAAAACCTCGGCGTCAACCAGTGCAAAAGTATCTCAACGCTACCAGGCAAGCATCTCACGTTACCAAAACAGAGGCATCCCTCGTTACCATAATAGAGGCATCTCTCGTTACCAAAACAGAGGCATCTCATGTCAGGACCCCAGTTTCAATCCTTGACTTTAACCAAAAACCACAATAAATTTTTCGCATTTTAACATACCTTGCTCCTCTTCAATGGTTGGGCTATGATTCGATATCAGAGTCTTCACTTACCATAATATCCATTCTCATACATACATGTCAATATATTAATTCTGACTGTAGCTACTTTTATTATACATGTAAGATTTTATAAAATCTAATACAATTACATTCCCCATAATATATAACGTATACATCACTATGCTGTTTCTATGTTTAGATACATGACTGTACATAATAAGTATACCTGATGAATCGATAGGAACTAGCAGTGGACTCTGGGACACTCTCCCACGATAACTCTCGCTTTACTGACGCTCTGTAGAGAGATGTAAAGAAAAGGGGGGTGAGCATAACGCGCTCAGTAAGGAAATCAGGCAAGCAAGTAGATATCCACACTATCTACTCAAAATAGTGCTATGCCTTGAAAACATTATTTCCTTAACTCACTTTAAAAGCATGTCTTGAAATATAATATATATACTTGTACAGAATAAATCCCATGTACAGAAATCATGCTTTATTTCTCAAATGTAGGCATGTAGTGCAAAACAATGCATTGTATATAAATCATGCCTTTATGTAAATCATGCCATGTATATTTAAATCACAATAAATATGGCATCAAATGATTCACAACACAAATCGGAGTCCGACCCATCCCTCAGGTCTGTCCGCAGTTTAAATCAGTCAATCAATGTGATATATCATGTGAGACTCTGTGGTAAATGCAAATAGTATCCTGGATTATGATCATATCCGAAAAGTGATCCCATGCGACACAGTACTCGGTGTGCGGCAATCACTGCTGTAACGGGAGGATGGTCAGTCCAATGTCAACCGCCAGCTACGTAACACACGGTACAGCGTACACCTCGTGTCCCAAACACGGTACAAAGTACACCCGTGGACCCTCACAGCCAGGGTGCCTCCCATAGGACTTAGCCCTCGAAACTATGGAAATAAGTATACCACGTCTATATCAACCTCATGCGGATATCCTCTCTAGCTATGACACACAGTCACACAAGGACTCAGGCATGGGTTTTAACATGTATTACATATCACATACAGTGTGCGTCTTGAGTGCGACTCACAGTCGTCACTCCGCTCAAACATTGTTTCACATCACAAAACTCAACTCTAGTGCGAGCAATCTCTAGCAACTAGGTCAATGCATAGTTTATGTATTAAATCAAGTACGAGCAATAGCTCCCAGTACTATGCTATGCACAATATCAAAATCAAGTACGAGCAATAGCTCCCAGTACTATGTCATGTATAAACCATGAAGAATCGAGTACGAGCCAATCGCTCCAGCACACTGTCATGCATATATCATTTAAAGCTGAGTACGAGTAAAACTCCAGTACTCTATCATGCATGTCATGAAAATCTAGTGCGTATCAAAATCCAGCACTATGTATGTGGAAAACATATGAATCCCAGTGCGAGCTGTGCTCTAGCACGATTCATTCTCACATAATATGATAGATGGCTATTTAAAAGGGATTGTTTATAAAACATCAAAAATCAGCACTAAAAGTGTGCTTAAGTCATATCAACCTTAAAATCATTAGCCCATCTATTTATTTTCATGCTAATAGCAATTAAACACTCACAATAGTATTTTCCATGCTTTTTGCAACTTCTCACAAAAGTTGACTTTTTGACTAACTAGGGGCAAAATCGTAATTTACCACTATCGGGTCGTAATAATTATTATTCACTTTCTCTAACCCTCAGAGTTTTTAAGTGAATGTAAAAGCAGACGAAAATACGTGCAGTTATCTCTAACTACTCGCAAAAGTCCCTTACCTCGGATCACGTCAAGTGACCTCACTTCCTCGGTGCTGCTAAATCTCGCAGTCCGATCAGCTCTCAATGTAAACTCCGGAGCTGTAAATAATCATTCCTCAAGTTAATTATACTTTTCCTACTGTATTACACATTAATACAGTTTATTTTCCCTTAATGGGCCTTAAAAATCCTTAATGGGCCTAACTAGGCCTTAAGTCCTTTTTCATTTTACTATTTATTTTCGTCGGGCCTATTGGGCTTATGGGGCCCACCAACTCTTATTGGGCTTGTCTTAGACCCATTACACCCTATTGGGCCTAAAAATATTGGGCTTGGCCCATTGGGCCTCTCGACCACATGCCATGGCCGAGAGCTAGCCATTCTCGGTTTTCCACCATGGCATGCCATACATGCTTATTTCCTAGCCATTTTCACTTAGGCATTTTCACAAACACTTGGTAGGCAACATTACCAATCATCATATGGTTCATTTAGGCATTTTATCAAACACCTTGATTGCCAACAATTTACATGTATTAATTAATCAATTTGATTAATTCTAATTATACCATTAACATTAATACATGTGTACTAATCCATTTATGTCTTAAAATCAAATTGACATATTTCAATATCCCATTGATCACTCTCGGCCTAACCCTCTTCATGGTGATTTAATATGTTTCAATGCTTAAAACATATATCAACATACTTAAAATCATTCATACATTAACATATATGAAATTGGAAATTAGAAAATATACCAATTGTTGTGTTCACCCTTTGGCCGAAACTTTGGAGGCTCTCAGTTTGCACTCTATGGCTCCTTGATAGCCAATTCCAACATATGTTAATCTCCTTTCAATTTGGAACAACTTTCATGAAGAATGTAAGTTCCAAATATGTCTAATTCCTAGTGATTTCTAGTGAGAGAAAGCTTGGATGGTTATGGTTTCAATGTTGTTCTTCTCTAGCCGGAATTGTGTGATGAAGATGACAATGGTGTGGCTGCATTTATAAGCCACTTACTTAGCCATTAAGCCTTACTTTTCAGCCACTATGCTTGACTTTCCAAATCTGAACCATGAGTCACCTTATGAGTCACCTTATGAGTCATAGTTAACTTTAACTATGGTTAGATATTTATCTCATGGGCTTTTCCAATTTGGGCTTCTCGGTTTGGGCTTTCCTAATGGGCTTTCGGGCTGAAATTTTTACTATACCTCGGGCCTTTAATTGTCTCAAAATTTGGCTGATCAATTGGTCCAACAATTCGGTCTAAAGGACCTAAAAATTTCGATATACGTTTAGTATACCTTAATGGGCTTTAAAATTTTCACCTTAGGCCCATTACGTTTTTAACCATTAAATTTATTCCGAAATCCTTCCGAATAAATTTTCCTCCATTAAATTTATTCCGGAATCCTTCCGAATAAATTTTCCTTACTTCCGGGGATGATTATCTTGTATTCTGGCCAAGAATATTTTTCTCCAAATTTTTCTCCACACTTAGGTTAATTTTTAACTATGATTAGTCAACTATGGCAAAAGTCCACTTTCTTAACTATAGTTGACTTGTTCCTTAACCATTGACTAAGTTGACTTTTTTTCAAAATTTCGAGAGTGTCATATCTTATGTCTTACACTCTCATCTTTATATTCCAACCGCTCCCGGTGGATAATTTCACCCGAAACTCCTTTTCTCGCCAAAAAGGTCCATTTTACCCTTTTTAGCTTTTACACTCGTTTTGTATGTTCGGGTCTAAATCAAGCTTACTTTCCTTCATGAGCTCTCTACGCTATCTTATTTTAAGTTCTTATTTTCAGTCAGAATGATTTAGAATGACTCGGTTTAGCCTGTGATACCCATCGCTCACATTATGCATTTTATGTAGCTTTTGCGTGTTAATTCATTTCACTAACACTTTAAATCTAGTAAATACTCTTCTTATGATTCAACTATAATTACATAGTGTTCATACACATAAGAATCATAAGGAAATAAGCTACAAAAATCCGGGTCTGACATCTCACGTTACCAAAACGGAGGCATCTTACATTACTAAAATGGAGGCATCTCTCGTTACCAAAATGGAGGCATGGTGAGACCCAAGCCTAGCAAAGCCTCAGCGTCAACCAAAATGGAGTTATCCATCGATGTGTAAGTTTCATGACAGGTCTTTTAGTCTAAAAAATCACATGCCATTATTATACAAAAAATATTTTCGCCTTCACGTAGAGCTCATGCTAGTTTTGCTTATCAATCTCTTTTAAACAAAAAGATATATTTGCTCATAAATAACTCAAATCACAAAACTGAGCTCAAACCGACAAAACATGCACTCAAGTGATAAATCTCAAATCAAACACTTTTCTTAATAAGTATGCTCATTTCTAAACTCATTTTATGCTACCAAAGCATTTTCATCACTAAGGAAATACATATGCACAAAAGGTTGCATCCCTTACCTTGAATCACAGTCGAATCACTTTCCTTCAATTCCCAACACTCGTGATCCGATTTTATTGGCTCCAATTTTATCTCTAGGAGCTGCATACATTTGCTACTCACATTAGTATACTTTATATACTCAACTCTCATTTGCATTAATTTCAATTCAATGCATGGGCCATTTTACACCAAATTTGGCCTTGTTACATCTTTTGGACGTTATATCCTCTCAAGTCTATTTCGATTATTCTATCCATTTCTCGAGAGTCCTTTGGACTCATCGAGTCTACCAATTCATCTTGAATCGACTTTAGCCTCGCAATACCTCAAATTCATCATTTTCATTCTCTTTGGCATTTTATCAAATACTTTTTATACTCATTTTTAATCATTATCTAATCCAACATATGGATTTCATAAAAGTATCTTAAAATCATCTACACATGCTTATCAACATCTTTACATACTCAAATCATCATTAACTCCATGCCATTTCCACTTTCTCTCACTAAGCTCATTCTAGGTCATGGTTACTTAAGCATGTACATGAACATTTATGCCAACAATGTATATACCTAATCAACTCATTTAAATGTCTAGATTAACATACTAGAAGGTGGTGTATTGAAATCTTACCTAGCTTGACTTTTCTCTTTTGTTGTCAATTTGGGAAAAATTCTTTTTCTCCTTCAATCGACCCACTCAACTTCTAGTTTTTGGTTATGTTGTTCTCTTCCTTAAGATGAACAACTTTGCTCAAATATTTTTTTCTCAAATCTCTTTTGGAAAAAGTGGTATTCTAGAGTGAGAAACTAGGTTTTCTTGGCTAAAAAAATGGAAGAGTTGTGAATGTCTGAGGGAAACTGCACAAATCGTCGGGCTTTTTATAGAATTCACCTTATGAGGAGATCAATCTCCCCTTGCTTAACTCCTCAAAATTTTGACAATTGCAGGTAGGAGATTGATATGCCTATAGCATGAGATCAATTTGCTCAAGGGGATAGGATCGATTTGGTTAAGGCAGAAGGCTTTAGAGATCGATCTGGCCTATGGGAGGAGATTGATCTGGACTATCCAGAAGCAATTAGAGATCGATCTCCCTGAGTGGGGGATCGATCTCCCTCTTACAAGATGCCTTGGCATGGCATTTCAAGTAGATAAAATCGATCTGCCCTGTATCTTGCAAGATTCCAGCTGTAATTTTTCCAAATTTCCAAAGTTAAACTCCTATTCATGTGCTTCTATACTTATTTTACATTTCATTCACACTTAGAGCTTAAAAACATCCATTTCTCGTGATTCATATGTAATGTAACTTGTCTATACATTCTGAAATCATAAACATTACTTAGAAATTTACAGGTCTTACATTCCTCCCCTACTGAAAAGAATTTGGTCCTCCAAATTAGAACCAAGTCATTCCTAAAAAAGTCGGGGGTATTTTTCTTTCATCAGGCTCTCAAGTTCCTAAGTTGCTTCTTCAGTTGAGTGATGCTTCCAGAGAACTTTTACCAATGGAATTCTCTTTGTCCGAAGTACCTTTTCTTTCCTGTCGAGGATCCAAACAGGTTCTTCTACATAGCTCATGTCTCCTTGGATGTCTAATGCTTCATACTCAATGACATGGGAGGGATCCGAATTATACTTCCTCAACATCGAGACGTGGAAGACATTATGAATCACAGAAAGCTATGAGGGGCAAAGTTAACTAGCAGGCAACATCTCCCACTCTCTATAATACCTCAAACAGACCAATAAAATAAGGACTCAACTTCCCATTCTTCCCAAAACGCATGATACCTTTACTTGGAGACACCTTGAGAAACACAAAATCTCAAATTTGAAACTCAAGTGGTCGTCTATGCACTTCTGCGTAAGTCTTCTTTCGACTCTGAGCAGCCCACAATCTGTCACAAATAATCTGTATGCTCTGAACTATCTGTTCAAAAAGGTCAGTAGCAATTACTTTTCTGTCACCCATTTCTTTCAAAGCTATCGGGGATCTACCCCTCCTACCATACAGAGCCTCATAAGGTGCCATACCAATATTCGCATGATAGCTATTGTTGTACGTAAACTCAGCAAGGGGCAGGTGATCATCCCATGATCCCTTAAAATCCATCGTACACGTCCGTAACATATCCTCTAAGGTCTGTATAGTCCGCTCGGACTGAACATCAATCTGAGGATGATAGACGATACTAAAATTCAATCAAGATCCCATGGCTTCTTAAAAATGAGTTCAAAATCTAGAGGTAAACTTAGAATCTCTATCAGATGTTATACTCAGTGGGGCCCCATGCAGCCGAGCTATCTCTCTGACATACAACTCTGCTAAGGCACTCAAAGTATCCGTGCTCTTGATGGCTAGGAAGTGGGCACTCTTAGTTAATCTGTCTAGTATCACCCAAATTGCATCATGACCTCTCTGGGTCCTCGGTAATCCTATGATAAAGTCCATGGTAATATGCTCCAATTTCCATTTGGGTACTAGCAAGGACTTAAGTAATCCTTTGGGCTTTTGATGCTCAACTTTTACCTGTTGACACACTAAACACTTGGCCACAAATTCTGCCACTTCCCGTTTCATACCACTCCATCAATACACCTTATGTAGATCCTGATACATCTTAGTAATACCTGGGTGCATGGAGTAACGGGAACAGTGAGACTCCCTCAAAATTTGTTACTTCAAGGTATCATTGCTCGGGACACAAATATGACCCTTAAACCTCAACAATCCATCATCGCTGATCATAAAATCTGACTCCAGGGTCTCCTCAGCTTGGCTAACCAAATCTAGTAGTTTTTGATCACCTCTCTGTCCAGTTCTTATCTGATCTATAACGCTGGGCTCTATCCATAGGCTAGCCATAATTCTAACCTCTGATCCTTAACTCTGATTCTGAGTTCAGTGAACTATTCTAATAAATCTCATTTCCTGATCATCATAATAGAAACCATACTCTTTCTGCTCAAGGCATCAACAATTGCATTTGCCTTCCCCGGATGATATAAAATCTCACAGTCATAGTCTTTAAGGAGCTCCATCCATCGTCTTTGTCTCATATTAAGCTCTTTCTGGTCAAAGATATACTTCAAACTCTTATGGTCAGTGAAGATTTAAAACCTTTCCTCATACAGGTAATGCCATTATATCTTTAATGCAAACACCACTGCGGCTAACTCCAAATCATATGTAGGGTAGTTCCGCTTATGGTCCTTCAGCTGGCGTGACCCATAAGCGACTACTCTTTCGTGCTGCATGAGTAGGCACCCCAAACCTAGTTGGGAAGCATCATTATACACTGCAAAACCTCCAGATCCACTCGGAATCGTTAAAATGGGTGCTGTAATCAATCTCCTTTCAACCTCTTAGAAACTTTGTTCACACTGATCCGACCATATAAACGAAATGTCCTTGTGTGTAAGCTTAGTCAGAGGAGTAGCAATTTTAGAGAATCCCTCAACGAACCTCCTATAATATCCTGCAAGTCTTAAAAAACTCTGAATCTCATTAACTGTCCTCGGTCTCTCCCAATCAAGCACAGCTTCTACCTTAGAGGGATCAACTGATAACCCGTCTTTACATACAATATGACCAAGGAAAGCTATATGATCCAGCCAAAACTCACTTTTACTGAGCTTTCCATATAATTGCTTATCTTGGAGTATCTGTAGCACAATTCCCAAATGTTGTACATGTTACTCTTAAGACCGAGAATATATAAGAATATCATCAATGAAGACCATCACAAACTGATCTAGATAGTCTCGAAATACCTCATTCATCAAACTCATGTAAGTAGCAGGGGCATTCGTCAAGCAAAAGGGCATCACCAAGAACTCGTAGTGGCCATATCTAGTTCTGAAGGCCATTTTCAGAATATGCTCTTTCCTGATCCTTAACTAGTGATAGCCCGTTCTTAAGTCAATCTTAAAAAAGACAGAATCCCCTCTCAGGTGGTCAAACAAATCGTCTCTTCTTGGCAGGGGGTAGTTGTTCTTCACTGTAGCCTTGCTCAGCAACCTGTAATCTATGCATAATCTAAGGGTACCATCCTTTTTCCTTACAAACAAAATCGAAGCTTCCCAGGGTGACACACTGGGTCTAATAAAACCCTGGTCAAGTAGTTCTTGCAACTATTTCTTTAACTCTTCCAATTCAACCAACGTCATCCTATACGAAGGTTTAGAGATTGGCTAGGTATCTATCACTAAATTGATAGTGAACTCCAGCTTTCTCTCCGGTGGTAACCCAGTAACTCATTTGGGAACACATCCAGAAACTCACATACTACCTGTATGTCCTATATCCTTGAAAGTTCCTGACTGATGTCAGAGGTGAGTGCGATGTAACCTTCACATCAATAATTTAATCAGCGTTTTAAGAAATTTTAATCATATTCATAAGACTTCTTACCATAATCTTCACACATTTTCATTCTGTAACATTCAAACGTACACTAAATTTTTCAGGTAGGGAGAAAGTTACAGTTTTAGTGTAGCAGTCTAGACTCACACGATTGACCGCTAACCAATTCATCCATAAAATCACATCAAAACCTGTGAGACCCCATATAAGTATAACTATGTAATATATGTAAATAGATGATTTTTGGATTAAGTAGATGTGAATGAATTTGCAAATGGGATGACTGAGTGTCAAGATACAAATAAAGGATAAATAAGGGTTGAAGTGGCCAAAGCTAAATGAATGAAACTTTCAACACTTGGATTGAAGATAAGTAATTAAGACATGAAATGATGATGCATGGATAATGAATTTTATGTATCCATTCTAATTTCCAAGTAATACACACAAGTTTCATAACATGAAAATCATAGAAAATGAACCTTTCCATGCTCGAAGTGTGAATAGATTACAAAATGACTAGCGAAGCAATCGAATGTAAGTTCTCCCTTGGAAACTCTGGAGAAACTATAGCAAAAGGGCTATAGATGAGGGCCAGATCGATCTCCCATTCAAGGCAGATTGATCCCTTGTGTAAAATAGAGCAATTTCAAGTGAAACTACCAAGGCATATTGATCTCACCACCAAGCAGATCGATCTCCCCAACGAACGGATCAATCTGCATTAACCTCTACCAAGCCCAGATCGATCCCCACTTAAGTGCAGATTGATCTCCATAGTATTCTGTAAAGAGCAGATCGATCGTTCTCCATGTTCAGATCGATCTCCTTAAGTTTCTGCTAAGCCAAGATCGATCTCTCCCTAATGAGTAGATCGATCTCTCCCTTTTAAAACCTAAGAATTTGATGGCTAAAACTAAAGGAAGATCGATCTCCTTACCCTAGCAGATTGATCTCATCACTCTCAATCCATAAATACTCCGGGACAAACACTCTTTCTTCAACAAACCAACATACCTCTTCCATTTTCATCCAAAATACCAAGCTTTCTCTTTCTAAAATACACCCTCTTCCAAAAAAATTGGGAAAAAGCTATTAGAGCCAAAGTTGTTCACCTTGAGGAAAAGCACAACATAGCTTGGAACCAACATTCCACTCATTGGATTGAAGGAGCTAAAGAGTCTTCCAAAAATTGGAAAAGACGAAAGTCAAGCTGGGTGAGTTTTCAATACACCAACTCTAAGTATATCGTCTAGTTGTTGTTGTGAGTAGATTCGGGTATGTATTGATGATTTAAACCACCTAGAATATATTGAAACAAGCATAACCTAGAATGAGTTTAGTGTGAGAAAGTAAAATGTGGTTGATTTTATGATAAAAAGGATTATAACAAGTTGTTAGTGAGGCAATGAGCATGATTTTGAGATGATTGGATGAAGCCACATTGTGAGATTAGTCAAGTGATAAAAATATGCATAAATGATGTTGTAGAGAATGCATAAATGATGGAAGGTTATGGATAAACACTCATGCCAAGTATTTGATAAGTATCTAAGTATGTTACTAGATAAATTGATTAGAAATGGCATAATGATAGCCAAATGTGAAAATGGATTAAACTTAATGTAATAGGCTCGATGAGATATATCAATAAGTTGAAGTTAGAATATGAGTTATTGGTATTGACTCATATGAATTATGAATGTGTGCAGCTCTCAAGGATACATCCGGAGCAAGTTGAACCAAATCGTGAAAAGTGAGAAAGGTAGGAAGTGTCACTTCTAAGAGAATCGAGGTAAGGAAATTGTGTTAGCCCTAGGGATATCTGTACACGTTTCAGGTGCATGGGTGATTTCTTAACGTAGCTAAGGGTCTTAGAATGAAATGGATGTTTGAAGGGCAAAGAATTGGGTTTTTGAGAAATGTGCACTAAAAGCAAGATAATGATGCTTTTGAATCTTTTATTGCTTTTTAGCATGAGATTGGTTGGTTGGCTAGCATTTGAAATGATTTGCACAAAAAAAAAGCTTAATTTGGTTTCATCACCATCCTTTGCAAAGAATGAGCCACCTACATGAGTTTTGTGGAAATGAAATGTGCTAAAGCGCTGCTCGCACGAGATTTGACGTGTTTTATACGTGCATTAGTGTTGGAGCTATGCTCGCACTAGAGTTTTTCATGCATTAGTGCTGGAGCTTAGCTCGCACTAGTTTTCACATGGATTTTATGACATTGTGCTGGAGCCTAGCTCGCACTAGTTTTCATACGAGTTTTGACATGGTGCTGGAGCATAGCTCACACTAGATGTCTATTACACTTGTTGTCGTGCTAGAGATTACTCCTACGTGGTTTTATGACATGTTGGGAGCCATGCTGGGAGCTTTGGGTAAGCTGTGTGTCACGTCGATTAAATAGGCTCGTACGTGCATATTGAGATGTTGCAGGATATATTGTGATGATATGGGTCAACAGAGTACGTTGTACCGTGCTAGTAGCATAGAGTACGCTGGACAATGTGTGATATTATGTATATGTCATCTTCGAATGATGGACTCGGCTATGGACTGGAGGGTTGGACGTCACCCACCTCCCGTGCGGAAGCATATAGTCGTGATACCCCGACACTAGGATTCATGTTGCTTGGGATCACAGAGGATATGGCCATAGTCCTAGTTATTACCCTTATTGATATTGTATGCCTATCTCACATGTCTTCTGTTGAATGAGAAATCCATGTTTTGAAATGTGTTTGTGGGTCAGGATAGTCCATGGGAGGGGCTGAGTCTTGACAAGTGATGATTTTGTATTGGTTTGTGATGAGATTTGAAATGCTTGTTAAGTGCTCTGCGCATGATGATTTACCATGCCTTGATTTTGATTTACGCATGATGATTTTCCATACTATGTTTTGAGAACTATACACTGATTTAAATAACATAAATTGCTTTACATGTCATAACACAAGCATGAACATACGTTTTGAAGTATGATTAATAAATATTTGATTTAAGCATGACATCACGACCACGTAGATAGCACAATTATCTTCCTGCTCGCATGGTTTGCTCACCCCTTTATTTTCCCCATTTACATAGCACTTATAGTAGATAGTGGGCGACTGAGGATTGGATTTTGGTGTCCGCTGCATCCCATCACATGAGGTATACACATTTGTATAATTTTGTATCTAGACATGTCAAAGCACATTGATATCTTTAAATGTAATTTTGGGGATGTAAAAGATTGTGAACACATGTAAACTGTCACTCTGATTTAGTAATACAAGTGTTTACATTTTAATGAATTGTAATTTGAAATGGTATGATTGTATGAGATTGACACCGATACACAGCCCAACTGTTGGAGGTGTTACTGGTCATGATAAAGTAAAGGTAAAGAACGAACAATAAGAATTAGATTCGATAATAAACGAAAAAGGATAAAAAAATTTGTAATGGATTTTTCGTGGATTGAGGGTCGTGATAGAGATTAGTATCAGAGCTAAGTTGGTCTGATATGTGTCGATATAAATAATTAGGAAAATTACATCCCTATGTTATTTTGGTTTTCTAGATACAACTGTGTATACTGAGATGAGTTTGACTAAGAAAGGATTGTGAATGTAGGAATCTTGGCATAATGCCTAACACCAGTCGCGGTAGAGGGGCGAGTGCACGAGCTAGAGGCCGTAGGGATAGGCCTGAGGGCTGTACTGAGTTGTTGCCACATGAGACTCACGAGGAGGTAGAGGTGGAGGCTGAAGTTGAGCATGCTCCATAGGGTCCAGCAGAGAGACCTGAGAGTACTAAGGTGCACTTCGCGAGGATAGAGCGGAGCTTAGAGGCAATTTTGGAGTTAATTGCCTAGTCATTACCTGGAGCTGAGGGCGGGCAGGGGCCAGCTGCACAGTGTGATGCTGAATAGGCGACTTCTCTTGAGATGCCTGTACAGCCAGCCCAAGGACCTCAAACTACAAATACTCCCACCCCCCACCAGTACAGGAAACATCTTCTACTGTTGCACTACGACAATACAATAGAGATTGGGGTTATGGATGTGACTTAGATAGGTTACGATAGTTTCAAAAATTTAAACCACCGTCTTTCAGTGGGATTAAGGATCTAGTAGCTGCAGAGGATTTGGTGAATGAAATTGAGAAATTATATAGGTTCTTCGAGTGCACCACTACAAAGATGGTTGCTTTTGCCGCATTCATACTGAAAGGATTGACAAAGCATTGGTGGAAGTCCACCAAACCAGTTCTGAGAGCCCGACATATGTAAGATTACATGAGACATATTTTTGGAGGCCTTCCGAGGTAATATGTTCTGGATACTGCACAGTGTAGGCTGTAGATGGAATTCTTGGATTTAACCAAGCGGAGTAGATCGGTGGATGAGTACGAGACAAAATTTATCTCCCTGGGCAGGTATGATCTTGATTCGATGGATTATGAGGTCAAGAAGGTTTGGAAGTTTGTGGATGGACTGAGACCTGCCATCAGATCTCGATTGGTCCCTTTTGACATACTGACCTATGAGGAGGCAGTGCACAGGGCACAGTTGTGTGAATAAGATATTGAGCGAGTTGCCTCAGAGTTTGAAAAGGTTGGTAGAGTAAGGGATAGAGATAGGAAGAGATCGACAGTGGATAGAGGTTTCAGCTATAGAGGAAGCATAAGATTTTCTAGGAAGAGGCCGAAGATTGAGGAGATCCGAGAGAGGATAATTAAACCTCCCGTGTATCCGACCATAGCTTCAGCAAAGGGTATAGTGATTGGAGGGCCACGGCCTACGACAGAATAGTGAAGTAAATGTGGTAGGTACCATGGAACTTGACTATGTTTTGAAACTCCTGCAGTATGTTTTGGATGTGGGAAACCAGGGCATGTTATCCGAAATTGCCCAGAGGTCATTGAAAGTGCCCCACAGAAGGGCAAGGAGCCAGAGAGAGCTACAATAGATACTCCTACTCCAAGACAGAGGGTGACAGCTGAAGAGAAGGGGAAGTAGGTAGTTGGTAGAGGGTAAGTACAGGCACTGGACCAGGATATTGCAGATCAGTCCTTAAAAGTGGTGAAAGGTACCATCTTGATCTTTAATCTTGAAGCTTATGTTTTGATAGATCCTGGTGCCATGCATTCATTTGCATTTGCATATAAATTGTTTTACATGTGAAGCTTACCCTACTAAGTAGGAGGATGCTGATAAGCACTCCCATGAACAATAATCAGCTAGTTGAATATATGTTTAGGGATTGTAAGTTGAAAGTAGGGGAAAAGGAAATGTCAGCTGACCTTATTTTACTATATATGAAATACTTTGATGTAATCCTAGGAATGAATTGGTTGGCTGCAAACCATGTTGTGGTAGATTTTTTCTAAGATGGTAACTTTTTCAGGGTTAGACAGTGTTACTGTAAGTTTCCCCAAAACAATGTAATGTAAATTCCCTTCAAAAGTAATGAAAGCAGTTGTGGTTGTGAGTGAAATATTTGAATTTTTGTACTGATGTAATGATTGATATTTTGAAAGGTTATATTGCGTACGTGGTTGAGGCGAATAAGGCATGCCCAGAATTGTGAGACATCCCAGTGATCAGAGAATTTCCAGATGTCTTTCCAGATGATTTACCAGGGTTACCACCAGATAGAGAGATGAAGTTTTGTATAGATTTGGCACCTAGTACAGAGACGATATCCAAGCCACCGTACAGAGTGGCTTCGATTGAGTTGGAGGAACTGAAGAAACAGTTACAGGAGTTGTTGGATAAGAGGTTCATCAGATCGAGTGTATCGCCTTAGGGAGTACCGATTCTGTTTGTAAAGAAAAAGGATGGGAGCCTTTGATTATGTATTAACTACAGGTTGTTGAATAAGGCAACCATCAAGAATAAGTACCCCCTTTCGCGTATCGATGACTTGTTGGATCAGCTTCGGGGAGCGCAGGTTTTTTCTAAGATAGATCTGAGATCTGGGTACCATCAGCTGAGAATTCGGGATGAAGATGTACCCAAGACAGCTTTTTGCACTGGGTATGGTCATTTTGAGTTTATAGTTATACCATTCGGGTTGACGAATGCTCTCGCAGCTTTTATGTCTTTGATGAATTAGGTGTTTCACCAGTATTTAGATCGGTTCATTATCATATTCATCGATGATATTCTGGTGTATTCGGGATCTAGAAAGGAGCATGGGCAGTACTTAAGGATAGTACTACAGACCCTCCGGGAGAAGAAGTTATACGCTAAACTCTGTAAGTGTGATTTTTGGCTAGAGCAGATCTCTTTTCTGGGTTATATTGTATCGAAGGATGGTGTGTCAGTGGACCTATCCAAGATTGAAGGAATGATTCAGTGGCAAAGACCCCTGACAGTTATGAAGTTCAAAAGTTTCCTGGGTTCAGCTGGGTATTATCGACGATTTGTGGAGGGATTCTCGAGATTAGCTGCTCTATTGACACGTCTCATGATAAAGAATGCTGAAATTGTGTGGGATGATAAATATGAGGAGAGTTTTCAGGAGTTGAAGAAGAGATTAATTACAGCTCTGATTCTCACCATTCTTACCAACTCAGGAGGTTTTTCTGTATATACAGATGCTTCGTACCAAGGACTGGGCTGTGTACTGATGCAAGATGAGAAGGTAGTAGTATATGGCTTGAGACAATTGAAGGATCATGAAAGGAACTACCTGACCCATGATTTAGAGTTAGCGGCCGTGGTGTTTGTTTTGAAAATATGGCGCCATTACCTTTATGGTGAGAAATTTCAAGTATTTACAGACCACAAGAGCTTTAAGTATCTGTTCTCACAGAAAGAATTGAACATGAGATAGAGGAGGTGGATCGAGCTTCTGAAAGACTATGATTGCGAGATCCTGTACCACCCGGGTAAAGCGAATGTGGTAGCTGATGCATTGAGTAGAAAGCATCTTGGGTTGGTATCATACATGATGATCAGGAAACACAAGTTATTGGAATAGTTTGCAAGAATCATTTTGGATGTGACCCCGCCTGATGCTGATTGTGGCTTTATGGTAGCTAGCATGCAGTTGGAACCTGATGTGGTAGATCGTATCCGATAGGCTCAACAGATTGATTAGCAGTATAGTGACATTATCGGGCAGATACAGAGGGGTACAAATACTGATTTTGAGCTGAGTTCAGATGGTTTGTTGAGGTTCAAAGGTAGGATATGTGCTCCCAATGATCCGAAGATCAGGAGGTTGATTTTATCAGAAGCTCACTCGATGAAGTATACACTGCATTCGAGAAGTAACAAGATGTATGAGAATCTTCGAAGAATGTATTGGTGGTCAGGGATGAAAAGAGAGGTAGCTGAGTTTGTGGCTAAGTGTCTCATCTGTAAGTAGGTGAAGGTAGAGCATCAGAAGCCTGCAGGGCTATTACAACCTGTACCTATACCGACTTGGAAATGGGAGCATGTCACTATGGACTTCTGATAATTCTATTTTTTATAGAATTATTAGTGCTTAAATTCCTAATTATTTATTTGATCCTCATATTATTTTATTAATAACCTTTTTATTTAATTAAAATTCTTTAATGTGCAGATAAATTAAATCCGGATGAAACTCAGTCATTTCAGTCGAAATTGGGCTGAAAACGAGCTAAAGGAGACTGGACCACTTCTAATTTGCAGATCGAATCATCAGTCGACTAGACACGCGTGATGCCAGGTGTCCGTATTTTATTTGCTCCGAAACAATAAGATTAAAGGACACTGTGCCAACTCTCTGGAGGACACACGCCGGGCCACATCGTACAGCTAATTGGACAAAAAGACTGATGACATGGAAATATCTACTCTGCAGCAAATCAAAGGAAGACAAGTGGCCAAACAATGCCAACTCATCTAGGAAGGAAATTTACCATTGTACTCCTATGTTTGTGTATAAATAGAGCATGATGGCAATTGAAAAATCAAGTAGTGTAGAAAGTAGAGTAGGAGTAGGAGTAGGAGTAGGGTAGATTAGGGTAGAGTAGCCTTAGATTAATTTTCAAAGCTTTTCTTTAATTTCCGCATAGTTTTTCTTTTACGAGTTATTTACTATTCATTTCATGTTCTTCATTGTAAGTTGTTATTTTCAATAGACATTCAATCCTTTGTTTTCATGCTATCAGTTTCTTTTCCATAAGCTTTCTATTGTCAAGTTTTATTTCCATTCTTCATTTACTATTTCATGTCTCGGTTTCTTTCCATTTCACTTATGCTTTGTTTTCTTTATTTTGTTAAACCATCAATGGAAGCTCTCGGTTAGAAATTAAGGGGTGCAGTCGGGTGGCATAACGTTTTCATTCAATCTTTCACCTTATGATTCTGTTGCCTTGATGTGGATTGATGCCAAACATTTGTCCACATCATGAGCAAAGTGGAGTCTCGGCTGGAGAAGGAAATGAAGCTAACCGAGGATGTGAAGGTTCCCGTTTTCAGTTTTTAAGCTCACGGACAATGTGATAATGATGTTGCTGTTCATTCTCTTTCGGGTTATAATCACTTGCTGCTTGTGTCCTTGTTTTATTATTATTATTATTATTTTCTTATTCCATTCTGCATTTGCATAAGTTTTCCTTATTCGGTGTTTCATTGTAGTTAGAGTAGGATATTCATGTTTTCTGCATTTAGTTATGGTTCCTGCATATAGTCATTTACTGCATGCTATTTCATCTTCATTGTAGTTGTTATTAGCTAGATTAGGAAATGAGTGTAGGTGGTTGTCCGGTATAAAGCTTGAAGAAGCAGTTCATCCAAGGAGCACCGTTCACCATTAGCTTCCTTTTGTTTCTCTGTTTGTCTCTGTTTTAATCACTTATTGCTGGTCACGTTCGGCTATTGTTGTTTTAATCCCGTGTGAGTTTTTTTTAGGTTCCTAGTTGTTAGCAGCTGATGTCCATTACTATTAACGAGTTGTTGTTTAGATATTGTTATTTGTAGTGATGGGTGCAGAGCATGTGCAGCCAGGATCGGGTCCAGCCCTGTCTTCTTGTGTGGTCTGCTGTTGCCGAAAACTTGGATGTGTGCTGCTTGGTGATGATGATTCTGGACAGCATAGCCAGCTGCTTAATGTACAAATATAATGTGATGCAAGAAACCATGGACGAATGTTTGTGCAGCAGTTGAAGACAGCCGACATCAGTTGGAGCAGAGGCACAAAACCAAAGCGATCAGCACCCTCGAGCAGCACTTGCAGTAGCAGTACAGGACAACTCCGGTGGTGGCTGCACATCAGACTGGGGCAGTAGGACAGCCGGTACCTGTCCAGCAGTCAGGTGCAGGATTAAAACTTACCTGGAGCAGTAGCAGCAACCAGAGGCAGTAGCAGTATACCTGCAGCAGTACAGGACAATACCAGCAGCAGAGAACGTGGGCAGCACTGGAAAGAAGAGAATGAATAGTGTCCCAAATCGGGACCACTTGGTTTAGTGTTGGATAAGGCCACGTTTCGCTTAGTCTTCATAGTTGTTAATTCATTTTTACATGCATTTTTAGTTAGTTAGTTTAGTTAGTTTCTCAAATGCATTTATTTACTTTGTTTCATTAGTGTAAGTTAGATTTAATTAGGTTATTAAATAATTTTTAATCTAGTATTAGGGGTAGTGCTTAAAATTAATTTAGATAAACTCATGCATTTTAAGTAGTGATTAAAATTTCCAAATGTTTTTCATGCAGTTTTAATTAGATTTTAGGTTAGTTCAATTTGCAATTTTTATTAGTTTCATTACATGCATTTTTAGGTTAGTTTAATTTTAATATAATTAATCTTGCTTTGTATTTTCATAATTGCATTTTATTTTAATTGCGTTAATGAGTTTTAACTGTTTTAATTATTTTCGTAGGTATTTACTTTTAATTGCGTGGAGCTCGGTAAGTAATTTTCAGCTTGGTTTTAATTTCTTTATTTTATAGTTTTAGTATTTTATTGCTTTCGATATTTTTAATTCTAGCTATGTAGATCACCCATTGCAATTTTCATAATTTGCTAGGATATACTTAGGGTAAGATTAACCGGTAATTAATTAGGCTAACAACTTCTCTGTGGGACGATAACTCGGAACTCAAATCCCATTATTACTTGGACGACCCATGCACTTGCGGAAAAGATACCCTTAGGGCCTCGTCAACTTCGTGATGGGTTTACCCAAGACCCGCAGGAATCACGACGCGATTTGGGTAATAGTGGATAGATTGACGAAGTTGGCACACTTCCTAGCTATGAGAGCCACCGATACTTTGAGTACACTATCAGAACTATATGTGCGCGGGATAGTGAGATTGCAAGGTGTTCCAATGAGCGTTGTTTCTGATAGGGATGCCCACTTGACTTCCCACTTTTGGGAACATTTTCAGGAAGCGATAGGGACCCAACTGAGTTTTAGCACATCGTTCCATCCTCAGACAGATGGTCAGTCAGAGAGGACTACACAAACCTTGGAGGATATGTTGAGAGCGTGTGCATTGGATTTTGGAGGCTCATGGGATGACCATTTTCCACTCGTAGAGTTTGCCTATAATAACAGTTATCATTCGAGTATCGAGATGGCACCGTATGAAGCCTTGTATGGCCGCAGATATCGTTCCCCTATTGGATGGGAAGAGGTTGGTGACCGATTGATATTTGCTTTCGATTTAGTGAGACAAGCCTCTGAGGATGTCCAATTGAGTTGTGAGAGGTTACGGACAACTCAGAGTAGACAAAAGAGTTATGCTGACAAGAGATGGAGACCATTGGAATTCACAGTGGGTGAATCAGTGTTTTTGCGAGTTTCTCCTTCCAAGGGTATAATGAGGTTCAAAAAGAAAGGAAAGTTAAGTCCTCGTTACATTGGACCCTTTGAAATATTGGATAGAGTGGGAGATAAGGCCTACAGGCTAGCATTGCCACCTGAACTAGCAGGTGTTCACAATGTCTTCCACATCTCTATGTTAAGGAAGTACCACCTGGATCTGACACATGTGATAAGATATGAGCCATTGGAGCTTAATGAGAAAATGTCGTATGCTGAGAAGTCGATTCAGATATTAGATAGGAAGGAGAAGGTGTTAAGATCGTAGATGATCCCTTTAGTGAAAGTCCTTTGGCAGCACCACACTGCAGAAAAATGCGACATGGGAGTTGGAGAATGTGATATGGGGAAGTACCCCGAGTTGTTCACAGACTGAATTGGTTCCAATATGGAGGACCAAATTTCCTAAGTGGGGGACATTGTGAAACCCCATGTATGTATAACTATGTAATATATGTAAATGGATGATTTTTGGATCAAGTAGATGTGAATGAATTTGCAAATGGGATGAATGAGTGTCAAGATACAAATAAAGGATAAATAAAGGCTGAAGTGGCCATAAACTAAACGAATGAAACTTTAAACACTTGGATTGAAGATAAGTAATAAAGACATGAATTTATGATGCATGGACGGTGAATTTTGTGTATCCATTCTATTTTCCAAGCAATACACACAAGTTCCACAACACAAAAATCATAGGAAATGAATCTTTCCATCCTCGAAGTGTGAATAGATTGCAAAATGACTAGCGAAGCAATCAAATGCAAGTTCTCCCTTGGAAATTCTGGAGAAACTACAACAAAAGGGCTGTAGATGAGGGCCAAATTAATCTCCCATTCAAGGCAGATCGATCCCTTGTGCAAAATAGAGTAATTTCAAGTGAAACTGCCAAGGCAGATCGATCTCACCACCAAGCAGATTGATCTCCCCAGCGAACAGATCGATCTGCATTAACCTCTGCCAAGCCCAGATTGATCCCCCTTAAGTGCAAGTCGATCTCCATAGTATTCTCTAAAGAGCATATCGATCTCCTTAAGTTTCTGCCAAGCCAAGATCGATCTCTCCCTAATGAGCAGATCGATCTCCCCTTTCTAAAAGCTAAGAATTCGATGGCTAAAACCAAAGGAAGATCGATCTCCTCACCCTAGCAGATCGATCTCATCACTCTCAATCTATAAATACCCCACAAAAAACACTCTTTCTTCAACAAACCAACATGCCTCTTCCATTTTCATCCAAAATACCAATCTTTCTCTTTCTAGAATACACCCTTTTCCAAAAAGAATTGGGAAAAAGCTATTAGAGCCAAAGTTGTTCACCTTGAGAAAACGAACAACATATCTTAGAGCCAACATTCAACTCATTGGATTGAAGGAGCTAAGGAGTCTTTCAAAACTTAGAAAAGAAGTAAGTCAAGCTATATGAGTTTCCAATATACCAACTCTAAGTATATTCATCTAGTTGTTGTTATGAGTAGATTGGGTATGTATTGATGATTGAAACAACCTAGAATATAATGAAACAAGCATAACCTAGAATGAGTTCAGTGTGAGAAAGTAAAATGTGGTTGATTTGATGATAAAAGGGATTATATCAAGTTGTTAGTGAGGCAATGTGCATGATTTTAAGATGATTGGATGAAGCCACATTGTGAGATTAGTCAAGTGATAAAAATGTGCATAAATGATGTTGTAAAGAATGTATCAATGATGGAAGGTTATGGATAAACACTCATGCCAAGTATTTGATAAGTAACTAAGTATGTTACTAGATAAATTGACTAAAAATGACATAATGATGGCCAAATGTGAAAATGGGATAAACTTAATTGTAAACCCCGCAAATTTCCTATCTCTAGTTAGATTTTATAAAAATAAAAATAATAAATATTAATGGAAGTGTGCATGATCATTGTAGGACTCGAAGATGACTAGGAACCCGAGACACGAGATGTGATGGAGCAAAGGCGAACATGGAAGGATTGAAAAGTGTTGATCTATTAGTCAAGGGTTGGATGTAAAAAAAAATTTATGTCAAGATTTACGAGGAAGGATGGAACGTCAATGACATTTTATTTCGGAATAATAAAATTTCATGGAAGGCATGATATTGTGTCATTGGACAAATTATACAAGAAAATGTATATATATGCACATATATACATAGGTGAATATGTATATATATATATACATATATACTAGACATTTTAATAAAAGAAAAAAATAATATATATGGCATATATATTATTTAGTGTGTAGATTTAATGTATAGTATTTAATGTATAAGTGTAAGATAAAATAAAATGAATGGAAATAAAACATGAGATAAATAAATAATAATAATAAAAATAATGAAGTGAAATAAAAGGGAAGGTAATATGTATATATATATATATACATAGGTATAATATATATATATATATATATATGACAAATATATATGTATTGTAAGGTATAATGTATAAGATATTTAAAATAAAATGGAAAAAAAAAATATATATATATATATATATATATATATATACAATAATAGTAATAATAATAACAATACAATACATAACAAATAATACCTAAATACTAATATAATATATATACATATATATTAAACTAATATATATATATATATTGGCATGTACGGAATTGGCTTAGAAAAGCCAATTCCGTCTGCCACTGTTTTCAATTGAAAACAAGCAAAAGAAATCAAACAAAGCAGAGGACGCTTGGGCGGGAAAAAGGAAAAGGAAGAGGAGAAGAGGAGGAGAAGAAAAGAAGGAGGAGAGGAAGAGAGGTCTGGCCGGGAGAGAAGGAAAAACCAGGAAAGGAAAGGAAAGGAAGCTGGTTCTAGCCGAGGAAGAAGAAGAAGGAAAGAGGAGAAAGGAGAAAGGAGAAAGGAGAAAGGAAGGAGAGGCTCGGTCTGCTGGAGAAGAAGGGAAGAAGAGAAAAAGAAAAAGAAACGGGACTGAAGAGAGGTAGAATCGAGGCTGAAGGGGAGCTGGAAAACCGAGAACCGAAGAGGAGAGGGACGGAAACCAGCAAGAACCGAGAAGCAGAGCAGAATCGAAGCTAGAACAGAGGCAAGGGGGGAAGAAATTGAAACGAAACAGGGACTGAAGAGGCAGTACCGAGAATAGGAAATTTGGAAAACAGAATCGGCTTGAAAGGATAGCAGAACAGGGGCTGGAAATGGAGGGTGAAACCGAGAGAAGAAGGGAGAAACCGAGAAGAAGAGGGGCTGGAACCGAGAGCTGAAACAGAGGAAGAAGAAATAAAAGCTGGAAAAAAAAAAAAAGAGAAGAAGAAGCTGGGGAATTTAAAGGAAAAGAGAGGTAAATATATATATGTATATTGAGATACATGTAGATATATGAGATGTGGATGCAAGTATGTTAGTATAGATTTAACTAGACAAAATGTATATACATATATGGATATGTATATATATTTATTTATGTGTTGATGAAATATTGGAAATAAGTGATAATATATATATATGTATGTATTTATGTGAATATATATATATATATATATATATATATATGTTGGGTGTACACATATAAGTGTATATAATGAATAGGCATGTTAAGTATATGTACATACCAGAACATGCATGTATGTGTGATAAAATGAAAATAAAGGGAAAATAGGTAAAAATCTATATGTATATATGTATATTTAATTTTACATGTATATATATGTGATGGTGTATAAGTATGATAAGGTAAATTGAATTAGAAGTGAAATAAAAATAAAAATGGGAGAGATGAATAATAGACAAAAAAAAAATGTATACATATATATTTATGTGATGGTGCATAAATGAAAACAAATAATAATGCATATATAGGATTATATATACATACATACTCGCTAGTATATATACGTAGTTGTATATAATAATAGGTATACCGAGGTGTGTACGTACAAAAATAATATAGGGTACGAAAAATATATATACGTACGTGAATAGCCTAGGTACGCATGATTAAATGTACACACGAGGAAAAACGAATAGGTTACGATTTTTAACGTATTTCGAGTTACTCGTATAAATAGGAAGTTAAGTAAACTACCTCCGATGTAGGTAAAACGTAGACGAGTTGACGGAGGTGTTGGAAGGCGTTACTTCGTGAACGTGAGATATCCGATACATCGAGGTAAGGGGTACTATTTGACTATGTCCTGATATTGCATATTGTTTTTACCGATGAATGACTTTATGAAAAGAGCATGTGAATTTCGAAATGATTTATAGATGCTTTTATACCGGTACAATGATTATTTAACACGTTTTAAATATGTTAAATGTCCCCCGAATATTTTACATGATATGAAATAAATTTTCCCAAGGGTATGAAGCGTATGGATGTTTTACATTTATTATGTTTTTATATCCATACTGTTAAAGAAACTCTGACGATTTCAAAAGTTTTTAAGAAAAGAAATTATTTTCGAAAGGGGATTGTGGGGGCCACCTCTTGAGTCCTACGGGAACAAAGTGCCACACAGTCTTTCTGTTTTATGAAAGAGTTTCATATTTCAAGGAATTTGATTTTATAACTCGATATGAGTTTATGGGTTATGAAACCCAAGAAAGATTTTGAAACTATGTTTTGAGACTTAGGCTTCATGCTTGGCTATTTCTCGTGGTGTTCCGGCTCCACCACTTGGGGTGCCGGTACGTTGACCCATTTAGCACTTGACTCAACCTGTGTGGAAGATGTCGTGCTACTTGTGGTTTATGATGATGATGTTTTGGTAGTATCTCGTGCTCGCGCAGCACGCAACTATGTTGCCCACACGGAGAGTGCCTTTGGTGCCCGTGTCCTAGCTATGTGCTAGTAAAAGTATGTAAGATGGATACTACCCATGTTTTTTTTAAGAAAGAGCTGTACGACCTTGATCCAGTCTACAGCCACTTACCATGGCCATAGGTATCATGTTTAGCTCTCTACGGAGAATGACACGTATCGCATGACTTAGTTATAGCCTGGTCTCCATGATTTAGATATGAATGATAAATGTGGCAATGAGTATGTGCCTTATGAATTTCAATGATTGATGTTTACAAAGTGCTTATGAAATGTTGCATGAAAGTTTTACAAAATGTTTACGACATGTTTACGAAGTAAAACGAAATGATTATACAATGTATGGGAAAAGCTTATGAAAGAATTTATAGCATGGTTGAGAATGATTTTGCTTTGAACTTGTATGCTTTATGACTTTTACGATAAATTGCATAAAGTGATGATTTAAGTTTTTCCTTTGTACTTAAAGTATGATCTTACAAATGATTTCTACATGCTTTTCACATATATATATATATCAGGATAAATTTAAAGGTACTATCTTACTGGGCTTTTCCCCAAAAGCTCACCCCTCTACCTTCAGATCTTTTGCAGTGATTCTATAGGCGCTACCTGCCGCGTACACGACGTAGGCTGGTGGGAAGAGCTACCCTAGGCTACATTTTGTACACGCATAAGGTATACATTTACATTCCTGTACCAGACAGAATTATATGCACAGACATGTGTTGAAATTAACGGTTGGGATGTAATTTTGTAAGGAATGATGTAAACCTTATTATTTTGGGAGAATACTTTAGATGACTGGTATTAAATTCTAAATAGATGTCTGGAGTGGTAAGGATGAATTGGAAAGTATGCTTGGTAGTGGTGGATATCTAGGATTGCCAAAAATAATTGGTTTGCAGGTGGGTAGGTTCATATATAAGCCGTTGTGCTGCCGAAATTTCTATCGGTTATATAATCTAAAAATGTGGAAATTAATTACTAATTACGAGAAAAGAAATAGGAATAATGCTTTGACACTGTACAGGAATACAACCTAAGTGAGTAAGAGAATAAATGGGTAAAGAAGTTTTAAAAAAAAAAAATATTTCTCGAATTTCAGGGTCAAGGGTCGTTACAGTTTAAGGTGGTATCAGAGCGAAGGTTGTCTAGTACTGTCAGTGTCAAAAATAAGGATTAAATTACATCCCAAATGTCTGTGCTTGTCTGGTAGTAGGTAATGTATACCTAATGAATGTAAGACTTGATCTTTGGAATTACGCGCAGGTATTAGATCACTGCATGATGAGTGGAAGACGCGGACGTCTTCGGAGGCAGGCTCAGCCACGTCCACCTCCTCCACCGCACTTAGAGGACCTCAATACACGTATGGCTCAGTTTGAACAGCAGTTGGAGCAGCGCCTCGAGTGAGGTTTGGAGTCGATAGCTGCCATGATTGCCCAACATCTAGGGGCAAACGTTTCCGATTCAGTTGGCACGGCACCATTTCCTACTCCGGTGCCGATTCCTCTACAAGCACCACCACCTCCTCCTCCACAAGTTCCTCCAGTACCTATGGCGCCTCAGCCTCTTATACAGACCCGGAGGGAGGAGAGGAATATCGGTAGAATGAGGAATCTCCTAGAAATGAAGCCGTTAGCATTTAAGGAAAAAGGTAGGGATGAGAATAAGCAGACAGAGTTTGTGAGGCAGGAGTCCAGGAGAGGTCAACCTAAGAGATAGATGACAGATGAGTCTCGGGTTAGGGTTGATAGGCTCACGGCTCCTGTAGCTACCCCACAGACTACCAAAGGTCCACAGCAAAATAGGAAGTTATGTAGGACGTGCGGTAAACCCCATGAAGGTATTTGTTACAAGGCCACAAGGAGCTGCTTTAGGTGTGGACAGAAGGGGCACATGATTAAGGATTGCCCACTGGATAAGTTTCCACAGCCCTCAGAGCCACTACGACAACCTGAAGGGCAAGCTCCCCAGAGATAAGTCCCACTGAGACGGGCTACCGCGGCAGAGAAAGGCAAGAAGCCTGTCACTTAAGGAAGGATCCTTACCTAGGTTCGATGTGGTATGTAGGAATTGTGAAATCAAGGTAGGAGATAGGACCATATTAGCAGATCTAATTTTGTTGAGTATGTATGGCTTTGGTGTAATTTTGGGTATGGATTGGCTAACCACCAACCATGTAAGTTTAAACTGTTACTTTAAGACTATAACCTTCTCCTTACCTAGTAAGATTAATGTATGCTTTGCAGTTAAGGAATAAAGTGTATGATTTTGACTATTAATGAAAGTTTTTGATGAACATGTTGATGTGAAAGTGATGTTGCATTCATCTCTGACATTAGTCAAGAATATCCAAGTATTCAAGATATATCTGTGGTATGCAAGTTTTTGGATGTGTCCTGAGGAACTACCGGGGCTATCACTGGAGAGAGAGTTGGAATTTATTATAGGTTTGGCACTAGAGAAACAGTCAATTTCGAAGTCTCATTGTCGAATGAACTTTATGGATCTTTAGGAATTGAAAAAGGAGTTGTAAGAACTGTTAGATAAAAAAAAGTTCAGAAACCTATAGGAGATATTGAGATATTTAGTCAAACTAAGATGACTCCATTTGAAATTACTTTGAGGTAACAGAGCGCGAGGCGCAATTATGATGATATGAATTGTATATTTCTAAAGTCACTAAGAAAGAGAAAGATAAAGAGAATGACAGAGAAGAGATCTGCAAAGGAAAACGGTGACAATGAAAGAACATAGTCACTCTTCTGGAAGAATAAATGAGGGAACTAACGGTATAAATAAGACTTTAAAGGTCGCACTGCTTATATGATTGATATAGATAGGGAGTGTTCAGAGTATAGAAACATCTTGGTAAACAGGGAAAGTTTTCTGACACATGATGAAACGATTTATCAAGTTACCCCTAAACTAAAAGGAGAAGTTCTAGAATTGATTTAGCGGGTAGTATCGAATTAATTACTCAAACCACTGTACTGAGTGACCTTGCTTGAATTAGATATGCTGAGAGAATAATTATAAGGATTACATAAAAAAGAGATTATCGGATCAGGTGATTCGTTTTGGAGTGTACCGGTGTTAGATTTTAAGGAGATCCGGAGTCGTTTTGGTCACGATATGTTAATAAAGGGTGTTAATTGGATTCTCAAGACATGGATTATAATTCAGTGGGGAAAAACCCAAAACCCTTAAAGATGATTTAAAGTTGAGATATAAGGAAACTTTGGAATATGGAATACATATTGAATCTAAAGATTGTAACTTCTATATTTTTATGTTTTGAATGTGAGACTTAATTGGGATGAGGAAAGAGTTCTAATATAATTGATGTACAAAATGAGGTAAGTTTGAAATGAGATAAATCTTGAATATACGAGTCATATTGGATTAAGACATGTATGCAAGGAACGAATATTTCTGGTATGTGAAGTGATTTGGATCAAGTGATATAAATTAAGAATAAGTTCTCATTAAGGATAAATGAGAAATTGTGATAAGTTAGTGTTTCAAACGATGATGCCCTAAGGCAAAAGATCCTAAAAGAGATTCATTGTTTTCGGTACACCATGCACTCGGGAAGCACTAAGATGTACCAAGATTTACAAGATGTACCAAGATTTACGGAGAGTGTATTGGTGGGTTGGTATGAAAAGAGATATAGCTGAGTTTGTGGCCAAGTGTCTAATTTGCCAACAGATTAAGATCGAACACCAAAGACCAGCAGGACTACTTAAGTCTCTTCCAATGTCTACTTGGAAATGGGAGCACATTACTATGGATTTTATTATGGGGTTACCAAGAACCCGAAAGAGGCATGATGCAATCTGGATAATTGTAGACAGGCTGACAAAGAGTGCCTACTTCCTAGCCATAAAAAAAATACAGACTCCTTGAGTGCTTTAGTAGAGTTGTATGTGAGAGAAATAGATCGACTACATGGGGCACCTGTGAGCATTATATCAGATAGAGATTCCCGATTCACTTCTAGATTTTGGGCTCATTTTCAAGAAGCCATGTGATCTCAGCTTAACTTGAGCACAACCTATCATCCTCAGACCGATGGTCAGTCCGAGAGGACCATTCAGACCTTAGAGGATATGCTGAGGGCGTGCGTTTTGGAGTTCAAGGGCTCATGGGATGATCATTTGCCTCTTGCAGAGTTTGCTTATAACAACAGCTATCATGCTAGCATCGGGATGGCACCTTATGAGGCCTTGTATGGTAGGAGATGTAGGTCTCCAGTGGCTTGGGAAGAAGTGGGTGATAGAAGGATCTTGGCTCCCGAGTTGGTAGAACAGGCAGCAGAGGGTGTTCGGTTAATCTGTGATAGACTTAAGACCGCACAAAGCAGGCAGAAGAGTTATGCGGATAAGCATAGACGGCCACTTGAGTTTCAGATAGGGGACTCCGTGTTTCTTAAGGTACCTCCGAGTAAGGGTATCATGCGGTTTGGGAAGAAGGGGAAGTTGAGTCCTCGCTTCATTGGTCCTTTTGAGATCTTAGAGAGAGTGGGAGACGTAGCATACAGACTTGCCCTACCCCCGCAGTTCTCCGGGGTGCATAATGTCTTTCACGTCTTGATGTTAAGGAAGTATAACCCAGATCCCTCACATGTCATCGAATATGAGCCTCTGAGCATTCAAGAGGACATGAGCTACATTGAGCGACCTATCCGGATATTGGACAGAAAGGAGAAGGTACTTCGATCAAAGACAATACCTCTGGTAAAGGTTCTTTGGCAACACCATTCGATAGAGGAAGCTACATGGGAGCTAGAGAGCCTTATAAAGGAAAAGTACCCACACCTATTCTGATGGACTTGGATGAATTTGGGGACCAAATTCTTTTAAGGTGGGGAGAATGCAAACCCCGCAAATTTCCTATCTCTAGTTAGATTTTATAAAAATAAAAATAATAAATATTAATGGAAGTGTGCATGATCATTGTAGGACTCGAAGATGACTAGGAACCCGAGACACGAGATGTGATGGAGCAAAGGCGAACATGGAAGGATTGAAAAGTGTTGATCTATTAGTCAAGGGTTGGATGTAAAAAAAAATTTATGTCAAGATTTACGAGGAAGGATGGAACGTCAATGACATTTTATTTCGGAATAATAAAATTTCATGGAAGGCATGATATTGTGTCATTGGACAAATTATACAAGAAAATGTATATATATGCACATATATACATAGGTGAATATGTATATATATATATATACATATATACTAGACATTTTAATAAAAGAAAAAAATAATATATATGGCATATATATTATTTAGTGTGTAGATTTAATGTATAGTATTTAATGTATAAGTGTAAGATAAAATAAAATGAATGGAAATAAAACATGAGACAAATAAATAATAATAATAAAAATAATGAAGTGAAATAAAAGGGAAGGTAATATGTATATATATATATATATATATATATATATATATACACAGAGATAATATATATATATATATATGACAAATATATATGGATTGTAAGGTATAATGTATAAGATATTTAAAATAAAATGGAAAAAAAAAATATATATATATATACAAATATATATATATATAATAATAATAATAATAATAACAATAAAATAAATAACAAATAATACCTAAATACTAATATAATATATATACATATATATTAAACTAATATATATATATATATATTGGCATGTACGGAATTGGCTTAGAAAAGCCAATTCCGTCTGCCACTGTTTTCAATTGAAAACAAGCAAAAGAAATCAAACAAAGCAGAGGAGGCTCGGGCGGGAAAAAGGAAAAGGAAGAGGAGAAGAGGAGGAGAAGAAAAGAAGGAGGAGAGGAAGAGAGGTCTGGCCGGGAGAGAAGGAAAAACCAGGAAAGGAAAGGAAAGGAAGCTGGTTCTAGCCGAGGAAGAAGAAGAAGGAAAGAGGAGAAAGGAGAAAGGAGAAAGGAGAAAGGAAGGAGAGGCTCGGTCTGCTGGAGAAGAAGGGAAGAAGAGAAAAAGAAAAAGAAACGGGACTGAAGAGAGGTAGAATCGAGGCTGAAGGGGAGCTAGAAAACCGAGAACCGAAGAGGAGAGGGACGGAAACCAGCAAGAACCGAGAAGCAGAGCAGAATCGAAGCTAGAACAGAGGCAAGGGGGGAAGAAATTGAAACGAAACAGGGACTGAAGAGGCAGCACCGAGAATAGGAAATCTGGAAAACAGAATCGGCTTGAAAGGATAGCAGAACAGGGGCTGGAAATGGAGGGTGAAACCGAGAGAAGAAGGGAGAAACCGAGAAGAAGAGGGGCTGGAACCGAGAGCTGAAACAGAGGAAGAAGAAATAAAAGCTGGAAAAAAAAAAAAAAAGAGAAGAAGAAGCTGGGGAATTTAAAGGAAAAGTGAGGTAAATATATATATGTATATTGAGATACATGTAGATATATGAGATGTGGATGCAAGTATGTTAGTATAGATTTAACTAGACAAAATGTATATACATATATGGATATGTATATATATTTATTTATGTGTTGATGAAATATTGGAAATAAGTGATAATATATATATATATATGTATGTATTTATGTGAATATATATATATATATATATATATATATATGTTGGGTGTATACATATAAGTGTATATAATGAATAGGCATGTTAAGTATATGTACATACCAGAACATGCATGTATGTGTGATAAAATGAAAATAAAGGGAAAATAGGTAAAAATCTATATGTATATATGTATATTTAATTTTACATGTATATATATGTGATGGTGTATAAGTATGATAAGGTAAATTGAATTAGAAGTGAAATAAAAATAAAAATGGGAGAGATGAATAATAGACAAAAAAAAATGTATACATATATATTTATGTGATGGTGCATAAATGAAAACAAATAATAATGCATATATAGGATTATATATACATACATACTCGCTAGTATATATACGTAGTTGTATATAATAATAGGTATACCGAGGTGTGTACGTACAAAAATAATATAGGGTACGAAAAATATATATACGTACGTGAATAGCCTAGGTACGCATGATTAAATGTACACACGAGGAAAAACGAATAGGTTACGATTTTTAACGTATTTCGAGTTACTCGTATAAATAGGAAGTTAAGTAAACTACCTCCGATGTAGGTAAAACGTAGACGAGTTGACGGAGGTGTTGGAAGGCGTTACTTCGTGAACGTGAGATATCCGATACATCGAGGTAAGGGGTACTATTTGACTATGTCCTGATATTGCATATTGTTTTTACCGATGAATGACTTTATGAAAAGAGCATGTGAATTTCGAAATGATTTATAGATGCTTTTATACCGGTACAATGATTATTTAACACGTTTTAAATATGTTAAATGTCCCCCGAATATTTTACATGATATGAAATAAATTTTCCCAAGGGTATGAAGCGTATGGATGTTTTACATTTATTATGTTTTTATATCCATACTGTTAAAGAAACTCTGACGATTTCAAAAGTTTTTAAGAAAAGAAATTATTTTCGAAAGGGGATTGTGGGGGCCACCTCTTGAGTCCTACGGGAACAAAGTGTCACACAGTCTTTCTGTTTTATGAAAGAGTTTCAGATTTCAAGGAATTTGATTTTATAACTCGATATGAGTTTATGGGTTATGAAACCCAAGAAAGATTTTGAAACTATGTTTTGAGACTTAGGCTTCATGCTTGGCTATTTCTCGTGGTGTTCCGGCTCCACCACTTGGGGTGCCGGTACGTTGACCCATTTAGCACTTGACTCAACCTGTGTGGAAGATGTCGTGCTACTTGTGGTTTATGATGATGATGTTTTGGTAGTATCTCGTGCCCGCGCAGCACGCAACTATGTTGCCCACACGGAGAGTGCCTTTGGTGCCCGTGTCCTAGCTATGTGCTAGTAAAAGTATGTAAGATGGATACTACCCATGTTTTTTTTAAGAAAGAGCTGTACGACCTTGATCCAGTCTACAACCACTTACCATGGCCATAGGTATCATGTTTAGCTCTCTACGGAGAATGACACGTATCGCATGACTTAGTTATAGCCTGGTCTCCATGATTTAGATATGAATGATAAATGTGGCAATGAGTATGTGCCTTATGAATTTCAATGATTGATGTTTACAAAGTGCTTATGAAATGTTGCATGAAAGTTTCACAAAATGTTTACGACATGTTTACGAAGTAAAACGAAATGATTATACAATGTATGGGAAAAGCTTATGAAAGAATTTATAGCATGGTTGAGCATGATTTTGCTTTGAACTTGTATGCTTTATGACTTTTACGATAAATTGCATAAAGTGATGATTTAAGTTTTTCCTTTGTACTTAAAGTATGATCTTACAAATGATTTCTACATGCTTTTCACATATATATATATCAGGATAAATTTAAAGGTACTATCTTACTGGGCTTTTCCCCAAAAGCTCACCTCTCTACCTTCAGATCTTTTGTAGTGATTCTATAGGCGCTACCTGCCGCGTACACGACGTAGGCTGGTGGGAAGAGCTACCCTAGGCTACATTTTGTACACGCATAAGGTATACATTTACATTACTGTACCAGACAGAATTGTATGCACAGACATGTGTTGAAATTAACGGTTGGGATGTAATTTTGTAAGGAATGATGTAAACCTTATTATTTTGGGAGAATACTTTAGATGACTGGTATTAAATTCTAAATAGATGTCTGGAGTGGTAAGGATGAATTGGAAAGTATGCTTGGTAGTGGTGGATATCTAGGATTGCCAAAAATAATTGGTTTGCAGGTGGGTAGGTTCATATATAAGCCGTTGTGCTGCCGAAATTTCTATCGGTTATATAATCTAAAAATGTGGAAATTAATTACTAATTACGAGAAAAGAAATAGGAATAATGCTTTGACACTGTACAGGAATACAACCTAAGTGAGTAAGAGAATAAATGGGTAAAGAAGTTTTAAAAAAAAAAAAATATTTCTCGAATTTCAGGGTCAAGGGTCGTTACATTAATGATATAAGCGCGATGGGATATATCGATTAGTTGAAGTTAGAATATGAGTTATTGGTATTGACTCATATGAATTATGAATGTGTGCAGCACCCAAGGATACATCCGGAGCAAGTTGAGCCAAATCGCGAAAAGCAGGAAAGGAAGGAAGTGTTGCTTCCAAGAGAATCAAGGTAAGGGAATTGTGTTAGTCCTAGGGATATTCGTATGCCTTTCAAGCATATTAGTGATTTCTTAACGTAGCTAAGGGTCTTAGAAGAAAATGGATATTTTAAGGGCAAAGAATTGGGTTTTTGAGAAATGTGCACTAAAAGCAAGAGCATGATGCTTTAGAATCTTTTATTGTTTTTTAGCATGAGATTGGTAGGTTGGCTAGTGTTTGATATGATTTGCACAAAAATAGCTTGATTTGGTTTCATCACCATGCTTTGCAAAGAATGAGCCACTTACATGAGTTTATTGGAAATGAAACATGCTAAAGCGCTGTTCGCACGAGATTTGATGTGTTTTATACGTGCATTAGTGCTGGAGCTATGCTCGTACTAGAATTTTTCATGCATTAGTACTGGAGCTTTACTCACACTAGTTTTCACATGGATTTTATGACATTGTGCTAGAGCCTAGCTCGCACTAGTTTTCATACGAGTTTTGACATGGTGCTGGAGTATAGCTCGCATTAGATGTCTATTACACTTGCTGTCGTGCTAGAATTACTCGCACATGCGTATTGAGATGTGGCAGGATATATTGAGATGTACAATGCAAGTAGCATGGAGTACGTTGTACAATGTGTGATATTATGTATATGCTATCTTCGAACGATGGACTCGGCTATGGACCGGCAGGTTGGACGTGACCTACCTCCTGTACGGAAGTAGATACTGGTGATACCCCGCACACTAGGATTCGTGTAGCTTGGGATCACAGAGGATATGGCCATAGTCCATGTTATTACCCTTATTGCTATTGTATGCCTATCTCACATGTCTATTGTTGAATGAGAAATCCATGTTTTGAAATGTGTTTATGGGTCAGGATAGTCCATAGGAGGGGCTGAGTCCTGACAAGTGATGATTTTGTATTGGTTTGTGAAGAGATTTGAAATGCTTGTTAAGTGCACTGTGCATGATGATTTACCATGCCTTGATTTTGATTTACGCATGATGATTTTTCATGCTATGTTTTGAGAACTGTGCACTGATTTAAATAGCATGAATTGCTTTACATGTCATAATGTGATTTAAGCTTGGCATCACGGCCACGAAAATAGTACAGTTATCTACCTGCTCGCATGATTACTTTACTGAGCGCATGGTTTGCTCACCCCCCTTATTTTCCCCCTCTATAGAGCACTTACAGTAGATAGTGGGCGATTGAGGATTGGATTTTGGTGTCCACTGCATCCCATCACACGAGTTATACACATTTGTATAGTTTTGTATCTGAAAATGTCAAAGCACAGTGATATCTTTAAATTTAATTTTAGGGATGTAAAAGATTATGAGCACATGTAAATAGTAACTCTGATTTAGTAATACAAGTGTTTACATTTTAATGAATTGTAATTTGAAATGGTATGATTGGATGAGATTGACATCGATACACAGACCAACTATTGGAGGTGTAGCTATTCACGATCAGGTAAAGGTAGAGAACAAACAATAAGAATTGGATTAAATAATAAACGAAAAAGGACAAAAAAATTTATAGTGGATTTTCGGTGGATCGAGGGTCGTGACAAAACCACACATGTTTCATAAAGTTAGATCTGCTAACATTACTTTATCTCTCAGCTTAATCTTAAAATTTCTACATACCATATTAGTCCTTTGCGACTCACGCATAGGTGTACTTACATGTAAAATAGAAGGTAGGGGTTCAGGCTCTAAATTTTAATTTACAGGCAAAGTGTATAGAAATAAAAGAATGCGTGGACCCTGGGTCAAACAACACATGAACCTCATGATTACAGACAAGAAGTGTACCTTGTATAGCCTATGACGAAGTATCTACAGTCTCCTGATCCAAAGTAAACACATGTCCCTCTGTGACAAGCTTCTTTCCCTTATCTGTAGCCGTGGCCTGTCTTTGGGGAATCACTCTCTACGGCTGTTGTCGAGGAGGCTCTTGAGGATGTTGTCTCTGTGGCTGCGGGTAATCTTTCACCCTATGACCCATGTCCCCATACCTGAAACATCCCCATAGTATCGGAAAACAAGTACACTCATGCTGTTGACCACAGTCTTTGCAGATCTTAGTGTCGGGTTTGGCACCTCGAGGGATTTCCACAGTAATGGAAGGAACTTTGGGTCTATCAACTCTCCCTTTAGGTCCTTCGACCATTTGTCTCTTAAAAGAACCCCTCTTGAAGTCAGTGTGGGAAGTTGCAGGTCTCTTACCCTTATCCCTCGTTATCACTCGGGACTCAGACTGGGATTGTCTCAACTCTAGTCCCCTCTCAACTTCTTGTGCCCGTCTCCGAGCATTATTAAACTCCGTAATGTAGAGCCTCATTAGTCTATCTTGAATGGTTGGTTTTAGCCTATAAACAAAATGCTTTGTTCGATGCTCCTCATCCTTAACAGTTTTCAGATCATATCTCAACAAAGCAGTGAACCGATTCTCATATTCGTCGACTGTTATATTGCCCTGTACTAGATTCAGAAAATCTACTTGTAACTTCCTCTGGGCAGCTCGAGGGATATACTGATCCTTGAAGGCTGACTGAAAAGTCTCCCAGCTAATCACTGGATGGATAACAGTCAATATACTTTGGGTGGTATTCCACCAACATCGGGCTTGTTCCTTAAGCATGTAGGTACCCATACTAACCCTCTTCGCATCAGTGCATCCCAAAAAGTCAAAGATTATCCTCATCTTGATCAACCACTCCTCTGCCTCTGCTGGACCCTTCACCCCTTTAAAGGTCGGTGGATTCATCTTAAGAAAGTCCTTCAACCGACCCTTACCTCCATCATCAGGCCTGGTTTGTGCCCGAGGCTGAGCGACGGGTGGCACTGGGTTAATCTGTATAGGAGGTGGGGGCGATTCCTGTGGTGGTGTAGGAGCCGGGGTAGGCATGGTACGTGAGGCATTAGCCCCGAAATGTTACGCAAATAGCACCGTCATCTGCTCAAACCCCTGTCATACGTCATGCTCAAGCCTATTAATTCGAGAGTTAGGACTCTTCGGCTGTGGTTCAGGTGGTGGAGGTGGCTGTGCCTGCTTCGCGGGACGACCTCATTTTCCCCTCATATTTTTTCTCTTACATACCTGCGCGTATACATTAAACATCGGTCACAATTTTAACCGTTAAATTCAATTCATAGCCAGACAATTGCAGATACTTAGGATGTAATCTATTTCCACTTAATTGACACTGACAATACTAAGCAACCTTCGCTCTGATGCCACTAAATCTGTGACAGCCCGGAAGCGCAAAAAATAGGGCTAATTTAAATTTTTTTCTTAAATCAAACTTCCTACTCAAGGTGCATTCCTGTACAGTGTCATCCAACTTCTTCAACCAAATTTTCTGAGGATTATTCAAACATCCATAATCTCTTGAGCAATTAATATTATATCAAAAGAAATCCACTGGTTATACACATTAATACTGATTACATCCCAATATCACTTAAATAAAAGTGTTTGTATTGCATAATTGTCTGGGTTACAAAATGAATTGAATTATACCTCTCGTGTGTAAAAGCAATAGCTTGGGGAGAGTCTCGTCCATCATCCTATGTCACGTACGCAGCAGGTACTATCACTCACTGTAAGTAATCTGTGGGGTGAGGAAAAAGGGGGGTGAGCTTTCAACTTCGCTCAGTAAGGAGTGCATATAAGCTTTAAAAATCATCATTAAAGCATAAGTGTAATAATAATATAATTCACATGATTATAAATACGTGATTAAAATCACAGTTCATCAAACATCTTTATCTCATTTCACAAACACATCATATCTCAAAATAATTATGGAGACTAAGGATAGTATAAACGTCATGAATGCAATCGTCACATCACATCATCCTTATTGAGGGAATCATCTGCATGTGGCAAGACCTGGGCCTAGCAAAGCCTCGGCGTTAACCAGTGCAGAGGTATCTTAACGCTACCAGGCAAGCATCTCACGTTACCAAAACAGAGGCATCTCTCGTTACCAGAACAGAGGCATCTCTCGTTACCAAAACGGAGGCATCTCACGTTACCAAAATAGAGGCATGTCTCATTACCAAAACGGAGGAATGGTGAGACCCAGGCCTAGCAAAGCCAGTGGAGTTATCCATCGATGTGTAAGTTTCATGACAAGCCTTTTAGTCTAAAAAATCACATGCCATTATTATGAAAAAAATAGTTTCGCTTTCATGTAGAGCTAATGCTAGTTTTGCTTATAAATCTCTTTTAAATAAAAAAATATATATTTGTTCATAAACAACTTAAATCACAAAATCGAGCTCAAACCGACAAAACATGCACTCAAGTGATAAATCTCAATTCAAACACTTTTCTGATAAGTATGCTCATTTGTAAACTCATTTGATGCTACCAAAGCATTTTCATCAGTAAGGAAATACATATGCATAAAAGGTTGCATCCCTTACCTCGAATCACTTTCCTTCGATTCCCAATGCTCGTGATCCAATTTTATTGGCTCCAATTTTATCTCTAGGAGCTGCATAAATTTGCTACTCATATTAGTATACTTTATATACTCAACTTTCATTTGAATGAATTTCAATTCAATGCATGGGTCATTTTACACCTAAATTGGCATTGTTACATCTTTTGGACCTTATATCCTTTTAAGTCCATTTTGATTGTTCTATTCGTTTCTTGAGAGTCCTTTAGACTCATCGAGTCTACTAATTCATCTTGTATCGACTTTAGCCTCGCAATACCTCAAATTATCATTTTCGTTCTCTATGGCATTTTATCAAACACTTCTTATACTCATTTTCAATCATCATCTAATCTAACATATGGATTTCACAAAAGTATCTTAAAATCACCTATACATGCTTATCAACATCTTTACATACTCAAATCATCATTAACTCCATGCCATTTCCACTTTCTCTCACTAAGCTCATTCTAGGTCATGGTTACTTAAGCATGTACATGAACATTTAAGCTAAAATGTATATACCTAATCAACTCATTTAAATGTCTAGATTAACATACTAGAAGTTGGTGTATTAAAATCTTACCTAGCTTGACTTTCCTCCCTTGTTATCATTTGGGAAAAATCCTTTTTCTCCTTCAATCTACCCACTCAACTTCTAGTTTTTGGTTATGTTGTTCTCTTCCTCAAGATGAACAACTTTGCTCAAATACATTTTTCTCAAATCTCTTTAAGAAAGGGTGGTATTCTAGAGTGAGAAACTAGGTTTTCTTGGCTAAAAAAATGGAAGAGTTGTGAATGTCTAAGGGAAACTGCACAAATTGTCGGACTTTTTATAGAATTCACCTTACGAGATCGATCTCCAGGGGGTGGAGATCAATCTCCCCTTACTTAACTCCTCCAAATTTTGACAATTGCAGGTAGGAGATTGATCTGCCTATAGCATGGGATTGATATGCTCAAGGGGATAGGATCGATCTGGTTCAGGTAGAAGGCTTTAGAGATCGATCTGGTATATGAGAGGAGATCGATCAGGTCTATCCAGAGGCAATTAGAGATCGATCTGCCTGAGTGAGGGATTGATCCCTCTTGCAGGATGGTTTGGCATGGCATTTTAAGCAGATGAGATCGATCTCCCCTTGAGATAAGATCGATCTGCCATGCATCCTGCAGCATTCCAGCTGCAGTTTTCCCATATTTCTAAAGTTAAACTCTCATTCATTTGCTTCTATACTCATTTTATATTTCATTCACACTGGGAGCTTAAAAACATCCATTTCTCGTGATTCATATGTAAAGCCAACTTGCATTAATATGTATTAGCCTACAAATAAAATTAATTACCAACATTAGTTAGAAGTTAACAATAATGACTACTTAAATGTGTAGGGAAATGTAATTCATTATGGGTGTGCTAATCTTTTTGAAAACATTTTCTCATCATCATCATCACCATAATACTCAACAAGGTCTCTTTGTTCTAATTCCTACTTGAGAGAAAGTGTATAATTACCTCTCTAAGATATAATCATATATTGCACTAAGTAGTTGATATAGGACATATAGCCTCCGAGGCAGTAATACATTTGTAAGACCCGTAAATTTCTATGTAATGTGTATGATTATTTGATGTATAGACAAGTTACATTACATATGAAATACAAGAAATAAACGTTTTTAAGTTCTAAGTGCGAATGGATTGATATATGAGTGTTGAAATGACTGAGAATTAGTTCAAATGGGAAACTTTGTAGCAAAACGGTGCAGGATGAAGGCCAGACCGATCCCATGAAAGGAGAGATCGATCTCATGGCCTGGAAAACACAATGCCAAGTATTTTGCAAGAGGGAGATCAATCCCTCTCTCAAGCAGATCGATCTTCATTGGTCTCGGGTTGGACCAGATCGATCTCATCTTAAGGCCAGATTGATCTCCTAAGCTCTCTGCCTAAATGAAATCGATCCTATACCATTGAACAGATCGGTCTCATGCAACATGGCAGATCGATCTCATACATCTAATAGATTGATCTCCTGCCTGTGTCACACCCCGGAAGTGCGGAAAATAGGGCTAATTTAAAACTTTTTATTTATTAATTCACAATTAAGGGTGCATTCCTGTGCAGTGTCATACATCATCATAATTATCGTGCATCAGGATCTTATCATAATATAGTGTATATTGTATCATATACATTACTCAATTCCAAGTTAATTAATCCTAATACATCCCATACAATGTTATACATCAAGTGTCTGCAATTACAATAATAGTCTGGGTACATGAAAAGATAAAATATACCTCAAGATACAATATATATATGGCCTGGAGCTCGAGTCCTCCACTAGCCACTACTCCGTACGTCGCAGGGAAATCCTTTTTCACTTGAAGAACTCTGGGGGGAAAGAAAACAGGGTGAGCTTCTAAATCGCTCAGTAAAGGGGGTAAGGAACTCATTTCATAAACCAAAACGCACATCACAAAATGTTTATTTGTATGCGAAACTCATTTGAAAACTATAGCATGAAAGTACTCAAAACGACATTCTCATGTCTCAAGTCATGTGAAAACATGAAGTAAAAAGGCTCACTCTAGAGCAATAACAAAGCATGTGAAAACAATGCGATAAACGCTTTCTCAATGAACGTGATAAAATCATTGAAATAGTAATGCACGTGGCACAGCCACTAAACACACGTGGCATAGCCACTGATTTAAATTCACACGTGGCATAGCCACTATCTCACGTGGCAAAGCCACTGATTTAAATTCACACGTGGTATAGCCACTATCTCACGTGGCAAAGCCACTGATTTAAATTCGCACGTGGCATAGCCACTATCTCACGTGGTAAAGCCACTGATTTAAATTCACACGTGGCACAGCCACAGAATAGGGTTTCACGTGGCAACGGCCACCAAATTGGGTTTCTCACGTGGCAACGGCCACCAAATAGGGTATCACGTGGCAACGGCCACCAATGGGGTATCACGTGGCAACGGCCACAAATGGGGTTTCTCACGTGGCAACGGCCACCAAATGGGGTATCACGTGGCAACGGCCACCAATAGGGTTTCTCACGTGGCAACGGCCACCAATAGGGTTTCTCACGTGGCAACGGCCACCAAATGGGGTTTCACACGTGGCAACGGCCACTAAGTGTACGTGGCACAGCCACAGAATGGGTTATTCTCACGTTACCAGAACGGAGAAGAAATCGAGCTTACATGCTACTAGAGCAATGCCCGGTGTGTACTCAAAATTACACACCTAAGTCTCATCACACAAGACTGGTTTGCCTTCACGTAGAACTCATAATGGTTTTTCTCTCATAAAACTCATTTGAAATCGTTTTGTACTCAACACAAAACATAATAAAACCGAGTTCCAACCAGCAAAGCATGTACACATTTCTCAAATCTCGATATTGCCTTAACGTAGAGCCCAATTCATTACTCACACAAATTCGACGGTTTATAAAGCAATTTCACACTCAGCTTATAAACGCATAAAACAATGGGCTCCAACCGGCTATAAAACCCGTGTGCAATTATAACTCAACACAACACTCAACATGCTTGTTTTATAAACCACAAATCATGCTAAAATAGTTTACAAATCACATATACAAATGGTTTAGATTTCCCTTACCTCTTTGCACCTCGTATAGTGCAATCGTTTCCCCCGTATCACGGACTAGCCTCGCATTCCACTCTGGAACTCTCGAGCTATCCAAACGATGTTAAAACATCAATACTCAACTATCACATAAACCTCAATTCTCAAAATCGAGCGTAATTGCTCATAACACCTCAAATCTCTCGATTCTCGTAACTCTACCCTAAACTACAATCCTCATTCACAACATCTCAACGTCCTACATTTCTCATGTCAAATCATCTACGCTAATTCACCACATTGTCTAAATTTCCATTTATAGCTCAAAATTCCCAAAATTACCAAAATTGCCAAATATCAACATTACTCCAACTACATTGTAATATCATCAATCCCTAATCATTTCTCAGCTATTTCAACGCAATGACAACCACCAATATCATCAAAATCAGCTCAAATATCAAGATCGAGGTTTAGAAATTACCCAAAGCTTGTGAGACGCACAACCCACTCCTTGATCCGATTCGTCCTTCGATTTCCAAGTATGTTGTTCTCCCTTTGATGAGGAACAACTTTCCTTCTTGCCACAACTCTTGATTTGGCCGAAAATGGGTGTTTTGGATGAGTGAGAAAGTTAGGTTTCGGTAAAAATGGGGGTTGGAAGAGAGAGAAAGTGAAATTGCAGGAGAAAAATAGGGGTTCCTTATATAGACTGGGGGTAGGAGATCGATCTGTCGAGGGGTGAGATCGATCTGCGTTTGAATTTTGGGGACGATCTGGGCAATTTTATGCCTAGGAGATCGATCTGTCGAGGGGTGAGATCGATCTCTTTATGGCTTTATGAGATCGATCTGCTCCTAAGGAGATCGATCTTCTCCCAAACAGAATCATTTGGAGATCGATCTCTTCCTCATGAGATCGATCTTCTCTCAAACAGAATCATAAGGAGATCGATCCTCTTCCATTGGAGATCGATCTGCTCCTCAAATTCCTCCTTCCTCATCATTTTAACTCACCAGATCGATCTCTCCTTCTCCCAGATCGATCTGTCCTCATACTTCATGCTTATTTTACACACTTAACATATAAATCTCCAATTATAATTCCCACAATTCACTTAGCTCAATAAATTACACTTCAAATTATTATTACATCAATAAAATATGTCTGAAATTCTCAGATCTCACATCCTCCCCACCTTAAAAGAATTTGGTCCTCCAAATTCAACTCAACTAGTCAAAGAGATGAGGGTATTTCTCCTTCATGAGGCTCTCTAGTTCCCACATTGCCTCTTCCCTTGAGTGATGTTTCCACAAAACTTTCACTAATGGGATGCTCTTGGTTCTCAGTACCTTCTCCTTTCTATCGAGAATCCGGACGGGTTTCTCAGTGTAGCTCATAACCTTTTGAATGTCCATCTCATCATACTCTATGACATGAGAAGGGTCCGAGTGGTACTTCCTCAACATAGACACATGAAAAACATTGTGTATTCCGGATATCTGTGGGGGTAATGCCAATCTGTAGGCTACCTCTCCCACTCTCTCAAGAATCTCGAATGGTCCCATGTATTGAGGACTCAATTTCCCTTTCTTCCCAAATCGCATGATACCCTTACTCGGTGATATTTTCAGAAATACTGCATCACCAACGTCGAACTCGAGTGGTCGTCTACGCACATCCGCGTAGCTTTTCTGTCTACTTTGTGCAGCCCGTAACCTCTCACATATGAGATTCACACTCTATACGGCTTGCTCAACAAGCTCGGGAGCATTTATCTTTCTGTCACTGACTTCTTCCCAAGCTACAGGGGATCTACACCTCCTACCATATAGAGCCTCAAAAGGTGCCATTCCAATACTCGCATGATAGCTGTTATTGTATGCAAACTCTGCTGGGGGCAGGTCATCATCCCATGATCCCTTAAAATCCATCGTACATGCCCTCAACATATCCTCCAGGGTCTGAATAGTCCTCTCTGACTGACCATCTGTCTGAGGATGATAGGCGGTACTAAAACTCAATCGAGATCCCATGGACTCCTGAAACTGGGTCCAAAATCTGGAAGTAAACTGGGAATCTCTATCAGAAGTAATACTCACTGGAGCCCCATGTAATCTAGCTATCTCGCTGACATACAGCTCAGCTAAGGCATCCACATATCTGTGCTCTTGATGGCAAGGAAGTTGGCACTTTTGGTCAATCTATCCACTATAACCCATATAGCGTCATGACCTCTTCGGGTCCTCGGTAAACCCATAATAAAGTCCATAGTGACATGCTCCCATTTCCATGTAGGTACAGGTAAGGGCTGTAGTAGTCCTCCGGGCTTCCGATGCTCAGCTTTCACTTGCTGGCATACTAAACACCTGGCCACATACTCTGCCCCGTTTCGCTTCATACCACTCCACCAGTACACCTTTCTCAAGTCTCGGTACATCTTAGTACTCCCTGGGTGCATGGTGTATCGCGAGCAGTGGGATTCTCTCAATATCTGTCTCTTCAAGGTATCATCGTCCGGTACACAAATCCGTCCTCTGAATCTCAACAATCCATCCTCACTGATGGTGAGATCCGACTGCGAACTCTGCTCAGCTTGGCTAACCATATCTATCAATCTCTGATCACTGCGCTGCCCAGTTCTAATCTGATCCATGATCCTGGGCTCTATCCGCAGGCTAGCCAAAAATCCAGTCTCTACCTCTTTAACTCTGATCCAAAGTTCGGTGAACTGCTCTAACAAATCCCATTCCCTGATCATCATAGCAGATATCATACTCTTCCTACTCAAGGCATCAGCAACCACATTCGCCTTACCCGGATGATAAAGAATCTCGCAGTCATAATCCTTAAGGAGTTCCATCCATCTCCTTTGTCTCATGTTTAACTCTTTCTGATCAAAGAGATATCTCAAACTCTTGTGATCAGTGAAGATCTGGAATCTTTCCCCATATAAGTAGTGTCGCCAGATCTTCAAAGCAAATACCACAGCGGCTAACTCCAAATCATGCGTGGGGTAATTTCGCTCATGGTCTTTCAGCTGTCGCGATCCATATGCGACCACTCTTCCGTGCTGCATATGCACACACCCTAATCCTTGATGAGATGCATCACTATACACCGAGAATCCTCCTGATCCCTCAGGAATAGTTAACACAGGTGCCGCTGTCAATCTCCCTTTTAATTCCTGAAAACTGAGCTCACATTGATCAGTCCATATAAATGGAGTCTCTTTGCGCGTGAGCTTAGTCAAATGAGCGGCAATCCTTGAAAGTCCTTCCACAAGTCTTCGGTCTCTCCCAACTAAGCACAGCCTCCACCTTGCTTGGGTCCACTGATACTCCTTCCTCTGAGACTATATGACCAAGGAAAGCTATCCGGTTCAGCCAAAACTCACACTTACTAAGCTTTCCGTACAGTTGCTTATCTCAGAGTATCTGAAGTACTAACCACAAATGCTATGCATGCTCCCCATACGACCGAGAGTATACCAGGATATCATCAATAAAGACTATCACAAACTTATCCAGATAGTCTCTGAACACCTCGTTCATCAATCTCATGAATGCTGCAGGGGCGTTCGTCAATCCAAAGGACATCACCAGAAATTCGTAATGGCCATACCTTGTCCTGAATGCCGTCTTTGGAATATCTTCTTCCTTGATCCTCAATTGGTGATAGCCTGATCTCAAATCAATCTTAGAAAAGACTGATGCCCCTCTTAGCTGATCAAGTAGATCATCAATCCTGGGCAGTGGGTATTTATTCTTCACCGTGGCTTTATTCAATAGCCGGTAGTCTACGCATAATCTGAGACTACCATCCTTCTTCTTGACAAATAAAACAGGTGCTCCCCACGGTGAAACGCTGGGCCTAATGAACCCTTGATCCAATAACTCCTGTAGTTGTTTCTTCAATTCCTCAAGTTCCACTAATGCCATCCTATAAGGAGGTTTAGAGATCGGCTGAGTATCTGGTACCAAATCAATGGTAAACTCCAGCTCTCTCTCTGGTGGTAAACCTGGCAATTCATCCGGGAAAACATCCAGAAATTCGCAAACCATAGGTATATCCTCAATCCTCGGATGTTCCCGCTCATCGTCTGAGATGAGTATCTCATAACCTTCACATGAATAATCATATTTAATATTCTCCAAAATAATATCAAAATTCTCAATTTACTTACTAGAAATCCACATAATCATTCCCTCAATATCTCAATCGTACACTGTAAGGTTCAGGTAGGGAGAAAGTTACAATCTTAGTGTAGCAGTCTAAACTCACTCGATTGGTCGCCAACCAATCCATTCCCAAAATTACATTAAACCCATGAATATTCAACAGGATTAGATCTGCTAACATCACTCTATCTCCCACCTTTATTTCACATCCTTTATAGATTAACTCAGTTCTCTGGGATTCACGCATAGGGGTATTTACATGTAGTATGTATTCTAGAGGTTCAAACTTCTAGTTTAATCTACATGCAAAATGCTCAGAAATAAATGAATGCGTGGATCCTGAATCAATCAACACATGAGCCTCATAATTACAGACAGAGAGTGTACCTCTTATAGTTTCTGCCGAAGTGTCTACGGTCTCCTTATCCAGGGCAAACACACGTCCCTGTGCCACAGGTTTCTTCCCTTTCTCTACCGTAGTGGCCCGTCTCCGGGGATCCACTCTCTGAGGCTGTTGTCTAGGGGGCTCTAAGACATGTGGTTTCTGAGGTTGAGGGCAATCCTTCACCATGTGACGCATGTCTCCACATCTAAAACATCCATGGATCGACCCAGTACAACTTCCCTCATGCATTCGGCCACAATCTCTGCAAAACCTTGTCTCAGGCCTGACATCTCGAGGGGTCTCTCTAATGTTAGGGTAACCTCTGGGTCTCTCTAATCTGCCCTTCTGTACCTCAATCCTTCCTCTTCTGAAGGAACCTCTCTGAGCCTCTGTTTGGAAAATCGCTGGCCTCTTGCCCTTATCTCTATTCACCGCTCTGAGCTCATTCTGGGATTGTACCATCTCAATTCCTCTTTCAATCTCTTGTGCTCGTCTCAGAGCATCTCCAAACTCAGTAATACATAGCCCTATCAATCTATCTCTGATGACGGGCTTCAACCTATACACAAACTTCTCTGTGCGGAGCTCTTCACTCCTGAAGGTCTCTGGGTCATATCTCAATAGTGCAGTGAATTGGCTCTCGTAGTCATCCACAGACATGTCACCCTGTACCAAACTCAAAAACTCAGCTTGTTTCTTTCTCTGGGCGGCTCGTGGTACATATTGGGTCCTAAAGGCTGTCTGAAACTCTTCCCAACCAATCACATCATGGTGGGACATCAAAATACCCTGGGTAGTACCCCACTAATCTCAAGCTCTCCCCTTCAGTATATAGGCACTCATACTGACCCTCTCAGCATCGGTGCACCCCAGGAAATCAAATATAATTCTTTATTCCGTCAACCACTCCTCAGCCTCTGTAGGATCCTTCTTTCCCTTAAATGCGGGTGGATTCATCTTCAGAAAATCCCTTAGTTGGACCATACTTCTATCCTCAGGCTGAGTGACGGGAGGCACTAGGGGTATGAGAGGTCCTTGTGGTGGTGTAGCGGTAGTGTCCGAGGCATTAACTCCAAAGTGTTGCGCGAATAACGCTGCCATCTGCTCAAAACCTTGCCTCACATCGATCTCAATCCGATTAAATCGAGAGTTAGGACTCTCTGGTTGTGGGACAGGTGGCGGAGGGGACTCTGCCTGCCTCCTCGAACGACCTCGTCGTTTACTCATTCTCTATCTCAACTCGTCTCCTGCGCGTACATATTAAGATCGATTGAAATCTCAATCCTCAATTTCAGTTCATGACTAGACTATTACAGACACATGGGATGTATTCTATTTCACTTAACCGACACTGACAGTACTAGACACCCTAAGCTCTGATACCAAGAAAACTCTGTCACGCCCCGGAAGTGCGGAAAATAGGGCTAATTTAAAACTTTTTATTTATTAATTCACAATTAAGGCTGCATTCCTGTGCAGTGTCATACATCATCATAATTATCGTGCCTCAGGATCTTATCATAATATAGTGTATATTGTATCATATACATTACTCAATTCCAAGTTAATTAATCCTAATACATACCATACAATGTTATACATCAAGTGTCTGCAATTACAATAATAGTCTGGGTACATGAAAAGATAAAATATACCTCAAGATACAATATATATGGCCTGGAGCTCGAGTCCTCCACTAGCCACTACTTCGTACGTCGCAGGGAAATCATTTTTCACTTGAAGAACTCTGGGGGGGAAAGAAAACAGGGTGAGCTTCTAAATCGCTCAGTAAATGGGGTAAGGAACTCATTTCATAAACCAAAACGCACATCACAAAATGTTTATTTGTATGTGAAACTCATTTGAAAACCATAGCATGAAAGTACTCAAAACGACATTCTCATGTCTCAAGTCATGTGAAAACATGAAGTAAAAAGGCTCACTCTAGAGCAATAACAAAGCATGTGAAAACAATGCGATAAACGCTTTCTCAATGAACGTGATAAAATCACTGAAATAGTAATGCACGTGGCACAGCCACTAAACACACGTGGCATAGCCACTGATTTAAATTCACAGTGGCATAGCCACTATCTCACGTGGCAAAGCCACTGATTTAAATTCACACGTGGCATAGCCACTATCTCACGTGGCAAAGCCACTGATTTAAATTCGCACGTGGCATAGCCACTATCTCACGTGGCAAAGCCACTGATTTAAATTCACACGTGGCACAGCCACAGAATAGGGTTTCACGTGGCAACGGCTACCAAATTGGGTTTCTCACGTGGCAACGGCCACCAAATAGGGTATCACGTGGCAACGGCCACCAATGGGGTATCACGTGGCAACGGCCACCAAATGGGGTATCACGTGGCAACGGCTACCAATGGGGTTTCTCACGTGGCAACGGCCACCAATAGGGTTTCTCACGTGGCAACGGCCACCAAATGGGGTTTCACACGTGGCAACGGCCACTAAGTATACGTGGCACAGCCACAAAATGGGTTATTCTCACGTTACCAGAACGGAGAAGAAATCGGGCTTACATGATACTAGAGCAATGCCCGTTGTGTACTCAAAATTACACACCTAAGTCTCAGCACACAAGACTGGTTTGCCTTCACGTAGAACTCATAATGGTTTTTCTCTCATAAAACTCATTTGAAATCGTTTTGTACTCAACACAAAACATAATAAAACCGAGTTCCAACCGGCAAAGCACGCACACATTTCTCAAATCTCGATATTGCCTTAACGTAGAGCCTAATTCATTACTCACACAAATTCGACGGTTTATAAAGTAATTTCACACTCAGCTTATAAACGCATAAAACAATGGGCTCCAACCGGCTATAAAACCTGTGTGCAATTATAACTCAACACAACACTCAACATGCTTGTTTTATAAACCACAAATCATGCTAAAATAGTTTACAAATCACATACATAAATGGTTTAGATTTCCCTTACCTCTTTGCACCTCGTATAGTGCAATCGTTTCCCCCGTATCACGGACTAGCCTCGCATTCCACTCTGGAACTCCCGAGCGGTCCAAACGATGTTAAAACATCAATACTCAACTATCACATAAACCTCAATTCTCAAAATCGAGCGTAATTGCTCATAACACCTCAAATCTCTCGATTCTCGTAACTCTACCCTAAACTACAATCCTCATTCACAACGTCTTAACGTCCTACATTTCTCAAGTCGAATCATCTACGCTAATTCACCACATTGTCTAAATTTCCATTTATAGCTCAAAATTCCCAAAATTACCAAAATTGCCAAATATCAACATTACTCCAACTACATTGTAATATCATCAATCCCTAATCATTTCTCAGCTATTTCAACGCAATGACAACCACCAATATCATCAAAATCAGCTCAAATATCAAGATCGAGGTTTAGAAATTACCCAAAGCTTGTGAGACGCACAACCCACGCCTCGATCCGATTCGTCCTTCGATTTCCAAGTATGTTGTTCTCCTTTTGATGAGGAACAACTTTCCTTCTTGCCACAACTCTTGATTTGGCCGGAAATGGGTGTTTTGGATGAGTGAGAAAGTTAGGTTTCGATAAAAATGGGGGTTGGAAGAGAGAGAAAGTGAAATTGCAGGAGAAAAATAGGGGTTCCTTATATAGACTGGGGGTAGGAGATCGATCTGTCGAGGGGTGAGATCGATCTGCGTTTGAATTTTGGGGATGATCTGGGCAATTTTATGCCTAGGAGATCGATCTGTCGAGGGGTGAGATCGATCTCTTTATGGCTTTATGAGATCGATCTGCTCCTAAGGAGATCGATCTTCTCCCAAACAGAATCATTTGGAGATCGATCTCTTCCTCATGAGATCGATCTTCTCTCAAACAGAATCATAAGGAGATCGATCCTCTTCCATTAGAGATCGATCTGCTCCTCAAATTCCTCCTTCCTCGTCATTTTTAACTCACCAGATCGATCTCTCCTTCTCCCAGATCGATCTGTCCTCATACTTCATGCTTATTTTACACACTTAACATATAAATCTCCAATTATAATTCCCACAATTCACTTAGCTCAATAAATTACACTTCAAATTATTATTACATCAATAAAATATGTCTGAAATTCTCAGATCTCACAGCCTGCAAAATGGACGAAATTATGAGGATTCATGCAAGGCCAGATCGATCTCCACCCTATGCAGATCGTTCTCCTAGTGCCATTTCTATAAAAGTGGAGCAGTTGGATCTGCATTTTCACGGGAAACAAGTTCATTCTTCCATTTTTAACCTTAAACCTAGCTTTGTCTCTCTAAAACTATCCCATTTCCATAAGGATTTGAGAAAAAGCTATTAGACCAAAGTTATTCATTATAAATAGAAGAACAACATAGCTTGGAGCCAACATCTCATTGATTGGATTGAAGTAGCAAATGAGTGTTCTTATTTGAAGCAAGAAGAAAATCAAGCTAGGTGAGTTTCTACTACACCAACCCAAAGTACATTTATTTAAGTCGATTGGTGTGTATATTAATGATAGAAACTACCTAGAATGTAATGGAACAAGTATGACCTAGAATGATTCTAGTGTGAGAAAGTGTGATATGGTTGAATAGATGATGAATGGCCTGAATTAAAGTGTTGGTGAAGTGATATGTAGGGTTTTAAGATGATAGGATAAGTTGAGGAAATAAGCATATGAGGTATTTGATAAAATGCCATACTGAAGTAAGTGGTGAACTAGAGACACTATGAGCTTAAATATCGATTTAGTATGAATCAATAGACTCTTGAGAGATAAGTAGAACAATCAAAATGAGGCTTTACAAGAGTTGATGAAAACTATAAGTCGAGTCGACTATAGTAAACGCAAGAGCTTTACTTCATTGGATTTAAAATTGATGAGAAATGTAATCTCATACAGTCTCGGAGATTTTGTGGGAGGCAAATCGAATTGCACAAATGGACAACTCTAAAGAAGAGGAAATCATTTGACACGATTTCCAAGTAAGGAAATTTTGTGAGTATATAGAGATAGCTGCTCATATTTTGTAGGTGAACATAGGGCTTTGTAAATGCATGATTATTTAGAAAAGTGATTGATAGTATATGTGAATGACTACAAGTATATATGTATATGATTTGGTTTCTGAAGTGATTCTTACAAAAGGGATAGTAAGGCTAATAATTGCATAAATCACATGTTTTGATACTTTTACAAAATACACTGCTTTGGTTTAAGCAAAATTAACGGTTAGGCTGGCTAGTGATTTTCATGATTTGTGAAATATCACAAGTGAGATGCTAACTTTGGTTTTGAGAATGTTTTGTTGAAATAGAGCTGCCTATCAGATTATGTGAACTTAATAATGCTGGAGCTTTGCTCGCACTTGATTTTGATTATTTCAATATGCATGAGCGTGCTGGAGCCTAGCTCGCACCATATTTTGAATCAATGATGTTTTATAAGCCGTACTGGAGCTGCTAGCTCATACGTGAGTTTTCCTTGACTTACTTATACATATAACCACACTGGAGCTATGCTCGTACGTGAGTTCTTCATTATTTGTTATGCATAAAACTGTACTGGAGCGTCGCTCGTATGAGAATATTTACTGATGATGCATGAAATCGTGCTAGAGCTACGCTCGCACTGAATTTTCACACTGTGGTATGTATAAGCCGTAGAGATGGTAGGATCCTAAAGCCCAACATCCTTAAGCCCATTAGGGCGGGGAGGCTCTCTTACATTGGTAAGATCCTTAAGTCTAACATCCTTAAGCCCATTGAGGCGGCGAGGCTCTGTTCAGTGGGGAGGCTCTCTTACATTAAAATGAAATGCTCCCACGTGTGCTTGAGACTGCATAGGTTACACATGGTATAGGGTAGATAAGTCCTATGGCAAGCACCCCCAACAATGATATGGGTCTACGAAGTACGTTGTACCGTGTAGATCACATGGAGTACGCTGTACCGTATGGTTATGATTGCCACACCCAAACTCCAGGTGCCTTTCATCCATACATATACCACTTACGGTTGGGCTGTGAGTCGATATAACTACAAATTTCTTACATTTAAAATGGAAATACTTGAAACTTTAAATCACACACTCCCAGGTAGGTGTGTAGATATACAAAATCTATTGTATAGATAAAATATCTTTACATAGCATCCTCATACAAATGTTTTCTCATTTTCAATGTATGACTGTGCGATACAATACGATAGATAGAAAACGCTTTTGTATAAACAATTCTTATACCTTAACAGCTGGTAGGAGCTGACCAACACAAAAAGATATGGAGACCACTACATTGTTCTACTTCTCAGTATCTGGAGGGGGAAAAATAGTGGGATGAGCAAACCACAGCTCAGTAAGGAAAAATGATGCTAACAGGTAGATAGTGTACTATCTACGTAGCCCATGCATGATTAACAAAATCATCTTTCATTTTAAATGAAAATATCAATGGAAAATGCAATTAAACATTCTTCTCTCACAGGTTTTTTTGTTAAAACCAATACTCGATATTTCCATTTAGAAATATGTCATAAAACAATATTATCATAATGCAAGCATTAAAATCAAAGTATTTATCAAATCACATTATTTCTTTCCATTTCGTAAAACATTTCTTTTCATCAATTTCTCTTATGTTTGAGACAAGTAGAGAACTTTAGGCAAACAAATATCCATGACATATGGCTATAGTCAGTGATCCCATGCCTCATTGATCAGGTGTGCACAGGGCATCACTCGCCTCAAGGGGGATGGGTTAATCCTACCCTTTGGCTCATCTCAATCATCATCATCTTCTTCCTCATCATATCACATATACTCACGGTGCAACGTACTCCATGTGTCATCTACGCGATACTCGTACCCACGTGCACTCAACACGGTACATAGTTTTCCCCGAAAAACTACACGGTATAGCATACGCCCGTGGACCCAGTCCATCCACCCTACAACAACGGACTTATCATCCTAAACCATGTCTCATATACTAGGCGAGCAGAATCAGCGTGACACAGTCTGTGCAAGGCTCCAGCATGGTATCTCTCAGTGCGAGCAACTGCTTCTAGTACTATATCGTCTCAAAATCAATATGCAAGTTAGGCTTTAGCATATTATCATCATTATAAAACTACGTATGAGCTACGCTCCAGTATGATTAATCAAATCATGAAAACATATGCAAATGAAATCTCCAGCATAGTCAAAATCATAAGGAGCAGGTGTGAGCTAAGGCTCCAACACCTTTATATTTTTTAAATCGGATAGATGGCTATTTTCTCAAAGAGGCAATTCAATCATGATTATTGATGTAGCATGCTGATCCATGTAAAACATGTAAAACTAGCCAACCTATCCTTCATCATCTCTTAGTCACAATGACAACATATAGTTGTGAAAACATTAAAAACAGTAAAAACATGCATGTCATGCTGTTTTCCTTCCCACATCCCATTTTCACAATCTATACCATAATACATTTCATACTTTCATATCACTTCATAGCTCAATAGCTAAACATAATATCACTAGCGTCATAACTACTAAAATCGCTGCAAAATACGTACGAATATCTCTATCGTCAACATACAATCCCTTACCTCGAATCGTGTTTGTATCTTCTTCGTCTTGTTTGCTCCATTCGCGATTCGGATTAATCGTGTCTCAACGTATTCCAATCTACACACATAAATCATTAAGTCATTTTCCTTCTTCTTCTTTTACACATTCACATTGTCATTTACTTACCTACTCATGCTTCTGAAGCCTTTTATCATATTTCACCTTAATATTTCTTTGTAAATTTAGATAAAATCATTCACTCAACACCACTAATATCATAGTACTCCAAGATCATCACAATAGCAACTTAATCTATTTCTTTTCTAGGTACATTTTTGATTAAGTGAGTGGTACGATCTAAACGTATTATCCACAAGTGCACAGGTCGTACAAGTAATAATGGGATTTGAGTCACGAGTTATAGTCCTAGAGAGAAGTTGATCAGCCTAATTAACTACCAGTTAATCTTACCCTAAGTATATTCTAGCAAATTATGAATTGAATGTGGGTGATCTACTAAGTCTGAAATTAAAAATACTGAAAACAATAACAATTATGAACTAAAGAAAATAAAATCGAGCTAAAATTACTTACAAAGCTCCGAGCAATTAAAAGCAAATAACCTGCAAAAGATAATAGTTAAAAGTTAATTAACGCAATTAAAATAAAATGCAAAAATGAAAAAAAAAAGATTAATTAAACTAAAATTAAACAAGCCTAAAATAACATATGCATGTAATTAAACTAATTAATAAAAATGCAAATTAAACTAAACTAAAATTTAATGAAAATAAAGACTAAATTAAAAAAGCATGAAACATATTTAATCTAAATTAATTCTAAATGCAACTTATGAGTTTCTAAAGGAAATTAAAATTACCACTCTAACGTAATCAAAATTTAATTATTATCCTAATTAACACTAGTCACTAATTTAACAAACAATGTAGATCTATTTCTCTAACTTAAAAAACAATGCAAATGACATAAAATGATATATCCCAAACATGCGTAAATTAATTGCAACAATAAACCGAATGGCCAAACGTGGCCTAAATCCAATTTCCAGCTGAGTACTGTTCATGTCTCTTCTTCAATTTGCTACCCAGGCGTGTCCTACTCTCTCGATTTTGCCCAGCCTTCATTCCAGCTGATGCTTTCGGTTTGTCCCATGCTCCTGCAATCTACTGCAGCACATCCCACGTTTCTGCCCAGCTTGCCAGGGTCTCATGCACCGTACTATGCATGTTGCATCATTTCCAGTGCTCCAGGTAATGTACAGGTGCTCCAGCTGCTACTGCATCAAGTTCTGCTCTCGGTTCTGACCAGACACTGCTCCAGGCGAGGTCCGCTTCTGTTGTTTCTACCCTGTGTTGCTTCTGCATCCAGCCACCACATACTGCTGTGGCTCTATACGATGTCCTTGTTGCCTCTACTGTCAAACCGTGCTATGTACTGACATCCCGAATGCAATGTTCTTCAATTCCAGATGCTGCAGATGCTGTGTCCAGCTGCTGCTCTTGTGTGTTGCAGTGCTATTCTATACTCAAGCTGCTGTACATGCTACACATTCCCAGCCTTCCCTCAGCACCAGTCATCTACCATTGAAGCAAGCTGCAGTGGTGTGTAATAATCACCGAGAATGCACAGCAGTTAATTGCTATAGTAGACTGACCTATACGGTGTTTGATTTTTGCATCAACAATTGTGCTCTGCTAAACAAGATGCGAACAACACAACAGCTTAGGACTGAATAATTCAATAAGAGCATGAAACAGGAAACCAATCTTGATTTAAAGCCAAATATCAGCAAAGGACATCAATGAATAATGCAAAAACTTGAAACAAAGCTAAACAGAGATGTCAATAGCTGTTAAAAAGAAAATGAAACTAATCCCCATAACTATTAAAGAAAGTAAGTCATGCATCTAATGGAAACTACAACAATTACTGAAAATTGAAAATGCAACTAGATAACCAAACTGAAATTAAAAACACAACAAGGAGTAGAGGAACGTAGCTGCTGTCACCAGCTTTCTTTTACTCAATGTAGTGAACAAAAGATAACAAAATAATTAAGCTTACAAGCAGAAAAATGTAAAAACAAATGTGCAGAAATTGAACACTAAACAGTGGTGTCGGGATGAGCTAAATTACGGTGGTTCATGGCTCCTCACACCCGACTCATCATTTTTCTACGAAAGCTACTGCACAGATGGTAAAAAATGGAGTTTGAAGCTAAGGAAAATAATGTCAATTCACCAATGGTTGTAGCGAAGGAAAGAGAGGATGCTAACCACTGTCACCAACTACAAAAACCTCTCATACCAATCAACTACATGGTAGCTAAAAATAAAAACTACAATCGGAAATCTAAAAAAAAAATTCAAAAACTTAAACTACCCTAAATTAAAACTACTCCTAAATTACTTTATACTACTCCTATTCTAGACTACTTACCCTACTCCTACTTTTTTTTCAATTGCCATCATATTCTATTTATATACACACTTAGGGGTCAAATGGTAATTTTTCCATCCTAGATGAGTTGGCATTGTTTAGGCACTTGTTTTTATTTGATTTGCTGCAGAGTAGATATTTACACGTCATCAGTCTTTTTATCCAGTTGGTTGTGTGATGTGGCCTGACTGTGTCTTCCAGAAGGTTGGCACGGTGTCCGTCAATTTATCGTTTCTGAGAAAATAAAATACGGACACCTAGCATCACGCTTGTCCAGATGACTGGTGACTCGGTCTGCAAATTAGAAGTGGTCCAATCTCCTTTAGCCTGTTTTCAACCCAATTTCGACTTAAACAACTGAGTTTCATCCGGATTTAATTTACCTGCACATTAAAGAATTTTAATTAAATAAGGGGATAATTAATAAAATAATATGGGGATTTAAATAAATAATTAGGAAATTAAGCACAAATAATTCTATTAAAATAGGATTATCACACCCCCAAACTTGAGTTTTTGCTTGTCCTCAAGCAAAACAAAACAAATGTAAGAATGACAAGTACTAAACACAATAATTTCTCCAATATCATCCTCAAAGAAAAAGTACAGACTATGATTTCAAAGATTTACAATTACAAGTCCAACAGTTAGAATTATTCAATCATAAGTTCTGACCCAAATTGATCCCTCATGCGTGTGTGAAAATGTCAAAGTCACTTCACAGTGCATTACCCGGATCAGATTATGCAAACACAGTGAATGCAAAGTCAATGACATGTGATCATTCCCATAAGTTTGCTTGTCACTTATCTCTCCACTAATGTAGTCACACTTAACCAAAGATCAGTAGCACTTCATTAAGCTTGTAACGTAAGGCTAAGGTTAAGGTATGATAAAGTCAATTTAGGTTTAATTACCCCTTAACATGCATTACTTCTAGGATCTTTAATGTAAGAGCTCAAATTATCTCCCCCAAACTTATTTCTTTTGCTAAACATTTTATTCTATTTTTGTATTTTTCTTCTTCTTCTTTCTTATTCTTTTTCTTTCATTTCATTTTTTTTAAACTTTCACTATCACCAGATACCCATATGTATAAAGCTCACAATATATCCCAATGACTTTTCATGCTTTCGGGGTAAGGGATAGGAAAAAAGTATTTAAGCTAAGGAAAATTTTGCAGGTGTATTTATAGAGAAAAGTTTATTTGGCCCAGATAGGTGACTAGGGGTATAATATGTATGGGGATGGCTAGAAAGGCTCAAACGATCCAAAGATGGCCTAAATCATCTCCCTAATTAAGTGTGATCTAATATTTCACCTCAAGATCAGATCAAACAAATTTTAGAATATGATACACAAAATCAATTGAACAACTGCAATCTTATGTCCACATAAGCTTTCTCTAAATAAATATACAGATTCATGACATGACATGTTCATAAAATGAGGAAATCACAATCAGAATCAAGACAAACTTAAGAATTCAATTTCATGCTTTTCCTATAATCATGCTTCTCAGTCAATCAAAGTCAGACTAAATCATGGGGTTATATCATCAGAATATGGGAAAACTACATGCTAAGCACTAAATCATCCCAAAATTAAACAATTTAAGCTCAGATTTTCAAAAAATTTTGAAACATTTTTCAATTTTGCCTAAATTTTCGAAAAATGCTCAAGTGATATCCCCTCCCCCAAACTTAAAGTGCACAGTGTCCTCAATGTGCAGATAATATAAACATTGAAGCTCAAGAACAGAGTACTCCCATATCTGATGATGATGATGAACAACCGAAACTTGATTGAAAACATAAAACTAGAAAAGAAATCTGCAAAATAAATAAAGAAAGAAAGAGCAAAAAAGAAAAAAAACTATATACAAAGTGAAAAGAAAAATACAGCTACTTCAAATGCAGCTAAAGAACACAACACTCAGCAGCAGGGCGAAGAGTAGGAGGATCAGCCAGAGTGGTGATAGAATGTTGACAGTTAACTCCTCTTTAGCTCTATCTACTTCCCTCATTCTTTTAGGTTTCTTATGCTCGAGCCTTATATCCTCCTCAATCTCCATTTTAAAACACTCTTGAGAGTCATCAGGGAGCTTCAAAGGTTTGAAAACATTAAACTTCACTTCCTGATCTTGCACTCTCATAGTTAACTCCCCCTTTTTCACGTCAATCAAAGTCCTACCTGTAGCTAGGAAAGGTCTGCCTAGTATAATGGAGACTTCCCTATCTTCCTCCATATCCAAAACAATAAAATTCGTAGGGAAAATAAATTTGTCCACCTTTATTAAGACATCCTCAATGACCCCTTTCGGGTATTTAATGGATGGATCAGCTAACTGGAGGGTCACTGTGGTAGGCTTGACATCCCCAATTCCTAACTTTTGGTGGATTGACCAAGGCATCAAATTTATATTGGCTCCTAAATCACACAAGACTCTACCAAAGAAAAGATTTCCAATAGTGCAGGGTATGGTAAAACTCTCGGGATCCTTGAGCTTGAGGGTAATTTCCTCTGGATAATTGCACTACATTTCCCAGTTAAGGCCATAGTCTCATAATCTTCCAGTCTTTTCTTCCTCGAGAGGATATCCTTTAAAAACTTCACATAACTTGGCATTTGCTCTAAGGCATCTGTGAAAGGAATGTTGATGTGAAGTTTCTTAAAAACTTCAAGAAATTTAGCAAATTCTTATTCCAGCTTTTGATCTTGGAACCTCTGAGGAAAAGGTACTGGTGGTCTAACTAAAAGGGATGTAGTGGTAACAGGAGTAGAATCAAGGATGAGGAAGGCAATGAAGAAGAAGAAGGTATAGATGAAGAAGCGCCTAGCTTTGTTTCCATTGCAGCCTGATCTTTTGGTTCCTGCTCCTTCTGAGTTTCCTCGTTAGAACTTAAGGATTCTTCAACTATGTGCTGTTCAGGTTGGGACTTAACTTGTGGATCATCATCTAGCTCTCTACTGCTCCTAAGGTTAATGGCTTTCACATGTTCTTTACCCTCCCTTTGCCTAACAGGATTGGCTTCAATGTTACTAGGAAGGGTCCCTTGAGGACGCTGACTAAGAGCATTTGCTATTTGTCCAACCTGAACTTCTAAGTTCTTAATTGAGGCAGCTTGGTTTTGTAGGATAGTCGTGAACATTTCCTCTAGTGTAGGCTTCTTCTCAGTTGCTGGTGCATGTAAATGTTGTGGCTGCATAAGTGGTGGTGGTGGTGGTTGATGGAAGTGAGGTGGATGATGCTGAAATTGAGGTGGGGATGGTTGATGAGGCGGATGATATGGAAATTACAGCTGTGGTGGTACATGAACCGGTGGAGCTTGAAAACTAAGGGGTCCTACAGGTTTAGAATTAGAAGATTGCCCTTGGTTTTGGCTCCAGGAAAAGTTAGGATGGTTCCTCAACCCTGGATTGTAGGTGTTTGAAAAGGGGTTGTTCTGTTGCGTTTGAGAAAGGGCAACATATTGAACCGATTCTAAGTTGAGCGGACACCTATCTACAGAGTGGGCACCACTACACAGCTCGCAGGAAAGAAAAGGACTTTGGACAGAATAAACATGATTAGGACTAGAGGAAGGATTATGCTGGGTACTGAGCGACTCTACCTTCTTCGTAAGATTAGCGATTTGAGAGGTCAAGGTAGACAGCGTGTCGAGCTCATAAATACTCGCCACCTTCTTTGGCAATTGCCTCTCCGAGGACCATAGATAGTTGTTAGCAGCCATCTTTTCTAACAACTCATAAGCTTCCTCCTTTGTTTTACACATTAGCGCTCCACCCGCAGTAGCGTCAACAATGGTCCTATTTTGGCTTGTAAGTCCGTTGTAGAAGGTCTGGACTTGAAACCACAAAGGTAGGCCTTGGTGAGGGCACTTCTTAAGAAGCTCCTTATATTGTTCCCATGCTTCGTAAAGAGTTTTGAATCGAACTAGGCAAAGGAAGATATATCGCTACGGAGTCTGACCATTTTAGAGGGAGGGAAAAACTTAGCTAGAAATTGGTGGGCTAACTCGTCCCATGTAGAAATGGATCCTGGAGGCAAGGAGGTTAACCAGTGTCATGCCCTATCCCTAAGAGAGAAGGGGAATAATCTAAGCCTAAGTGCATCATCAGATAATCCATTGTACTTGAATGTGTTGCACAAGTCCAAGAATTGCCCGAGGTGAGCATGTGGGTCATCATGCGGAAGCCCACTGAACTGTAAAGAGGTTTGGATCATCTAGAGGATGGAAGGCTTAATTTCAAAATTGTTCGCTTGGACAGCTGGTGGCCTAATGCCAGTATAATACCCTCCAATCGTCGGCACTGCATAATCTCCAACGGTCCTAATTTCCCTATTTTCTGTCATAGTGTTTTGCAGCAGAGCTAATAATTTCCTAGAATCCTTTCGAATTTTTCTAAGAGTGCGTTCAATTTCAGGATCTAGAGGAAAGCAATCAAAACTCTTGGCTTTACGCCTGCAAACATCAGAAAGTCCTTAAAAAAAATTTAAGTTTTTTAAATTTTTCAAATTTTTTTATTAGATAGAGAAAATTTAACTAGCCTAAACTAAGGCTCTAAATATTTACAACCTAAATATTTACAAGCTAGAATTACACCTAAGCATAATTTCACCGATATTAATTACTAGCTAATTAAGACTTCCCCGACAACGGCGCCAAAAACTTGGTACGATCTAAACGTATTATCCACAAGTGCACGGGTTGTACAAGTAATAATGGGATTTGAGTCCCGAGTTATCGTCCCACAGAGAAGTTGATCAGCCTAATTAACTACCGGTTAATCTTACCCTAAGTATATTCTAGCAAATTATGAATTGAAGATGGGTGATCTACTAAGTTTGAAATTAAAAATACTGAAAACAATAACAATTTTGAACTAAAGAAAATAAAACCGAGCTAAAATTACTTACAAAGCTCCGAGCAATTAAAAGCAAATAACCTACAAAAGATAATAGTTAAAAGTTAATTAACACAATTAAAATAAAATGCAAAAATGAAAATAAAAAAAACAAGATTAATTAAACTAAAATTAAACAAGCCTAAAATAACATATGCATGTAATTAAACTAATTAATAAAAATGCAAATTAGACTAAACTAAAATTTAATGAAAATAAAGACTAAATTAAAAAAGCATGAAACACATTTAATCTAAATTAATTCTAAATGCAACTTATGAGTTTCTAAAGAAAATTAAAATTACCATTCTAATGTAATCAAAATTTAATTATTATCCTAATTAACACTAGTCACTAATTTAACAAACAATGCAGATCTATTTCTCTAACTTAACAAACAATGCAAATGACATAAAATGATAAATCCCAAACATGCTTAAATTAATTGCAACAATAAACCGAATGGCTAAACATGGCCTTAACCTAATTTCCAGCTGAGTGGTCCCATAAATAGTATTGTTCATGTCTCTTCTTCAGTATGCTGCCCAGGCGTGTCCTGCTCTCTCGGTTTTGCCCAGCCTCATTCCAGCTACTGCTCTCGGTTTGTCCCTTGCTCCTGCCATCTACTGCAGCATATCCCACATTTTTGCCCAGCTCTCCAGGGTCTCGTTCATCGTACAGTGCACGTTGCATCATTTCCAGGTGCTCCAGGTAATGTACAGGTGCTCCAGCTGCTACTGCATCAAGTTTTGCTCACTAGATACTGCTCTAAGCAAGGTTTGCTTCTGCTGTTTCTGCCCTGTGTTGCTTCTGCATCCAGCCACCATGTACTGTTGCGGCTCTATACGATGTCCTTGCTGCCTCTGCTGTCAAACCATGCTATGTACTGACATCCCGAATGTAATGTTCTTCAATTCCAGATGCTGCAGATGCTATGTCCAGCTGCTGCTCTTGTGTGTTGCAGTGTTGTTTTGCACTCAAGCTGCTATACATGCTACACATTCCCCAGCCTTGCCTCAGCACCAGTCATCTACCATTGAAGCAAGCTGCAGTGGTGTGTAACAATCACCGAGAATGCACAGTAGTTAATTGTTGCAGCAGACTGACCTCCGCGGTGTTTGATTCTTGCAGCACCAATTGTGCTCTGCTAAACAAGATGCGAACAACACAACAGCTTAGGACTGAATAATTCAATAAGAGCATGAAATAGGAAACCAATCTTGATTTAAAGATAAATATCAGCTAAGGACATCAATGAATAATGCAAAAACTTGAAACAGAGCAAAATAGAGATGTCAACAGCTGCTAAAAAGAAAATGAAACTAATCCCCATAATTATTAAAGAAAGTAAGTCATGCATCTAATGGAAACTACAACAATTACTGAAAACCGAAAATGCAACTAGCTAACCGAACTGAAATTAAAAACTAGAGGAACGTAGCTGCTGTCTCCAGCTTTCTTTTACTCAATGCAGTGAACAAAAGATAACAAAATAATCAAGCTTACAAGTAGAAAAATATAAAAAACAAATGTGTATAAATTGAACACTAAACAGTGGTGTCGGGATGAGCTAAATTGCGATGGTTCATGGCTCCTCACACCCAACTCATCATTTTTCTACGGAAGCTACTGCACAGACGGTAAAAAAAAATGGAGTTTGAAGCTAAGGAAAATAATGCCAGTTCACCAATGGTTGTAGCAAAGGAAGGAGAGGATGCTAGCCACTGTCACCAGCTACAAAAACCTCTCATACCAATCAGCTACTTAAGGAACCAACCAACCCGAATGAACAAATGACACAAACTAATAAAACCACACTAAACTGAGAACTTCAAACCATAAAAACTCATAAAAGCATTTCAGAGCAAAACAGAGCTTGAAAATAAGTAAAGGAAAATTTAACAAAATCGAGAAAAGATAAAAAGATATACTTGGAATTAGATTGTAATTAGCTAATGTAAAATGCTAAGAAACTAGAAATTAAAACAAACTTTTCTTAAAATTTAGATTGTATGAACAGTAAAATAACATGGTAGCTAAAAATATAAACTACAATAGGAAATCTAAAAAAACATTTCAAAAACTTAAACTACCCTAAATTAAAACTACTCCTAACTTACTCTATACTACTCCTATTCTAGACTACTTACCCTACTCCTACATTTTTTTTTTCAATTGCCATCATATTCTATTTATATACACATTTAGGGGTACAATGGTAATTTTTCCATCCTAGATGAGTTGGCATTGTTTGGCCACTTGTCTTCATTTGATTTGCTGCAAAGTAGATATTTTCACGTCATCAGTCTTTTTGTCCAGTTGGTCGTGCGATGTGCCCGGCGTGTGTCTTCCAGAAGGTTGGCACGTGTCTGTCGATCTTATCGTTTCAGAGCAAATAAAATACGGACACCTGGTATCACGCGTGTCCAGACGACTGGTGACTTGGTCTATAAATTAGAAGTGGTCCAGTCTCCTCTAGCCCGTTTTCAGCTCAATTTTAACTGAAACGGTCGAGTTTCATCCAGATTAATTTACATGCACATTAAAAAATTTTAATTAAATAAGGGGATAATTAATAAAATAATATGGGGATTTAAATAAATAATTAAGAAATTAAGCACAAATAATTCTATTAAAAATAGAATTATCAGTGAGTTGTACGCATCTTAGTCATATTCTACTAACACAATATGTATGCATCCACTCTTAAAATCACTTAAAGCATCAATGCATAGAGTTGAGGGTTTTGAAGACTTACCAAGCTTATTCCTTTCTCTATTCCAAACTTGTAGGATGCTTAATTGTTTTCCTTGAGTAATCCAATTTTTGATTTTTGGATATATTATTCTCCTCACTACAAGGAACAATTTTGCCTCCTTAAGCTTCCTCCAAATCTGCTGGGAATGTGGTGTTCTCTAGAGTGAGAAAGCTTGGTTTTGGGTGAAAATGGTGAATGTTGCAGTGTTTAAGAAAGAGGGAAACATGTTCCAGTCCAAAAAGTCGTGATTCTTATATAGACAAAGCCTAGGAGATCGATCTGGTGCTTGGTGGGGATCTATCTGCTCATGGTTCAACTACTCCAACCACTCAGATTACCTGCTACAAGATTGATATGTTAATAAAAAGGAGATCAATCTGTTAGTAAAGGGGAGATCGATCTGTTGCTTGTGAGAGATCGATTTCTTCCAGATAGAGGCTTAAGGAGATCGATCTGCCATTTTATGAGACCGATCTGCCTTTTTTCAACTGAGCTGCTACTTGACATTTCGTGAGAGGGGATTGATCTCTCCTTCATGGGAGATCGATCTACTCTTCCCCTGCATCCTCATTACTGCAGTTTTCTGTAGATTTCCAATGTGTAACTCATCCTTATTTGCCTAATACTCATTTTACATTTTGTACACAACCAATGTATAATAGTATTCATTCCATATGATTCATAGGCAATAAAACTTGTGCACACAACTTGAAATCATGGATTGTATATTAAATTTTCATAATCCCCACATCCTTTATTATTTATACATTTGTAACAATGTGCATATACATCATAGCCTCATAAGAAATTGCGTAAAACTATGGGCATTACAATGATAATGATTTAAAAGTCTGGCGTAGGACTAACCCACCTTCGTTCCAGCATGATGCCCCGCACACCGAGATCTGTGTGGTTTGAGATGATTTATGACATAGTTGGCCAACATAGTCTTTGATTTATAGTGATCACCTGTCTCACAAGATATCACATGGTTTTAGATACCGATGATGATTTGTGTTGTCCAGGGTAGACCCGAGGGAGGGGTCGAGCCTTGTGGTGTGTTTAAAGGGAATGATTTACGATGTAGATGAGTTTTTCTAATGTTTTGACAATGTGTTACACTTTGAAGAATGAATTGTGATGAGCCTTATGATTTGAGATGAAATTGTTAAGTATTCTCTATAATGAGCATGAAAGGCTTCCACATCATGATTTCCATGTTTAAATGCCTAGTTCCATGTTTTCGGTACATATATATGTATATACATGCAGCATAGTTTTATTATTTCCTGATGCTCTGAATACAAATAATTTATGCCATGACATCATAAACATGTAGATAGGGTAGTTATCTACCATGCTTGTATTATTGCCTTACTGAGCGTGTGATTGCTCATCCCATTCATTTTCCCCCTCTACAGAGCGCACACAATAGCTTAGTGAAGGACGGAGACGTTATTTTTGGATATCCACTGCTCTCTATTGCCCAGAGGTAAACACACAGGAATTCTTTTTATATCTAAACATGTAACAGCACAGTAATCATTTTGAAAAGTAATATGAGGGATGTAAATGTTAGCAAAATGTCAAGCATAAGTATATGATTTAAACTATCAAAGGTATGCTTTTGATTTATTGAAAAATGTATGAAAATGGTAATTATTACTGACTCACAGCCCAACTGTATTTGCAAGGGTTGTTCACGACCGGGCAAGATAACGATTAAAGCGAAAAAATTTATAGCGATTTTTAGACAAAATGGATAAAAAGGGTCATGACAACGTTGACTTGAAACAAACTTATTTTGTTCATGTTGTTAGTTATGTTAGGCAAGTTTCCCTTTATAAAACTTTTTCTGCTCATCAATTAATTATTTAGCTTCAACTTGTAGCTTGTATTTCCTATTGATTCTTGATGTAACCAAATACAATGAGGTAGAATAAAGCTACAAATAACACTTACACGAATAGGTTTGCCTTTTGAACTGAAAGTCGTAGTTAGTGCATGAACGCCAACGTTATCCTTTTTTGTTGAGCATTTAGAAGCATTCATCCTATAACACAATACAATAGAAATTAATTAAGTGTCAATCTTTTAATGAGTAAGAAACATTTTTTACTATATTTAAAAGTATGTCAAATGATTATTTAGTTAAAAATTTACAATTCTTCTGGTCATTTCTTTCATGGCTTGGTTGGGGTAATCACCGATCTTAGATGTATATGCTTCCTTCCAAAAAACCAATCTATCAACCTCAATAAAGTTGTTGCATTTTCTTTTCTAGACAAAGAAAAAACAAAATGAAAATATTGGTTATATATGTAAATAAACTCTCACAAACTAGCAGTTAGTTGAACTATGAAACATATACTTACAATTTTAGCCACAATATTCACATATGCATTCCTTGCAAGTCGATCATTATATAGCTTGTTGACTCTTTTTTGCTTTTGGTCTTCAAGAAATTTCTAAAGTAAAAATGATAAAAAAAAGAAGTATATAATAAGTTGCATATTTATCTTAGTCTAAGTTAAAGTATTTTTGTCACGACCTCCCCTCCTGTGACCTACCAAATCACCACAAATTCACATGTTCTGATTATAAACCACGTGATAAGTCATTCAAGAAATATCAAATTACATTGCATGAAAAGAAAACGAGATAAGTGACTACATGTTCTGAGATTATGATCATAACTCATTTTCTGTGATCCCAGGCTACACAGTACTCAATATGCGAGGTCTCACAATTGCTGAAATGGGAGGTAGGTCAAATCCTAGTCGTCAACTCATAACTCACTCTCATCGTATGCTCACGGTACAACATACTCCATGTGACATACATGGTACACAGTACTCCATGGACCTTATCTCAAGGTGGGATACTCACCATGAGACTTAGTCTTCATACCTTGTATATACCTTATAGTCGGGATGCTTGCCATAAGTCTTAGTCCTCATACAATGGGTTCTATTTTAGATATCCCTCGGTCATATCTCAAAACAATGCACGTGTGAGCATATAATATTGGTGCGACCACAGTCATCGCAGGCTCCCAACACAGTTGTTTCATGCTTTCTTTCAAAACTGGTACGTGCGAGTAAACTCCCAACAAGACCATGTCACAATAATATAACTCTAGTGCGAGCAATGCTCCTAGCACTATGTCATATAAAAACTGAGTATGAGCAAAGCTCCCAATACCTTATAATGCATAATTAAATGAAAACTAAGTACGAGCAATACTCCCAGTACTCTATCATGTAAAACTGAGTACGAGCAAAGCTCCCAATACTCTATAATGCATCAATCAATACAACTGAGTACGAGCAATGCTCATAGTACTCTAACATGCATATATCGTATTTAAAATTTAGTACGAGAATACACTCAAGTACTATGTGATGCACATCTCAAAATATAGTGCAAGTATTCTATAGCACTTAAGGTTTTTACACAACACCCGATAGATGGTTGTTCAAATTATAATTCACCCAACTCAAATCAAATAGGCACTCAAATGTGCTATTTTTAAATATACATGAAAACATTAGCCACTATATCATGCAACTATGAATTTTAGTCACAACATGCTTCTAAGGCTTTTTATCCTATCTTTGGATAAAATCACGATTTATCTCATCGGGCCCTATTACAACATGTCCATTCATTAGAATTCATATAAAATATAGTATCGAAATTCTATTCGAATATACGTGTAGCTATCTCTAGCTACTCACGAAATTTCCTTACCTCGGATCACGTCACGTGACCTCACTTCCTCGGTGCTACTCACTCTCGCAGTCCTATTAGCTTCCACTGTAATCTCTGAAGTTGTTATAATTATTTACGTTAGTATACCGTAATATACTTGTTTCATTTGTCAAACCTCAGTTAAATACATCAATCTCATCATTTTCCCATTTTGGTGTTACAACACATTTTTCATATATCTATCCTTAATTCTCCTCATTTCTAAAGCATTTCATAAAACTACCTTACAATCTTCCATACATGCATATTCCACCACTTAATTCATGCCAACACAACTTTCTCCTCATTTTCTCACTTTCATGCCAATAGCTAGGTCATGAACATTTTTCATGATCCTTTTATTTTCAACAAATTATACATATACCAATTAACTCACGAATACACCTAGATTAACATATATGAACTTGTTGTATTAAATCTTACTTAGCCAAAATTTTCCTCTTTTTCTCCAAAATTGGTAAAATCCTCCTTGCTCTTTCAATCTTTGATCCCAACTTCTTGTTTCCAAGTATGTTGTTCTCCTCTTCACTAAGAATAACTTTGCTTGACCATATCTCACTCAAAACTGATTGTAAACTGAAGTTTCCTAGTGTTGAAAGTTAGGTTTAAACCTTGCTTTTGGATCGGAATAGTGTTTCTCAAGAAAAACTGAAGTGCAGAGCCCTCTATTTATAGAATTGGCTCATAGAGATCGATCTGCTAACTATATGAGATTAATCTTCCCTGTACTTTTCTCTTCAAAATTGACCTTTCAGGCCTAGTGAGATCGATCTGCCCCTAAGCATGAGATCGATCTGCATTACTCAAAACTTTAAGGAGATCGATCTGGCCTTGCAATGAGATCGATCTCTTGCGACCCGAGCTTTATGGAGATCGATCTGCATTGAATGAGGGATCGATCTACCCCTTGCAGATGTTATGATACTGCATATTCAACCTATGAGATTGATCTATATTACCAATGAGATCGATCTACTCCCTTGCTGAAGCAGTTCTGCTGTAACTTCCATATAAAAATCACTGTTACCTTGGTCTTCAATTTACTTAACCCTCTATTTTACATTGCATTCACATTTACAACTTCAAAACATTCATTCCTCATGATTTATATCAATTTTGACTTGTCCATACATCACAAAATCATAAAGAGTACATGTTAAATTATGGGTCTTACAATCCTCCCCACCTTAAGAAATTTGGTCCTCTAAATTAGAACAAAGTTACTCTACAAATAACTAGGGGTATTTTTCTCGCATCAGACTCTGTAGCTCCCAAGTAGCTTCCTTTTAAGTGTGATGCTGCCAAAGAATCTTCATTAACCCGATGCTCTTGTTTCTCAAGACTTACTCCTTTCTATCCAATATCCAGATCGATTTCTCTACATATGTCAAATCATCTTTGAGCTCCAATGGCTTATACCGAATCACATGATTTAGATTTGGATAATATTTCCTTAGCATCGAAATGTGGAAGACATTATGCACTCCTGATTAATTCGGTGGCAAAACCAATCTATATGCCTATCTCCCACACAGTCTAGTATCTCAAAAGGTCCAATGTAGCGAGGACTCAACTTACCTCTCTTTCCAAATCTCGCTATACCCTTGGAAGGAGAAACCTTCAGAAATACTAACTCACAAACTGCGAACTCAAGTGGTCTCCTCTCTTGTCAGCATAGCTTTTCTGTCTACTCTGAGCTATGATACAATCTCTCAACAATCAACCAGACATCCTTAGAGGCTTGTGTAACCAAATCAAGAGCAAAGATCTTTCTGTCACCCACTTCTTCCCAATCGATAGGGGAATGACATCTACGGCCATATAAAGCCTCATACGGTGCCATCTCGATACTCACATGGTAACTATTGTTGTAGGTGAATTCGGCCAGTGGCAAATGATCATCCCAGGGCCTCTAAAATCCAGCACATACGCTCTCAACATATCCTCTAGAGTCTGTATAGTCCTCTCTGACTAACCTTCCGTCTGAGGATAAAAAGCAGCGCTCAAACTCAACTAGGTTCCCATGGCTTCTTGAAAGTGTTTCCAAAAGTGGGAAGTGAAGCGGGAATCCCTATCCGAAACAATGCTCACTGGAATATCATGTAACCTCACTACCTCGCGTAGATACAACTCTGCTAATGAACTCAAAGTATCGATAGTTCTTATAGATAGAAAGTGGGCTGACTTTGTCAATCTATCAACAATCACCCATATCGCATCGTGATTCCTCCGGGTCCTCGGTAAACCCATCATGAAATCCATGGTGATATGCTCCCATTTCCATGTCGGTATAGGTAGAGGCTGCAATAACCTTGCAAGTTTCTGATGCTCTACCTTTACCTGTTGACATACAAGACATCTCGCCATGAATTCTACCACATCTCTCTTCAGACCTGATCACCAGTACACTTTTTAGAGGTTCTGATACATCTTGTTACTTCTCGGATGCAACGTGTACCTTGATGAATGAGCTTTCGTCAATATCAATTTCTTGAGCTCTAGGTTCTCGGGAACACACCATCTGCCTCTAAACCTCAGAAGTCTATCAGAACTTACCTCAAAATCAGTCACTGTGCCTTTCTGTATCTGACCACTCACATCAATACAATATGGATCAGTCTGCTGAGCCTGTCTGATCCTCTTCAACAGATCTGGCTCCAAGTGTAGACTAACAATCATACAGTCCGTATCCATGTCAGAAGGCACGACTCCCAAACTGAGGCTAGCAAACTACTCTAGCAACTCATGTCCCCTGACCATCATATACAATACCATCCTAAGGTTTTTCTGCTCAAAGCATTCGCTACAACATTAGCCTTACTCGGATGATAAAATATCTCACAATCATAGTCCTTCAGAAGCTCTAGTCATCTTCTCTGTCTCATGTTTAGTTCTTTCTGTGAGAATAGATACTTGAGGCTCTTGTGGTCAGTAAAAATCTAAAACTTTTAACCATACAAGTAGTGGAACTATACCTTCAATGCAAACACTATTGCTGCTAACTTTAAATCGTGGCTCAGATAGTTCTTCTCATGGTCCTTCAGCTATCTGGATCCATAAGCAACTACCCTCCCATCCTGCATCAATGTACAACCCAGTCCCTGATGCGAAGCATCGGTATACACTGCAAATCCTTGTGAGCTGGAAGGGATAGTGAGAATCAGAGCAGTGGTCAATCGACTTTTTAACTCCTGAAAACTCTTCTCATAATCCTCATTTCACACGAATGCTACACCCTTCTGAGTGAGGCGTGTCAACGGAGCAGCTAACTTCGAAAATCCCTCAACGAATCTCTGAGAATTCTCAGCTAAACCCGGGAAACTTCTTATCTCGGTGACTGTCCTTAACTTTTCCCACTAAACTACAGCTTCGATTTTGGATGGATCCACTGATACACCATCCCTCGACACCACGTGTCCCAAAAACAAGATCTGTGACAACCAAAAATCACACTTATTGAGTTTAGCATCCAACTTCTACTCTTGTAGGGTATGCAATACAATCCTGAGGTACTTCTCATGCTCTGCCTTGGATTTCAAATATACCAATATGTCATCGATGAAGACGATAACAAACTGATCTAAATATGGCTTGAACACATCGTTCATCAAAGCCATGAAAGCTGTGAGAGCATTCTTCAATTCGAATGGCATAACCAAAAACTCATAGTGGTCATATCGGGTCCTAAATGCTGTCTTGGGCACATCTCCACTCCTAACTCTCAACTGATGATACCCAGACCTCAAATTAATTTAGAAAAGGCCTGCGTGTAAGACCCTTAAATTCATAAGTACATACATGTATATGCTATGTGAAACATAAAAGATGTAAAGTCCATAAATTCAATTTACACACTTGTAATATGAGTTTGTGATGTATGTATAAGTTTCATTATATATGAATAAGGAGAAATGGACTTTTGTATGTGAGGAATGAGAATATATGAAATTTTGGGTAGTGTGGTAAAATGGAAGGAAGTTTGCATGAGTATATGAATCTTTATACTTCCATTTGGTGTTGTATTGTATACCTTTGGCTATACAATGAATGCACACGAGTTTCAATATATACAAAGTATGAATGGATGTCATTTTCAAGCCTTAAAGGTGATTGGATGAGAAAATGACTATGGTAGCAAAATCTATGAAGTTTGGTGTAAGTTACTGCAGAAAACTGCAGTAAAATTTGGAAAATATGAATAAGAGATCGATCTCATGGGATGAGAGATCGATCTGGAAGAGCCAAAAATGCTCTTGTTCGAGCAATGGAACAGGGGTAGATCAATCTTCAATGGGGCCAGATCGATCTGCTAAGCATTCTATGAAGAAGGAATCAATCCCTAGAGGGCCAGATCGATTTTTCTTAAGCTATTGACTTAGAGAAGATCGACCTCATGCTTAGGAGCAAATCGATCTCATTAAATTTGAAATGTCAGTTTCGAGAGGAAAAAGTGCAGGGCAGATTGATCTCATTGGAGAGCAGATCGATCTCATAGAGACAATTCTATAAATACTGGACTTCTGCACTTCAGTTTGCACGAGAGAAACTATTCCATTCAAAAGAAAAAGTGTAACCTAGCATTTCTAAGCTAGAAAACTTCAGTTTGTGATCAGTTTTGAGTGAGATATAGTTGAGCAAAGTTGTTCTTGGCAAAGAGGAGACCAACATACTTGGAAACAACAGATTGAAATCAAGGATTTCAAGAGCAAGGAGGATTTATATCAATTTGGAGAAAAAAGAAGGAAATCTCATATAGGTAAGATTCAAAACACCAAGTTGATATATGTTAAACTAGGTGTATTGATGAGTTTATTGGTATATGTATGAATTGTTGGAAATGAAAGAATCACGAAAAATGAGCATGACCTAGATATTGGTGTGAAAATGAGAAAGTGATGAGGAAATGGTGTTAACATGGATTTAATAATGGAATATGCCTGTAGGGAAGATTATAAGGCAATCTTATGAAATGCAAATATTGGAAATAAGGAGTAATAAATATAGCTATGTAGAAAATGTGGTATAATATCATATTGGGAGAAAATCATGAAAATGATGTGCTAAGTTGAGATTTGACAAATGAAATGAGTATATTATGATGTACTAACACGAATAACTATAACAGCTTCGAAGAATCACATTGGAAGCTTATCGGACTACAAGAGTGAGCAGAACCAAGGAAGAGAGGTCACTTGACGTGATCCGAGGTAAGAGAATTTCGTGAGTAGCTAGAGATGGCTCCACGTATTTTGAATAGCATTTTGATACTATATGCTATATGAACTTATATGAATAGGCATGATGTTGTGATAGAAACCAAAGAGGATAAATGTATTTTATCCAAAACTAGGGTGAAGGCTACCTTAGAAGCATGTTATGACCAAAATTCATGAGTTGCATGATAGAATGGCAATTGTTTTCATTTATATGAGAAAACATGCACATTTTAGTGCTTATTTGATTTGAATAGACATCTATCTGGTTTTGTGTGAAAACCGTGAGTGCTAGAGATTGCTCGTACTATATTTTGAGATATGCATCACATAGTACTTGAGTGTTTACTCGTACTAGATTTTAAATGTGATTTATGCATGTTAGAGTACTGGGAGCATTGCTCGTACTCAGATTTCTGGTAGCGACTACGCCCACTCTAAGCGACCTAGACGTGTTATCCGCAAGTGCACGGGTCGTACAAGTAATAATGAGATTTGAGTCCCCGATTATCATCCCACAAAGAAGTTGATTAGCCTAATTAACTACCGGTTAATCTTACCCTAAGTATATCCTAGCAAATTATGAATGATTAATGGGTGATCTACAAGGCTGAAATTAAAAATACTGAAAACAATAAAAATTATAAACTAATGAAAATAAAACAAAGCAAAAATTAGTTACAGAGCTCTAAGCAATTAAAAGCAATAACCTACAAAAGATAATTAAAACAGTCAAAATTAATTAACTAAAATGCAAACATGAAAATAAAGAAACAAATTAATTAAACTAAAATTAAACAATCCTAGAATAAAATATACATGTAATTAAACTAATTAATAAAAATGCAAATTAAACTAACCTAAAGTCTAATGAAATAAAACTCTATTAACTTAAGGAAATTCTTAAATTTAACTAAGAAATTAATTACCTACAAAGTGAACCTAAATTAAATCTAACTCTAACTAGTCACTACAAAAATCTAAACAATGCATGAGAAATATTTTTGGATTTTTCAATTTAAAGTGTAAACTCACTTAAAATTACCTGAAATAATTCTACTACTAATTTTAATTATGTACTACCTAAATACTAAATTTAATTCTAAATTCCTAATGAAAACTAAGTATAAACTAACAAGCAAGGAACAATAATATGCAAATTAAATTAAGACTATAATCGAAGCTAACAAACAAAATTAAAAGGAATACTAATAAAAATATAAAGATAGGTATGCATGAAAAATGGAAATGTGTAAAATTGAAATTACCAAACGTGGCCTTAACAAAATGTCCATCTAGCTCGTGGTCCCGACTGTACACTGGTACTGTGCACATTTCATCTCCAGGCATTGTCCTGCTCTCTGCTGCACGGGTCCAGCTCCAGTACTGCTCAGGTGCTATCTGACACGCCCTAAACGTATTACCGCAAGTGCACGGGTCGTACAAGTAATAATGGCATTTGAGTCCCGAGTTATCGTCCCTCAGAGAAGTTGGTTAGCCTAATTAACTACCGGTTAGTCTTACCCTAAGTATGTTCTAGCAAATAATAAAATTGAAGGGTGATCTACAAAGCTAACAGTACTGAAAATAATAAAACTATAAAATAAAGAAAATAAAACCGAGCAAAATTACTTACAGTGTTCCACGCAATTAAAATAAAAACCTACAAAAATAATTAAAACAGTTAAAACTAATTAATGCAATTAAAATAAAATGAAATTATGAAAATAACAAAGCAAGATTAATTAAACTAAAATTAAACTAACCTAAAATGCAATTAAACTAATTAATCAAAATTCAATTAAAACTAAGTTAAGATTTAATGAAATAAATTTGCCCCTAATCTAATTCTAAATGAACATTTAATTAACTATCAACCTAATTAAAACTAAGTTTTATACCACTAAGCAAGAATACTAATTATGCAATTTAATTAAAGACTTTAAACTAAGCTACAAATTAAATTGAAAGTAAATTATACTAACAATGCATGAAAATGAATTAATTAACTACTATGCACTAGCCAAACAAAGCCTTAACAAATTTAAACCAGCCCCATGTCCCTCCATTCACTGTATGCACTAGCCAAACAAAGCCTTAACAAATTTAAACCAGCCCCATGTCCCTTCATTCACTGTTCATGTCTTCATTTCGGTTTGTCTATTTTCATTGCCAGGTATGGTCTCGGGTTGGTTGCTCTCGGTTCTGGTCAGCTGCTGTTTCCTACTCTGCAATCTCACCAACTCAACCTCGGCTTCGTGTGCTTCCTACTTCTCTGCCCATGCTTCTGGCTACCAGACATGCTCTACACGTCTCCAACTGCTTTGGTTTCATTCATCAACTTCATTTTCTGCCCATGTCGCTACTTGCTTTTGCTGCCCAGGCGTTATCTTGCCCACTGCTGCACGTCCTCGGCTCTCGGTTCTGCAAGTGATGCACTGCTCTCTGCTCCAGCCTGCTGCATGTCTGTAACCTCTACGGCTCAGGTGCTGTCCTGCACGTCCCAGCTATCTGCTTTTGGTCTCGGCTTGCCAGCTCCCTGCACTGTCCTATGCACCCCAATATGTGGCCACAACCAGCAAGCTGCACTAATGAACCCTCCTCGATTCAGCCATCACAACTTCTTTATACCAGCCCACGCCAATCAATATCAACAGCAAACAACAAGATACTAGAAATTACAAACCAAAGCCAAGGTGAACAGTGCTAAGAGCTCAAAACAGAGATGAATAGAGTGGACTGTGTGGGTCTCGGTTCTTTGCAATATCATAACAACTATGCTATAAACCATAAAACATACATCTAATAAAAGCTTAGAGCATCAAACAACAATGTGAGTGGTAACTTAAAATGTGTAAGACCCGATTTTATTGTAAAGAGCAAAAGGGAATGAATAGAAATTTACGAGTGCATTTAAAAATGCAAAAGGACTGAAATGGAATTTTCGAACACGTTGAAGGGTAAAATGGTCAAAAGATCGAAAGTCGGTATAAATTCGATGAGAAAAAATTATTAAAAATAATGGATTGAGAAATCTTGGTAAATAAAGGTGAAATAAATTTATTCTGGGTTAAATTGATCAAGATATAAATTTATTGGAATAAATCGAGATTTTTACTTCGAAAAATAATCCCGAAAATACGGAGAAATTATACTCAAAAAAGGGTTAAAATATAATAAATAAATTAAATAAAATTAAATTAATTAATTTGGAATAAAATAATAATTTTTGGTAGATATTTTATATTTTTAATATATTTTATTGATTAAAATATTAATAAAATTAAATAATAAATTAATTGAAAAAAAAAGAAAAAAAGAAAAAAGAAGAATCAGGAAATGATTGTCGGGGAAAGAGAAAGAAGAAACGGAAAAACGAAGCCAAAACGAAAGCTGAAGACCCGACGGACGGCCACCGACGATTGCCCAGGCGAGCGACCGACGAGGGGGAAGGCGCCGAGCCACCACCGGCCTAACGGAGGCACGAACGGCGGCGATAGGCGACGAAACGGAGAGAAAATGAAATCGAGCGAAGCGAAAGCGATTCCTGACGATCGTCGACGATTCGGCACCGATCGACCATAGCCGAACGTCCCCGAGGCCCAGACGACGTGATTGGTGGCGGCCACGACCGGCGAAACTGCCGACAAACGCCGAAAACGACGGAAAGAGGAAATGGGTACCGACGGTGGAGAGAACAGGCCGGACCGGTGACCTCGACCAAAATCGACCCCAGATCTGAGATGCGGACAACCCAGCGAAGCCACTGGCGGTGGAAGCAGGCAGAGAACCGGTCGGCAAGGTCATGAACCGACCGAACCGGAGTGAACCGACGGTTCGAACCGGGTCTGAACCGGACCGAACCGATTCAGCCAATGAGGAAAGAGAAAAAAAAGAGAAAAAGGGAAAAAGAAAAAGAGAAAAAAATTGAGGAAAAATCTCAACGATGTAATCGAGCTACGGGTAAGTCAGTAGCGGTCAAAATTGACCGATTTAAATTTTGAAATATTTTATTTAATTAATTTTCGACTGGAAATTTACCTGAAAATTTATGAAATTATGTAGCTCGACAATTGGCATCCAACGAGAGCTCGAGACAGCCTCGATTTACGAACTAGCATGGAATCTCGGGTAAGTAACCCTTATTTATGATAATTTGCATCGTTATGCGTGCTTCAAATTTAATTTTCGCATTTATTAAATTAAATTTTGGAAAGTCAGATTAATTGTCGTAAATAATAAATTGAGCTATTCGAGAGTTAGAACGAGGCCCAAGAAATTGTTGGTGGGCCCAATGAGCCCAATAGACCTCGATAATGTGAAAATTAAGTGGAAAACGGGCTTAAGACCGATTAAGGCCCATTAAGGTGCAATCGGGCCCAATAGGGGTAAATGGGCCAAATGATTTAAATTAAGCCCAAAAATAGGAAATACAATTAAATTGTATAATATCTGACCTGAGGAATAATTATACGCAGTTGCAGACATTAGATTGGGAGTAAATCGGACTGCGTGACGAGACAGCATTGGAAAAGGAAAGGTCAGACTCTACAGAAAAATAAGGTAAGGGAATTCTACGTACTGCTAGAGGTAACTTTATGAAATTCCAATGTTCATATGCAGTCTTTTAAATTATCTGAAGGGTCTAGAAGTAAGTTAATAATTTTAGTGCCCCGAATGGGAAAATTACCAAAAATACCCTTGTTAAGGGTAAAAATTTACAATTTTAGGAAAAATTGGGAGGAGAAAGAACAAGAGGTTCCTGCTCGTTCTGGAGATGTTTTGACGCATGCATGAGTAGGCTGGCTAACCTTGAAAGAAAAATGCACAGCATTGTATATTTTCAACAAGGAAATTATTTTGAAAGCTGTTTTGAGGAAACAGAGCCGCCTACGTGTTTTTATTGACATGTGACGTGCTAGAGCTCAGCTCGCATGATATTTTTGAGTTGTGTGATGCATGCATTAGTGCTGGAGCGAGAGCTCGCACTAGAGCTTTACATGCATTGGTGCTGGAGTCCAACTCGCACCAGATTTTATATATATATGATTTTCGTGACACGGTGCTAGAGTCTAACTCGCACCAGATTTTACATGATTTTCGTGATAGGGTGCTAGAGTGTAACTCACACCAGATTTTTCACATGATTTGATGAGAGTGCTAGAGCTTAGCTCGCACTAGTTTTATTTGATTGACGAGAGTGCTGGAGCATCGCTCGCACCCCCACTAATTTTTATGAGAACATGCAATGAGCCGTGCTTGGAGCGTCGGGTAGACTGTGTGTCACCGATTAAATAGGCTCGCACGTGCGTTTTGAGACATGGAATGAGTATAGAGATATGATATGGGTCCACGGATTACGATGTACCGTGCAAGTAGCATGGAGTACGATGTACCGTGTGGCATCTTCGGATGTGTGGTATCTTCGGATACGGGGTATCTTCGGATACAGCATCTTCGGATGCATGGGATCGGATAAGACTGACGGGTTGGATTGACCCACCTCCTAGGCAGTTCCCGATCAAGGTGAGACCCCGCACACTAGGATCCGTGTAGTAGAGGGACTCACGAGGACACACGGCCATAGTCCTGGATATTACCGATATACAGATGTTGCCTAGTCTCGCATGTTGATGATCTTGACGATGATTGAAATTGGGTTTTAAATCAGATTTGCATGATGTTATTTCCATGCTTTTTAAACCCATGTGTGATGTAAACTGATTTTCATGGTTTTGTGTGGGTCAGGACCACCCGAGGGAGGGGTTGAGTCCTGACTTTATTGTGAAATTTTTAAATGAGAAAGAAATGATTTAAAAAGAGTTGCATGTTGAATTTTCCATGCGAACGTGTTTTACATGACATCATGAATCATAGCATCAGTTTTAAAATGTGTGGAGAAAGGGTGGTTTATGCATGGCACCACGTTCTTGTAGGTAGCATGGTTACCTACTTGTTCGTAGGATTGCCTTACTGAGCTTGATGTGCTCACCCCTTTCATTTTCTCACATAGATAATCTCCAGTAGATGTTGAGGCGACTGAGTATTGCATTTCAAATATCCGCTGCTGCCCATCATTTAAGGTATATACACTTGTAAATATTGTATCTAAATAAGCATAGCACAGTAACATGTTGGTAAGTAACTTTAGGGGATGTATAAATATTGTAAACACTTATAAATGACTGAGAAAGAATTAAGTTATATGGTAAATGAATGGTGGGACTGGCATTGACGCACAGCCCAATTGTTAGTGGAGTGTGGTCACGATCAGAGGACAGGTAAGCATGAAAGAAATAACAAAACGTGAAAAATTTACTCTGATTTTTGGGTAGTTTTAGGTCATGACATATAAAGGTGGTATCAGAGCGAAATTGGTCTGATATGTGTCAGTGTCAGTAATTAGAAAATTACATCCCCGTGTTACTGTGCTTGGTTAGATACAATAGTGTATATTGATATGGGTTTTAACTAAGAAATGGTTGAGAATGCAGGAATGCCTAATATTAGTCACGGTAGAGGAAGTAGAGCATGAGGCAGAAACCGTAAAGGTAGGCCTGAGCCTGCTAGTTGTGCTGAGTTGACCTATGAGAATCTAGATAAGATTGAAATAGAGGATAATGTTGAGCATGCCTCACAGAGTCCGACAGAGTGATCGGACAGTATTGAGACACTCTTCGCGAGGTTAGAGTGGAGTGTGGAGAATATTTTAGGAGCTAATTGCTCAGAGTATGCAAGGGATTTGAGGGCGAGACGGAGCATTGATGGAAGTCCACTCGACCAATCTTAAGAGTTAGACATCCAGAGTTGACAAGAGAAATATTTTGGATGTATTCCGGTGATAGAATATCCCGGACACTTCTTAAAGGAAATTATAAATAAAACTTCTTACTCTGACCCAGAGGAATTGATTTATTGATGAGTATGAATTATGAGTATGAAATTCAGTTATATTCTTGGGCAGATATTACCTCGACACTGTGAACAGTGACAGTCGAGATGCCTAAAAGTTTAAGGAAGGGCTCAAATTGTCAATTAGAGTCTGATTGGCCCCGTTAGATATCACTACCTATATCGAGGCAGTGCGCAGAATACAATTGTGTGAATAAGATCGAGTGTTGCACGCCTCTGAGATTGGAAAAGGTAGTAAGGGCCGAAATATAGACAGAAAGAGAATCGAGAATGATAGAGATGGCAGAACAAGAAAAAGGGGTAGTTTGGTAAAAGATTTGATTTGATGAGTTATATGCTAAGATGATTGGTAAGGCCACAATTATCTGATTGTAGCACTTTTGAGGGGTATTGTGATTGGAGAACCCCGATATGCTACGGATCACTGTAGAATGTGTGGTAAATACCACGGAAGTAGGACCTACACCTAAATATTATTGATGAAAATGGCCGTTAGGTGTGGTAAGACTGACCATTTATTATGATTGCTCCGAGTTGAGTGAGATTGCCCCACAGAAAGGTAAAGAGATAGAGAAAACCCTGTTGAGATAGCTGCATCGAAAAAGGGAGGCCACAGCCGAAGAGAAAAGGAAAGTAGGCTGTTGAACGAAGGTGAGTGTATGTCTTGGACCAGGACACTACTGATGTTTCACAGGATATGGTGAAAGATACCACACTACTTATGAATAAAGAAGTAATTGTGTTAATTGATCCTGGTACCACGTATTTCTTAATACCGCCTTTATTCGCATGTAAGTGAGTAAAAGACATGAATGCTTACACTTTTAGGCACAATGCTGATAAATGAGATCCCAATAGAGGAAGGTTAACTAACGGAATAATTATGAAGAGATTTTAAGTTGAAAACGGGGGAAAAAGTATAAGTTAGCCGATTTTATTCAATGGACTATGAATAATTTAAAGTAATATTTGAGAATAAAGTGGTCGGCTGTAAGCTATACGGTTCGGAGTTCTATCCTAAGATAGTGCTGTTTTACCCCTGAAAAGTATACTGTAAGTTTTGACAAGTAATAAAAAAGGGTGCAACGGTTGAAATTAAAGGAGCAAATGATGGTACTCACGAAATGAATAAGGACAGAGTTTCATTATAATTGATATATGAAGGAGATACTCTTTAAGATATGTTTGATCCTAAATACAAGATGTATTGGAATAAGAGGAGTATGTAAGGTAAGAATATCTATGATACGTGAAGTAATTAGGATTAAAGCAATTAGTAGCGAATATGAATTGTGACCATAGGGACTGATATGTAAAGTAATTGTGGTTAAGTCTAAGGGTTAATAAAGGTATTTCAAAATACCTCCCCGCTTGAAGACTTGACAGCTTCTAGAAATATATATATAATCTATAACTTGAAATCGACCGTGGTCAGATATAAATTTAAAATTTGGATACTTTTACTAGTACGATAAAGAACTATAAAATTCGATTAATCATGAAGGTTCAAATATTAAAATTTAATAAAAGTCGTTAATATAAGAAAAAGGAAATGACGCGGGTTAGTATCGTGAACAGAAGCAATTTTGAAGTGATATTATACGCTTATGCGTATATAGGTCAAGGATATGGGCGATTGAAATATGTAATGGAGCTCAACTACAATGAGTTACTTAAACTTTACCTGGACTGATTTGTCATCATCCTTAGTGATGATATGTTGGGTGTAGTTAAAGTCCAGGGAAAATTATAAGCAACAATTGAAAATCGGCTTTTACAGATGGTTGTTGCGAGTTCTAAAAAGGGTATACTTTGTTGACACGTTTAACTAAGAAGCGTGGTATTTAAAGTGAGATGATAGATGTGACATAAATTTTGGTGTAGTGAATTATGAACTGACCACCGTGATTATTTTCACCATACCCAACAGCTCAAGAGGTTTCTCAGTGTGTATGTGTAAGACTCGAATTATATTGTAATTTCGTATGAAGCATTGAAAATGGTCCTAAATTAAATGAAACGGGATTTGGACAGGAGGTAAGGATTTAAAATACGAAATGAATGAGTATTCATGAAGGGAAGTCGGGTTAAATTTATCCCGAAGACGTGCAAGGGCAAAACGGTCAAAAGATCGAAAGTCGGAATAAATTCTATAAGAAAATTTAATTAAAAATAATGGATTTGAGAATCTTGATTAATAACGAAGAAATAATTAAATTTCGGGTTAAATTGATCAAGATCCAAAATTTTTAAAAATACCAAAAAATTTCCCGGAACAATATCTCAAAAAATACGAAGGAATAATATTGAAAATTGAAGGAAAATGCATTTAATAAATTAAATTAAATTAAATTAATTAAATTAAATTAGAATAAAATAATATAAGTTGTAGATATTTTGGATTATTGTAGATTATTTTAATGAATAGTGTAATAGTTAAATAAATAATAATAATAATAATAATAATAATAATAATAATAAAAAGGAATATGAAAAAAAAAAGAGAGAAAAGGAATCGGGATAAACCCAAAAACAGGAAATCGAAAAATGACCCGCGACCCCCACCGACGATCCCAGCACACCGGCGACCGACAGGCTCCGACGAAGCCACGAGGAGGAAGAGGAGAGGCCGACGATCACGTGGGCACCGAAAACGCGCCGTCAGGTGACCGGAGGAAGACGATCGGAGCGAAGGAAGATCGAGGGAGAAACGGGTCGATTCCCGGTGAACCACCGTGACTGGGCTAGAACGAAGGCCACCGACGCATTCAGGGGGAGGAACCGGTTCTTTTGAGATCGGTCTTGGCCGGCAAGACCGTCGGAAACGCCGGCGACGGCAAGTGGCAGGAAACGGCACCGTTTGGCCGAAAGGAAAGGGAAGGAAAAGGAGGGAAAAGGAAGGAAAGAGGAAAAGAAAAGAAAGGAAAAGGAAAGAAAAGAAAGGAAAAAGGAGAAAAGGAAAGAAAATTTACCGGGGACGACTCGAGATTCGGGTAAATTGACCGAGGGTTGAGATTGACCTACGGGTAAATTTTGAAAATTTAATTTAATATTATTTTAATGAAAAATAATCCGAATTTACCTAATTGTGCAGCTTTACGACAAAGACCGAACGAGAGCCGATTGAGCTCTGATTTTCGTACCCCGCATCGTATCGGGTAAGTACAGTTTAATTTCGGCAATATGAGTTCTTTAAATATAGAGTTTTAATTATTTTACGGAATTATGGATTAATTTCGCATAGAAAGGAATATTTCTCGGAGTTGTAATATAATTTTCTTAAATGGTATACGGGCTATCTAATGAATTTGGAACGAAGCCCGATAATTATTAGTAAGCTGCATAAGCCCGGTATACCCGAAGAAGGGAATTAATAAATATAAAAGGGCTGAAATAGGCCGAGACCCAATGAGGTAGATAGGGCCCAATACTTTAAAGTTGGTCAGTAAATGCAATATGCTGATAAGGATAATTGAATTAACCTCAACTATGTGGTTATATGCAGTTACGTACCTTTGGTTGGCGCGTATTTGGGCCGAGAGGTTCGATATCATCGAGACAGGTTTAGTCTACGCGTGATTCCAGGTAAGGGAATTTTATAGGTACATAGAGATACCTATACGTATTTTTGAGGGGATTTACAGGGTCTAGAATTTCTTAAATTATCTAGAAAAGAAATAATAATTTTACGAAAACCGGGGCATAGGTGAATAGAGAAAAGAAAAAGATGATTTTGCCCCTGGAAGTAAAATTTATAAAAAGGGTAGTAAGGCAGGTAAATTGCATGATTTCATGTTTTTAACGTGTTATATGAATGTATTGCTTTGATTTAAGCAAATATGCACATAGGTTGGCTGTTGAATTCGTGAATTTTACGAAAGGGTGCCGATTTGTACCGGTTATGATTTTAAAAAATGTTTTATCAAGATTGAGCCACCTATCGTATTTACATGAATAAAAAGAGTGCTAGAGTCTTTCTCGCACTCAAGTTTACTGATTTATTTCTCATGAAAAGTCGTACTGGAGCATTGCTCGTACAAGAAATTTGTGTGTGCACAAAACCGTGCGGACCTTCGCTCGCACGAGATTTTAGATATCATGATATGCATAGCGTGGTGCTGGAGCTTCGCTCGCACTAGACATGAGTTGACATGCATATAGTCGTGCGGAAGCCTCCTGTAGACTGTGTGTCACAAAGAGTTGAGATGCTCGTACGTATACTTTGAGACATGGGTTGGTTATCGACATAGTATTGGGGTGGATAAGACCTATGGCAGGCACCCCCAGACTATGATATGGGTCCACAGAGTACGATGTACTGTGTATGTCACACGGAGTACGCTATACCATGCAGTCATGATGACTCTATGATGTTACTTGATATTCTGGCGGGTAGGACTTGACCCCACCTCCCGTTGCAGTTGTGATGCCCCACACACCGGGATCCATGTAGCCTGGGATCACAGGGACAAAGTATGGCCATAGTCCTCGATTTTCATACAGTAACCTACATGCCTCACATGATATCATACGGTCTGAGTAGACCAGGACAAACCCGAGGGAGGGGTAATATCCCGATTTATGTTTTTAAAAGAGACGTGATTTAACGATTCAAGGTATTCCCGAGAGATGGGTTTGACCTTGATGCAGCTGTTTTATGATAAAACAAATAAGTTTTAACGAGAAGAGTTTGAAATGAAATAGATAAGTTTTTGAGTGTTGAGTATATGATGAAACAAATAAGTTTTAAATGTGACGAGCATGAGATGACATACATGAGGATTTTTCCATGTTTGTTTTATATATGGATTTCATGATTCTCTTATATGATATATACATACATGTGGCATCGTTTTAGTCTTACCTCATGCTCCAAATGTAAATGATTTTATATCATGACATTATCAGCACGTAGATAGTATAGTTATCTACCTGCTTACATTATTGCCTTACTGAGCTGTTTATGCTCACCCTTTCATTTTCCACCCCACAGGGTACATTCAGTAGAAGAGAACGACAGTAGTCATATCCGCTGTTTCTTATCAAGATCAAGTATACACATTTGTATAATTTTTGTATCTGAACATATAGAGGCACAGTACTATACATGGATGTAATATTTGGGATGTATTTATTTAAAATAAATTGATATGTAAATGAAATATAAAAATGGAATGGTAAATAGGTGAGAGGCGACTAACACCGAATCATAGCCCAACTGTTTAGTAGTGTAACTGTTCACGACGGGTAAGAAAATGACAAAAGCGAAAAATTTACTCTGATTTTTAGGTAATTTGGGTCGTGACAGTATGGATACCTCAAAAATCATGAATAAGCTAGGTATTGATGCAAAATGGGAAGATAGTCGATTATGGATCCAGATAACTCAAGGATCATGAAATAAACTATCTGAGCCATGATTTAAAAGTCGGCAGCGATAGTATTTGTACTAAGTAGATGGCACTACTATGTACATGGTGAGGAATTTTGGGTATGCACTGATCATAAAGCCCCAAGTATCTATTTTCACAGAAAGAGGCGAATATGAGAATACATAGCGGGTTAGAGCTTCTGAGAGATTTTGATTGTGAAAAATTGTACCACCTAGTAAAGGCTAATGTGATGGCTGATGCCTTGAGCAGAAAGAGCCTCGGGATGGTATTACATATGATGGTCAGGGAGCGTGAGCTGCTAGAGCAGTTGTGAGCCTTAATAGTGATATGATCCCTTCTGATGATGACAGTAATTGTGTGACAGCTAGCCTGAGACTAGAACCGGATGAGAGTGCCCGGGTTTGACAGGCTTAGCGTGATGATCAGCATGGTGTCGATGGTTTGGGTCAGATTTAGAAGGGTACAGTGACAGAGTTCACAGAGAGTGTCGATGATTTACAAAGAGGTTCAGAGACAGTATAAGTACTCCCCAGGACCACCGTTGATGAGATAGTGATATTATCAGAAGCTCACTCTTCGGGATATACAATGCATATGGAAAGTAACGAATATATATATGAAATCTCTGAAAAGGGTATTGGTGGTCAGATGTGAAAAGAGATATGGTAGAGATTGTGGAAAAGTGCCTAGTATGTCAGCAGAATAAGGTAGAGTATTAAAAGTTTGCAGAGTTATTGTAGCCTCTACCTATATTGACACGACACAGAAATGGGAGCAAGTCTCCATGAATTTCGTGATGGATTATAGAGGACTCAGATGAATCATGAGGCTATTTAGATGATAGTCGCTAAGTTGACTAAGTCTACCCACCTTCTGGTCATGAAATCCCCAGATACTCAGAGTGTGTATAAGGATTCAGGTATAAGGAAGATTGTGGACTATTATGTAGCGTTCCAGTGAGCATGGTATCATATAGGGATTCCCACTTCACTTCCCACCTCTGAGAATATTTTCAGGAAGCTACGGGAACCCGATTTAGTATTTGTACAGCTTTCCATCCTCAGACAGATGGTCAGTTAGAGAGGACTGTACAGGTTCTAGAGGATACGATGAAAGCGTGTGCCATTGATTTTATAAGCTCCTGGGATGATCAGTTATTACAAATTGGATTCGTCAATAACGACATGTGTCACTTGAGTATCGGGATAACAAGATATGAGGCATAGTATGGCCGTAGGGGTTGTTTCCCCGACTTGGATAAGAAAAAGTGGGTGACAGATAGAAATTTCTTCTGAATTAGTATAATAAGTCTCTGAGAGTGTTCAGTTGAGTGAGAGATTAAGAACACCTCAGAGTAGACAAAAAGCATTAGAATTCACCGAGGGTGGATCTGTATTGTTGAAGTTATTTGTCCTAAGAGAATAAGGACATAACGAGACTCGGGAAGAAGGCAAATTGAGTTTTGCTGAATGGAATTTTTGAGAGATTGGACAAGTGGGAGATAAGACCTGTAGGTTGGCGTTATCACCTGAATAAACAAGCATCCACAATGTGTCGGATCTTTTGATACTTCGGCAATACTATCCAGATCCAGCATAGGTGATCGAATATGAACTCCAATAGTTCAGCTCAGTGCAAATATAAGTATATTGAAAAAGTTGATTCGGGCATTAAACAGGAAAGAGAAAGTATTGAGGTTTAAGACGATCTCCTTAGTGAAAGTTCTTGAGAAGTATAACATTCCGAAAAAAGGTCACATGAGAATTAAAAAGTATGATACGATTGATGTACCCAGAGTAGTCTATGGACTCATATGACTTGGTTCTAATTTGGAGGACCAAATTCCTTAAGTGGGGGAGATTGTGAGACCCGATTTTATTGTAAGAGCAAAGGGAATGAATAGAAATTTACGAGTGCATTTAAAAATGCAAAAGGACTGAAATGGAATTCCCGAACACGTTGAAGGGTAAAATGGTCAAAAGATCGAAAGTCGGTATAAATTCGATGAGAAAAATTTATTAAAAATAATGGATTGAGAAATCTTGGTCAATAAAGGTGAAATAAATTTATTCTGGGTTAAATTGATCAAGATATAAATTTATTGGAATAAATCGAGATTTTTACTTCGAAAAATAATCCCGAAAATACGGAGAAATTATACCCAAAAAAAGGGTTAAAATATAATAAATAAATTAAATAAAATTAAACTAATTAATTTGAAATAAAATAATAATTTTTGGTAGATATTTTAGATTTTTAATATATTTTATTGATTAAAATATTAATAAAATTAAATAATAAATTAATTGAAAAAAAATGAAAAAAATGAAAAAAGAAGAATCAGGAAATGATTGTCGGGGAGAGAGAACGAAGAAACAAAAAAACGAAGCCGAAAAGAAAGCTGAAAACCCGACGAACGGCCACCGACGACTGCCCACGCGAGCGACCGGCGAGGGGGAAGGCGCCGAGCCACCACCGGCCTAACGGAGGCACGAACGGCGGCGATAGGCGGCGAAACGAAGAGAAAATGAAACCGAGAGAAGAGAAAGCGATTCCCGACGATCGACGATGATTCGGCACCGACCGACCACAGCCGAACGTCCCCGAGGCCCAGACGACGTGATTGGTGGCGGCCACGATCGGTGAAACTACCGGCAAACACCAAAAACGGCGGAAAGAGGAAATGGGTACCGAAGGTTGAGAGAACAGGCCGGACCGGCAACTTTCTGACGACCTCGACCGAAATCGACCCCAGATCTGAGATGCGGACGACCCAGTGGAGCCACTGGCGGTGGAAGCCGGCGGAGAACCGGTCGGCAAGGTCATGAACCAACCGAACCGAAGTGAACCGACGGTTCGAACCGGGTCTGAACCGGACCGAACCGGTTTAGCCAATGAGGAAAGAGAAAAAAGGAGAAAAAGGGAAAAAGAAAAAGAGAAAAAGATTGAGGAAAAATTCCAATGATGTAATCGAGCTACGGGTAAGTCAGTAGCGATCGAAATTGACCGATTTAAATTTTGGAATATTTTATTTAATTAATTTTCGACTGGAAATTTATCCGAAAATTTATGAAATTATGTAGCTCGACAATTGGCATCCAACGAGAGCTCGAGACAACCTCGATTTGCGTACTAGCATGGAATCTCAGGTAAGTAACCCTTATTTACGATAATTTGCATTGTTATGCGTGCTTCGAATTTAATTTTCGCATTTATTAAATTAAATTTTGGAAAGTCGGATAAATTGTCGTAAATAATAAATTGAGCTATTCGAGAGTTAGAACGAGGCCCAAGAAATTGTTGGTGGGCCCAATAGACCTCGATAATGTGAAAATTAAGTGGAAAACGGGCTTAAGGCCGATTAAGGCCCATTAAGGTGCAATCGGGCCCAATAGGGGTAAATGGGCCCAATGATTTAAATTAAGCCCAGAAAATAGGAAATACAATTAAATTGTATAATATCTGACCTGAGGAATAATTATACGCAGTTTCGAACATTGGATTGGGAGTAAATCGGACTGCGTGACGAGACAGCATTGGAAAAGGAAAGGTCAAACTCTACAGAAAAATAAGGTAATGGAATTCTACGGACTGCTAGAGGTAACTTTACGAAATTTCAATGTTCATATGCAGTCTTTTAAATTATCTGAAGGGTCTAGAAGTATGTTAATAATTTTAGTGCCCCGAATGGGTAAATTACCAAAATACCCTTATTAGGGGTAAAAATTTACAATTTTAGGAAAAATTTGGAGGAGAAAGAACAAGAGGTTCCTGCTCGTTCTGGAGATGTTTTGACGCATGCATGAGTAGGCTGGCTAACCTTGAAAGAAAAATGCACAGCATTGCATATTTTCAACGAGGAAATTGTTTTGAAAGCTGTTTTGAGGAAACAGAGCCGCCTACGTGATTTTATTGACATGTGACGTGCTAAAGCTTAGCTCGCACGATATTTTGAGTTGTGTGATGCATGCATTAGTGCTGGAGCGAGAGCTCACACTAGAGTTTTACATGCATTGGTGCTGGAGTCCAACTCGCACCAGATTTTATATATATATATATATATGATTTTCGTGACACGGTGCTAGAGTCTAACTCGCACCAGATTTTACATGATTTTTGTGACAGGGTGCTAGAGTGTAACTCGTACCAGATTTTCCACATGATTTGATGAGAGTGCTAGAGCTTAGCTCATACTAGTTTTACTTGAATTGACGAGAGTGCTGGAGCATCGCTCGCACCCCCCACTGATTTTTATGAGAACATGCGATGAGCCGTGCTTGGAGCATCGGGTAGACTGTGTGTCACCGATTAAATAGGCTCGCACGTGCGTTTTGAGACATGGCATGAGTATAGAGATATGATATGGGTCCATGAAGTACGATGTACCGTGCAAGTAGCATGGAGTACGATGTACCGTGTGGCATCTTCGGATGTGTGGTATCTTCGGATACGGGGTATCTTCGGATACGGTATCTTCGGATACGGGGTATCTTCGGATACGGCATCTTCGGATGCATGGGATCGGATAAGACTGATGGGTTGGATTGACCCACCTCTCGGGCAGTTCCCGATCAGGGTGAGACCCCGCACACTGGGATCCGTGTAGCAGAGGGGCTCACGAGGACACACGGCCATAGTCCTGGTTATTACCGATATACAGATGTTACCTAGTCTCGCATATTGATGATCTTGACGATGATTGAAATTGGGTTTTAAATCAGATTTGTATGATGTTATTTCCATGCTTCTTAAACCCATGTGTGATGTAAACTGATTTTCATGGTTTTGTGTGGGTCAGGACCACCCGAGGGAGGGGTTGAGTCCTGACTTTATTGTGAAATTTTTAAATGAGAAAGAAATGATTTAAAAAGAGTTGCATGTTGAATTTTTCATGCGAACGTGTTTTACATGACATCATGAATCATAGCATCAGTTTTAAAATGTGTGGTGAAAGGGTGATTTATGCATGGCACCACGTTCATGTAGGTAGTATGGTTACCTACTTGTTCGTAGGATTGCCTTACTGAGCTTGATGTGCTCACCTCTTTCATTTTCTCACACAGATAATCTCTAGTAGATGTTGAGGCGACTAAGTACTGCATTCCGGATATCCGCTGCTGCCCATCATTTAAGGTATATACACTTGTACATATTGTATCTAAATAAGCATAGCACAGTAACATGATAGTAAGTAACTTTAGGGGATGTATAAATATTGTAAACACTTATAAATGACTGAGAAAGAATTAAGTTATATGGTAAATGAATGGTGGGACTGGCATTGACGCACAGCCCAATTGTTAGTGGAGTGTGGTCACGATCAAAGGACAGGTAAGCATGAAAGAAAATAACAAAACGCGAAAACTTTACTCTGATTTTTGGGTAGTTTTGGGTCGTGACAAAATGCAACCGAGAGGAAGGGAGCAATCCCTCTAAAGCTCAAACCGAAACAAAAGAAATCAAGAAACAGAAAAATAAGAAACTCCAATGACCTCGGGTTGCTTCTTTTTCTTCTCCAACGATGTTCCACTTTGCTCATGATGTGGACAAATGCTCATGATCAATCCACATCAAGGCAACAGAACCATAAGGTGGAAGAATGAATGAACTATTTATGCCACCCGAATGCATCAAAAAAAATCTAACTAAGAGCTACAAGGAATGATGGTTTAACAAACAAAAACATAAGCAAATTGGGAAACCGAGAGCTACACTAAGAGTTAAGCTATGTAAATAAAACTTGAAAAATAAAAGACTAGATTTAACATAACCGAGAAGATGAAATGATACTTTGTTTGCTATGAAATAGAAAATATCCTAGAAGATGAAGAGCATAAACATGGAATGAACATTAAAAGTAAATGGAAGCTAACGGAAATTACAAAGTAAAACAAATGGGAAAGTAAAAAAAAAAAAATACTAGAAAGGAAAATAACTCTAAAAACTACTCTACCTACACTACTCCTACTCCTAAATTACACTACCCTACATTACATAGTTTTTCAATTGCCATCCTTTCATATTTATAAGCACACACTAAGGGTACAATTGTAATTTTTCCATCCTAGATGAGTTGACATTTTTTTTTGGCCACTTGTCTTCACACCATTGGCTCCTTGAAAAGATATTTCCATGTCATCGGTCTTCTTGTCCAATTGGATGTGCTCGGTGCATGGCTCGTGTTGTCCGCGTGGTCCAATCTCGATTTTAGCCTAATTTCGGTCCATTTTCTATTGAAATTTTTAAAATTCATCCGGGTTTGATTTATCTGCAAACATGAGAATTTTAATTAAATAAAGGGGATAATTAACAAAATAAATTGGGGATTTAAATAATTAATTAGGAAATTAAGCACAAATAATTCTAAAAATATAGAATTATCACACCCCCAAACTTGAGCTTTTGCTTGTCCTCAAGCAAAACAAAATGATTATAGGAATGACAAGTACAAAACACAATAATTTCCCCAATATTATCCTCAAAGAAAAAGTACAGACTATGATCTTAAAGACCCACAATTACATGTCCAACATTCAGAATCATTCAATTATAAGTCCTAACCCAAATTAGACTCCTCGTGAGTGTGTGAAAAATGTCAAAGTCACCTCACAATACATTATCCGGATCAGATTATGCAAACACAGTGAATGCAAAGTCAATGACATGTGATCATTCCCATAAGTTTGCTTTTCACTTCTCTCTCCACTAATGTAGTCACACTTAACCAAAGATCAATAGGACTTCATTAAGCTTGTAATGTAAGGCTGGGGCTAAGGTATGATAAAGTCGATTTAGGTTTAATTACCCCTTAACATGCATTACTTCTTGGATCTTAATGTAAGAGCTCAAATCATTTCCCCTAAACTTATTTATTTTATTCTATTTTTGTATTTTTCTTCTTTCTTCTTTTTTTTTCTTTTTTTTTCTTTTTCATTTTTTTCATACATACTCCTTCACTATCACTTAATACCTATATAGCTCACAATATATCCCAATGACTTTTCATGCTTTTGGGGTAAGGGATAGGAACAGAGTATTTAAGCTAAGGAAAAAAATAAGCAGGTGTATTTACAGAGAAAAATTTATTTGGCCTAGATGGGTGACTATGGGTAGAATATGTATAAGGAAGGCTAGAAAGCCTCAAACGATCCAAAGATGGCCTAAATCATCTCCCTAATTAAGTGTGATCTAATATTTCACCTCGAGATCAGATTAAACAAATTCTAGAATATGATGCACCAAATCAATTGAACAACTGCAATCCTATGTACACATAAGCTTTCTATAAATAAATATACTGATTCATGACATGACATGTGCGTTACAAAAGCAGGACAGAAACTATGTGCAGGAGTGGGAGCTGGAAATTGCCAGGAGCAGGACCATGCATGACAGAACGTGGAGCAGTACCTGGAAACGAAATACAGAGTATTTGGGTTGGTAGTCTAATGCACGGTCGGGCTGTAGACTAAAGCAGCAAGGTGCGGTGTTGAGCAGGATTCGGTCACTAGTACAGCAGTGTAGGATGGAACAGGAGCAGACCAGCACAGCACTTAGACAGCAGCACCTGGAGAAAACTAAAGCCGAGAGGAATGTACTGCAATAGAGGAAAAGGACAAGCCGAAATCAGAATCAAAACAGTAGCTGGACATCTCGAGGACAGTGTAGCAGAGGTAGCAGCAGCACCTGGAGCAGAAGCCATAGACGAATGTTGGACAGACCTGGACACCCGAGAACAGTAGGACCGTGCTGGAGAAAGAAGACACACCTGAAACTGAGACATACCTGGACAAACCAGAAAGAAGACACGCCTGGAAACCGAGACCACACCTGGAAACCAGAAAATGAAATGAAGCATGAACAGTGTTTGGAGGGATTTATTGGTTGATTTAAATCAAGGCTTTGTTTGGCAATCAACTCTTGCATTAATCCATTTTTCTTGCATTTTTAGTATAGTTTAATTAGTTGTTAGTTTAGGATAGTTGTTAGTTGTCAATTTAGATTAGTTCTAGTTTTTTTAATTTGTTAATTTAATTTCCAGTCTTAATTTTTAGTTAATAGTTAATTTTATATTTTTTTTTTTAGGATTTAATTTTAGTTTAGCATTTTACAAGTTACTTAATCTAGATTACTCTTCATTTTCATTAAGTTTTAGTTTAGTTTAAATTGCATTTTGATTAAGTAGTTTAAATTGCATTTTAGGTTAGTTTAATTGTAGTTTAATTAATCTTGCTTTGCTATTTTCATTTTTTCTATTTATTTTAGTTACGTTAATTCATTCTAATTGTTTTAATTTTCTTTTGTAGGTATTTTCTTTAATTGCTCGGAGTTCAGTAAGCAAATCTTAGTTCAGTTTTATTTTCTTTATTTTTAATGTTTATTGTTTTCAGTACGTTTAATTAGCTTTAGTAGATCACCAACTTAAATTTCATAATTTGCTAGGATATATTTAGGGTAAGATTAATCGATAGTTAATTAGGTTAATCAACTTCTCTGTAGGACGATAACTCGGGACTCAAATCTCATTATTACTTGTACGACCCGTGCACTTGCGGTAATACCCTTAGGGCGTGTCAAGTTTTTGGCACCGTTGCCGAGGTTGTTTTAATTAGTCATTAATTAATATTGATGAAATTATGCTTTGGTGTAATTCTAGCTTGTAAATATTTAGGTTGTTAATATTTAGAAGTTTAATCTAGATTAGTTGATTAAAAAAATTAAAAAAAAAAAACTTAAAAATTTTTTTCTAAGGACTTTATGATAGTTGCATGCGTAGAGCCAAAAGTTATGATTGCTTTCCTTTAGATCCTGAAATTGAACGAACACTTAGAAAAATTCGAAAGGATTCTAGGAAATTTATAGCTCCGCTGGAATTCACCATTATCGAAAATAGGGAAATTAGAACCGTTGGAGATTATGCAATAACGACGATTGAAGGATATTATTTCGACATTAGGCCACCAACTGTCCCTACAAATAACTTCGAAATTAAGCCCGCAATCCTCCAGATCATCTAAACTTCTCTATAGTTCAGTGGGCTTCCACACGATGACCCACATGCTCATCTTGGGCAATTCCTGGACTTGTGCAACACCTTCAAACATAATGGATTATTCAATATGCGCTTAGGCTTAGATTATTTCCTTTCTCACTTAAGGATAGGGCGAGACACTGGTTAACCTCCCTGCCTCCAGGATCCATTTCTACATGGGACGAGTTATCCTATAAATTTCTATCTAAATTTTTCCCTCCCTCTAAAATGGCCCAACTCCGTAGTAATATATCTTCCTTTACTCAGTACGACTCTGAAACTCTTTACGAAGCATGGGAACGATATAAGGAGCTTCTTAGGAAGTGCCCTCACCATGGCCTACCTCTGTGGTTGCAAGTCCAAACCTTCTACAACAGACTTATAAGTCCAAATAGGACCATTGTTGACGCTGCTGCGGGTGGAGCGCTAATGTGTAAAACAGAGGAGAAAGCTTACAAGTTGTTAGAAAAGATGGCGGCTAACAACTATCTATGATCCTCGGAGAGGCAATTGCCAAAGAAGTCGGTGGGTATTTATGAGCTCGACACACTGTCTACCTTGACCTCTGAAATCGCTAATCTTACGAAAAAGGTAGAGTCGCTCAGTACCCAACATAATCCTTCCACTAGTCCTAACCCTGTGTATTCTGTCCAAAGTCCTTTTCTTTCCTGCGAGCTGTGTAGTGGTACCCACTCTGTAGATAGGTGCCTGCTCAGCTTAGAATCGGTTCAGTATGCTGCCCCTTCTCAAACGCAGCAGAACAACCCTTTTTCAAACACCTATAATCCAGGGTGGAGGAACCATCCTAACTTCTCCTGGAGCCAAAACCAAGGGTAAACTTTTAGCTCTAGACCTGTAGGACTCCTTGGTTTTCAAGCTCCACCAGTTCAAGTACCACCACAACCGTAATTTCCATTTCATCCGCCTTCTCATCACCCACACTCACATCATCCATCAGTACCACCACCACAACCCGTGCAGCCCCAACATTACCATGCACTAGCAGCTGAGAAGAAGCCCTCGCTTGAGAAAATGTTCACGACTATCCTGTAAAATCAAGCTGCCTCAATTAAGAACTTAGAAGTTCAGGTTGGACAAATAGCTAGTGCTCTTAGCCAACGTCCTCAAGGGACCATTCCTAGTAACACTGAAGTTAATCTTATTAAGCAAAGGGAGGGTAAGGAACATGTTAGATCCATCACCCTTAGGAGTGGCAGAAAGCTAGATGAGCCACAAGTTAAGCCTGCACCTGAACAGCCCATAGTTGATAAACCCTTAAGTTCTAAAGAGGCATCTCAAAAGGAGCAGGAACATCAGGATCGGGCTGCAAAGGAAACAAAGCTAGGCATTCTTCATCTATACCTTCTTCTTCTTCATTGCCTTCCTCGTCCTCTGATTCTACACATGTTTCCACTACATTGCCTCTAGTTAAACCACCAGTACCTTTTCCTCAGAGGTTCCAAAATCAAAAACTGGAACAACAATTTGCTAAATTTCTTAAGGTTTTTAAGAAGCTTCACATCAACATTCCTTTTGCAGATGCCTTAGAGCAAATGCCAAGTTATGTGAAGTTTTTAAAGGATATCCTCTCGAGGAAGAGAAGATTGGAAGATTATGAGACGGTGGCCTTAATTGGGGAATGTAGTGGAATTATCCAGAGGAAATTACCCCCCAAGCTCAAGGATCCCAGGAGTTTTACCATACCCTGCACTATTGGAAATAAGTTCTTTGGTAGAGCCCTGTGTGATTAGGAGCCAGTATCAATCCGATGCCTCTGTCTATCTACCAAAAGTTAGGAATAGGGGATATCAAGCCTACCACAATGACCCTTCAGCTAGCTGATCGATCCATTAAATATCCAAAAGGGGTCATTGAGGACATGCTAGTAAAGGTGGATAAATTTATTTTCCCTGCAAATTTTATTATTTTTAGATATGAAGGAAGACAGGGAAGTCCCCATTATACTAGGCAGACCTTTCCTAGTGACTGGTAGAACCTTAATTGATGTCCAGAAGGGGGAGTTAACTATGAGAGTCCTAGATCAGGAAGTGAAATTTAATGTTTTCAAACCTTTGAAGCTCTCTAATGACTCTCAAGAGTATTTTAAGATTGATATTGAGGATATAAGGCTTGAGCACAAGAAATCTGAGAGAAAGAAGGAAGTATATAGGGCTCAGGAGGATTTAACTGTTCACATTCTGTCACCACTTTGGCTAATCCTCCTACTCTTTGCCCTACTGGTGAGTGTTGTTTTCTTCAGCTGCATTTGAAGTGGCTGTGTTTTCCTTTTCGCTTTGTATATAGTTCTTTTTCTTTTCTGTTGTTTCTTTCTTTGTTTATTTTGCAGGTTTCTTTTCTAGTATTATGCTTTCAATCAAGCTTCAGTTGTTCATCATCACCAGAAAAGGGAGTACTCTATTCTTGAGCTTAAATTCTTATATTATCTGCACACTGAGGACACTGTGCACTTTAAGTTTGGGGGAGGGGATATCACTTGAGCTATTTTGTGAAAAATTGGATAAATTTTCAAAATTTTTTTGAAAATTTGAGAAAGAATTTTCAAAAAAATTTCGATAATATGAGCTTAAATTGTTTGATTTTGGGATGATTGAGTGCTTAGCATGTAGTTTTCCCATATTTCGATGATATAACCCCATGATTTAGTCTGACTTTGATTGAATGAGAACCATGATTATAGGAAAAGCATGAAGTTGAATTCTTGAATTTATCTTGATTCTGATTGTGATTGCCTCATCTTATGCACATGTCATGTCATGAATCGGTATATTTATTTAGAGAAAGCTTATATGGACATAGGATTGCATTTGTTCAATTGATTTTGTACATCCTATTCTAGAATTTGTTTGATCTAATCTCAAGGTGAAATATGAGATCACACTTAATTAGGGAGATGATTTAGGCCATCTTTGGATCGTTTGAGCCTTTCTAGGCTTCCTACCCCTAGTCACCCATCTGGGCCAAATAAGCTTTTCTCTGTAAATATTCCGACAAAATTTTTCATAGCTTAAATACTCTATTCCTATCCCTTACCCCAAAAGCATGAAAAGTCATTGGGATATATTGTTAGCTATATGGGTATTAAGTGATAGTGAATGAGTATGTAAAAAAAAAATTGAAAAAGAAAAAGAAAAGAAAAAGAAAAGAAGAAAGAAGAAAAATACAAAAATAGAATAAAAAGTTTAGTGGAATAAATAAGTTTGGGGGAAATGATTAGAGCTCTCACATTAAAGATCCTGAAAGTAATGCATGTTAAGGGGTAATTAAACCTAAATCGACTTTATCATACCTTAACCCCAACCTTACATTACAAGCTTAATGAAGTCCTATTGATCTTTGATTAAGTGTGACTACATTAGTGGAGAGAGAAGTGAAAAGCAAACTTATGGGAATGATCACATATCATTAACTTTGCATTCACTATGTTTGCATAATCTAATCCGGATAATGTACTGTGAAGTGACTTTGACATTTTTCACACACACACGAGGGATCCAATTTGGGTTAGGACTTATAATTGAATGATTATGAGTGTTGAACTTATAATTGTGATTCTTTGATTTCATAGTCTAGACTTTTTCTTTGAGGATAATATTGGAGAAATTATTGTGTTTTGTACGTGTCATTCCTACAATTATTTTGTTTCGCCTGAGGACAAGCAAAAGCTCAGGTTTGGGGGTGTGATAATTCTATATTTTTTAGAAATATTTGTGCTTAATTTCCTAATTAATTATTTAAATCCCCAATTTATTTTGTTAATTATCCCATTTATTTAATAAAAATTCTCATGTTTGCAGATAAATTAAATCCGGATGAATTTTAAATATTTCGGTAGAAAATGGATCGAAATTGGGCTAAAATCGAGATTGGACCACGCGGACAACACGAGTCTAGCACATCCAATTGGACAAAAAGACAAATGACATGGAAATATTTATTTCAAGGAGCCAATGGTGTGAAGACAAGTGGCCAAACAATGCCAACTCATCTAGGATGAAAAAAATTACCATTATACCCCTAAGTGTGTGTATAAATAGAATATGATGGCAATTGAAAAGGGGGTAGCCTAGGTTAGGAGTAGTGTAGAGAAATTTAGGAGTAATTTTAATTTAGGGTAGAATAGTTTTAGGTTAATTTTAAAGCTTTCCTTGTTTTAAATTTCTGAATGTTTTCTTTTTCCAACAAACAATTTGTTTTTATTGTTCATGGCAATCAATTTAATTTCTTGCTCTCGGTTTGTTCATCTGTTTTGTTCTTCAATGTTCATTCGAACTAATCGATTTCATCCATCACTGCCTTTGATTCTAATGCTTTTATGTGGTCTTAATACCCAGTATTATTTCCACATCAATAGTAATGTGGGATCATAGCAGAAGGAGGAGGATTTGAAGCAAACCGAGGACGCTAGTTTTTCATGTTTATGTGCTTTACGGGTGTTGATGGTCTTGCTGTTAATTTCAGTTGGTAATGTTATTTAGTTCCTTTCGATTTTAAGTGTGATTACCTTGTTATTTTTTTATCTATTTTATCTCTCTTTGTCTGCACTTCATGCACTAAACTTTTTACTGGATTTTAAAATTATCGTTCATAGCTCTCTTCTGCTTATGGCTTCTCGATTTTGATTGCTTAATGTGCCAAGAACTGCAGCTTTGGTTCCATGATCATGTTTAGTTGCCATATCTTGCTTATATTTACTTATTAGTTTCTATTAAGTTCATATTGTCATTTTTTGTTTAAAGATTTTATCCAACCCGTATGCTTCTTTAACTTCAGTTTTGTTCCTCTATTCATCTCTGTTTTCTGTATTCGGTTACTGTTCCTCATAGTTTAGTTGGTTTCTTTTCTGTAATGTTTGTTAGTTGATGCTATGTGGTTGTTGGTGATGGAAGCAGAGCAATACTGAACCGAGAACAGCACTTGGAAACTGAGCTGTAACTGGGCACTGCTGGGCGTTTCCTGGAGGACTCGGGATGCTGGTATAGTTGATGTAGATGCTGGGCAGCAGTGCGTTGCAGAAGCAGGACAGAAACTATGTGCAAGAGTGGGAGCTGGAAATTGCCCCGGAGCAGGACCATGTATGACAGAACAGGGAGCAATACCTGGAAACGAAATACAGAGTATTTGGGTCGGCAGTCCAGTGCACGGTCGGGCTGTAGACTAAAGCAGCAAGGTGTGGTGTTGAGCAGGATTCGGTCACTGGTACAGCAGTGTAGGATGGAACAGGAGCAGACTAGCACAGCACTTGGACAGTAGCACCTGGAGACAACCAAAGCCGAGAGGAATATGCTGCAACAGAGGAAAAGGACAAGCCAAAAGCAGAATCGAAACAACAGCTGGGCATGTCGAGGACAGTGTAGCAGAGGCAGCAGCAGCACCTGGAGCAGAAGCCACAGACGAATGCTGGACAGACCTGGACACCCGAGAACAGCAGGACCGTGCTGGAGAAAGAAGACACACCTGAAACCGAGACATACTTGGACAAACCAGAAAGAAGACACGCCTGGAAACTGAGACAACACCTGGAAACCAGAAAATAAAATGAAGCATGAACAGTGTTTGGAGGGATTTATTGGTTGACTTAAATCTAAGGCTTTGTTTGGCAATCAACTCTTGCATTAATCCATTTTTCTTTCATTTTTAGTATAGTTTAATTAGTTGTTAGTTTAGGATAGTTGTTAGTTGTCAATTTAGATTAGTTCTAGTTTTTTTAATTTGTTAATTTAATTTCCAGTCTTAATTTTTAGTTAATAGTTAATTTTATATTTTATGTTTTAGGATATAATTTTAGTTTAGCATTTTACAAGTTACTTAATCTAGATTAATCTTTATTTTCATTAAGTTTTAGTTTAGTTTAAATTGCATTTTGATTAAGTAGTTTAAATTGCATTTTAGGTTAGTTTAATTGTAGTTTAATTAATCTTGCTTTGCTATTTTCATTTTTGCTTTTTATTTTAGTTGCATTAATTCATTTTAATTGTTTTAATTTTCTTTTGTAGGTATTTTCTTTAATTGCTCGGAGTTAAGTAAGCAAATCTTAGTTTAGTTTTATTTTCTTTATTTTTAATGTTTATTGTTTTCAGTACGTTTAATTAGCCTTAGTAGATCACCAACTTAAATTTCATAATTTGCTAGGATATATTTAGGGTAAGATTAATCGATAGTTAATTAGGCTAATCAACTTCTCTGTGGGATATAACTCGGGACTCAAATCCTATTATTACTTGTACGACCCGTGCACTTACGGTAATACCCTTAGGGCATGTCAAGGTAGACCTGTATTATGTGGACTAAGACTTATGGCGAGCATCTCGACTACAAGGCATATCCAAGGTGTGAGGACTAAGACTCATGGCGAGTATCCTACCTTGAGATAGGGTCCATGGAGTACTATGTACTATGTATATCACATGGAGTACGTTGTACCATGAGTACATGATGAGAATAAATTGTGAGCTGACGGCTAGGAGTTTACCCACCTCCTGTTACAACAATTGTTAGACCCCGCAAACTGAGTACAGTGTAGCCTGGGATCACGAAAAATGAGTTATGAACATACGCTCGGAACTTGTAGTCACCTATCTCCTTTTGTGCTAATTGAATTTCTTGAATGAATTACCACATGGTTTTATGTTATAAACCTATGAGTTTGTGAATTGTGAAAAGGGTATCCCGAGGGATGGGTGAGGCCCAGTTTTCCATGTTTTTAAACATGATGAATGCCATATGATTTTGATTTAAATGCATTGCATGTTAAATATGATTTGTGTGAAATTACATGAGAAATGCATTATTTATGCATATAACACTAAGGTTGATAAACCAACATATTACCAGTTTTATGATGATGTTCTGTATCTATATATATATATTTTGCATAAAGCTTTGAGAGAAATGCATGCTATAGATACAGATAGGGTAAGGAAACGATTTCGAGGCATAAGCATTGTATTTTGTAGATAGTGCGGTTATCTTCTTGTATGCCTGATTTCCTTATAGAGCTGTGAGCTCACCCCCTTATTATTTCTCCTTTTTCACAGTATCCACAGTAGGTGGACACGACTGAGGATTGATATTCCCTGATATCCACTACAGATCCATCTTGTTAGAGGTATACACACTTGATATTTTGTACTAAACAATGTATAAGCACAACTATGTAAATTAATGTACAAGAGTTTGTATTATAGAAAAGAATATTAAATTCTATATATGTTATGAATGATTGTAAATGGGTAACTAATATCGAATCACAGCCCAACGTTTGATGTGAGAGATGACAGAAGAAGAGGTAAGTGAAATGCGAAAAAATTTGTGGTGAATAAGGTAGGTCGCGTGTGAGGGAAGGGCGTGACACTGCGCTCCCTAGAGCTGATCCAACAGATCATCAATGCGCGGAAGGGGATACCTATTCTTGATGGTTTCCATATTCAACAATCTGTAATCTATACATAAACATAGGCTTCCATCCTTCTTCTTTACAAACAACACCGGTGCTTCCTAAGGTGAAACTCTTGGTCTGATGAAACCCTTATCTAACAACTCTTGTAACTGTCTATTGAGCTCCCCCGGCTAAACTAAGGCCATACGATATAGTGGTTTCGATATAGGTTCAGTACCAGGCACCAAGTCAATACAAAACTCCATTTCTTTGTATGGTGGCAACCCTAGCTCTTCATCTGGAAAGACATCTGGGAACTCAATAACCACATAAATATCCTCCAATTTCGGATGTACCTTATCTGTAACAACCACGTACGCAATAAAACCTTTAACATATTTATCTCCCAGTCATCATAGTACATTATCAATTACAACCATAACTACTACTTTTATTTATTTTCATCAAACTTTATAACATATTTTTCAGGGTTAGGAAACATAACTGTTTTAGCATAACAATCTAACACAGTATGGTTTGACGATAACCAATCCATTCCTAAGATTACATTAAAATCACTCATACTTAACAGTATTAGATTGGCTATCATATTATTTTCCCCTACTCTTAGCTTACAATCATTTAACACATACTTCACTAGCTGACTATTATCCATAGGCGTACTAATCAACATCACCCTACTTAAAGGTGTACGCTCTACATGCTTTGCTAACTTACATGCAAATGAAGGCAATACAAATGAATGTGTGGCACCAGGATCAATTAAAACATGTTCTTCTAAATCATACATCAGAATGTTACCTTTAATCACATCCGACGAAGCATCAGCTGTCCCCTGGTCCAAGGCATGTACTCGCCCTCGTCCAATGACCTACTTCCCTTTTTCCTCTAATGTCGCTCTCCTCCTAGGAGCAAACACATCAGCTGGAGCTCTCTCAGTGTCACGACCCAAATTACCTAAAAATTAGAGTAAATTTTTCGCTTTTTCATTTATTATTTAATTCTTACATTTCTCTCATCGTGACCATCCTACAAACAGTTGGCTATGATTCGGTGTTAGTCACATCACACTATTTACCCTTCCATTTCCATATTCACATTCACATATCAGGATTTACTATCATTTGACTTTAATTAAATACATACACAATGGTATTTATAACCCTACATCCCCGACATCATATTTGTTTACAGTACTGTGCATTACATATTTAGATATAAAACTATACAAATGTGTATACCTGTCTCTCGATGGGAAGCAGCGAATACCAAGATTGCAAGTCCTCAGCCGCTCACTAACCATTGCGAGTACTCTGAAAAGATGGAAAAATAAGGGGGTGAGCAAACCACACGCTAAGTAAGGCAATTATGCAAGTAAGTAGATAGCTCCACTATCTACATGCTCATAATGCCATGCCCTTAAAATCCATTTCTTTTCATTAAAATCTCAAGCATAAATCATGTATGTCATCAATGACTTGTTTATAAAATTGTTCGTGCATATCGAAATCATACTACTTATGTATCAATAGCATTTTATGTGACATCATTAAATCATAATGAGCATGAAACAAATCCAAATCATGCATTCTTTCATGTCATGTAAGGCAAATCATGAATTTGAAATAAAAGTATGGAAAACAACATCATGCTACTGCATTTAAATCATTTCATTAAAATGTAGAATAAAATAACCCCTTCTGGGTCAATCATCTCATAAAAAAATTCATTATAAAACTTTGGTTATAAAATCACCCTTCTTTCAGGGTCACAAATCATAAAATTGTGAAATCGGGGGCCTAACCTCTCCCTTGGGTCTACCCTGGTCTATTGACCAATAGTTATATCATGTGAGACAAGCAGGTGATTATATCAGTAACATCGAGGACTATGGCTATATCCTAGTGATCCCTGGCAACACGGTACCTAGTGTATGGGGTATCACACCTGAAACGGGAGGTGGGTCGTCCTACCCACTAGAACAGCACCAGGATTGCGAGGGCAAGGCTTGCTGCCTCGTGGCTATTGCCACTCTACTCCAACAATCCCCACGGTACAGCGTACTCCGCGTGACATACATGGTACAACGTACTCCGTGAACCCAAGCTCAGTCAGGGGTGCCTGTAATAGGTATTATCCACCCATATCATCTCTGTCTCAATATGCACGTGTGAGTATATCATATCACAGTGACACACAGTCTACAGGAGGCTCCAACACGGCTATATGGATGTAATATAAATCCCTGTACGAGCAAAGCTCAAGCACGGCTCCATGCATATTCATGATATCAGAAAACCTCCTGCGAGCGAAGTTCTAGCACGGTTTTATAAAAATTAGTAAAATCTGCGTACGAGCAGTGCTCTAGTACGACTTAAACTGATTATAAATTCAAGTAAAATCCACGTACGAGCAATGCTCAGGTACGGATATTTATAAAAACTTAGTGAAAACCTCGTACTAGAAAAACTCCAGTACAACTTTAAAATGAATTATAAAACCATATAAAACTTCGTGGGAGCAAGCTCCCGCACGGCTTTATGCATAAATACATCAAATCTCGTGTGAGTTACACTCCAGCACGGCTTTTATGCATAAATGAATCAAATCTTGTGCGAGTTACACTCCAACACGGCTTTATGCATAATTAAATCAAATCTCGTGCGAGTTACACTCCAGCACAGCTTTATGCAAATTTCATATCAAAACAGGATGCGAGCTAAGCTTCAGCATCTCTCATGCATGTCAAATCATTAAAACTAGTGCGAGCAATCACTCCAGCACCATTTTATGCATATCAAGTCAAAACAGTTCAAAACCGTCAAAAAAGTCAAAACAGAGTGCGAGCTAGGCTCCAGCACCTCTCATGTATTTCACAAGAATAAAAATCAGTGCGAGCAATCGCTCTAGCATATTTCATGCATATGATGTCACACAATCTAGTGCGAGCAACCGCTCAAGCATATTTTATGCACACTCACAAACACAGATATAGTGCGAACTATATGCCAGTACTATCTGTTTCCATATAAAATTGATAGTTTGCCCGTTTTCCAAAGAATTTCATTTAAATATGAATAACACCTACGTAGTGTTATCTTGTGAAATTTAAGCAATTACTGGCCAATCTATTGATTTGCTTTGATTAAAACCAATAAAATTCCTTAATTCGAAAAATTTATTAAATCATGCATTTCATGCATGTCATGCTTTCACCATCTTTAGGTGAACTTCCCTCAATAGGGGTAAAATAGTCTTTTTCTATTTTGAGTCCTTAAAATCTTTAAACCATTTTTAGAACCTTTATACATAATCAGGGTATACATACATATTCAGTGTACAGAAAAGCTATTAAAATACGCGTAGCTACCTCTAGCTACTCACACAATTCACTTACCTCATTTTTCTGTACAGTCTGACATTTTCACTGATGTCTTGTCACGCAGTCTGATTTTCTCCCAATCCAAATCAAATCTTCAGCACTGCGGATACACATTCATTAGGTAAAATACAATACAATTTAATTGTATTTCATATTTTCTTGGCTTAATTTAAATCATTGGACCCGTTTACCCATATTGGGCCCGATTATACCATAATGGGCCTTAATCGGCCTTAAGCCCATTTACAATACTTTATCGAGGCCTATTGGGCTCATTGGGCCCATCAGTATTTATTTAGCCTCGTTCTAAATTCTCGGATATCTCAATTTAGTATTTACGACAATTTATTCAAATTTCCAAAATTTAATTCATTTATGCGAAAATTAAATCTGAAATTCATCAACATGTATAACGATGCAATTTGTCGTAAATAAAGGTTACTTACTCGAGATTCCATGATAGTACGTAAATCGAGGATGTCTCGAGCTCTCGGTTAATGCCATTGTCTAGCTACACAATTTAAATATTTTTTCGGGTAAATTTCCTGTCGTATATTAATCAAATTAAATATTCCAAAATTTAAATTGGTCAATTCCACCGCTTACCGACTTACCCGTAGCTCGATTGCATCATAGGAATTTTTTCCAATTTTTCCTCTTTTCCTTTTTCCCTTTTTCTTCCTTTTTTTTACTTTTCTTTTTGGCTGAACCGGTTCGGTCCGGTTCAACCCGGTTCAAACCGCCAGTTAAGCTCAGTTCAATTCAACCGGTTCAGCCGGTTCAGGTAACATTTGGTCCTTCCGGCATCGTCCGGCCAGTTCTCGAGTTGTTTTCGATGCCAATCGGCGCGCCACGGCCTGGGCTTCCAAAATCGGCCCTCGGGTTGGACCAAATCGGCTCCGATGGCCGCCGATCGAAGCTTCTCTCCCACGGCTATTCCTCCGTCAATCTACCGATTTCGGCCACCTCACCGCGCGTCGCGGCTGCAGGTGGGTTACGTGGGTGTCGGGCCTCCTTCGCCGGCCCTCGCCTGGGGTTCCTGGCCGCCGGTGGCTCGCCGGTGAGTCTCTTCTTCCTCGGGTTCGGCTTCGCGTTTTGGGTTTCGCCATTTTCCTCTATTTTCGCGATTTCCAATTTGCAAATTTAAGATTTTTTTAACTTTATTTTATTTATTTATTTATAATTTATTTTAATATTATTTTATTCATTAAAATAATAATAAAATCCACAAATATCTTTAAAAAATTTATATTTTACTCATTTAATTACTAAATGAATTTGACTTTTCGGTATAATTTTTTATTATTTTTGGGATTATTTCCTGATGTGAAAATTTTGATTTATTCCAATAAATTCATTTCTTGATCAATTTAACCCGAAATTTAATTATTTCTTTGTTATTAATCAAGATTTCTTAAATCCCTATTTTTAATTAAATTTTCTTGTCCCGATGAATACTAAATTTTGATCTTTTGACCGTTTTACCCTTCACATGTTCGGGAATACCATTTCAATCCTTTTACATTTTCAAATGCCCTCAAAATTTTATATTAATTCCCTTTTTGCTATTACGGTAAAATCGGGTCTTACACTCAGGCTCCTTACCCTTCTATGGGGAAGTTTCTATAACCTCTTGGCAAACTTTGACTATGTGTCTTGGCTTCCCACATCTGAAGCACAATCCACTAGAAACAGGACAAGGTCTACCCCTAAGGAATCTACCACATCTACTGCACTGCTCAGTGGTAGGCCTCGGTCCTCCAATCACTACTCCTCTAGCTGGAGCTATAGCCGGGTATGTAGGAGATCTAATAGTCTTCTCTTGTACTTCCTCAATCTTTGGTCTCTTACCAAAGAGTCTCTGACCCCCTCGATATTCGAAACCTCGAGCACTGTCACTCACTGGCCTCTTCCTATCTCTGCCTCTACCCTTTTCAACTGTTCTGAACTCTGAGACATTCCTCTCATAGTCCTACTCACAGAGTTGCGCCCTGCGCGTTGCCTCATCATAGGTACAGATGTCGAATGGAACCAGTTTAGACCATAATACTGGTCTCAGTCCATCAATGAGTCTGCGGGCCTTCCTGGTCTCGCTACTCATGGTGTCAAGGTCATACCTTCCCAGGGATATAAATCTGGTCTCATACTCGTCTACTGAGTGACTCCCCTGGTTCAACCCTAAAAACTTGGCTTAAAGCCTCCGCTGAGCTGTATCTGAAACAAACTGCCTCCAGAAGGCATCAAGAAATATCTTCCAACTGATCTCTGTATGTCGGGCTCTCAATATAGCTCAAGTGGACTTCCACCAATGCTCTATTGTCCCATTCAGTAGGAAAGCAGCAAATGTGACCATCTCTGATGTCGTACACTCAAAGAATCCGTACAACTTCTCCATCTCTCCTATCCATTCCTCCATCAAAACTGGGTCCTTAATCCCACGAAAAGTTTGAGGTCCAAGCTTTTGGAATTGTCAGAGTCTGTCGAGATCACAACCATACCCCAAAACATTACTGCCCTGTCGTGGAGTAACCTGCGACGACGTATCCTGAACTAGTGGAGGTGTAGGTGTATCTGTAGGCCGTGGCACATGAGCTGGCTGTGTACGCGAAAAAACAGGGCAAATTTAAAACTTATTTTCATTAAATACACAATTTTGGGTGCATTCCTATGTAATGTCATGCATTATCATACATACAGTATAAAACGTTCACCACAGGATCTCATAATCTAACATTCATATATCGTACCATATACATTCCTTAATGTAGTGTCATACATTACATACATATAGTATAAAACTTTCACCTCAGGATCTCATCATCTAACATTCATATATCGTACCATATACATTACTCAATACAGATTTAATTAATCCTAATACATCCCATACATCATTGTTCATCAAGTGTCTATAAATACAACTTTAGTCTGGGTTCATGAAATGTTAAAGTATACCTCAAATACAATATATGGCCTAGAGCTCAAGTCCTCCACTAGCCACTACTCCGTACGTCGCATGAAAACTCTCTTCACTTGAAGAAATTTGGGGGATATAAAATATGGCGAGCTTCTAAATCGCTCAGGAAGGGGGGCAAGGGCCTCATTAATAAAATAATGATTTGCACAGCACAATCATTTTGTTTTGCAAGTGAAACTCAATAAACTCAGTAGAAAACGTAGCATGAAATCATCAAACATCATTCTCAGCTCATTTCTCTAAAATCATGTAGAAACATGAGAGTAAATAGTTCAGTATGAAAACCATAGTTACAAGTATATGGAAATAAGGATGCGATAATGGCTTTTCTCGTAAAATGTGATAAAAATCACCTCAGGAGTAATGCACGTGGCACAGCCACCAAAACACAATCTCATGTGTAAAACGGATACTAGGTAAATAAAACTCAGATAAAAACATCTATCGTGGAACATCAAAATAATCTCCTCTAGGTGCGCATCCCAGGCATCCTCAAAAGAGGGAACGTTGACAATATGGTCGTGTACATGGTGTATTGGTCTTACACGTTACAAGAACAAGGCTTGGACCTACATGCTACTAGAGCAAGGCCTCTCCTCATGCACACTATCGGTCTTACATGCTACCAAAACAAGGCCACCCAGCACTACCAGAGCGAGGGTCATCTCACGTTACCAGAACGGAGGCATCTCGCGTTACCAAAACGGAGGAATATCATACTTACATGCTACCAGAGCAAGGCCCGATGTGTATTCACATGACACGCCTAAGTCTCAATATCAGTCATTATCCTATAAAACCATTTTGCCTTCACGTAAAGCTCATAATGGCTTTTCTCAAAAAACCCATCAGAAAAACCTTTTTGTACTCATCACAAAACATGTCAAAACCGAGCTGAAACCAGTAAAACCACGGACACATTTTTCAAATCTCAGTACGCCTTAACGTAGAGCCTAAATCCCGTTTCACATTTTAAACTCAAACGATTTGTAAAACAATTTCACACTTTGTTTACAACTCATTCAAAATTGGGCCCTAACCGGCTATAAAACCGTGTGCAATACCTCAATTCACAACTCATAAAACATGCTTGTTTTCTTAAAACACTTCATGCTACAATTATCATCAAAAAATCACATACATAAATGAGATTAAGTTTTCCCTTACCTGGTAGCACCTCTTATAGTGCAATCGTTTCCCCCTAACAACGGACTAGCCTCGTATTCCTCTTAAGAACTCCTGGGCTGTCCAAACGATGTAAAAATATCAACTCGTCGTCACATTGTCTCTAATCTCAACATCGAGCATAATTGCTCACATTCTTATAGTTTCTCAATACCTCAATAATTCTAACAACCCTAACCATTTTCAGCCAACCCATCACTATATATAGCCACAATCGCAGACATTTACTTCAAAATCAAATATCAAAGCTTAGAAATTTACACAAAACTTGTGGAGTGCTCAATTTACGCCTCAACTCAAATCTTCCTTCGATTCCCAAGTATGTTGTTCTCCTTTTAATAAGGAATAACTTTCCTTCTTACCACAACCCTTTATTCGAACGAAAATGGGCGTTTTGGAGGAGAGAGAAAGCTAGGGATTTCGACCAAAATGGGGTTTTCAATTTTTTGGAGAGAAAAGATGAAATACAGGAAAACGCAAGGGTCCTTTATAGGCGGAGGGCAGGAGATCGATCTGCTCATGTAGGAGATCGATCTACCTTTGAATTTTAGGAACGTTCTGGGTAATTTTTATACCTACCAGATCGATCTGTCGAGGGGTAAGATTGATCTCATAAACTTGAGGAGATCGATTTACTCATTGTGAGGAGATCGATATGCTTTTTACATAAACATTTTTAGATCGATCTGCTCCTGTAGGAGATCGATCTACCTTACAGAGACATTTGGAGATCGATCATGGGATCGATCTGCCTATCAGTTCTTATACATTTGTTGCATTCTGGAGCCATGAGATCGATCTCTCATCCTTAGAGATCGATCTGGCCTTCACAGATTGCACTGCAGCTACATCAATTTATAAAAAAACTCAAACTTCCCATAATCTACCTCATAGTCTAAATTTCAATCCATACACATTCAAAACTTAAAAACCTTATTTTCTTATACTTCATCATATCTAAAACTTGTGTGAACATCAATATATTATAATTACATACAACAAATTACAATTCTCATAATTGGGGTACATAAAATTCACAGTTCTCACATCCTTCCCACTTTTAAAGAATTTGGTCCTCCCAATTTGACTCGACTCGTACAACATATAGGGGTACTTCTCCTTCATGAGGCTTTCCAATTCCCAAGTCGCCTCTTCCATTGAGTGATGCTTCCATAAAATTTTCACTAATGGGATGCTTTTAGTCCGAATTACCTTCTCCTTCCTATCGAGAATCCGGACGGGTTCTTCAGTGTAGCTCATGTCTTCTTATATGTTCTTCTCTTCATACTCTATGACATGAGAAGGGTCCGGATGGTACTTCCTCAACATAGATACATGGAAGACGTTGTGTATTCTAGACATCTGTGGGGGTAATGCCAACATGTAGGCTACCTCTCCCACTCTCTCAAGAATCTCAAATGGTCCAATGTATCAAGGACTCAATCACTTTTTCTTTCTAAATCACATGATACCCTTACTCGGTGATATCTTCAAAAATACTGCATCACCAACATCAAACTCGAGTGGTTGTCTACACACATCCGCGTAGCTTTTTTGCCTATTTTGAGCAGCTTGTAATCTCTCACATATAAGTTTCACACTCTGTACAGCCTGTTCAACAAGCTTGAGAGCATTTATCTTTCTGTCACTCACTTCTTCCCAAGCTACAGGGGATCTACACCTCCTACCAATAGAGCCTCAAAAGGAGTCATTCCAATACTCGTATGATAGCTATTATTGTACGCAAACTCTACTATGGGCAAGAGATCATCCCATGATCCCTTAAAATCCATCGTATACGCCCTCAACATATCCTCCAAGGTCTAAATAGTCATTTCTGATTGACCAGCTGTTTGAGGATGATAGGTGGTACTAAAACTCAATCGAGATCTGATGGACTCTTGAAACTGGGTCTAAAATCTAAAGGTAAATCGAGAATCTCTGTCAGAAGTAATACTCACTAGAGCCCCATGTAATCTAGCTATCTCGCTGACATATAACTCAGCTAAGGCGTTCATAATATATGTGCTTTTGATGGCAAGGAAGTGGGTACTTTTCATCAGTTTATCCACTGTGACCCATATAATGTCACGACCTCTTCGGGTCCTCAGTAAACCCATAATAAAGTCCATGGTGACATGCTCTCATTTCCATGTAGGCACAGGTAAAGGCTGTAATAATCCTTCGGGCTTCCGATGCTCAGCTTTCACTTGCTGGCACACTAAACATCTGGCCACATAATCTGCCACATCTCGCTTCATACCACTCTACTAATACACCTTTCTCGAATCTCGATACATCTTAGTATTCCCTAGGTGCATGATGTATCGCGAGCAGTGGGATTCTCTCAGTATCTGTCTCTTCAAGGTATCATCATCTAGTACATAAATCCATCCTCTGAATCTCAATAACCCATCCTTACTGTTTATGAGATCCTATTGCGAAGTCTACTCAACTTGGCTAACCATATCAATCAACCTCTGATCATTACGCTGCCAATTCTAATTCAATCCATGATCCTGGGCTCTATTCGTAGGCTAGCCAAAAATCCAGTCTCTACCTCTTTAACTCTGATCCGGAGTTTGATGAACTACTCCAATAAATCTCATTCCTTGATCATCATAACAGATATCATACTCTTCCTGCTCAGGGCATCAGCAACTACGTTCGCCTTCCCTGGGTGGTAGAGGATCTCACAGTCATAATCCTTAAGGAGTTTCATCCATCTCCTTTATCTCATATTTAACTCTATCTGATCAAACAGATATCTCAAACTCTTCTGGTCAGTGAAGATCTGAAATCTTTCCCCATATAAGTAGTGCCACCAGATCTTCAAGGCAAATACAATAGCAACCAACTCCAAATCATGCGCGGGGTAATTCTGCTCATGATCTTTCAACTGTCGTGATCCATAGGTGGCCACTCTTCCATGCTGCATGAGCACATACCCTAATCCTTGATGGGAAGCATCACTATACATTGAAAATCCTCCTGATCCCTTAGGGATAATCAACACAGGCGCCGCTGTTAATCTCCTCTTTAATTCTTGAAAATTGAGCTCACATTTATCAGTCCATATAAACGGAGTCTCCTTGCGAGTGAGCTTCGTCAAAGGAGCGACAATCCTGGAAAATCCTTCTAAAAATCTTCTGTAATACCCTGCCAAACCAAGAAAACTTTATACCTTTGTAACTATCCTTGGTCTTTCCCAATTAAGCACAGCCTCCACTTTAGTTGGATCAACTGATACTCCTTCCTCTGAAACTATATGACCAAGGAAAGCTATCTGATCCAACCAAAACTCACACTTATTAAGCTTTCCATATAATTACTTATCTCGGAGTATTTGAAGTACTAACCACAATTGTTGTGCTTGCTCCTCATAAGACCGAGAGTACACCAAGATATCATTAATAAAGACTATCACAAATATATCTAGATAGTCTCTGAACACTTCATTCATTAACCTCATAAAGGCTGCAGGGGCGTCCGTCAATCCAAAGGGCATCACTAGAAATTCATAATGGCCATACCTTCTCCTAAAGGCCGTCTTTAGAATATCTTCCTCCTTAATCCTCATTTGGTGATAGCCCGATCTTAAATCAATCTTAGAGAAGACTGAGGCCCCTCTCAGCTGATCAAGCAGATCGTCAATCCTCGACAATGGGTATTTATTCTTCATCGTGGCTTTATTCAATAGTCGGTAGTCTATGCATAATCTGAGACTACCATCCTTCTTCCTTACAAATAACACTGGTGCTCCCCACAGTGAAACACTGGGTCTAATAAATCCCCGATTCAATAACTCTTGTAGTTTCTTCTCTAATTCCTCTAATTCCACTAATGCCATCCTATACGGAGGTCTGACGATAGGCTAAGTATTTGGTACCAAATCAATGGTAAACTCCAGCTCTCTCTCTGGTGGTAAACCGGGCAACTCATCTAGGAAGACATCAAAAAATTCACACACCATGGGTATATCATCAATCCTCGGATGTTTTCGATTATCATTTGAAATGAGCGCTTCATAACCTTCACATTAAAAGCAATTTTAATACTCTCAAAAGGTAACTTCATAATTTCAAATTGCTTACAAAATTTCCACACATTTATTTCCTCAATATTTCAAACGTACATTGTAAGGTTCAAGTAGGGAGAAAGTTACAATCTTAGTGTAGCAGTCTAAACTCACTCGATTGGTTGCCATCCAATCCATTCCCAAAATCACATCGAACCCATGTATATTTAACATCATTAGATCTACTAACATACTCTATCTCCCACCTTTATTTCACATCCTCTACATATCATATCAGTTCTCTGGGACTCACGTATCGGGGTATTTACATGTAGGATATACTATAGAGGTTCAAACTTCAAATTTAAACTACATACAAAATGCTCAAAAATAAACGAATGCGTGGATCATGGATCAATCAACACATAAGCCTTATGATTACAGACAAAGAGTGTACCTCTTATAGTTTCTATAGAAGTGTCTGTTGTTTCTTTATCCAGAGCAAATACGTCCCACTGTGACGGGCTTCTTTCCTTTCTCTACAGCAGTGGCCCGTCTCGGAGGATTCACTCTCTGAGGCTGCTATCTGGTAGGTTCCGGAGCATGTGGTATTTAAGGTTAGGGACAATCTTTTACTCTGTGACCCATGTCTCCACATCCAAAACATCCATGGATCAACCTAATATAATTTCCCTTGTGCGGTCGACCACAATCTCTGTAAAACCTTATCTCAGGCCTGACATCTCAAGGGGTCTCTCTAATGATGGGATAAGCTTTGGGTCTCTCCAATCTACCCTTCTGTACCTCAATCATTCCTCTTCTAAAGGAACCTCTCCGAACATCTATCTGGGAAATCGCTAGCCTCTTGCCCTTATCCCTAGTCACTGCTCTGAACTCATTCTGGGATTATACCATTTTGATTTCCCTCTCAATCTCTTGTGCTCGTCTCACAGTATCTCCAAACTCAGTAATTCACAGCCCTATCAATCGATCTCTGATGATGGGCTTCAGTCCATAGACAAATCTCTTTGTGTAGAGCTCTTCATCTTTAAAGGTCTCTGGATCATATTTCAACAGAGTGGTAAGTCGACTCTCATAGTCATCCATAGACATATCACCTTGTGCCAGACTCAAGAACTCAGTCTGCATCCTTCTTTGGGTAGCTCGTGGTACATATTGGGCTCTAAAGATCTTCTAAAACTCGTCCCAGCTAATCATATCCTGGCGGGACATCAGAATACCCTGGGTAGTATCCCACCAATCTCGAGCTCTCTCTTTCAACATATAGGACCCATACTGACCCTCTCAACATCAGTGCATCCCAATATAGTTAAATATGACTCTCAACTCAGTCAGCCACTCCTCAACTTCTACGGGATCCTTTCTCCCCTTGAACGCAGGTGGATTCATTTTCAAAAAGTCCCTCAACCGGACCATATTTCTATCATCGGGCTGAGTGGTAGGAGGCACCAGGTCCATCTGTATTGCGGGTGTTGGAGGTCCTTGTGGTGGTGTAGGAGTGGTACCCGAGGTATTAACTCCAAAATGTTACGCAAATAGCGCTACCATCTGCTCAAAACCCTGTCGTACATCTTGCTCAACCTGGTTAATTCGAGAGTTAGGACTCTCTGGTTTTGGGGCAGGTGGCGGAGGTGGCTCTGCCTACCTCCTCGAACGACCTCGTCGTCCACTCATTTTTCAATCTCAATACGTTCCTGTGCGTACATATCAAACTTGATTGAAATCTTAATCCTTAATTTCAATTCACGACCAGACTTTCACAGACACTTGGGATGTATTCTATTTCACTTAACCTACACTAACAGTACTAAACACCATAAGCGCTGATACCAAATAAACATTGTGATGCCCCGAAAACGCAGAAAACAGGGCAAATTTAACATTTAATTACATTAATGCATAATTTTCGGGTGCATTCCTGTGCAGTGTCATGCATTATCATACATCCAGTATAAAACTCTCACCTCAGGATCTCATCATCTAACATTCATATATCGTACCATATACATTCCTCAATACATATTTGATTAATCCTAACACATCTCATACATCATTGTTCATCAAGTGTCTATAAATACAACTTTAGTCTGGGTAAATGAAATGTTAAAGTATACCTCAAATACAATATATAGCCTGAAGCACAAGTCCTCCACTAGCCACTACTCCGTACGTCGCAGGAAAACTCTCTTCACTTTAAGAAATCTGGGGAATATAAAATAGGGTGAGCTTTTAAATCCCTCAGTAAGGGGGGTAAGGGACTCATTAATAAAATAATGATTTGCATAGCACAATCATTTTGTTTTGCAAGTGAAACTTAATAAACTAAGTAGAAAACGTATCATGAAATCATTAAACATCATTCTCAACTCATTTCTCTAAAATCAAGTAGAAACATGAGAGTAATGTGAGATCTGAGAATTTCAGACATATTTTAATTATGTAATAAGAATTTGAAGTGTAATTTATTGAGCTAAGTGAATTGGGGAATGATAATTAGAGATTTATATGTTAAGTGTTTAAAATAAGTGTGAAGTTATGAGGACAGATCGATCTGGGAGAAGGAGAGATCGATCTGGTGAGTTAAAAATGACAAGGAAGGAGGAATTTAAGGAGCAGATCGATCTCCAATGGAAGAGGATCGATCTCCTTATGATTCTGTTTGAGAGAAGATCGATCTCATGAGGAAGAGATCGATCTCCAAATGATTCTGTTTGGGAGAAGATCGATCTCCTCAAGGAGCAGATCGATCTCATAAAGCCATAAAGAGATCGATCTCACCCCTCGACAGATCGATCTCCTAGGCATAAATTACCCCAAATCGTCCCAAAAATTCAAACGCAGATCGATCTCATCAAGAGCCAGATCGATCTCCTGCCCTCAGCCTATATAAGGAACCCCTATTTTTCTCCTGCAATTTCATTTTCTCTCTCTTCCAACCCCCATTTTTACCGAAACCTAGCTTTCTCACTCATCCAAAGCACCCATTTCTGACCAAATCAGAAGTTGGCAAGAAGGAAAGTTGTTCCTCATCAAAGGGAGAACAACATACTTGGAAATCAAAGGACGAATTGAATTGAGGCGTGGGTTGTGCATCTCACAAGCTTTGGGTAATTTCTAAACCTCGATCTTGATATCTGAGATGATTTTGATGATAATGGTTGTTGGCATTGTGTTGAAATAGCTGAAAAATGATTAGGGATCGATGAAATTGCAATGTGGTTGGAGTGATAATGATATTTAGCAATTTTTGGAATTTGAGCTATAAATGGAAATTTAGACAATGTGGTGAATTAGCATAGATAATTAGCATGAGAAATGTAGAACGTTGAGATGTTGTGAATGAGAGTGTAGTTTGGGGTAGAGTTACGAGAATCAAGAGATTTGAGGTGTTATGAGCAATTATGCTCGATTTTGAGAATTGAGGTTGATGAGATAATCGAGTATTGATGTTTTAACATCGTTTGGACAGCTCGGGAGTTCCAGAGTGGAATGCGAGGCTAGTCCGTGATACGGGGGAAATGATTACACTATACGAGGTGCAAAGAGGTAAGGGAAATCTAAACCATTTGTGTATGTGATTTGTAAACTATTATAGCATGATTTGTGGTTTATAAAACAAGCATGTTGAGTGTTGTGTTGAGTTATAATTGCACACGGTTTTTATAGCCGGTTGGAGCCCATTATTTTAAGCATTTATAAGCTGAGTGTGAAATTGCTGTATAAACCGTACAATTTGTGTGAGTAATGAATTGGGCTCTACGTTAAGGCAATATCGAGATTCGAGAAATGTGTGTGTGCTTTGCCGGTTGGAACTCGGTTTTATTATGTTTTGTGTTGAGTACAAAACGGTTTTTAAATGAGTTTTATGAGAGAAAAACCATTATGAGTTCTACATGAAGGCAAACTAGTCTTATGTGATTAAAACTTAGGTGTGTAATTCTGAGCACACACCGGGCATTGCTCTGGTAGCATGTAAGCCCGATTCTTCTTCGTTCTGGTAACGTGAGAATAACCCATTTTGTGGCTATGCCACGTATACTTGGTGGCCGTTGCCACGTGAGAAACCCTATTTGGTGGTCGTTGCCACGTGAGAAACCATATTTGGTGGCCGTTGCCACGTGAGAAACCCCATTTGGTGGCCGTTGCCACGTGAGAAACCCCATTTGGTGGCCGTTGCCACGTGAAAACCCTAATTGGTGGCCGTTGCCACGTGAGATCACCCATCCAGTGGCTATGCCACGTATATTTGGTGGTCGTTACCACGTGAAACCCTATTCTGTGGCTGTGCCACGTGTGAATCCAAATCAGTGGCTATGCCACGTGTGTTTAGTGGCTATGCCACGTGTGGATTTAAATCAGTGGCTATGCCACGTGTGTTTAGTGGCTGTGCCACGTGCATTATTATTACAATGATTTTATCATGTTAATTGAGAAAGCGTTTATCGCATTATTTTCACATGCTTTGTTATTGCTCTAGACTGAGCCTTTTTACTTCATGTTTTCTCATGATTTGAGACATGAGAATGTCGTTTTGAGTACTTTCATGTTATGGTTTTCAAATGAGATTAATGAGTTTCACATACAAATAAATATTTTGTGATGTGCATTTTGGTTTATGAAATGAGTCCCTTACCCCCTTTACTGAGCGATTTAGAAGCTCACCCTGTTTTCTTTCCCCCCAGATTTCTTCAAGTGAAAAGGGTTGTCCTGCGACGTACGGAGTAGTGACTAGTGGAGGACTTGAGCTCCAGGCCATATATTGTATTTTAAGGTATCTTTTATCTTTTCATGTACCCAGACATTTACCATAATTGCAGACACTTGATGTATAACATTGTATGGGATGTATTAGGATTAATTAACTTGAGATCAAGTAATGTATATGATATAATATATACCATTCAATGACGAGATCCTGAGGTATCATATAGTTGATGATGTATGACACTGCATAGGCATGCACCTTTAATTGAGAATTAATGAGTAAAAAGTTTTAAATTAGCCCTATTTTCCGCACTTCCGGGGCGTGACAAGTAAATGGTTCAGTATGAAAACCATAGTTACAAGCATATGGAAATAAGGATGCGATAATGGCTTTTCTCGTAAATCGTGATAAAAATCACCTCAGGAGTAATGCACATGGTGCAACCACCAAAACACAATCTCATGTGTAAAACAGAGACTAGGAAAATAAAACTTAGATAAAAACATCTGTCATGGCACATTAAAATAATCTCCTCTGGGTGCGTATCCCAGGCATCCTCAAAAAAGGGAATGTCGACAAAATGGTCGTGTACATAGTGTATTGGTCTTATGCATTACCAGAACAAGGCCCGGACTTACATGCTACCAGAGCAAGGCCTCTCCTCATGCACACTATCGGTCTTACATGCTACCAAAGCAAGGCTCAAACTTACATGCTACCAAAGTAAGGCCACCCAGCACTACCAGAGCGGGGTCATCTCACGTTACCAGAACGGAGGCATCTCTCATTACCAAAACGGAAGAATATCAGACTTACATGCTACTAGAGCAAGGCCCGGACTTACATGTTACCAAAGCAAGGCCCGATGTGTATTCACATGACACGCCTAAGTCTCAATATCATCATTATCCTATAAAACCATTTTGCCTTCACGTAAAGCTCATAATGGCTTTTCTCAAGAAACCCATCTGAAAAATCTTTTTGTCCTTATCACAAAACATGTCAAAATCGAGCTCAAACCGGTAAAACCACGCATACATTTTTCAAATCTCAGTACGCCTTAATGTAGAGCCCAAATCCCGTTTCACATTTTAAACTTAAATGATTTGTAAAACAATTTCACACTTTGTTTACAACTCATTAAAACCTGGGCCCCAACCAATTATAAACCCGTGTGCAATAACTCAATTCACAACTCATAAAACATGCTTGTTTTCTCAAAACACTTCATGCTACAATTATCATCACAAAATCACATACACAAATTAGTTTAAGTTTTCCCTTACGTCGTTGCACCTCATACAGTGCAATCGTTTCCCCCTAACGACGGACTAGCCTTGTATTCCTCTCTGGAACTTTTGGGCTGTCCAAACGATGTAAAAACATCAACACGTCGTCACATTGTCTCTAATCTCAACATTGAGCATAATTCCTCACATTCTCATAGTTTCTCATTACCTCAATAATTTTAACAACCCTAACCATTTTCAACCTACCCATCACAATATCTATAGCCATAATCGCAGACATTTACTTCAAAATCAAATATCAAAGCTTAGAAATTTACCGAAAACTTGTGGAGTGCTCAATACAAGCCTCAACTCAAATTATCCTTCGATTCTCAAGTATGTTGTTCTCCTTTTGATGAGGAACAACTTTTCTTCTTATCACAACCTTTGATTCAAACGAAAATGGACATTTTAGAGGAGAGAGAAAGTTAGAGATTTCGACCAAAATGGTGTTTTCGGTTTTCTAGAGAGAGAAAAGATAAAATGCGAAAAACGCATGGGTCTTTTTATAGGCGGAGGGCAGGAGATCGATCTGCTCCTGTAGGAGATCAATCTACTTTTGAATTTTAGGAACGTTCTGGGCACTTTTTATGCCTACCAGATCGATCTGTCAAGGGGTAAGATCGATCTCTTAAACTTGAGGAGATCGATATGCTCCTTGTAAGGAGATCGATCTACATTTTACAAAAACAGTTTTAGATCGATTTGCTCCTATAAGAGATCGATCTACCCTTTACAGAAAAATTTGGAGATCGATCTACTTGCTTATGGGATAGATTTGGCTATCAGTTCTTGTACATTTGCTGCATTCTGGAGCCATGAGATCGATCTCTCATCCTTGGAGATCGATCTAGCCTTCACAGATTGCACTGCTGCTGTATCAATTTGCAGAAAACTCAATGTAAAACTTCCCATAATCTATCCCGTAATCTATATTTCAATCCATACACATTCAAAACTTAAAAACCTCATTTTCTTATACTTCATCATATCTAAAACTTGCGTGAACATCAATATATCATAATTACATACACCAAATTACAATTCTCATAACTAGGGTACATAAAATTCACAGTTCTCATATGCAGCAGCCTCTCTATGCTCAGTCCCTGCATCCTATCCCTGTCCTCCTGGCATAGACTGTGCCAATAACTCTACTATGGTCTCAAGGCAGCGTTCTAGTCTCGCGAAGCATGTCTCGATACTCTCGGGTACCTCAGTGGGACCTGTCGTCTCATCTCGGGTCTCTGGCCTACCTCTATAGCCTCGAGCCTTACCTCTAACCCCTCTACGACGGAGAGTGTTAGCCATTATAGCTAAATTCCTGCATTTATAATCATTAATTAGTCTGATTTCCATCTCATATACACAATTGAAACTGAACAAAGCACAGTACTAAAGAGGATGTATATTTTCCTAATTACTAATATCGATTCACATCAGACCAACTCTTGCTCTGATACATTCTGTCACGACCTCCCCTCCTGTGACCTACCAAATCACCACAAATTCACATGTTCTGATTATAAACCATGTGATAACTCATTCAAGAAATCTCAAATTACATTGGATGAAAAGAAAACAAGATAGGCAACTACATGTTCCGAGATTATGATCATAACTCATTTTTCGTGATCCCAAGCTACATAATACTCGGTGTACGGGGTCTCACAATTGCTATAATGGGAGGTGGGTCAAATCCTAGCCGTCAGCTCACAACTCACTCTCATCGTGTACTCACGGTACAACATACTCCATGTGACATACATGGTACACAGTACTCCATGGACCTTATCTCAAGGTGGGATGCTCGCTATGAGACTTAGTCTTCATACCTTGGATATACCTCATAGTCGGGATGTTTGTCATAAGTCTTAGTCCTCATACTATGGGTTCTATTTTCGATAACCCTCAGCCATATCTCAAAATAATGCACGTGTGAGCATATAATATCGGTTCGACACACAGTCAGCACAGGCTCCCTACACTATTGTTTCATGCTTTCTTTCAAAACTGGTACATACGAGTAAACTCCCAACACGACCATGTCACAATAATATAACTCTAGTGCGAGTAATGCTCCCGGCGCTATGTCATATAAAAACTGAGTATGAGCAAAGCTCTCAATACCCTATAATGCATAATTAAATGAAAATTGAGTACGACCAATGCTCTAAGTACTCTATCATGTAAAATTGAGTTTGAGCAAAGCTCTCAATACTCTATAATGCATCAATCAATAAAACTGAGTACGAGCAATGCTCTCAGTACTCTAACATTCATAAATCGCATTTAAAATTTAGTACGAGAATACACTTAAGTACTATGTGATGCATATCTCAAAATATAGTATGAGTATTCTCTAGCACTTATGGTTTTCACACAACAACTGGTATATGGTTGTTCAAATCACAATTCACCCAACTCAAATCAAATACGTACTCAAATGTGTTGTTTTCAAATATACATGAAAACATTAATCATTCTATCATGCAACTATGAATTTTAGTCACAACATGCTTCTAAGGCTTTTTATCCTATCTTTGGATAAAATCACGATTTATCTCATCAGGCCCTATTACAACATGGCTATTCATGGGAATTCATATAGAATATAGTATTGAAATTCTATTCAAATATACGTGTAGCTATCTCTAGCTACTCACGAAATTTTCTTACCTCTGATCACATCACGTGACCTCACTTCCTCGGTGCTGCTCACTCTCGTAGTCCTATAAGCTTCCAATGTGATTTTTGAAGCTGTTATAATTATTTACGTTAGTATACCATAATATACTTGTTTCATTTTTCAAACCTCAATTAAATACATCAATCTCATCATTTTCACTCATTTTTGTGTTACAACACATTTTTCATATATCTATCCTCAATTCTCCTCATTTCCAATTTAAACATTTCATAAAACTACCTTACAATCTTCCATACATGCATATTCCACCACTTAATTCATGCCAACACAACTTTCTCCTTATTTTCTCACTTTCATGCCAATGGCTAGGTTATGCACATTTTTCATGATCCTTTTGTTTTCAACAAATTATACATATACCAATTAACTCACCAATACACCTAGATTAACATATATGAACTTGGTGTATTAAATCTTACCTAGCTGAAATTTTCCTCTTTTTCTCTAAAATTGGTAAAATCATCCTCGCTCTTTCAATCTTTGATCCTCACTTCTTGTTTCCAAGTATGTTATTCTCCTCTTCACTAATAACAACTTTTCTTAACTATATCTCACTCAAAACTGATTGCAAACTAAAGTTTTCTAGTGTTGAAAGTTAGGTTTAAACTTTACTTTTGGATGGAATAGTGTTTCTCAGGAAAAACAGAAGTGCAGAGCCCTGTATTTATAGAATTGGCTCATAGAGATCGATCTATTAACCACATGAGATCAATCTTCCCTGCACTTTTCTCCTTAAAATCGATCTTTCAGGCCTAGTGAGATCGATCTACCCCTAAGCATGAGATCGATCTACCCCTAAGCATGAGATCGATCTGCATTACTCAGAACCTTAAGGAGATCGATCTGGCCTTGCAATGAGATCGATCTGTTACAACCCGAACCTTATGGAGATTGATCTGTATTGAATAAGGGATCAATTTGCCCCTTGCAGATGTTATGATACTGCATATTCAACCTATGAGATAGATCTATATTGCCAATGAGATCAATCTGCTGCCTTGCTGAAGCAGTTCTGCTGCAACTTCCATCTCAAAATCACTGTTACCTTGGTCTTTGATTTACTGAACCCTCCATTTTACATTTCATTCACATTTACAACTTCAAAACATCCATTCCTCATGATTTATATCAATTATGACTTGTTCATATATCACAAAATCATAAAGATTGCATGTTAAATTACGGGTCTTACAACTTTTATTAAATAACATTTAAAATGTCAAAGAAACTTACCCTGAACCCATCAAATAACCGACCTTGTACGAATGCATCCCAAACATACTAAAGAATGAAATTCTTATATAATGCTCACATTTGAGCCAAAAACTCTTTATTATCTTTGTTAGGGTTATATACTTATTTTTAAATTTTTCCTTGAAGTCTTTCTATTTTAGTTCAGCAGATTCTAATAACTTCTTATATATATATATATAAATATATATATTTCTATGTATGTATGTATATCAAGGTACTCCTCTAAAATAACTAGCAATTGTCGCTTACTAAGGCATCCTAAGTTAAGTTTGTCAAACATATATATATATATATATATATATATATATATATGAAAATTCACTATAAATATGTAAATAGACAATTTAACTTACCAGCAAGTCTCTCAAATCTCATTCTTTTGTTCTTTTAGTATACCTTTTCTACTTTCATGGGAAATTGAAACTATACTTTGTACTAGACTTCCTATGTTCCTAGCCATCAATTTTGTAGCATCACAAACAGGCTGACCTCTATTGTTAAACTCAACTTTATACTTTTTTTGTTTGCCTTGTACCAAATGAAGGATAGTTATGTGACCTCTAGTTTTTTTCTTCTTATTTAAAGTTGGCTCAATGATACTAGGTAGAACATTACTTACATTAATCTCAATTGTATGAAGTTCTTCAAAACCGTTCTTTTTCCTAGATTTATATAAATTGTATTTCAACCTATGTAACAATTACAAAACAAGTCCAAAGATCATGACAGGGGGTTAATATTAAGGGTTTAGATAGTAGTTCTCTAACAGCATAAGAGTTAACTTGACACACATACAACATCAAGTTTATGGTAACCAATATCAATCATCACATTAGAATTATTCCTCGATAAGTAATGCATTACCTAAGAAGAAATAGAGGCGACTGTTAAAAGTGGAAAAATGAGAATTTCGATGGTGAAGGTGTCACGACCCGTTTTCGCGACTTACACACTTCTATTGGTTGGGCTATGAGTTAATGTCAGTTACCTCATTCTCATCCATTCAATCATTTCTTATCAGAGTTGTATAAAATAATATAGAAACTGTGTGATTTTTTTTTTTTACAAAGTTATCTACATCAGTTTCTGTTATATACATCCCCAAATACAAAAGGTAACATTACTGTGCATTACTAAGCAGATACAAAATTCGCATATGTGTATACCTCAATACTGCTGGAGGACTAGAGAGCATGGTAGCAGGAATAAATGCAGCAGACACACTCTAATGCGCAGAATCTGTGGAGGTGAAAAATAAGGGGGTGAGCAAACGTGCTCAGTAAGAAAAATATGAAAGCAGGTAGATAACCATACTATCTACATGCTGATAGTGTATACTTTAATACTTATAAAAATAGTACACACACTGAAAACGATGCAATAATTGCAATAACCATGTTTTCATTCACTATCAAACACTTTCACTCATTTCTTTAAAACATTTCATTCGAACATTTTCAGTTCGATAAATCATTCATTAACACAAGTGTTCAATTTCATTGAACACGTTTTACGTTCATTATGCATGCTTTAACTCATTGTAAAACAAATGCATTTACTGAAAAAGACAGCAATCTATACGAAAACATTAATTCACTAGAAAGCCTATTCAATTCACTTAGTTCACATAGCACACATTCCTTTCAAATCACATAACACCTACTTAGAAAACACTTTGTACTTAGCAAAACCAATCATAAATGAGACTTGGCTGGGATGTGATATCAATCACGGGGACATATGGCCATAGTCACTGGATTCCAAACAATCACGGATCAGGTGTGTGGGAATCCCATTCTTAGGGAGGCAGATCAACCATCCCGTCAGCTCACTAAGATCACTAAGATATCATGGTATATCGTACTCCGTGGTTTACCTCACGGCACAGCGTACTCCGAGGATCCTTATATATTGTGATATAGCTGAGGGACCGAGTAATCTCGAGGTCTACCATCTCAGTATCACTATCATCCATTTTCATGTCTCAAAATCACATGCGAGCAGGTCAGTGCAAAGAACACATAGCATCACACGGCGACTGCAGCATGGTTTTGTACTCACACTACATCAAATCCATAAAACCTCGTGCGAACAGGTTAGTGCAAGAACACCAAGCATCACACGATGACCTCAGCACGGTTTTACTCAGAATCATCATAAGTTTAGGAATTCACTAGCGAGCCAGTCAGAGTACAAATACTTTATAATACCTGACGACTCCAGCATGAATTCAAAACCCAGTGCGAGCTCTTTAGCGTCTCACTCAGCTTATACATAGCTCTAACACCGATTTCATTCTCAAATTCAGTTTAAAAGTAAGTGTGAGCAAATCGGATAACCAATAGCACTACATAGGCTCTAGCACCTTTTTACACAGAAAATCGATAGATGGCTCACTTTCGGTGAAAACGGTGCTCAAAACCGAGTTCAGCATGAAAAATGGTGCAAAACATAACAATAGGGGAAATTTTTCGATGGTCACTCATCCTGAAATTTCTCCCACTCAAGCACGCTTAACTTTGAAAAATGTGAAATTTAATGCAAACAGTAAAATCTTGAGCCAGTCTATCATTCTACACTTGCAAAATAACTTTTCATGATAACGACATAGAAAGCATGCACTTTATGCATTTATGCTTTTTCGATAATTTTACAGTATAATTTCATCTGTAAATCAAATCTATATACTCTACAGTATTTATTTGCGTACCGAAGGTAAGCAATATACATATAGCTACCTCTAATAGCTTCTATAAATCCCTTACCTGAAAATGTGTCGATTGCGAATTCAATTTTCTCGATATCCTCGGATTAGCAGTCTAATTGGCTCCGGAGGTATTCTCGAAAGTCGAATCTTTCCTTAGTGGCAAGTAAGTCGAGATCCACTCAGAGTCGTACATGTAGCCTACCGTTTTTTTCGCTACACAGCAATATATATTTAAACAGGTTAATTTCGGTCTAATATAAATTCAAATTGATTATCCAAAAAATAATTCGATCGATTTTCGACCACTTACCAGTCTACTGCTGTGCAGGGATCACACTGAATTTTTTTCCAAAATTTTTTTCTCTCTCCTTTGACTAAACCGGTTCAGACCCTTTCACACTGAATCGGTCTGATCCGGTTCAGTGGAGACTTGGCCGTTGCCGGCGCTGTTGGCTGGTTCTCAGGGTGGGTCGGCCACCGTTGGGTGCGCCTCGGCCTGGGGAAGCTTCGCCTGGCTTGGCTCAGCCCAGAACGTCGTCGACACCGGCGAATCCTCCTTTCTTCCCCGCGGGCTTCTCCTCGTCGATCTGCCTTTCCAGCAGCTCTCACGGCGGATGCCAGCGTCCAGTCGCCTCCTGGGTTGCCGGTCATCCCTCGCCGGTGTCTTCCTCGCACTCCCTCGCAGCCGTTGCTCGCCAGTGGTGAGGAAACGGTGATTTTGGTTTTCGGTCACTGTTTCCTCACGCGATTTGCTTCAATTTTTTTTCAGCTTTCTGATTCTCCCTCTTTTTTTTATATCTATAAATCTATATATTATATTATATTATATTATATTATATTATATTATATTATATTATATTATATTATACCTTAATATAATATAATATATATCCCTAATATAATAATATATTTTATATAATATTATTATAATAATAATAAACAATTATTTTATATTATTATAATAATATTATAGTACCATAACCCGTGTACATATATTTTATTTAATTCTATTTCGAAAAATAGATATATATGTACATCACATTCTATTTTTATTATTTCTCCGGATATATAATTTATTTCTCTTTATTTCGGAGATAAATTCTCACTATGGGGAAATTTTCGGGTTATTATTTTTCGAACTAACTTCCCTTCTTGGACTCCCTATATTTTCGAGTTTTGAGTCCCTATTTTCAGTCCGTTTAACCAAATTTCATTCGGTTTATTTCGAATTTACATAATCTCTTATTTTGATATTTTAAAATTTACCGACTTCCAATTACATCAGATAAACTCGAAATTGTATTATTTTTTCCTTATTTATCGATAGATCATAATTACATATTCAAATGACATATTCGAAAAGAAATAACACAAAAATTTGGGTCTTACATTTCCTCCCCCCTTAAGAAATTTGGTCCTCCAAATTAAAACCAAGTCAATCCTCAAAGAGTCGGGAGTACTTCTCCCACATCAGGCTCTGTAACTCCCACATAGCCTCCTCTGAAGTGTGGTGTTGCCAAAGAACCTTAATAAGCGGAATCGTCTTTGACCTTAACACCTTCTCCTTCCTATCCAGTATCCGGATCGGCTTCTCTACATACGACATATCATCATTGAGCTCCAACGGCTCATATCGAATCACATGTGCCGGATTTGGATGGTACTTTCGAAACATCGATACGTGGAAGACGTTATGAATACCTACTAGCTCAGGTGGTAACGCTAGCCTTAGGCCTTATCTCCCACTCGCTCCAGTATCTCAAATGGTCCGATATACCGAGCGCTCAACTTACCCTTCTTACCGAACCTCATAATCCATTTCGAGGGAGAAACTCTCAAGAACACTGAATCACCTACACTGAACTCTAATGGCCTCTGTCTCGTGTCAGCATAACTCTTCGTCTGCTCTGAGCTGTCCTCAATCTCTGACATAACAACTGAACAACCTCAGAGGCTTGCTGCACTAATCGGGAGCGAAAACTTTCCTATCACTCACTTCTTCCCAAACAACAGGAGAACGACACCGTCTGCCATATAATGCCTCATATGGTGCCATCCCAATACTCGAGTGATAACTATTATTATAAGCAAATTCGGCTAATGGCAAGTGATTATCCCAGGAGCCTCCAAAATCCATAACACTCGCTCTCAACATATCCTCCAATGTCTGGATGGTCCTTTCTGACTGACCATCAATCTGAGGATGGAAAGCTATACTGAAACTCAATTGGGTTCCCATAACTTCTTGAAAGTGTTCCCAAAAGTGGAAAGTGAAGTGGGAATCCCTATCTGATACAATGCTCACTGGAACACCATGTAGCCTCACAATCTCTCGTACGTACAACTCTGCCAAAGTACTCAGAGTATCTGTGGATTTCATGGGTGAATTTCGTCAATCTATCCACCACGACCCAGATAGTATCATGGTTCCTCCTAGTCCTCGACAATCCCATGATGAAATCCATGGTGACATGCTCCCATTTCCAAGTCGGTACAGGTAGAGGCTGCAATAACCCCGCAGGCTTCTGATGCTCTATCTTAAGCTGCTGACATACGAGACACCTTACCACAAACTCTGCGATGTCTCTCTTCATCCCTGACCACCAATACACTCTCCGGAGATTTTGATACATCTTGTTACTCCCCGGATGCAATGTATACCTCGATGAATGAGCTTCTGTCAAAATCAATCTCTTTAGTTCTGGGTCATCGAGAACGTAAATCCCGCCTCTAAACATCAGTAGGCCATCATCACTCACAAAGAAATCGACCACATCACCCCTCTAAATCTGATTCACCCGATCATCACACAGCGGATTGGCATGCTGAGCCTATCGTATCCGGTCAATCAAATTTGGTTCCACTCGCAGGCTAGCTATCACACAGTCACTATCAGTATTAAGAGGGTCTATATCCAAACTGAGGTGAGCAAACTGCTCGAGTAGCTCATATTCCCTGACCATCATGTACAATACCATTCCAAGGCTCTTTCTGCTCAAGGCATCAGCCACAACATTAGCCTTTCCCAAATGGTACAATATCTCGCAATCATAATCTTTCAGAAGCTCTATCCACCTTCTCTGCCTCATATTCAACTCTTTTTGTGAAAATATATATTTAAGGCTCTTATGATCTGTAAACACCTGAAATTTCTCACCGTATAAATAGTGGCGCCATATCTTCAATGCAAATACCACAGCCGCCAACTCTAAATCATGGGTCGGGTAGTTTCTCTCATGGTCCTTGAGCTGTTTGGATCCATAAGCGACTACCTTCCCTTTCTGCATCAACACACAGCCCAATCCCTGTCTCGAGGCATCTGTATACACTGAAAAACCTCCTGAGCTGGTGGGCATGGTGAGAATAGGTACAGTGGTTAGTCTGTGCTTCAACTCGCAGAAACTTTTCTCACAATTATCATCCCACTCAAATATCACATTCTTCCAAGTGAGACGTGTCAACGGAGCAGCCAATTTAGAGAATCCCTCTACAAACCATCGATAATAACCTGCCAAACCCAGAAAACTGTGAATCTCTGTAACTGTCTTGGGTCTATCCCATTGTACCACAGCCTCTATCTTGGACGGATCCACTGACACCCTGTCTCTTGAGACTACATAACCTAAAAACGATATCTCATTCAGCCAGAAATCACACTTACTGAGTTTAGCATACAACTCTTCATCTCGAAGGGTCTGTAACACTATTCTCAAGTGCTGCTCATGCTCTTCCATGGACTTCAAGTACACCAATATGTCATCTATAAAGACAATCACGAATTTGTCCAGGTATGGCTTAGACACATCATTCATCAAAGCTATAAATACTGCAGGAGCATTCCTCAACCCAAATGGCATAACCAAAAACTCATAATGGCCATAACGGGTACGGAACGCTGTCTTGGGCACATCTCCAATCTGAATCCTCAACTGATGATACCCAGACCTCAGATCAATCTTCGAAAAGATCTGTGGCCCCTGTAACTATCCAACAGATCATCAATACGCAGAAGGGGGTACTTATTCTTGATGGTAGCCTTATTCAAGAACCGATAGTCGATGCACAGTCGGAGGCTCCCATCCTTCTTCTTCACAAATAGAACCGATGCTCCCCAAGGTGAAACAATCGGTCTGATGAACCCCTTATCCAACAACTCTTGTAACTACTTCTTTAGCTCCTCTAATTCCACTGGAGCCATTCTATATGGTGGTTTGGATATCGGTTCAATACCAGGCACCAAATCAATACAGAACTCCATCTCCCTGTCGGGTGGTAACCCTGGTAACTCATCCGGAAAGACATCAGAGAACTCTCTAACCACTGGGATGTCAGTTAATTCCGGGTGTACCTTATCCATATCAACCACGTATGCGATAAAACCTTCAACACATCAATATTTAATTCGTTAGTACAATCATTTGTTCATTAAACAACTTAACATACTCTTTCATTTCTTTTCAAATCTTACAAGAGACTTTTCGGGGGTGGAAAACATTACAGTCTTAGCATAACAATCGAAAACAGCATGGTTTGCAGTCAACCAATCCATTCCTAATATTACATCAAAATCCTTCATATTTAATAGGATGAGATCGGTCGACATATCTTTTTCCCCTACTTTCAACTTACAACCATTACAGACATACTCTGTCATGACATTCTCTCTAAGTGGAGTACTTATAAGAAAAATCCTACCGAGAGGTACAGGTATTACATGTTCTATCAATTTACATGCAAAGGTAGGCGATATAAATGAATGTATGGCGCCAGGATCAATCAATGCTAATGCTTTAAAATCAAACACTAGGATGGTACCTTTAATCACATCCTTCGAAGTCTCAGCAGAAGCCTAGTCCAAAGCAAACACTCGCCCATGACCAACAACTTGCTTCCCTTTCTCCTCAGCTGTGGCCTTCCTTTTAGGAGCAGGTGTATCAACTGTGGCTCTCTCTGGCTCTTTACCCTTCTGAGGGGCTGTCTCAACTAGTTCCGAGCAATCACGTATCATGTACCCTAGCTTACCACACCTGTAACAAACTCTAGTCAATACCGGACATGGCCTACTCCCATGATATCTACCACACACTCTGCACGACTCGGTGGTAGGTTGGGGTCCACCAATAACAATGCCCCTCGGTACTGGAGGTAAAACTAGGTACACTGGAGGCTTCGCAGGCCTCTCTCGTACCTCCTCAATTTTTAGCCCTTTTGAAACCCTCTGTCATCAACTGACCTCTTCCGATCTCTATCTCTACCCTTACCACTCATGTTCAATTCTGAGACATGCAACTCATAATCTTGCTCACACAGCTGAGCTCTGCGTACTGCCTCCTCATAAGTGATAATGTCCAGTGGAGCTAGTCGAGCTCTAATGGAAGTTCTCAATCCCTCAAGGAACTTCTGAACCTTTCTCTCTTCCAGGCCCATGGTGACTGTATCATATCTGCCCAGGGATGTAAATCCAGACTCATACTCATCCACTGTTCGGTTCCCCTGAGTCAATGTCATGAACTCCATCTGAATCTTCCTCCGAGCAGTGGTTGGAATGTACTGCCTCCGGAAGGCATCCAGAAATATGTCCCAAGTCACAACCGGGTGTCGAGCACTCAACATCGGCTGTGTGGCCACCAATGCTCGGCCTCATATTCTAACACAAAAGCCGTAAAGGTGACCTTCTCTGTGTCTAAGCAATGGAAGAATCTGTAGAGCTTCTCCATATTACGTATCCAATGCTCAGCTAACACTGGGTTCTTCACCCCATTGAACGAAGGTGGTCCAAACTTTCGGAACTCTCTCAATCTACCCAAATCACAGTCATAAACTCCCTCTCCACCAACCTGTTGTGGAACTACAGGGTCCTGATCTGCTGGAAGAATGTCCTGAACTTGAGGGGGAATGTCCTGAACTGGAAGGGGTACAGGGATCTCTACCTCTGCAGCCCGAGGTCTCAGTGCAGGTGCAGGTGCAGGTGTCTCAAGAGCAGCTGCCTGACCAGTAGGGCTCGCCTGATCGGCTGTGCCCTGTCTACCCTCAATCCCGGCCATCACCTGTGTAAACAACCCCATGATAGTGTCTATACTCTGCTCTAACCGCGCTATACGTGTATCTGTTGTATCACCAGAATCAAGTGGGGCACTAGTAGAACTAGACCCACTGCGCCTCTTGGGCTCATCTCTACGCCCATGAGAGCGCGAACTCTCACCTCTACTACTGCAATGTCTATCTGACATCCTGCATACACAACAAGTTTCTCAGTCTAAATCCAGCTCGGTATACATAATTGTATCTAAATAATGCACAGTATTATAGGGATATATATTTTTCCTAATACCAGCACTGACTCACTTCAGAACAACTCCGCTCTGATACCACCTCTGTCACGACCCGTTTTCGTGACTTACACACTTCTATTGGTTGGGCTGTCAATCAATGTCAGTTACGTCATTCTTATCCATTCAATCATTTCTTATCAGAGTTGCATAAAATAATATAAAAACTACGTGATTTTTTTTTTTTTACAAAGTTATCTACATCAGTTTCTGTTATATACATCCCAAAATACAAAAGGTAATGTTACTGTGCATTTCTAAGCAGATACAAAATTCGCATATGTGTATACCTCGATACTGCTGGAGGACTGGAGAGCACGGTAGCAGGAAGAAATGTAGCGGACACACTCTAATGCGCAGAATCTGTGGAGGTGAAAAATAAGGGGGTGAGCTAACGCGCTCAGTAAGAAAAATATGAAAGCAAGTAGATAACCATACTATCTACATACTGATAGTGTTTACTTTAATACTTATAAAAACAGTACACACACTGAAAACGATGCAATAACTGTAATAACCACGTTTTCATTCACTGTCAAACACTTTCACTCATTTCTTTAAAACATTTCATTCGAACATTTTCAGTTCGATAAATCATTCATTAACACAAGTGTTCAAATTCATTGAACATGTTTTACGTTCATTAAGCATTCTTTAACTCATTGTAAAACAAATGCATTTACTGAAAACGACAGCAATCTATACGAAAACACTAATTCGCTAGAAAGCTTATTCAATTCACTTAGTTCACATAGCACACATTCCTTTCAAATCACATAACACCCACTTAGAAAACACTTTGCACTCAGCAAAATCAATCATAAATGAGACTTGGCTGGGATGTAATATCAATCACGGGGACATATGGCCATAGTCACTGGATTCCAGGCAATCACTAATCAGGTGTGCGGGAATCCCATGCTTAGGGAGGCGGATCAATAATCCCATTAGCTCACTAAGATCACTAAGATATCACGGTACATCGTACTCCGTGGTTTACCTCACAGTACAGTGTACTCCGAGGATCCTTATATATTGTGATATAGCTGAGGGGCCGAGTAATCTCGAGGTCTACCATCTCAGTATCACTATCATCCATTTTCATGTCTCAAAATCACATGCGAGCAGGTCAATGCAAGAACACATAGCATCACACGATGACTGCAGTATGGTTTTGTACTCACACTACATCAAATCCATAAAACCTCGTGCGAATAGGTCAATGCAAGAACACCTAGCATCACTTGATGACCTCAGCACGATTTTACTCAGAATCATCATAAGTTTAGGAACTCACCAGCGAGCCAGTTAGAGTACAAATACTTAATAATACCTAACGACTCCAGCATGAATTCAAAACCCAGTGCGAGCTCTTTAGTGTCTCACTCAGCTTACACATAGCTCTAGCACTGATTTCATTCTCAAATTCAGTTTAAAAGTAAGTGCGAGCAAATCGGATAACCAATAGTACTACATTAGCTCTAACACCTTTTTACACAGAAAATCGATAGATGGCTCACTTTCGGTGAAAACGGTGCTCAAAATCGAGTTCAGCATGAAAAATGGTACAAAACATAACAAGAGGGAAAATTTCCTGATGGTCACTCATCATGAAATTTCTCCCACTCAAGCACGCTTAACTTTGAAAAATGTGAAATTTAATGCAAACAGTAAAATCTTGAGCCAGTCTATCATTCTACACTTGCAAAATAACTTTTCACGATAATGACACAGAAAGCATGCACTTTATGCATTTATGCTTTTTCGATAATTTTACAGTATAATTTTATCTGTAAATCAAATCTATATACTCTACAGTATTTATTTGCATACCGAAAGTAAGAAATATACGTATAGCTACCTCTAATAGCTTCCATAAATCCCTTACCTGAAAATGTGTCGATTGCGAATTCAATTTCCTCGATATCCTCGGATTAGCAGTCTAATTGGCTCCGGAGGCATTCTCAGAAACTGAATCTTTCCTTAGTAGCACGTAAGTCGAGATCCGCTCGGACTCATACACGTAGCCTACCATTTTTTGCTACACAGCAATATATATTTAAATCGGTTAATTTCGTTCTAATATAAATTCAAATTAATTATCCGAAAAGTAATTCGATCGATTTTTGACCACTTACCAGTCTGCTGCTGTGCTGGGATCACACTGAATTTTTTTCCAAAAAATTTTTTTCTCTCTCCTTTGACTGAACCGATTCAGACCCTTTCACACTGAACCGGTCCGATCCGGTTAAGTGGAGACTTGGCCGTTGCCGGCGCTGTCGGCCGGTTCCCAGGGTGGGTCGGCCATCGTTGGGTGCGCCTCGGCCTAGGGAAGCTTCGCCTTGCTTGGCTCGGCCCAGATCACCGTCAACACTGGCGAATCCTCCTTTCTTTCCCGCGGGCTTCTCCTCATCAATCTGCCTTTCCAACAGCTCTCACAGCGCGTGCCGGCATCCAGTCGCCTCTTGGGTTGCCGGTCGTCCCTCGTCGGTGTCTTCCTCGTACTCCCTCGCAGCCGTTGCTCACCGGTGGTGAGGAAACAGTGATTTCGGTTTCCAGTCACTGTTTCCTCGCGCGATTTGCTTCGATTTTTTTTCAGCTTTCTGATTCTCCCTCTTTTTTTATATATATAAATCTATATATTTTATTATATTATACCTTAATATAATATAATATATATCCCTAATATAATAATATATTTTATATAATATTATTATAATAATAATAAACAATTATTTTATATTATTATAGTAAATTATTATAGTACAATAACCCGTGTACATATATTTTATTTAATTTTATTTCAAAAAATAGATATATATGTACATCACATTCTATTTTTATTATTTCTCCGAAAATATAATTTATTTCTCTTTATTTCGGAGATAAATTCCCATTATGGGGAAATTTTCGGGTTATCATTTTTTGGACTAACTTCCCTTCTTGGACTCCCTATATTTTCGCGTTCTGAGTTCTTATTTTCGGTCCGTTTAACCAAATTTCATTCGGTTTATTCCGAATTTACTTAATCTCTTATTTCGGTATTTTAAAATTTATCGACTTCCAATTACATCAGATAAACTCGAAATTGTATTATTTCTTCCTTATTTATCGATAGATCATAATTATATATTCAACTGACATATTCGAAAAGAAATAACACAAAAATTTTGGTCTTACAGAAGGTGAGAAAGAAATTTAAGAAATGTAGTGAAAATGACGAGGCAAAGGTATTTTGAAATACAGAGTGAAAGAAGGATGAATTATGTAAGAGGAAACTACTATGCTTCATATAACAAACGTAATATTTTTATATATTAGACCACAACAATGTACATTCAGTTAAAACAAAGAAGAAGGTCAAAATATAGTGATGCTAAATGGGCGACGATTAGTAAACGAGATTATTTCAGATATTTCAGGTCGATCATACAGATGGTTGGAGAGATTTCATGGCAATATGACCCATAGGATTCAGGATGGCTGGAACAAGTGGAGAAGCACTATAGGTCTGTTGTGCAATAAAAAAATCTTAAATTGTTGAAAAACAAGTTTTACAGGACAATTGCTAGACCAACATTGCTTTATGGTAGTGAATGTTGGACGACTAAAATAGATTGCATATACAGAAGATAAATGTATCATAAATGCAAATATTGTAATAGATGTGTGGATATATGAGAAATGAGAGAATGAGAAATTAGAACATTCACAAGAAAGTTGAAGTGGCACCTATCGAAGATAAGATTAGTTAAAGTCATTTAGTTGGTTTGGACATATATAGCGTAAACTTGTGGATACTCCATTTATAAGGGTAGAGGCAATGAATGATGAAAAAAAGGATCAAGACTAGTGAAAGACTAAAAAAGACTTGGAAGAATCAAGGAAAAGAATTCAAGTAGGAGACTTAGTGTGAATTCATATATTGGTTCATATTACCTACTTACCCAATATTGGGATAAAGGCTGTGATGATGATAATGATGGTAATGGCCACAATAAGAAATATTTAATATACCTTTTCTATGAAAATCATAGGCTATTTAATTTAATTCGTAAATAAATAAACAACTACGTTCAAGTGTATATCATTGTTTAATTCTAAATCAGACTATGTCAACGTTTAGGGTTAGAAATGTAGTCTTTATTACTTGTATTTACGGTTCTAGAGTGTTCTTCTGTATATTAGACTACATTTTGAGACTAGGATTATAGATTGTGTTTAACTATGTAAATTAAATTTTTTTTTTTAAAAGTATTCATAAAAAATTGGTGAAAATGGGTGCCAATGACTTTCTCAAAGAGTTTAGGCACATAAACCTTAAACAATAATAATACAAAAATTTAACCTTCTGTTCTATTGATTTAAACATTTGTTTTACAAGAGAATAACGAAAATCATGCTCTAAATTTGACCATTTGATCTAATTTATTACATTTAAACATTTCTATTAGACACAAAAACAACAAATTTAAACATTTATTTTGGTCCATTTGAACAATTGAATACAACAAATCAAAATTCATACTCAATTGATGCTTCAGTTGCTACAAATGGGTTTTCAAAACCTTTTGATAATGGATCATAGGGTCACATCCTTTTGAAATGATGGAAAGGGAAAAAAGAGTTTAGAGATAGAGAAAATTACAAGATCGAAAGATCAGTTGTTCAAATTTAAAGGTATGGAGACAATTTATAAAGTATCTAAATTCCTTCCATTAATTTGAACATTAGTCTAACAAGAGATTAATCAAATTCATGCTCTAAACATGAACATTTGATTAATTTTTTACCTTTAAACATTTTATTGAATACAACAATTCAGAGGCTTTGTTTTTTCATCTGACCCGAAGTGAACAGACTATGTTCTTGTCGAAAACACCTACGCTGTAAGACCTGTAAATTTCTATGTAATGTTAATGATTGTTGAATGAAAAGACAAGTTACATTACGTATGAATTACAAGATATAGATGTTTTGAAGTTATAAGTGTGAATGGATTGATAAATGAGTATTAAAATCATTGAATATAAGTTTAACTGGGAAAATTGCAACAAAAATGATGCAGGATGAAGGCCAGATCGATCCTATTCAAGGAGAGATCGATCTCATGGCCTGGAAAACACAATGCCAAGCATTCTGCAAGAGGGTGATCGATCCCTCACACAAGCAGATTGATCTCCATTGGCCTCTGGATAGGCCAGATCGATATCCTCTTAAGGCCAGATCGATCCCCTAAGCCTTCTGCAAACAGATCGATCTCATTACCTTGAGTAGATCGATCTCATGCATTTCAACTGATCGATCCCTTGCCTGCAAAATGGTCACAATTATGAGGATTCAAGCAAGGCCAGATGATCTCCACCCTATGCAGATCGATCTCCTAATGCCATTTCTATAAAAATAGGGCAGTTGGATCTACATTTCACGAGAAACAAATCCACTTCTTCTATTTTTAACCTTAAACCTACCTTTCTCACTCTAAAAACCACCCCATTTCCATACAGATTTGAGAAAAAGCTATTAGAGCAAAGTTGTTCTTTATAAAGAGAAGAACAACATATCTTAGAATCAATACTTCATGTGACTCCCCGTGTCATGCCATCCTCCCACACGTGACTTAAATTACCGAAACCCACTACACATTTTTTCGCTTTTTACTTTACTTACCTTTCTCTCCTCAACTGTTGAGCTGTGATTTCATCCACTCACATTCAATCACAATACATATAGAATTCAATATTCTTTTCAATAATATAAATTGTTATACATTATTTGTACATATACATCCCGACCGTATAATAGTTTACGTAACTGTGCTTATACATTGTTCAGTACAAAAGGTTCGAGTGTGTATACCTCTCGTAAGATGGATAGGCAGCGGATACAATGAATGCTATATCTCAATCGGACTCACTCTATTGCGAATGATCTGTAGAGAGTGTAAAATAAGGGGGTGATCATACAACGCGCTCAGTAAGGAAATCAGGCAAGCAAGTAGACAACCGCACTATCTACTGAAAATAAGGCTTTGCTTTTCCTTCTCTCATCTCAAAGCATGTATTAAAATGATATAATATAGTACAAATTTAATTCCATGTACTTGAAATCATGCTTATTTATTAAATGTAGGCATTCAAGCAAAACCATGCATATTTATAAAATTAGGAATGCCTTTATCTCCATGCCATTTACGTTCAAATCAGGTAAATATGGCAGTTCACAACACAACACAAATTGGTTTCCGACCTATCTCTCTCAAGTCTAACCATGTCATGAAAACTAGTGATATAACATGCGAGACTCAGTGGCTATATGCAATACTCTCCTGGACAATGGCCATATCCTATAATGTGATCTCAGTGTGCGGATATCACTGCTGTAACGGGAGGGGGGTCAGTCCATCACAACCGCCAGCTATATACTCCTCAACTCCACAACTCCACATAACACACGGTACAATGTACTCCATGCCACACGTACGGTACAACGTACACCCATGGACCCTCTCCTCATGGTCAGGATGCCTGCCATAGGTCTTAGTCCTCACACCATGGAAATACATCATAGTCGGGGTGCTCGCCATGAGCTTAGCCCTCACACAATGGAAATAATGCCACATTTCTAAATCCACATGTGAACATCTCAACAGTGTGACATTCAGTCTACTCAGAGGAAATCGTCATGGTTTTTCACAACATGTCTTATATATCACATAAAACTACAGTGCGCGTCTTAAGTGTAACTCTCATCAACACTTCGCCTTTTAAACACTATGTATGCATCTCAAAATATCAAACACTAGTGCGAGTAACCTCTAGCACCAGGTCCATGCATAATTCTCTTTTCAAATCAAGTACGAGCTATCGCTCTAGTATGATATCATGTATAAATCATGAAAAGTAGAGTACGAGCAAAGCTCCCAGCACTCTATCATGTAAAACTGAGTATGAGCATAGCTCCCAATACTCCATATGCATCAATCACAAACTGAGTACGAGCTAAGCTCTCAGTACTCTAACATCCATAAAATAGAATTAATATATAGTACGAGTATATCCTCCAGTACTATGTGATACATATCTCAAAATATAGTACAAGTATTCCTAGCACTTATGGTTTTTCACACAAAACCAGATAGATGGCTATTTCAAAACACAACTCTCTCATTCAAATCAAATTGGCACTTAAGTTTACTGTTTTCGCATATACATGAAAACATTAGCCATTCTATCATTCAACTCATGCATTTTGGGTCACAACATGCTTCTCAAGCTTTTTATCCTATTTTTGGATAAAACTACACTTTATCTCATTTGGCTCTATCACACATTTGGCCTATTCATGGGAATTCATATAGCATATAATTTGAAATGCTATTTTAAAATGCGTGTAGCCATCTCTAGCTACTCACAAAATTTCCTTACCTCAAATCACGTCAAGTGACCTCAATTCTTCGGTGCAACTCACTTTCGCAATCCGACCAACTTCCTCAATGATTTCTGAAGCTGTTACAATTATTGGCATTAGTATATCACTCTATACTCATTTAATTTGTCAAATCTCAATTTAATGCTTAGTATTCCTTACTTTCTCTAAATTATGGTGTAAAACCACATTTTCACATAACTATCTTCATTTCTCCTTATTTCCAATTTATGCATTTCATAAGATTACCTCATAATCTTCCATACATGCATATTTCATCATCAAACTAATGTTAACATTGTTTTCTCAGTACTTTCTCACTTTCATACCAAAACTAGGCCATGCTCATTTTTCATGATCCTCTCATTTCTAACAATTCATATATATATATATATATATATATCAATCAACTCATCAATACACCTAGTTTAACATATATCAAAGTGGTGTATTAAATCTTACCTATTTGAACTTTTCTTCTTTTTTCACCAAGATAGAAAAATCCTTCTTTCTCTCTCAACTCTTAATTCCAATCCTTTGTTTCCGAGTATGTTGCTCTCCTCTTTGCTAAGAACAACTTTGCTCACTTATCCCTGACTCCAAACTGCGCATAAACTGGAGTTTTTTGGTGTTTCTTGGCTAGGTTTCACTTTAGTTTCCAAATGGAATAGTAGTTCTAGGGAAAATGAAGTGCAGAAGTCCAGTATTTATAGAATTGTCTTGATGAGATCAATTGGCTACCCTAGGAGATCGATCTGCTCTGTATTTTTCCTCTTGAAGCCAATCTTCCAGACTTCATGAGATCGATCTGCTCTTGCATGAGATTGATCTTCTCCAAGTTAGTAGCTTAAGGACATCGATCTGGCCCTTCAAATATCGATTCTTTCAACACAAAATGCTCCACAAATCGATCTGCTCTCCAATGAGATCGATCTGACATATTCTATTGCTCGAATTTGAGCATTGTTGGCTCTTTGAGATTGATCTCTCATCCCATGAGATCGATCTCTCATTCATCTTTCTAGATTTTACTGCAGGTTTTTGCAGTAAACACACACCAAACTTAATACATTTTGCTACCATGGTCGTTTTCTCATCCATCCACACTTAAGGCTTGAAAATGACATCCTTTCATACCTTATACACATTTAAACTTGTGTGTATCCTTTGTATAGCCAAAGGTATACAATATATCACCAAATTTAAGTATAAAACTCATTCCATTTTACTTAACCACTCAAAACTCAATATTATCACATTCCACTCATGAAAATATCCCTCTTACACTTGTTCTATACTTTAAAATTTGTATGTATTCATTCCATACACATTTACAACTTCAAATATACATTCCTCATTATTTTCATTATTTTTGACTTTATACACATCACAAGGTCATAAGGTTACGTTACAAAATTTTGGATCTTACAATCCACCCCTCCTTAAAGAATTTGGTCCTCCAAATTAGAACCAAGTTAATCTCTAAATAATTAGGGATATCTCTCTCTCATTAGACTCTCTAGCTCCCAATTAGCTTCCTCCGAAGTGTGGTGTTGCCAGAGAATCTTTACTAATCCAATAGTCTTATTTCTCAGGTCTTTCTCCTCTCTATCTAAGATCCGGATCGGTTTCTCTACATAAGTCAAATCATCTTTGAGCTCAAATGGCCATACCGAATCACATGATTTGGATCTGGATGATACTACCTCAACATCGAAATGTGGAAAACATTATGCACTCCTGATAAATCTAGTGGCAATGCCAATCTATATGTCTTATCTCCCACTTTGTCAAGTATCTCAAAGGGTCCAATGTAACGAGGACTCAATTTACCTGTCTTCCCAAATCTCACTATACCCTTCGAAGGAGAAACCTTCAGAAATACTGACTTACCAACTGTGAATTCAAATGGTCTCCGTCTCTTATCAGCATAACTTTTATGTCTACTCTGAGCTGTCCTCAATCTCTCAACAATCAATTGGACATCCTCAGAGGCTTGTGTAACCAAATCAAGAGCAAAAATCCTATGGTCACCCACTTCTTTCCAACCAATAGGGGAACAACATCTACGGCCATACAAAGCCTCATATGGTGCCACCTCGATACTCGCATGATAACTGTTGTTGTAGGCGAACTCGGCTAGTGGCAAATGATTATCCTAGGAGCCTTTAAAATCCAGCACATGCTCTTAACATATCCTCCATAGTCTGTATGGTCCTCTCTGACTGACCATCGGTCTGAGGATGATAAGCGGTGCTCAAACTCAACTGGGTTCCCATGGCTTCCTGAAAATGTTTCAAAAAGTGGGAAGTGAAGCGAGAATCCCTATCTGAAACAATGCTTACTGGAACACCATGTAACCTCACTACCTCGCGTACATACAGTTCTACTAACGTACTCAGAGTATCGGTAGCTCTCATAGCTAGAAAGTGGGCTGACTTCGTCAATCTATCAATTATCACCCATATCGCATCGTGATTCCTTCGGGTCCTCGGTAAACCTATCACGAAATCCATGGTGATACGCTCTCATTTCCATGTCGGTATAGGTAGAGGCTGTAATAACCCTGCAGGTTTCTAATGCTCTACCTTCATTTGCTGACATACAAGACATTTTACCATAAAATATGCAACATCCTTCTTTAAACCTGACCACCAGTACACCTTCCAGAGATTTTGGTACATCTTATTACTTCCCGGATGTAGTGTGTACCTCGATGAATGAGCTTTCATCAGTATCAATCTTCTAAGCTCTAGGTCGTTGGGACACACAAACTCTCTCTGAATCTTAGTAGTCCATCTAAACTTATCTCAAGGTCAGTCACTATAACCTCCTGTATCTAACCTCTCATGTCAATGCAATACGGATCAGTCTACTCAGCCAATCTGATCCTCTCTAACAGATCTGGCTCCAAGCGTAGACTAGTGATCACATAGTCTGTATCCATGTCAGAAGGCACAACTCCCAAACTAAGGCTAGATAACTGCTCTAGCAACTCATGTACCTTGACCATCATATACGATACCATCCCTAGGCTCTTCCTGCTCAAGGCATTAGCTACAACATTAGCCTTACCCGGATGATAAAGTATATCACAATCATAGTCCTTCAGAAGCTCTAACCATCTTCTCTGTCTCATGTTCAGCTCTTTTTATGAGAACAGATACTTAAGGCTCTTGTAGCCAGTATAGATCTGAAATTTCTCTCTATACAAGTAGTGGCGCCATACCTTCAACGCAAATACTACTGCTGCTAATTCCAAATCACGGGTTGGACAGTTCTTCTCGTGATCTTTCAACTATCTGGATCCATAAGCAACTACCTTCCCATCTTCCATCAACACACAGCCCAGTCCCTGATGCGAAGCATTGGTATACACTGAAAATCTTCTTGAGCTGGTAGGAATAGTGAGAATAGGAGCAGTTGTCAATCGACTCTTTAACTCCTAAAAACTCTTCTTATAATCCTCATTCCACACAAATGCTACACCCTTCCGAGTGAGACGTGTCAATGGAGCAGCTAACTTCGAAAATCCTTCTATGAATCTCCGATAGTATCCTACTAAACCTAAGAAACTCCTGATCTCGGGGACTGTCTTTGGTTGTTCCCACTCAATTATAGCCTCAATCTTGGATGGATCTACTGATACACCATCCTTTGACATAACATGTCCCAAAAATGAGATCTGTGACAAGCAAAAGTCACACTTGTTGAGTTTAGCATACAACGTTTGCTCTCGCAAAGTCTACAACACAATCATGAGGTGCTCCTCATGCTCTTAGATTTAGAGTATACCAAAATGTCATCTATGAAGACGATAACAAATTGATCTAAATATGGCTTGAACACGTCGTTCATCAAAGCCATGAAAGCTGCGGGAGCATACGTCAATCTGAATGGCATAACTAAGAACTCATAATGGCCATATCAGGTCCTAAATGCTATCTTGGGCACATCCTCTCTCCGTACTCTCAGCTGATGATACCCAAACCTCATATCAATATTAAAAAAGACCTGTGCTCCCTAGAGTTGATCTAACAAATCATCAATACGTGGAAGGGGATATCTATTCTTGATGGTTACCTTATTCAACAATCTGTAATCTATACATAATCGAAGGCTCCAATCCTTCTTCCTCACGAATAAAATCAGTGTTCCCCAAGGTGAAACACTCGGTCTAATAAAACCCCTATCCAATAACTCCTGTAACTGTCTGTTGAGCTCCTCTAGCTCAACCAAGGTCATGCGATACGGTGGTTTCGATATAGGTTCAGTACTAAGCACCAAATCTATACAGAACTCCATCTCTCTGTCCAATGGTAACCCTGGAAGTTCATCTGAAAAGACATTTGAGAATTCACTAACCACAGGAATGTTTGCCAACTCCGGATGTACCCTATTCTTATCAACCACGTACGCAATGAAACCTTCAACATATCCATTTCTCAGTCAGCATAGTACATTATTAATCATAAATCATAACTAATACTTTTATTTCTTTGCTTCAAGCTTTACAACATATTTTTCAGGGTTAGGAAACATAACTGTCTTAGCGTAACAATCTAAAACAGCATGGTTTGATGATAACCAATCCATTCCTATTATTACATCAAAGTCACTCATACTTAACAATATTAGATTGGTTGTCATATCCTTTTTCCCTACTTTCAACTTACAATTATTCAACACATACTCCACTAGTTGACTATTATCCATAGGCGTACTAATCAACATCATTTTACTCAAAGGAGTATGCTCTACATGCTTTGCTAATTTACATGCAAATGAAGGCGATACAAATGAATGCGTGGCACCAAGATCAATCAAATTATATGCTTCCAAATCATAAATCAAGATGTTACCTCTAATCACATCCGATGAAGCATCAGTTGTCCCCTGGTCCAAGCCATGTACTCGCCCTCGTCCCATCACTTGCTTTCCTTTCTCTTCTGTCGTCGCTCTCCTTTTTTGAGTAGACGTATCACCTGGAGCTCTATCAATCTCCTTACCATTCTGTGGGGCAGTCTCAACCATCTCTGGGCAATTTCTAGCAATATACCCTGTTTTCCACATCGAAAACACACAATAGGACTCATCGGACAAGGTCTACCTCCATGGTATTTACCACATCTACTACACTGCTCTGTAGTAGGCCTTTGTCCTCCAATCACAACTCTTCTAGTTGGAACTATAACCGGGTATGCAAGAAATCTCACCATCTTATCCTATACTTTCTCGATCCTTGGTTTCTTACTGCAGAGCCTTCTTCCTCATCTATAACTGAAACCTCGAGTACTATCACTCCCCGGCCTCTTTCTGTCTCTATCTCTACCTTTTCCCACTGCTCTGAACTCTGAGGCATTTCTCTCATAATCTTATTCACAAAGTTGCGCCCTGCGCACAGCATCATCGTAGGTAGAAATATCGAATGGAACTAGTTTAGACCTCAATGCTGGTCTCAGTCCATCGATGAATCTGCGGACTTTCCTAATTTCACTGTTTATGGTGTTAGGGTCATATCTCCCCAGAGATAAAAAACTAGTCGCACACTCATCAACCGAAAGACTTCCCTAATTTAACCCCAAAAATTCAGCCTGCAGCCTCCACTGTTCCGTATTTGGAACAAACTGCCTCCTGAAGGCATCCAAAAATATCTCCTAACTGATCTCAGTGTGTCGGGCTCTCAATATGGATCTGGTGGACTTCCACAGATTCTTTATCGTCCCCTTCAGTAGGAATGTAGCAAATGCGACCATCTCGAAAGTCGTACACTTAAAGAATCCGTACAAATTCTCTATCTCTCTAATCTACTCCTCAGCGGCAACTGGATCCTTAACCCCTCTAAAAAATAGCAGTCCAAGTTTCTGAAATTGTCACAATCTGTCCAAATCGCACCCATATCCTAATCCACTGCTCTCTCGAACTGATGGGGGTGTAGAAGTATCTGCAGCCAGCTGTACAGGTGTGTCAGGTACAACTGCCTCTCCTCGTGCAGTCTTTGCATCCTGTCTCTGTCTACTTTACCTAGTCTGAGCCAGTATCTCCACTATCATCTCTAAGCTATGCTTAATTCTCGTGAAGCGTGCCTCTACAGTCTCTGGTACCTCATTAGTACCCACATTCTCATCTTGGGTCTCTAGCTTACCTCTACAGGCTCGAGCCCTACTGCACACCCCTCTACCTTGGCTGGTATTAGCCTTATAGACTAAATTCCTGCATTCATAATCATTAATTAGTCTGATTCCCATCTTGTATACACAATTGTAACTGCACAAAGCACAGTACTATGGCGATGTATATTTTCCTAAACTAATACCGACTCACATCAGACCAACACGGCTCTGATACCATTCTGTCACACCCTCCTCTCACACGTGACTTGAATTATCGAAACCCATTACACATTTTTTCGTTTTTTACTTTACTTACCTTTCTCTCATCAACTGTTGGGCTATGATTTCATCCACTCACATTCAATCACAATACATATCGAATTCAATATTCTTTTCAATAATATAAACTGTTATACATTATTTGTACATATACATCCTGACTGTACAATACTTTACGTAACTGTGCTTATACATTGTTCAGTACAAAAGGTTCGAGTGTGTATACCTCTCATAAGATGGATAGGCAGCGAATACAATGAATGTTATATCTCAATCAAACTCACTCCACTGTGGATGATCTGTAGAGAGTATAAAATAAGGGGGTGAGCATACAACGGGCTCAATAAGGACATCAGGCTAGTAAGTAGACAACTGCACACTATCTACTAAAAATAAGGCTTTGTCTTTCCTTCTCTCATCTCAAAGCATGTATTAAAATTATATAATATAGTACAGATTTAATTCCATGTACTTGAAATCATGCTTATTTATCAAATGTAGGCATTCATGCAAAACCGTGCATATTTATAAAATTAGGAATGCCTTTATCTCAATCATGCCATTTACGTTCAAATCAGGTAAATATGGCAGTTGACAACACAACACAAATCGGTTTCTAACCTATCTATCTCATGTTAACCGTGTCATGAAAACAAGTGATATAACATGTGAGACTCAGTGGCTATATGCAATACTCTCTTGGACTATGGCCATATCCTATAATGTGATATACCAGGCAACACAGATCTCGGTGTGTGGGTATCACTGCTGTAACGGGAGGGGGGTCAGTCCATCACAACTGCCAGATATATACTCCTCAACTCCACATAACACACGGTACAATGTACTCCATGCCACACGCACGGTACAACGTACACCCATGGACCCTCTCCTTATGGTCGGGAGGTCTGCCATAGGTCTTAGTCCTCACACCATGGAAATACATCATAGTCAGGGTGCTCGCCATGAGTCTTAGCCCTCATACTATGGAAATAATGCCACGTCTCTAAATCCACATGCAAACATCTCAACAATGTGATACTCAGTCTACACAGAGGAAATCGTCATGGTTTTTCATAACATGTCTTATATATCACATAAAACTATAGTGCGCATCTTGAGTGTGACTCTCAATCAACACTCTGCCTCTTAAACACTATGTATGCATCTCAAAATATCAAACACTAGTGTAAGTAACCTCTAGCACCAGGTCCATGCATAATTCTCTTTTCAAATCAAGTACGAGCTATCGCTCTAGTACGATATCATGTATAAATCATGAAAAGTAGAGTACGAGCAAAGCTCCCAGCACTTTATCATGTAAAACTGAATATGAGCATAGCTCCCAATACCTTATATACATCAATCACAAACTGAGTACAAGCTAAGCTCCCAGTACTCTAACATGCATAAAATAGCATTACAATATAGTACAAGTATGTCCTCCAGTACTATGTGATGCATATCTCAAAATATAGTGCGAGTATTCTCTAGCACTTATGGTTTTCACAAAAAACCAGATAGATGGCTATTTCAAAACACAACTCTCTTCTTCAAATCAAATTGGCCCTTAAGTGTGCTGTTTTCGCATATACATGAAAACATTAGCCATTCTATCATGCAACTCATGCATTTTAGGTCACAACATGCTTCTCAGGCTTTTTTATCCTATTTTTGGATAAAACTACACTTTATCTCATTTGGCTCTATCACACATTTGGCCTATTCATGGGAATTCATATAGCATATAATATTGAAATGCTATTTTAAAATACGTGTAGCCATCTCTGGCTACTCAAGAAATTCCCTTACCTCAGATCACGTCAACTGACCTCACTTCCTCGGTGCAACTCACTTTCGCAGTCCGAGCAGCTTCCTCAATGATTTTCGAAGCTGTTACAATTATTGGCATTAGTATATCACTCATTTCATTTGCCAAATCTTAATTTAATGCTTAGTATTCCTCACTTTCTCTAAATTATGGTGTAAAACCACATTTTCACATAACTATCTTCATTTCTCCTTATTTCCAATTTATGCATTTCATAGGATTATCTCATAATCTTCCATACATGCATATTTCATCATCAAACCAATGTTAACATCATTTTTCTCAGTACTTTCTCACTTTCATGCCAAACCTAGGTCATGCTCATTTTCCATAATCCTCTCATTTCCAACAATTCATATATATATATATATATATATATATGTGTATATATATATATATAAATCAACTCATGAATACACCTAGTTTAATATATATCAAAGTGGTGTATTGAATCGTACCTATTTGAAATTTTCTTCCATTTTCACCAAGATAGAAAAATCATCCTTGCTCTCTCAACTCTTGATTCCAATCATTTGTTTCCGAGTATGTTGCTCTCCTCTTTGCTAAGAACGACTTTGTTCACTTATACCTGACTCCAAACTGCTCACAAACTGAAGTTTTCTGGTATTTCTTGGCTAGGTTTCACCTTAGCTTCCAAATGGAATAGTAGTTCTCAGGAACATGAAGTGCAGAAGTCTAGTATGTTTAGAATTGTCTTGATGAGATCGATCTGCTACCATAGGAGATCGATCTGCTCTGTATTTTTTCTCTTGAAACCGACCTTCCATACTTCATGAGATCGATCTGCTCTTGCATGAGATCGATCTTCTCCAAGTCAGTAGCTTAAGGACATCGATCTGGCCCTCCAAAGATCGATTCTTTCAACACAGAATGCTCAACAGATCGATCTGCTCTCCAATGAGATCGATCTGACTTGTTCTATTGCTCGAATTTGAGCATTTTTTGCTCTTTGAGATCGATCTCCCATTCATCTTTCCAGATTTTGCTACAATTTTCTGCAGTAAACACACACCAAACTTAATACATTTTGCTACCATGGTCGTTTTCTCATCCATCCACACTTAAGCTTGAAAATGACATCTTTTCATACCTTATACACATTTAAACTTGTGTGTATCCTTTGTATAGCCAAAGGTATACAATATATCACCAAATGTAAGTATAAAACTCATTCCATTTTACTTAACCACTCAAAACTTAATATTATCACATTCCATTCATGAAAATATCTCTCTTACACTTATTCTATACTTTAAAATTTGTATGTATCCATTCCATACACATTTACAACTTCAAAAATACATTCCTCATGATTTTCAATTTCTGACTTATATACACATCACAAGGTCATAAGGTTACATTACAAAATTGTGGATCTTACACCCCGGAAGCACAAAAAACATGGCAAATTTAAAACTTTTTATTCATCCATTCACAATTAATGGTGCATTCTTGTGCAATGTCATGCATCATCATACATAATTCATAACTTTCACCTCAGGATCTCATCATCTCATAATTATATATCATACCATATACATTACTCAATTCAAGGTTAATTAATCCTAATACATCTCATACATTATTGTACATCAAGTGTCTGTAAATACAATATTAATCTGGGTACTTGTAATGATAATTTATACCTCAAAGTACAATATGTGGCCTAAAGCTCAAGTCCTTCACTAACCACTACTTCGTACGTCGCTGGAAATTCTCCTCACTTGAAGAAATCTGGGGGGAAGATAAAACAGGGTGAGCTTCTAAATCGCTCAATAGGGGGGTAAGGGACTCATTAATGAATTAATGATTTTCACAGCACAATCATTTTATCTCGTAGTTGAAACTCAATTAAAAATGTAGCATGAACTCACTAAAACATCATTCTCATCTCATTTCTCCAAAATCACATAAAAACATGAGAGTACATAACTCAGTACAAATCATAGTCACAAGCATGTGGAAATCAGAATGCGATAATGGCTTTTCTCATTAAAACGTGATAAAAATCACCTCAATAGAATGCATGATAATTCTATTAATAATAGAATTATTTGTGCTTAATTTCTTAATTAATTATTTAAATCCCCAATTTATTTTATTAATTATTCCCTTTATTTAATTAAAATTCTTTAATGCGCATGTAAATTAATTTCGGATGAAACTCAGTCGTTTCAGTCAAAAATGGGCTGAAAATGGGCTAAGGAAACTAGACCACTTCCAATTTGCAGACCGAGTCACCAATCCTCTAGACACGTGAGATGTCGAGTGTTAGTATTTTATTCACTCTTAAACGATAAGATCGACGGATACCGTGCCAACCTTCTGGAAGACACATGCCAGGCCACATCGCACAGCCAAGCGTACTAGAAGATGGGTGACGTTGAAATATCTACTCTGCAGCAAATAAAATAAAGACAAGTGGCCAAACAATACCAACTCATCTAGGATAAAAAATTACCATTGTACCCCTATATTTGTGTATAAATAGAACATGATGAGCAACTGAAAAGGTAGAATTTAGGTAGTTTTTAGTGTAGTTTTAGGGTAGGAGTAGTGTAGAGTAATTTAGGAGTAGTCTTAGTTTTTAAAGTTTTAATTCTTTTTCCTTTCAAGCTTTTCGATTAGTTTTTAGCTACCATTTTCTACTCTAATGTTCATGTCAACTTTAAATTTGTTAGATTTTATGAAAAGTTTTATCCTTTCTCTTTCGTTTGTAGTTTACGTTTATGGCAACCATTTTTATTTCTTATTCTCGGTTTATTTTTTTCTTTACTGTGTTGCTTCAAGTTTTTTTTTCAATGTTCTACATTATGTCTTTAATTTTAGCTTACTGTTTCGGGACTATAAAGGTGGATCAACAATAGTATAGTTTTATTTGCTAAGATTTTACATAATGCTTGTACAACTTCATTTTTCTGGATTTTAGTTTCGGTTCCTCTTACAATCTTCTTAATCCCGATTTTTTTTTGCACGCTTAATTTTTTTTATGCATCATGCAATTCTTATTTCAGCATTCTGTTCTTCTTTGCAATTTTTTATTTGTGGTGTCTACTCTTCATGGTGATATGAGAAGTTGAACCGAAGCAGAACGTGCCTTGCCAAAGCTAGACTGGTAGCGTGGGATGCCTATGTTCTTAGCGTAGCTGGAAGGCTATGGTAGATGATATACAGAGGAACCACTGTTTTCGAAATACCGCTGTTGTTATTGAGGGGAAGAGTTAGCAGGGGATGGTGCAGTGGCGTGATTGCAGCTGTTGTGTTTCTGGACAGTGGTTCATGTTCGGAGATACAGCTCATTTCCATGCTCCCGACTGTTATTTGATAGAGGCGTGACATTGTCACAACCATGCTCTGTTCTTCCCTGTTTAAGACTTCATTTACTGTTCCCCTTCTTTATATTCTTTAACTTGTTATTTCAAGCATTTGCTCACTTACATTTCCATGTTTCAGTTATCTGCTTCAGTGAATTAGAATTAGCTTAAGTCTGATTTGTTCAAAAGTTTTTTTATTTCTTTTATAGAACAAGTGAAATAGAATTGTTTAGTTTTCCAATTTTTGGGTTGCATCTTTGCTGACTAGTTATTGTTTAATTTACAAATATTTTCTTTTGCATCTGTTGTTGTTTGCTTACTGCCAAGAGCAGGGGCTGCTTCATGCGTCGTTGTACAACATTCTCTGGCCAGCTCTGAATTCACAAACCGTCGACTCACGAGTAGAACAGGGCTAGATGATGGGTGTTGTTGGCAGTAGGCACAAAAACATGTTCAGCGTCGGTCAGCACCTAGAGCAGGCTCTGATTATTGGCTGATGCGCAGCAGGTACCAGATGGAGGCAGGATGGGAAGCTTGCTCGTACATGGCAGAATAAAGCAGGCAACATGCGTGGGTACTGGACATCGCCTGGTGTAAAAATGGAAAATGAAAGATGTACAGAACCTGCACAGTCGGGACCACAAGCAGCGTGCTGGGAGTTTTGGTTAAGGCCATATTTGGTCATTCCACTTTGGTTCATAATCCATTTTCATGCATTTTAGATATCTTAATTTCAATCTCATTTGTTAGATTAGAGTTTTAAATTAATTTGCATGATTAGTTGTAGTTCCTTTGCTTGATTAGTTCAAAACATAGATTTAATTATGTCATTAGTTAATTTTTATTTTAGTGTTAGGTGTTGCATTTAGAATTAAATTAGAGTAAAATCATTTTATGCATGTTTTAAGTTTTCATTTTAAATTGAAAAAAAAAATCCAAAAATATTTCTCATGCATTATTTAGATTTTGTTTTAGTGTTAGTAAGTAGTTAGAGTTAGATTTAATTTAGGATTATTTTATAGGTAGTTAATTTCTTAGTTAGATTTAAGAATGTCTTTAGGTTAATAGAATTTTATTTTTTTAAACTTTAGGTTAGTTTTATTTTCATTTTTTATTAATTAGTTTAATTACATGTACATTTTATTTTAGGTTTGTTTAATTTTAGTTTAATTAATTTTGTTTCTTTATTTTCATATTTGCATTTTAGTTTAATTGCGTTAATTAATTTTAACTGTTTTGATTATCTTTTGTAGGTATTTGATTTTAATTGCTTGAAGTTCTGTAAGTAATTTTTACTCTGATTTATTTTCTTTAGTTTATAATTTTTATTGTTTTCAGTATTTTTAATTCTAACCTTGTAGATCACCCAGAAAAACATAATTTGCTAGGATATACTTAGGGTAAAATTAACCGGTACTTAATTAGGCTAATCAGCTTCTCTGTGGGATGATAATCTGGGACTTAAATCCCATTATTACTTGTAGGACCTATGCATTTGCGGATACACGTCTAGCTCACTTAGAGTGAGCATAGCTCGTATCAAGTTTTTGGTGCCGTTGCCGGGGAAGTCTTAATTAGCCAGTAATTAATATCGATGAAATTATGTTTAGGTGTAATTCTAGCTTGTAAATACTTAGGTTGTAAATATTTAGAGCCTTAATTTAGTGTAGTTAATTTTCTCTCTCATTATTACTTTAAAAAAATTGAAAAATTAAAAAACTTAAAAAAAAAATTTCTGTGGACTTTGTGATATTTGCATGCGTAGTGCCATGAGTTATGATTGCTTTCCTTTAGATCCTGAAATTGAAAGAACTCTTAGGAAAATTCGAAAGGATTCTAGGAAATTAATAGCTTCGCTGTAAAACACTATGGTAGAAAATAGAGAAATTAAGACTGCTAGAGATTATGCAGTGCCGACGATTGGAGGATCTTATACCGGCATTAGGCCACCAGCTATCCCTGCAAACAATTTTGAAATTAAGCCTACAATCCTTCAGATGATCCAGACTTCTTTACAGTTCAGTGGGCTCCCTCATGACGACCCACATGCTCACCTCGGGCCAGCCTGGACCTGTGCAACACTTTCAAGTACAATGGATTATCTGATGATGCGCTTAGGCTTAGATTATTCCCCTTCTCGCTTAGGGATAGGGCGCGACACTGGTTAACCTCCGTGCCTCCAGGATCCATCTCTACTTGGGACGAGTTAGCCCATCAATTTCTAGCTAATTTTTTCCCTCCCTCTAAAATGGCCAAACTCCGTAGTGTCATATCTTCGTCTGCCCAATTCGATTTGGAATCTCTTTACGAAGCATGGGAACAATATAAGGATCTTCTTATGAAGTGCCCTCATCATGGCCTACCTTTATGGCTGCAAGTCTAGACTCTCTACAACGGATTTACAAGCCAAAATAAGTCCATTGTTGACGTTGCTGCGGGTGGAGCCCTAATGTGCAAAACAGAAGAGGAAGCTTATGAGTTGTTAGACAAAATGACAGCTAACAATTATCTATGGTCCTCAGAGAGGCAACTGCCTAAGAAGTCGACGGGTATCTATGAGCTTGACGCGCTGTCTACCTTGACCTCTCAAATAGCTAACCTTACGAAGAAGGTAGAGTTACTCAGTACACAGTATAATCCTTCCACCAGTCCTAACCCTGTGTATTCTATCCAAAGTCCTTTTCATTCCTACGATCTGTGTGGTGGTACACACCCTATAGATAATTGTCCGCTTAACTTAGAATCGGTTCAGTACATTGCCCCATCTCAGAAGCAACAGAACAACCCCTTTTCAAACACCTCCAATCTAGGGTGGAGGAACCATCTTAACTTTTCCAGAGCTAAAATTAAGGGCAATCTTCTAATTCTAGATCTGTGGGACCACCTGGTTTTCAAGCTCCACCGGTTCATGTACCACCACATCAATAATTTCCATATCATCTGCCTCATCACCCATCCCCACATCAATTTCATCTTCCACCACCATAACCTATGCAGCCATAGCATGTACTTGCACCAGCACCAGCAGCTGAGAAGAAGCATACACTAGAGGAGATGTTCACGACTATTCTGCAAAATCAAGCTACTTCAATTCTCATAATTCTATCACAATTCACATTCTCATCCACTACATCTCAAAATTCTATATTTCTCATACTACATTCCATGCTAAATTCACCTCATTACCTCAATTCCAAATTTATAGTCAAAAATCCCAAATCACCACAAATTGCTTAATGTTATCTTTTCTCCAACAAAAATCATAATTTCATCAATCTCTAATCATTTCCTAGCTATTTCATCACAATGCCAACAACCATAATCACCAAAAATCACTTTGAAATCCAACATCAAAGTTTAAAATTTACCCAAACTTGTGGAGTGCTCTATTCACACCTCGATTCAATTCGTCCATCGATTTCCAAGTATGTTGTTCTCCTTTGGATGAGAAATTACTTTCCTTCTTACCATAACCTTTGATTCGAATGAAAATTGATGTTTTAGAAGAGAGAGAAAGCTAGGGTTTTGATTGAAATGGGGTTTTTGGAGAGAGAAAATTTGAGCTGTAGGAAAAACGCATGGGTCCTTTTATAGATGGAGGGTAGGAGATCGATCTGGCCTTTGATGAGATCGATCTGCATTTGAATTTGGGGACGTTTTGGGACCATTTTATGCATAGGAGATTGATCTTTCGTGGGGTGAGATCAATCTTTTAATTGCTTCATGAGATCGATCTGTTCCAATTATAAGATCGATCTTCAGTTTACAGAATGCTTCATGAGATCGATCTGCTCCTTGAGGAGATCGATCTTCTCTTTACAGAAACATTTTGAGATCGATCTTCTTGCCATGAGATCGATCTGCCTATCAGTTCTTACCTATTTCCTGCATTCTGGAGCCATGAGATCGATCTCTCGTCCTTGGGGATCGATCTGGCCTTTACAGATTGCACTGCTGCTGCATCAATTTGCAGAAAACTCAATGTAAAACTTTCCAAAAATCTACCCCATAGTCCATATTTCAATTCATACACATTCAAGACTTAAAAATCACTTCTTTTTATACTTCATCATACTTAAAACTTGTGTGTACATAAACATATCATAATTACATACACCAAATTACAATTCTCATAAATGGGGTATAAAAAATTCACAGTTCTCACACTTCATTTGGTTGGATTGAAGGAGCAAAGGAGTGTTCTTCTTTGGAGCAAGAAGAAAATCAAGCTAGTTGAGTTTCTAATACACCAACCCAAAGTATATGAATCTAGTTGTTGCTGTGAGTTGATCAGTGTAAGTATTGATGATTGAAACTACTTAGAATGTAATGGAACAAGTATAACCTATAATGAGTCTAGTGTGAGAAAATGTGATATAGTTGAGTTGATGATAAATGGATTATGCTAAGGTGTTAGTGTGGTGATATGCATGATTTTGAGAGGATTGAATGAAACTACATTGTGAGAATAGTCAAGTATGAAAATGAGCATATGAGGTGTTTGATAAATTGCCATAGTGAAGTAAATGATGAATTAAGGGCATTAATGAAAACTATAAGTCGAATCGACTATAGTAAACACAAGAATCTTTTTTCATTTGGATAAGTTGATGTGATACGTAATTTCATGCAGTCCCAAAGATTTCGTTGGAGGTGAATCGAACTGCACAATCGAGCAACTCTAAGGAAGTGGAATCATTCGACGCGATTCCAGGTAAGAAAATTCAGTGAGTATATAGAGATGGCTGCACGTATTTTGAGGGTGTTTATATGGCTTTGTAAATGCTTAGTTAACTAGAAAAGAAATGATGATTGTATGACAAACTTCAGATATAAATGATTTTGGTTTGGAAGCGAATCTTACAAAAAGGGATAGTAAGGCTAATAATTGCATAAATCACATGTTTTTATATTTTTACGAAAGACATTGCTTTGGTTTAAGCAAAATTGATAGATAGGCTAGCTAGTGATTTCATGATTTGTGAAATAGCACAAGTGAGGTGCTAACTGTGGTCTTGAGAGTGTTTTGTTGAAAAAGAACCGTCTATCGTACATACATGAGTTAAATCATGCTAGAGTCTTGCTCGCACTGGATTTTAAATGTTTTCAATATGTATGAAATGTGTTGAAGCCTAGCTCGCACCATATTTTGATTCATGATGTTTTATAAGCCGTACTGGAGCTGATAGCTCGTAGTTGGGTTTTCCTTGACTTACTTATACATATAATCGTACTGGAGCTATGCTCGTATGTGATTTCTTCATTATTTGTTAGGAATAAATTCGTATTAAAGCGTTGCACGTACGATGGTATTTGCTAACGATACATGAAATCGTGCTAGAGCTTAGCTTGCACTGAGTTTTCACACTGTGATATATAATAAGTCGTGCTAGATGCCTCGTGTAAACTTTGTGTCACACGGATGAGATGCTTGCATGTGCACTTGAGATTGAATAGGTTATGCATGGTAGATGATGATTAATACTGACTCATAGCCCAATTGTTATTTATGAGAGTTGTTCACGACCGTGTAAGGAGATGAAAAAGCGAAAAATTTATGATTATTTTTAGATAAAAAGGATGAAAAGGGGTCGTTGGGAACAGGATGAAAAAGGATGAAAAGGATAAAAATTTATGATTATTTCGATCGTGTAATGCAGTTTTTCCCGTTGAATATTTTGCAGAGAGAGCCATTGGGAACCTCCAGTAGAGTACCAGATCGATCTTCCATCATGACCAAATCGATCTTCTAATTCAAATTCTTGCAATTACAAAGCAACTCAAAGCAAGGAGATCGAGCTCATACTTGCATCGTAAAATGTTCTAATTAACCTCTTAACATGTTTTAAACATTTCTTGATTTATAATAACCATTATTGAATTACTGTTTTGTCATTTCAAAATATCTCAACCTAATAATCTCCCCCTTTTTGATATGACAAAACTTATTCAATAAACTAAGTTTATAAACATGTTTAGTCTCCCCTTTAACATATGCATCCAGCTTTCCAATTTCAAAAACTCCCCCTCAGTTCAAAAACTCCCCCTTAATTTATGCTCCCTTTAACATGCATGTTCTCTTCTCCCCCTTTTTATCATATCAATATCAACAAACCATAAAATCATTTATTAACAAAGTATATATCAACAAATTACGAAGCATAACACTGAATCATAATTCTGTTAGTTCAAAATATAAAAAGATATATGTTCAAACAACACAAACATGTTTCAAAATATCTACACAACAATGACAATCTAAACATGCATGCCCTAAGATGGAGGAGGAAAGCGCTCCAAAAGTTCTTTAACTCATGTACTGGTGACCTGCAACTCATCAAACATGGCTTACTGTGTGGCATGGAGATTTGCAAAACCTTCATCCATCTTCCTATTCAGTTGCATAACCATAGCCATAAGTGATTCCATCGTGTCGGAAGATGAAGCAGGTGTAGTGTTTGTAACGGGAGGTGTTGAAGGTTCAGTCGAAGGTGCGAAAGGCTCAACTGCATTGTCCTCCTCTATGGCTGCCTCGTGAGGGATTTTGGTTTTCTTCCACCACTGACCGTGGAAGTCTTTGTAGTACCCCATATGATGAAAAGTGTCGATATTCAGAACACTTTTCACAGATAACACTTCACCAGTTTCACAAGAGTAGTCAGCCCTGAGTTTTTGTAGCAAGAATGCAAGGGGTTGAGGGAAGACGATAGTTGAGGCTTGACCCAGTACGATCTTTAGCCAATCCTCGTAAATGAAGTAGACTAGGTACGATTTTTGACTTTGAGAGGTTTAAAGATGATGGAACCAAAAACGATCTTGTTTTCTGATGATAGAGTGTCGGGTACCAAAAGGTCAGAGGTTCCAAGATAAGATTAGGTGTAGTAACCTAGGGTGCATGGGTAGGTCACTAGCCTTGTCTCCGGGTAGGTTGAATTCAAGTGGTACTTCCTCTTCCTCATCAGACAAACCCTCATCTTCAATTTCAAACACTCGAGCTAAGAGGGTGGTGTTGACGAAAATCGTTTTGGCCATGACGAAGGTTTTAAAAGCTAGAATTTTACAGGTGTCGTCAGGGTCATAGATAAGCTCAGCGTTTGAGAAAAATGCCCTAATAATATTCGAAGGAGCAGGGGTATTTCTTTTGAGAAATGGAAGCCAACTAAATTCTTCCATTTTTGTCAAGTAAGGAAAGTCAATGCTAGAAAGGAATGAAAAATCGATGGTTCTCCAGTGTTTAGTGGGCATTGTAGAAAAGTATTCTTCATATCTCTTCCTTTTTGCAGGTGTTTGAAAACACTTGCTGAAGGTTGTGACAGAAGATGTAGTGACATTGGGTGGCTGTGAAGAGGAGGGTTTGGAGTCTTTATTTGGAACTCTCTTAATGCGAGGCATTATAAAATCAATCAAAGACAGCCTAATATAGCTCTAGATTGTTCTCTAACAGAGTCCTAAGCAATAAAACAGTTCACTAGAAACCCTATTGAAGATTAATCTACGAAACCAAGAAAGTTTTGAAAGAAAATCAACAATGTAGGTTTTAAGATGAAGAATAATAGAGTAGATTTGACTAAAATCTTACTAGAGATCGATTTGTGAGAGAAATCGAAATAGGAGGCGCGACGCAGGTTAGGGATTTTGAATTTGGAGTTTCTGAAATATGGGGATTTTGAAGCAGTATATATAGCCCAGGGCTAAGGAGATCGATCTGTCGAGGTACCTGATCGATCTGTCATTTCTAGAGACTTAATGAGATCGATCTGTTGTGTTAAGAGATCGATCTTTAAAATACAAAAGCTCAAGAAGATCGATCTGCGAAATGCAAAGATCGATCTATAGAATACAGAGGCTGAAAAAGATCGATCTGCCAAATGCAGAGATCGATCTATAGAATACAGAGGCAGAAGAAGATCGATCTGCCAAATACAGGGATCGATCTGTAAAATACAGAAGCTTAAGGAGATCGATCTTATGGGATTGAAGATCAATCTGCTTAGTAGAACCTTACTGCTTTAGGCCAATTTGGAGCATGCTAGATCGATCTATATTGTGAAGAGATCGATCTCTCATACCCTTTGCCCAGAAAATGAGTTGAAAAACCAGTTGAAAATGAGTTTGAAATTAAAGTTTTGAAGGCTATAATCCGTAAGGAGCATACATAAGTCCTAATTCACCTCTAAGAACACAAAATCTATCTCTATCAAGAGGTTTGGTGAAAATATCAGCTATTTGATGCAATGTATCAATATATTCTAGAACTATATCTCCTTTTTGTACATGATCTCTAAGGAAATGATGCCTAATCTCAATATGTTTAGTTCTAGAGTGTTGGATTGGATTTTTAGAGAGATTAATGGCACTGGTATTATCACACTTGATGGAAACTTGCTTCATGTCTACACCATAATCTCTCATTTGTTGCTTAAACCACAACACTTGAGCACTACAACTACCAGTTGCTATATATTCTACCTCAGTTGTGGATTGTGCTACACTATTTTGTTTCTTAGAGAACCATGATATTAATCTATTCCCTAAGAATTGGCAGGTTCCTGAAGTGCTTTTTTTATCTATTTTACAACCTCCAAAATCTGCATCAAAATATGCATGAAGAGCAAAGGTGGAATCTTTAGGGTACCATAGTCCTAGTGAAGGTGTGTCTTTAAAGTACCTAAAAATTCTTTTTGTAGCTAGTAAGTGTGATTCTCTAGGTAAGGATTGAAATTTAGCACATAAACACACACTAAACAAAATATCAAGTCTACTTCCAGTAAGATAAAGTAATGAACCAATCATAGACCTATATAGCTTAATGTCTACACACTTACCAGTTTCATCTTTATCAAGCTTGATGTTGGTGCCCATTGGAGTTGCTTGAGGTTTGCAATTATCCATTCCAAATTGTTTGAGCAAATCTTTGGTGTACTTAGCTTGATTGATGAAGATTCCATCCTTAGTTTGCTTTACTTGAAGTCCCAAGAAATAGGTGAGCTCTCTCATCATGCTCATTTCAAATTCACCTTGCATGACCTTAGCAAACTCTTGACATAAAGATTCATTAGTTGATCCAAAAATAATGTCATCTTTATTCTTATTTTTGATAAACAAGGTTGTATCTACTTTTCCTCTTGAAAATCCATTTTCTATCAGGAACTTTGAAAGTCTTTCTTACCAGGCTCTAGGAGCTTGTTTCAAACTGTAAAGTGCTTTAGAAAGTTTGTAAACATGTTCAGGAAATTTTGGACTTTCAAAATCGGGGGGTTGCTCTACATAAACTTCCTCATTGATGTGACCATTTAGAAATGCACTTTTTATATCCATTTGATATAATTTGAATTTTTTGTAGCATGCAAAAGCAAGTAGCATCCTTATTGCTTCTAATCTAGCTACCGGTGCATAGGTTTCATCATAGTCTATCCCTTTCTCTTGACTATAACCTTGTGCAACTAGCCTAGCCTTGTTTCTTATAATCACACTATTTTCATCCATCTTATTCTTGAAAATCCATTTAGTTCCAATTATAGAATGATCACTAGGCCTAGGAACTAAATTCCACACTTTACTTCTTTCAAATTGGTTTAGTTCCTCTTGCATGGCTAAAAACCAATCTAAAGCTTCATTGACATTTTTTGGTTCAATTTGATATACAAAGGCTGTATATTGACATACATTTCTTAGTGAGGACCTTTTTCTAACTCCTAGATTTGGATCACCTACAATTTCACAATCTTTGACATATCCTAGTTCTCTTGGTGCTCTAGATTCTTTTTCTAGTATTTCTAGTTCTTCTTCATCTTCTTCCCTTTTATTAATGTCAAGATTTTCTAGTAAGTTATCTTCTATCCTTGAGGATTCCTTCAAAATCTCATCAAATATTTCAATATCCTCATCGTTGGTAGAAACTTTAGATGCATCGTTTGACTAATCAAATATTACATGTATTGACTCTTCCACCATCAAGGTTCTTTTGTTGTACACTCTATATGCCTTTGAATTTAAAGAATAGCCTAAAAAGACTCCTTCATCACTTTTAGCATCAAATTTTCCTAAGTTGTCTTTCTCATTATTTAAGACAAAGCATTTACAACCAAAAAGATGAAAATAGCTAATATTTGGCTTCTTTCCCTTGTAAAGCTCATAAGGGCTTTAAGATTGGTCTAATCATGGCTCTATTTATAATGTAGCATGAGGTGTTTATGGCTTCTGCTCAAAAATATTTAGGTAGATTATTTTCACACAACATTGTTCTAGCCATTTCTTCTAATGTTCTATTTCTTCTCTCAACTACCCCATTTTGTTGTGGTGCCCTAAGGGCTGAAAAATTATGACTAATCCCTTGATCATTGCAATATTCATCAAAACCAATATTTTCAAATTTCTTGTCATGATCACTTCTAATACTAGTTATAGTGTAACCTTTTTCATTTTGGGCTATTTTTTGGAATAGACAATGAATTTTTCTAAAGCTTCATTCTTTACTTTTAAGAAAAATACCCAAGTAAATCTAGTATAATCATCCACAATCACAAACCCATAATGCTTACCACCTAGGCTAGTAGTTCTAGTTGCCCAAAAAGATCTAGGTGAAGTAGTTGAAGAGGTCTAGTGGTTGACACACTATTCTTAGGTTTAAAAGATATCCTTTTATGTTTTCCCTTGACACAAGCTTCACAAATTTTGTCATAGTCAAAGGACAACTTAGGTAAACCTACAACAAGATCTTTTCTAGCTAGCTTAGATAATATATGCATGCTAGCATGACCTAGTCTCCTATGCCACAACTAAGGTTCATTTTCTTTATCTACCATAAGGCATACATTTTCATTTCTAAGTTCATTTAGATATACAATGTATATGTTACCTTGTCTATGTCCTAGAAAAAAAACTTTCTTTGATTTAAGATCTATTACATGGAAATTCAAGCAATCAAAAATTACTTTGTAACCTTTGTCACAAAGTTGACTAATGCTAAGCAAATTATGTTTTAATCCTCTAACAAGTAAAACCTTTTTCTAATGAGAAAGAGTTATTACTAATAGATCCACTTCCTTCAACTTGGCCTTTGGAGTTGTCCCCAAAAGTGACTTCTCCACCAACCTTTGACTTGAATGAGTTGAAGTGGCTACTATCACCGGTCATGTGTCTTGAGCATCCACTATCCAAGTACCAAGCTTCCTTTGTTTCTACCTTGTAGCAATGCTCAAGCTCCTACAATCATCATTCAAACTTTTGTTTTAGGTACCCAAATTTTCTTGGGTCCTTTGGAGTTAGTAAATAGGATTTTTTATCCTTTTGGGATCCATTTTAATATTACATCAATATCTTTTGAATTTACCACATCTTTTGGAACCCAAACTCTTCTAACTATCCTTCCTCTAAATGTGGTCATTTTCATATTGCATCTATATGATGTATGTCCTTTTTTACTACAATGTGAGCAAGTAGTAGAGGATTTATGCATTCTTTCTAGCCAGGAAATTTTTGAGATGAGTTTCTCTACTTTTGCCATCATATCCTAACCCATTTCTATCAAAGAAAGCCTTTTGCGTCTCTAGCATGTGATCTAGATTTTATTAACCCATGTAAAATCTACTAAAAGAATTATGTAAATTACTATTCTTTTCCTTTAAGTCATGGATTTCTAGATTTGTACTTTCTAATTTCTTTTCACATTCTATTTTAACATTTAGGATTAATTCATTTTCTTTCTTTAGTTTAGAAATCATTTTTTTGTACTTCAAATTCATGCACTCATATTTCATTGCAAGATCATCAAATGCATCTTGTAATTCATCAAAAGAATACTCATTGGGATTAGAAGTTACATTCTCATCTTCAAGTGCCATGAAGCATAGATTTGCAATATCTTTATTTGTATCATCATCGGAGCTGTCACTATCGCACCAAGTTGCCATCATCGCCTTCTTTTTGTGCTTCCTATCACTTGATCTTTTTAGAAGAAGGCAATTAAATTTAATGTGGCCAGGTTTTTTGCATTCTTAGCAAACAATAGTATCTCTATCTTTTCTACCTAATTCTTCTTTGTCTTATTCTCTCTTATAGTTTCTCCTGCTGCCACCATTTGCTCTCATTCTCATAAATTTATTAAATCTCTTGGCAAACATTGCCATTTCAAAATCTTCTTCATTACCACTCTCATTTTTATCTTCTTTCAAATCCTCTTGAGTGGTGGATTTTAGAGCTGCTCCTACTTTCTTGGGTGGCTCTTCATTTCTTCTCAATTTCATCTCACAGGTGAGAAATGACCCTATCAATTCATCTAATGATAGTGTGTGGGGGTCTTTAGATTCTTCAATAGTTGTTACCTTAGCTTCCCAAGATTTTGGTAAGCTATTTAGGATCTTTTTAACCATTTCAATGTTGGAGTAGATTTTGCCTAAGGATTTTAGTCCATTAATTATGTCAGTAAATCTAGTGAACATGTCACTAATTGACTCTCCTTCTTTCATCCTAAATAACTGATAGTCATGAGTGAGCATTCCTACTTTAGTCTCCTTGACTTGGGTTGTGCCTTCATGTGTAATTGTCAATTATCCCAAATTTATTTGGCATTATCACAACCGGAGACTCTATTATACTCATTGGCCCCTAATGCACAAAATAAGGTGTGCATGGCCTTTGCATTCAACTGAGTGCATTTTATATCATTAGAATCTCACTCATCTTCTTCCTTTGGAATATATCTTCCCTCTACCTTCTTAGTTGGGATTTGAGGACCTTTAATAATGATCCTTCATACCTCATAATCATTAGCTTGAATAAAAAGCATCATTCTAATTTTTCAATATGCATAATGTTCACCATTGAACATAGGAGGCCTAACTGTAGAGTGCCCTTCTCCTACTAGATTTGTTGCTATATTGCTATGAGCCATCGGATCATTTTTAACTCTTAGGAAATTACTCCTTAATGATCAAAGAGTCCAAGCTCTGATACCAATTGTTGGCTCAACCGAAAGGGGGTGAATCAGTTTTCTAGTCTAAATGCTAAATTTAAACTCTTTTAAATTAAATTGCAAACAATCAAATAATAAGCAATAGACTATAATGCAGTAAAATAAAAGAGATAAGAGAGAGAAGCCGCAAACTCATTAATTTATAGAGGTTCGACCAATCGCTTGCCTACGTCCTCTCTTCTTGACCTTCTTGTCAAGAGTTTTCTTTCACTATCACAATAGTTGATACAACCTCCTTTTCAAGGTTAAGGAATAACCTCTCTACCCCTTATACAAAGCTATCTATTCAACTCTTACACAATTCTCTCACAAAGGAACTCTCCCATTTTCTTTTGGATTAAGAGTGAATACAAATAAGAACTCTCTTTTTGGGGGTAGGAAAAAATAACTTCAACTCAAGCTATTTAAGACAATATAATGAATATGATGTTGAAGGCAAAAGTAATATTGAGGAATGATCTCTTTTGAATATTCAGATTTTCTCAGCTCTGTGTCTTGTTTTCCCAATGTCTTCAATGCTTGGTTTTATACAGCAAGATGGTAGGTGAAGCATTTAATGCAGTTTTTTTCATTGAATATTTTACAGAGAGAGCCATTGGGAACCTCCAGTAGAGTACCAGATCGATCTTCTAATTCAAATTCCTACAATTACAAAGCAACTCAAAGCAAGGAGATCAATCTCATATTTATAGAGATTGATCTTATAATCTGTAAAATGTTAGTGAAGATCGATCTGTCGAACCATCAGATCGATCTCATAAACTCTCTGTTTGAAGTAAGATCGATCTCCAGATCGATCTTGCAAGTATTCTTGTAGAATGGAGATCGATCTCTAATTACCCTAGATCGATCTCAGAAACTCTCTGTCTTGAGGAGATCAATCTCTATTCATATGAGACCGATCTCATAAACTCTTTGTTTGAACATAGATTGATCTACAGATCGATCTAAGACCTTTATCCTTTGCTTTAGAAGAGATCGATCTCTTTCTTGACCAGATCGATCTCATAAGCATTCTGTAAGACAAAGATTGATCTCATAACCCTTAGAGATCGATCTCTTCTTCCTTAACATCCCATACATGTTCTTTATGTCTTTAACCCTTAATCAGATTGATCTCATATTCTCATGAGATCGATCTCTCATTCTTGAAAACCCAAGAGATCGATCTCTTATCTCAAGAGATCGATCTCTCATCCTTTAACACCCAGTTTCTGGCAAGGACTTGTATCTCAAAATTTTCTAATTAACCTCTTAACATGTTTTAAACATTTCTTGATTTATAATAACCATTATTGAATTACTGTTTTGTCATTTCAAAATATATCAACCTAACAAAAATGTTATTAATTATATCAAGATTTGAAAAGATCACTTAACCTTAAATAGATTACATCTTCTATTATAAATGTTGCCTTTTTTTTTACGGTTTTTAGTAGAAACATAGTTTTTTTAGATTTAAAGCTCCATCTTTTGAAATTTATGCATTTTATAAATTCTTTCTCTGCTCTTAAGGTTGGACAACTATATTTCAATTATGTTAGTTTTTTCTATCTCTGTATCTCTTTCATCTCTTTCCATCTTTTTGAAAGGATGTGACCATTTCTCCATTAGAAACTAATTTTGAAAACCCATTTTTAACTATTGAAGCATCAAAATATTGTTTGATTCAGTTGACGACCATCAAATCCATATCTTGATGCTTCAATTGTTACAAATGGGTTGCCAAAAACAATTATTTTCTACAAAGCATGGTCAAATCCTTGAAACAGATGGAAATAATATGAAAAGTTTCTTAATAAACATAATTACTTAAGTGACTTTCTTGATAAAGCAGCATTGTATGAAATTAGTCACACTTTTAATCATTATCATTGACTAGATATACGTTTTATTAATGTTTCAAGTGTTTTTAGTAGGAACAGAGTGTGACCCCTTTGGGTCAAATGAGAAGAACAAAGTCTTTGAGTTGTTATATTTAATATAAAAAGTTCAAATCATCATCATCATCATCATCATCATCATTAGACCTGTTAATCGCAATATAAAGGTTCAAATGTAATAAATTAATCAAAAGTTCAAATTTAAAGCATGAATTTGATTAATCTCTTGTTAACAAATGTTCAAATCAATTGAATGAATTTTAGGCACTTTATAAATTAACTCTCGACCCTTAAAATTGGACAACTAATCTTTTGATTTTGTAATCTTTCTCTATCTCTATAACTCTTTGCTCTGTTTCCATCCCTTTGAAAGGGTATAACCATATGCTAGCTTCATTCGAAAATGCTTTTGAAAACTATTTGTAACAATTGAAGTATTAATCGAGCATGAATTCTAATTTTTTGTATTCAGTTGTTTAATTGTACCAAAATAAAATGTTCAAATTTATAGTTTTATATTCAATAGAAATGTTCAAATGTAACACATTAAATCAAATGTTCAAATTTAGAGCATGAAATTCATTAATCTCTTGTAAAACAAATGTTAAAATCAATGGAATGAAAGTTTAAGGTTTTGTATTATTGCTTTTTAGGGTTTATTTGCCCAAACCCTTAGAGAAAGCTTTTGTCGCTCATTTCTGCCAATTTTTTATGAATACTTTTTTTAGAAATTAATTAATTTATTCTAATGATCTTTGAAAATATTAATGAGTTACATATTTAAACATAGTCTATAAACCTAATGACAACACATAATCTAATTTATAGAAGGAAACTCTATAATCGTAGATACAAGTAATAAAGGTATGCTTCTACACTACGCATAGTTTAATTTAGAGTTAGACTGCGGTCTATACTTAAACAGAGTCATTTTATATATATATATATATATATATATATATATATATATATATATATATATGAAATAAATTATTCTATGAAAGTTTTTTTTTTTTACTTTAAGTGTAGTTTAAATAGGTTGTGGTTTTTATAAGAAAGGTATATTAAACGTTTCTTACTGTGGTCTAATATATAAATAAACTACATTTTGTTATATTAAACGCCGTCGTTTCCTCTAGTATAATTCATCCTTCTCTCACATTACATTTCGAAATATCTTCCCATCCAAATTATCTTTTGTCATCCTTCAACAGTCATCTCTCTTCCTTCCAAGGCAATGCATAGTTTTATTAAAAAATAAATCTCATCTGATGACTGACAATGGTTACCATAAACAAAAGTTGGCATGTGCATCAAGTTAAACCTTAAGGAACTAGTATCTAAACCCTTAATATTAACCTCTTGTCATGATATTTGAAAATGTTGTTTTGCATTTGTTATATAGGTTGAAGTACAATATGTCTAGATTAGGGGAAAAAAGGGTCTTCGAATGTCAGACTCGTATTTTTATGTAGCTAGTTCCTTATGATTTATACATGTACAGACATGTATTGAGTTATTTAAATCATAAGAAGAGTATTTACTAGATTTAAGTGTTAGTGAAATGCTTTAACACTTAAAAGCTAAGCTACATAAAGGCCTAATGTAAACTTTGAAGGCTACAAGTTAAACCGAATGAATCTAAATCATTCTAACTGAAGAGAAGAAATTATGATGTGAAAATATAAAAAGTTCATGAAGGAAAGTCAGTTTGATTTGATCCCGAACACATAAAGGTAGAGTAAATGCCAAAAAAGGGGCAAAACAGACCTTTTAAGCCGTTCGAGGTGTTTTAGGTATATTCACTTCCCTGAAACGGCCAAAATGTAAAGACGAGAGTGTAAAACATAAGATATGACACTTTCAAAATTTTGAGAAAAATTCAACTTGGTCAATGATTAAGGAAAAAGTCAACTATAGTTAAGGAAAGTGGACTTTTACCATAGTTGAATAACCATGGTTAGGAATTAACCTAAGTATGGAGGAAAAAATTAGGAAAAAATAATTTTAGCTAGAATACAAGATATTCATCCTCTGAAGTAAGGGAAATTTATTTGGATGAATTTCGGATTTAATTTAATGGTTAAAAACGCAATGGGCCAAAGTTGGAAATTTTAAAGCCCATTAAGGTATCATAAGTGTGGGCCGAATTTGGAAAGCCCAATGGGCCGAATTGTTGGGCCAATTTGTGGGCCCAATATTGAGACATTTGAAGGCCCAATAGGTAGAAAAAATTTCAGTCCAAAAGCCCATTAAGAAAGCCCAAACCGAGAAGCCCAATTAAAAAGCCCATTAGTATAAGTTAAAAGCAATTAATGAAAGGTAACAAAGTCTAAAATGATAACCACTACCTAAACTTTTTGGAAGTCAATTAAGGTGGCTGGATTTTAGCTTAATGACTAAGTAATGGACTTATAAATACCAGCCAACACATAATCATCTTCATCCTTTCATTTTCATCAAAGTGAAGAAACCATAACCAAAAAGTTTTCCAAGCTTTCTCTCACTACAAATCACTAGGAAAAAAGCATATTTGGAACTTGCAATCTTCATGAAAGTTGTTCCAAATTGAGAGGAGAGTGACATATGCTGGAATTGGCTATCAAGGAGCCATAGTGTACAAACCGTGAGGCTTCAAAGTTTCGACCAAGTGTGAACACAAATACTAGGTATAATTTTAGGCTTCCAACTTCATATATGTTAATCTATGAGTTATATGGAGTTGATTGGTATATGTTTTATGGATTGAAACACATGAAAACACTATGAACATGTGATGGTCGAAAGTTGGTATATGAGTTTTGATAAATACCCATGTGATTTTAAGACATGTATAGGTTGATATGAATGTAGACATGATTATGGCATGGTTAGTTATAATCAATTTGTTCATATGGATGGTGGTATGATATTGGCACATAAAGTGTTTGATAAAATGCCAACATGAAATATAGGAAAGGATTAAGACATGTCAACCAAGTGTTTGTAAAAATGCCTAAGTGAATTTGGCTAAACAAATGGACATGGACAGCATGCCATGGTGTGACCGACAGCATGGGATGCTCTCGGCCATGGCGTGTGGTCAAGAGGTCCAATGGGCCAAGTCCAATTATTTTATGCACAATGTGATGTAATGGGTCTCGGATAAGCCCAATAAGAGTTGGTGGGCCCTACAAACCCAATAGGCCCAACGAAAATGAATAGTAAAATAGAAATGGGCTTAAGGCATAGTTAGGCCCATTAAAGTTTATTAAAGCCCATTAAGGGAAATAGACTGTATTTAATGTTAAATACAATAGGAAAAATATAATTAACCTGATAAATGATTATATGCAGTTCTAGGGATTATTGGAGGAGCGAATTGGACTGTTGGATCGAGCAACGTTGAGAAAGTAAAATTTCTCGAGTGATTACAGGTAAGGGACTTTTGTGAGTAGTTAGAGATACCTGCACGTATTTTCATCTGCTTTTACATTCACTTAAAAACTCTGAGGGTCAGAGAAAGTGAATAATAATTATTGTGACCTGATAATGGCAAATTACGATTTTACCCTTAGGAAAAAAGTCAACTTTTGTGAAAAGTTGTAAAAACCATGGAAACCACCATTTTGAGTGTTTTATTGCTGTTTAGCAGAAGAATAAATAGATGGGCTAATGTTTTTAAGGTTGATGTGAATTAAGCACACTTTATAATGCTGATTTTGATGTTTTGAAAATCATCCCTTTTTAAAGAGCCATCTATCGAATTATGTGTGAATAAATCATGCTAGAGCACAGTTCACATTTGATTTCATATATTTTCCACATATATTAGGGTTGGATTGTGATTCACACTAGATTTCCATGACATGCATGATAGAGTGCTGGAGTTATTACTCGTACTCAGTTTTGTATGATTTATGCATGAGAGAGTGTTGGAGTGATTAGCTCGTACTCGAATTTTACATGAGATGCATGACAGAGTGCTAGAGTGTTGCTCATACTCGATTCTTCATGATTTATACATGACATAGTACTGGAGCTATTGCTCGTACTTGATTTAATGAGTTTTATGCATAGCATGGTACTGGAGCTATTGCTCGTACTTGATTTTAAACATGAACTATGCATTGACCTAGTTGCTAGAGGTTTACTTGCACTAGAGTTTGAGTTTGTGATGTGAAATAGTGTTTGAGCGGAGTGTCTGTAAGACCTGAATTTAATTAAAATACGAAATGAATGAGTATTCGTAAAAGGAAGTCGGGTTAAATTAATCCCGAACACGTGTAAGGGCAAAATGGTCAAAAGACCGAAAGTCGAAATAAATTCGATAAGGAAATTTAATTAAAAATAATGGATTGAGAAATCTTGGTCAATAAAGGTGAAATAAATTTATTTCGGATTAAATTGATCAAGATATTAATTTATTGAAATTAATCGAGATTTTTAGTTCAGAAAAATAATCCCGAAAATAATCGAAAAATATACCGAAAAGTCATTCGGGACAATATCCCGAAAATACGAAGGAATTATACCCGAAAAAGGGTTAAAATATAATAAATAAATTAAATTAAATTAAATTAATTAATTTAGAATTAAATAATAATTTTAAGGATATTTTAAGGGATATTTTGGATTTTTATAGAGTATTTTAAGGAATAGTGTAATAATTAAAATAAATAATAATAATAAAAATAATTAATAAAAGAAATGAAAAAAAAATCTGAAAAAAACCAATCGGGGAGAGAGAAGGAGAAAGCAGAACAGAAAACGAAGCAAACGGAGGCTGAAGACCGGCGAGCCACCGGCGACCGTTGAGCCCAGGCGAGGGTCGAAAAACGTAGAGCGACGCCCGGTGAGCACGATGGTACCGGCGGTGCAGCCTACCGACGCCGGAGATCGACGAATCGGGGGAGAGAAGCCGCGGGAGAAAGAGTTCCGATCGGTGGCGAACGGCGCCGATCTGGCCGACCCCGAACCCAGCCGAGGACTCCCCAGGCCCAGACGATGCGATTGGTGGCGGTGGCAACCACCGAAACCGACGGACGGCGCCGAAAACGGCGGAAAAGGAAAATGGGTCTGACGGCCGAGGGAGAAGAGCCGGACAGGCGGCGTTCCGGCGACCTCGACCCAAACCGAAGGCAGATTCGAGATGCGGACAACCTCACGGAGCTGCTGGCGGTGGAAGCCGGCAAAGAACCGGCCGGCAAGGTGGTGAACCGACGGTGAACCGATCAAACCGGAGAGAATCGACGGTCTGAACCGGTTCAGCCAAAAAGAGAGGGAAAAAAAGAGAAAAAGGGGAAAAAGAAAAAGAGAAAAAATTGGAGAAAATTCCAGTGATGCAATCGAGCTTCGGGTAAGTCGATAAGCGGTCAAATTGACCGATTTAAATTTTGAAATATTTTATTTAATTAATTTTCGACTGGAAACTTACCCGAAAAATTGTGAAATTATGTAGCTCGACAATTGGCATCCAACGAGAGCTCGAGATAGCCTTGATTTGCGGACTAGCATGGAATCTCGGGCAAGTAACCCTTATTTACGATAATTACCTCGTTATGCGTGATATTGATTTAATTTCTGCATAAATTGAATTAAATTATGGAAATTTAGATAAATTGTCGTAAATAATTGATTTAGCTATTCGAGAATTAGAACGAGGCCCAATAAATTATTAATGGGCCCAATGAGCCCAATAGGCCTCGATAAAGTGAAAATTAAGTGAAAAACGGGCTTAAGGCCGATTAAGGCCCATTAAGGTGCAATCGGGCCCAATAGGGGTAAATGGGCCCAACGATTTAAATTAAGCCCAGAAAATAGGAAATACAATTAAATTGTATGATATCTGACCTGAGGAATATTATACGCAGTTCCGGGCATTTGATTGGGAGCATATCGGACTGCGCGACGAGACGACAATGGAAAAGAAAAGGTCAGACTCGACAGGAAAATAAGGTAAGGGAATTCTACGGACTGCTAGAGGTAAACTTTACGCAATTTTAAATTCATATGCAGTCCTTAAAAATGTTCTGGAGGGTCTAGAGGTCGAAGAATAATTTTAATGCCCCGTATGGGCAAAATTACCGAAATACCCTTGTTAAGGGTAAATGTTTCCAACTTTAGGAAAAATTGAGAGGAGCAAGGACAAGAGGTTCCTGCTCGTTCTGGAGGTATTTTAACACATGCATGAGTAGGCTGGCTCACTTTTAAAGAAAAATGCATAGCATTGCATACCTTAAACGATGTAATTTCAGTGAAAACTATTTGGAGATAACCAAGCCGCCTACGTGTTTTTATTTACATGTGACGTGCTAGAGCTCAGCTCGCACGATGTTTGATTTGTGTGATGCATGCATTGGTGCTGGAGCGAGAGCTCGCACTAGAGTTTTACATGCATAGGTGCTAGAGTATAACTCGCACTAGATTTCATATGCTTTTTCGTGACACGGTGCAAGAGTCTAACTCGCACCAGATTTTACATGATTTTCGTAACAGGGTGCTGGAGTTTAACTCGCACCAGATTTTATAAGATTTTCATGTGATTTATATATAGAGTGCTAGAGCCTAGCTCGCACTAGTTTTACTGGATTTGTGGAGTAGCGCTGTCTGCCCTTGGAGTCAGCCAAAAGGCCCAACAGGCTCAAAAGACCTCTTAGGTAGGGTGAGAGTGAGGGATGAGGTTGGCGGCCTTGTGGGGATGTAAAGCGGGCTCTGCCAGTTTTACTTGATTGATGAGAGTGCTGAGCATCGCTCGCACTGATTTTATGAGAACATGCGATGAGCCGTGCTTGGAGCATCGGGTAGACTGTGTGTCACCGATTAAATAGGTCCGCACGTGCATTTTGAGACATGACATGAGTATAGAGATATTATATGGGTTCACGGAGTACGATGTATCGTGCAAGTAGCATGGAGTACAATGTACCGTGTGGTATCTTCGGATACGGCATCTCCGGATGCAGCATCTTTGGATGCCTGGGATCGGATAAGACTGACGGGATGGATTGACCCACCTCCTGGGCGGTTCCCGATCATGGTGAGAACCCGCACACTAGGATCCGTGTAGCTGAGGAACTCCCGAGGACACATATGGCCATAGTCTTGGTTATTGCCGATATACAGATGTTGCCTAGTCTCGCATGTTGATCTTGACGATGATTGAAACTGGGTTTTAAATTAAATGTGCATGATGGTTAATTCCATGCTTTTTAAACCCATATGTGATGTAAACGAATTTTCATGATTTTGTGTGAGTCAGGATCACCCAATGGAGGGGTCGAGTCCTGACTTTACTGTGAAATTTTAAACGAGAAAGATATGATTTTGAATATAATTGCATGTTGAATTTTCCGTGCAAACTTGATTTACATAACATCATAACTCATATCATTTGTTTTAAAATGTGAGGAGAAAGGGTGGTTTATGCATGGCACTACGTTCATGTAGGTAGTATGGTTACCTACTTGTTCGTAGGATTGCCTTACTGAGCTTGATGTGCTCACCCCTTTCATTTTCTCCCACAGATAATCTCCAGTGGACGTTGAGACGACTCAGTACTGCATTCTGGATATCCGCTGCTACCCATCAACATAAGGTATATATACTTGTACATATTGTATCTACATAAGCATAGCACAGTAACATGTTTGTAAGTAACTTTAGGGGATGTATAAATAATGTAAACAATTATAAATGACTGGAGAAGAGATAAGTTAGATGGTGATTGAATGGTGGGACTGGCATTGACGCACAGCCCAATTATTAGTGGAGTGTGGTCACGATTCGAGGACAGGTAAGAAATTTAAGTAAGAAAATAATAAAACGCGAAAAATTAACTCTGATTTTTGGGTAGTTTGGGTCGTGACATATAAAGGTGGTATCAGAGCAAAAATTGGTCTGATGTGTGTCAGTGTGAGTAATTAGGAAATTACATCCCCGTGTTACTGTGCTTGGTTAGATACAATAGTGTATATCGAGATGGGTTTTGACTAAGAAATGGTTGAGAATGCAGGAATGCCTAATATGAGTCGCGTTAGATGAGATAGTGCACGAGGCAGAGGTCGTAGAGGTAGACCTGAGTCTGCTAAGTCGTGCTAAGTTGACCCATGAGAATCGGGATGAGATTGAAATAGAGGTTAATGTTGAGCATACCTCTCAGAGTCCGACAGAGTGATCAGATAGTATTGAGACACGCTTCGCGAGATTGAAGCGGAGCATGGGAATTATTTTGAGGAGCTAATTGCTCAGATTATGAATGAGATCAGAGGGCGCAGCGGAACATTGGTGGAAACCCGCTCGACCTATCTTAAGTGTTAAACATCCATAGCTAAGATGAGAAATCTTATTGGATGTATTCCGGTGACAGGATATCCCGGACATGATTTAAAGGAAAAATTTCTTACACTGCCCAGGAATACTAAATTGATTATGAGTATGAAACTCAGTTATATTTTTTGGCAGATATTACCTCGACATTATGAACAAGTGATAGTCGAGATGTCTAAAAGTTCATGAAATGGCTCAACTTTTTAATTTGAGTCTGATTGGCCCGTGAGATACTACCTATACCGAGGCAGTGCGCAGATTTACAGTTGGGTAAATAAGAACATGAATTGCACGCCTCTGAGATTGGGAAAAGTAGTAAGAGCTGAAATAGAGACAGAAAAGAGAATTGAGAAATGACAAAGATGTTAAAATGGGAAAATGGTAATTGGTAAAAGATTTAATTTGACGCGTCAGGGAGTAAGATAATTGGTAAGGCCCCAGTGCATCCAATTTTGGCACTGTTGAGGGGCATTGTGATTGAAAGACCCCGACCTGCTACGAAGCAGTGTAGCAGTGTGAGATGTGTGGTGGATACCACGGAAGGAGGGTCTATACCTACACTGTATTGATGAAAATGGCCGTTAAGTGTGGTAAGACGGACCATTGATTTTTATTACACAGAGTTGGGTGAGATCGCCCCACAGAAAAGTAAAGAGACAGAGAAAAACTTCATTGGTATAGCTGCAACGAGAAGGGAGGCCACAGCCGAAAAGAAAAAGGAAAGTATGTTGTTGGACGAAGGCAAGAGGATGTCTTGGACCAGGACACTATTGATGTTTCATGGATGTGGTGTAAGATACCACACTTGTTATGAATAATGAAGTACATATGTTCATTGATCCTGGTGCCACATATTTATTCATACCGCCTTCATTCACATATAAGTGAGTAAAAGGCATGAATGCCTACATCATTGGGCACAATACTGATAAATGAGTACCCCAATGGAGGAGGATTAATTAACGGAATATGGATATAGAGATTTTAAGTTAAAAACAGGGGTGCAACAGTTGAAATTACAGGAGTAAAGGATTGTACTCACGGAATCAATAATGAAAGTTTTGTCATGAGGGATATACGAAAGGAGATAATATTTAAGATATGATATGCTTGATTTTAAATACAAGATGTATTGGAGTAAGAGGCGTATGCTAGGTAAGAACATCTTTACGATATGAAGTCATTAGGATTGAAGCAATTAGTAGCAAATATAAATTGCGACCACATGGACTGGTATATAAAGTAAATGTGGTTAAGTCTGAAGGTTAATAAAGGTATTTCAAAATACCTCCCCGCCTGAAGACTTGACAGCGTCTAAAAGTATATATATATATATAACCTATAACGTGAAATCGATCGTCGTAATAAATACCTTTAGCATTAGGATACCTTTACTAAGACGATAAGAATGTTAAAATTCGACAAATCATAAAGGTTATCATAGTAAAAATTTAATAAGAGCCGTTAAGATAAGAAAAGGAAATGACGCAGGTTAGTACCTGAAAACGTAAGCGATTTTGAAGGATCTTATACGCTTATGCGTAAATAAGTCAAGGATTGGACAGATTTGTAATCATCATTATCGATGATATGTTGGGTGTAGTTAAAGCCCAGGGCAAAATTGTAAGCAATAATTGGGAATGGCTTTTACAAATGGGTTGTTGTGAATTCTCAAAAAAGGGTATACCTTGTGACACGTTGAACTAAGAAAACGTGGTCTTTGAGTGAGATGATAAATAAGATGATAGATGTGACGGAAATTTGGTGTAATGAAGTATGAACTGACCACCGTGATTAATTTCACCATACCCAACAGCTCAAGAGGTTCTCAGTGAGTATGGATACCTCAAAATTATGAATGAGCTGTGTATTGATGCAAAATGGGAAGATAGTCAAGTATGGAGCCAGACAACTCCTTGATCATGAAATAAACTATCTGACCCATGATTTAAAGTTATCAACAGTATTTATACCGAGAATATGGTGCTATTATGTACATGGTGAGAAATTGTGGATATGCACTGATCATAAAGCCTGAGTATCTGTTTTCACAGAAAGAGGCGAATATGAGAATACCTAGTGGGTTAGAGCTTCTGAGAGATTTTGATTTGTGAAAATTGTACCACCCAGGAAAGGCTAATGTAATGGCTGATGCTTTGAGCAGAAAGAGCCTCGGGATGGTACCACATATGATGGTCAGGGAGCGTGAGCTGCTAGAGCAGTCATGAGCCTTAGTATTGATGTGATCCCTTCTGATGATGACAGTGATTGTGTGACAGCTAGCCTGAAACTAGAACCGGATGAGAGTGCCCGGATTTGACAGGCTTAGCGTAATGATCGGCAGGGTGTCGATAGTGTGGGTCAGATTCAGAAGGGTACAGTGATAGAGTTCACAGTGTATGATAATGATTTACAGAGAGGTTCAGAGACAGTATGAGTGCTCCCCAGGACCCCAGTTGATAAGATAGTAATATTGTCAGAAGCTCACTCTTCGGGATATACAGTGCATACGGAAAGAAAAAAAATAAAAAATAAAAAAATAATATATATTGAAATCTCAAAAAGGGTATTGGTGGTCAGATGTGGAAAGAGATATGGTAAAGATTATGGAAAAGTGCCTAGTATGTTAGCAGAATAAGGTAGAGTATTAAAAGTCTGCAGAGTTATTGCAGCCCCTACCTATATCGACACGGCACGAAAAATGGGAGTAAGTCTCCATGAATTTATGATGGGTTACAGAGAACCCAGGTGAATCACGAGACTATTTAGATGATAGTCGATAGAGTGACTAAGTCTACCCACCTTTTGGTTATGAAATCCCCAAATACTCAGAGTATATATGAGGATTTATGTGTAAAGAAGATTGTGGAACACTAAGTAACGTTCCAGTGAGCATGGTATCATATAGGGAGTCCCGCTTCACTTTCTACTTCAGGGAATATTTTTCAGGAAGCTATGGGAACCCGACTGAGTATTAGCACAGCTTTTCATCCTCAGACAGATGGTCAGTCAGAGAGGACTGTACAGGTTCTAGGGGATCCGATGAAAGCGTGTGCCGTTAATTTTATAAGCTCCTGGGATGATCAGTTATTACAAATCGAATTCGTCAATAGTGACAGTTGCCACTTGAGTATCGGGATAACAAGATATGAGGCAGTGTATGGCTGTAGGGGTTGTTTTCCCAAATTGGATAAGAAAAAGTGGGTGACAGATAGAATTATTTTTCGACCTTGGATAATAAGTCTTTGAGGATGTTTAGTTAAGGATGAGAGATTAAGAACACCTCAGAGCAGATAGACAAGTATTGGAATTCACCCTTGGTGAATTAGTATGATTGAAATATTTCTTGTCCTAAGAGAATAAGGACATAGCGAGCTTTTGGAAGAAGGTAAATTGAGTTGTGCTGGATGGAATATTTTAAGAGATTGGACAAGTGGGAGATAAGACCTGTAGGTTGGTGTTATCACCTGAATTAACAGGCACCCACAATGTGTCTCAGCTTTTGATGCTTCGGCAATACTATCCAGATCCAGCATAGGTGATCGATTATGAACTCCAAAAGTTCAGTTTAATGAAAATATAAGTATATTGAAGAAGTTGATTCGGGCAGTAAATAGGGAAGAGAAAGTATGAGGTTTAAGACGATCTCCCTGATTAAAGTCCTTTGGTAGTGTTACGCTCCGGAGAAAGTCACATAAGAATTTAAGAGTATGATACGATCGAGGTACCCGGAGTTGTATATGGACTCATATGAATTGGTTCTAATTTGGAGGACCAAATTCCTTAAGTGGGGGAGATTTGTAAGACCTGAATTTAATTAAAATACGAAATGAATGAGTATTCGTAAAAGGAAGTCGGGTTAAATTAATCCCGAACACGTGTAAGGGCAAAATGGTCAAAAGACCGAAAGTCGAAATAAATTCGATAAGGAAATTTAATTAAAAATAATGGATTGAGAAATCTTGGTCAATAAAGGTGAAATAAATTTATTTCGGATTAAATTGATCAAGATATTAATTTATTGAAATTAATCGAGATTTTTAGTTCAGAAAAATAATCCCGAAAATAATCGAAAAATATACCGAAAAGTCATTCGGGACAATATCCCGAAAATACGGAGGGATTATACCCGAAAAAGGGTTAAATATAATAAATAAATTAAATTAAATTAAACTAATTAATTTAGAATTAAATAATAATTTTAAGGATATTTTAAGGGATATTTTGGATTTTTATTGAGTATTTTAAGGAATAGTGTAATAATTAAAATAAATAATAATAATAAAAATAATTAATAAAAGAAATGAAAAAAAATCTGAAAAAAACCAATCGGGGAGAGAGAAGGAGAAAGCAGAACAGAAAACGAAGCAAACGGAGGCTGAAGACCGGCGAGCCACCGGCGACCGTTGAGCCCAGGCGAGGGTCGAAAAACGTAGAGCGACGCCCGGTGAGCACGATGGTACCGGCGGTGCAGCCTACCGACGCCGGAGATCGGCGAATCGGGGGAGAGAAGCCGCGGGAGAAAGAGTTCCGATCGGCGGCGAACGGCGCCGATCTGACCGACCCCGAACCCAGCCGAGGACTCCCCAGGCCCAGACGATGCGATTGGTGGTGGTGGCAGCCACCGAAACCGACAGACGGCGCCGAAAACGGCGAAAAAGGAAAATGGGTCCGACGGCCGAGGGAAAAGAGCCGGACCGGCGGCGTTCCGACGACCTCGACCCAAACCGAAGGCAGATTCGAGATGCGGACAACCTCACGAAGCTGCTGACGGTGGAAGCCGGCAGAGAACCGGCCGGCAAGGTGGTGAACTGGCGGTGAACCGGTCAAACCGGAGAGAACCGGCGGTCTGAACCGGACTGAACCGGTTCAGCCAAAAAGAGAGGAAAAAAAAGAGAAAAAGGGGAAAAAGAAAAAGAGGAAAAATTGGGGAAAATTCCAGTGATGCAATCGAGCTTCGGGTAAGTCGATAAGCGGTCAAATTGACCGATTTAAATTTTGGAATATTTTATTTAATTAATTTTCGACTGGAAACTTACCCGAAAAATTGTGAAATTATGTAGCTCGACAATTGGCATCCAACGAGAGCTCGAGATAGCCTTGATTTGCGGACTAGCATGGAATCTCGGGCAAGTAACCCTTATTTACGACAATTACCTCGTTATGCGTGATATTGATTTAATTTTTGCATAAATTTAATTAAATTATGGAAATTTAGATAAATTGTCGTAAATAATCGATTTAGCTATTCGAGAATTAGAACAAGGCTCAATAAATTATTAGTGGGCCCAATGAGCCCAATAGGCCTCGATAAAGTGAAAATTAAGTGAAAAACGGGCTTAAGGCCGATTAAGGCCAATTAAGGTGCAATCGGGCCCAATAGGGGTAAATGGGCCCAACGATTTAAATTAAGCCCAGAAAATAGGAAATACAATTAAATTGTATGATATCTGACCTGAGGAATATTATACGCAGTTCCGGGCATTTGATTGGGAGCATATCGGACTGCGCGACGAGACGACAATGGAAAAGAAAAGGTTAGACTCGACAGGAAAATAAGGTAAGGGAATTCTACGGACTGCTAGAGGTAAACTTTACGCAATTTTAAATTCATATGCAGTCCTTAAAAATGTTCTGGAGGGTCTAGAGGTCGAAGAATAATTTTAATGCCCCGTATGGGCAAAATTACCGAAATACCCTTGTTAAGGGGAAATGTTTCCAACTTTAGGAAAAATTGAGAGGAGTAAGGACAAGAGGTTCCTGCTCGTTCTGGAGGCATTTTAACACATGCATGAGTAGGCTGGCTCACTTTTAAAGAAAAATGCATAACATTGCATACCTTAAACGATGTAATTTCTGTGAAAACTATTTAGAGATAACCAAGCCGCCTACGTGTTTTTATTTACATGTGACGTGCTAGAGCTCAGCTCGCACGATGTTTGATTTGTGTGATGCATGCATTGGTGCTGGAGCGAGAGCTCGCACTAGAGTTTTACATGCATAGGTGCTAGAGTATAACTCGCACTAGATTTCATATGCTTTTTCATGACACGGTGCAAGAGTCTAACTCGCACCAGATTTTACATGATTTTCATGACAGGGTGCTGGAGTTTAACTCGCACCAGATTTTATAAGATTTTCATGTGATTTATATATAGAGTGCTAGAGCCTAGCTCGCACTAGTTTTACTGGATTTGTGGAGTAGCGCTGTCTGCCCTTGGAGTCAGCCAAAAGGCCCAGCAGGCTCAAAAGACCTCTTAGGTGGGGTGAGAGTGAGGGATGAGATTGGCGGCCTTGTGGGGATGTAAAGCGGGCTCTGCCAGTTTTACTTGATTGATGAGAGTGCTGAGCATCGCTCGCACTGATTTTATGAGAACATGCGATGAGCCGTGCTTGGAGCATCGGGTAGACTGTGTGTCACCGATTAAATAGGTTCGCACGTGCATTTTGAGACATGGCATGAGTATAGAGATATTATATGGGTTCACGGAGTACGATGTACCGTGCAAGTAGCATGGAGTACGATGTACCGTGTGGTATCTTCGGATATGGCATCTCCGGATGCAGCATCTTTGGATGCCTGGGATCAGATAAGACTGACGGGATGGATTGACCCACCTCTTGGGCGGTTCCCGATCATGGTGAGAACCCGCACACTAGGATCCGTGTAGCTGAGGAACTCCCGAGGACACATATGGCCATAGTCCTGGTTATTGCCGATATACAGATGTTGCCTAGTCTCACATGTTAATCTTGACGATGATTGAAACTGGGTTTTAAATTAAATGTGCATGATGGTTAATTTCATGCTTTTTAAACCCATACGTGATGTAAACGAATTTTCATGATTTTGTGTGAGTCAGGATCACCCAAAGGAGGGGTCGAGTCCTGACTTTACTGTGAAATTTTAAACGAGAAAGATATGATTTTGAATATAATTGCATGTTGAATTTTTCGTGCAAACTTGATTTACATAACATCATAACTCATATCATTTGTTTTAAAATGTGAGAAGAAAGGGTGGTTTATGCATGGCACTACGTTCATGTAGGTAGTATGGTTACCTACTTGTTCGTAGGATTGCCTTACTGAGCTTGATGTGCTCACCCCTTTCATTTTCTCCCACAGATAATCTCCAGTGGACGTTGAGACGACTCAGTACTGCATTCCGGATATCCGCTGCTACCCATCAACATAAGGTATATATACTTGTACATATTGTATCTACATAAGCATAGCACAGTAACATGTTTGTAAGTAACTTTAGGGGATGTATAAATAATGTAAATAATTATAAATGACTGGAGAAGAAATAAGTTAGATGGTGATTGAATGGTGGGACTGGCATTGACGCACAGCCCAATTATTAGTGGAGTGTGGTCACGATTCGAGGACAGGTAAGAAATTTAAGTAAGAAAATAATAAAACGCGAAAAATTAACTCTGATTTTTGGGTAGTTTGGGTCGTGACATATAAAGGTGGTATCAGAGCAGAAATTGGTCTGATGTGTGTCAGTGTCAGTAATTAGGAAATTACATCCCCGTGTTACTGTGCTTGGTTAGATACAATAGTGTATATCGAGATGGGTTTTGACTAAGAAATGGTTGAGAATGCAGGAATGCCTAATATGAGTCGCGTTAGATGAGATAGTGCACGAGGCAGAGGTCGTAGAGGTAGACCTGAGTCTGCTAAGTCGTGCTAAGTTGACCCATGAGAATCGGGATGAGATTGAAATAGAGGTTAATGTTGAGCATACCTCTCAGAGTCCGACAGAGTGATCAGATAGTATTGAGACACGCTTCGCGAGATTGAAGCGGAGCATGGGAATTATTTTGAGGAGCTAATTGCTCAGATTATGAATGAGATCAGAGGGCGCAGCGGAACATTGGTGGAAACCCGCTCGACCCATCTTAAGTGTTAAACATCCATAGCTAAGATGAGAAATCTTATTGGATGTATTCCAGTGACAGGATATCCCGGACATGATTTAAAGGAAAAATTTCTTACACTGCCCAGGAATACTAAATTGATTATGAGTATGAAACTCAGTTATATTCTTTGGCAGATATTACCTCGACATTATGAACAAGTGATAGTCAAGATGTCTAAAAGTTCATGAAATGGCTCAACTTTTTAATTTGAGTCTGATTGGCCCGTGAGATACTACCTATACCGAGGCAGTGCGCAAATTTACATTTGGGTAAATAAGAACATGAATTGCACGCCTCTGAGATTGGGAAAAGTAGTAAGAGCTGAAATAGAGACAGAAAAGAGAATCGAGAAATGACAAAGATGATAAATTGGGAAAATGGTAATTGGTAAAAGATTTAATTTGACGAGTCAGGGAGTAAGATAATTGGTAAGGCCCCAGTGCATCCAATTTTGGCACTGTTGAGGGGCATTGTGATTGGAGGACCCCGACCTGCTACGAAGCAGTGTAGCAGTGTAAGCAGTGTGAGATGTGTGGTGGATACCACGGAAGGAGGGTCTATACCTACACTGTATTGATGAAAATGGTCGTTAAGTGTGGTAAGACGGACCATTGATTTTGATTACACAGAGTTGGGCGAGATCGCCCCACAGAAAAGTAAAGAGACAGAGAAAAACTTCATTGGTATAGCTGCAACGAGAAGGGAGGCCACAGCCGAAAAGAAAAAGGAAAGTATGTTGTTGGACGAAGGCAAGAGGATGTCTTGGACCAGGACACTATTGATGTTTCATGGATGTGGTGTAAGATACCACACTTGTTATGAATAATGAAGTACATATGTTCATTGATCCTGGTGCCACATATTTATTCATACCGCCTTCATTCACATATAAGTGAGTAAAAGGCATGAATGCCTACATCATTGGGCACAATACTGATAAATGAGTACCCCAATGGAGGAGGATTAATTAACGGAATATGGATATAGAGATTTTAAGTTAAAAACAGGGGTGCAACAGTTGAAATTACAGGAGTAAAGGATTGTACTCACGGAATCAATAATGAAAGTTTTGTCATGAGGGATATACGAAAGGAGATAATCTTTAAGATATGATATGCTTGATTTTAAATACAAGATGTATTGGAGTAAGAGGCGTATGCTAGGTAAGAACATCATTACGATATGAAGTCATTAGGATTGAAGCAATTAGTAGCAAATATAAATTGCGACCACATGGACTGGTATTTAAAGTAAATGTGGTTAAGTCTGAAGGTTAATAAAGGTATTTCAGAATACCTCCCCGCCTGAAGACTTGACAGCGTCTAAAAGTATATTTATATATAACCTATAACGTGAAATCGATCGTCGTAATAAATACCTTTAGCATTAGGATACCTTTACTAAGACGATAAGAATGTTAAAATTCGAAAAATCATAAAGGTTATCATAGTAAAAATTTAATAAGAGCCATTAACATAAGAAAAGGAAATGACGTAGGTTAGTACCTGAAAACGTAAGCGATTTTGAAGGATCTTATACGCTTATGCGTAAATAAGTCAAGGATTGGACCGATTTGTAATCATCATTATCGATGATATGTTGGGTGTAGTTAAAGCCCAGGGCAAAATTGTAAGCAATAATTGGGAATGGCTTTTACAAATGGGTTGCTGTGAATTCTCAAAAAAGGGTATACCTTGTGACACGTTGAACTAAGAAAACGTGGTCTTTGAGCGAGATGATAAATAAGATGATAGATGTGACGAAAATTTGGTGTAATGAAGTATGAACTGACCACCGTGATTAATTTCACCATACCCAACAGCTCAAGAGGTTCTCAGTGAGTATGGATACCTCAAAATTATGAATGAGCTGTGTATTGATGCAAAATGGGAAGATAGTCAAGTATGGAGTCAGACAACTCCTTGATCATGAAATAAACTATCTGATCCATGATTTAAAGTTATCAACAGTATTTATACCGAGAATATGGTGCTATTATGTACATGATGAGAAATTGTGGATATGCACTGATCATAAAGCCAGAGTATCTGTTTTCACAGAAAGAGGCGAATATGAGAATACCTAGTGGGTTAGAGCTTCTGAGAGATTTTGATTTGTGAAAATTGTACCACCTAGGAAAGGCTAATGTAATGGTTGATGCTTTGAGCAGAAAGACCCTCGGGATGGTACCACATATGATGGTCAGGGAGCGTGAGCTGCTAGAGCAGTCATGAGCCTTAGTATTGATGTGATCCCTTCTGATGATGACAGTGATTGTGTGACAGCTAGCCTGAGACTAGAACCGGATGAGAGTGCCCGGATTTGACAGGCTTAGCGTAATGATCGGCAGGGTGTCGATAGTGTGGGTCAGATTCAGAAGGGTACAGTGATAGAGTTCACAGTGTATGATAATGATTTACAGAGAGGTTCAGAGACAGTATGAGTGCTCCCCAGGACCCCAGTTGATAAGATAGTAATATTGTCAGAAGCTCACTCTTCGGGATATACAGTGCATACGGAAAGAAAAAAAATAAAAAATAAAAAAATAATATATATTGAAATCTCAAAAAGGGTATTGGTGGTCAGATGTGGAAAGAGATATGGTAAAGATTATGGAAAAGTGCCTAGTATGTTAGTAGAATAAGGTAGAGTATTAAAAGTCTGCAGAGTTATTGCAGCCCCTACCTATATCGACACGGCACGAAAAATGGGAGTAAGTCTCCATGAATTTTATGATGGGTTACAGAGAACCCAGGTGAATCACGAGACTATTTAGATGATAGTCGATAGAGTGACTAAGTCTACCCACCTTTTGGTTATGAAATCCCCAAATACTCAGAGTATATATGAGGATTTATGTGTAAGGAAGATTGTGGAACACTAAGTAACGTTCCAGTGAGCATGGTATCATATACGGAGTCCTGCTTCACTTTCTACTTCAGGGAATATTTTTCAGGAGGCTATGGGAACCCGACTGAGTATTAGCACAGCTTTTCATCCTCAGACAGATGGTCAGTCAGAGAGGACTGTACAGGTTCTAGAGGATCCGATGAAAGCGTGTGCCGTTAATTTTATAAGCTCCTGGGATGATCAGTTATTACAAATCGAATTCGTCAATAGTGACAGTTGCCACTTGAGTATCGGGATAACAAGATATGAGGCAGTGTATGGCTGTAGGGGTTGTTTTCCCAAATTGGATAAGAAAAAGTGGGTGGCAGATAGAATTATTTTTCGACCTTGGATAATAAGTCTTTGAGGATGTTTAGTTAAGGATGAGAGATTAAGAACACCTCAGAGCAGATAGACAAGTATTGGAATTCACCCTTGGTGAATTAGTATGATTGAAATATTTCTTGTCCTAAGAGAATAAGGACATAGCGAGCTTTTGGAAGAAGGTAAATTGAGTTGTGCTGGATGAAATATTTTAAGAGATTGGACAAGTGGGAGATAAGACCTGTAGGTTGGTGTTATCACCTGAATTAACAGGCACCCACAATGTGTCTCAGCTTTTGATGCTTCGGCAATACTATCCAGATCTAGCATAGGTGATCGATTATGAACTCCAAAAGTTCAGTTTAATGAAAATATAAGTATATTGAAGAAGTTGATTCGGGCAGTAAATAGGGAAGAGAAAGTATGAGGTTTAAGACGATCTCCCTGATTAAAGTCCTTTGGTAGTGTTACGCTCCGGAGAAAGTCACATAAGAATTTAAGAGTATGATACGATCGATGTACCCGGAGTTGTATATGGACTCATATGAATTGGTTCTAATTTGGAGGACCAAATTCCTTAAGTGGGGGAGATTTTTAAGACCTGAATTTAATTAAAATACGAAATGAATGAGTATTCGTAAAAGGAAGTCGGGTTAAATTAATCCCAGACACGTGTAAGGGCAAAATGGTCAAAAGACCGAAAGTCGAAATAAATTCGATAAGAAAATTTAATTAAAAATAATGGATTGAGAAATCTTGGTCAATAAAGGTGAAATAAATTTATTTCGGATTAAATTGATCAAGATATTAATTTATTGAAATTAATCGAGATTTTTAGTTCAGAAAAATAATCCCGAAAATAATCAAAAAATATACCGAAAAGTCATTCGGGACAATATCCCGAAAATACGGAGGAATTATACCCGAAAAAGGGTTAAAATATAATAAATAAATTAAATTAAATTAAATTAATTAATTTAGAATTAAATAATAATTTTAAGGATATTTTAAGGGATATTTTGGATTTTTATAGAGTATTTTAAGGAATAGTGTAATAATTAAAATAAATAATAATAATAAAAATAATTAATAAAAGAAATGAAAAAAAAATCTGAAAAAAACCAATCGGGGAGAGAGAAGGAGAAAGCAGAACAGAAAACGAAGCAAACGGAGGCTAAAGACCGGCGAGCCACCGGCGACCGTTGAGCCCAGGCGAGGGTCGAAAAACGTAAAGCGACGCCCGGTGAGCACGATGGTACCGGCGGTGTAGCCTACCGACGCCGGAGATCGGCGAATCGGGGGAGAGAAGCCGTGGGAGAAAGAGTTCCGATCGGCGGCGAACGGCGCCGATCTGGCCGACCCCGAACCCAGCCGAGGGCTCCCTAGGCCCAGACGATGCGATTGGTGGTGGTGGCAGCCACCGAAACCGACGGACAGCGCCGGAAACGGCAGAAAAGGAAAATGGGTCCGACGGCCGAGGGAGAAGAGCCGGACCGGCGGCGTTCCGGCGACCTCGACCCAAACCGAAGGCAGATTCGAGATGCGGACAACCTCACGGAGCTGCTGGCGGTGGAAGCCGGCAGAGAACCGGTCGGTAAGGTGGTGAACCAGCGGTGAACCGATCAAACCGGAGAGAACCGACGGTCTGAACCGGTCCAAACCGGACTGAACCGGTTCAGCCAAAAAGAGAGGGAAAAAAAGAGAAAAATGGGAAAAAGAAAAAGAGAAAAAATTGGGAAAAATTCCAGTGATGCAATCGAGCTTCGGGTAAGTCGATAAGCGGTCAAATTGACCGATTTAAATTTTAGAATATTTTATTTAATTAATTTTCGACTGGAAACTTACCCGAAAAATTGTGAAATTATGTAGCTCGACAATTGGCATCCAACGAGAGCTCGAGATAACCTTGATTTGCGAACTAGCATGGAATCTCGGGCAAGTAACCCTTATTTATGATAATTACCTCGTTATGCGTGATATTGATTTAATTTTTGCATAAATTTAATTAAATTATGGAAATTTAGATAAATTGTCGTAAATAATCGATTTAGCTATTCGAGAATTAGAACGAGGCCCAATAAATTATTAGTGGGCCCAATGAGCCCAATAGGCCTCGATAAAGTGAAAATTAAGTGAAAAATGGGCTTAAGGCCGATTAAGGCCCATTAAGGTGCAATCGGGCCCAATAGGGGTAAATGGGCCCAACGATTTAAATTAAGCCCAGAAAATAGGAAATACAATTAAATTGTATGATATCTGACCTGAGGAATATTATACGCAGTTCCGGGCATTTGATTGGGAGCATATTGGACTGCGCGACGAGACGACAATGGAAAAGAAAAGGTCAGACTCGACAGGAAAATAAGGTAAGGGAATTCTACGGACTGCTAGAGGTAAACTTTACGCAATTTTAAATTCATATGCAGTCCTTAAAAATGTTCTGGAGGGTCTAGAGGTCGAAGAATAATTTTAATGCTCCGTATGGGCAAAATTATCGAAATACCCTTGTTAAGGGTAAATGTTTCCAACTTTAGGAAAAATGAGAGGAGCAAGGACAAGAGGTTTCTGCTCGTTCTGGAGGTATTTTAACACATGCATGAGTAGGCTGGCTCACTTTTAAAGAAAAATGCATAGCATTGCATACCTTAAACGATGTAATTTCAGTGAAAACTATTTGGAGATAACCAAGCCGCCTACGTGTTTTTATTTACATGTGACGTGCTAGAGCTCAGCTCGTACGATGTTTGATTTGTGTGATGCATGCATTGGTGCTGGAGCGAGAGCTCGCACTAGAGTTTTACATGCATAGGTGCTAGAGTATAACTCGCACTAGATTTCATATGCTTTTTCGTGACACGGTGCAAGAGTCTAACTCGCACCAGATTTTACATGATTTACGTTACAGGGTGCTGGAGTTTAACTCGCACCAAATTTTATAAGATTTTCATGTGATTTATATATAGAGTGCTAGAGCCTAGCTCGCACTAGTTTTACTGGATTTGTGGAGTAGCGCTGTCTGCCCTTGGAGTCAGCCAAAAGGCCCAACAGGCTCAAAAGACCTCTTAGGTGGGGTGAGAGTGAGGGATGAGGTTGGCGGCCTTGTGGGGATGTAAAGCGGGCTCTGCCAGTTTTACTTGATTGATGAGAGTGCTGAGCATCGCTCGCACTGATTTTATGAGAACATGCGATGAGCCGTGCTTGGAGCATCGGGTAGACTGTGTGTCACCGATTAAATAGGTCCGCACGTGCATTTTGAGACATGGCATGAGTATAGAGATATTATATGGGTTCACGGAGTACGATGTACCGTGCAAGTAGCATGGAGTACGATGTACCGTGTGGTATCTTCGGATATGGCATCTCCGGATGCAGCATCTTTGGATGCCTGGGATCAGATAAGACTGACGGGATGGATTGACCCACCTCTTGGGCGGTTCCCGATCATGGTGAGAACCCGCACACTAGGATCCGTGTAGCTGAGGAACTCCCGAGGACACATATGGCCATAGTCCTGGTTATTGCCGATATACAGATGTTGCCTAGTCTCACATGTTGATCTTGACGATGATTGAAACTGGGTTTTAAATTAAATGTGCATGATGGTTAATTTCATGCTTTTTAAACCCATACGTGATGTAAACGAATTTTCATGATTTTGTGTGAGTCAGGATCACCCAAAGGAGGGGTCGAGTCCTGACTTTACTGTGAAATTTTAAACGAGAAAGATATGATTTTGAATATAATTGCATGTTGAATTTTTCGTGCAAACTTGATTTACATAACATCATAACTCATATCATTTGTTTTAAAATGTGAGAAGAAAGGGTGGTTTATGCATGGCACTACGTTCATGTAGGTAGTATGGTTACCTACTTGTTCGTAGGATTGCCTTACTGAGCTTGATGTGCTCACCCCTTTCATTTTCTCCCACAGATAATCTCCAGTGGACGTTGAGACGACTCAGTACTGCATTCCGGATATCCGCTGCTACCCATCAACATAAGGTATATATACTTGTACATATTGTATCTACATAAGCATAGCACAGTAACATGTTTGTAAGTAACTTTAGGGGATGTATAAATAATGTAAACAATTATAAATGACTGGAGAAGAAATAAGTTAGATGGTGATTGAATAGTGGGACTGGCATTGACGCACAGCCCAATTATTAGTGGAGTGTGGTCACGATTCGAGGACAGGTAAGAAATTTAAGTAAGAAAATAATAAAACGCGAAAAATTAACTCTGATTTTTGGGTAGTTTGGGTCGTGACAGTGTCGACTGTGAGTCGCGCTCAAAGGCACGCACTGTATCTTATGTGATATATAAGACATGTTGAAAAACCATGATTGATTTCCTCGTGTAAACTGAGTGTTGCACTATGAGAGGTTCGCATGTGGATTTAGAGACGTGGTATGATATTCCATGGTTTGAGGGCTAAGACCTATGGCAGGCACCCCGACTGTGATGTAGGGTCCACGGAGTATGTTGTACCCTGCGAGTGGCATGGGGTACACTATAATGTGTGGTGTTGTGGAGTTAAGGAGGTTATAGCTGGCGGTTGTGATGGACTGACCCCCCTCCCGTTGCAGCAGTGATTGCCCCACACACCAAGTACTGTGTTACCTGGGATCACCATTATAGGATATGGTCATAGTCCAGGATATTATTGCATTTCACTACAGAGTCTCACATGATATATCACTTGACTGATTTAATTATGATACGGATAGACCTGAGGGATGGGTCGAAATCCGATTTTGTGTTGTGAATGATTTAAATGCCATATTTACTATGATTTAAATATACATGGCATGATTTATCTAAAGGCATTGTGATATTCTAAAGATACATTATTTTGCACTACATGCCTACATTTGAGAAAGAAAGCATGATTTCTGTACATGGGATTTAATCTGTACAAGTATATATATTTAAAGACATGCTTTTAAAATAAGTTAAGGAAATGATGTTTTCGAGGCATAGCATTATTTTGAGTAGATAGTGCATATGTCTACTTGCTTGCCTGATTTCCTTACTGAGCGTGGTGTATGCTCACCCCCCTTTCTTTACATCTCTCTACAGAGCATCAGCAGTAGAATGAGTGTGCTTGAGGGATAGTATTCCTGTTGTCCGTGCTATTTCCTATCGATCGACAGGTATACATATTTTGTACAGTTATGTATCTAAACATAGAAACAGCACAGTGATGTATACGATATATATTATGGGGAATGTATTTGTATCAGATTTTATATGAGCTCACATGTATTATAAAAGAAATTACAGTCAATAGATAATGTATTGACTTGTATGTATGAAAGTGGATGATGGATATGGTAAGCGAGGATTCTGAGATCGAATCACAGCCAACCATTTATGATGAGAAAGGTAAGTTAAAATGCAAAAAAATTGTAGTGGTTTTGGTTAAGTCAAGGAAGGTCTTAACAGAATGGTATCAGAGCAGAGGTTAGTCTAATTTGAGTCGGTATTAGAAAAGGAAAGTGTACATCCCCACAGTATTGTGCTGTGTTTAGATACAACTGTATATATCATATGGGAGACGGACTAATTCATGATTGTGAATGCAGGAACTTTGCCTATATGGCAAATACTCGTAGTGGTAGAGGGGCGAGAGGTAGGGCTCAAGGCCGTGGAGATAGGCTTGAGAGACGAGCTACTGCCGAGCCATTACCTACTCGTGAGATTCTAGGTACTACTGAGGTACCAGAGTGTGATGAGATACGCTTTACGAGATTAGAGCATAGTCTAGAGACAATAGTTGAGATATTAGCCCAGACGATGCCAGGTAGGCAGGGACAGGAGGCAGGAGCTGCAACAGGAGAGGCAGTTACCCCTGATACACCTACACAGCCATCTCATGCACCGAAGACTGCAGATACTCCTACACCCCCACCAGTTTCGGTTAGTAGTGGATTAGGGTACGGATGTGATCTGGATCGGTTGCGATAGTTCCAGAAGTTTAGACCTCCATCTTTTAGTGTGGTCAAGGACCCTGTAGCTGCTGAGGAGTGCGTTACTGAGATGGAGAAGTTTTATGGATTCTTCAAGTGTACGACATCGGAGATGGTCGCATTTGTTGCGTTCTTACTGAAGGGAGCTGCAGAGCATTGGTGAAAGTCCACCAGACCCATATTGAGAGCCCGACATACGGATATTAGTTGGGAGTATTTTGGGATGCCTTTAGGAGGCAGTTTGTTCCCGGTACGGCACAGCGGAAACTACAGGCTGAGTTTTTGAGACTGAACCAGGGGAGTTTATCCGTGGATGAGTATGAGACTAGATTTCTATCCCTGGGGAGATATGACCCAAACACCTGTATAGTGAGACCAGGAAGGTCCACAGGTTCATCGATGGATTGAGACTGGTTCTGCGATCCAGATTGGTCCAATTAGATATAACCACCTATGAGGAAGCAGTGCGCAGGGCGCAACTGTGCGAGCAAGATTATGAGAGGAATGCTTCTGAGTTTGGGAAGTTTAGCCGGAGCCGAGATATACAGAGGAAGAGGTCGACTAGAGATAGAGGTTTCAGTTATTGAGGAAGGAGGAAACTCTTTGATAAGAGACCACGGGTTGAGGAGACACGAGAGAGAGCTCCAGTTGATCCTTCTGTTTCGAAGAGGAGAGCTACAACAGAAGAGATGGGGAAGCAAGTTGAGAGTAGGGAATAAGGATATGACAGCCAATCTAATATTGCTAAGTATAAGGGACGTTGATATAATCTTAGGAATGGATTGGTTATCTGCAAAGTTATGCTAAGACAGTTATGTTTCCTAACCCTACTAGATATATTGTAAAGTATAATGAAAATAAATGAAAAGAGTAGTTATGATTATGATATGATTTACTGACTTAGAAAACCTTCAACATATCAAGGTTTCATTGCGTACGTGGTAGATACGCATAAGGAGCACCTTAGGATTTTATTGCAAACTCTACGAGAGTAGAAGTTATATGCTAAGCTCAGTAAGTGTGACTTGTGTTTGTCACAGATCTCATTTTTGGGACATGTTGTATCGAAAGATGGTGTATCAGTTGATCCATCCAAGATAGAGGTTGTAGTTCAGTGGGAATAGCAGAGGACAGTCACCAGGATCAGGAGTTTTTTGGGTTTAGCTAGATACTATCGGAGATTCATTGAGGGATTTTTGAAGTTAGCTGCTCCGTTGACACATCTCACTCGGAAGAGTGTATCGTTCGTATGGAACGAGGATTGTGAGAAGAGTTTTCAGGAGTTGAAGCGTCGATTGACCACTGCTTCGATTCTCACTATCCCACCAGCTCAGGAGGATTTGCAGTATATACCGATGCTTCGCATCAGGGATTGGGCTGTGTATTGATGCAGGATGGGAGGGTAGTTACTTATGGATCCAGACAGTTGAAGGATCATGAGAAGAACTATCCGACCCATGATTTGGAGTTAGCAGCAGTAGTGTTTGTGTTGAAGGTATGGCGCCACTACTTGTATTATGAGAAGTTCCAAATATTTACTGACCACAAGAGCCTCAAGTATCTATTCTCACAGAAAAAATTGAACATGAGACAGAGAAGATGGCTAGAGCTTCTGAAGGACTAAGATTGCGAGATACTTTATCATCCGGGTAAAACTAACGTTGTAACGGATGCTTTGAGTAGGAAGAGCCTTGGGATGGTATCGTATATGATGGTTAGGGAACATGAGTTGCTAGAGCAGTTTACTAACCTCAGTTTGGGAGTTGTGCCTTCTGACATGGATACAGGCTATGTGATAGCTAGTCTACGCTTGGAGCCGGATCTGTTGGACAAGATCATAGTGGCTCAGCAGACTGATCCATTTTGCATGGATGTGAGTGGTCAGATGCATAGGGGCACAGTGACTGATTTTGAGTTGAGTTCAAATGGACTACTGAGGTTCAAAGGCAAATTATGTGTTCCCGAGGATCTAGGACTCAGGAGACTGATATTAACGGAAGCTCATTCGTCCATGTACACGTTACATCCAGGGAGTAACAAGATGTATCAGAACCTCCGAAAGGTGTACTGGTGGTCGGGTATGAAGAGAGATGTAGCAGATTTTGTGGTGAAATATCTCGTATGTCAGCAAGTGAAGGTAGAGCATTGGAAACCTACAAGGTTATTGCAGCCTCTACCTATACCGACATGGAAATGGGAGTATATCACCATGGATTTCGTGATGGGTTTACTGAGGACTCGTAGGAATCACGATGCTATATGGGTGATCGTCAACAGACTGACGAAGTTAGCCCACTTCCTAGCTATGAGAGCTACCGATACTCTGAGTACATTGGTAGAGTTGTATGTACGCGAGGTAGTGAGGCTACATGGTGTACCAGTGAGCATAGTCTCTGATAGTGTAAGACCCGAAAATTATATCATAATTTCTTATAAAGAATTGAAAATGGTCCCAAATTAAATGAAACGGGATTCGGACAGGAAATAAGGATTTAAAATGCGAAATGAATGAGTATTCGTGAAGGGAAGTCGGGTTAAATTAATCCCGAACATGTACAAGGGCAAAACGGTCAAAAGACCGAAAGTCGGTATAAATTCGATGAGAAAATTTAATTAAAAATAATGGATTTGAGAATCTTGATCAATAACGAAGAAATAATTAAATTTCGAGTCCAATTGATCAAGATCCGAAATTTTTAGAAATACCGAAAAGTCACCCGGGACAATATCCCGAAAATACGAAGAAATTATACCCGAAAAATGGTTAAAAATATAATAAATAAATTAAATTAAATTAAATTAATTAATTTGAATAAATAATAATTTTGGTAGATATTTTTGGCAAAATAATAATAAAATAATGAATATAATAATAATAAACTAAATTATAAATAATAATAAATAAAAATAATAATAATTGTAAAACAAAAAAAGAGAAATTAGAAGCTTTAGTCGGGGAGAGAGAAAGAGGAGAGAAATAGAAACGGAAGCCAAAAACCATCACCGACGAGCCACCACCGGCGCCGGATGAAGGACCACGACCACCGAAAAAGGAAGAGGAGAGGCCGGCGATCTCCCTGGTACCGAAGACGAAGCCCACCAACAACGAAATCCGACGGATCGAGGGAGAGAAACCGACGGGGAGAGAGGAGATTTTTTCGACGATCGACGCCGATTCGGTCCCAACCACCGGCCACCGAAGAACCCCCACGTGATATCGAGCCGAATGGGGGCGGAAACAGCCGGGGAAACGGTGGCCAGCACCGGCAACGGCTAGAAACGAGGAAGCCACCGACGTCGAAAAGGAGAAGAGGTCAGACCGGCCACTTTTCGGCGACATCGTGTGAAATCGATACCAAATCCGAGCTGTGGACGACCTCGCGGAGCTGCTGACAGCGGAAGCCGACGGAGAACCGACCTGTAAGGTCGTGAACCGGAGTGAACTGGGGTGAACCGGCGGTTTGAACCAGGTTGAACCGGTGGTTTAAACCAGGTTGAACCGGACTGAACCGGTTCAGCCAAGAAAGAAGGGAAAAAAGGGAGAAAAGGAGAAAAAGGAAAAAGGAAAAGAATTTTTGAGGATACACCGGACTTCGGGTAAGTCGGTAAGAGGTCAAGAGTGATCGATTTGAATTCTGAAAAAATTTATTTAAATTATATTTGATCGAAAATTAACCCGGGATTAAATATAATAATTGTGCAGTTGTACGACAAAGCCCGAACGAGAGCCGATTGAGTTTCGATTTTCGTACCCCGCATCATATTGGGTAAGTACATTTTAATTCCGACAATTAGAGTCCTTTAATACAGGTTTCGATTATTTTACGAAATTTATGGATTAATTCTGTATAAAAGGGATATTAATCGGATTTACAACGTAATTACCGTAAATGGTATACGGGCTTTCCAATGAGTTTGGATCGAAGCCCGATAATTATTGGTAAGCTGAATGAGCCCAATAAACCCGAAGAAGGGATTTAAATAGTAAAAACGGGCTGAAAACGGGTTCGAGGCCCCATTAAGGTGCATTGGGCCCAATAAAGTAAAACGAGCCCAATACGTTAGATTTGATCAGTAAAGGTGACATACTGATCAAAATAAGTGAATTAACCCAAAATATGTGGTTATATGCAGTTCCGTAGACTTGGTTAACGCGCAGTTGGACTGAGAGATCGGATATTATCAAGACGAGATATGCTTACGCATGAATCGAGGTAAGGGAGTTTTGTAGGTGCATAGAGATACCTATACGTAATTTTGAGAAAAATTACAGGGTTTAGAATTACTTAAAAGTATTTAGAAAATGAAATGATAATTTTACGAAAACCAAGGCTTAGATAAATAAAGAAAAAGATGATTTTGCCCCTGAGAGTAAAATTTACAAAAAGGGTAGTAAGGCAGATCAATTGCATGATTTCATGTTTTTATTGCTTTATATGAATATATTGCTTTGATTTAAGCAAATATGCACATAGGTTGGCTGTTGATTTCTTGAATTATACGAAAGGGTACCGGTTTGTACCGGTTACGATTTTAAATATGTTTTTATTCAAGATTGAGCCACCTATCGTATTTACATGAATAAAAAGAGTGCTAGAGTCTTTCTCGCACTCAAGTTTACTGATTTATTTATCATGAAAAGCCGTACTGGAGCATTGCTCGTATGAAAAATTTGTGTGTGCACAAAACCATGCTGGAGCTTCGCTCGCATAAGATTTTAGATATCATGATATGCATAGCGTGGTGCTGGAGCTTCGCTCGCAATAGACATGAGTTGACATGCATATGGTCGTACGGAAGCCTCCTGTAGACTGTGTGTCGCAGAGAGTTGAGATGCTCGCACGTATACTTTGAGACATGGGTTGGTTATCGACATAGTATTGGGGTGGATAAGACCTACGGCAGGTACCCCCAGACTATGATATGGGTCCACGGAGTACGATATATCATGTATGTCACATGGAGTACGCTGTACCGTGCAGTCATGATGACTCTATGATGTTACTTGATATTCTGGCGGGTAGGACTTGACCCCACCTCCCGTTGCAGTTGTGATACCCCGCACACCGGGATCCGTGTAGCCTGGGATCACAGGGACAAAGTATGGCCATAGTCCTCGATTTTCATACAGTAACCTACATGCCTCACATGATATCATACGGTCTGAGTAGATCAGGACGAACCCGAGGGAAGGGTAATGTCCCGATTTATGTTTTTAAAAGAGACGTGATTTAATGAATCAAGGTATTCCCGAGAGATGGGTTTGACCTTGATGAAGTTGTTTTATGATGAAACAAATGAGTTTTAACGTGATGAGTTTATGATTAAACAAATAAGTTTCAACGTGATGAATTTGTGATGAAACAAATAAGTTTTAAATGTGACGAGCATGAGATGACATACATGATGATTTTTCCATGTTTGTTTTATATATGGATTTCATGATTTCTCTTATATGATATATACATACATGTGGCATCGTTTTAGTCTTACCTCATGCTCCAAATACAAACGATTTTATATCATGACATTATCAGCACGTAGATAGTATAGTTATCTACCTGCTTACATTATTGCCTTACTGAGTTGTTTATGCTCACCCTTTAATTTTCCACCCCACAGGGTATATTCAGTAGAAAAGAACGACAGTAGTCATATCTGCTGCTTCTTATCAAGATCAGGTATACACATTTGTATAATTTTTGTATCTGAACAAATAGAGGCACAGTACTGTACATGGATGTAATATTGGGGATGTATTTATTTAAAATAAATTGATATGTAAATGAAATATGAAAGTGGAATGGAAAATAGGTGAGAGGTGACTAACACCGAATCATAGCCCAACTGTTTAGTGGTGAAACTGTTCACGACGGGTAAAGAAATTAAAAAAGCGAAAAATTTACTCTGATTTTTAGGTAATTTGGGTCGTGACAGAAAAGATGGTATTAGAGCAGAGTTGGCCTGATATGAGTCGGTGTTAGTGGTTAAGTAAATTTACATCCCCATGTACTGTGTATTGTTTGATACAATTGTGTATATCAAGATGGAACAGTAGCTAAGAATTTAGTTTTGAATACAATAATATAGTTTTTATAAATGATAGCTACTATGGTAGAGGGACGAGTACACATGCTCGAGGCCGTAGAGATCGGTCTGAGAGTCGAATGAGTCGTCACATGAGACTCAAGATGAGAGTGAGGTGGAGGTTGAAGATGATCATACTCCACAGGGTCCTATAAAGAGACCAAACAGTATTGAGACACGCTCCAAGAGGATGGAGTGGAGTGTAGAAAATATTTCGGAGTTGTTTACTCAGTCTATGCATGTAGTTGAGGATAGGCAAGGTAAAGCCTAAACAGATGCCTCTGACTATAGAGATTTTCACACCCCTCCGGTATATAGCGAAGTAAAGAAAATAATAGTTATTGAGGACTGGGTGTATGAGATATTGAAGTGCTATGAATTCTTTCGGTGTATGTCGACCGAGAAAGTTACTTTTAAATACGTTTATGTTGGAGGCGAGGTGGAACATTGATGGAAGTCCTCTCGACCCATCTGAAGAGTTAGACGTCCAGAGCTGACATGAGAAATATTTCTGGATGTATTCTAGTGACGGAATATTTCGGACACTACTTAAGGGGAAATTACAGGTAAAATTTCTTACAATGCCCATAGTCATTGGTTGATTGATGAGTATGAATCTCAGATTACATCCCTAGACAAGTATGAACCCGATATTGTGGACAGTGAGAGTCGAAAAGCTCAAAAGTTCATAAAAGGGCTCAAATTATCAATTAGAGTCCGATTGGATCACTACCTATACCGAGGCAGTGCACAGAATACAGTTGTGTGAATAAGATTGAGTGTTGCACGCCTCTGAGATTAGGAAAGGTAGTAAGGGTAGAAATAGAGATAAGAGAATAGAGAATGACTGAGATGTCAGAGCGGGAAAGAGACCAGTTGGTAAGACATTAAAGTTGATGAGTCACGGGGTAAGATGATTAGTAAGGCCCTAGTATATCCAATTTAACACTTATGAGGGGTATTATGATTGGAGAACCCCGACCTGCTACGAAGCAGTGTAGCAGTGTAAGCAGAGTTAGCAGTGTAGGATGTGTGATAGATACCACGAAAGTAGGGCCTACACCTACACTTTATTGACTAAAATAGGCGTTAAGTGTGGTAAGACAGGCCACTTAATTAATGATTGCTCAGAGTTGGGTAAGACTACCCTACAGAAGGGCAAAGAGACATAGAAAACCTTGTTGATATCTCTGCACCGAAAAAGGGAGGCCACAGCCGAAGAGAAAGGGAAAGTAGGCTGTTGGATGAGGGCGAGTGTATGCCTTGGACCAGGATACTACTGATGTTTCATATGATGTGGTGAAAGATACCACACTGGTTGTGAATAAAGAAGTAATTATTTTAATTAATCCTGGTGCCATATATTTAGTCATACCGCCTTCATTTGTATATAAGTTAGTAAAAGACGTGAATGCCTACATCCGTGGGCACAATGCTGATAGTTAATACCTCAATAGAGGAGGGTTAACTAACGAAATAATTATGAAGAGATTATAAGTCGAAAACCGGGGAAGAAGTATAAACCAGCCGATTGGAATATGAATATTTGAATAAATATTTGAGAATAAATCTCAATTGGTCGACTGCAATTTATGATGTTCAGAGTTCTATTCTAAGATAGTGATATAGTTACACCTGAAAAGTATACTGTAAGTTTTGACAAGTAATAAAAGGGGTACAACGATTGAAATTAAAGAAGAAAATGATTGTACTCACGGAATGAGTAATAAGAGAATTTTGTTATAAGTGATATACGAAAAGAGGTAGATTGGAATAAGAGGCGTATGCAAGGTAAGAATGTCTATGATACGTGAAGTAATTTGGATTAAAGCAATTAGTAGCGAATATGAATTGTGACCACATAGACTAATATGTAAAGTAATTGTGGTCAAGTCTGAAGGTTAATAAAGGTATTTCAAAATACCCCCCCGCCTGAAGACTTGACAGCGTCAAAAAGTATACACGTAACCTATAAATTGAGATCGACAGTTGAAATAATATACATTTAAAAATTAGGGTACCTTTACTAGTACAATAAGAAATATAGAATTCGATTATTCAGGAAGGTTTAAAAATTTAAAATTTTATAAAAATCCGTTAATATAAGAAAAAGGAAATGACACGAGTTAGTAGCTTCAACGGAAGCGATTTTGAAGGACACTTTACGTTTATGCGTACATAGGTCAAGGAAATGGGTAATTGAAATATTCAATGGAATTCAACTACGGTGAGGTATTTAAATTTACCTGGACCGATTTGTTATCATCCATATTGATGATATTTTGGGTGTATTTAAAGTCCAGGGAAAATTATAAGCAACAATGGGGAATTACTTTTATAGATGGTTTGTTGAGAGTTCTCGGAATAGATTACTTTGTTGACATGTTTAACTTTGAAAAAGTTGTATTTGAATGGAATGATAGATGTGACAAGAGTTTTGGTATACTGAAGTAATAAACTGACCACCGCATTTATTCTCACTATACCCAACAGCTTAAGAGGTTTCTCATGAGTCTATGGATACCTCAAAATAATGAATGAGCTGTGTATTGATGCAAAAAGGGGAAGATAGTCGATTATGAAATCAGACAACTCAAGGATCATGAAAGGACTATCCGGCCCATGATTTAAAGTTGACAGCGATAGTGGTATTGAGTATATGACATTACTATGTATACGGTGAGAAATTTTAGGTATGCACTAATCATAAAAGCCCCGAGTATCTGTTTTCACAGAAAGAGTCGGATATGAGAACAAAGAGGGTTAGAGCTTCTGAGGGATTATGATTGTGAAAATTGTACTACCGAGGAAAGGCTAATGTAATGGCTAATGCTTTGAGCAAAAAGAGCCTCGGGATGGTATCACATATGATGGTCACGGAGCGTGAGCTGCTAGAGCAGTTGTAAGCCTCAGTAGTGATGTGATCCCCTCTGATGATGACAGTGATTATGTAACAGCTACCTTGAGATTAGAACCGGATTTGAGTGACCGGATTTGACAGGCTTAGCGTGATGATCGGCATGGTGTCGATAGTGTGGGTCAGATTCAGATAGGTACAGTGATAGAGTTCACAGAGAGAGATGATGGCTTACTGAGGTTCAGAGACAATATAAGTGCTCCCCAAGACCATAGTTGATGAGGTAGAGTTATTGTCAGAAGCTCACTCTTCGGGAGATACAGTGCATCCGAGAAGTAATAAATATATCAAATCTTAGAAAAGGGTATTGGTGGTCAGATATGAAAAGAGACATGGTAGAGATTGTAGAAAAGGTGTCTCGTATGTCAGCAGAGTAAGGTAGAGCAAAATAAGTTGCAGGGTTATTGCAGTTTCTACCTATATTGACACGAAAATGGGAACAAGTTACCATGAATATCGTGATGGGTTATAGAGGACCCGGATGAATCATAAGACTATCTAGGTGATAGTCGATAGATTGACTAAGTCTACCCACCTTGTGGTTAGGAAAATCCCCAAATACTCTGAGTGTATAGGCGAATTTATATGTATGGAAAATTATGGAACACCAAATATTTTTCCAGTGAGCATTGTATCATATAGGGATTCCTGCTTCACTTCTCACTTCTGGGAACATTTTTCAGGAAGATATGGGAACCCGATTCAGTATTAGCACAGCTTCTCATCCTCAGACAGATGGTCAGTTAGAGAGGACTGTACAGGTTCTGGAGGATATAATGAGAGCGTGTGCCATTTATCTGATAAGCTCCTGGGATTATCAACTGTTACTAATCAAATTCTCTAATAATGACAGTTGTCACTCGAGTATCGAGATGACTTCAGATGAGGTATAGTATGGCCGTAAGGGTTGTTTCCCCGATTTGGATAAGAAGAAGTGGGTGACAGATAGAAATTGTTTCCGAATTGGTAAGACAAACCTCTGAGGATGTTCAGTTAATTGTGAAGGACTAAGAACACCTCAGAGCAGATAGAAAAGCTATGCTGACAAGAGACAGAAACCATTGGAATTCACCAAAGGTGAATTTATATTGTTGGAAGTTACATGCCATTGGACATAGCATAAGGATGTGACGAGATTCAGAAAGAGATTGGACAAAGTGGAAGACAAGGCCTGTAGGTTGGCGTTACCACCTAATTTAGCAGGCATCAACAATGTGTCCTATCTTATGATGTTTCAAAAATATTATCCGGACCCGATATATGTGAACGGATATGAGCTATTGAAGCTCAATGAAAGCGTAACGTATGATTGAAAAATCAATTCGGGTATTAGATGGAAGGAGGAAGTGTTGAGGTTTAAGATGATCTCCCTAATTAAAGTCCTTTGGTAGTAGTACACTCTGAAAAAGTCACAAGGGAATTAAAGAGTATGATATGTGTGAAATATCCGGAGTGATTTACAGACTAACTTGGTTCTAATTTGGAGGACCAAATTTTTTTAAGTGGGGGAGATTATGTAAGACCCGAAAACTATATCATAATTTCTTATAAAGAATTGAAAATGGTCCCAAATTAAATGAAACGGGATTCGGACAGGAGATAAGGATTTAAAATGCGAAATGAATGAGTATTCGTGAAGGGAAGTTGAGTTAAATTAATCCCGAATACGTACAAGGGTAAAACGGTCAAAATATTGAAAGCCGGTATAAATTCGATGAGAAAATTTAATTAAAAATAATGGATTTGAGAATCTTGATCAATAACAAAGAAATAATTAAATTTCGAGTCCAATTGATCAAGATCCGAAATTTTTAGAAATACCGAAAAGTCACCCGGGACAATATCCCGAAAATACGGAGAAATTATACCCGAAAAATGCTTAAAAATATAATAAATAAGTTAAATTAAATTAAATTAATTAATTTGAATAAAAGAATAATTTTGGTAGATATTTTTGGCAAAATAATAATAAAATAATGAATATAATAATAATAAACTAAATTATAAATAATAATAAATAAAAATAATAATAATTGTAAAAAAAAAAAAGAGAAATTAGAAGCTTTAGTCGGGGAGAGAGAAAGAGGAGAGAAATAGAAACGGAAGCCAAAAACCATCACCGGCGAGCCACCACCGGCGCCGGATGAAGGACCACGACCACCGGAAAAGGAAGAGGAGAGGCCAGCGATCTCCCTGGTACCGAAGACGAAGCCCACCGACGCCGAAATCCGGTGGATCGAGGGAGAGAAACTGACGGGAGAGAGGAGATTTTTTCAACAATCGACGCCGATTCGGTCCCAACCACCGGCCACCGAAGAACCCCCACTTGATGCCGAGCCGAATGGGGGTGAAAACAGCTGGGGAAACGGCGGCCAGCGCCGGCAACGGTGAGAAACGAGGAAGCCACCGACGTCGGAAAGGAGAAGAGGTCGGACCGGCCACTTTTCGACGACCTCGTGAAATCGAGACCAGATCCGAGCTGCGGACGACCTCGAGGAGCTGCTGGCGGTGGAAGCCAGCGGAGAACCGGTCGGTAAGGCCGTGAACCAGAGTGAACCGGGGTGAACCGGCGGTCTGAACCGAGTTGAACCGGACTGAACCGGTTCAGCCAAGAAAGAAGGGAAAAAAAGGAGAAAAAGGAAAAAGGAAAAGAATTTTTAAGGATACACCGGACTTCGGGTAAGTCGGTAAGAGGTCAAAAGTGATCGATTTGAATTTCAAAAAATTTATTTAAATTATATTTGATCGAAAATTAACCCGGGATTAAATATAATAATTGTGCAGTTGTACGACAAAGCCCGAACGAGAGCCGATTGAGCTTCGATTTTCGTACCCCGCATCATATTGGGTAAGTACATTTTAATTCCGACAATTAGAGTCCTTTAATACAGAGTTTCGATTATCTTACGAAATTTATGGATTAATTCTGTATAAAAGGGATATTAATCGGATTTACAACGTAATTACCGTAAATGGTATACGGGCTATCCAATGAGTTTGGATCGAAGCCCGATAATTATTGGTAAGCTGAATGAGCCCAGTAAACCCGAAGAAGGGATTTAAATAGTAAAAACGGGCTGAAAACGGGTTTGAGGCCCCATTAAGGTGCATTGGGCCCAATAAAGTAAAACGAGCCCAATACGTTAGATTTGATCAGTAAAGGTGACATACTGATAAAAATAAGTGAATTAACCCAAAATATGTGGTTATATGCAGTTCCGTAGACTTGGTTGACTCGCAGTTGGACTGAGAGATCGGATATTATCAAGATGAGATATGCTTGCGCGTGAATCGAGGTAAGTGAATTTTGTAGGTGCATAGAGATACCTATACATAATTTTGAGGAAAATTACAGGGTCTAGAATTACTTAAAATTATTTAGAAAATGAAATGATAATTTTACGAAAATCGGGGCTTAGATAAATAAAGAAAAAGACGATTTTGCCCCTGAGAGTAAAATTTACAAAAAGGGTAGTAAGGCAGATCAATTGCATGATTTCATGTTTTTATTGCTTTATATGAATATATTGCTTTGATTTAAGCAAATATGCACATAGGTTGGCTGTTGATTTCTTGAATTATACGAAAGGGTACCGGTTTGTACCGATTACGATTTTAAATATGTTTTTATTCAAGATTGAGCCACCTATCGTATTTACATGAATAAAAAGAGTGCTAGAGTCTTTCTCGCACTCAAGTTTACTGACTTATTTATCATGAAAAGCCGTACTGGAGCATTGCTCGTGCGAGAAATTTGTGTGTGCACAAAACCGTGCTGGAGCTTCACTTGCACGAGATTTTAGATATCATGATATGCATAGCGTGGTGCTGGAGCTTCGCTCGCACTAGACGTGAGTTGACATGCATATGGTCGTGCGGAAGCCTCCTGTAGACTGTGTGTCGCAGAGAGTTAAGATGCTCGCACGTATACTTTGAGACATGGGTTGGTTATCGACATAGTATTGGGGTGGATAAGACCTACGGCAGGCACCCCCAGACTATGATATGGGTCCATGGAGTACGATGTACCGTGTATGTCACACGGAGTACGTTGTACCATGCAGTCATGATGACTCTATGATGTTACTTGATATTCTGGCGGGTAGGACTTGACCCCACCTCTCGTTGCAGTTGTGATATCCCGCACACCGGGATCCGTGTAGCCTGGGATCACAGGGACAAAGTATGGCCATAGTCCTCGATTTTCATACAGTAACCTACATGCCTCACATGATATCATACGGTCTGAGTAGACCAGGACGAACCCGAGGGAAGGGTAATGTCCCGATTTATGTTTTTAAAAGAGACGTGATTTAATGAATCAAGGTATTCCCGAGAGATGGGTTTGACCTTGATGAAGTTGTTTTATGATGAAACAAATGAGTTTTGACGTGATGAGTTTATGATTAAACAAATAAGTTTCAACGTGATGAATTTGTGATGAAACAAATAAGTTTTAAATGTGACGAGCATGAGATGACATACATGATGATTTTTCCATGTTTGTTTTATATATGGATTTCATGATTTCTCTTATATGATATATACATACATGTGGCATCGTTTTAGTCTTACCTCATGCTCCATATACAAGCGATTGTATATCATGACATTATCAGCACGTAGATAGTATAGTTATCTACCTGCTTACATTATTGCCTTACTAAGCTATTTATACTCACCCTTTCATTTTTCACCCCACAGGGTATATTCAGTAGAAGAGAACGACAGTAGTCATATCCGCTGCTTCTTATCAAGATCAGGTATACACATTTGTATAATTTTTGTATATGAACAAATAGAGGCACAGTACTGTACATGGATGTAATATTGGGGATGTATTTATTTAAAATAAATTGATATGTAAATGAAACATGAAAATGGAATGGTAAATAGGTGAGAGGTGACTAACACCGAATCATAGCCCAACTGTTTAGTGGTGAAACTGTTCACGACGGGTAAGGAAATTAAAAAAGTGAAAAATTTACTCTGATTTTTAGGTAATTTGGGTCGTAACAGATAGGGATTCTCGCTTCACTTTCCACTTTTGGGAACATTTTCAGGAAGCCATGGGAACCCAGTTGAGTTTGAGCACCGCTTTCCATCCTCAGACAGATGGTCAGTCAGAGAGGACTATACAGACTCTGGAGGACATGTTAAGAGCATGTGTGCTATATTTTAGAGGCTCTTAGGATGACCACTTGCCACTAGCCGAGTTCGCCTATAACAACAGTTATTATTCGAGTATCGGGATGGCACCGTATGAGGCTTTATATGGCCGTAGATGTCGTTCCCCTATTGGATGGGAAGAAGTGGGTGACCCTAAGATTTTCGCTCCTTAGTTACACAAGCATCTGAGGACATCCATTTGATTGTAGAGAGATTGAGGATAGCTCAGAGTAGACAGAAGAGTTACGCTGACAAGATACGAAGGCTACTAGAGTTTGCAGTTGGTGAATCCGTGTTCCTGAAAGTTCTCCTTCCAAGGGCATAGCGAGATTTGGGAAGAGAGGAAAGTTGAGTCCTCGTTATATTGGACCCTTTGAAATACTTGATCGAGTGGGAGATAAGGCCTATAGGTTGGCATTTCCACCAGATTTGTCAGGCGTGCTTAACATCTTCCATATTTCGATGCTTCGGAAGTATCATTCGGATTCGACACATGTGATTAGTTATGAACCTTTGGAGCTCCGAGATGACATGTCATATGTTGAGAGACCGATTCGGATACAGATAGGAAGGAGAAGGCCTTGAGATCGAAGACTATCGGATTGGTTAAGGTTCTCTGGTAGATCATACTTTAGAGGAGGCTACTTGGGAGCTGGAGAGTCTGATGCGAGAGAAGCACCCCCATCTGTTTGATGACTGACTTAGTTCTAATTTGGAGGACCAAATTTTCTTAGTTGGGGAGGATTGTCAGACCCGTATTTTTATGTAGTTTGTTCCTTATGATTTATACATGTTCAGACATGTATTGAGTTATTTAAATCATAAGAAGAGTATTTACTAGATTTAAGTGTTAGTGAAATGCTTTAACACTTAAAAGCTACATAAAGGCCTAATGTGAACTATGAAGGCTACAAGTTAAACCGAATGGATCTAAATCATTCTGACTGAAGTGAAGAACTTATGATGTGAAAATATAGAAAGTTCATGAAGGAAAGTCAGTTTAATTTGGTCCCGAACACATAAAGGTAGAGTAAATGCCAAAAAATGGGCAAAACAGACCTTTTAAGCCATTTGAGGTGTTTTAGGTATATTCACTTCTCGGATGTTGGCTCTACCGAGAGGGGGGGTGAATCGATTTTCTAGTGATGATAGCAAATTTTAATTTAATCCTATCTTAATTTGCAAATGTAAGTAAGCAATATAATAAAATTAAACAATTTAATGCAAGATAGGGAAGAGAGAAACAAACACAGTCGTTTATAGAGGTTCGGCCAACTCTTGCCTACGTCCTCTCTCCTTGACCTTCTTGTCAAGTGCTTTCTTTCCCTCTTTCGACAGAGTTACAATGTTCCTTTTACAGGTTAAGGAATAACCTCTCTACCCTTAGCAATACAGAAAAGTATTCACCCTTTTTACAATTTTCTCTTACTGAGGAACAATCCTCTTCTCTTTTAAGGTAAGGTTGAATACAAAATGAAGCTTTAAAGTGGGTAGGACAAAATACAGTTTCTGCACTTAAGCTTGTACAATGAATCTCAATCAATGAGCTATGAAGACTCAAGGAATGAAAGAATTAAAAGCTTGAGACTGTTAGGAATGTGCAGCAATGGTCTGTTAATTCTCTTTTTCTTCAATGCTTGGTTAAATACTGAAGGATTGGTAGTTGGAGCATTAAATGCTATTTTTCCCGTTGAGATTTTGCAGAAACTAGCCGTTGGGTACCTCCAGTAGAGTGCCAGATCGATCTGCCATCTTGGCCAGATCGATCTCTTAGTTATAAATCCTGCAAGATTGAAGCACAAATACACAAGGAGATCGATCTCATAGGTTAGCAGATCGATCTGTTAGTTTGAAAATAATGGGGGAGATCGATCTGTCGAATAGGCAGATCGATCTCCTAATCTCTCTGTTTGAGGCAAGATCGATCTACAGACCGATCTGCCATGCGGTCTCGTAGTGGGGAGATCGATCTCTCAACAACACAGATCGATCTCCTTAGCTCTCTGACTTTGAGGAGATCGATCTCTTTCTTACCAGATCGATCTCTTAAATTCTCTGTTTGAGTGTGGATCAATCTTCCAGATCGATCTACAGTCTTATGCTCTTAAGGGAGATCGATCTCTTTTTAGACCAGATCGATCTCTCAACTCTAGCCTTAGCCAGATCGATCTCTTAACCCTTGCAGATCGATCTCACTTTACCTAAAACCCTTTGTAAAGGTTTAAGGCTTGGCAGATCGATCTCATACCTTTATGAGATCGATCTCTCATCAAGTAAAAACCTAGGAGATCGATCTCTCATAAGCCAGATCGATCTCTCATCAGCAGAACTCTAAGTTCTGGTACTGATAACCTCTAAACATGTTTTTATATCATCTTAATACTATTGAATTAACTTGTTTTGTCATTTCAAAATACATTAACTCAACAATCTCCCCCTTTTTGATATGACAAAACTTATTCAAACAAACATATTTAGTGAATTTTGCAAAAACTCCCCCTTTTTGTGAGCTCCCCCTTTTTGTGAGCTCCCCCTTTTTGTGAGCTTTTGACTTTGTTACTGACTTAACTCCCCCTCAATTTAATCATTCTTTTAAACGTTTACCACAACCACACACACATGTTTTCTTCTCCCCCTTTTTGTCATATCAATAACACGAAAAGAGAATACTCATGGCATTTCAAAATGAACTTGTTCATTAACACAACCAATAACAAGTCAAACGACATTTCATTCAAGCAAATTCATCACAAATAACATCAAGTATCTTAACATGATATAACTACACTAAATCAAAACACCTAAGGCCTATGGTGAGGGAGGAACACGATCCGAAAGATTCTCAACGTGCGTGCGTGTGACTTGCAGCTTATCAAACATCGCCTCTTGAGTCTCCTGAACCTTATCGACTCTTTGGTGTAATTCCTCGAACATTCGCTGCTGAGATGCAAAGCCTTCATCGATTTTTCTGTTGAGGTCACTGATCATTGTCATAAGGATCTCCATGCCAGCAGGTGAGGATGTTGGTGCAGTGGGTGGAGCAGTTGAGGACGATGGTTCCTGAGCTGGTGCGGCAGGTGGGTTCACAGGCGCAGTGGAGGGATCTTCCTCCATAGCTTCAGCAGGCTGCTATTCCCTTTTTTTCTTCCAGTCGCCCCAAAAATCTTTGTAATATCCCATATGATGGAGGGTCCCGATGTTGAGGATGCTCTTGGGAGAGGGCAGTTCTCCGATTTTGCAGCTGCAGTCAACGCCAACTCGTTGGAGGAGATAGGCTAATGGTTGCGGAAAAACGATTGTGGTAGCTTGCCCACGCACGATCTTCAGCCAATCTTCATATATGAAACGAATGAGGTTGGGTTTTTGGTTTGTGGTGTGAATGTGATGGAGCCAGAAACGATCTAATCGCCTAACGATTGAATGACGGGTACCGAAAGGACGGAGATTCCAAGAAATTATGAGGTGGAGTAACCGAAGGTGCATCGGTAGGTCACTCGCTTTGTCCCCAGGGAGATCAAACTCTAAGGAGACTTCCTCATCCTCATTAGTCAAACCTTCATTTTTCATGTGAAAGGCTTGAGCTAAGATATCGGGGTCTATTGGAATGGTCTTACCCATGACATAGGTTTTGAACCCATGAATTTTGCAAGTGTCATCAGGGTCAAAGATGAGTTCGGCATTGGAAAAGAATGCCCGAACGAGATTTGGAGGGATGGGAGTGTTGATTTTCAAAAATGACATCCAACCAAATTCCTCAAATTTTGACACGTATGGAAAATCAATGCGATTGAGGAAAGAAAAATCTATAGTCCGCCAATACTTAATTGGCATGGTTGAGAAGTACTCTTCGTATCGCTTCCTTTTTGCAGGTGTTTTAAAACACCTATTGAAGGAAGCAATGGAAGCGGAAGGAGTGGGTTGGGAAGATGAACCAGCCTCTACATTGGTTCTAGAAGGTTTATGTCCTACTGTCTTAAGCCTAGGCATGATTCTAGACTCGAGAGATGTGCTAACTAGATTCACAATTGAAAAAATCAATGAAACAGTAACTAGTTTTGCCCTAGAAAGACAATGAACACAAATCTAAGAAAATTTTTGAGAAAAAAGTAAGAAATGTTGGTTACAATACAGAAAAATGACACGGAGATGCAAGGAGGACCGTACGGAGATCGATCTGAGGAGGAATCGGAGGAGGTGGTGCGAGGGAATTTCAGAATTTGAAGATTGGGGTTTGTGAAATTTGGGAAATTTTCGCGAGTTTTTATACTCCAGGGCACAGGAGATCGATCTGTCGAGGCGACAGATCGATCTGTCACTTCCAGAAGCCAAGAGAGATCGATCTGTCGAATGGACAGATCGATCTGTTCGTAAACAGAGGCTTAAGGAGATCGATCTGGTATATGCACAGATCGATCTGCAGTTTAACAGAGGCTTAGAGAGATCGATCTGCCAAATGCATGGATCGATCTTCTGAATGCGGAAGTTTGAAGAGATCGATCTGTCGTGTGGACAGATCGATCTGCCTTTTAACAGAGACGTAAGGAGATCGATCTTATGGTTAGAAGATCGATCTGCTTAGCTTAACCTTGATGATTTAGGCTTGTTGGAAGTATGGAGATCGATCTATATTGCAAGGAGATCGATCTCTCATCCTCATTGCCATAAGATCGATCTGCTTAGCTTAACCTTGATGATTTAGGCTTGTTGGAAGTATGGAGATCGATCTATATTGCAAGGAGATCGATCTCTCATCCTCATTGCCAGAAAATCTTTGCAAAAACTCTTTTAAAATCAACTTGAAACCAAGATTTTTGAAACACAAAAGTCTTAAGGGATATTCATGAGTCCTAATTCACCTCTAAGGATACAAAACCTATCTCTATCAAGGGGTTTGGTGAATATATCAGCTATTTGATGTAGAGTGTCAATGTACTCTAAAATTATATCCCCTTTTTATACATGGTCTCTAAGGAAGTGATGTCTAATTTCTATGTGCTTGGTTCTGGAGTGTTGGATAGGATTTTTAGATAGATTAATGGCACTGGTATTATCACATTTAATTGAGACTTGCTTCATGTCAATACCATAATCTCTCATTTGTTGTTTAATCCACAACACTTGAGCACTACTACTACCAGCTGCTATATATTCAGCTTCAGTTGTGGACTGAGCCACACTGTTTTGTTTCTTAGAGAACCAAGAAATTAACCTATTTCCTAAGAATTGGCAAGTACCTGAAGTATTTTTCCTATCTATTTTGCATCCTCCAAAATCAGCATCTGAATATGCATGAAGGGTAAAAGTTGAGTCTTTGGGGTACCAAAGTCCTAGTGAGGGAGTGCCTTTGAGGTATCTAAAAATCCTCTTGGTTGCCAATAAATGTGATTCCCTAGGAGAGGATTGAAATCTAGCACAAAGGCAAACACTATACAAAATATCTGGTCTACTTGCAGATAAATAAAGCAATGAGCCTATCATAGACCTATAGAGTTTAGTGTCAACACACTTACCTCTTTCATCTTTATCAAGCTTGATGTTGGTGCCCATTGGAGTGGCTTGAGGTTTGCAATTGTCCATTCCAAATCGCTTGAGCAAGTCCTTGGTATACTTTGCTTGATTGATGAAGGTTCCATCCTTTGTTTGCTTCACTTGAAGTCCCAAGAAGAATGTGAGTTCTCCCATCATGCTCATCTCAAATTCTCCTTGCATGATCTTAGCAAATTCTTGGCATAAAGACTCATTAGTTGAACCAAAAATAATGTCATCTACATACACTTGTACAACTAGTAAATCCTTATTTTTATTCTTAATGAATAAGGTGGTATCCACTTTTCCTCTCGAAAATCCCTTTTCTATTAAGAATTTTGACAACCTTTCATACCAAGCTCTAGGAGCTTGTTTTAACCCATAAAGTGCCTTAGATAATTTAAAAACATGTTCAGGAAATTCATGATTTTCAAATCCGGGAGGTTGCTCAACATATACTTCTTCATTAATGAAACCATTTAAGAATGCACTCTTTACATCCATTTGATATAACTTGAAGTTTTTATAACATGCAAAGGCAAGTAACATTCTTATTGCCTCTAATCTAGCTACCGGTGCATATGTTTCATCATAGTCTATGCCTTCCTCTTGTCTATAGCCTTGAGCAACTAGCCTAGCCTTATTTCTTATGATCACACTATTTTCATCCATCTTGTTCTTGAATATCCATTTAGTTCCAATTATAGAGTGATCACTAGGTCTAGGAACTAGTTTCCATACTTTGCTTCTCTCAAATTGATTTAATTCTTCTTGCATTGCTAGGAACCAATTATTGTCATCTAAGGCTTCATTGACATTCCTAGGCTCTATTTGAGATACAAAAGCTATATATTGGCACATATTCCTTAGTGATGATCTAGTTCTAACTCCAAGAGTTGGATCTCCTACTATTTCACAATCTTTTACATATCCTAACTCTCTTGGTGCTCTAGGTTCTCTTTCTAAAACCTCTATTTCTTCTTCATCTTCTTTATTCAAGTCAAGCTTTTCTAGAAAGTCATCTTCTAAGCCTTCATCAAATATTCCAACATTTTCATCATTGGTTGAATCTTTAGATACATTATTTGATTCATCAAATATAACATGAATAGATTCTTCAACCATTAATGTTATTTTGTTATAAATTCTATAAGCCTTTGAATTCAATGAGTATCCTAGGAATATTCCCTCATCACTCTTGGCATCAAATTTTCCTAAATTATCTTTCCCATTATTTAGAACAAAGCATTTGCAGCCAAAAGGATGGAAGTAACTAATGTTAGGCTTCTTACCTTTGTAGAGCTCATAAGGAGTCTTCTTTAGCATGGGTCTAATCATAGCTCTATTAATTATATAACATGATGTGTTTATAGCTTCAGCCTAAAAATACTTTGGTAAGTTATTCTCACATAACATGGTTCTAGCCATTTCTTCCAATGTTCTATTTCTCCTCTCAACTACACCATTTTGTTGTGGTGTCCTAGGGGCTGAAAAATTATGGCTAATTCCTTGATCATTGCAATACTCATCAAATCCTATATTTTCAAATTCTTTGCCATGATCACTTCTAATACTAGTTATTGTATATCCTTTCTCATTTTGAGTAATTTTTGTATAGGCTATGAATTTTTCTAAGGCTTCATTTTTTACTCTTAAGAAGAACACCCATGTGTACCTAGTGTAATCATCAACTATTAAAAATCCATAGTGTTTCCCACCTAGGCTAGTTGTTCTAGTTGGTCCAAATAAATCTAAGTGAAGTAATTGGAGAGACCTAGTGGTGGATACAATATTCTTAGGCTTAAATGTTGTCCTTTTGTGTTTTCCTTTAACACAAGCTTCACATACTTCTTCATGATCAAAGGATATCTTGGGTAAACCTATAACTAGATCCTTTCTAGCCAGCTTAGATAGCACACTCATGCTAGCATGACCTAGTCTTCTATGCCATAACCAAGATTCCTTTTTATTGTCTACCATTAAGCATATATTTTCATTTTTGAGTTCATTAAGATAGACAATATATATATTTCCTTGTCTATGACCTAGAAAAAGAACTTTATTTGACTTAGGATCTATAACATTACATTTCATGCAATCAAAAATTACTTTGTAACCTTTGTCACAAAGTTGACTTATGCTTAGTAAGTTTTGCTTTAAACCCCTAACAAGTAATACTTTTTCTAAAGAGAAATGATCATTACCTATTGAGCCACTTCTTTCAACTTGGCCTTTGGAGTTGTCCCCAAAAGTGACTTCTCCACCAACTTTTGATTTGAAAGAATTGAAATGGCTTCTATCACCCGTCATGTGCCTTGAGCATCCACTATCTAAGTACCATGCTTCTTTTGTTTTAACTTTGTGGCTATGCTCAATCACCTATAAAAATCAAACTCAAGTCTTAGGTACCCAAATTTTCTTGGGTCCTTTGAGGTTAGTAAATGCAATTCTTGATCCCATTGGGATCCATTTTGCTAATGCATTAACATCCTTTGAGTGAATTACTTCTTTTGGAATCCATATCCTTTTTACTATTTTTCCTTTAAGATTCCTCATTTTTATATTACAATTATGTGATGTATGTCCCTTTCTATTGCAATATGAACAAGTAATTGCAGGTTTATTCATGCTCTTCCTAGCAATAAAACTTTTAAGATGGGTTTCCCTACTCTTAGCATTATATCCTAAGCCATTTTTGTCAAAGAATGCCCTTTGGGTCTCTAGCATGCTATCTAACTTTTGTTGACCCATGTGGAACCTATTAAATGAATTATGTAGATTGCTATTTTTCTCTTTAAGGTCGCAAATTTCTAGATTTGAAATCTCTATTTTCTTTTCACATTCTAATTTATCCAATTGCAATGTTTCATTTTCTTTTCTCAATTTGGATATCATCTTTTTATATTTCATACTCATAGATTCATACTCTAATGCAAGATCATCAAATGCATCTTGCAATTCATCAAAAGAATATTCATTGAGGCTTGAAGTTACCTTTTCATCCTCAATGGCCATGAAGCACAAGTTGGCAATGTCCTCATTTGATTCATCATCGGAGCAGTCACTGTCGCTCCATGTTGCCACCATTGCCTTCTTTTTATGGAACCTATCATTGGACCTTTTAAGAAGAGGGCAGTTAAATTTTATGTGTCCCGATTTTTTACATTCATAACACACAATAGAGTCTTTTCTACCTACTTCTTCTTGGTCTCTCTTAATGTTTCTCCTATTGCTACTACTAGCTCTCATTCTCATGAACTTGTTAAATCTTTTGGCAAACATTGCCATCTCAAGATCCTCTTCACTACCACTCTCATTTTTAATCTCCTCTTGAGCAGTAGATTTTAGAGCAACTCCCACTTTCTTGGGTGGCTCTTCATTTCTTCTAAGTTTCATCTCATAAGTGAGCAAAGATCCTATCAATTCATCTAAGGACAATGTATGAGGATCCTTAGATTCCTCAATTGCAGTCACTTTAGCTTCCCAAGATTTAGGTAAGCTATTTAAAATTTTCTTTACCATTTCAATATTAGAATATATTTTTCCTAACGATTTTAATCCATTAATTACATCTGTGAATCTAGTGAACATATCACTAATTGATTCTCCTTCCTTCATTCTAAAAAGCTCATAATCATGTGTGAGCATACCTACTTTTGTCTCCTTCACTTGGGTTGTACCCTCATGAGTTATTGCCAATTTGTCCCAAATTTGTTTGGCACTATCGCACCCGGAGACTCTATTGTATTCATTAGGACCTAAGGCACAAAATAATGTGTGCATAGCTTTAGCATTTAGCTGAGCACACTTAATATCATTTGAGTCCCATTCATCTTCTTCTTTAGGGATATCTCTTTCCTCTATTCTCTTTGTAGGGATTTGTGGTCCTTTAACTATAATTCTCCATACTTCATAATCATTTGCTTGAATGAATAACATCATCCTAGTCTTCCAATAAGCATAATGCTCTCCATTAAACATTGGAGGTCTAACCGTAGAGTGCCCCTCTCCTACCAAACTAGTAGCTACATTGTTATGAGCCATTTGATCGTTTCTAACTCTTAGGAAGTTGTTCCTATGTGATTAAAGAGTCCTAGCTCTGATACCAATTGTTGGCTCTACCGAGAGGGGGGGTGAATCGGTTTTCTAGTGATGATAGCAAATTTTAATTTAATCCTATCTTAATTTGCAAATGTAAGTAAGCAATATAATAAAATTAAACAATTTAATGCAAGATAGGGAAGAGAGAAACAAACACAGTCGTTTATAGAGGTTCGGCCAACTCTTGCCTACGTCCTCTCTCCTTGACCTTCTTGTCAAGTGCTTTCTTTCCCTCTTTCGACAGAGTTACAATGTTCCTTTTACAGGTTAAGGAATAACCTCTCTACCCTTAGCAATACAGAAAAGTATTCACCCTTTTTACAATTTTCTCTTACTGAGGAACAATCCTCTTCTCTTTTAAGGTAAGGTTGAATACAAAATGAAGCTTTAAAGTGGGTAGGACAAAATACAGTTTTTGCACTTAAGCTTGTACAATGAATCTCAATCAATGAGCTATGAAGACTCTAGGAATGAAAGAATTAAAAGCTTGAGAGTGTTAGGAATGTGCAGCAATGGTCTGTTAATTCTCTTTGTCTTCAATGCTTGGTTAAATACTGAAGGATTGGTAGTTGGAGCATTAAATGCTGTTTTCCCATTGAGATTTTACAGAAACTAGCCGTTGGGTACCTCCAGTAGAGTGTCAGATCGATCTGCCATCTTGGCCAGATCGATCTCTTAGTTATAAATCCTGCAAGATTGAAGCACAAATACACAAGGAGATCGATCTCATAGGTTAGCAGATCGATCTGTTAGTTTGAAAATAATGGGGGAGATCGATTGTCGAATAGGCAGATCGATCTCCTAATCTCTCTGTTTGAGGCAAGATCGATCTACAGACCGATCTGCCATGCAGTCTCGTAGTGGGGAGATCGATCTCTCAACAACACAGATCGATCTCCTTAGCTCTCTGACTTTGAGGAGATCGATCTCTTTCTTACCAGATCGATCTCTTAAATTCTCTGTTTGAGTGTGGATCGATCTTCCAGATCGATCTACAGTCTTATGCTCTTAAGGGAGATCGATCTCTTTCTAGACCAGATCGATCTCTCAACTCTAGCCTTAGCCAGATCGATCTCTTAACCCTTGCAGATCGATCTCACTTTACCTAAAACCCTTTGTAAAGGTTTAAGGCTTGGCAGATCGATCTCATACCTTTATGAGATCGATCTCTCATCAAGTAAAAACCCAGGAGATCGATCTCTCATAAGCCAGATCGATCTCTCATCAGCAGAACTCTAAGTTCTGGTACTGATAACCTCTAAACATGTTTTTATATCATCTTAATACTATTGAATTAACTTGTTTTGTCATTTCAAAATACATTAACTCAACATCGGAAATGGCCAAAATGTAAAGACGATAGTGTAAAACATAAGATATGACACTTTCAAAATTTTGAGAAAAAGTCAACTTGGTCAATGATTAAGGAAAAAGTCAACTATAGTTAAGAAAAGTGGACTTTTACCATAGTTGAATAACCATAGTTATGAATTAACCTAAGTATGGAGAAAAAATTGGGAAAAAATAATTTTAGCTAAAATACAAGATATTCATCCTCCGAAGTAAGGAAAATTTATTTGGATAAATTTCAGATTTAATTTAATGGTTAAAAACACAATTGGCCAAAGTTGGAAATTTTAAAGCCCATTAAGGTATCATACGTGTGGGCCGAATTTGGAAAGCCAAATGGGCCAAATTGTTGGGCCAATTTGTGGGCCTAATATTGAAACAATTGAAGGCCCAATAGGTAGTAAAAATTTCAGCCCGAAAGTCGATTAAGAAAGCCCAAACCGAGAAGCCCAATTAAAAAACTCATTAGTATAAGTTAAAAGCCATTAATGAAAGGTAACAAAGTCTAAATTGATAACCATTACCTAAACTTTTTGGAAGTCAATTAAGGTGGCTGGATTTTAGCTTAATGACTAAGTAATGGACTTATAAATACCAGACAACACATAATCATCTTCATCCTTTCATTTTCGATAAAGTGAAGAAACCATAACCGAAAAGTTTTCCAAGCTTTCTCTCACTACAAATCACTAGGAAAAAGGCATATTTGGAACTTGCAATCTTCATGAAAGTTGTTCCAACTTGAGAGGAGAGTGACATATGTTGGAATTGGCTATCAAGGAGCCATAGTGTAGAAACCGTGAGTGTCAGGACCCCAGTTTCAATCCTTGACTTTAACCAAAAACCACAATAAATTTTTCGTATTTTTAACTTACCTTTCCTCTCTTCACTGGTTGGGCTGTGATTCGATGTCAGAGTCTTCACTTACCATAATATCCATTCTCATACATACATGTCAATATATTAATTCTGACTGTAGTTGCTTTTATTATACATGTAAGATTTTATAAAATCTAATACGATTACATTCCCCATAATATATAACGTATACATCACTGTGCTGTTTCTATGTTTAGATACACAACTGTACATAATAAGTATACCTGATGAATCGATAGGAACTAGCAGTGGACTCTGGGACACTCTCCCACGATAACTCTCGCTCTACTGACGCTCTGTAGAGAGATGTAAAGAAAAAGGGGTGAGCATAACGCGCTCAGTAAGGAAATCAGGCAAGCAAGTAGATATCCACACTATCTACTCAAAATAGTGCTATGCCTTGAAAACATTATTTCCTTAACTCACTTTAAAAGCATGTCTTGAAATATAATATATATGTACTTGTACAGAATAAATCCCATGTACAGAAATCATGCTTTATTTCTCAAAAGTAGGCATGTAGTGCAACACAATGCATTTATATATAAATCGTGCCTTTATGTAAATCATGCCATGTATATTTAAATCACATATAAATATGGCATCAAATGATTCACAACACAAATCGGAGTCCGACCCATCCCTCAGGTCTGTCCGTAGTTTAAAGAAGTCAATCAATGTGATATAACATGTGAGACTCTGTGGTTTATGCAAATAGTATCCTGGATTATGATCATATCCGAAAAGAAAGTGATCCCAAGCCACATAGATCTAGATGTGCGGGGCCTCACTGCTGTAACGGGAGGATGGTCAGTCCAATGTCAACCGCCAGCTACGTAACACACGGTACAGCGTACCTCGTGCCACTCAGACACGATACAAAGTACCCCCGTGGACCCGTTCTCACGGCCAGAGTGCCTACCATAGGACTTAGCTCTCACTCCCGTGGAACTCATCAACATCACAGTCAGGGTGCCTAACATAGGTCTTAGCCCTCGTGCCTGTGGAAATATCATACCACGTCTATACCAACCTCATGCGGATATCCTCTCTAGCTATGACACACAGTCACGCAAGGTCTCAAGCATGGGTTTCAACATGTATTACATATCACATACAGTGTGCGTCTTGAGTGCGACTCACAGTCGTTACTCCGCTCAACACTGTTTCACATCATAAAACTCAACTCTAGTGCGAGCACTCTCTAGCAACTAGGTCAATGCATAGTTTATGTATCAAATCAAGTACGAGCAATAGCTCCCAGTACTATGCTATGCACAATATCAAAATCAAGTACGAGCAATAGCTCCCAGTACTATGTCATGTATAAACCATGAAAAATCGAGTACGAGCAACGCTCTAGCACTCTGTCATGCATATATTATTCAAAGCTGAGTACGAGTAAAACTCCAGTACTCTATCATGCATGTCATGAAAATCTAGTGCATATCAAATCCAGCACTAATATTATGTGGAAAAACACATGAATCCCAGTGCGAGCTGTGCTCTAGCACGATTCATTCTCACATAATATGATAGATGGCTATTTAAAAAGGGATTGTTTATAAAACATCAAAATCAGCACTCAAAGTGTGCTTAAGTCATATCAACCTTAAAATCATTAGCCCATCTATTTATTTTCATGCTAATAACAATTAAACACTCACAATAGCATTTTCCATGCTTTTTGCAACTTCTCACAAAAGTTGACTTTTTGACTAACTAGGGGCAAAAACGTAATTTGCCACTATCGGGTCGCAATAATTATTATTCACTTTCTCTGACCCTCAGAGTTTTTAAGTGAATGCAGAAGCAGTTGAAAATACATGCAGGTATCTCTAACTACTCGCAAAAGTCCCTTACCTCGGATCACGTCAAGTGACCTCACTTCCTCGGTGCTGCTCAATCCCGCAGTCCGATCAGCTCTCGATGTAAACTCCGGAGCTGTAAATAACCATTCCTCAGGTTAATTATCATTTTCCTACTGTATTACACATTAATACAGTTTAATTTCCCTTAATGGGCCTTAAAATCCTTAATGGGCCTTAACTAGGCCTTAAGTCCATTTTCATTTTACTATTCACTTTTGTTGGGCCTATTGGGCTTGTGGGGCCCACCAACTCTTATTGGGCTTGTCTTAGGCCCATTACACCCTATTGGGCCTAAAAATATTGGGCTTGGCCCATTGGGCCTCTCGGCCACATGCCTTGGCCGAAAGCTTAGCCATTCTCGGTTTCCACCATGGCATGCCATACATGCCTATTTCCTAGCCATTTTCACTTAGGCATTTTCACAAACACTTGGTAGGCAATATTACCAATCATCCTATTGTTCATTTAGGCATTTTATCAAACACCTTGGTTGCCAACAATTTACATGTATTAATTAATCAATTTGATTAATTCTAATTACACCATTAACATTAATACATGTACACTAATTCATTTATGTCTTAAAATCAAATTGACATATTTCAATATCTCATTGATCACTCTCGGCCTAACCCTCTTAATGGTGATTTAATATGTTTCAATGCTTAAAACATATATCAACATACTTGAAATCATTCATACATTAACATATATGAAATTGGAAATTAGAAAATATACCAATTGTAGTGTTCTCCTTTTGGCCGAATCTTTGGAGGCTCTCGGTTTGCACTCTATGGCTCCTTGATAGCCAATTCCAACATATGTTAATCTCCTTTCAATTTGGAACAACTTCCATGAAGAATACAAGTTCCAAATATGACTAATTCCTAGTGATTTCTAGTGAGAGAAAGCTTGAATGGTTATGTTTCAATGGTGTTCTTCTCTAGCCGGAAATGTGTGATGAAGAAGACAATGGTGTGGCTGCATTTATAAGCCACTTACTTAGCCATTAAGCCTTACTTTTCAGCCACTATGCTTGACTTTCCAAATCTGAACCATGAGTCACCTTATGAGTCATAGTTAACTTTAACTATAGTTAGATATTTATCTCATGGGCTTTTCCAATTGGGCTTCTCGGTTTGGGCTTTCCTAATGGGCTTTCGGGCTGAAATTTTTCACTATACCTCGGGCCTTTTATTGTCTCAAAATTTGGCCGATCAATTGGTCCAACAATTCCGTCTAAAGGACCCAACATTTTCGATATACATTTAGTATACCTTAATGGGCTTTAAAATTTTCACCTTAGGCCCATTACGTTTTTAACCATTAAATTTATTCCGGAATCCTTTCGAATAAATTTTCCTTACTTCCGGGGATGATTATCTTGTATTCTGGCCAAGAATATTTTTCCCCAAATTTTTCTCCACACTTAGGTAAATTTCTAACCTTGATTAGTCAACTATGGTAAAAGTCCACTTTTTTAACTATAGTTGACTTTTTCCTTAACCATTGACTAAGTTGACTTTTTCTTAAATTTTTGAAAGTGTTTTATATCATGTCTTACACTCTCTTCTTTATATTCCAACCGCTCTCGGTGGATAATTTCACCCGAAACTCCTTTTCTCACCGAAAAGGTCCATTTTACCCTTTTTAGCTTTTATTCTCGTTTTGTATGTTCGGGTCTAAATCAAGCTAACTTTCCTTCATGAGCTCTCTACGCTCTCTTATTTTAAGTTCTTATTTTCAGTCAGAATGATTTAGAAAGACTCGGTTTAGCCTGTGATACTCATTGCTCACATTAGGCATTTTATGTAGCTTTTGCGTGTTAATTCATTTCAATAACACTTTAAGTCTAATAAATACTCTTCTTATGATTCAACCATAATTACATAGTATTCATACACATAGAAATCATAAGGAAATAAGCTACAAAAATCCGGGTCTGACAATCCTCCCCCACTCAGAAAATTTGGTCCTCCAAATTAGAACCAAGTCAGTCCTCAAATAGGTGAGGGTACTTCTCTCGCATCAGACTCTCTAGCTCCCAAATAGCTTCCTCTGAAGTATGATGCTGCCAGAGAATCTTCACTAATCCGATGGTCTTCGATCTCAATACCTTCTCCTTCCTATCCAATATCCGAATCGGTCTCTCTACATATGACAAGTCCTCTCGGAGCTCCAAAGGCTCGTAACTAATCACATGTGACGGATCCGGGTGATACTTCCGAAGCATCGATACGTGGAAGACGTTGTGGACACCTGATAAGTCCGGTGGCAATGCCAACCTATACGCCTTATCTCCCACTCGATCAAGTATCTCAAAGGGTCCAATGTAGCGAGGATTTAGTTTCCCTCTCTTCCCAAATCTCGCTATGCCCTTGGAAGGAGAAACTCTCAGAAATACGGACTCACCAACTGCAACTCTAGTGGCCTACGTCTCCTGTCAGCGTAACTCTTCTGTCTGCTCTGAGCTGTCCTCAGTCTCTCTACTATCAAGCGGACATCCTCAGATGCTTGCGTAACCAAGTCAGGAGCGAAAATCATACGGTCACCCACTTCTTCCCATCCAATGGGGGAACGACATCTACGGCCATACAAAGCCTCATACGGTGCCATCCCGATACTCGAATGATGACTGTTGTTGTAGGCGAACTCGGCTAGTGGTAGGTGGTCATCCCAGGAGCCTCGATAGTTTAGCACACATGCTCTCAACATGTCCTCCAGAGTCTGTATAGTCCTCTCTGACTGACCATCTGTCTGAGGATGGAAAGCGGTGCTCAAACTCAACTGGGTTCCCATGGCTTCCTGAAAATGTCCCCAAAAGTGGGATGTGAAGCGGGAATCCCTATCAGAGACTATGCTCACTGGTACACCATGTAACCTCACTACCTCGCGTACATACAGTTCTGCTAATGAACTCACAGTATCGGCAGCTCTCATAGCTAGGAAGTGGGCTGACTTCGTCAGTCTATCAACGATCACCCATATAGCATCGTGATTCCTGCGGGTCCTTGGTAAACCCATCACGAAATCCATGGTGATATGCTCCCATTTCCATGTCGGTATAGGTAGAGGCTGCAACAATCCTGCAGGTTTCTGATGCTCTACCTTCACATGCTGACATACAAGACACTTTGTCACAAAGTCTGCCACATCTCTCTTCATGCCCGACCACCAGTATACCCTCCGGAGGTTCTGATACATCTTGTTACTCCCCGGATGCAACGTATACCTCGACGAATGAGCTTCCGCCAATATCAATCTCCTAAGTCCTGGATCCTCGGGAACACACAATCTACCTCTGAACCTCAGTAGTCCATCAGAACTCATCTCAAAATCAGTCACGGTGCCTTTCTGCATCTGACTACTAACATCCATACAAAATGGGTCAGTCTGCTGAGCCACTCTGATCCTGTCCAACAGGTCCGGCTCCAAGCGTAGACTAGCTATCACATAGCCTGTATCCATGTCAGAAGGCACGACTCCCAAACTGAGGCTGGCAAACTGCTCTAGCAAATCATGCTCCCTAACCATCATATACGATACCATCCCCAGGCTCTTCCTGCTCAAGGCATCGGCTACAACGTTAGCCTTACCCAGATGATAAAGTATCTCGCAGTCATAGTCCTTCAGAAGCTCTAGTCATCTTCTCTGTCTCATGTTCAGCTCCTTCTGCGAGAACAGATACTTGAGGCTCTTATGGTCGGTAAAGATCTGGAACTTCTCTCCATACAAGTAGTGGCGCCATACCTTCAACGCAAACACTACCGCTGCTAGTTCCAAATCATGGGTCGGATAGTTCTTCTCATGATCCTTCAGCTGTCTGGATCCGTAAGCAACTACCTTTCCGTCCTGCATCAATACACAGCCCAGTCCCTGATGCGAAGCATCGGTATATACTGTAAATCCTCCTGAGCTGGTAGGGATAGTGAGAATCGGAGCTGTGGTCAATCGACGCTTCAACTCCTCAAAACTCTTCTCACAATCCTCGTTCCATATGAACGGTGTACTCTTCCGAGTAAGACGTGTCAACGGAGCAGCCAACTTCGAAAATCCCTCAACGAATCTCCGATAGTATCTAGCTAAACCCAGAAAACTCCTGATCTCGGTGACTGTCTTCGGCTGTTCCCACTGAACTACAGCCTCTATCTTAGATGGATCAACTGATACACCATCTCTCGATATAACATGTCCCAAAAACGAGATCTGTGACAACCAAAAGTCACACTTGCTGAGCTTAGCATATAACTCATGCTCCCGTAACGTCTGCAACACGATCCTGAGGTGCTCCTCATGCTCCTCCTTGGATCTCGAATACACCAATATGTCATCGATGAAGACGATAACAAACTGGTCCAAGTATGGCTTGAACACATTGTTCATCAAAGCCATGAAAGCAGCTGGAGCATTCGTCAATCCGAATGGCATAACCAAGAACTCATAGTGGCCATATCGGGTACGAAATGCTGTTTTGGGTACATCTCCACTCCGAACCTTCAGCTGATGATACCCAGACCTTAGGTCAATCTTGGAAAAGACCTGTGCTCCCTGTAGCTGATCTAGCAAGTCGTCAATGCGTGGAAGGGGGTATCTATTCTTGATGGTGGCCTTATTCAACAATCGGTAGTCTATACACAATCGGAGGCTCCCATCCTTCTTCCTCACAAACAAAACCGGTGCTCCCCAAGGTGAAACACTCGGTCGTACAAAGCCCCTATCCAACAGCTCCTGTAACTGTCTCTTGAGCTCCTCCAGCTCGACTAAGGCCATGCGATATGGTGGTCTCGAAATAGGCTCCGTACCAGGTACCAGATCTATACAGAACTCCATCTCTCTGTCTGGTGGTAACCCTGGCAATTCATCCGGAAAAACATCTGAGTACTCACTGACCACAGTGATATCTGCCAACTCCGGATGTGCCTTATCCATATCTACCACGTACGCAATGAAACCTTAATATGTTGAAGGTTTTCTAAATTAGAAGTCATGTAATAATCATATCTACTCCTTTCATTTATCTTTATTAAACTTTACAACATATCTAGTAGGGTTAGGAAACATAACTGTCTTAGCGTAACAGTCTAAAACAGCATGGTTTGCAGATAGCCAATCCATTCCTAATATTATATCAAAGTCACTCATGCTTAGTAATATTAGATTGGCTGTCATCTCCTTATCCCCTACTCTCAACTTGCAGTCATTATATACATATTCTACAACTTGACTACTATCCATAGGCGTACTGATTAACATCATCATACATAAATGTGTACGCTCTACATGTCTCTCTAATTTACATGCAAATGAAGGCGATACAAAAGAATGCGTGGCACCAGGATCAATTAAAACATATGCTTCAATATCATAAATCAGGATGTTACCTCGAATCACATCCGATGAAGCATCAGCTGTCCCCTGGTCCAAAGTATGTACTCGCCCTTGACCCATCACTTGTTTCCCCTTCTCCTCTGCCGTGGCTCTAACTCTCTGAGTAGACGTACCAGCTGGGGTTCTATCAAACTCCCTGCCCCTCTGTGGTGCAGTCGCATATGACAATGGGCAATCTCTAGCCAGATGCCCCTGTTTCCCACATCGAAAACATACTATAGCACCCTGTGAACACGGCCAATCTCCATGGAATCTGCCTCATCTTCTGCACTGATCTGCAGCAGGTCTCAGTCCTCCTATCATAATGCCCTTCGCTGGGGCTGTAGTCGGATAAGCAGGAGATCTAACATATCTATCTCGTGTCCCCTCTATCCGTGATCTCTTACCGAAGGGTTTCTTCCCCCCTCGATAACTAAAATCTCTAGCCGGCCTCTTCTTCTGCAAGTCTTGGCTACGGCTAAACTTCCCAAACTCGGAAGCATTCCTCTCATAGTCCTGCTCACATAGTTGCGCCCTGCGCACTGCCTCCTCATAGGTCACTATGTCCAGCGGAACCAACTTGGACCGTAGCACCGGTCTCAACCCGTCGATAAACCTGTGGACCTTCCTGGTTCACTATACATAGTATCCGGGTCGTATCTTCCTAGGGATAGGAATCGAGTCTCATACTCGTCCACCGATAAACTCCCCTGGTTGAGTCTCAAAAACTCTGCCTGTAACTTCCGCTGTGCGGTGTTAGGAATAAACTGCCTCCTAAAGGCCTCCCAAAATGTATCCCAAGTGATATCCGTATGTCGGAATCTCAATATAGGTCTGGTGGACTTCCACCAATGTTCTGCGGCTCCCTTCAGTAGGAACGTAGCAAACGCGACCATCTCTGAGGTCGTGCACTCGAAGTATCCATAGAGCTTCTCTAGCTCTGCCAACCACTCCTCAGCAGCTACGGGGTTCTTGACCCCACTAAATGATGGAGGTCTGAACTTCTGGAATTCCCTCAACCGATACAAGTCACATCCATATCCTAATCCACTGCCACCCGAAATCGGTGGGGGTGTAGGAGTATCTACTGTCCTCTGTGCATCAGCTGTCTGCGTAGGTGTATCAGGGGCAACTGCCTCTCCAGTAGCAGCTCCTGCCTCCTGTCTCTGCCTACCTGGCATCGTCTGTGCCAGTATCTCAATAATAGTCTCGAGACCACGCTCTAATCTCGTGAAGAGCATCTCAGCACAATCGGGTGCCTCAGTAGCACCTGCAGTCTCATGCGTAGGTAATGGCCTGGCAGCGGCTCGTCCCTCGGGTCTCTCCCCCCTGCCTCGAGCCCTACCTCTCATACCTCTACCACTACGCGTATTTGCCATATAGGTAAAGTCCCTGCATTTATAATAATAAATTAGTCCATCTCCTATCCGGTATACACAGTTATATCTAAACACAGCACAGTACTATGGGGATGTACACTTTCCTATTTTCTAACACCGACTCACATCAGGCCAACTTCTGCTCTGATACCATCCTGTCAGGACCCCAGTTTCAATCCTTGACTTTAACCAAAAATCACAATAAATTTTTCGCATTTTTAACTTACCTTTCCTCTCTTCACTGGTTGGGCTGTGATTCGATGTCAGAGTCTTCACTTACCATAATATCCATTCTCATACATACATATCAATATATTAATTCTGACTGTAGTTGCTTTTATTATACATGTAAGATTTTATAAAATCTAATACGATTACATTCCCCATAATATATAACGTATACATCACTGTGCTGTTTCTATGTTTAGATACACAACTGTACATAATAAGTATACCTGATGAATCGATAGGAACTAGCAGTGGACTTTGGGACACTCTCCCACGATAACTCTCGCTCTACTGACGCTCTGTAGAGAGATGTAAAGAAAAAGGGGTGAGCATAACGCGCTCAGTAAGGAAATCAGGCAAGCAAGTAGATATCCACACTATCTACTCAAAATAGTGCTATGCCTTGAAAACATTATTTCCTTAACTCACTTTAAAAGCATGTCTTGAAATATAATATATATGTACTTGTACAGAATAAATCCCATGTACAGAAATCATGCTTTATTTCTCAAAAGTAGGCATGTAGTGCAACACAATGCATTTATATATAAATCATGCCTTTATGTAAATCATGCCATGTATATTTAAATCACATATAAATATGGCATCAAATGATTCACAACACAAATCGGACTCCGATTTGTGTTGTGAATCATTTGATGCCATATTTATATGTGATTTAAATATACATGGCATGATTTACATAAAGGCATGATTTATATATAAATGCATTGTGTTGCACTACATGCCTACTTTTGAGAAATAAAGCATGATTTCTGTACATGGGATTTATTCTGTACAAGTACATATATATTATATTTCAAGACATGCTTTTAAAGTGAGTTAAGGAAATAATGTTTTCAAGGCATAGCACTATTTTGAGTAGATAGTGTGGATATCTACTTGCTTGCCTGATTTCCTTACTGAGCGTGTTATGCTCACCCCTTTTTCTTTACATCTCTCTACAGAGCGTCAGTAGAGCGAGAGTTATCGTGGGAGAGTGTCCCAGAGTCCACTGCTAGTTCCTATCGATTCATCAGGTATACTTATTATGTACAGTTGTGTATCTAAACATAGAAACAACACAGTGATGTATACGTTATATATTATGGGGAATGTAATCGTATTAGATTTTATAAAATCTTACATGTATAATAAAAGCAACTACAGTCAGAATTAATATATTGACATGTATGTATGAGAATGGATATTATGGTAAGTGAAGACTCTGACATCGAATCACAGCCCAACCAGTGAAGAGAGGAAAGGTAAGTTAAAAATACGAAACATTTATTGTGGTTTTTGGTTAAAGTCAAGGATTGAAACTGGGGTCCTGACAGTGAGGCTTCAAAGTTTCGGCCAAGTGTGAACACAAATACTAGGTATAATTTCAAGCTTCCAACTCCATATATGTTAATCTATGAGTTATATGGAGTTGATTGGTATATGTTTTATGGATTGAAACACATGAAAACACTATGAACACGTGATGGCCGAAAGTTGGTATATGAGTTTTGATAAATACCCATGTGATTTTAAGACATGTATAGGTTGATATGCATGTAGACATGATTATGGCATGGTTAGTTATAATCAATTTGTTCATATGGATGGTGGTATGATATTGGCACATAAGGTGTTTGATAAAATGCCAACATGAACTATAGGAAAGGCTTAAGACATGCTAACCAAGTGTTTGTGAGAATGCCTAAGTGAATTTGGCTAAACAAATGGACATGGACGGCATGCCATGGTGTGACTGATGGCATGGGATGCTCTCGGCCATGGCATGTGGCCGAGAGGTCCAATGGGTCAAGCCTAATTATTTTAGGCCCAATGTGATGTAATGGGTCTCGGATAAGCTCAATAAGAGTTGGTGGGCCCTACAAGCCTAATAGGCCCAACGAAAATGAATAGTAAAATGAAAATGGGCTTAAGACATAGTTAGGCCCATTAAAGTTTATTAAAGCCCATTAAGGGAAATAGACTGTATTTAATGTGAAATACAGTAGGAAAAAATAAGTAACCTGATAAATGGTTATATGCAGTTCTAGAGATTATTGGAGGACTGAATTGGACTGCTAGATCGAGCAGCGTTAAGAAAGTAAAATTTCTCGAGTGATTGTATGTAAGAGATTTTTGTGAGTAGTTAGAGATACCTGCACATATTTTCGTCTGCTTTTACATTCACTTAAAAACTCTGAGGGTCAGAGAAAGTGAATAATAATTATTATGACGCGATAATGGCAAATTATGATTTTGCCCTTAGTTAGGAAAAAAAGTCAACTTTTGTGAAAAATTGTAAAAAGTATGGAAACCACCATTTTGAGTGTTTTACTGTTGTTTAGCAGAAGAATAAATAGATGGGCTAATGTTTTTAAGGTTGATGTGAATTAAACACACTTTATAGTGCTAATTTTAATGTTTTGAAAATCATCCTTTTTTAAAGAACCATCTATCGAATTATGTGAGAATAAATCGTGCTAGAGCACAGCTCGCATTTGATTTCATATATTTTCCACATATATTAGTGCTGGATTGTGATTCACACTAGATTTCCATGACATGCATGATAGAGTGCCGGAGTTATTACTCGTACTCAGTTTTATATGATTTATGCATGAGAGAGTGCAGGAGCGATTAGCTTGTACTCAAATTTTACATGAGCTGCATGACAGAGTGTAGAGCGTTGCTCGTACTCGATTCTTCATGATTTATATATGACATAGTACTGGAGCTATTGCTCGTACTTGATTTGATGAGTTTTATGCATAGCATGGTACTGGAGCTATTGCTCGTACTTGATTTGAAACATGAACTATGCATTGACCTAGTTGCTGGAGGTTTACTCGCACTAGAGTTTGAGTTTGTGATATGAAACAGTGTTTGAGCGGAGTGTCGACTATGAGTCGCACTCAAAGGCGCACACTGTATTTTATGTGATATATAAGACATGTTGAAAAACCATGCTTGATTTCTTCGTGTAGATTGAGTGTCACACTATGAGAAGTTCGCACGTGGATTTAGAGACGTGGTATGATATTCCATGGTTTGAGGGCTAAGACCTATGGTAGGTACCCCGACTATGATGTAGAGTCCACGGAGTACGTTGTACCATACGAGTGGCGTGGGGTACACTATACCGTGTGGTGTTGTGAAGTTGAGGAGGTTATAGCTGGCGATTGTGATGGATTGACCCCCCTCCCATTGCAGCAGTGATTGCCCCACACACCGAGTACTGTGTTGGCTAGGATCACCATTATAGGATATGGCCATAGTCCAGGATATTATTGCATTTCACCACAGAGTCTCACATGATATATCACTTGACTGATTTAATTATGATACGGATAGACCTAAGGAATGGGTCGGAATCCGATTTTGTGTTGTGAATGATTTAAATGCCATATTTACTATGATTTAAATATACATGGCATGATTTATCTAAAGGCATTGTGATATTATAAAGATGTATTATTTTGCAGTACATGCCTACATTTGAGAAAGAAAGCATGATTTCTGTACATGGGATTTAATCTGTAAAAGTATATATATATTTAAAGACATGCTTTTAAAATAAGTTAAGGAAATGATGTTTTCGAGGCATAGCATTATTTTGAGTAGATAGTGTAGATGTCTACTTGCTTGCCTGATTTCCTTACTGAGCGCGTTGTATGCTCAGCCCCCTTTCTTTACATCTCTCTACAGAGCATGAGCAGTAGAGTGAGTGTGCTTGAGGGATAGTATTCCTGTTGTCCGTGCTATTTCCTATCGATCGACAAGTATACATATTTTGTACGGTTATGTATCCAAACATAGACACAGCACAGTGATGTATACGATATATGTTATGGGAAATGTATTTGTATCAAATTTTATATGAGCTCACATGTATTATAAAAGAAATTACAGTCAATAGATAATATATTGACTTATATGTATGAAAGTGGATGATGGATATGGTAAGCGAGGATTCTGACATCGAATCACAGCCCAACCATTTATGATGAGAAAGGTAAGTTAAAATGCGAAAAATTTGTAGTGGTTTTGGTTAAGTCAAGGAAGGGTCTTGACATGGAAAACTTCATACAAATGAAGTTAAAGAAATTAATGCTTAACTTAGTACTATTGAATTAACTCCAAGTAAGAAGCAAAAAATCAGAGGTCACACAAGTATGCCTCATTTGGTCAAGTTATGAGACCAACAAAAAAAGAATGAGGTTGAGTTTAATAGTAGAGGTCATGTTCTTGGTGATGCTATAAAATTGATAGCCAGCAACATTAGAAGTCTTGTAAAGAGTATTGTTTCCATTTCTCATGAAATTTGGGAGGGTATACAAGAGGAACTAAATAATAAGATTTGGGAGACGCTGCTAGTAAGTTAAATTATCAATTTACATATTATAAGTCAATTTTCATATATATATATATATATATATATATATATATATATATTGTAATGACCCAAATTTCACATATTTTGATTGGGTTATAAGTCAATATCAGATTAAAACCATAAATCTGACTACTCAATTTAATTTTCTCTTAGTAATAATTTAACAAAACCAATGATAAATACTTCTCCAATTTAATCACCACAATAATTTCTTCACAAAATATTCACACTCCCCAAACACATTTCTCTATACATTACTGTGCTTACAAAAATTTTAGATGCAAGAACAAATGTCTATACTGGGCATACCTTTGCCACGGACGAGTACCTTGCTGACATATGGTTGTGCAAATTTATTCATCTTACAGAAGCGGTCTCAGTTACTGATGGGGCTCTGTGGAGAAAAGTACAGGGTAAGCTTAACGTGCTCAGTAAGAAAATTATGTAAGTAGTAGACAACCAGACTATCTACATGCTTATAATGCATGCCATGATCAGTTATAAAACACTGTAAGAAACTTGCATTTTTTGATTCGATAATACTGAAAATTATTCACACTGGATGCACTTTTCTTTGAAAACACTTTCAATAACGATCCATTTTCAATACGATACTTTAACACTTGTAACACATATGCATTCGATACAGTCGATACGATGAAACAATTTTCTGTTCAATCAATGCAAATAAAACACTTGAAATCATTTCCTTAAAACGTTTCATTCAATCAGTAAACAGTTCAATTCACTTTCAATTCGTTTAATAAACAATTCAATTCACTGGAGACTAGGCTGGGATTCAATCAATAACGATACAGTGGATATATGGCCCTAGTCAGTGACCCCAAGCAATCACGGGCCAGGTGTGCAAGGGTGTCATGAGCCTCAGCGGGATGGGTCAGTCCAGCCCGTCGGCCAATCAATACAATACAATCAATTCGATACGATAGTCCGTAGACTCAATGCACAGTGCAACATACTCCATGTGCGTCCACATAGTACAACGTACTCCATGGACCTCGATATAATACAATATGGTTGAGGGCACTCAGTAATCTGAATGATTTACCCCCCAGCATCAATATCAACCATCACCTTGTCTCAAAATCCAGTGCGGGCAGATCAGTGTAAGATCACACAGCAATACATGACGACTCTAGCATGATTTTACTCATAAATCATTTAAAATCCAATGCGAGCAATTAAGGGTGACACACAGTCTACACGAGGGCTCTAGCACTATTTCATTCGAAAATCGGATAGGTGGTTCAATTCTTTCAAAAATTATATAAAAATCAATGTTTTGTATAAAAATAGTGCATAAACGATATGTGAGTGGAGACTTCCCGAGAGTTCACCCATCGTGGAATAGCTAATCTATCCATATACCGTTGGAAACAGTATTCAACGATAAAAACATTGAAAACATGAAATTTATGCATTTATGATTTTTCAACACTTTATGGTACGATTCAGTTTATAGGTATGGGTAATATAGGATTTTCTATCTCCAGTTTTTACCTAAATTTTTTTCATTATCTATTTTCTTTACGATATCTATTTAGTTACTGGAGATCAAAAAATTACGTATAATTATCTCTAATAGCTTGCATAAATCCCTTACCTCGATGTCTGTCCGTAGTTTTCAATACCTCAGTAGTGCAAGTTAACAAGTCCGCTTCAAATCGATTTATTTTTCCAGAATTTTAAACTAATATTTTCAAACTGTTTTCCCCGATTTTTCCCAAATTCCAAAACACTCTCTTCTTTTTTCAATTTTCCTTCTATTCTCTAATATATGTATCCTTTTTTTCTCTCTCGGTTTTGAATTCCTTTTTTTAATTTATTTTCCTTTCCCGCCAAAATCTCTTCTTCTTCCTCACTACCCAACCCATACTGTTCATCATTCTTTCATCCTTTCGGCTTGCCATTTTCTCCTCTCTTTCTTTTTGTTTTCCGCCACCATCATCATCATCTTTGTGCCTCCACCTTCCTCGTCTTTGCCCCCCTCCATTTCCCAGCTCATATCTTCCATCTGAGAGCCATCGTTCTTGTCCCTTGTTCGCCTCTGTTTCCGACTCGCCAATCATCAGCCATCGTCTTCCTCCTCTCCCCTTCGCTGCCATTTCCTCCCTTATTATCCTATGGTCTTCCTCACATCTCTTTCATCGTCATCTTTATCATCAACCTGAATGCCACCCGTCTGACCTCTCATGGCTTCCTCCCTTGTCTCGGCTTCCTCTGTTTCCAGTTTTCACCTTCGGCCTCTGCCTCAGCTTTTCGTTTGGCTTTCCTTTCTCATCTTTCTTGGTTTTTTTTTTTTTTCCTTCAACTGATTCTGCTCATTTTTCTTTCTTTCCTACCACAACTACCTATCCAATTCTATATTTATACAAGAACATATATACATTTCATTAATATTTTCTTTTCACCGAGGCCTCACAACTGCCTCCACCACTTGGCTTCTGTGTTCAGTTTCTTCCTTACTGATCTCTTTTCTTTCTTTGTCACATGGTTCTCCTACCGACCCCCCCTGCTGTTGGATTTTCTTTTTCTTCACCTTGGCAGTTGGTCTCGCTCCCTTGCCTCATTTCAGTATTGCTCAACCCGACTGCAACCTGCTCCCATTTCATCTCTTTCTTGTTTGACTTTCCAATCCTCGTTACATTATTTCACTATTATTTTTACCTTGCTAATCCTCCCTTTCGGTCTGCACCCCTATCTAGTCTTCAGTTGTCATCCATTTATCACATCACCTACTGAAGTCAGACCCCTGTCCCTGAAACGATACAGCCCCTATCGGCCTGACTCTCATTTTCAGCTTGGATTCCTAGTTTTCAAGGCATAGACATTCGGCTAGCAGGTTGCCTTCCTTGCCCTGAGTTTTCTTAGTTTCTCTTCCTTCCATCGTGTAATAGCATGTTTCCAAATTGGGCTCTCGGGTTTCGGGTCTCTTGGAGTGTGTGGGTGCATCTTCATACATATATATTTTTATTTCACGCCAGCCGCCACATACATACCCGTTTGTATATACATATGCACATTCCTATGTGCTTAACGCATATATATTTATATGTACACATATTTACACCCTATACTAGAGAGTACTTATAGCGGCTCGTACAAACGTAGATATATATATATATATATATATATAAATATATATATATAAATATATATACGTGTATAAGTTTTTCCATGTACTAAATCAAATTATTATTATTATTATTATTATTATTATTATTAGTTTGTTTGTTTATTAATCAGATTTAGGTAATTGGCTTATCCAAATCTCTTATGTCAAAACATAATTTGACTTAATTGTCCATAAGTAACTATAAATTTAATCTTAATTTGGTATTAATTAAGCCAAATATCGAAAAATTTCGAGAGTTTATATAGATAAATATATGTTTTACGAAATTAACTTCGAATTCCTTGGAAAGTGACAATTGTTACATATTTTGTAGGAGAACTTTGATGTAGAGGAAGTCCGTAAAAAGATCGTCTTGCAATCTACCGGACTAAAATGGAGAGACTTTAAGGGGAAATTAATAAATAAGTTTGTAATCCCCAGCAAAAATAATAAAGAGTTTTTGGCTCAATCTCTAACAGTATATAAGGATTTCATTCTTTAGCATCATCAAGATGCATTCGTACGAGCTCAGTTATATGATGAGTTCAAGGTAAGTTTCTTTGACATTCTAAATTTTATTTAAAAAAAAGTATTTTAACTTAAACTAAGATAAATATGCAACTTATTATATACTCCTTTTGTCATTTTTACTTTACAAATTTAGTGAAAGTCATAAGCAAAGAAGAGCCAAAAAGATATATAACCATTGACATGCAAGGAAGGGATATGCGAATTTTGAAGTTGAAATTTTAATTTTGAAGTTCAACTAGCTCTTAGTTAGTTAGAATTTTAATTATATATATAATGAATATTTTCATTTTGTTCTTTGTCAAAAAAAAAAAAATCAAACAACCTTGTTGAGGTTGATAGATCGATTCTTTGGAATGAAGCACATTCATCCAAAGATCAATTATCACCCAATCAAGCCGCGAAAGAAATGGCCAGAAGGATTGTTTCTTTGGGAATAAATAATAATAATTTTTCTTATTTGTTGAAAGGAAATGTTAAGTTATATTATGGGGGTTAAATGTATATAAGTTTATAGTTGATGCACTATAATTATATAAATTTTATGCAGAATCATTGAATCATATCATTTTATCTCATTAAATAATAAATTTGAAAATATTTATTTTTTTATGAACTTTTCATTTTAAAATTTATGAATTAATGAAATGAATAATTCACTTATAGTATATAAAATTTATACAATAACAATCTATCAAATAAAAATCCAATGCACGCGAAACTATTTATCCATATTTCACCTCTTTGCTAGAAAGCTTATATTTCAACTTTTTTTTCTTTTCCATTCAAACAAGACCTTTGGGACGGGTAGATACAGAGGATATCAAGGACACCTCACAAGCATAAAAGAATTTTTGTGGAGGACTCAAGGCAAAATTTGAAGACAACTTGATTACGTGAGAAACTCAAGGCATTTTGATATAGTCCACTAATCAGAGAATTCACATGATCAACTTATTGTAAATTGACTACATATAGTAATTTCCCTAATAGCAGAATGTTTTTATCTAAATAATTTAGACTTGACTTAATAATTTTTATCCTTTCTTAAAAAAAAAAATTAAATTTAAGATTCAAATCCATATTTCTCTTTGCACCTTTCTATGAGAAAAAATGTTTTCATTTGGGCTTAATAAGTAGAGGTAGAGATTACATAAAACTCTTCTTTACTAGCAACATCAAGATGGTAAATTCATGGGTAGTGAAATCCGTGTGGTATTGATGGGCGAGAAGCGGTTTGCCTATGATAAAAAAACATATCTTCTAGCTATATAAGTCATTCCAAAATTTAATTTTTATTCAAACATTCTATATTAAGTATCAACTTAAATTGTATCTTTATGTTTCAACAGAGAAATCCTTGCACTTGTTTGGGGCTTTAGCTTTCTTCTTCAAGTAGTAATGTACCACATACAGAAGCATAATACGCCAGCTGAATTTCCTGTGAAAAAAAGCACACTTGCTAGGTGGATTCTTCATGTAGATGCATAACATAGTGGAAAAAAGTGATACCAAATTACTTGTTGGTCACAACACTGTCTGAACTTCATAAAGACAAGGATTCGAGAAAGATTATGGGAAAATTAATTATCAAATGCTATCCATTTTACAATGAATTGACTGTGAAAGATTATCTAAGGGGGCCCTCATGTTTTGATTTGGTGATCAAGTGAATTTAATGTAAAGACAAATGGTTGACCATTTAATCCATTTCTGATGATACTCACTCTAGCTAGCAATGTGAACTAACTTACCAATTGGCATTTTTTTTAAGTTACCCAAAATGGATATGATGATCTAACAGAAGTAAAATATCTGTCTTTGATGAAGAAATTCTAACAGACTACTTTTTTTTTTTTATTCTTTTGTAATTATGTGCTGTCATCTAGCAACCATTTAGCACCTTTAAAGAAGCCAGAATCCTTTTTTTCACGATGGATAGTGCTGAAAACAGTGAGATTGGACCCGCATAGAAGAGACCAAAGTCTAACATGTTAGAGCATCTGGCAATGGAAGCTTTTGAAACTTCTATCAAATATCCCAATGTCCAAAATTTACTTTGGAATCAGTTTAGAATCTACAGGATTCAGACAGTAAACTGCAATAGTAAATTCCAGGAAGACTTCAAAGTTCAAACACATGTTCTTTCCAAGACATTGCAATGAATTGAGTGTTTTAACTACGAGGGAAGTTACAATCTCATACATTCCTAATTTTGCTAGAGAATGGATTATGAGTGTTTTTAGTATGATATTTATGATAATATTTAATTATTTTTAACAATGTCTATAAAAATTTGCTAATATAACTAATTTTACAAAGAGTTTAATTATGTGTTAAGGAAAAATTTCTTTTAATGATGCTATCCATTTTTTTATCCTAGCTATAGAGTCTAGAGTATTGCATTTCAAGAAAACAAAAAAAAAAGTTACTGTCACATTGTTTTCTTCATTTACATTATGATTTTCGTTTCGGAAACAACTTTCATTACTTAATTTCAAGCACATTAACATCAACAATGATTTTCTAGCTATTGCTTGGGATACACGCACACTTTCTCTTTCGCGCTCTCGCTGAACTCTGATTTGCGACACGTGTCGAGTTTCTGGTTGACATGAATCTAAGCGAACTTAAACAGCTATACTTAGCCTACAAGTTTTTTTTTTTTTTTTTGTTTTTTTCTCCTCTAGCTGTCCCTCCCACATGCATTTAAGCCCATCTAAAGTCCTTAACTCCCACATTCCAAATCACAGATAATTTGAGACGAAAGCGAAGAAATGTCGTTCGGACTAAACCAAGGTGGAGAAGCGGTCTGGGCAGAGGCAGAGCCTGGAAAGGAGGATGATCTTAAGCAAGAGAAGGAGGTTTCCAGGGCAAATAAAAAGGGTCCATGGTTCCAGGAGAAGAAAGGAAGCGTGTTTCCAGTGAAGAAAAAAATTGTGAAGACAATGATGGCCGAGTGCCTAGCTAAATCTTTACCTTCACTTTCTATTTCACCCGAAGCTTCCTTGCCCAGCAAGCTGCAGGGTGGGTCCTCAAAGATGAGTACTACTCCGTCCAAGTCCTCCAAAGGCGAGAAATGCGTGGCGATATTTCCAGAGAGCAATTTAGAATCATGAAATAATTTACAAGGCAGATGTAATCCAAGAAATATGGTAATCCTTTAGTCTCTTGGGAATTTTCCCATTGTTTTCATAGTTTCCAAATCCCTTGTGTAGTAAGTTTGCCACTAGTGATTAAGGAATTTTGGTTCTCATCTCATTTGCCAAATTCTAGTGGAGTGTGTTGTAAGCTGTCGCTGCTACCGTCAAGTCTGTCACTTCAAAGTTAACGGGCGCTCTATGTATTCTTGATCTTATTCAAATAAAAGTTTAAGTATAATGATAAAATCTCAATGCATCCTTAGTTTATTTATGTAATATAAAATTGTATTTAAATTATATAAAATATAAAATTTTTTCAAATATAAAATTTTATTTTTAATTTTTTTATATTTATGTATATTTTTACTTAATTTTAATTCATATCACATTTATATCTTTTATTTATATTGTTATCAAACCGAATGATAATGTGTTATTGACATCTTTACTTTGATTTCGTGTCACATACTACAGAAGTTTTGCAAGAAAGAGAAAGATAATAGGGACGCAGAGATTTTTCTCTGTGTAAACACTTCGATATTTAAATCAGAAGAAAATTTGACAAAATTTTTGTAAACAAAATAAAAATTTAGGTTTTTGAGTCATGCATGTTCTCTATTTATAAAAATTTATTCTGTTTGTAATTACGTATATATCATTGGACTAAATGTCATTTTTTTCTCTTATTCAATATATATATAATGAATAAAATATTTAATTTTCTTCATGTCCCGTGGTAATTTTTTATTGTACCAAATATTTTGAATATTTTTATCTTCAACACATATCATTTTTATATTTTATTATTGTGTCGTATTTAAAATTATTAAATTATTCTATTATTACAATTAATAAGATAAATAAACATAAAAGATATTTTAGACTTAGTCCACCACATAATAAATTATAAAAAAAATGGTCTTAACTAGTAAGTAGATGATTGTGAAACGCCTCCACAAGATAAGAATGGTTGGGACGAGGAATAGGACCATTTCAAACAAAAGAAAAATAATAAAATGAAAGATCATCTTGATTAGTTAGAGGATCTTTGGAAGATTTTAGAACAATTCAAAAGGAACCTAAGTTAATTAGCATACACAAAAATAATTAAATAATATCCGGTTTTTTTCTACAAAAAAATTAGTTGAATCAGTGGGTGCGTAAGGCCATCCATCCCAATACAGTACAAGTAATTTGATAACGCTACGAGGGAGGGAATTATATCAAGATATTTGTGTCTTATTCTAGGATTAGAGTGGCATATCTTGGCACAGATTTTATATATACAAAATAAAAGAAAATCGTCCACAGAATCAAGGAGAGGGAACATGAATCTGGCATGATGGAATATAGCATCAGTTATGGAATTAGATAAGGAAATTTTGTGGGCCACAAGCAGGGGAAGCTGGTAGTTATAGACTGCGAAATTGTTTAAAGTAATGACATAATTAAAGCACCACATAATCAAAGTATATTGAGTTTAGAATTAGATACACCTACGTAAGCCAGCTCCGAAGATATCTCCAGTCAGAGGTGTGATGCTCTCTGTTCAGCGCTATCTCAATTAATTGACAATTTTGGAACGTTCCCTCTTTTTGTCCAAAAAAGCAAATATAAAAGTCCAAGGTTAGTTGCTTCTTTATATTCTTAAATTTTAGCATAGATAATATCAATATTCTTAACAGGGGCATGGAAATCATCAAATTTAATCTAAAAAGTTGATTTAGTGATATAAAATTTTATTAAATTTTTAAGTAAAGATAATTTATTGTAGAAAATTTACGTATTTAGATCTTCACCAAGTCCAATTATTTTAAACTAATGTAAGCCATGAAATACGAACGAGAATTAATCTCATATTTAATGTGATATGAAGATACTTTGTAATTTTTTTAAAAGAAATCAACAAACTTAGGATGCTTTTACGGTAGTTTTTGTTTTGTGATGCTACGAACCATATTATTTATTTATTTATCTATTTATTTATTTATAATTGGAAGTAGGGAAGAAATTGTTAAGAATCAAATTAAAATCTTATAATTTGTTACCACTTTTCTTACACTTGGTGAGGTTATCATTAATTGTTTTTTCTTTTTAGAGTCACAATTAGATTTAAGAACAATGATTAACTAAATGTAACAGGATAGTTAAAATTTAAGGCGTAAAGCCAATTCCAAGAATGTCTCGATTCCAATTCCAAGATTATCAGTGCGTTGCAATTTCATTGTATCTCTCAATTGCATGGTGGGATGTCATTTGGACGGGCACCCTCCGGATGGAGTTAAATTCTTCACCTCTACGGTTGGGGATTAGAGGGGAAAAACTCTAGGGATTAATTGTTTGGTCCAATTGGTAGCTATAAGTATCCGTAGGTCGGGTCAAGTGTGTGTCGGATGTAGATTTTATTTTTGTTGTTGCTCTAAACAACAATGAAATGATGCTGATGTGATCTTCTCCACGTGTCTTGGATGTTCTGCAAAAACAGTGAAAGTCAAAGAGGCGCAGGGATTTGTCCCTGCACGCGCACTCCGATATTTAAGTCAGAAGACTGTTTAAGCAGAGTTTTAGTAAGCAAAATAGAGATTAGGGTTTTTCTGATCATACATGGGGGTATTTATAGATATTTCTGGGTTGCTTTGATAAGCTCATGACTCATATTTGTGTGGGCCCCAAAATTTTATTATTTTGGACCTTTTGTATTCTGAAGCCCAGGTGCGTGACTCGGCTGAGAGTAAATTACCTCTATCAATTGCTCCCCACTCTTTCATAGGGAGTTTCCCTGTGTAAGAGTATAATAGGAGGTTAAGGACTAAAACGTTTTATTTGCAAGAGAGTTTTAAACTCTGATGAAGACGCCACGTTTCATTCATCTCTGTCGCGACTATATAAAGGTGAGGTACCGTGCAGATAGCTTAAGAAGCTACTAAACTCTGTCGCAAAATAACTGCAATTCTCTCCCATACTCTGTCGCCACTCTCTCGTAACTCTATCAAAACGCTGTCGCACCATAGTAAACTCTGTCGCAACCCTTTACACACTCTGTCGCCACTACCAGAGTCTGTCGCCACAATACTCTGTCGCCACTACCAGAGTCTGTCGCCACAATACTCTGTTGTCGTACTAGAGTCTATCGCTACTACTAGACTCTGTAGCCAAAGCAGAGTCTGTCGCCAGACTCGACTTTGCCGCCACTCTAAGTCTTTCCTCTTCCAGTTTTACCCTCCTGTTTTAGGTTTGTTTCTTTCTCATTTCTAACCCTAGAATGGTTAGTCTTGCAACATTTGGAGTTGGGACCTAGATCGACTTTAACTGAATTTGATCTCCAAGATATTATATGTAGATACCCATTACCCGAAGGGTATTTCTATAGGCTTCCTACTCTGGAAGAGAGAAGTATACGTAGCGTAGCAAGTGGAGTAGCTATTTTTAGGATCTCCGTAGAGCTAGGTTTTCGTTTCCCAATTTCTGATTTCGGGATTTCTTTTTTGAGGGAACAAGGGATCTCCCCTAGCCAGTTACATCCTCATAGTTGGATGCAATTAATTGGATTTGACATGCATTGCCACCTGAGGGACGTTCTTCCTTCTCTCCCTTTGTTCTATACTTTCTTCAGGCTTCAGGGCAGTTCTGGCTTAATCTCATATTCTCTTCAAAGAGTGTTCAAACCTGGGTTTGAGAATAGGTTATTTGATAAACTCCCCAACAAACTCCATAGGTTTGAATCAGAGTGGCTTGTAGTAGAAGTGCCCGAAGGTCTTAACTTTCCTACTAGATGGGGAGCTAAGCATAGTGTCCCCAAAGGCCCTCGCATTACCACTTTGAGGAAACAACTGTCTTCAACTATCAACCAGCTATTAGTTGATAGACCAATCAACCTCTATGAGTTTTTGTCATCTGAAAACTTAGCCTCTGCTGGTTGGGGCATAAGAGGCGCTAATGTCGTTAATCCCTCTGTTCCTCTTGAACCAAATCCTAGAGATAGAGAATCTAGCCCCGAAGTTGACCCCTTAGAGGATGTGGGTGATTGGGATGAATTTGGTTTTACTTTTATGGTCCTCCTTGATGACGAAGAATTAGAAATAGATTCCCTTCAGGAGTTTCTTAACTCTCCTGAAGGTAACCATTTATGCTTTATACTTCATTACTGCTTATTTGTACAACAATTTTAACAATTTTGTGGGTTCTTGTTTTGCAGAAATGAGCAGTGTCCGACGTGCCTTGGTCCGTCGAAGGGGGCAAGAAGGTTAATCTAGTGAACCTGCTGAGAAGAGACCCCGTTCCACTGTGATCGCTTCTGGAGAGGTATCTCGAGCTCTGACTCCTCCTCCTAGGCAAACAACCCCTCCTCCAGCTCCGACTCAACAACCTAAAAGGGAATCAAGAGACCTTTCTCGAGGTGAGGGGAGGGCTTCTTCACACTCCAGGAGATCTTTCGGCTCCTCGGATAGACCTCAATCGGGAGAACGAGCTGAATGTAATGTGACCCCACCTAGTAGGAAGAACCGAAGGCACTTATATGTGGAATCCTCTATGGCCAACAGGTATATCCTTCCTAAGATAGGTCCTGTTGATACGAGGTCATATCAAGTAGACGGGGGCTATAAAATGAAGGGAGCCGAATTTCGAGTCTACCCTGAAGTGTTAGATAACGACACTTTGGAGACGCCCGAGGTAGCATCTCGCTTAGGTTGGGCCAGCATCCTTCCCAGGGATGAGAATTGACTATTTCAAAATTTTTCGGAAGGAGAGGATTTAGCTGATGTAGAGGCTGTTAGGGTAATTTGTAAACTTTCTCTTACTTTATTTTTCTTTAGTTTTCTTTCAGTCTGAATTTTTGTGTTTCTTTTCAGCTTGCTCAGAGGACTATAGTCAATAATGCTCAGTATCGAGCTTATCGTGATCGGACTACAAGGAGATCCAAGCATTAAGGGATAGTAATATGGAATTAAGGAATGCCAATAATCAGTTATCTGGGCTGTCAGGGGTAGTGCGAGATTTGGAGGAGCAATTTTCGACGGCGCTTCAGGAATTGTCTCTCACGAAGGGTGATCTTACAGTTGAGACTGCTAGATCTAGCAAATTTAAGGACAATCTTTAGCAGAAACAAACAGAGCTAGATACTATACAGTTGAAGTTTGATTCCCTGACAGATCGCAATCAACAACTAGAATAATACATTGCTGAATTGGAGAGTCGAGCCACTCCTTCCCTTAATCAGGTCGAGATTGATAGTATTCGGGCTGAAGCTGTGAAGGAGTATAGGCTTTCCAAAGACTGTTTGAGGCAGAAGGAAGATTTCTCAGTGCCCTATGTGAAGTATGGTTTTTACCTTACCCGGTCTTGGTTGGAAAAGCATAGGGAAGGTGAGGAATTTCCTGAGCTTCTTTATACTCCTGAAGCGATGCTATTTAAAGCTCCTGATTGGACTAAGTACGAACCTGACGTCGAGCCTGCTGATGAGGTCCTGAAGAAGGCTGCATTGGATGATCTGGAGAACCTGGCCGGTCCTTGGGAGCCCGTGAGCCCAGCTAATGTTCCTAAACTCATTGGTGCCCTTGATGACCTGGATGGAGAAGATCTATCACTTCCTGGTCACCAGCCTCCAGATTGCAAGGGTCCAACGGCGCCTGATCTCCCGCCACTAGATCGTGCGGATTGATTTATTTTTCTTTTTGAGTATTTTGTCATTGAACTTATTCATATTTTTGAATTTATTCATACTTCGTATTTTGCTTGTAAAGATTTTCTTGAATTTATAAATAAAGTTTATTTATTCAAGCTTCATATTGCTTATGAAACGTTGTTCATTTAACTTTTGCTATTATCATTTATCTGTATACTTGTTTTACTCGTATGTTTATTTATCCGTGTATGCTCTCCAATTCTTGATAGAAAGACATACTTTTAGAAAAAATTACATATGTAAACATACCTTTTTCCTGATGCCTGACCATCGCGACGTAAGTACGTCTTCGGTTCTTATGGCTAATACGTTTCTATTGCCTAGCCACAGTGACGCTATTGCGCCTCAGGCTCTTACGGCTCGATCTTTTTACACCTGGCCATAGTGACGCTATTACGTCTTAGGCTCTTACGGCTCGTCTAGCTTTTTACGCCTAGCCACAATGATTCTATTGCACCTCAAGCTCTTACGGCTCGGTCTTTCTTTTTACGCCTGGCCACCGTGACGCTATTGCGCCTCAGGCTCTTACGGCTCGTCTGTTTGTTTACGCCTGGCCACAGTGATGCTATTGTGCCTTAGGCTCTTACGGCTTGTCTAATTTTTTACGCCTGGCCACAGTGACGCTATTGCGCCTCAGGCTCTTACGGCTCGTCTGTTTGTTTACGCCTGGCCACAGTGACGCTATTGCTCCTCAGGCTCTTACGGCTCGTCTGATTTTTTACGCCCGGCCATAGTGACGCTATTGCGCCTTAGGCTCTTACGGCTCGTCTGATTTTTTACGCCTGGCCATAGTGACGCTATTGCGCCTCAAGCTCTTACGGCTCGTCTGTTTATTTACACCCGGCCACAGTGACGCTATTGCACCTCAAGCTCTTACGGCTCGTCTGATTTCTTACGCCTGGCCATAGTGACGCTATTGTGCCTCAGGCTCTTACGGCTCGTCTGTTTTCTGTCACAAGATTTAGATTTATAAGAGCCGGAGATATAATAGAAGAATAAAGAAATAATCTACATAATGATCAGATAATAGTATCTTGTGACAGTGTAAACAAATAATAAGAATGTGGGAATATAAGAATCAAGAAAGAAAACATAATGATTAATTCAAATACAATTTCAAGTGATCTAAATTCCATGTTTTTCCTATTTTCTTCCCTTACAAAGTTTCCAGGATGCAGGTGTTGGGCCCAATCATTCGTCTGATTCGATATGGACCTTTCCAATTAGCTCTGAATTTTTCGTCTTCCCTCAAGGCATTGGTGATGTGTGACTTTTTAAGCACCAAATCTCCTTTGGACATCGGTCTATCTTTTACCTGACTGTTGTAGTAGTTGGCCACCCTCTGATGATAGGATGCCAGCCGGATAGTTACAGCCTCTCTATGCTCATCAAGCATATCTAAGTTTTCCCTTAACCCTTGTGAATTTTTTTCTTCCACTAAAGGCACTACCCTAGGTGACAGTGCTCCAATTTCCACGGGAATCAATGCTTCAATGTCGTATACAAGGCTAAACGGCGTTTCTCCAGTTGATACTCGACTAGTGGCACGATATGCCCATAAGACACTAGGCAACTCATCTACCCATGCTCCTTTAGCTTTGTCTAGTCTGGTCTTCAACCTATGAAGGAAAGTTTGATTGCTAACTTCGGTCTGCCCATTAGCTTGAGGATATGATACAGAAGAAATCCTTAGTTGAATGTCAAGGCACTTACAGAATTCACGAAAGGCGTCACAATCAAACTGCTTTCCATGGTCAGCATTTAAGTTACGTGAGATCCCAAACCGGCAGATAATATCTTTCCATACCATCACTTCAACTTTCTTCTATGTAATTGTAGCTAAAGGCTCGGCCTCAATCCACTTTGTAAAGTAATCATTAGCAACCAATAGAAATTTTCTTTGACCCGTAGCTGATGGGAAGGGCCCTAGAATGTCCAATCCCCATTATACAAAAGGAGTTGGTTGTACCGTACTCTGGAATGGAGTTACTGGAGTTGTTGTTATCGATGCAAATCTTTGGCACTTGTCACACCTGCGGGCATTATCCATCGTATCTTTTTTCAATGTCGACCAATAGAATCTCGATCGCAATATCTTAGCGGCAAGGGCTCTAGCTCCCAAGTGCTCCCCATAAATACCTTCATGTACCTCAGCTAGGACATAGTTTGCTTGCTCTGGCCCCAGATACTTTAACAAAGACGATGAATACCCCATTGTTGAGTTAATGTATTTTGAAATGACAAAACAAGTTAATTCAATAATGCTAAGATGATATACAAACATGTTTAGAGGTTATTAGTACCAGAACTTAGAGTTCTGCTGATGAGAGATCGATCTGGTGTATGAGAGATCGATCTCCTGGGTTTTTACTTGATGAGAGATCGATCTCATAATGGAAGAGATCGATTTGGCAAGCCTTAAATCTGTACAAAGGTATTTAGGAAGAATGAGATCGATCTGCAAGGGTTAAGAGATCGATCTGGCTAATGCTAGAGTTGAGAGATCGATCTGGTCGATGAAGAGATCGATCTCCCTTAAAAGCTTAAGACTATAGATCGATCTGAGAGATCGATCCACACTCAAACAGAGAACTTATGAGATCGATCTGGTAAGGAAGAGATCGATCTCCTCAAAGTCAGAGAGCTAAAGAGATCGATCTGTGTTGTTGAGAGATCGATCTCCTCTCTACGAGATTGCATGGCAGATCGATCTGGAGATCGATCTTACTTCAAACAGAGAGTTTAGGAGATCGATCTTCCTATTCGACAGATCGATCTGCCTCATTATTTTCAAACTAACAGATCGATCTGCTAACCTATGAGATCGATCTCCTTGTGTATTTGTGCTTCAATCTTGCAGGATTTATAACTAAGAGATCGATCTGGCCAAGAAGGCAGATCGATCTGGCACTCTACTGGAGGTACCCAACGGCTAGTTTCTGCAAAACACAACGGGAAGAATAGCATTTAATGCTCCAACTACCAATCCTTCAGTATTTAACCAAGCATTGAAGACAAAGAGAATAGAGACACTATTGCTGCATATTCCAAACACTCTCAAGCTTTAATTCTTTGTGTCCCTATTGCTCATTGATTGAGAATTATTGTAAAAGCTTAAGTGCAAAAAGCTACATTTGTCCTACCACTTTAAAGCCTTATATTGTATTCAATCTTATCTTAAAAGAGAAGAGGATTGTTCCTCAGTGAGAGTAAATTGTAAGAGGCTGAATACTTTTTCTGTATTGCTAAGGGTAGAGAGGTTATTCCTTAACCTGCAAAAGGAACTGTGTAAGCTCTATTGAAAGAGAGAAAGAAAACACTTGACAAGAAGGTCAAGGAGAGAGGACGTAGGCAAGAGTTTGGCCGAACCTCTATAAACGATTGTGTTTGTTTCTCTCTTCCCTACTCTGCATTAAATTGTTATACTGCACTATATTGCTCATTATCATTTGTGATTAAATTGTGATTAATTTTTAATTTGCCATAATTGTTAGAAAACCGATTCACCCCCCCTCTCGGTAGAGCCAACAATTGGTATCAGAGCTAGGACTCTTTAATCACATAGGAACAACTTCCTAAGAGTTAGAAAACGATCAAATGGCTCTTAACAATGTAGCAACTAGTTTGATAGGAGAGGGGCACTCTACGGTTAGACCTCCCATGTTCAATGGTGAACATTATTCATATTGGAGGACTAGGATGATGCTATTCATTCAAGCAAATGACTATGAAGTATGGAGAATTATAGTTAAGGGACCTCAAATCCCTACAAAGAAAATAGAGGGAAGAGATATCCCCAAAGAAGAAGATGAATGGGATTCTAATGACATTAAATGTGCACAGCTAAATGCTAAAGCTATGCACACATTATTTTGTGCTTTAGGTCCTAATGAATATAATAGAGTCTCCGGGTGTGATAATGCCAAGCAAATATGGGATAAATTGGCAATAACTAATGAGGGTACAACCCAAGTGAAGGAGACAAAAGTAGGTATGCTCACACATGATTATGAGCTCTTTAGGATGAAGGAAGGAGAATCAATTAGTGATATGTTCACTAGATTCACAGACGTAATTAATGGATTAAAATCTTTAGGAAAAATATATTCTAATATTGAAATGGTAAAGAAAATTCTAAATAGCTTACCTAAATCATGGGAAGCTAAAGTGACGGCAATTGAGGAATCTAAGGATCCTCACACATTGAGCCTAGATGAATTGATAGGATCTTTGCTCACTTATGAGATGAAACTTAAAAGAAATGAAGAGCCACTCAAGAAAGTGGGTGTTGCTCTAAAATCCACTGCTCAAGAGGAGATTAAAAATGAGAGTGGCAGTGAGGAGGATATTGAGATGGCAATGTTTGCCAAAAGGTTTAATAAGTTCATGAGGATGAAAGCTAGTAGTAGTAATAGGAGAAACAATAGGAGAGAACAAGAGGAAGTAGGTAGAAAAGACTCTATTGTATGTTATGAATGTAAAAAACCGGGACACATAAAATTTAATTGCCCTCTTCTTAAAAGGTCAAATGATAGGTTCCATAAAAAGAAGGCAATGGTGGCAACATGGAGTGACAGTGATTGCTCCGATGATGAATCAAATGAGGACATTGCCAACCTATGCTTCATGGCTATTGATGATGATGAAAAGGTAACTTCTAATCTCAATGAATACTCTTTTGATGAACTGCAAGATGCATTTGATGATCTAGCATTAGAGTATGAATCTATGAGCATGAAGTATAAAAAGTTAATATCTAAATTAAAAAGGGAAAATGAGATAATGTTAAAAGATAAATTAGAATGTGAAAAGAAACTAGAGATTTCAAACCTAGAAATTTGTGACCTTAAGGAGAAAAATAACAATTTACATAACTCCTTTAATAGATTTCACATGGGGCAACAAAAGCTAGATAGCATGTTAGAAACCCAAAGGGCATTTTTTGACAAAAATGGCTTAGGATATAATGCACAAAGTAGGGAGACCCATCTTAAGAGTTTTATTGCTAGGAAGAGCATGAATAAACCTGCAATTACTTGTTCATATTGTAATAAGAAGGGACATAAGTCACATTATTGCAATATAAAGATGAGGAATCTTAAAAGAAAAATTGTGAAAAGGATATGGATTCCGAAAGAAGTAATTCATTCCAAGGACTGCAATGCATTAGCAAAATGGATCCCAATGGGATCAAGAATTGCATTTACTAACCTCCAAGGACCCAAGAAAATTTGGGTACCTAAGATTTGAGTTTGATTTTTTGTAGGTGATTGAGCATAGCCACAAAGCTAAAACAAAAGAAGCTTGGTACTTAGATAGTGGATGCTCAAGGCACATGACGGGTGATAAAAGCCATTTCAATTCCTTCAAATCAAAAATTGGTGGAGAAGTCACTTTTGGGGACAACTCCAAGGGCCAAGTGGAAGGAAGTGGCTCAATAGGTAATGATCATTTCTCTTTAGAAAAAGTATTACTTGTTAGGGGTTTAAAGCATAACTTACTAAGCATTAGTCAACTTTGTGACAAAGGTTACAAAGTAATTTTTGATTGTATGAAGTGTAATGTTATAGATCCTAAGTCAAATAAAATTCTTCTTCTAGGTCATAGGCAAGGTAACATATATATAGTCTACCTTAATGAACTCAAAAATGAAAACATATGCTTAATGGTAGATAACAAAAAGGAATCTTGGTTATGGCATAGAAGACTAGGTCATGCTAGCATGCATGTACTATCTAAGTTAGCTAGAAAGGATCTAGTTATAGGTTTACCCAAAATATCCTTTGATCATGAAGAAATATGTGAAGCTTGTGTTAAAGGGAAACACAAGAGGACAACTTTTAAGCCTAAGAATAGTGTATCCACCACTAGGCCTCTTCAATTACTGCATTTAGACTTATTTGGACCAACTAGAACCACTAGCCTAGGTGGGAAACACTATGGATTTGTAATAGTTGATGATTACACTAGATACACTTGGGTGTTCTTTTTGAGAGTAAAAAATGAAGCCTTAGAGAAATTCATCACTTACTCAAAGGTGACTCAAAATGAAAAAGGATATACAATAACAAGCATTAGAAGTGATCATGGCAAAGAATTTGAAAATATAGGATTTGATGAGTATTGCAATGATTAAGGAATTAGCCATAATTTTTCAGCCCCTAGGACACCACAACAAAATGGTGTAGTTGAGAGAAGAAATAGAACTTTGGAAGAGATGGCTAGGACCATGTTATGTGAAAATAACTTGCCAAAGTACTTTTAGGCTGAAGCTATAAACACATCATGTTATATAATTAATAGAGCTATGATAAGACCTATGCTAAAGAAAACTCCTTATGAGCTCTACAAAGGCAAGAAGCCTAACATTAGTTACTTCCATCCTTTTGGCTGCAAATGCTTTGTTCTAAATAATGAAAAAGATAATTTAGGAAAATTTGATGCCAAGAGTGATGAGGGAATATTTCTAGGATATTCATTGAATTCAAAGGCTTTTAGAATATATAACAAAAGAACATTAGTGGTTGAAGAGTCTATTCATGTTATATTTGATGAATCAAATGATATATCTAAAGATTCAACCAATGATGAAAATGTTGGAATATTTGATGAAGGCTTAGAAGATGACTTTCTAGAAAAGCTTGACTTGAATAAAGAAGATGAAGAAGAAATAGAGGTTTCAGAAAGAGAGCCTAGAGCACCAAGAGAGTTAGGATATGTAAAAGATTGTGAAATAGTAGGAGATCCAACTCTTGGAGTTAGAACTAGATCATCCCTAAGGAATATGTGCCAATATATAGCCTTTGTATCTCAAATTAAGCCTAGGAATGTCAATGAAGCCTTAGAAGACAATAATTGGTTCCTAGCAATGCAAGAAGAATTAAATCAATTTGAGAGAAGCAAAGTATGGAAACTAGTTCCTAGGCCTAGTGATCACTCAATAATTGGTACTAAATGGATATTCAAGAACAAAATGGATGAAAATAGTGTGATCACAAGGAATAAGGCTAGGCTAGTTGCTCAAGGCTATAGACAAGAGGAAGGCATAGACTATGATGAAACATATACACCGGTAGCTAGATTAGAGGCAATAAGAATGTTACTTGCCTTTGCATGTTATAAAAACTTCAAGTTATATCAAATGGATGTAAAGAGTGCATTCTTAAATGGTTTTATTAATGAAGAAGTATATGTTGAACAACCTCCCGGATTTGAAAATCATGAATTTCCTGAACATGTTTTTAAATTATCTAAGGCACTTTATGGGTTAAAACAAGCCCCTAGAGCTTGGTATGAAAGGTTGTCAAAATTCTTAATAGACAAGGGATTTTCAAGAGGAAAAGTGGATACCACTTTATTCATTAAGAATAAAAATAAGGATTTATTAGTTGTACAAGTGTATGTAGATGATATTATTTTTGGTTCAACTAATGAGTCTTTATGCCAAGAGTTTGCTAAGATCATGCAAGGAGAATTTGAGATGAGCATGATGGGAAGTGAAGCAAACAAAAGATGGAACCTTCATCAATCAAGCAAAGTATACTAAGGAATTGCTCAAGCGATTTGGAATGGACAATTGCAAACCTCAAGCAACTCCAATGGGCACCAACATCAAGCTTGATAAGGATGAAAGTGGTAAGTGTGTAGACACTAAACTTTATAGGTCTATGATTGGCTCATTGCTTTATTTAACTGCAAGTAGACCAGATATTTTGTTTAGTGTATGCCTTTGCGCTAGATTTCAATCCTGTCCTAAGGAATCACATCTATTGGCAACTAAGAGGATCTTTAGATACCTCAAAGACACTCCCTCACTAGGACTTTGGTACCCCAAGGGCTCTACTTTTGCCCTTCATGCATTTTCAGATGCTGATTTTGGAGGCTGCAAAATAGATAGGAAAAGTACTTCAGGTATTTGCCAATTCTTAGGAAATAGGTTAATTTCTTGGTTCTCCAAGAAACAAAACAGTGTGGCTCAGTCCACAACTGAAGCTGAATATATAGCAGCTGGTAATTGTAGTGCACAAGTGTTGTGGATTAAACAACAAATGAGAGATTATGGTATTGACATGAAGCAAGTCACTATTAAATGTGATAATACCAGTGCCATTAATCTGTCTAAGAATCCTATTCAACACTCTAGAACCAAGCACATAGAAATTAGACATCACTTCCTTAGAGATCATGTACAAAAAGGGGATATAATTTTAGAGTACATTGACACTCTACATCAAATAGCTGATATATTCACCAAACCCCTTGATAGAGATAGGTTTTGTATCCTTAGAGGTGAATTAGGACTCATGGATATGCCTTAGGACTTTTGTGTTTCAAAAATCTTGGTTTCAAATTGATTTTAAATGAGTTTTTGCAAAGATTTTCTGGCAATGAGGATGAGAGATCGATCTCCTTGCAATATAGATCGATCTCCATACCTCCAACAAGCCTAAATCATCAAGGTTAAGCTAAGCAGATCGATCTTCTAACCATAAGATCGATCTCCTTACGTCTCTGTTTAAAGGAAGATCGATCTGTCAGCACGACAGATCGATCTCTTCAAGCTTCCGCATTCTACAGATCGATCTTTGCATTTGGCAGATCGATCTGCCTAAGCCTCTGTTAAACGACAGATCGATCTATGTGTAACAGATCGATCTGCTTAAGCCTCTGTTTGCGACCAGATCGATCTGGCCTTACGACAGATCGATCTCTATTGGATTCTGGAAATGACAGATCGATCTGTCGCCTCGACAGATCGATCTCCTGTGCCCTGGAGTATAAATACCCGCGTGAAATTCCCCAATTTCAGAAACCCAATTTTTAAAATTCCCAAATTTCCCTCGCATCTTTTCCTCCGATTCCTCCTCAGATCGATCTCCGTACGGTTTTCCTTGCGTCTCGGTGTCCAATTCCGGTATTGTAACCAACATTCCTTACTGATTTTCAAAATCTTTCTTCAATTTGTGTTTTTTTTTTTTAATTCTAGGGCAAACCTAGGTACTGTTTCATTGCTTTTCTCGTTGTTGAATCTATTTAGTGCCTCTTTAGAGTCTAAAATCATGCCTAGGAAGTCAGTAGCAAACAAACCTCCTAGAACCACTGTAGAGCCAGGTTCCTCATCCCAACCCATTCCTCCACCTCCTGTCGCTTCCTTCAATCGGTGTTTTAAAACACCAGCAAAAAGAAAGCGATATGAGGAATACTTCTCAACCATGCCAATTAAGCATTGGCGAACCATAGATTTTTCATTCCTCAATCGCATAGACTTTCCATACATGTCAAAGTTTGAGGAATTTGGTTGGATGAATTTTTTGAAAATCAACACTCCCGTTCCTCCAAATTTAGTTCGTGCATTCTTTTCCAATGCCGAACTCCTTTTTGACCCAAATGACACTTGCAAAATTATCGGTTTCAAAACCTATGTCATGGGTAAATCAATTATAATAGACACTGAAATTCTAGCCAAAGCGTTTGATATACGCGATGAAGGCTTAACGAATGAGGATGAGGAAGTCCCCTTTGCGTTTGAACTCCCCGGGGACAAGGCGAGTAACCTTCCAATGCACCTTCGGTTACTCCACCTAATAATCTCTTGGAACCTCCGCCCTTTTGGTACTCATCATTCTACCGTTAGGCGTTTAGATCATTTTTGGCTCCATCACATTCACACCACAAGCCAAAAACCTAACCTCCCTCACTTTATATACAAAGATTGGCTGAAGATTGTGCGTGGACAAGCTACCACAATCGTTTTTCCACAACCGGCAGCTTATTTTCTCCACCGCCTTGGCGTCGACTGCAGCGGCGAAACCAGCGAACTTCCCTCTCCCAAGAGTGTGCTTAACATTGGGACCCTCCATCATATGGGGTACTACAAAGACCTCCGGGGAGAGTGGACGAAAAAAAGGGATCAGCAACCTGCAGAGGCTATGGAGGAGGACCCCACTGCTGAGCCAGTGCACCGACCTGCTGCACCAGCTCCAGAACCATCGGCTCCGCCCACTGCACCAACATCGTCTCCTGCTGACTTGGAGATGCTCATGACGATGATGAATGACCTCAGTCAGCAGATGAATGACGGCTTTGCCACTCAGCGGCGTATGATCGAGGACTTAACCCAAAGAGTGGATAAGATTCAAGAGACTCAAGAGGCGATGTTCGATGAGCTCCAAGTAACACGCACGCACGTTGAGAATCTTTTGGATCGTGATCCTCCCTCACAATAGGCATTAGGTGCTTTGATTTAGTGTAGTCACAACATTTTAAGCTACTTGATGTTATCTGTGAGGAATTTGCTTGAATGAAATGTGATTTGACTGGATATTGGGTGAGTTAATGAAAATGTTGATTTTGAAATGCCATGAATCTTCTATTTTGTGTGTGATTGATATGACAAAAAGGGGGAGAAGAAACATGTGTTGTGGTTGTGTTAAATGTTTTAAAAGAATGATTTAATTGAGGGGGAGTTATGATTTAATTGAGGGGGAGTTAAGATTTAACTGAGGGGGAGTTAAGTCATTAACAAAGTCAAAAGCTCACAAAAAGGGGGAGTTTTGCAAATTCACTAAACATGTTTATTTGATGAGTTTTGTCATATCAAAAAGGGGGAGATTGTTGAGTTAATGTATTTTGAAATGACAAAACAAGTTAATTCAATAATGCTAAGATGATATACAAACATGTTTAGAGGTTATTAGTACCAGAACTTAGAGTTCTGCTGATGAGAGATCGATCTGGGGTATGAGAGATCGATCTCCTGGGTTTTTACTTGATGAGAGATCGATCTCATGATGGAAGAGATCGATCTGGCAAGCCTTAAATCTGTACAAAGGTATTTAGGAAGAATGAGATCGATCTGCAAGGGTTAAGAGATCGATCTGGCTAATGCTAGAGTTGAGAGATCGATCTGGTCGATGAAGAGATCGATCTCCCTTAAAAGCTTAAGACTATAGATCGATCTGAGAGATCGATCCACACTCAAACAGAGAACTTATGAGATCGATCTGGTAAGGAAGAGATCGATCTCCTCAAAGTCAGAGAGCTAAAGAGATCGATCTGTGTTGTTGAGAGATCGATCTCCTCTCTACGAGATTGCATGGCAGATCGATCTGGAGATCGATCTTGCTTCAAACAGAGAGTTTAGGAGATCGACCTTCCTATTCGACAGATCGATCTGCCTCATTATTTTCAAACTAACAGATCGATCTGCTAACCTATGAGATCGATCTCCTTGTGTATTTGTGCTTCAATCTTGCAGGATTTATAACTAAGAGATCGATCTGGCCAAGAAGGCAGATCGATCTGGCACTCTACTGGAGGTACCCAACGGCTAGTTTCTGCAAAACACAACGGGAAGAATAGCATTTAATGCTCCAACTACCAATCCTTCAGTATTTAACCAAGCATTGAAGACAAAGAGAATAGAGACACTATTGCTGCATATTCCAAACACTCTCAAGCTTTAATTCTTTGTGTCCCTATTGCTCATTGATTGAGAATTATTGTAAAAGCTTAAGTGCAAAAAGCTACATTTGTCCTACCACTTTAAAGCCTTATATTGTATTCAGTCTTATCTTAAAAGAGAAGAGGATTGTTCCTCAGTGAGAGTAAATTGTAAGAGGCTGAATACTTTTTCTGTATTGCTAAGGGTAGAGAGGTTATTCCTTAACCTGCAAAAGAACTGTGTAAGCTCTATTGAAAGAGAGAAAGAAAACACTTGACAAGAAGGTCAAGGAGAGAGGACGTAGGCAAGAGTTTGGCCGAACCTCTATAAACGATTGTGTTTGTTTCTCTCTTCCCTACTCTGCATTAAATTGTTATACTGCACTATATTGCTCATTATCATTTGTGATTAAATTGTGATTAATTTTTAATTTGCCATAATTGTTAGAAAATCGATTCACCCCCCTCTCGGTAGAGCCAACACCCATTTTGTACAGTTCCCCATTTATCAGTGTGAACTTTGCCCCTTGTATCTTTAAACGTCGAGCCTCCTCCTTATCTTGCAGGAGCGTACCTTCAGTGAGATACTGTTTGAATGGAGTTCTCCAATCGTCCCCCACTTCAATGTCACACACTTCAACTTCTTCAATGCTAGGCCACTCGAGTCTCTCTACCTTCACCATTCTTCCTTCGATCTCATTGGAGAAAGCTAATTTGGACAATGAATCTGCATGTGTGTTTTCAGATCGATTAATTTGTATCAACTGAAAATTTTCAAAAGTATGAGCCAAAGATTGGACTTTCTTTAGATAAGGGACCAACATTGGCTCTCGAATCTCATACTGTCCATTGAACTGGTTTACCACCAATTGAGAATCACTATGTGCCACTAGGTGGCGAACTTGTAACTTTTTTGCCAGCTTCATTCCGGCAACCAGAACCTCATACTCTGCTGTATTGTTTGAACTAGGGAACCCAAACAGCAAAGAGTATTCTAAGGATCTCCCTTCCGGCGACACTAAGACTATACCTGCTCCACTACCATTTGCACTCGACACTCCGTCAACATACAGTAGCCACGGTCGAGTCTCCTTTTCAATATTGTCGCTCGGGCTAGTACATTCTACTATAAAATCTGCTAAAGCTTGGCCCTTGATGGCCTGCCTGGGTTGAAATGTGATATCGTACTCTCCCAGTTCCACTGCCCATTTCACCAATCTCCCTGAATGTTCAGACTTCTGAAGGATTTGCCTTAACTGTTGATCTGTCGAGACAGCAATGGAGTGTGCCTAAAAATAAGGACGTAATTTACGAGAGGCCATCAAAAGGGCCAGTGTTAGCTTTTCGGTCAGTGGATAACGGGTCTTCGGGTCTAGTAGTTCGTTACTCACATAGTAGATGGGACGATACACTATTCTATCTTTCTTCAGTAGTACCTCCCTGACGGCGAATTCACTGACTCCCAAGTACATATACAACTGTTCCCCTTCGAAAGGCCTTGTCAACAAAGGTAACTGCTTTAAATATTCCTTTAAGTCTTCAAAAGCTCTTTGACAATCATATGTCCATTCAAAATTCCTTCCGCCCCGTAGAGTTTTGAAGAATGGCAAGCTCCTTTCTGCAGACTTTGATAAAAAATGGTTCAGAGCTGCTATTCTGCTTGTCAACCTTTGGACATCTCTCATTGCGTTTGGTGGCTTCATGTCTATAATTGCTTAAACCTTTTCAGGGTTTACCTCAATCCCCCTGTTGGTGATCATAAATCCCAAGAATTTGCCCGACCTAACTCCAAATGAGCATTTGTTGGGATTTAGCTTCATATTGAATTCCCTCAGCACATCGAACACCTTAGTCATCTCATGAGCGTGAGATTCTCCTGCTTTGCTCTTGATGATCATGTCATCCACATAAGCTTCCATAGTGTTTCCCAGGAGATCTTTGAAGACTTTATTTACCATTCGCTGATATGTGGCTCTAGCGTTCTTTAAATCAAATGGCATTACCCGGTAACAGTATGTTCCGTCATCAGTTATAAAAGAAGTATTCTCTTCATCTCCTGGATGAAGCATTATTTGATAATAACCAGAAAAAGCATCTAAGAAACTGAGGAGTTCATATCCTGATGTTTCATCCACAAACTTATCGATTCGAGGCAGAGGATACGAATCTTTGGGACAAGCTTTGTTTAAATCTGTGAAGTCCACACACATTCGCCACTTTGCATTAGGTTTTTTCACCATCACTACATTGGCCAACCACTCTGGGTAGTAAACTTCTCTAATGAACCCGACTTCTAGAAGTTTATTAACTTCCTCGGTGATTGCCTTCTGTCTCTCCGGGGTAAAGTTCCTCTTCTTCTGTTTAACAGGCCTATGCCTGGGTGAAACATTAAGCTTATGACAAGTCACTTTTGGATTAATCCCAAGCATATCAGCCGGGGTCCAAGCAAAAATATCCGAGTTTCTCTACAGGCATTCGGCTATCTCCCTTCTGGCTTGTTCATTCAGTTGAATACCTATGAACGCCTTCTTCTCTTTATCCCCCTTGACTAGCTCAATGACTTCTGTTTTCTCCACAGGTTGAGGCTTAGGAGGGTCATCTATACACAATGTCTCCTTTCTCTGTACTCCTTTGCTGGCGGTAGAGGCATTATAACACGTGCGAGCCCTCTTTTGATCTCCTCGCACTTGCCCAACTCCGTTGGGAGTAGGGAACTTCATTAATAAGTAGCAAGAAGATATCACCGCCCTCATATCATTTAATACAGGCCTCCCAAGGATCATGTTGTAAGCAACTGAGGTTGACCTTACAACCATGAACAATACCTGTCGAGTCACATCGTTTGGGCTTTCCCATAGAGTCACAGGAAACTCTATAGACCCAGCTATCTTCACCTTCTCACCCGTAAATCCGTACAATGGTGTCATAACAGGTCTTAATCTATCTTCGGATACATTCATTTTCTCAAAGTAATTCCAATAGATTAAGTTCACCGAACTTCCATTGTCTACCAGGATTCTGCTCACAGGATGTTTTGCCACTACTGCTGATATCACCATGGGATCATCATGAGGCATGACAACATCACCCCTGTCTTCCGGAGTGAACACAATCGGTTCTTCATCTACTTTCTCCTCCATCACAGTATGAATCTGATACGCTTGTCTCGCGTAACTTTAACGAAAAGCAGAGGAACTTTCAACCATCGATTCTCCCCCCACAATAACATTTATAGTCGGGCCAGTGGACCCATTATCCAGTCAGTTATCTTGAGGGATAGGCCTGGCTTCTTCATTTCTTGACCTGTTTCTTTCGTTATCATTATTTTGCATATTCCGTGGATGATTATTCCTTCGATCTCATGGAGGATAACAGGGCCTTTTGCTTCTCCACAAGAAGCGGTTAAGTTTCCCCTCTCTAGCCAACCTCTCTAATTGATCCATCAGATCTCTACATCTTTTAGTAGGATGACCATGATCGACATGAAATTCACAATAAGCATCAAGATTTCGACCCATATCTCCCATTTTCCTTTTAGGGAACTCCAACAGTCCAGTCCCCTCAATAGCGACAAGTATTGTTGTGCGAGGCTCATTTAGTCTGGTATAGTTTTCATACCTGAGTTTAGGGGCCTTGTCTGATCCGACGGGTCTCAAAGATCTTCTTTCAGGTACATCTCTCTCTCTTTTTCTTCCTTCCCTTGCCTCTCAGGACTGTACCATCTTCATTACTTCCTCTTGAGCAACGTATTTATTTGCTCTAGCAAATAATTCAGAAAGGGTTGTTAGCTGATCAAGAGAAAGGGATTCTTGCAGCTTCTTGAATTTTATCCCATATAGCATTGCAGCCATGGCTACTCCCACTAGTAGATCTTTCACCTTTAAGGTTGCATCTCGAAAACGATCTACATAGTTCTTCAATGACTCTTTGTTCCCTTGTTTAAGGGTGAGCAGATAAGTAACGTCCTTCTTCCTTTGGCTGTTGATCATGAAGGCTCTCAAAAAATCACTTCGTAACTGGTTGAAGGATGAGATAGAACCCTCACTTAACCTGTTAAACCATTTTAAAGCATGCCCTGATAGTGTAAGCGAGAAGGCTCTGCACATAATTTCATCTTCCCATCGATGGAGAAACATGAGGGACTCATAAATCTGTATATGGTTGTACGGGTCTGCTTTGCCGGCGTAAGTAGCCATAGAAGGTATCTTGAACTTCTTCGGTAAGGGTTTGTCGATAATCTCTAGATTGAAAGGAGCTCTCCTTCTCTGACTATCATCAGGAGACACTAACTTCTTCCTTTCTAGAATCCTCTCGACAACCTTCTCAACATTTTTTGACCCTCGAGTCGAGTGTGTTCCACTCTCTTCAGCAATAGAAGAATTTGAGTGGTAAGCACTCATTCCTCCTCTGTTTCGGGGATTTTGCACATGGTCCGCTCCCCGACTAAATATCTCCTCCTCATTCAAGGTTTCCCTACCTCTAGGGGCCAGCAATGTATCCTTTCTTCTTGCACCTCCCATTTCGTGATTCGACCTTGTACCTTCAAAATAGTCTTGGGGGTCATGACTATTCTGTCTCTGCCGCTCCCCAGATCTGTGGTCTTCGAGGTTATGCTCCAATTCCTTGGTAGAGTTCTGCCTCTTTAACTCCGCGCTAGGGTATTGTTCCTGAAGTCGTGCGGCAGGGTTGGACTCTGTCAGACCTGCGACAGTATTCATCCGTCTCAGATCTGCGGCAGGATTCACCTCTTGCAGACCTGTGACAGAGCACCTCCTCAGAGTTGCGACAGGGGTATCCTCCAGTCCTACGGTAGGGTTTATTCCCAGACCTGCGGCAGACTTCATCCTTAGACCTGCGACAGGGTTGTCCTCCAAACCTGCGATAGAGTGCATCCTCAGACCTGCGACCGAGTGCATCCTCAGACTTACGGTAGGGTTGTTCTCCGGACCTGCGGCAGAGTTCACCCTCAGACCTGCGGCAGAGTGCATCTTCAGACATGCGGCAGGGTCCAGACCTACGGCGGAGTTCACCCTCAGACCTGCGGTAGAGTGTATCCTCAGACTTGCAGCAGGGTTCATCCTCAGACTTGCGGCAGGGTTCATCTTCAGACCTACGACAGGATTGTCCTCCAGACCTGCGACAGAGTACATCCTCAGACTTGCGGCAAGGTTATTCTTCAGACCTGCGGTAGTGTTCACCCTCAGACTTGCGGCGGGGTTCATCTCTTCTATCTCCATAGCAAGATACTCCCTCAGAGATGCGGTAGAGTTGTCCTCCAATTCAACGGTAGAGTACTGCATCAGGCAAGCGGTAGTATTCTGTCGCCAATCTCCTTGTCCCGTATTCACCATTGTAGAGGGTTGACCTCTCTTGTAAGTCTGCCCCGAGACGTTTTCTCCTACAATCTGCTGCACTTTTGCAGGCAAGCTATACTACGGCAGAGCATTTTTGAAGAAATTCACCATAGCCCTCAACGCTGTAATGGTCTGCCCATTCTGACGCTTCATAGCCTCAAATTCGTCAATGGAAACAGTGGCAACTCTGCCGCCTTCTCCATTATGCTCTTGTCCTCTCTCAGGTCTGGGAGAAGGACTCACAAAATTCTCTTTCCCGAGATTCACTACTACTGTCGAACGTGTCCTCACCATGTTGATAAAGAATCTGACTTTTTGTTCTGATTCCCACAGACGGCGCCATTTGTTGTTGCTCTAAACAACAATGAAATGATGCTGATGTGATCTTCTCCACGTGTCTTGGATGTTCTGCAAAAACAGTGAAAGTTAGAGAGGCGCAAGGATTTGTCCCTGCACGCGCACTCCGATGCTTAAGTCAGAAGACTGTTTAAACAGAGTTTTAGTAAGCAAAATAGAGATTAGGGTTTTTCTAATCATACCTGGGGATATTTATAGATATTTCTGGGTTGCTTTGATAAGCTTATGACTCATATTTGTGTGGGTCTCAAAATTTTATTATTTTGAGCATTTTGTATTCTGAAACCCAAGCCCGTGACTGGGCTGAGGGTAAATTACCTCTATCAATTTTAACAGTGACTTCAATCAAATTATTAGATTTTGAATTTTAGTCTAAAACTATTTTAAATTTATTGTATAAGTCTAAGCTCGATTTGACTTTTTTTTTCTTTTTATTTTGCATTTGAAATTTTTGATTTTTTAATACTTTTATTCCCTTTAAAGTTTAATTTCTTCAAAATTTATATTTCAACTTTCATATTAAATATATAATATTTATTAATCAAAAATATTTTAATTATATATAATTAAATTATATTTAATAAAACATAGAAAAAAATTTAAAATTAATTATGTTCAGATCAAGTTGTGCCTAAGTCTCTATGAGTAAAGTTTGAACCCAGCTTGAAAATTCATTAGATTTATTTTTTTATCCAATCTCATTCAGGTGACTTTTTTTTGGTTCAAATCTACAAAAGAATCGAACTAATTTTCTAGATTTAATGGACCATCCAGCCATTGAATAGATATTTTGGAAGCTAATATGTAATGTCGCAATTTTTTTTTTTATTTTCTGAAATAACCTTATTATTTTTTGTAATTCATAATTATTAAATTTTTAAATATATCACTGTAATTAATAAAATAATATTTCTTTATTTATTATTTTTAAATAAAATAAATATTAAATAACATTAAATTATATAAATAAATATTTTTTTGAATATTTATTTACAAAGAATTTTAATAATTTTTAATTATTTATTAATTTCTTAAATATGGTACAAATTTCATTATAAGCAAATTTTATTATAATATTTTTAGTTGTAGACAGCCATTTTATCCGGATTAAGCAAAGGTTAATTCGAAAACTTGGAAATGAATCCCGATGTCATTTGATTCGGATTGATCCAACGACATTCATCGAACACTTTCATTTTCGTATTTTGAGTTTGCTCGAACTTTCCGTTCTCATTAAAATTATTTCCTTGTTTGGTTTGAATAATAAAAGTCAATTTTTCAAGTTAAGTCTCATGGGCCTTAGAAGGCCTGTCTCTGGAGCCCAAATTTACTTGAGTCTGGACTTATGGGCATTGGAGGGCTAATGGGTTTGAAAGCCCAAATTCCTTTTGTCCAGTCCGTGTCTTTTCCTTCATTGTATTTTACTTTTATTTTTCAATTCATTTTAATAAGTTTGTAAATTAATTGAAAAATAATTAAGAGAAAATATTATATTAGAATAATTTAAAAAAATGAATATTTTAAACATCAATATAATAAAAATATATAATTTTAAAAAAAAATGTATAATAATTATTTTATATTCATCTTAACAAATCAAAATAATTAATTTAATAAATATTAATTTTTGAATAAATTAATTTGATAAAAATTAATTTTGTAAAAATAAATAGAAAATAATTATTACATATTTTAAAAAATATATAATATATTATTATTTTATTAATATTTAAGACAATAATTCTTTAAAAATTATTTTAATTAATTAATTAATTAATTAAAACAACGACAACTTCATCAACAATAGTAATGACGACGACGATGAAGACAGTTTGTGTGGTTCAAGGCACCAACTTACTTCCCCTCAACAACGAATAGACTGAAACACCCATCATAGACACCTCCGTGACTGAACTTGGCGGCTGAAACCTTAGGGCCAAAGCAATGACCAGACTAAAGGAGGAGCCTAACTTGTATAAAACGGACGCCAATTCTACTGGAAAGGAGAATTTTTTTTTTTTTTTTTTTCTAGAGCAAGGAAGAAAGGATACAAAAGAAAATAAATAAATAAAAAAAAGCCAAACAACACCCTCATCATCATCATCATCATCATCATCATCCACCTACACCATTTCCACAAACCCACTCGAGACCTCCCAACAATTACACTGCCTCAGCCATTGCCATAGCCGACCAATGCTTCTTCCCCCACAACCACATAATGGAAACCTCGCCACCACACTGCCTAGGACCTATTTTCACACTACCCAAGGCCCAAAACCACCCTCACCAACAACCAAAAATCATCCTATAAAAAAACTCTTTGAAATCATCCTAATTACAAGGTTAAAAAAAAAATAATCGTGAGTCTGGTATTAACCCTCTTACTCTTTACTTTTCAAGGTCCAGCAATCTTCGGCCAAAAAAATAAAATAAAATAAAATAAAGTCTTGCAATCAAATTTTAAATATGATAACTCGTAATTATAATTTATATTTGTCATGTAATATTATAATTGTGTCGTATAAAATAAAAAATTTCGTACTAAAATTTGCGTTGATATAAAAAATATAAAAATTATATTTTTAATTTTTATTATATTTATATATAGTTTTTAATTTATATAATTTTTATATTTATTATTTGTATCGTATTTAAAATTTTCAAATTTTCAAATTTATCGAAATCATTGACCCTCGTTATCGATTTTAGTCAATTGAATAGTTTAAGTATGATCCCAAGATACAATTTTCCTTTTTCATTTTATTTTTTTCAATACATTTTTATAATTTAAAAAAGAAAAAGAAAAAATTCAAACAGAAAAAGAAAACAGATTTGGATAAAGAAAACAGAAAACGTGTTTAGAACAAAATTGAAAAAGTCGAAATTCATATATCAAATCAAAAGATGAAATTTTTAAAACCAAAGGGAAAAGATTCAACCTTTAAAGGGCATTAGTTCGCAATAAGTGATTATTTTTTGAAATTTGATTACAGCTAAAACTTTATACATTTAGGAATCTTTGAAATGATATATTCCAGTATTTGGTTTAATGGGAGAAAAGTAGAGGTGGTAAACGGGCGGATTTGGATAGGTTCGGGTCGGGTTCTCTTTGGTTTCGAATTTTTTCGGTTTCTGTTATTTTCGGGTTTGAACTTTTTCGGATTCGGGATTTTTCGGGTTCGGATTTTTTTGAGTTCGAGTTTTTTCGATTTCAGACTTCTTCGGGTTCGGATTTCTTCGGGTTCGGTCCTGGTTCTAGTCGGACGGGTTTAGCAAATCGGCTTGAAATATTTTATAATTTTATTAGTTATGATTTTTTTTAAAAAAATTTTGAATGTGATAATTAATTTAATTTTTATATGATTTTATATTTTAATAAATATTTATATAAAAACAAATTTCTATATTTTAATATTTTTTATTTGACAAAAATCATTTACTTTTTTTTAATTTCCTACAATATTTACTATAAAATAGTAGATATAATTATATTCATTAAATGCAAAAGAAAATATTACATAAAGATATTATAGGAAAAAAAAGTGTTGGCTCAACCGAGAGGAGGGTGAATCGATTTTTCTAGTCTAAATGCTAAATTTAAACTCTTTTAAATTGAATTGCAAATATTCAAAAAAATGATAATATTAAGCAGTAAAGAATAGTGTAGTAAAATAAAGGAGATAAGGAAGAGAAGTAGCAAACTCAGCAATTTATAGAGGTTCGGCCAATCCCTTGCCTACGTCCTCTTTTCTTGACCTTCTTGTCAAGGGTTCACTTTCACTATCACAATGATTAATACAATTTCATTTTCAAGGTTAAGGAATAACCTCTCAATCCCTTATACAAAGATATCAATTCAATTCTTACACAATTCTTTCACAGAGGAACTCTCCCATTTTCTTTTGGATTAAGAATGAATACAAATAAGAACTCTCTTCTATGGGTAGGAAGAATAACTTCAACTCAAGCTATTAAAGACAATACAATGAATAAGATGTTGAAGGCAAAAAGAATATTGAGGAATGATCTCTCAAGAATGTTCAAATTTTTTTAGCTCTATTTCTTGCCTCCCCAATGTCTTTAATGCTTGGTTTTATACAACAGGATGGTAAGTGAAGCATTTAATACAGTTTTTCTCGTTGAAGATTTTGCAGAGAGAGCCATTGAGAACCGCCAGTAGAGAACCAGATTGATCTTCCATCATGACCAGATCGATCTTCTAATTCAAATTCCTGCAATTACAAAGCAATCCAAAGCAAGGAGATCGATCTCATTATTGGAGAGATCGATCTTATAATCCATAAAATGATAGTGCAGATCGATCCATCGAACCAACATATCGATCTCTTAAAACCTCTGTTTGAGCAAGATCGATCTTCAGATCAATCTTGCAAGTATTCTCGTAAGAGGGAGATCGATCTCTAATCACCCCAGATCGATCTCATAAACTCACTGTCTTGAGGAGATCGATCTTTATCCATAAGAGATCGATCTCATAAACTCTCTGTTTGAATATAGATCGATCTACAGATTGATCTAAGACTTTTAACCTTTGCTTTAGAGGAGATCGATCTCTAACTATACCAGATCGATCTCATAAACATTCTGTAAGACAAAGATCGATCTCATAACCCTCAGAGATCGATCTCTTCTTCCTTAACATCCAATACATGTTCTTTAAGTCTTTAAGCTTTAATCAGATCGATATCTTATCTCATGAGATCGATCTCTCATCCTTGAAAACCCAGGAAATCGATCTCTCATGTCATGAGATCGATCCTCATCCTTTAAAACCTATTTTCTGGCAAAGACTTGTTATCTCAAAGTGTTCTAATTAATTTCTTAACATGTTTTAAACCTTCCTAATCATTTTTGAATTACTGTTTTGTCATTTCAAAATATATCAACTTGACAATCTCTCCCTTTTTGATATGACAAAACTTATTCAACAAACTAATTTTAAAACATGTTTAGTCTTCCCCTTACCATATGCATCCAGTTTCAAAACTCCCCCTTAATTTAGCATCCAGTTTTCCAGTTTCAAAACTCCCCTTTAATTTATGCTTCCCTTAATATGTTCTTTTCTTCCCCTTTTTATCATATAAATAAGATGTTAAATCCATATCAACAAAGCATAAAACTATTGAGCAAAAAATTGTTGAGCATTGATGGACAAAGCATAAAATGAAACTATTCATCAACAAAGCATTTTTCAACAAACTAGTGACCATAATTCTGTCATTTCAAAATAGATGTAGGTATATGTTCATACAACATCAAAACATAGTTCAAGGAACAGCAAAGAGAATCTAAATAATCATGTTCTAAGAGGATGGTGAAGGAAAATGATCAACAAGGTCCTCAACTCGAACGCGAGTCGTTTGAAGCTCATCGAACATAGCCTGCTGCGTTGCTTCAATGGTGTCAAGACCGTTCTCAAAATGTGTAAAGCACTGTGCAAACTTCTCCATTGTTGTATCAAAATGTTGCCGAAAATCCATTATCATGGACGTAACGGCATCAACTGGTGCAGTAGACTGAGCAGCAGACGTAGGAGGAACCTCAGTGGACGGTGCTGTAGGCTCAGCCGAAATGTCCTCTTCCAAGGCTGCCTCGTGAGAGATTTCGCTTTTCTTCTGCCATTGACTGTGGATGTCTTTATAGTACCCCCCATGATGAAGTGTACCAATGTTCAGTACACTTTTGACAGAGGGTACCTCTCCAGTCTTGCAAGAACAGTCAACCCTGAGTTTTTGTATTAAGAATGCAAGAGGTTGAGGGAAGACGATAGTTGATGCTTAATGTAAGACCCAATTTTATTCAAAAACATGAAATTAAAAAAATGCAAAGGATTGAAATGGAATTCCCGAACACGTACAGGGCAAAACGATCAAAAGACCGAAAGTCGGTATAAATTCGATAAGAAAATTTAATTAAAAATAATGGATTTGAGAATCTTGATCAATAACGAAGAAATAATTAAATTTCGTGTTAAATTGATCAAGATATGAATTTATTGGAAATAATAAATTTTCACTCGGGACAATATCCTGAAAACATGAAAAAAATATACTGGAAAAATATAATAAATAAATTAAATTAATTAATTAGAATAAAATATAATTTTTTTGATATTTTTGAGATTTTTAGAATGAAATAATGAATAAAATAATAAATTATAAAAATAAATAAAATAAAATAAAAAAGGCAAAACGTAAAACGCAGAATCGCGAAATCGTGATTCTGCCAAAGGAAATCGAAACGGCCACCGGTGAGCCAAAGGAGCGACCGACGGTGAGCCATGCGAGAGGCGGCCACAACTGTGCCACCAGCAACCCGAACGGATCGACAAACGGCGGCGAACGGCGAAGGGAGAGAGAAACCGAGAGAGGAAAGAGAATTTTTTGACGACCGATGCCGATTCGGTCCCAGCCATCGGCCACCGAAGGACCCCCATGTGATGCCAAACCGAATGGGGGCGGAAACAGCCGGGCAAACGGCGGCCAGCGTCGGCAACGGTGAGAAACGAGGAAGGCACCGACGTCGGAAGGGAGAACAGGCCCGACCGGCCACTTTCCAGCGACCTTGGACGAAACCGACCCCAAATCCGTGTATCGAACCAACCCGCGGAGCTTCTGAAGGTGAAAACCGATGGAGAACCGATCGGCGAGGCCTTGAACCGATCGAACTGGACTGAACTGGCTGGACCAAACCGGTCTGAATCGGGTTGAATCGGACCGAACCGGTTCAGCCAAGAAAGAGAGGAAAAAGTGAGAAAAAGGAAGAAAAAGAGAAAAAGGAAAAAAGGAAAAATTTTTGGGGATACACCGGACTTCGGGTAAGTCGATAAGAGGTCAAAAGTGATCGATTTAATTTTTGAAAAAATTATTTAAATTATATTTGATCAGAAATTAACTCGAAATTAAATATAAAATTGTGTAGTTCGATGATAAATCATAAATGTGAGACGATCGAACTTCGATTTACGTACCATCGCATAATCTCGAGTAAGTAAAGCTCATTTACGATAATTTATATAATTATTCACGTATTAAAGATTTATTTTACGAATTTTGGATTTAATTCCGCAATTAGTGAATTATATTGAGATTTTTGAATAAATTTTTGAAAATGAAATACGGGCTATCCAAAGAGTTTGGAACGAAGCCCAATGGGTATTAAGATCCCAATAGACCCAAAGAAAAGATTTAATAAGTAGAAACGGGCTAGAAATGGGTCGAGACCCATTAAGATGAAATCGGACCCAATAAAGTAAAACGGGCCCAATGATTGAAATTAAGCCTAGTAAAAGTGAAATATCAATAATTATGCTTGGATTTAACCCGATAAATGATTATCTGCAGCTCCGGAGTACATATTGGGAGCTAAACGGATCAGGTGATCGGTAGAGTTGGAAAAGGTCAGACCGTACAGAAAAATGAGGTAAGGAAATTTTGTAAGCGCTTAGAGATATCTACGCGTATTTTTGGGGTTATTTACATTACGTAGAATTTCATAAGGTATCTAGAAATAGAATAATAATTTTTACGAAAATCGTGGTATATGTGAAAATTACTATTTTGCCCCTAGTTAGGAAATTTTCAAAAAGGGTAGTAAGGCTATGAAATTGTATGATGTTCATGTTTTTGATATTCCTATGATTATATTGCTTTAATTTAAGTAAATTATGGATAGGCTGGCTGTTTATTTCATGTTTTTACATGAAAGGGCACGAATTAGGTGCCAGTTGTGATTTTGATTTGTTTTAGTGAAATTGAGCAGCCTATCATGTTTTTATGAGTTTTAAATTGTGTTGGAGCACTGCACTGGATTTTATATTTTAACTCATATACAGAGTGTTGGAACACTACTCACTCTGAGTTTTATAAACTTGCTTTACATGACTACCGTACTGGAACTGTGCCCGTACATGGATTTTACTTGGTTTTATGCATCCGTACTAGAGCATTGCTCGTACGTGAATTTAAATTGGATTTATAATTATTTTAAGTTGTACTGGAGCGTTGCTCGTACGTAGATTTCATTGATTTTTATGAAACTGTGCTGGAGTTTCGCTCACACGAGAGTTTTTTTGATATCATGAATATGCATGGAGCCGTGCTGGAGCTTCGCTCGCACAAGAATTTTATGACATGCATATGACCGTGTTGGAGCCTCCTGTAGACTGTGTGTCACAGTGAGAAGATATGCTCGCACGTGTAGATTGAGACATGGGTTGGTTATCGACATGGTTTGGAGTGGGATAAGACCTATGGCAAGCATCCCTAGACTGTGATATTCGGTTCATGGAGTACGTTGTACCATATATGTCACACGGAGTATGCTGTATCATGTAGTCATGACTATTGTATTCACGTTACTAGATATTCTGGAGGGTAGGATTTGACCCACCTCCCATTTCAGTTGTGATACCCCGCACACTGAGATCCGTGTAGCCTGAGATCACAGGGACATAGTCCTCGATTGTTTCCATACAGTGACCTGTATGTCTCACATGATATATATTTAATTGGTCTTATTAGACCAGGGTAGACCCGAGGGAGGGGTCGAGCCCCGATTTGTGATGATTTTCATGAAATGTGGTATTAAATGAGAAATTGATAGGTTTTTATGATGATATTAATGATTTTAAAAATGTGTTAAATCCCTCTGGGATTGTTTTGAAGAGTTTCACTGTACCGAGCATGAGAGGTTTTACATGAGATGTTTTTCATGTTTTACATGCCAATTCATGTTTTACGATATATGATATACTCATACATGGCATGGTTTTAATTGCCTCATGCTCGAGATATAAATGTTTTACATATCATGCCTTTACCAGCATGTAGATAGTGTAGTTATCTACCTGCTTGCATTATTACCTTACTGAGCAAGTTGCGCTCACCTTTCATTTTCCACCCTATAGGGTACATTCAGTAGAAGAGAGTGACAATAGTCTTGTATTTCGGTTATCCGCTGCTTCCTATCAGGACCAGGTATACACATTTGTATAATTTTGTATCTGAACATATAGAAGCATAGTACTGTGCACGGATGTAATAGTGGAGATGTATTTAGTTAAAATAAATAGAAATGTAAATGAAATATGGAAAATAGAGGTTAAGGTAAGTGACAGGACATGAGGGACTAACATCGATTCATAGCCCAACTGTTAGTAGTGAAACTATTCACAACGGGTAAGAAAATGAAAAAGCAAAAAATATGTAGGGGTTTTTAGGAAAAATGGGTCGTGACACTTGACCCCGCACGATCTTCAACCAATCCTCATAAATGAAGTGGACGAGGTTAGGTTTTTGGCCTTAAGAGGAATGAAGATGATGGAGCTAAAAGCGGTCGAGTTTATGAATTGTAGAGTGTCGGGTACCATAAGGTCAGAGGTTCCAGGAGATTATTAGATGAAGTAACCTCGGGTGCATGGGTAGGTCACTAGCCTTATATCCGGGAAGGTTGAATTCAAGTGGTACCTCATCTTCCTCATCAGACAAACCAGTGTCTTCAATTTCAAAAACTCGGGGTAAAAGATTTGTATTTACAGTGATGGTTTTGGTCATGACGAAGGTTTTAAAACCAATAATTTTACATGTGTTGTCAGGGTCATAGATAAACTCAGCGTTTGAGAAAAATGCCTTAATAATATTCGGAGGAGTAGGGATATTTATTTTGAGAAAAGGAAGCCAACCAAATTCTTGCATTTTTGTCAAGTAAGGAAAGTCAATGCATGCAAGAAATGAAAAGTCGGTGGTTCTCAGTGTTTAATGGGAATAGTAGAGAAGTATTCTTCATATCTTTTTCTTTTTACAGGTGTTTGAAAACACCTGTTGAAGGTTGTAACAGAGGATGTAGTGACATTGGGTGGCTGTGAAGAGTAGGGTCTGGATTCTTTGTTTGTAACTCTCTTAAAGGCAAGGCATTATGTTTATTATAAAATCAGTCAAAGGCAGCCTAATAGTGTTCTAGATAGTTCTCTAACCGAGTCCAAAGCAATAGAACAGTTCACTAGAAACCCTATCGAAGATTAATCTACGAAACCAAGAAATTTTTGAAAGAAAATCAACAATGTAGGTTCTAAGATGTAGAATAATGGAGTAGATTTGATGAAAACCTTACCAGAGATCAATCTGTGAGATAAATTGGAAGAAGAGGCGCGACGCAGGTTAGGGATTTTGAATTTGGGGTTTATGAAATTTGGAGATTTTTGAAGCAGTATATATAGCCTAGGGCTAAGGAGATCGATCTATCAAGGTACCAGATCGATCTGTCATTTCCAAAAACTTAATGAGATCGATCTGTTGTTTTATGAGATCGATCTACAAAATACAGAAGCTCAAGAAGATCGATCTGCCAAATGTAGAGATCGATCTGTAAAATACAGAGGCTGAAGAAGATCGATCTGCCAAATGCAGGGATCGATCTGTAAAATACAGAAGCTTATAGAGATCGATCTTATGGGATTGAAGATCGATCTTCTTAGCAGAACCTTACTGCTTTAGACCAATTTAGAGCATGCTAGATCAATCTATATTGTGAAGAGATCGATCTCTCATACCATTTGCCCAGAAAATGAGTTGAAAAACCAGTTGAAAATGAGTTTGAAATTAAAGTTTTGAAGGCTATAATCCTTAAGGAGCATACATAAGTCCTAATACACCTCTAAGAACACAAAATCTATCTCTATCAAGAGGTTTGGTGAAAATATCAGCTATTTGATGTAATGTTTCAATATATTCTAAAACTATATCTCCTTTTTGCACATGATCTCTAAGGAAGTGATGCCTAATCTCAATATGTTTAGTTCTAGAGTGTTGAATTGGATTTTTGGAGAGATTAATGACACATGTATTATCACATTTGATGGCGACTTGTTTCATGTCTACACCATAATCTCTCATTTGTTGCTTAATCCATAACACTTGAGCACTACAACTACCAGCTGCTATATATTTTGCCTCAATTGTGGATTGTGCTACACTATTTTGTTTCTTAGAGAACCATGATATTAATCTATTCCCTAAGAATTTGCAGGTTCCTGATGTGCTTTTTCTATCTATTTTACATCCTCCAAAATCTGCATCAGAATATGCATGAAGAACAAAAGTGGAATCTCTAGGGTACCATAGTCCTAGTGAAGTTGTGTCTTTAAGATACCTAAAAATTCTTGTTGTAGCTAGTAAGTGTGATTCTCTAGGTGAGGATTGAAATTTAGCACATAAACACACACTAAACAAAATATCAGGTCTACTTGCAGTAAGATAAAGCAATAAGCCAATCATAGACCTATATAGTTTAGTATCTACACACTTACCATTTTCATCTTTATCAAGCTTTATGTTAGTGCCCATTGGAGTTGCTTGAGGTTTGCAGTTATCCATTCCAAATCGTTTGAGCAAATTGGTGTATTTAGCTTGGTTGATGAAGATTCCATCCTTAGTTTGCTTTACTTGAAGTCTCAAGAAATAGGTGAGCTCTCCCATCATGCTCATTTCAAATTCACCTTGCATGATCTTAGCAAACTCTTAACATAAAGATTCATTAGTTGATCAAAAAATGATATCATCTACATATACTTGAACAACTAGTAAATCTTTATTCTTAGTTTTGATAAACAAGGTTGTATCCACTTTCCCTCTTGAAAATCCCTTTTCTATTAAGAATTTTGAAAGTCTTTCATACCAAGCTCTAAGAGCTTGTTTCAAAACATAAAGTGCTTTAGAAAGTTTGTAAACATGTTCAGGAAATTCTGGACTTTCAAAATCGGGAGGTTGCTCTACATAAACTTCCTCATTGATGTATCCATTTAGAAATGCACTTTTTACATCCATTTGATACAACTTGAAATTTTTGTAGCATGCAAAAGCAAGTAGCATTCTTATTGCTTCTAATCTTGCTACAGGTGCATAGGTTTCATCATAGTCTATCCCTTCCTCTTGCATATAACCTTGTGCTACTAGCCTAGCCTTGTTTCTTATGATTACACTATTTTCATCCAACTTGTTCTTGAAGATCCATTTAGTTCTAATTATAGGATGATCACTAGGTCTGGGAACTAAATTCCACACTTTACTTCTTTCAAATTGATTTAGTTCTTCTTGCATAGCTAAGAACCAATTGTTATCATTTAAAGCTTCATTGACATTTTTTTGGTTCAATTTGAGATACAAAGGCTATATATTGACATACATTTCTTAGTGAGGACCTTGTTCTAACTCCTAGATTTGGATCACCTACAATTTCACAATCTTTGACATATCCTAGTTCTCTTGGTGCTCTAGATTCTTTTTCTAGTATTTCTAGTTCTTCTTCATCTTCTTCCTTTTTATTAATGTCAAGATTTTCTAGTAAGTTATCTTCTATCCTTGAGGATTCCTTCAAAATCTCATTAAATATTTCAGTATCCTCATCATTGGTAAAAACTTTATATGCATCGTTTGACTCATCAAATATTACATGTATTGACTCTTCTACCATGTTCTTTTGTTGTACACTCTATATGCCTTTGAATTTAAAGAATAGCCTAAAGAGACTCCTTCATCACTTTTAACATCAAATTTTTCTAAGTTGTCTTTTCCATTATTTAGGACAAATCATTTACAACCAAAAGGATGAAAATAGCTAATATTTGGCTTCTTTCCCTTGTAAAGCTCATAAGGGATTTTCTTCAAGATTGGTCTAATCATGACTCTATTTATAATGTGGCATGAGGTGTTGATGGCTTCAGCCCAAAAATATTTAGGTAGATTATTCTCACATAGCATTGTTCTAGCCATTTCCTCTAAGGTTCTATTTCTCCTTTCAACAACTTCATTTTGTTGTGGTGTCCTAGGAGCTGAAAAATTATGGCTAATTCCTTGATCATTGCGAAATTCATCAAAACCAATATTTTGAAATTCCTTACCATGATCACTTCTAATACTTGTTATTGTATAACCTTTTTCATTTTGGGCTAATTTTGAATAGGTGATAAATTTTTACAAGGCTTCATTCTTGACTCTTAAGAAATATACCCATATAAATCTAGTATAATCATCTACAATAACAAATCCATAGTGTTTATCCCCAAGACTAGTTGTTCTAGTTAGACCAAAAAGATCTAGATGAAGTAGTTGAAGGGGTCTAGAGGTTGACACATAGTTTTTGGATTTAAATGATATCCTTTTATGTTTTCCCTTGACACAAGCTTCACAAATTTTGTCATAATCATAAGACAGCTTAGGTAATCCTACAACTAGATCTTTTCTAGCTAGTTTAGATAAAACATGCATGCTAGCATGACCTAGTCTCCTATGCCACAACTAAGGTTCTTTTTCTTTATCTACCATAAAGCATACATTTTCATTTCTAAGTTCATTTAAATATACTATATATATGTTACCTTGTCTATGTCCTAAGAAAAGAACTTTATTTAACTTAGTGTCTATCACATGACAATTCAAGCAATCAAAAATTACTTTGTAACCTTTGTCACAAAGTTGACTAATGCTAAGCAAATTGTGTTTTAGTCCTCTAACAGGTAAAACCTTTTCTATTGAGAAAGAACCAATGGATCCACTTCCTTCAACTTCGCCTTTGGAGTTGTCCCCAAAGTGACTTCTCCACCAACCTTTGATTTGAATGAGTTGAAGTGGTTTCTATCACCGGTCATCTGTCTTGAGCATCCACTATCCAAGTACCAAGCTTCCTTTATTTTTGCCTTGTTGCAATGCTCAAGTTCCTACAATCATCATTCAAACTTTTGTTTTAGGTACCCAAATTTTCTTGGGTCCTTTGGAGTTAGTAAGTAGAATTTTTGATCCTTTTGGGATCAATTTCAATATTACATCAATATCTTTTGAATTTACCACATCTTTTGGTACCCAAACCTTTCTAACTATTCTTCCTCTAAATGTAGTCATTTTCATATTGCATCTATAAGATGTATGTCCTTTTTTATTACAATGTGAGCAAGTAGTAGAGGATTTATGCATATTCTTTCTAACCAAGAAATTTTTTAGATGAGTTTCTCTACTTTTGCCATCATATCCTAACCCATTTATATCAAAGAATGCCATTTGCGTCTCTAGCATGTGATCCAGTTTTTGTTGACCCATGTAAAATCTAGTAAAAGAATTATGCAAGTTACTATTCTTTTCCTTTAGGTCATGGATTTCTAGATTTGCACTTTCTAGTTTCTTCTCACATTTTATTTCAACATTTAGGAGTAATTCATTTTCTTTCTTTAGTTTAGAAATCATTTTTTTATACTTCAAATTCATGCACTCATATTCCATTGCAAGATCATCAAATGCATCTTGTAATTTATCAAAAAAATATTCATTAGGAATAGAAGTTACCTTCTCATCTTCAAGTGCCATGAAGCATAGATTGGTAATTTCTTCATTTGTATCATCATTGGAGCTATCACTATCGCTCCATGTTGCCATCATCGCCTTCTTTTTGTGCTTCCTATCACTTGATCTCTTTAGCAAAGGACAATTAAATTTAATGTGGCCAGGTTTTTTGCATTCATAGCAAACAATAGTATCTCTATCTCTTCTACCTAATTCTTCTTTGTCTTGTTCTTTCCTATGAAATTTCCTAGAACTACCATTTTCCCCTAGTTTCATAAATTTCTTAAACCTTTTAGCAAACATTGCCATTTCTATAACTTCCTCACTATGATCATCTCTTAGTTCTTCATGAGTAGTAGATTTTAGTGCAACTCTTACCTTTTTGGGAATTTCTTCATTTCTTTTGAGTTTCATCTCATAAGTAAGGAGTGACCCAATTAGTTCATCTAGAGATAATGTATGAGGGTCCTTTGATTCCTCAATGGCCGTTACTTTGGCTTCCTAAGTTTTTGGTAAACTATTTAAAATTTTCTTGACCATTTCTATGTTAGTATAAATTTTTCCTAAGGATTTAAGTCCATTTATAATGTCTGTAAATCTAGTGAACATTTCACTAATGAACTCTCATTCTTTCATTCTAAATAACTCATAGTCATGAGTAAACATCTCTACTTTGGTTTCCTTGACTTGAGTAGTTCCTTCATGAGTTATAGACAATTTATCCTAGACTTGTTTTGCATTTTCGCATGTAGATACTCTATTGTATTCATTTGGTCCTAAAACACAAAACAATGTGTGCATTGCCTTAGCATTTAGTTGAAAAGTTTTTATGTCAAAATTATCCCACTTATCTTCCTCCATAGGGACATCTTTTCCTTCTACTTTCTTAGTTGGGATTTGAGGTCCTTTAACCATAATTCTCCATACTTCGTAATCATTGGCTTGAATAAATAGCATCATCGTAGTTTTCCAATAGGCATAATTTTCACCATTGAATATAGGTGGTCTAACCGTAGAGTGTCCTTCCCTTACCATATGAGTTGCTACACTAGTTTGAGCCATAGGATCTTTCTAATCTCTTAGGATTTCAGTCCAATATACTCAAGAGTCCAAGCTCTGATACCAATTGTTGGCTCAACAGAGAGGGGGTGAATCGATTTTTCTAGTCTAAATGATAAATTTAAACTCTTTTAAATTGAATTGCAAATATTCAAATAAATGATAATATTAAGCAATAGAGAATAGTGCAGTAAAATAAAGGAGATAAGGAAGAGAAGTAGCAAACTCAGCAATTTATAGAGGTTCGGCCAATCCCTTACCTACGTCCTCTCTTCTTGACCTTCTTGTCAAGGGTTCACTTTCACTATCACAATGATTGATACAATTTCCTTTTCAAGGTTAAGGAATAACCTCTCTACCCCTTATAAAAAGATATCTATTCAACTCTTATACAATTCTTTCACAGAGGAACTCTCCCATTTTCTTTTGGATTAAGAGTAAATACAAATAAGAACTCTCTTCTATGGGTAGGAAGAATAACTTCAACTCAAGCTATTAAAGACAATACAATGACCAAGATGTTGAAGGCAAAAAGAATATTGAGGAATGATCTCTCAAGAATGTTCATATTTTTTAAGCTCTATTTCTTGCCTCCCCAATGTCTTCAATGCTTGGTTTTATATAGCAGGATGGTAGGTGAAGCATTTAATGCAGTTTTTCCCGTTGAAGATTTTGCAGAGAGAGCCGTTGGAAATCTCCAGTAGAGAACCAGATTGATCTTCCATCATGACCAGATCGATCTTCTAATTCAAATTCCTGCAATTACAAAGCAATCCGAAGCAAGGAGTTCGATCTCATTATTGGAGAGATCGATCTTATAATCCATAAAATGATAGTGCAGATCGATCTGTCGAACCAACAGATCGATCTCTTAAACTCTCTGTTTGAGCAAGATCGATCTGAGATCGATCTTGCAATTATTCTCGTAAGAGGGAGATTGTCACGCCCCGAATATGCGGAAAATAGGGCTAATTTAAAACTTTTTACTCGTTAATTCACAAATAAAGAGTGCATTCCTGTGCAGTGTCATACATCATCATAATTATCATGCCTCAGGATCTCTTCATGATATAATAAATATTGTATTATACCCATTACTCGATTACAAGTCAATTAACCCTAATACATCCCATATAATGTCATACATCAAGTGTCTGCAAATACATTAATAGTCTGGGTACATGAAAAGATAAATATACCTCAAGGTACAAATTATATAGCCTGGAGCTTGAATCCTCCACTAGCCACCACTCCGTACGTCGCAGGGAAGTCCTTATTCACTTGAAGAACTCTGGGGGGAAAGAAAAACAGGGTGAGCTTCTAAATCGCTCAGTAAGGGGGGTAGGGGACTCATTTCATAAACCAAAATGCACATCACAAAGCATTTATTTGTATGTGAAACTCATTTGAAAACCATAGCATGAAAATACTCAAAACGACACTCTCATGTGTCAAATCATGTAAAAACATGAAGTAAAAAGGCTCACTCTAGAGCAAAACAAAACATGTGAAAATACGCGTTAAACGCTTTCTCAAATAACGTGGCATAGCCACTGATTTAAAATCACACGTGGCATAGCCACAATACACACGTGGCAAAGCCACTGAATTATTTTCTCACGTGGTATAGCCACTGAATAGGGTTTCTCAACGTGGCACTGCCACCAATGGGGTTTCTCAACGTGGCACAGCCACCAATGGGGTATACGTGGCACAGCCACCAATGGGTTTCTCAACGTGGCACAGCCACCAATGGGGTATACGTGGCACAGCCACCAATGGGTTTCTCAACGTGGCACAGCCACCAATGGGGTATACGTGGCACAGCCACCAATGGGGTATACGTGGCACAGCCACCAATGGGTTTCTCAACGTGGCACAGCCACCAATGGGGTATACGTGGCACAGCCACCAATGGGTTTCTCAACGTGGCACAGCCACCAATGGGGTATACGTGGCACAGCCACCAATGGGTTTCTCAACGTTACCAGAACGGAGAAGAATTCGGGCTTACATGCTACCAGAGCAATGCCCGGTGTGTACTCACAACTACACACCCAAGTCTTATCACATAAGACAGGTTGCCTTCACGTAGAACTCGTAATGGTTTTCTCTCATAAAACTCATTTGAAATCGTTTTGTACTCAACACAAAACGTAGTAAAACCGAGTTCCAACCGGCAAAGCACACGCACACATTTCTCAAATCACAATATTGCCTTAACGTAGAGCCCAGTTATAAACTCATAAAACATTGGGCTCCAACCGGCTATAAAATCGTGTGCAGTTTAATCTCAACACAGAATACTCAACATGCTTGTTTATAAATCGTAAATCATGCTAAAACAGTTTGCAATTCACATACACAAATGGTTTAGATTTCCCTTACCTCTTTGCACCTCGTATAGTGCAATCGTTTCCCCCGTATCACGGACTAGTCTCGCATTCCACTCTGAAACTCCCGAGCTGTCCAAACGATGTTAAAACATCAATACTCCACATCACATAAGCCTCAATTCTTAAAATCGAGCATAATTGCTCATAACACCTCAATTCTCTTGATTTCTCGTAACTCAACCCTAAACTACAACTCTATTCACAATATCCCAATGTTCGATATCTCTAATACCAATTATCTACGCTAATTCTCCACATTGTCCAATTTTCCATTTATAGCTCACAATTTCCCAAATTCACCAAAATTCTCAATATGCATATCACTCCTACCACATTGAAATTTAATCAATCCCTAGTCATCTTTCAGCCATTTCAACACAAATTCAACCACCAATAACATCAAAATCAACTCAAATATCAAGATCGAGGTTTAGAAATTACCCAAAGCTTGTGAGACGCACAACTCACGCCTCGATCCGATTCGTCCTTCGATTTCCGAGTATGTTGTTCTCCCTTTGATGAGGAACAACTTTCCTTCTTACCACAATAGCTGATTCGGCTGGAAATGGGGGATTTAGAGGAGTGAGAAACTAGGTTTTCAGAAAAATGGAGGTTTGGAAGAGAGAGAAAGTAAGATTTCAGGAGAAAACACGGGTCCCTTATATAGACTGGAGGTAGGAGATCGATCTGTCTCCTGGGGAGATCGATCTGCGTTTGAATTTTGGGGACGATCTGGGCAATTTTATGCCTAGGAGATCGATCTGTCGAGGGGTGAGATCGATCTCTTTATGGCTTTATGAGATCGATCTGTGCCTTGAGGAGATCGATCTTCTCCCAAACAGAAGCATTTGGAGATCGATCTCCTCCTCATGAGATCGATCTTCTCTCAAACAGATTCATTTGGAGATCGATCTCCTCCTCATGAGATCGATCTTCTCTCAAACAGATTCATTAGGAGATCGATCTCTTCCATTGGAGATCGATCTGCTCCTCAAATTTCCCCTTCCTCGTCACTTTTAATTCACCAGATCGATCTCTCCTTCTCCCAGATCGATCTGTCCTCATGGATCATGCTTATCTTACATACTTAACACATAAATCTCCAATTATAATTCCCACAATTCACTTAGCTCAATAAATTACACTTCAATTTATTATTACATCATTAAATATGTCTGAAATTCTCAGATCTCACATCCTCCCCACCTTAAAAGAATTTGGTCCTCCAAATTCAACTCAACTAATCAAAATAGATGGGGGTATTTCTCCTTCATGAGACTCTCTAGTTCCCACGTTGCCTCTTCCCTTGAGTGATGTTTCCACAAAACTTTCACTAATGGGATGCTCTTGGTTCTCAGTACCTTCTCCTTTCTATCGAGAATCCGGACGGGTTCTTCAGTATAGCTCATGTCCTCCTGTATGTCCATCTCATCATACTCTATAACATGAGAAGGGTCCGGGTGGTACTTCCTCAACATAGACACATGAAAAACATTATGTATTCCGGACATCTGTGGGGGTAATGCCAATCTGTAGGCTACCTCTCCCACTCTCTCAAGAATCTCAAATGGTCCTATTATCGAGGACTCAATTTCCCTTTCTTCCCAAATCGCATGATACCCTTGCTCGGTGATACTCTCAGAAATACTGCATCACCAACATCAAACTCGAGTGGCCATCTACGCACATCCGCGTAGCTTTTCTGTCTACTCTGTGCAGCCCGTAACCTCTCACATATGAGTTTCACACTCTGTACGGCTTGCTCAACAAGCTCAGGAGCATTTATCTTTCTGTCACCGACTTCTTCCCAAGCTACAGGGGATCTACACCTCCTACCATATAGAGCCTCAAAAGGTGCCATTCCAATACTCGCATGATAGCTGTTATTGTACGCAAACTCTGCTAGGGGCAGGTGATCATCCCATGATCCCTTAAAATCCATCGTACACGCCCTCAACATATCCTCCAGGGTCTGAATAGTCCTCTCTAACTGACCATCTGTCTGAGGATGATAGGCGGTACTAAAACTCAATCGAGATCTCATGGACTCCTGAAACTGGGTCCAGAATCTGGAAGTAAACCGGGAATCTCTATCAGAAGTAATACTCACTGGAGCCCCATGTAATCTAGCTATCTCGCTGACATACAGTTCAGCTAAGGCATCCACAGTATCTGTGCTCTTGATGGCAAGGAAGTGGGCACTCTTGGTCAATCTATCCACAATGACCCATATCGCGTCACGACCTCTTCGGGTCCTCGGTAAACCCATAATAAAGTCCATAGTGACATGCTCCCATTTCCATGTAGGTACAGGTAAGGGCTGTAGTAGTCCTCCGGGCTTCCGATGCTCAGCTTTCACTTGCTGGCATACTAAACACCTGGCCACATACTCTGCCACATCTCGCTTCATACCACTCCACCAATACACCTTTCTCAAGTCTCGGTACATCTTAGTACTTCCTGGGTGCATGGTGTATCGCGAGCAGTGGGATTCTCTCAGTATCTGTCTCTTCAGGGTATCATCGTCCGGTACACAAATCCGTCCTCTGAACCTCAACAATCCATCCTCACTGATGGTGAGATCCGACTGCGAACTCTGCTCAGCCTGGCTAACCATGTCTATCAATCTCTGATCACTGCGCTGCCCAGTTCTAATCTGATCCATGATCCTGGGCTCTATCCGCAGGCTAGCCAAAAATCCAGTCTCTACCTCTTTAACTCTGATCCGAAGTTCGGCGAACTGCTCTAACAAATCCCATTCCCTGATCATCATAGCAGATATCATACTCTTCCTGCTCAGGGCATCAGCAACCACATTCGCCTTACCCGGATGATATAGAATCTCGCAGTCATAATCCTTAAGGAGTTCCATCCATCTCCTTTGTCTCATGTTTAACTCTTTCTGATCAAAGAGATATCTCAAACTCTTGTGATCAGTGAAGATCTGGAATCTTTCCCCATATAAGTAGTGTCGCCAGATCTTCAAAGCAAATACCACAGCGGCTAACTCCAAATCATGCGTGGGGTAATTCCGCTCATGGTCCTTCAACTGTCGCGATCCGTATGCGACCACTCTTCCGTGCTGCATAAGCACACACCCCAATCCTTGGTGAGATGCATCACTATACACCGAGAATCCTCCTGATCCCTCGGGAATAGTTAACACAGGTGCCGCTGTTAATCTCCTCTTTAACTCTTGAAAACTGAGCTCACATTGATCATTCCATATGAACGGAGTCTCCTTACGCGTGAGCTTAGTCAAAGGAGCGGCAATCCTCGAGAATCCTTCCACAAATCTCCTGTAATACCCTGCTAAACCAAGGAAGCTTCGTATCTCAGTCACTGTCCTCAGTCTTTCCCAATTAAGCACAGCTGCTATTTTACTCGGATCCACTGATACTCCTTCCTCTGAGACTACATGCCCAAGGAAAGCTATCCGGTTCAGCCAAAACTCACACTTACTAAGCTTTCCGTATAATTGCTTATCCCGGAGTATCTGAAGTACTAACCACAAATGCTGTGCATGCTCCTCATACGACCGAGAGTACACCAGGATATCATCGATAAAGACTATCACAAACTTATCCAGATAGTCTCTGAACACCTCGTTCATCAATCTCATAAATGCTGCAGGGGCGTTCGTCAATCCAAAGGACATCACCAGAAATTCGTAATGGCCATACCTTGTCCTAAAGGCCGTCTTTGGAATATCTTCCTCCTTGATCCTCAATTGGTGATAGCCCGATCTCAAATCAATCTTAGAAAAGACTGATGCCCCTCTTAGCTGATCAAGTAGATCGTCAATCCTGGGCGGTGGGTATTTATTCTTCACCGTGGCTTTATTCAACAGCCGGTAGTCTACACATAATCTGAGACTACCATACTTCTTCTTAACAAATAGTACTGGTGCTCCCCACGGCGAAACACTGGGTCTAATAAACCCTTGATCCAATAACTCCTGTAGTTGTTTCTTCAATTCCTCAAGTTCCACTAATGCCATCCTGTAGGGAGGTTTAGAGATCGGCTGAGTATCCGGTACCAAATCAATGGTAAACTCCAGCTCTCTCTCTGGTGGTAAACCTGGCAATTCATCTGGGAAAACATCCAAAAATTCGCAAACCACTGGTATATCCTCAATCCTCGGATGTTCCCGCTCATCGTCTGAGATGAGTGTCTCATAACCTTCACATGAATAATCATATTTAATAATCTCCAAAATAATATTAAAATTCTCAAATTACTTACTAGAATTCCACATAATTATTCCCTTAATATCTCAATCGTACACTGTAAGGTTTAGGTAGGGAGAAAGTTACAATCTTAGTGTAGCAGTCTAAACTCACTCGATTGGTTGCCAACCAATCCATCCCCAGAATTACATCAAACCCATGTATATTCAACATGATTAGATCTGCTAACATCACTCTATCTCCCACCTTTATTTCACATCCTCTACAGATTAACTCAGTTCTCTGAGATTCACGCATAGGGGTATTTACATGTAGTATATATTCTAGAGGTTCAAACTTCAAGTTTAATCTACATGCAAAATGCTCAGAAATAAACGAATGCGTGGATCCTGAATCAATCAACACATGAGCCTCATAATTACAGACAGAGAGTGTACCTCTTATAGTTTCTGCCGAAGCGTCTGCGGTCTCCTTATCCAGGGCAAACACTCGTCCCTGTGCCACAGGTTTCTTCCCTTTCTCTGTCGCAGTGGCCCGTCTCCGGGAATCCACTCTCTGAGGCTGTTGTCTAGTGGGCTCCGGAGCATGTGGTATCTGAGGTTGGGGACAGTCCTTCACTCTGTGACCCATGTCACCACATCTGAAACATCCATGGATCGACCCAGTACAACTTCCCTCATGCGATCGGCCACAGTCTCTACAAATCCTCATCTCCGGCCTGACATATCGAGGGGCCTCCTTGATAATAGGATAGGCTCTGGGTCTCTCCAATCTGTCCTTCTGCACTTCAATCCTTCCTCTTCTGAAGGAACCTCTCCGAGCCTCTAACTGGAAAAGTGCTGGCCTCTTGCCCTTATCTCTATTCACCGCTCTGAGCTCATTCTGGGATTGTACCATCTCAATCCCTCTTTCAACCTCTTGTGCTCGTCTCAGAGCATCTCCAAACTCGGTAATACATAGCTCCATCAGTCTATCTCTAATAACGGGCTTCAACCCATACACAAACTTCTCTGTGCGGAGCTCTTCACTCTTGAAGGTCTCTGGGTCATATCTCAGTAGTGCGGTGAACTGGCTCTCATAGTCATCCACCGACATGTCACCCTGTACCAAACTCAAAAACTCGGCCTGTTTCCTTCTCTGGGCGGCTCGTGGTACATATTGGGTTCTAAAAGCTGTCTGGAACTCTTCCCAACCAATCACATCCTGGTGGGACATCAAGATACCCTGGGTAGTACTCCACCAATCTCGAGCTCTCCCCTTCAGCATATAGGCACTCATACTGACTCTCTCAGCATCGGTGCACCCCAGTAAATCAAATATAACTCTCAACTCCGTCAACCACTCCTCAGCCTCTGTAGGATCCTTCTTTCCCTTAAATGCGGGTGGATTCATCTTCAGAAATTCCTTTAGTCGGACCTTACTTCTGTCCTCAGGCTGAGTGACGGGAGGCACTGGGGGTATGGGAGGTCCTGGTGGTGGTGTAGGGGTAGTATCCGAGGCATTAACTCCAAAGTGTTGCGCGAATAGCGCCGCCATCTGCTCAAATCCTTGCCTCACATCGGTCTCAATCCGATTAAATCGAGAGTTAGGACTCTCTGGTTGTGGGACAGGTGGTGGAGGGGACTCTGCCTGCCTCCTCGAACGACCTCGTCGTTTACTCATTCTCAATCTCAACTCGTCTCCTGCGCGTACATATCACAATCGATTGAAATCTCAATCCTCAATTTCAGTTCATGACCAGACTATTACAGACACTTGGGATGTATTCTATTTCACTTAACCGACACTGACAGTACTAGATACCCTAAGCTCTGATACCAAGAAAACTCTGTCACGCCCCGAATATGCGAAAAATAGGGCTAATTTAAAACTTTTTACTCGTTAATTCACAAATAAAGAGTGCATTCCTGTGCAGTGTCATACATCATCATAATTATCATGCCTCAGGATCTCTTCATGATATAATAAATATTGTATTATACCCATTACTCGATTACAAGTCAATTAACCCTAATACATCCCATATAATGTCATACATCAAGTGTCTGCAAATACATTAATAGTCTGGGTACATGAAAAGATAAATATACCTCAAGGTACAAATTATATAGCCTGGAGCTTGAATCCTCCACTAGCCACCACTCCGTACGTCGCAGGGAAGTCCTTATTCACTTGAAGAACTCTGGGGGGAAAGAAAAACAGGGTGAGCTTCTAAATCGCTCAGTAAGGGGGGTAGGGGACTCATTTCATAAACCAAAATGCACATCACAAAGCATTTATTTGTATGTGAAACTCATTTGAAAACCATAGCATGAAAATACTAAAAACGACACTCTCATGTGTCAAATCATGTAAAAACATGAAGTAAAAAGGCTCACTCTAGAGCAAAACAAAACATGTGAAAATACGCGTTAAACGCTTTCTCAAATAACGTGGCATAGCCACTGATTTAAAATCACACGTGGCATAGCCACAATACACACGTGGCAAAGCCACTGAATTATTTTCTCACGTGGTATAGCCACTGAATAGGGTTTCTCAACGTGGCACTGCCACCAATGGGGTTTCTCAACGTGGCACAGCCACCAATGGGGTATACGTGGCACAGCCACCAATGGGTTTCTCAACGTGGCACAGCCACCAATGGGGTATACGTGGCACAGCCACCAATGGGTTTCTCAACGTGGCACAGCCACCAATGGGGTATACGTGGCACAGCCACCAATGGGTTTCTCAACGTGGCACAGCCACCAATGGGGTATACGTGGCACAGCCACCAATGGGTTTCTCAACGTGGCACAGCCACCAATGGGGTATACGTGGCACAGCCACCAATGGGTTTCTCAACGTTACCAGAACGGAGAAGAATTCGGGCTTACATGCTACCAGAGCAATGCCCGGTGTGTACTCACAACTACACACCCAAGTCTTATCACATAAGACAGGTTGCCTTCACGTAGAACTCGTAATGGTTTTCTCTCATAAAACTCATTTGAAATCGTTTTGTACTCAACACAAAACGTAGTAAAACCGAGTTCCAACCGGCAAAGCACACGCACACATTTCTCAAATCACAATATTGCCTTAACGTAGAGCCCAGTTATAAACTCATAAAACATTGGGCTCCAACCGGCTATAAAATCGTGTGCAGTTTAATCTCAACACAGAATACTCAACATGCTTGTTTATAAATCGTAAATCATGCTAAAACAGTTTGCAATTCACATACACAAATGGTTTAGATTTCCCTTACCTCTTTGCACCTCGTATAGTGCAATCGTTTCCCCCGTATCACGGACTAGTCTCGCATTCCACTCTGGAACTCCCGAGCTGTCCAAACGATGTTAAAACATCAATACTCCACATCACATAAGCCTCAATTCTTAAAATCGAGCATAATTGCTCATAACACCTCAATTCTCTTGATTTCTCGTAACTCAACCCTAAACTACAACTCTATTCACAATATCCCAATGTTCGATATCTCTAATACCAATTATCTACGCTAATTCTCCACATTGTCCAATTTTCCATTTATAGCTCACAATTTCCCAAATTCACCAAAATTCTCAATATGCATATCACTCCTACCACATTGAAATTTAATCAATCCCTAGTCATCTTTCAGCCATTTCAACACAAATTCAACCACCAATAACATCAAAATCAACTCAAATATCAAGATCGAGGTTTAGAAATTACCCAAAGCTTGTGAGACGCACAACTCACGCCTCGATCCGATTCGTCCTTCGATTTCCGAGTATGTTGTTCTCCCTTTGATGAGGAACAACTTTCCTTCTTACCACAATAGCTGATTCGACTGGAAATGGGGGATTTAGAGGAGTGAGAAACTAGGTTTTCGGAAAAATGGAGGTTTAGAAGAGAGAGAAAGTAAGATTTCAGGAGAAAACACGGGTCCCTTATATAGACTGGAGGTAGGAGATCGATCTGTCTCCTGGGGAGATCGATCTGCGTTTGAATTTTGGGGACGATCTGGGCAATTTTATGCCTAGGAGATCGATCTGTCGAGGGGTGAGATCGATCTCTTTATGGCTTTATGAGATCGATCTGTGCCTTGAGGAGATCGATCTTCTCCCAAACAGAAGCATTTGGAGATCGATCTCCTCCTCATGAGATCGATCTTCTCTCAAACAGATTCATTTGGAGATCGATCTCCTCCTCATGAGATCGATCTTCTCTCAAACAGATTCATTTGGAGATCGATCTCCTCCTCATGAGATCGATCTTCTCTCAAACAGATTCATTAGGAGATCGATCTCTTCCATTGGAGATCGATCTGCTCCTCAAATTTCCCCTTCCTCGTCACTTTTAATTCACCAGATCGATCTCTCCTTCTCCCAGATCGATCTGTCCTCATGGATCATGCTTATCTTACATACTTAACACATAAATCTCCAATTATAATTCCCACAATTCACTTAGCTCAATAAATTACACTTCAATTTATTATTACATCATTAAATATGTCTGAAATTCTCAGATCTCACAGAGATCGATCTCTAATCACCCCAGATCGATCTCATAAACTCACTGTCTTGAGGAGATCGATCTCTATCCATATGAGATCGATCTCATAAACTCTCTGTTTGAACATAGATCGATCTACAGATCGATCTAAGACTTTTAACCTTTGCCTTAGAGGAGATTGATCTCTAACTAGACAAGATCGATCTCATAAACATTCTATAAGACAAAGATCGATCTCATAACCCTCAGAGATCGATCTCTTCTTCCTTAACATCTAATACATGTTCTTTAAGTCTTTAAGCTTTAATCAGATCGATCTCTTATCTAATGAGATCGATCTCTCATCCTTGAAAACCCAAGAGATAGATCTCTCATATCATGAGATCGATCCTCATCCTTTAAAACATATTTTTTGCCAAAGACTTGTTATCTCAAAGTTCTGTTTTGTCATTTCAAAATTTATCAACTTAACAAAAAGTATCAATTAATATTATCATTTACCAAAAAATTGCTTAATATGAATAAATGGTCGATTAATTAGCTCTATTTTATTTCTAATTTGTTTTTTATTTGTACATAAATCATAATTAACATTATTGTATTAAATATAATCATGATTTGATACAATTTTTCTAACCTCCATGTTTTGATCAGAATATAAGCATGTGATTTGGTTTTATTTTCGAACTATGTGAGAGTTTGATTTTGAATTCGAGCATGGGTTTTTGAGAAATCTATTTGATTTGATGTGATTTTGAGAAAGTGCATTTGTGTGATTTCGAGAATCTGAATTATGTAAGAAAGTAAGGATTTCTGCATGACATGATTTATGAGCATGTATGTAGTATAGTTATCTACCTGCTTGTCATTCCTTACTGAGCACGTTAGCTCACCCCTTTTTTTTTCCTTTACTCCACAGAATTACCCAAGTAGGGAGAGCTGCGATTATTCCTGAAGCGACAGCCCACTTTTTATAGAGCGCAAAGGTTTACACTTATTTCACTTTTGTATCTAAACTTGTAAGGCACAGTTATGTATATTAAGAATTATGGGGATGTAAACGTACGTATGTACATATATATAAATAAGTAAATCAATTATTATTTATGGTGTGTATTTAAGGATGTAAGTTTAATATCGGCTCGTATGCCCAACCATCCGTATGTTGTCTGCTCCGTTATGTGTGTGTGAGGGGGGAATAATAAGATCAAAGGTGGGTCATTTGATTAGAGATTGCCCCGAGCCAGAGGTCCCTATTCCGCAGAGGAGAGAGGAGCCACAGAGAGCTCCATTGCACCCCCACCCCAGAGGAGGAAGGCCACAGCCGAAGAGAAGGGGAAACAGGTTGTTGGCCAGGGTCGTGTGTATGCATTGGATCAAAACACGGCAGATGCTTCATCTGATGTGGTTAAAGGTACTATCTTAGTATTTAATCTTGAAGCATTTGTATTAATTAATTCTGGTGCCACACATTCATTTATATCCCCCTCATTTGCATTTAAATTATCGAATTTTGTGACACTTGTAACCTTAGGTCATAGGCTGTTTATCAGCACACTCATGACAGAGGGTCAAATGACAGAAATGGTGTGTAAGGATTGTAAATTAAGAGTAGGAGATAAAAGCATGACAATCGATCTTATCCTGCTGAATATGTATGATTTTGATGTAATTTTAGGAATGGATTGGTTGGCTGCAAATTATGCTATCTTAAATTGTTATTCTAAGGAACTAATTTTTCTCTACCTGAGAAACATAATGTAAAATTTTCTGGGAAGAAATGAAAGAAGTAGTGGTTATGATTAGAACAGATTAATATTGGGGCAAACCGAATGATTAATATTTTAAAGGTTTTATTGCGTACGTGGTTGATATGGATAAGGCACGTTTGGAGTTGATTGATATTCTAGTAGTCAAGGAATTTCTTGATGTCTTTCTGGATGATCTGCCAGGATTGCCACCAGACAGGGAGATGAAGTTTTGTATTGATCTGGCACCTAGTATTGAGCCTATATCGAGAGCACCGTATAGAATGGCACCAATAGAGTTAGAAGAGCTAAAGAAGCAGTTACAGGAGCTACTGGATAAGGGGTTTATTAGACTGAGCATGTCGCCTTGGGGAGCTCCGGTTCTATTTGTGAAGAAGAAAGATGGAAGCCTTCAACTGTGCATTAATTATCGGTTGTTGAATAAGGCTACCATCAAGAATAAGTACCCCTTGCCACATATAAATGATCTATTGGATCAGCTCCGAGAAGGAAAGATCTTTTCTAAGATCGATTTGAGGTCTGGGTACCATCAGTTGAGAATTCAGAGTGAAGACGTACCTAAGACAGCTTTTCGCACCCGTTATGGTCATTATGAGTTCAGGGTTATGCCTTTCGGGTTAATGAATGCTCCTGCAGCTTTTATGGCTCCGATGAATGATGTGTTCAAGCCATACTTGAACCGATTTATGATCGTCTTTATCGATGACATTCTGGTATATTCGAAGTCCAAGGAAGATCATGAGCAGCATCTGAGAATTATTTTACAGACCCTCAGGGAGAAGCAGTTGTATGCCAAGCTTAGTAAGTGTGACTTTGGGTTGGAAGAGATTTCTTTTCTGGGCCATGTAGTATCAAAGGACGGGGTGTTAGTTGATCCGTCTAAGATCGAGGCAGTAGTCCAGTGGGACATGCCCAAGACAGTTACGGAGATCCATAGTTTTCTAGGTTTGGCTGGTTATTACAGGAGATTTGTAGAGAGTTTTTCAAAATTGGTTGCTCTTATGACTCGGTTTACTCGGAAGGATGTAGCATTCGAGTGGAATGATGCCTATGAGCAGAGTTTTCAGGAGTTGAAGCACCGTCTGACCACCGCACCTATTCTCACCATGCCTACCAGCTCAAGAGGCTTTACTGTATATACGGATGCCTCTAGACAGGGATTGGGCTGTGTATTGATGCAGAACAGGAAGGTAGTTGCTTATGGATCTCGACAGCTTAAGGTCCATGAGAAGAACTACCCGACCCATGATTTGGAGATGGCCGCCGTGGTGTTTGCATTGAAGATATGGCTCTACTATTTGTACGGTGAGAAATTTCAGATATTTACTGATCACAAAAGCCTCAAGTATCTGTTTTCACAAAAGGAACTGAATATGAGGCAGCGAAGGTGGTTAGAACTCCTGAAAGATTATGATTGTGAGATTTTGTACCACCCAGGAAAAGCGAATGTAGTAGCTGATGCTTTAAGTAGAAAAAGCCTCGGAATGGTATCATATATGATGGACAGGGAACACGAGCTGTTGGAACTGTTAGCAAACCTCAGACTAGATGTGACCCTTTCTGATACTGACTCCAATTATTTTGTGGCTAGCTTAAGATTGGAACTGGATTTGATGGATCGGATCAGGCAGGCCCAGCATGTTGATTAGAATTGTATTGACTAGGTGAGTCAGATTCAATTGGGTATTGGAACCGATTTTGATGTGAGTAGTGATGGGTTACTGAGGTTTCGAGGTAGGATATGTGTTCCTAGTGCCCCAGAGTTGAGACAGTTGATTTTGGTAGAGGCGCATTCATCACGGTATACGTTACATCCGGGGAGCAGTAAAATGTATCAGAATCTCTGGAGAGTATACTGATGGTCCGGTATGAAGAGGGACATTATCGAATATGTTGCCAAATGTCTCGTATGTCAGCAGATTAAGGTAGAACATCAGAAGCTTGTAGGTTGTTGCAGTCTCTACCTGTTCCGACATGGAAATGAGAGCATGTCACCATGGATTTCATCATGGGGTTACCTAGGACTCGGAGGAACCATGATGCTATATGGGTGATTGTCGATCGATTGACGAAGCCAGCCCACTTCCTGGTTATGAGAGCCACGGATACTCTGAGTGCTTTGGCGAATCTATATATTCGTGAGATTGTGAGGCTACATGGTATCCCAGTAAGTATTGTATCTGATCGGGATTCCCGCTTCACTTCTCACTTTTGGGAACATTTTTAGAAAGCGATGGGGACCCAGTTGAACTTTAGCATAACTTTCCATCCTCAGACATATGGTCAGATAAAGAGGACCATTCAGACTCTGGAGGATATGTTGAGAGCGTGTGTTTTGGACTTTAGAGGCTCCTGGGATGACCACTTGCCATTGGAAGAGTTCACCTATAATAACAGTTATCACTCAAGTATAGGAATGGCACCATATGAAGCACTGTATGGTCGGTAGGTGTCGTTCTCCAATCAGATGGGAAGAGGTGGGTGATCGAAAAATGTTTGCTCTCGATTTGGTGCAGCAACCCTCTAAGGATGTTCAGTTGATATGTGAGAGGTTGAGGACAACTCAGAGCAGATAGAAGAGCTACGTTGACATGAGACGTAGACCATTAGAGTTTATGGTTGGTGAATCCATATTTTTTAAGGTATCCCCTTCGAATGGCATTATGAGATTCAGCAAGAAGGGCATGTTGAGTCCCTGCTATATCGGCCCATTTGAGATTTTAGACCGAGTGGGAGATAAGGCTTACAGGCTAGCGTTACCCCCTGAGCTAGCAGGCATTCACAACATCTTCCATGTATCCATGCTTCGGAAGTATCATCCGGACCTATCACATGCGATCAGGTATGAACCTTTGGAATTAAAGGAAGATATGTCATATGTGGAGAAGCTGGTTTAGATATTGGACAGGAAAGACAAAGTGTTACAGGTTAAGACGATTCCGTTAGTTAAGGTTCTTTGGCAGCACCACACTTCAGAGGAGGTTACGTGGGAGTTAGAGAGCCTGATGCGGGAAAAGTACCCCCACCTGTTCGAGAGCTGAGTTTTGGTTCTAATTTGGAGGACCAAATTTTTTTAAGGAGGGGAGAAAATGTAAGACCCGAATTTCATATTTTTCGTTGAAAATATATCATGTTAAATATGTAATTATGATATATTAGGCAATAAAGAAGAAATTATACGATTTCGAGTACAATTAATCTAATTGTGTACCGACAACTTTTTAAAATACCGAAATAAGAGTTCGGGTAAATTCAAAATAAACCAAATTAAATTAGGTTAATCCGATTGAAAATATAGACTCAGAACATGAAAATATAGGGAGCCCAAGAAGGGAAGTTAGTCCGAAAATGATAAACCGAAAATGTACCCTATTTTGGCAATTTTATCCCGAAAATATCAAAAAATATATTTTCGGAGGGATAAATAAATGCAATAAAATGAAATAAAATGTACATACATTTGTGAAAATAAATTTAATAAAATATATGGACAAGGGTGTGTAAATTTTAGTGTATAAATTGCACTATGAGAATAAAATATTGTAATAATAATAATATTTGTTATTATTATTATTATTATTATTATTATTATTATATTTTAATTTTTTAAGATATTTTAGTATTATTATATGTATTGTTTTAGATATTTTGATATATATTGTATTATATTTTATATAATTTAATATATATAAAAAAAGAAAAAAAATAAAAAAAGGAAAATCTGAAACGAAAAAAAAAGGAAATTGAAACCGAAAACGTGAGGAAGAAGAGAAGCCGAAGACCCGACCTCTGCCATCCTTCCTCCGATGAGCCAACGACGATGACAGGGTGCGAGAGATGACCGACAAGAGATGACCAGCAGCCCAAGGAGTCACCGAGCACCACCACGCGCCGTGAGAATTGTCGAAAAAGGCAGATCGACGAGGAGCGGTCACGGGGAGAAAAGGCGAGATTCGTAGGCACTGACGTCGATTTAAACCGAGCTAAGCCATTTGAAGCTTCCCCAAACCGAGGCGTATCGAACGGTGGCTGAATTACCCCGAGAACCGGTCGGCAGCGCCGACAACGACCAAATCGCACTTGAACCGGTTCGAACCGGTTCAATGTGAAAGGGTCTGAACCGGTCCAAACTGGTTCAGTCGAAGGAGAGAGAAAAAAATTTGGGAAAAAAATTTAGTGTTACCCCGGCACAACAGTAGACTGGTAAGTGGTCGAAAATCGGTCGATTTATTTTTCGGATAATTAATTTGAATTATATTAGACCGAAATTAACCGGTTTAAATATTTATTGCTGTGTAGCAGAAAAACGGTAGGCAACATGTACGAGTTCGAGCGGATCTCGACTTACATGCCACCAAAGAAAGATTTGGCTTCCTAGAATATATCTGGAGCCAATTAGACTGCGTGATTCGGAGAGATCAAGAATTAAAATTTGCAGTCGACACATTTCGAGGTAAGGGATTTCGTAAGCTCTTAGAGATATCTGTATGTATTTTATCGTCATTTACGTACACTTAATTTTTTGTATAGAGTATGGATATAAAATTTCTGGATAGTACCCAAATATGAGAAAATTATGAAAATGCCCCCAGTTATGAAAAATATGAAATTAGCCGAAATGACCTATTTTGATGTGTTTTGCATGAATAAGCATGTTTTGTGAATAAGTAGTGATATAATGGCTCTGAATTTGATTATCTGCATTAAATTGCATGTTTTCAGAATAAAAAGTGTTTGATGAGTGATTTGATAGAAAATGTTTCCTCTTACTCAAGTGGGTACTACCCTCCGTGGTTGAGGTTGGTTTGTACTCCCCTTATGTGAATCGAGCCATCTATCAGTTTTGAGATTAAAATCGTGCTAGAGCATTGCTCGCACTAGACTTTGCATGATTTGTACATGACAGAGTGCTGGAGCTTTGCTCGTACTGGATTTCGATTTTGATATGCATAAAACTGTGTTCGGAGACGTCGTGTAAGTGTGTGAGCTTGCACTAATCCTTGCACGTGATTTGATAAAGCTGTGTTGGAGCTTTGTGTAGACTATGTGTCACACTGATTGATATGCTCGCACATACATCTTGGAGACTCAGTATTGATATAGCTAGAGATGGGATGATAAGACCCGTTGGACGGGCACTCCTAATCTTGCTGATTTCAGATATTGGGGTTCACGAAGTACAATGTACCATGTGGACGTATATGGAGTACGACGTACCGTGTTGTTTGTTTGCTGTCTGATGGGTAGACTGACCCCCATATCCTCAGCCATCCGGGGACATTCATGCACACCTTGTCACGACCCAAATTACCAAAAATCACTACAAATTTTTCGTTTTTCAGTTTTCGTTTATTATTTAATTCTTACCTTTCCTCTTATCGTGATCATCCTACCAACAGTTGGGCTATGATTCGGTGTTAGTCCCTTCTCACCTATTTACCATTCCATTTTCATAATCACATTCACATATTAGGATTTACTATCTTTTGAATTTAACTAAATACTTATACAATGGTATTTACATAACCTTACATCCCCGATATCATATCCATTTACAGTACTGTGCATTTACATATTTAGATACGAAACTATACAAATGTGTATACCTATCTCTCGATGGGAAGTAGCGGTTACCAAGATGCAAGTTCTTAGCCGCTCACTAACTACTGTGAGTGCTCTGAAAAGATGAGAAAATAATGGGGGTGAGCAAACCACACGCTCAGTAAGGCAATTATGCAAGTAAGTAGATAGCTCCACTATCTACATGCTCATAATGCCATGCCCTTAAAATCTATTTCTTTTCGTTTAAATCTCATGCACAAAATCATGCATACATCATTGCTATAGTTTATAAAAACTATTCGTGCATATAGAAATCATGCAACTCATGCATCAATGGCATTTTATGAAAAATCATAAAATCATAATTAGCATGAAATAAATCAAGATCATGCATTAATTCATGCCATGTGACACCAAACATGAAAGATAATTTTTTTCATGAATTTGTAATTAAAGCATGGAAAACTCCTCATGCTACTGCAATTAAATCACTTCATTATAGCTGCAGTATAAAATAACCCGAAGGGGTTAAGCATCTCATAAATCAATCTCATTAAAAATTAAAAATTCATTATAAAATTCTGTTATAAAAGTCACCCTTTCAGGGACACATTTCATAAAATCCTCTGAAAAATCTAGCATCATAGTAGAAAATAACAAAATCGGGGGCCTGACCCCTCCCTCGGATCTACCCTGGTTTATTGAAACCACAAGTTATATCATGTGAGACATGTAGGTGACTATATCAGTAACAACGAGGACTATGGCCATAACCTAGTGATCCTTGGCTACACGGTACCTAGTGTGCGGGGTATCACTCCTGAAACGGGAGGACCCTAAACCCTACCACCAAAACAACATAACATCAGGATTGCGAGGGCAAGGCTTGCTGCCTCGTGGCTAATGCCACTCCACTCCAACAATCCCCACAGTACAACGTACTCCATGTGATATACACAGTACAACGTACTCCGTGAACCCAATCTCAGTCAGGGGGTGCCTGCAATAGGTCTTATCCACCATGCCAAATATGTCTCAGTATGCGCATGTGGACATATCATCTCACAGTGACACACAGTTTACAGGAGGCTTCAACACAGCTATATGTATGTCATATAAATCCCTGTGCGAGCGAAGCTCTAGTACGACTCCATGCATATTCATGATATATGAAAACCTTGTGCGAGCGAAGCTCTAGCACGTTTTCATAAAAAACAGTAAAATCTGCATACGAGTAGCACGCCAGTACGACTTTAAAAGAGTTATAAATCCATATAAAATCACGTGCGAGCAAGCTCCCGCACGATTTTATGCATAAAATCCATCAAAGCCTCGTGCGAGCAATGCTCCAGCACGAATGAATGCTCAAGTAAATAAAAACTCGTGCGAGTTACACTCCAGCATGGCTTATGAAATTAAATCGATTAAATCACGTACGAGCAAGGCTCCAGTACGGCTTTTATGCAATTATCATATTAAAACAAGATGCGAGCTAAGCTCCAGCACCTCTCATGCATGTCAAATCATTAAAACTAGTGCGAGCAATCGCTCTAGCACCTTTTTATCCATATCTAGTCAAAACAGGGTTCGAGCTAGGCTCCAACACCTCTCATGCATTTCACAATAATAAAAATCAGTACGAGCAATCGCTCTAGCACATTTCATGCATATGATGTCACATAAATCGGTGTGAGCAACCGTGCCAGCACCTTTTATGCAAACTCCCAAACTCAGATATAGTGCGAGTAAGTCCCAGCACCATCTGTTTCCATATAAACTTGATATTTGGCCCATTTTCCTAAGAAATTTAATTTAAATCTTAATAACACTTACGTAGTGTTATCTTGTGAAATTTATGCAATTACTGGCCAATCTATCGATTTACTTTGCTTAAAAACCACGAAAATTCCTTAAATCAGAAAATTCCTTAAATCATGTATTTCATGCATGTCATGCTTTCACCATCCTTAGGTGAATTCCCTCAATAGGGGTAAATTAGTCTTTGTCTATTTTCGAGTCCTGAAAATCTTTAAACCATTTCTAGGACCTTTATACATATTCAGTGTATACAAAAGCTATTAAAATACGCGTAGCTACCTCTAGCTACTCACACAATTCCCTTATCTCATTTTTCTGTACAGTCTGACCTTTCCACTGATGTCTCGTCGCGCAGTCCGATATGCTCCGAATCAAATCTCCGGAACTGCGTATAAATATTCATCAGGTCAAATATAATACAATTAATGGTATTTCATATTTTCTGGGCTAAATTTAAATCATTGAGCCCGTTTACCCATATTGGGGTCGATTGTACCATAATGAGCCTTAATTGGCCTTAAGCCCGTTTTTTCACTTACTATTCACATTATCGAGGCCTATTATGCTCATTGGGCCAATCAGTATTTATTGAGCCTCGTTCTAAACTCTTGGATAGCTCAATTAATTATTTACGACAATTTATCTTAAATTCCAAAATTTAATTCATTTTATACTGAGTTAATCCGTAATTTATGCAGTAAATTTCTAACATGCATAACTATGCAAATTGTCGTAAATAAAGGCTATTTACCCGAGATTCCATGATAGTACATAAATCGAGGCTGACTCGAGCTCTCGTTTGATGTCAATCGTCGAGCTACATAATTACATATTTTTCTGGGTAAATTTTCAGTCGAATATTAATCAAATTAAATACTCCAAAATTTAAATCGGTCAATTTTGACTGCTTACCGACTTACTCGTAGCTCGATTGCATCACTAGGATTTTTTTCCAATTTTTTCTCTTTTTCTTTTTCCATTTTTCTTTCCTTTTTCTTCTTTTCTGGCTAAACCGGTTCGGTCCGGTTCAACCCAATTCAGACCGGTTCAGTTCAGCCGATTTAGTCCGGTTTAGCCCGGTTCGGGGCTTTACCGACTGGTTCTTAGCTGACTTCCGTCGCTAGTAGCTCCTTGGGGTCGTCCGGTGCACGGATCTGGTCTCGGTTTCGCTCGTGGTGGCCTGAAAAGTGACCTGTTCGACTCTTCTCTCCTCCGGCGTCGATGCTTTTCTTTTTTGCCGCCATGGACGACGCTGCCAGTCGTTCCACTGGCCGATGCAGCCACTGATCGGTCGGTCTTCACTTGAGGATCCTTCGACTGGCGGTGGTAGGGCCTAGATCGGTGCCAACTCGTCAGATTTCCTTTTCCCCTCTCGATTTCTTTGTCTTTCTCTCTCTCACTGGCGTTCTCTCACCGTTCGTCGGTTCGTTGGTGCCGGTGGTGTTCGCCTCTTGTCTGGGCTTCCTCGACGTCTCCAAGTTACTGGTAATCATCCATCGGTGGACGCAGAAGGCATCGGCCTTCTTCGCTTTCGTCTTCTGTTTCTTTCAGAATCGCAAATCGCGATTCCTTCTTCTTTTTATTTATTTATTTATTTTTCATTAATTTTATTATTATTTTATTCATTAAAATATATTACAAAAAAATTCAAATATCTTCAAAAATTCTTATTTAATTCATTTTACCAATAAATGAATTTATCTGTCTTATTTCATTTTTTCGGTATATTTTTCAATATTTTCGGGATATTTTTCGAGGTGAAAATTTCGATTTATTTCAGTAAATTCATATCTTGATCAATTGGACTCGAAATTTAATTATTTATTCGTTAGTGATCAAGATTTCTCAAATCCATATTTTTAATGAAATTTTCTTGTCACGATTAATACCGAATTTTTATTTTTTGACCGTTTTACCCTTGCACATGTTCGGGACCAAACCAATCCAACTTCGCTTCATGAACACTCACTCATTTCGTGTTTTAAATCCTTATCTCCAATCTGAATCCCATTCGTTTAATTTGTTGCCATTTCAATCCTTTATTTGATCTTACGATAAAAATCGGGTCTTACACACCTGGCCCGTGAGGCATGGAGTCCAGTGACTATGGCCATATGTCTATTCGTTTCCTTATGCTTTGCTTTTGTCTCCACACATATGATTTGATATGTTTTTCTGATCACTTGTGATTAGATATGGTTTTTCTAACCACCGTGTTTTGATCAGAATATAAGCATGTGATTTGGTTTTGTTTTCGAACTATGTGAGAGTTTGACTTTGAATTCGAGCATGGGTTTTTGAGAAACCTATTTGATTTGATGTGATTTTGAGAAAGTGAATTTGTGTGATTTCGAGAATCTAAATTATGTAAGAAAGTAAGGATTTCTACATGACATGATTTATGAGTATGTAGGTAGTATAGTTATCTACCTGCTTGCCATTTCTTATTGAGCGCATTAGCTCACCCTTTTTTTTTCCTCCACTCCACAGAGTTACCCAAGTAGGGAGAACTACGGTTATTCCTGAAGCGACAGCCCACTTTTTGTAGAGTGCAAAGGTATACACTTATTTCGCTTTTGTATCTAAACTTGTAAGACACAGTTATGTATATTAAGAATTACGAGGATGTAAACGTACGTATGTACATATATATAAATAAGTAAATCAATTATTTTTATGGCGTGTATTTAAGGATGTAAGTTTAATATCGGCTCGTATGCCCAACCATCTGTATGTTGTCTGCTCCGTTATGTGTGTGTATGGGGGAATAATAAGAATTTAGGTGTGAAAACGGTGTGTGACAATAAGAGTCAGAATTTAAATTCTAATTTTGTTAATAATGTATTCAATGTTTTATATGAAATATCAAATTTAAATAAATGTTACAATTATATAATGATTTATATATATTTGATTTATTATTGTATTAAAATTAAAATTTTAATATGAAATAAATATAATAAAATAGTATAATAATTGTTTTTATAATAAAATCAAATGTTATATTTAACAATATATTTATTATTTATTATTACAAATATCATAAGCATAATATTGAAAATTATTTGATATTGAACATTATATTGTGTTTTAAAATAATTTTATTTAATAATTGAATTTAAATATTTAATATTTATTTTGTTGATAATAAATTATTGATATAATTATGTAATAAATAAATAATGATTGTTTTAAAATTTTATAAATTTTAATTAGAAAAAGTGTAATATTCTTTATTTATTTTTTTAATATAATAATTATATAATTATAATTCGAGTTTTCTCGGGTTTCAGATCGGGTCGGTTTCAGGTTCATGTCATATCGGGCTCGGGTTATGTCAGGTTCAGGTTTTTTTAGGTTTGGTCTTTATTGGGTTCAAGTTTTTTCAGGTAGAAGTTTTCTTGGGCTCGTGATTTTGACTTTTTGATCAATTCTGTCCGGTCTCGGGTTTGGTCTCGAGCGGGCTCGGGCGGGTTTTCGGGCTTAGGCCAACTTTTGCCAGCTCTAGAGAAAAGTAAAATTTCATGTTTAGATGGAGAAATATAAGATTACATAATGACATATTTTACTATTTAATCGATAATTATATTATTTAGTTGATGTTTGTAATATCTTAAAGAAAATTATATTTAAATTATTTATTTAATATGAAAATTATTTATTTACGTTATATGTAAATTATTTATTTATTTAACATAAAACTTATTTATTAATTTATTTATAATTAATAAATATTATTTATTTGTAAGATTTTCCCTATAAATAGTTATTGACAATTATTATTGAATCAAATTTTTTAAAAAATTATTATTGAATAATTACCCAATCCAAATAATTATTTATTTGTAGATCTTAAATTGCAGCAATATGCATCAATATTAATAGTTAATATTGCTTTTAAATAGTATTATTACATATTGTGTAATTTATATTACTAATTTCTTAAATCAAATGATTTTATTTAACAAATAAAAATCATTTTATTGAACTTTTAAAAATTAATTTTATGTGTTAAATTATTATATTATTTTTAATAAATTTAAACATTTATTTTAATAAATAACAGTATTATTTATCAAAAATAATTTAATTGAAAGAGTTTTCCCATTTTAGTCTCGAGCTCGTCTCAGATTTTTAAAATTGAAATTTCAAAATTTTAAAATTGGAATTTCCACGACCAAATAAAATGGGTTCAAAATATTTATAGTCAATTTATAACAAATAAAATTAGACTCATAAATCAAGTTTTAAAGATGTCATTCAACTTATCCCATAAAACTAAAAACCAAAATTGACCAAAACGATTAAGTATTAAAGTTTAGAAATTGAGTCAATTTTTGCAAAATCATGAAATTCAGAACTTAAAATCTCTTATAGACAAATCTGTGTCTTATTAAGCGTAATTGATGGATTGAATTGAATCCGGACAAAATTAGGTGTATACATTTATTACAATTAAAATTCAAACATCATCAAAGGTTATGGCTTATATAATGTAAACATAGTACTAAAAAAAACAGAAACTATGGATATACAAAAACATTGACTACATTTATCAAGCGTGCACAGTCTAATATCTTTAACTGCGTATGACAACCTAATCCCAATAGGGTTCAATTGTCAATTACTTAATTAAGAATGCGAAAGCGAATTTTCGTTATAATTTTTTTTATAGTTTTGCGGATTACATAGGTTCTAACTAACTTTAACTTTATTAAATTAAGTGAAGTGGATAATATATTATGGCTCTTATGGTCCACCAAAGCATCTCACATTATCATACCACACAACTAAGTCATATTGTCATACATACTCATTTGGTAACATTTACCACATGTGCCATTTCATACACATAACTTATTTGGACACTATTGCCATGCATATCATTTAATACCTTTTTACCTATTTAGTCAAGTTACCATTGCTCTATTATGGAACTTGTGTAGTTGCCAACATAGTGTCTTAGCACCCTAATTGTTCATTCATATTTCAATGTCACAAAAATCATACTAAATTGTGCATGTTAATTTCAGCCTATAATAACATTTAGTACTAAATCGTGCAATTTTTCTTAAATTGATTTACATGCTACATAAAATCTAATTTTCACATCATATTTTCCATTAGACTTAAAATCGTATCTTCATATTCTAAATCTACAATGTTCATACTTGGTTTATACATTTGGCCTAAGTAGATCAATTAAGCAATATTGGTACTAACTTTACTAATTGTTATCAATTAGTATCTAACAATAAGAACATGTCTAATTAAGCAATTTCATGGCATCTTGTAACGACCTAAATTTTCACACAATTAGGTTGGGCTACAAGTCGATATTAGGTCAAAATAATATTCAGTCTGATTAATTTTTCTTTCTTAGGAACAAATTTAAACAAAATATGTTCACATTCCCCATACGCATCTTTATACACTACTGTTCTTATAAAAATTTTAGATACAAAAGAATTTCTTACAACTGGGTATACCTTCAACGCAGAAAGATCCTCTGCGGAACCATAGCTGTGTGACATGCCTTACTAACGGAAGCGTCCAAGTTACTGATGGGACTCTGTGGAGGAAAGTAGTGTCACAACCCAATTCCAGGTGTTCCTTATCCATACTTACTTAACTACGGTTGGGCTGTGAGGCGATGCAATTACTAAAATTCATACAGTTACAACGGGAAAATTTACAACTTTTATTCACACTCCCAGGTGTGTGTAAATATACAAAATCAATTGTATAAATGCAGCGTACTTACATACCATCCCCATAAAACTGTTTACAATTCCAAGATATAACTGTGCGATACAATATATTAGATGCAAAATACTCATGTGTATACAAATCTTATACCTTTGCGGATTGTGGGAGCTGTCCAACACAAAAAGTCTAGAGACCACCGCTCTCCTACTTCTCAGCACCTGGAGGGAGAAAATAGTGGGATGAGCAAACTAAAACTCAGTAAGGAAATGAATACTAACAGGTAGATATCGCACTACCTATATAGCCCATGCATGTATAAACCAAAACCATGTTTTCATTATAAATGGAACTATTATACAAAAATGCTTTTAAACATACATTTCTCATTTGCATTTTCATGTAAATCATAGATGTCATGTTTCCATTTTAAAACATGATTCATAAAATAGTGCCCTCATGGCACGAGTGTTTAAATCATAGATTTATCAAAACACAAAATTTCTTTACTTTCTCAATTATATCTTTCCCTCAAATCTCTTTCTTTTTTGAGATTATCTTTGTTTCTCGAATCTCTGAGACATGCATGAAATATTTGGCAATCAAATATCCACGACTTATAGCCATAGTCAGTGATCCCAGGCCTCACTGATCAGGTGTGCACAGGGCATCACTTCACCTGAAGGGGGATGGGTCAGTCCTGCCCTCCGGCTCATCTCAATCAACCTCATCTCCTCATATACTCACGGTAAGGGTATGCCATGTGTCATCTACACGATACTCATACTCACGTGCACCCAGCACGGTACATAGTATACCAACGGACAACTACATAGTACTACGTACGACCGTGGACCCAAGTCCATACTTCAACTCCGATGGACTTTTCATCTTGAACCATGTCTCATATACCAGGCGAGCAAGCAGCGTGACACACAGTCATCGCAAGGCTCCAACACGGTACGATTTATCGTTAAGGCCCATCCCGTTCAAAGGCCGTCGGCTGGCATCCCTTTGGGTCCCAGACCCCCAGGTTTACCTCAACTCAGTAAAAATAGGTGCGAGCAAAGCCTCGGCACTTTCTCAAAACCATCGTGTGAGTTAAACTCCAGCACGGCACATCAAAAGCATAGAGGCATGTGCGAGTTAACACTCCAGAACATAGTCAAAGTCATTAAAACGGGTGTGAGCTAGAGCTTCAACACCAAATCTCATCTCAAATCTGATAGGTGGCTATTTTCTCTTTTTAAAACTCAAAACAGGTTTATGTATGCAGCATGTCTCTTCATGCTAAAACATGTAAAATTGGCCAACCCATCATCATCATTTCTCAATCACCAATATCAATACAAAATTGAGAAAAACATTGAAAACATGCATATCATGCTATTTCCTTACCCTATCCCATTTCTCAATACATATATATCATAATACATTTCATGCTTCCATATCATTTCATAAAATCGTAGTATCATACTAATTCTAGCAATATATCTATGAAATTATCGTAAAATACGTACGAACATCTCATAGCTAACACACAGTCCCTTACCTCGATTTACTTATGTGCAACTGTCCTCCTTTATGCTTCTCACGTTCTTATCTCGACTTGTTCTGGTGCATCTTCAGGAACTGCAATTCACCCATCAAGCACTTAAGTTAACGTTTCTAACTCTTGTTCAACTAAGCATTTATCCAATGCCTTAAATATACATTTTACCCCCTTATGGTAAATCTCACAATTTATCCCAATATCAACATGTCCAAATCATACCCACAACACAATCATCTTCTTAAGATAATTCATTCATCATTAATGCTTCTATTTTCCACTTTCTCACACTAGACCATTTCTAGGTTATGGTGGTTTCTTTACTTTCTAGGTAGTTTCTATCATTTCTATGCATACTAATCATTTCCCACATCAATATCCTAACAAACGTACTTGGGTATTTGCATTAGAAACTCATTTAGCTCAATTTCCTCCTTGTTCCAAAGGAAATACACCTTGTTGCTTAAATCCAACAAATGAGAAAAGTACCTCCCAACTATGTTGTTCTTCTTTTTGATGTGAACAACTTGTCTCTAATAGATTTCCCTAAAATCTTACTGAAAATGGTTGGATTTAGGAGTGAGAAAGCTAGGTTTTTGAGTTGAAATGAAAAGAAATGGTTTGTCCCGAAATCAGTAGATCCAATTGCTCCTATTTATAGATTCAGCTTAATGAGATCGATCTGCCTTAGGTGGAGACCAATCTGGTCCTCTTAAAATCCCTCTTTTTCAAGACATTTTGAAGGCAGAAGATCGATCTGTCGAGGCTTGAGATCGATCTACTGTCAAACAGAAGCTTAAGGAGATCGATCTGATCTTAGGGGAGATAGATCTGATTCCAACTCGAGAGCTAAGGAGATCGATCTGACTTCCTTGGAGATCGGTCTGCTCTATTCCATTACTCAAATAAAAGCGTTTTGGCTCTTCTAGATCGATTTCTCATCCTATGAGATCGATTTGACCTTCATATTTCCAGATCTTACTGCAGTTTTTTACAGAAAACATATACCAAAGCATCCTTAATTTGCTGTCATAGTCATTTTCTCATTCGATTATCTTTAAGACTTGAAAATGACATCCATTAATACTTCATACTCATTAAAACTTGTGTGAAATCTTTGTATACCTAAAGGTACTTAATATAAACCGAATGGAAGTGCACAACTTATGAAAATCTTCCTTCCATTTTACCACACAACTCATATTCCATTTCACTCATATTCTTCCCATGTTTAAGTCCATTTCTTCATATTCATATATAATGTAACTTGTACGTACAATCGCAACTCCTATTACATGTGTGTACTTTAAACTTATGGACTTACATTACATATTTTCCACATTACAAGTATATCACCATACTTATGAATTCATTCACACATATATATAAAGTTAAACCTATACAGGGTCTCACAAGTAGGGAGTGAGCTTAATGCGATCAGTAAGAAACTTATGTAAGCAGTAGACAACCATACTATCTACATGCTTATAATGTATGCAATGATCAGTTATAAAACACTGTAAAACACTTGAATATAATTCAGTTCGTTAATACTGAAAATGATTCACAATCGATGCATTTTCTTTGAAAAAACACTTTCAATCACACTCCATTTTCGGTAATACACTTTACCATATGTAAAACATATGCATTCAATATAGTCAGTACGATGAAACCATTTACTGTTCAGTCTATGCAGTAAAACACTTGAATTCGTTTCTTTAAAACGTTTCATCAAATCAGTAAACAGTTCAATTCACTTTTCTTTCTATCAATAAACAATTCAGTTCATTGAAACTAGGCTGTGATTCAATCAATAACAGTAGGATTCAATCAATAACAGTATAGTTAACATGTGGCCATAGTCAGTGACCCCGCGCCTCACGAGCCAGGTGTGCACGAGTGTCATACGCCTCAGTCCAGCCAGTCGGTTAATTAATACAGTACAGTTCAGTTCAGTAGTCCGAAGACTCAATACACAATGCAATGTACTCCATGTGCATCACATGGTGCAACATGCTCCGTAGACCCCAAAACAGTACAATATGATTGAGGGTACCGAGTAGTCTCAAGGATTTACCCCTTAACATCAATATCAACCATCACCTTAGTCTCAAAATCTAGTGCGAGCAGGTCAGTGCAAGATCACATAGCAATACACGACGGCTCCGGCAGGTTTTTCTCATAAATCATATAAAAATTCAGTGCGAGCAATTCAGTATGACACATAATCTACACGAGGGCTCTAGCACTGTTTCGTATCAAAAATCAGATAGGTGGTTGTGAGATCTGAGAATTTCAGACATATTTTATTGATGTAATGATAATTTGAAGTGTAATTTATTGAGCTAAGTGAATCGTGGGAATGATAATTGGAGATTTATATGTTAAGTGTTAAAATAAATGTGAAACTATGAGGGCAGATCGATCTGGGAGAAGGAGAGATCGATCTGGTGAGTTAAAAATGACAAGGAAGGATGAATTTAAGGAGTAGATCGATCTGGGAGAAGGAGAGATCGATCTGGTGAGTTAAACATGAGAAGGAAGGAAGAATTTGAGGAGCAGATCGATCTCCAATGGAAGAGGATCGATCTCTTTATGATTCTGTTTGAGAGAAGATCGATCTCATGAGGAAGAGATCGATCCCCAAATGATTCTGTTTGGGAGAAGATCGATCTCCTCAAGGAGCAGATCGATCTCATAAAGCCATAAAGAGATCGATCTCACCCCTCGACAGATCGATCTCCTAGGCATAAATTGCCCCAAATCGTCCCAAAATTCAAATGCAGATCGATCTCATCAAGAGGCAGATCGATCTCCTACCCCCAGTCTATATAAGGAACCCCTATTTTTCTCCTGCAATTTCACTTTCTCTCTCTTCCAACCCCCATTTTTATCGAAACCTAACTTTCTCACTCATCCAAAGCACCCATTTTCGGCCAAATCAGAGGTTGTGGCAAGAAGGGAAGTTGTTCCTCATCAAAAGGAGAACAACATACTTGGAAATCGAAAGACGGATCGAATTGAGGCAAGAGATAAGCTCTCCACAAGTTTTGGGTAATTTCTAAACTTTGATCCTTCTATTTGAGGTGATTTTGGTGATGTTAGTTGTTAGCATTGCGTTGAGATAGCTGAAAAATGATTAGGGATTGATGAAATTGCAATGTGGTTGGAGTGGTAATGATATTTGGAAATTTTGGCAATTTTGAGAATTTGAGCTATAAATAGAAATTTAGACAATGTGGTGAATTAGCATAGATAATTGGCATGAGAAATGTAGAACGTCGAGATGTTGTGAATGAGAGTGTAGTTTGGGGTAGAGCTACGAGAATCAAGAGATTTGAGAAGTTATGAGCAATTATGCTCGATTTTGAGAATTGAGGTTTATGAGATAATTGAGTATTGATGTTTTAACATCGTTTGGACAGCTCGGGAGTTCCAGAGTGGAATGCGAGGCTAGTCTGTGATACGGGGGAAACGATTGCACTATATGAGGTGCAAAGAGGTAAGGGAAATCTAAACCATTTGTGTATGTGATTTGTAAACTATTATAGCATGATTTGTGGTTTATAAAACAAGCATGTTGAGTGTTGTGTTGAGATATAATTGCACACGGTTTTATAGCCGGTTGGAGCCCATTATTTTTATGCGTTTATAAGCTGAGTGTGAAATTGCTTTATAAACCATCGAATTTGTGTGAGTAATGAATTGGGCTCTACGTTAAGGCAATATCGAGATTTGAGAAATGTGTGTGTGCTTTGCCGGTTGGAACTCGGTTTTATTATGTTTTGTGTTGAGTACAAAACGGTTTTTAAATGAGTTTTATGAGAGAAAAACCATTATGAGTTCTACGTGAAGGCAAGCCAGTCTTGTGTGATAAGACTTAGGTGTGTAATTTTGAGTACACACTGGGCATTGCTCTGGTAGCATGTAAGCCCGATTTCTTCTCCGTTCTGGTAACGTGAGAATAACCCATTCTGTGGTTATGCCACGTATAATTGGTGGCTGTTGCCACGTGAGAAACCCCATTGGTGGCCGTTGCCACGTTATACCCCATCGGTGGCCGTTGCCACGTTATACCCCCTTGGTGGCCGTTGCCACGTTATACCCCATCGGTGGCCGTTGCCACGTTATACCCCCTTGGTGGCCGTTGCCACGTTATACCCCATCGGTGGCCATTGCCAAGTTATACCCCCTTGGTGGCCATTGCCACGTTATACCCCATTGGTGGCCGTTGCCACGTTATACCCCATTGGTGGCCGTTGCCACGTGAGAAACCCTATTCTGTGGCTGTGCCATGTGTGAAATTAAATCAGTGGCTATGCCACGTGTGTGCATTATTGTTATTGTGATTTTATCACGTATTTGAGAAAGCGTTTATCGCATTATTTTAACATGCTTTGTTAATGCTCTAGACTGAGCCTTTTTACTTCATGTTTTCACATGATTTGAGATATGAGAATATCGTTTTGAGTACTTTCATGCTATGGTTTTCAAACGAGTTTCACATACAAATAAATACTTTGTGATGTGCATTTTGGTTTATGAAATGAGTACCTTACCCCCTTACTGAGCGATTGAGAAGCTCACCCTGTTTTCTTTCCCACCCCAGAGTTCTTCAAGTGAAAAAGGATCTCCCTGCGACGTACGGAGTAGTGGCTAGTGGAGGACTTGAGCTCCAGGCCATATATATATATTGTATTTTGAGGTATCTTTTATCTTTTCATGTACCCAGACAATTACTGTAATTGCAGACACTTGATGTATAACATTGTATGAGATGTATTAGGATTAATTAACTTGGAATTGAGTAATGTATATGATACACTATATTATGATGAGATCCTGAGGCATAATAATTATGATGATGTATGACACTGCACAGGAATGCACCCTTAATTATGAATTAATGAGTAAAAAGTTTTAAATTTACCCTATTTTTCGCATTTTCGGGGCGTGACAGTGGTTCAATTCTTTCAAAAATAATTATAAAAATTAATATTCAGTACAAAAACAGTGGCATAAACAATATGTGAGTGGAGACTTCCTGGGAGGTTACCCATCATGGAATTTCTCCCACTCAAGCACACTTAACTTCATAAACACATGCTATTTTATGCAGACAGTAAAAACAATAGCCAACCTATCCATATATCGTTGAAAAGAGTATTTCAATGATGAAAACACTGACACATGCAATTTATGCAATTATGAATTTTTTCAACACTTTCCAGTTCAGTTCAGCCTATACGTAGTGGTAATATCGGGTTTTCTTTCTTTACGGTATCTATTTAGCTACTCGAAATCATAAAATACGATGTAAGACCCAAAAATCGGTGTCATATTTTTTAAGAAATTGACATTGTAAACATGGACTTATGTAATCTTGATCAATAAAGAAGAAATAATTAAATTTCAGGTCCAATCGATCAAGATATGAATTTATGGTGATAACTCAAAATTTTTCACCTTGAAAATTATTGTGGCAATATGGAAAAATATTTCCAAGAAAATAAAAAAAGAAAAATAAATGTGTATATATATAATTGGTAATATATATAAGTATGTGGGATATTTTGTATAATAATAAATATTATATTATACTGAAATAATATATATATAATATATATTATTATTGTTTTTTTTTTAAAAATAGAAGCTTAAAACCGCGAGGACCCTCGAGAACCAAAAACCTGATAGCCACTGCTTCCGTCTCCGGCGGGCAACGACAGCGAGAGAGCACAAGGAAGAGACCGGCAAGGGACGACTAGCACCCAGGCGACTGCCGAGCACCGTTAAACGTCGTGAATCACCGACAAAAAGGCAGATCGACGAAGAGAAGGTCGAAAGGGAGAAAGGAAGATTCAGCGACACTGACGTCGATCTGGCCAGAACCACCACCAATCGAACGTTCCTCATGCGAAGACAAACCAAGTGGTGGTGGAAGCGGCCAGAGAACTGGCTGCCAACGTTGGCAACGACGAAAAGGAGAAAATCGACAGCGACGCCGAAGAGAGAAAGGGTCGAACCGGCCATTTTTTGGCCAGCTGAGACTTGACCACACTAGATCCATGCACCACGAGTCCCTGTGGATCTGCTGGAAGTGGAAGTTGATGAAGAACCAGCCGACAGAGCTCCGAACGGCTACGAGGGGGATTGAACAGGTCTGAACCGGTTCAGCAAGAAAAGAGGAAAAAAAAGAAAAAAAAGAGAAATGGAAAAATGGGGAGAAAAATTTAATGATGCCTCGGGCTAAGAACAAAGTCGGTAAACGGTCGGAATTGACTGTTTTAATTTTTGAATATTTGATTGAATTAACCTGGCTTAAATATATAATTGTGTAGCGCGATAATAGGCGATGAACATAAGTTCGATCGAGCCTCGATTTATGTGTCATCATGGAATCTCAGCTCCAGGAGATATAATTGGAGCCGAGTCAGTCGAGCGATAGAAAGTAGAAAGTGAAATGATTGCAATCGACTGGAATCTAGGTAAGGGATTTATGTAAGCTATTAGAGATAGTTGTACGTATTTTTATAAATCCCTGTAAGAGAATAAATAGTAGGGAATATATAGAGACTGGAAAATCTAAGAAATTGCCTAGTGTTTGCAAAAGACCATATTACCCCTACTATAGGGAAAGTTACACCGAAATGAGTCGGTAAAACATGATTTTATAAATTTCATGTTTTCAACATTTTAAGCATGGAAATCTGTTTCCCATGATAAATGGACAGGTTGGCTAGAGTTTTTACAATTTGTATAGGAAAACACGTTTTACGAAGTTAAACGTGCTGAGATGGGAGTAATCTTACGGTGGCTGACCTTACGAGAAGTCACTTCCCATCGCTCTATATGACATCGTTTTATATGTAAAACTCTGATTTTGGAATCGTTTCCAACTGAATTGAGCCACCTATCTGATTTTCTGTGTGAAATTTCCCAGTTAACCCTGAAAAGGGAAAATTTACGCAAATACCCCTAGTTATGGGAAAAGATAAAAATGCTTGAAATGGCATAACTTGGTGTTTTATCCATGAAAAAGTGGTTTATGTATATGTAATGATAGACTGGCATTCGATTTGACTTCTGACATTAAATTGCCCATTTTTCAGTATTTAAAATGTTGGCGAGTGATTAGATGGGAAATTAACCTCTCATCTATGCTTTGTGATATTTTAGTAATGAATTTGGTCAGGTGTACCATCTTCATTTGAATGGAGCCATCTATCAATTTTCTGTGTGAAAGTAGTGCTAGAGCCGTCGTGTTAACTGGAGATTACACAGACTTGCTCGCACATGATTTTATAATTATAATGAGAATGAAAACAGTGCTCGAACCGTCGTGTATTGCTGTGTGACCTTACACTGACATGTTCGGATTGAGTTTTCCATGATTTTGAATAAAATAGTGCTGGAGCCGTCGTGTAGTGCTATGTGATCTTGCACTGACCTGCTCGCACTGGATTTTGATGTGATATGTGAGTAAAGCAGTGCTAGAGCCTCGTGTAGAATGTGTGTCACACTAAATCGCTCGCACTGGATTTTCTATGATTGTGAGTAAAATCGTGTTAAAGCCGTCAAGTATTGCTAAGTGTCTTTACACTGACCTGTTCGCATGTGATTTTCAAACTTATTATGATTTTTAAATAAAACTGTGTTGGAGCCGTCATGTATTGCTAAGTGTTCTTGCACTGACCCGCTCGCACGTGGTTTTATAAATTTTGCTGTGTAATGTGAAACAACGTGCTGGAGCCATCGTGTATTGCTGCGTGTTCTTGCACTGACTTACCCGCACGCGATTTTGAGACATGGTAATGGATAATAGTGATACTGAGATGGTAGACCTCGAGATTAATCGATCCCTTCAGCTATATCACAATATATAAGGATCCACGGAGTACGCTGTACCATGAGGTAAACCACGGAGTAAGATGTACCGTGATATCTTAGTGATCTCAGTGAGCTAACGGGATGGTTGATCCGCCTCCCTAAGCATGGGATTCCCGCATACATGATCCGTGATTTCTTAGAATCTAATGACTATGGCCATATGTCCCCCATGATTGATATTACATCCTAGCCTGTTCTCATTTATGTAGATTTGCTGAGTGAAAAGTGTTTTCTAAGTGGGTGTTATGTGATTTGAAATGAATGTGTACTATGTGAACTAACTGAATTGAGTAAGCTTTCTAGCGAATTAATGTTTTTACATAGATTGTTGTTATTTTCAGTAAATGCATTTGTTTTACAATGAGTTAAAGCATGCATAATGAATGTGAAATGTGTTCAAAGAAAGTGAACACTTGTTTTAACAAATGAATTATCGAACTGAAAGTGTTTGAATGAAATGTTTTAAAGAAATGAATGAAAGTGTTCTACAGTGAATGAAAATGTGGTTATTGCAATTATTGCATCATTTTCAGTGTGTGTGCACTGTTTTTATAAGTGTTAAAGTATACACTATGAGCATGTAGATAGTATGGTTATCTACCTGCTTTCATATTTTCCTTACTGAGTGTGTTAGCTCACCCTTTTTTTCTCCTCCTCTACAGAGTATTTTTAGTAGTGTATCCGCTGCTATCCTCATGCATTTGTCGGCACAGTTACCAGTCGGTATAAAGTATACACTCTAGTGAATTTGTATCTGAACATATATATGGACAGTAATGTATTTTATAAACATGGGGGATGTAAATTATTATAAACTCTGATGTACATATTTATAGTTAAAAAGAAAAAAAATTTTATCAGCCTATTTCATTATGGCATTTAAGTGAATGCTAAAAAGAAGGAATCGAGTGGCTGACATTGACTCACAACCCAACTAGTAGAAGTGTGCAAGTCATAAAAATCGGTCGTGACAGAGGTGGTATCAGAGCAAGGTTGGTCTGATGTGAGTCAGTGTTAGTAATTAAGAAAGTGTATATCCTCATGTTATTATGCATTGTTTAGATACAATTGTGTATACCGAGTTATGCCCTTGTACCGAAAACTAATTGAGTATGCAAGATATGTCTGATAGACATTACTGTAGTAGAGGAGAGAGTTCACGCTTTCGAGGCTGCAGTGATAAGCCTGAGAGGCATAGTGGATCGACCTCTGATTGGGATATAGCCCCACAAGGTCCTACGGTGACCACAGAGGCATGTTTTACGAGGTTAGAGCGAAGTGTGGATACTATTATGGCATGCTTTACACAGGCTATGGCTAGGATTGGGAGCATGCGAGGTCTAGCTTCTTAAAAAATTCTTACTGATCAGGCAGCTATTCCTGACAGATCTACGCCAACACAGCCTGCACTTATGCCACAGATAGCAGTATAGTGATGGTTTGGGGTACGACTGTGAGCTAGACCAGTCGAGGCAATTTCAAAAGTAGAAGCCTCTTTTATTCAGCAGGGTTGAGAACCTAGTGGAAACGGAGGTCTGAATTAATAGACTGGAGAAGTTATATGAATATTTTCGGTGTTCTAGCACCAAGAAGGTGGCCTTTGCCACATTTATGTTAGAGGGCGAGGCAGAGCATTAGTGGAAGTCTGCCCAACCCATTTTGAAAGTTGGACATCCAGTGCTAACTTGGGAGATATTTCTGGATGTATTCTGGAGACAGTACATTCTGGACACAGCTTAGAGGAAGCTATAGATGGAGTTCTTCACTTTAACCTAGGGGAACCAGTTGATCGACGAGTATGAGTCATGGTTATATCCCTGGGCAGGTGTGACTTTGGTACTATGAGCAGTAAGAGTAGAAAGGTTAAAAAGTTCATGGAAGGACTCAGACTATCCATCAGAACACATTTAGCCCCATTGGATATCTGGACTTATGAGGAGACAGTGCGCAGAGCACAGTTGTATGAGCTGAAATACGAGTTGCACGCCTCTGAGTCTAGTAAGAGTGATAGGGGCAGAGATAGAGACAAGAAGAGGACAATGAATCACAAAGATAGCAGTGAAAAGAGGATGTGTGGTTGATATGGATAAAACACACCCAGAATTAGCAGACATTTCAGTGATTAAAGAGTTTCATGATGTCTTTCCGGATGATTTACAAGAGTTACCATCAGATAGAGAGATGAAAATTTGTATTGATTTAGTGCCTGATACTGAGTCGATATCGAAATCACCGTATAGACTGGCTCCAGTAGAATGAGAGAAGCTAAAAAACTAATTGCAAAAGTTATTGGAGAAGGGGTTCGTTAGACCGAGTGTGTCACTCTGGAGAGCACCGGTTCTATTTGTGAAAAAGAAGTATGAAAGCCTCCGACTGTGCATAGGCTATCGATTGTTGAATAAGGCTACCATAAAAAATAAGTATCCCTTTCGCTTAATGATGATCTGTTGGATCAGTTGCAAGGAGCACATATATTTTCTAAGATCGTTTTAAGGTCTTGGTATCATCAATTAAAAATTTGGAGTGGAGATGTGCCTAAGACATCGTTCCTTACCCGTTATGGCCATTATGACTTTCTGGTTATGCCATTTGGGTTGACGAATGCTCCTGCAGTGTTTATGATAATGACGAATGATGCGTTTAAACCATACTCGGACAGATTCATGATTGTCTTTGTAGATGACATATTGGTGTACTCGAAGTCCAGGGAAGAGCATGAGCAGCACTTGAGAAAAGTGTTACAGACCCTCCAAAATAAGGAATGGTATGCTCAACTCAGTAAGTGTGATTTCAGGTTGAGTGAGATATCAGTTTTGGGTTATGTAGTCTCGAAGGATAGGATATCTATGAATCCATCTGAGATTGAGGCTGCGATACAGTGGGATAGACCCAAGACGGTTACAGAGATTCGTAGTTTTCTGGGTTTGGCAGGTTATTACCGATGGTTTGTGAAGGGATTCTCTAAATTGGATGCCCCGTTGACATGTCTCACTCGAAAGAATGTGGCATATGAGTGGGATGATAAAGGTAAAAAGAGTTTTTGTGAATTGAAACATCAACTGACCATCGCACCTATGCTCACCATACCGAACAGCTCAGGAGGTTTCTCAAGGTATATAGATGCCTCGAGACAGGGACTAGGCTGTATGTTAATGAAGAATGGGGAGGTAATTGTTTATGGATCCAGATAACTCAATGACCATGTGAGGAACTATCCAACCCATGATTTAAAGTTGGCGACCATGGTATTTGCATTGAAAATATGGCGTCACTACTTGTATGGTGAGAAATTTCAGGTGGTCACTAATCATAAAAGGCTCAAATATCTGTTTTTATAGAAAGAATTGAATATGAGGCCGAGGAGATGAATAGAGCTTCTAAAAGACGATGATTGTGAAATCTTGTGCCACCAGGAGAGGCTAATGTAGTGGCTGATGCCTTGAGAAAGAAGAGCCTCGGAGTGGTATTATACATGATGGTTAGGGAACATAAGTTGCCAGGGCAGTTTGCTCACCTCAGTTTGGATATAGACCCTCTTGATACTGACAGTGACTATGTGATAGCTAGCCTGCGAGTGGAGCTGGATTTGATTGGCCGGATACGACAGGGGAAGCATGTCGATCCGCTGTGTGACGATCGGGCGAGTCAGATTCAGAGGGGTAGCATGACAGATTTCTCAGTGAGTGATGATGGCCTGCTGAGGTTTAGAGGCAGAATTTGCGTTCCCAATGACCCAGAGTTAAAGAAACTGATTTTGACAGAAGCTCATTCTTCGAGGTATACATTGCATCCGGGGAGTGATAAGAAGTATCAGAATCTCTGAAAGTATATTGGTGGTTAGAGATGAAGAGAGATATCACAGAGTTTGTGGCAAAGTGTCGCGACCCGTTTTCTTAAAAATCACTACAAATTTTTTCCAAACTTACAACACTTCACTTGTTGGGTTGTGAATCAATATCCATCACTTAGTTTCATATGTTATATATATATATATACATAACATGCTATGTTTTCGTCCCAGGCACTAACATTGCAGAAGCTCATAAAGTTATCATTTTAGAATTTGAAAATCATTTACATTGCCTTACATATACATCCCCTATATAACGTGACTACATCATTGTACACTATTATTCAGATACCAAAAGTACATGTGTGTATACCTCGATGCTGCTGGATAGTTGTGTGTAAAAGATCGCTGGACGGACGCAGCTTATACACTCTACTGAAATGCTCTGTAGAGGGGGGGGGGGGAATAAAGGGATGAGCACCACACGCTCAGTAAGAAATATATGAAAGCAGGTAGATAACCACACTATCTACGATGCTCATAATACATGTTTTATCATCTCGTAAAACAAATGCATTTACTTTTCAAAACACTTGCATTCATATATGAAAGCAGGTAGATAATCATACTATCCATGATGCTCATAATGCATGGTTTATCCCGAAAAACTGATGGCATTCACAAAACCGTTATAGTAAAACACATAGCAATTTACTGCCAAAAACCGAATATCAAAACTCATTCAGAGTAAAATATTTTTGTGTTCAGTATTGAAACCCACATTTAAATCATATTATCATTTCAAATGGTTTCATCACAGAAATCAAATCACAATTAGTTTCATTACCGAAACCAATAAAATAGGTGAGACTAGGCAGGGATCCACACAAATCCAAGGGACAAGTGGCTAAAGTTCGAGACCCACAAGCTATCACGGATCAAGTGTGCTAAGGTGTCTCTGAGTCCGAGGAGGGGATTAGTCTATCCATTGGCTCCTATCTAAGGACTATCACAAATCAGAGTAATGACACAGCATGCCTGAGTCCAGAGATGCAATCCTCATATCCCATAGTTGCACGGTACATTGTACTTCATGTTGTCTACACGGTACGACGTACTCCATGAACCACAGTACAATTACCACACAGTTGTAGGTGCCTGAGTAACAAGCTCACCACCCCAACTAAATAAATTATTAACCATAGCCTGTCGTCTCAGATCTAGTGCGAGTAAGTCAGTGTGACACACAGTCCAACACGAGGGCTCTAACATAATCTCAATCACAAATCACAACAGAATCTAGTGCGAGCAGTGTTCGAGCACGGTCTGTACATATGTCATACCAAAATCAAGTGCGAGCGGATCTGGATAAATCCACAGATCTTATCATAGCTCTAGCACGATTTCACACACACAAAATAGACAACTGGCTCTATTTCCCACCACTGTGATACTCAAAGCCGAGTGCGATACGCTAAATGGTACAAAACAGAGTGAGAGGGTAACATCCCATAAAATCACTCGTCAATCAAATCACACTTTAAAAAAATGTGCAAGTTAATGCATACAGTCAAATCATGAGCCAGTCTATCATTTTAGCTTCACAAAATCTCTTTTTTCACAGAGAAAACATAAATTTCATGCACTTTATGCGTTTCCAAAAATTCTTGGGTCTAAGGGGATTTTCGTAATTTTCTCATATTTGGGTACTATCCAGAAATTTCATATTCATACTCTATACGGAATTTAAGTGAATGTAAACGACGACGAAAATACGTACAACTATCTCTAAGAGCTCGCATAGGTCCCTTACTTGGAATCCAGTCGAATGCACTTTTTCACCTTTTTTCACTTTCCGTAAATCAGTCTATCTGGCTCTGAATATATCTCTTGGAGCTGCAGATAGTTATCAATCACATTAATTAAGTTGGATAACTCATTTATCCTTTTCTATGCAGTCTATTTCATTAAATGGGCCAAATTGCTCTTATTGGGTTTCGTTGCCTCTTATTGAGCCTAACTCTATTTTAAGCTCATTTTGACTTTACTATTTATTTTGTCATGACCCATTGGGCTCCTTAGGCCCATTAACAATTATTGGGTCATCTGTGGGGCCCATTAACATTTTCATCACATTATTTTAAGCCTTTTCTAACATAAAACATTTTATACATAGTTAATCCACAACTTATACGATTAATTCCTAACTCGTATAACTATACAAGTTATAACAAGTAAGATTCACTTATCTGATTTTTCGTGATGGCTCACAATTCAAGGCTCGATCGAATTCACATTCGTCTATTATCTCACTACACATATATTTAACCCGGATCAATTTCGATCAAATATAAATTCAAATAATTTTTTTCGAAAGTTAAATCAGTCAATTTTGACCGCTTACCGGCTTATCCGTAAACCCGGGGCATCATCGAGTTTTTCCTAAATTTATTTCTCTCTCCTCTTTCTCTCTCGTGATGAATCGATTCGACCCCTTTCACACTGAACCGGTCTGAACCGGTTCAATGGCGATTTGGCCATTGCTGGCATTTTTGGCCGGTTCTTCGATAGCCTCAACCACCAATCAACTCGCCTTGGCTTAGGGAGTGTTCGATTGGCAGTAGTGCATGGCAAATCGACGCCAACGCCGGGGAATCTCCCATTCTCTCCCGCGACTTCAACCTCTTCGATCTCTTCGTCGCCGACAATTTATGGCGCGTGGTGGCTGTTGAGAGTTCCCCCGGTGCCGGTCGTCCCTTCGCCCAACACCCCTCACGCCGTTCGCCTCTGGTTCGCCGCCGATTAGGAAAATCGAATGAGGACTCGGTTTTCCTCCTGTTCGTGAGTTTCAGTTCCGTTTTCTGCTTCTTCTTTTTTTCTTTCAATGCCTTCACTTTTTTTTCTGTTTTATTTTATTATATATATATATATTATTCCTAATATAATATACTATATATTGAAATATCTTCTAATAAAATACACTTATATATAAGAAAATATCTTATATTTTATAATATTATTGTAATAATATTAATACCAAAACAAAGTATTTTATACCTTAATTTCCACAAACATGTACATATAAAATTATTTAATTTATCTTGATAATTATATATGTACATCATATTTTATTTTTATTTCTCCGAAAATATTTTTCCATATTTTCACAATAATTCTCGAGATGGAAAATCTATCGCAATAAATTGATATCTCGATCGATTGGACCTGGAATTTAATTATTTCTTCTTTATTGATCAAGATTGCATAAATCCCAAGTTTACAATGAAAATTTCGTAAAAATGATATCGAATTTTCGGGTCTGACATTCCTTCCCACCTTAAGAAATTTGGTCCTCCAAAATAGAACAATGTCAATTCTCGAATGGGTATAGATATATTCCTCGGATCAGGCTCCCTAATTCCCACATAACTTTCGTTGAAGTGAGGTGCTGCTAGAGAAGCTTAACCAAAGGGATCGTTTTGGTCTGTAACACTTTCTCTTTCCTATCCTGTATCTGAATTGACGTCTCTATATACGACATATCATCTTTGAGCTTTAATGGCTCATACGGAATCACATGTGCCAGGTCAGGATGATACTTCTGAAGCATGGACACAAGGAAGCCGTTATGAATGTGTCAAGGCTAGCCTACAGGCCTTATCTCCCACTCGCTCCAGTATCTCATTATGCCTTTCGAGGGAGAAACTTTCAAGAATACTGATTCACCCACAGTGAATTCCAGAGGCCTTCGCTTTGTGTCAGGGTAGCTTTTCTACCTACTCTGAGTTATCCTCAATCTATCACATATCAACTGGACGTCTTCAGAGGCTTGCTTCTTTAAATCGGGAGTAAACATTTTCCAGTCACCCACTTCTTTCCGTCCAATCGGAGATTAACAGCTACGACCATATGACAACTCATACGGTGTCACCCCAATACTCGAGTGATAACTGTTGTTGTAGGTGAATTCAGCTAATGGCAAATGGTCATCCCAAAAGTCTTTGAAATCCATCACACAAGCTCTTAACATATCCTCCAAAGTCTGGATGGTTCTCTCTGACTGACCATCAAACTGAGAATGGAAAGCTATACTGAAACTCAATCGGGTTCTTGAAAATATTCCCAAAAGTTGAAAGTGAAGCGAGAATCAGTCACGCCCTCCTCCCACACGGGACTTACCAAAAACCACAGTAAATTTTTCACTTTTTACTTACCTTTATCTCCTCAACAGTTGGGTTATGAATAGGCATTAGTCTCCTCATCCAAACATATCTTACCATTCTTTTTTCGTATCATACATACATGACATTCATATCATAAGTAAATTCATATACTTAAATATAATTACATTCCTAATATTAAAAACGTGTACATCACTGTGTGTATACATTGTTCAGATACAAGAGAGTGTGCATATGTATACCTTTCGCTAGATGGGGAGTGGCAACGGTCAAAAGGAATGCAATACCCTAGCTGACTCGATCTGACGATGATCTATAGAGGGGGCGGGAAAATGAATGGGATGAGCTATCAATGTGCTCAGTAAGGAAATCAGGCAAGCAAGTAGACATCTATACTATCTACTGAAAATAGTGCTTTGCCTTTCCTTTTCTCAATTCAAAAGCATGTTTCAAAATATATATAATATAGTACAGATTTAAAATCTCATGTGCTAAACACATGTTGGTTTATCAATCAGAGGCATTCATGCAAAACAGTGCATTTTTAATCATTTAAGAATGCCTTTATATAAAATATGCCATTTACATTCAAAACACAATAAATATGGCATTTCTCATCACAACACAAACAAATCAATCGGGTTCTAACCCATCCCTTAGGTCTACCCGTATCATAAAACACATGTGATATATCATGCGAGACTTAGTGGCTAAATGCAATAACTCCGGACTATGGCCATATCCTAACATGGTGAAATCCCAGGCAACACAGTACTCGGTGTGCGGGTTATCACTGCTGTAACGGGAGGGGGGTCAGTCCATCACAACCGCCAGCTATCAACACTCTCCTCCACAACTCCATAACAAAACACGGTACAGTATACTCCATGCCACATGCACAGTACAACGTACACCCGTGGACCATACATCATGGTCGGGGTGCCTGCCATAGGTCTTAGCCTCTCATACCATGGAAATACATCATAGTTAGGGTGCCTGCCATAGGTCTTAGCCCTCATACTATGGAATAAATGCCACGTCTCTAAATCCACGTGAGAACATCTCCAGTGTGACACTCAGTCTACACGAGGAAATCGTCACGATTTTTCTAACATGACTATATATCACGTAAAACTATAGTGCGCGTCTTGAGTGTGACTCATAGTCAACGCTCCACCTCAAAACACTGTACACGCATGTCAAAATATCAACACTAGTGCGAGTAAACCTCCAGCACTAGGTCATGCATAGTTCTCATTTCAAATTAAGTACGAGCAAATCGCTCAAGTACAATGTCATGTACAAATCATGTAAAACTGAGTACGAGCAACGCTCCAGTACTTTATCATGTATCTCATGTAAAACTCGAGTACGAGCTAATCGCTTTAGCACTCTCTCATGCACAATCACATAAAACTGAGTACGAGTAATGCTCCAGTACTCTATCATGCATGTCAAATAAATGTAGTGCAAGTAAACCTCCAGCACTAATGTTTGTGAAAAACATCTGAAATCAAGTGCGAGCTGTGCTCCAGCATGATTGTTTCCACATAATTCGGTAGATGGCTCTTTAAAAATAGGGATGTTCAAAACATTAAAATCAGCACTATAAAGTGTGCTTCGTTTACATCGACCTTAAAACATTAGCCCATCCACCTACTCTTCTGCTACATAGCAGTAAAAACCACTCAAAACATCATTTCCATGCTTTTTACAACTTTTCCCAAAATTTGACTTTTTTGCCTAACTAGGGGTAAAATCGTAATTTACCCATATCGATTCCCTATAATATTATCGATTTTCTCAGACCCTCAAACGATTTCAGTGAATGTAAAATCCATCAAAAATATGCATAGATATCTCTAACTACTTGCAAGAGTCCCCTACCTTGGATCACGTAGTGTGACCTCTTTTCTTCTGTGCTATCCAAACCTCGCAGTCCGGTCACTCTCAATATGACTCTGGAGCTGTAGTTAACCATTCACTGGATTAATTTCACGTTTCCTATTGTATTACACATTTAATATAGTTCATTTCACTTAAATGGGTCCGTTTACGCTTAATGGGCCTTAAACACTTTAATTGGGCCTTAATCCGTATTAAGCTCGTTTTCCACGTATTAATTCCATTCATCAGGGTCTATCAGCTCATTGGGCCTATCAATACCCATTGGGTTTTATTCCAAGCTCTTTGGATAGCCCGTATATCATTTACGGCAGTTAATTCGAATTTTCGACTATAATTCGCTAAATGCGAAATTTAATACGAAATGCGTAAATTAAATCTTAAATACGCATAAAGCACATAAATTGTTGTAAATGAGTTTTACTTACCCGAGATTATGCGATGGTGTGCGAATCGAAGTTCGATCGGGCTTCCGTTCGAAATTTATTGTCGAACTGCACAATTTTGTATATTTAACTTCGGATCAATTTCTGATTAAAATATAATTTAAATAAGTTTATCGAAAATCAAATTGGTCACTTTTGACCTCGTATTGACTTACCCGAAGTCCAGTGAAATCCCAAAAATTTTCCTTTTTCCTTTTCTTTCTTTTTCCTCTTTTTTCTCTCTCCTCCTTGGGTCCGGTTTAGTTTAAAAGGTTCTCCCCTGAACCGCCGATCGGTTCAGGCTTCCCTTGGTCATGCCAGCGTCGCCCGACCGATTCTCCGGGTGCCGCTGGCACCGTTCGGTGCGCCACAGCCTGGGGAACGTTCGGTTGGGATCTATCGGACCTTAGCACCGCCGGTGGCCACCGAATTTCACTTTTTCCTCCACGGTAAATCCCTTCGTTGATCTCCCTTTTTCGGCTCCGGTGAGGCGTGTTACCGGTGGCTGGGAGTTCGCGCAGTGCCCCTTGCCTGGCCTCTGATCGCTGGATTGGTGGCCGTCCGGTGAATCTTCTCCTCGATCGGCTTGCGTTTCCTCTTTCACGGGATTTCTCTCTCCCCGCGTTTTCCAAATTTCAGATTTTCTGATTTTTTTCTATTTTTTTCTTTTATTATTTATAAATGATTTTAATATTATTTTAATCCTTAAAATAATATTAAAAATTCTCAAAATATCTAAAAAAATCATATTAAATTTATTTAATCCGTAAATGAATTTATCAATCCGATTTTACCTTTTCGGTATATTTTTTCACTATTCTCGGGCTCATTTTCCGAGATGAAAATTTTGAAAATATTAAATAAATTCATATCTCGATCAATTGGACTTGAAATTCAATATTTGCCCCGTTATTGATCGAGATTTCTCGATTTCATATTTTAAATGAAATTTTCTCATCGGATTTATACTGAATTTCAGTCAATTGACTGTTTTGCCCCCGCACTTGCTCGGGAATCACTTTAACCCTTATCTCGCTGTTATGTAGCTTACATGCATTTTCAATTTCTTAAATAGTCGATTGCATGATAGTAAATACTCTTCTTATGATTCAACTATGAAATAAAGTGTTCGTACACATAGGAATCATAAGGAACAAGCTACATACCTAAATCGAAAACACGGGTCTGACAATCCTCCCCAATTAAAAGAATTTGGTCCTCTAAATTAGAACCAAATCAATCATCAAACAACTGGGGGTGCTTCTCTCGCATCAAGCTCTCTAACTCCCAAGTAGCTTCATCGGAAGTGTGATGCTGCCATAAAACCTTCACTAACCCGATAGTCTTCGACCTCAAAACCTTCTCCTTCCTATTCAGTATCCGAATCGGCCTTTCAACATATGACATGTCCTCACTGAGCTCCAAAGGCTCATAACTAATCACATGCGCGGGATCCAGGTGATACTTCCGAAGCATCGAAATGTGGAAGACGTTATGCACGCTTGACAAATTTGGTGGCAATGCCAACCTATAGGCCTTATCTCCCACTCGATCAAGTATCTCAAAGGGTCTAATGTAGCGATGACTAAGCTTACCCCTCTTTCCAAACCTCGCTATACCCTTAGAAGGAGAAACCTTTAGAAACACGGACTCACCAACTGCGAACTCAAGTGGCCTACGTCTCCTGTCAGCATAACTCTTCTGTCGACTCTGACCTGTCCTCAATCTCTCAACTATCAACCGGACATCCTCAGAAGCCTGTGTAACTAAATCAGGAGCAAAATCTTATGGTCACCCACTTCTTCCCACCCAATAGGGGAATGACATCTACGGCCATACAATGCCTTATACGGTGACATCCCGATACTCGAATGATAACTGTTGTTGTAGGCGAACTCGGCTAGTGGCAAATGATCATCCCAGGAGCCTCTAAAGTCTAGCACACATGCTCTCAACATGTCCTCTAGAGTCTGTATCGTCCTCTCTGACTGACCATCTGTCTGAGGATGGAAAGCTATGCTCAAACTTAACTGGGTTCCCATGGCTTCCTGAAAATGTTAACAAAAGTGGGAAGTGAAGCGAGAATCCCTATTTGATACAATGCTCACTGGAACACCATATAACCTCACTACCTCGTGTACATACAACTCTGCCAATGTACTCAGAGTATTGGTAGCTCTCATAGCTAGGAAGTGGGCTGACTTTGTCAGTCTAACTACGATCACCCATATAGCATCGTGATTCCTCCGAGTCCTCGGTAAACCCATCACGAAATCCATGGTGATATGCTCCCATTTCCATGTCGGTATAGGTAGAGGCTGCAATAATCATGCAGGTCTCTGATGCTCTACCTTCACCTGTTGACATACAAGACATCTCGCTATAAAATCTGCTACATCTCTCTTCATACCTGACTAGCAGTATACCTTCCAGACGTTCTGATACATCTTGCCACTCCCCGGATGCAACGTGTACCTCGATGAATGAGCTTTCGACAATATCAATCTCCTGAGCTCTGGGTCCTCGGGAACACACAATCTACCTCTGAACCTCAGTAGTCCATCAAAATTCAACTCAAAATCCATCACTGTGACCTTCTACATTTGACCAATCACATCGATGCAATATGGATTAGTCTGCTGAGCCTATCTGATCCTGTCCAACAGATCTGGCTCTAAGCATAGACTCGCAATCATACAATCCACATCCATGTCCGAAGGCATAACTCCCAAACTGAGGCTATCAAACTACTCTAGCAGGTCGTGCTCCCTGACCATCATATACGATATCATCCTAAGGCTCTTCCTACTCAAAGCATCTGCTACAACGTTAGCCTTACCCGGATGATACAGTATCTCACAATCATACTCCTCCAGAAGCTTTAGCCATCTTCTCTGTCTCATGTCCATCTACTTTTGTGAGAACAGGTACTTGAGGCTCTTATTGTCGGTAAAAATCTGAAACTTCTCACCATACAAGTAGTGGCGCTATACCTTCAACGTAAACACTACTGCTGCCAACTCTAAATCATGGGTCGAATAGTTCTTCTCATGGTCCTTTAGCTGTCTGGATCCATAAGCAACTACCCTCCCATCCTGCATCAACACATAGCCCAGTCCCTAATGCGAAGCATCGGTATATACTGAAAATCCTCCTGAGCTGGTAGGAATAGTGAGAATCAGAGCTGTGGTCAATCGACTCTTCAGCTCCTGAAAACTCCTTTCACAATCCTCATCCCAGAAGAATGTAACACTCTTCCGAGTGAGAGGTGTCAACGGAGTAACCAACTTCGAAAATCCCTCAACGAATCTCCGATAGTACCCTGCTAAACCCAAAAATCTCCTGATCTCGGTAACTATCATCGGCTATTCCCACTGAACTACAGCCTTAATCTTGGATGGATCTACTGATACACCATCGTTCGACACTACATGTCCCAAAAATGTGATCTCTATCAACCAAAAGTCACACTTGCTGAGTTTAGCATACAACTGTTGCCCTCATAGAGTCTGCAATACAATCCTGAGGTGTTGCTGATGCTCCTCCTCGGATCTCGAATACACTAATATGTCATCGATGAATACGATAACAAACTGATCCAAATATGGCTTGAACACATCGTTCATCATAGCCATGAAAGCTGCGGGAGCATTCGTCAGTCCAAATGGCATAACTAGGAACTTATAATGATCATATCGGGTCATAAATGCCGTCTTGGGTACATCTCCACTTCGGACTCTCAACTGATGATACCCAGACCTCAGATCAATCTTAGAAAAGACCTACGCTCTTTGAAGTTGATCTAGTAAGTCGTCAATGCGTGGAAGGGGATACCTATTCTTGATCATAGCTTTATTTAACAATCTATAGTCTATACACAATCGGAGGCTCCCATCTTTCTTCCTCACAAACAAAATCGGTGTTCCCTGCGGTGAAACACTCTGTCTGATGAAACCCCTATCCAACAACTCCTGCAACTGTCTCTTGAGCTCTTCCAGCTCAACTAGGGCCATGCGATACGGTGATCTCGAAATAAGCTCAGTACCAGGCACCAAATCTACACAGAACTCCATCTCTCTGTCTAGTGGTAACCTTGGCAACTCATCCGGGAAAACATCTGGGTACTCACTGACCACAAGAATATCTACTAACTCTAGATATACCTTATCCGTATCCACCACGTATGCAATGAAACCTCTAATCACATCCGTAGAAGCATCATCTGTGTCCTAGTCCAAGGCATGTACTCGCCCTCGACCCATCACCTGCTTCCCCTTCTCCTCTGCCGTCGCTCTCCCTCTCTGAGCAGACGTACCAGCTGGAGCTCTATCAGGCTCCCTACCCTTCTGTAGGACAGTCACAAATGTCTCTAGGCACTCTCTAGCAATGTGCCCCTATTTCCCACATCAAAAACATACAACAGGGCTCAACAGACAAGGTCTACCGCCATGATGTCTACCACATCGGCTGCACTGATCAGTAGTAGGCCTCGATCTTCCAATCACAATGCCCTTCACCGGAGCTGTGGTCGGGTATGTAGGAGGTCTAACTAGTCACTCTCGTACCTCCTCTATCCGTGGTCCCTTATCGAAGAGTTTCCTCCCTCCTCGATAACTGAAACCTCTATCTCTAGTCGGCCTCTTCCTCTCTCTATCTCGACTTTGACTAAACTTCCCAAACTCAGAGGAATGCCTCTCATAGTCCTGCTCACAAAGCTGCGCTTTGCGCACTGCCTCATCATATGTACCAATATCCAGTGGTACTAATCTAGACCGCAACATCGGTCTCAATCCGTCAACAAATCTGTGGACCTTCCTAGTCTCGCTGTACATGGTATCGGGATCATACCTCCCCAGGTCCAAAAATCTCATCTCGTACTCATCCACTATGAGACTCCCTTGGGTCAATCCCGAAAACTCGGCCTGCAGTCTACGCTGCGCCGTATCAGGAATAAACTTCCTCCTGAAGGCATCTAGAAACATCTTCCAACTGATCTCAACATGTCGGGCTCTCAATATCGGCCTGGTGGACTTCCACCAATGCTTTGTCATTCCCTTTAGTAGGAACGCAACAAATGCGACTCTCCCAGAAGTCGTACACTCAAAGAAATCGTACAACTTCTCCATCTCGCTAATCCACTCCTCAGCACTGGCTGGGTCCTTGACCCCTCAAGAATATGGAGGTCTAAGCTTCTGGAATTGTCGTAGTCTATCAAGATTACACCATATCTCAATCCACTACTACCCTTAACTGGTGGGGGTGCAGGAGTATCAATAGTCTGTGGCCTCTGTATAGGCTGTGCAGGTGTATCAGGTGCAACTTCCTCCCCAGTCGTAGTCTTTGCATCCTGTCCCTGTCTACCTGGCATAGTCTGTGCTAACAACTCTACAATCATCCCTAGGCTTCGTTTCAACCTCGTGAAGTGTGCCTCGATACTCTTTGGTACCTCAATGGGACTCTACGTCACCAAGTCAAATGAGGACTCATCTCGGCTCTCAGGCATACCTCTAGGGCCTCTAGCCCTACCTCTCACCCCTCTACTATGGCTAGTATTTGCCATAATGGCTCAATATCTGTATTCACAAACATTACTTTGCCCAATTCCTATCTTGTATACACAATTGTAACTGAACAAAACACAGTGATATAGGGATGTACATTTTCTTAATTACTAATGTCTAGACATATCAAACCAACTACGCTCTGATACGATTCAGTCACGCCCTCCTCCCACATGCGACTTACCAAAAACCACAATAAATTTTTCACTTTTTACTTACCTTTATCTCCTCAACAGTTGGGCTGTGAATAGGCATTAGTCTCCTCATCCAAACATATCTTACCATTCTTTTTTCGTATCATACATACATGACATTCATATCATAAGTAAATTCATATACGTAAATATAATTACATCCCTAATATTAAAAACGTGTACATCACTGTGTGTATACATTGTTCAGATACAAGAGAGTGCGCATGTGTATACCTTTCGCTAGATAGGGAGTGGCAACAGTAAAAAAGAATGCAATACCCTAGCCGACTCGATCTACTGACGATGATTTGTAGAGAGGGGGGAAATGAATGGGATGAGCTATCAACGCGCTCAGTAAGGAAATCAGGCAAGCAAGTAGACATCCATACTATCTATTGAAAATAATGCTTTACCTTTCATTTTCTCAATTCAAAAGCATGTTTCAAAATATATATAATATAGTACAGATTTAAAATCCCATGTACTAAACATATGCTGGTTTATCAATTAGAGGCATTCATAGAATGCCTTTATATAAAATATGCCATTTACATTCAAAACACAGTAAATATGGCATTTCTCATCACAACACAAACAAATCAATCAAGTTTTGACCCATCCCTCAGGTCTACCCGTATCATAAAACACATGTGATATATCATGTGAGACTCAGTGGCTAAATGCAATAACTCCGGACTATGGCCATATCCTAACATGGTGAAATCCCAGGCAACATAGTACTAGGTGTGTGGGTTATCACTGCTGTAACGGGAAGGGGGTCAGTCCATCACAACCGCCAGCTATCAACACTCTCCTCCACAATTCCACAACAAAACACGGTACAATGTACTCCATGCCACATCACGGTACAACATACACCCGTGGACCCTACATCATGGTCGGGGTGCCTGCCATAGGTCTTAGCCTCTCATACCATGGAAATACATCATAATTGGGGTGGCTACCATAGGTCTTAGCCCTCATACTATGGAATAAATGCCACGTCTCTAAATCCACGTGAGAACATCTCTAGTGTGACACTCAGTCTACACGAGGAAATCGTCACGGTTTTTCTAAGATATCTATATATCACGTAAAACTACAGTGCGCGTCTTGAGTGTGACTCACAGTCAACGCTTCATCTCAAAACACTGTATACGCATGTCAAAATATCAACATTAGTGCAAGTAAGCCTCCAACACTAGGTCATGCATAGTTCTCATTTCAAATCAAGTACGAGCAAATTGCTCAAGTACGATGTCATGTACAAATCATGTAAAACTGAGTACGAGCAACGCTCCAGTACTCTATCATGCATCTCATGTAAAACTCGAGTACGAGCTAATCTCTCCAGCACTCTCTCATGCACAATCACATAAAACTGAGTACGAGAAATGCTTCAGTACTCTGTCATGCATGTCAAAGAAATTTAGTGCAAGTAAACCTCCAGCACTAATGTATGTGAAAAACATATGAAATCAAGTACGAGCTGTGCTTCAGCACGATTGTTTCCACATAATTTGGTAGATGGCTCTTTAAAAACAGAGATGTTCAAAACATTAAAATCAGCACTATAAAGTGTACTTCGTTTACATTAACCTCAAAACATTAGTGTCACGACCCAATTCCATTCTCTTTAACCGAAAATCACTGAAATTTTTTTGCGTTTTACTGTTACCTTACCTGGTCGTGAACTAACTCACCACACACTGTTGGGCTGTGAGTCAATAATAAACACCACATCTTATTCATTTTCAGTTGATTAAAACGATGTCATACATGTGCATTTAATCGTGTACTTATACGAATACATGTTTTACTGACATCTACATCCCCCATAAGTACAACTCAAAAGAATACTGTGCTTTTACATTGTTTAGATACAAAAAGAATCACTGTGTATATACCTTTAAGCGATGGAGATGCAGCGGAGTCCAAAATACCACGCCTCAGTCCTCACTGGGCTACTATGCACGCTCTGTAGGGGGGAAATAGAGTGGGATGAGCAACCACACGCTCAGTAAGGTAATAATGCAAGCATGGTAGATAACTACTCTATCTACATGCTGATAGTGTTATGCATAAATCCTTTATGTTAGGAGCATGAGGAATAAAACTATGCCATATGAGTATACATATATATCATGTATCAAAGTCATGTAAAATTGGCATATAAAACATGGTAAAACATCATGTATAAATCATCTCATGCTCGATCTCATTTAAATTCATAAAAAGGGCAATTAATTTAGAAACCTCCTTTTTAAACCCACGTCATAAACCTCTTTTTCATCACATACAATCACATCACAACAACTTACAATCACAACCTCATTTTTCATTTCACAAATCAAATCCACGAGGCTCGACCCCTCCTTCGGGTCTACCTTAATCAATCACAAATCACACTTAGAGATTTAAAATCATGTGGTAGTAAGTAATTCAAGCAAGGAGACAGGTTACTATATCTCAAGTGACTATGTTGGCCAATCGTCACATATCATCCCAGACCACACGGATTCCGGTGTGCGGGGTATCATGCTGGCACGAAGGTGGGTTAGATCTCCGCCAGACTTTCTCAAATCAAGTAACCACCACGCGGTACATCGTACTCCATGTGATATACACGGTACATCGTACTCCGTGCACCCATAACATGGTTGGGGGTGCCTGCCATAGGTCTTATCTACCCCATACCAAGTGTAACCTTTATAGTCTCGAGAGCGCGTGGGAGTAACCTCAATACCAGGTCCTAGCCCCTCATGGCCTTGCTCGCCCCTGTTGGGTTCCCTGATCCAGGTCCTAGCCCCTCACCCTCACCCCACCTAAGAGGTCTGTCAGGCCTGTTGGGTTCCCTGGATGGATTATGTCAGGTCCTAGCCCCTCACCCTCACCCCACCTAAGAGATCTGTCAGACCTGTTGGGTTCCCTGAGTTAATCCGTATCTCTCACCACGGCCTCATACATAGCACAATGTGAAAACCAGCGCGAGCTACGCTCTAGCGCGAATTCATGCATCAAAACCAATCACTTCGTACGAGCAACGCTCTGGTACGGCATTTATGCATAAAATATGAAGAAACCATGTACGAGCATAGCTCCAGTACAGTTATATGCATAAGAAAAACCACTCAAATCCGCGTACGAGCGTAAGCTCCAGTACGGTTTATAAACATCATCATAATTTAAATTCAAAGCGAGAGCTAAGCTCAAGCACGTTTCACACGAGTGAAAAAATAGAAATCCAGCGCGAGCGAAGCTCTAGCGCGATTTATGTCATACAAATGTGATAGGCGGCTCATATACAATTTATCAATCCCGGCAATTCGGGTTTAGCACTCACAAATGCTTTTCCACAACAACAATACAATACTAGCCGACCTATCTACAAGCTTGCTTAAAACCAAGCAAATTCATTTTGAAAAGCATCAAAACCTTAGATTTATGCAATTATTAGCCTTACTATCCCATTTCATAAAATCCACTTCAAATCCAAAACCACGCATATACTCATCATCGTTCACGAATACCACCAACATTTATTTGAGCAATCATGCATTTCATAAAAACACCCGATATTCACCCACAAGTTTAAAGTACGAGCAGCTACCTCTATACACTCACAAAATTCCCTTACCTGGAATCGCGATGTGTGATTCCACTTCCTTAAACTGCTTACTCGTACGGTTCGGTTCGTCTTCAACGAACTCTTCGGGACTGCACAAAATCGTATCCCGCATTATATTCGATCCATATATTGCAACCCTTGTGCTTGCTATAGTCAATTTAATCTATAGCCTCTATTAAAGCTTATTTGGCCTCGTTTCATTACTTTATCCATAACTCGAGTCTATGGACCTTCTTAGGCCTATTAACTTATTCAAAATCGATATTAAATCGACATTAAGCTCATAGTGTTCATATTCCATGAATCCCCTCACTATGGCATTTTTCAATAATATACATACCCATTTCCACAATTCCTCCAAACTCACAATGTAATCTCATTTAACCATTTAAAATCATAAATATTACCCCAATAACAACTTTAGCATGCCATAAATCATAGGCTCATTCAATCCCACATATCCTCACATTATACCCATTTTAGATTTCTAGGTTACACCGATTCCACTACATTTCTAGGTAGTTTATCCATCAATACTCATATAAATCAACTCCAAAATCAATTAAATAGCTAATGCCTTTGGATTTGAGTGTTAGAATCTTACCAATATGATTTCTCTACTTGCTCCAAATGGTAATGCCCTTAACTCCTCCAATTCCAAAAATGGGAAAATGCCCTCTCACTATGTTGTTCTTCTCTTTGATAGGAACAACTTTGCCTCTAATGATCTCTCTCCAAATCTCACTGAAAATGGCTGATTTTAGAGAGGGAAAGTTAGGTTTTTGGGGTTGAGATTGTAAGGTTAAGTGTTTTTCTGAGATTTCCAGATTTTCAGCTCTCCTTATATAGAAATGACTTGAGGAGATCGATTTGGTCCAAGAGGAGATCGATCTGGTCCCTTAAAATCCCTCTTTTTCACGGCATTTTTAAGCCTGAGATCGATCTGTCGAAGCAATGAGATCGATCTGTTGAAGCATGAGATCGATCTGTCAAAGCATGAGATCGATCTGGTCCCAAACAGAGAGCTAAGGAGATCGATCTGGGTGCTTGGGGATCGATCTTTCCACTACAGAATGCTTGGCAGATCGATCTGGCTCCATTGGAGATCGATCTGCTCTATTCTTTCGCCCAAATAAGAGCATTCTGGCTCTTCCAGATCGATCTCTCATCCTATGAGATCGATCAGGACCTCATGTTTTCCAGATTTCCTGCAGTTTCTTTACTGCAACTCATACCAACACATCCTTAATCTATTGCCATGGCCATTTTCTCATCCATCCACCTTTATAACTTGAAAATGGCATCCATTCATACCTTATGCACATTGAAACTTGTGTGCATTCATTGTATGTTCAAAGGTATGCTACATAAAACCAAATGGAAGCATAACTCCATTCCATTTTACCACACTACTCATCTTGAGTCTCAATCACATCCATCACTTGCTAGAACTCATTTCTTCGTATTCATACTCAATGAAACTTGTATGTACGTTACAATTTATATTACACATACATACATTGAATCCATGGACTTACATCAATCATACTTTACATTACAAGTCCATTCATATTATTTGATCCAATTACACACATTACCCTTATACATATACGTGGTCTTACATTCTCCCCTCCTTCAAGGAATTTGGTCCTCCAAATTAGAACCAAGTCACTCTTCAAACAGTTGGGGGTACTTCTCCCGTATCGAGTTCTCCAATTCCCACGTGGCCTCTTCCGCCGTGTGGTGTTGCCAAAGCACTTTCACCAAGGGAATTGTCTTATTCCGCAACACTTTCTCTTTTCTATCCAATATTCGAACCGGCTTCTCAACATACGTCATACTCTCATGGAGCTCCAACGGCTCATATCTTATCACGTGTGCCGGGTCCGGGTGATACTTCCGAAGTATCGAGACGTGGAAGACGTTGTGGACATTTGCCAAATCCGGTGGCAATGCCAATCTATACGCCTTATCTCCCACTCTCTCCAAAATCTCGAAGGGTCCGATATATCTAGGGCTCAGCTTGCCCTTCTTACCAAATCTCATAATACCCTTCGATGGTGATACCCTCAGAAACACCGACTCACCCTCATCAAACTCCAGTAGTCTTCGTCTCTTGTCAGCATAACTCTTTTACCGGCTCTGAGCTGTCCGTAATCTCTCACATATCAACTGGACGTCCTCAGATGCCTGCTGCACTAAGTCCGGAGCAAAAATCTGTCTGTCACCAACCTCTTCCCATCCAATAGGGGAACGGCATCTACGCCCGTATAATGCCTCATAGGGTGCCATCCCAATACTAGCATGATAGCTATTATTATAAGCGAACTCGGCTAACTGTAGGTGGTCATCCCAGGAGCCTCTAAAATCCAGCACACACGCTCTCAACATATCCTCGAGGGTCTGTATAGTCCTCTCTGACTGCCCATCTGTCTGAGGATGAAAAGCTGTGCTAAAACTCAATTGGGTCCCCAGCGCTTCCTGAAAATGTTCCCAAAAATGGGAAGTGAAGCGGGCATCCCTATCAGAAACAACGCTCACTGGTACACCATGTAGCCGTACTATCTCTCGAATATACAGGTTTGCCAACTGACTCAGTGTATCGGTAGCTCTCATAGCCAAGAAATGGGCGGACTTAGTCAATCGGTCCACAATAACCCAGATGGCATCATGACCTCTACGGGTCCTCGGTAACCCCATCACAAAATCCATGGTGACATGCTCCCACTTCCATGTCGGTATCGGTAGAGGCTGCAATAATCCTGCAGGCTTCTGATGCTCTACCTTCACTTGCTGACAAACGAGACACTTAGCGACATATTTAGCAATGTCTCTCTTCATTCCAGACCACCAATAAACCTTTCGAAGGTTTTGATACATCTTGGTACTTCCCGGATGTATCGTATATTTCGATGAGTGAGCCTCTGATAAAATCATTCTCCTGATCTCAGGATCCCTGGGAACGCATACTCTGCCTCTGAACCTCAATAAGCCATCAGCACTCTGCTCAAAATCAATACCCACACCTGTCTGTATCTGCCTCAGCCAATCGATACACCGTCGATCGCTCTGCTGGGCTTACCGAAACGGCCAATCAACTCTGGCTCTAGTCTCAAACTAGCCATGATCTCAAGTCTCTCAGATCCAGGTGGGGTTACATCCAAACTGAGGTTCGCAAAGTGTTCTAACAATTCATGTTCCCGTACCATCATATAAGACACCAACCCAAGGTTCTTTCTACTCAAAGCATCGGCAACTACATTTGCCTTACCCGGGTGGTACATGATTTCACAATCATAATCCTTCAGGAGTTCGAGCCATCTCCTCTGTCTCATATTCAGCTCTTTCTGCGAGAACAGGTACTTAAGGCTCTTATGATCTGTGAACACCTGAAATTTCTCACCATAGAGATAGTGGCGCCATATTTTCAATGCAAATACTACAGCCGCCAACTCCAAATCATGTGTCGGGTAGTTCCTCTCATGATCTTTCAACTGTCTAGATCTATAGGCAACTACCTTCCCATCCTGCATAAGCACACAGCCCAGTCCCTGGTGTGATGCATCCGTATACACCGAGAATCCTCCTGAGCTGGTAGGAATGGTGAGAACTGGAGCAGTCGTCAATCGACGCTTAAGCTCCTCAAAACTCCTCTCACATGCCTCATCCCATGTAAACTTAACATCCTTACGCGTGAGGCATGTCAACGGAGCAGCTAGTCTGGAGAAACCCTCTACAAATCTCCGATAATATCCTGCCAATCCCAGAAAACTTCTGATCTCAGTAACTGTCTTGGGCTGTTCCCACTGCACAACTGCCTCTATCTTGGATGGATCCACTGATACCCCATCCTTTGACACAACATGCCCCAGAAATGAGATCTGTTCCAACCAAAAGTTACACTTGCTGAGTTTGGCATACAATTCTTTCTCTCGGAGGGTCTGCAGAACTATCCTCAAGTGCTCCTCATGATCTTCCCTGGACTTGGAATACACCAAAATATCATCGATAAACACTATCACAAACTTGTCCAGGTATGGCTTGAATATATCATTCATCAATGCCATAAATGCTGCGGGAGCATTCGTCAATCCGAATGGCATCACCAAAAACTCGTAGTGGCCATAACGGGTACGAAATGCTGTCTTGGGTATATCTCCACTCCTGATCCTCAATTGATGATACCCTGACCGCAGATCTATCTTAGAAAATACTTCGGCTCCCTGGAGCTGATCCAACAAATCATCGATTCTTGGAAGGGGGTACTTGTTCTTAATGGTGGCCTTATTCAACAACCGGTAATCTATACATAGTTGGAGGCTTCCATCCTTCTTCCTTACAAATAAAACTCGTGCTCCCCAAGGTGAGACACTCGGTCTAATAAACCCCTTCTCCAGCAGCTCTTGCAGCTGTTTCTTCAGCTCTTCCAATTCTATCGGAGCCATTCTATAGGGTGGTTTCGATATCGGCTCTGTACCAGGCACCAACTCAATGCAAAATTCCATTTCCCTTTCAGGTGGTAGTCCTGGTAATTCATCCGGAAAGACATCAGGGTAATCCGTAATTACGAGTATGTCTTTCAATTTCGGGTGTGCCTCATCTATATCGACCACATAGGTAATGAACCCTTCACAATATCCTCTCCATCGTTAGTAACATAAACCATCACTCCACATTCAATATTTATCATGAACAATAAATTTATCTCTCAAGCAATATGAATTTAAAATCATGCCTCTTCATTTACAACAAACATGCTAGTTTCATATCATTTCTTTTCATCAAAATTTACAATAAGATTGTCTAATCCTGAAAACATCAATGTTTTGGCATGACAATCCATCACAACACGATTGGTAGCCAACCAATCCATTCCCAAAATTACATCAAAATCATTCATATTCAATAAAATCAGATTGGCTATCATTTCCTTCCCCTCTATCTTTATCTTACAATTTCTACATATATGCTCAGTCAATTGGCTATCATTCATGGGTGTGGAAATCATCAACATTTTATCCAATAATGTTGGTTTCACATATTTCAACAATTTATGTGCAAAGGAAGGTGATATGAAAGAATGCGTGGCACCAGGATCAAATAATACCAATGCTTCTAAATCAAAGATTCGGATGGTACCTTTAATCACATCAGTCGAAGCATCTGCGGTGTCCTGATCCAGTGCATGTACTCTTCCTCTGCTTACACCCGCAGCCTATTTCCATTTTTCCTCAGCTGTAGCCCTCCTCCTCGGGGCTGCTGTCTCAACTGGAGCTCCCTCAGGCTCCTTGCCCTTCTGTGGGGCAACCTCAATCATCTCAGTGCAGAACCTCGATATATGTCCTGGCCTCCCACACCTAAAACAAGAAACAGGGGGCACCTGACATGGCCTAGTCCCATGGTATCTCCCACATCGCCTACACTGATCCGTGGTAGGTCGTGGTCCTCCAATAGTTATACCCCTCGGTGCAGTCAAAGCTGGGTATACGGGAGGTCTAGCAGCTCTCTCCTGCACCTTCTCGATCTTAGGCCTCTTCCCAAAAAACCTTTGGCCACCTCTCTTGGCCACTCTTCCAAACCCGGATCTCTTCTGATCTCTGTCCTTCCTAACATTGACTCTCCCAAGCTCGGAGGCATTTCGCTCAAAGTCTTGCTCACACAACTGAGCCTTATGTACAGCCTCCTCATAAGTCACAATGTCGAAGGGAGCTAGCTTAGTCCGGATGGCCAATCTCAATCCATCCATGAACTTCTGAATCTTCTGGGTCTCACTACCCATCGTGTCAGGGTCATATCTCCGCAATGACATAAACTTGGACTCATACTCGTCCACAGTCCGGTTCCCCTGAACCAAATTCATAAATTCCATCCGTAATTTCCTCTGTGCGGTAGCTGGAATATACTGTCTCCTGAAGGCCTCTAGAAATATCTCCCACGAGATCTCAGAGTGTCGGGCCCTCAAAATAACCTCGATGGACCTCCACCAATGCTCGACCTCGCCTTTCAACATAAACACGGCAAAGGCTACTTTTTCAGCTGAAGTACATCGGAAAAACCTATATAGTTTCTCCATCTCATACACCCAATCCTCCGTAATCACTGGATCCTTCACCCCTCTAAACACTGGGGGTTTCAGCGCTTGAAACTCTCGCAACCTGCTCAAGTCGCAGTCATAACCCACATCACTACTGCTCTGCTGTGGAGCGATAGGAGAAGCTGTATCCTGGGCTGGAGGTGGTGTAACTGTAGCTGTCTCAGCAGCATGAGGTCTCTCCGCCTCTGCAGCTGCCTGTTCAGTAGTAGGCTGTGCTGCGGGACCTCGTCTATCACCGGCACCCAATGCCTGCGTGACTATCTCCACCACACTCTCGATACTCCGCTCTAACCTAGCGAAGCGAGCCTCGGTATCCTCTGCTCTCTTAGCAGGGTTCTGTGGAGCCTGCTCAGTCTGTGGCTCCGTACGACTCTCAGGCCTACCTCTACGGCCTCTAGCACGTGCTCTCGCCCCTCTACCTTTGCGTGTAACTGGCATAGTGCCTAACTTCCTGTATTATAATAATTTATTAAGCTCTATCCATCACAGTATACACAGTTATATCTAAACAAAAGCACAGTACTATGGGGATGTACTTTCCTACGTCTTATTAATAACTCACATCAGGCCAACACAGCTCTGGTACCAATCTCTGTCACGACCCAATTCCATTCTCTTTAACCGAAAATCACTGAAAATTTTTCGGTTACTGTTACCTTACCTGGTCGTGAACTAACTCACCACACACTGTTGGGCTGTGAGTCAATAATAAACACCACATCTCATTCATTTTCAATTGATTAAAACGATGTCATACATGTGCATTTAATCGTGTACTTATACGAATACATGTTTTACTGACATCTACATCCCCCATAAGTACAACTCAAAAGAATACTGTGCTTTTACATTGTTTAGATACAAAAAGAATCACTGTGTATATACCTTTAAGCGATGGAGATGCAGCGGAGTCCAAAATACCACGCCTCAGTCCTCACTGGGCTACTATGCACGCTCTGTAGGGGGAAAATAGAGTGGGATGAGCAACCACACGCTCAGTAAGGTAATAATGCAAGCATGGTAGATAACTACTCTATCTACATGCTGATAGTGTTATGCATAAATCCTTTATGTTAGGAGCATGAGGAATAAAACTATGCCATATGAGTATACATATATATCATGTATCAAAGTCATGTAAAATTGGCATATAAAACATGGTAAAACATCATGTATAAATCATCTCATGCTCGATCTCATTTAAATTCATAAAAAGAGCAATTCATTTAGAAACCTCCTTTTTAAACCCACGTCATAAAACTCTTTTTCATCACATACAATCACATCACAACAACTTACAATCACAACCTCATTTTTCATTTCACAAATCAAATCCACGAGGCTCGACCCCTCCTTCGGGTCTACCTTAATCAATCACAAATCACACTTAGAGATTTAAAATCATGTGGAAGTAAGTAATTCAAGCAAGGAGACAGGTTACTATATCTCAAGTGACTACGTTGGCCAATCGTCACATATCATCCCAGACCACACGGATTTCGGTGTGCAGGGTATCATGCTGGCACGAAGGTGGGTTAGATCTCCGCCAGACTTTCTCAAATCAAGTAACCACCACGCGGTACATCGTACTCCATGTGATATACACGGTACATCGTACTCCGCGGACCCATAATATGGTTGGGGGTGCCTGCCATAGGTCTTATCTACCCCATACCAAGTGTAACCTTTATAGTCTCGATAGCGCGTGGGAGTATCCTCAATACCAGGTCCTAGCCCCTCATGGCCTTGCTCGCCCCTGTTGGGTTCCCTGATCCAGGTCCTAGCCCCTCACCCTCACCCCACCTAAGAGGTCTGTCAGGCCTGTTGGGTTCCCTGGATGGATTATGTCAGGTCCTAGCCCCTCACCCTCACCCCACCTAAGAGGTCTGTCAGGCCTGTTGGGTTCCCTGAGTTAATCCGTATCTCTCACCACGGCCTCATACATACCACAGTGTGAAAACCAGCGCGAGCTATGCTCTAGCACGAATTCATGCATCAAAACCAATCACTTCGTACGAGCAATGCTCTGGTACGGCATTTATGCATAAAATATGAAGAAACCATGTACGAGCATAGCTCCAGTACAGTTATATGCGTAAGCTCCAGTACGATTTATAAACATCATCACAATTTAAATTCAAAGCGAGAGCTAAGCTCAAGCACGTTTCACACGAGTGAAAACATAGAAATCCAGCGCGAGCGAAGCTCTAGCGTGATTTATGTCATACAAATGTGATAGGCGGCTCATATACAATTTATCAATCCCGGCAATTCGGGTTTAGCACTCACAAATGCTTTTCCACAACAACAATACAATACTAGCCGACCTATCTACAAGCTTGCTTAAAACCAAGCAAATTCGTTTTGAAAAGCATCAAAACCTTAGATTTATGCAATTATTAGCCTTACTATCCCATTTCATAAAATCCACTTCAAATCCAAAACCACGCATATACTCATCATCGTTCACGAATACCACCAACATTTATTTGAGTAATCATGCATTTCATAAAAACACCCGATATTCACCCACAAGTTTAAAGTACGAGCAGCTACCTCTATACACTCACAAAATTCCCTTACCTGGAATCGCGATGCGTGATTCCACTTCCTTAAACTGCTTACTCGTACGGTTTGGTTCGTCTTCAACGAACTCTTCGGGACTGCACAAAATCGTATCCCGCATTATATTCGATCCATATATTGCAACCCTTGTGCTTGCTATAGTCAATTTAATCTATAGCCTCTATTAAAGCTTATTTGGCCTCGTTTCATTACTTTATCCATAACTCGAGTCTATGGACCTTCTTAGGCCTATTAACTTATTCAAAATCGATATTAAATCGACATTAAGCTCATAGTGTTCATATTCCATGAATCCCCTCACTATGGCATTTTTCAATCATATACATACCCATTTCCACAATTCCTCCAAACTCACAATGTAATCTCATTTAACCATTTAAAATCATAAATATTACCCCAATAACAACTTTAGCATGCCATAAATCATAGGCTCATTCAATCCCACATATCCTCACATTATACCCATTTTAGATTTCTAGATTACACCGATTCCACTACATTCCTAGGTAGTTTATCCATCAATACTCATATAAATCAACTCCAAAATCAATTAAATAGCTAATGCCTTTGGATTTGAGTGTTAGAATCTTACCAATATGATTTCTCTTCTTGCTCCAAATGGTAATGCCCTTAACTCCTCCAATTCCAAAAATGGGAAAATGCCCTCTCACTATGTTGTTCTTCTCTTTGATAGGAACAACTTTGCCTCTAATGATCTCTCTCCAAATCTCACTGAAAATGGCTGATTTTAGAGAGGGAAAGTTAGGTTTTTGGGGTTAAGACTGTAAGGTTAAGTGTTTTTCTGAGATTTCCAGATTTTCAGCTCTCCTTATATAGAAATGACTTGAGGAGATCGATCTGGTCCAAGAGGAGATCGATCTGGTCCCTTAAAATCCCTCTTTTTCATGGCATTTTTAAGCCTGAGATCGATCTGTCGAAGCAATAAGATCGATCTGTTGAAGCATGAGATCGATCTGTCAAAGCATGAGATCGATCTGGTACCAAACAGAGAGCTAAGGAGATCGATCTGGGTGCTTGGGGATCGATCTTTCCACTACAGAATGCTTGGCAGATCGATCTGGCTCCATTGGAGATCGATCTGCTCTATTCTTTCGCCCAAATAAGAGCATTCTGGCTCTTCCAGATCGATCTCTCATCCTATGAGATCGATCTGGACCTCATGTTTTCCAGATTTCCTGCAGTTTCTTTGCTGCAACTCATACCAACACATCCTTAATCTATTGCCATGGCCATTTTCTCATCCATCCACCTTTATAACTTGAAAATGGCATCCATTCATACCTTATGCACATTGAAACTTGTGTGCATTCATTGTATGTTCAAAGGTATGCTACATAAAACCAAATGGAAGCATAACTCCATTCCATTTTACCACACTACTCATCTTGAGTCTCAATCACATCCATCACTTGCTAGAACTCATTTCTTCGTATTCATACTCAATGAAACTTGTATGTACGTTACAATTTATATTACACATACATACATTGAATCCATGGACTTACATCAATCATACTTTACATTACAAGTCCATTCATATTATTTGATCCAATTACACACATTACCCTTATACATATACGGGGTCTTACAATTAGCCCATCCACCTACTCTTCTGCTACATAGCAATATAAACCACTCAAAACATCATTTCTATGCTTTCTAAAACTTTTCTCAAAATTTGACTTTTTTGCCTAATTAGGGGTAAAATCGTAATTTACCCATATCGGGTTCCTATAATTTTATCGATTTTCTAAGACCCTCAAACAATTTCAGTGAATGTAAAATCCAACAAAAATATGCATAGATATCTCTAACTACTTGCAAGAGTCCCCTACCTCGGATCACGTAGTGTGTGACCTCTCTTCCTCTGTGCTGCCCAAACCTCGCAATCCGGTCACTCTCAATATGACTCTGGAGCTGCATTTAACCATTCACTGGATTAATTTCACGTTTCCTACTGTATTACACATTTAATACAGTTCATTTCACATAAATGGGCTCATTTACGCTTAATGGGCCTTAAACACTTTAATTGGGCCTTAATCCGTATTAAGCCTATTTTTCACGTATTAATTCCCTTCATCAGGGTCTATCAGCTCATTGGGCCTATCTATTTCAAACTCTTTGGACAGCTCGTATATCATTTACGACAGTTAATTCAAATTTCTGACTATAATTCGCTAAATGCAGAATTTAATCCGAAATGCGTAAATTAAATCTTAAATACGCATAAATCACATAAATTGTCGTAAATGAGTTTTACTTACCCGAGATTATGCGATGGTGCGTGAATCGAAGTTCGATCGGGCTTTCGTTCGGAATTTATCGTCGAACTGCATAATTTTATATATTTAACTCCGGATTAATTTTTGATTAAATATAATTTAAATAAGTTTATCGAAAATCCAATCGATCACTTTTAACCTCGTATCAACTTACTCGAAGTCCGATGAAATCTCAAAAATTTTCTTTTTCTTTTTTTCTCTCTCCTATTTGGCTGAACGGGTCCGGTCCGGTTCAGTTTAGAAGGTTCTTCCCTGAACCGTCGATATGTTCAGGCTTCCCTTGGTCGTGTCGGCGTCGCTCGATCGATTCTCCGGGTGCCACTGGCGCCGTTCGGTACGCCAAAACCTGGGGAACATTCGGTTGGGCTCGATCGGACCCTAGCACCGTCGGTGGTCGTCGAATTTCACTTTTTCCTCCGCGGTAAATCCCTTCGTTGATCTCCCTTTTTCGGAACCAGTGAGGCGCGTTACCGATGGCTGGGAGTTTGCACGGTGCCCCTCTACCTTTTTCGGCCCCTTACCTGGCCGTTGGTCGCCGGATTGGTGGCCGTCTAGTGAATCTTCTCCTTGGTCGGCTTGCGTTTCCTCTTTCACACGGTTTCTCTCTCCCTGCGTTTTCCAAATTTCAGATTTTTTTATTTTTTTCTATTTTTTTCTTTTAATATTTATAAATGATTTTAATATTATTTTAATCCTTAAAATAATATTAAAAATTCTCAAAATATCTAAAAAAATCATATGAAATTCATTTAATTCGTAAATAAATTTATCAGTCCGATTTTACCTTTTCGGTATATTTTTTCACTATTTCGGGCTCGTTTTCCAAGATGAAAATTTTAAAAATATTAAATAAATTCATATCTCGATGAATTAGACTTGAAATTCAATATTTGCCCCGTTATTGATCGAGATTTCTCGATTTCATATTTTAAATGAAATTTTCTCATCGGATTTATATCGAATTTTGATCAATTGACCATTTTACCCCTGCACTTGCTCGGGAATCACTTTAACCCTTATCTCGCTATTATGTAGCTTACATGCATTTTTAATTTCTTATATAGTCGATTGCATGATAGTAAATACTCTTCTTATGATTCAACTATGAAATAAAGTGTTCGTACACATAGGAATCATAAGGAACAAGCTACATACGTAATTTGGAAACATGGGTCTGACAGAATCCCTGTCAGACATAATACTCACTGGAACTCCATGTAGCCTCACAATCTCCCGTACATACAAATCCGCTAATGCACTCAGAGTATCCGTAGCCTTCATAGCTAAGAGTGAGCTGACTTCGTCAATCGATGCATAATCACCCAAATGGCATCATGGTTCTGTCGGGTCCTCGGTAAACTCATTATGAAATCCATGGTGATATGCTCTCATTTTCATGTCGGTATAGGTAGAGGCTACAATAACCCTGTAGGTTTCTGATGCTTTACCTTAACCTGCTGACATGTAAGGCACTTAACCCCAAACTCTCCAGCATCTTTCTTTATGTCTGACCACCAATACACTCTCCGAAGATTCTGATACATCTTATTGCTCCCCAGATGCACTGTATACCTCGATGAATGAGCTACTGTCAAAATCAATCTCTTTAGTTGTGGGTCATCGGGAACGTAAATTCGACCTCTGAATCTTAATAGGTCATCATCATTAACTATGCACTTAGTCACCTTACCCATCTATATTTGACTATGCATATTAACACAAAAGCGATCAATACGCTGAGCTTGTCTGGTCCGATTAATCAAATCGGGTTCCAATATCAGACTAGTTATCACACAATATGCGTCAGTGTCAGAAGGGTCTATATCTAAACTGAGGCTAGTAAAATGATCTAGCAGCTCATGTTCCCTGACCATCATGTACGATACCATCCCGAGACTCTTCTTGCTCAAGGTATCAAGGACTACATTCATTTTTCCCAGATGATAAAGTATCTCACATTCATAGTCTTTCAGAAGCTCTACTCATCGTCTCTGCCTCATATTCAATTTTTTCTGTGAAAACAGATACTTGAGGCTCTTATGATCAGTGAATACCTGAAATTTTTCACCGTACAAATAGTGGCGCCATATCTTCAGTGCAAACACTACGGCTGCCAACTTTAAATCATGGGTCGGATAGTTCTTCTCATGTTCCTTAAGCTGTTAGGATCCATAAGTAACTATTTTCCCATTCTGCATCAATACATAGTCCAGTCCCTATCCCGAGGCGTCTGTATATACAGAGAAATCTCCTAAGCTGGTCAGAATAGTGAGAATAGGTGCGGTGGTCAGTCACTGCTTTAACTCTCTAAAAATCTTCTCACATTTGTCATCTTACTCAAATGCAACATTCTTTCGAGTGAGACGAGTCAAAGGAGTAGCCAAATTAGAGAAACTTTCTACAAATCGATGGTAATATCAAGCTAAACCCAAAAACTGCGAATCTCTGTAATAGTCTTGGGCCTGTCCCACTGAACTACCGCTTCAATCTTTGGACGAATCAACTGGCACTCCGTCCTTCGATACCACATGACCCAAAAATAATATATGTTCCAACCATAAATCACACTTACTAAGTTTGGCAAATAACTACCTCTCTCTGAGGGTCTGTAGCACAATGCTCAGATGTTATTCATGCTCTTCCCTGGACTTCAAATACACTAGAATGTCATCTATGAACATTATGACAAACCGATCCAGGTATGGCTTGAACACTCCATTCATCACTGCCATAAAAGCTGCGGAAGCATTCGTTAACCCGAAAGGCATAACCAAAAACTCATAATGTCCATATCAGGAATGAAAGGCTGTCTTGGGTACATCTCCACTTTGGATTCTCAATTGATGGTACCCATACCTCAAATTGATCTTGAAAAAGATCTGTGCTCCTCTAAGCTGATCCAAAAGATCATCAATATGTGGAATGAGGTACTTGTTCTTAATGGTCACCTTATTCAACAACCGGTAATCTATGCACAGTCGGAGGCTTCCATCCTTCTTCTTAACGAACAAAACCGATGATCCTCAAGGTGAAAAAACACTCGATCTAATGAACCCCTCATCCAACAATTTTCGCAATTGTTACTTTAGCTCCTCCAATTCAACTGGAGCCATAAGATACGGTAGTTTGGATATCGGCTCAGTACCAGGCACCAAATCACTGCAAAATTCCATCTCTATATCTGGTGGCAACCCTGGTAGATCATTCGAAATGACATCAGAAAACTCCATAACTACTGGAATATATGTCAATTCTAGGTGTGTCTTTTCCATATCAACCACATATACGACATGCCTTTAATCACATCGACTGAAGCATCTGCGGTCGCCTGGTACAAGGTAAACACTTGACCACATTTTACAACTTGCTTCTTTTCTCTTCAGCTGTAGCCTTCCTCTTCGGGGTAGAAGTACCATCTGCATCCTTCTTTGACTCTTTGCCCTTCTGTGGGGCTATCTCGATCAACTCTAGGCAATCCCTTATCATATGTCCGTCTTGCCACATCTAAAACATGTTCCAATCAATACGTGGCATGACCTACTACCGTGGTATCTACCACATGCTCTACACTGTTCTCTAGTCAGACGGGGTCCTCCAATCACTATACACCTAGCTAAAGTCAAGACCTGTTACATCGGGGGCTTAATCATTCTACCCCGCGACTCATTGACCCTCGATCGTCTAACAAACAGTCTCTTCCCTAGTCGGACACTATAGTCCTCTACTGATCTCTTCTGATCTCTATTCCTGCCCTTCACGACCTTACCAAATTGAGGACACGCATATCATAGTCTTGCTCACACAACTGAGCTCTACGCACAGCCTTCTCGTAAGTCGTGATGTCAAATGGGGTTAATCTGACTCGAATGGATGGTCTCAATCCACCCATAAACTTGTAGACCTTTCACATCTCACTGCTCATGGTATCCAGTTCATACCTTCCCAGGGATGTAAATCGAGACTCATACTTGTCTACAGACCTGTTCCCTTGGATTAGACCAAGAAATTCCATCTGTAATCTCCGCTAAGTAGTGGCTGGGATATACTGCCTCCTGAATGCATTCAAAAAAGATTTCCCAATCAATTACCTATTTTTTTCAGGATGGGTCGAGCGAATTTTCACCAATGCTCTGCCTTACCCTCAATCATGAATGTAGCAAAGGCCATTCTCTTAGTAGTCAAACATCTGAAAAAGCCATATAGCGTCTCTAACCGGTTGATCCAATCCTCTGCTATTATAGGGTTATTGACCCCACTGAACGATGGAGGCTTCTGCTTTTGAAACTGCCTCAATCGATCAAGATCACAATCATACCCCGAATTCTCACCAGTTTGTCGTGGCACTATAGTTGGTGGTATAAAGGTCTCAACAACACGTGGAATATGTGTAGGATGTGTAGGTGCAAGTGTCTCAAGAGCAGCTGCCGACTCAGTAGGAGTCATCTGAGTAGCTGAACCTTGCCTACTCTCTAACCTAGCTGTAGCCAAGTTAGCCTGAGTGAACAACTTCATAAATGTGTTCCAACTCTGCTCTAATCTCGTAATGCGAGTATCAATAGTCTCAACTAGACTTGATGGGACATAATCACGTGACGATTCACAAGGCCTCTTGGACCTATCACTGCGTCTCTCGGACCTCTCTCAATGGCCTCGAGAACGCGAACTCTCCCCTCTGCTGCGATGTCTATCAGACATCTCGATCGTCCCGCATACACAATCAATTTCTGAATTTAACCACAGCTCGATACTCACAATTGTTTCTAATAATGTACAGTGACATGAGGATGTATACTTTTTAACTGCTAACACTGACTCACATCAGACCAACACTGCTCTGATACCACTTCTGTCACGACCCATTTTCTCAAAAATCACTACAAATTTTTCGCAAACTTACCACACTTCACTTGTTAGGCTGTGAGTCAATATTCATCACTCAGTTTCATATGTTATATATATACATAACAAGTAATGTTTTCATCCTAAGCACTAACATTGGAGAAGCTCATAAATTTATCAGTTTAGAATTTGAAAATTGTTTACATTGCCTTACATATACATCCCCCATATAACGTGACTACATCACTGTACACTATTATTCAGATACAAAAAGTAAATGTGTGTATACCTCGATGCTGCTGGATAGCTGTGTGTAAAAGATCGCAGGACGGATGCAGCTTATAGACTCTACTGAAATGCTCTATAGAGGGGTAAAATAAAGGGATGAGCACCACACGCTCAGTAAGAAATATAGGAAAGCAGGTAGATAACCACACTATCAACGATGCTCATAATGCATGTTTTATCATCTCGTAAAACAAATGCATTTACTTTTCAAAACACTTGCATTAATATATGAAAGCAAGTAGATAATCATACTATCCGCGATGCTCATAATGCATGGTTTACGCCAAAAAACCCATGACATTCACAAAACCATTATAGTAACACACATAACAATTTACTGCCAAAAATCGAATATCAAAACTCATTCAGAGTAAAATATTTCTATGTTCAGTATTGAAACCCACATTTAAATCATATTATCATTTCAAATGGTTTCATCACAAAAATCAAATCACAATTAGTTTCATTACCGAAACTAATAAAACAAGTGAGACTAGGCAGGGATCCACACAAATCTAAGGGACAATTGGCCAAAGTTTGAGACCCACATACTATCACGGATCAGGTGTGTCAGGGTGTCTCTGAGTCCGAGGACAGGATTAGTCTATCCATCGGCTCCTATCTAAGGACTATCACAAATTAGAGCAATGAAATAGCATGCCCGAGTCCAAAGACGCAATCCTCACATCCTATAGTTACACGGTACAGTGTAATCCATGTTGTCTACATGGTATGATGTACTTCGTGAATCACAATATAATTACCACACAGTTGTAGGTGCCTGAGTCACAAGCTCACCACCCTAACCAAATAAATTATCAACCATAGCTTGTCGTCTCAGATCTAGTGTGAGCAAGTCAGTGTGACACACAATCCAACACGAGGGCTCTAGCACGATCTCAATCACAAAGCACAACAGAATCCAGTGCGAGTAGTACTCGAGCACGGTCTGTACATATGTCATACCAAAATCAAGTGCGAGCAGATCTGGACAAATCCATAGATCTTATCATAGCTCTAGCATGATTTCACACACACAAAATAGACAACTGACTCTATTTCCCACCACAGTGGTACTCAAAACCGAGTGTGATACGTAAAACGATACAAAACAGAGTGAGAGGGTAACATCCCATCAAATAACTCGTCAATCAAATCACACTTTAGAAAAACGTGCAAGTTAATGCATACAGCCAAATCATGAGCCACTCTATCATTTCATCTTCACAAAATCTCTTTTTCACAAAGAAAATATGGATTTCATGCACTTTATGCGTTTCCAAAAATTCTTGGGTCTAAGGGTATTTTTGTAATTTTTTCACATTTGGGTACTATCCAAAAATTTCATATTCATACTCTATACAAAATTTAAGTGAATGTAAATGATGATGAAAATACGTACAACTATCTCTAAGAGCTCGCATAAATCCCTTACCTGGAATCCAGTCGAATGCACTTTTTCACCTGTTTCCACTTTTCGTAAATCAGTCTATCCGGCTCCGAATATATCTCCTGGAGCTGCAAATAGTTATCAATCACATTAATTAAATCGGATAACTCATTTATCATTTTCTATGCAGTCTATTTCAGTAAATGGGCCAAATTGCTCTTAGTAGGCCGCGTTGCCTCTTATTGAGCCCAACTCTATTTTAAGCTCATTTCGACTTTACTATTTATTTTGTCACAGCCCATTGGGCTCCTTAGGCCCATTAACAATTATTGGGTCATCCGTGGGGCCCATTAACACTTCAATCATGTTATTTTAAGCCTTTTCTAACATAAAACATTTTATACAGAGTTAATCCGCAACTTATGCAATTAATTTCTAACTCGTATAACTATACAAGTTATAACAAGTAAGATTCACTTACTTGATTTTTTATGATGGCTCGTTATTCAAGACTCGATCGAATTCATATTCATCGCCTATTGTCTCGCTACATATTTATATATTTAACCCGGAACAATTTCGGTCAAATATAATTTCAAATAAATTTTTTCGAAAGTTAAATCAGTAAATTTCGACCTCTTACTGGCTTATCCGTAAACCCGGGGCATCATCAAATTTTTCCAAAATTTTTTTTCTCTCTCCTGCTAAACTAGTTCGGACCAGTTCAACCCCTTTCACACTGAACCGGTTCGAACCGGTTCAGTGGCGATTTGGCCGTTGTCGGCATTTTCGGCAGCCTCGGCCACCAATCAACTCGCCTTGGCCTGGGGAGTGTTCGATTGGCAGTAGTGCAAGGCAAATCGGCGCCAACGTCGACGAATCTCCCATTCTCTCCCGCGGCTTTAACCTCTCTGATCTCCTCGTCGTCGGCGATTCACAACGCGTGGTGGCTGTCGACCGTTCCCCCGGTGCCAGTCGTCCCTTCGCCCAGCACCCCTCGCGCCGTCCGCCTCTGGTTCGCCATTGATTATGAAAATCGAAGGAGGACTCGATTTTCCTCCTGTTCACGGGTTCCAATTTCGTTTTCTGCTTCTTTTCATTTTTTTTTCTTTCAATGCCTTCACTTTTTTTCTATTTTATTTTATTATATATATATATTATTTCTAATATAATATACTATATATTGAAATATCTTCTAATAAAATACACTTATATATAAGAAAATATCTTATATTTTATAATATTATTGTAATAATATTAAATCCAAAACAAAGTATTTTATACCTTAATTTCCACATACATGTACATATAAAATTATTTAATTTATCTGGACAATTATATATGTATATCATATTTTATTTTTATTTCTTCGAAAATATTTTTTCATATTTTCACAATAATTCCCGAGATGGAAAATTTTCGGGTCTATCGCAATAAATTGATATCTCGATCGATTGGACTTGGAATTTAATTATTTCTTCTTTATTGATCAAGATTACATAAATCCCAAGCTTACAATGAAAATTTCTTAAAAAAGACACCGAATTTTTGGGTCTGACACGAAGTGTCCCATATGTCAGCATGTTAAGGTTGAGCATCAAAAGCCTACAAGGTTATTGCAGCCTCTACGTATACCGATATGAAAATGTGAGCATGTCACCATGGATTTTATCATGGGATTACTAAGGACTAGGAGGAACCATGATGCGATCTGGGTAGTGGTGGATAAATTGACGAAATTCGCCCACTTTTTGGCTATGAAGGCCACGGATACTCTGAGTGCACTAGTAGACTTGTATGTACGGGAAATTGTGAGGCTACATGGCTTTTCAATGAGCATTGTATTAGATAGGGATTCTCGCTTCACTTCCCACTTTTGGAAATAATTTCAGGAAGCCATGGGAACCCGATTGAATTTCAATATAGCTCTCCATCCTCATACCTATGGTCAGTCAGAAAGAGCCATCCAGACAATAAAAGATATGTTGAAAGCGAGTGTTATGGATTTTAGCGGCTCTTGGGATGATCATTTGCCACTAGCTGAATTTGCTTACAATAACAATTATCACTCGAGTATCGAGATGGCACCATATAAAGTATGATATGGTCGTAGATGTCATTCTCCTGTTGGATGGGAAGAAGTGGGTGATTGAAAAATATTTGCTCCTGCCTTAGTGAAGCAAGCCTCTGAGGATGTCCAATTGATATGTGAGAAATTGAGGATAGCTCAGAGCAGATAGAAAAGTTACACTGACACGAAGCGAATGCCTTTGGAATTCACCGTGGGTGAATCAGTAATCTTGAAAGTTTTTCCCTCGAAAGGGATAATGAGATACTGGAGTGAGTAGGAGATAAGGCCTGTAGGCTAGCCTTGACACCTAAGTTAGCAGCATAATGTCTTCCACATATCGATACTTTGGGAGTATCATCCAGATCCGACACATATGATTCAGTATGAGCTATTGGAGTTCAAAGAGGATGTGTAGTATGTTAAGAAGCTGATCCGGATACTGGATAGGAAAGAAAAGGTCTTACAGACCAAGACGACCCCTCTAGTTAAGGTTATCAGGTAGTACCACACTTCGAAGGAAGTTATGTGGGAATTAGAGAGCCTGATGCGAGGAAAACATCCGTACCCATTCGAGAATTAACTTGGTTCTAAATTGGAGGAGCAAATTTCTTAAGGTGGGGAGGAATGTAAGACTCGAAAAATCGGTGTCATATTTTTTAAGAAATTGATATTGTAAACATGGACTTATGTAATCTTGATCAATAAAGAAGATATAATTAAATTTCAGGTCCAATCGATCAAGATATGAATTTATGGTGATAACTTGATATTTTCCACCTCAGAAATTATTGTGGAAATATGGAAAAATATTCTAAGAAAATAAAAAAATAAAATAAATGTGTATATATATATAATTGGTAATATATATAAGTATGCAGGATATTTTGTATAATAATATATATTATATTATATTGAAATAATATATATAATATATTATTATTGTTTTTTTTTTAAAACAAACAGAAGCTGAAAATCGCGAGGACCCCCGAGAACCAAAAACCTGATAGCTATTGCTTTTGTCTCCAGCGAGCAACGACGACGAGAGAGCATAAGGAACAGACCGACGAGGGACGACTGGCACCCAGGCGACCGTCGAGCGTCGTTACGCACCGTGGATCGTCGATAAAAAGGCAGATCGACGAAGAGAAGGTCAAAAGGGAGAAAGGAAGATTCGACGACACCGATGTCGATCTAGACAGAACCACCACCAGCCGAATGTTCCTCAAGTGAAGATGAATCGAGTGGTGGTGGAATCGGCCAGAAAATCGACCGACAACGGCGAAAGGGAGAAAATCGACAGCGAGGTCGAAGAGAGAAAGGGCTGAACCAGCCACTTTCTGGCCAGCTGAGACTTGGCCACCACCTGATCCATGCACTGCGAGTCCCTGTGGATCTGCTGGAAGTGGAAGCCGATGAAGAACTGGTCGGCAAGGCTCTGAACGATGACGAGGGGGACTGAACCGGTCTGAACCGGTTTCGGAAGAAAAGAGAAAAAAGAAAACAAAAAGAGAAATGGAAAAATGGGTAGAAAATTTTAATGATGCCTCGGGCTAAGAACAAAGTCGGTAAGCGATCGGAATTGACCATTTCAATTTTTGAAAATTTTATTTGAATTTATATTTGATTGAATTAACCCGGTTTAAATATATAATTGTGTAGCGCGTCAATAGGTGACAAACATAAGTTTGATCGAGCCTCGATTTACGTTCCATCATGGAATCTCAGCTCGAGGAGATATAATTGAAGTCGAATTAGTCGAGCGACAGACAGTTGAAAGTGAAAGGATTGCAATCGACTGGAATCCAGGTAAGAGATTTATGCAAGCTATTAGAGATAGTTGTACGTATTTTTATAAATCCCTGTATGAGAATAAATAGTATAGAAATAAATAGTATAGAATATATAGAGATTGAAAAATCTAGAAAATTGCCTAGTGTTTGTAAAAGACCATATTACCCCTACTATAGGGAAAGTTGCACCGAAATGAGTCGGTAAAACATGATTTTATAAATTTCATGTTTTCAGTGTTTTAAGCATGAAAATCTGTTTCCAATAAAAATGGACAGGTTGGATAGAGTTTTTATAGTCTGTATAGGAAAGCACGTTTTACGAAGTTAAGCATGCTGAGATGGGAGTAATCTTATGATGGGTGACCTTACGAGAAGTCACTTCCCATCGCTCTATATGACATCGTTTTATGTGTAAAACTTCGATTTCAGAATCGTTTCCAACTGAATTGAGCCACCTATCCGATTTTCTGTGTGAAATTTCCCAGATAACCCTAAAAAGGGTAAATTTATGAAAATACCCCTAGTTATGGGAAAAGATAAAAATGCTTGAAATGGCATAACTTGGTGTTTTATCAATGAAAAAGTGATTTTATGTATGAAAAAGTGATTTTATGTAAATGTAATGATAGACTGGCACCCGATTTGACTCCTGGCATTAAATTGCCCATTTTTCAATATTTAAAATGTTGACGAGTGATTAGATGGGAACTTAACCTCTCACTTATGCTTTGTGATATTTTAGTAAGAATTCGATCAAGTGTACCATCTTCATTTGAATGGAGCCATCTATCAATTTTCTATGTGAAAGCAGTGCTAGAGCCGTTGTGTTAACTAGAGATTACACAGACTTGCTCGCACATTATTTTAAATTGATAATGAGAATGAAAACAGTGCTTGAACCGTCGTGTATTACTGTGTAACCTTACACTGACCTGTTCGCACTGAGTTTTCTATGATTTTGAATAAATCTGTGCTGGTGTAAGACCCTCAAATTCATAAGTATATACATGAACATGCTATATGAAGCATAAATTATGTAAAGTCCATAGAATTAATGTACACACTTGTATTATGAGTTTGTGATGTATGTACAAGTTTCGTTATGTATGAATAATAAGAAATGGACTTTTGTAGAAGATGAATGTAAGTGGAATGGAAAATGAGTGGTGTAGTAAAATGGAATGAAGTATGCATAAGTTGCATAGAGTGTTATAGTCCATTTGGTTGTAAATTGTATACCTTTGGTTATAAAATGAATGCACATAAGTCTTAATGTGAATAAAGTAGGAATAGATGTCATTTTCAAGCCTTAAAGGTGAATGGATGAGAAAATGACTATGACAGTAAAATAAGTGAAGTTTGGTGTGTGTTTACTACAGAAAACTGCAGTAAAATCTAGAAAATATGAATGAGAGATCGATCTCAGGGGATGAGAGATCGATCTGGAAGAGTAAAAAATGCTCTTGTTCGAGCAATGGAACAGGGGCAGATCGATATCCAAGAGGGCCAGATCGATCTGCTAAGCATTTTGTGAAGAAGGAATCAATCCCTAGGAGGCCAGATCGATTTCCTTAAGCTATTGACTTGCAACAGATCGATCTCATGCAAGAGCATATCGATCTCCTTAAGGTTCTGTGTTGAGAAGATCGATCTCATGCTAGGAGAAAATCGATCTCATTAAGTTTGGAAGGTCGATTTCGAGAGGAAAAAGTGCAGGGCAAATCGATCTCATTGGAGAGTAGATCGATCTCATAGAAACAATTTTATGAATACTGGACCTCTGCACTTCTTTTTCCCAAGATTCACTATTTCATTCAAGAACCAAAGTGTAACCTAGCCAAGAAACACTAGAAAGCTTTAGTTTGTGCTCAGTTTTGAGTGAGGTATAATTGAGCAAAATTGTTCTTGGCAAAGAGGAGAGCAATATACTTGGAAACAAGAGATTGAAATCAAGAGTTGAAGGAGCAAGGAGGATTTTTACCATTTTGGTGAAAAAGGAAGGAAAGTTCAACTAGGTAAGATTCAATACACCACTTTGATATATGTTAAAGTAGGTGTATTGGTGAGTTGATAAGTGCATGTTTGATTGGTTGGAAACACTTTGATAATGAAAAATAACCATAACCTAGTATTAATGAGAATTTAAGAAAATGATGAGGAAATGGTGTGAACATTGATTTAATGATAGAATATGCATGTATGAAAGATTATGAGTTAATATTATGAAATGCATATATTAGAAATAAGGAGAAATAAAGATAGTTATGTGAAAATGAGATTTTATACCATATTGGGAGAAAATAGTGAGATGAGGTGTTTAATTGAGATTTGGTGATTTAAATGAGTATATAGAGAGATACTAATGCCAATAATTATAATAGTTTCAAAAATCATTATGGAAGCTGCTCGGACTGCGAAAGTGAGTTGCACCGAAAAAGAGAGGTCACTTAACGTGATTCAAGGTAAGGGAATTTCGTACATAGCTAGAGATGGCTACACGTATTTTAAATAGCATTTCGATATTATATGCTATATGAATTCCCATGAATAGGCCTAATGTGTGATAGAGACAAATGAGATAAAGTGTGAATTTATCCATAAATAGGATAAAAAGCCTGAGAAGCATGTTATGACCCATAATTCATGAATTGCATGATAGAATGGCTAATGTTTTCATGTATATGCGAAAACAACACATTTAAGTGTTAATTTGATATGAATTGAGAGAGTTGTGATTTGAATAAGCCATTTATCTAGTTTTGTGTGAAAACCATAAGTGCTAGAGAATACTCGCACTATATTTTGAGATATGCATAACATAGTACTGGAGGATATACTCGTACTATATTTTAATGTTATTTTATGCATGTTAGAGTACTGGGAGCATAGCTTGTACTCAGTTTGTGATTGATGCATATAGAATTTTGAGAGCTTTGCTCATACTCAATTTTACATGATAGAGTACTGGAAGTGTGAGACCCCGTATATGTATAGCTGTATATAGGAACATGGGAATGTAAATAGAGTCATAAGTAAGATGATGTATTGTAATGTGAAGTATATGCAATGTAAGTTTATAAGATTATGTACGCACTTGTAGTAAGAATTGTGATTATACGTACAAGTTGCATTATGAATGAGTAGGAAGAAATAAACTTGAACACGAGAAGAATGTGATCGAAATGGAATATGAGTAGTATAGTAAAATGGAAGGAAAGATTTACATAAGTGTATATTTCCATTCGAGTAATATCGTATATGTATTTGATCATACAAAGATTCTACACAAGTTTTAATGTGTATGTAGAGAGGATGGATCCCATTTTCAAGTCTCAAAGATGAATGAATGAGAAAATGATCATGGAAGCAAATTAAGGGTGTTTGGTAAGGGTTGTTGCAGAAAAACTGCAGGAAATCTGGAATTTGTGAAGGCCAGATCGATCTCATAGGATGAGAGATCGATCTGGGAGAGCCAGAATGCCCTTATGTGAGAAATGGAAGGGAACAGATCGATCTCCAAAGGAAGCAGATCGATCTCCTTAGCTCTCGGGTTGGGAGCAGATCGATCTTCCCTAAGACCAGATCGATCTCTTAGCTCTATGGTTGGAAGCAGATCGATCTCCCCTAAGACCAGATCGATCTCCTTAAGCTTCTGTTTGACAGCAGATCGATCTCCAGCCTCGACAGATCGATCTCCTACCTTTAAAACGTCTTAGAAAAGAGGGATTTCTGGAGGAACAGATCGATCTCCACCCAAGGAAGATCGATCTCATCAAGTCAAACCTATAAATGGGAGCAGTTGGATCATCAGAATTTCGGGACAAACATTTCCATTTCACTTCAACTCAAAGAAATCTAGTTTCTCACTCCTAAATCCAGCCATTTTCAGTGAGATTTAAGGAGAGGCTATTAGAGACAAAGTTGTTCACATCAAAGAGAAGAACAACATAGTCTAGAGGCATTTTTCCATTTGAAGGATTGAAGAAATAGAGGGCAATCCTAATTGGAGCAAGAGGAAATCCAATAAGGTAAGTTCTAATGCACAAATCCAAGTACATTGGTTTAGTTAATGATTATAAAGATATTTGGGTGTGCATATTGTGGATAGAACTACCTAGGATGGTATGAAATGCATATAGCTTAGAAAAAGTCAAGTGTGAGAAAGTGGAATGTGGGAGTATTTTTGATGAATGGGATATCTTGAGTGGATGAGTATGTTGTGGAAATGGTTTGGAAATGTTGATATTAGGATAAATTGGGAGATTTACCACAAAGGGTAAAAATGGGTAATTAAGGCATTGGATAAAGGCTTAGTTGAATAAGAGTTAGAAACATTAACTCAAATGTTGATGGATGAATTTCAGTTTCGGATGATACGTCGGAGCAAGTCAAGATGAGAACGCGAGAAGCATAAAGGCGGATAGTTGCACACAAGTAAAACGAGGTAAGGGACTGTGTGTTAGCTATAGAGATGTTCGTACGTAATTACGGCAATTTCGTAGATATATTGCTAGGACTAGTACGATATTATAAGTTTATGAAATGATGTGGAAGTATGAAAAGTACTATGATGTATATATATGTATTGAGAAATGGGATAGGGTAAGGAAATAGCATGATATGCATGTTTTCAATGATTTTCTCAATTTTATATTGTTATTATTGATTGAGAAATGTTGATGATAGTTTGGTTAATTTTACATGTTTTGGCATGAAAAGGCATGCTATGTGAATAAACGTGTTTTGAGTTTTTAAAAAGAGAAAATAGCCATCTATCAGTTTTGAGATGAGATTTGGTGTTGAAGCGTTAGCTCACACCCGGTTTAAAGCCTTGATGTACCGTGCGGGAGATTAACTCGCACGGAGGTTTTGAGAAAGTGCGAGAACTATGCTCGTACCTGTTTTGTTGAGTTAAGGTAAACCTGGGGGTCTGGGACCCAAGGGGATACCAGCCGACGGCCAATTGAACGGGCTGGGCCTTAACGATAGATCGTACCGCGCTGAGCTTTGCGTTGACTGTGTGTCACGCTGCTTGCTCGCCTGGTATATGAGACATGGTTTAAGGATAAAAAGTCCATCGGAGTTGGAGTATGGACTTGGGTCCACGGTTGTACGTAGAATAGTGTAGTCACCCGTTGGTATACTATGTACCGTGCTGGGTGCACGTGAGTACAAGTATCGCGTAGATGACACACGACGTATCTTCACCGTGAGTATACGAGGAGATGAGGTGGATTGAGATGAGCTGGAGGGTAGGACTGACCCATCCCCCTTCAGGCGAAGTGATACCCTGTGCACACCCGATCAGTGAGGCCTGGGATCACTGACTGTGGCCATAAGTCGTGGATATTTGATTGCCTAAAATTCCATGCCTGTCTCAGAGAATCGAGAAACAGAGACAATCTCAGAAAAGAAAGAGATTTGCGAGAAAGAATGATTTGAGAAGTGAAAGAGATTTCGTGTTTTAATAAATCTCCGATTTCACATTCGTGCCATGAAGGCACTATTTATGAGCATGTTTTAAATGGAAGTTTGACATTTGATTTACACGAAAATGCTCTTGAGAAATATGTATTTAAATGCATTGTTCGTATAATATTTCCATTTATAACGAAAACATGGTTTTGGTTTATGCATGCATGGGCTATGTAGGTAGTACGATATCTACCTGCTAGCATACATTTCCTTACTGAGCCGTGGTTTGCTCATCCCACTATTTTTCCCCCTCCAGGTACTGAGAAGTAAGGGAGCGGTGATCTCTAAGTCTTTTGTGTTGAACAGCTCCCACAATCCGCAAAGGTATAAGATTTGTATACACGAGTATTTTGTATCTAATATATTGTATCGCACAGTTATATCTTAGAATTGTAATCAGTATTAAGGGGATGATATGTAAGCACATGGTATTTATACAATTAATTTTGTGTATTTACACACACACCTGGGAGTGTGAATTAAAGATTTAAATATTCCGCTGTAAATAAATAAATTTTTAGTAATTGAATCTTCTCACAGCCCAACCGTAGTAGAGAATGTATGGATAGAAGGGTTCCCGAAAGCGGGGCATGACAGAAAGCAATGCTCGTACTCGACTTTTCATGATTTATACATGATATCGTACTCGAGCGATAGCTCGTACTTTATTTGAAAAGAGAATTATGCATTAACCTAGTGCTAGAGGTTATTCGCACTAGTGTTTGATATTTTAAGATGCATACACAGTGTTTAAGAGGCGGAGTGTTGATTGTGAGTTACACTCAAGATGCGCACTGTAGTTTTACGTGATATATAAGACATGTTAGAGGAATCGTGACGATTTCCTCCGTGTAGACTGAGTGTCACACTGTTGAGATGTTCGCACGTAGATTTAGAGATGTGGCATTTATTTTCCATAGTATGAGGGCTAAGACTTATGGCAAGCACCACGACTACGATATTTTTGTATGGTGAGAGGACTAAGACCTATGGCAGGCATCCCAACCATGAGGAGAGGGTCCACGGGTGTACGTTGTACCGTGCGAGTGGCATGGAGTACACTGTACCATGTTTTGTGTGGAGTTGTGGAGTTGAGGAGTATATAGCTGGCGGTTGTGATGGACTGCCCCCTCCCATTACAGCAGTGATTACCCGCACACCGAGATCTGTGTTGCCTGAGATTTCACCATTATAGGATATGACCATAGTCCAGGAGAGTATTGCATTTAGCCACTGAGTCTCGCATGATAGATCACTTGTTTTCATGATACAGTTAGACCTAAGAGAGATAGGTCAGAAACCGGTTTGCGTTGTGCTGTGAACTGCCATATTTACTATGATTTATGTGTAAATGACAATGATTTTAAATATGCAGTGTTTTGCATGAATGCCTATATTTTATAACTCAACATGATTTTAAGTAGATGGAATTTATTTTGTACTATTATTATATTATTTTGATACATGCTTTGAGATGAGATAAGGGAAGGCAAAGCCTTATTTTCAGTAGATAGTACGGTTGTTTACTTGCTTGCCTGATTTCCTTACTGAGCGTGATGTTTTCTCATCCCCCTTTATTTTCCCCTCTCTATAGATCATCTGCAGTAGATTTAGTCCGGCTACAATATAGCATTCCTTTTGTCCGTTGTCATTTCCCATTGAGTTAAAGGTATACACATCGCGTACTATCTTGTATCTAAATAATGTATAAGCACAGTGATGTACATGTTTGTAATATTGGGGATGTAGTTACGTTAATGTAAATAGCTTTGTTTATGAGAAAGACGCATGTAAAGTCAATATTTATGATGACATGTATATATGATGTGATAAGATGAGTGTGAATGAGATGACTAATGCCGAATCACAGCCCAACTGTTGGTGAAGAGAAAAGTAAGTAAAAAGCAAAAAATTTGTAGTTGTTTTTGGTAAGTCACGAAAATGAGGTCGTGAAAGAATGGTATCAAAGCAGTGTTGGTCTGATGTGAGTCGGTATTAGTTTAGGAAAGTGTACATCCTCATATTACTATGCTTGTTCAGTTACAATTGTGTATACGAGATGGGAATCAGACTAATATAAGGTTGTTAATGCAGGAATTTAGTCTATATGACTAATACCAGCCATGGTAGAGGGGCGAGAGGTAGGGCTTGAGGTTGTAAAGGTAGGCCAAAGACCCGAGATGAGACTGGTCAGACTAAGGTACTAAAGACTTCTGAGGCACACTTGAGGAGGATAGAGCGTAGCCTAGAGATGGTAGTTGAGTTGCTGGCACAAACTAGGCTAGGTACACAGGGATAGGATGTAAAGACTGTGACAGGAGAGGCAGTTACACCTGACACACCTGTACAGCCTGCACCTGAGATGCCACAAGCTGCAGATACTCCTACACCCCCACCAGTTCAAGATACTAGTGGATTGGGATACAGGTGTTATTTAGATAGATTGCGACAATTCCAGAAGCTTGGACCTCTATCTTTTCGAGGGATCAAGGACCCAGTTGTTCCTAAGGAGTGGATTAGAGAGATAGAGAAGTTGTACAGATACTTTGAGTGTACGATTTCAGAGAGGGTCGCATTTATTGCGTTCCTACTGAAGGGGACAACAGAACATTGGTGGAAGTCCACCAGGCCCATATTGAGAGCCCAACATGCTGAGATTAGTTGGGAGATATTTCTGGATGCCTTCAGGAGGCAGTTTGTTCTAGATACGACACAGAGGAGGCTGCAGGCCAAATTCTTGGGGTTAAGTAAGGGAAGTCTTTCTGTGGATGAGTACGAGACTAAATTTTTAGCCCTAGGAAGGTATGACCCCGATACCATCTACATCAAGACTAGGAAGGTCTGCAGATTTATAGATGGACTGAGACCAATGTTACAATCAAAATTGGTACCATTTGATATTGGTACATATGATGAGGCAATGTGTTAGATTCACCATTTTGTAATGTAACCTTATGAATTTGTGATGTGTATATAAGTCACAAATAATGAAAATCATGAGGAATGTATATTTGAAGTTGTAAATGTGTATAGAATGAATACATACAAATTTTAAAGTATAGAACAAGTGTAAGAGGGATATTTTCATAAGTGGAATGTGATAATATTGAGTTTTGAGTGGTTAAGTAAAATGGAATGAGTTTTATACTTTCATTTGGGATATATTGTATACCATTGGTTATACAATGAATACACACAAGTTATAATGTATATGAAGTATGAAAGGATGTAATTTTCAAGCCTTAAGTGTGGATGGATGAGAAAATGATCATGGCAGCAAAATGTAGGAAATTTGGCATGTGTTACTACAGAAAACTGCAGTAAAATCTGGAAATTTAGGATGAGAGATCGATCTCATGGGATCAGAGATCGATCTCAAAGAGCCAAAAATGCTCAAATTTGAGCAATAGAACAGTGCCAGATCGATCTCATTAGAGAGCAGATCGATCTGCTGAGCATTCTGTGTTAAAGGAATCAATCTCTAAAGAGCCAGATCGATGCCCATAAGCTACTGACTTGGAGAAGATCGATCTCATGCAAGAGCAAATCAATCTCCTTAAGGTTCTGAGTTGAAACAGATCGATCTCATGCTTGGGGGAAGATCGATCTCATGTGGTCTGAAAGGTCGGTTTCAAGAGGAAAAATGCAGAACAGATCGATCTCATAGGGTAGCAGATCGATCTCATCAAGACAATTCTATAAGTACAGGACTTTTGCATTTCAGTTTCATAGAATTTACTATTCCATTTGAGAACTAAACCTAAACCCAGCCAAGAAACACTAGAAAACTTCAGTTTGTGATCCGTTTTGAGTAAGGTATAAGTGAGTAAAGTTGTTCTTAGCAAAAAGGAGAACAACATACTTGAAAATAAGAGATTGAAACTAAGAGTTGACGAAGCAAGGATGATTTTACCATCTTGGTGAAAAAGGAAGGAAAGTTCAACTAGGTAAGATTTAATACACCTAGTTGATATATGTTAAACTAATGTGCTAATGAGATTATTGGTGTATATATGATTTGTTGGAAATGAAAGGAGAATGAAAAATCATCATGACCTAGATATTAGTGAGAAAATGAGAAAATGATGAAGAAATGATGTTAACATGGATTTAATGATAGAATATGCGTGTATGGAAGATTCTGAGTTAATATTAAGAAATTCATTTATTGGAAATAAGGAGAAATAAAGATAGTCATTTGAAATGTGGTTTTATACCATATTTGGAGTAAGTGATGAAAACTATGTTTTTAATTGAGATTTGGCAATTTAAATGGGTATATCGTGATATACTAACGCCAATAATGATAACAGCTTCGAAAATTACCTTAGAAGCTGCTTAGATGGCGAAAGTAAGTTGCATCGAGGAAGATAGGTCACTTAACATGATCCGAGGTAAAGGAATTGCGTGAGTAGTTAGAGATGGCTACACGTATATTTGAATTTAGAGTTTTGATATTATACTCTATATGAATTCCCTTAAAGAAACATGTTGTTGTAATAGAGATAAAGTGTGATCTTATCCAAAAACAATATGCAAAAGCCTTAGAAGCATGTTGTGACCCAAAATGAATGAGTTGCATGATAGAATGGCTAATGTTTTAATGTATATACGAAAACAACACATTTGAGTGCTTATTTGATTTTCTTTATGTGAAATGTGGTTTGAATAGCCATCTATGTGGTTTTGTGTGAAAGACCATAAGTGTTAGAGAATACTCGTACTATATTTTGAGATATGCATCACATAGTATTGGAGGATATACTTGTACTATATTTTAATGCTATTTTATACATGTTAGAGTACTAGGAGTATAGCTCGTACTTTGTTTGTGAATGATGCATATAGAGTATTGGGAGCTTTGCTCATACTCAGTTTTACATGATAGAGTACTGGGAGTTTTGCTCGTACTCGACTTTTCATGACTTATACATGGTATAGTACTAGAGCGATAGCTCGTACTTGATTTGAAAAGAGAATTATGCATTGACCTAGTGCTAGAGGTTACTAGCACTAGTGTTTGATATTGTGAGATGCATACATAGTGTTTAAGAGGCAGAGTGATGATTGAGAGTCACACTAAAGACACGCACTGTTGTTTTTATGTGATATATAAGACATGTTATGAAAAACTATTACAATTTCCTCAATGTAGACTATGTGTCACACTGTTGAGATGTTCGCATGAGGATTTAGAGACGTGGCATTATTTCCATAGTATGAGGGCTAAGACTCATGGCGAGCACCCCGACTATGATGTATTTCCGTGGTGTGAGGACTAAGACCTATGGCAGGCATCTCGACCATGAGGAGAGGGTCCATGGGTGTATGTTGTACCGTGCGTGTGGCATGGAGTACACTGTACCGTGTGTTATGTGGAGTTGAGGAGTATATAGTTGGCGGTTGTGATGGACTGACCCCCCTCCCATTGCAGTAGTGATACCCGCACACCGAGATCTGTGTTGCCTGGTATTTCACCATTATAGGATATGGTCATAGTCCAGGAGAGTATTGCATTTAGCCACTGAGTCTCGCATGTTATATCACTTGTTTTCATGATACGGTTAGACCTGAGATAGAGAGGTTGGAAACCAGTTTGTGTTGTGTTGTGAACTGCCATATTTACTTGATTTGAATGTAAATGGCATGATTGAGATAAAGGCATTTGTAATTTTATAAGTATGCAATGTTTTGCATGAATGCCTACATTTGATAAATAAGCATGATTTCAAGTACATGGAATTTAATATGTACTATATTATATCGTTTTAATACATGCTTTGAGATGAGAGAAGGAAGGCAAAGCCTTATTTTCAGTAGATAGTGCGATTGTCTACTTGCTTGTCTGATTTCTTTACTGAGCCCATTGTTTGCTCATCTCCTTTATTTTTCACTCTCTACAGATCATCCGCAGTAGATTGAGTCCGGCTGAGGTATAGCATTTGTTGTATCCGCTGCCTATCCATCTTACGAGAGGTATACACACTCGAACATTTTATACTGAACAATGTATAAGCACAATTATGTAAACTATTGTACGGTTGGGATGTATATGTATAAATATTGTATAACAGTTTATGTTATCGAAAAGAATACTAAATTCTATGTGTATAATGAATGAATGTGAGTGAGTGACTAATATCGAATCAATAGTCGAGGAGAGAAAGGTAAGTAAAGCAAAAATCGAAAAATTTGTAGTGGTTTTTGGTAAGTCACGGATTGAGGTCGTGACATAATGGTATCAGAGCTGTGTTGGTCTGATGTGAGTCGGTATTAGTTTAGGAAAATATACATCCCATAGTACTGTGCTTTGTTCAGTTACAATTATATATACAAGATGGGAATCAGACTAATTAATGATATGAATGTAGGAATTTAGTTTATATGGCTAATACCAGCCGAGGAAGAGGGGTGAGAGGTAGGGCTCGAGGCCATAGAGGTAGGACAAAGACCCGAGATGAGAATGTGAGTACTAATGATGTAGAGACTGTAAAGGCACGTTTCACGAGGATTGAGAGTAGCCTAGAGATGATAGTGGAGATACTGGCACAGACTAGGCCAGGTAGATAGGGAAAGGATGCAGAGACTGCGATAGGAGAGGCAGTTGCACTTGACACACCTGTACAGCCTGCACTTGAGATGCCACGGGCTGCAGATACTCCTACACCCCTACCAGTTCGAGAGAGTAGTGGATTAGGATATGGGTTCGATTTAGATAGATTGTGACAATTTTAGAAACTTGGACCTCTATGTTTTAGAGGGGTTAAGGATCCAGTTGCCGCTGAGGAGTGGATTGGAGAGATGGAGAAGTTGTACGGAATCTTTGAGTGTATGACTTCAGAGAGGGTCGCATTTGCTGCGTTCTTACTGAAGGGAATGGCAGAGCATTGGTGGAAGTCCACCAGACCCATATTGAGAGCTCGACATGCTGAGATTAGATTAGAGCTATTTCTGGATGTCTTTAGGAGGTAGTTTGTTCTAGATACGGCACAGTGAAGGCTGCAGGCCGAGTTCTTGGGGTTGAGCTAGGGGAGTCTATCAGTGGATGAGTACGAGATGAGATTTTTAGCCCTGGGAAGGTATGACCCCGATACCATGTACAGCGAGACTAGGAAAGTCCGCAGGTTTATCGATGAATTGAGGCCAGTATTTGTCAGACCCGTATTTTATGTAGCCAGTACGTTATGATTCCTATGTGTATGAACACTCTATTATTATAGTTGAATCATAAGAATAGTAATTACTAGATTTAAAGAGTATGTGAAATGATTTAACATGCATAAGCTACATAAAAGCCTAATGTGAGCTATAAGAGTCACAGGCTAAACCAAGTGGATCTGAATCATTCTGACTGAAAATTAGAACTTAAAATGAGAAAATATAGAGAGCTCATGAAGGAAAGTTAGTTTGATTTAGTTCCGAACACAAAGAACGAGAGTAAAAGCTAAAAAGGGTAAAATGAACCTTTTTAGCCACTTAAAGTAATTAAGGTGTTTCGGGTGTATTTACCTACCGAAAACGGCTAAAACGTAAAGACGAGAGTGTAAAACAAAAGATATGACACTTTCAAAATTTTGAGAAAAAGTCAACTTGATCAATGATTAAGGAAAAAGTCAACTATAGTTAAGAAAAGTGGACTTTTACCATAGTTGACTAACCATGGTTAAAAATTAACTTGAGTATGGAGAAAAAATTGGGAAAAAATATTCTTGGCCAGAATACAAGATAATCATCCCCGAAAGTAAGGAAAATTTATTCAGAAGGATTCTGGATTTAATTTAATGGTTAAAAACGTAACGGGCTTAAAGTGAAGATTTTAAAGCCCATTATGGTATACTAAACGTAGATCGAAATTCTTAGGTCCCTTAGACCGAATTATTGGATTGATTGATAGGCCAAATATTGAAAAAATAAAAGGCCCGAGGTATAGTAAAAATTTCAGCCTAAAAGCCCATTAAGAAAGCCCAAACCGAGAGGCCCAAATTGGAAAGCCCATTAGGTAAATATCTAACCATAGTTAAAGCTAACTATGACTAATTAGATGACTCATTAGGTGACTCATAACTAAGCCTTAGGAAGTCAATTTTAATGGCTGAAAAGTAAGGCTTAATGGCTAAGTAAATGGCTTATAAAATCAGCCACATCATTGTCATCTTCACCATACCATTCTCGGCTACACAAGGAAACCATTGAAATACAATTATCCAAGCTTTCTCACTAGAAATCACTAGGAATTAGGCATATTTGAAACTTGCATTCTTTATGAAAGTTGTTCCAAATTGAGAGGAGACTCACATATGTTGGAATTGGCTATCGAGAAGCCATAGTGTGCAAACCGTGAGCCTCCAAAGTTTCGGCCAAGTGTGAACACAAATACTAGGTATATTTTCAAGCTTTCAAATTCATATATGTTAATGTATGAATGATTTAAGTATATTGGTATATGTTTTAAGCATTGAAACATATGAAATCACTATGATCATGGTTAGGCCGAGAGTGAGTAGTGAAATATTGATGAATGCCCATATGATCTTAAGACATAAATGGGTTAATGTACATGTGTTAATGATTATGGTGTAATTAGAATTAATCAAATTGATTAATTAATACATGTATTAAGTTGGAAATCAAGGTGTTTAATAAAATGCCTAAATGAACTATGTGATGTTTAAGAATGTTGCCAACCAAGTGTTTGTGAAAATGCCTGAGTGAATTAGCTAAGAAAATGAACATGGCCGGCATGCAATGATGTGATTGACGGCATGGAGAGCTCTCGGCCATGGCATGTGGCCGAGAGATCCAATGTGCCAAGCCCAATTATTTTAGGCCCAATGTGATGTAATGGGTCTAGGACAAGCCCAATAAGAGTTGGTGGGCCCCACAAGCCCAATAAGTCCAACGAAAAGAAATAGTAAAATGGAAATGGGCTTAAGGCATAGTTAGGCCCATTAAGGTTTATTAAAGCCCATTAAGGGAAATAGACTGTATTTAATGTAAAATACAGTAGGAAAAATATAATTAACCTGATAAATGATTATATGTAGCTCTAGAGATTATTGGAGGAGCAAATCGGACTGCTAGATCGAGCAGCGTTGAGAAAGTGAAATTTCTCGAGGGATTGCAGGTAAAGAACTTTTGTGAGTAGTTAGAGATACCTGCATGTAATTTCGTCTGCTTTTACATTCACTTAAAAACTCTAAGGGTCAAAGAAAGTGAATAATAATTATTGTGACCCGATAGTGGCAAATTACGATTTTACCCCTAGTTAGTCAAAAAGTTAACTTTAGTGAAAAGTTGAAAAAAGTATGGAAACCACCATTTTGAGTGTTTTACTGCTGTTTAGCAGAAGAATAAATAGATGGGCTAATGATTTTAAGGTTGATGTGAATTAAGCACACTTTATAGTGCTAATTTTTATGTTTTGAAATTCATCCCTTTTTAAAGAGCCATCTATCATATTATGTGAGGATAAATCGTGCTAGAGCACAGCTCATACTTAATTTCATATATTTTCCACATATATTAGTGTTGGATTGTGATTCGCACTAGATTTTCATGACATGCATGATAGAGTGTTAGAGTTATTACTCGTACTCAGTTTTATGTGATTTATGCATGAGAGAGTACTGGAGCGATAAGTTCGTAATCGAATTTTCATCAGATGCATGACAGACTGCTAGAGCATTGCTCGTACTCAATTCTTCATGATTTATACATGACATTGTACTTGAGCTATTGCTCGTACTTGATTTGATGAGTTTTTTGCATAGCATGGTACTAGAGCTATTGCTCGTATTTGATTTGAAACGTGAACTATGCATTAACCTAGTTGCTGGAGGTTTACTCGCACTAGAGTTTGAGTTTGTGATGTGAAACAGTGTTTGAGCGGAGTGTCAACTGTGAGTCGCGCTCAAAGGCGCGCACTATAATGTGATATATAATACATGTTGAAAACCATGCTTGATTTCCTCGTGTAGACTGAGTGTCACACTATGAGAGGTTCACATGTGGATTTAGAGACGTGGTATGATATTCCATGGTTTGAGGGCTAAGACCTATGGCAGGCACCCCGACTGTGATGTAGGGTCCACGGAGTACGTTGTATTGTGCGAGTGGCGTAGAGTACACTGTACCGTGTGGTGTTGTGGAGTTGAGGAGGATATAGCTGGCGATTGTGATGGACTGACCCCCCTCCCGTTGCAGCAGTGATGCCCCGCACACCAAGATCTGTGTTGCCTGGGATCACCATTATCGGATGATTTATTTATGGATAAACCTGAGGGATGGGTCCAAATCCAATTGTTGTGATGTGAATGATTTAAATACCATATTTACTATGATTTAAACATGCATGACATGATTTATATAAAGGCATTGTGATATTATAAAGATTCATTATTTTACACTACATGCCTACATTTGAGAAAGAAAGCATGATTTCTGTACATGGGATTTAATCTGTACAAGTATATATATATATTTATATATATATTTAAAGACATGCTTTTTAAGTGAGTTAAGAAAATGATATTTTCAAGGCATAGCATTATTTTGAGTAGATAGTGTAGATGTCTACTTGCTTGCCTGATTTTCTTACTGAGCGCGTTGTATGCTCACCCCCTTTCTTTCCATCTCTCTACAGAGTATCAGCAATAGAGTTAGAGCATTTGAGGGATAATATTCTTGTTGTTCGCTGTTATTTCCTATCGATCGACAGGTATACATATTTTGTACTATTATGTATCTAAACATAGAAACAGCATAGTGATGTATACAATATATATTATGGGGAATGTATTTGTATTTGCTTTTATATGATCTCACATGTATTATAAAAAGAAATTATGGTCAGTAACAGTATATTAACATGTATGTATGATAATGGAAGATATGGTATGCGAGGAAGCTAACATCGAATCACAGCCCAACCATTGAAGAGAGGATAGGTAAGTTAAAAATGTGAAAAAATTTGTAGTGATTTTGGTTAAGTCACGGATGACGGTCCTGACAGAATGGTATCAGAGCCGAGGTTGGTCTGATGTGAGTCGGTGTTAGAAAATAGGAAAGTGTACATCCCCATAGTATTGTGTTGTGTTTAGATACAACTGTGTATACCAGATGGGAGACAGACTAATTCATGATTGTGAATGCAGGAATTTTGCCTATATGGCAAATACTCGTAGTGGTAGAGGGACGAGAGGTAAGGCTCGAGGCCGTGGAGATAGGCCTGAGAGACGAGCTGCTGCCGAACCATTACCTACCCATGAGACTCCAGGTGCTACTGAGGCACCAGAGTGTGCTGAGATGAGCTTTACAAGATTAGAGCGTAGTCTAGAGACGATTGTAGAGATATTGGCACAGACGATGCCAGGTAGGCAGGGACAGGAGGCAGGAGCTGCGACAGGAGAGGGAGTTCCCCCTGATACACCTATACAGCCTACTCATGCATCGAGGACTGTAGATACTCCTACACCTCTACCAGTTTCGAGTGATAGTGGATTAGGGTACGGATGTGATCTGCATCGGTTGCGAGAGTTCCAGAAGTTTAGACTTCTATCTTTTAGTGGGGTCAAGGATCCTGTAGCTGCTAAGGAGTGGGTTGTTGAGATGAAGAAGCTTTATGGATTCTTCGAGTGTACGACACCGGAGATGGTCACATTTGCTACGTTCCTACTGAAGGGAGTTGCAGAGCATTGGTGGAAGTCGACCAGACCCATACTGAGAGCTCGACACATAGATATTAGTTGGGAGATATTTCGGGATGCCTTTAGGAGGCAGTTTGTCCCCGATACTGCACAACAGAAATGACAAGCTGAGTTTTTAGGATTGAACCAGTGGAGCTTGTCAGTGGATGAGTATGAGACTCGATTCCTATCCCTAGGGAGATATGACCCAAATACTATGTATAGTGAGGCCAGGAAGGTCCATAGGTTCATCGATGGATTGAGACCGGTTCTGCGGTCCAGGTTGGTTCCATTAGATATAACCACCTATGAGGAAGCAGTACGCAGGGAACAATTATGCGAGCAAGATTATGAGAGGAATGCTTTCGAGTTTGAGAAGTTCAACCAAAACTGTGATATACAGAGGAAGAGGCCGACGAGAGATAGAGATTTCAGTTATCGAGGAGGGAGGAAACTCTTCGGTAAGAGATCACGGGTGGAAGAGGTACGAGAGAGACTTGCTAGACCTCCTGCTTATCCGACCATAGCTCCAGCCAAGGGTATTGTCATAGGAGGACAGAGACCTACTACCGATCAGTGCAAAAGATACGATAGGCAACATGGAGGTAGACCGTGTCCGCTGACTCCTATAGTGTGTTTTTCGATGCGAGAAATAGGGGCATATTGCTAGAGCTTACCCAAATATGGTTGATACTGCTCAACTGAAGGGCATGGAGCCAGAGAGAGCTCCAGTAGATCCTTTTGCTTCGAGGAGGAGAACAACAGCAGAAGAAAAGGGGAAGCAAGTGATTAGTCGAGGGGGCGTACATGCTTTGGACTAGGGGACTGCTGATGCTTCATCAGATGTGATACGAGGTAACATCCTGATTTATGATATTGAAGCATATGTTTTAATTGATCCCGATGCCACGCATTCTTTTATATCGCCTTCATGCATGTAAGTTAGCAAGACATGTAGAGCGTACACCGTTATGTATGAAGATGTTGATTTGTACGCCTATGAATAGTAGTCAAGTTGTAGAGTATGTATTTAATGACTGCAATTTGAGAGTAGGGGATAAGGAGATGACAGCCAATCTAATATTCCTAAGTATGAGTGACTTTGATATAATCTTAGGAATGGATTGGTTATCTGTGAACCATGCTGTTTTAGATTGTTATGCTAAGACAGTTATGTTTCCTAACCCTACTAGATTTGTTGTAAAGTTTAATAAAGATAAAGGAAAGGTGTAGTTATGATTATTATATGAATTACTAACTTAGAAAACCTTCAACATATCAAGGTTTCATTGCGTACGTGGTAGATATGGATAAGGCACATCTGGAGTTGTTAGATATTACTGTGGTCAGTGAGTACCTAAATGTTTTTTTGGATGAGTTGCCAAGGTTACCACCAGACAGAGAGATGGAGTTCTGTATAGACTTGGTGCCTGGTACGGAGCCTATTTCGAGACCACCATATCGCATGGCCTTAGTTGAGCTGGAGGAGCTCAAGAGGCAGTTGCATGATCTGTTGGATAGGGGTTTTGTTTGACCGAGTGTTTCACCTTAGTGTGCACAGGTTTTATTCGTGAGGAAGAAGGATGGGAGCCTCCGATTGTGTATAGATTATCGATTGTTGAATAAGGCCACCATTAAGAATAGGTATCCCCTTCCACGCATTGATGACTTGTTAGATCAGCTTCAAGGAGCACATGTCTTTTCTAAGATTGATCTGAGGTCTGGGTATCATCAGCTAAGAGTTCGGAGTGGAGATGTACCCAAGATAGCGTTCCATACCCGATATGGCCATTATGAGTTCTTGGTCATGCCATTTGGATTGACAAATGCTCCAGCTGCTTTCATAGCTTTGATGAACGATATGTTCAAGTCATATTTGCACCAGTTTGTTATCGTCTTTATCGATGATATATTGGTGTATTCGAGATCCAAGGAGGAGTATGAGGAGCACCTCAAGATCGTATTGTAGACTTTACGAGAGCAGAAGTTATATGCTAAGCTTAGTAAGTGTGACTTTTGGTTGTCACAAATCTCATTTTTGGGACATGTTATATCAAGGGATGGTGTATCAGTCGATCTATCCAAGATAAAGGATGTAGTTCAGTGGGAACAGCCGAGGACAGTCACCGAGATCAGGAGTTTTCTGGGTTTAGCTGGTTATTATCGGAGATTCTTTGAGGGACTTTTGAAATTAGCTGCTTCGTTGACACGTCTTACTCGAAAGAGTGAACCGTTCGTATGGAACGAGGATTATGAGAAGAGTTTTCAGGAGTTGAAGCGTCGATTGATCACCGCTCCGATTCTCACTATCCCTACCAGCTCAAGAGGATTTGTATTGTATACCGATGCTTTGCATCAAGGACTGGGCTGTGTGTTGATACAGGATGGGAGGGTAGTTGCTTATGGATCTAGATAGCTGAAGGATCATGAGAAGAACTATCAGACCCATGATTTGGAGTTAGCAGTAGTAGTGTTTGCATTGAAGGTATGGCACCACTACTTGTATGGTGAGAAATTCCAGATATTTATCGATCACAAGAGCCTCAAGTATCTGTTCTCACAGAAAGAATTGAACATGAGACAGAGAAGATTGCTAGAGCTTCTGAAGGATTACGATTGTGAGATACTTTATCATCCGGGTAAGGCTAACGTTGTAGCTGATGCTTTGAGTAGAAGAGCCTAGGGATGGTATCGTATATGATGGTTAGGGAGTATGATTTGCTAGAGCAGTTTGCTAGCCTCAGTTTGGGAGTTAAGCCTTCTTACATGGATACATGCTATGTGATATGGTTAGGGAGTATGATTTACTAGAGCAGTTTGCTAGCCTCAGTTTGGGAGTTAAGCCTTCTGACATAGATACAGGCTATGTGATAGCTAGTATACGCTTGGAGCCAGATCTGTTGGACAGGATTAGAGTGGCTTAGCAGACTGATCTGTTTTATATAGATGTGAGTGGCCAGATGCAGAAGGGCACAGTGACTGATTTTGAGTTGAGTTCTGATGGACTACTGAGGTTCAAAGGGTGACCCCTCTCCCGTTGCAGTAGTGATACCCTGCACACTGAGATCGGTGTTGCCTGGGATCATTATTATCGAATATGGCCATAGTCCAGGATACTATTTACATTTCACCACAGAGTCTCACATGATATATCACCTGATTGACTGATTTATTTAGGGATAGACTTGAGGGATGGGTCGGAATCCGATTGTTGTGATGTGAATGATTTAAATGCCATATTTACTGTAATTTAAACATACATGGCATGATTTATATAAAGGCATTGTGATATTATAAAGATGCATTATTTTGCACTACATGGCTACATTTGAGAAAGAAAGCATGATTTTTGTACATGGGATTTAATCTGTACAAGTATATATATATATTTAAAGACATGCTTTTAAAGTGAGTTAAGGAAATGATATTTTCAAGGCAGAGCATTATTTTGAGTAGTTAGTGTAGATGTCTACTTGCTTGCCTGATTTCCTTACTGAGCGCGTTGTATGCTCACCCCCTTTCTTTCCATCTCTCTACAAAGCATCAGTAGTAGAGTGAAAGCATTTGAGGGATAGTATTCCTGTTGTCCATTGCTATTTCCTATCGATCGACAGGTATACATATTTTGTACAGTTATGTATCTAAACATAGAAACAGCACAGTGATGTATACAATATATATTATGGGGAATGTATTTGTATTTGCTTTTATATGATCTCACATGTATTATAAAAAGAAATTACGGTCAATAACAGTATATTGACATGTATGTATGATAATGGATGATATGGTATGCGAGGAAGCTAACATCGAATCACAGCCCAACCATTGAAGAGAGGAAAGGTAAGTTAAAAATGCAAAAAAATTTGTTGTGGTTTTGGTTTAGTCATGGAGGGTCGTGTCAGTTTACGGTCTAAACTAGTTCCATTCGATATTTCTACCTACGATGAGGCTGTACGCAGAGCGCAACTATGTGAACAAGATTATAAGAGAAATGCCTCAAAGTTCAGAGTAGTGGGAAAAGGTAGAGACAGAGACAGAAAGAGGCCGGTGAGTGATAGTGCTCGAGGTTTCAGTTATCGAGGAGGGAGGAGACTCTTCGGTAAGAGACCAAAGATCAAGGAAGTACAGGAAAAGATTGTGAGATTTTCTACATACCCGGCTATAGCTTCTGCAAAGGGCATTATGATTGTAGGGCCGAGGCCTACTACTGATCAGTGCAGTAGATGTGGTAGATACCACGGAGGTATACCTTGTCCGATGAGTCCTATTATGTGTTTTCGATGTGGGAAATCAAGACATATTGCTAGAGTTTACCCAGAGATGGTTGAGACTACCCCACAGAAGGGTAAGGAGACTGATAGAGCTCCAGCTGATACGTCTGCTTAGAGAAGGAGAGCAACGGTAGAAGAGAAGGGGAAATAAGTGATAGGACAAGGGCGAGTGCATGCCTTGGAGAACAGCTAATGCTTCATCGGATGTGATTAGAGGTAATATCCTGATTTATGATTTAGAAGTACATGTTTTGATTGATCCTGGTACCACGCATTGATTTGTATCGCCTTCATTTGCATGAAAGATATAAAAGCATGTAAAGCTTACACCTCTGAGTAGGATGATGTTGATTAGTACGCCTATAGATAATAGTCAACTAGTGGAGTATGTGTTAAATGATTGTAAATTGAAAGTAGGGGAAAAGGACATGACAGCCAATCTAATATTATTAACTATGAGCGACTTTAATGTAATCTTAGGAATGGATTAGTTATCGTCAAACCAGGCTATTTTAGATTGTCATGCTAAGATAGTTATGTTTCCTAACCCTACAAGTTATGTTGTAAAGTTTGATGCAAAGAAATAAAAGTAATAGTTATGATTATAATTGATAATGTACTATGCTGACTGAGAGTTGAATATGTTGAAGGTTTCATTGCATACGTGGTTGATACGGATAAGGTACATCCGAAGTTGGCAGACATTCCTGTGGTTAGTGAATTCCCAAATGTCTTTCCAGATGAATTGCAGGGTTACCACCAGACAGAGAGATGGAATTCTGTATAGATTTGGTGCCTGGTACTGAACCTATATCGAAACCACCATATCGCATGGCCTTGGTTGAGCTAAAGGAGCTCAAGAGACAGTTACAGGAGCTGTTGGACAGGGGTTTTATTAGACCGAGTGTTTCACCTTGGGGAGCACCGATTTTATTCGTGAGGAAGAAGGATGGGAGTCTCCGATTGTGTATTGATTACAGATTGTTGAATAAGGAAACCATCAAGAATAGATATCTCCTTCCACGGATTGATGATTTGTTGGACCAACTCTAGGGAGCGCAGGTCTTTTTTAAGGTTGATATGAGGTCTGGGTATCATCAGCTGAGAGTAATGAGTGAAGATTCACCCAAAACAGCATTTAGGACCCGATCTGGCCATTATGAGTTTTTGGTTATGCCATTCCGATTGACGAATGCTCCTGTAACTTTCATGGCTTTGATGAACAATGTGTTCAAGCCATATTTGGATCAATTTGTTATCGTATTCATAGATGACATTTTGGTATGCTCTAAATTTGAGGAAGAGCATGAAGAGCACCTCAAAATTGTGCTGCAGACTTTGCGAGAGCAAAAGCTATATGCTAAACTTAACAAATGTGATTTTGGTTGTCTCAGATCTCATTTTTAGGACATCTAGTGTCGAAGGAGGGTGTATCAGTAGATCCATCCAAGATTGAGGCTGTAGTTCAGTGGAAACAGCCGAGGATGGTCACAGTGATCAAAAGTTTCTTGGGTTTAGCAGGATATTATTGAAGATTCGTAAAAGGATTTTTGAAGTTAGCTGCTCCGTTGACATGCCTCACTAGGAAGGGTGTAACATTTGTGTGGAATGAGGATTGTGAGAAGAGATTTCAGGAGTTGAAGAGTCGATTGACAACTGCTCCTATTCTCACTATCCCTACCAGCTCAGGAGGATTTGCACTGTATACCGATGCTTCGCATCAGAGACTGGACTGTGTATTGATGCAGGATGGGAGGGTAGTTGCTTATGGATCCAGATAGCTAAAGGATCATGAGAAGAATTATCCGACCCATGATTTGGAGTTAACGGCAGTAGTATTTGCATTGAAGGTATGGCGTCACTACTTGTATGGAGAGAAATTTTAGATTTTTACTGACCACAAGAGCCTTAAGTATCTGTTCTCACAAAAGGAATTGAACATGAGATAGAGAAGATGGATAGAGCTTCTAAAGGACTATGATTGTGAGATACTTTATCATCTGGGTAAGACTAATGTTGTGGCTAATGCCTTGAGTAGAAAGAGTCTTGGGATGGTATCGCATATGATGGTCAGGGAACATGAGTTGCTTGAGCAGTTTGCTAACCTCAGTTTGGGAGTAGTGCCTTCTGACATAGATACGGACTATGTGATTTCTAGTCTACGCTTGGAGCCAGACCTGGTAGAGAGGATCAGAGTGGCTCAGCAGACTGATCTGTATTGCATTGACATGAGAGGTCAGATGTAGAAGGGCACAGTGACGAACTTTGAGATAAGTTCAAATGGACTTCTAAGGTTTAGAGGTAGACGGTGTGTTCTCGTAGACCCAGAGCTTAGGAGATTGATATTGTCGGAAGCTCATTCATCAAGGTACACATTTCATCCGAGGAGCAACAAGATGTATCAAAATCTCCAGAAGGTGTACTAGTAGTCAGGTCTGAAGAAAGATGTTGTAGATTTTGTGGTAAAATGTCTTCTATGTCAGCAAGTGAAGGTAGAGCATCAGAAACCTGTAGGGTTATTGCAGCCTCTACCTATACCGACATGAAAATGGGAGCATATCACCATGGATTTCTTGATCGATTTACCTAGGACCCAGAGGAATCACGATGCTATATGGGTGATAGTTGATAGATTGACGAAGTCAGCCTACTTTCTAGCTATGAGAGCTACCGATACTTTGAGTACATTGGCAGAACTGTATGTACTTGAGGTAGTGAGATTACATGGTATTCCAGTGAGCATTGTTTCGGATAAGGATTCCCGCTTCACTTCTACTTTTGGGAACATTTTTAGGAAGCCATGGGAACCCAGTTGAGTTTGAGCACCGCTTATCATCCTCAGACAGATGGTCAGTGAGAGTGGACCATACAGACTCTGGAGGATATGTTGAGAGCATGTGTACTGGATTTTAGAGGCGCCTGGGATGAACATTTGCCACTAGCCGAGTTCGCATATAATAACAGTTATCATGCACGTATCAAGATGGCATCGTATGAGGCTTTGTATGGTTGTAGATGTCGTTCCCCTATCGGTTGGGAAGAAGTGGGTGACCATAAGATTTTTACTCCTGATTTAGTTACACAAGCCTCTGAGGATGTCCAACTGATTGTTGAGAGATTAAGGACAACTCAGAGTAGATAGAAAAGCTATGCTGATAAGAGACGGAGACCACTTGAGTTCGCAGTTGGTGAGTCAGTATTTCTGAAGGTTTCTCCTTCCAAGGGTATAGCGAGATTTGGAAAGAGAGGCAAGTTGAGTCCTCGCTACATTGGACCTTTTGAGATACTGGACAGAGTGGGAGATAAGGCATATAGATTGGCATTACCACCAGATTTATCATGAGTGCACAATGTTTTCCAGATTTCGATGTTGAGGAAGTATCATCCAGATCCAAATCATGTGATTCGGTATGAGCCACTGGAGCTCAAGGAAGATTTGACATATGTGGGGAAACCGATACGGATACTGGATAGAAAGGAGAAAGTCTTGAGAAATAAGACTATCGGGTTAGTAAAGATTCTCTGGCAACACCACACTTCAGAAGAAGCTACATGAGAGCTAGAGAGTTTGATGCAAGAGAGATATCCCTAATTGTTTAAAGACTAACTTTGTTCTAATTTGGAGGACCAAATTCTTTTAAGGAGGGGAGGATTGTAAGATCCACCATTTTGTAATGTAACCTTATGACTTTGTGATGTGTATATAAGTCACAAATAATGAAAATCATGAGGAATGTATATTTGAAGTTGTAAATGTGTATGGAATGAATATATACAAATTTTAAAGTATAGAACAAGTGTAAGAGGGATATTTCCATGAGTGGAATGTGATAATATTGAATTTTGAGTGGTTAAGTAAAATGGAATGAGTTTTATACTTTCATTTGGGATATATTGTATACCATTGGTTATAAAATGAATACACACAAGTTACAATGTATATGAAGTATGAAAGGATGTCATTTTCAAGCCTTAAGTGTGGATGGATGAGAAAATGACCATGGCAGCAAAATGTAGGAAATTTGGCATGTGTTACTGCAGAAAACTGCAGTAAAATCTAAAAATTTAGGACGAGAGATCGATCTCATGGGACGAGAGATCGATCTCAAAGAGCCAAAAATGCTCAAATTCGAGCAATAGAACAGTGACAGATCGATCTCATTGGAGAGAAAATCGATCTGTTGAGCATTCTGTGTTAAAGGAATCGATCTCTGAAGGGCTAGATCGATGCCCTTAAGCTACTGACTTAGAGAAGATCGATCTCATGTAAGAATAGATCGATCTCCTTAAGGTTCTGATTTGAAACAGATCGATCTCATGCTTAGGGGAAGATCGATCTCATGTGGTCTGGAAGGTCGATTTCAAGAGGAAAAATGCAGAGCAAATCGATCTCCTAGGGTAGCAAATCGATCTCATCAAGATAATTCTATAAATACTAGACTTTTCCATTTCAGTTTCACGGGATTTACTTTTCCATTTGAGAACTAAACCTAAACCTAGCCAAGAAACACTAGAAAACTTCAGTTTGTGATCAGTTTTGAGTGAGGTATAAGTGAGTAAAGTTGTTCTTAGCAAAGAGGAGAACAACATACTTGAAAATAAGAGATTGAAACCAAGAGTTGAAGGAGCAAGGATGATTTTACCATCTTGGTGAAAAAGGAAGGAAAGTTCAACTAGGTAAGATTTAATACACCAAGTTTATATATGTTAAACTAAATGTGCTAACGAGATTATTGGTGTATATATGATTTGTTGGAAATGAAAGGAGAATGAAAAATCATCATGACCTAGATATTGGTGAGAAAATAAGAAAATGATGAGAAAATGATGTTAACATGGATTTAATGATAGAATATGCGTGTATGGAAGATTCTGAGTTAATCTTAAGAAATGCATATATTGGAAATAAGGAGAAATAAAGATAGTTATATGAAATGTGGCTTTATACCATATTTGGAGTAAGTGATGAAAACTATGTTTTTAATTGAGATTTGGCAATTTAAATGGGTATATCGTGATATACTAACGCCAATAATGATAACAGCTTCAGAAATTACCTTGGAAGCTGCTCGAAAGGCAAAAGTGAGTTGCACCGAGGAAACGAGGTCACTTGACGTGATCCGAGGTAAGGGAACTGTGTGAGTAGCTAGAGATGGCTACACGTATATTTGAATTTAGAGTTTTGATATTATACTCTATATGAATTCCCTTAAAGAACCATGTTGTTGTAATAGAGATAAAGTGTGATCTTATCCAAAAATAGGATGCAAAAGCCTTAGAAGCATGTTGTGACCCAAAATGCATGAGTTGCATGATAGAATGGCTAATGTTTTCATGTATATGCGAAAACAACACATTTGAGTGCTTATTTGATTTTTCTTGTGTGAAATGTGGTTTGAATAGCCATCAATCTGGTTTTGTGTGAAAGACCATAAGTGCTAGAGAATACTCGCACTATATTTTGAGATATGCATCACATAGTACTGGAGGACATACTCGTACTGTATTTTAATGCTATTTTATACATGTTAGAGTACTGGGAGCATAGCTTGTACTGAGTTTGTGATTGATGCATATAGAGTTTTGGTAGCTTTGCTCATACTCAGTTTTACATGACAGAGTGCTGGGAACTTTGCTCGTACTCGACTTTTCATGACTTATACATGATATCGTACTAGAGTGATAACTCGTACTTGATTTGAAAAGAGAATTATGCATTGACCTAGTGCTAGAGGTTACTAGCACAAGTGTTTGATATTTTGAGATGCATACATAGTGTTTAAGAGGCGGAGTGATGATTGAGAGTTAAACTCAAGACGGGCACTTTTGTTTTTATGTGATATATAAGACATGTTATGAAAACCATGACGATTTCCTCCATGTAGACTGAGTGTCACACTGTTGAGATGTTCGCATGAGGATTTAGAGACGTGGCATTATTTCCATAGTATGAGGGCTAAGACTCATGACGAGCACCCCGACTATGATGTATTTCCATGGTGTGAGGACCAAAACCTATGGCAGACATCCCGACCATGAGGAGAGGGTCCGCGAGTGTACGTCGTACCGTGCATGTGGCATGGAGTACACTGTACCGTGTGTTATGTGGAGTTGTGGAGTTGAGGAGTATATAGCTGGTGGTTGTGATGGACTGACCCCCCTCCCGTTGCAGCAGTGATACCCGCACATCGAGATCTATGTTGCCTGATATTTCACCATTATAGGATATTGCCATAGTCCAGGAGAGTATTGCATTTAGCTACTGAGTCTCGCATCTTATATCACTTGTTTTCATGATACGATTAGACCTGAGAGAGAGAGGTCGAAAACCGATTTGTGTTGTGTTGTGAATTGCCATATTTACTTGATTTGAATGTAAATGGCATGATTGAGACAAAGGTATTCCTAATTTTATAAATATGTACTGTTTTGCATGAATGCCTACATTTGATAAATAAACATGATTTTAAGTACATGGATTTTAATCTGTATTATATTATATCGTTTTAATACATGTTTTGAGATGAGAGAAGGATAGGCAAAGCCTTATTTTTAGTAAATAGTGCGGTTGTTTACTTGCTTGCCTGATTTGCTTATTGAGCACATTGTTTGCTCATCGCCCTTTATTTTCCACTCTCTACAGATCATCCGCAGTAGATTGAGTTTGACTGAGGTATAGCATTCATTGTATCTGATGCCTATCCATCTTACGAGAGGTATACACACTCAAACATTTTGTACTGAACAATGTATAAGCACAATTATGTAAACTATTGTACGGTCGGGATGTATATGTACAAATATTGTATAACAGATTATGTTATCGAAAAGAATACTAAATTCTATGTGTATTGTGAATGAATGTGAGTGGGTGACTAATATCGAATCACAGCCCATTAGTCAGGGAGAGAAAGGTAAATAAAGTAAAAATAGCAAAATTTGTAGTGGTTTTTGGTAAGTCACGGATTGAGATCGTGACACAGTGTGCATAGCGCAATTATGTGAGTAGGACTATGTGAGTAATGCCTCTGAGTTTGAGAAGATCAGTCAGAGCAGAGAGAAGGATAGGGAGAGGTTGATTAGAGACAGAGGATTCAGTTATCGAGGAGGGAGGAGACTCTTCGGTAAGAGACCACAGATAGAGGAAGTATGAGAGAGACCAGTTAGACATCCTACATACCTGGCTATAACTCCAGCAAAGGGCATTATGATTGGAGGATCGAGGCCTACTAAGTAGATGTGGTAGATACCATAGTGGTAGACCGTGTCCAATGAGTCTTATTGTGTATTTTCGATATGGGAAACGAGGGCATATTGCTAGAGTTTTCCCAGAGATGGTTGAGACTGTTCCACAGAAGGGCAGGGAGCCAGAGAGAGCTCCATCTGATACGACTGCTCAAAGAAGGAGAGTGACGGCAGAGGAGAAAGGAAAGCAGGGTATGGGACGTGGGTGAGTACATGCCTTGGACCAGGGGACAGCTGATGCTTCATCAGATGTGATTAGAGGTAACATCCTGATTTATGATTTAGAAGCACATATATTGATTTATCTTGGTGCCATGCACTCATTTGTATCACCTTCATTTGCATGTAAACTAGCAAAGTATGTAAAGTGTACACCTTTGAGTAGGATGTTGTTGATTAGTACACCTATGGATAATAGTCAGCTAGTGGTGTATGTGTTGAATCATTGTAAGCTGAAAATAGGGGAAAAGGATATGACAGTCAATCTAATATTGTTAAGTATGAATGATTTTGATGTAATATTAGGGATGGATTAGTTATCGTCAAACCATGTTGTTTTAGATTGTTATGTTTCCTAACCCTGAAAAATATGTTGTAAAGTTTGATGAAAAGAAATGAAAATAGTAGTTATGATTGTAATTGATAATGTACTATGCTAACTAAGAGATGAATATGTTAAAGGTTTCATTACGTACGTGGTTGATACGGATAAGGTGCATCCAGAGTTGGCGGATATTCCTGTGGTTAGTGAGTTCCCAGATGTCTTTTCGGATGAATTGCCAAGGTTCCCACCTGACAGAAAGATGGAGTTCTGTATAGATTTGGTGCATGGTACTGAACCTATTCCAAACCACCGTATCGCATGGTTTTAGTTGAGCTGGAGGAGCTCAAGAGACAGTTACGGGAGTTATTGGACAAGGGTTTTATTAGACCGAGTGTTTCACCATGGGAAACACCGATTTTATTTGTAAGGAAGAAGGATGGAAGCCTTTGATTGTGTATAGATTACCGATTGTTGAATAAGGCAACCATCAAGAATAGATATCCCCTTCGACAAATTGATGATTTTTTGGATCAGCCCCGAGGAGCACAGATCTTTTCTAAGATTGATCTGAGGTCTGGGTACCATCAGTTGAGAGTTCGGAGAGAGGATGTGCCCAAGACATCATTTAGGACCTGATATGGCCACTATGAGTTCTTGGTTATGTCATTCGGATTGACGAATGCTCCTGCAGCTTTCATGGCTTTGATGAACGATGTGTTCAAGCCATATTTGGATCAAATTGTTATCGTCTTCATAGATGACATTTTGGTATATTCTAAATCTGAGGAAGAGTATGAGAAACACCTCAGGATTGTATTGCAGGCCTTACGAGAGTAGAAGCTGTATGCTAAACTCAACAAGTGTGATTTTTGGTTATCACAGATCTCATTTTTGGGACATGTAGTGTCAAAAGATGGTGTATCAATGGATCCATCTAAGATTGAGGTTGTAGTTCAGTGGGAACAACTGAGGACAGTTACCAAAATCAGAAGTTTCTTGGGTTTAGTAGGATACTATCAGAGATTCGTAGAAGGATTTTTGAAGTTAGCTGCTCCATTGACACATCTCACTCGAAAGGGTGTAGCCTTTGTGTGGAATGAGGATTGTGAGAAGAGTTTTCTGGAGTTGAAGAGTCGATTGGCCACCGCTCCAATTCTCACTATCCTTACCAGCTCAAGAGGATTTTCAGTGTATACCGATGCTTCGCATCAAGGACTGGGCTGTGTATTGATGCAGGATGAGAGGGTAGTTGCTTATGGATCCAAACAGTTGAAGGATTATGAGAAGAACTATCCGACCCATGATTTGGAGTTAGCAGCAATAGTGTTTGTGTTGAAGGTATGACGCCATTACTTGTATGGATAGAAATTTCAAATCTTTATCGACCACAAAAGCCTCAAGTATCTGTTCTCACAGAAAGAGTTAAACATGAGACAGAGAAGATGGCTAGAGCTTCTGAAGGATTACGATTGTGAGATACTTTATTATCTGGGTAAGGCTAATGTTGTAGCGGATGCATTGAGCAGAAAGAGCCTTGGGATGGTATCGTATATGATGGTCAGGGAACATGAGTTGCTAGATCAGTTTGCTAGCCTCAGTTTGGGAGTCGTGCCTTCTGAAATGGATACGGACTGTGTGATTGCTAGTCTACGCTTGGAGCCAAATTTGGTAGAGAGGATCAGAGTGGCTCAGCAGACTGATCCGTATTGCATTGACATGAGAGGTCAGATACTGAAGGCACAATGACTGACTTTGAGATAAGTTCAGATGTATTTCTGAGGTTTAGAGGCAGATTGTGTGCTCCCAAGGACCCAGAGCTCAAGAGATTGATATTGACGGAAGCTCATTTATCGAGGTACACATTACATCCAGGGAGTGATAAGATGTATCAGAATCTTTGAAAGGTGTACTGGTGGTTAGGTCTGAAGAAGGATGTTACAAATTTTGTGGCTAAATGTCTTGTATGTCAGCAAGTGAAGGTAGCATCAAAAACCTGCAGGGTTATTGCAACCTCTACCTGTACTGACATGGAAATAGGAGCATATCACCATGGATTTCGTGATGGGTTTACCGAGGACCCGGAGGAATCACAATGCTATATGGGTGATAGTTGATAGACTGACGAAGTCAACCCACTTTCTAGCTATAAGTGCTATCGATACTCTAAGTTCATTGGCAGAGTTTTATGTACGCGAGGTAGTGAGGTTACATGGTATTCCAGTGAGCATTGTCTCGGATAGGAATTCCCGCTTCACTTCCCACTTTTGGGAACATTTTCAAGAAGCCATGGGAACCCAGTTGAGTTTGAGCACTGCTTGTCATCCTCAGACAGATGGTCAGTCAGAGAGGACTATACATACCCTAGAGGATATGTTGAGAGCGTGTGTGCTGGAGTTTAGAGGCTCTTGGGATGTTCATTTGCCACTAGCCAAATTCGCCTACAACAATAGTTATCATGCGAGTATCAAGATGGCACCATATGAGGCTCTATATGGTCGTAGATGTCGTTCCCTTATCGGTTAGGAAGAAGTGGGTGACAGAAAGATTTTTTCTCCTGATTTGGTTACACAGGCCTCTGAGAATGTCCAATTGATTGTTGAGAGATTGAGGACATCTCAGAGTAGACAAAAGAGCTATGCTGACAAGAGACGAAGACCAGTTGAATTTGCAGTTGGTGATTCAATATTTTTGAAGGTTTCTCCTTCTAAGGGTATAGTGAGATTTGGGAAGAGAGGTAAGTTGAGTCCTCGCTACATTAGACCCTTTGAGATATTGGACAAAGTGGGAGATAAGACATATAGACTGACATTGCCATCGAATTTATCGGGAGTACATAATGTCTTCCACATTTTGATGCTGAGGAAGAATCATCCAGATCCAAATCATGTGATTCGGTATGAGCCATTGGAGCTCAAAGATGATTTGACATATGTCGAGAAATCGATCCAGATCTTGGATAGAAAGGAGAAAGTCTTGAGGAATAAGATGATCGAGTTAGTAAAGATTCTATGGCAGCATCACACTTCAGAGGAAGCTACTTGAGAGCTAGAGAGTCTGATACTAGAGAGATATCCCTATTTATTTGTAGAGTAACTTGGTTCTAATTTGAAAGATCAAATTCTTTTAAGGAGGGGAGGATTGTAAGACCCTCAAATTCATAAGTATATACATGTACATACTATGTGAAGAATAAATGATGTAAAGTCCACAGAATTAATGTACACACTTGTATTATGAGTTTGTGATGTACGTACAAGTTTCATTATGTATGAATAATAAGAAATGGATTTTTGTAGAAGATGAATGTAAGTGGAATGGAAAATAAGTGGTGTGGTAAAATGGAATGAAGTATGCATAAGTTGCATAAATGGTTATACTCCATTTGGTTGTAAATTGTATACCTTTGGTTATACAATGAATGCACACAAGTCTTAATGTATATAAAGTAGGAATGGATGTCATTTTCAAGCCTTAAAGGTGATTTGATGAGAAAATGACTATGGCAGCAAAATAAGTGAAGTTTGGTGCGTGTTTACTGCAGAAAACTGCAGTAAAATCTGGAAAATATGAATGAGAGGTCGATCTCATGGGATGAGAGATCGATCTGGAAGGGCAAAAAATGCTCTTGTTCGAGCAATGGAACGGGGGCAGATCGATCTCCAAGAGGGCCAAATCGATCTGCTAAGCATTCTGTGAAGAAGGAATCGATCCCTAGGAGGCCAGATCGATTTCCTTAAGCTACTGACTTGCAACAGATCGATCTCATGCAAGAGCAGATCGATCTTCTTAAGGTTCTGTGTTGAGAAGATTGATCTCATGCTAGGATCAGATCGATCTCATTAAGTTTGGAAGGTTAGTTTCGAGAGGAAAAAGTGCAGGGCAGATCGATCTCATAGAGACAATTCTATAAATACTAGACCTTTGCACTTCATTTTCCTAAGATTCACTATTTAATTTAAGAACCAAAGTCTAACCTAGCCAAGAAACACTAGAAAACTTCAGTTTGTGCTCAGTTTTGAGTGAGGTATAAGTGAGCAAAGTTGTTCTTGGCAAAGAGGAGAGCAATATACTTGGAAACAAGAGATTGAATAAGGAGCAATGAGGATTTTTACCATTTTGGTGAAAAAAGAAAGAAAGTTCAACTAGGTAAGATTCAATACACCATTTTGATATATGTTTAGGTGTATTTGAGAGTTGATAAGTGCATGTTTGATTGGTTGGAAACACTTTGATAATGAAAAATCACCATAACCTAGTATTGATGAGAATTTGAGAAAATGATGAGGAAATGGTGTGAATATTGATTTAATGATAGAATATGCATGTATGAAAGATTATGAGTTAATCTTATGAAATGTATATATTGGAAATAAGGAGAAATAAAGATAGTTATGTGAAAATGGGATTTTTTACCACATTGGAAGAAAATAGTGAGATGAGGTGTTTAATTGAGATTTGGCGATTTAAATGGGTATATAGAGAGATATTAACGCCAATAATTATAACAGCTTCGAAAATCATTGTGGAAGCTGCTCGGACTGCGAAAGTGAGTTGCACCAAGAAAGAGAGGTCACTTAACGTGATCCGAGATAAGGGAATTTCGTGAGTAGCTAGAGATGGCTACACGTATTTTAAATAACATTTCGATATTATATGCTATATGAATTCCCATGAATAGGCCTAATGTGTGATAGAGACAAATGAGATAAAGTGTGAATTTATCCAAAAATAGGATAAAAAGCCTATGAAGCATGTTGTGACCCATAATTCATGAGTTGCATGATAGAATGGCTAATGTTTTCATGTATATGCGAAAACAACACATTTAAGTGCTAATTTGATTTGAATTGAGAGAGTTGTGATTTGAATAAGCCATCTATCTGGTTTTGTGTGAAAACCATAAGTGCTAGAGAATACTCGCACTATATTTTGAGATAAGCATTACATAGTACTGAAAGATATACTCATACTATATTTTAATGCTATTTATGCATGTTAGAGTACTAGGAGCATAGCTTGTACTCAGTTTGTGATTGATGCATATAGAGTATTGGGAGCTTTGCTCATACTCAGTTTTACATGATAGAGTACTGGGAGCAATGCTCGTACTCGACTTTTTGTGATTTATACATGATATCGTACTAGAGCGATAGCTCGTACTTGATTTGAAAAGAGAATTATGCATTAACCTAGTGCTAGAGATTACTCGCACTAGTGTTTGATATTTTAAGATGCATACATAGTGTTTAAGAGGTGGAGTGTTGATTGTGAGTCACACTCAAGACGTGCACTATAGTTTTACGTCACATATAAGACATGTTAGAAAAATCATGAAGATTTCCTCCGTGTAGACTGAGTGTCACACTGTTGAGACGTTCGCACGTGGATTTAGAGATGTGGCATTTATTTTCCATAGTATGAGGGCTAAGACTTATGGCAAGCACCCCGACTATGATGTATTTCCATGGTGTGAGGACTACAACCTATGGCAGGCATCCCGACCATGAAGAGAGGGTCCACGGGTGTATGTTGTACCGTGCGAGTGGCATGGAGTACACTGTACCGTGTGTTGTGTGGCGTTGTGGAGTTGAGGAGTATATAGCTGGCGGTTGTGATGGATTGACCCCCTGCCATTACAACAGTGATTACCCGCACACTGAGATATGTGTTGCCTGGGATTTCACCATTATAGGATATGGCTATAGTCCAGGAGAGTATTGCATTCTGCCATTGAGTCTCGCATGATATATCACTTGTTTTCATGATACGGTTAGACCTGAGAGAGATAGGTCAGAAATCGGTTTGCGTTGTGTTGTGAACTGCCATATTTATTGTGATTTATGTGTAAATGGCAATGATTTCTATAAAGGCATTCCGAAATTTTAAATATGCACTGTTTGTATGAATGCCTATATTTGATAACTTAACATGATTTTATGTAGATGGAATTTATTCTGTACTATTATTATATCATTTTGATACATGCTTTGAGATGAGAGAAGGAAAGGTAAAGCCTTATTTTCAGTAGATAGTGCGGTTATCTACTTGCTTGCCTGATTTCCTTATTGAGCGCGTTATTTGCTCATCCCCCTTTATTTTTCCCTCTCTACAGATCATCCGCAGTAGATTTAGTCCGGCCGCAGTATAGCGTTCCTTTTGTCCACTGCCATTTCCCATTGAGTTAAAGGTATACACATCGCGTACTATCGTGTATCTGAACAATGTATAAGCACAGTGATATACACTTTTGTAATATTGGGGATGTAGTTACGTTAATGTAAATAACTTTGTTTATGAGAAAGACGCATGTAAAGTCAATATTTATGATGACATGTCTATATGATGTGATAAGATGAGTGTGAATGAGATGACTAATGTCGAATCACAGCCCAACTGTTGGTGAAGAGAAAGGTAAGTAAAAAGCGAAAAAATTTTAGTGGTTTTTGGTAAGTTACGAAAATGAGGTCATGAAAGCTGGAGCCGTCGTGTAGTGCTATGTGATCTTACACTGACCTGCTTGCATTGGATTTTGATGTGATATGTGAGTAAAGCAGTGCTAGAGCCTTGTGTAGACTATGTGTCACACTAAATCGCTCGTACCGAATTTTCTATGATTGTGAGTAAAACCGTGTTAGAGCCGTCAAGTATTGCTAAGTGTCCTTACACTGACCTGCTCGCATATGATTTCCAAACTTATTATTATTTTTAAATAAAACTCTGCTGGAGCCGTCGTGTATTGCTAAGTGTTCTTGCACTGCACGCTAGCACGTGGTTTTATGAATTTTGCTATGTAATGAGAAAAAACGTGCTGGAGCCGTCGTGTATTGTTGTGTGTTCTTACACTGACTTACCCGCACGCCATTTTGAGACATGGTAATGGATGATAGTGATACTGAGATGGTAGACCTCAAGATTACTCAGTCCCCTCAGCTATATCACAATATATAAGGATCCATGGAGTACGTTGTACCGTGAGGTAAACCACGGAGTACGATGTACCGTGATATCTTAGTGATCTTAGTGAGTTGACAGGATGATTAATCTACCTCCCTAAGCATGGGATTCCCGCACACCTGATCCGTGATTACCTGGAATCCAGTGACTATGGCCATATGGCCCTCGTGATTGATATTACATCCTAGTCTATTCTCATTTATGTTGATTTGCTAAGTGTAAAGTGTTTTCTAATTGGGTGTTATGTGATTTGAAATGAATGTGTGCTATGTGAACTAAGTGAATTGGGTAAGCTTTCTAGCAAATTAATGTTTTTTCATAGATTGTTGTTATTTTCAGTAAATGCATTTGTTTTACAATGAGTTAAAGCATGCATAATGAATGTGAAACGTGTTCAATGAAAGTGAACACTTGTTTTAATGAATGAATTATCGAACTGGAAGTGTTTGAGTGAAATGTTTCAAAAAAATGAATGAAAGTGTTCTACAGTGAATGAAAACGTGGTTATTGCAATTATTGCATCGTTTTCAGTGTGTGTGCACTGTTTTTATAAGTGTTAAAGTATACACTATGAGCATGCAGATAGTATGGTTATCTACCTGCTTTCATATTTTCCTTACTGAGCGTGTTAGCTCACCCCTTTTTTCTCCTCGTCTACAGAATATTTTCAGTAGTGTATCCGCTGCCATCCTCATGCATTTGTCGGCACAGTTACCTGTCGGTATAAGGTATACACTCTAGTAAATTTGTATCTGAACATGTATATGTACAGTAATGTATTTTATAAACATGGGGGATGTAAATTATTGTAAACTCTGATAATTTATAGTTAAAAAGAAAAAAATTTATCAGCCTATTTCATTATGGCAATGAAGTGAAAGCTAAAAAGAAGGAATCGAGTGTCTGACATTGACTCATAGCCCAACCAGTAAAAGTGTGTAGGTCGCGAAAACAGGTCATGACAAGTTATCTCTAAAACTTGCATAAATTCCTTACCGCAGTGTCTATCCGTAGTTCTCAATCATCTCAACGTAACGAGTCGACGAGTCCGATCCACTCGGTTAATTTTTTCGAAGCTCTTTCCCGAGATTTCCTAAGTTTTCAGTACGCTCTCTTCTTTCCTCAAGTTTCTTCTATTTTTTGATATATATATATATATATATATATTTATATTTATATTACTCTCCTTCTTTCTCTTTTTTTTTTCAAATATTTCCTCTTTTCCCGCCACTTTTCTTTCTTCCTTTTCTTTTCTTTCTTCTTCGGTTTCAGTCTGGCCACTGTTCACTGTCACTACCATCGACTCTTTCTTCTTCCTCCTCCATCTGACGCCTCCTGTCTCACCTCTCTTACCGTCGGTACTGTCCTCTTATCGTCGCCGTCTCCAGCACCGCCGCCTGACCCCTTTGCTCGCGTCTCACTCACTGTCCTTAATTGAACTTTGTTTTGACTACCAAGAACAGAGGTAGCTTTGGGCTGTGTCGGTCCTTCAACTCCAACTCTCGGCGCCAAATCCCTTCAAGCCACTTTGCTGCAACGTCTTCTGCTTCATCCGAGGGCCTTGATTCTAGTCAGCTTTAGTAACTCAACCCAGTACAGCCTGTTGAGAAATTATTTGTGTGGGCCTACATATATCAATTTATTGTACATTACAGGCTATCTAATTTGTTTTAGTCCACTTAAAAGTGATCAAATAAAGTTATTGGACTTCAGTGCATCTCAATTGGTATGGGCTTTACAATGTGTAGAGACTTGATATTTTATTCTATTTTAATGATGGGCCAAAATAGAATAAAATATACTTCAGTTATAAATAGGCTATGGTCCCCAGTCTAAACGTAATTTTTCTCATTCTCATATCCCATCAGTGAGTGGGCTAAGGTTTTCTCTCATAAATAAAAAGGTTTAGACTGGAAGACTGCTAACCCCAATCAATCAATCAATTTCAATGGATCCAGGTACGCTTCCGTATTCTAATTTTCTTGATGATTGAACATGAGATTCTGAATATAAATATTATGTAATTATAGTTTTCCTAACAAGTAGCATCAAGAACCTATTCATGTTTAATCATTAAGAATTAAAATGTTTTGTTTTGGTTGAAAGAAAACCAAGAATATAAAGATTGAGTTTTAATTATAGGATTGTTTGATCCATATTAGTTTAATTTGTCCCAATTTTTTTATGTTTTCATCCGATTTTTGCATGGGCATTATAGAATACACATTTAATTTCAATTATGTACAGTTAATTGGATGAAAATAAGTCCGAAAATAACTAAAAATAAGAAATTTGAAGAACAGACCCGAACGGGTCTGTTCTGGGTCCAGCCTCGTCAACCCGACTCGGCTGGTTAAGGATGAAGCAGGGAGATCCCGAAAGGGATCTCCCCCACTCTCAGATGGTAGTGCGTGTAACCCACGCGCCACCATGCGGTGGCCCGGAGGCCACCGTTTTCTCCAGTCTTGGATAAAATTTAATTTTAAGATTTTTGGTGATTTTTCTGGAATTTTTTAGAATCATTAAATATTTATTATTTAATATTTTGTATTATTTGAATTAAAGTTGTATATTATGCACATGATTATTCTTGTTTTGCTTCATGGTGATATGTTTCATGATATTTTGAGTTGATTGACAATATGTACTCTCCCTGAAATTTCAATATATTTATGTACTCTCACCTACAAATATGTGCATATTTTATGAAAAATATAGTTTCAAAATAAATTAAATTGATATAAAATGTCACCAAAGTAACCACTTTTGTATTAATTTTTTATTTTGGAAAATAAGGTTGTCATTAAGGAATTTATATGACAGTATTTTTTAATTCATGCGGGACATAATCGGCCCAAAGGAAGATTATTTCTTTGTCGAATTATTAACACATAAGGTAGTAATATGTGATAAAAAAAATTTTTCCATGCATGTATTATGTCGGTCCAAAGAAAGGCATATTACTGGCAGGATTTGGTTATCAATATTTACTAATAAAGTTTAAAAGTACCGCTTACAAATTGATATTTCTGTCCAAAGACTAAATGTCAGTGTTGTGCTTGGTATCTTATATAGCCCAAAATTATTTAATTCTAAGCTAATTATTTTTTTTTTCTGCTTACAGTGAACGTTTCTTCCATATCTGCCAATTTGAATAACATTCCAATACTTAATGGCACTAACTTCGAAAAATGGAAGGAGTACGTAACCATTATGCTTGGGTGTATGGATCTGGACTATGCGATCATGTCAGAATGACCTCCCGCCCCTACTGATAATAGTTCAGCTGGCACTTTATGAAAAATGGGAGCGTTCAAATCGCATGAGTTTAATGATCATGAAGCACTCAATTCCAGACGCCATCAGGGGCTCAATACTTGAGGAAGAAAATGCTGAAAGTTTTCTTAAACAGATTGCAGACAGATTTGCTACAAATGAAAAGGTCGAAACAAGTACTATTCTGGCTAAACTTGTTTCAATACGGTATAATGGCAAGGGAAACATAAGGGAATACATTATGGAAATGTCTAATCTTGTTACAAGATTAAGGGCACTAAAGTTAGAGTTGTCTGAAGACATACTCTATTGCACCTGATCTTGATATCTCTTCTGTCAGGACCTGTTCTCAATCCATGACTTTAACCAAAATCACTACAAATTTTTCGCATTTTTAACTTACCTTTCCTCTCTTCAATGGTTGGGCTGTGATTCGATGTCAGAGTCCTCGCTTACCACATCATCCAATATCATACATACATGTCAATATACTATTACGGACTGTAACAGCTTTTATTATACATGTGACATTATATAAAATCTAATACAATTACATTCCCTATAATATATAACGTATACATTACTGTGCTGTTTCTATGTTTAGATACACAACTATACAAAATTTGTATACCTGGTGGTCGATAGGAACTAGCTGTGGACTCAGGAATACTATTCCTCGATAGCTCTCGCTCTACTGACGCTCTGTAGAAAGATGTAAAGAAAGGGGGTGAGCATACAACGCGCTCAGTAAGGAAATCAGGCAAGCAAGTAGATATCTACACTATTTACTCAAAATAATGCTATGCCTTAAAAACGTTATTTCTTTTACTTACTTTAAAAGCATGTCTTTAAATATATATATATATATGTATACTTGTATAGATTAAATCCCATGTACAGAAATCATGCTTTCTTTCTCAAATGTAGGCATGTAGTGCAAAACAATGCATCGTATATAAATCATGCCTTTATGTAAATCATGCCATGTATATTTAAATCACAATAAATATGGCATTAAATAATTCACATCACAAAATCGGAGTCCGACCCATCCCTCAGGTCTGTCCTCAATTTAAATCAGTCAATCAATGTGATATATCATGTGAGACTCTGTGGTGAAATGTAAATAGTATCTTGGACTATGATCATATCCGAAATGTGATCCCAAGCAACACAGTACTCGGTGTGCGGGGCATCACTGCTGCAACGGGAGGATGGTCAGTCCACTACAGCCGTCAGCTATACGTAACACACGGTACAGCGTACTCCTCGTGCCCCCAGGCACGGTACAAAGTACACCCTTGGATCCTACATCATAGCTAGGATGCCTGCCATAGGACTTAGCCCTCGCAACCATGGAATATCATACCACATCTCTAATACCCTCATGCTGGCCATCCTTTCATGATGTGACACTTAGTCACACGAGAATGCGGCATGGGTTGGTAACATGTAAATAATATCACATACAGTGCACGCCCTTGAGTGCGACACACAGTCGACACTACGCTCGAACATTGTTTCACATCACAAACTCAACTCTAGTGCGAGTAAACCTCCAGCAACTAGGTCAATGCATAGTTCATGTATTAAATCAAGTACGAGCAATAGCTCCAGTACCATGCTATGCACAATATCATCAAATCAAGTACGAGCAATAGCTTCAGTACTATGTCATGTATAAACCATGAAGAATCTAGCACGAGCAACGCTCCAGTACTCTGTCATGTATCTCATGTAAAACTCGAGTACGAGCTAATCGCTCCAGCACTCTGTCATGCATATATCATATAAAACTGAGTACGAGTAAGAACTCCAGTACTCTATCATGCATGTCATGGAAATCTAGTGCGTATTAAAATTCAGCACTAATGTATGTGGAAAACATATGAAATCCAGTGCGAGCTGTGCTCTAGCACGATTCATTCTCACATAATATGATAGATGGCTCCTTAAAAAGGGATGATTTATAAAACAATAAAATCAGCACTATAATGTGTGCTTAATTCACATCAACCTTAAAATCATTAGCTCATCTATTTATTTTCATGCTAAATAGCAGTTAAATACTCACAATAATAATTTCCATGCTTTTTGCAACTTTTCACAAAAGTTGACTTTTTTACTAACTAAGGGCAAAATCGTAATTTGCCACTATCGGGTCGCAATAATTATTATTCACTTTCTCTGACCCTCAGAGTTTTTAAGTGAATGTAAAAGCAGACGAAAATACATGCAGGTATCTCTAACTACTCACGAAAGTCCCTTACCTGCAATCATTTGAGAAATTTCACTTTCTCTGCGCTGCTCGTTTTCGCATCCAATTTGCTCCTTCAATACTCTCTGGAGCTGCATATAACCATTTATCAGGTTAATTATACTTTTCCTACTGTATTTCACATTAATTACAGTCAATTTCCCTTAATGGGCCTAACTATACCTTAAGCCCATTTTCATTTTACTATTCATTTTCGTTGGGCCTATTGGGCTAGTGGGGCCCACCAACTCTTATTGGGCTTGTTCTAGGCCCATTGCACCCTATTGGGCCTAAAATATTTGGGTTTGGCCCATTGGGCCTCTAGGCCAAATGCCATGGTCGAGAGCTATCCATGCCTCGGTTTCACCATGTCATGCCATCCATGCCTATTATCTAGCCAATTTCACTTAGGCATTTTCACAAACACTTGGTAGGCAACATTACTAACTATCATATAGTTCATTTAGGCATTTTATCAAACACCTTGATTGCCAACTCATTACATGTATTAATTAATCAATTTGATTAATTCTAATTACACTATTATCATTAATACATGTACACTAATCCATTTATGTCTTAAAATCATATTGACATAAATCAATATCCCATTACTCACTCTCGGCCTAACCCACTTCATAGTGATTTAATATGTTTCAATGCTTAAAACATATATCAACATACTTAAAATCATTCATACATTAACATATATGAAATTGGAATTTAGAAAATATACCAATTGTTGTGTTCACCCTTTGGCCGAATCTTTAGAGGCTCTCGGTTTGCACTCTATGGCTCCTTAATAGCCAATTCCAACATATGTCACTCTCCTTTCAATTTGGAACAACTTCCATGAAGAATGCAAGTTCCAAATATGCCTAATTCCTAGTGATTTCTAGTGAGAGAAAGCTTGGATAATATGTTTCAATGGTTTCTTCTTCTAGCCGAATTTGGTGTGATGAAGATGACAATGGTGTGGCTGAATTTATAAGCCATATACTTAGCCATTAAGCTTTACTTTTCAGCCATTATACTTGACTTTCCAAACCTTAGCCATGAGTCACCTTATGAGTCACCTTATGAGTCATAGTTAACTTTAACTATGGTTAGATATTTATCTCATGGGCTTTTCCATTTGGGCTTCTCGGTTTGGGCTTTCTTAATGGGCTTTTGGGCTGAAATTTTTACTATGTCTCGAGCCTTTAATTGTCTCAAAATTTGGCCGATCAATTGGTCCAACAATTCGGTCTAAAGGACCTAAGAATTTTGATATATGTTTAGTATACCTTAATGGGCTTTAAAATTTTTACTTAAGGCCCATTACGTTTTTAACCATTAAATTTATTCTGGAATCCTTCCGAATAAATTTTCCTTACTTTCGGGGATGATTATCTTGCATTCTGGCCAAGAATATTTTTCTCCAATTTTTTCTCCACACTTAGGTTAATTTTTAACCATGATTAGTCAACTATGGTAAAAGTCCACTTTCTTAACTATAGTTGACTTTTTCCTTAACCATTGACCATGTTGATTTTTTCTTAAAATTTCAAAAGTATCATATCGTATGTCTTACACTCTCGTCTTTATGTTTCAACCGTTCCCGGTGGATAATTTCACCCAAAATACCTTATTTCGCCAAAAAGGTCCATTTTATCCTTTTTAGCTTTTACTATCGTTTTGTATTTTCGGGACTAAATCAAGTTGACTTGCCTTCATGAGCTCTCTACGCTCTCTTATTTTAAGTTCTTATTTTCAGTCAGAATGATTTAGATTTACTCGGTTTAGCCTGTGACTCTTATAGTTCACATTAGGCTCTTTATGTAGCTTTTGCATGTTAAATCATTTCACTAACACTTTATGTCTAGTAAATACTCTTCTTATGATTCAACTATAATTACATAGTGTTCATACACATAGGAATCATAAGGTACAAGTTACAAAAAATCTGGGTTTGGCATCTTCCTTCACAATTTAATCCCTTTAAGATAAGTTACAATACTCAAAAGGAGAAATGGACTCTTAACGAGCTCATTGCTCAGTGTGTGCAAGAGGAAGAGAGATTGAAACAAGATAAGATAGAAAGTGCTCAATTAACATTTTCTTCCAATGGTAATGTTGCTAATAAGAAAAGGAAAAGGAACAATACAGGAAAAGGCACTGTAAACATTGGAACTTCACAGCCTAAGGGGCAACAGAAACAGGATAAAGTGATCACTTGTTTCTTCTGCCGTAAGGATGGACATGTGAAGAAGGATTGTTCCAAGTACGAAAAATGGCTTGCCAAAAAGGGTAAACTTCTCAACTTTGTTTGTTCTGAAGTTAATTTGGGTTTAGTACCCAATCACACTTGGTGGATAGATACAGGTGCAACTACTCACATAAGTGTGACAATGCAGGGCTGTCTAAGGAGCAGAAAGCCAACTGATGATAAAAGTTTTATCTATGTGGGAAATGGCAAGAAAGCTCCTGTTGAGGCTATTGGTCTATTCAGATTAAAATTAGAATCTGGTTATTATTTAGATTTGGACGAGACTTTTTATGTACTGTCATTTAGACGAAATTTGATTCTGTTTCTAATTTGGACAAATTGGGTTATTCTTGTTCATTTGGAAATGGAAAATTTAGTCTCTTTCAGTATACAAATCTTATTGGTACCGATTTTTTAGTTGACAATTTATATAAATTGGACCTACATGCCTCATATGTTAATGAATGCTTGCATATAAATAATTATGGTACAAAGCGCAAATTAATTATTGAGAATTCTTCTATGTTATGGCATAAGCGTTTAGGGCATATTTCTGAACAAAGAATACAAAGACTTGTGTCAGAAGGAATTCTCGATTCCCTTAATTTTTCAAATTTCAAAATCTGTATTGAGTGCATTAAGGGAAAACAAACAAATATCAAGAAAATAGGTGCCAAAAGGAGTTCAAACGTCTTGGAATTAATTCATACTGATATATGTGGTCCATTCCCTATGGCTTCTTGGAATGGTCAACAGTATTTTATTACTTTCATAGACAATTATTCTCGCTATGGGTACCTATACTTAATTCATGAGAAGTCTCAATCATTGGACGTTTTCAAGAACTATAAAACTGAAGTTGAAAATCAACTTGGTAGAAAAATTAAAGCCGTTAAATCTGACCGTGGTGGCGAATACTATGGTAGATATGACAGATCAGGTGAACAACATCTAGGACCCTTTGCAAGGTATTTAACAGAATGTGGGATCGTTCCTCAATACACCATGCCAGGGACTCCAAGTCAAAATGGTGTAGCTGAAAGATGAAATCGGACCCTAACGGATATGGTGAGAAGTATGATAAATCATTCTTCTTTACCCGAGTCACTTTGGGGAGAAGCTTTAAAGACTGCAGTGTATATCCTTAATCGAGTTCCAAGCAAAGCAGTAGCTAAAACCCCATATGATTTATGGACAGAAAAGAAGCCGAGTATTAGGCACTTGCATGTTTGGGGTTGTCCAGCTGAAGCTAGGCCATACAAGCCTAACGAAAGGAAATTGGACTCAAGAACAGTAAGCTGCTACTTTGTTGGATACTCAGAAAGATCGAGGGGTTTCAAGTTTTATGATCCTCAAGTAAATCCTTTTTCGAGACGGGAAATGCTAAGTTCATTGAGGATGTTGAATATAGTGTGTGTTAAACTCAGAGATCTTGTCTTTGAAAAAGAACATGTCACTGTTCCTACAGTTGCAATTGAAAATGATCAGACAATTATGTCTGGCGTTATTCAAGATGCAAATACAGATTATCAAGATACTCCTGGTTTACCTCATGCTTATATTGAAGAGCCAGCTCCTATTCAATTAGAGGAGCAACAACAACCTCAATTGGAAGTGCCATTAAGGAGATCCTCTAGGGAGAGGAGATCAGCGATTCCAGATGACTATATCATTTATCTCCAAGAACATGAGTTTGATATAGGAATGGAAGATGATCTAACATCTTTCACTGAAGCCAAACAAAATGTTCACTCCCAACATTGGATAGAGGCCATGAAAGACGAGATGAAATCAATGGAGGACAATGGCGTTTGGGATCTTGTCGAATTACCTAAAGGAATGAAACTGATTGGTTGTAAATGGACTTTCAAAACCAAACGAGATTCGAAAGGCAATATCGAAAGATATAAAGAGCGTCTAGTCGCTAAAGGTTTCACTCAAAAGGAAGGCATTGATTATAAAGAGACTTTCTCTCCAGTCTCATCGAAAGACTCTTTTAGAATCATTATGGCACTTGTAGCTCATTATAATTTAGAGCTACATCAGATGGATGTAAAGACAGCATTTCTCAATGGAAACATTGAAGAAACAATTTATATGGTGCAACCAGAAAATTTTGTGTCGGATAATTCGAAACATCTGGTATGCAAATTAAAGAAATCAATCTATGGTTTAAAGAAAGCATCCCGTCAATGGTACCGAAAATTTGATCAAGTGATTACCTCATTCGATTTTAAAGAGAACACTGTTGATCAATGTATTTATCACAAGATCAGTGGGAGTAAGTTTATTCTTATGATTCTTTATGTTAACGATATTCTGCTAGCAAGCAGTGATATAGGCTTATTGCATGAAACCAAGAGATTTCTATCAAGTAATTTTAAAATGAAAGATCTTGGGGAAGCATATTTTATGTTGGGCATACAGATCCATCGAGATCGTTCTCGTGGAATACTTGGCTTATCACAAAAGGCATATATCGATAAGGTGCTTAGCAGATTTGACATGAAGAATTGTGCATCAAGAGATACACCCATTGCTAAAGGTGATAAATTTAGTTTGCTTCAATGCCCAAGAAATGAGATTGAAAAGACAGAGATGCAAAAGATTCCTTATGCCTCAGCAGTAGGGAGTCTTATGTATGCTCAAGTCTGTACGAGTCCGGATATTGCGTACGCAGTTGGAATGCTTGGCAGATATTTAAGTAACTATGGTAAGGATCATTGGAAAGCAGTAAAGAGGGTTATGCGGTATCTACAGAGAACTAAAGATTACATGCTCACATATAGGAGGTCAGATCATTTAGAGATCGTTGGGTATTCAAACTCTGATTTTGCTAGTTGCCTTGATAGCAGAAAATCTACATCTGGCTATATTTTCATGTTAGCTGGAGGAGCTGTCTCATGGAAGAGTGTAAAGCAGTCACTCATAGCTTCTTCCACCATGGAGGTAGAATTTATAGCCTGTTATGAGGCATCGAACCAAGCAATATGGTTGCGAAATTTTATAACCGGGCTATGCTTTGTCGATGGTATTGAAAGGCCATTGAAAATTAATTGTGATAATAAAGCCGTTGAGTTATACTCTAAGAACAACAGATGCTCGTCGAAGTCAAAGCATATTGACATTAAGTTTCTTGTTGTTAAGGAGAGAGTTCAGAGTCTTCAGATTACTATTGAACATATAAATACAAACTCTATTATTGCGGATCTGCTTACAAAGGGAGTACCACCTAAGGTGTTTCATGAGCATGTAGCTCGTATGGGTGTGGTTCATCCTGATGATATACTTGTATTGTGGGAGCTTGTTTCTTGATGTTCATTTGTTATTAAGATTTTTCTAATCAGAATACAATATTTTTGTTATTATTGAAAACTCTGAAATAAAGTAATATTCTTTCAGTAGCAGTATGCATAAAGTCTTGAAAGAATGATAAAGTAGGACCAGTTGGAAATAGGCATGTTAAGGGATCACGTTTCATGTAATTTCCATGCTACACATCCATACTTGATCTATGTCGTTGATTATATTAATATGCGTGACCATTGATGGGTCTAGTTACGGAATATATGTAACGAAAATTGCTTTGATCCTATGTTGATATAATTGATGGACCAAATTGTTTAGAGATGTTTTTTGTAAAGATAGCAAGTATTGAGCTCATAAAGTTAATTTTAAATATACAATAGTTAAGCGACATATGTGGCCCAAGAGGGAGACTGTTGGGAAATTATTTGTGTGGGCCTACATATATCAATTAATTGTACATTACAGGCTATCTAATTTGTTTTAGTCTACTTAAAAGTGACAAAATAAAGTTGTTGGACTTTAGTGCATCTCAATTGGTATGGGCTTTACAATGTGTAGAGACCTGATATTTTATTCTATTTTAATGATGGGCCAAAATAGAATAAAATATACTTCAGTTATAAATAGGTTATGGTCCCCAGTCTAAACGTAATTTTTCTCATTCTCATATCCCATCAGTGAGTGAGCTAAGGTTTTCTCTCATAAATAAAAAGGTTTAGACTAGAAGACTGCTAACCCCAATCAATCAATTTCAATGGATCCAGGCACTCTTCCGTATTCTAATTTTCTTAATGATTGAACATGAGATTTTGGATATAAATATTATGTAATTATAGTTTTCCTAACACAGCTAGCCTTCGCACGCGTCACTCCTCCTCTATTTCAGCCTATGACCCCAATGAAATTTGCACCATCACCAGCCCTTAAACGTAGCCACGTTTCGGCCCCTGTTTCACCATTCATTGCTCTGTTTCCAGTGTTGCTCTATTTATCATTTCAGCTCTTAATTTTTGCCTTCTTTCCCCTTGTACGTTGCCCGTGGCAGCCTCCTTTTCTCTCATCCACACTCTCGGTTCGCTTCAGTTTTCTTTACTGTTTCTATTGTCTTCCTTCCTGCTCTCTTCCTCCCTCGGCAATTCACCACTTCAGCCTAAGGTGCTTCGATTTCCTCTCTTTCCTTTTTCTTCTGCAACAGCCTGCACTTAAACTGTACAGCCTCATCTCAGTCCGATTTCCTTGCTACTAGTTCAGTAATGTATATATATATATATATCTATTTTATTTACCTAACGGTTTAGGTTGCTGCCTATTCACGCCTTCCTATTCTTCTTCTTCATTTTCCTCAATTAATTCTTGCCTGCCATGTTTAATTTCCTTGTCCTATAATTGTTTTAAATTATTTCCTTCTTTTCCCGTTTCAGGTTTCTATTCCTTGGCTGATTAGACTACACCTCTTATTTTCTATTTTATTTCTTCTTAGCTACTGCCCACGTTTCCAAGTCCTCGGTTTCATGTTTTGTCCCCTGGTTCGTGAGCTTCGATGTGCTCATTCCTTTCATTTCTTCTGCATAGTTTCTTCAGGCATCATCCTTGCTCCCACTTATATTTTTCTTCCTACCAAATCGCTGCAGGTTACTGTCACACTTCTCCTTTCCTATTTTTCTCCTTACCCTGCCCATGCTAAGCCTCTCGGTCGGTCACTAACTCCCCTGCCGAAAGCCAGCTTCTGTTCAATTTCCCAGATTTACTACCAATATCATGTTTTCCTCTGACGGCCACTCCATTCCTTATCCTTTCATATACTATAAATATGTATTTCCTTCGATATGCTTTCACCCACTTTATGTATATATCATGGTGTGTAAATATATTTATATATGTATGTGTATATATATATATTATTCAATTCCACTGCTTATGTTTGTATATACATATATATGTATACATACATATATATATATTTATATTTATATATTCTTATATATATATATATGTGCATACATTTATTAATATGTATGTATATATATATATATATATATTATCCATACATTTATCCTAAGGAACAAATAAAACATTACTCATATATTTATATATGTGTGTGTGCTCCTGTTGAATTTTCCTAAGTTCCCCATTTTATACTATAGTTTAATTTAAATTCTTTGACTAATGAAATAAAATCTTTAATCTCTATGATTAATTTGTTAATCATGGATAAAATCAGGTACAAAAAATTTAGGGTATTTACACATCTCAACATCATTGGCCAGCACTGCACCAAATGATTTATCATACTCACAAGATCACAAGCAACTTAGGAATTTCAAGCTATAAGAGTGTCAAATAACCTAGCTAGTTTACTATCCACAATTAACTCAACAAACTCAAGAGACCTCTAACTTAACTTACATCCCAACTAGACTTGATCATGAGCAAGCTTAGGCTGGGTTTTGGTTGGGCCTAGACTATATAATAATGACTTATATACAAGCTCCAACTTGGGTCGGCCTGACCCCCAAATTTTGGGCTTGACCTTATATCTAGACCCGTTTTTATTTTATAACACAAAGCTAGAGCCCCGAGCTGGCTATCAAAAAATAGTTTATTTATTTTTTGTATTTTTATTTTTATTTATTTGTTTTTTTATTTTTTAGCCACATTTAGAGGTGTCAAATGAGCCATACTAGGCTTGCACGACCTATTTAAATATTAGCCCACGTGTTAATGGATCATGTAGGCACAATCTACGAAAATTAAAGGCGTAGCACAGCACGACACATGGTCCAAAACATTAATGAGTCGTGTTGGGTCAAGCATAGCACTATTTATCGTGTCTTTCTGTGCCAAGCATAGTCCATTAATTTTTAGATTTTTTACTATTTTAAAGTTTTTTATTTATTAATTTAAATCACATGCAAGATAAATAAAAATAAAATAAAAAGGCAAATAATTCACTTTGACAAAATGCTTTTATTTACTAGAAAAACATAATAAATTAAATTAAATTAAATAAAGATATTGAAATTTACAATTCTAGAAGCAAAATGCCTATTTCCACAAGAAAACATAATAAAATTTACTTAATAAAGATATTAAAACTAACAATCCTAAAAAGGGGAAACCCGATGAAAAAGGCTCCCACTTTGTAAGGTCTAGGAGGGTCATTGTATACAGTCTTCCCTCTGCATTAAGAGAGATATTTTCGCTTGAACTTGTGACTTCCAAGTTATAAAAGAACAACCTTTAATGTTGCACTAAGGTTTTTTTTTTTAAATTTACAATCGTAATATTTAAATACAGATACACACAAATAAAAGATTATAAAACACAAAAGATTATTTTTTATTTTCATTCTCTTCACATGATTATTCACTTATGTAATGTGATTTGTCTAGTGCTCCAAATTCTACATCTAACCAATCTTTAAATAAAATAATCTTTAATACATATTTTGTGATGAGTACTTATTAGTAGTGTATTTAATAAAAAAAATTATATATATAAAATGCGACATATCATACATTTTGTATTCAAAATGAAAACTTTATAAATTTATATATCAATAATTCAAATATTTCATAATTAGATTTATTAAATATAATTTTATTTTTATAAATGAGCCAATACGGCATGACACAAGGCTTGCATACTGTGTCGTGGTAGCCTGCATGCCTCGCGCTAGCATTGACCTTTCATGGGTTGTGTCATGCCAATCCATGTGCCTAAAAACCTTTAGTTTGGCACACACACGCATATATCGTGCTTGGTCTGACCCGCTTATTTAAGTACAGATCATGCCAAGCATGGTTCATACCATGCCAAATCGTGTTGTACCATAAGCTGTTTAGCATGTTTGACACCTCTAGTCCCATTGAAGTTTAATTTGATTTTTCAAAATTTGCATGTTAACTTTTATATTAAATATATATAATTATGTTTATTAATCAATAATATTTTATATACACATAATTACATTATACTTAGCAAATAAATTAACAAATTTTAAATTTAATTATGTTCGGGCCAAGCCGGGCTTGGGCTTCAAATGGTTAAACCCAAGCCCGGCTCGATCTAATCAGGCTTAAGAATTTTGCCTAAGTATGTTAATTGCATCCAAATTTTTTGTTCAAATTCAATAAAAATATTGAGCGGGCCTTCAAACTTGGGCGGGTAACCCGACCCTTGAGTATATTTAATCCCAGTATGCAATTATTGCTCAAAAGTGTCACAAATATACACACATAAATACATAACAATTCAGATTTTGGTCAAGTAAGATTTGAGTTAATTTGAATTCGGATTAATTCGAGTTTAAGTTAAGTCAGGTTCGAATCTAATTGATTTTGGCTCAATTATATTTGGATCAAGTCAAGTTGGGATTGGTTCGGATTCGGGTTAGGTCAATTTTGGGTTAATTTAAATTCGGATCAATTTAAACTCAAATCAATTCAAATTTAGATTAGGTCGATTTTGAATTATTGACTTTCTTATTTAAATTAAGTTGATTGGAAAGGGTTTAGATTAATTGAACGAATTTTTATGTTAGACCAATTTTTGTCACCTCTACATCCTCTCCAAACAAACTCATCATCATTAATTCTTTCCGTAGCCTTTTTGCACTCCAAACAACCTTGACATAGTCCATGACTGTAAATCTATGGAAACCATACCCAAATACTTTATTTGTTCTTTTAATTTCGTGTTAATTGGGTTGTTAACAAATTATCTTAGAAGGTAAGTTTAAAGCGTTGCTAGACTATAAGGTAAATTTTATCTAGGTCTTTTATTTTTAAGCTTAAATTAAAATTAATCTATTAATTTGAAAAATGGATATCTCGGTCCAAAATTTTAATTTGACAAAAAAAAGTTCCTTTAAGTCATTGTTAAAAAAATCTATTATCTTAAGCATGTGTTCCTTATAAACTTGTTCAAGGCCAAGTTATCTGTCCAAACCTGAAAATCTGTCCATTTTTTAGGCAGACTTGAACAAAAATATTAAGCTTGTTAAATAAGTTTGGACTTAAAAATCGAGTCTCGTTAAAAAATAACCAGGCTTGGATTCACCATTTCAAACCCAATCTTGACTTGGCCCACTAGCTATAATTTTTTTCCTATTTTTATATTAATACATTTTTTAATTATTTTTGATTTTTTTTGCAATTTATTTTTTTCGACTTTTATATAAATTTTCATGTTTTTTATAGTCATTTTGTATGATTTTATTTAAACTTAATATGTTATTAACAATTATGTGTTTCAATTTTTTATATTTTCTTATAATATTTTTTAAAAAAATTAACAGTATTTCAGTGGGCTTTAACGAGCTCAAACTTATTCATAATATGTAAAAACATGTTTGGACAATCAATTAGGTCAAAAAAATGGATCGGGCTTGGCTTGGGATCACTTTAAATTCCATAATACTTTATCTAAACTCAACTCGAACCCTGCCCGACCTAACTAATGAAGAGGTTTGGTTTCTCATGTAATGTACATAATGATTTTTTGTAATGAAAAATAAAATTCCAACATAAAATAATTTAAAAAAATACTTATAAGTAATAATATTGTTAACACTTGGAAATATGATAATATTAATACATAATTTAGTAATTGATTGATATATGTTAAAATCTTTTATTATTTTGAAATGAAGTATTTATTTTCAAAACTAATGGATAAAATTTAAATCAAGATAAAATCTTAATGATTTTACTGGAATTTATCTTATGCTATATTAATATTATTGTATTGTTGGAACTAAATACTTATTTTTGGTCAAATCATGGTTTTCCTTTGTCAATGTCCACAGCATGTTCGATTTTTTGTCTCAATGAAGCTTTACTTCATAGAATCTTGAGAATTAAATAAAATTTTTTAGATTTAGTGTAAGACCCGAATTTAATTAAAATCATAAAATGAATTAGTGTTCGTGAAGGAAAGTTTAACTGAATTAATTCTCGAACATGTGTAAGGGCAAAATGGTCAAAAGACCGAAAGCCGGTATAATTTCGATGAGAAAAATTAATTTAAAATAATGGATTGAGAAATCTTGGTCAATAAAGGTGAAATAAATTTATTTCGGGTTAAATTGATCAAGATATTAATTTATTGGAATTAATCGAGATTAATCGAAATTTGTAGTTCGGAAAAATAATCCCGAAAATAATCAAAAAATATACCGAAAAGTCATTCGGGACAATATCCCGAAAAATATGGAGAAATTATACCCGAAAAAGGGTTAAAATATAATAAATAAATTAAATAAAAATTAAATTAGAATAAAATAATAATTTTAGAAGATATTTTGGGTAATTATAGTATTTTAATGAATAGAGTAATAATTAAAATAAATAATAATAATAATAATAATAATAATAATAAAAAGAAAGAAGAAGTTAATCTGGAAAAAAAAAAGAGAAAAGGGGGTCGGGGAGAGAGAAAGAGAAGCAGAGAAATGGAAGCCGAGAAAATCGAGGAAGCCGAGGGCGCACCGGCGATCGACGACCGCCGACGAGGAGCCGACGAGGAAGAGGGGAGGCCGGCGAGCAAGATGGTATAGGAGACGCGCCGTGCAGTGGCCGGAGGAAGCCGATCGGAGGAGGGAAAGAACCGAGGAGAAACGGCCCGATTTTCGACGATCCACGGTGGCTGGGCATCAACGGAGGCCACCGATGAGTTCAGGAAGAGGAGCCGGTCATTTTGAGATCGGTAGCAGTCGACGAAACGACGGGGATCACCAGCGACGACCAAGGGAAGAAATGGGTTTCCAACGGCCGAGGGAGAAGAGCCGAACCGGCGAGGTTCCGGTGACCTCGACCGAAACCGAGGGCGAATTCGTGCTGCGGACAACCTTGCGGAGCCGTTGGCGGTGGAAGTCGGCGGAGAACCGACAGGCAAGGCGGTGAACCGGTCGAACCGGGGTGAACCGGCGGGTCTGAACCTGTCTGAACCGGACTAAACCGGTTCAGCCAAAAAGAGGAGGAAAAAAAGGAAGAAAAAGGGAAAAAGAAAAAGAGAAAAAGTTGGAGAAAATTCCTGTGATGGAATCGAGCTTCGGGTAAGTCAGTAGTGGTCGAAAGTGACCCTATTTAAATTTCGGAGTATTTAATTTAATTAGTTTTGGGCTGAAAACTTACCCGAAAAATTGTGGAATTGTGTAGCTCAACAATTGGCATCCAACGAGAGCTCGAGATAGCCTCGATTTACGGACTAGCATGGAATCTCGGGTAAGTGACCCTTATTTACGACAATTTACATCGTTATGCTTGTTTCGGATTTAAATTCCGCATAAATTGAATTAAATTATGGAAAATTTAGATAAATTGTCGTAAATATTAAATTTAGCTATTCGAGAGTTACAATGTGGCCCAATAAATTATTGGTGGGCCCAATGAGCCCAATAGGCCTCGATAATGTGAAAATTAAGTGGAAAACGGGTTTAAGGCCGATTAAGGCCATTAAGGAGCAATCGGGCCCAATAGGGGTAAATGGGCCCAATGATTTAAATTAAGCCCAGAAAATAAGAAATACAATTAAATTGTATAATATCTGACTTGAGGAATAGTAATACACAGTACCGGGCATTTGATTGGGAGCATATCGGACTGCGCGACGAGACAACAGTGGAAAAGAAAAGGTCAGACTCGACAGGAAAATAAGGAAAGGGAATTCTACGGATTGCTAGAGGTAAACTTTACGCAATTTCAAGTTCATATGCAGTCTTTAAAAAATTACTTGAATGGTCTAGAGGTCAAATAATAATTTCAGTGCCCCGTATGGGCAAAATTACTAAAATACCCTTGTTAAGGGTAAATGTTTACAAATTTAGGAAAAAAATTGGGAGGAGCAAGGACAAGAGGTTCCTGCTCGTTCTGGAGGTATTTTAACACATGCATGAGTAGGCTGGCTCACTTTTAAAGAAAAATGCATAGCATTGCATACCTTAAACGATGTAATTTCTGTGAAAACTATTTGGAGATAACCGAGCCGCCTACGTGTTTTTATTTACATGTGACGTGCTAGAGCTCAGCTCGCACGATGTTTGATTTGTGTGATGCATGCATTAGTGCTGGAGCGAGAGCTCGCACTAGAGTTTTACATGCATGGGTGCTAGAGTCTAACTCGCACCAGATTTACATGATTTTCGAGACAGGGTGCTGGAGTTTAGCTCGCACCAGATTTTATAAGATTTTGATGTGATTCATATATAGAGTGCTAGAGCCCAGCTCGCACTAGTTTTATTGGATTTGTGGAGTAGCGCTGTCTGCCCTTGGAGTCAGCCAAAAGGCCCAACAGGCTCAAAAGACCTCGTAAGTGGGGTGAGAGTGAGGGATGAGGTTGGCGACCTTGTGGGGATGTAAAGCGGGCTCTGCCAGTTTTACTTGATTGATGAGAGTGCTGAGCATCGTTCGCACTGATTTTATGAGAACATGCGATGAGCCGTGCTTGGAGCATCGGGTAGACTGTGTGTCACCAATTTAATAGGCTCGCACGTGCGTTTTGAGACATGGCATGAGTATTGCGAAAAAAAACCTCTCTATGGGAAGCAGGCCATTTGGGCTAGAGTACCTAGAGTGATATGGGTCCATGGAGTACGATGTACCGTGCAAATAGCATGGAGTACGATGTACCGTGGGGTATCTTCGGATACGGTATCTTTGTGATACGGGGTATCTTCGGATACGGTATCTTGTGATACGGGGTATCTTCGGATACGGTATTTTCGGATGCGTGAGATCGGATAAGACTGACGGGTTGGATTGACCCACCTCCCGGGCGGTTTTCGATCAGGGTGAGACCTCGCACACTGGGATCCGTGAAGCCAGAGGGACTCACGAGGACACATATGGCCAGTCCTGGTTATTGTCGTTATATAGATATTGCCTCGTCTCGTATGTCGACGATTTCGATGATTTAAACTGGGTTTTTAATTAAATGTGCATGATGGTTATTTCCATGCTTTTTAAACCCATGTGTGATGTATACCGATTTTCATGGTTTTGTGTGAGTCAGGATCACCCGAAAAAGGGGTCGAGTCCTGACTTTATTGTGGAATTTTTAAATGAGAAAGAAATTATTTTAAATAATTGCATGTTGAATTTTTCGTGCAAACTTGATTTACATAACATCATAACTCTTATCATCTGTTTTAAAATGTGTGGAGAAAGGGTGGTTTATGCATGGCACCACGTTCATGTAGGTAGTATGGTTACCTACTTGTTCGTAGGATTGCCTTACTGAGCTTGATGTGCTCACCCCTTTCATTTTCTCCCACAGATAATCTCCAGTAGACGTTGAGACGACTCGGTACTGCATTCCGGATATCCGCTGCTACCCATCAACATAAGGTATATACACTTGTACATATTGTATCTACATAAGCATAGCACAGTAACATGTTTGTAAGTAACTTTAGGGGATGTATAATTAATGTAAACAATTATAAATGACTGGAGAAGAAATAACTTAGATGGTAATTGAATGGTGGGACTGGCATTGACGCACAACCCAATTTGTTAGTGGAGTGTTGTCACGATCAGAAGACAGGTAAGAATTTAAGTAATAAAAATAACAAAACGCGAAAAATTAACTCTGATTTTTGGGTAGTTTGGGTCGTGACATGTTTGGTATCAGAGCTGCAATTGGTCTGATGTGTGTCAGTGTCAGTAATTAGGAAATTGCATCCCTGTGTTACTGTGCTTGGTTAGATACAATAGTGTATATCGAGATGGGTTTTGACTAAGAAATGGTCGAGAATGCAGGAATGCTTAATATGAGTCGCGTTAGAAGAGATAGTGCACGAGGCAGAGGTCGTAGAGGTAGACCTGAGTATGCTAAATCGTGCTAAGTTGACCTATGAGAATCAGAATGAAATTGAAATAGAGGCGAATGTTGAGGATGCCTCACAGAGTCCGACAGAGAGATCGGACAGTATTGAGAGACGCTTCGCGAGATTGGAGCGGAGTGTGGAGATTATTTTGAGGAGCTAATTGCTCAAATTATGAATAAGATAAGAGGGCGCAGCAGATGCATTGGTGGAATTCCGCTCGACCCATCTTAAGAGCTGATATGGGAAATATCTTGGATATATTTCGGTGACAGGATATCCCGGACATGATTTAAAGGAAATTTCGGATTAAAAGTCCTCACTCTGACCCAGAGGATTTGATTTATTGATGAGTATGATTTATGAGTATGAAACTCAGTTATATTCTTAGACAGATATTACCTCGACACTATGAACAAGTGACAGTCGAGACGTCTAAAAGTTCATGAAATGGCTCAACTTTTCAATTAGAGTCTAATTGGCCCCGTGAGATATTACTTATACCGAGGCAGTGCGCAGATTTACAGTTGGGTAAATAAGAACATGAATTGCACGCCTCTGAGATTGAGAAAGGTAGTGAGGGCTGAAATAGAGACAGAAAAGAAAATCGAGAAATGACAAAGATGTTAAAATGGAAAAATGGTAATTGGTAAAAGATTAGATTTGATGAGTTATGGAGTAAGATAATTGGTAAGGCCCCAGTGCACCCAATTTTGGCACTCTTGGGGGGCATTGTGATTGGAGGACCACGACATGCTACGAAGCAGTGTAGCAGTGTAAGTACTGTAAGCAGTGTGGGATGTGTGGTGGATACCACGAAAGGAGGGTCTATACCTACACTGTATTGATGAAAATGGCCGTTAAGTGTGGTAAGACAGACCATTGATTTTGATTGCACAAAGTTGGGCGAGATCGCCCCACAAAAAAGTAAAGAGATAGAGAAAAACTTCGTTGGCATAGCTGCAACGAAAAGGGAGGCAATAGCTGAAAAGAAAAAAGGAAGTAGGCTGTTGGACGAAGGCGAGAGGATGTCTTGGACCAGGACACTATTGATGTTTCATGGATGTGGTGTAAGATACCACACTTGTTATGAATAATGAAGTACATATGTTCATTGATCCTGGTACCACACACTTATTCGTACAGCCTTCATTCGCATATAAGTGAGTAAAAGGCATGAATGCCTACATCATTGGGCATAATACTGATAAATGAGTACCCCAATAGAGGAGGATTAATTAACGGAATATGGATATAGAGATTTTAAGTGACAAAAAGGGGTGCAACAGTTGAAATTAAAGGAGTAAAGGATTATACTCACGAAATGAATAATGACAAGAGTTTCGTTATAATTGATACACTAAGGAGATAATCTTTGAGATATGCTTGATTTTAAATACAAGATGTATTGGAGTAAGAGGCGTATGCTAGGTAAGAACATCTTTACGATATGAAGTAATTAGGATTGAAGCAATTAGTAGCGAATATAAATTGTGACCACATGGACTGACATATAAAGTAACTGTGGTTAAGTCTGAAGGTTAATAAAGGTATTTCAAAATACCTCCCCGCCTGAAGACTTGACAGCGTCTAAAAGTATATATATATATAACCTATAACGTGAAATCGATCGTCGTAATAAATACCTTTAGTGTTAGGATACCTTTACTAAGACGATAAGAATATTAAAATTCGACAAATCATAAAGGTTAACATAGAAAAATTTAATAAGAGCCGTTAAGATAAGAAAAGGAAATGGCGCAGGTTAGTACCTGAAAACGTAAGCGATTTTGAAGGATCTTATACGCTTATGTGTAAATAAGTCAATGATATAGGCGATTGAATTATGCAGTGGAGCTCAATTATGATGAGTTATTTAAACTTTACCTGGACCGACTTGTAATCATCATTATTGATAATATATTGGGTTTAGTTAAAGTCCAGGGCAAATTGTAAGCAATAATTGGAAATTGCTCTTACAATTGGATTGTTGTGAATTCTCAAAAAGGGTATACCTTGTGACACGTTGAACTAAGAAAACGTGGTCTTTGAATGAGATGATAAATAAGATGATAGATATGACAGGAATTTGGTGTAATGAAGTATGAACTGACCACCGTGATTAAGTTCACCATACCCAACAGCTCAAGAGGTTCTCAGTGAGTATGGATACTTCAAAATTATGAAGGAGCTGTGTATTGATGCAAAAAGGGTAGATAGTCGATTGTGGACCCAGACAACTCAAGGATCATGAAATAAACTATCTGACCCATGATTTAAGGTTGGCAACAGTATTTGTACCGAGGATATGGTACTATTATGTACACGGTGAGAAATTTTGGGTAAGCACTGATCATAAAGCCCAAGTATCTGTTTTCACAGAAAGAGGCGAATATAAGAATACATAGTGGGTTAGAGCTTCTAAGAGGTTTTGATTGTGAAAATTGTACCACCCAGGAAAGGCTGATGCTTTGAGTAGAAAGAGCCTTGGGATGGTATTACATATGATGGTCAGGGAGCGTGAGCTGCTAGAGCAGTTGTGAACCTCAGTATTGATGCGATCCCTTCTGATGATGACAGTGATTGTGTGACAGCTAGCCTGAGATTTGAACCGGATGAGAGTGCCCGGATTTGACAGGCTTAGCGTGATGATCGGCACGATATCGATAGTTTGGGTCAGATTCAGAAGGGTACAGTGACAGAGTTCACGGAGTGTGTTGATGGTTTACAGAGAGGTTCAGAGACAGTATAATTGCTCCCCAGGACCACAGTTGATGAGATAGTAATTTTGTCAGAAGCTCACTCTTCAGGATATACAATGCATACGAAAGGTAATAAGAATATATTAAAATCTCGAAAAGGGTATTGGTGGTCAGATGTTAAAAGAGACATGATAGAGATTGTGAAAAAGTGCCTAGTATGTCAACAGAATAAGGTAGAGTATTAAAAGTCTGCAGAGTTATTGCAGCACCTACCTATATCGACATGGCACGGAAAATGAGAGCAAGTCTCCATGAATGTCGTGATGGGTTACAGAGGACCCAGGTGCATTACGAGGCTATTCGGATGATAGTCGATAGAGTGACTAAGTCTACCCACCTTTTGGTTATGAAATCCCCAAATACTCAGAGTATATATGAGGATTTATGTGTAAGGAAGATTGTGGAACACTAAGTAACGTTCCAGTGAGCATGGTATCATATAGGGATTCCCGCTTCACTTCCCACCTCTGAGGATATTTTTAGGAAGCTATGGGAACCCGACTGAGTATTAGCACAGCTTTTCGTCCTCAGACAGATGGTCAGTCAGAGAGGACTGTACAAGTTCTGGAGGATCCGATGAAAGCGTGTGCCCTTAATTTTATAAGCTCCTGGAATGATCAGTTATCACAAATTGAAGTCGCCAATAACGACAGTTGGCAGATGAGTATCGGGATAACAAGATATGAGACAGTGTATGGTTGTAGGGGTTGTTCCCCAAATTGGATAAGAAAAAGTGGGTGACAGATAGAATTATATTCGACCTTGGATAATAAGTCTCTGAGGATGTTTAGTTAAGGATGAGAGATTAAGAACACCTCAGAGCAGATAGACAAGTATTGGAATTCACCCTTGGTGAATTAGTATGGTTAAAATATTTCTTGTCCTAAGAGAATAAGGACATAGCGAACTTTTGGAAGAAGGTAAATTGAGTTGCGCTGGATGGAATATTTTGAGAGATTGGACAAGTGGGAGATAAGACCTGTAGGTTGGTGTTATCACCTGAATTAACAGGCACCCACAATGTGTCTCAGCTTTTGATGCTTCGGCAATACTATCCAGATCCAGCATAAGTAATCGAATATGAACTCCAAAAGTTCAGTTTAATGAAAATATAAGTATATTGATAAGTTGATTCGGGCATTAAACAGGAAAGAGAAAGTATTGAGGTTTAAGATGATCTCCCTAATTAAAGTCCTTTGGTAGTAATACACTCCGAAAAAAGGTCACATGAGAGTTAAAGAAGTATGATACGATTGATGGACCCGGAGTAGTTTATGGACTCATATGAATTGGTTCTAATTTGGAGGACCAAATTCCTTAAGTGGGGGAGAGTTGTAAGACCCGAATTTAATTAAAATCATAAAATGAATTAGTATTCGTGAAGGAAAGTTTGACTGAATTAATTCTCGAACATGTATAAGGGCAAAATGGTCAAAAGATCGAAAGCCGGTATAATTTCGATGAGAAAAATTAATTTAAAATAATGGATTGAGAAATCTTGGTCAATAAAAGTGAAATAAATTTATTTCGGGTTAAATTGATCAAGATATTAATTTATTGGAATTAATCGGGATTAATCGAAATTTGTAGTTCGGAAAAATAATCCTGAAAATAATCGAAAAATATACCGAAAAGTCATTCGGGACAATATCCCGAAAAATACGGAGAAATTATACCCGAAAAAGGGTTAAAATATAATAAATAAATTAAATAAAAAATTAAATTAGAATAAAATAATAATTTTAGAAGATATTTTAGGTAATTATAGTATTTTAATGAATAGAGTAATAATTAAAATAAATAATAATAATAATAATAATAATAATAATAATAATAATAAAGAAAGAAGAAGTTAATCTGGAAAAAAAAAAGAGAAAAGGGGGTCGGGGAGAGAGAAAGAGAAGCAGAGAAACGGAAGCGGAGAAAACCGAGGAAGCCGAGGGCGCACCGGCGACCGACGACCCCTGACGAGGAGCCGACGAGGAAGAGGAGAGGCCGGCGAGCAAGATGGTACAGGAGACGCACCGTGCAGTGGCCGGAGGAAGCCGATCGGAGGAGGGAAAGAACCGAGGAGAAACGGCCCGATTTCCGGCGATCCACGGCGGCTGGGCATCAACGGAGGCAACCGATGAGTTCAGGAGGAGGAGCCGATCATTTTGAGACCGGTAGCAGTCGACGAAACGGCAGGGATCGCCCGCGACGACCAAGGGAAGAAATGGGTTTCCGACGGCCGAGGGAGAAGAGCCGAACCGGCGGCGTTCCGGCGACCTCAACCGAAACTGAGGGCGAATTCGTGCTGCGGACAACCTTGCAGAGCCGCTGGCGGTGGAAGCCGGCGGAGAACCGGGGTGAACCGGCGGGTCTGAACCGGTCCGAACCGGACTGAACCGGTTCAGCCAAAAAGAGGAGGAAAAAAAAGGAAGAAAAAGGGAAAAAGAAAAAGAGAAAAAGTTGGAGAAAATTCTTGTGATGCAATCGAGCTTCGGGTAAGTCAGTAGTGGTCGAAAGTGACCCTATTTAAATTTCGGAGTATTTAATTTAATTAATTTTGGGCTGAAAACTTACCCGAAAAATTGTGAAATTGTGTAGCTCAACAATTGGCATGCAACGAGAGCTCGAGATAGCCTCGATTTACGGACTAGCATGGAATCTCGGGTAAGTGACCCTTATTTACGACAATTTACATCGTTATGCGTGTTTCGGATTTAAATTCCGCATAAATTGAATTAAATAATGGAAAATTTAGATAAATTATCGTAAATATTAAATTTAGCTATTCGAGAGTTAGAACGAGGCCCAATAAATTATTGGTAGGCCCAATGAGCCCAATAGGCCTCGATAATGTGAAAATTAAGTGGAAAACGGGTTTAAGGCCGATTAAGGCCATTAAGGAGCAATCGGGCCCAATAGGGGTAAATGGGCCCAATGATTTAAATTAAGCCCAGAAAATAAGAAATACAATTAAATTGTATAATATCTGACCTGAGGAATATTAATACGCAGTTCCGGGCATTTGATTGGGAGCATATCGGACTGCGCGACGAGACAACAGTGGAAAAGAAAAGGTCAGACTCGACAGGAAAATAAGGTAAGGGAATTCTACGGACTATTAGAGGTAAACTTTACGCAATTTCAAGTTCATATGCAGTCTTTAAAAAATTACCTGAAGGGTCTAGAGGTCAAATAATAATTTCAGTGCCCCGTATGGGTAAAATTACTGAAATACCCTTGTTAAGGGTAAATGTTTACAAATTTAGGGAAAAAAATTGGGAGGATCAAGGACAAGAGGTTCCTGCTCGTTCTGGAGGTATTTTAACACATGCATGAGTAGGCTGGCTCACTTTTAAAGAAAAATGCATAGCATTGCATACCTTAAACGATGTAATTTCTGTGAAAACTATTGGGAGATAACCGAGCCGCCTATGTGTTTTTATTTACATGTGACGTGCTAGAGCTCAGCTCGCACGATGTTTGATTTGTGTGATGCATGCATTAGTGCTGGAGCGAGAGCTCGCACTAGAGTTTTACATGCATGGGTGCTAGAGTCTAACTCGCACCAGATTTTACATGATTTTCGAGACAGGGTGCTGGAGTTTAGCTCGCACCAGATTTTATAAGATTTTCATGTGATTCATATATAGAGTGCTAGAGCCCAGCTCGCACTAGTTTTATTGGATTTGTGGAGTAGCGCTATCTGCCCTTGGAGTCAGCCAAAAGGCCCAACAGGCTCAAAAGACCTCGTAAGTGGGGTGAGAGTGAGGGATGAGGTTGGCGGCCTTATAGGGATGTAAAGCGGGCTCTGCCAGTTTTACTTGATTGATGAGAGTGCTGAGCATCGCTCTTACTGATTTTATGAGAACATGCGATGAGCCGTGCTTGGAGCATCGGGTAGACTGTGTGTCACCGATTTAATAGGCTCGCACGTGCGTTTTGAGACATGGCATGAGTATTGAGAAACAAAACCTCTCTATGGGAAGCAGGCCATTTGGGCTGGAGTACCTAGAGTGATATGGGTCCATGGAGTACGATGTACAGTGCAAGTAGCATGGAGTACGATGTACCGTGGGGTATCTTCGGATACGGTATCTTTGTGATACGGGGTATCTTCGGATACGGTATCTTGTGATACGGGGTATCTTCGGATACGGCATCTTCGGATGCGTGAGATCGGATAAGACTGACGGGTTGGATTGACCCACCTCCCGGGCGGTTCCCGATCAGGGTGAGACCTCGCACACTGGGATCCGTGAAGCTAGAGGGACTCACGAGGACACATATGGCCAGTCCTGGTTATTGCCGTTATACAGATATTGCCTCGTCTCGCATGTCGACGATTTTGATGATTTAAACTGGGTTTTTAATTAAATGTGCATGATGGTTATTTCCATGCTTTTTAAACCCATGTGTGATGTATACCGATTTTCATGGTTTTGTGTGAGTCAGGATCACCCGAAGGAGGGGTCGAGTCCTGACTTTATTGTGGAATTTTTAAATGAGAAAGAAATTATTTGAAATAATTGCATGTTGAATTTTTCGTGCAAACTTGATTTACATAACATCATAACTCTTATCATCTGTTTTAAAATGTGTGGAGAAATGGTGGTTTATGCATGGCACCACGTTCATGTAGGTAGTATGGTTACCTACTTGTTCGTAGGATTGCCTTACTGAGCTTGATGTGCTCACCCCTTTCATTTTCTCCCAAAGATAATCTCCAGTAGACGTTGAGACGACTCGGTACTGCATTCCGGATATCCGCTGCTACCCATCAACATAAGGTATATACACTTGTACATATTGTATCTACATAAGCATAACACAGTAACATGTTTGTAAGTAACTTTAGGGGATGTATAATTAATGTAAACAATTATAAATGACTGGAGAAGAAATAAGTTAGATGGTAATTGAATGGTGGGACTGGCATTGACGCACAGCCCAATTTGTTAGTGGAGTGTTGTCACGATCAGAAGACAGGTAAAAATTTAAGTAATAAAAATAACAAAACGTGAAAAATTAACTCTGATTTTTGGATAGTTTGGGTCGTGACATTTTGGTGACCGGTTTCATGATGAAAAATGGTCACAAATTTTCGACAAAAGAGTTCATTTGGGCTAGACTTTTTTGAGAAAATTTAGAAAAGTGATGTGTCAAAATAATATTAAATGATTGCAATGATACATATATATATTGAAGATAAAATGATCAAATGATTGGAATAAAAAAAATATATTTATGTCAAATAATTATGTTATAATTTTTTAATATGCAGTGAATTGATTTTAAGAGATGAATGAGAACTAGTTTGGATATTCTAATGAAAAAAAAAGTCATCCACGACAAAACATGCGCTTGCTGGGCCACACAATAAACATGCGCATGCCAAGCTGCAGGAGGCTTTGTCTTCGAAGGCTGAAACACCAGCCAACTAATTACTTTATTGCGTCTTCCTTTTTTCACTTTATCCCTTTTAAAGTTGATTAATTTTTCCATTAATATGTTATTAACAATTACGTGTTTCAATTTTTTTATGCTTTATTATAATTTTTTTTAAAAAAAATTAACCGTATTTGAATGAGTTTTAAACTCAAACTTATTTATCATATGTAAAAATATGTTTAGACAATCAATTAAGTCAAAAAAAATGGATCAGACTTAAATCAAAATCACTTTAAATTTCATAATACTTTATCTAAACTCAACTTAAACTTTGCCTGACCCAACTCATTAAGAGGTTTGGCTTCTCATGTGATGTACATAATGTTTTTTTAATGAAAAATTAAAATTCAACATAAAATAATTTAAAAAAATACTTATAAGTAATAATATTGTTAACACTTGAAAATATGATAATATTAATATATAATTTAGTAATTGATTGATATATATTAAAATCTTTTATTATTTTGGAATGAAGTATTTATTTTCAAAATTAAGAGACAAAATTTAAATCAAGTTAAAATCTTAAAGATTTTACTGGAATTTATCTTATGCTATATTAATATTATTGTATTGTTGATTGTTGTGGAACTAAATACTTTTTTGGGGGCAAATCATGGTTTTCTTTTGTCAATGTCCACAGCATGTTCGATTTTTTGTCTCAATGAAGGCTTAATTTACTTGTTACTTCATAGAATCTTGAGAATTAAATAAATTTTTTAGATCTTGGTGATCGGTTTCATGATGAAAAATGGTGACAAATTTTCGGCAAAAGAGTTCATTTGGGCTAGACTTTTTTGAGAAAATTTAGAAAAGTGATGTGTCAAAATAATATTAAATGATTGGAATAAAAAAATTATTGATGTCAAATAATTATGTTATAATTTTTTAATATGCAGTGAATTGATTTTAAGAGATGAATGAGAATTAGTTTGGATATTCTAATGAAAAAAAAAAAAAAGTCATCCACGACAAAACATGTGCTTGCTGGGCCACACAATAAACATGCGCATGCCAAGCTGCAGGAGGCATTGTCCTTGAAGGCTGAAACGCCAGCCAACTTTCTACATTATTGCCGCTTCCGTTTTTCACTTTATCCCCTTTAAAGTTGATTAATTTTTCCATTAAGATCAGCTGCCCTTTGGTTAACAACCCCAACTAGAGAGAGGATGAGTGATACAAACACCCAGGGCGCCGGCAGAGATATTGGCAGTTCTATAGCTCCTGAAAGTAGCAGCTCTCGGCATGCTGCCGATCAGCCACACAAAAGGGAAAGAAAGAATATGAAGCCACCGACTAGGGGAGCTGTGATGAGGACAATTATTTCTGATATTAGGAATAGCTTGTCTTCGAATTCTTCAACCACGTAGAAAATAGGTATCCTCAGTCTTATCTGCATTTTGTATTACTGTGTTCGTATGTATATAACATGATTCTCGTATGAGTGAAATGTCTTTCTTCCCATCTTGGAAGACGTTTAATTATGTAGTGAGCAGCTAGCTAGAGAAGAATAAGCCATACAGATGAAGTTCTTTGGGTATGTTGCTTCTGACTTGGGAGCTGGAAGTGAGCCGTACAATGTTCGTTATATTCAGGGCCTGAACTTAATATATTCTAGTGCAGAAGAAGTGGCTAATTCATGTAAATTGAAGTGTAATGCGAAGGTCGTACGTAAATATTTTAATGTTAATCTTATCTGATCCGCTAAAATTTGCTATTGCTAACTTATCGGTGACTTGGGAAGGACTTAATTCGTTCTCTTCTTATTGGGGTTTGCCGGCATAAACAAAAACAGAGGCTCTTCATTTATTAACACTCAACAAAAATTCGCAAAAATGCTTAAATTTCGGAGAGATTAACTATTATTAAAATCTTTTTAAAACGTAAGTCTTTTTTTATCATTAAAATAATGTTTTAAAAGGTGCATATAATTATCATATACTCATTTTCATTAAATCAATTTCCAATAACATAATTAATTTACATTAGTTATGATTAAAATGAATAATTAACTTAGAAAAAAAATGTATAGGAAAAATTAAATATTTTCTCGAAGAAATAAAAAATAGAAGCAAATTCACATAATTAAAAGATGACTACTCCTCCTCCTCCTCCTCCTCCTCATCATCATCATCATTATCAGAGCCTTTATTCCAATACTGGGTAGGCTATATAACCAATATACAAATTCACGCTAAGTCGTCAGCATGAATTCTCATTCTCCACTCATTTTTATCAAATACAAAGTGTTCTTCTAACTGTCGTTCTGCCATATCTTTTCGGATTACTTCCTTCTAAGTCTTTTTTGATCTTCCCCAAGCCTTGACCCTTTTTACATCATTAATTGGAGCGTCCACAAGTCTACGTCATATGCGTCCAAACCTATGTAAATGACTTTCAATAATCTTATCTTCGATGGGTGCCACTCCAACCTTTTTGTGAATGTTCTCATTTATCATTTTATCTTTTCTTATATATCCACATATCAATCGCAACATTTGGATTTTCGTTACACTCATCTTTTGTGTATGCACTCATTTAGTTGCCCAACATTTAGTGCCATAGAGTAATGTAGGTCAAACAACTGTCTTGTAAAACTTACCTTTCAACTGTATATGAATTCCTTTGTCACATAACACACCTATAGCGCTTCTCCACTTACGTCAACCAGTCTGTATCTTACGAATCACATCACCATCAATCTCTTCATCTATTTGAATGATTGAACTTAAATATCTAAAATGATCTCGCTTAGAGATTGCCACCTAATCTAGCATCATAATGATTCTATCTTCCTCTCTGTTTGGATTGAATTTTAGCTCTATGCATTTCGTTTTTGCTTTGCTTAAGCCGAATCCTCTTAACTTTAACGTTTGTCTCCATAATTCTAACTTAGTATTAACGTTTGTCTTTACTGATATGTAACAAAAACTCACATAAAAGCAGATGAAAGAAGAACTGCACTTTTAAAGTCACTCTCATACTAAAACTAAATTTTCCAAAAACTTTTAGCAAAATAAGTTATCAAAGAAGAACGGATAAGAAATTTATTAAAATATTTTATCCAAAAAATGAAAATGATAAAATATAAAAATTTTATCCAAATTTTAGATTGATTATGGTAAAACATTATTAAACCCCACCTGTGTTGAATATATCCAGTCCCAAGCTCGGATAAAGGAGGAGGGTTGGCAGTAGGTTTGGACAACTAGCCACTTAAAACTTGTTCAATTTTTATGAGATGAACCAATATATGAAATCCATTAGGGTATCCTCTACTCAGCAACGCACAGCATCGGAGCCCAGGTGTAGTGAAAAATGTGCAAGGGTTAGTAAGTGGTCGCTCGGAAGCGACATGCCATATCGACTCCTGGATGTGGTGCCCAATAGACAAAGGTTCCCACACTAAGATGGACGTGGGTGGGTAAAGAAGCTAGTCCATAATCATAAACTTAGATTAGGATCTTGGAATATAGGTACGCTTAATGATAAGTTAGTGAAGATTTGTGAGGTTATGTGTAGGAGGATGGTTAATATCTTATGTCTCCAAGACACCAAATGGGTTGAGGAGAATGCTGCGAAGATAACACTTTGGCAATATAAGCTTTAGTATACAGAGAAGGATATAGATCGAAATGGTGTAGGTGTCACAACCCTCAACTTACCAAAATACGTACAAAATTTTCACATTTTCATGCATTGTTTACTATCCATCCTTACTTCGATCGTAAACAGCTACACTCTCACCAGTTGGGCTGTGTGTCAATGTCTATCTCATTCCACCATACTCATTTAAATTGCATATTATTTATAAGTAAACACTTGTATAAATAAATAAGAGTTGTTGTTTACATGTGTTTACATTTCTTTACATCCCCAATAGTTACATACAAAATGCTACTGTGCTATGGAAAGTTTAGATACAAAAATCTTATCAGTGTGTATACCTTATGCGATGGGATGCAGCGGATACCAAAAGGGAACGCCTCCAGTCACGCTCAATCTATACTCAAAGCTCTGTAGAGAGGGGGAAAATAAGGGGGTGAGCAAACCACACGCTCAGTAAGGCAATCATGTGAACAGGTAGATACTGCACTATCTACGTGATCGTGATGCCATGCTCGAAGCATACATTTTATCATTTTCTCAAAATATGAGTTCATGCTTGTGTTAATGGTATGTAAAGCACTCATGCTATTAAAATTTAGTGCACAATTCAATTCAAAGCATGGAATATCCATCATGCATATTTCACAAATAGGGCATGGAAAGCACATCATGCGTACATGCACTTTAAAACCATTAACAAACCGTCATCTCAAAACAATTCAACACTTGTCAGGTCTCAGCCCCTACCTCGGATTGTCCTGTCCCACAAATCATTTCAAACATGGATTTATTCACAAAGCAATAGACATGTGAGATAGGTAATACAATAAGGGAAATATCCTCTAGGACTATGGTCATATCTTGTGATACCAGCTACACGGATCAGGTGTGCGAGGTATCACCACTATCTGCTTCCACACGGGAGGTGGGTCACATCCAACCCACCGATCCATAGCAGAAAAATCATCGTCCGAAGACAGCATATCACAATCTCAACACGGTACAACGTACTCCATGCTACCTGCACGGTACAACATAATCCGTGGACCCATATCAACACATCATATCACGCCACATCTCAAAAGCACATGTGTGAGCCTATTTAATCGGTACGACGTCTTGTCTACCCAAAGCTCCTAACACGGCTATCAACATGTCAAATTCTCAAAATGGACGTGCGAGCCTATTTAATCAGTGCGACATCAAGTCTACCCGAAGCTCCAAGCACGACAACAAATAAGGTGGGCATCTAATGTGAGCTATGCTCCAACACCATGCCAAAACCAGTATAAAAATCCATATGAAAACTAGTGCAAGCTAAGCTCCAGCACTCATGCATATAAAACACATCAAATCTCGTCCGAGTCATACTCTAGCATGCTTTCATTCTCATGAAAACCATGTAGGTGGCTCAATTCCTTGCCAAATATGGTTAACAAACCAAAACAGCTCATTTCTTTTGTAATTCATTTCAAATGTTAGCCAACCTACCAATCACTTGCAAAAAGCAATAAAATATGATTTTCCAAAGCATTATGCCTTTGTTTTCATGCACATTTCTCAAAACCTAACTTTTTACCCTTCAATCACCCAATATCATTTTCTAGTATCACATGCACTCTAGCAAAACATTTAAGCGCCCAAATTGCGCACAGATATCTCTAAAGTTCATAGAATTCCCTTACCTCAATTTACTTGAGATCGACTCTCTCTTCCTCTTAGCTTCTTACGCTCTTGGCTCGCCTTGCTCCAGTGTATCCTCGGAAGCTGCAATTCATTCATCCAAACCACTTTAGTTAATGTTGTTAACTCACATTTTGACTTCACTAGTCAATATAATTCATTTATGCTTTATACCAATGCCTTATTCCACATTTCACCCCTTTTAGGTAAATCTCACAATTTATTCACTAACAACAACTTAAAATCATACATATAACACTATTATCACCTGAAGATATCTCATTCATCATTAATCTTAATACATTCCACTTTCTCACATTAGACCATTTTTAGGTCATGGTGGATTCATTCTACTCTAGGTAGTTTCTACCATTTCTATGCATACCAATCATTTCCCACATCAATATCCAAACAAATGTACTTGAGTATTTGCATTAGAAACTCACCTAGCTTGATTTCCTCTTTACTCCAATGGAAGTGCAGCCTGTCACGATCTCAATCCCTGACTTACCACAAACCACTACAAATTTTTTGATTTTTTACTTTACTTACCTTTCTCTCCTCGACTGTTGGGCTGTGATTCGATATTAGTCACCCACTCACATTCATTCATAATATACATCGAATTTAGAATTCTTTTCGATAACTTAAACTATTATACAGTATTTATACATATACATCCCGATTGTACACTTGGTTACATAATTGTGCTTATACATTGTTCAGTACAAAATGTTCGAGTGTGTATACCTCTCGTAAGATGGATAGGCAGCAGATACAATGAATGCTATACCTCAGTCGGACTTAATCTACTGCGGATGATCTGTAGAGGGTAGAAAATAAATGGGGATGAGCAAACAACGCGCTCAGTAAGGAAATCACGCAAGCAAGTAGACGTCTACACTATCTACTGAAAATAATTCTTGGCCTTTCCTTCTCTCATCCCTAAAGCATGTATCAAAAGACTATAATAATAGTACAGAATAAATTTTCATGTACTTAAAATCATGCTTATTTATCAAATGTAGGCATTCATGCAAAATCATGCATCTTTATAAAATTCGAAATGTCTTTATATCAATCATGCCATTTACATTTAAATCACAGTAATTATGGTAGTTCACAACACAACACAAATATCGGTTTCCAACCCATCTCTCTCAGGTCTAACCGTATGATGAAAACAAGTGATATAACATGCGAGACTCAGTGGCTAAATACAATACTCTCCTGGACTATGGTTATATCCTATAATGTGAAATACCAGGCAACACAGATCTCGGTGTGCGGGTATCACTACTGTAACAGGAGGGGTGTCAGTCCATCATAACCACCAGCTATATACTCCTCAACTCCACAACTCCACACAACACACGGTACAGTGTACTCCATGCCACACGCACGGTACAACGTACACCTGTGGACCCTCTTCTCATGGTCGGGATGCCTGCCATAGGTCTTAGTCCTCACACCATGGATATACATCATAGAAAAAGGGTACTCGCCATGAGTTTTAGCCCTCATACTATGAAAACAATGCCATTTCTCTAAATCCACGTGCGAACATCTCAACAGTGTGACACTCAGTCTATACAGAGGAAATCATCACGGTTTTTCTCATAACATGTCTTATATATCACATAAAAACAACTGTGCGCATCTTGAGTGTGACTCACAATCAACACTCCGCCTCGTAAACATTGTGTATGCATCTCAAAATGTCAAACACTAGTGTAAGTAACTTCTAGCACTAGGTCAATGCATAATTCTCTTTTCAAATCAAGTATGAGCTATCGCTCTAATACGATATCATGTATAAATCATGAAAAGTTGAGTACGAGTAAAGCTCCCAGCAATCTATCATGTAAAACTAAGTATGAGCAAAGCTCCCAATACTCTATATGTATCAATCACAAACTGAGTATGAGCTATGCTCCCAGCACTCTCACATGCATAAAATAGCATTAAAATATAGTACGTGTATATCCTCTAGTACTATGTTATAAATATCTCAAAATATAGTGCGAGTATTCTCTAGCACTTATGATTTTCACACAAAACCAGATACATGACTTATTTAAATCATAACTCTCTCAATTTAAATCAAATTAGCAATTAAATGTGTTATTTTCGCATAAACATGAAAACATTAACCATTCTATCATGCAACTCATGCATTTTAGGTCATAACATGCTTCTCAAGCTTTTTATCCTATTTTTAGATAAAATTACACTTCATCTCATTAATCTTTAGCACACATAACACGCATAATTCAGGGAATTCATATAGAGTATAATATCAAAAATCTATTTAAATTATGTGTAGCCATATCTAGCTACTCACGAAATTCCCTTACCTCGGATCACGTCAAGTGACCTCTCTTCCTCGGTGCAACTCACTTTCGCAGTCCGAGTAGCTTCCCTAATGATTTTCGAAGCTGTTACAAATATTGACATTAGTGTATCACTCTATACTTATTTTATTTACCAAATCTCAATTCAACACATCATTATACCATTTTCTCTCAATATGGTATAAAGTCACGTTTTCACATAACTATATTCATCACTCTTTATTTCCAATATATGAATTTCATAAGATTAACTTAGAATCTTCCATACATGCATATTTCATCATTAAATCCATGTTAACATCATTTCCTCATCATTTTCTCAAATTCTCATCAATACTAGGTCATGGTGATTTCTCATGATCCTTTCATTTCCAACAATTCATATATACACAAATCAACTTATCAATACACCTAATTTAATATATATTAACTTGGTACATTAAATCTTACCTAGTTGAACTTTCCTTCTTTTTTCACCAAAAGGGTAAAATCCTCCGTGCTCTTCCAACTCTTGATTTCAATCTCTTGTTTCCAAGTATGTTGCTCTCCTCTTTGCTAAGAATAACTTTGCTCACTTATACTTCACTCAAAACTGATCACAAACTGATGTTTTCTAGTGTTTCTTGGCTGGGTTTAGGTTTTGTTTCCAAATTAAATAGTAACTCTCGGGAAAATGAAACGCAGAAGTCCATTATTTATAGAATTATCTTGATGAGATCGATTTGCTACCCTAGAAGATCGATTTGCTCTGCATTTTTCCTATTGAAACCGACCTTCCAAACCACATGAGATCGATCTGCTCCCAGCATGAAATCGATCTGTTTCAACTCAGAACCTTAAGGAGATCGATCTTCTCCAAGTCAGTAGCTTGAGGACATCGATTTAGCCCAATGGAGATCGATTCCCTCTTCACAGAATGCTCAGCAGATCGATCTGCTCTCCAATGAGATTGATCTGTCCATGTTCCATTGCTCGAATAAAAGCATTTTTTGCTCTTCCAGATCGATCTCTCATCCCATGAGATCGATTTCTCATCCTAAATTTCCAGATTTTACTGCAATTTTCTACAGTAACACATGGCAAACTTCATACATTTTGCTGTCATAGTCATTTTCTCATCCATCCACACTTAAGGCTTGAAAATGACATTCATTTCTACTTCATATGCATTGAAACTTGTATGCATACATTGTATAACCAAAAGTATACAATTTACAACCAAATGGAGTATAAACTCATTCCATTTTACTACACTACCTAAAATTCAATATATTCACATTCATCACATATTAAAGTCCATTCCTTCTGATTCATATATAATGAAACTTGTATGTACATCACAAACTCATATTACAAGTGTGTACATTACTCTATGGACTTTACATCATTCATGCTTCACATAGCATGTACATGTATGTGCTTAGAATTTTAAGGGTCTTACACACCTTGCTCTTTAAATTCAACAAATGGAGAAAATGCCTCCAAGCTAGGTTGTTCTTCTCTTCGATGTGAACAACTTTATGTCTGATAGCCTTCCCTTAAATCTTCTTGAAAATGGTCGGATTCAGAGAGTGAAATCTAGGTTTTAGGTTGAAAAATGGAAAGGGAATGGTTGTCCTCGTGAAATGCATATTTTAACTGCTCCTATTTATAGATTTAGCTTGATGAGATTGATCTGTCGAAACATGAGATCGATCTAGTCCCCTTAAAAACCACCTTTTCCACGATATTTTAAAGGCATGAGATCGATTTGTCGAAGATTGGAGATCGATCTGTCTCAGGCAGTAGCATTAATGAGATCGATCTGGCTTGGGGCAAGATCGATCTACTTTAACCCGAGAACTTAAGGAAATAGATCTGCTTACCTTGAAATCGATTTTCTCTTTACAGAATGTTTAGCAGATTGATCTGGCTCCATTGGAGATCAATCTGTCCTGTTTCATAGCTCAAGATAAGAGCATTTTGGCTCTTCCAGATCGATCTCTCATCCTATGAGATCGATCTGGCCTTCATATTTCCAGATTTTACTACAGTTTTCTGCAGGTACTCACACCAAAACAACTTTAATTTGCTGTTATAGTCATTTTATCATCCGATCATCTTTGAGGCTTGAAAATGGCATCTATTCATACTTTATACCTATTAAAACTTGTGTGAAATCTTTGTATAACCAAAGGTATATGATATAAACCAAATGAAAGTGCATAACTTATGAAACCTTTCTTTCATTTTACCACACTACTCATTTCCCATTCTACTCCCATTCTTCACATGTTTAAGTCAATTTCTTCATATTCATACATAATGCACCTTGTACGTACAATCACAACTCTTATTACATGTGTGTACATTAAACTTATAGACTTACATTACATATGCTTCACATTACAAGTATATCACCATACTTATGAATTCATTACACATATATATACAAGGTTAAACCTATACGAGGTCTCATGTAGGTGTCATCATAGATAAAGAATATCAAAAGGATGTTGTACAATAAGACACAAGGGGATAAAATTATTTTGGTTAAGATAGTTCTAAGATAGGACATTTTAAATGTTATTAACCCATATGCATCACAGATAAGACTTGGTAATGTTAGTAAATGACAGTTTTTAGAGGATCAGATAAGATAGTAAAAGAAGTACATATAAGAGAGAACTTTTGTATTGGTGGTAAACTAATGGCCATGTAGGTACTAGTAATAAGGGTTTTGAGAGCGTACATGTGGGTTTTAGTTTAGGTATAAGAATTGAAGGTGGAAATGTTATCCTAGATTTTGTTTTATCTTTTGGTCTAACCCTAGTGAATAAATTGTCTAGGAAGAGAGAACCTTACCTTATAACGTTTAAGAGCAGATGGAACGCAAGTAAGATAGACTTCTTTTTTACTAGGAGGAGGGATAGACGTAGTTGTCTAGACTGCAGAGTTATCCTAGGTGAGAGTGTTACCACATAAAATAAATGATTAGTATTAGACCTAAAAATTCATAAATGACGTCAAAAGAACCAATAAGAAAGAGCTATAAGGATTCGATAGTGGAAGCTAAAAGAAGATTGTCGTGAACTATGTAGAAACAGTTGGACTCAAAAAGAAGACTGGACAACTGAAGAGAACCCTAATACAATGTGGAACAAGATGACAAAACACATTCGAGAGGTGGGTAAGGAGATACTAGGAGTATCAAACAGAAAAGCACCAAATGGAAAGGATGCAACATGGTGGACTGAATCAATTAAGGAAGCTATAAAGACTAAGAAAGATTGTTATAGGGCTTTGAAGATAAATAACACTTAAGAGAGCTTTACAAAATACAAGTTAGCTAGGAGTGAGGCAAATAGGATGGTGGCAGAAGCTAAGACGAAGGTTGTGAAAGAGATTTATAACAAGTTGGATACAAATTAGGGAGAGAAAGAGATATATAAATTGGCGCCTGTAAGAGAGAAGAAGAGTCAAGACTTAGGAGTGGTGAAATTTATAAATGAAGAGCAGTAAAGCACTCTATTTAATAACAATGATATTAAAGAAATGTGGCATGATTATTTCAAGAAGCTATTCAACAACGAACAAAGTCAAATTGTAGACAATATCTTGGTGCCTCTCGAAGATTTGAACCAATACTTTATGTAAAGAACTAAAAAGATAGAGGTAAAGGAGGCACTGAAAAGGATGAAGACTGGGAAAGCTATTGGGCTTGATGACATTTCTATTGAAGTTTGGAATTGTCTTGGTGAGATCAGAATTAAGTGGTTAACAAATCCTTTTAATAAGATTTGGTGTATTATCAAGATGCCTAAGGAATAGAGAAATAGTGCACTTGTCCCTCTCTATAAGAACAAAGGAGATATTCAAAGTTGTTCCAAAATAAAACTAATGAGTTACACTATGAAATTATGAGAAAAAGTGATAGAATGGAGATTAAGGAAGACTGTAGAGATATCAGAAAACCAATTTGATTTTATGCCTGGCCGATCAACTATGGAAGTAATACACTTGCTTAGGCAACTTGTGGAGCATTCTTGAGTACAAGGGAAAAATATTCCTATGGTCTTTATAAACTTGGAGAAAACATATGATAAAGTGTCTGAAGAGGTGTTATGGTGGTCTATAATGAAGAAAAGTGTCTTTGTGAAACTTATTGAAATAATGAAAGACATACATGGAGATGGAAGAACACATGTGAGGATGTGTGGAGGGTAAATAAGTGAATTTCCTATCACAATAAAGGTACATCAAGGGTCAACGTTACGTCTGTTTTTAGTCGCTACAGTAATGAATGAGCAGACAAAATCCATCCAGGATAATGTACCTTGGTGATGATGTTTGCAGATGATATTGTCTTGTGTGCCGAGATTAGAGTGGAAGTTAATACTAAGTTAGAATTTCAGAGATAGACGTTAGAGCCAAAAGGATTCAGATTAAGCATGTCACAACCCTCAACTTACAAAAATAAGTACAAAATTCTCACATTTTGATGCATTATTTACTATTTATCCTTACCTCGATCGTGAACATCCACACTCTCACCAGTTGGGTTGTGTGTCAATGTCTATCTCATTCCACCATACTAATTCAATTTGCATATTATTAATAAGTAAACACTTGTATAAATAAATCAGAGTTGTTCTTTACATGTGTTTAAATTATTTTACATTCCCAATAGTTACATGCAAAATGCTACTATGCTATCGAAAGTTTAGATATAAAATTTCATCAGTGTGTATACCTTAAGCGATGGATGCAGCAGATACCAAAAAAGGAATGCCTCCAGTAACGCTCAATCTATACTCAACACTCTGTAGGGAGGGGAACATAATGGGGGTGAGCAAACCACACGCTCAGTAAGGCAATCATACGAACAAGTAGATACTGCACTATCTACGTGATCATGATGTCATGCTCAAAGCATACTATTCATCATTTTCTTAAAATATGAGTTCATGCTTGTGTTAATGGTATGTAAAGCATTCATGCTATTAAAATCCAATGCACAATTCAATTCAAAGCATGGCATAAATCATCATGCATTTTTCACAATAAAATAGGGCATTAATCATCATGCACCTGTGCACTTTAAAAACCATTAACAAAACAATCCAACACTTGTCAGGTCTCAGCCCCTCCATCAGACTGTCCTAACCCACAAATCATTTCAAACATGGATTTATTCACAAAACAGTAGACATGTGAGATAGACAATACAATAAGGGAAATATCCTCTAGGACTATGGCCATATCCTCTGATACCAGCTACATGGATCAAGTGTGCGAGTTATCACCACTATCTACTTCCGCACGGGAGGTAGGTCAAATCCAACCCATCGGTCCATAACAGATCTCATTCGAAGATGACATATCACAATCTCAACACAGTACAACATACTCCATGCTACATTCACGGTACAATGTACTCCATGGACTCACATCAACACATCATATCATGCCACATCTCATAAATGCACGTGTGAGCCTATTTAATCGGTACGACCTCTTGTCTACCCGAAGCTCCTAACACGGCTATCAACATGTCAAATTTTGAAAATGCACGTGCGAGCCTATTTAATCGATGTGACATCAAGTCTACCCAAAGCTCTAAGCACGACCACAAATAAGGTGGGCATCTAATACGAGCTATGTTCCAACATCATGCCAAACCAGTATAAAATCCATGTAAAAACTAGTGCGAGTTAAGATCCAGCACTCATGCGTATAAAACACATCAAATCTCGTGCGAGTCCTGCTCTAGCACGTTTTCATTCTCACGAAATCACGTAGGTGGCTTAATCTTTGCAAAGCATGGTTATCAACCAAATCACATCATTCTTTCTGCAAATCATTTCAAATATTAGTCGACCTACTAATCATTTGCTAAAAGCAATAAATCATGATTTTCAAAGCATTATGCTTTTGTTTTCATGCACATTTCTCAAACACCCAACTTTTACCCTTTCATCCCCAATTTCATTTCCTAACATCTCATGCATTCTAGCAAAGCATTTAAGCACCCAAATTGCGCACAGATATCTCTAAGAGTCCACAGAATTCCCTTACCTCAATTTATTTGAGTGCAACTCTCTTTTCCTCTTAACTTCTTGCACTCTTGGCTAACCTTGCTCTGGTGTATCCTCGGGAGCTACGATTCATTCATCCAAACCACTTGAGTTATCCTATTCATCATAAATCTCAATACATCACACTTTCTCACGCTAGACCATTTCTAGGTCATGGTGGATTCATTACTTTCTAGGTAGTTTCTACCATTTCTATGCAAACTAATCAACTCCAAAATCAATATCCAAACAATGTACTTGAGTATTTGCATTAGAAACTCACCTAGCTTGTTCTCCCATTTGCTCCAAATGAAGATGCACCTTTGATCCTTCAATCCAACAAGTGGGGAAATACCTCCAAACTATGTTATTCCTCTCTTTGATGTGAACAACTTTGTCTCTAATAACTTTCTCTCAAATCTTACTGAAAATGTGTGGATTTAGGAGTGAAAAAGCTAGGTTTTAGGTTGGAAATGGAAATAATTTGTTTTGTCTCGGAAATACAGATCCAACTGCTCCATATTAATAGAATTTGCTTGAGGAGATCGATCTGCCTTGGTTGGAGATTGATATGGTCCTTTTAAAATCCCTCTTTTTCCATGGCATTTGAAGGCAGGAGATCGATTTGTCAAGGCTTGAGATCAATCTTCTTTCAAACAAAAGCTTAAGGAGATCGATTTGATCTTGGGGAGATCGATCTGCAGCTTACACAAGGTTCAAAAGATCGATCTGATCTTAAGGGAGATCGATCTGTTCCCAACTCAAGAGCTAAGGAAATCAATCTGTCTCATTAAGGATCGATTGACATTTCACAGAATGTTTAGAAGATCGATCTGGCTCCATTGGAGATCGATCTGTCCTGTTCCATAGCTCAAAATAAGAGCATTTTGGCTCTTCCAGATCGATCTCTCATCCTATGAGATCAATCTGGCCTTCATATTCCCAGATTTTACTGCAGTTTCCTGCTTATACTTATACCAAAACAACTTTAATTTGCTTCCATAGCCATTTTCTCATCCAACCATCTTTGAGACTTGAAAATGGCATCCATTCATACTTTATACCTATTAAAATTTGTGTGAAATCTTTGTATAACCAAAGGTATTTGATATAAACTAAATGGAAGTGCATAACTTATGCAATCTTTCTTCCATTTTACTACATTACCCATTTTCCATTCTACTCCCTTTCTTCACATGTTTAAGTCCATATCTTAATATTTATACATAATACAACTTGTACGTACAATCACAACTCCTATTACAAGTGTGTACATTAAACTTATAGACTTACATTCCATGTATTTCACATTACAAGTATATCACCATACTTATGCATTCATTTACATATATATATATATATATATTTATATATATACATGATTAAAACTATACGGGGTCTCACATTCTCCCCCACTTAGAAAATTTGGTCCTCCAAATTGGAACCAATTCAATCCACGAATATCTCGAGATACTTCTCCCGCAACAAACTCTCTACTTCCTATGTGGCCTCTTCCACCATGTGTGTTGCCAAAGAACTTTCACCAAGGGAATTATCTTCGTCCTCAACACTTTCTCTTTTCTGTCCAATATCCGAACTAACTTCACAACATATGTCATACCCTCATTGTGCTCTAAAGGTTCATACCTTATCACATGCGTCGGGTCCGGGTGATACTTCCTTAACATGGATATGTGGAAGATATTATGCACACTTGCCAACTCTGGTGGCAATGCCAATCTATAAGCCTTATCTCCCACTCTTTCCAAAATCTCGAAGGGTCCAATATATCTAGGGCTCAGCTTGCCCTTCTTACCAAATTTGATAATACCCTCTGATGGAGAAACTTTCAAGAACTCCGAGTCACCCATATCAAACTCTAATGGTCTCTGTCTCTTGTCAGTGTAACTCTTTTGTCAGCTTGAGCTGTCTGTAATCTCTCACATATTAATTGGATGTCCTCAGATGTCTGCTGCACTAAGTCAAGAGAAAAAATCTATCTGTCATCGACCTCTTCCCATCCAATAGGGGAAAGACATCTACGCCTATACAATGCCTCATATGGTGCCATCTTGATACTCATATGAAAACTGTTATTATAGGCGAACTCTGCGAGTAGCAAATGGTCATCCGAGGAGCCTCCAAAATCCAACGCACATACTCTCAACATATCCTCCAGGGTCTGTATAGTCCTCTCTGACTGACCATCTGTCTGAGAATGAAACATGGTGCTAAAACTCAACTGGGTCCCCATCGCTTTCTGAAAACATTTTCAAAAGTGGGAAGTGAAGCGGGCATCCCTATCAGAGACAACACTCACTAGAATCATCCCTATCAGAGACAACGCTCACTAGAATTCCATGTAGCCTAACTATCTCGTGCACATACAAGTTCGCTAACTGGCTCAGAGTATCGGTAGCTCTCATAGCTAGAAAATAGGCTGATTTCGTCAATCGATCCATGATCACCCATATGGCATCATGACTTCTGCAGGTCCTCAGTAATCCCATCACAAAATCTATGGTGACGTGCTCCCACTTCCATGTCGGTATCGGTAGAGGATGCAATAACCCTGTAGGCTTCTGATGCTCTACCTTCACCTGCTGACAAACGAGACACTTAGAAACATATTCAGCAATGTACTTTTTTTATTCCAGACCACTAATAAACTTTTCAAAGGTTTTGATACATCTTTATACTCCCTGGGTGTATCATATACCTTGATGAGTGAGCCTCTGTCAAGATCAATCTTCTGATCTCTACATCATCAGGAACACATATCCTACCTCTGAACCTCAACAATCCATCTGAACTCAACTCAAAATCAATCTCTGTGCCCCTCTGTATTTGCCCGACTTTATCACTGCACTGCTAATCAATCTGCTGAGCCTATAGGATTCTATCTACTAGATTCGGTTCCAACTGCAGGCTAGCTATCATAGCACCACTATCAGCACTGGGCGGGGTCACATCCAAACTGAGGTTCGTGAACTGTTCCAACAGTTTGTGTTCCCTGACCATCATGAATGACACTAACCCGAGATGCTTCCTACTCAATGCATCAATAACTAGATTTGCTTTATTTAGGTGGTACAAGATCTCACAATCATAATCCTTTAAAAGCTCGAGCCATCTCCTCTGTCTCATGTTTAACTCTTTCTGTGAGAACAGGTATTTAAGGCTCTTGTGATCTGTGTAATTCTGAAATCTCTCACCATAGAGATAGTGGCACCATATTTTCAACGTAAACACTATGGCCGCCAACTCTAAATTGTGGGTCGGGTAGTTCCTCTCATGATCCTTTAACTGCCTTGATCCATAGGCTACTACCTTCCCATCCTGCATCAATATACAGCCCAGTCCTAGGTGTGAAACATCTGCATACATCAAGAAACCTCTTGAGCTGGTAGGAATGGTGAGTATCAAAGCTGTAGTCAAACGATGCTAAATTCCTGAAAACTTTCCTCACACTTATCGTCCCACACATACTCTACATTCTTCCTTGTGAGACATGTTAAAGGAGTAGCTAACTTCGAGAATCCCTCTACAAACCTTCGATAATATCCAGCTAAACCTAGAAAACTTCTAATCTCTATCACTGTCTGGGGTCTCTGCCATTATGTCACTACCTCAATCTTTGATGGATCCACTGACACTCCATCTTTTGATACTATATGACCCAAAAAAAAGATCTGTTCCAACCAAAAGTCGCACTTACTGAGTTTAGCGTACAACTTTTTCTCTCGGAGGGTCTGTAGCACTATACTTAAATGCCTTTCATGCTCCTCTCTAGATCTTGAGTATACCAGTATATCATCTATAAACACAATAACGAATCAATCTAAATACTGGTGAAATACTTCATTCATCAATGACATAAAAGCTACGGGAGCATTCGTCAACCCGAATCACATAACCATAAGATCATAATGTCCATACCGGATGCGAAAAGCTATCTTGGGTACATCTCCACTTCGTATCCTCAACTAAAGTTCCCAGACCTCAGGTCTATCTTGGAAAAGACCTGCACTCCCTTAAGCTTATCCAAGAAATCATCAATGCGTGCAAAGGGATACTTATTCTTTATGGTGGCCTTATTCAACAACCGGTAGTCAATACACAGTCGGAGACTTCCATCCTTCTTCCTTACAAACAGAACCGGTGCTCCCTAAGGTGAGACGATCAGTCTGATGAATGCCTTCTCCAGCAAATCCTGTAACTGCTTCCTTAATTCTTCCAACTCAACTTAAGCCATTCTGTACGGTGACTTGGATATCGACTCTATACCAGGTGCCAACTCTATACCAAACTCTGTCTCCCTATCTGGAGGTAACCCTGGTAACTCATCCGAAAAGACATCTGGAAATTCCATAACCACTGGAATGTCTATCAACTACGGACGTGTCTTATCCGTCTCAATCACATACGCGATGAACCCTTCACATTATTCTTTCTATCGTTAGAACATAATCATCACATACACACATATAATTAAATAACAAATTCATCTCTCAAACATCATGTACTGAGATCATACTCCTTTATTTATGTTAAACATATCTTCCATTTCATTTCATAAAACTTACTACTAGATTTTCCATCTCGGGAAATATCAATGTTTTAGCTCGACAATCCATTACAACATGGTTTGCATCAAGCCAATCCATCCCTAAGATTACATCAAAATCACTTATATTTAATAAAATTAAATTGGCTGCCATCTCTTTACCTCTTATCCTCATCTTACAACTTTTATATACATGCTCAGTCAACTGACTATCATATTTTTAGAATTCGAAATTCGAAATACTTTTTTGAAGTATGGTACAATTATGACAGGAATCGAAACACTTTTTATATAACGTAACGTGTACAACCCAATATCTAGTTGGTTTGATAAATCCTTAAAACGCAAAATCCTAACAATTAATACAAAGCTATACAAATTTCATAAATCTTTTGAAATCGTTGGATGTGGTACTGAAATTGTGATCTCAAAAAATCATATTTATTCGTTCGTTTATTCATTCTTTTATATGATTTTTATGAATCTATAAAAGAATGCTTATCAATTGAATGAATAAATGACTCATTAAAAAATTAAGATAATAAAGAACATTTTTTTGTTGAATTTTATCTATGAATTGAAGTTACAACTAGTTAGTTTAGTTACAATAGAGGAGTTCTCTTTTAGGAAAACACAAACTAAAAAAATCTCTGTTGACGAAATAATTAAATATTAAATAAAAGGATAATTAAATAAAACGATATGATATATAATAAAGATTCTTTTTGAATCTTCAAATTGCTATTTAAACGAGTTTTTATTCATCAATTTAAATTAAATGCTTCCTAAAAAATTTGACATTTTACATTGAATTGACCCCTTCACCTTCAATCTCGACGATTGAATAAAAAATGGGTTATCATGATTTCGAGCAAGCCGCTATGGTGAAATCGGTAGACACGCTGCTCTTAGGAAGCAGTGCTAGAGCATCTCGATTCGAGTCCGAGTGGCGGCATAGTATCTTCTAAAAGAGATAGAATAAGTCCTATAATGAATTTAATTCCTGATTTCCATTCCATAAAATCTAGAAACCCTCGCTTTTTTCATAATTTTTATGATTTTTTCAACTTTAAAGCATATATGAACTTATATGTCAACAATTTACATGTAAAGGATGGCGATATAAAAGAGTACGTGGCACCAGGATCAAACAATAAAAAAGCTTCTAAATCAAAGATTTGGATGGTACCTTTAACCACATCTGAAGATTGATCCGCAGTGTCCTGGTCCAGTGCATGCACTCGTCCTCTGCTTACACCCACTGCCTGCTTCCCTTTTTCCTCAGCTGTAGCCCTCCTCCTCGGAGCAGCTGTCCCTACTAGAGCTCTTTCTGGCTCCCTGTCCTTCTGTGGGGCTCTCTCTGTCATCTCTGGGCAATCCCTGATCATGTGCCCTGATTTCTCATAACTAAAGCATACTGCAAGATGTCTATAGCATGGTCGAGTACCATGGTACCTGCCACACTTACTGCACTACTCTGTTGTAGGTTGTGGCCCTCCAATCATAATCCCCTTAAATGGAGCGATGGCCGGATACATGGGAGTATTAACTGTCCTCTCTCGAATCTCCTCGATCCTCGACCTCTTTCCAGAAAGTCTCTTACTTCCTTTATAACTGAAGCCTCTATCCGTCACTGGTCTCTTCTTATCTCTGTCCCTCATCTTACCAACCTTCCCAAACTCTGAGGCAATCCTATCAACATCTTGTTCGTACAATTACGCCCTGCAAACTGCCTCCTCGTAGGTCGGTATATCCAGGGGAACAAGTCTAGACCTGATGGTCGGTCTCAATCCATCCATAAATTTTTGAATCTTCTCGACCTCATTACTCATTATGTTGGGATCATATCTGCCCAGGGAGATAAAGGTCGTCTTATACTCGCCCACAGTCTTGCTCCCTTGGGTCAGTACCAAAAATGCCATTTTCATTTTTTACTGGGCGGTATCCGGTACATACTGTCTCCAGAATGCCTCTAAGAATGTATCTCAGCTGATCTCAGTATGTCGAGCTCTCAAAATAGGTTTGGTGGACTTCCACCAATGTTCTGCTGATCCCTTCAGCATGAAGGCGACAAACGCTACCATCTCAGTAGTAGTGCACTCTAAGAACCCATATAATTTCTCAATTTCACTGATCCAATCCTCTGTAGCCACTGGGTCCTTTACTCCACTGAAAGACGAAGGTCCAAAATTTTGGAACTATCGCAGCCTATCCAAATCACAACCATAGCTCAAACCTCTATTAGCCTGTGGTGTAGCAACAGGAGTAGGTATATCATGTGCAAGTAGGGGTGTAAGTGTCTCTGTCATCTGAGGTCTCTGGGCTGGCCGTACCCGTGCCTTAGGAACTGCTGCTTACTTGACATCACCTTATGTAGCAGGACTTTGTCTACCCCTAACTCCAGGCAATGATTGAGTGACCAACTCCAAGATCATCTCAATGTTCCGCTCAATCCTCGCGAAGTGAGCCTCAATACTCTCGGGTCTCTCCTCCGGACCCTGTAGAGCATGCTTAACCTCAGCCTCCACCTCAATCTCTTCCTGAGCCTCATGTGTTTCTGGCTCAACATGACCCCCAAGCCTACCTCTACAGCCTCTAACTTGCACCCTCGCCCCTCTACCGCGACTGGTATTAGGCATAATTGCTCAATTTCCTACATTCACATCAAATTCTTAGTCAACCCATCGACACACACACAATTTGTATCTAAACAAGCATAGTAACATGGGGATGAAATTTTCTAACTTATTAAGTATTTTGGACATGACAAATGACAGACCAACTCAAGCTCTGATACCAAATTCTGTCACGACCCTCAACTTACCAAAATACATACAAAATTTTTGTATTTTCATGCATTGTTTACTATTCATCCTTACCTCGATCGTGAACATCCACACTCTCACCAGTTGCGCTGTGTGTCAATGTTTATCTCATTTGACCATACTAATTCAATTTGCATATTATTTTAAGTAAACAGTTGTATAAATAAATCAAAGTTGTTCTTTACATGTGTTTACATTGTTTTACATCCCCAATAATTACATACAAAATGCTACTGTGCTATCGAAAGTTTAGATATGAAATTTCATCAGTGTGTATACCTTAAGCGATGAGATGCAGCAGATACCAAAAAGGGAATACCTCCAGTCACACTCAATCTATACTCAACACTCTATAAAGAGGGGAAAATAAGAGGATGAGTAAACCACATGCTCAGTAAGGTAATCATGCGAACAGGTAGATACTGCACTATCTACGTGATCGTGATGCCATGCTCAAAGCATACTTTTTATCATTTTCTTAACATATGAGTTCATGCTTGTGTTAATGGTATGTAAAACATTCATGCTATTAAAATCCAATGCACAATTCAATTCAAAGCATGGCATAAATCATCATGCATTTTTCACAATAAAGCACAGCATTAATCATCATGCATCAGTGCACTTTAAAAACCATTAACAAAACAATCCAACACTTGTTAGGTCTCAGCCCCTCCCTCAGACTGTCCTGACCCACAAATCATTTCAAACATGGATTTATTCACAAAGTAGTAGACATGTGAGATAGACGATACAATAAGAGAAATATCCTCTAGGACTATGGCTATATCTTGTGATACCAGCTACACGGATCAGGTGTGCGGGTTATCACCACTATCTGCTTTCGCACGGGAGGTGGGTCAAATCCAACCCGTCGATCTATAGCAGATCTCGTTCGAAGATGACATATCATAATCTCAACACAGTACAACATACCTCGTGCTACATGCACAGTACAACATACTTCGTGGACCCACATCAACACATCATATCACGCCACATCTCATAAATGCACGTGTGAGCCTATTTAATCGGTACGACCTCTTGTCTACCGAAGCTCCTAACACGGCTATCAACATGTCAAAATTCAAAAATACACGTGCAAGCTTATTTAATCGATGTGGACCAAGTCTACTCGAAGCTCCAAGCACGACCACAATTAAGGTGCGCATCTAATGCGAGCTATGCTCCAACATCATACCAAAACCAGTATAAAATCCATGTGAAAACTAGTGTGAGCTAAGCTCCAGCACTCATGCGCATAAAGCACATCAAATCTCATGCGACTCCTACTCTAGCACGTTTTCATTCTCACGAAATCACGTAGGTGGCTTAATCTTTGTAAAACATGGTTATCAACCAAATCACATCATTTCTTTTTGCAAATCATTTCAAATATTAGCCAACCTACCAATCATTTGCTAAAAGCAATAAATCATGATTTTCAAAGCATTATGCTTTTGTTTTCATGCACATTTCTCAAACACCCAACTTTTACCCTTCCATCACCTAATTTCATTTCCTAACATCTCATGTATTCTAGCAAAGCATTTAAGCGCCCAAATTGCGCACAGATATCTCTAAGAGTCCACAAAATTCCCTTACCTTGATTTATTTGAGTGCGAATCTCTTTTCCTCTTAGCTTCTTGCGCTTTTGGCTCGCCTTGCTCTGGTGTACCTCGGGAGCTGCGATTTATTCATCCATACCACTTGAGTTATCCTATTCATCATAAATCTCAATACATCACACTTTCTCACGCTAGACCATTTTTAGGTCATGGTGGATTCATTACTTTCTAGGTAGTTTCTACCATTTCTATGCATACCAATCAAGTTCAAAATTAATATCTAAACAATGTACTTGAGTATTTATATTAGAAACTCACCTAGCTTGTTTTCCCCTTTGCTCCAAATGAAGATGCACATTTGATCCTTCAATCCAACAAGTGGGAAAATACCTCTAAACTATGTTGTTCCTTTATTCGACGTGAACAAGTTTGTCTCTAATAGCTTTCCCTCAAATCTTACTGAAAATGTGTGTATTTAGGAGTGAGAAAGGTAGGTTTTAGGTTGGAAATGGAAAGGATTAGTTTTGTCTCAAAAATACAGATCCAACTGCTCCATATTTATAGAATTTGCTTGATGAAATTTACCTACCTTGGGTGGAGATCGATCTGGTCCTCTTAAAATCCCTCTTTTTTCATGACATTTGAAGGCAGGAGATCGATCTTCGAGGCTTGAGATCGATCTGCTTTCAAACAGAAGCTTAAGGAGATCGATCTGGTCTTGGGGAGATCGATCTACAGTTTATAGAAGGTTTAGAAGATTGATCTGGTCTTAGGGGAGATCGATTTGTTCCCCACTCGAGAGCTAAGAAATTGATCTGTCTCATTAAGGATCAATCTGTATTTCACAAAATATTTAGGAGATCGATCTGTCCTATTTCATAGCTCAAAATAAGAGTATTTTGACTCTTTCAGATCGATCTCTCATCCTATGAGATCGATCTGACCTTCATATTCCCAGATTTTACACCAGTTTCCTACATATACTTATACCAAAACAACTTTAATTTGCTTCCATAGTCATTTTCTCATCCAATCATCTTTGAGACTTGAAAATGGCATCCATTCATACTTTATACCTAGTAAAACTTGTGTGAAATCTTTGTATAGCCAAAGGTACTTGATATAAACCAAATGAAAGTGCATAACGTATGCAATCTTCCTTCCATTTTACTACATTACCCATTTTCCATTCTACTCCCCTTCTTCACATGTTTAAGTCCATATCTTAATATTCATACATAATACGACTTGTACATAGAATCACAACTCGTATTACAATTGTGTACATTAAACTTATGGACTTACATTCCATGTACTTCATATTACAAGTATATCACCATACTTATGCATTCATTTACATATATATACATGATTAAAACTATACGGCGTCTCACAAAGCAAAGTAAAGACTAAATAAATGAAGTATAAATTCAGTCCAAATAAAGAGGAAGATAGAAACATAGTGATGCTAGATGGGGTGACGATCCTTAAGTGAGATCATTTAAGATATTTGGGGTCGATCATTTAGATAGATGGAAAGATTGATGGTGATATGACCCATAAAATATAAGTTGGTTGGAGCAAGTAGAGAAACGCTACAGATATGTTATGTGACAAAGGAATTCCTATAGGGTTGAAAGGCAAGTTTTGCAGGACAATTGTTAGATTTACATTACTCTATGGTAGTGAATATTAGGCAACTCAAGGAGTGCATACACAGAAGATTAGTGTAGCGAAAATGTGAATGCTGCGATGGATGTGTGGATATAGAAAGATAGACTGAAAAATGAGGACATTTGTAAAAAGGTTGGAGTGGCACCTATCGAAGATAAGATGAGTGAAAGTTGTTTACGTTGATTTGGACACATACGACATAGACTTGCGGATGCTCCAATTAGAAGAGTGGAGACTATGAATGATGTAAAAAGGGTCAAGGCTAGGAAAGGACCTGAAAAGACTTGAGAGGAAGTAATCTGAAAAGATATGGCGGAACGAGAGTTGAAAGAACACATTGCACTAGATAAGAAAGAATGGAGGAGGATAATTCATGCTAACGACTTAACGTGAATTCGTATATTGGTGCATATAGCCTACCTCAGTATTGGGATAAAGGCTCTAATTATGATGATGATGGTAAAAGATGATTGATTTGTGGTATTTGAAAATGTAAATATTAATCACATGTGTCTTTTTTATTAAGTACTTGAAAACAAAATATCTTAGAATTGTCTTAATATCATTTAAACTCAATTTTCGTACAGTTATTAGCAGTGACTAACATGTTATTTGGATGTGAATGGTGTGCCCAATTATATAGAATTCATGGTCTTTCAAACCTTTGTTTCGTACATCAATCCTCTTTACTTTGTTTCTTCTATATGTCATAACCACATAAAAACTATCTCATTCTTATCTACAATTGATGTAGTAACTGCTTTGCAAAATCACTGCTTACTATAGTACGATTGGAAAAATCTAAGCAATTTTAGAGTCTACAAAAGTTATAAATACTATTTGGATAGGATTTTCGTGCCAACAGTCTGAAGCAGGAACTTTATTGGACTAGTACAACAAGGAAGGTTGTATCATGATTAATGAAAAGTTATGGCTAATAGGTAAAGACATTTATGGCTAGGATTACTAACTGGGAGTAACAATTGCAATATTGTTCTCATAATTTATCACTAAATATGGATTATGAAGTGAATATATATATATAGATAATTATTCAATATATCATTAGTGAAATTTTTTGACTCCACAAATAGAGTTAGTGTAACGACCCAAATTTACTGTGAGATCTGAGAATTTTAGATATATTTTGATGATGTAATAAGAACTTGAAGTGTAATTTATTGAGCTAGGTGAATTGTGGGAATTATATTTGGAGATTTATATATTAAGTGTTTGAAATAAGTGTGAAGCTATGAGGTCAGATCGATCTGGGAGAAGGAGAGATCGATCTGGTGAGTTAAAAATGACAAGGAAGGAGGAATTTAAGTAGCAGATCGATCCCCAATGGAAGAGGATCGATCTCCTTATGATTCTGTTTGAGAGAAGATCGATCTCATGAGGAAGGGATCGATCTCCAAACGTTTCTGTTTGGGAGAAGATCGATCTCCTCAAGGAGCAGATCGATCTCATAAAGCCATAAAGAGATCGATCTCACCCCTCGATAGATCGATCTCCTAGGCATAAATTACCCCAAATCGTCCCAAAAATTCAAATGCAGATCGATCTCATCAAGAGCCAGATCGATCTCCTACCCTCAGTCTATATAAGGAACCCCTGCTTTCTCCTGCAATTTCATTTTTCTCTCTCTTCCAACCCCATTTTCACCGAACCCTAGCTTTCTCACTCATCTAAAGCACCCATTTCCGTCTAAATCAGAAGTTGTGGCAAGAAGGGAAGTTATTCCTCATCAAAGGGAGAACAACATACTTGGAAATCGTAAGACGAAATGAATCGAGGCAAGAGATAAGCTCTCCACAAGTTTTGGGTAATTTCTAAACCTCGATCTTGATATTTCAGATGATTTTGGCAATGATAGTTGTGGGCATTGTGTTGAAATAGCTGAAAAATGATTAGGGATTGATGAAATTACCATGTAGTTGGAGTAATGTTGATATTTAGCAATTTTGGTAATTTTGGGAATTTTGAGCTATAAATGGAAATTTAGACAATGTGGTGAATTAGCGTAGATAATTTGACATGAGAAATGTAGGACGTTAAGATGTTGTGAATGAGATTGTAGTTTAGGGTAGAGTTACGAGAATCGAGAGATTTGAGGTGTTATGAGCGATTATGCTCGATTTTGAGAATTGAGGTTACCGTGATAATGAATATTGATGTTTTAACATCGTTTGGACAGCTCGGGAGTTCCAGAGTGGAATGCGAGACTAGTCCGTGTCAAGGGGGAAACAATTGCACTATACGAGGTGCAAAGAGGTAAGGGAAATTAAACCGATTGTATACGTGATTTGTGAACTGTTATAGCATGAAATGTGATTTATAAAACAAGCATGTTGAGTGTTGTGTTGTGATATAATTGCACACAGTTTTTATAGCCGGTTGGAGCCCATTATTTTATGAGTTTATAAGCTGAGTGTGAAATTGCTTTATAAACCGTTGGATTTGTGTGAGTAATGAATTAGGCTCTACGTTAAGGCAACATCGAGATTTGAGAAATGTGTGCGTGCTTTGCCGGTTGGAATTCGGTTTCAATATGTTTTGTGTTGAGTACAAAACGGTTTTAAATGAGGTTTACTAGAGAAAAACCACTATGAGTTCTATGTGAAGGCAAACCAGTCTTATGTGATAAGACTTAGGTGTGTGATTTTGAGTACACACCGGGCATTGTTCTGGTAGCATGTAAGCCCGATTCTTCTCCGTTCTGGTAATGTGAGATTCCCCATTCGATGGCTATGCCACGTATATTTGGTGGCCGTTGCCACGTGAGAACCCTATTTGGTGGCCGTTGCCACGTGAGAACCCTATTTGGTGGCAGTTGCCACGTGAGAACCCTTTTCTGTGGCTGTGCCACGTGTAAATTTAAATCAGTGGCTATGCCACGTATATTTGGTGGCCGTTGCCACGTGAAACCCTATCCTGTGGCTGTGCCACGTGTGAATTTAAATCAGTGGCTATGCCACGTGTGTTTAGTGGCTGCGCCACGTGCATTATTATTACAGTGATTTTATCACGTCTATTGAGAAAGCGATTATCGCATTATTTGCACATGCTTTGTTACTGCTCTATACCGAGCATTTTATTTCATGTTTTCACATGATTTGAGATATGAGAATGTCGTTTTGAGTACTTTCATGCTATGGTTTTCAAATGAATATAATGAGTTTCACATACAAATAAATATTTTGTGATGTGCATGATGGTTTATATAATGAGCCCCTTACCCCCTTTACTGAGCGATTTAGAAGCTCACCCTATTTTCTTTCCCCCCAGATTTCTTCAAGTGAAAAAGGGTTTCCCTGCGACGTACGGAGTAGTGGCTAGTGGAGGACTTGAGCTCCAGGCCATATATTGTATTTTGAGGTATCTTTTATCTTTTCATGTACCCAGACAATTATTTTGTAATTGCAGACACTTGATGTATAACATTGTACGGGATGTATTAGGATTAATTAACTTGGAATTGAATAATGTATATGATACAATATATACTATATTATGATGAGATCCTGAGGCATGATAATTATGATGATGTATGACACTGCACAGGAATGCACCCTTAATTGTGAATTAATAAGTAAAAAGTTTTAAATTTACCCTATTTTCCGCGTTTCCGGGGCGTCAGAGAGTTTTCGACTTGGCTCAATGGTACCAGGGGTGTCGGACAAAGGACTATGTCCTGAGTTCGAAACCTGGGAGATGCGTCCTGAGGGAACAAATTCTTGCTGGTCCAGTGGGACCAAAAGAGAACAATTCGTGGCTGTGCTGTAGTGTCCGTTGTCGTGTCCTGCGGGACCTCACAGGGACCTCACATAAAAACGCACGTTTTTATGTGAGGTCCCGCAGGACACGTCACCATAGCTACGAATTGTCCGCTTTTGGTCCCACTGGACCAGCACGGCTTTGTTCCCTCAGGACGCGTCTCCCAGGTTTCGAACTCAGGATATCATCCTTTATCCGACACCCCTGGTCCGTTGTCGTGTCCTGCGGGACCTCACAGGGACCTCACATAAAAACGCACGTTTTTATGTGAGGTCCCGCAGGACACGTCACCATAGCTACGAATTGTCCGCTTTTGGTCCCACTGGACCAGCACGGCTTTGTTCCCTCCGGACGCGTCTCCCAGGTTTCGAACTCAGGATATCATCCTTTATCCGACACCCCTGGTGGATGATATCCTGAGTTCGAAACCTGGGAGACGCGTCCTGAGGGAACAAAGCCGTGCTGGTCCAGTGGGACCAAAAGCGGACAATTCGTAGCTATGGTGACGTGTCCTGCGGGACCTCACATTTACGGACATTTTGGTTGGGCTATAAGTAGATATTAGATTAGAATCAATAAATCAGTCTGTTTAATTTTTCTTTCTTAGTAACAATTTAAACAAAATATGTACACATTCCCCATACACATCTCGTATGGATTACTGTACTTAAAAAAATTTTAGATAAAAAAATTTTTCTTACAATTGGGTATACCTTCAATGTAAAAAAATACTACATGAAACCATAACTGTGCGACATGCCTTACTAACGGAAGCGTCTAAGTTACTGATGGGACTTTGTGGAGGAAAGTAAGGAGTGAGCTTAACGAGCTCAGTAAGAAACTTATGTAAGTAGTAGACAACCATATTATCTACATGCTTATAATATATGCCATGATCAGCTATAAAACATTGTAAAACACTTGAATATAATTCAATTCTTTAATCCTGAAAACGATTCACAATTGATGCACTTTCTTTAAGAAAACACTTCCAATCACACTTCATTTTCGATAATATACTTTATCATATGTAAAACATATGCATTCAATTAGTCGGTACGATGAAACCATTTATTGTTCAATCAATGCAGTAAAACACTTGAATTTGTTTCTTTAAAACGATTCATTCAATCAGTAAAACAATTCAATTCACTTTTCTTTCTATTAATAAACAATTCAGCTCACTGAAACTAGGCTGAGATTCAATCAATAACAGTACAGTCGACATATGTCCATAGTCAGTGACCCCGCGCCTCGCGGGCTAGGTGTGAGCGAGTGTCATACGCCTCAAGGGGGATGGGTCAGTCCAGCCTATTGGCCAATCAATACAGTACAATTCAGTTCAGTTCACAGTAGTCCGAAGACTCAATACATAGTGCAACGTACTCCATGTGCGTCCACACGGTACAACGTGCTCCATAGACCCCGATACAGTATAATATGACTGAGGGTACCGAGTAGTCTCAAGGATTTACCCCCAAACATCAATATCAACTATCACCTTAGTCTCAAAATCCAGTGCGAGCAGGTCAGTGCAAGATCACACAGCAATACACGACGGCTCTAGCACAATTTTTCTCATAAATCATATAAAAATTCAGTGCGAGCAATTTAGTGTGACACAGTCTACACAAGGGCTCTAGCACTGTTTCGTATCGAAAATCGAATAGGTGGTTTAATTCTTTCAAAAAAGATATAAAAATCAATATTCAGTACAAAAACAATGCATAAACAATATGTGAGTGGAAACTTCCCGGGAGGTCACCCATCATGGAATTTCTCCCACTCAAGCACACTTAACTTCGTAAAACGTGCTATTTTATGCAGACAGTAAAAACAATAGCCAACACATCCATATACCATTGGAAATAGTATTTGTGAGATCTGAGAATTTTAATACATGTTTAATTATGCAATGTGAACTTGAAGTTTAATTTATTGAGCTGAATGAAATGTATGAGTTATGAATGAGAAATAATCAATGTAGTGAACTATGGAAATTATATTTGGGAGATCGTATGTTAAACCAAAGTGTGAAACTATGAGGCTAGATCGATCTTGGAGAAGAGAGGATCGATCTGGTAAGCCAAAAATGAAAAGGAATGAGGAATTTAAGCGAGCATATCGATCTCCAATGGAAAAGAATCGATCTCCTTATGATTCTGTAACGAAGCAATTGATCTCATGAGGAAGAAATCGATCCCATGAAGTATTCTGTAAGGAGAAGATCGATCTCCTCAAGGAGAAGATCGATCTCATGAAGCATTCTGTAAACAGAAGATCGATCTCATCAAGGAGCAGATCGATTACATGAAGTGTTCTATAAACAGAAGATCGATCTCCTCAAGGAGCAGATCGATCTCATAAAGCCATTAAGAGATCAATCTTACCCCACGACAGATTGATCTCCTAGACATAAAATTGCCCCAAATCGTCCCCAAATTCAAATGCAGATCGATCTCATCAGGAGCCAGATCGATCTTCTACCCTTCGTCAATATAGGACCCTTTTGTTTTTCCTGGAAATTGATCTCTCTCTCTCCCAAATCGTCATTTTCAAACCCTAGCTTTCTCTCCCCTCCAAAACACCCATTTTCATCCAAATCAAAGGTTGTGGTAAGAAGAAAAGTTATTCCTCATCAAAAGGAGAACAACATACTTGGAAATCGAAGGATGAATTGAATCGAGGCAAGAGTTAAGCACTCCACAAGTTTTTGGTAATTTTCTAAACTTTGATCTTTGATTTTAAAGTGATTTTTGGTGATTGTGAACATGAGCATTATGATGAAATAGTAGGGAAATGATTAGAATTGATGAAATTGTAATATCGTTGGAGTAAAGATGACATTATGCAATTTATGGTAATTGTGGGATTTTAGCTATAAATTGGAATTAAGACAATGAGGTGAATTTAGCATGGAATATAGTGTGAGAAATGTAGAGTTTTGAGGTGTAGTGGATGAGTATGTGAATTGTGATAAAGTTATGAGAATTGAATCATTTCAAGTGTTAATGAGAATATGAGTAAATATGTGTCAATAATGTGATTGAGTTGGGTTATTGATGTTTTTACATCGTTTGGACAGCTCGGGAGTTCCAAAGAGTAATGCGAGACTAGTCCGTGATACGGGAGAACGATTGCACTATACGAGGTGCAAAGAGGTAAGGGAAAACTTAAACTAGTTTTTGTGTGTGATTTGTGACAATATTGTAGCATGAATTGTGATTTAAGAAAACAAGTATGTCTTATGAGTTGTGAATTGAGTAGTGCACACGATTTTATAGCCGGTTGGGGCCCAACTTTTATGAGTTGTAAACTAAGCGTGAAAATGTTTTACAACCGTTTTGTGTTTAAAACGTGAAAAGAGATTTGGGCTCTACGTTAAGGCGTACTGAGATTGAGAAATGTTGCGTGGTTTTACAGGTTGGAACTCGGTTTTAACATATTTTGTGTTAGGTACACAAATGTTTTAAATGAGATTTATGAGAGAAAACCACTATGAGTTCTACGTGAAGGCAAAACGTTTTATATGATAATGGCTAATGATTGAGACTTAGGCGTGTCATATTGAATACACATCGGGTCTTGCTCTGGTAGTATGTAAGTTCGAGCTTTGCTTTGGTAGCATGTAAGTTCGATATTCCTCCGTTTTGATAACGAGAGATGCCTCCATTTTGGTAACTAGAGATGCCTCCGTTTTGATAACGAGAGACGCCTCCGTTATGGTAATGTGAGATGACCCCCGTTCTGGTAACGCTGAGTGGCCTTGCTTTGGTAGCATGTAAGACCGATAGTGTGTATGAGAAGAGGCATTGCTCTGGTAGCATGTAAGGTCGGGCCTTGTTCTGGTAACGCGTAAGTCCACTATACCATGTACACGACCATATTGTCGACGTTCCCTCTTTTGAGGATGCTTGGGATGCGCACCCAAAGGAGATTTATTATGATCTGCCATGACGAATATTTATATGAGTTTTATTTGCCTAGTCTCATTTTACACGAGTTTGTGTTTTGTGTCTGTGTCACGTGCATTCTATTGAGGTGATTTTTATCACGTTTTAATGTGAAAAGCCATTATCGCATTCTGATTTTCACGTTTTAATGAGAAAAGCCATTATCGCATTCTGATTTCCATATGGTTGTGACTGTGATTTATACTGAGTTATGTACTCTCATGTTTTTACATGATTTTAGAGAAATGAGTTGAGAATGATGTTTTAATGCGTTCATGCTACGTTTTAATTGAGTTTCAACTACGAGATAAAATGATTGTGCTGTGCAAATCATTATTTTATTAATGAGTCCCTTACCCCCTTACTGAGCGATTTAGAAGCTCACCTTGTTTTATCTTCCTCGCAGATTTCTTCAAGTGAAGAGAGTTCCCTGCGACATATGGATTAGTAACTAGTGGAGGATTTGAGCTCCGGGCTACATATTGTACTTGAGGTACATTTTAATATTTCATGTATCCAGACTAGAGTTGTATTTATAAACACTTGATGTACAATGATGTATGGGATGTATTAGGATTAATTAATCTTGGATTAAGTGATGTATATTGTATGAAATATAATTATGAGATGATGAGATCCAAGGGTATGATATGTATGATAATGTATGACACTGCATAGGAATGCACCCTTTATTGTGAATGGATGTGAAAAAGTTTTAAATTTACCCTGTTTTTCACGCTTCCGGGGCGTCACAGTATTTCAATGATGAAAACACTGAAACATACAATTTATGCAATTATGAATTTTTTTCAACACTTTTCAGTTCAATTTAGTTCAGTCTATACGTAGGGGTAATATCGAGTTTTCTATCTCTATGGTATTTTATTTAGCTACTCGAAATCATAAAATACATACAATTTATCTCGAAAACTTGCATAAGTTCCTTACCTCGGTGTTTGTCCGTAATCCTCGATTATCTCGATGTAGCGAGTCGACGAGCCCGACCCTCCCGACTTATTTTCACCAAAAATTTCGAATAGAATATTTCTGATTGCCTTTCCCTCAAGTTTTTCTCCCAATTCCCTTGGGCCTTCTTTTTCTACTCTATATATATACACACACACACACATAAGAATTTCTTCTTCTTCTTCTTTTTTCCCGGTTTGAATTCTTTCACGCCACTTTTCTTTTCTCCTTCATTTCTTCATCACAACCCATCCCTGTTCATCGTCATCAACCATCCTTCCCCCGTCGCTGGTACCCCTTTCCACCATTTCCTTTCCGGCGCTGCAACCTCCGTCATCACTATCATCACGTCTCACTCGTCCTCTTCCACACAGCCAGCTCTGTTCCAACCTTCCTCCGGGACCACCGTTGCCGAGAAGTCTCCCTTGTCCTCCTCTGCTTAGCTTCAGTTTTACTGTTTCGGATTTCCTCAAGCAGTTTCCTTCATTTAACCTTACTTCTGTACTTTTTCCATTACTCTTGCTTCGGTTCACTGCCTTCCTTGCTCTCGGCTTCCTCTCGATCCCAGCTCGTCTCACGTGCCTCTTCTTCAACAGCCATAGCCTTCCTTGTAGTAGTCCCCAACTTCTGTGTTTCCTTCTGCCGCAGCTCAGCTGATCACTTACGTCTCCCACTCTCAACCGCTGTCTCCCTTCTCTGTTTTCCCGTGTTGTCCTTCCTCTCTTCTCTGTTTCATTTCTTCAACAACCAGTCTCTCTCTCTCTCTCTCTCTTGGATTCCTGCCTTGGTTCTCCAACCTGCAACCGCCCACGATCTCATGCCCTCATTTCCAGCCTGTCGACTCCAGCTTTCTTTCTTCCTCCCTTGTTTCCTTCCTTCTCTTATCTCTCTCATTTTCGGTTTCCAGCTGCTCCAGTTTTCCTCGCTCCCTAGGTTACGTCTCGACTTCAGCTGGAACTGCCCCCTTTTATTTCTCTGTTGCACTCCCTGAATTCATGCATGTATATATATACTTGTATTTATTTATGTTTTCCCTGTCCTGTTTCTCCAACCAGCTTCACGATTTTATTTCTGTATTTTCAGCCAACCCTTACTCATATTCGGTCTGTTTTCCAGCAGTGCACAGGGTGGAAATTTTGGTTAATCAGGACAGGCTATGGTCTCCATCATTTACCATTTACCACACGTTTATGTATTGTTTATATGCATATATATATACACTTCAGCACTCAATCCTTCTACCATCTGCTATATATATATATATATATATATATATATATATACACTTCAGCACTCAATCCTTCTACCATCTGCTATCCTCTATCCAGTATATATATATATACACTTCAGCACTCGATCCTTCTACCATCTGCTATCCTCTATCCAGTATATACATATATATATTTTCACTAAATGTTTTTGGTAGGGTGCAGATGGGACAATTCTATCCTACCCAGTTTCCTTCCCTAGGTTGCTGCAACAGCAGCCTCCCGGGGCCTCCCTTCTTCATTTCCTGTTCTACCATATGCTATCCTCTATCCAGTATATATATATATATATATATATATATATATTTTCACTAAATGTTTTTGGTAGGGTGCAGATGGGACAATTCTCTCCTACCCAGTTTCCTTCCCTAGGTTGCTGCAACAGCAGCCTCTCGGGGCCTCCCTTCTTCATTTCCTGTTTCTTTGTTTTCTATTTTCTTTTCTGTTTCCTTACTAACTCGATCAGTCCCATTTTTAGTTTCAATTCTCTTCATTTTCCAGTAGGCCATGCTTTATTCCAGTTTTCCCAATTCCTTACACGTATATATATATATATATATATATATATATATATATATATATATATATATATATATATATATATATATATCCCTTTTATAATGCTAGGTTGTACTACCTCGATCATGTTAATGCATATGTATATATGTACATATGTATATATACATTTGTACAGATATTTGTATATATAGATATGCATATACTCTTATACCTAATTTAAGTAATGAATATGATATTACTCACCCACATGTATATTTTTGTATCTCTATACTTTTGCATTAGGCAAGTTTCTTTAATGAATTTATAGATAAACTATTATTTCGTATAAATATTTTCTTAGCTCATACGTATACAAACTTCCTTTCTATTTCCATCGATATTTTTCCTGAAACTAATATAATTTAATTAATTCTTCTAAGTCTCTCTCATGGTACAAATATAATTTCAATTAATTTTGCCTCTAATGTGCTCATCCTCAAATCCATTTATTTAATTACTATACATAATTGGATCCGAGTACAAAAATTCGTGGAGTTTACAGTTAGGATAATAACACATGTCCTATTTTATTTATTTTTTATTTTCTTAATATTTTTAAGAGAATGTGTCGTTATCTTAAATCCGCTTGTGGAGTATAAAAACTCTATTAAAAGTGTATTAGATATTAGGGTAAATTCTATCAAAGCCTTTAAGATTTGCACCTAATACAACTATAACCCATTAGTATAAAAAATGGTCACTTCATTATAAACTTTTCAATTTTATAGGACAAATAAGTCCTTTCGTTAGTCAACCATTAAGTAAACGGTTATAAATTTAAGTTTGAGATCATCTTTCCCCTTAATCATTTAGAATATTTAATACTTTAAATACTCAAAATTAAACAAAAATGAAAAAGGAAATGCTGAAAATTATTGAGATTTGAAAAGTTTATTTTCTTCTTTACCTCTAATTTATTTTTTGTTTATTTATTTTAAATTATTATTTATTTATTTTAACACCTAATTTATTTACTTCTAACAAAAAGCAAATAATTTAATTTAAAATAACATAACATATAATGATTTATATTTAAAATTATTCAATGTCAAAATAACATAAATTTTGAAAAAAAAAAATTGAAACATTGATTGAATTTATTAAAATTTAAATTAAGTATAATTTTATTTTAATAATTAATAAGATTAAATCTAATACATTTTGGAAGAAAATCATATATTGAATAATGCTCATAAAAAATAGTGAAACACTATTAAAAAAGAGTAAAAAATTGTGGAAGATAGAAGAAAAGTATAAGAATGAATAATTATTTATATCGAAAAGTTTAAAATTGAGTAATTTTGTAATTGCTTACATTTCATTAACTTTTGCTAATGGTGGTAAATTATTTGGGATGATGTGTTCATTTCTAATACTAATGAATTAAAGTTGAATTATATTCAAATTTTAAGGACTTTGATTAAATCTACTTAGATATTAATCTTATATATGGGTGGGGGGGGTGTGTGTGTCTATATATATATATATATATATCGCCCCCCCCCTATATATATATATATATATATATATATATATCCCCCGCCCCCCCCCCCCCCCACACACATATATATATATATATATATATATATATATATATATATATATATATATATATAGAGAGAGAGAGAGAGAGAGTTGAGATTAAAGGGGAAAAGGGAGGTGAATATAATTTGAGTTTACAAAGTAATTTTAACATATGGGCTATAGTTGACAGGCTATAGTAGGCCTGCGCGAGAATGTTTTGGCAGGCCTTCATTAAATCTAAAAGACAACCCTTTTTCAACAAGCCTTACAGTTTAATCAGTCTGGATTAACGTAATTAATGATATTGACTCACACAGATAAGTTTTGTATATTATCCATATGATTTTGGTTTAATATGTGGGTGGATGGGTTTGAAGGGGTGTGTGTGTGTGTGTGTGTGTGTGTGTGTTAAAGGGGAAAAGGGAGGTTAATATAATTTGAGTTTGCAAAGTAATTTTAACATATGGGCTATAGTTGACAGGCTCTAGTTGGCTTGCGCGAGAATGTTTTGGCAGTCCTTCATTAAATCTAAAAGACAACCCTTTTTCAACAAGCCTTACAGTTTAACCGGTCTGGATTAACGTAATTAATGATATTGACTCACACAGATAAGTTTTGTATATTATCCATATGATTTTGGTTTAATATAAAGCAAATGTATACATCATATAAGCATAGTATAAAGAATGGGATAAGATTATTGTTATCTTATTTTTATGTTTGATGTATGTATAAAAAAGATTAAATTATAAAGAGAATTAATTCATCTTTTTAGTACAAAAAAATTCAATTTTCACCAAAAAGTAAAGATTATAAAATAATCTCATGTGAAGAAGTAATAGATTCTTATATTTTGTTCTTAAAGTTCACTTAACTTAATTTTTAATAAGCTGATAATAATCATTGATTAAATGATTATTTTAAAATTTTTTTCTTTATTATTTTTCACTATTTTTTCTTTTTTACCTCTGTAAGACTTGGAAATCTCTATTGTATTTCTTATGATTCATCATTGTAAACATTGAATTATGTTGTTGGAATTATAAAAAAAGTTGCATTTCAATTCTGAGTCCAAGTGAAAGTAGAAAATGTCATGAATGCATTAAAGTGCAAATTATGAGCTATAGTGAGCTTAGGCTAAACCGAAGGGATTCCGATCAATCCAACTGAAGATATGAACTTAAAACATCAAAATAAGGATAGGTCAAGAAGGAAAGTTGGTTTGGTTTGGTCCTGATAATGTCGAAGTGGTGAAAATGCCAAAAATGACCCAAACGAACTCAAAATCAATCGTTTGAGGCGTTTTTAACACTTTCAGCTACCAATGGTAGCCAAAGCGTCAAGATGGACAAACCAAGCATTAAAATGCATATATTTGGGTTATTTGACTTTAGTCAAACGTGGTCAATGGTCAAAGCTAAGAGAAAAGTTGGAATTGAAGGATAAGCTTTGACTAGTTAACCAAAGCATTGTTAACTTAATCCAACCATGGTTAAGGCTTGAGAAAAATTATCTTGGGCTAAGAACACTTAGAAATTCGACCAAACACTTAGAAAAATAAATAAATGCAATGTGTTTAATAAGAAAAATGGTCGAAATTGAAGAAATACAATTGGGTCAAATAGTTAAAGTGTAATGGCCCAACATGCATGGAAAACTAATGGGCCAAATGGTATAGCTAATTGGGCTCAATCTTGGGCCAATTAATGGGCTGAAAATTAAGCTAAATAATTGGCCTAATTACCAAGAAAATCCTTTCCAATAACTTTGATTTGGAAAGCCCAAACCAAAGCCCAATAGGAAAGTTAAGACCAAGCCCAATTGAAATAGTTCAAGCCCAATTTTTAAGCCCAAACTTAATCAAGCCTAAAACCAATTCAAGCCCAACTTGAGGGCTGAATTTTTAAGACATATTGGCTGAATTTTAAGCCTTAAAAATAAAAAATTGGATAGGGCAAAAAAATCATCTTCTCCCCATAAGTTTCGACCACCATTTATTCTATAAGCACCGAGCTTTCTCTCACTAGATTTCACCCATTTACAAACGTAATTGGAACAAGTGTTCTAGATGAAAGTTGTTCTAGATTGTGAGGAGATTAACATACCTCAAAACCAGCCCCTAAGAAACCAAATTGGAAGGGGTGAAATCCTCTTGAGTATTCGGCCAAGTTGAGTTTGATAAGCTAGGTGAGTTTTGTTTCCACCAATCTCATATATATATTAATCTACTGAATTTATGGAGTTGATTGCTGTATGAATTGTATGGAAAAACATCACCTAAGGTATAGAACAAGGATTGGCCGAAATGGGTATGAAGTTTTAATGAGTCATAAGCATGATGTTTGATGGCATATATGTGTTGGTTATGATGTATACATGATAATAGTGTGAATTAGTGAAATCAATTTGTAAGATTGGATAGGTTTATGAAGCATGTATATAAATTGTTTGTGAACATGCTTGAATGAACCGAATGAAAGGCTTAAGGCATGCCTACCATGTGTTTGCCGAAATGCCTAAGTAAGCTAGGCAAGGATAACGTGAAAGGGCAATGACCATTCGGCCTTGGTGGCGTGATGGCCATGGCACGCCATGTGTTCGACCAAATGCCACCATGGGCTGAACACATACCATTGATGGCCCCCAATAAGTGTTAATGGGCCTAATGGATGCCCCAATAAGTGTTAATAGGCCAAATATGCCAAATGAGCTTTAATGGAGTGAATAGTAAAGTGAAAATGGGCTTAAAACACAGTAAGTCCCATTAAGGATTTGTCACGACCCTCAACTTACCAAAATACGTATAAATTTTTCGCATTTTTATGCATCAATCTTTAATCATCCTTCCTCGATCGTGAACAACCACACTCATAATAGTTGGGCTGTGTGTCGACGTCTAACTCACTCCACCATACCAATTCAATTTGAAACATTATTTATGAGTAAACACTTGTATAAATGTATATATATCAGAGTTGTTACATGTGTTTACATTGTTTTACATCCCCAGTAGTTACATACAAAATGCTACTATGCTATGTCTAGTTTAGATACAAAATAATCCAAGTGTGTATACCTTTAGCGATGGGATGCAGCGGATTACCAAAAAGGGAACGCCTCCAGTCACGCTCAATCTATACTCAAATCTCTGTAGAGAAGGGGAAAATAAGGGGGGTGAGCAAACCACACGCTCAGTAAGGCAATCATGCGAACAGGTAGATACTGCACTATCTACGTGATCATAATGCCATACTCAAAAGCATTTAATTCATTATTTATCTCAAACATGAGTGTATGATTGTGTTAATGGTATGTAAAGCATTCATGCTATTAAAATCCAGTGCACATTTCAACTCAAAGCATGGTATAAATCATCATGCATAATTCACAATAAAAGCATGGCATTAAACATCATGCATCCGTGCACTTTAAAAACCATTAACAAATCAATGTCAACATTGGTCAGGTCCCCATCCCTCTGGCTTTCCTTACCCACAAATCATTTTCAAACATGGATTTATTCTCAAATAGCAGTAGACATGTGAGATAGGCAGTTCAACAATAGGTAATAACCTCAAGGCCTATGTACATAACCTGTGATACCGGCTACACGGATCAGGTATGCGGGATATCACCACTATCTGCTTCCACACGGGAGGTGGGTCAAATCCTACCCGTCGGTCTATAGCAGATCTTGTCCGAAGACGGTACATCACATCTCAACACGGTACAATGTACTCCATGCTACATGCACGGTACAACGTATTCCGTGGACCCAATTAACACATCATATCACGCCACATCTCAAACGCACGTGTGAGCCTATTTAATCGGTACAACCTCTTGTCTACCTGAAGCTCCTAACACGGCTAATTAATCATGTCAAAACAATGCACGTGTGAGCCTATTTAATCGATGTGACACCCAGTCTACTCGAAGCTCCAAACACGGCAACATGCAAGGTGGGCATCCAGTGCGAGACAAACTTTAAGCACAATGCCAAAACAATTATAAAATCCATGTGAAAACTAGTGCCTCTTGCACTCATGTGTATAAAACACATCAAATCTCGTGCGAGTCATACTCTTGCACGCTTTCATACTCACGAAATCATGTAGGTGGCTCAAAACTTGCAAAGTATGGTTAACAAAACCAAAACACACTCTTTTCTTTTGCAAATCATTTCAATGTCAGCCAAGCTACCAATCATTTGCTAAAAAGCAATAAAACATGATTTTCAAAGCAACATGCTTTTGTTTTCATGCACATTTTTCAAACTCCCAACTTTTGCCCTTCAATCACCCAACATCATTTCCTAATCTCATGCATTCTAGCAAAACATTTAAGCGCCCAAATTGCGCACAGATTTTCTAAGAGTCCACACAATTCCCTTACCTCGATTCACTTGGTGTGACTCCTTTCCTTTTTACCTTCTCACGCTCTTGGCTCAACTCGCTCCGGCGTATCCTTGGAAGCTGTGATTCATTCATTCAATCAATTGAGTTAATGTGTTTAACCCATAATTGACCTCACTAGTCAATATTATTCACTTATGCATTTTACCAATGCCTTAATCCATATTTTACCTCTTTTAGGTAAATCTCATAATTTATCCACTAACCACATCTTAAAATCATACGACAACACTATTAATAACTTCTACATATCTCATTCATCATTAATCTCCATACAATTCCACTTTCTCACACTAAACCATTTCTAGGTCATAATCATTCCAATGCATTTTAGATAGTTTCTAACCATCCATACTCATGCCAACAACTCCAAAATCACTTAAATAAACAATGCACCATAGTTGGAGTGTTAGAATCTTACCCAATTTGATTTCTCCTCTTGCTCCAAATGGTAATGCCCTTAACTTCTTCAATATCAACAATGGGAAAATGCCTTCCAACTATGTTGTTCTTCTCTTTGATAGGAACAACTTTGCCTCTAATGGTCTCTCTTCAAACTTCACTGAAAATGGCTGATTTTAGAGAGAGAAAGTTAGGTTTTTGGGTTGAAAGTGGAAGGTTAGTGTTTTTTTTGAAATTTTTTAATTTTCAGCACTCCTTTTATAGAAATAGCTTGAGGAGATCGATCTGGTCCAAGAGGAGATCGATCTGGTCCCCTTAAATCCCTCATTTTCACGTCATTTTTAAGCATGAGATCGATCTGTCGAAGCATGAGATCGATCTGCTCCCAAACAGAGAGATAAGGAGATCGATCTGGGTGCTTGAGGATCGATCTTTTCACTACAGAATGCTTAGGAGATCGATCTGGCTCCATTGGAGATCGATCTGCTCTATTCCATTGCCCGAATAAGAGCATTCTGGCTCTTCCAGATCGATCTCTCATCCCATGAGATCGATATGCCCTTCATAATTTCCAGATTTTCTGCAGTTCTTCTGCAGCAACTCATACTCAAACCTTCTTAATTTGCTACTATGATCATATCCTCATTCATTCATCTTTAAAGCTTGACAATGACATCCATACATACCTTATTCCTATTGAAACTTGTGTGGAATCCTTGTATAACCACAAGTATACGATATAAACTAAATGGAAGTGCACAACTTATGCAATTCTACTTCCATTTTACCACACTACTCATATTCCATTTTACTCACATTCTCTACATGTTTAAGTCCATTTCTTTACATTCACACATAATGTAACTTGTATGTACAATCACAACTCTTATTACAAGTGTGTACATTAACTTATGGACTTACATCATATATACTTCACTTATGAATTCATAGTATAACTCTATTTACATTTCTATGTACATATATACCATTATACACATACGAGGTCTCACAGGATTAATAGGAGTAATAAGGCCCAATAAGAGTAACTGGGCCCAATACTTTAAATTAACCGTAGTGAAAGTGAAATATGAATTCATTGAACTTAATTAATGTGATTGATAACTATCTGCAGCTCCAGGAGACCTATTAGGAGCCGGATAGACCGAATGATTGTAAGTGAAAAGGATAGAAGCGCAATCGACTCGAATCCAAGTAAGAGATTTATGCAAACTGTTAGAGATAACTATACGTATATTTCTTACCTCCTGTATGTAATTAAATACTGTAAAGTATATACATACTGAAATATCTATATGAAAACCAAATTATAAGAAATTCCTAAAATGACCCTATTTATAGATGAAATTATACCGTAAATTTATCGAAAAAAGCATAAATTATAAGATCCGTAATTTGATATGTACTCTTTATGATTTTGTGATGTACGGACAAGTCACAATTGATATAAATCATAAGGAATGAATGTTTTTAAGTTGCAAATGTGTATGAAATGTAAAACGAGTAGATAAGCAAATCGAAAATGAATGTAACAGTGAATTTTAGGAAAAATTGCAGCAGAACTACTTCAGAAGAGGGGCAGATCGATCTCTTATTCAATCTAGATCGATCTCCTTAAGGTTCTGAGTAAAATAGATCGATCTCATGCTTAAGAGCAGATCGATCTCTTAAGTATAAAAAGTCGTATGCTGAAGGGAAATATGCAGGGCAAATCGATCTCATTTAGTTAGCAGATCGATCTCCAAGAGAAAATTCTATAAATATACGACTCTGCACTTCATTTTTTCCTGAGAAACATCAAACCCCATTGAAAACAAGGTGTAACCTAACCTTTCTACACTAGAAATGTTCATCTTTCAAATAGTTTTGAGTGAGATTTCGTTCAGTAAAGTTGTTCTTAGTGAAGAGGAGAACAACATACTTGGAAACAAGTAGTTGGAATCAAAGATTGAAGGAACAAGGTGGATTTTGCCAATTTTGGTGAAAAAGAGGAAAAATTCAAGTTAGGTAAGATTCAATACACTAACTTCATATATGTTAGTCTAGGTGACTTGGTGAGTTGATTGGTGTATGTTTAAATTGCTGAAAACAAATAGATCATGAAAAATATCCATGGCCTAGCTATTGTATGAAATTGAGAAAATGATGAGGAAGTTGAGTAAACATGGATTTAAGGATGAAATAAGTATGTATGGAAGGTTTTAAGGTAGTTTTATGAAATACATAAATTGGAATAAATGAGAAATGAAAATAGGTATATGAGAATTATGATGAAATGCCATAATGGGAACAAGTGAGGAGATTGGGGTTTTGAGAGGAGTTAAATGCATTGGTTTAGAGTCATGCAAGTGAAAGCAAGTATATTAAAGTATACTGATGTGTACAATTATTAACAGCTTTGGAGTTGATATTGGAAGTTGATCAGACTGCGAGAGTGAGCAGCACCAAGGAAGTGAGGTCACATGATGTGATCCGACGTAAGGGAATTTCGTGAGTAGCTAGAGATAGCTACACATATTTCGAATAAATACACTATATATGAAATCCGTGTATAGAATTGTCGTGATAGGAACCAATGAGATAAAGTGTGGTTTTATCTAAATTTAGGGTAAAAAGCCTTATCAACATGTTGTGACTAATATTTATAGTTGCATTGATAGAATGGCAAATGTTTTCAAGTACATGCGAAAACAGCACATTTGAGTGCCTATTTGATTTGATTGAGTGAAATTCAATTTGAATAAGCCATCTATTAGGTTTGTGTGTAAACCATTAGTGCTAGAGAATACTCGCACTATATTTTATGAGATATGCATCACATAGTACTTGAGTACATTGTCGTACTTAATTTCAAATGTGATTTATGCATTAAGGAGTATTGGGAGCATTGCTCATACTCAATTGTACACGATAGAGTACTAGGAGCATTGCTCATACTCAATTTTCATTGATTGAAGCATTATAGAGTATTGGGAGCATTGCTCATACTCAATTTTTATATGACATAGTGCTGGGAGCATTGCTCACACTAGAGTTATATCTCTTGTGTTATGGTCGTGCTGGGAGTTTACTCACACGTACCTGTTTTGAAAGAGATTACATGAAACAGCCGTGTTGAGAGCCAGTGCAGACTGTGTGTCACACTGATTATATGCTCACACGTGCATTTTGTGATATGACTGAGGGCTATCGAAACTATTATCCATAGTATGAGGGCTAAGACTTATGACAAACACCTCGACTATGAGGTATATCCAAGGTATGAGGGCTAAGACTTATGGCAAGCACCCTGGCCTTGAGATTAGGTCCATGGAGTACTTGTACCGTGTATGTCACATAGAGTACGATGTACCATGAGTACACGATGAAAGAGAGAGTTGTTGGCTGACGGTTAGGATTTGACCTACCTCCCGTTACAGCTTATGTGAGACCCCACACACCGAGTACTGTGTAGCCTGGGATCACGAAAAATGAGTTATGATCATAATCTCGAAATATGTAGTCGCCCATCTCGTTTCATTCACTTGAAATTTCTTGAATGAATTATCACATGATTTTGTAATCTGAACATGTGACTGTGTGAATTGTGAAAAGGGTAACTCGAGGGATGGGTGAGGCCCAGAATTTTCATGTTTTTAAACATGATGATATGCCATATTATTTTGATTTAATATAATGGCATGATAAATGTGAATTTTATGAAATTACATGAGAAATGCAATGTTTTACATAAGCTGCTGAGATTTTTAAACTAGCAAGAATTCAATCTTTATAACTGACGATTTGTATCTATATGTATATTGCACAAATGGTTCAAATAAAGACAAATGCTTTAGATATGAAACAATAAGGAAATGATTTCAAGGCATGTGCATAGTATTTTATAGATAGTGTGGTTATCTACTTGCTTGCCTTATTTTCTTACTGAACTGTAAGCTCACCCCCTTTTTACTTTCCCCTCTCTACAAAGCGTTCATAGTAGTCGAGCACGACTTAGGACTGGTATTCCTTGATTCGCTGCACACCCATCATACGAGAGGTATACATCTTTGTTACTTTTTTGTATAAACAATGTAAAAGCACAGTTATGTAAATGAATGTACTGTCGGGGGATGTGTATGTATACAGATATGTATTTGAAATTTATATATGTAAACTTTGAGAATGAATATGGATGGGGTGACTAATTTCGAATCACAGCCCAACTGTGCAATGGATTGAATAATGACAGAAGGAAAGGTAAGTAAAATGCGAGAAAAATTTGTGGTGATTTTTGGTAAGTCACGGGAGGTCTTGACAGAATGGTATCAGAGCCAAGTTGGTCTGATGTGAATCAGCATTAGTAATTAGGAAACTGTACATCCTCATATCATTGTGCTTTGTTCAGTTACAATTATGTATACAAGATGGGAATCAACCTAATTAATGGTTATGAATACAGGAATTGAGCTATTATGGCTAATACAAGCCGTGGTAGAGGGGCTAGAGGTAGGGCTTGAGACTGTAGAGGTAGGCTTGAGACCCGAGATGAGACGACAGATCTCACTTAGGTACCAGAGAGTATCGAGGCACGCTTCACAAGAATAGAGCGTCGCCTTGAGACTATAGCGGAGTTACTGGCACAGACTATGTCAGGTAGGCAGGGACAAGATGCAGGAACTACGACTGGAGAGGCAGCTGCACCTGATACATCTACACAGTCAGCTCGTGCACCACAGCCCATAGATATTGCTACACCCCCACCAGTTTCAGGTAGTAGTGGATTTGGGTATAGATGTGAGTTGGATAGATTGCGACGGTTCCAGAAGCTTGAACCTCCATCTTTTCGTGGGGTCAAAGACCCAGTTTTGGCTGAGGAGTGGATAGGAGAGATGGAGAAGTACGGATTCTTTTAGTGTACGACTTCATAGATGATCGCATTTGCTGCATTCCTACTGAAGGGGATGGCAGAGCATTGATGGAAGTCCACCCGACCCATATTGAGAGCCTGACATATAGAGATCAATTGGGAGATATTTCTAGGTGCCTTCAGGAGGCAGTTTGTTCCAGATACGGCACAACGAAGGCTGCAGGTCGAGTTTTGGGGGTTATGCCAAGGGAGTCATTCAATAGACGAGTATGAGACCAGATTTCTATCTCTGGGGAGGTATGACCCCGACACCATGAGTAGCGAGACCAGAAAGGTCTGCAGATTTATTGATGGACAAAGACTAGTATTACGATCTAAACAGTTCCATTTGATATCTCTACCTATGAAGAGGCAGTGCGCAGGGCGCAACTCTGTGAGCAGGATAACGAGAGGAATATCTCTGAGTTCAGGACAGTTGGAAGGGATAGAGACCGAGATAGGAAAAGGCCAGTAAGTGAGAGTGCTAGAGGTTTCGATATCAAGGAGAGAGGAGACTCTTCAGTAAGAGACCAAAGATCGAGGAAGTACAGGAGAAGACTGTTAGATCTCCTGCATACCCGACTATAGCTTCAGCTAGAGGCGTTATAATTGGAGGATCGAGGCCTACCACTGAGCAGTGCAGTAGATGTGGTAGATTCCATGGAGGTAGACCTTGTCTTGTTTCTAGCGAATTGTGCTTCAGATATGGGAAGCCAGGGCACATGGTGAGAGTTTGCCTAGAGGTTATTGATATTGCCCCACAGAAGGGCAAGGAGTCAGAGAGAGCTCCAGTTGATATGTTTGCATCGAAGAGGAGAGTGACGACAGAAGAGAAGGGGAAGCAGGTCATTGGACGAGGGCGAGTACATGCCTTGGACCAGGGCACAGCTAATGCTTCGTCAGATGTGATTAGAGGTAACATCCTGATATATTATTTAGAAGCACATGTTTTAATTGATTCTGGTGCCACACATTCATTTGTATCGCCTTCATTTACATGTAAGCTAGCAAATCATGTAGAGCGTACACCTTTGAGTAGGATGATGTTGATTAGTATGCCTATGGATAATAGTCAGCTAGTTGAATATATGTTTAATGACTGCAAACTAAGAATAAGGAAAAGGGACAAGACAACCAATCTAATATTGTTAAGTGTGAGTGATTTTGATGTAATCTTAGGAATGGATTGGTTAACTGCAAATCGTGTTGTTTTATATTGTTACGCTAAGACAATTATGTTTCCTAACCCTGAGAAATATGTTGCAAAATTTAATGAAAAGAAATAAAAATAGTCGTTATGATTATAATAAACGATATACCATGCTGACTGAGGAATGAAAATGTTAAAGGTTTCATTGCGTATGTGATTGATACGGATAAGGTACATCCAGAGTTGGTAGATATTCCTATGATCAGTTAGTTCCTGATATCTTTTCAAATGAATTGCCAGGGTTACCACCAAGCAGAGAGATGAAGTTCTGTATAGACTTGGTGCTTGGTACTGAACCTATTTCGACACCACCATATCGCATGGCCTTAGTTGAGCTGAAGGAGCTCAAGAGACAATTACAAGAGCTGTTGGATAAGGGTTTTAACAGACCAAGTGTTTCGCCTTGGGGAACACCAGTTTTGTTTGTGAGGAAGAATGATGGAAGCCTCCGATTGTGTACAGATTGTAGATTGTTGAATAAGGCTACCATCAAGAATAGGTATCCCCTTCCACAGATTGATGATTTATTAGATCAGCTCCGGGGAGTGCAGGTCTTTTCTAAGATTGATCTGAGGTCTGGGTATCATCAGTTGAGAGTCTGGAGTGGAGATGTGCCCAAGGCAGCATTTAGGACCCGATATGGCCACTATGAGATTTTTATTATGCCATTGGGATTGATGAATGCTCCCGTAGCTTTTATGGCTTTGAAGAACGATGTGTTCAAGCCATATTTGGATCAGTTTATTATCTTCTTCATCAATGACATTTTGGTATACTTGAGATCCGAGGAGGAGTATGAGCAGCACCTCAAGATTGTATTACAGACATTACAAGAGCAGAAGCTGTATGCTAAACTCAGTAAGTGTGACTTTTAGTTGTCACAGATATCATTTTTGGGACACGTGGTGTTGAGGGATAGTGTATCAGTGGATCCATCCAAGATTGAGGCTGTAGCTTAGTGGGAACAGCCGAGGACAGTTACCGAGATCAAGAATTTTTTGGGTTTAGCGGGTTATTGTCGGAGATTCGTTGAGGGATTTTCGAAGTTAGCTGCTCCGTTGACACGTCTCACTCGAAAGAGTATAGCATTTGTGTGGAACGAGGAATATGAGAGGAGTTTTCAGGAACTGAAGCGTCGATTGACCACCGCTCCGATTCTCACTATCCCTACCAGCTCAGGAGGATTTTCAGTGTATATCGATACTTCGTATCAGGGACTGAGCTGTGTTTTGATAGAGGATAAGAGGGTAGTTGCTTATGGATCTAGACAGTTGAAGGACCATGAGAAGAACTATCCGACCCATGATTTGGAGTTAGCAGCAGTAGTGTTTGCGTTGAAAGTATGGCGCCACTACTTGTATGGTGAGAAGTTCTAGATTTTTACTGACCACAAGAGCCTCAATTATCTATTCTCGCAGAAGGAGCTAAACATGAGACGGAGAAGATGGCTAGAGCTTCTAAAAGACTATGATTGTGAGATACTTTATCATTCGGGTAAGGCTAATGTTGTAGCAGATTCCTTGAGTAGGAAGAGCCTTGGGATGGTATCGTATATAATGGTCAAGGAGCATGAGTTGCTAGAGTAGTTTGCTAGCCTTAGTTTGGGAGTTGTACCTTCTGACATGGATACAAAATGTATGATTGCTAGTCTACGCTTAGAGCCGGATCTGTTGGATAGGATCAGACAGGCTCAGCAAACTGATTCGTATTGCATTGATATGATTGGTCAGATACAGAAGAGCACAATGACTGATTTTGAGTTGAGTTCTGATGGACTATTAAGGTTCAGAGGCAGATTGTGTGTTCCCGAGGACCCAGAGCTTAGGAGATTGATTTTGTCGGAAGCTCATTCGTCGAGGTACACGTTACATTCAGGGAGTAACAAGATGTATTAGAACCTCCGGAAGGTGTATTGGTGGTCGGGTATGCAGAAGGATGTGACAGATTTTATGGCGAGATGTCTCGTATGTCAGTAGGTGAAGGTAGAGCATCAGAAGCCTGCAGGGTTATTGCAGCCTCTACCTATACTGAAATGGAAATGGGAGCATATCACCATGGATTTTGTGATGGGTTTACCGATGACCCGAAGGAATCACGATGCTATTTGGGTGATTGTTGATAGGTTGACGAAGTCAGTCCACTTTCTAGCTATGAGAGCTATCGATACTCTGAGTACATTGGCTGGGTTATATGTACGCGAGGTAGTGAAGTTACATGGTGTTCCAGTGAGCATTGTCTCGGATAGGGATTCCTGCTTCACTTCCCACTTATAGGAACATTTTCAGGAAGCCATGGGACTCCAGTTGAGTTTGAGCACTGCTTTTCATCCTTAGACAGATGGTCAGTCGACAAGACTATACAGACTCTAGAGGATATGATGAGAGCATGTGTGCTAGATTTTAGAGGTTCCTGGGATGATCATTTACCACTAGCCGAATTCGCCTACAATAACAGTTATCATTCGAGTATCGAGATGGCACCGTATGAGGCCTTGTATAGTCGTAGATGTTGTTCCGTTATCGGTTGGGAAGAAGTGGGTGATCGAAAGATTTTTGCTCCTAAATTGGTTACACAGGCCTCTGAAGATGTCTGGTTGATAGTGGAGAGATTGAGGACAGCTCAAAGTAGATAGAAGAGTTATGTTAACAGGAGACGGAGACCACTTGAGTTCGCAGTTGGTGATGCAGTGTTCCTAAAGGTTTCTCCTGCCAAGGGTATAGCGAGATTTGAGAAGAGAGGTAAATTGAGTCCTCGCTATATTGGGCCCTTTGAGATACTTGATCGAGTAGGAGATAAGGCCTATAGGTTGGCATTGCCATCGGACTTATCATGCATGCATAATGTCTTCCACATTTCGATGCTACGGAAGTATCATCCAGATCCAAACCATGTGATTCGGTATGAGCCATTGGAGCTCAAGGAAGACTTGACATATGTAGAGAAATCGATCCGAATACTAGATAGAAAGGAGAAAGTCTTGAGAAATAAGATCATTGGGTTAGTGAAGATTCTCTGGCAGCATCACACGTCAAAAGAGCCTACTTGGGAGCTAAAGAGTCTGATGCGAGAGAGATACCCCCAATTGTTTGATCCTTGACTTAGTTCTAATTTGGAGGACCAAATTTCTTAAGGTAGGGAGGATTGTAAGATCCGTAATTTAAAATGTACTCTTTATGATTTTGTGATGTACGAACAAGTCACAATTAATATAAATCATAAGAAATGAATGTTTTTAAGTTGCAAATGTGTATGAAATGTAAAATAGGTAGATAAGCAAATCGAAAATGAATGTAACAATGAATTTTAGGAAAAATTACAGCAGAACTACTTTAGAAGAGGAGCAGATCGATCTCTCATTCAATCCAAATCGATTTCCTTAAGGTTCTAAGTAAAACAGATCAATCTCATGCTTAAGAGCATATCGATCTCCTAAGCTTAAAAAGTCATATGCTGAAGGGAAATATGCATGGCAAATCGATCTCATTTAGTTAGCAAATCGATCTCCAAGAGCAAATTCTATAAATACAAGACTCTGCACTTCGGTTTTTCTCAAGAAACATCAAACCCCATTGAAAATAAGGTGTAACCTAACCTTTCTACACTAGAAATCTTCATCTTTCAAATAGTTTTGAGTGAGATTTCGTTCAGTAAAGTTGTTCTTAGTGAAGAGGAGAACAACAGACTTGGAAATAAGAAGTTGGAATCAAAGATTGAAGGAACAACGTGGATTTTGCCAATTTTGGTGAAAAAGAGGAGAAGTTCAAGTTAGGTAAGATTCAATACATCAAGTTCATATATGTTAGTGTAGGTGACTTGGTGAGTTGATTGGTGTATGTTTAAATTGCTGAAAACAAATGGATCATGAAAAATATCCATGACCTAGCTATTGGTATGAAATTGAGAAAATGATGAGGAAGTTGAGTAAACATTGATTTAAGGATGAAATAAGTATGTATGAAAGGTTTTGAGGTAGTTTTATGAAATACATAAATTGGAATAGATGAGAAATGAAAATAGGTATATGAGAATTATGGTGAAATGCCATAATGGGAACAAGTGAGGAGATTGAGGTATTGAGAGGAGTTAAATGCATTGATTTAGAGTCATGCAAGCGAAAACAAGTATATTAAAGTATACTGATGTGTATAATTATTAACAGCTTCGGAGTTGTTATTGGAATCTGATCAGACTACGAGAGTGAGTAGCATCGAGGAAGTGAGGTCACGTGACGTGATCCGTGGTAAGAGAATTTCGTGAGTAGTTAGAGATAGCTACACGTATTTCAAATAAAATTTTGATTATTGTACTATATATGAAATCCGTGTATAGAAATGTCGTGATAGGAACCGATGAGATAAAGTATGGTTTTATCCAAATTTAGGGTAAAAAGCCTTATCAGTATGTTGTGACTAATATTTATAGTTGCATTGATAGAATGACAAATGTTTTCAAGTACATGCGAAAATAGCACATTTGAGTGCCTATTTGATTTGATTGAGTGAAATTCAATTTAAATAAGCCATCTATTGGGGTTGTGTGTAAACCATTAGTGCTAGAGAATACTTGCACTATATTTTATGAGATATGCATCATATAGTACTGGAGTACATTCTCATACTTAATTTCAATTGTGATTTATGCATTAAGGAGTATTGGGAGCATTGCTCATACTCAGTTTTACATGATAGAGTACTGGGAGCAGTGCTCGTACTCAGTTTTCATTGATTGATGCATTATAGAGTATTAGGAGCATTGCTCATACTTGGTTTTTACATGACATAGTGCTGGGAGCATTACTCGCACTAGAGTTATATCTTTTGTGTTATGGTCGTGCTAGAGTTTACTCGCATGTACTAGTTTTGAAAGAGATTGCATGAAATAGCCGTGTTGGGAGCTTGTGCAGACTGTGTGTCGCACCGATTATATGCTCACACGTGCATTTTGAGATATGGCCGAGGGCTATCGCTAGGAGTTTACTCGCACGTACCAGTTTTGAAAGGGATTGCATGAAACAGCCGTGTTGGAAGCCTGTGCAGACTGTGTGTCGCACCGATTATATGCTCACACGTGCATTTTGAGATATGACTGAGGGCTATCGAAACTATTATCCATGGTATAAGGACTAAGACTTATGGCAAGCACCCCGACTATAAGGTATATCCAAAGTATGAGGGCTAAGACTTATGGCAAGCACCCCAACCTTGAGATTGGGTCCATGGAGTACTTGTACTATGTATGTCACATGGAGTACGATGTACCGTGAGTACACGATGAGAGAGAGAGTTATTGGCTGACGATTAGGATTTGACCCACCTCCCGTTACAGCATATGTGAGACCCCGCACAACGAGTACTGTGTAGCCTAGGATCACGAAAAATGAGTTATGATCATAATCTCGGAACATATAGTCACCTATCTTGTTTCATTCACTTGAGATTTCTTGAATGAATTATCACATGATTTTATAATCTGAACATATGACTGTGTGAATTGTGAAAAGGGTAACCCGAGGGATGGGTGAGGCCCATAATTTTCATGTTTTTAAACATGATGATATGTCATATTATTTTGATTTAATTGAATGGCATGATAAATGTGAATTTTATGAAATGACATGAGAAATGTAATATTTTGCATAAACTGCTGAGATTTTTAAACCAGCAGGAATTCAATCTTTATAACTGACGATTTGTATCTATATGTATATTGCATAAATGGTTCAAATAAAGACACATGCTTTAGATATGAATCGATAAGGAAATCATTTCAAGGCATGAGCATAGTATTTTGTAGATAGTGTGGTTATTTACTTACTTGTCTTATTTCCTTACCGAGCTGTGAGCTCACCCCCTTTTTACTTTCCCCTCTTTACATAGCGTTCACAGTAGTCGAGCACGGCTTAGGATTGATATTCCTTGATTCGCTACACACCTATCATACGAGAGGTATACACCTTTGTTACTTTTTGTACTGAACAATGTAAAAGCACAGTTATGTAAACGAATGTACTGTCGAGGGATGTGTATGTATACAGATATGTATTTGCAATTTATATATGTAAACTTTGAGAATGAATATGGATGGAGTGACTAATATCGAATCACAGCCCAACTGTGTGATGGATTGAATAATGACAGAAGGAAAGGTAAGTAAAATGCGAGAAAAATTTGTGGTGGTTTTTGGTAAGTCACAGGAGGTCGTGACATAAATGCATAAATTGCATGCTTTCAGTGTTTTCATCGGGAAAAGTTGTTTTGTAAGCGTATAATGATAGACTGACTCAAGATTTTACTGTCTGCATTAAATTGCACATTTTTCAAAGTTAATCGTGCGTGAGTGGGAGAAATTCCATGGATGGGTGACCAAACGGGAAGTTTCCCCTCTTATTCTGTTTTGGATCGTTTTACGTGCTAAACTCAATTTTGAGTACCGTTTTCACCAAAAGTGAGCCATCTGTCGATTTTATGTGTGAAATAGTGCTAGATCCATCGTGTTAACTGTGAGTTACACAGATCTGCTCACATTGGATTTGAAATTGATTTTTGGAGTGAAACCGTGCTGGAGCCCTCGTGTAGACTGTGTGCCACACTGACTTGCTCATACTGGGTTTTGAGACAAGCGATGGTTGATACTGATGCTGGGTGATAAATCCTTGAGATTACTTGGTTCTCTCAATATATTGGGGTCCACGGAGTACGCTGTACCGTGTAATGAGACATAGAGTACGTTGTACCATGCAGTCTTCCGACTTCTATTGACCAACGAGAGGGATTGACCCACCTCCTGAGGCGTATGATATCCTGCACACCTGATCCATGATGCCTGGAATCATTGACTATGTACATATGTGCACCGACTTGAATCTCATCCTAGTCTCCAATGTTATCGAAGTGTTATTGGATTGTTTATCGACTATATTGGAAGTGAAATGAAAAGAAGTGAATGAGCTTTCTATCGATTGATGATTTTCGTATAGAAAGTTATTGTTTTCAATGAATGTAATTGTTTTACAGAATGATAAAGTCAATGTAATTGTTTTACAAAGTGATAGAGTGAATGTCATTGTTTTACAAAGATGATAAAGCATGCAATATGAATACAGTAGATAGTATGGTTATCTACTTGCTTACATATGTTCCTTACTGAGCATGTTAGCTCACCCATTTACTTTCTCCTCTTTACATAGTATTTACAGTAAAGTGTGACCGCTGCGATAGTCCTGTGATCCTTTTACCTATAGCGATCCAGCAGTATAAAGGTATGTACACATATGTGACTTTTTGTATCTGAATAAATAGTGCACAGTGATGTAGTCATGTATATATATGGGGAATGTATATGTAAGTCAATGTAAATGATTGTATGTTAATGCAATGGCAACTTTATAAATTACCATGTTGTTATCGCACGAGATGAATGTAATGTATGAGAATTGAGTGACTGATATTGACTCATAGTCCAACTATTGAAAGTGTGTGAAGTGATGTTGGTCGCGAAAAATTTGTAGTGTTTTGTGAAAAACGGGTCGCAACAACCTCTTTTTTCTTTTTATTTTTTTATTTTTTTAAAAAAGAAAAATATAGCTTAGATAAAATAATAATTTTTAAAAAATTGATTTTTTTCAATTTTTTTTTAAAAAAAATCAAATCAACGCTTAGAACCATTTTTTTTAAAAAAAAAATTAACTCTTAAATATAGAAAATCATTATGAATTATATTTTAAATTTTTAAATTTTGAACTTTTAAATTTAGCTAGTTTGTTTTTCTATTTTTAATTTTTTTTGTTTCTTTTACTTTTTTAAGATTTTTTTCTTTTTTTTTCTCATCTCGAAAATAATATAAATGAATAGGAAAAAAATTAAAAACAAAAAGATATGATTTTTATTGAAAAATAAAAATATTTTTTTCAAAAGTAGCTTATTAGAAAATTCTATTCTTCTAAAAATTAATATATTTAACTTAAAATCATAAAAAAAATTTTGAATTTAAAACATGAAAAGAAATAAAAAAGAAAGAAAAAGAAAAAATCGTAAAAAATACAGAGAAATATTTGTAATAAAAAACATTTTCCTAATAAAATCAATTTTTAAGAAATTAAATTTTTTTAACTTATTGAAAAGTTAACTTTCTTTTTAAAAAAAAAAATAAATTTAAATTTTAACTACAAAAATATAATAGTTAAAAAAATCTTTGAATTATATTTATCAAGAAATTTAAAATTTAAATTATATTTACTTTAAAAAAGAGTGTTTTATTAATAAAAATTTCATTTTATGCTACTTTTAATTTTACACAATATACATATGGTAAAATGTATAAAAATCTATAACCAAAAAAGAGCAAGAAAGTATATAAATTATCATCCTTTCTTCCTATTTATCCATATGTACTCCAAATACAAGATAAAATAATATCATTTAATCCAATGCTATTTACAATCTTATATTATCATATTTTTTTCTTGCATTCTATGTACCAAACTGCTCTACATGTCTTCTATATATATATATATATATATATATATATATATATATATATATATATATATATATATATATATATATATATATTTATTTATTTATTTATTTATTTATTTATTTATTTATTTATAATAGTTCTTCTTATTTGTTAAGCGTTAGACTACGAGTTTAATCTGGAAACTATTCTAATGGGATCAATTGAGCAGTATTTTATATAATGGGATTGTAAATATTTTCTTTTTTTGATGCAATAAACAGTTGAAAGACGCAAAATAATTTAGGTTTTGAATTGGATTCAGTTGCTGCCTTTAGCACTTACTAATTATTTTAATTAGAAATTTCTATGCTTACTTTCTAAATTTTGATATAATATGAAAGCAAATAATAAGAAATGAATTGTAATTAATTAATAGCATGTAAATGCAGAACACAACATACAGCCAGATATAAGTCATGAAAACTAAATGGAATATCATGATTTCCGACTTTTGTTATTCATGAAAATTTTCAATTTTGGATTTTTTAAAAAGAACTGCTTTTGTCCAGTTCAGACTGCATCTGTTGTACTAATCCCAAATCTAGAAAACAATTTAGATTGATAGCACATTAGAAGCGGATTTGAATATGGATTTCCGTATTAACGGGCTTTGTCTCGACCAACCTTTTACTATTTCCCATTGTCTACAACTATAAAACAGGTTTCAGATGTCAGCCATTGTCCAACACTCCGCGCAGCATTGCTACAAAGGAAGTGACATATAGATTACAAACTCAAAAGCGAGCATTTCATTATTCCTTTATGTAACCGTTGCACAACGGATTTGATATCCGGTAACAAAATTCAAAAACACGTGAAAAAGGAAAGGAGAACAAAAGCAAAAGCCATCCTTTACCTTTTTCTAGCTTTTTTTCAAACCCAACTACCTTGGACTATATAAAAATAGTTGTTTGATGTTATATTCTGCATGCCTGTAGGCTATAATCCTATTCTCATTTTGTCGTTGTATTTGTGAATTCAGAAACCAACAAGAAATGGGTTCTTGCATTAGCAAATGCAAACCCAAGAAATATTACATTGAAGATTTTAGTCATGTTCAAGACAAGCTTGTGATCTCATCACAACAAGCTCCAAGAACTCCTATTCCTGTCTCAAACAAAATTTCTCCTTTTCCTCTTTCACCTACCATTTCTTCCTCTTCTTCAGTTTCTTCCTTTACTTGCACCACGGGCAACGGTTCGACCAGTTCATGTTCATCGCTTTCAGGTGCGGCTTCAGTCTTGAGCTCCAAGGATAGGTCTTTCTCCAATGAGTTTTTGTGGGCATGTGTTAAGGAAAACCCTCATATAATTCGTATCAATTCAATCAAAGAAGCTTCTCTTGCATTAACCACTACTAAATCTCCTACTCAGAAATTAGACTCCCATGTTAAACCAGTCGTGGCACCAGCGAAGCAGGCAACCACGCCAAGGGGGAAAGGATCAACACCCCAGAAAAGAGGACGGTCGACTTCACCATCAACATTAACAAGACAAAAGAGCTTCCGAAAGGAGCCTGATAGACTTAATTCTGCGTATTATTTGCCAAATAGGAGTTTGAGGTCACCATCTCCAAGCATGAGATTTAGCGGAGATAATAACAACCGAGGAATACTGGCAAGCACATCGAATGAAATTTGCTCATCAAAGCGTATTGTTGGGCCGAAGGTAAATGCACTCAACTCTATTTCTTCCTCTATGAGAAAGGAAAATTTCAGGCCTTCGAGCCCAATGCGCAGCAGCCACCCAAGTCCATCGACCAAGTCTTGTTTGAGAAATCAGGAGACTTTCATTCACCGTATTAGTTCTAAAATCGACGAAACTGCACTTCGAGCAGCGCTGTCGTCCCAGCAAGAGAAAGACTCCATTACTATGGAGGACATTGACAATCCTCTTATTTCCTTGGATTGTTTCATTTTTCTGTAGAGAATTAGTTTGCATGCATACTGAACATTTGTAATGTTCATACATTTATTTATTTATTTTTCTTTTCTTCTGAAGTTTGATCATGGCTTTTCTGTTCGTTTGTCCTAAATATATATGATGGATAGCTTTAACAATGATCGACTGGAGCAAATATCTAGAATTGATATGTTGCTGAATTTGGTGTGTTAATTTACTCTGTTTAATTTCATGTTATTTAAGACGTAAATATACGACCGTTCAAAGTTCAATTAAAAATCAAATTATTGGATTGATCAAAATTAATATAGTTTATCGGTTAAATGATTTTTATTAAATTTTAGCTTCTCTTGGAATGAGAGAGTAGGTCCTTTTCTTCATTTGAATATCCTGTTTAGCGTCTATTAAATATTCTAATTTAAACGGAGAGTTTAACTTAAAAGATTGATTTTTTAAATAGGAAAGTATCTCTAATTTAAATATTTCTTTCACAATTACTTGTAGATTGATGTAAGATTCGAATAACGAATTAAGTCAAGTTTAAGTTTTTAAATACTTTACTTGAACCGCTTACGAGTTTTATCGAGTTTTTTTAATAGATACGTTTTTTTAATATTTTATTATTATTTTACTATTTTATCTTATAATATAAGTTAGAAAATGATAAATTGAACTTAACGAGTCAAGTTTGGGCTTATTGAACCAAATTCTAGCAATTCGAATATTTTGTCGAGTCGCGCTCGAATTTCAAAAACTAAATTCAATTGAATTCGAATTGAATTTCAAATTTTGAATTTTCAAATTGAATTAAATTCGAATCTAATATTAAGTTGAATTAAACTCAGTCCAATTATACCACTATGCACAAACACTGAAACCTCTCTGTTTGATTAATTCAACAAAGTTTTATCAATATTTTCTTTCTTTTGAATTTATATTTTTCTTTAGTTAGACTTGGACATGGACCGACAATGGCGGCATGAGAGTTTACCTTTTTGAATTAATAAACCACCTGGCTTTTAACTCTGAGGCTTCTCATGTTTAATATAAAACGATGCACAAAGTTAGATTAATTAAAGTGTAATTTAACAGTATATTATAATTTAAATATTAAATTCTGTAATTATATATACTTTAAAATTTTTTGATTTTGTGCAAAAAAATAATAAAATTACAATTATTATGAATAATAATTCCAATACTATTTCGGTCAATTATAATATACCACTTGGCATATTTGCGTATAAATTTATGCATAAGATAATTAAATAGATAAGAGCCACGTTAAATGTATCAAGATATTTTTATTCAAGAATAAGATATTAAAGTAAAAGAATAAAAGCATAATTAAGGGACACGGAAACTCCCTATAAATAGGATCAGATATAATTCTTTAAAAAAAAAAGAAGAATAAAATTACTTACTAAAACTCTACCAAAATCATTTTCTGACTTAAGAATTAGAGTGCAAATGTAAGAAGCAACTTTTACATTCAATTATTTCTTTTCTCACAAATTATTCAAAAACACGTAACACGAAAATCGAAGGGAATAAATCAACAATACATCATTGCTTACTTGGCAACAACAACAATATTTCACGAACATTCGTGCATATTATAACCAAAAAAATATTATAAATTTAGTTAGTTTTCGTCATTATTTTTATTTTTTAAAAAATGAAAATTTATAATATTAATCTATAATAAAATTTAAAAGAAAGAAAAAAAACAGGCTGCTTGTACATTTTCAGACTTTCGGTCGGTGAGCAACGGCCAAGGCCTGATTTATAAGAAAAAGATCCGTATCGCTCTGAATTGGGCCAACTGCGAGTTCGGCTGGGAAGTCGATTAACAGATTAGAAAAGAATTGAAGGTGAGTATTACTTCTAAAAAAAAAATAAAAAAAATGAAGATGAATAAAAATCCCAGACAGTCCACTCATCATATAATTAAAATTTGAAAGACATATATATAAAACAAATGTTCTTTAATAATATCTTTTAGTATTTTCTTTCAGTGAATATATGTTAAATATTAATAATGAAATTATATATGGATTAAAAATTAGCGTACTATAAATCAAGTAATTCCCGAACATTTTTATTGGAATTGGTCATATGGACGTATACCAGCCTGTTAGTATTCGTTCATTAAACCTAATACAGTTTTTTTTTTTTTTAATTTTTTTTTTAGGATAGAAAGATAAAGAGTTGAAACATTTATAGTTTCCAACTTCACCATATTTTTCTTCCAAAATTATGGATTTCTATAAATTGATTAAGTAGTTAAAAAAAAATTATGTTATATTATAAGATTTTGATTAGAATCCAATTAATCACACTTTCATCTTCAATTATTAAATATTTCTAATAAAAAAGAGTTCAAAAATATTTAAAATAAACTTTATTTATTGATTAGTAAATAATTTTTTATTGTGTTTTAAATCATGCCAAGATTTCATGATAACTTTCACTGAATCCAGTTGATGGAATCAGAATTAATAAAGAAATATTGTCTCTTTTCCTTTTCCTTTCTTATTTTTTAGTCTCACTTCAATTTTTTGTGTCACTAAATCCTTTTAAAATAAATAAAAAAAAATCTAAAACTAGTCCTTTTCTTCCTGTTTTTAAATAAATTGGGAAATATTTAAAAATTGAAAAATATCTAAATAAGTTACCCTAATTATTTTCTGTTAATAAGAAACCGCTAAAAGTTAAAGAATTTTTTTATTAATCAACAAGCTAAAAATTTTTTGCTTTCTCAGAAAACATAATTTTTTAAAGTTCTATAAAATCTGACTTTCTGGTCTGAAATAATAATAATAATAATAATAATAGTAGCAGTAGTAGTATTTTATGTAGTTATACAAGTCAGTCAACCATATAGTGCCATTCATTAATGGGCGAAGTTCAAAAATCAAAAGCCTTTAAAAATAAATTAAATTTTTTTTAATATTTATTGTTAAGAGTTTACATATTTTTTAATGTTGCTCAATAATAAAGTGATACTCTATGGTTGGTTGATAATGTATAAAGATTATACATTGAAAGTGCATCATATACAAACTTTAATAATAAAAGTGAATATAATAACGGGTTATTATTCAATATACAATCAATGAAATTTTTAAATTTCACAAATGAGATTATGATGATAAAAGATAATCTTTATTGAATATTAAAATATAAAAAAATAAATAAAATAGAATATATGTCACCATCTTAAATTTATTTGTAAAATTTAAAAAATTAACTAATAATATATTAGATAATAATTTTGATAACATATAATTCGGCCAAATAAATAGGTTATTATAAATAATTTTGACAACTGTATAATGCAAGTGGAAGAGGTCCCTTTCTGCCTTGGACTTTTTAGAATGATGAAACAACACAATTTTGTCAATCCAAAGATGGCATGTAAAAGCCTTCGGAAACAACATTTAAGATGAGAGAAGCATTCGCAAAGAAGAGATTTCTTAACTAGGTAGCACAAATTAGACACAGTTGGTCATCTTTTCACCAAGCTGGGCCTATTCTCTATTTATTAAACAAAGCCGAAGGATTCCTAAGCTATTCTAGGCAATAATTCTCCAAAAGGAGAATCAAATGGACACCACTCAGTTGAATTTTGTCGCATTACTGCATTGGAAATTGAAAAAAAAAAGACATAATTATAGAGGCTTTAATTCCTTTGCACAAATGAAATTAATGCCATATGTTGGCTGTTTTGTAACAGCAATGGCCCCTTTGGCTTACCAATTTCGCTACAATAAGGGAAAAGATTTGAAGCAAGCTTTGAGCCCCATTCGAAATGGCATGCTTAATGAAAGCTCTACCAATCGACCGCAGCTTATTTTGGAGTTTTCGTTTATGATTGTCCAAGGTTTTTGATCATAGAGAAAAATCAAGGCTCACACTTAATATATATCAAAAGTTTTCTAAAGTGATTTTAACATATGCAATTTAAAAAAAAAAAAAATCTAACTTCTTGATTGTCGGTATTTTAAGGTCTTTAAAGAGTCATCCAAAGGTTAAGAATTGGAGATTCTTATTTTAGAAGTTTCAAATTTAAATCTCTACCATAGGAATAAGATTTATGTGATGGAAGAGAGATTTTTTTTATTATATAATTCAAAATCATATATACGGAACATAATTGATTATTTTAAAATTAATTTTCCCATTTTATTTATTAAATTATTCATTTTTTTTAATATAGAAGGCTGGTTAACTTACATATATGAAAAGTACATACATAAGGAACTCTAAAACTCTGGATGTCACGCTATTGCTATTATCAAAATACAAAAGGTTAGTAAAAACAGTGGGCGTTCTATAAATGATTCTGGAACTTTGGTAGTTCCTGCTCTGATTGCCAAAAGATCCGTTAGTTGGTTTGCTTCCCTGTAGACAAAAGTGATGAGAATATCTTCAAATCCTGCCGAAAGCTGTAGAATATTAGAAGTGAGGATCGCCTGCTTGGGATGGTTGTCTCTGCTCCTGTTTAGAAGATGAATTGAACTTATAGAATCAGTTTCGACCTCCAAATATGTAATTCCCATAGATGCAACCAATTTGATACCTGTTCTTATCCCTTGTAGTTCAGCATAGTCGTTAGTCCCAATTCCTAAGTAAACAGAGAAAGCTATAATGAAGTTATCCTTGTTGTCTTGGATGATACTACCACATTCTGAGTGGCCAGGATTACCAAGACCAAAGCCATCTATGTTAAGTTTAAAATATGGCCGTTGGGATCGGTTCCAGGAGTTGTCTCCAAGAAAAGGTTGTCGTGGTGTTATGTTGACTTGTAGGAGATAAGGCGGAATGGTGGACTTTGACAAGTGAAATAGTGTGTAATAGGTTGTGACTGTTAGTTTGTTTGCGGTTGAATATGAAGTGATTTCTAGATTTCCAAGTTTGGGATAAAACGTGACCTTTGCTAATATGCAGCTACGCGTAAATTGAATAATTGATATAGTGATTAATATAGGTTAATTATTGGAATTTTGGTTAGATTATCAAAGGAAGTGAAGTCCGTAAGCTACTCGAAGAGTTTGGAGGAATTTCGAGATTGAGAGTAAAATAGTAAATTCCACATCTTGGCATTAAATAGGTAATTATAAAGAAGAGTTTAATTTGTGGAATTTACAAAAGAGATTAATTTTACAAGAATTGAAGGAATTAAAATTAAATTAAGTGAAATTGGAATTTAATGTAGAGCTAGTGGGGAACATGGGATTTTTATCTCATGATTATGTCTAAAGTGATTATGTGACATGAAATGGAAATTTCCACTAAGTGTTATATTGGAAAAATCGATAATTTAAGTTAAGGTTAATGGAAGACATATTTGATTTAGAGACTTATTAGATAAATTTTCGAGAATTAGAGCATTGAAATGGCCTGAAACGTTTTTGTTGAAGATAAAAATATTTAGTACATTTGGGTCAATAAAAAATAACCACGTGGTATGAGAAAAATCAAATATTTTATTCATTAAATACACATTTTAAATAAGACAAAAAATGACGTTTAATCCAAGGATGTATACGTAATTACAGGCAGAACAAATCTCTATAAATAGGGAACAAGTATGACTAAAAAACATAAGTCTTAATTTACTCTATAGAAATTCTGTTGAAATTTCTTTCTGACTTAAGCATCGGAGTGCTTACATAGGGAACAACCCCTGCGTCCCTCTGATAATTGATTTTCTTGCATAAAATCTGACTACACGTGGCATGAAGATTGAAGCGAAGACGTCAGCAACACGTCATCATTTTGTTGGGCAACAACAATTGGCGCCGTCTGTGGGAAACGGAAGAAAAGTTCTTAACTCTACAGTAATTGTGAGAACACGATCAACAACAATAAGAAGTGAGGAGAATGAAGATTCAGTAAGTTCTCCAATTGATAACACGGGTGATGGACACCGAGGGGAAAAAGGGTCAAGTATGATGACAATTCCCGTAGCTGAATTTGAGGCTATGAAGACACAAGGAGATGAAACCGTCCAAGCCTTGCGCGCTATGGTGAACCTGTTCAAAGGCACATTCCCGCAAGTGAATATGCCAGCTACTGTACGAAATTTGGTAGGAGAAGGAAGTGTTGCGCAAGAGTCTCACGGCATGTCCGCAGCTGACCCTCACGGCATGTCCGCACAACACCCTCAAGGCATGCTTGCAGCTGACCCTCACGGCATGATCGTACATCACCATCACGGCATGTCCGCACAACACCCTCACGGCATGGCCGCTGCTGATCCTCACGGCATGTCCACTCAGCACCCTCACGGCATGCCCGCAGCTAACCCTCACGGCATGTCCGTACAACACCCTCACGGCATGGCCGCTGCTGATCCTTACGGCATGTCCGCTCAGCACCCTCACGGCATGCTCGCAGCTGACCCTTACGGCATGATCGCACAGCACCCTCACGGTATGCCCGCTGCTGATCCTCACGACATACAGCACCCTCACGACATGATTGCTCAGCACCCTCACGGCATGCCCGCTGCTGATCCTCACGGCATGGCCCTCAGAACCCACATGGTATGCCCGCTCTTAACCCTCACGGCATGCCCGCACTTGCCCCTCACGACATGCCTGCTCATGGCTTTTACAGCCAGTCCGCACGAGACTCTGATCTTCGGATGGCGCGGAATCTTGTAGGCTTGGCAACTGGAGATCTATTACTTGAGGTTGCAGTTGATCTGATGCGTGAGGTTGCAGAGGAATTGAGGTGAAAGGGTGCCCAAGATCCCATACGAGAAGTTTCAGGAGGCCTTGGACATGAAGTAGCAGGACATATGAGGTCTCAGGGTATGAGAGGCCCTGAGCATGAGGGTTTAAGAGATCGAAGACGCCAAACTATAGAAGATCCTGCACGCGAGAATCCAATTCATCGGAGGTATTAGGGTTTTGGAGAACCATGACATCAGGGGGCGAGGAATGCGACTCAAGAGATTGTCGGTGGTTGGAGACGCCTAAACACTGAGAGCTTTGAGAATCCGGCTATGGTAGATTCTAGGTATCTGAATACAGAAGATCATTGGTCCCAAAACACGGATGTTTCGCCAAATAGTGGGGTTAGATGCGTCGAAATAGCAGGCACACATACCAGAAGGAACTCAGAAGCAGATTCGACATGGAACCCTGAAGCTGACATGGTCGATTCTCAACCTAAGGCCTGTCAGAACCAAATGCATGATAATGAGAGAAAGGCTGTTGATTACGACTAAGTCGATTCATATAAGGTCCAAAATAAACCTACATCCTCAACACATGGTGCTCTAGATATGAAGAAAATGGTTGAACAATCTTGGAGGAGAAAAAGTTAGTTCCGGTTGAAGAGAACCAGAGGAGAAGAATCACATTCAGCACAGCGATCATGGAAAAACGATTGCCCCCAAAGTTCAAAATACTACAAATGACAGCATATGCCGGAAAGACTGACCCTTACGACCATGTTGAAAATTATGAGTCGTTGATGCTACTACATGGATGGAAAGATAAGATTATGTGTAGGGCGTTCTCCCTAACCTTAATTGGCCATGCACTGAAGTGGTTCAACAACTTACCAGAAGGGTCAATCTCGTCTTTCGATCAACTGAGGAGTGGATTTTTTAGGGCCTTTGTGATAAACAGCCAGAAAAGGAAGGAGGCCACCTATTTACTCACCTTGAGACAAGGGAATAAAGAGTCACTAAAGAGCTACGTAGATCGATTTCGTGATGCTACTCTTGAGGTACGAGATCTACAAGTTGAAATAGCGGTGACAACCATGCTGTAGGGGACAAGGTCTGAAAAGCTCCAAGAATCACTGTCTTTGGACCAGTCAATGATGGTTTCAGACTTATTCTCTAGAGCAAACAAGTATATCACCCAAGAAGAGTTGATGAAAATGATACCAACGCGGGATATGAAGGAAGGAAACGGGAAAGAGAACCCGATGATAAAAATGCAGGAAGATCAGATAAAGCCCCAAAATTGAAATATGATAATTACATGCAGTTTACCAAACCACGCACTTCAATCCTAGTAGCGATAGAAAGAACTGGGATGCTTCAATTCCCTAGGAGAGGATAGGGAAATCTAGGACTAGACCTCAAGTCCTATTGTAGCTTCCACTCCGCCTTTGGTCATTCGACTGAAAAATGTCGTGATTTGATGAATCAGCTTGAGAGATTAGCTAGAGAATGGTTGTTAGACCATTATATACATAGGAATGAAAGAAATCAATATCCTGTGCATGGTAGAAGAGACAACAGATCGCGAAATAGAGGTAATGATAACAGAGCAAATAGAAGAAGAGACAAAGATAGAGGAAATAGGGTAAGGCAAGGAGAGCGTAGGAATCAACAAATAGATAATGAGCCTACAAGGGCCGTCATTCATGTTATCTCTGGTGGAGAATGCGCAGCTGGTGGCTCATCTACTTCCCGAAAAGCATATGCTAAGCAAGCGTACCAGATCCATTTTGTAATGAAAGTACCTGAAAACAAAGAGGCGATTACTTTCACGCCAACAGATCAAGGAGATGTTATTATCCCATATGATGATCTTATGGTCATATCGACCGTTGTGGCTAAGCATCCGATAAGCCGAATTCTGGTAGATAATGGAAACTCGGTGAACCTTATCTATTGGGATTGTTTCAAGAAAATGAATATGAGTGAAGACAGTTTGAAGCCCGTAACTACTTCCTTGTTTGGCTTCATAGGAGAGAAAGTAGAGGTGGCAGGGTTGATTGAATTACTTGTTACTTTGGGTAAAGATCCTAAGAGTGTTATAAGGCAGGTTTTATTTATAGTGGTCAAATCAGCATATCTAGCTTACAATGTTATTCTCGGACGACCATTATTGAGTGATATGAGAGCTATACTCTTCCATGTTATCTATTGATGAAGTTTTCAACTCCCAAAGGTGTGGGGCAAGTCCGAAGAGATCAGAGGAAAGTGAGAACATGTAATATTGCATCAACTACAGGTAAGGAAGTCCAAAGAAAAGAAACCCTTACCATCGTCGAGGTACTTAACCCCTCACCAACGTCCTAAAAGAAGAAGGGAAGTTCATATCAAACTGGGAATGACTTTACAAAATTAGGAGAATGATTGGATCGAGCACATACATCTTGGAAAGCTTACAGGGCAGAAAGATAGCGAAGACATTAAATACCAATCATCTAAAGCCATATTGGCAATAAAGCTTTGGTTTATTTATTTTCATTATCAAACCATGGATTGAAATATCATTATGATTTATTAATATTTCATTACCTAGTGAAAGTTTTAACCATACTTAGTGCAAGAGCTTGAAGGGAAAAGTGCGCGAGGTAAGCTAAGCACTCAAAACAAAAAGCTTGAAGTGAAAAGTGCGCAAGGTAAGTCACGCACCTAAGCTAAGAAAAGGGCTTGAAGCGAAAAGTGCGCGAGGTAAGCCATAAAGAAAAAAGTGTGTTGGCTCTACCGAGAGGGGGGGTGAATCGGTTTTCTAATATTAATGACAAATTTAAACTAATTTGAACTTAATTAACAAATAATGAATAAGCAATATAATGTAATGAAACAAATTAAAGCAAGATAAGGAAGAGAAAATCAAACACAGTCGTTTATAGAGGTTCGGCCAATCTCTTGCCTACGTCCTCTCTCCTTAACCTTCTTGTCAAGAGCTTTCTTTCTCACTTTCAACGAAAGTTACACACTCCTTTTTTCAGGTTAAGGAATAACCTCTCTATTCTTTTTATACAAAGATGTATTCACCCTTGTACAAAACTTATCTCACTGAGGAACAATCCTCTTCTCTCTTAAAGCAAGGATGAATACAATATCAAGCTTTTTATGTAGGTAGGACAAATAAAGCTTTTGCACACAAGCTTATACAACAAACTCAATAAAATGAGGATTGAAGACAAATGGAATGTAGGAATTAAACTCTTGAGAATATATAGAATGTGCAGCAATAGTCTCTACTTTCTCAGTGTCTTCAATGCTTGATTATATACTGAAGGATTGGTAGTTGGAGCATTTAATACTGTTTTTCCCGTTGAGATTTTTGCGAAAATAGCCGTTGGGTACCTCCAGTAGAATGCCAGATCGATCTGCCATCTTAACCAGATCGATCTCTTAGATATAATTCCTGCAAGATTAAGGCAAAATGAAGCAAGAAGATCAATCTCATATATGAGCAGATCGATCTCACAATTTGAAAATGTTAGAGCAGATCGATTTGTCGAATAGGCAGATCGATCTTCCAATCTCTCTGTTTGAGGCAAGGTCGATCTATAGATCGATCTGCCAAGTATTCTCGTAGTGAGGAGATCGATCTCTTATCAACCCAGATCGATCTCCTTAGCTCTCTGACTTTGAGGAGATCGATCTCTTCCTATACCAGATCGATCTCCTGAACTCTCTATTTGCGTACAGATCGATCTTACAGATTGATCTATTGCCTTTACCTTTTGTTTTAGGGGAGATCGATCTCTTCCTATGCCAGATCGATCTCCTCAACATCTTGTATTTAGACAGATCGATCTTATAACCCTTATAGATCGATCTTAGCTTCCTCAATACCTTTGTACAGGTTCAAAGCTTAGCAGATCGATCTCATGTCTTCATGAGATCGATCTCTCATCCTAGAAAACCCAGGAGATCGATCTCTCATATCATCAGATCGATCTCTCATCTCTAGGAACTTAAGTTCTGGTATTGATAACCTCTAAACATGTTTTTATATCATCTTTATATTATTGAATTTACTTGTTTTGTCATTTAAAAATATATTAACTCAACAATCTCCCCCTTTTTGATATGACAAAACCTATTCAATAAACATGTTTAGTTACCTATTTGCATTGTGCACAAACTTCCCCTTTTTGTAAGCTCCCCCTTACTTTTGGCTTTTGACCTCTTAACTTTCTTAACTCCCCCTCATTTTAATCATTCTTTTAAACCATTAGACATGTTTCTTTAACGTATTTAAAGCCATTTAAACATGTTTCTTATTCTTCTCCCCCTTTTTGTCATATCAATGGCACTAAAGGTTTAAACAGAGCAATTTAACGTTCAACACACTTTTCATTTCAAAATAGTAATTCATTATAGCACATTGCAACAATAACTAACATATCATTCCATTCAAGCAAATGCGGTTCTCAAACAACAACTAGTAATTTCAAAACATTAGCCAAAATAGTCTTATCAACTAAGTCCTAAGGTAGATGAGGGAAGTGGTCCAGTAGTTCCTCAACGTGAGTACGAGTGACCTGCAACTCATTATACATCGCCTGCTGTGTGGCATGAAGGTTTGCAAAACCTTCATCTATCTTTCGATTCAGCTCCATGATCATCGTCACAATCGACTCCATGCCAGCGGGTGATGGGGCAGGTGCAGTGGGCTGAACAGTTGAAGAAGATGGACCCTCAGTAGGTGCAGCAGGTGGATCCATGGGCTCATCTGATGGGTCTTCTTCCATGGCTGCCTCAGGCTGCTGCCCTCATTTTTTTTTTCAATCCCCTCGAAAGTCCTTGTAATACCCCATGTGGTGAAGTGTCCCAATGTTTAAGACGCTCTTTGGGGAGGGCACTTCACTCGTTTCACAGCTGCAATCCACTCTAAGTCGTTGTAGAAGATACGCCAACGGTTGCCAAAAAACAATCGTGGAAGCTTGCCCGCGTACGATCTTCAACCAATCTTCATAGATGAAATGGATAAGATTAGGTTTTTGACTTGTGGAGTGGATGTGGTGGAGCCAGAAGCGATCTAACCTCTTAACTGTGGAATGACGGGTACCGAATGGACGGAGATTCCATGAGATAATAAGGTGGAGTAACCTTGCGTGCATTGGTAGGTCACTCCCCTTATCCCCGGGAAGATCGAATTCTAACGGGACTTCAGTTTCTTCCTCGGTCAACCCCTCATCCCTTATCTCAAATACTCGGGCTAGAATGGTTGGATTTATTGACAAGGTTTTAGACATGACAAATATTTTAAAACTGAAGATTTTACAGGTATCGTCAAGGTCGTAGATGAGTTCGGCATTAGAAAAGAATGCCCTGATGATGTTTGGGGGTAGAGGGTATTGATTTTGAGAAACGGAAGCCAGCCAAATTCTTCAAATTTGGGTAGATAAGGAAAATTAATACAGTTTAAAAAAGAAAAATCAATGGTTCGCTAATGTTTAATTAGCATGGTTGAAAAATATTCTTCATATCGTTTCCTTTTGGTAGGTGTTTGAAAACACCTGTCAAAAGGTAGTGACAGAAGAACCAGAAGGTGGTTGTGAGGAGGACCCTTGATCTACATTTGGTCTAGGAGGTTTTTGGCCTACTCTCTTAAGTCTTGGCATTGTTCTAGACACTGGAAACGCTCTAGATAATCTTAAAACTAGTTCACTAAAAAAACCTAACCAATGGAACAATAGCTAGAATTGACGTAGTGAGAAATTTAGCACAAAACTAAGAATTTTTGAGAAAAATTTAGCAATGTGGGTTACTAGAACATTAAACGAAGAAAAGATTTGACGAAGACCTTACCGAGATCGATATGGAAGGAAGAATCGAAGGCTGAGGTGCGACAGAGTTAAGGGATTTGAAGATTTGGGATTTCTGAAAATTGGGGATTTTAGGCAGTTTTTATAGTCCAGTGCACAAGAGATCGATCTGTCGAGGCGACAGATCGATCTATCATTTTCAGAAGCTCGAAGAGATCGATTTGTTGTACCACAAGATCGATCCTCAGAATACAGAAGCTTAATGAGATCGATCTGTTGTTTGATAGAGGCTTAAGAAGATCGATCTGCCAAATGCATAGATCGATCTGCTGTTTAACAGAGGCTTAAGGAGATCAATCTTATAGGTGAGAAGATCGATCTTCCTAGCTTAACCTTTATACTTTAGACTCATTTGAAGTATGAAGATCGATCTATATTGATAGGAGATCGATCTCTCATACTTTTTGTCCAGAAAAATCATTGAAAAACTCATTTAAAAGTATCTTGAAATCAAGGTTTTGAGACAGATAAATCTTAAGGAACATTCATGAGTCCTAATTCACCTCTAAGGACACAAAACCTATCTCTATCAAGAGGTTTGGTGAATATATCAGCTATTTGTCGTAAGGTGTCAATGTACTCTAGAATTATATCTCCCTTTTGAACATGGTCTCTAAGGAAATGGTGCCTAATCTCAATGTGCTTCGTTCTAGAGTGTTGAATAGGATTTTTAGATAGATTGATGGCACTGGTATTATCACATTTAATAGAGACTTGTTTCATGTCAATACCATAGTCTTTCATTTGTTGTTTAATCCACAACACTTGAGCACTACAACTACCTGCAGCTATGTATTTAGCTTCAGTTGTGGACTGAGCCACACTATTTTGTTTCTTAGAGAACCATGAGATTAATCTATTCCCTAAGAATTGACATGTACCTGAAGTGCTTTTCCTATCTATTTTACATTCCCCAAAGTCTACATCAGAAAATGCATGAGTGTAAAAGTGGAGTCCTTGGGGTACCAAAGTCCTAGAGAGGGAGTGTCTTAAAGGTATCTAAAGATCCTTTTAGTTGCTAATAAGTGCGATTCCCTATGAGAGGATTGAAATCTAGCACAAAGACATACACTAAACAGAATATCCTATCTACTTGCAGTTAAATAGAGCAATGAACCAATCATAGACCTAAAGAGTTTAGTGTCAACACACTTACCACTTTCATCTTTATCAAGCTTGAGGTTGGTGCCCATTGGAGTTGCTTGAGGTTTGCAATTATCCATTCCAAAACGTTTGAGCAATTCCTTAGTATACTTTGCTTGATTGATGAAGGTTTCATCCTTTGTTTGCTTCACTTGAAGTCCCAAGAAGAAAGTGAGCTCTCCCATCATGCTCATTTCAAATTCACCTTGCATGATCTTAGCAAACTCTTGGCATAAAAATTCATTAGTTGATCAAAAAATTATATCATCTATATACACTTGAACAACTAGTAAATCCTTATTTTTATTTTTGATAAATAAAGTGGTATCTACTTTTCCTCTTGAAAATCCTTTTTCTATTAAGAATTTTGACAACCTTTCATACCATGCTCTAGGAGCTTGTTTCAAACCATAGAGTGCCTTAGATAGTTTGAAAACATGTTTAAGAAATTCATGATTTTCAAATCTGGGAGGTTGCTCTACATACACTTCTTCATTAATGAAACCATTCAGGAATGCACTCTTTACATCCATTTGATATAATTTGAAGTTTTTATAACATGCAAAGGCAAGTAGCATTCTAATTGCTTCTAATCTAGCTACCGGTGCATAAGTTTCATTATAATCTATTCCTTCTTCTTGTCTATAGCCTTGTGTAACTAACCTAGCATTGTTTTTTATGATCACCCTATTTTCATCCATCTTATTCTTGAATATCCATTTAGTTCCAATTATAGAGTGATCACTAGGCTTAGGAACTAGTTTCCACACTTTGCTTTTCTCAAATTGATTTAATTCTTCTTGCATTGCTAAGAACCAATTATTGTCATCTAAGGCTTCATTGACATTTTTAGGTTCTATTTGACACATAAAGGCTATATATTGACATACATTCCTTAAAGATGATCTAGTTCTAACTCCAAGAGTTGGATCTCCTACTATTTCACAATCTTTTACATATCCTAATTCTCTTGGTGCTCTAGACTCTCTCTCTAATATCTCTATTTCTTCTTCATCTTCTTTATTTATGTCATGTTTTTCTAATAGATCATTTTCTAAGTTTGGAATTTCCTCCAAGTTTTCATCAAATATCCCAACATCCTCATCATTGGTTGAATCTTTAGATAAATCATTTGACTCATCAAATATTACATGAATTGATTCTTCAACCATCAATGTCCTTTTGTTATATACTCTATAAGCCTTTGAATTTAAAGAATATCCTAGAAAAATTCCCTCATCACTCTTGGCATCAAATTTTCCTAAATTGTCTTTCCCATTATTTAAGATAAAACATTTGCAGCCAAAGGGATGAAAATAGCTAATGTTAGGCTTCTTACCCTTGTAAAGCTCATAAGGAGTTTTTTTTAAAATTGGTCTAATCATGGCTCTATTAATGATATAGCAAGATGTATTTATAGCTTCAGTCCAAAAATATTTAGATAAATTATTCTCACACAACATGGTTCTGGCCATTTCTTCCAATGTTCTATTTCTTCTCTCAACTACTCCATTTTGTTGTGGTGTCCTAGGGGCTGAAAAATTATGGCTAATTCCTTGATCATTGCAATACTCATCAAATCCTATATTTTCAAACTCCTTGCCATGATCACTTCTAATACTAGTTATTGTGTATCCTTTTTCATTTTGAGTTACTTTTGTATAAGCTATGAATTTTTCTAAAGCTTCATTTTTCACTCTCAGAAAGAACACCCAAGTGAACCTAGTGTAATCATCAACTATTACAAATCCATAATGTTTCCTACCTAGGCTTGTTGTTCTAGTTAGTCCAAATAGATCTAGGTGGAGTAATTGAAGAAGCCTAGTGGTAGATACACTATTCTTAGGTTTAAATGTTATCCTTTTATGTTTTCCTTTAACACAAGCTTCACATATTTTGTCATAGTTAAAGGATAACTTAGGTAATCCTATAACTAGATCTTTTCTAGCTAACTTGGATAACACATGCATGCTAGCATGACCTAGTCTTCTATGCCACAACCAAGGTTCTTTTTCTTTATCTACCATTAGGCATATGTTTTCATTTTTAAGTTCATCAAGATAGACAATGTATATATTACCTTGCCTATAACCTAGGAAAAGAACTTTATTTGACTTAGGATCTATAACATGACATTTCAAGCAATCAAAAATTACTTTGTAACCTTTGTTACAAAGTTGACTAATGCTTAATAAGTTATGCTTTAGACCCCTAACGAGCAATACTTTTTCTAATGCAAAAGTAGTCATTACCTATTGAACCACTTCCTTCAACTTGGCCTTTGGAGTTGTCCCCAAATGTGACTTCTCCACCAAATTTCGATTTAAATGAGTTGAAGTGGCTTCTATCTCCGATCATGTGCCTTGAGCATCCATTGTCCAAGTACCAAGCTTCCTTTGTTTTAGCTTTGTGGCAATGCTCAATCACCTACAATCAAAATTCAAACTTATGTCTTAGGTACCCAAATTCTCTTGGGTCCTTTGAGGTTAGTGAATGCAATTCTTGATCCCTTTGGGATCCATTTTACTAAAGCATTAATATCTTTGAGTTAATTACTTCTTTTGGAACCCAAATTCTTTTTATTATTTTTTCCTTAAGAGTGGTCTTCTTCATATTGCAATTAGTTGATGCATGTCCATTTCTATTACAATATGAACAAGTAGTTAAAGGTTTATTCATGCTCTTTCTAGCAATGAAGCTTTTGAGATGAGTCTCTCTACTTTTTGCATTATATCCTAACCCATTTTTATCAAAGAATGCTCTTTGAGTTTCTAGCATGTTATCTAACTTTTGTTGACCCATATAGAACCTATTAAAAGAATTATGTAAGTTACTATTTTTTTTCTTTTAGGTCACAAATTTCAAGATTTGTAATTTCTAGTTTCTTTTCACATTCTAATTTGTCCTCTAGCATTAACTCATTTTCTTTCTTCAATTTAGATATTATCTTTTTATATTTCATACTCATGCATTCATATTCCAATGCAAGATCATCAAAGGCATCTTGTAATTCATCAAAAGAGTATTCATTGAGGTTTGAAGTTACCTTTTCATCCTCAATAGCCATGAAGCACAAGTTGGCATTGTCCTCATTTGAATCATCATTGGAGCAGTCACTGTCGCTCCATGTTGCCACCATTGCCTTCTTTTTGTGGAACCTATCATTGGACCTTTTAAGAGGAGGGCAGTTAAACTTAATGTGTCCTAGTTTTTTACATTCATAACACACAATTGTATCTTTTCTACCTACCTCTTCTTGATCTTTCTTGTGGTTTCTCCTATTACTACCACTTGCTCTCATTCTCATGAATTTGTTAAATCTTTTGGCAAACATTGCCATCTCAAGATCTTCTTCACTACCACTCTCATTGTTATATTCCTCTTGAGTAGTAGATTTTAGAGCAACTCTCACTTTCTTGGGTGGCTCTTCATTTCTTCTCAACTTCATCTCATATGTGAGTAGTGATCGTATTAATTCATCTAGTGACAATGTGTGAGGGTCCTTGAATTCCTCAATTGCGGTCACTTTAGCTTCCCATGATTTAGGTAGACTATTTAATATTTTCTTGACCATTTCTATATTAGAGTATATTTTTCCTAATGATTTTAATCCATTAATTACATCAGTGAATCTAGTGAACATATCACTAATTGTCTCTCCATCTTTCATCCTAAATAGCTCATAGTCATGTGTGAGCATTCCTACCTTAGTCTCCTTTACTTGGGTTGTACCTTCATGAGTTATTGCCAACTTATCCCAAATTTGTTTGGCATTGTCACAACCGGAGACTCTATTGTATTCATTTGGCCCTAAAGCATAAAATAGGGTGTGCATGGTCTTAGCATTTAGCTGAGCACATTTAACATCATTTGAATCCCATTCATCTTCTTCTTTAGGGATATCTCTTCCCTCTATTCTTTTTGTAGGGATTTGAGGTCCTTTAGTGATGATCCTCCATACCTCATAATCATTTGCTTGAATGAATAACATCATCCTAGTTTTCTAATAAGCATAATGTTCGCCATTGAATATAAGAGGCCTAACCGTAGAATGCCCCTCTCCTACTAAACTAGTTGCTACATTGTTGTGAGTCATTAGATCGTTTCTAACTCTTAGGAAGTTATTCCTATGTGATCAAAGAGTCCTAACTCTAATACCAATTGTTGGCTCTACCGAGAGGGGGGTGAATCGATTTTCTAATGTTAATGGCAAATTTAAACTAATTTGAACTTAATTAACAAATAATGAATAAGCAATATAATGTAATGAAACAAATTAAAGCAAGATAAGGAAGAGAATATCAAACACAGTCGTTTATAGAGGTTCGGTCAATCTCTTGCCTACGTCTTCTCTCATTGACCTTCTTGTCAAGAGCTTTCTTTCTCACTTTCAACGAAAGTTACACACTCGCTTTTTTAGGTTAAGGAATAACCTCTCTACCCTTTTTATACAAAGATGTATTCACCCTTTTACAAAGTTTATCTCACTGAGGAACAATCCTCTTCTCTCTTAAAGCAAGGATGAATACAATATCAAGCTTTTTATGTGGGTAGGACAAATACAGCTTTTGCACACAAGCTTATACAATAAACTCAATAAAATGAGGATTAAAGACAAATGGAATGTAGGAATTAAACTCTTGAGAATATATAGAATGAGCAGCAATAGTCTCTACTTTCTCAGTGTCTTCAATGCTTGATTATATACTGAAGGATTGGTAGTTGGAGCATTTAATACTGTTTTTCCCTTTGAGATTTTTGCGAAAATAGCCGTTGGGTACCTCCAGTAGAATGTCAGATCGATATGCCATCTTAACCAGATCGATCACTTAGTTATAATTTCTGCAAGATTAAGGCAAAATGAAGCAAGAAGATCGATCTCATATATGAGCAGATCGATCTCACAATTTGAAAATGTTAGAGCAGATCGATCTGTCGAATAGGCAGATCGATCTTACAATCTCTCTGTTTGAGGCAGGATTCATCTATAGATCGATCTGCCAAGTATTCTCGTAGTGAGGAGATCGATCTCTTATCAACCCAGATCGATCTCCTTAGCTCTCTGACTTTGAGGAGATCGATCTCTTCCTATACCAGATCGATCTCCTCAACATCCTGTATTTAGACATATCGATCTTATAACCCTTATAGATCGATCTCAGCTTCCTCAATACCTTTGTACAGGTTCAAACCTTAGCAGATCAATCTCATGTCTTCATAAGATCGATCTCTCATCCTAGAAAACCCAGGAGATCGATCTCTCATATTACCAGATCGATCTCTCATCTCCAGAAACTTAAGTTTTGGTACTGATAACCTCTAAACATGTTTTTATATCATCTTTATATTATTGAATTTACTTGTTTTGTCATTTCAAAATATATTAACTTAACAAAGTGTAAGGGCTTGAAGCGAAAAATGCGCAAGGTAAGCGACGCACCTAAGCTAAGAAAAGGGTTTGAAGCGAAAAGTGCATGAGGCAAGCCATAAAGAAAAAAGTACAAGGGCTTGAAGCAAAAAATGCGCGAGGTAAGCCACACACCTAAGCTAAGAAAAGGGCTTGAAGCAAAAAGTACGCGAGATAAGCCTAAAGAAAAAAGTGCAAGGGCTTGAAGCGAAAAATGCGTGAGGTAAGCCACGCACCTAAAACTAAGAAAATGACTTGAAGCAAAAAGTGTGCGAGGTAAGCCATAAAGAAAAAAGTGCAAGGGCTTGAAGCGAAAAATGCGCAAGGTAAGCCACGCACCTAAGCTAAGAAAATAGCTTGAAGCGAAAAGTGCGTGAGGTAAGCCATAAAGAAAAAAGTGCAATGGCTTGAAGCGAAAAATGCGTGAGGTAAGCCACACACCTAAACTAAGAAAAGAGCTTGAAGCGAAAAGTGCACGAGGTAAGCCATAAAGAAAAAAGTGCAAGGGCTTGAAGCGAAAAATACGTGAGGTAAGCCACGCACCTAAGCTAAGAAAAGGGTTTGAAACGAAAAGTACGTGATGCAAGCTATAAATAAAAAAGTGTAAGGGCTTGAAGTAAAAAATGCGCGAGATAAGCCACGCACCTAAGCTAAGAAAAGGGCTTGAAGTGAAAAGTACGCGAGGTAAGCCATAAAGAGAAAAGGGCAAGGGCTTGAAGTGAAAAATGCATGAAGAAAGCTACGCACCTAAATAAACAATTAAAATACTTGAAGTAAAAAAGTGTGTGTAAGCCTCAAATAAAATGAAAGGCCTTAAACGAAAAGTGTGTGATGTAAGTCATAAAAGAAACTTAAGATGAGAATATGCAAAATAGATTGTCATATTAATACGAGAGAAATACATCAGTATTTTTGAGAAAAAATAAAACTCTCTATAAATCACAAATCGTACTTCCTATCACAAATAAACCTAAAGTGTTAACAACAAACAAAAAAATTAAAACTACTCCTCAGCAGGTAGGGAGGCTCCTCTATCAGCAGAATCTGATTCGTCTTCTAAGTCATCCAAGGCATCAATCATTCCTTGTTGACGAAGCTCCCAAGGACTTGATAGATTTGAGAGATCGTCATGAGCCGCCCGCTTCGTATAATCTGTAAAGTTCTCGCCATCAGGCTCATAACCTGTCCAATCACCAAATTCGTCGGCATACTGTTCCAACTGCTTTGACCATTGTAGTTCAGGGAAAGTCTCGCTTGATCTCTCTTTCTCCAACCAAGAACGCGCCATGTAGAAACCATATTTAACAAAGCTGGTAGAGAATGTAAGCTTCCTATCATAACGATATTGTGATAAACGATATTCTCTAACGGCTTCAGAACGAATCTGGTTTCGCACGTCTGGATTGATTGTGGAAGATTGAAGCTCTTCACGTAACTTAGAGAGCTCTTTCGCCCACCTATTATGGTCAAACTTCAACTCGTCATTGCTAGTCTGGAGATCTCGGAGCTTAGTTTCATAATTAGACTTTAGCTCCTCACACTCATTGGTAAAGTTCTCTTGAAGGCTGAGGCTTTCGAAACGTAGATCCTCTTTCTCCTTTCTGAGTTGATCAATTAGCTCGGGGAGCCTTAGATATTAAATTCTCTCATTATGCCACTCGGATCTTTCAGCCCTTAGCTGAGCAAGCTCAACATCAGCCTTCAGTTTGTATGTTCTATGCCGAGCATTACAAGCAATCACCTGCTGAGCTGCCTGAGAATAAAACAATGAATAATAAAGTTAGATGAAACTAATACGACAGAGAAGGGAAAAATAAAAAGATAAAAGTGTACTTGCATTGTTAAGTAGTCAAAACGATCTTCAAGATCGGGAAAGGCCTTGAACAGCTTTGCTTCATCTTGAGGAAGAATAGTCGACCATCCCAGGCGAGAGGCGACTCCAGCATCATTAATCGAGTCGTTATCATTAACACCGGGATAGACAATGAAACTCTAACGGTGGATAGTTGTGCCACCATCCATTGAGTACCGAGAGGTATTAAGCTAGGCGATTGACGGAAACATTGGCGCCTCCTGCATAGCCGACTCAATGTGTAAGGTCCGCCTCTCAGTACGAGAAGGGCGAGTAATATTGCACTCTGCTCGATTACTCCTATGATACTCCTCTAACTCAGGGTCAGGAAGTGGAGCCTCTACTACTGGCTGTTTTCCCCTCTCCTGATGTCGAGAAGCTGACCCCTCAGGACGCGACCTCGTCCTCTCACCTTGAAGTGGCTCTCAAGAAGAAGCTTTCTTGGTTTGATCCTGACTGGAGCCCGAGGGGCGTCTACGCTTAGGTGGGTGAGGGCGAGCAGCCCTAACAGTACTATCAGATCCGACCACACGACCAAAAGCCCTTTCAAAACGAACCTGCTCCTGAGAGAAAGACAAATAAAAAAGAGAGAGTTAGAAAAACCATTCAAAAAAAATAATTACTTACAGACTAAAATGCAATACGAAATCACCCGAACTAAGATAATCATCCAGGGAATGGATATTGGCTAAACTTTCATCTGAAGGGAAATCTAGAAAGGGGCTTCCAAAAGCTTCGCCCCAACCCTAATCTAAGTTCTCATCAGAAGGATTATCGGAATGTCCCACGCCTTAGCCTTCTTCGAAGGGATGAGAAGGCACAACAGGCTCCAAGGTGGGAGCTGGAGCAATAGGAACATGCCTCCAACCGGTGGCGGCTATATTTTCCAGTGTCAAAAGGGACAGTAAAGCACTCTCATCATTTGTTTGTAACTGAGAGATAAAAGGGACATATACATCACTCAAGTCAGAAAGCTGGCTGAGATTAGAAGACCCGTGAAGACACCACTCGGTAGGGATGTGCAGAGTCGAAGGAATCTCGACGATAAGCCAATCGGAAGCATAATTATGAAGCTTAGACGGAGGCTTCCCAAAAAGTTTGCTACTTCGCCCCTTCCCAAAAACCTTCGGAATACTAAAACGTGTTGAGTTTCGAACACTACAAACTCTAAAGAAGGAGTTAAATAGCGGAATGGTGGGCGTAACATCAAATCTATGACATATAATCGTAAACCCAACTACTTGTGCCCATCCATTAGGGTGAAGTTGAGCAGGGACCATGCTGTAGTGTCGAAGGAAAGCAACTCTGAAGTCAGGTAAAGGAAAACGAAATCCAAATTCTAATGAGACTTGATGAATGGGAACACCACTACTAATAGCCTGAGGTGAGTATTCCGCATCAGTTGGGAGTCTATAATAATAACCCTCAGGAAGAGGAAAAATATTACGAATGAATTCAAGATCAGATTCTCTAAGCTTAGAAGAAGACTCTAAATGAATTTGTTTTTCGCTACCTTATCTAGTCATAATAAGGGAATTGAGTAAATTAATGAAGGCTGAAAGGATAGCTCTGCTGCAAGGGTTGATGCAGCGAGAGCTCGTGCCGCAAGGGTCTTGCCGCGAGAGCTTGTGGCGTAAAGATGGATGCTGCGAGGTACTTGTCGCAAGGGTTGATGTCGCGAGAGATTGTGCCACAAAGGTCTTGCCGCGAGAGCTTATGCCGCAAGGGTCTTACCGCGAGAGCTTGTGCCGCAAGGGTCTTACCGCGAGAGCTTGTGCCACAAAGATGGATGCCGCAAGGGTACTCACTGCAAGGGTTGATGCCGTGAGAGTTTCTGCCGTAAGGGTACTTGCCGTAAGGGTTGATGCCGTGAAGGTATCTGTCGTGATCGTATCTACCGCGAAAGTATGATACCGTGAGAGTCTGACGCTAGAGTTTACCGCAAGAGTCCACCGTGAGAGTGTCGCCCGAGAGAATACGCAAATGAAGCAACAACTGACGACCTACGACACTTATATATATATGCTGCAAGCTGCGTAGACCCTGGCAGATGGATGACTCTAGCACCTAAAAAAAAATTTCTACTCTTCCGAAAATTGAAATTTACGAAAGAGTGGGGAGCAATTGTTGAGGATAAAAATATTTAGTACACTTGGGTCAATAAAAAATAACCATGTGCCATGAGGAAAATCAAATATTTTATTCATTAAATACACATTTTAAATAAGACAAAAAAGACGTTTAGTCCAAGGATGTATACGTAATTACACACAGAACAAATCCTTATAAATAGGGAACATATATGACTAAAAAACCTAAGTCTTAATTTACTTTACAGAAACTCAGCTGAAATTTTCTTCTGACTTAAGCATCGGAGTGCTTACGCAGGGAACAACCCCTGCGTCCCTCTGATCATTGATTTTCTTGCAAAGAATCTGACTACACGTGGCACGAACATTGAAGCAAAGACGTCAGTAACACGTCATCATTTTGTTGGGCAACAACAGTTTCATTATTGTTGTGCATAGGTGGTGTGAATTGGGCTTTGAACTAGCCTATAGTATATCTTGCAGCAAAAGTAACTGGTAAATGCTTGATCAATGTGCGACATTTCACATATGGATTAATTTATGATAGTAATTTATAATTTTAATTTTAAATTGTAGCTAACGATCGACCTACATAATGAGCTATGCAGACATTTGATAGTGTGGGCCAATAGTAATATTATAGCTGCGTATTGTAGTAAGTGAAAATTACAAGCAGAACTTGCCTGAATTAAATTGTTTTATAAGTCATGTTTTTAATCATGCTTGATACCTTGATTATATGAAAGTGTGCTTGATTTGGTTTATGTGATAAATTATTCTAAATGATATGATTATTTGTGAAATTGTTACCTCGATATTGAGTTGAGATGTTAGCATGTTTGTATCAGTTTGATTTTTTTATGAAAAAGATGCATTGTGCTTTAAAAGTTAGGAATGAAATTTTTGCATGCTTTTTCTATTCTTAGCTAAATGACATATTTTTATATGTATTTGATATAAAGTTTAAAGGCTAAGAGAAGGGTGACAGGGTTTTGAGATGTGATGATACGTTTCGAGCACAAAAAGTATTAGGTTTGATCCTACCGTAAGAGGAATTATATTTGGTATGGTCCTATCGCAAGAGGATCGATGGATTATCCGAGAGATATATGTCAGATACCATCTAATCAATGACCTGGCGAACTTGTATGCATGTAAGTAGGTTGCCAAAGAGGAACAAGTAGGTTCAATGTTAGTGCTGCAGTGTTTCAGTGTTTTTAATATGAGCTTTAGACGATAATATATATATATACACATATATTGGTACAACTTTATACTCTTTACGTATATGCTTGTCATGTTTATTGATATGATGTTTTTATTATGCTTTTGTAAAGTTGTGATTTATACGGTTTATAAGTGCATGTACAGATATGCAATATGTGGTGATGGCATAACGGACTGTAAAAGATATGATTGAGACGATGCTTGTTTTACATACATGCCTATTGGATTAAATGCAATCTTTCATTATGGGGTTTGTAAAGTATTTGCATATGGACTTTATACTGTGATTTCGGCATGTAGGGTTTTAAAGGTATCATGAAAATTGATTTGGTTTTTATTACTTATAGTTTCCCTTATTGAGCCTCCTAAGCTCACCCCTTTCTTTCCTTGCAGATTAACTTGTGATTAGCCCCAGGTGGACTACAGGTGGATTGATATTCTGAGGTGTTTTGTAGTCAGTATGAGGTATCAATAGCGGTATTATATTTTGTTTGCACATATATGTACATATACATGGCTTATGCAGTCTTGCACAATGTAGTAGTTCTAAGATGTATGATGATACTACTTTTAGATTTGATATGCCTCTAACGCTTAGCTGATAGTAGATGGATATTTCTATATGGCAATAGCAAGTTTGATTATATGAATTTATGGTATCAAGATGTATCGGTTTTGTTGATTTCAGCTGTATGATTTTGAGTTGCAATGATTGTGAATCAATTACGGTTGAGGTTGTCATATATAATTTGGCTTACCTTGCAAGAGGGTAAGACTGGTTATAAGATGTTATGTTACCGGATTTTCTAAGAAATTTATGACTTAGAAAATAAATGTAGTTAGAAGTGTTGCTATTGATATTGAGTTCGATTTTGATTAAAGTAAATGGTGACAAGTTAATAAGGAATGATTATGCAATATAATGGTTAATTGTATTGAATTAGTAAAGGGAGTACAGGTAAGATGTCTCGCATACCAAGTAGAACTGACATAGATGAATCCAACCTTTTTATTGCTCAATAATGCAAGCTTGAATTGATGTCTATACTACGCATACTCAAATAGCATAGTAGTGGATTCAATTAGAAGAAAAATTTTCAAACCCTAATTTTTGACTTTTGTAAATTATTGGGATAAATCGAGTTGTTACATAAAATCCATAAAAGGGCATGGTAGTATTAGCGCACTTTAAAGAGGATGGGTGCAGGTGAATTGATCTAAGCGTACATGTGACATAAGTAGTTTCAAAGTTCCAAACCTAGTATAAGGTAAACCAAAGAGAGGAAAAGTACTAGCATGAGTGGAAAAGGTGATGAAGTGTCTCAGTTGCATTTTGATATAAGTTGCAAACAAGGCTATTGAGATTTTTCCTGATGAAAAGAAAGTTCGAAGTTGGTAATATATATTCAATTTAAAGCATAGTTTTTTTTCCTTATTTGTTAAAACGTTATGTGGTAATACTAATATTGCAATACAAAAAACTCATCTGCAAGTGTTAAGCATCCAACATAAAATCAATTGGTAATAGGTGGAGGGGTCCAACTTGAATGTAAAATCATAAAAAACTTAGTATTTAATAGATGTGGGATAACATCTATTATACCTTATCATATGTAGAAGATATAGAAGTCTACCACGTAATGGAAACCTATTCAAATGATATTATCCCACATCTATTAAATATTAAGTTTTTTGTAGTCTTATATTTAAGTTGGATATCTCCACCAATTAGTTTTAGGTTATATGCTTTATAACTTAATATTTAATAGATGTTAGATAATAACACCTTAATAGTAGAATGCCCAGATAGTGATTGAGCTAATCAAATCAGCAAAAATTGATACCCATCCCCTTGTAGGTATGATTAGTCATGGATTTGCTAATTTAGCGGACTAAATTTAGCGGAGTCCGCTCACAATATTGATGTAAAATATGAATGGCTTTCAAACCACACCCCCCCCGGATTGTATTAGACTAAATCTAGCCACAGACGAACCAGGGAGAGCTTTCCCTAGGAGTTTTAAGTTATCTTAGTTCTATTTCTTTCCTTTTGTAATAATGCAAGGTTAGCTGTGGTCTCTACGAGAATAAAGGAAAAGAGTTGAGCCAAAAAAAAGATACAGAAAACCTTCATTTTTATTGGGGAAAAAATGCCAATGCATTACTAAATAGAATAATATTTTGCTTTCCATATGAAGCAAGATTTAATGAGAAAAATGCCTACCAAATCTAGGGATAACCAGATCAATAAGAATTAATAAATCATGACAAGCAAATCTCAAGATTTAAGAGGCAAGAAACAACTAACCAGATCCTGAATCCATAATTTATATTCAGTGGGGGGCACATTTTAGAGTTATATTTGTTTAAAATATTTTATTTGAAATTATCAATAACTTAAACTAAAATTGGTTAAAACATAATGTTGAATACATTAGAAATATAAAATAATAAATATCATAAAATGTCATTTTTGTATGAAAAAACTTCTCTATCTGATTTTTTTTAACGTTTTTCATAAATAATTGTTTTCGAAATAATTGTTTCCAAAGCAATTATTGATTCAAAGTTAGAAGGGATTTAAGCTCATTTCTGAGAAGTCACAATTCAAAAAATTCACTCTACATGAAGTAAAAAAGTTTCTTTTATTAAAGAATAAAAGAAATCGATAGTTTCATAAAACACTAAAATCTTTATATATCATGCTATCAAAATTAATTTAAATCTAAAATCTTAAACAAAAAAATTCAAATTGTCAAATAAGGCTTACTTGACCAAATTAAGATGAAATATATATATATATATAAAAAATTATATTTAGTTTCTTTTTGGAAATTCTATTTTAGTATTATGCTAAATAAACTTTCATTTCCTCTTTTTTAATTTTTTTTTTTTTTCCTTTTACTTAGTTGTTTGATTTTTAGCAAATAGTTCTCTGTTTTTTTTGTCATATATTCTTTCATTCCAGAGTCTTCTAAACTTTATGAATTTTACTTTGGAGTTAATTTCAACTAATGGCAAGAGAAGTTATTATGATAACAATCAATAATAGTTCTATATTTACATTGTGAACAATTTCTTTATTCAATTATCTTTTTCTTTTTCGTTAATACATCCATATATCTTCTAATATTACTAAAAATCCATATTTAGATGGTTCTTTTACAATTTAGCAGAAGAAAAATAAAAAATAAAAAATTGGTTTGTTTCTAATAATTTTACTTTTTTTTTTTTTTGGGGGGGGGGGGGGGGGGGGGAGGGGATGGGGAGAGAATAGTAAATATTTAAATGTCGAGAGAATAGTAAATATTTAAATGTCGAAAGCATTATTAATAACAATATATAATTTTTAGGATTCTAGCGAGGCAGCTGCCCCAGTTGCTCCCACCGTCAATCCATCCCTGGTTAGATGACATGTTTCATGGAGGTTATTTGTTTTTCTGTTTTTTTTTTTTTTCCTTTTTTTGAGATTATAATTTTAATAAGTGATGTGTTGGGTCAATAACAAAATAAAAATATTAATTAATTAATAGAAAAAGAAGACTTCAAGGTCTCCCTGGCAGAATATGGATTCCAAAATATTCATGGTATGTACGTGAACGAGGCGAAAAGTTGTTCATTTGTATACAAAAGGCTTTACAATAATTTTATAAATTTAGAACGGTCATTCAAATTGATATTAATTAAAAATAATTGGTCAACAAATTCTTGATCAAGTACTTAAAAAAAATTATAAAATATTGTAAAGTTTATGATCGAATTTAACTAACCTCATCTTTATCCCTAATTATCAAGTATTTTTTTTATAACAAAAAAATTAAAAATAGTTGAAATAACCTTTATTATTATGTCTAGATTGTGATAGGTATGATGCACAAATTAATTTTATTTATTTAATTTTAAATTATAATTAAATAATATGAAAATGTTAGAAAATGAACAAAATATCACTAAAAAGATAATATTAAAAAGTATTAAATTTTTTATTTTTAAAATTTATTTAAATAAAAATATATCATCCTCTTAATATTTTTCTAAAAAAGATATATCTAAATAATAAGTTTTATTTCTTGGTTTTTTTGGTTTCAAATTTTTATTATGATTTGATCTAGTCACTTTATTTAACTTTTTGAAATTTCTTTTATTTTAGATGCATACTTTATTGATTAAAAGATTTGGATAAGAAATATTTAAAAATAAAATATTAATTGATTAAATATTTAAAAACGGAATATTTATATAATAATTTTTTGACCATATATATTTTTATCGAATAATTTAGTCTTGATTTTAAAAAATATTAAATTCAAAATATAAATTTAAATATATTTTACGTGCTATCAAGAGAGAATGTACACGTATCTTACTTGATCACCTATTTTTGTATATATATATATATATATATATATATATTTTCAGAATATTTTTAAGTTAATTAATTTAAGTTATCTAAAAAAAGTTAATTAATTTGACAGTTACTTTATCACCACTTTAAGCTCCCTCGAGTGTAGGAATTCATTACAAATAAATCATGACATCATGTGTAAGGTTAATAAACTTATCGTGTGGTTCGAATATCATGTAAAACACATATTTAATCAATCAAAGAAAGAACGAGAATGAAGGTACGTTGTTTTTTGATATGATACCGTATTAAAATTTTAAGATAAGGTTTCTAAGAGACCATTCATAAGAGTAATAAATCCTAACGGAGTCATCAAGCAACTTATGAAACCATGTGAAAAACCTCCAATTAATCTGTGTGTAAATTGTTGGACGGGTAATTATGTCCTAGAGTCAGCCTTTTATCAATTATTTTTTAGGATAAAAATATTAAAGTTTTGAAGTTTTTAAATTTGAGTTGTGAAGTTTAAGTTTTATTAGTTATAGTTATTTATATAATTTATTACAACATCTTCTTACACAGGTATGGCAAGACATATAATTTACGCTCAATTGCACATGCTTTGCTCATAATGGGTGATTTTAATTGTATAACTGATAGTAGTGAGCACTTAAATTTTTCTCCACTAAATTTCAGAGTAATGCAACGATTGAAAGATTGTATGAAGGCATGCAACCTTTATGACATAAACTATATAGGTCTCGAATTCACGTGGAACAATAGAAACCATGGTTACAATATCGCATTAGGAAAAGGCTACAATCCTTTCCTGAAGCTATATTACAGAATCTTACTTCTATAGGATCCGATCACTCATTTATACTCCTTGCTCTTGCACCCTCAACAAGTCTCTAAACACAGAAGATTTAGATATGATGCACGTTGGGTTGATAATGAGGAATATAGAAATTGGTACATAATATTGCAAAAAAACGTATCTTATCTTGCAATACAGTGTAAAACTTGGAGCAAATTATATCCACATAACAAGAAAAAAAAATTATTGAACTGAAAGCTATGCTCCATAACATACAGTTACAACTAACCAATACAAACCGACAAAATTGTATAACAATAATTCAAGAGGAAGCTAACATAATCCAGCAACTAAAACATCTTTACTCTCTTGAAGAATCATATTAAGCAAGGAGAGCTCATGACAAATGGATAAAAGATAGCGACAAAAACATAAAATATTTTCAAGCTAAAGCTAATTTTATAAGAAAACAAAATCATAGAAAGGCCTTGTACATAAATTCCCACTGGACTACGGATAAAGAGATCATCCAAGAATCATATTAAGCAAGGAGAGCTCATGACAAATGGATAAAAGAAAGTAACAAAAACATAAAATAGTTTCAAGCTAAAGCTAATTTTATAAGAAAACAAAATCATAGAAAGGCCTTGTACATAAATTCCCTCTGGACTGCAGATAAAGAGATCATCCGAGATTCTTCCCAACATTATTATCAAAACTTTCTTAAGACTACTATTCCTAATAGGTATGATTTCACAAACATCCCAAATATTCCCAAACTCTCAAATGAAGATATATCCATCTTACAAAGACCTATATCCCCAAATGAAATACAAATGCCATTTAGAGAATGGCACCAAATAAAGCTCCAAGACCTGATGGACTGAATACAAATTTTTACTAACACTTCTGGCCAGACATAAGACCTTTAATTATTGCAACAGTACAAAGTTTCTTCCATTCTAGCCATCTTCTAAGAAAACTAAATGAAACCACCATTGTACTAATTCCAAAAGATAATGAATCATCTTAAGTAAATCACTTCAGGCCTATAAGTATGTGCCATCGTATTTATAAAGTCATTTATTTCATTATCACAAATATAATTGTTGTTGCTCGATTACAACAGTGATGAATTGCTGACGTCTTTGTCTTGATTTTTGTGTCACGTGCTACTAAAGATTCTGTCGCCCCTCACTTGTTGATGGTAATTGTGCTTCTAAAGATATGAGTTTGTACCTTATTGAAACTCTCTTTCTTTATCTATATACATCCTGATTTTTACTTGATAATGTTACAACCATGTAGATGAGGTTGAGTTTGAATCCAACACCAATTACTCTTTATTATTATTATTATTATTATTATTATTATTATTATTATTATTATTATTATTATCATTATCATTCACAACAATTACTCCCCACTCTTTCGCTAGGTATAACTTTGCGGAAGAGTATATATTCTCAACGAAGTCTCAAGTCAGGTCTTCACATTAAACTCTGAAGTCAACTTCTCAAGTCAAAATCTGAAGTAATATTCTCAAACCAAATTCTGACATCAAATTCTCAAGTTAAACTCTGTCGTCAAATTCTCAAGCCATTGTTTTGAGTGCGTGGCTTACCTCACGCATTTTTCACTTCAAACCCTTGTCTTTTTCTTTGTAGCTTACCTCGCGCATTATTCGCTTCAAACCCTTATTTATTTGGGTGTGTAGCTTACTTCGCGCATTTTTCGCTTCAAGCCTTTACATATTTTCTTCGTGGCTTACCTCGCGCATTTTTCGCTTCAAACCATTTATTTGGGTCCTTGGCTTACCTCGCGCATTTTTCGATTCAAGCCCTTGTACATTTTCTTCGTGGCTTACCTCGCGCATTTTTCGCTTCAAGCCCTTTATTTGGGTGTGTGGCTTACCTCGCGCATTTTTCGCTTCAAGTCCTTTATTTGGGTGCGTGACTTGCCTCACATACTTTTCGCTTCAAGCCCTTACACTTTTAACAAGATTGTCAACATAGATGGCCATAAACATCTTCGCAAAATAATGGAGCTCATGTCCAACACTTTCTAGGATGCATTGTATGCCATCTTACAGGCCATTATTGCATAATGGACTATTCTGTTTAGATAAAACTTCCTGCACCGTAGATTAAGACATGTTCAACATGGTTTTCTGCAGCAACTGTTGCCAGTTTATAACCTGATGGACAATCAATGTCATGAATAAGCAATTCCATCCTGGATAAAAGGGTTATAGCCGTTACATTTTCAGTCTACTTGTGATGATCCGTAGACTCACTAGAAGACACCAAAACCTTAGGCTGAGCAAACCAAAATTTTTTTTCTTCTCCAGGTATGGAAATATTCAGCTATACTATCATAAAAGACAGCATTTGCAATACTTAAAGAGCATCTTACAAACAACCGTATAGGAACCCCAAAAATCTTCAATGTTTTCAACGAATTTTATACTTCCAGGAAAGTGTGTAGATCCTTGAATGTAGGGGTGGTTAGATACATTGTGGGAACATTCTATACTAAGCCTTGAAGTACAATGAATACTTAGTACATGGGCATTTTTAATCAGTTTTCCTGCAGGAGAACTTTTAGCATCCTGGTTGAATGGTTCAATGATTAGATGTTTCTGAGATTTTTTAAGAGCAATAAACTCTGAGATCATAATGCTGATTATTTTTTCTAGCATAACTCTACGAGCAGCCTTCATAATCCCATAATGTAGTTGAGAAGGAACTTCTTCATAAATTTCTGTCTTCAGCATGATAAATCATAATAGAATCTGCAAGATACTCATATCGATGCCAAGAACACAATTTTAAAAGGGAATAAGGCCCCTGTTTCCTACTCGTATCATCCTCAAACAACCAACATGCATCTTCACCTGACTACAACACGAAGCTAAATGCTTGAGAGCTTGATTTGAGATGATTAGATGCATCAAAACCATTGCAATTAAGTTGTGATTGGGAAATTGTTGGTTGGAAATTTATATGGGATGACTTTAGATAATCAGAAGGAGGGGTTGAAGTTAGATACACAAATCCAGTTGCAACATGATCAGAGAACTGCCTAAAGTACTTTAAAGGAACAGGATTGATCAATGTCCCATTGACTATAGGATAAACAGGGAGCGCATCAGGTAGGAAACCCATACACAAACCCTCATATAATTGCTGCTAGATATATGAACCACACATCTGCCTTTGTTCATTTACATACATCCATCCACTCACAAAAGAAGAAGAAAAAAAGATGGTTCATACATGGAGTAACTCTTCTCAACGCAGGATGCTCCATCGCCATTACAAGATTTTGGTGTACCACTATTATTGTTGTTAGACTGGCAACTCATCTTCGTTGCAGATTATAAACCTCACAAATTTTTTGACGTTTAATTAAATTATATAAAAATGGAAATAATATATATTAATGGAAGTGTGAATATTCGTTGTAGGGCTCGAGGACTATAGGAACCGAGAAGCCCGTGGGATGACCGGGAACCCGAAGATACAAGAAGTGATAAGGCGAATGCAAGTACGGAGGGATTAGAAAAATTTTAATCTATTAATCGGAAAATTGTTGATGTAAACACTTGTATCGAGAATTTATGAAGAATGATGAAATCCCGATATTATTTCATTTTCGGAATAATGAAAATTTCATGGAAGGCATGGATATTATGTCTTTGGATAAATTATACAAGAAAATGTATATATGTAGATATATACATAGGTGAATATGTATACATATATACTAGACATTTTAATAAAAGAAAAATAATATATATGGCATATATATATATATTATTTAGTGTGTAGAATTTAATATATAGTATTAAACAAATAAACAAATAAAACATAAGACAATTAAGAAAAAAATGAAATGGGAATCATACAAAAAAAAAATAATAACAATACAATGTATATAAACAAATAATACATGTATACAAATATAATATATATATTAAAATAATATATATATATATATATATATATATATATATTATGGCATGTATGGAATTGGCTTAGAAAAGCCAATTCTGTCTGCCACTATTTGGAATTGGAAAAGGAAATCAAAACAGAGAGCTGGGCGGGAACCGAAAGAAGAAGAAAAAGGGGAGAAGAAGAAGGAGAAGAAAAGAGGGAGGAAAGAAAGAGAGGTTTGGTCGGGAGAGAAAGGAAACCAGGAAAGGAAAGGAAGTTGGTTTTGGCCGAGGAAGAAGGGAAGAAAACCAGGAAAGAAGAGGAAGAAGAAGGAAAAAGGGGAAGAGTGGGCTGATCGGCTGAGAGAGAGGAGGAAGAGAAGAAGAAAACGAGGAAGAAGGAGACTGAAGCAGAAAATGAAGCTCGAAATGGAGCTGGAACCGAGAGAGGCTAAAACTGAAGCAGATTGAGGTTGAGGGCTGATCGAGAGAGCTGAAACCGAGGGAGGTTCAGGGGCTGTCTAATGCAGGTTCTGTGCTAACCCGTGGGTGAGGGAGCTGTTGGGAACAAGGGCAGAAACAAAATCGAGTAGATTGAAGCAGTAGCAGCCAGGAAGTGATGGTAACAAGGGAAGAATGAAGTCGGAACCGAGGAAGAAGAAGACTGCAATTAGAGATGGAAACCGAGAGGCAGGGAAGAGTGAGGCAAACTAAAGCAAGACCGAAGAGTGAAGCAGAACCAGGAAAGCAAACTTGGAATAGGTAACCTGATCGGGAGAGGAAGAAAGGAAAAGGGAAGGAAGGGCAGCTGGAATCGTGATGGAAGAGGAGAAAGGAAGAAAAAAAAAGAAGAAAAAGAAAATAGAAAATGTAAATGGTATATTTATGTAAATGTGTATATTTAATATACATGTACATTTAGATTGAAATACAAGCATGTTTGGTGTAGATTTAATTTGGCAAAAATGGGAATGATGAGGAGTAGACAAATATGTGTGTATATGTGATAAGGAGAAAAAAATGGGAAAACAATATTTATATATATATATATATATATATATATATATATATATATATACATATAATGGAGTGCATATATATATATATATTTAGGTGCATATACATGTGGGGCTACATAAGATGAATGTGTGCTAGTATATGTATCTACAAAGAATGTATATATATATATATATATATATATATATATATGAGATAGGGAAACATGAAAACAATAAAAGTATATATATATATATATATATATATATACATATAGGAGTGTATATATATATATATATTTATGCGTATATACATGTGGATGTATATAATAAAGGTATATGTTAATACTTGTAGGTACAAAATATATAAATAGTGAAGAAATATATAAACGTGCGTGTTGGCCTAAGGATATACAATAATACGTACATACGCAGTAGTAACGATAGGTTACAATTTTTAACGCAATTCGGACAATTTGCATGAATAGGGTGCTAAGTATATAATTTTGATGTTGGTGATTGTAGAAGAAATTAAAGGAGGTACTAGGAGGCGTCACCGTTCGAATTCGAGATACCCGATAAATCGAGGTAGGAGGTATTATTTAACTTAGTTCTGATAATGCACTTTTTGTTTCACCGATAAATGATTTTATGAAAGAGCATATGATTTGAAATGAATTATCAATGCTTCCATACTTGCGAAACTATTTACGAAACATGATTTCGTTTTACAAAATGTTCGCTAGAACATCTATGTTTATGAAATAAACTTTCGAATTATGAAAATGCATGGAAGTTTTATGATGGCTTGAAAACCTATATTTATGCTTTGAAATTGAACTTTTGACATTTTCAAAAGTATTTAAGGAAAGGAAAAAGATGTTTTGAGACTATAGGCTTCATGCATGGTTACTTTTTGTGGTGTTCCGGCTCCACCACTTGGGTACCAGTACGTAGGCCCCTTTAGCACTTGACTCGACCTGTGTGGAAGATATCGTGCTACTGGTGGTTTATGATGATATTTTCGGTAGTATCTCGTACCTGCGCAGCATGCAATTATGTTTCCTACACGGAGAGTGCCACTGGTGCCCATGTCCCAGCTAAGTGCTAGTGAATGTAAGTAAGATAGATACTACCCATACTTTACGAAAAGGCTGTACGACCTTGATCCAATCTACAGCCCACTTACCATGGCCATAGGTATGATGACTCTCTACAGAGAATGACACGTATCGCATGACTTAGTTATAGCCTAGTCTCCTCGATTTTAATTATAAAATCGACTATGATGAGATGTTTATGAAATGATTATGAAATATGCATGAGACGTTTATGAAATGATTATGAAATATGCATGAGATGTTTATGAAATGATTATGAAATATGCATGAGATGTTTACGAAATGATTATAAAATATTCATGATATGCTTACAAAATGATTTATGAAATGTTCATGAAAAGTTTATGAAAAGTTGTAAAATAGTTAAGCATGTTAATGGTTTTATTGACATGCATGCTTTATGACGATTATGCATGAAATGAAAATTTCTGTATTGCATTAAGTTTCGTTCCATGAATAATTTCAAATACTTTTATATATCAAAACTGTTTTAATAGTACTATCTTTCTGGGCTTTTCCCCAAAAGATCACCCATCTACCTTCAGATCATTTGCAGTGAATCTATAGGCGCTACCTGCCGCGTACACGACGTAAGCTGGTGGGAAGAACTACCCTAGGCTACTTTTTGTACACGTAAAAGGTGTACATTTACATTCCTATACCAGATATAATTGTATGCACAGACATACATATTGGAAATATCAGTTGGGATGTAATTTTGTAAGGAAACGATGTAAACAATATTATTTTGGGATAACATTTTGAGATAATATTTTGAGGTGACTAGTATTTAATCGAAATAGATGTATTGAGTGGTAAAGATGAATTTGGAAAGTATTCTTGGTAGTTGTGGATATTTAGGATTGTTGGAAAGCATGCTTGGTAGTTGTGGATATCTAGGATTGTCAAAAAATTTGAATTGCAGGTGGGTAGGCTCATATGTAAGCCGTTATGCTGCCGAAATTTCTATCGGCCATATAAGTTAAAATATGGAAATTAATTATAATTACGAGTGAAGAATTAGGAAAAGTGTTTGACACTGCACAGGAATACAACCTAAGTGAATAAAGGAATAAGTGGGTAAATTAAATTAAAAAAAAATTTCCCCCGATTTTCAAGGGTCAAAGGTCATTACAGTTTAAGTGGTATCAAAGCGAAGGTTGTCTAGTACTGTTAGTGTCGAAAATAAGGATTAAATTACATCTCAATGTCTGTGCTTGTCTGGTTGTAGGTAATGTATACCTAACAAGTTTAAGGTTTGATCTTTGGAAATTACGCGCAGGTATTAGATCACTGCACGATGTGTGGAAGACATGGACGTACTCGGAGGTAGGCTCAGCCACCTCCACCTCCTCCACCCAAGCCAGAGAGTCCTGGTACTCATATGGCTCAGTTTGAGCAGCGATTGGAGCAGCGCCTCGAGCGAGGTTTGGAGTCGATAGTTGCCATGGTTGCCCAACATCTGAGGGCAAACGTTTCTGATTCTACTGGCACGGTACTAATTCCTACTTCGGTGCTGACTCCTCCACAAGCACCACCACCTCCTCCTCCACAAGTTCCTCCAGTACCTATGGCGCCTCAGCCTCCTGTACAGGCCCAGAGGGAGGGAAAGGATATCAGTAGGATGAGGGATTTTCTGAAGATGAGGCCTCAAGCATTTAAGGGAATTAAGAACCCAGTAGAGGCTGAAGAGTGGCTGGTAAGCCTCGAGAAGATCTTTGATTTTTTGGGTGTTCGGATGTTGAGAAGGTTTCCATGGCCACCTACATGCTACAGGGCCAAGCAGAGTATTGGTGGGGATCCACCATGGTCCTTCTGACTGCTTAGCATCCAGGTGATTAGTTGGGATGCATTCTCCACAGCTTTTAGGAAGTAATATGTTCCACTAGTTGCCCAGCAGAAGTTGAGGATGGGAGGGCGGTATGACTATGGATGAGTACAAAAGTAAGTTCACCATGCTGATGAGGTATGATCATTAGACGTTCCAGAATAAAGAACGTCGGACAGAGAGGTTCTTAGCAGGGTTAAGGCCAACTATCAGAGACCATCTTTTGGGGTTATGGATTACAAAATTTCAAGATGCCCTGGGTAGAGCACAGATGGTCGAGAAGGGCCTAAATGTCACACAGGTGGAGTATGGCCTTAAGGGAAAGAGCATGGATAAGAGTAAGCAGACAGAGTTTGTGAGATAGGATTTCAGGAGGGGTCAACCCAAGAGGCAGAGGACGGATGAGTTTCAACCTAGACTTGATAGACCCATCATTCCAGTACCTGCTCCTCAGATTGCTAGAGGTCCACAATAGTATAGGCCAGTGTGCAAATAGTGTGGGAAGCTTCATGGAGGTGTGTGCCTTTTGACCACTGGGAGCTACTTTGTGTGTGGGCAAAAGGGACATATAATGAGAGATTGCCTACAAAACCAGATTCCATAACGCCCAGAGCCACCACGGTAACCTGAGAGGTAAGTTCCCCAAAGATAAAACCCACAGAGACGGGCTACCGCAGCAGATAAGGGTAAGAAGCCTGTCACGCATGGAAAGGTTTTTGCCTTGGATAAAGAGACTGCTGATACCTCCACTGAGACCATTCAGGGTAAGCTTTTAATTTGTAATCATGAGGCACAAGTATTGTTTGATTCAGGTTCCACTCACTCTTTCATATCACCACATTTTGCACATCAATTTCATGTTAAGCCTGAATCTCTAAACTTTACGTTACACGTTAGTACACCCATGTATAAATCATAAAAGACTGATATGGTGTGTAGAAATTGTGAAATCAAGGTAAGAGATAGGATCATATTAGCAGATCTAATCTTGTTGAGCATGTATGGCTTTGATGTAATTTTGGGTATGGATTGGTTAGCCACCAACCGTGTAAGTTTAGACTGCTACTCTAAGACTGTAACCTTCTCCTTACCTAGTAAGTTTAGTGTATGTTTTGCAATGAAGGACTAAATTTTATGATTTTGACAATTTATGCAAAATTTTGATGAATGTGTTAATGTCAAGGTTATGTTGCATTCATCCTCAATACTAGTCGAGAATGTCCAAGTATTTAGGACATACCAGTGGTATGCGAATTTCCAGATGTATTTCCTGATGAACTACCGGGATTACCATTGGAGAGAGAGTTAGAATTCATGATAGATTTGGCACCAGAGACTCAGCCAATCTCGAAGTCTCTTTACCGGATGGCCCTTGTTGAACTTGAGGAATTGAAGAAGCAGTTGCAAGACTTGCTAGACAAAGGGTTCATTAGGCTAAGTGTATCCCCGTGGGGAGCTCCGATATTATTTGTGCGGAAGAAGAATGGTAGTCTCAGGTTATGTATAGACTACAGGCTGCTGAACAAAGCCACAATTAAGAAGAAGTATCCCTTGCTCAGAATAGATGACCTATTTAACCAGTTAAGAGGGGCTACGGTGTTCTCGAAGATTGACCTAGGATGAGGCTATCACCAATTGAGGATTAGGAAGGAGGATGTTCCGAAGACGACCTTCAAAATGATATATGGCCACTATGAGTTCCATGTGATGCCCTTTGGTCTAACTAATGCCCTAGCTGCATTCATGAGCCTGATGAATGAGGTGTTTCGAGAGTATCTAGATTGGTTCGTCATTGTTTTCATTGACGATATTCTGATCTACTCAAAGTCTCGAGAGGAGCATGAGCAGCATTTGAGAGTAGTGCTCCGAACTCTCAGAGAAAAGCAGTTGTATGGGAAGTTGGATAAGTGTGAGTTTTGGTTGGAGCAGATAGCATTTCTGGGCCATGTTATTTCTAAAGACGGGGTCTCAGTGGATCCGTCTAAGGTTGAGGCAGTACTCAATTGGGAGAGACCGAAAATTGTTACTAAAATCTGAAGTTTTTTTGGACTAGCTGGATACTACAGGAGGTTTGTGGAAGGTTTCTCCAAGATTGCTGCTCCACTGACTAAGCTGATACGCAAGGATGTTCCATTCGAGTGGACTGATCAGTATGAGCAGAGTTTTGAAGAACTCAAGAAGAGGTTGACTACCACCCCAGTCTTAACCATTCCTAGTGGATCTGGAGGCTATGCAGTATACAATGATGCATCATACCAGGGCTTGGGGTATGTACTTATGCAGCATGGGAGAGTGGTTGCATATGGTTCTCGACAGCTTAAAAACCATGAAAGGAATTACCCCACCCATGACTTAGAGTTAGCCGCGGTTGTTTTTACTTTGAAGATATGGCGGCATTATCTGTATGGAGAGAGATTTCAGATTTTTACTGACCATAAGAGCTTGAAGTATATATTTGATCAGAATGAGCTAAATATGAGATAGAGACGGTGGATAGAGCTCCTCAAGGATTATGATTGCGAGATTCTGTATCACCCGGGCAAGGCAAACATAGTGGCAGATGCTTTAAGCAGGAAGGGGATGATTTCTTTTATGATGGTTAGAGAATGGGAGTTGCTAGAGCAGTTGCCGAGCTCAGTGTCAGTGTGGAAACAACATATGTTGGGTTCATAGCTAGTTTACAGATTGAACCTAGTATACTTGATCAGATCAGAACTGGACAGAGGGGTGATCAGAAGTTATTGGATATGGTCAGTCAGGCAGGACAGGACGTACAGTCAGACTTTATGGTCGGTGAGGATGGGCTGATGAGATTTAGGGGCCGTATATGTGTCCCACACGATGATGCCCTACGGAAAAGGGTCTTAAAGGAGTCCTATTGTTCTCGGTACACCATACACCCGAGAAGCACTAAGATGTATTAGGATTTACGAAATGTGTATTGGTGGGCCGGTATGAAAAGAGATGAAGCTAAGTTTGTGGCCAAGTGTTTGATTTGCCAACAGATTAAGATCGAACACCAAAGACCAGCAGGACTACTTAAGTCTCTTCCAGTGCCTACTTGGAAATGGGAGCACATTACTATGGATTTTATTATGGGTTTACCAAGGACCCGAAAGGGGCATGATGCAATCTGGGTAATCGTAGACAGGTTGACAAAGAGTGCCTACTTCCTAGCCATCAAAAATAAAGACTCCTTGAGTGCTTTAGCAGAGTTGTATGTGAGAGAGATAGCTCGACTGCATGGGGCACCTGTGAGCATTAAGTCAGATAGAGATTCTCGATTCACTTCTAGATTTTGGGCTCAGTTTCAAGAAGCCATGGGATCTCAGCTTAACTTGAGCACAACCTATCATCCTCAGACCGATGGTCAGTCCGAGAGGACCATTCAGATCTTAGAGGATATGATGAGGGCGTGCGTTTTGGAGTTTAAGGGCTCATGGGATGATCATCTACCTCTCACAGAGTTTGCTTACAACAACAGCTATCATGCTAGAATCGGCATGGCACCTTATGAGGCCTTGTATGGTAGAAGGTGTAGGTCTCTTGTGGCTTGGGAAGAAGTGGGTGACAGAAGGATCTTGGCTCTTGAGTTGGTAGAACAGGCAGTAGAAGGTGTTCGTATAATCTGTGATAGACTTAAGACCACACAAATTAGGCAAAAGAGTTATGCGGATAAGCATAGACGACCACTTGAGTTTCAGATTGGGCACTCCGTATTTATTAAGGTATCTCCGAGCAAGGGTATCATGCGATTCGGGAAGAAGGGGAAGTTGAGTCCTCGCTTTATTGGTCCTTTTGAGATCCTAGAGAGAGTGGGAGACGTAGCCTATAGACTTGCCTTACCACCGCAGCTTTCTGGGGTACCAATGTCTTCCGTGTCTCGATGTTAAGGAAGTATAATTTGGATCCCTCGCACATCATTGAGTATGAACCCTTGAGTATTCAAGAGGATATAAGTTATGTTGAGCGACCCATCAGGATATTGGACAGAAAAGAAAAGGTACTTCGATCGAAGACGATACCTCTGGTAAAGGTTCTCTGGCAACACCACTCGATAGAAGAAGCTACATGGGAACTAGAGAGCCTTAAGAAGGATAAGTACCCACACCTATTTTGATGGACTCAGATGAATTTGTGGACCAAATTCTTTTAAGGTGGGGAGAATGTAAACCCCACAAATTTTTCTACGTTTAATTAAATTATATAAAAATTGAAATAATATATATTAATGGAAGTGTGAATATTCGTTGTAGGGCTCGAGGACTATAGGAACCGAGAAGTCTGTGGGATGATCGGGAACTCAAAGATACAAGAAGTGATAAGGCGAATGCAAGTACAGAGGGATTAGAAAAATTTTAATCTATTAATCGAAAAATTGTTGATGTAAACACTTGTATCGAGAATTTATGAAGAGTGATGGAATCCCGATATTATTTCATTTTCGAAATAATGAAAATTTCATGAAAGGCATGGATATTATGTCTTTGGATAAATTCTACAAGAAAATGTATATATGTAGTTATATACATAGGTGAATATGTATACATATATATATATATACATATATACTAGACATTTTAATAAAAGAAAAATAATATATATGGCATATATATATATATTATTTAGTGTGTAGAATTTAATATATAGTATTAAACAAATAAACAAATAAAGCATAAGACAATTAAGAAAAAAATGAAATGGGAATCATACAAAAATAATAATAACAATACAATGTATATAAACAAATAATACCTATATACAAATATAATATATATATATATATATATATTAAAATAATATATATATGTATATATATATATATTATGGCATGTACGGAATTGGCTTTTCTAAGCCAATTCCGTCTGCCACTATTTGGAATTGGAAAAGGAAATCAAAACAGAGAGCTGGGCGGGAACTGAAAGAAGAAGAAAAAGGGGAGAAGAGGAAGGAGAAGAAAAGAGGGAGGAAAGAAAGAGAGGTCTGGCCGGGAGAGAAAGGAAACCAGGAAAGGAAAGGAAGCTGGTTCTGGCCGAGGAAGAAGGGAAGAAAACCAGGAAAGAAGAGGAAGAAGAAGGAAAAAGGGGAAGAGTGGGCTGATCGACTGAGAGAGAGGAGGAAGAGAAGAAGAAAACGAGGAAGAAGGAGACTGAAGCAGAAAATGAAGCTGGAACCGAGAGAGGCTAAAACTGGAGCAGACCGAGGTTGAGGGTTGATCAGGAGAGCTGAAACCGAGGGAGGTTCAGGGGCTGTCTAATGCAGGTTGTGTGCTAACTCGTGGGTGAGGGAGCTGTTGGAAACAAGGGCAGAAACAAAACCGAGTAGATTGAAGCACTAGCAGCCAGGAAGTGATGGTAACAGGGGAAGAATGAAGCTGGAATCGAGGAAGAAGAAGACTGCAATTAGAGATGGAAACCGAGAGGCAGGGGAGAGTGAGGCAAGCTGAAGCAAGACCGAAGAGTGAAGCAGAACCAGGAAAGCAAACCTGGAATAGGTAAGCTGATCGGGAGAGGAAGAAAGGACGAAAGGAAAAGGGAAGGGGCAGCTGGAACTGTGAGGGAAGAGGAGAAAGGAAGAAAAAAAAGAAGAAAAAGAAAATAGAAAAGGTAAATGGTATATTTATGTATATGTGTATATTTAATATACATGTACATTTAGATTGAAATACAAGCATGTTTGGTGTAGATTTAATTTGACAAAAATGGGAATGATGAGGAGTAGACAAGTATGTGTGTATATTTGATAGGGAGAAAAAAATGGGAAAACAATATTTATATATATACATATATATATATATATATATATATATTTAGTTAGGTGCATATACATATAGGTGTATATAATGAATTGGGTATGCTAGTATTTGTACAAAAAAATTTGTATGCATATGTGATAAGGAAAAATGAAAAACAATGATAATATATATATATATATATTTATTTATTTATTTAGGTGCATATACATGTGGGGGTACGTAAGATGAATGTGTGCTAGTATATGTATCTACAAAGAATGTATATATATATATATATATATATATATATATATATATATATATATATATATATATATGAGATAGGGAAATATGAAAACAAATAAAAGTATATATATGTATATACAAAGAATGTATATGAGATAGAGAAACATAAAAACAATAAAAGTGTATATATATATATATATATATATATATATATATATATATATATATATATACATATAGGAGTGTATATATATATACATATATATATATTTATGCGCATATACATGTGGATGTATATAATAAAGGTATATGTTAATACTTGTAGGTACAAAATATATAAATAGTGAAGAAATATATAAATGTGCGCGTTGGCCTAAGGATATACAATAATACGTACATACGTAGTAGTAACGATATGTTATGATTTTTAACGCAGTTCGGACAATTCGCATAAATAGGGTGCTAAGTATACAATTTCGGTATAGGTGATTGTAGAAGAAATTAAAGGAAGGTACTAGGAGACGTCACCGTTCGAATTCGAGATACCCGATAAATCGAGGTAAGGGGTATTATTTAGCTTAGTTCTGATAATGCACTTTTTGTTTCACCGATAAATGATTTTATGAAAGAGCATATGATTTGAAATGAATTATCAATGCTTCCATACTTGTGAAACTATTTACGAAACATGATTTCGTTTTACAAAATTTTCGCTAGAACATCTATGTTTATGAAATAAACTTTCGAATTATGAAAATGTATGGAAGTTTTATGATGGCTTGAAAACCTATATTTATGCTTTGAAATGGAACTTTTGACATTTTCAAAAGTATTTAAGGAAAGAGAAAAGATGTTTTGAGACTATAGGTTTCATGCATGGTTACTTCTTGTGGTGTTCTGGCTCCACCACTTGGGTGCCGGTACGTAGGCCCCTTTAGCACTTGACTCGACCTGTGTGGAAGATGTCGTGCTACTGATGGTTTATGATGATATTTTCGGTAGTATCTCATGCCCGCGCAATACGCAATTATATTTCCTACACGGAGAGTGCCACTGGTGCCCGTGTCCTAGCTAAGTGCTAGTGAATGTAAGTAAGATAGATATTACCCATACTTTACGAAAGGGTTGTACGACCCTGATCCAGTCTACAGCCCACTTACCATGGCCATAGGTATGATGACTCTCTATGAAGAATGACACGTATTGCATGACTTAGTTATAGCCTAGTCTCCTCGATTTTAATTATAAAATCAACTATGATGAGATGTTTATGAAATGTTTATGAAATATGCATGAGATGTTTACGAAATGACTATAAAATATTCATGATATGTTTACGAAATGATTTATGAAATGTTCTTGAAAGGTTTATGAAAAGTTGTAAAATGGTTAAGCATGTTAATGGTTTTATTGACATGCATGCTTTATGACGATTATACATGAAATGAAAATTTCTGTATTGCATTAAGTTTCGTTCCATGAACAATTTCAAATACTTTTATATATCAGAACTGTTTTAATAGTACTATCTTACTGGGCTTTTCCCAAAAAACTCACCCCTCTACCTTCAGATCATTTGTAGTGAATCTATAGGCGCTACCTGCCGCGTATACGACGTAGGCTGGTGGGAAGAGCTACCCTAGGCTACTTTTTGTACACGCAAAAGGTATACATTTACATTCCTGTACCAGGCATAATTGTATGCACAGATACACATATTGGAAATATCAGTTGGGATGTAATTTTGTAAGGAAACGATGTAAACAGTATTATTTTGGGTTAACATTTTGAGATAATATATTGAGGTGACTAGTATTAAATCGAAATAGATGTATTGAGTGGTAAAAATGAATTTGAAAAGTATGCTTGGTAGTTGTGGATATCTAAGATTATTGGAAAGCATGCTTGGTAGTTGTGGATATATAGGATTGTCAAAAAATCTAAATTGCAGGTGGGTAGGCTCATATGTAAGCCGTTATGCTGCCGAAATTTCTATCGACCATATAAGTTAAAATATGAAAATTAATTATAATTACGAGTAAAGAATTAAGAAAGGTGTTTGACACTGCACAGGAATACAACCTAAGTGAATAAGGGAATAAGTGGTTAAATTAAATTAAAAAAAAAATTCCCTCGATTTTCAAGGGTCAAGGTCGTTACACAGATTCTTCATCACCACGAATTGGAGATGCAAAATTGGTAGAGATGCTCGTGTGATCTGAAACTTTTAGTCGCTTTCTGGAAAAATAAGGGTGATGATGACCGTGATCATATTCGCCAAGGGGGGATACTGAGGAAACCATGGGCTGGCCCTTTCGATCTTTGTCGTAATCATTTTTCATAGAGCAGAAAGCTTTTTTCAGTTCCCACAGACGGCGCCAATTGTTGTTGCTAGATTAGAACAATGATGAATTGCTGACACCTTCGCTTTGATTTTTTTGTCACGTGCTACTAAAGATTCTGTCGCCCCTCACTTGTTGATGGTAATTGAATAACGACCCGAATTTACTGATATTTCGGTTGGGCTACAAGTCGATAATAGATTAAAATCCCTAAAGTCGCCTATTAATTTAAATTCACTTAGTATTAGTTTAAAAAACACAAAAACAACCACATTACTATTTCGTCAAGTCGACATTTTGTTCTTATACAAAATAATATCAATCACATTTCCCCAGACATACGCTTGCATACATTACTGTACTTATAGATACAAAAACAATTATCCTTACTGGGTATACCTCTAGATTAGGTGATTTCTTTCCGAAGCGCAGCTGTGCAAAATACCTCGACTTATAGAGTCGAATTCCACTACTGATGCGAATCTGTGGAGGAGAGTAAGGGGTGAGCTCAACATGCTCAGTAAGAAAAACCCCATAGCAAGTAGATAAATACACTACCTACAAAATATATATATATTTTTATATTTTCTAAATCCTGAAAAGTTTCACAGATGATTTTCTCAGATATCAGATTGTAAAATTTGGAAAACAGATTTAGTCTCGGCTAAAGCACAAATACCAGAAACAGATTCTTCAGAAACAGAATATGAAACAGCAATACATTTAACTACTGTTGTAAATCCAGAAAGTTCAGAGTTTCCAGTAGCAAAGCAAACAGATTCACAGATATTTCAGTTCAAGCAAACAAATTCAATTAAATATTTTCAAATAGACGAGACAAGGCATGCATGCTATCAGATATCAGAAATGACTATTGACCAATGTCGGTGACTCCGGGCAATTCATGGGCCAAGTGTGCCGGGATGTCAATCGTCGTGGGAGTGGTCAGCTACCCAAACGGCTCACAGATCAGAATGTCTATAGACCAGAAACAGAATTAGAAACACGGTACATCATACTCGTGGACCACAGATAAAGATACAGATACAAATATAGATACAGAACAAAAGTGCAGCATGATCTCACCAATGCCTTTGTCTCAAAATCAGTGCGAGACGGACCGTACGACACACAGTCAGTACGTGTTCAAGCACATTTCATCGGAATAATTTTATAACTGATCGGTTTCCTTAAATCACATATAAATTCATTTGTTTGATGAAATCGTTCAAACAGGCTGACTAGCCCTTTTTCGAAAAATCTTAGAAAATGGTCTATAAAAATTCAAAATTCAATATTTTCAATAATTAAAGCCGAATTCAAGTCATACCGTAATTTCTGCAAATCCTTAAAATTTAATCCATAAGATTTGACTGTTCAACTAAGCTAAAAATCTCTAATTTTTCAGTCATAAAGTTCAACCTAGTCTTTTCGATAATTTCGGTACTGCGAAATTTAACCTAAATTTTATATCTACAAATATACAAAAATTACGTATATTTATCTCTAGCAGCGACGAGAATTTTCCTTACCTTGGTGTCTATCCGCGATCCTTGATTGTCTCGACGTAGCGAGTCGACGAATCCGGCCCACTCGGGTTATTTCGATTGGAGCCTTTTTTCCCAGGGTTTTCAAATTTCTCTGTGCCTTCTCTCCTATCTCCAAATATTTTTATATTTATATTTATATATATAATTATATATATATATATAAATATATATATATACTTTTCTTTTCTTACTCTTTTTTTTTCTTTCTTCAAATTTGGCTTCCCGCCAAATTCCTTATCTTCTTCTTTCTTCTTCTTCCGCGTTATCACTGTTCACCCACTTCTCCTTCCTCCCGACACCGCTGTTTTCACTCTGGTACTTCCCTTCATTCTCTTCCTTCCTCTGGCTGTCACCGTTCTTCCTCCTAGCAGTCGGCGATCACGAGCCACCTGCACTAGCCGAGACTCCCCTCGGTTGCTGCCAAAACAGAGAAGGGACACTCTGTTCCCTATCTCGCGGCTGTCCCTTTCTTTTCCCCAGCCCCTCCGATCCTCTAGTTAGCCTCCACCATCACCACCATCCCCACCATCCTTCAGCAAGCCAACTCTCCCTCTCGGTTTCCTAGTCTGTTCTCGCTTCAGCTCTTTCACTCTAGTTTTACCCAGGAACCGATAGTGTTTCCTTCACTTTCTCGATCTCTTTCTCACCCAGTTCAGCTGCTGAAACCTGTCTTCTCCACACTGGTCATCTCTAGTTTGGTTACTTCTTGCCTGCTTCAGGCTCGATTTTCAGTCCAGCTCCCATGCACCACACACTGCCATCCTCCTCTGTCCGCCTCTGTTTCGCATTTTCTTCTGCTTCGGTTTTGCAATTCTGTCTCCCTCGGTTTGTGCCACCACTCAACTGCTCATTTCCTCCCTTGTCTCTCCTCTCTTCTCTTTTGTTTTTTGCTCTTTGACATCTTTCTTTTCTTCTTCAATCTTCTTCCGTTTTTATGCATGCACAGAGTCGAGCAGAGCTGGGTTTGGTAGCTGCTTCTTTCTCTCGGTCAGACCACTCAGCAGACATTTAGCCATGCTCCTATGCCCTCTTTCTTGCTTCAGTCATCTCCCTACTGCACACACACAATCTCAAGGTTGGCTTACATACCGTGCACATTTCTCTCTGCTCTACTGTCATCCCAAAGTTATGTACAGTATAAATATATCTAATATATTTTTATGTTTCCTTTGTACACTTTACTGCTCCCACGTTAGTATATACACATATACACACATATATATATATATACACACATATATATATATATATATATACATATATATATATATATATGCACATTCCTATATGCTTAACACATATATTTATATGTGTATATACTTTCACTCTATAGAGTACTCTTAGTGGATCATACAAACGTAGGTATATAAATACATGTATACGCTCCTCCACATATTTAATCGCATTATTATTATTATTATTATTATTATTATTATTTATTTATAAATTAGATTTAGGTAATTGGCTTATCCAAGTTTCTTATATTCCAAAACATAATTTAACTTAATTGTTCACATTATCATTTATAGCTACACCGAGCATACTGAAAATTCATGGTATTTACATTCCCCTACCTTGGAAAATTTGGTCCCCAAATTTAGGAATAAATCAATTCATAAATAGGTGTGGGTACTTTTCTCGCATTAGACTCTCTAATTCCCACGGGCCTCTTCCGAAGTGTGGTACTGCCATAAAACCTTGACCAGAGGAATCGTCTTAGACCATAATATCTTCTCCTTCTTATCCAGTATCCGAATCAGTTTATCCACATATTTCATGTCCTCTTTTAACTCCAACGTTCATACTTAATCACATGTGTAGGATCCGGATGATACTTCCTAAGCATGGAGACATAGAAGACATTATGAATGCTTGATAAATCAGGCGGTAACGCCAATCTGTATGCTTTGTCTCCTACTCGGTCTAAGATCTTGAAAGGTCCTATATAACGAGGACTCAACTTTCCTTTCTTCCTGAATCTCATTATACCCTTGGATGGAGAAACTTTCAGAAATACCGAATCTCCTGCTGAAAATTCCAAGGGTATGCATCTTTGGTCAGCATAACTCTTTTGCTTGCTCTGAGCTGTTTTCAACCTCTCATAAATCAGTTGGACATCCTCTGAAGCTTGCTTAACTAGATCTGGAGCAAATATCTTCCTTTCACCCACTTCTTCCCACCCGATTGGCGACCGACACCTTCGACCGTATAGTTCTTCATAGGGCGCCATTTCAATACTTGAGTGATAACTGTTATTGTACGCAAACTCCGCTAGCGATAAATGGTCATCCCAAGAGCCTTTAAAATCTTGAGCACAAGCCCTCAACATATCCTCCAGTGTTTGAATGGTTCTCTCCGACTGCCCATCTGTCTGAGGGTGGAACGCTGTGCTAAAATTCAGTTGGGTTCCCATGGCTTCTTGAAAATGTTCCCAAAAGTGTGAAGTAAACCGAGAATTCCTGTTAGATACAATGCTCACTGGTATGTCATGTAGTCTTACTATCTCCCGTACATATAGACCTGCTAGTGCACTCAAAGTATCGGTGGATTTCATAGCTAGGAAGTGGGCGGACTTTGTCAGTCTATCATTAATTACCCAAATAACATCATGGTTCCTTCGAGTTCTTGGCAACCCCATAATGAAATCCATGATAACATGCTCCCATTTCCATGTGGGTATCGGTAGAGGCTGTAACAACCCTACTGGTTTTTTATGTTCTACCTTGATTTGCTGACACACAAGACACCGGGCCAGAAATTTGGTCACATCCTTTTTCATCCCTGACCACCAGTACACTTTTCGCAAGTTTTGATACATCTTATTACTTCCCGGATGTAACATATACTTAGAGAAATGAGCCTCCATCAATATCAATTTCTTCAACTGCGTATCATCGGGAATACAAATCCTGCTCTTGAACCTCAATAGACCATCGGAGCTAACTTCAAAATCGGTCATAGTACCTAACTGGATCTGACCAGCCATATCTATACAGTACTTATCAGTACGCTGAGTCTGTCAGATTCTGTCAATCAAGTCTGGTTCTATCCTCAGGCTAGCTACCATACCACAACCGACACTGTTAGAGGGTTCAATATCTAAGTTGAGGTTCACAAACTATTCCAACAGCTCATGTTCCCGAATCATCATATGACATACCAGCCCCATATTCTTTCTGCTTAAAGCATCTACTACCACATTGGCCTTTTTCGGGTGGTATAGGATCTCGCAGGCATAGTCTTTCAAAAGTTCTATCCACCTCCTCTGCCTCATATTCAACTCCTTTTGAGAAAATAAATACTTGAGGCTTTTATGATTTGTAAAGATCTAGAATTTCTCTCCATACAGGTAATGACGTCATATTTTTAGTGCAAACACTACAGCTGCCAATTCTAAATCATGCGTTGGATAGTTCCTCTCATGGTTTTTTAACTGTCGAGAATAATAAGCCACTACCCTCCCATTTTGCATCAATACACATCCCAGACCTTGACCCGATGCATCCGTATACACCAAGAAGTCTTTCGAACTATCGGGGATAGTCAATATAAGTGCGATGGTCAGTCGGTGCTTCAACTCCTGGAAGCTTCTTTCACATGCATCACTCCATTCAAACTTAACATTTTTTCTTGTAAGCCGTGTCAGAGGAGTAGTTAACTTAGAGAAACCCTCTACAAATCTCTTGTAGTATCCAGCCAAGCCTAGGAAACTTCAGATCTCGGTGACAGTCTTGGGTTTTTCCCACTTCACCACTGGCTCGATCTTAGACGGGTCCATAGTCACCCCATCTGTCGACATAATGTGACCCAAAAACGTAATATGATCTAACCAAAAGTCACACTTACTGAGCTTGGCATATAACTTCTTTTCCCTGAGGGTTTGTAGAACCATTCTCAAATGTTGCTCGTGTTCTTCTATGGACTTGGAATGCACCAAAATATCATCAATAAAAACTATGACAAATCTGTCTAAGTACGGCTTAAGTGCTTCGTTCATCAGCGCCATGAAAGCTGCGGGGGCATTCGTCAATCCAAATGTCATGACCAAAAACTCATAATGGCCATATCGAGTTCTGAAGGCTGTCTTGGGTACATCCTCACTACTGATCTTTCAACTGATGGTACCCTGACCTCAGATCAATCTTGGAAAAGATTTGTGCTCCTCGCAGTTGGTCCAACAAATCATCGAGATGGGGTAAAGGGTATTTGTTCTTGATGGTCGCCTTGTTGAGCAATCTGTAATCAATACACAACCTAAGGCTACCATCTTTCTTTCTCACAAATAACACCGGTGCACCCCATGGTGAAACACTCGGCCTCATGAACCCTTTATCTAATAATTCTTGTAGTTGCTTCCTCAACTCTTCCAACTCGACAGGGGCCATTCGGTATGGAGGCTTGGATATTGGCTCAGTACCAGACATCAAATCGATGCAGAACTTCATCTCTCTATCCGGAGGTAGCCCCGGTAGATCGTCCGAAAACACGTCAGGAAACTCCATGACTATAGGAATAACGCTCAAATCCGGGTTTGCCTTATCCGTATCAATTACATACGTGATGTAACCTTCAAAAATATTATTATCCATATTATCAATAAGATCATGTTATTTAGCAGTGAATTTCTCTTTCCATTACTTATCAAAAATTTTTTACAACATATTCTTCGGGCATAAATGTCACTGTCCTATTACGACAATCAAGAACAACTTGATTTGTTGCTAACCAGTCCATGCCCAATATCACATCAAAGTCATACATATCCAGTAGGATCAGGTCTGCTAACATGTTTTTATCTTCTATTTTAAGCCTACAATCTTTATATAGTTGCTTTGTCATTTGACTAGCTTTCATTGGTGTTCTAATCGTTAGTACTCTTCCTAGTGGTTTAGGTTATACATCTGGAATCAATTTACATGCGAACATGGGCGATATAAAGGAATGAGTTACACCAGAATCAAATAAAACTATAGCCTTAATATTAAATAATTAGAATAGTACCTTTAAATGCTTCAACTGGTGCATCAATTTTTGTCTCCTCCCTTTCTAGAGCGTACACTCACCCCTGTCCTGCAACCCGCTTACCCTTTTCTTCCACTGTCGCCTTCCTCCTTAGTGTGGAGGTAGTAGTAGGTGCTGTATTTTGTTCCGTATACCTCTATGGGGCCGTGTCAACACCTTCGGGATAATCTCTAACCATGTGTCCCGTCTTACCACATCTGAAACAAACCCCCATTATTTAATAGTAAGGCCTGTTACTGTGATCCCCCCATAGTGTTTGCACACCTCTACATTAGGCTGAGGTCCTCCGATTACAATCCCTTTGGTAGGTGCTGAGCCCTGATAGATGGGAGGTCTGATAGTCTTACCCCGCATCTCATCATAGTGCCTCTGTTGTTTAAACAATGGTCTCCTACCATCTCTGCCACTCCTGTCCCCAGCTGTTCTCTTCCGATCCTGGTCCTTACTCTTGCCCAATATATTAGACTCAAGAGTTTGCATCTCATAATCTTGTTCACACAATTGGGCTCGGTGAACTGCCTCCTCATAGGTGCTAATATCAAACAGGGCCAGTCGGGCCCAAATCGGAGGTCTCAGTCCGTCCATAAATTTTTAAACTTTCTTCGCCTCGTAGTCCATGGTGTCAGGATCATATCTTCCCAATGAGGTGAACATTGACTCATACTCATCAACAGATTTATTCCCCTGAATCAAGTTTGAGAACTCCGACTGTAATCTCCTCTGAGCAGTATCTGGAATGTACTTCCTCCAGAAGGCATCAAGAAATAGATCCCAAGTGATTACCCCATGCCTGCTTCTTAAGATCAATCGGGTGGACTTCCACCAGTGTTCAGCTTCGCCTTTTAGTACAAAAGCTACAAACACAACTTTCTCTGTAGAGTTACATCGAAAAAACCCATAAAGCTTCTCCATGTCGTTAATCCAGTCCTCAGCAACCACTAGATCCTTAACCCCAGTAAAAGATGGAGGTTTAAATTCCTGAAAGTGCCTCAACCTGTCCAACTCACAATCATATCCCATATCATTACTATGCTGTTGTGGGGCCATTGGTGCCGACGATTGTGGTACAGGCGGGGTCTGTGGCAGTGTAGTAGAAGGTTCTTCAGCTGGCGGCACTGGCATCGTTTGGGTTGGCATAGGCGTGTCTGGCACAACTGCGGGAGTAGTAGGTGCAATCTGAGCCGCAGTGCCCGATAGGTTGTTCAGCCTGGCCAACACTTGCCCGATCTAATTCAGTATCGACTCCACGCTATGTTTTAAACTAGTAATTCGACCCTCGGAGCTCTCAGTAGGGTTATGAGTGGGCTGTTCAATAGTGGGGCCACCCGATCCTTTAGGCCTATCCTCATGGCCTTGGGATGAGTTGCCCCCTCGTCCCTTCGGTCGACCTCATCGTCCACCAACCATAACTAATAGGCTTCCTGCATTTCAGTAGCAATTTCTTAGTAAAACACAGCTACGTATACCCATTTGTATCTAAATAACGTACAGTAATGCTGGGGATGTGAACTTTCTAAGTCTTTTCCACTTTTATTATCGACTCGTATCAGGCTAACCTTTTCTCTGATACCACCTATGTAACGACCCGAATTTACTGATATTTCGGTTGGGCTACAAGTCGATAATAGATTAAAATCCCTAAAGTCGCCTATTAATTAAAATTCACTTAGTATTAGTTTAAAAAACACAAAAACAGCAACATTACTATTTCGTCAAGTCGACATTTTGTTCTTATACAAAATAGTATCAATCACATTTCCCCAGACATACGCTTGCATACATTACTGTACTTACAGATACAAAAACAATTATCCTTACTGGGTATACCTCTAGATTAGGTGTCACGCCCTCCTCCCACACGCGACTTTACCAAAAACCACAATAAATTTTTCACTTTTTACTTACCTTTATCTCCTCAACAGTTGGGCTGTGAATAGGCATTAGTATCCTCATCCATACATACCTTACCGTTCTTTTTCGTATCATACATACATGACATTCATATCATAAGTAAATTTATATACTTAATATAATTACATCATTACATTTACATCCCCAACATTAAAACCATGTACATCACTGTGTTTATGCATTGTTCAGACACAAAAGAGTACGCATGTGAATACTTTTCGCTAGATGGGGAGTGGCAGCGGATCAAAGGAATGCAATACCCTGGCCGACTCGATCTACTGACGAGAATCTGTAGAGATGGGGGGAAAATGAATGGGATGAGCTATCAATGCGCTCAGCAAGGAAATCAGGTAAGTAAGTAGACATCCGTACTATCTACTTGAAAATAGTGCTTTGCCTTTCCTTCTCTCAATTCAAAAGCATGTTTAAAATATATATAATATAGTACAGATTTAAAATCCCATGTACTAAACACATGCTGGTTTATCAATCAAAGGCATTCGTGCAAAACAGTGCATATTTAATCATTTAAGAATGCCTTTATATAAAATATGCCATTTACATTCAAAATACAGTAAATATGGCATTTCTCATCACAACACAAATAAATCAATCGGGTTCCGACCCATCCCTCAGGTCTACCCGTATCACAAAACACATGTGATATATCATGCGAGACTCAGTGGCTAAATGCAATCTCTCTAGACTATGTAAGAGAGCCTCCCCGCCGAACAGGCTTAAGGATGTTGGGCTTAAGGATCTTATCGTAAGAGAGCATCTCCGGACTATGGCCATATCCTAACAATGGTGATCCCAGGCAACACAGTACTTGGTGTGCGGGGCAATCATTGCTGTAACGGGTGGGGGGTCAGTCCATCACAACCGCCAGCTATCAACACACTCCTCCACAACTCCACAACACAAAACACGGTACAATGTACTCCATGCCACATGCACGGTACAACGTACACAGTGGACCCATACATCATGGTCGGGGTGCCTGTCATAGGTCTTAGCCTCTCATACCATGGAAATACATCATAGTCGGGGTGCCTGCTATAGGTCTTAGCCCTGATACTATGGAATCAATGCCACTTCTCTAAATCCACGTGAGAACATCTCAACAGTGTGACACTCAGTCTACACGGAGGAAATCGTCACGATTTTTCTAACATGTGTATATATCACGAAAAACTACAGTGCGCGTCTTGAGTGTGACACACAGTCAACACTCCTCCTCAAAACACTGTATATGCATGTCAAAATATCAACACTAGTGCGAGTAAACCTCCAGTACCAGGTCATGCATAGTTCTCATTACAAATCAAGTACGAGCAAATCGCTCAAGTACGATGTCATGTACAAATCATGAAAAATCGAGTACGAGCAACGCTCCAGCACTCTGTCATGCATCTCATGTAAAACTCGAGTATGAGCTAATCGCTCCAGCACTTTATCATGCACAAATCACATAAAAACTGAGTACGAGCAATGCTCCAGTACTCTATCATGCATGTCAAATAAATATAGTGCGAGTCAATCTCCAGCACTAATGTATGTGAAAAACATCTGAAATCAAGTACGAGTTGTGCTCTAGCACGATTGTTTCCACATAATTCGGTAGATGGCTCTTTAAAAACAGGGATGTTAAAAATCACTAAAATCAGCACTATAAAGTGTGCTTAATTTACATCGACCTCAAAACATTAGCCCATCCACCTACTCTTCTGCCATACAGCAGGAAAAACCACTCAAAAGATCATTTTCATGCTTTTTGAAACTTTTCCCAAAATTTCACTTTTTGCCTCACTAGGGGCAAAATCATAATTTACCCATATCGGGTCCCTATAATTATTATAGGTTCTCTCTAACCCTCAAACAATTTCAGTGAATGTCAAATCCAATGAAAATATGTACAGATATCTCTAGCTACTTGCAAGAGTCCCCTACCTCGGATCACGTCGTGTGACCTCTCTTCCTCTGTGCTGTCTATCTCGCAGTCCGGTCAACTCTCAATATGACTCTGGAGCTGCATTTAATTATTCACTGAGTTAATTACACTTTTCCTACTGTATTACACATTTAATACAGTTCATTTCACTTAAATTGGCCCATTTACGCTTAATGGGCCTAAACACTTTAATTGGGCCTTAATCCGTATTAAGCCCGTTTATCAGGGTCTATTGACTCATTGGATTTATCAATACCCATTGGGCTCTATTCCAAACTCTTTGGATAGCCCGTATATCATTTACGACATTTTATTCAATTTTCTGAATATAATTCACTAAATCCAAAATTTAATCCGAAATGCGTAAATTAAATCTTAAATACGCATAAATCACATAAATTGTCGTAAATGAGCTTTACTTACCCGAGATTGTACGATGGTGCGTGAATCAGAGTTCGATCGGGCTTCCGTTCGGAATTAATCGTCGAACTGCACAATTTCATATATTTAACTCCGGGTCAATTTTCGATTAAATATAATTTAAATAAATTTATCGAAAATTAAATTGGTCACTTTTGACCTCGTATCGACTTACCCGAAGTCCGGTGAATTCTCAAAAATTTTCTTTTTCCTTTTTCTTTCTTTTTTCCTCTTTTTCCCCTTTTCTCCTTGGCTGAACCGGTCCGGTTCAGCACAGTCACTTTCCACTGAACCGCCGACCGGTTCAGTACCTTTTTGGTCGTGCCGACGTCGTCCGGCCGGTTCCCGACGTGCCGTTGCCGCCGTTCGACGCGTCTTGGACAGGGGACCTCTCGGTTGGCCTCGATCGGAGCCAACTCCCGCCGGTGGCCACCGAACGCCCTCTTTTCCTCCGCGGCTTTCTCCCTTCAATTCGCCGAATTTCGGCGCCGGTGGCCCGCGTCCTGGTGGCTGGGAGGTCGCGGGCTTACGCTCTTCCTTTTTCGGTCGTTCGCTGGCCACTGGGTCGCCGGATTGGTGGCCGTCCGGTGAGCTCTTCTTCCCTCGGTTTGCGTCGGCTTCGTACTCTCTCCCCGAAATTTCTCTTCTGATTTCAATTTCATTTTTTTTAACTTTATATTATATTTTTAATATTATTTTAATCCTTAAAATAATATTAAAAATCTTAAAATATCCCAAAAATTCTCAAAAATTCCAATTAAATTCATTTAGTCCGTAAATGAATTCATCAGTCCGATTTTACCTTTTCGGTATATTTTTCCACTATTTTTGGGCTCATTTTTCGAGATAAAAATTCTAAAAATATTAATTAAATTCATATCTCGATCAATTGGACTCAAAATTCAATATTTTTCTCGTTATTGATTAAGATCTCTCGATTTCATATTTTTAATGAAATTTTCTCATCGGATTTATATCGAATTTCGATCAATTGACCGTTTTACCCCTGCACTTGCTCGGGAATCACTTTAACCCTTATCTCGCTATTATGTAGCTTACATGCATTTTTAATTTCTTAAATAGTCAATTGCGTGTTAATAAATACTCTTCTTATGATTTAACTATGCAAATATAGTGTTCGTACACACAGGAATCATAAGGTACAAGCTACATACATAAATCAAGAACTCGGGTCTGACAATCCTCCCCAACTAAAAGAATTTGGTCCTCCAAATTAGAACCAAATCAATCCTCAAACAATTGGGGGTGCTTCTCTCGCATCAAGCTCTCTAACTCCCAAGTAGCCTCCTCGGAAGTGTGATGCTGCCATAGTACCTTCACTAACCTGATAGTCTTCGATCTCAAAACCTTCTCCTTCCTATCCAGTATCTAAATCGGCCTCTCAACATATGACATGTCCTCACTGAGCTCCAAAGGCTCATAACTAATCACATGTGCCGGATCTGGGTGATATTTTTGAAGCATCGAGATGTGGAAGACGTTATGCACGCCTGATAAATCTAGTGGCAATGCCAACCTATAGGCCTTGTCTCCCACTCGATCAAGTATCTCGAAAGGTCCAATGTAGCGAGGACTCAGCTTACCCCTCTTCCCAAACCTCGCTATACCCTTGGAAGGAGAAACCTTCAGAAACACAGACTCACCAACTGTGAACTCAAGTGGCCTACGTCTCCTGTTAGCATAACTCTTCTGTCGACTCTAAGCTGTCCTCAATCTCTCTACTATCAATCGGACATCCTCAGAAGCCTGTGTAACCAAATCAGGAGCAAAAATCTTACGGTCACCCACTTCTTCCCATCCAATAGGGGAACGACATCTACGACCATACAAGGCCTCATACGGTGCCATCCCGATACTCGAATGATAACTGTTGTTGTAGGCGAACTCGGCTAGTGGCAAATGATCATCCCAGGAGCCTCTAAAATCCAGCACACATGCTCTCAACATATCCTCCAGAGTCTGTATCGTCCTCTCTGACTGACCATCTGTCTGAGGATGGAAAGCTGTGCTCAAACTCAACTGGGTTCCCATGGCTTCCTGAAAATGTTCCCAAAAGTGGGAAGTGAAGCGGGAATCCTTATCCGAGACAATGCTCACTGGAACACCATGCAACCTCACTACCTCGCGTACATACAACTCTGCCAATGTACTCAGAGTATCGGTAGCTCTCATAGCTAGGAAGTGGGCTGACTTCGTCAGTCTATCAACGATCACCCATATAGCATCGTGATTCCTCCGGGTCCTCAGTAAACCCATCACAAAATCCATGGTGATATGCTCCCATTTCCATGTCGGTATAGGTAGAGGCTGCAACAATCCTATAGGTTTCTGATGCTCTACCTTCACCTGCTGACATACGAGACATCTCACCACAAAATCTGCCACATCTCTCTTCATACCCGACCACCAGTACACCTTCCGGAGGTTCTGATACATCTTGCCACTCCTCGGATGTAACGTGTACCTCGATGAATGAGCTTCTGACAATATCAATCTCCTAAGCTCTGGGTCCTCGGAACACACAATCTACCTCTGAACCTCAGTAGTCCATCAGGACTCAACTCAAAATCTGTCACTGTGCCTCTCTGCATCTGACCAATCACATCGATGCACTGCAGATCTGTCTGCTGAGCCTGTCTGATCCTGTCCAACAGATCTGGCTCTAAACGTAGACTCGCAATCATACAATTTGCATCCATGTCCGAAGGCACAATTCCCAAACTGAGGCTAGCAAACTGCTCTAGCAACTCGTGCTCCTTGACCATCATATACGATACCATCCCAAGGCTTTTCCTACTCAAAGCATTTGCTACAACATTAGCCTTACCCGGATGATAAAGTATCTCACAATCATAATCCTTCAGAAGCTCTAGCCATCTTCTCTGTCTCATGTTCAACTCCTTCTGTGAGAATAGGTACTTGAGGCTCTTGTGGTCGGTAAAAATCTGAAATTTCTCACCATACAAGTAGTGGCGCCATACCTTCAACGCAAACACTACTGCTGCCAACTCTAAATCATGGGTCGGATAGTTCTTCTCATGGTCCTTCAGCTGTCTGGATCCATAAGCAACTACCCTCCCATCCTGCATCAACACACAGCCCAGTCCCTGATGCGAAGCATCGGTATATACTGAAAATCCTCCTGAGCTGGTAGGAATAGTGAGAATCGGAGCGGTGGTCAATCGACTCTTCAGCTCCTGAAAGCTCCTCTCACAATCTTTGTCCCACACGAATGCAACATTCTTCAGAGTGAGACGTGTCAACGGAGCAGCCAACTTCGAAAATCCCTCAACGAATCTCCGATAGTACCCTGCTAAACCCAAAAAACTCCTAATCTAGGTAACTGTCCTAGGCTGTTCCCACTGAACTACAGCCTCAATCTTGGATGGGTCTACTGACACACCATCCCTTGACATTATATGTCCCAAAAATGAGATCTCTGTCAACCAAAAATCACACTTGCTGAGTTTAGCATACAACTGCTGCTCTCGTAGAGTCTGCAATATGATCCTGAGGTGCTCCTCATGCTCCTCCTCGGATCTCGAATATACTAATATGTCATCGATGAATATGATAACAAACTGATCCAAATATGGCTTGAACACATCGTTCATCAAAGCCATGAAAGCTGCGGGAGCATTCGTCAGTCCGAATGGCATAACTAGGAACTCATAGTGGCCATATCGAGTCCTAAATACTGTCTTGGGTACATCTCCACTTCGAACTCTCAACTGATGATACCCAGACCTCAGATCAATCTTAGAAAAGACCTGTGCTCCCCGAAGCTGATCCAGTAAGTCGTCAATGCGTGGAAGGGGATATCTATTCTTGATGATAGCCTTATTTAACAATCTGTAGTCTATACACAATCGGAGGCTTCCATCCTTCTTCCTCACAAACAGGACCGGTGCTCCCCACGGTGAAACACTCGGTCTGATAAAACCCCTATCCAACAGCTCCTTCAACTGTCTCTTGAGCTCCTCCAGCTCAACTAAGGCCATGCAATACGGTGGTCTCGAAATAGGCTCAGTACCAGGCACTAAATCTGTACAGAACTCCATCTCTCTGTCTGGTGGTAACCCTGGCAACTCATCCGGGAAAACATCTGGGTAATCACTGACCACAGAAATATCTACCAACTCCGGATGTACCTTATCCATATCTACCACGTACGCAATGAAACCTCTAATCACATTCGTACAAGCATCAGTTGTGTCCTGGTTCAAGGCATGTACTTGCCCTAGACCCATCACTTGCTTCCTCTTCTCCTCTGCCGTCGCTCTACCTCTCTGAGCAGACGTACCAGCTGGAGCTCTATCAGGCTCCCTGCCCTTCTGTGGGGCAGTCACATATGTCTCTGGGCACTCTCTAGCAATGTGCCCCTATTTCCCACATCGGAAACACACAACAGGGCTCTACGAACAAGGTCTACTGCCATGATGTCTACCACATCGGCTGCACTAATCAGTAGTATGCCTCGATCCTCCAATCACAATGCCCTTCACCAGAGCTATGGCTGGGTATGTAGGAGGTCTAACTGGTCGCTCTCGCACCTCCTCTATCCGTGGTCCCTTACCGAAGAGTCTCCTCTCTCCTCGATAACTGAACCCTGTATCTCTAGCCGACCTCTTCCTCTCTCTATCTCGGCTCCGACTGAACTTCCTAAACTCAGAGGCATTTCTCTCGTAATCCTGCTCACAAAGCTGCGCTCTGCGCACTGCCTCATCGTATGTACCAATATCTAGTGGTACCAATTTAGACCGCAACATCGGTCTCAATCCGTCAACAAATCTGTGGACCTTCCTAGTCTCGCTGTACATGGTATCGGGATCATATCTCCCCAAGACCAAAAATCTAGTCTCGTACTCATCCACTGTGAGATTCCCCTGGCTCAATCCAAAAAACTCAGCCTGCAGTCTACGTTGCGCAGTATCAGGAACAAACTGCCTCTTGAAGGCCTCTAGAAACATCTCCCAACTGATCTCAGCATGTCGGGCTCTTAATATCGGCCTGGTGGACTTTCACCAATGCTCTGCCGTTCCCTTCAGTAGGAACGTAGCAAATGCGACTCTCTCAGAAGTCGTACACTCAAAGAAATCGTACAACTTCTCCATCTCGCTAATCCACTCCTTTGCACTAGCTGGGTCCTTGACCCCTCGAAAAGATGGAGGTCCAAGCTTCTGGAACTGTCGCAATCGATCACGATCACACCCATATCCTTTACCAACCTGAACAGGTGGGGGTGTAGGAGTATCAGTAGTCTGTGCCCTCTGTACAGGCTGCGCAGGTGTATCAGGTGCAACTGCCTCTCCAGTCGCAGTCTCTACATCCTGTCTCTTTCTACCTGGTAAAGTCTGTGCCAACAACCCTACTATAGCCTCCAGGCTACGCTCTATCCTCGTGAAACGTGCCTCGATACTCTCTGGTACCTCAATGGGAGTCGACGTCACTAAGTCAAATGAGGTCTCATTGTGGCTCTCAAGCCTACCTCTAAGGCCTCTAGCCCTACCTCTCGCCCCTCTACCATGGCGGGTAATTGCCATAAAAGCTCAATTCCTGCATTCACAAATATTAATTTGTCCAACTCCCATCTTGTATACACAATTGTAACTGAACATAAATACAGTGATATGAGAATATACACTTTCCTAATTAATAATACCTAGACACATCGACCAACTACGCTCTGATACCACTCTGTCACGCCCTTCTCCCACACGCAACTTTACCAAAAACCACAATAAATTTTTCACTTTTTACTTACCTTTATCTCCTCAACAGTTGGGCTGTGAATAGGCATTAGTCTCCTCATCCATACATACCTTACCGTTCTTTTTCGTATCATACATACATGACATTCATATCATAAGTAAATTTATATACTTAATATAATTACATCATTACATTTACATCCCCAACATTAAAACCGTGTACATCACTGTGTTTATGCATTGTTTAGACACAAAAGAGTACGCATGTGTATACCTTTCGCTAGATGGGGAGTGACAGCGGATCAAAAGAATGCAATACCCTGGCCGACTCGATCTACTGACGAGAATCTGTAAAGATGGGGGAAAAATGAATGGGATGAGCTATCAACGCTCTCAGTAAGGAAATCAGGTAAGTAAGTAGACATCCATACTATCTACTTGAAAATAGTGCTTTGCCTTTCCTTCTCTCTGTTGGCTCTACCGAGAGGGGGGGTGAATCGGTTTTCTAACAATTATGGCAGATTTTAAATTAATCGCAATTTAAACACAAATGATAATGAATAAAACAGTGCAATATAACAATTTTAATGCAAAGAGAGGGAAAGAGAAACAAACACAGCGACTTATAGAGGTTCGGCCAACTCTTGCCTACGTCCTCTCTCCTTGACCTTCTTGTCAAGTGGATTCTTTCTCTCTTTCAATAGAGTTTACAAAGTTCCTTTTTCAGGTTAAGGAATAACCTCTCTACCCTTAGCAATACAGAAAATGTATTCACCCTTTTACAATAACTCTCACTGAGGAACAATCCTCTTTTCTTTTAAGGTGTGGATGAATACAGAATAAGGCTTTTCAGTGGGTAGGACTAACAAAGCTTGTAGTACTTAAGCTTGTACAATAAATCACAATCAATAAGCAATAGGGACACAAAGAATGAAAGAATTAAAGCTTGAGAATGTTTGGAATGTTCAGTGATAGTGTCTATCTCTGCTTTGTCTTCAATGCTTGGTTATATACTGAAGGTTGGGTAGTTGGAGCATTAAATGCAGTTTTTCCCGTTGAGATTTGAAGAAAATAGCCGTTGGGAACCTCCAGTAGTCAGACAGATCGATCTCTTATCTTGGCCAGATCGATCTCTTAGTTTTGAATCCTGCAAGATCAAAGCATAAACACACAGGGAGATCGATCTCATAGGTTACCAGATCGATCTCTCAGTTAGAGTATGAGAAGGCAGATCGATCTGTCGAATATCCAGATCGATCTCCTATCCTCTCTGTTTGAGGAAAGATCGATCTCTCAATACACCAGATCGATCTCTTAAGCTCTCTGACTTTGAGCAGATCGATCTCTTCCTTACCAGATCGATCTCCTAAGTTCTCTGACTTAGAGGAGATCGATCTCTTAACCCTGGAAGATCGATCTCTTTTTACCTTAAACCCTTTACACCGTTTTAAGGCTTGCCAGATCGATCTCTTCCATCATGAGATCGATCTCTCATCAAGTATAAACCCAGGAGATCGATCTCTCACACCTCAGATCGATCTCTCATCAGCAGAACTCTAAGTTCTGGTCCTGATATCTTCTAAACATGTTTGTATACCATCTTAACATTATTGTATTAACTTGTTTTGTCATTTCAAAATACATTAACTCAACAATCTCCCCCTTTTTGATATGACAAAACTCATCCAATAAACATGTTTAGTGAATTTGCAAAATTTCCCCTTTTTGTGAGCTTTTGACTTTGTTAAAGATTTAACTCATCCTTAGTTAAATCTTAACTCCCCCTTAGTTAGCTCTAGCTCTTAGCTCCCCCTCAATTAAATCATCCTGACTCCCCCTCAATCCTATCATCCTTTTAAACTATGAACACAAACACAACAACATGCATGTTTCTTATCATGTTTCTTATGTGTCTTCTCCCCCTTTTTGTCATATCAATCACACATGGTCATTAACTCACAAAATGCAACATTGTCAAAACCATGGCAGTTCAAAATCAATATTGACTCACAAAATGCCACATTTTCATAAACAATCAATTTATATTGCATTCAAGCAAATTCAGTACAAAGAACAGTGCGAAATGATATAACTAAACTAAACCATACACCTAAAGCCTAAGATGATGGAGGATCACGATCCAAAAGATCCTCAACATGCGTGCGTGTTACTTGGAGCTCATCGAACATCGCCTCTTGAGTTTCTTGAAATTTATCGAACATCGCCTTTTGAGTGTTTTGAAGTTTATCCACTCGTTGATTCAATTCGGCAAACATACGCTGCTGAGTGGTATGTCCTTCATCGATCCTCTGACTGAGGTCGCTTATCATCTTCACGAGCAGCTCCAAGTCAGCAGGAGACGATGTTTGTGCAGTAGGCGCAGCCGTGGAGGACGACGGTTCTGGAGCGGGTGCTGCAGGTGGGTGTGCTGGTTCAGCAGTGTGGTCCTCCTCAGCATCAGCAGGTTGCTGTTCTTGCTTTTTCGTCCACTCTCCCCGAAAATTTTTGTAGTACCCCATATGATGTAGGGTCCCAATGTTAAGCTCGCTTTTAGGAGATGGAAGTTCGCCAGTTTCGCCGCTGCAGTCGATGCCAAGGCGACGGAGAAGATAAGCCACTGGTTGTGGAAAAACTATTGTGGTAGCTTGGCCACGCACAATCTTCAGCCAATCTTCGTATATAAAACGGGCAAGATTTGGTTTCTGGTTTGTGGTGTGAAGGTGATGGAGCCAGAACCGATCTAGACGCCTGACGGTTGAGTGACGGGTACCGTAAGGGCGGAGATTCCAGGAGATTATGAGGTGGAGTAACCGAAGGTGCATTGGTAGGTTACTCGCCTTGTCCCCGGGGAGATCAAACGCAAAGGGGACTTCCTCATCCTCATTGGTTAAGCCGTCATCGCGTAAATCAAACACTACCAAGGGGGAGATTGTTGATTTTTAAGAAATTCAGCCAACCGAACTCCTCAAATTTCGATAAATAGGGAAAGTCTATGCGGTTGAGGAAGGAAAAATCGATAGGACGCCAATGCTTGATTGGCATAGTTGAGAAATACTCTTCGTATCGCTTCCTTTTTGCAGGTGTTTTAAAACACCTATTGAAAGAAGCGATGGAAGCGGAAGGAGTGGGTTGGGATGAGGAACCTGCCTCTACATTGGGTCTAGGTGGTTTGGTTCCTGCTCTCTTAAGCCTAGGCATTATTCTAGACTCTAGAATAGTACTGAACAGATTCAAAAATGATAAGAGCAATGAAACAGTACCTAGGGTTGCCCTAGAATGAGAATCAACGCAAATCAGAGAAAATTTTTGAGAAATTAGTAAGAGATGTGGGTTAAAATACCAGAGTACGACACTGGGATACAAGGATGACCGTACGAAGATCGATCTGAGGAGGAATTGAAGAAGAGGATGCGAGGGAATTGGAGAATTTGAATTTTAGGTTTTGGGAGATTTGGGGATTTTTCGCGGGTATTTATACTCCAAGGCATAGGAGATCGATCTGTCGAGGCGACAGATCGATCTGGTACTCCCAGAAGCGAAGAAAGATCGATCTGTCGTAGGGACAGATCGATCTGGTCGCAAACAGAGGCTTAAGGAGATCGATCTGGTACATGCATAGATCGATCTGTAGAATGCGGAAGCTTGATGAGATCGATCTGTCGTGTGGACAGATCGATCTGCCTCTAAACAGAGACGTAAGGAGATCGATCTTATGGTTAGAAGATCGATCTGCTTAGCTTAACCTTGATAATTTAGGCTTGTTTAAGGGATAGAGATCGATCTATATCTCAAGGAGATCGATCTCTCATCCTTTTTGCCAGAAAATTTTTGCAAAAACTCTTTAAAAATCAACTTGAAATCAAGATTTTTACAACATGAAAGTCCTAAGGCATATCCATGAGTCCTAATTCACCTCTAAGGATACAGAACCTATCTCTATCAAGGGGTTTGGTGAATATATCAGCTATTTGATGTGTAGTATCAATATACTCTAAGATTATATCCCCTTTTTGTACATGATCTCTAAGGAAGTGATGTCTAATTTCTATGTGCTTGGTTCTGGAGTGTTGAATAGGATTCTTAGACAGATTAATGGCATTGGTATTATCACATTTAATTGAGACTTGCTTCATGTCAATACCATAATCTCTCATTTGTTGTTTAATCCACAACACTTGAGCACTACAACTACCAGCTGCTATATATTCAGCTTCAGTTGTGGACTGAGCTACACTGTTTTGTTTCTTGGAGAACCAAGAAATTAACCTATTTCCTAAGAATTGGCAAGTACCTGAAGTACTTTTCCTATCTATTTTGCATCCTCCAAAATCAGCATCTGAAAATGCATGAAGGGCAAAAGTGGAGTCTTTGGGATACCAAAGTCCTAGTGAGGGAGTATCTTTGAGGTATCTAAAAATTCTCTTAGTTGCCAATAGATGTGATTCCCTAGGAGAGGATTGAAATCTAGCACAAAGGCATACACTAAACAATATATCTGGTCTACTTGCAGTTAAATAAAGCAATGATCCAATCATAGACCTATAGAGTTTAGTGTCTACACACTTACCACCTTCATCTTTGTCAAGCTTGATGTTGGTGCCCATTGGAGTGGTTTGAGGTTTGCAATTGTCCATCCCAAATCTCTTGAGCAAGTCCTTGGTGTACTTTGCTTGATTGATGAATGTTCCATCCTTTGTTTGCTTCACTTGAAGTCCCAAGAAGAATGTGAGTTCTCCCATCATGCTCATCTCAAATTCTCCTTGCATGATCTTAGCAAACTCTTGACATAAAGACTCATTAGTTGAACCAAAAATAATATCATCTACATATACTTGTACAACTAGTAAGTCCTTATTTTTATTTTTGATGAATAATGTGGCGTCTACCTTTCCTCTTGAGAATCCTTTTTCTATTAAGAACTTTGACAACCTTTCATACCAAGCTCTAGGAGCTTGTTTTAACCCATAAAGTGCCTTAGACAATTTGAAAACATGTTCAGGAAATTCATGATTTTCAAATCCGGGAGGTTGCTCTACATAGACTTCTTCATTAATGAAACCATTCAAGAATGCACTCTTTACATCCATTTGATATAACTTGAAATCTTTATAACATGCAAAGGCAAGTAACATTCTTATTGCCTCTAATCTAGCTACCGGTGCATATGTTTCATCATAGTCTATGCCTTCCTCTTGTCTATAGCCTTGAGCAACTAGCCTAGCCTTATTCCTTACGATCACACTATTTTCATCCATCTTATTCTTGAATATCCATTTAGTTCCAATTATTGAGTGATCACTAGGCCTAGGAACTAGTTTCCATACTTTGCTTCTCTCAAATTGATTTAATTCTTCTTGCATTGCTAGGAACCAATTATTATCCTCTAAGGCTTCATTGACATTCCTAGGTTCAATTTGAGATACAAAGGCTATATATTGGCACATATTCCTTAGGGATGATCTAGTTCTAACTCCAAGAGTTGGATCTCCTACTATTTCACAATCTTTTACATATCCTAACTCTCTTGGTGCTCTAGGTTCTCTTTCTAAAACCTCAATTTCTTTTTCATCTTCTTTATTCAAATCAAGTTTTTCTAGAAATTCATCTTCTAAGCTTTCATCAAAAATTCCAACATTTTCATCATTGGTTGATTCTTTAGATACATTATTTGATTCATCAAATATAACATGAATAGATTCTTCAACCATTAATGTTCTTTTGTTATAAACTCTATAAGCCTTTGAATTCAATGAATATCCTAGAAATATTCCCTCATCACTTTTGGCATCAAATTTTCCTAAATTATCTTTTCCATTATTTAGAACAAAGCATTTGCAGCCAAAAGGATGGAAGTAACTAATATTAGGCTTTTTACCTTTGTAGAGCTCATAAGGAGTTTTCTTTAGCATGGGTCTTATCATAGCTCTATTGATTATATAACATGATGTGTTTATAGCTTCAGCCCAAAAGTACTTTGGCAAGTTATTTTCACATAACATGGTCCTAGCCATCTCTTCCAAAGTTCTATTCCTTCTCTCAACTACACCATTTTGTTGTGGTGTCCTAGGGGCTGAAAAATTATGGCTAATTCCTTGATCATTGCAATACTCATCAAATCCTATATTTTCAAATTCTTTGCCATGATCACTTCTAATGCTTGTTATTGTATATCCTTTTTCATTTTGAGTCACCTTTGAGTAAGTTATGAATTTCTCTAAGGCTTCATTTTTTACTCTCAAAAAGAACACCCAAGTGTACCTAGTGTAATCATCAACTATTACAAAACCATAGTGTTTCCCACCTAGGCTAGTGGTTCTAGTTGGTCCAAATAAGTCTAAATGCAGTAATTGAAGAGGCCTAGTGGTGGATACACTATTCTTAGGCTTAAAAGTTGTTCTCTTGTGTTTTCCTTTAACACAAGCTTCACATATTTCTTCATGATCAAAGAATATTTTGGGTAAGCCTATAACTAGATCCTTTCTAGCTAATTTGGATAGCACATGCATGCTAGCATGACCTAGTCTTCTATGCCATAACCAAGATTCCTTTTTGTTATCTACCATTAAGCATATGTTTTCGTTTTTGAGTTCATTAAGGTAGACTATATATATGTTACCTTGCCTATGACCTAGAAGAAGAATTTTATTTGACTTAGGATCTATAACATTACATTTCATGCAATCAAAAATTACTTTGTAACCTTTGTCACAAAGTTGACTAATGCTTAGCAAGTTATGCTTTAGACCCCTAACAAGTAATACTTTTTCTAAAGAGAAATGATCATTACCTATTGAGCCACTCCCTTCCACTTGGCCTTTGGAGTTGTCCCCAAAAGTGACTTCTCCACCAATTTTCGATTTGAAGGAATTGAAATGGCTTTTATCACCCGTCATGTGCCTTGAGCATCCACTATCTAAGTACCAAGCTTCTTTTGTTTTAGCTTTGTGGCTATGCTCAATCACCTATAACAAAAAAATAAACACACTCAAGTCTTAGGTACCCAAATTCTCTTGGGTCCTTGGAGGTTAGTAAATGAAATTCTTGATCCCATTGGGATCCATTTTGCTAATGCATTGCAGTCCTTGGAATGAATTACCTCTTTTGGAATCCATATCCTTTTTACAATTTTTCTTTTAAGATTCCTCATCTTTATATTGCAATAATGTGACTTATGTCCCTTCTTATTACAATATGAACAAGTAATTGCAGGTTTATTCATGCTCTTCCTAGCAATAAAACTCTTAAGATGGGTTTCCCTACTTTGTGCATTATACCCTAAGCCATTTTTGTCAAAAAATGCCCTTTGGGTTTCTAACATGCTATCTAGCTTTTGTTGCCCCATGTGAAACCTATTAAAGGAGTTATGTAAATTGCTATTTTTCTCCTTAAGGTCACAAATTTCTAGATTTGCAATCTCTAGTTTCTCCTCACATTCCAATTTATCTTGTAACATTATCTCATTTTCCCTTTTTAATTTAGATATTAACTTTTTATACTTCATGCTCATAGATTCATACTCTAATGCTAAATCATCAAATGCATCTTGCAGTTCATCAAAAGAGTAATCATTGATGTTAGAAGTTACCTTTTGATCATCATCAATAGCCATGAAGCATAGGTTGGCAATGTCCTCATTTGATTCATCATCGGAGCAGTCACTGTCACTCCATGTTGCGACCATTGCCTTCTTTTTATGAAACCTATCATTAGATCTTTTGAGAAGAGGGCAGTTAAATTTTATGTGTCCAGGTTTTTTACATTCATAACACACAATAGAGTCTTTTCTACCTACTTCCTCTTGTTCTCTCCTATTGTTTCTCCTATTGCTATTACTAGCTTTCATCCTCATGAATTTATTAAATCTTTTGGCAAACATTGCCATCTCGATATCCTCCTCACTGCCACTCTTATTTTTAATCTCCTTTTCAGCAGTGGATTTTAGAGCAACTCCCACTTTCTTGGGTGGCTCTTCATTTCTTTTAAGCTTTATCTCATAAGTTAGCAAGGAACCTATTAATTCATCTAAGGATAATGTGTGTGGATCCTTAGATTCCTCTATTGCTGTTACCTTAGCTTCCCATGACTTAGGTAAGCTATTTAAAATTTTCTTTACCATTTCAATGTTAGAATATATTTTTCCTAAGGATTTTAGTCCATTAATTACGTCTGTAAATCTAGTGAACATATCACTAATCGATTCTCCTTCCTTCATTCTAAAGAGCTCATAATCATGTGTGAGCATACCTACTTTTGTCTCCTTCACTTGGGTTGTACCCTCATGAGTTATTGCCAATTTATCCCATATTTGCTTGGCATTATCACACCCGGATACTCTATTATATTCATTAGGACCTAAAGCACAAAATAATGTGTGCATAGCTTTAGCATTTAGCTGTGCACATTTAATGTCATTAGAATCCCATTCATCTTCTTCTTTGGGAATATCTCTTCCCTCTATTTTCTTTGTAGGGATTTGAGGTCCCTTAACTATAATTCTCCATACTTCATAGTCATTTGCTTGAATGAATAGCATCATCCTAGTCCTCCAATATGAATAATGTTCACCATTGAACATGGGAGGTCTAACCGTGGAGTGCCCCTCTCCTATCAAACTAGTTGCAACATTGTTAAGAGCCATTTGATCGTTTTCTAACTCTTAGGAAGTTGTTCCTACGTGATTAAAGAGTCCTAGCTCTAATACCAATTGTTGGCTCTACCGAGAGGGGGGGTGAATCGGTTTTCTAACAATTATGGCAGATTTTAAATTAATCGCAATTTAAACACAAATGATAATGAATAAAACAGTGCAATATAACAATTTTAATGCAAAGAGAGGGAAAGAGAAACAAACACAGCGACTTATAGAGGTTCGGCCAACTCTTGCCTACGTCCTCTCTCCTTGACCTTCTTGTCAAGTGGATTCTTTCTCTCTTTCAATAGAGTTTACAAAGTTCCTTTTTCAGGTTAAGGAATAACCTCTCTACCCTTAGCAATACAGAAAATGTATTCACCCTTTTACAATAACTCTCACTGAGGAACAATCCTCTTTTCTTTTAAGGTGTGGATGAATACAGAATAAGGCTTTTCAGTGGGTAGGACTAACAAAGCTTGTAGTACTTAAGCTTGTACAATAAATCACAATCAATAAGCAATAGGGACACAAAGAATGAAAGAATTAAAGCTTGAGAATGTTTGGAATGTTCAGTGATAGTGTCTATCTCTGCTTTGTCTTCAATGCTTGGTTATATACTGAAGGTTGGGTAGTTGGAGCATTAAATGCAGTTTTTCCCTTTGAGATTTGAAGAAAATAGCCGTTGGGAACCTCCAGTGGTCAGACAGATCGATCTCTTATCTTGGCCAGATCGATCTCTTAGTTTTGAATCCTGCAAGATCAAAGCATAAACACACAGGGAGATCGATCTCATAGGTTACCAGATCGATCTCTCAGTTAGAGTATGAGAAGGCAGATCGATCTGTCGAATATCCAGATCGATCTCCTATCCTCTCTGTTTGAGGAAAGATCGATCTCTCAATACACCAGATCGATCTCTTAAGCTCTCTGACTTTGAGCAGATCGATCTCTTCCTTACCAGATCGATCTCCTAAGTTCTCTGACTTAGAGGAGATCGATCTCTTAACCCTGGAAGATCGATCTCTTTTTACCTTAAACCCTTTACACCGTTTTAAGGCTTGCCAGATCGATCTCTTCCATCATGAGATCGATCTCTCATCAAGTATAAACCCAGGAGATCGATCTCTCACACCTCAAATCGATCTCTCATCAGCAGAACTCTAAGTTCTGGTCCTGATATCTTCTAAACATGTTTGTATACCATCTTAACATTATTGTATTAACTTGTTTTGTCATTTCAAAATACATTAACTCAACACTCTCAATTCAAAAGCATGTTTAAAATATATATAATATAGTACAGATTTAAAATCCCATGTACTAAACATATGCTGGTTTATCAATCAGAGGCATTCGTGTAAAACAGTGCATATTTAATCATTTAAGAATGCCTTTATATAAAAGATGCCATTTACATTCAAAATACAGTAAATATGGCATTTCTCATCACAACACAAACAAATCAATCGGGTTCCGACCCATCCCTCAAGTCTACCCGTATCGCAAAACACATGTGATATATCATGCGAGACTCAGTGGCTAAATGCAATCTCTCTAGACTATGTAAGAGAGCCTCCCCTCCGAATAGAGCCTCCCCGTCGAACAGGCTTAAGGATGTTGGGCTTAAGGATCTTACCGTAAGAGAGCATCTCTGGACTATGGCCATATCCTAACAATGGTGATCCCAGGCAACACAGTACTCGATGTGCGGGGCAATCACTGCTGTAACGAGTGGGGGGTCAGTCCATCATAACCGCCAGCTATCAACACACTCCTCCACAACTCCACAACACAAAACACGGTACAATGTACTCTATGCCACATGCACGGTACAACGTACACCGTAGACCCATACATCATGGTCGGGGTGCCTGCCATAGGTCTTAGCCTCTCATACCATGGAAATACATCATAGTCGGGGTGCCTGCCATAGGTCTTAGCCCTGATACTATGGAATCAATGCCACATCTCTAAATCCACGTGAGAACATCTCAACAGTGTGACACTCAGTCTACATGGAGGAAATCATCACGGTTTTTCTAACATGTGTATATATCACAAAAAACTACAGTGCGCGTCTTGAGTGTGACACACAGTCAACACCCCGCCTCTAAATACTGTATATGCATGTCAAAATATCAACACTAGTGCGAGTAAACCTCCAGCACCAGGTCATGCATAGTTCTCTTTACAAATCAAGTACGAGCAAATCGCTCAAGTACGATGTCATTACAAATCATGAAAAATCGAGTACGAGCAACGCTCCAGCACTCTGTCATGCATCTCATGTAAAACTCGAGTACGAGCTAATCGCTCCAGCACTTTATCATGCACAAATCACATAAAAACTTAGTACGAGCAATGCTCCAGTACTCTATCATGCATGTCAAATAAATGTAGTGCGAGTCAATCTCCAGCACTAATGTATGTGAAAAACATCTGAAATCAAGTGCGAGTTGTGCTCTAGCACGATTGTTTCCACATAATTCGGTAGATGGCTCTTTAAAAACAGGGATGTTAAAAATCACTAAAATCAGCACTATAAAGTGTGCTTAATTTACATCGACCTCAAAACATTAGCCCATCCACCTACTCTTCTGCCATACAGCAGGAAAAACCACTCAAAATATCATTTTCATGCTTTTTGAAACTTTTCCCAAAATTTCACTTTTTGCCTCACTAGGGGTAAAATCGTAATTTACCCATATCGGGTCCCTATAATTATTATAGGTTCTCTCTGACCCTCAAACAATTTTAGTGAATGTCAAATCCAATGAAAATATGTACAGAAATCTCTAGCTACTTGCAAGAGTCCCCTACCTCGGATCACGTCGTGTGACCTCTCTTCCTCTGTGTTGTCTATCTCGCAGTCCGGTCAACTCTCAATATGACTCTGGAGCTGCATTTAATTATTCACTGAGTTAATTACACTTTTCCTATTGTATTACACATTTAATACAGTTCATTTCACTTAAATTGGCCCATTTATGCTTAATGGGCCTAAACACTTTAATTGGGCCTTAATCCGTATTAAGCCCGTTTATCAGGGTCTATTGACTCATTGGGTTTATCAATACCCATTGGGCTCTATTCCAAACTCTTTGGATAGCTCGTATATCATTTACGACATTTTATTCAATTTTATGAATATAATTCACTAAATCCGAAATTTACTCCGAAATGCGTAAATTAAATCTTAAATACGCATAAATCACATAAATTGTTGTAAATGAGCTTTACTTACCTAAGATTGTGCGATGGTACGCGAACCGGAGTTCGATCGGGCTTCCGTTCGGAATTAATCGTCGAACTGCACAATTTCGTATATTTAACTCCGGGTCAATTTCTGATTAAATATAATTTAAATAAATTTATCGAAAATTAAATTGGTCACTTTTGACCTCGTATCGACTTATCCGAAGTTCGGTGAATTCTCGAAAATTTTATTTTTCCTTTTTTCTTTCTTTTTTCCTCTTTTCCCCCTTTTCTCCGTGGCTGAACCGGTCCGGTCCGGTTCAGCACAGTCACTTTCCACTGAACCGCCGACCGGTTCAGTACCTTTTTGGTCGTGCCGGTGTCGTCCGGCCGGTTCCCGACATGCCGTTGCCGCCGTTCGACGCGTCTTGGATAGGGGACCTCTCGGTTGGCCTCGATCGGAGCCAACTCCCGTCGGTGGCCGCCGAACGCCCTCTTTTCTCTGTGGCTTTCTCCCTTCGATTCGCTGGATTTCGCGCCGGTGGCACGCGTCCTGGTGGCTGGGAGGTCGCGGGCTTACGCTCTTCCTTTTTCGGTTGTTCGCTGGCCGCTGGGTCGCCGGATTGGTGGCCGTCCGGTGAGCTCTTCTTCCCTCGGTTTGCGTCGGCTTCGTTTCTCTCTCCCCGAAATTTCTCTTCTGATTTCAATTTCGTTTTTTTTTACTTTATAATATATTTTTAATATTATTTTAATCCTTAAAATAATATTAAAAATCTTAAAATATCCCAAAAATTCCACTTAAATTCATTTAGTTCGTAAATGAATTTATCAGTCCGATTTTACCTTTTCGGTATATTTTTTCACTATTTTTGGGCTCATTTTTCGAGACAAAAATTCTAAAAATATTAATTAAATTCATATCTCGATCAATTGGACTCGAAATTCAATATTTTTCTCGTTATTGATCAAGATCTCTCGATTTCATATTTTTAATGAAATTTTCTCATCCGATTTATATCGAATTTCGATCAATTGACCGTTTTACCGCTGCACTTGCTCGGGAATCACTTTAACCCTTATCTCGCTATTATGTAGCTTACATGCATTTTTAATTTCTTAAATAGTCAATTGCATGTTAATAAATACTCTTCTTATGATTCAACTATGCAAATATAGTGTTCGTACACACAGGAATCATAAGGTACAAGCTACATACGTAAATCAAGAACTCGGGTCTGACATTAGGTGATTTCTTTCCGAAGCGCAGCTGTGCAAAATACCTCGACTTATAGAGTCGAATTCCACTACTGATGCGAATCTGTGGAGGAGAGTAAGGGGGTGAGCTCAACATGCTTAGTAAGAAAAACCCCATAGCAGGTAGATAAATACACTACCTACAAAATATATATATATTTTTTATATTTGCTAAATCCCGAAAATTTTCACAGATGATTTTCTCAGATATCAAATTGTAAAATTTGGAAAACAGATTTAGTCTCGGCTCAAGAACAAATACCAGAAACAGATTCTTCAGAAAAAGAATATGAAAGAGCAATACATTTAACTACTGTTGTAAATCCAGAAAGTTCATAGTTTCCAGTAGCAAAGCAAACAGATTCGTAGATATTTCAGTTCAAGCAGACAAATTCAATTAGATATTTTCAAATAGACGAGACAAGGCATGCATGCTATCAGATATCAGAAATGACTATTGGCCAATGTCGGTGACTCTGGGCAATTCACGGGCTAGGTGTGCCGAGATGTCAATCGCCGTGGGAGTGGTCAGCTACCCAAACGGCTCACAAATCAGAATGTCTGAAGACCAAAAACAGAATCAGAAACACGGTACATCGTACTCGTGGACCATAGATACATATACAGATACAGAACAAAAGTGCAGCATGATCTCACCAAAGCCTTTGTCTCAAAATCAGTGCAAGACGAACCGTACGACACACAGTCAGTACGCGCTCAAGCACATTTCATCAGAATAATTTTATAGCAGGTCGGTTGTAAGACCCGAATTTAATAAAAATACGAAAACTAAATAAGAAAAGATAGAGGAAGTATGAAGGAAGTCGGGTTAAATTAATCCCGAACACGTGTAAGGGCAAAACGGTCAAAGGACCGAAAGCCGGAGTAAATTCGATAAGGAAATTTAATTAAAAATAAGGATTTAAGAAATCTTGGTCAATAAAGATGAAATAAAATTATTTCGGATTAAATTGATCAAGATATTAATTTATTGGAATTAATCGGGATTAATCGGGATTTTTAGTTCAGAAAAATAATCCCGAAAATAATCGAAAAATATACTGAAAAGTCACTCGGGACAATATCCCGAAAATACGGAGCAATTATACCCGAAAAATAGGTTAAAATATAATAAATAAATTAAATAAAATTAAATTAATTAATTTAGAATAAAATAATAATTTTAAGGGATATTTGGGTATTTTTAGTGTATTTTAATAAATAAAAATAAATTGTTAAATAAGATAATAAAAAAAAAAAAAAAAAAAAAAGAGAGGAAAGTCATCGGGGAGAGAGAAACGGAAGACCCGAAGAAGACCAAAGGAGGCCCGATCACCGTCCGGCGGCCAACGGCCCGGCCAAGGGCCGGAAAAGAAAGAGGGGACGCCGATGAGCATGATGGTACCGGCGGTGTAGCCAACCGACGCCGGAGGAAGCCGATCGGAGGAGGAGAAGGCCGACGGGATTGAGGGGCTCGGTCCCGGCGAACGGCGGCGATCCGACCAGAACCAAGGCCCGATTTGGAGAGCCCAGTCGACGGCGGTGCTTTTGGCACCGGTGGCACTCAGCGAGACGGCCGGAATCGGCGGCGACGGCCAAGGGAAGAGAATGGGTCCGACGGCGAGGAGAGAAGAGGCCGGACCGGCGGCATTCCGGCGGCCTTGGGCGAATCCGAGCCCAGATTCGAGATGCGGACGGCCTTGCGGAGCTGTTGGCGGTGGAAGCCGGCGGAGAACCGGCCGGCAAGGCAGTGAACCGGCAGTGAACCGGCCGAACCGGAGAAAAATCGGCGGTCTGACCGGTCCGAACCGGACTGAACCGGTTCAGCCAAAAAGAGGGGAAAAAAGGGAGAAAAAGGGAAAAGGAAAAAGAGGAAAAAATTGGGGAAAATTCCGGTGATGCAATCGAGCTTCGGGTAAGTCGATAAGCGGTCAAATTGACCGATTTAAATTTGGAATATTTTATTTAATTAATTTTGGGCTGAGAACTTACCCGGAAAAATTGTGGAATTGTGTAGCTCGACGATTGGCATCCACCGAGGGCTCGAGACAGCCTCGATTTGCGGACTAGCATGGAATCTCGGGTAAGTGACCCCTATTTACGACAATTTCCTCGTTATGCGTGATATTGATTAAATTTACGCATAAATTGAAGTAATTTATGGAAATTTAGATTAATTGTCGTAAATATTAAATTTAGCTATTCGAGAATTAGAACGAGGCTCAATAAATTATTGATGGGCCCAATGAGCCCAATAGGCCTCGATAAAGAGAAAATTAAGTGGAAAACGGGCTTAAGGCCGATTAAGGCCCATTAAGGTGCAATCGGGCCCAATAGGGGTAAACGGGCCCAATGATTTAAATTAAGCCCAGAAAAGATTAAGTACAATTAAATCATAATATCTGACCTGAGGAATATTAATACGCAGTTTCGGGCATTGGATTGGAAACATATCGGACTGCGCGATGGGACTACATTGGAAAAGAGAAAGGTCAGACTCGACGAGAATCGAGGTAAGGGAATTCTGCGGACTGCTAGAGGTAACAGTACGCAATTTTAAATTCATATGCAGTCCTTTAAAATATCCTGAAGGGTCTAGAGGTCAAATAATAATTTTAGTGCCCCGAATGGGCAAATTACTAAAATACCCTTGTTAAGGGTAAAATTCTAAAAATCTAGGAAAAATTGGGAGGAGCAAGGACAAGAGGTTCCTGCTCGTTCTGGAGATATTTCAACGCATGCATGAGTAGGCTGGCTCGCCTTGAAAGAAAGTGCACCGCATTGCATACTTTCAACGTGAAATTGATTTGAAAACTGTTTTGAGTAAATAGAGCCGCCTACGTGTTTTATTGACATATGACGTGCTAGAGCTCAGCTCGCACGGTAATTTCGATTTGTGTGATGCATGCATTAGTGCTGGAGCGAGAGCTCGCACTAGAGTTTTACATGCATAGGTGCTAGAGTATAACTCGCACCAGATTTCACATGCTCTTTCGTGACACGGTGCTAGAGTCTGACTCGCACCATATTTTTACATGATTTTCGAGACAGAGTGCTGGAGTTTAACCCGCACCAGTATTTATAAAATTTTCATGTGATTTATAATATACAGAGTGCTGAGCTTAGCTCGCACTAGTTTTACCGGATTTGTGGAGTACCGCTGTCTGCCCTTGGAGTCAGCCAAAAGGCCCAACAGGCTCAAGAGACCTCTTAGGTGGGGTGAGAGTGAGGGATGAGGTTGGCGGCCTTGTGGGGATGTAAGCGGGCTCTGCCAGTTGACGTGTTTTGATGAGAGTGCTGAGCATCGCTCACACAGATTTTATGAGAACATGCGATGAGCCGTGCTTGGAGCATCGGGTAGACTGTGTGTCACCGATTTAATAGGCTCGCACGTGCGTTTTGAGACATGGCATGAGTATTGAGAAACAAACCTCTGTGGGAAGCAGGCCAATTGGGCCGGAGTACCTAGAGATATTACATGGGTTCATGGAGTACGATGTACCGTGCAAGTAGCATGGAGTACGATGTACCGTGTTGTATCTTCGGATACGGCATCTCCGGATGCAGCATCTTCGGATGCCGGGGATCGGATAAGACTGACGGGATGGACTGACCCACCTCCCGGGCGGTTCCCGATCATGGTGAGAACCCGCACACTAGGATCCGTGTAGCTGAGGAACTCACGAGGACAGATGTGGCCATAGTCCTAGTTATTTACCTATATACAGACGTTGCCTAGTCTCGCATGTTGATGATTTCTATGATGATTTAAACTGGGTTTTAAAACTAAATTGCATGATGGTATTTCCATGCATTTCAAAACCCACGTGTGATGTAAATGTTTTCATGATTTTGTGTGAGTCAGGATCACCCGCAGGAGGGGTCGAGTCCTGACTTTATTGTCAAAATCTTAATTGAGAAAGAAATGATTTATGATAATTGCATGTTGATTTTCCGTGCAAATGTATTTTACATATCATCATAATGCATAGCATTGTTTTAAAATGTGTGGAGAAAGGGTGGTTTATGCATGGCACTACGTTCATGTAGGTAGTATGGTTACCTACTTGTTCGTAGGATTGCCTTACTGAGCTTGATGTGCTCACCCCTTTCACTTTCTCCCACAGATGATCTCCAGTTGAAGTTGAGGCGACTCAGTACTGCATTCCGGATATCCGCTGCTGCCCATCAACATAAGGTATATACACTTGTACTTATTGTATCTACATAAGCATAGCACAGTAACATGATTGTAAGTAACTTTAGGGGATGTATAAGTAATATAACAATTATAAATGACTGGAGAAGAAATAAGTACTAGGGTAGATGTATGGTGGGACTGGCATTGACGCACAGCCCAATTAGTAGTGGAGTGTTGGTCACGATTCGAGGACAGGTAAGAATTAAGTAAGAAAATAAACAAAAACGCGAAAAAATTCACTCTGATTTTTGGATAGTTGGGTCGTGACATCGGTTTCCTTAAATCACATATAAATTCATTTGTTTGATGAAATCGTTCAAACAGGCTGACTAGCCCTTTTTCAAAAAATCTTAGAAAACGGTGTATGAAAATTCAAAAATCAAGATTTTCAATAATTAAAACCGAATTCAAGTCATACCGTAATTTCTGCAAATCCTTAAAATTTAATCCATAAGATTTGATTGTTCAACTAAGCTAAAAATCTCTAATTTTTCAGTCATAAAGTTCAGCCTAGTCTTTTCTATAATTTTGGTACTGCGAAATTCAACCTAAATTTTATATCTACAAATATACGAAAATTACGCATATTTATCCCTAGTAGCGATGAGAATTTTTCTTACCTCGGTGTCTGTCCGCAATCCTCGGTTGTCTCGACATAGCGAGTCGACGAATCCGACCCATTCGGGTTATTTCGATCGGATCCCTTTTTCTCGGGGTTTTCAAATTTCTCTGTGCCTTCTCTCCTATTTCCAAATATTTTTATATTTATATTTATATATATAATTATATATATATATATATAAATATATATATATATACTTTTCTTTTTTTTACTCTTTTTTTTCCTTTCTTCAAATTTGGCTTCCCGCCAAATTCCTTATCTTCTTCTTCTTTCGTCTTCTTCTGCGTTATCACTGTTCACCCACTTCTCCTTCCTCCCGACACCGTTGTTTTCACTCCGGTACTTCCCTTCATCCCCTTCCTTCCTCTGGCTGTCACCGTCCCCGTTCTTCCTCTTAGCAGTCAGTGGTCATGAGCCACCTGCACTAGCTGAGACTCCCCTCGGTTGCTACCAAAACAGAGAAGGGAACACTCTGTTCCCTATCTCGCGGCTTTCCCTTTCTTTTCCCCAGCCCCGCCGATCCTCTAGTTAGCCTCCACCATCACCACCATCCCCACCATCCTTCAGCAAGCCAACTCTCCCTCTCAGTTTCCTGGTCCGTTCTCGCTTCAGCTCTTTCACTCTAGTTTTACCCAAGAACCGAGAGTGTTTCCTTCACTTCCTCGATCTCTTTCTCACCCAATTCAGCTGCTAAAACCTGTCTTCTCCACACGGGTCATCTCTAGTTCGGTTACTTCTTGCCTGCTCCAGGCTCAGTTTTCAGTCCAGCTCCCATGCACCACACACTACCATCCTCCCCTGTCCGCCTCTGTTTCGTATTTTCTTCTGCTTCGGTTTTGCAATTCTGTCTCCCTCGATTTGTGCCACCACTCAACTGCTCATTTCCTCCCTTGTCTCTCCTCTCTTCTCTTTTGTTTTTTGCTCTTTAACATCTCTCTTTTTTGCTTCAATCTTCTTCGGTTTTTATGCATGCACAGAGTGGGCAGAGCTGGGTTTGGTAGCTGCTTCCTTCTCTCGGTCAGACCACTCAGCAGACATTTAGCCATGCTCCCATGCCCTCTTTCGTGCTTCAGTCATCTCCCTACTGTACACACACAATCTCAAGGTTGGTTTACATACCGTGCATGTTTCTCTCTTCTCTATTGTCATCCCAGAGTTATGTACAGTATAAATATATCTAATATATTTTTATGTTTCCTTTGTACACTTTACTGCTCCCACGTTTGTATATATACATATATACATATATATATATATACATATATACATATACACACACACACACACACACACACACACACACACACACACACACACACACACACACACACATATATATATATATACACATACATATATATAAGCACATTCCTATATGCTTAACACATATATTTATATGTGTATATACTTTCACTCTATAGAGTACTCTTAGTGGATCATACAAACGTAGGTATATAAATACATGTATACGCTCCTCCACGTATTTAGTCACATTATTATTATTATTATTATTTATTTATTTATAATTAGATTTAGGTAATTGGCTTATCCAAGTTTCTTATATTCCAAAACATAATTTAACTTAATTGTTCACATTATCATTTATAGCTACATCGAGCATGCTGAAAATTCACGTTATTTACAAATTTTGCTTTTAAGGATATGAGTTTGTACCTTATTGAAACTCTCTTTCTTTATCTATATACATCCTGATTTTTTCTTGATAATGTTACAATAATGTAGATGAGGTTGAGTTTAAATCCAACACCAATTACTATTATTATTATTATTATTATTATTATTATTATTATTATTATTATTATTATTATTATTATTATTATTATTATGATCATCATCATCATCATCATCATCATTCACAACAATAATAAAACCTTTACTGAATAAACTTATCACACCAATCCAAAACGCTTTTATAAAAGGAAGAAGCATACATGATAATACAATATTAGCACATGAACTATTTCATACATTACAAAAGAAAAGAGGTAGAGACACCGAATAGTTTGCTATACAAATTCACTATGAAAAGGCATATGATAAACTAGAATAGAGTTTTATACAAGATTGTTTATACAAATATAACTTTCTATAACATTGGATACCACTTATAATGAAATGCATTTCATCCCCTTTCCATAGAATACTATTAAATTGAACATTATTACATCCAATCCATCTATCCAGAGGCTTAAGACAAGGTGATGCAATTTCACCTTACTTGTTTATACTATGCTTTGATATGTTAAGCAAACCATTACTACATAAGCAGGACACTAAAAGTTTAATGGAGTAAAAGTATCTAGAAATGGACCAAGAGACCGTGTCTTTGTTTTGTTGATGGTTGCTATATATTTTCCCAATCAACAATATAATCAATGAATACTCTTATTTCTGAATTAAAAAAATATAGCACATTATCTGGACAAACGATAAACTATAACAAATGCTCTTTAACTTGTTCCCCAAACACAGATTCAAGAACTAAACAAATAATAGCATCAACATGTAATATATCAATCGAAACAACTAAAGACAAATACTTAAGGCTTCCAGTCTTTACTGGTAAAATAAAATCCAACTACTTCAATTATATAATAGAACAATATACAAACAAAATAAAAGTATGGTATAACAAGTTCTTATCAATAGCTGGCTAACTTACATTAATTAAGTCTACCCCAAATGAAATTCTAATATACACAATGCCATTTTTCTAATGCCTGCTACATTTACACAGAAAATACAAATTATATCCAAAAACTTTCTTTGGAATTCAAGTAAATAATAAAAGAAGAAGGTGCATATACCATGGAAAACCACATGCTTGCCTATCACTTCTAGGGGATTAGGTATTATAGATTTAACAATAATGAATAAAGTCTTAATCTCTAAAATTGTTTGGAAATTGTTCATAAATCAGAGATATTATGCAATCAGATGTTAAAGAAGGCATATTTTCCATCATCAAGCATTCTCTAAGCAACAATAAAATCGAATTCTTCATCTCATTGGAAGAGCATTATCAAATGTATTCCCTTGGTGAAAAACAATTTACAATAGAAATAGCATCTGAAACATAAGTAAAAATTTAGGTGGATGTCAGGATAAATCGAGAGCCTCTATAAAATTTGCTTACTCAACTACTACCCTTATCTATGATAACTTCATATGTAAACTAACTAATAGGTGCACAAATACATACTTGGAACTTATATTCAATCAACCAATATTTATCATTTATCATCGATAATCCTTGACCTTATGTAAGACCCGAATTTAATTAAAAATACGGGTATTAAATAAGAAAAGATGGGGGATGTATGAAGGAAGGTCAGGTTAAAATTGATTTTCGAAACAAGAGCAGGGGTAAAATGGTAAAAATACCAAAACCCGGTATTAAGGCGATAAGAAAATTTTAATTTAAAATACGGATGTAAAATGTCTTGATCGATAATAAGGAAATTATAAATTTTGGGTCGATTGATCAAGATTCGAAAATTTTTAAAAAATATCGAAAAAATTACCGGAACGATATCTCGAAAAACGCGAAGAAATAATATCAAAATTTAGAGAAAAATATAATTAATAAATTAAATTTAAATTAAATAAATTAAAGTAGAATAAAAATAATATAAGGTAGATATTTTGGGATTTTATGGAGTATTTTATTGAATAATAAAATAATTAAAATAAATAATAATAATAAAAATAATAAGAATAAAACAAAAAAAGGTAACTGAAACAAAAAAAAAGGGAGAGGAGAGAGAAACTCGGGAAAAAACCCAAGAAACCAAAACCGAAACAGTGACCCGCGACCTTCACCGCCGATTCTCGCACACCGGCGACCGACGAGCTTCGACGAAGCTACCAGGAGGAAGAGGGGAGTCCGACGAGCACGTGGGTACCGGTATCACGCCGCCAGGTGGCCGGAGCAGGCCGATCGGAGCCGAGGAAAACAGCCGGAGAAACAAGCTGATTCCCGACGAACCGCCGCATCTGGGCTGAAACGGAGGGCACCGACGCACTCAGGGGAAGAAGCTGGTTCTTTTGAGACCGGTCTCGGTCGGTGAGACCGCCGGAACCGCCGGCGAAGGCAATAGACAGTAAACGGTGCCGTTTGGCCGAAAGGAAAGGGAAGGAAAAGGAGGGAAAAGGAAGGAAAGGGAAAAGAAAAGAAAGGAAAAGGAAGGAAAAGAAAGGAAAAAGGGGAAAAAGGAAAAAAAAATTTACCGGGGACGACTCGAGGTTCGGGTAAGTTGACCGAGGGTCGAAATTGACCTACGGGTAAATTTTGAAAATTTAATTTAATATTATTTTAATGGAAAATAATCCGAATTTACCTAATTGTGCAGCTTTACGACAGAGACCGAACGAGAGCCGATCGAGCTCTGATTCTCGTACCTCGCATCGTATCAGGTAAGTACAATTTAATTTCGGCAATTAGAGTTCTTTAAATACCGAGTTTTAATTATTTTATGGAATTATGGATTAATTTCGCATAGGAAGGAATATTATTTGGAATCGTAATATAATTGCCGTAAATGGTATACGGGCTATCCAATGAATTTGGAATGAAGCCCGATAATTATTAGAAAGCTGTATAAGCCCGGTATACCCGAAGAAGGGAATTAATGAGTATAAAAAGGGCTAAAATGGGTCGAGGCCCAATAAGCTAGAACGAGGCCCAATAAATTATTAGTGGGCCCAATGAGCCCAATAGGCATCGATAAAGTGAAAATTAAGTGGAAAACGGGCTTAAGGCCGATTAAGGCCCATTAAGGTGCAATCGGGCCCAATAGGGGTAAACGGGCCCAATGATTTAAATTAAGCCCAGAAAATAGGAAATACAATTAAATTGTATGTTATCTGACCTGAGGAATATTGATACGCAGTTCCGGGCATTGGATTGAGAGCATAACGGACTGCGCGACGAGACAACAGTGGAAAAGAAAAGGTCAGACTCGACAGGAAAATAAGGTAAGGGAATTCTACGGACTGCTAGAGGTAACTTTATGCAATTTTAAGTTCATTTGCAGTCTTTAAAAGTTACCTGAAGGGTCTAGAGGTCAATTAATAATTTTAGTGCCTCGAATGGGTAAATTACCAAAATACCCTTGTTAAGGGTAAAATTTACAAATTTAGGAAAAAATTGGGAGGAGCAAGAACAAGAGGTTCTTGCTCATTCTGGAGGTGTTTTGATGCATGCATTAGTAGGCTGGCTAACCTTGAAAGAAAATGCACAGCATTGCATACTTTCAACGTGAAATTGTTTTGAAAACTGTTTTGAAGAAACAGAACCGCCTACGTGTTTTATTGACATGTGACGTGCTAGAGCTCAGCTCGCACGATATTTTCGATTTGTGTGATGCACGCATTAGTGCTGGAGCGAGAGTTCGCACTAGAGTTTTACATGCATAGGTGCTGGAGTCCAACTCGCATCAGATTTGTATACATATATATGATTTTCGTGACAGGGTGCTAGAGTCTAACTCGCACCATATTTTTATGTGATTTTTGAGACAGGGTGTTGGAGCTTCGCTCGCACCAGCTTTTCATATGGTTTGCATACAGAGTGCTAGAGCTTAGCTCGCACTAGTTTCATTTGATTTACTGACAGTGTTAGAGCATCGCTCGCACTACTTTTCAGAGATCATACGATAAGCCATGCTTGGAGCATCGGGTAGACTGTGTGTCACCGATTAAATAGGCCCGCACGTGCGTTTTGAGACATGGCATGTTAAAAATAACCTGATGAGCCCGAACGAGGGATAAGGATTAGAGAAATAACCTGATGAGCCCGAACGAGGGATAAGGGTTAGAAAAACAACCTGATGAGCCCGAACGAGGGATAAGGGTTGGAGATCGACCTGATGAGCCCGAACGAGGGATAAGGGTTGGAGGACCAGCTGATGAGCCCGAACGAGGGATAAGGCTGGGGGTCCACGGAGTACGATGTACCGTGCAAGTAGCATGGAGTACGATGTACCGTGTGGTATCTGTGTGATACGTTGGTATCTTTGTGATACGTTAGCATCTTCGGATGCATGAGATCGGATAAGACTGACGGGATGGATTGACCCACCACCCGGGCGGTTCCCGATCATGGGAGAACCCGCACACTAGGATCCGTGTAGCTGAGGAACTCCCGAGGACACATATGGCCATAGTCCTAGTTATTTGCCAATATACAAACGTTGCCTAGTCTCGCATGTCGTCGATTTTGATGAAATCAAATTGGGTTTTAAACTAAATTTGCATGATGGTATTTCCATGCTTTTCAAACCCATGTGTGAATGTAAATCGATTTTCATGGTTTTGTGTGAGTCAGGATCACCCGCAGGAGGGGTCGAGTCCTGACTTTATTGTGAAAATTTTAATTGAGAAATAAATGATTTGTAATAATTGCATGTTGAATTTTCCGTGCAAACTTGATTTACATAACATCATAATTCATATCATTTGTTTTAAAATGTGTGGAGAAAGGATGGTTTATGCATGACACCACGTTCATGTAGGTATTATGGTTACCTACTTGTTCGTAGGATTGCCTTACTGAGCTTGATGTGCTCGCCCCTTTCATTTTCTCCCACAGATAATCTCCAGTTGAAGTTGAGGCGACTCAGTACTGCATTCCGGATATCCGCTGCTGCCCATCAACATAAGGTATATACACTTGTACATATTGTATCTACATAAGCATAGCACAGTAACATGTTTGTAAGTGTCTCTAGGGGATGTATAAATATTGTAGACATTTTATAAATGACTGGAGAAGAAATAAGTTACATGGTAAATGTGTGGTGGGACTGGCATTGACGCACAGCCCAATTTGTTAGTGGAGTGTGGTCACGATCAGAGGACAGATAAGAATTTAATAAAAAAAATAACAAAATGCAAAAAATTAACTCTGATTTTGGGTAGTTTGGGTCGTGACACCTTATTAGAAGTCTTCCACTACCTTTATATCATTCAAATGATAAATATTACTGGTCACTGTCTAAATCTGGGGTTTTTCAGCTAAATCACTGTATGAAAAACACTTCATGATTCTCCTCCCCTACCTTGGAAATATATTTGAAAAACTAATATCCTTTCTCAAGTAAAAGTTTTCCTACGGCTACTTGCATATCATAAGTTGTCAACCTCTAAATTTCTTTTCTCAAGACACATCTTACAATCCCCAATCTGTAACTTATGTAACCAAGAACAAAGAACAACACAACATTTATATAACTCATGTCCACAATTTTCTACCATATGGACATCTCTAAATTGGAATTGGGATATTACTAATATGTACTTAACATGCTTGTTAAAAAGTCTTCAGGAAATAAATGTATTATATATAGATCCACACATTTCCATACCACTCCAATTATTAATTCCTAACCTGCTTTAGCGTATTTGGGAATCAAGGAATGAGATTATCTTTCAAAACAAACCTATCCCTCCTCTTATACTCATACCAAAATTAGTATATTTTTGACAGTCCATAAACTTAGCACTTGTTCCAACTCCAACCCTCTCCCACACACCTTATAAACAATCCATTACTTGAGAACCTCCACAACAACCATTTCTCAAGCTCAATATAGATGGCTCTAATATTGGGAATCTGGGATATGAAGGGATAATAAGAGATGATTTTGGTACTTTCATGACCACCTTCTGCAAGTATTTTTGTAAGACTTCTAACTTAGGTACCTTGGCACTACTTAGATATTAAGCCATTTTAATGTTGATGCGTAGTTAAATTGGAAATTGGGAAATGTATAAACATACATGTAAAATATATTTCTAATAATTTTCAGAGACTTTATAATTTAGTAACAAAATTTTGAATTATATGCATGCGTTAGGGTATAATTATTTAGGTAAATTGGAAATATATATTTTATTTAGGTATATTTAGGTAAACTAGAAATTAAAAAAAAAGTGTATGTATATATTTTGTTAATAAGAAATATAAATAAATAAAAAATAAATAAAAAAGAAAAGAGAAGAGTAAAAAAAAAAGAATTGGGGTTGCGCGGCGCAACACCAATCCAGCCCCCCTCTCTTTTTTTCTTCTCTGTTTTCTCCCTCTCCCTTGTCGTCCATTCACCATGCCGACCACCGACCGACCCAACCCACCTAGAGACCGACAGCCTTCCCCCTCTCGCCGCTGACGTCCCTTCCTCTATTCCTGAGAAAACTCGAGAACCTGAACCCCTTTTTGTTTTCCTTTCTCTGCTTCATGCACTAGTCACCAGTGAACGCACCAGTCCTCTCCCTCCGAACTCGAACCCGACGACCCCTATCTTCCCCTCTTTCCCCTTTGACGCCAACAGTACCCAAAACCCAAAAAAATTACCCATTTTTCTGCATCCCCATTTATGTACAGTGAGTTTTTAGGTAAAAACCCAAACTTTCTCTAGTTATATTACTAGATAAATTATGCTATAAAATTTTATTTAGTGTGAAATTACCTTAAATTACAGAATTGAAGAATTTAGTGAAAACTAGGGTTTGTAATTTAGGGAAGATTGGGGATTTCAAAAATTAGGGGTTTAATTTATTTGTTTTAGCCAAATTGAATGAGTATTAGTAATGAATTTAACAAATTGTTGAAAGTTATCTTGTGAGCAAGGAGATTAAATGTTTGGCCACCTTGAAACAATTAAGAATAATCTATAATGATTGGATTTAAGGATTCAAATTGACAAAATATAACGTGAATGACATGGTCTTCTGTTGCATGAATAAATTTGAACCATAAGAAAATGATACTAAATTGTAAGTTTGGCCAACTAGAGAGAGATTTGGAAATTTAGTTAAACTTAGACAAATACTATAGATTATTCTTTAAAAAATAATTAATATATAAATGTGTTTCACGATGGCACTTAGGAAATTTTTGAAGTAAACCTGTAAGACCCGAAATTATATCGTAATTTCTTATAAAGGATTGAAAATGGTCCCAAATAAAACGAAACGGGATTCAGACTGGAAATAAGGATTTAAAATGCAAAATGAATGAGTATTCGTGAAGGGAACTCGGTCTAAATTAATCCCGAACGCGTACAAGGGCAAAACGATCAAAAGATCGAAAGCCGGGATAAATTCGATAAGAAAATTTAATTAAAAATAAGGATTTAGAATATCTTGATCAATAATGAGGAAATTATATAATTTTGAGTCAAATTGATCAAGATCCGAAATTTTTAGGAATACCGAAAAGCCACCCAGGATAATATCCCGAAAATACGAAGAAATTATCCCGAAAAAATGATTAAAAATATAATAAATTAAATTAAATTAAATTGTTTGGAATAAAATAATATAATTGTAGATATTTTTAAAAATATTTGAATATTTTAATGAATATTTTAATAATAAACTAATTTATAATAATAATAATAATTAAAAAAAAGAAAGAAGAGAAATCTAAAAAATGTTATCGGGGAGAGAGAAGAATAATGGAAAACCGAGGAAGAATACCCGCGCGTGGCCGACTGACCCACGGCCACCGGGCACCGACGGCCCCGACGAAGAGCCGAGGAGAAAGAGGGGAAGCCGGCGAGCAAGTTAGCACCGGTGACGCGCACCAAGGATAGCCGAATCCGGCGAACGGAGGAGGAGAAACTGACGGGAGAAAGGAGCTCGATTCCGGTGATCCACAGCAGCTGGGCTCGAACGGAGGCCACTGGTGTGATCGGGAGGATGAGCCGGTTCTTTTGAGATCGGTATCGATCGGCAAAACCATCAAAATTCGGTGGATCGAGAGGGAGAGTGCCGCGGAGGGAGAAGATGAATCCGATGGCCACCGACGTGATTCGGCCAACCTCGACCCCAGCCGAACACTCCCCCAGTGCAGGCGCACCGTTTGGAGCCAGAAACGAGTCGAGAATCGACCGAAAACACCATGAACGGCGGCGAAAAAGTTTAAACCGGTACGGACCGGTTCAGCAAAGGGGTGAACCGAACTGAACCGGCTAAATCGGATCGATCTGAACCGGGTTGAACCGGACTGAACCGGTTCAGCCAAGAAAGAAGGGAAAAAAAAGAGAAAAAGAGAAAAAGGAAAAAGGGAAAGAATTTTTGGGGATACACCAGACTTCGGGTAAGTCGGTAAGAGGTCAAAAGTGACCGAATTGATTTTCTAGAAATTTATTTAAATTATATTTAATCGAAAAGTAACCTGGGATTAAATATATAATTGTGCAGTTTTACGACAAAGCCCGAACGAGAGCCGATTGAGCCCCGATTTTCGTATCCCGCATCATATTGGGTAAGTACATTTTAATTCTCGACAATTAGAGTCCTTTAATACAGAGTTTCGATTATTTTATGAAATTTATGGATTAATTCTGTATAAAAAGGAATATTTATCGAAATTGCAACGTAACTACCGTAAATAGTGTATGGGCTATCCAATGAGTTTGGAATGAAGTTCGATGATTATTGATAAGCTGAATGAGACCAGTAAACCCGAAGAAGGGATTTAATAAGTAGAAACGGGCTGAAAATTGGTCAAGGCCCATTAAGGTGCGATCGGGCCCAATAAGTGTAAATTGGCCCAATTAGTTAAATCGATTATAGTAAACACGAGAATTATAATTATTGAGTTAAATTTGACATGGTAAATAATTATCTGCAGCCCCAGAGACTGGATTAGCAGCAAATCGGATCGAACGAGCCTCCGACAGTGGAATTTAGATACGCGCTCGACGAGAATCGAGGTAAGGGAATTTTGTAAGTGCATAGAGATTTCTATACGTATTTATTGAGGGGATTTAAAGGGCTTAGAATTCCTTAAAATATATGAAATAATAATTTTTACGAAAACCAGGGCATAGATAAATAAAGAAAAAAGATGATTTTGCCCCTGAGAGTAAAATTTACAAAAAGGGTAGTAAGGCAGATAAATTGCATGATTTTCATGTTTTGATGTTTTATATGAATATCTTGCTTTGGTTTAAGCAAATTTACACATAGGTTGGCTGTTGATTTTATAAATTATACGAAAAGGTATCGGTTTGTACCGGTTATGATTTTAAGAGATGTTTTATCAAGATTGAGCCACCTATCGTATTTACATGAATAAAAAGAGTGCTAGAGTCTTTCTCGCACTCAAGTTTACTGATTTATTATTCACAAAAAGTCGTACTGGAGCATTGCTCGTACGAGAAATTTGTGTATGTACAAAACCGTGCTGAGCTTCGCTCGCACGAGATTTTAGATATCATGATATGCATAGCGTGGTGCTGGAGCTTCGCTCGCACTAGACGTGAGTTAACATGCATATAGTCATGTGGAAGCCTCCCATAGACTGTGTGTCACAGAGAGTTAAGATGCTCGCACGTATACTTTGAGACATGGGTTGGTTATCGATATAGTATTGAGGTAGATAAGACCTACGACAGGCACCCCCAGACTATGATATGGGTCCACGGAGTACGATGTACCGAGTATGTCACATGGAGTACGCTGTACCGTGCAGTCATGATGACTCTATGATGTTACTTGCTATTCTGGCGGGTAGGAATTGACCCCACCTCCCGTTGCAGTTGTGATACCCCGTACACTGGGATCCGTGTAGCCTGGGATCACAGGGACGAAGTATGGCCATAGTCCTCAATTTTCATGCAGTAACCTACATGCCTCACATGATATCATACGGTCTCAATAGACCAGGACGAACCCGAGGGAGGGGTAATGTCCCGATTTATGTTTTTAAAAGAGATGTGATTTAATGAATCAAGGTATTCTCGAGAGATGGGTTTGACCTTGATGAAGTTGTTTTATGATGAAACAAATGAGTTTTAAGGTGATGAGTTTATGAGTAAACAAATAAGTTTTAAAGTGATGAGTTTATGATAAAACAAATAAGTTTTAACATGAAGAGTTTGTAATGAAACAGATAAATTTTTGAGTGTTGAGTATATGATGAAACAAATAAGTTTTAAATGTGACGAGCATGAGATGACATACATGATGATTTTTTCATGTTGATTTATATGTCGATTTCATGATTTCTCTTATATGATATATACATACATGTGGCATCGTTTTAGTTATACCTCATGCTCTAAATATAAACGATTTTATATCATGACATTATCAGCACGTAGATAGTATAGTTATCTACCTGCTTACATTATTACCTTACTGAGCTGTTTATGCTCACCCTTTCATTTTCCACCCCACATGGTATATTCAATAGAAGAGACAGATAATAGTCTTGCATTTCGGTTATCCGCTGCTTCTTATCAAGACCAGGTATACACAATTGTATAATTTTTGTATCTGAACATATAGAGGCATAGTACTGTATATGGATGTAATATTGGGGATGTATTTAGTTTAAATAAATTGATATGTAAATGAAATATGAAAATGAAATGGTAAATAGGTGAGAGATGACTAACACCGAATCATAGCCCAACTGTTTAGTAGTGTAACTGTTCACGACGGGTAAGTAAATGAAAAAGCGAAAAATTTACTCTGATTTTTATGTATTCGGGTCGTGACAGAAAAGATGGTATCAGAGCAGAGTTGGCCTGATATGAGTCGGTGTTAGTGGTTAAGTAAATTTACATCCCCATGTACTGTGCATTATTTAGATACAATTGTGTATATCAAGATGGAACTGCAGCTAAGAATTTAGTTTCGAATGCAAGAATATAGTTTTTATAACTGATAGCCGCTATGGTAGAGGGGCGAGTACACATGCTCGAGACCATAGAGATAGGCCTGATAGTCGAATGAGTCGTCACATGAGAATCAAGATGAGAGTGAGGTGGAGGCTGATGTTGAGCATACTCTACCGGGTCCTATAAAGAGACCAAACAGTATTGAGACACGCTCCGAGAGGATGGAGTGGAGTGTAGAAAATATTTCAGAGTTGTTTACTCAGTCTATGCATGTAGTTGAGGATAGGCAGGGTAAAGCCTAAACAGATGCCTCTGACTATAGAGATTTTCACACCCCTCCGGTATATAGCGAAGTAAAGAAGCCAATAGTTGCTAAGGACAGTGTGAATGAGATAGCGAAGTTGTATGAATTTTTTAGTGTATGTCGACAGAGAAAGTGACTTTTAAATATGTTTATGTTAGAGGTGAGGCGGAGTATTGATGGAAGTCCGCTCGATCCATCTGAATAGTTAGACATCCAAAGTCGACATGAGAATATTTCTGGATGTATTTCGGTGACAGAATATTTCGGACACTACTTAAGGGAAATTACAGGTAAATTTCTTATACTGACCCAGAGACACTAGTTGATTGATGAATATGAAACTCAATTTATATCTCTGGGCAGGTGTGAACCTGATACCATGGGCAATGAGAGTCAGGAAGCCCAAAACTTCATGGAATGACTCAAATTATCGATTAGAGTCCGATTAGCTCATTACCTATGTCGAGGCAGTGCATAGAATACAGTTGCATGAAGAAGATCATGTGTTGCACGCCTCTAAGATTGGGAAATGTAGTAAGGACCGAAATAGAGACAGAAGAGAATAGAGAATGATAGAGATGTCAGAGCAGGAAATAGACCAATTGGTAAAAGATTAGAGTTGATGAGTCACAGGGTAAGATAATTGGTAAGGCCTCAGTATATCCAATTTAACTCTTATGAGGGGTATTATGATTGGAGAACCCCGACCTGCTACGAAGCAGTGTAGCAATGTAAGCAGAGTTAGCAGTATAAGCAGTGTAAGATGTGTGGTAGATACCACGAAAATAGGGCCTACACCTACACTTCATTGACTAAAATAGGCGTTAAATGTGATAAGACGGGCCACTTAATTAATAATTGCTCAGAGTTGGGTAAGACTACCCTACAGAAGGGCAAAGAGACATATAAAACCTTGTTGATATCTCTGCACCGAAAAAAGGAGGCCACAGCCGAAGAGAAAGGGAAAGTAGGTTGTTGGATTAGGGCGAGTGTATGCCTTGGACCAGGATACTACTGATGTTTCATATGATGTGGTGAAAGATTAAATAGAGAAATAATTATTATAATTAATCCTGGTGCCACGTATTTAGTCATATCGCCTTTATTTGAATATAAGTTAGTAAAAGACGTGAATGCCTACACCTATGGGCACAATGCTGATAGTTAGTACCCCAATGAAGGAGGGTTAACTAATGAAATAATTATGAAGAAACTATAAGTTGAAAACGAGGGAAGAAGTATAAGTCAGTCGATTTTATTCAATGGACTATGAATAATTTGAAGTAATATTGAGAATAAATCTCAATTGGTCGGCTGTAAATTATGATGTTCAGAGTTTTATTCTAAGACAGTGCTGTGTTACCCCTGAAAAGTATACGGTAAGTTTTGACAAGTAATAAAAGGGGTGCAGCGATTGAAATTAAAGGAGCAAATGATTGTACTCACGGAATGAGTAATGACATAGTTGTTATACGTAATATACGAAAGAAGATAAGCTGTTAGATGTGATAGATCCTGAATACAAAATCTATTGGAATAAGAGACGTATGCAAGGTAAGAATATCTATGATACGTGAAGTAATTTGGATTAAAGCAATTAGTAGCGAATATGAATTGTGACCACATGGACTGATATGTAAAGTAATTGTGGTTATGTCTGAGGGTTAATAAAGGTATTTCAAAATACCTCTCCGCCTGAAGACTTGACAGCGTCTAAAAGTATACATAACCTATAAATTAAAATCGACAGTCGTAATATATACATTTAAAATTAGGGTACCTTTATTGGTACGATAAGAAATATAAAATTTGATTAATCAAGAAAGTTTAAAAATTAAAAGTTTATAAAAGCCGTTAATATAAGAAAAGGAAATGACGCGGGTTAGTAGCTTCAACGGAAGCGATTTCGAAATGAGATTATACGTTTATGCGTACATAGGTCAAAGATATGAGTGATTGAAATATTTAGTGGAACTCAACTACAATGAGGCATTTAAACTTTACCTGGACCGATTTGTTATCATTCATATTGATGATATTTTTGGTGTATTTAAAGTCCAAGGAAAATTATAAGCAACAATTGAAAATTGTTTTTACAGACGATTTGTTGAGAATTCTCGAAATGGACCACTTTATTGGCACGTTTAACTTAGAAAAAGTTGTATTTGAATGGGATGATAGACGTGACAGGAGTTTGGGTGTACTAAAGTAATAAACTGACCACTGTATTTATTCTCACTATATCCAACAGATTAAGAGGTTTCTCATGAATCTATGGATACCTCAAAATAATGAATGGGCAATGTATTGATGTAAAAGGGGAAGATAGTCGATTATGAATCCAGACAACTCAAGGATCATGAAAGGACTATCCGGCCCATGATTCAAAGTTGACAGCGATAGTGGCTGTATTAAGTATATGACACTACAATGTACACGGTGGGAAATTTCAAGTATGCACTGATCATAACAGCCCTGAGTATCTGTTTTCACAGAAAGAGTCGGATATGAGATAACAAAGTATGTTAGAGCTTCTGAGAGATTATGATTGTAAAAATTGTACCACTCAGGAAAGGCTAATGTAATGGCTAATGCTTTGAGCAGAAAGAGCCTCGAGATGGTATAACATATGATGGTCAAGGAGCGTGAGCTGCTAGAACAGTTGTAAGCCTCAGTAATGATGTGATTCCCTCTGATGATGATAGTGATTGTGTGATAGATAGCCTGATATTAGAACCAGATTTGAGTGACCAAATTTGACAGGCTTAGCCTGATGATCGGCATGGTGTTGATAGTTTGGGTTAGAAACAGATGGGTACAGTGATAAAGTTCACAGAGAGAGATGATGGCTTACTGAGGTTCAGAGATAGTATAAGTGCTCTCTAGGACCATAATTGATGAGATAGTGATATTATCAGAAGCTCACTCTTCGGGATATGCAGTGCACTCGAGAAGTAATAAATATATCGAAATCTTAGAAAAGAGTATTGGTGGTCAGATATGAAAAGAGACATAGTGGAGATTGTGGAAAAGTGTTTTGTATGTGTCAGACCCAGATTTTGTAGCTTATTTCCTTATGATTCCTATCTGTATGAACACTCTGTAATTATAGTTGAATCATAAAAAGAGTATTTACTAGACTTAAAGTGTTATTGAAATGATTTAACACGAAAAAGCTACATAAAATGCCTAATGTGAACTATAAGTGTCACAGGCTAAACCGAGTTATTCTAAATCATTCTGACTAAAAATAAGAACTTAAAATAAGAGAACGTAGAGAACTCATGAAGGAAAGTCAGCTTGATTTAGACCCGAACATACAAAACGAGTGTAAAAGCTAAAAAGGGTAAAATGAACCTTTTTGGCGAGAAAAGGAGTTTCGGGTGAAATTATCCACCGGGAGCTATTGGGATATAAAGACGAGAGTGTAAGACATAAGATATGACACTTTCGAAATTTGGAGAAAAAGTCAACATAGTCAATGGTTAAGGAAAAAGTCAACTATAGTTAAGGAAGTGGACTTTTACCATAGTTGACTAATCATGGTTAAAAATTAACCTAAGTGTGGAGGAAAATTTGGAGAAAAATATTCTTGGCCAGAATACAAGATAATCATCCCCGGAAGTAAGGAAAATTTATTCGGAAGGATTCCGAAATAAATTTAATGGTTAAAAACGTAATGGGCCTAAGGTGAAAATTTTAAAGCCCATTAAGGTATACTAAACGTATATCGAAATTCTTAGGTCCTTTAGACCGAATTGTTGGACCAATTGGTTGGCCAAATTTTGAGACAATAAAAGGCCCGAGGTATAGTAAAAATTTCAGCCCGAAAGCCCATTAGGAAAGCCCAAACCGAGAAGCCCAATTAGAAAAGCCCATGAGATAAATATCTAACCATAGTTAAAGTTAACTATGACTCATAAGGTGACTCATGGTTCAGATTTGGAAAGTCAAGCATAATGGCTGAAAAGTAAGGCTTAATGGCTAAGTAAGTGGCTTATAAATGTAGCCACACCATTGTCATCTTCATCACACCAATTCCGGCTAGAGAAGAAACCATTGAAACATAAACATCCAAGCTTTCTCTCACTAGAAATCACTAGGAATTAGGCATATTTGGAACTTGCATTCTTCATGGAAGTTGTTCCAAATTGAAAGGAGATTGACATATGTTGGAATTGGCTATCAAGGAGCCATAGAGTGCAAACCGAGAGCCTCCAAAGTTTCGGCCAAAGGGTGAACACAACAATTGGTATATTTTCTAATTTCCAATTTCATATATGTTAATGTATGAATGATTTCAAGTATGTGGATATATGTTTTAAGCATTGAAACATATTAAATCACCATGATATTGCTTGAGTGATCAATGGGATATTGAAATATGTCAATATGATTTTAAGACATAAATGGATTAGTGTACATGTATTAATGTAAATGGTGTAATTAGAATTAATCAATTTGATTAATTAATACATGTAAATTGTTGGCAATCAAAGTGTTTGATAAAATGCCTAAATGAACTATATGATGATTGGTAATGTTACCTACTAAGTGTATGTGAAAATGCCTAAGTGAAAATGGCTAAATAATAGACATGGATGGCATGCCATGGTGAAACCGAGGCATGAGTAGCTCTCGACCATGGCATGTGGCCGAGAGGCCCAATGGGCCAAGCCCAATATTTTTAGGCCCAATAGGGTGTAATGGGTCTATGAAAAGCCCAATAAGAGTTGGTGGGCCCCACAAGCCCAATAGGCCCAACGAAAGTGAATAGTAAAATAAAAATGGACTTAAGGCCTAGTTAGGCCCATTAAGGATTTTAAGGCCCATTAAGGGAAAATAAACTGTATTAATGTGTAATACAGTAGGAAAAGTATAATTAACCTGAGGAATGGTTATTTACAGCTCCGGAGTTTACATTGAGAGTTGATCGGACTGCGAGATTTAGCAGCACCGAGGAAGTGAGGTCACGTGACGTGATCCGAGGTAAGGGACTTTTACGAGTAGTTAGAGATACCTGCACGTATTTTCATCTGCTTTTACATTACTTAAAAACTCTGAGGGTCAGAGAAAGTGAATAATAATTATTGCGACCCGATAGTGGCAAATTACGATTTTGCCCCTAGTTAGTCAAAAAGTCAACTTTTGTGAGAAGTTGCAAGAAGCATGGAAAATACTATTGTGAGTGTTTAATTGCTATTAGCAGGAAAATAAATAGATGGGCTAATGATTTTAAGGTTGATATGACTTAAGCACACTTTTAGTGCTGATTTTACTATTTTGTAAACAATCCCTTTTTAAATAGCCATCTATCATATTATGTGAGAATGAATCGTGCTAGAGCATAGCTCACACTGGGATTCATATGTTTTCCACATAATATTAGTGCTGGATTTTGATACGCACTAGATTTTCATGACATGCATGATAGAGTACTGGAGTTCTCACTCGTACTCAGCTTTGAATGATATATACATGACAGAGTGCTAGAGCGTTGCTCGTACTCGATTCTTCATGGTTTATACATGATATAGTACTGGGAGCTATTGCTCATATTTGATTTTGATATTGTGCATAGCATAGTACTGGGAGCTATTGCTCGTACTTAATTTAATACATAAACTATGCATAGACCTAGTTGCTGGAGGTTGCTCGCACTAGAGTTGAGTTTGTGACATGAAACAGTGTTTGAGCGGAGTGACGACTGTGAGTCGCACTCAAGACGCACACTGTATGTGATATGTAATACATGTTAAAACCCATGCCTGAGTCCTTGTGTGACTGTGTGTCATAGCTAGAGAGGATATCCGCATGAGGTTGATATAAACGTGGTATAAATATTTCCATAGTTTCGAGGGCTAAGTCCTATAGGAGGCACCCTGGCTGTGAGGGTCCACGGGTGTACTTTGTACCGTGCCCGGGGCACGAGGTGTACGTTGTACCGTGTGTTACGCATAGCTGACGGCTGTAGTGGACTGACTATCCTCCCGTTGCAGCAGTGATGCCCCGCACATCGAGATCTGTGTAGCTTGGGATCACTTTTCAGATATGATCATAATCCAGGATACTATTTGCATAAACCACAAAGTCTTACATGATATATCACATTGATTGAATGATTTAAACTGCGGACAGACCTGAGGGATGGGTCGGACTCCGATTTTGTGTTGTGAATCATTTGATGCCATATTTATTGTGATTTAAATATACATGGCATGATTTACATAAAGGCATGATTTATATACGATGCATTGTTTTGCACTACATGCCTATATTTGAGCAAAGAAAGCATGATTTTCTGTACATGTAATTTATTCTGTACAAGTATATATATTATATTTCAAGACATGCTTTTTAAAGCGAGTAAAGGAAATAATGTTTTCAAGGCATAGCATTATTTTAAGTAGATAATGTTGATATCTACTTGCTTGCCTGATTTCCTTACTGATCGTGTTATGCTCACCCCCTTTCTTTACATCTCTCTACAGAGCATCAGTAGATTGAAAGCTACCGAGGGATAGTGTCCCAAAGTCCACTGCTAGTTCCTATCGATCGCCAGGTATACCTATTATGTACAGTTGTGTATCTAAACATAGAAACAGCATAGTGATGTATACGATATATATTATGGGGAATGTATTTGTATTAGATTTTTATATAATCTTACATGTCTAATAAAAGCAAGTACAGTAATAATAGTATGTTGACATGTATGCATGATATTGGATGATGTGGTAAGTGAGGACTCTGACATCGAATCACAGCCTAACCATTGAAGAGCAAAAAGGTAAGTTAAAAATGCGAAAATTTTTTAGTGATTTTGGTTAAAGTCATGGATTGAGAATTGGGTCCTGACAGTATGTCAGCAGAATAAGGTAGAGTATTAAAAGTCTGCAGAGTTATTGCAGCCTCTACCTATATCGACACAAAAAATGGGAACAAGTTACCATGATTGTGATGGGTTACAGAGGACCCGAATGAATCACGAGGCTATCTGAGTGATAGTCGATAGATTGACTAAGTCTACCCACCTTCTGGTTAGGAAATCCCTAGATACTCTGAGTGTGTAGGCGAATTTATGTGTATGGAAAATTGTGGAACACCAAGTATTTTTCCAATGAGCATTGTATCATATAGGGATTCCCGCTTCACTTCTCACTTCTGGGAACGATTTTCAGGAAGCTATGGGAACCCGACTGAGTGTTAGCACAACTTTCCATCCTCAGACAGATGGTCAGTCAGAGAGGACTGTACAAGTTCTGGAGGATATGATGAGAGCGTGTGCCATTTATCTGATAAGCTCCTGGGATGATCATTTGTTACTAATCGAATTCGCCAATAATGACAGTTGTCATTGAGTATCGGGATGACTTCAGATGAGGCATTGTATGGCCGTAAGGGTTGTTTCCCCGATTTGGATAAGAAGAAGTGGGTGACAGATAGAAAATTGTTCCTGAATTGGTAAGACAAACCTCTGAGGATGTTCAGTTAATTGTGGAGGATTAAGAACACCTCAGAGCAGATAGAAAAGCTTTGTTGACAAGAGACAGAAACCATTGAAAATCACCGAGGGTGAATTAGTATTGTTAGAAGTTACATGCCCTTAGAAGATAGCATAAGGACATAACAAGATTCAGAAAGAGATTGGACAAAGTGGGAGATAAGACCTGTAGGTTGGCGTTACTACCTGAATTAGCAGGCATCCACAATATGTCCTATCTTATGATGCTTCGAAAATACTGTCCGGACCTAACGTATGTGATCAGATATGAGCTTCAACAGCTTAGCTCAATGAAAGTATAACATATGATTTGGCAAATCAATTCGGGTATTAGATGGAAGGAGAAAGTGTCGAGTTGAGGTTTAAGATAATCTCCCTAATTAAAGTATGTTAGTAGTATTACACTCTGAAAAAGTCACAAGGGAATTAAAGAGTATGATATGTGTGAAATATCTGGAGTGATTTACAAACTAACTTGGTTCTAATTTGGAGGACCAAATTTCTTAAGTGGGGGAGATTATGTAAGACCCGAAATTATATCGTAATTTCTTATAAGGGATTGAAAATGGTCCCAAATAAAACGAAACGGGATTCAGACTGGAAATAAGGATTTAAAATGCAAAATGAATGAGTATTCGTGAAGGGAACTCGGTCTAAATTAATCCCGAACGCGTGCAAGGACAAAACGATCAAAAGACTGAAAGCCGGGATAAATTCGATAAGAAAATTTAATTAAAAATAAGGATTTAGAATATCTTGATCAATAATGAGGAAATTATATAATTTTGAGTCAAATTGATCAAGAACCGAAATTTTTAGGAATACCGAAAAGCCACTCGGGATAATATCCCAAAAATACGAAAAAATTATACCGAAAAAATGATTAAAAATATAATAAATTAAATTAAATTAAATTGTTTGGAATAAAATAATATAATTGTAGATATTTTTAGAATATATTTGAATATTTTAATGAATATTTTAATAATAAACTAATTTATAAATAATAATAATAATTAAAAAAAAAAGAAAGAAGAGAAATATGAAAAATGTTATCGGGGAGAGAGAAGAAGAATGGAAAATTGAGGAAGACAACCCGCGCGTGGCCGACCGACCCACGGCCACCGGGCACCGACGGCCCCGACGAAGAGCTGAGGAGAAAGAGGGGAAGCCGACGAGCAAGTTGGCACTGACGACGCGCACCAAGGATAGTCGAATCCGACGAACGGAGGAGGAGAAATCAACGAGAGAAAGGAGCTCGATTCCGACGATCCACGGCAGCTAGGCTCGAACGGAGGCCACCGGTGTGATCGGGAGGATGAGCTGGTTCTTTTGAGACCGGTATCGGCCGGCGAAACCATTAGAATCTGATGGATCGAGAGGGAGAGTGCCGCGGAGGGAGAAGACGAATCCGGCGGCCACCAGCTTGATTTGGCCAACCCCGACCCCAGCCGAACACTCCCCCAGTGCAGGCGCACCATTTGGCGCCAGAAACTAGCCGAGAACCGACTGGAAACACCATGAACGACGGTGGAAAGGTTTGAACCGGTATGGATCGGTTCAGCAAAGGGGTGAACTAGACTGAACCGGTTGAACCGGACCGGTCTGAACAAGGTTGAACCAGACTGAACCGGTTCAGCCAAGAAAGAAGGGAAAAAAAGGAGAAAAAGAGAAAAAGAAAAAAGGGAAAGAATTTTCGGGGTTACACCGGACTACGGGTAAGTCAGTAAGAGGTCAAAAGTGACCGAATTGATTTTCGAGAAATTTATTTAAATTATATTTAATCAAAAAGTAATCCGGGATTAAATGTATAATTGTGCAGTTTTACGACAAAGCCCGAACGAGAGTCGATTGAGCCTCGATTTTTGTATCCCGCATCATATTGGGTAAGTACATTTTAATTCTGATAATTAGAGTCCTTTAATACAGAGTGTCGATTATTTTACAAAATTTATGGATTAATTCTGTATAAAAAGGAATATTTATCGAAATTGCAACGTAACTATTGTAAATAGTGTATGGGCTATCCAATGAGTTTGGAACGAAGTCCGATGATTATTGGTAAGCTGAATGAGCCCAGTAAACCCAAAGAGGGATTTAATAAGTAGAAACGGGCTGAAAATTGGTCGAGGCTCATTAAGGTGCGATCGGGCCCAATAAGAGTAAATTGGCCCAATTAGTTAAATCGATTGTAGTAAACACGAGAATTATAATTATTGAATTAAATTTGACATGATAAATAATTATCTGCAGCCCTAGAGACTGGATTAGCAGCAAATCGGATCGAACGAGCCTCCGACAGTGGAATTTAGATACGCGCTCGACGAGAATCGAGGTAAGGGAATTTTGTAAGTGCATAGAGATTTCTATACATATTTATTGAGGGGATTTAAAGGGCTTAGAATTCCTTAAAATATCTAGAAACGAAATAATAATTTTTACGAAAACCGGGGCTTAGATAAATAAAGAAAAAAGATGATTTTGCCATTGAGAGTAAAATTTACAAAAAGGGTAGTAAGGTAGATAAATTGCATGATTTTCATGTTTTGATATTTTATATGAATATCTTGCTTTGGTTTAAGCAAATTTACACATAAGTTGGCTATTGATTTTATAAATTATACGAAAAGGTACCGGTTTGTACCGGTTACGATTTTAAGAGATGTTTTATCAAGATTGAGCCACCTATCGTATTTACATGAATAAAAAGAGTGCTAGAGTCTTTCTCGCACTCAAGTTTACTGATTTATTATTCACGAAAAGTCATACTGGAGCATTGCTCGTACGAGAAATTTGTGTATGTACAAAACCGTGCTGGAGCTTCGCTCGCACGAGATTTTAGATATCATGATATGCATAGCGTGGTGCTGGAGCTTTGCTCGCACTAAACGTGAGTTGACATGCATATAGTCGTGCGGAAGCCTCCCGTAGACTGTGTGTCGCAGAGAGTTGAGATGCTCGCACGTATACTTTGAGACATGGGTTGGTTATCGACATAGTATTAGGGTGGATAAGACCTACGGCAGGCACCCCCAGACTATGATATGGGTCCACGGAGTACGATGTACCGTGTATGTCACACGGAGTACGCTGTACCGTGCAGTCATGATGACTCTATGATGTTACTTGCTATTCTGGCGAGTAGGAATTGACCCCACCTCCCTTGCAGTTGTGATACCCCGCACACTGGGATCCGTGTAGCCTGGGATCACAGGGATGAAGTATGGCCATAGTCCTAGATTTTCATACAGTAACCTACATGCCTCACATGATATCATACGGTCTGAATAGACCGAGACGAACTCGAGGGAGGGGTAATGTCCCGATTTATGTTTTTAAAAGAGATGTGATTTAATGAATCAAGGTATTCCCGAGAGATGGGTTTGACCTTGATGAAGTTGTTTTATGATGAAACAAATGAGTTTTAACGTGATGAGTTTATGAGTAAACAAATAAGTTTTAAAGTGATGAGTTTATGATAAAACAAATAAGTTTTAACGTGAAGAGTTTGTAATGAAACAGATAAATTTTTGAGTGTTGAGTATATGATGAAACAAATAAGTTTTAAATGTGACAAGCATGAGATGACATACATGATGATTTTTCCATGTTAATTTATATGTCGATTTCATGATTTCTCTTATATGATATATACATACATGTGGCATCGTTTTAGTTATACCTCATGCTCTAAGTATAAACGATTTTATATCATGACATTATCAGCACGTAGATAGTATAGTTATCTATCTGCTTACATTATTACCTTACTGAGCTATTTATGCTCACCCTTTCATTTTCCACCCCACAGGGTATATTCAATAGAAGAGACAGACAGTAGTCTTGCATTTCGGTTATCCACTGCTTCTTATCAAGACCAGGTATACACAATTGTATAATTTTTGTATCTGAACATATAGAGGCACAGTACTTTATATGGATGTAATATTGGGGATGTATTTAGTTTAAATAAATTGATATGTAAATGAAATATGAAAATGAAATGGTAAATAGGTGAGAGATGACTAACCCCAAATCATAGCCCAACTGTTTAGCAGTGTAACTGTTCACGATGGGTAAGTAAATGAAAAAGTGAAAAATTTACTCTAATTTTTAGGTATTCAGGTAGTGACAAAACCCTGAACTGAAATAAATGAGTATTGAGACTGATAATTGGATGTTCTTGCGTGAGAATTTGTAGCGACTGCCTCGTCGAGTGCCAAGGAAGCTTAGGCACATATATATGTCCCTAAGGCGATAAGGGTAATTGGTGCACGTCGCTTTTGTGGTAAGAGATTTATATAGCTCGTAGCTAGTAGGATACCTAAGGTTAAGCTAAAATTTTACTAGGAACCATAGGTTGTTAGTTTAGTTAGGGATTATTTTAAACTTATTACCTCCCTTACCTGATTTTCATCAATACCGAGACTTTATTCGTAGTTACTAGCTTTAGTCAAAAAGATGTTATAAATATAAGTTTTACTGATTTTTAGTGTCAAATAAAAATAGTTAAACCCAGATGAGTACAAACGTCTTACTACCTGATTTTATCTTTTTGTGCATTATGCATGATCTTTACAAAGTGGTTGCATGGGCTGTTTTGAATGTGATTCAGAAAAGTGCAATATTTTAAACCAAAAGGTGGTTGTCTATTTGAAATGATATTGCACGTTTTAATGTCAAAAGTTTACTTTCTTGAACTGTGGTTTTGAATTGAAATGATTTCGTAGTTATACTATACACCCGTCGTGGTGGTTGGTTTTTGAGAATGCTGGCGATCCTCGAAAATGTCCGTGTGGCAGTCATGTCCTGTGAGAGCCATTTCCAGCACCGATAGGAGGTTCTGTGTGATTGCCCTACGGTGCCAAGTACTTCACAGGGGTGCCTGGGTGTGTGAGACCCCATGTATGTATGACATTATTATATATTAATGGAATCATAAGACGAATGATTTTGATCATATAAATGTGAATGAAGTAGTTAGTCATGCACGTAAAATGCAGAGAAGGGTATATAGGTCAAAAGACCCAAAATTCGATATCAATTCGGTAAGAAATTGTCTTTTTAAACATGGATTTAGGAAATCTTGATCAATAAAGAAGAAATCTTTGAATTTCGAGTCCAATTGATCAAGATACGAATTTATTACGATAACCCGAAATTTTCACATCGAAAAATTATCTCGAAAATGTGAAAATAATACTCTAAAAAATTAATAAAATAAGATAAATATATAATTAATTAATTAAATATATAAATATTTGGTGTAGAAAAGATTTGTGTAAAAAAATATATTTTATTATATTAAAATAATAATATAATGTATAATATATATATATAAGTAAAGTAAAGGAATTGAAAAAAAAAAGTAGAAATTGCGAAATCACGATTCTGGAAAAGGAAAAGGAAGCCGAAACTGAGGGAAACAGTTTCCCTACATTAACGTGCCATCGACGACAGAGACGAGCAAGCGACGACGGACGAGAGGAGCCTGACACTGGAAGAGCGTTCAGCTGACCCCACGCGGGCCGACTACGCCAGAATCGACAGATCGGAGAGGGAAGAGACCGAAAGGGGAGAAAAGGAATCGAATGGCATCGGCGCCGATTTGTCCCCAGCTAAGCCAACTGAAGCCTCTCTAGGTCGAGCTGCATCGATTGGTGGCAAAAACGGCCCAAAAATCGATCGAAAATGCCGTGAACGATGAAGTGAGGACTGAATCGATACGGTCGGCTTAGTGAAAAGGGTACTGTGATGAACCAGACTGGACCGGTTCAGCCAAGAAAGAAAGGAAAAAGAGAAAAAAAAAGAAGAGAAAAAATTTGGTGATCCAATTGAGGTACGGGTAAGCCAGTAAGCGGTCAAAATTGATCGATTTAATTTTTGAAATATTTAATTGAAGTTATATTTGACCGAAATTGACCCGGTAAATATATAAATGTGTAGCTCGACGATTGGTAACAAACGAGAGCTCGAGTCAGCCTCGATTTATATACAATCACAGAATCTCAGGTAAGTAAATCTCATTTACGACAATTTGTATAGTTATGCGCGTTAGAAATTCATCGCATAAGTTACAGATTAAATCCGTATAAAATGAATTATGTTTTGGAATTAGAAATCAATTGTCGTAAATAATTGTATGAGCTACCAAAGAACCTAGAACGAGGCCTAATAAATGTTGATGGGCCCAATGAACCCAATAGGCTTTGATGAAGTAAATAGTAAGCGAAAATGGGCTTAAAACGGATTAAGGCCCATTAAGGTGCAATCGGTCCCAATAAGAGTAAATGGACCCAATGCTTTAAATTAAGTCCCGTTATACGTGAAACATGGTAAATATATTGTATTTAACCCAATAAATGGTTAAATGCAGTTTCAGAGACTGGATTAGGAGCAAATAGGACTGTGGAACTTGTACTATGCTCAATATGATTCGAGGTAAGGGGGTTTTGTAAGTACTTAGAGGTAGTTATATGTATTTTCGAGGGGATTTACAAGGTGTTAAATTCTCTAAGCTATCTAGAAATAAAATAATAATTTTTGAGAAAAATTTCGAAGAAAACGAAAAATGACGATTTTACCATTGGTAGAGAAATTTATGAAAAGGGTAGTAAGGATCCTAAAATGCATGATTTTCATGATTTTGATGTTTGTATCATGATTTAATGCTTTGATATGAATGAAATGAGGATAGGTTGGCTATTGTTTTCAATTATTACATGAAACAACACGGATTATGTGCTACGTTGTATTTTTGAAAAATACTTTATTTAAACTGGAGCCACCTATCATATTTGTGTGAGTACAAATAGTGTTGAAGCCTAGCTCACACTAGATTTCGATGTTTTGATTCATGCTGATGGTGCTGGAGCCCTACTCGCACTAGTTTTTACTGATCTTATACATGAAAGCCATACTGGAGCTTTACTCGTACGTGCTTTTATATTGATTTAATGTGCATAAAAGTTATACTGGAGCATTGCTCGTATGAGGATTTGACATGTTTTATAGAAAAACATGTTGTAGCCTCCTGTTGACTGTGTGTCACAACGAAATGATATATCACACACGTATTTTGAGGCACGAGATGGTTACCGACATGGTATAGGGTGGCTAAGACCTATGGCAGACACCGCCGAACCATGATGTGGGCTAAGTCCTATAGTAGATACACCAGAAAGACAGTCATGTGGGCTAAGTCCTATGGCAGGCACCCATGACAATGATGTGGGCTAATTCCTATGGCAAACACCCTCAGACCGTATGGGTCCACGGAGTATGTTGTACCGTGTATATCACATGGAGTACGCTGTACCGTGTAGTCTTGATGACTAGTTGGTTGAGTTATTGTACGAGTAGGGTTGACCGTACCTCTCGTTGCAGTTGTGATACTCCGCACGCGGGGATCCGCATAGCCTGGGATCATAGGGATTTATATATATATGGCCATTATTCCCAATTCATTTTCGTAATGTAACCTTCATGCCTCACGTGATATCATATTTTATTGATAGACCGGGTAGACCCGAAGGAGGGGTGACACCCGTGATTATGTTTTTAAAGAAATATGGTTTTTTCACATGATGTTCCCGATGAGCGGGATTAGCTTTGATTTAAATAAATTATGATGAGATCTATGATTTGTGATGAAATTGTTGAGCTTTGTTATGAAGAGCATGAGATGTTTTACATGATGGTTTTCCATGTGTTATCATGCCTGATTTTATGAGTTTTCATATACTCTATACATAATCATGTGGCATGGTTTATTTTACCTCATGCTCCAAATGTAAATGATTTTATATCATGACATTATAAGCATGTAGATAGTGTAGCTGTCTACCTGCTTGTATTATTTCCTTACTGAGCGTGTGGTTGCTCACCCTTTCACTTTCCATCCCTATAGAGCATCCATAGTGGTTGAGAGCGAGTAGAGACTTGCACTCCCAGTGTCCGCTGCTGCCCATCATTGAGAGGTATACACATTAATATCGTTTTTGTATCTAAACAAGTACAACACAGTAATACTTTTGAAATGTAAATTAGTGGGGGATGTTAATGTTTGTAAACACGTACGAATTAACAAAGTTACAGTGAAAGTAATTTAAGTGTTTACAATTATTTTATATAAATGTTAAATGATATGGTATGTGGTTACAGGTAACTAACTCCAGGTCATAACTCAACTAATTGGTGTTAAATGTTCACGACGGGGAAAGTCAGGGTGGCATCGAGTTTATGAGATGTGAGAGCCATCTCTAGCACCGGTAGGAGGTTCTGTGTGATTGCCCTACGATGTCAAGTGCTTTATGGAGATGCCTTTGTGGCATTGAGATTTTCTAAGTAGCACTAGTAGGAGGTTTTGTGTGATTTCCCTACAATGCCAGCTATCTACTACTGTAGGCCTTGATCCCGTCTTCAGTATCCTAGTCCACACCTGATCACTTTAGGATAGGGAGGTAGTCACTATGGTCATAGGTGTGTTTACATTATGTAACTGGTTCCATGACAAGTTAAGGACTATGCCGCATTTCTCCTACTTATATCGAATATTTATTTTGAGCCCATGTATGCTTTTGCTTGACTGTACTCGTTTTTGTAAAGAGGTCATGCTACAGATTTTTAGGTTTTCTGTACTTTGATTTTGCATGGATAATTTATAAATTTTGGATTGTGAGTAAGCATTGTGAAATCTTCAGATTTGAAAAGCATGTTGAATGACCAAATTAAAAGCTTGTCCATTATTCTACAAAGTGCACGTTTTACTAGACAGAAAAAATATTTTTATAATCGCTTACTCGATGTTTTATTAGCTTTGGTTGTATATTTTTCTTACTGAGCGTGTGGTTGCTCACCCATTTATTTTCAAACATTTCAGACTAGCTCGTGGGTGAACCACTCAGAGTTATTGATTTCTCGTGCTGAGAGCACTGTCCTTGTGCCAAGGTATACGCAACAACAAGTGTAAAGTTTTTGTTTTTAGACTTGTATGTATGCACAAGCTTAAGTATAGTCATTTGGGATGTATTAGTTGATTTTGAAGTGTTGTTTCTAGGATAGGACCTATGAACTATATAGCTAAAATTTTGTTAAATAAATTCAAAACCTTAGTGATTTTGCTATTGTTAACACTTAGCTACTTGGGTTTATATGATGTGATTGCCGATGTGATTGGAAAACATGGTTGTTAGTTATGGATAACTACGATTGTTGAGATGATTTAATTTGCATTAATGGTTTTGAGGATATAGGCTGCTATATGATCTTGTTTGCAGGTTGGGTAGAGTGAAATTGCTGCCGTTATGCTGCCAAAATTTCTAAAAATTTTAAGATTTTAATAAAATCCTTCACATATTAGTCTAGAGGATTTAAACATATATCGGATATAGAACTACAAGAAAAGATCATAAAAAAATAATAATAGATACTAGCCAGGGTTAGTTCATTTAAAAAAAAAAAGTTTCCCACTTAATATATGCACTTAGGGATAGAAGTGGATGTCACGGGTCGTGATAGATTTTTTTGGTATCAGAACGGTTTGTAGCTAAACCGTGTCGGTGTAGGTTAGCTAGTATAGCAATACATCCCAAATACCATGCATGTCTGAAATATATAAGTGTATATTGCGTATACTTTTGACTATTAATAAGTGTGTTTGGGTCCTTGGTATAGGAATCGTAAGTAAATATGAGTGGGAGGCGGGGACGAGGCCGAGGTAGAGGGAGATAAGCACCGCCTCCTCTAGAACCTCCTGCTCCCTAGTCGGGTAGTTCGAACACTCGGATAGTTAGAATTGAGCAAACCATGGAGCAAATGTTGGCTACTCTTACGCAGTTCATTACCTGATTGAAACAATTTCAAGAAATGAATCCACCAGTCTTCAAGGGAGTTAAGGACCTCGATAAAGCTGAACAATAGATTTTAAAATTAGAGAAGATGTTCAGGTACATGCAGTGCAGCAGTGTCGAGAAGGTGGTGTTAGCTACCTACATGTTAGAGAGTGAGGCAGATCGATGGTAGACGTCTGCCGAAACTGTTTTGTTAGCTAAGCACTCAGAGATTACTTGAGAGATTTTCCTTGAGGCATTTAATAGGCAATACATCTCGGAATGTGCTCAGAGAAAGAAAAAAAGCAGAGTTTTTGAGTTTTGTCTAAAGTAATATGACGATGGATTAATATGAGTCAAAATTTACCGCACTCCTCCGATATGATCCAGACATAGCCTGAAATGAATTGAAGAAGACTGTTAAGTTCATCCATGGGCTGAAACTGGTGATTTAAAGTAGGTTAGCACCTCTAAACCTACAGACTTATGCAGACGCCATTCAGAGGGCACAATTCATAAAGCAAGACATGAAGTTGTTCCAAGCTGAATTTCAATCTAGATTAAGGAGTCAGGGTAGGAGATATGATGACAGAGGGTCTTTTTAGAATAAGGGGCAGAATAAGAAGCCTAGGGTCGGTGCGTCTAGAGCTTTGACCCCTAGACCAAGGGTTTCCTCCTACTCCAAATGCTCATGTACCCTACCATGCTCATGTACCCACTTTTGCTAGGAAGTTGAAGAGAAAACTAGAGACTTTAGGTTATATACTTAAGGTTAAGACACCAAGGAAAGAGTCACCAACAACCGAGGTAGTGTACAGAAATTGTGAAGATAAGATAGATAGTTGATAATGTGGTGTTAGCTAACCTAATTTTGCTAAACATGTTAGATTTTGATTCTTGATGTTTTGAGAACCAATGAGTTGAGACTTTGATCTTGTTATTAAGAGTCATTTGAATAAAATCAGAATCGTATTGAAGTTAATTTGCTCAATCATGATTGAAATGAACATGTTTTGCATGTTTTTTTTTTTTTGAGTCTATGGAATTTGGCATCTTACTACGAGAACAAAAATAGGGATTGAAAATTTGGAATGTTTGTCATATAGGATGTGGATCATATTCATTTTGATTCGATTATTGGATAAATAATTATGAGGAGTTTTGATGGAAGCTTATCACCTTACACATGGTATGTCGTTTTAAGAGGAGAATTGTAGTTATTTTTGTTGAGATATGAATAAGACTTTGAATTCACGAGTTTTTGAATTTGGAAGATGAAATTAAATATCTGAGTTCATGGGTTTTTTTAGTGTTTTCTTTTTCTTAACATTTTCTAGGTATTTTTAAGTGATTTAATGGTGATTTTAAGATGGTGGCTAACTCATTTAAGGCTTATTTTAGCAAAATATGCTCATTTTAAGCCTAATTGAATATTTTCATAAGCTTAAGTCATAAACCTTTAAAGATATTTCTATTTTATCAAAATTTTAGCAATTTCCTTAATTGCCATTGGTCCACTTTTCATGGTGGGTGACAATTTCATTAATCACATGCATGTCCCATACAAATAATGTGTTATAGGTGAAAATTATCAAGGACGGTCGGCCATGTCTCTCAAACATAACGTTTACGCTCGTTTTCACCTATTTTGATATTTTTTCGATTATAACTCTTAAAATTTCATTGCGACATCTAACATGACAATTTAAGTGCTTAGCATAACTCCTTTAATACCTTTAAATCAATCCTCAATGTCCATTTGGCTAGAGTGTGAAAATTTGACTTATGGACAAAATCGTCGTTTTCACATTTGTCACACATTTTTCGAGATAAGTAAGATTTTAAACTTTGTTGACCCAATTGGCATACATGAAGTTATATATCATCATTTTATGATGATTTTGATATTTCTGGGTGAGTGCACACTCTCGTAGGGATCACGAATCTCTCCATACGAGAGCTAGCCCTCTTTTGCCCAGAAATTGAAAAATCACTATTTAATGATCCCTTTGAGTTCACTTAGTCTTATAACTATGCAATTAAATCTTATTTATGTCCACATATGAAAATTAGGGTTCTCACACTATCTTCTATAAATCTATTTACAAAGGATATGAACCTCCATTCCATGCAAGAAATCCTCGTTACCAACTTTAGAGCTCTTGCAACAAAATTTGACAACCTAAGTGTTACTTTTGTATACAGAGAAGCAAACCAAGCCACAGATGCATTGGCAGTCAGAGTTGTCACGACCCAAACTACCCAAAAATCAGAGTTAATTTTTCGCGTTTTATTTTTTTCTTACTTAAATTCTTACCTGTCCTCGAATCGTGACCACACTCCACTAATAATTGGGTTGTGCGTCAATGTCAGTCCCACCATTCGATTACCATCTAACTTATTTATTCTCCAGTTATTTATAATTGTTTACATTATTTATACATCCCCTAAAGTTACTTACAAACATGTTACTGTGCTATGCTTATGTAGATACAATATGTACAAGTGTATATATACCTTATGTCGATGGGTAGCAGCGGATATCCGGAATGCAGTACTGAGTCGTCGCAACTTCAACTGGAGATTATCTGTGGGAGAAAATGAAAGGGGTGAGCACATCAAGCTCAGTAAGGCAATCCTACGAACAAGTAGGTAACCATACTACCTACATGAACGTGGTGCCATGCATAAACCACCCTTTCTCCACACATTTTAAAACAATGATATGCGTTATGATGTTATGTAAAACACATTTGCACGGAAAATCAACATGCAATTATTACAAATCATTTCTTTCTCAATTAAAATTTTCACAATAAAGTCAGGACTCGACCCCTCCTGTGGGTGATCCTGACTCACACAAAACCATGAAAACGGTTTACATCACACGTGGGTTTGAAAAGCATGAAAATACCATCATGCAAATTTAGTTTAAAAACCCAATTTAAATCATCGAAATCGTCGACATGCGAGACGAGGCAATATCTGTATAACGGCAATAACTAGGACTATGGCCATATGTGTCCTCGGGAGTTCCTCAGCTACACGGATCCTAGTGTGCGGGTTCTCACCATGATCGGGAATCGCCCAGGAGGTGGGTCAATCCATCCCGTTAGTCTTATCCGATCCCAGGCATCCGAAGATGCTGCATCCGGAGATGCCGTATCCGAAGATACCACACGGTACATCGTACTCCATGCTACTTGCACGGTACATCGTACTCCGTGAACCCATATAATATCTCTAGGTACTCCAGCCCAATTGGCCTGCTTCCCACAGAGGTTTGTTTCTCAATACTCATGCCATGTCTCAAAACGCACGTGCGAGCCTATTAAATCGGTGACACACAGTCTACCCGATGCTCCAAGCACGGCTCATCGCATGTTCTCATAAAATCAGTGCGAGCGATGCTCAGCACTCTCATCAATCAAGTAAAACTGGCAGAGCCCGCTTTACATCCCCACTAGGCCGCTAACCTCATCCCTCACTCTCACCCTACTTAAGAGGTCTTTTGAGCCTGTTGGGCCTTTTGGCTGACTCCAAGGGCAGACAGCGCTACTCCACAAATCCGATAAAACTAGTGCGAGCTAAGCTCAGCACTCTGTATATAAATCACATGAAAATCTTATAAAATCTGGTGCGAGTTAAACTCTAGCACCCTGTCTCGAAAAAGCATATGAAATCTGGCGCGAGTTGTACTCTGGCACCTATGCATGTAAAACTCTAGTGCGAGCTCTCGCTCTAGCACTAATGCGTGCATCACACAAATCGACAACATCGTGCGAGCTGAGCTCTAGCACGTCACATGTCAATAAAAACACGTAGGCGGCTCTGTTTCCTCAAAACAGTTTTCAAAACAATATCACGTTGAAAGTATGCAATGCTGTGCATTTTCTTTCAAGGTGAGCCAGCCTACTCATGCATGCATAAAAATACCTCTAGAATGAGCAAAAACTTTTTGTTCTTGCTCCTCCCAATTTTTCCTAAAGTTGAAAACATTTACCCTTAATAAGGGTATTTTAGTAATTTGCCCATTCGGGGCACCAAAATTATTATTTGACCTCTAGACCCTTCCGGTAATTTTTAAAGACTGCAAATGAACTTAAAATTGCGTAAAGTTACCTCTAGCAGTCCGCAGAATTCTCTTACCTTATTTTCCTGTCGAGTCTGACCTTTTCTTTTCCACTGTTGTCTCGTCGCGCAGTCCGATTTGCTCCCAATCAAATGCCCGGAACTGCGTATTAATATTCCTCAGGTCAGATAACATACAATTTAATTGTATTTAATCTTTTCTGGGCTTAATTTAAATCGTTGGGCCCATTTACCCCTATTGGGCCCGATTGCACCTTAATGGGCCTTAATCGGCCTTAAGCCCGTTTCTCACTTACTTTTTGCTTTATCGAGGCCTATTAGGCTCATTGGGCCCACTAACAATTTATTGGGCCTCGTCCTAGCTCTCGAATAGCTAAATTCACTATTTACGACAATTATCTAATTTTTCATAATTTAATTCAATTTATGCGAAAATTAAATCAATATCACGCATAACGAGGTAATTATCGTAAATAAGGGTCACTTACCCGAGATTCCATGCTAGTACAAAATTTGAGGCTGTCTCGAGCCCTCGGTGGATGCCAATCGTCGAGCTACACAATTTTACAATTTTTCGGGTAAGTTTTTAGCCCAAAATTAATTAAATTAAATACTACGAAATTTAAATCGGGTCAATTCGACCACTTATCGACTTACCCGAAGCTCGATTGCATCACAAAAATTTTCCCCAATTTTTCCTCTTTTTCTTTTTCCCCTTTTTCTCCTTTTTTCCTCCTCTTTTTGGCTGAAACGGTTCAGTCCGGTTCGGACCGATTCAGACCGCCAGTTCTCTCCGGTTCGGCCGGTTCACCATCGGTTCACCACCTTGCCGACCGGTTCTCCGCCGGCTTTCACCACCAATCGCTCCGCTGGGTCGTCCGCATCACGAATCTGGCCTCGGTTTGGGTCAAGCTCGCCGGAACGCCGTCGGTCCGGCTCTTCTCCCTCGGCCGTCGGACCCATTTTCTTTCCTTCGCCGTTTTCGGCGTTTGCCGGTAGTTTCGCCGGTCGGGGCCGCTGCCAATCGACTCGTCTGCACCTCGGGAAGCCTCGGCTGGGGTCGATCAGGCTTGAATCGTCGCCGGCCGTCGGGATCGGCTTCTCTCCTCTCGATTTTCGGTTTGGCCATTTTGCTCGTCGGTGGCCGCCATTCGGGCCTCCATGGGGTCGGTGGTGGGTCGGCGCTCGTCGGGCTCCCTCCTCGGCCTCGCCTGGCAGCCCCGATCTCCGGCAGGGGCTCCTCGGTCGGCTGGTTTTCCGTTTTCGCGATTCTTTCGCGTTTTCTCTTTTTTTTTCCAGATTCTTTTTTTTGTTTTATTATTTTTATTATTATTATTATTATTTATTTTAATTATTTTACTATTCATTAAAATACATTAAAATACCCAAAATATCTCTCAAAAATTATTATTTAATTCTAAATTCTTTAATTTAATTTTATTTAATTTATTTATTATATTTTAACCCTTTTTCGGGTATAAGTTCTTCGTATTTTCAGGATATTGTCCCGGGTGACTTTTCGGTATATTTTTGATTATTTTCGGGATTATTTTTCCGAACTAAAAATTCCAATTAATCCCAATTAATTCCAATAAATTAATATCTTGATCAATTTAACCCAAAATAAATTTATTTCACTTTTATTGACCAAGATTTCTTAAATCCATATTTTAATTAAATTTTTCTTATCGAAATTATACCGACCTTTGGTCTTTTGACCATTTTGCCCTTACACATATTCGGGATTAATTTAACCCGACTTCCTTTCACGAAAACTCATTCATTTTGTATTTTAATTAAATTCGGGTCTTACAAATCTCTCCCACTTAAGGAATTTGGTCCTCCAAATTAGAACCAAGTCATATGAGTCCATATACAACTCCGGGTACATCGATCGTATCATACTCTTAAATTCTTGTGTGACCTTTTCCGGAGTGTAATACTACCAAAGGACTTTAATTAGGGAGATCATCTTAAACCTCAATATTTTCTCTTTCCTGTTTAATGCCCGAATCAACTTATTAATATATTTTTATTTTCATTAAACTGAACTCTTGGAGTTAATATCCTATCACCCCTGCTGGATCTGGATAGTATTTTCGAAGCATCAAAAGCTGAGACACATTGTGGGTGCCTGTTAATTCAAGTGATAACATCAACCTACAGGTCTTATCTCCCACTTGTCCAATCTCTTAAAATATTCAATCCAGCGAAGCTCAATTTACCTTCTTCCAAAAGCTCGCTATGTCCTTATTCTCTTAGGACAAGAAATATTTCAACCATACTAATTCACCAAGGGTGAATTCTAATACTTGTCTATCTGCTCTGAGGTGTTCTTAATCTCTCATCCTTAACAAAACATCCTCAGAGACTTATTATCCAAAGTTGAAAATGATTCTATCTGTCACCCACTTTTTCTTATCCAATTTGGGGAACAACCCCTACAGCCATATACTGCCTCATATCTTGTTATCCCGATACTCAACTGCCAATTGTCGTTATTGGTGAATTCAATTTGTAACAACTAATCATTCCAGGAGCTTATAAATCAAGGGCACAAGCTTTCATCGGATCCTCCAGAACCTGTACAGTCCTCTCTGACTGACCATCTGTATGAGGATGGAAGGCTGTGCTAATACTCAGTCGGGTTCCTATAGCTTCCTGAAAAATATTCCCTGAAGTAAGAAGTGAAGTGGGAATCCCTATATGTTACCATGCTCACTGGAACGCTACTTCATGTTCCATAATCTTCCTTACACATAAATCCTCATATACACTCTGAGTATTTAGGGATTTCATATCCAAAAGGTGCGTAGACTTAGTCACTCTATCGACTATCATCCAAATAGCCTCATAATTCACCTGAGTTCTCTGTAACCCATCATAAAATTCATGGAGACTTGCTCCCATTTTTCCGTGCCATGTCGATATAGGTAGGTGCTGCAATAACTCTGCAGACTTTTAATACTCTACCTTACTCTGCTAACATACTAGGCACTTTTTCACAATCTCTACCATATCTCTTTTCATATCTGACCACCAATACCCTTTTCGAGATTTTGATATATTTATTCGTTACTTTACGTATGCACTGTGTATCCCGAAGAGTGAGCTTCTGACAATATTACTATCTCATCAACTGTGGTCTTGGGGAGCACTCATACTGTCTCGGAATCCTCAGTAACTCATCACACTCTGTGAACTCTATCATTGTACCCTTCTGAATCTAACCCACACTATCGACATCGTGCCGATCATCACGCTAAGCCTGTCAAATCCGGGCACTCTCATCCGGTTCTAATCTCAGGCTAGCTGTCACATAATCACTGTCATCATCAGAAGGGATCACATCACTACTGAGGTCCACAACTGCTCAAGCAGCTCACGCTCCCTGACCATCATATGTAATACCATCCCAAGGCTCTTTCTGTTCAAGGCATCAGTCCTCACATTAGCCTTTCCTGGGTGGTACAATTTTCACCATTAAAATCTCTCAGAAGCTCTATCCCACTATGTATTCTCATATTCGCCTCTTTCTATGAAAACAGATACTTAGGACTTTTATGATCAGTGCATATCCACAATTCCTCATCCTGTACATAATAGTACCATATCCTCAGTACAAGTACTATCGCTGCCAACTTTAAATCATGGGTCAGATAGTTTATTTTATGATCAAGGAGTTGTTTGACTCCATACTTGACTATCTTCCCATTATACATCAATACATAGCTCCTTCATAATTTTGCGGTATCCATACTCACTGAAAACCTCTTGAGCTGTTGGGTATGGTGAAATTAATCATGGTGGTCAGTTCATACTTCACTACACCGAAATCCATGTCACATCTATCATCTTATTTATCATCTCATTCAAAGACCACGTTTTCTTAGTTAAACGTGTCAACCAAGTAGACCATATTGAGAACTCGCAACAACCCATTTGTAAGAGCAATTTTCAATTATTACTTACAATTTGCCCTGGACTTTAACTACACCCAACATATTATCAATACTAATGATTACAATTCGGTCCAATCCTTGACTTATTTACGCATAAGCGCACAAGATCCTTCAAAATCGTTTACGTTTTCGGGTACTAACCTGCGTCATTTCCTTTTCTTATCTTAACGGCTCTTATTAAATTTTACTATGTTAACCTTTATGATTTGTCGAATTTTAATATTCTTATCATCTTAATAAAGGTATCCTAACGCTAAAGGTATTTATTACAACGATCGATTTCACGTTATAGGTTATATATATATATATTTTTAGACGCTGTCAAGTCTTCAGGCGGGGAGGTATTTTGAAATACCTTTATTAACCTTTAGACTTAACCACAACTACGTTATATCTCAGTCTATGTGGTTACAATTTATATTTGCTACTAATTGCTTTAATCCTAATGACTCCATATCGTAAAGATGTTCTTTCCTAGCATATGTCTCTTACTCCAATACATCTTGTATTTGGGATCAAAACACATCTCCTTCGTATACCAATCATGACAAAACTCTTGTCATTATTCATTCCGCGAGTACAATCCTTTACTCCTGTAATTTCAACCGTTGCACCCCTGTTTATCACTTATCAACACTTACCGTATACTTTTCAGTGATGTTTTCACCCCTGTTTTCAACTTAAAATCTCTATCCATATTCCGTTAATTAATCATCCACTATTGGGGTACTCATTTATCAGTATTGTGCCCAATGATATAGGCATTCATGCCTTTTACTCACTTATATGCGAATGAAGGCGGTACGAATAAATGTGTGGCACCAGGATCAATGAACATATGTACTTCATTATTCATAACAAGTGTGGTATCTTACACCACATCCATGAAACATCAATAGTGTCCTGGTCCAAGACATCCTCTCGCCTTCGTCCAAAAGCCTACTTCCTTTTTTTTTCCTTTCGGCTATGGTCCCCCTTTTCGTTGCAGCTATACCAACGAAGTTTTTCTCTGTCTCTTTACTTTTCTGTGGGGCGATCTCGCTCAACTCTGAGCAATCAAAATCAATGGTCTGTCTTACCACACTTGACGACCATTTTCACCAATACCGTGTAGGTATAGACCCTCCTTTCGTGGTATCCACCACACATCTCACACTGCTTACAGTGCTCACACTGCTACACTACTTCGTAGCAGGTCGGGGTCCTCCAATCTCAATGCCCCTCAAGAGTGCCAAAATTAGATGCACTGAGGCCTTACCAATTATCTTAGCCCATAACTCATCAAATTAAATCTCTTACCAGTTTCCATTTTTAACATCTCTGTCATTTCTCGATTCTCTTTTCTGTCTCTATTTCAGCCCTCACTACCTTTCCCAATCTCAGAGGCGTGCAATTCATATTCTTATTTACCCGACTGTGAATCTGCAAACTGCCTCGGTATAGGTAGTATCTCACGGGCCAATCAGACTCAAATTGAAAAGTTGAGCCATTTCATGAACTTTTAGACATCTCGACTGTCACTTGTTCATAGTGTCGAGGTAATATCTGTCGAGAATATAACTGAGTCTCATACTCATCAATAAATCAATTCTTTTGGGTCAGAGTAAGGATTTTTATTTATCATTCCCTTTAAACAGTGTCCGGGATATCCTGTCACCGGAATATATCCAAGATATTTCTCATATCAGCTCTGAATGTTTAATACGTAAGATGGGTCAAGCGGGTTTCCACCATGCTCCGCTGCGCCCTCGAATCTCATACAAAATCAGAGCAATTAGCTCCTCAAAATAATCTCCACACTCTGCTCCAACCTCGCGAAGCGTGTCTCAATACCTTCCGATCTCTCTGTCGGACTCAGTGGGGCATGCTTAACATTAGCCTCCATTTCAATCTCATCTCGATTCTCATAAGTCAACTCAGCACGACTTAGCAGACTCAGGTCTACCTCTGTGACCTTTGCCTTGTGCACTATCTCATCTAACGCGACTCATATTAGGCATTCCTGCATTCTCAACCATTTCTTAGTCAAGCCCATCTCGATATACACTATTGTATCTAACTAAGCACAGTAACACGGGGATGTAATTTCCTAATTACTGACACTGACACACATCAGACCAATTGCGCTCTGATACCACCTTTATATGTCACGACCCAAACTACCCAAAAATCAGAGTTAATTTTTCACGTTTTATTTTTTTCTTACTTAAATTCTTACATGTCCTCGAATCGTGACCACACTCCACTAATAATTGGGCTGTGCGTCAATGTCAGTCCCACCATTCAATTACCATCTAACTTATTTATTCTCCAGTTATTTATAATTGTTTACATTATTTATACATCCCCTAAAGTTACTTACAAACATGTTACTGTGCTATGCTTATGTAGATACAATATGTACAAGTGTATATATACCTTATGTCGATGGGTAGCAGCGGATATCCGGAATGCAGTACTGAGTCGTCGTAACTTCAACTGGAGATTATCTGTGGGAGAAAATGAAAGGGGTGAGCACATCAAGCTCAGTAAGGCAATCCTACGAACAAGTAGGTAACCATACTACCTACATGAACGTGGTGCCATGCATAAACCACCCTTTCTCCACACATTTTAAAACAATGATATGCGTTATGATGTTATGTAAAACACATTTGCACGGAAAATCAACATGCAATTATTACAAATCATTTCTTTCTCAATTAAAATTTTCACAATAAAGTCAGGACTCGACCCCTCCTGCGGGTGATCCTGACTCACACAAAACCATGAAAACAGTTTACATCACACGTGGGTTTGAAAAGCATAGAAATACCATCATGCAAATTTAGTTTAAAAACCCAGTTTAAATCATCGAAATCGTCGACATGCGAGACGAGGCAATATCTGTATAACGGCAATAACTAGGACTATGGCCATAGGTGTCCTCGGGAGTTCCTCAGCTACACGGATCCTAGTGTGCGGGTTCTCACCATGATCGGGAACCGCCCAGGAGGTGGGTCAATCCATCCCGTCAGTCTTATCCGATCCCAGGCATCCGAAGATGCTGCATCCGGAGATGCCGTATCCGAAGATACCACACGGTACATCGTACTCCATGCTACTTGCACGGTACATCGTACTCCGTGAACCCATATAATATCTCTAGGTACTCCAGCCCAATTGGCCTGCTTCCCACAGAGGTTTGTTTCTCAATACTCATGCCATGTCTCAAAACACAAGTGCGAGCCTATTAAATCAGTGACACACAGTCTACCCGATGCTCCAAGCACGGCTCATCGCATGTTCTCATAAAATCAGTGCGAGCGATGCTCAGCACTCTCATCAATCAAGTAAAACTGGCAGAGCCCGCTTTACATCCCCACAAGGCCGCCAACCTCATCCCTCACTCTCACCCTACTTAAGAGGTCTTTTGAGCCTGTTGGGCCTTTTGGCTGACTCCAAGGGCAGACAGCGCTACTCCACAAATCCGGTAAAACTAGTGCGAGCTAAGCTCAGCACTCTGTATATAAATCACATGAAAATCTTATAAAATCTGGTGCGAGTTAAAATCTAGCACCCTGTCTCGAAAAAGCATATGAAATCTGGCGCGAGTTGTACTCTAGCACCTATGCATGTAAAACTCTAGTGCGAGCTCTCGCTCTAGCACTAATGCGTGCATCACACAAATCGACAACATCGTGCGAGCTGAGCTCTAGCACGTCACATGTCAATAAAAACACGTAGGCGGCTCTGTTTCCTCAAAACAGTTTTCAAAACAATATCACGTTGAAAGTATGCAATGCTGTGCATTTTCTTTCAAGGTGAGCCAGCCTACTCATGCATGCATCAAAACACCTCCAGAATGAGCAGAAACCTTTTGTTCTTGCTCCTCCCAATTTTTCCTAAAGTTGGAAACATGTACCCTTAACAAGGGTATTTTAGTAATTTGCCCATTCGGGGCACCAAAATTATTATTTGACCTCTAGACCCTTCCGGTAATTTTTAAAGACTGCAAATGAACTTAAAATTGCGTAAAGTTACCTCTAGCAGTCCGCAGAATTCCCTTACCTTATTTTCCTGTCGAGTCTGACATTTTCTTTTCCACTGTTGTCTCGTCGCGCAGTCCGATTTGCTCCCAATCAAATGCCCGGAACTGCGTATTAATATTCCTCAGGTCAGATAACATACAATTTAATTGTATTTAATCTTTTCTGGGCTTAATTTAAATCGTTGGGCCCATTTACCCCTATTGGGCCCGATTGCACCTTAATGGGTCTTAATCGGCCTTAAGCCCGTTTCTCACTTACTTTTTGCTTTATCGAGGCCTATTGGGCTCATTGGGCCCAATAACAATTTATTGGGCCTCGTCCTAGCTCTCGAATAGCTAAATTCACTATTTACGATAATTATCTAATTTTTCATAATTTAATTCAATTTATGCGAAAATTAAATCAATATCACGCATAACGAGGTAATTGTCGTAAATAAGGGTCACTTACCCGAGATTCCATGCTAGTACAAAATTCGAGGCTGTCTCGAGCCCTCGGTGGATGCCAATCGTCGAGCTACACAATTTCACAATTTTTCGGGTAAGTTTTTAGCCCAAAATTAATTAAATTAAATACTACGAAATTTAAATCGGGTCAATTCAACCACTTATCGACTTACCCGAAGCTCGATTGCATCACATAAATTTTTTCCAATTTTTTCTCTTTTTCTTTTTCCCCTTTTTCTCCTTTTTTCCTCCTCTTTTTGGCTGAACCGGTTCAGTCCGATTCGGACCGGTTCAGACCGCCGGTTCTCTCCGGTTCGACCGGTTCACAGCCGGTTCACCACCTTGCCGGCCGGTTCTCCGCCGGCTTTCACCGCCAATCGCTCCGCTGGGTCGTCCGCATCACGAATCTGACCTCGGTTTGGGTCAAGCTCGCCGGAACGCTGTCGGTCCGGCTCTTCTCCCTCGGCCGTCGGACCCATTTTCTTTCCTCCGCCGTTTCCGACGTTTGCCGGTAGTTTCGCCGGTCGGGGCCGCTGCCAATCGACTCGTCTGCACCTCGGGAAGCCTCGGCTAGGGTCGATCGGGCCTGAATCGTCGCCGGCCGTCGGGATCGGCTTCTCTCCTCTCGATTTTCGATTTGGCCGTTTTGCTCGTCAGTGGCCGCCGTTCGGGCCTCCATGGGGTCGGTGGTGGGTCGGCGCTCGTCGGCCTCCCTCCTCGGCCTCGCCTGGCAGCCCCGATCTCCGGCAGGGGCTCCTCGGTCGACTGGTTTTCTGTTTTCGCGATTCTTTCGCGTTTTCTCTTTTTTTTTTTTTTTCCAGATTCTTTTTTTTTGTTTTATTATTTTTATTATTATTATTATTATTTATTTTAATTATTTTACTATTCATTAAAATACATTAAAATACCCAAAATATCTCTCAAAAATTATTATTTAATTCTAAATTCTTTAATTTAATTTAATTTAATTTATTTATTATATTTTAACCCTTTTTCGGGTATAAGTTCTTCGTATTTTTGGGATATTGTCCCGGGTGACTTTTCGGTATATTTTTCGATTATTTTCGGGATTATTTTTCCGAACTAAAAATTCCAATTAATCCCGATTAATTCCAATAAATTAATATCTTGATCAATTTAACCCAAAATAAATTTATTTCACTTTTATTGACCAAGATTTCTTAAATCCATATTTTAATTAAATTTTTCTTATCGAAATTATACCGACCTTTGATTTTTTGACCATTTTACCCTTACACATATTCGAGATTAATTTAACCCGACTTCCTTTCACGAAAACTCATTCATTTTGTATTTTAATTAAATTCGGGTCTTACAAGAGTAGTGATAACAAAGACCACAGAACTTTACAATACCACACCTATGTTTCTTTTGCCAAATTTGAATTTTGATATATGTAATGGTATGTCTTATAGACTAATGCAAACTGCTACAACTTATACTTTTAGCTTCTGTTAAATAAAAATCATGTTATTCTGATTAAAAAAAAAACATGGATTCTATATGTACAAAGATTCCTTACTTCGAGTTTTATAGGATACTAAAATAATTTGTAAAACATCCATAATTGAATTTTGAAGACTCTTTGTATCATTTAATTTGAAAAGTAGAAGGCATTATTTGATACATTGTCAAATATCAATGGAATTGAACAATCAAATTTTGGTGTAATGATTGTTGTCTTTCTTTTAAGAGATTATAAGTTAAAAGTTCGAATTCTCTTCTCTTTATATCTCTCCGTGAACAAAAAAAAATATTAATGAAAATTTTTAATTTTATAATGTAAGTTAAAATAGTAACACATAACCCTTAAAATATATTAAAATAAGACATATGACAATCTCTAATCTTTTTTGTACAATTAAATTTTTTATTGTTAGTGTATGAAATACCATTACAAATAAAAAATGATATAAAAATATTTGACGAAAGAATAAGATTTTTTGCAAATTTAATCCTTTATTTATCCAAAACTAACCATACACAACTTAACTAGGGTTCAAAATTAGTATAAAATTTTAACAAACAACAAAAAAGAATAGGAAAACTGTTGTAGAACCAAAAGTAATTGGACACGTATTTGCATTAATTAAAGAATTGATTAGCCTGTGATAACCAACTGGAACAGGTAGGGCAATGTTGTTATCAAGACCTTCCAAGTTGAGCTTGTCTTTAGCTGAGGAATAAGACGATTAACTTCACGTGAAGTTGGTTTGGATGCATTAGGTACTGATAAAGCAAGTTGCTAGATATCCATGTCGGCCGAAAACACTTCATTCCTCAGTGAGTCTTTTTGTTCTTCTTTCCTATCTCAGGCAACCGGAGCCTGTGGGTCCTTCTTGGAGGGCGTCACCCTTTCGGGAAGTGATTGATGTAATAATTATGATCCAATTGAAAATGCTTTTTGATGTGCTGATTTTTTTTTTCTTTGCTCTGATAGATATCTCTCTATCCTCAGAGAATAATGTTTATCCGTTTTCTAACTGCAGGAAGAGGGACAGGGCTTTTATGACAGGAAAAAGAAAACCAATTTAATTCCTCTCTGTCAACGTCAGCTGTAAAATTTAAATGAAAGTTAATTTTATATTTAATATAATATAAAAATATTTTATAATTTATTTAAAAATAAAATCAATTTTTTCTAACATTAATTATAAAATTTAATTTAAAATTAATTTTATATTCAATATAATAAAAAATATATTGTGATTTATATAAAAAAAATAAGCCCGCTGCCAATATTTTAATTATTCCAACTTATAATCTAATTCCACAAGAAGCAAGTTTTGCCAGTAAAAATTGTAGGGATGTTACTTTGTAATTGTGTTTGACAAAAAATTCAATTTAAATAAATTAACAATTATAATTGCCGGACATTAAACTAAATAATATCTCGTATACGATAAGAAATGAATAAATTACCTCTTCTTCCAAGTTTGTTTGTTGTCGAATTTGACAATATAAAATTCACATTGAAAATATATTATTTGCTATTTTTGGTCTCGATTTGTACAAAAAAATAAGTGTATATATATATATATATATATATATATATATATATATATATATATATATATATATATATATATATATATATACACACACAATGTCAAAATAGAATAGTTTTTAGCTATATGAAATTTGAGTTTGGAAAACATTCAATTTTCTCTTTCGTTTCAAGTTTATTTTTTGAGATTTCTTTTAAGTTTTCTGATTATAATATAAAAATCGAATTCCAAAGAGGCTCTTTTAATGCCAACTCCCTAAAAAAAGTCTAGATTTGATGCATAAAAATAATTCAAGTATAAACAGAATCTATTTCAAATTAAAATACCTTACTTGCTTTATCTCTTAATTTTTAAACATTATCTATCATATATTTTATTATTTTAATTTTGTTTCCAAAAATAATAAAAATATGCTTTTCTTCTAATATTAAAATTTGATTTCTAAGAAAAGCTCTTTTACAATAAATTTTTAAATGTATCAAATTGATACGAAACCATGGAATGCAATCGCACAATCAATGAAGATGTTAAATCAAAATAAAATTAGAAAATATCTTTAAACAAAAGATAAAAATTAAAATTTGAGGTTTCTAACTTAAGTTCTATCGTGTGTGAATTTATATGTCACGATCCTCAACTTACCAAAAATCGTCACAAATTTTTCGCTTTTTAAGCGTTATTATTTAATCGCCTTTACCTTACAATGATCGTGAACAGCTACACTCTCAACAGTTGGGCTGTGTGTCGATGACCGTCTCATCCAACCATAATAATTTGATTTACATTCAAATTTAGAAGTAAACACTTTTATAAATGAATCAGAGTTACTGTTTACAAGTGTTTACATTACTTTACATCCCCAATGTCTACATACAAAATGCTATTGTGCTATAAACGATTTGGTACAAAATAATCCAAGTATGTACACCTTAAGCGATGGGATGTAGTGGATACAAAAAAGAAAGCCTTCAGTCACTCTAAGCATGCCACTACAACAAATCTGGCAATTTGTGACGATTGTTCTATGTGACGGATTAAATTTCGTCACGTAAACTATATCATACGTGACGAATAATATAATTCGTCACAGTTTTTTATTATTTTAATATTTTTATGACGATATGGAAAATTGTCACATGAAAGTGTCACTAAATATTTGGCGCCAAATTTTTTCACTAAACATAAATGGAGGGAAATTTTTTTGTCAAGTGTTTTTACTGTTGGTGACAATTTAATTTATTGTCATAAATAAATACTTTATATGTGACAAATTATATAGCGTCTCATTTCTGTAAAAGCGTCACTAAATATTTGACACCAAATTTTATAATGAAATATAATTGTGAGAAATTTTTAATGACGTTATTTTATTTTTGGTGATGTTTGTGTTTCATCATGAAAAAAACACATTTTATGTGACGAATTACTGTTCATGACGTTGTCGTAAAAACGTCACTAAAGATTTGGCGCCAAGTTTTATCTCTAAATATACATAATTTAATATTTTCGTTACGTTTTTTTTTTAATTTCGGTGACATTTTTGTTTTCATCATAAAATAAGAACTTCAAATGCGAAGAATTACTTAACGTTTCGTTTTTGTAAAAACGTCACTAATTATTTGGCTTCAAATTTTATCACAAAATATACATAATTGAAAATTTATCAACAAACCCATTAATTACACCAAAAATCGGCTATATATATTGATTTTGTAATGAATTGAATCATATCGTATAATACATATGATATCGATAAATATGACTATTATAAACGCTAAAATAAAAAATATCTTGCAAATGCAATCTTAATTTATTAAATATAAATCTCATCGAGTTGCGTTTGTTTTCAAATGCAATCTTAATTGATTAAATATAATTAGATTAATTATTAAAATTTTGAATAATAATATTTATTTAATTTAAATTAAAATTTTAAATTATTTATTAAAAAACTAAATAAAACTATCTAACAAAAATTAAAATATCAAAATAATAATTAAAACCTACAATAATAATATTAATATACATACTTTTTCATATTTGTTAAAATTTAAATTTTTATTAATTGATATATATATTTTTTAGTAAAATAAAAAAAATTTGCATTCAGTCGGCATGACCCCACTGATTTGTTTTCGATCGGCAAGTCTTGGTCTTTGGATATTTGTTTTCAATCTGGCTGTTTTCCTCCCCACAGCTCGCACTCGGTAATAAGACTTGAACATAGATTCTTGCCCATCGACTGGATCTTGATTTACCTGACTTAAGAGCATACATTTTAAGAGCATTGGATTCCATTGCCCTTTGTATTCTCATTGCTGATATTTTCCTTGTCCTTTTGAACATCCACATGGCCAATCAGACTACAAACCCAGGCTCCCCCTTTTGTTTCCTTCGAATTTTTAGACTACAAAGAGGCACATGGCCGATCAGACTCCAACCCAGGCTCCCCCTTTAGCAGCAGCACCGTCGCCCCCACCGTCGACAGTAACTGAGTTTGATTTACTAGCTGCTGTAGAAAAAGAAGACCTTTCTCTGGCATCTCCTGTAGCAGCTGTATCTATTTCTGTTACGGAATTTGTTTCGACAGCTGTAGCAGAAAAAGAAGAGCTGATGCCTTCGCCTCTACCGCCACTGGAATCCGAGAATTTGAACCTGATTCATCGGATAAAGGAGAAACGAAAATGCCGCCTCCACCGTCACCATCGCAACCAGTGGAGTTTGAGCCTGATTCATCGGAACATCCAAATGCCGCCTCCATCCTTTTCTTAGCCAGAATCTGATTCCCCAACGCTATGGAAGCGAGCCTTGCTTGGATCTGGCGATGAGCTTGCACATTCTGGCTGCGATATATTGCAGCCTGGGGAGGTTCGATGAGGCAGTTCTAGTGCTGGAGTGGGTCGGGGCTCCAATCACGCGTTGGCTGCTTTTTCAATAACTTCTGCATTTCTGCCGGAAAGGGGTGCTATATGCTTGGGAGGTAGAAACTTTATCAATAATTTTTTTAATAATTATTTTATTTATTTATTTGATTGAATTAAAGTAATAAAACAATCATTGACTTTATTTTAAGAAATAAAATATTTTAACATTACCCTAATAAAATACTTTCCCTCCCTTTCCCTAATAAAATATGTTAGCATTGACTTGATTTATTTAGTGTTTTTTTCCCTATTCCCTTTCCCTCCCAAAAAACCGTTTGCAGAAACTACGAAACTCTTCATCTTCTTACTCTCGGCTTAACCCTCTTTCGCAGTGTACTTTGGAGCTCATGCTTATCCAACCTCTGACTTCCATTTTCTTAGTTAAGGTGTGTGTATATATTGTCTTGATTATTACTATATTTGTAATCCTTTTATCTTTCATGGGTTTTCTCTTTGTTCGATTCTATAATTTGGTTACTCTGTTTTTTTTTTCATGATGCTATCTAACCTATCATATAAAAAATCATGTTATTATAAAAGATTTCTATAAATAAGGTGAAACTATTAGTAAATATTTCAATAATATTTTATATGTAACCCTGCGACTACAAGATATTTTAATTCGAGCATCAAATCCAATACTTGATAATTACACTAAAGCAAGATGAAGTGTTTGATAATTGTATTGAAAAAGATGAAGTGGTTTAGAAGTATTAGATGGTAGTTACATTAGGATGCATGTACTGAAAACTGATAAAACAAGATAAAGGAAAATAAAAGGTGAGATAACTACCAGCGACTTAAGAATGTGTACACGTTATTTAAGATATATATATATATATATATGTATGTATATATGACATACTAAATAGTTGTATAAAGGAATAATGGAATATACTATACCCTTTATTTATTACAGAACTGTTAACTGGTGTGACAGGTAGGATTATATTATCTTTATGGATGGAAAAAGGGTTTTGTTTTTCAATCTTTTTTTATATTTTTAATTGATTATGCATTTCACTAAGAATTAAAAAAAATGATTATTCAATAGTTAATTAGAATTACTGATATCCATAACAAAAAAATAAATAAATTATAAAACACTTAAAAAAAGAATGTGAAATTCTAAATGAAACAGTATTACATTAACAAATCGCGCTTAATTCCACACATAACAAACACTTGTAGATTTTTCTTAAGTGGGCTCCTGGTTCTCGGATTGAACAAATTCACGGTTAAAGGCTTTATGGCCTGGTTAGAGCTTTTGAATTATAATTTTGCTTTGAATATCATTTCATTTAAACGTGTTAATAAGGGTTTTATGTTTGATGTTTAAATTATTTTAGGAACAACCTATTAACATGGATAAAAGTTGGATGATGGAGTCCAAATATTCTAACAAGTATGTTTTGGGAGTTTCAACTTTCATGAAATCTATACGTCTATGGGAGAATAATGTAAAATTCGTTGTCCTTGTCGAGATTGCTTAAATTATTTTACTAGAACTCAAGATGAGGTACAAGATCATTTGCTTTTAAAAGGTATATCAAAAAGTTACACCAATTGAATTTATCATGGTGAGCAATCTGATTTCACAATGCCTACTTTTGGAAATGTAGCTAATGCTAATTCTTATGAAAGAACGATAGATAGTGATGAACTATTGGAGGACCGAGTGCATGATCTATTAGGAGATGTTTTCCCTGGAGTGGATGAAGATGATCTTAATTTTAATTCTAATTTGGGTGAGGAAGAAGCTTAAAAATTCAACAACCTTTTGAATGAGGCACAAAATGGGTTGTTGCCTGAATACAGTAATAAGTCTAGGTTGTTTTTTATTGTAAAATTGTTGCACATAAGGGTGTATTGCCAAATGAGTAACAAGGCAGTAAATATGATATTAGGACTGTTGAGGGAGGCTTTCCCCACCAGTACAATTCGTTCTTCATATTATGAGGCAACAAGAACCTTGAGAGACTTAGGACTTAGTTATGTCCCAATTCATGCTTGTAAATATGAGTGTGCTCTATTCTGGGGGGAATTTAAAAATAGACAAAGCTATCCTACATGTGCGACATTAAGGTGGAAGGTTGTTGACAAGAAAATTCCATGGAAAGTCTTGTGTTATTTTCCTATAAAACCAAGACTCCAAAGATTGTTTATGTCTAAGAAAACAGCAAAAGATATTCGGTGGCTGAAGAAAAACGTGTTGATGATGATACACTAAGACATCTAGCAGATGGGGATGCTTGGAAAGATTTTAACAAGGAAAATGATTGGTTTTCACATGATCCATGTAATGTTAGACTTGGCCTAGCAACTGATGGCTTTAGCCCTTTTGGGATAATGAGCTCTACGTATAGCATGTGGCCCATTGTGATTATGCCATATAATCTTCCACCTTGGAAATGTATGAAGGAGCCTTTCTTGATGATGTCATTACTTATTCCTGGACGAAACTCTCCAGGAAAAGATATTGATATCTATTTGAGACATTGATGGATGAGTTGAAAGATCTATGGGAAAGTGGGGTTCAAACTTATGATGCTTACAAGAAGGAATATTTTCAAATGCATGCTGCAGTTCTATGGACTATAAATGACTTTCCCACTTATGGGGATTTATCAGGTTGGAGTACAAAAGGATACTTTGCATGTCCTATTTGTAACAGTGATGCTCCTTCACGAAAGTTAAGAAATAAAATATGTTATACGTATCACTGCCGCTATTTGCCTCCTGACCATGTTTGGCGTAAAAGCAAAATGTTTGATGGTAGCGTAGAAAATATGCAAAAGCCTAAGGACTTATCAGGGAGTGAGTTGTTAAAACAATTAGAGGCTGTGAAAGATATCGATTTGGAAAGCACCCAAACAAGAGGAAGAGAAAGCGTACCCTTGAGGTATTGAATTGGACTAAAAAGAGCATCTTCTTTGAGTTGCCTTATTGGCAAACTTTGAAGTTACGACATAATCATGATGTCATGCACATTGAGAAAAACATTTGTGATAATGTTTTAGGAACATTGTTGAACATTGGAAGGAAGACAAAGGATAAAATAAATGCGAGGTTAGATTTAGAGGATATGAAAATAAAGAAAGAACTATACTTGAAAAAACTTCCAGATGGTTCTTACTTAATGCCTTATACATGCTACACTTTATCAAAAGAGGAAAGTAAGAAAGTTTGTGACTATCTAAAATTAATGAAGTTTCCTGATGGATATGCATCTAACATCTCACGATGTGTTAATGTAAGTGATGGTAAGATTTCAGGATTGAAGAGCCATGATTGCCATATTCTTTTACAAAGACTACTGCCAGTAGCTACTAGGAATTTTGTACCAAAAGATATCTTTCGAGCATTGGATGACCTAGGTAATTTCTTTTTAAGATTATGTTGTAAGACATTAAAGAAGAAGGATGTGGAAGATTTACAAGTAGATATTATCATTATTTTGTGTAAGTTGGAGAAAATTTTTCCCCCAGCATTTTTTGATGTGATGGTGCATTTGGCTGTACACTTGCTAAACGAGATCATGCTTGGAGGACCTGTGCATTATCGCTAGATGTATCCGATTGAAAGGTTGTATATTTCTAACTAATTTAACTATTAAAGCATTTAGTCAAAGTAATGAATCTAATAAATTTTTATTTGTTTATTAATAGGTTCTTAGGTAAACTTAAGACGTATGTACGAAATAAAGCTCGTCCTGAAGGAAGTATAGCAAAGGCTTATACTTCTAGTGAATGCTTAACATTATGTATCTCTCTGGGGTTGAGACTAAATTTAATCGAGAAGAGAAAAACTATGATGGAGAGAAAGAAATGAATGAGAAAAGGTTAGCTGTTTTTTCAAGAAGTGTTGGTCTTTTTGGAGCATCAAAATATGATGTTTTGTCAGAGGAAGAGTTTGAAATGATGCAATGGTACATATTAAACAACTGTGATGAAGTTGAACCATATTTGGAGTAAGTCTTTTTCTTTTAATAATAAATTATTAATGCAAGCTAAATTTTTTCAACTAAGCTAACTTTTAATTTAATTCTTTTATTATGTTCTAGAAAGCGTAAAATGGAGCTTGAGTTACAGAGTGGGTCATCTATCGAAGAAAGGCATAAAGAACAAGTTCCCTTATGGTTTAAAAGACATGTAAGTAAATATTAAAAAATCAATGATACTAAACAATGTAAAAATCATTCTAATAATATTTATATGATTTTTTTCCTTATGATAGGTTTCATTGTTGCGAGATCAAGGTTCATCGAAAATTTCTGATGAGTTATATTCTTTAGCATGTGGTCCTGATAGACGTGTCAGAAAGTACACAAGTTGCATTGTTAATGGAGTTAGGTACCACATAAAAGAGCGCGATTTCCATTTGAGAAGTCAAAATAGTGGTGTGATGGTTGAAGGAAATCATGAAGAGGAGGAAATTGACTTTTACGGTGTTTTAACTGATATTATTCAGTTAGACTACAAAAAAGATTGTCAAGTTGTTTTATTTAGGTGCAAGTGGTTTGACCTTAATGATAAAAGGAAAAGAATCCATAAAGATGGTCATTTAATAAGTATCAATGTTAACAAATATTGGTATGAGAATGACCCGTTTATTTTATCAATTCAAGCGAAGCAAGTTTTTTACTTGGATGATACCAAGTTAGGGAAAGATTGGAGAGTAGTACAAAAGTTTCATCATAGGCACTTGTATGATGTTCCAGAGATGCAACGTGAGGAAATTGGTGAAGTGTTTGACGTGGATGAAGATCAAATAGATCAAGAGATTGAAATGTCAGAAAGTGATAGGATAATACAAATTGAGGAAAATGATAGACTGCTGCACAGGGATGATATTGCTGCATATGTCATTGATTTTGAGTTTGTGGAAAAAAACAATAAAATAGCTGATGATGCTTGCAATGAGGAATCTGATTAAGATGATCAAGAAGGGCTTAAAGATTTCATTAAAGATAATGAATTTGATTGTAATACTGACATAGATCAGATGTTGTAGCCCTTTATATTTATCTTATTTACTTGTTTTTAACTGTAACCATGTTTGTATTATGTTTGTCCCATCAAGGTAATTACTGTTTTAATGTTTTTAGTTTCTTTTCTATTTGATTTTATTAAATAATATATGATCATTTACGATTTATTTCTCTATACTATTTCAGGATGGCACCAGGAAGGAAAGGTAAAAGGAGGAACATTATTGAGGAGAAAGTCCCAGCTTCTAATGCTAATGTTGTACAGCCTTTATCTGTCTCATAGCAAAATGATCCAATGGAATCACAGCGGCAAGTCCAATCTGCTAATGAGTTACTGCAATCATTGCAGCAAGATTCACCAATTGAAAATTCTGGTATGACTCGTATTGATACTTAGTTGGAGTATGACTCGTATGTTCTTGGTAAAAATTTGGGTTCTGTTAGTTGGATGATTATTGGATTATAAATGATCGCAAGAATAAATTGCTTTTGCTGATTTCATGTTGCTCATTTTGAGGATTTTATTTTGCTATTTTATTCCTAGAGGTTTTAAAATGGAGGTTAAGAGAGGTTTTAGTATAGAAGGAAAAGAGGAGGCTGTGAGGTTTTTGCTGTCCTTTATGTAACCTTCAATATTCGTGGAATATGGTCGCTTGCTATTTGCTTTAACACTGATATTTTTCCTTTCATTTTTCTTTCTAGGCTGAGAGGTGATTGTATTTTATCCTTCAGAATGAAATCCCATGATTTTAATCTTCCTAGCAATGTTCATTAACACCTTAATTTGTTAAGAAATGCTAATAAAATATAGCTCTTCTACCAAATGATCAATCCTAATAATAGAACTAAAACTTAAGTTCAAAGGCTAATGGATACAAGGAAAATCAACAAATCATTTTATATGCTGCATAATCTACAAGAAACAAATTAATATGCATGCAGATGGGAAGCTCTTTTATAAGTAATCAATGTTAGCCTATACACAAACTAAGCATAAGCTGTTGTTTTATCAGTACATCAATATTGGCTCCACTTTTGTACCTGTCTCAAGAGAAGTACTTAACCTGTAGCAAAGATTTCTATTGTATAGGCTACCAGTCATCATGTGATAGAGTAAAAATTTGGGATACAAAGAAACTCCTAAATAACCCTAAAAATGTATATGGATCTTTGTGCAGTAAATGAATTGGTACTATCTTAGCTTTCTGGGTAGGGTATAGCTTGTGTTTTGTTTTTCTTTTTGTCTTTCTTTTGCTATTCCTGCAAAGAAACTGCTGTTTAAAGTAACACCAGCTAAACTAATTAAAATCTTAAATAAACTATAATCTTGAAATAAAGAAGAGAAAATGGATCTCCAATAACATAATAAGAAGGCTGAACTGAAATTTTGTCATTTAAGTATATATTCTCTTTATTTAATTAGGTGCAGAAGTGTAATCTATTTTTATCTCTAAGAAATTTACTTAATCTCAACCTTCTGATTTAAACTGCTTTATACCTGCCAGTTAGAGTTTATGTAGAAAGAAACTTGCTTCCAAGGTAGAGCTCCTGTCATCAACATAAATATATAAATACTGAAGATAGATAATTTTGATATTTCTGACAATTAAGACATGTGAAAATGTAACGTTAACTTTTCAAGTTTTTTGAATGGCCACCATTCTAATGTAATTTACAGCAGAATATACTGAATCCCAAATTGTAGATTTTTGTTTACTTTTCCTTTTTTGCCTTTTCATTTTTTGTATAGGATTGTGAAGTTGCAATTAGTTTACTGAATCCCATATTGTAGATTTTTGTTTACTGAAAATCTAGTTCTTCCATCGATCCAATTAGTTTCTCTCAGAAATATGCCATATTGTTTTGACAATTCAACATATGCTGGCTCACATCCGTCCACATCTGTTTGTCACCTTTACTTCTGCACTCAAATTCTATAATCCTATCTGCTGTGTTAATCCCAAAGTAAGCTCTCTGCTCAGTATTGTCTTCTCTGTCCCTTATGGGCCACGGTGGGATGTCATTATGGACTCCTGAAATCACACCTAGAAGCACAGAGTAAACTCTGTTAACACATGTATCGGTGATAAGGAAATTGATTTATTTAAATATGAGGCTTAGCTTACACTTCTTCTTTTTAGTGTATGTTCCTGCCATATGCTTGCTTACACCAGCTAAACTAGCTGATTTGTTTTTTGTTTGATGATTGATGATTGATGATTGATGATGTTTGATGATTGATGATTTTATTTTGTTCATCATATCAGCCACCATTTTTTTATCTCATGAATCATGGTTGTAGCCATCATTTTATAAAGGTTTTATTTTTTTATATAGATGCAACTTTTAATCCCCCTAAAAGGGTGTGACGGCCAACCCCTGCCCGGCCAACCCCTGCCAACGGCCATGGCAACCAAGCCCAGGTCCACTGACCCGCAAGGCCCATCGACAACGTTGGTGGTCTAACAACGGGTGGTCCAACAACGCCAACAACTCCAACGTATTGTCCGCTTTGGGCCGAGGCCCGCACGGCTTTGTTCCATTCAGGGAAATTCCCCTCAGAATGAGTCCTCAGTGGTTCGAACTCGGGTAAACACCCTTGTTCTTGCCACTGATGATGCCATTGAGCCAACTGGCTCATTGGCATCATCAGTGGCAAGAACAAGGGTGTTTACCCGAGTTCGAACCACTGAGGACGCGTTCTGAGGGGAATTTCCCTGAATGGAACAAAGCCGTGCGGGCCTCGGCCCAAAGCGGACAATACGTTGGAGTTGTTGGCGTTGTTGGACCACCCGTTGTTAGACCACCAACGTTGTCGATGGGCCTTGCGGGTCAGTGGACCTGGGCTTGGTTGCCATGGCCGTTGGCAGGGGTTGGCCGGGCAGGGGTTGGCCTTCACAAAAAAAAAACGCGCGTTTTTATTGTGACGGCCAACCCTTGCCCGGCCAACCCCTGCCAACGGCCATGGCAACCAAGCCCAGGTCCACTGACCCGCAAGGCCCATCGACAACGTTGGTGGTCTAACAACGGGTGGTCAAACAACACCAACAACATCCACGTATTGTCCGCTTTGGGCCGAGGCCCGCACGGCTTTGTTTCATTCAGGGAAATTCCCCTTAGAACGCGTCCTCAGTGGTTCGAACTCGGGTAAACACCCTTGTTCTTGCCACTGATGATGCCAATGAGCCAGTTGGCTCAATGGCATCATCAGTGGCAAGAACAAGGGTGTTTACCCAAGTTCGAACCACTGAGGACGCGTTCTAAGGGGAATTTCCCTGAATGAAACAAAGCCGTGCGGGCCTCGGCCCAAAGCGGACAATACGTGGATGTTGTTGGCGTTGTTTGACCACCCGTTGTTAGACCACCAACGTTGTCGATGGGCCTTGCGGGTCAGTGGACCTGGGCTTGGTTGCCATGGCCGTTGGCAGGGGTTGGCCGGGCAGGGGTTGGCCGTCACAAAGGGTGTGAGGTCCAACTCGAGGGATTGGACTAGAAAAATTCATCAAAGGGAAAAATAAGATGGTAATAGATATAGCAGCAAATAAAGGTAGACCTATTTGTGAAGTTCAATCAACTAAATTATCTTCTGAAATTGGAGTCATTACCCAACAATTCATCCCAATCCCAACAAAATGGAGAGACTTGAAGGATACAGACAAAATTCATGCCTTTGAGAGACTTAATGTAAATGCAAAAAATTGACAATCTTTTATGTAGTTATTTTTGTAGTTATGTTTTTGAGCCATGATAACCATTATTTTTTTTTTCTTTTAGACAAAGTTTCAGATGAAATTTGATGATGAGTATGTTAAAAATTCTGTATTGACGATTTTGTCGAAATTGTCAAGGAATGAACTGTATAAGCTACACTTGCACTATAAAAAATTTCCAAACGATGAAGTAGCACGCCAAAATAACCCACCAAAATATAACTTGACTCAAGAAAACTGTGAAGAACTTTGTGATTTGTTTAGTGATCCTCAATACCAGGTTCATTTCTTATTCACATTTCAATTTCTTGTTTGTTAGATTTCTATCCATATTTATGCATGACAAAATTTATATACTATGAGTATACTTATATATATATATATTGTTTTTTTTCATTATCTTTTCAAATGAAGAGGAGGTGTGAAACAAATGCAAGAGTTCGAACAAATGTCAAGTTAACTCATAACCAAGGATCGAAGGCCTTTGTAGCTATTCTCTATGCCATGGTAAATTTTTACGTTCCAAAATTTATTATGGATTATCTATTTTCTATTTGATTACTTGTAATTAACCGAATATTATTGTATTTATAATTATGTAGCGCAATGATGAAAAAGAACCTAATAGAATAGAATTCTTTAAGGCGACTCACTACTCAGAGAATAAAGGATGGTTATCACCTGAGGCTCAGACAGCTTATGTAAGAATTTTCAAATTACAGTTACGATTTTATCTTTTCATTTGGATTCTTTTAGCTAGTAATATTTCTTTTTATTGTTAGGAGAAAATGGTGGAGTTACAATCAACTCCCACAGAAGAAGGAATGGAACCTAAGATTGTTGATGCCATAGTAGATGAAGAGCTTGGTACTCGATCGAGATAAATCAAAGGACTTGGAGATGGGCCTAAGGCTACAAATAAGACTTCAAATGCAAATGCTGCAAGTTTAAAAGAAAGTCTTAAAAAAACACAAGATGAACTTGAGCAATATAAGTCTACATTTGCAAATTTTCAAACTCAAATTCAGGCTATGACAAATGCTTTAATAGCTGCGGGAATTCAAGTACTTATGCCCCCATTTCCAGGTATATACTTTTACACCTCCATGCTTTAATAGCTGCAAGAATGGTTGTAGGCACTGCCCATAGCTAGTACATATGCTTTACACCTTGCATTTGCTTTTTGTTGTTCCGTTAAGCTTGTTAGGGTTGTACTGAGAATGACTGTAGAAGATATTTGTGATGTTGAATGTATTGATATCAGTTAATCTCTTATCACTTGTAAATGTTTATAGAAGATATTGGATCTTGTTCATTTGTCTCTTATCACTTGTAATGCTGACTGTAGAAGCCATTGACACCATCAATGATAAGCCAATGTTGCATCTGTTACTATTTGATAGGTTGTTTTTTTTTTTTATCATTTTTTGCTATTAATATCTTATTGTCTTTCATAAATAATAGTTTTAAATTTTATTTATTATTTAATATATTGTATTTATCATTTGTTAATAATTGTTTATTGCAGCTTCAAGTGACTCAAATTCACCATTAACACAAACACCCTCTACACAAGATTTGGATTGAGAGCTATTAGATGAACTTGTACCAGTGATTTCCTATATATGGCATATTTTGTTTCAAAAATTCAAATGTGACCATCATACTTTATTTGAGCTTTTGTGATTTAGACAATGTGGATTATATTAGTTTTATTACATTTGGAATAGTAGAATCGACTGGATTATGATTACTTACTTTATTCAAGGTATTACGTTTTGAGATTCATTGCAAATCTTATATCAATTATTTACTTTACAGAACTAGTTAAATTTGATTTTGCATGAGTAATATTATTTATATTTGATTATTTAATAAAAATATAAACATTATTTAAATTTAAAAAAATTTGTCAATATTATTGCAACATTAAATATTTTATGACGTATTATTGTCATAGGTAACAATAACTTATGTCACCTATAGTGTGACAATTTATATTTCGTCACCTAAAATTAATTTTTTAACCATCTTTAGGGACATTTAAAAATTTTTATGACGTTAGTTATATTGTAATAAATTGATGTTTCGTCACCTTAAAATATGTCACATATAGTTTGACGATTTAACATTTCGTCACGTAAAATTAAAATTATCACTATCTTTAGTGACATTTGAGAGATTTTTTGACGTTACCTTACTATCATAGGTGACGATAATATATGTCACCTAAAGTGTGACGTCACTAATATTTTTAATTTTATCACATATTCTGTGACGTTATCGATATTTAGTGACGCATATTTATATTAATTTATGACTTACTCGAACGTCACAAAAAAGTAATTATAACGTGACGTTGTTTACTATCGTCACGTTAAATTTGTAAATAGGTGACGAAATAATAATATCGTCACATTTAACCTTTAGCGACGAGGCAAAGGTGACGAACATCGTGACAGCATAATTTTCATCATAAAAATATATTGGTGACGAAAAATTAATATTTTGTGACATTAGTTTATACGTCACAAATTGCTAAATTTGTTGTAGTGGCACTACTCAATGCTCTGTAAATAGGGGAAAATAAGGGGGTGAGTAAACCACACGCTCAGTAAGGCAATCATGCAAACAAGTAGATACTGCACTATCTACGTGATCGTGATGCCATGCTCAAAAGCATACTTTTCATCATTTTCTCAAAATATGAGTTCATGGTTGTGTTAATGGTATGTGAAGCAATTCATGCTATTAAATTTCAGTGCACAATTCAAATACAAAACATGGAAAACCACCATGCGTATTTCACAAATAAGTTATGGAAAAACTCAACATGCGTAAGTGCACTTTAAAACCATTAGCGTACTTTCATCTCAAAACAATTCAACTCTTGTCAGGATTCAGTCCTTCCCTCGGACTATCCTGACCCAGAAAACATTTCAAATATGGATTTATTCACAAAGCAGTAGACATGTGAGATAGGCAATACAATAAAGGAAATATCCTCAAGAACTATGGCCATATCCTGTGATACCGGCTACACGGATCAGGTGTGCAGGGTATCACCACTAGCTGCGTCCACACAGGAGGTGGGTCACATCCAACCCACCAGGTCATAGTAGAACATATCATCGTCCGAAGATGGCATAACACAATCTCAACACGATATAATGTACTCCATGCTACCTGCACAGTACAACGTACTCCGTGGACCCAATCAACACATCATATCACGCCACATCTCAAAATGCACGTGCGAGCCTATTTAATCGGTGCAACACCAAGTCTACCTGAAGCTCAAAGCACGACTACCAACATGTCAAATTCTTAAAAATGCACCTGCGAGCCTATTTAATCAGTGCGACACCAAGTCTACCTGAAGTTCCTAGCACGACAACAAATGTAGTGGGCATCTAAAGCGAGCTACGCTCTAGCACCATGCCAAAACCAGTAAAAATCCATGTGAAAGCTAGTGAAAGATAAGCTCAAGCACTCATGCGTATAAAACACATCAAATCTTGTACGAGTCATACTCTAGCACGCTTTCATTCTAACGAAATCCATGTAGGTGGCTCAATTCTTTGCAAAATATGGTTAACAAACCAAAACAACTCATTTTTTTTGTAAATCATTTCAAATGTTAGCCAACCTACCAATCACTTGCTAAAAAGCAATAAAACATGATTTTCAAAGCATTTTGCATTTGTTTTCATGCACATTTCTCAAAAACCCAACTCTTTGCCCTTCTATCACCCATTTCATTTCATTTCCTATTTTCTCATGCATACTAGAAAACCTAATGTGCCCAAATTGCGCACAGATATATCTAAGAGTCCACATAATTCCCTTACCTCGATTTACTTGAGTGCGACTCTTTTCCTCTTAGCTTCTTATGCTTTAAGCTCAGCTTGCTTCAGGTGTATCATCGGAAGCTGCAATTCATTCATCGAACGCTCGAGTTAGTATTGCTAACTCTAATTCAACTATACATTTTATCCAATACCTTAATTACTCATTTTACCCCCTTTTGGGTAATTCATACAATTTATTCCATAACATCATCTTAAAATCATACCCACAATACCATTATCACCTTAAGATATCACATTCATCCTTAATACCTCTACATTTCACTTTCTCACACTAACCCATTTCTAGGTTATAATTGTTTCATGGCATTCTAGGTAGTTCTACCATTAAAATGCACACTAAATCAACTTCAAAATAAATAACTAAACCAATATACTTGGATTGGTGCACTAGAAACTCACCTCTTTGGATTTTCTCCTTGTTCAAAATAAAATGCTTCTAACCCCCTCAATACAACAAATGGGGCAATGTCTCCAAGCTGTGTTGTTCTTCTCCTTGATGTGATCAACTTTGAATCTAATAACCTTCCCTCAAATCTTCTTGAAAATGTGTAGATTTAGGAGTGAGAAAGCTAAGTTTTAAGTTAAAATGATAGAGTGAGAGTGTTTTTTTGAAATCTGTAGATACAACTGCTCCTATATATAGATTTAGCTTGATGAGATCGATCTGCCTTGGGTGGGGATCGATCTTATCCTCTTAAAATCCCTCTTTTTCATGACATTTGAAGGTAGGAGATCTATCCGTCGAACCTTGAGATCGATCTATCTCAGGCAGAGAATTGCGAAGATCGATCTGGCTTGGGAGGAGATCGATCTTCTCCAACCCGAGAGCTAAGGAAATCAATCTGCTTGCCTTGAAATCGATCTTCTCATCACAGAATGTTTAGCAGATCGGTCTGGTTCCATTGGAGATCGATCTGCCCTATTCCTATTGCTCAAATGAGGGCATTTTGGCTCTTTCAAATCGATCTCATAGGATCGATCTTTCATCCTATGAGATCGATCTGGCCTTCATATTTTTAGATTTTGCTTAAGTTTTCTGCAGAAACTTACACCAAAACATCCTTAATTTGCTGCCATAGTCATTTCCTCATCTAGTTACCTTTAAGGCTTGAAAATGGCATCCATTCATACTTTATACACATTAAAACTTGTGTGTATTCATTGTATATCAAAAGGTATACAATACAAAACCAAATGGAAGCATAAAGATTCACATCTCTTATGCAACTTCATTATATTTTTTACCACACTGCTCATTTTCCATTCCATTAACATTCATCCCATAACAAGAGTCCATTCCTTCATACTCATGCAATATGAAACTTGTATGTACATCACAAACTCTTATTACAAGTGTGTACATTGAATTTATAGACTTTACATCATTTATGAATTCATATTATAAGTCCATTTACATTTCTACATACATATATATAAATTATACATATACGAGGTCTCACATTCTCCCCCACTTAGAAAATTTGGTCCTCCAAATTAGAACTAATTCAGTTTGTGAATAACTCAAGATACTTCTCCCACATCAAACTCTTCGATTCCCATGTGGCTTCTTCCACAGTGTGATGTTGCCAAAGGAGTTTCACCAAAGGGATTGTCTTTGTCCTTAACACCTTCTCTTTTCTATCCATTATTCGAATCGGCTTCTTAACATACGTCATACTCTCATTGAGCTCTAACGGCTCGTATCTTATTACATGCGCCGGGTCTGGGTGGTACTTCCGTAACATAGATATGTGGAAAACGTTATGTACATTCGCTATCTCCGGTGGCAATGCCAACCTATAAGCCTTATCTCCCACTTTATCAAGTATCTCAAATAGCCCTATATATCGAGGGCTCAACTTCCCTTTCGTCCTGAATCTCATGATCCCCTTCGAAGGAGATACCCTTAAGAATACTGACTCACCCACATCAAACTCTAGTGGTCTCCTTCTCCTGTCAGCATAACTGTTTTGTCTGCTCTGAGCTATTTGTAACCTCTCACAAATCAACTGGACATCCTCGAAGGCTTGTTTAACCAAGTCAGGAGCAAAAATCAGTCTGTCACCAACCTCTTCCCATCCAATAGGGGAAAGGCATATACGCCCATACAATGCCTCATATGGTGCCATCCCGATACTAACATGAAAACTGTTATTATAGGCGAACTCTGCGAGTGGCAAATAGTCATCCCAAGAGCCTCTAAAATCCAATGCACACGCTCTCAACATATCTTCCAGGGTCTGTATAGTCCTCTTTGACTGACCATATGTCTGAGGATGAAATATGGTGCTAAAACTCAACTGGGTCCCCATCGCTTCCTGAAAATGTTCCCAAAAGTGGGAAGTGAAACGGGCATCCCTATTAGAAAAATGCTCACTGGAATTCCATGTAGCCTTACTATCTCGTGCACATACAAGTTCGCTAACTGACTCAGATATCGGTAGCTCTCATAGCTAGAAAATGAGCAAATTTCGCCAGCCGATCAACAATCACCCATATGGCATCATGACCTCTATGGGTCCTCGACAATCCCATCACAAAATCCATGGTGACGTGGTCCCACTTCCAAGTCGATATCGGTAGAGGTTGCAATAACCTTACAGGTTTCTGATGCTCTACCTTCACCTGCTGACAAACGAGACACCTAGCGACATATTCAACAATGTGCTTTTTCATCCTAGACCACCAATAAACCTTTCGAAGGTTTTGATACATCTTAGTACTCCCTGGATGTATCGTATACCTCGATGAATGAGCCTTTATTAGGATCAATCTTCTGATCTCAGCATCATCAGGAACACATATCCGACTTCTGAACCAAAACAATCCATCTAAACTCAATTCAAAATCAGTCTCTGTGCCCCTTTGTATCTACCTAACAATATCACTGCACTGCTGATCAACCCGCTGAGCCTAACGGATTCGATCTACCAGATTCGATTCCAAACGTAGGCTAGCTATCATAAAACCACTATTAGCACTGGGCGGGGTCACACCTAAACTTAGGTTCGTGAACTGTTCCAACAGCTCGTGTTCCCTGATCATCGTAAATAATACCATCTCGAGCTGTTTCATACTCAATGCATCAGCAACCACATTTGCTTTACCCGAGTGGTACAGGATTTCACAATTATAATCCTTTAAAAGCTTGAGTCGTCTCCTCTTTCTCATGTTCAACTCTTTTTGTGAGAATAGGTACTTAAGGCTCTTGTGGTCCGTAAACACTTGGAATTTCTCTCCATAAAGGTAGTGGCGCCATATCTTCAACGTAAACACCACCGCTGTCAACTCCAAATCATGGGTCTGGTAGTTCTTCTCATGATCCTTCAATTGTCTAGATCCATATACGATTACCCTTCTTTCCTGCATAAGTACACAACCCAGTCCTTAGTGTGAAGCTTCTGTATACACCGAGAAACCTCCTGAGCAGGTAGGAATGGTGAGAATCAGAGTTATGGTTAATCTCCTTTTTAACTCCTCAAAGTTCTCCTCACATATATCGTCCCACATAAACTCCACATTCTTCCTCGTGAGACGTGTCAACGGAGTGGCTAATCTTGAGAATTCCTCCACAAACCGCCTATAATATCCAGTTAAACCCAAGAAACTTCTGATCTCTATTACTGTTTGAGGTCTTTGCCACTACATCACTGCCTCAATCTTTAATGGGTCCACTGACACACCATCCTTCGATACTATATGACCCAAAAAAGAGATCTGTTCCAACCAAAAGTCGCACTTACTGAGTTTAGCGTACAACTCTTTCTCTCGGAGGGTCCGCAACACTATCCTTAGGTGCCATTCATGCTCCTCTCTAGAACTTGCGTACACCAGTATATCATGGATGAACACAATAACAAATTACTGGTGGAACACCTCATTCATCAACGACATAAAAGCTGCAGGAGCATTTGTCAACCCAAATGACATAACCGTAAACTCATAATATCCATATCGGGTGCAAAAAGCTGTCTTGGGTACATCTCCATCTCGAATTTTTAACTGATGATACCCAAATCTCTGATCTATCTTGGAAAAGACCTACGCTTCCTTAAGTTGATCTAACAAGTTATCGATGCGTGGAAAGGGATTCTTATTCTTAATGGTGGCCTTATTCAACAACCGGTAATCTATACACAGTTGGAGGCTTCCATCCTTCTTCTTTACAAACAGAACCGATGCTCCCCCATGTGATACCCCTTCTCTAATGACTCCTATAATTGCTTCCTTAGTTCTTCCAACTCAACTGGAGCCATTCTATATGGTGGCTTGGATATCGGCTCTGTACCAGGTGCTAAGTCTATATAAAACTCCATCTCTTTATCTGGAGGTAACCTTGGTAATTCATCCAGAAAGACATCTGGAAATTCCCTAACCACTGAGATGTCTACCAATTCCGGACGTGCCTTATCCGTCTCAACCACATAAGCGATAAACCCTTCACATTATCCTTTTCACCGTTAATAACACAAATCATCATATTCACATACATAATTAATAAACAGATTCATCTCATTTATAATAATCATGTTCTTTCATTTCATTTCACAAAATTTACAACAAGATTGTCTATCTCTGGAAACATTAAGGTTTCTGCATGAAAATCCATAACAACAAGATTTGCAACCAACCAATCCATCCCTAGGATTATGTCAAAATCACCCATATTTAATAAAATCAAATCGGCTGCCATTTCTTTTCCTCCTATCCTCAATTTACAATTCCTATATACATACTCAGTCAACTAACTATCACTCATAGGGGTAGATATTATCAACATCTTATCAAACAGTATGGGTTTTACATGCTTTAATAATTTATATGCAAAAGATAGCGATATAAAAGAATGCGTGGCACCAGGATCAAACAATACAAATGTTTCTAAATCAAAGATTTGGATGGTACCTTTAACCACATCCAAAGACTGATCTGCAGTGTCCTGGTCCAGTGTGTGCACTCTTCCTCTGCTCACACCCACCGCTTGCTTCCCCTTTTCCTCAGCTGTAGCCCTCCTCCTCGTAGCAGCTGTCTCAACTGGAGCTCTCTTTCACTCCTGGCCCTTTTGTGGGGCTCTCTCTGTCATCTCTGGGTAATCTCTAATTATGTGCCCCAGTTTCCCACATCTAGAGCATATCACTTGAGGTCTATAGCATGGTCGAGTTCCATGGTACCTACCATACTTGGTGCACTACTCTGTAGTAGGTCGTGGCCCTCCAATCATAACTCCTTTCGCTGGACCTAGGGTCGGATACATGAGAGGATTACCTATCCTCTCTCGGATCTCCTCAATCCTCGGCCTCTTTCCAGAAAATCTCTTAATTCCTTTATAACTGAAGCTATTTAATGCGCTTGCGAGCCTATTTAATCAGTGTGACACCAAGTCTACCAAAAGCTCCTAGCAGGACAACAAGTGTAGTGGGCATCTAATGCGAACTACGCTCTAGCACAATCCTAAAACCAGTAAAAATCCATGTGAAAGCTAGTGCGAGATAAGCTCAAGCACTCATGCATATAAAACACATCAAAACTCGTGCAAGTCATACTCTAGCACGCTTTCATTCTCACGAAATCCATGTAGGTGGCTCAATTCTTTGCAAAATATGGTTAACAAACCAAAATAACTCATTTCTTTTGCAAATCATTTCAAATGTTAGCCAACCTATCAATCACTTGCTAAAAAGCAATGAAACATGATTTTCAAAGCATTTTGCTTTTGTTTTCATGCACATTTCTCAAATACCCAACTCTTTGCCCTTCTATCACCCATTTCATTTCATTTCCTATTTTCTCATGCATACTAGAAAACCTAATGCGCCCAAATTGCGCACAGATATCTCTAAGAGTTTACATAATTCCCTTACCTCGATTTACTTGAGTGCAACTCTCTTCCTCTTAGCTTCTTATGCTTTAAGCTCAGCTTGCTTCGGGTGTATCCTCGGAAGCTGCAATTCATTCATCGAACGCTCGAGTTAGTATTGCTAACTCTCATTAAACTATACATTTTACCTAATGCCTTAATTACTCATTTTACCCTTTTTTGGGTAATTCTTACAATTTATTTCATAACATCATCTTAAAATCATACCCATAATACCATTATCACCTTAAGATATCACATTCATCCTCAATACCTCTACATTTCACTTTCTCACACTAACCCATTTCTAGGTTATAATTGTTTCATGGCATTCTAGGTAGTTCTACCATTAAAATGCATACCAACGTACTTAGATTGGTGCACTAGAAACTCACCTCTTTGGATTTTCTCCTTGTTCCAAATAAAATGCTTCTAACCCCTTCAATACAACAAATAGGGCAATGCCTCCAAGCTGTGTTGTTCTTCTCCTTGATGTGATCAACTTTGTGTCCAATAACCTTCCTTTAAATCTTCTTGAAAATGTGTGGATTTAGGAGTGAGAAAGCTAGGTTTTAAGTTGAAATGGTAGAGTGAGTGTGTTTTCCCGAAATCTATAGATGCAACTGCTCCTATTTATAGATTTAGCTTGATGAGATCGATTTGCCTTGGGTGGGGATCAATCTGGTCCTCTTAAAATCTCTATTTTTCACAACATTTGAAGGCAGGAAATCAATATGTTGAACCTTGAGATTGATCTGTCTCAGGCAGAGAGTCGAGGAGATCGATCTGGCTTGGGAGGAGATCGATCTGGCTTGGGAGGAGATCGATCTTCTCCAACCCGAGAGCTAAGGAAATCGATCTGCTTGCCTTGAAATTGAACTTCTCATCACATAATATTTAGCAGATCGGTCTGGTTCCATTGGAGATCGATCTTCCCTATTCCTATGTCTCAAATGAGGGCATTTTGGCTATTCCAGATCGATCTCTCATCCTATGAGATCGATCTGGCCTTCATATTTCCAGATTTTGCTGCAGTGTTTTGCAGAAACTTATACCAAAATATCCTTAATTTGCTGTCATAGTCATTTCCTCATCTAGTTACCTTTAAGGCTTGAAAATGGCATCCATTCATACTTTATACACATTAAAACTTGTGTGTATTCATTGTATATCCAAAGGTATACAATACAAAGCCAAATGGATTCATAAAGATTCACACCTCTTATGCAACTCCATTCCATTTTTTTACCACACTACTCATTTTCCATTCTATTCACATTCATCGCATACAAGAGTCCATTCCTTCATACTCATACAGTATGAAACTTGTATGTACATCACAAACTCTTATTACAAGTGTATACATTGAATTTATGGACTTTGCATCATTTAGGAATTCATATTATAAGTCCATTTACATTTCTACGTTCATATATACAAATTATACATATACGGGGTCTCACATTATATTTATCAAATTATATACTGATTTATTTGTTAAATTTAAGTCATTTCTATATAAAGGTAATGCTTGATTATTATTGTAATCTCTCTAGTAATGAATGATAAAAGTAAAAAAATATAATTGATCACATATTAGGCTAAAACCAACCAATCTTAATAGTTAAAAGAACTAAAGAAGTAACAAAAATATGGTGAAATTAATTATTATAATTGGAATTTAGAATATGATGTATTTTTATTTTTTATTTTGATATGATGTAGTTAGAGGTGGTCCGATGGAAAAAGCTTACTTATTCGAAAAGTCTATTCAACTTATTTAGACTCAAACTCCATTTAAAAGCTCAACAATTTGAACTTGGCTTGAACATTTACATGCACTTAAATTAATTCATATTGTAATTGAATTGAAGATCTAAATTTAAATTAATCTAGATTAATTCAAATTTAGTTAATCGAAACCCAAATTAACTTGAAATTGAAATGATTAGAGCTTAAATTTAGAACTAATAGTAAATATTTAAATATTATAATTAATGGCAAATCACTTTGTATGGTAAGAATATAAATTTTTTTAACTTAATATTAGGGTTACAGTTTATGGGCCATAATAAATTTAAATGTTCGCTTTTATAATTCAAAAAAAAAAAATTTTGTAAGAGTTAACCTAGAATTATTATAACAATCAACTTGTCACAAAGTATAGAAGTCACATTAACTACATTTGGTACTTTAAATTATTCTATGAAAAAGTTAAGAAAAATTTAAAAGATGTAGAATAATCTATTTTAATACTTAATAGGGATTACTAGATCACTTCAACCTATATAATTAACAATTATTATAGATAACAAAAATAAGATGGAAAATTACATAATCATTTTATGATAAGGAAGACTACTATACTAATTACCAAATATTTCAAATATTTCAATAATAAATTTTATTATAGGTGATGCAAAAAGTATCACCTAATTCATGAGTGATGTGATTAGTAGAAATATTGTATCAATTTATCTCCATATTAAATACATCTAGACCTGCTCAAGGGCTGGGCTACTCGCCCAAGCCCGAAGGTTTACCTGATATTTTGTCACGACCCGTTTTACCTAAAATCACTAAATTTGTCATGACCCGTCTTACCTAAAATCACAAAAAATTTTTTTCACTTTTTATTTCCTTTCCCTATCGTGACCATCCTACTAAACTGTTGGGCTGTGAGTCAATATTAGTCTCTTATTGTTACTTGTCTTTTCCTAACATCTATTACAATTTACTTTCCTATACAAGAGTTAACTGTATTTACATACTTCTTACATCCCCAAAAGTTGCATCCATTTATAGTACTGTGCTATTACATTATTCAGATACAAAATATTTATATGTATACCTTTTCGAGTGACGGAAGAGAGCGGATCCCAAAATATAAGGCTTCAGCAGCTATCAATATACTGGAAATGCTCTGTAGAGAGGGGGAAAGTGAAAGAGTGAGCAAAACAAGCTCAGTAAAGCAATTATGCAAGCAAGTAGATAACTACACTATCTACATGATCATAATGCCATGCCCTTAAATCCATTCTTTTCCTTTAAAACATAAATCCATTCTTTTCCCTTAAAAATTAAATCTATTCTTTTCCTTTAAAACTTAAATATATTCTTTTCTATTTAAAAATCTTAAACATGGAAACATGCATAATCTATGCAGTAAAAATCATTTAATCCTTTGAACTTATGGAAATATTACAACTAATGCTCAAAATGCATTTAAAATCATGCATTTCACCAAAAGAATTAAAATCATAAAATCATGCTTTTTACCAAAGCATTAAAATCATAAAATCATGCTTTTTACCAAAAGCATTAAAATCATACATCAGGACTCAACCCATCCCTCGGGTTATCCTGATCCTTTAAAACAATTAAAACCCTTATCAGGACTCAACCCATAACTTGGGCTATCCTGATCCACAAAACCATGTAAAACATGCAATTATATAAACCATAGAAATATGCTTTCAATCAACATTTATATCATGTGAGACTAGGCAAGTATCAGGTAACATAGTGGACTATAGCCATATCCTACTCTGAGATCTCGGCTACAAGGATCCTAGTGTGCGGGGCATCACTGCTCACAATGGGAGGTGGGTCAAATCCTTATCCGTCAGCCTTTTTATATATAATTATCGGCTAAGACGAGTATAGTCGGAAGACTGCACGGTACAATGTACTCCGTGTTACGTACATGATACAACGTACTTTGTGGACCCCATATCATATCAATCCCTCATCCACGTCTCAAAATGCACGTGCAAGCATCTCATCTATGTGACACACAGTCTACACAAGGCAATCAACTCAGCTATATGCATGTCAACAGAGTCCAGTGCGAGCAAAGCTCCCAACACTACTCTATGCATATCATGATATTAAAATCTCGTGCGAGTTACACTCCAGCACGGTTTTACGTATAAGAAATCAAAACCTCATGCGAGCAACGCTCCAGTATGACTTTATGTACCATATAAAATCCTCATGCGAGCAACGCTCCAACGCGGTGTTATGCATATGAAATCAATTTAAATCACGTACGAGCAAGGCTCCAGTACGGCTTTTATGCAATGTCATATGAAAATCTCATGCGAGCTAAGCTCCAGCACGCTTTTAGGCATATTAAATCAGATTAAATCAAAACATGGTGCAAGCAAGGCTCCAACACGTTTCATGCAAATGACAATAATAAAATTTGTGCGAGCGACCACTCCAGCACATTTCATGCACAACCACAAACTTCAGACTCAATGTGAGCAATGCTCCAACACCGTCTGTGTCACGACCCAAATTACCTAAAATCACTACAAATTTTTTTTCTATACTTCTCACCTCCTCGTGACAATTCCATTTTTAACGAGTTGGGCTATGAGTCAGTAATAATCCCAACTCTTATCCCAATTGATCATATCATTCTAACCATGGTAATCATGTTAAAATTTCAAACAGTGTAATAGTAAGTACATATATTATACAACTGTATGTACACATGTTTCCATATATTTACATCCCCCATAATTATATTCGTTACAAAACTGTGCTATTAATTGTTTAGATACAAAACTGTACAATGTGTATACCTGATTCGCGATGGGAGCAGCGGACAACTAGGGATGCAATCTCTACCCGCCCTCGACTACTATAGATGCTCTGTGGAGGTGGAAAATGAAAGGGTGAGCATAAACAGCTCAGTAAGGCAATAATGTAAGCAGGTAGATACTATACTATCTACGTGCTGATAGTATCATGATATAAAAATCGTTTACTTTTGGAGCATGAGATATGACTAAAACGATCCCATATGTATATATATCATATACGAGAAATCATGAAATTGACATATAAAATCAACATGGAAAAATCATCATGTATGACATCTCATGCTCGTCACATTAAAACTTATTAGTTTCATCATAAACTCATTACTTTAAAGACTTATTCGTTTAATCACAAAACTCATCACTTTAAAGCTCATTTGTTTCTTCATAAAACAACTTCATCAAGGTCAAACCCATCTCTCGGGAATACCTTGATTCATTAAATCACATCTCTTTAAAAAAAAATATAAATCGGGACTACCCCTCCATCGGGTTTGTCCTGGTCTATCAAGACCGTATGATATCATGTGAGGCATGTAGGTTACTGTATGAAAATCGAGGACTATGGCCATACTATGTCCCTGTGTCCCAGGCTACACAGATCCCGGTGTGCGGGGTATCACAACTGCAACGGGAGGTGGGGTCAAGTCCTACCCGCCAGAATATCAAGTAACATCGTAGAGTCATCATGACTGCACGGTACAGCGTACTCCGTGTGACATACACGGTACATCGTACTCCGTGGACCCATATCATAGTCTGGGGGCACCTGCCGTAAGTCTTATCCACCCCAATACTATGTCGATAACTAACCCATGTCTCAAAGTATACGTGCGAGCATCTCAACTCTCTGTGACACATAGTCTACAGGAGGCTTTCGCACGACTATATGCATGTCAACTCGCGTCTAGTGCGAGCGAAGCTCCAGCACCACGCTATGCATATCATGATATCTAAAATCTCGTGCGAGCGAAGCTCCAGCACGGTTTTGTGCAGACACAAATTTCTCGTACGAGCAATGCTCTAGTACGGCTTTTCATGAGAAATAAATCAGTAAACTTGAGTGCGAGTAAGACTTAAGCAATCTTTTTACTTGTATAAATACGATAGGTGGCTAAATCTTGACAAAACATCTTTTAAAATAGTAACCGGTACAAACCGGTACCCTTTCGTATATTTCACGAAATCAATAGCCTACTGTCACGACCCGAACTACCCAAAAATCAGAGTTAATTTTTCGCGTTTTGTTATTTTTATTACTTAAATTCTTACCTATCTTCTGATCGTGACCACACTCCACTAATAATTGGGCTGTGCGTCAATGCCAGTCCCACCATACATTTACCATATAACTTAATTCTTTCTCAATCATTTATAAAATGTCTACAATATTTATACATCCCCTAAAGTTACTTACAAACATGCTACTGTGCTATGCTTATTCAGATACAATATGTACAAGTGTATATACCTTAAATGATGGGCAGCAGCGGACATCCGTAATGCAGTACTGAGTCGCCTCAACGTCTACTGGAGATTATCTGTGGGAGAAAATGAAAGGGGTGAGCACATCAAGCTCAGTAAGGCAATCCTACGAACAAGTAGGTAACCATACTACCTACATGAACGTAGTGCCATGCATAAACCACCCTTTCTCCACACATTTTAAAACAGATGATATGAGAAATGATGTTATGTAAACCACATTTGCACGAAAATTTTAACATGCAATTATATTCAAAATCATATCTTTCTCGTTTAAAATTTCACAGTAAAGTCAGGACTCGACCCCTCCTTCGGGTGATCATGACTCACACAAAATCATGAAAATCTGTTTACATCACATATGGGTTTAAAAAGCATGAAAATAACCATCATGCACATTTAATTAAAAACCCAGTTTAAATCATCAAAATCGTCGACATGCGAGACGAGGCAATATCTGTATAACGGCAATAACCAGGACTGGCCATATGTGTCCTCGTGAGTCCCTCTAGCTTCACGGATCCCAGTGTGCGAGGTCTCACCCTGATCGGGAGCCGCCCGGGAGGTGGGTCAGTCCAACCCATCAGTCTTATCCAATCTCACGCATCCGAAGATGCCGTATCCGAAGATACCCCGTATCACAAGATACCGTATCCGAAGATACCCCGTATCACAAAGATACCGTATCCGAAGATACCCTACGGTATATCGTACTCCATGCTACTTGCACGGTACATCGTACTCCATGGACCCATATCACTCTAGGTACTCCAGCCCGAATGGCCTGCTTCCCACAGAGAGGTTTTGTTTCTCAATACTCATGCCATGTCTCAAAACGCACGTGCGAGCCTATTAAATCTGTGACATACAGTCTACCCAATGCTCCAAGCACGGCTTACCGTATGATCTCTGAAAAGTAGTGCGAGCGGTGCTCTAACACTGTATATATGAATCACATGAAAATCTTATAGAATCTGGTGCGAGTTAAACTCCAGCACCCTGTCATGAAAATCATGTAAAATCTGGTGCGAGTTAGACTCTAGCACCGTGTCACGAAAAAGCATATGAAATCTGGTGCGAGTTATACTCTAGCACCTATGTATGTAAAACTCTAGTGCGAGCTCTCGCTCTAGCACTAATGCATGCATCACACAAATCAAACATCGTGCGAGCTGAGCTCTAGTACGTCACATGTAAATAAAAACACGTAGGCGGCTCTGTTTCCTCAAAACAGTTTTCAAAACAATTTCATCGTTGAAAGTATGCAATGCTGTGCATTTTCTTTCAAGGTTAGCCAGCCTACTCATGCATGCATTAAAATGTCTCCAGAACGAGCAGAAACCTCTTGTTCTTGCTCTTCCCAATTTTCTTAAATTCGTAAATTTTACCTTTAACAAGGGTATTTTGGTAATTTGCCCATTCGGGGCACTAAAATTATTATTTGACCTCTAGACCCTTCAGATAATTTTTAAAGACTGCATATGAACTTGAATTTTCGTAAAGTTTACCTCTAGCAGTCCGTAGAATTCCCTTACCTTATTTTCCTGTGGAGTCTGACCTTTTCTTTTCCACTGTTGTCTCGTCACGCAGTCCGATATGCTCCCAATCAAATGCCCGAAACTGCGTATAATATTCCTCAGGTCAGATATCATACAATTTAATTGTATTTCCTATTTTCTGGGCTTAATTTAAATCATTGGGCCCGTTTACCCCTATTGGGCCCGATTGCACCTTAATGGGCCTTAATCGGCCTTAAGCCTGTTTTCCACTTAATTTTCCACTTTATCGAGGCCTATGGGGCTCATTGGACCCACCAACAATCTATTGGGCCTCATTTTAACTCTCGAATAGCTAAATTTAATATTTACGACAATTTATCTAAATTTTTCATAATTTAATTCAATTTATGCGGAATTTAAATCCGAAACATGCATAACGATGTAAATTATCGTAAATAAGGGTCACTTACCCGAGATTCCATGCTAGTCCACAAATCGAGGCTATCTCGAGCTCTCGGTGGATGCCAATCGTCGAGCTACATAATTTCATAATTTTTTGGGTAAATTTCTGGTCGAAAATTAATTAAATAAAATATTCCAAAATTTAAATCGATCAATTTGACCGCTTATCGACTTACCCGAAACTCGATTGCATCGCTAGAATTTTTCCCAATTTTTTCTCTTTTTCTTTTTCCCTTTTTCTTCCTTTTTTCCTCCTCTTTTTGGCTGAACCGGTTCAGACCGGTTCAGACCCGCCGGTTCACCCCGGTTCACTCCGGTTCGACCGGTTCACCACCTTGTCGGTCGGTTCTCCGCGGCTTCCACCGCCAGCAGCTCCGCAAGGTCATCCGCAGCACGAATCTACCCTCGATTTCGGTCGGGCTCGCCGAAACGCCGCCGGTTCGGCCTCTTCTCCCTCGACCGTCAGACCCATTTTCTTCCCTTGGCCGTTGCCGGCGATTCCCGCCGTTTCGCCGGCTGATATTGGTCTCAAAAGCACCGCCGTCGCTTGGGCTTCCAGAATCTGGCCTCGGATCCGCCTGAATCGCCGCCGTTCGCTGCCGGTGACCCTTTCTTTCCCGCGACTTTCTCCTCCGTTTTTCGTTGGATTTCGGCGTCCTTGGCGCGCTTCACCGGTGGCAGCAAGATCGCCTGGCATCGGGCTTCCTTCGTCGGCCCTCGCCTGGGGTCCCTGACCGCCGGTGGCTCGTCGGGCTTCTCGATATTTCGGCTCCGTTTTCGGGTTTCCATTTTCTTGCTTTTTCGTTTCTGAAACTTTTTTTTAGAATTTTTTTTGTTTTATTATTATTACTATTTATTTAATTATTTCACTATTCATTACAATACTCCATAAAATCCAAAATATCTACACTTATATTATTTTTATTCTAATTTAATTTATTTAATTTAAATTTAATTTATTAAATATATTTTTCTCCAAATTTTCGATATTATTCCTTCGTGCTTTTTGAGATATCATTCTGGTAATTTTTTCGGTATTTTTAAAATTTTTGAATCTTGATCAATTGACCCAAATTGTATAATTTTCTTATTATCGATCAAGATATCTTACATCCTTATTTTTAATTAAAATTTTCTTATCGCCTTAATACCGGGTTTTGGTATTTTTATCATTTTACCTCTGCTCTTGTTTCGAAAATCAATTTTACCTGACCTTCCTTCATACATCCTCCATCTTTTCTTATTTAATTTTCGTATTTTAATTAAATTCGGGTCTTACACCTACCTATGTGCATAATTGCTTAAATCAAGGCAATATAATCATATAAAACATTAAAACATGATAATTATGCAATTTATCTGCCTTACTACCCTTTTTGTAAATTTTACTCCAAGGGGTAAAATTGTCATTTTTCTTTATTCACCTATGCCCCGGTCTTCGTAAAATTATTATTTCGTTTCTAGATAGTTTAAGAAATTCTAGACCCTGTAAATCCCCTCAAAATACGTATAGGTATCTCTATATACCTACAAAATTCCCTTACCTGGAATCGCGCGCAGACTTAACTTGCCTCGATGATACCGAATCTCTTAGCCCAAATGCGCGCCAACCAAAGGTACGTAACTGCATATAACCATACAGTTGAGGTCAATTCAATTATCTTAATCAGTATATCGCATTTACTGACCAACTTTAAGGTATTGGGCCTTATCTACCTTATTTGGTCTCGGCCCATTTCAGCCTTTTTTATATTTATTAATTCCCTTCTTCGGGTATACCGGGCTTATGTAGCTTACTAATAATTATCGGGTTTCGATCCAAATTCATTGGATAGCCGTATACCATTTACGACAATTTATTACAACTCCGAATTAATATTCCTTTCTATTCTCTTCCTCTTTCCTTCCTTTTCCCTCCTTTTCCTTCCCTTTCCTTTCGGCCAAACAGTGCCGTTTTCCTGCCTATTGCCGTCGCCGGCGTTTTCGACGGTCTCACCAGCCAAGACCGGTCTCAAAAGAACTGGCTTCTTCCCCTGAGTGCGTCGGTGGCCTCCGTTCTAGCCCAGTCGCGGTGGTTTTCTGAAAATCAGCCCGTTTCTCCCTCGATTTTCCTTCGCTCCGATCGGCTTGCTCCGGCCACCTGACGGCGCGATTCTGGTGCCCACGTGCTCGTCGGTCTCTCCTCTTCCTCCTCGTAGCTTCGTCGGAGGCTGTCGGTCGTCGGTGTGCTGGGATCATCGGTCGGTTCTCACGGGTAGCAGTCGGGTTTTCGTTTTTCTTGTTTTCGGGTTCTCCCGATTTTCAGGCTTTCTTCTGTTTTTTTTTAATTATTATTTAACCATTTGTTTTAATATTCAAATATATTCTAAAAATATCTACAACTATATTATTTTATTCCAACAATTTAATTTAATTTAATTTATTTTTTTAATCATTTTTTTTCGGTATAATTTCTCCGTATTTTCGAGATATTGTCCCGGGTGACTTTTCGGTATTTCTAAAAATTTTGGATCTTGATCAATTGGACTCGAAATTGTATAATTCCTCATTATTGATCAAGATATCCTAAATCCTTATTTTTAATTAAATTTTTCTTATCGAATTTATCCCGAATTTCTGTCTTTTGACCGTTTTACCCCTACACTTGTTTCGGAACCAAATTAACCTAACTTTCCTTCATACATCCACCATATTTTCTTATTTAATTTCGTATTTTCGATAAACTTTATCTTCGATCCTTTTCGTTTGGCCTGTGGCCATTTTGACCCTTATTTGGCTACTTCCGACGTTCACCGAGATTTCATTTTTTATTCTACTTGCAAATTATATTTTTCAGTCAAAGCTCTTCTTATGATTCATTGAATATATGAAAATGTACATCACATGAATCATAAGGAATTACATCAACAGATAATAAAAGTGGGTCTTACATAATCTCCCCCACTAAAAGAATTTGGTCCTCCAAATTTGAACCAAATCAGTCTCTGAACAACTCCGGATACTTCTCTTTCATCAAACTCTCTAACTCCCAAGTTGCTTCCTCCGGAGTGTGATGCTGCCACAGTACTTTCACCAGGGGAATCGTCTTCGATCTCAATACTTTCTCCTTCCTATCCACAATCTGGATCGATCTCTCGACATAGGACATACTCTCACTGAGCTCCAGTGGCTCGTATCTGATCACATGCGACGGATCCGACTGATACTTCCGAAGCATAGAGATGTGGAAGACGTTATGGACATTTGCTAGTTCTGGTGGCAACGCTAGCCTATAAGCTCGATCTCCCACTCTCTCGAGTATCTCAAAAGGTCCTATGAAGTGAGGGCTCAACTTTCCTTTCTTTTCGAATCTAGTAATACCCTTGGAAGGAGAAACTTTCAAAAATACTGACTCCCCTGCTGTAAACTCCAATGGTCTATGTCTCCTGTCAGCATAACTCTTCTGTCAACTCTGAGCTGTCCTCAACCTCTCACAAATCAACTGGACATCCTCAGAGGCCTGACGTATCAAATCGGGAGCGAATATCTGCCTGTCACCAACCTCCTCCCATCCTACAAGAGAACGACATCTACGGCCATACAAGGCCTCATATGGTGCCCTCCTGATACTCGAATGATAACTGTTATTATAGGCGAACTCTGCGAGTGGTAGGTGATCATCCCAAGAGCCTCTAAAATCAAGTACACAAGCTCTCAACATATCCTCGAGGGTCTGTATAGTCCTCTCTGACTGCCCATCTGTCTGAGGATGGAAAGCTGTACTGAATCTCAACTGGGTTCCCATAGCTTCCTGAAAGTATTCCCAGAAACAGGAAGTGAAGCGGGAATCCCTATCAGATACAATACTCACTGGGACACCATGCAGTCTCACAATCTCGCGCACATATAGCTCCGCCAATCTACTCAAAGTATCGGTGACTCTCATAGCTAGGAAATGTGCCGACTTCATCAATCTGTCAACTATCACCCATATGGCATCATTTCCCCTGCGAGTCCTCGGTAAACCCGTCACAAAGTCCATGGTGACATGCTCCCATTTCCAAGTCGGTATAGGTAGAGGCTGCAATAACCCTGTAGGCTTCTGATGCTCTACCTTCACTTGCTGACAGACGAGACATCTCGCAACAAACTCTGCTATATCTCTCTTCATCCCCGACCACTAGTGTACCTTCCGAAGGTTCTGATACATCTTTGTACTACCCGGATGCAAGGTATACCTCGACGAATAAGCCTCTGTCAAGATCAACCTCCTGATCTCTGGATCCTCGGGAACACATATCCTGTCTCGAAACCTCAGTAATCCATCTGAACTCAACTCAAACTCAGTCTCAATACCTCTCTGCATTTGCCTGACTATCTCAATACACTACTGATCCTCACGCTGAGCCCGTCAGATCCGATCCATCAAATCCAGCTCTAACCGCAGGCTAGCAACCATATAACCACTCTCAATATCAGGCGGAGTCACATCCAAACTGAGGCTCGCAAACTGCTCTAACAACTCTGTTCCCGTACCATCATATAAGAAACCAACCCGAGGTGCTTCCTGCTCAACGCATCAGCCACTACATTCGCCTTACCCGGGTGGTATAGGATCTCACAATCATAATCTTTCAGAAGCTCAAGCCACCTTCTATGTCTCATGTTCAATTCCTTCTTCGAGAACAGATACTTAAGGCTTTTGTAATCGGTAAATACATGAAATTTCTCACCATACAGATAGTGGCGCCATATCTTCAATGCAAACACTACGGTCGCCAACTCTAAGTCGTGGGTCGGGTAGTTCCTCTCATGATCCTTCAGCTGCCTGGATCCATAAGCGACTACCTTCCCGTCCTGCATCAATACACAGCCCAATCCTTGGTAAGAAGCATCTGTGTAAACAGAAAAACCTCCTGAGCTGGTACGAATGGTGAGAATCGGAGCAGTGGTCAATCGACACTTCAGCTCCTGAAAACTCTCCTCACATCTGTCGTCCCACTCAAATGCAACACTCTTCCGAGTGAGACGTGTCAACGGAGCAGCCCATCTCGAAAACCCCTCCACAAACCGTCTATAATATCCAACTAAACCCAAAAAGCTCCTGATCTCCGTAACTGTCTGAGGCCTCTGCCACTGAGCTACTGCCTCAATCTTGGATGGGTCCACTGATACACCATCCTTCGACACTATATGTCCCAAAAAGGAGATCTGCTCAAGCCAAAAGTCACACTTACTGAGTTTAGCATACAACTGCTTCTCACGGAGGGTCTGCAATACAATCCTCAGATGCTGCTCATGCTCCTCTCTGGATCTCGAATAAACCAGGATGTCATCGATGAAGATAATCACAAACTGATCCAAATAAGGTCGAAACACCTCATTCATCAATGACATAAAAGCTGCGGGAGCGTTCGTCAACCCGAATGGCATGACCATAAACTCAAAGTGACCATAACGGGTGCGAAAAGCTGTCTTGGGTACATCTCCATCCCGAACTCTCAACTGATGGTACCCAGATCTTAGATCAATCTTAGAAAAGACCTGTGCTCCCCGTAGCTGATCCAGTAAATCATCAATCCTCGGAAGGGGATACTTATTCTTGATGGTAGCCTTATTCAACAATCGATAGTCGATACACAATCGAAGGCTCCCATCCTTCTTCCTCACAAACAGAACCGGTGTTCCCCACGGCGACACCCTCGGTCTGACAAACCCCTTCTCTAATAATTCTTGCAACTGTTTCCTCAGCTCCTCTAACTCAATCGGAGCCATCCTGTATGGTGGTCTAGATATCGGCTCTATACTAGGTGTCAAATCAATAATGAACTCTGTCTCCCGTACTGGCAGTAACCCTGGTAACTCATCCGAAAATACATCTGGAAATTCACTCACAACTGGAATGTCTCTCAATTCCGGACGTGCCTTATCTATGTCAACCACATATGCAATGAACCCTTCAAAATACCATTTTCACCATTAGTAACATAATTCATCATATAAGTATCCATCATTAATAAATAAATTTACCTCTCAAATATGATGAATTACAACTATACTTTTCCAAATGCAGTAATTATATGCTTTTTATTTCTTTTCAGCGAAACTTATAGTAAGACTATCTGTCCCTGAAAACATTACTGTCTTAGCATAGCAATCTAAAACAGCATGATTTGCAGTCAGCCAATCCATCCCTAAAATTACATCAAAATCCCTCATATTCAGTAAGATAAGGTCGACTGACATGTCCTTTCCCCTATTCTCAGCCTACAATCTCTATATACATACTCAGTCAACTGACTGTCATTCATTGGTGTACAGATTAACAACATTCTGTCTAACAATGTAGGCTGTACATACTTCAACAATTTATGAGCAAATGAAGGCGATATGAAGGAATGTGTAGCACCAGAATCAAATAACACAAATGCTTCTAAATCGAAAATTAGGATAGTACCTTTAATCACATCAGCTAAAGCATCTGGGGTGTCCTGATCCAATGCATGCACTCGCCCTCTGCCCATAACTTGCTTCCCCTTTTCCTCAGCAGTGGCTCTTCTCCTAGGAGTAAGAGTCTCAGCAGGAGCTCTCTCTCTGGCTCTTTGCCCTTCTGTGGGGCAGTCGTAATCATCTCGGGACAGTTTCTTATGACATGCTCCGACTTTCCACAATGAAAACATACCCCAGTAGTCACCGGACAAGGCCTGGTACCATGAAATCTACCACATCTCCTACACTGCTCGGTAGTCGACCGTGTCCCTCCAATAACTATACCTCTCGATGATGGTAAAGCCGAATATAAAGGAGGCTTACCCATGCTCTCATGTATCTCCTCAATCCGAGGTCTCTTATCAGCAAACCTCTGACCTCCTCTCCTGATCACCCTATCACCTCCGGATCTCTTCCGGTCTCTATCTCTAGTCCTGCTGACCTTCCCAAACTCTGATGCACCTCGCTCAAAATCTTGCTCACACAACTGAGCTCTGTGCACTGCCTCCTCATAAGTAGAGACATCAAACGGAGCTAATTTGGATCTGATGGCTGGTCTCAATCCGTCTATGAACTTCTGAACCTTCCAACTCTCACTGCTCAATGTATCTGGATCATACCTCCGCAAGGATATGAACCTCGACTCATACTCATCAACGGAGCGGTTCCCCTGAACTAAACTCATAAACTCCATCCGTAATCTCCGCTGTGCAGTGGCCGGAATATACTGCCTTCTAAAAGCCTCTAGAAATATCTCTCAAGTAATCACCAAGTGTCGGGCTCTCAAGATAGACACAGTAGACCTCCACCAGTGCTCTGCCTCACCCTTCAACATAAATACGGCAAAGGCAACCCTCTCAGTCGATGTACATCTGAAGAACCCATACAATTTCTCCATCTCATATATCTAATCCTCTGTAATAACCGGGTCCTTCACTCCTTTGAAAACTGGAGGTCTAAATTCCTGGAAGTGTCGTAATCTCTCTAGCTCACAATCATAGCCCAGATCACTACCGCTCAGCTGTGGACTGACAGGAGAAGCTGTATCCTATACCGGTGGTGGTGTAACAGTATCTGTAGTCTGTCCAGTGGCAGTAGGCTGTCCAACTGGGCCTCGTCTATCACCAGCCCCTAAAGTCTGCGTAACTATCTCAACAAGACTTTCTATACTCCGCTCAATCCTCGCGAAGCATGCCTCAGTATCCCCTAATCTCTCAATGGGGTCTTACGGAGCCTGGCTAGCCTCTGGCTCTACACGGCTCTCGGGCCTACCTCTACGGTCCCTAGCACGTGAACTTGCCCCTCTACCACGGAGAGTAACAGGCATAATGCCTAAGTCCCGGCATCCACGACCAATTATTAGTCTAGTTTCACATTGGTATACACAGTTATATCTAAACAAAGCACAGTATTATGGGGATTTAATTTCTTAACTATTCTTACTGACTCATATCCGACCAACTTTAGCTCTGATACCACCTTTTATCACGACCCAAATTACCTAAAATCACTACAAATTTTTTTTCTATACTTCTCACCTCCTCGTGACAATTCCATTTTTAACGAGTTGGGCTATGAGTTAGTAATAATCCCAACTCTTATCCCAATTGATCATATCATTCTTACCATGGTAATCATGTTAAAATTTCAAATAGTGTAATAGTAAGTACATATATTATACAACTGTATGTACACATGTTTCCATATATTTACATCCCCCATAATTATATTCGTTACAAAACTGTGCTATTAATTGTTTAGATACAAAACTGTACAATGTGTATACCTGATTCGCGATGGGAGCAGCGGACAACTAGGGATGCAATCTCTACCCGCCCTCGACTACTATAGATGCTCTGTGGAGGTGGAAAATGAAAGGGTGAGCATAAACAGCTCAGTAAGGCAATAATGTAAGCAGGTAGATACTATACTATCTACGTGCTGATAGTATCATGATATAAAAATCGTTTACTTTTGGAGCATGAGATATGACTAAAACGATGCCATATGTATATATATATCATATACGAGAAATCATGAAATTGACATATAAAATCAACATGGAAAAATCATCATGTATGACATCTCATGCTCGTCACATTAAAACTTATTAGTTTCATCATAAACTCATTACTTTAAAGACTTATTCGTTTAATCACAAAACTCATCACTTTAAAGCTCATTTGTTTCTTCATAAAACAACTTCATCAAGGTCAAACCCATCTCTCGGGAATACCTTGATTCATTAAATCACATCTCTTTAAAAAAATATATAAATCGGGACTACCCCTCCATCGGGTTTGTCCTGGTCTATCAAGACCGTATGATATCATGTGAGGCATGTAGGTTACTGTATGAAAATCGAGGACTATGGCCATACTATGTCCCTGTGTCCCAGGCTACACAGATCCCGGTGTGCGGGGTATCACAACTGCAACGGGAGGTGGGGTCAAGTCCTACCCGCCAGAATATCAAGTAACATCGTAGAGTCATCATGACTGCACGGTACAGCGTACTCCGTGTGACATACACGGTACATCGTACTCCGTGGACCCATATCATAGTCTGGGGGCACCTGCCGTAAGTCTTATCCACCCCAATACTATGTCGATAACTAACCCATGTCTCAAAGTATACGTGCGAGCATCTCAACTCTCTGTGACACACAGTCTACAGGAGGCTTTCGCACGACTATATGCATGTCAACTCGCGTCTAGTGCGAGCGAAGCTCCAGCACCATGCTATGCATATCATGATATCTAAAATCTCGTGCGAGCGAAGCTCCAGCACGGTTTTGTGCACACACAAATTTCTCATACGAGCAATGCTCCAGTACGACTTTTCATGAGAAATAAATCAGTAAACTTGAGTGCGAGTAAGACTTAAGCACTCTTTTTACTTGTATAAATACGATGGTGGTTAAATCTTGACAAAACATCTTTTAAAATAGTAACCGGTACAAACCGGTACCCTTTCGTATATTTCACGAAATCAATAGCCTACCTATGTGCATAATTGCTTAAATTAAGGCAATATAATCATATAAAACATTAAAACATGATAATTATGCAATTTATCTGCCTTACTACCCTTTCTGTAAATTTTACTCCAAGGGGCAAAATCATCATTTTTCTTTATTCACCTATGCCCCGGTCTTCGTAAAATTATTATTTCGTTTCTAGATAGTTTAAGAAATTCTAGACCCTGTAAATCCCCTCAAAATACGTATAGGTATCTCTATATACCTACAAAATTCCCTTACCTGGAATCGCGTGCGGACTTAACCTGCCTCGATGATACCGAATCTCTCAGCCCAAATGCGCGCCAACCAAGTTACGTAACTGCATATAACCATACAGTTGAGGTCAATTCAATTATCTTGATCAGTATATCGCGTTTACTGACCAACTTTAAGGTATTGGGCCTTATCTACCTTATTTGGTCTCGGCCCATTTCAGCCCTTTTTTATATTTATTAATTCCCTTCTTCGGGTATACCGGGCTTATGCAGCTAACTAATAATTATCGGGTTTCGATCCAAATTCATTGGATAGCCCGTATACCATTTACGGTAATTTATTACAACTCCGAATTAATATTCCTTTCTATTCTCTTCCTCTTTCCTTCATTTTCCCTCCTTTTCCTTCCCTTTCCTTTCGGCCAAACGGTGCTGTTCTCCTACCTATTGCCGTCGTCGGTGTTTCCGGCGGTCTCACCGGCCAAGACCGGTCTCAAAAGAACCGGCTTCTTCCCCTGAGTGCGTCGGTGGCCTCCGTTCCAGACCAGTCGTGGTGGTTCATCGAAAATCAGCCCATTTCTCCCTCGGTTTTCCTTCGCTCCGATCGGCTTGCTCTGGCCACCTGACGGCGCGATTCCGGTGCCCACGTGCTCGTCGGTCTCTCCTCTTCCTCCTCGTAGCTTCGTCGGAGGCTGTCGGTCGCCGGTGTGCTGGGATCGTCGGTCGGTTCTCACGGGTAGCAGTCGGGTTTTCATTTTTCTTGTTTTCAGGTTCTCCCGATTTTCAGGCTTTCTTCTTTTTATTTTTTTATTTTTTTTATTATTATTATTTAACCATTTGTTTTATTATTAAAATATTCATTAAAATATTCAAATATATTCTAAAAATATCTACAACTATATTATTTTATTCCAACAATTTAATTTAATTTAATTTAATTTATTTGTTTTTAATCATTTTTTTCCAGTATAATTTCTCCGTATTTTCGAGATATTGTCCCGGGTGACTTTTCGGTATTTCTAAAAATTCTGGATCTTGATCAATTGGACTCGAAATTGTATAATTCCTCATTATTGATCAAGATATCTTAAATCCTTATTTTTAATTAAATTTTTCTTATCGAATTTATCCCGAATTTCGGTCTTTTGATCATTTTACCCCTACACTTGTTTCGAAACCAAATTAACCTAACTTTCCTTCATACATCCACCATATTTTCTTATTTAATTTCGTATTTTCGGTAAACTTTATTTTCGATCCTTTTCGTTTGGCCTGTGGCCATTTCGACCCTTATTTGGCTACTTCCGACGTTCACCGATATTTCATTTTTTATTCTACTTGCAAATTATATTTTTCAGTCAAAGCTCTTCTTATGATTCATTGAATATATGAAAATGTACATCACATGAATCATAAGGAATTACATCAACAGATAATAAAAGTGGGTCTTACAGTCTGTTTTCACATAAATCCGATAGGCGGCTTATTTTTCAAAGAATTTTCTTTCAAATTTAAAAATAGCACCTACGGAGTGCTGTTATGCAATTTATGCAAACATTGGCCAACCTATCAATCTGTTTTGTTAAAAACCAGTAAAAACCACTCAAATCATGCATTTCATGCATGTCATGCCTTCACCATACTTTGGTGAAATTTCCCTCAATAAGGTAAAATAGTAATTTACCCTCAATAGGGGAAAAATAATCATTTGCCCATCTCGGGGTGCTAAAATTTTTATTTCATTTTTAGAATCTCTAAACTATTTGAGTGTATGTAAAACCTGATGAAATTACGTGTTGCTATCTCTAGCTACTCACAAAATTCCCTTATCTCAATTCTCTATATGGTCTGACTTTTCCAACGCTAAGAATTCTGCTCAGTTCGATTGCTCCCAGTCAACTCTCCAGAGCTGCGTATAACCATATATCAGGTTAATTACAATACATTCATCATTATTTCACCTTTATTGGGCTTAATTTAAAGCATTAGGCCTGTTTACTCTTATTGGGCCCGATTACGCCTTAATGAGCCTTAACTAACTTTAAGCTCATTTTCACTTACTATTCATTCCTTTAAAGCCCATTGGGCTCATTAAGCCCATTAATACTTATTGGGCAGTTAAGCCCCTTTTTTAAATCTCCTTGAACAGCTTACCCAATCATTTACGACAATTGATTCTAAATTCCAAACATTAAGCATTTTTATATGGAATTAATCCGTAACTTATGCGATAAATTGCTAAATTGTATAATTATACAAATTATAGTAAGTAAGGTTTACTTACCTGAGATTTCGTGATAGCACACAAATCGAGGCTAACTTGAACTCTTGTTTGTCATCAATTATCGCGCTATACATTTATATAATTAAATCGGGTCAATTCCAGTAAAATATAAATTCAAATAACTTTTTCAAAAATTTAAAACGATGAATTTCGATCGCTTACCGGCTTGTCCTTAGACTCGATGCATCATCGAATTTTTCTCCTCATTTTTCTTTTTTTTTGGCTGAATCGATTCGGTCCGGTTCAGCACTTATTCATTTCACTGAATCGGTCTGTACCGATTCAATCTTCCCCCTCGTCGTTCAAGCCTCTGCCAGTTAGTTCTTCATCGACTTCCACTTCCAGCTGGTCTGTCTGACCACGTGAAGCATGGATCGGGTGGTGGCTTCGCCTAGGTCGGGGGCGATGAGGCCGGTTCGGCCCTTTCTCTTTTGGCGTTGCTTCCCATTTCTTCCCTTTGTCGTTTCCTTCTCATTTTGCTGCCACTAGTGGCCTTTCTCGTCATCTTTTGGCTGGCAACAACAAGTCCTCCTGATCGGTGCCTCTCCTCCTCCCTTCTCTCCTTCTTTCTCTCTTCTCCTCTTCCATTCTTCTTTGGTTTCTCTTCGTTTTCTTTTTTTTTCATTCTATTTCGTTTCTTCAGTTTCCTTTTCTTTTTTACTCTACTTTTTTTTTCTTTATATATATATATATATATATATATATATATATATATAAAATCTAATAATATAATATTATTATATAACAAAATATCTTTTACAAATAACACACACATATATATATATATTTAATCAATAAAATATATATATTTATTTTATTTTACTTTATTTTAATTTATTTTTATTTTATTTATATTTATATTTATATTTATATTTATATTTTATCTTTATTTTATTTTAATTTACCGAAATTATTTCTCCATATTTTCGAGATAAATTCTCGATGTGGGGTAAATTCTCGGGTTATCATTATAATTTTCCATCTTAATCAACTGGACTTGGAATTCAATTATTTCTTCTTTATTGATCAAGATTTCATGAATCCATGTTTATCATGACAATTTCTTAAGGAAATGACACCAAATTTCGGGTCTTTTTGGCGTTTTCATCACTTCAACATTATCGGGACCAAACCAAACCGACTTTCCTTCTTGAACCCTCTATATTTTGATGTTTTAAATTCTTATCCTCAGTCAAAATGGTCCGAATCACTTCAGTTTAGCCTGAGCTCCCTATAGCTCATATTTGGCATTTTTGTACTTTCATGAGCACTTTGCATTTCAATTACACTTGTAATTTAATAATCACTTCTTTTATGATTCCAATAACATATTTCAAATGTTCACAATATTGAATCATAAGGATTACATAGTACATTTTTAGGTCTTACATTCCTCCCCTCTTTAAGAAATTTGGTCCTCCAAATTAGAACCAAGTCAGTCCGTAAATAACTCCGGGTATTTCTCCCGTTTCATGTTCTCCAATTCCATGTAGCTTCTTTCGAAGTGTGGTACTGCCAAAAGACATTAACTAGAGGGATCGTCTTAAACCTCAACACTTTCCCCTTTCTATCAAATATCCGAATCTCGTTATACCCTTGGAAGGCGAAACCTTCCAGAACATAGACTTACCCATGTTGAACTCCAATGGTCTCCGTCTCTTATTAACATAGCTTTTCTGTCTGCTCTGAGTTGTTCTCAATCTCTCACAAATCAACTGAATATCCTCAGAGGCTTGTCTTACCTGATCAGGAGCAAATATCTGTTGGTCACCCACTTCTTCCCATCCAATAGGGGAATAACACCTGTGTCCATATAATGCTTCATACGATGTCATTCCGACGAATTCAGCTAGTGGTAAATGATCGTCCTAGGAGCCTCTAAAATAAAATGTACACGCTCTCAACACATCCTCAAGAATCTGTATGGTCCTTTCTGACTGACCATCTGTTTGAGCTGAATCTCAACTGGATTCCCATGGCTTCCTAAAAATGTTCCTAGAAGTGGGGAGTGAAGCAAGAATCCCTATCCAAAACAATGTTCACTAGAACACCATGTAGTCTCACTATCTTGTGTACATATAAATCCGCCAATGTACTCAGAATATTTGTGGCCTTCATAGCTAGGAAATGGGCAGACTAAGTCAACCTATCCATAATCACCTAAATGGCGTCATGATTCCTCTGTGTCCTTGGTAAACCTATCACGAAATCCATGGTGACATGCTCCCATTTCCATATCAAAATCGGTAGAGACTGCAATAACCCTGTAGGCTTCTGATGCTCTACCTTAACCTGCTGACAAACGAGACACCTCGTAACATACTTTGCTCTATCCTTCTTAATCTCTGACCACCGGTACACTTTCCAAAGATTCTGATACGTCTTATTACTCCCTAGATGTACTGTATATCTTAATGAATAAGCTTCTAACAAAATCAATCTTCCTAATCTCTAGATCATTAGGAACACATACTCTGCCCCTGAACCTCAATAACTCATTAGTGCTCAACTCAAAATCAGCACTCTCACTCTTCTGAATCTGACTCATCACCTCGACACATTGTCGGTCAATAAGTTGAGCCTGTCGGATTCTTTTAATCAAATCTGGTTTCAATCTCAGGCTAGCTATAACATCATAGCTGTCAATATTTGATGAGGTCACATCCAAGCTGAGGCTCTCAAATTGCTGTAACAACTCGTGTTCTCGAACCATCATATATGATATCAACCCAAAACCCTTTCTGCTCAAAGCATTAGTGACTACATTCGCCTTACCTGGGTGATAAAATATCTCACAATCGTAGTCCTTTAGAAGCTCTAGCCATCTTCTTTGTATCATGTTCAGCTTCTTCTACGAGAATAGATACTTAATGTGAGACCTCGTGTATGTATGACCTTATTTTATGATTAAAGAATTATAAGATAGATGATTATTGAATCATATAAATGTGAATGAATTTCAAATGGGATGAAAGAGTGCAATGGTTCCAGTTAAGATTAAATAAGGGCTGAAGTGGCCATAAACTAACGAATTGAGCTTTAAGCAATTGGATTGAAGATAAGGATTTAAAACACAAAATGATAATGCAAGAACTGTGAATTTCATGTGCCTTTTATGTTTTTGAGCAGTACACACAAGTTCTATAACACAAAAATCATAAAAAATAAGCTTTTCCATGCTCTAAGTGGGATTAGAATGCAAAATGAGTATTGGAGTAATGAGATAGGAGTTAAACTTTGAAAATTCTAAAAAATTGGCAGCAGGAATGCTCTAAAAGAAGGCCAGATCGATCCTCCATGAAAGGCAGATCGATCCCTTGTGCAAGCATAACAATTCCAAGTGAATCTGCCAAGGCCAGATCGATCCCCCCATCGAGCATTTCGATCTCCCCTATGTACAGATCGATCCCCAAGTGTCTCGGCCAAGCAAAGATCGATCTCTCCCCATGGCTAGATCGATCTCCTCAAGCTTCAGCTAAGCACAAATCGATCTCCCCTGTTATGCCTTAACATTTCGAGAGCTAAAAACTAAAGGCAGATCGATCTCTGTCCTAGCAAGATCAATCTCCCTACCCTCATCCTATATAAACCCAATGACAAAAGCTTCATTCCTCAGAAACTAAAAGATCTCTTACCATTTTTACCCAAATACCAAGCTTTCTCACTCTAGAAATCATTCCCTTCCAAAAAGGATTTGGGAAAAAGCTATTAGAGAAAAGTTGTTTATTGGGAGGGGAAGAACAACATAGCTTGAAGCCAACATTTCATTTGTTGGGTTGAAGGAGCAAATGAGTCTTTTTATTTGGAACAAAAGGAAAGTCAAGCTAGGTGAGTTTTCAATACACCAACTCTATGTATATTTAACTAGTTGTTGTTGTGAGTAGATTGGTGTATGTATTGATGAATGAAACTACCTAGAATGTAATGAAACAAGTATAACCTAGAACGAGTTTAGTGTGAGAAATAGAATGTGAATGATTAGATGATAAAAAGGATTACATCAAGTTGTTAGTGAGATGATATGCATAATTTTGAGATGATTGGATGAAGACACATTGTGAGATTAGTCAAGTGACAAAAATGTGCATAAATGATGTTGTAGAGAATGCATAAAGGATGGAAGATTATGGATAAACATTTATGCCAAGTGTTTGATAAGTTACTAAGTAAGTTACTATCTAAATTGACTAGGAATGGCGTAATGATGACCAAATATGATAATGAGTCAAACTTAATGAAATAGGCTTGATGAGATATATCGTTTAGTTGAAGTCTGAATATGAGTTATTGGTATTAACTCATATGATTTATGAATGTGTGTAGCTCCCGAGGATAAATCCGGAGCAAGTTAAGCCAAATCACTAAAAGCGGGAAAGGAATGAAGAGTTGCTTCCAAGAGAATCAAGGTAAGGGAATTGTGTTAGCCTTAGGGATATCTGTACGTCTTTCGGGCACATGGGTGATTTCTTAACATATCTAAGGGTCTTAGGATGAAATGGATGTTTGAAGGGCAAAGAATTGGGTTTTTTTAGAAATGTGCATTTAAAAGCAAGAGAATGATGCTTTCAAATCTTTTTATTTGCTTTTATCATGTGATTGGTAGGTTGGCTAGCATTTGAGATGCTTTGCACAAAAAATCATGTGATTTGGTTTTATAACCATGCTTTGTAAAGAATGAGCCACCTACATAAGTTTTGTGGTAACGATACGTGCTAGAGCATTGCTCGCACGAGATTTGACATTTTTATACATGCATTAGTGCTGGAGCGATGCTCGCGCTAGAGTTTTACATGGATTTTATGACATTGTGCTGGAGCCTAGCTCGCACTAGTTTTCTTACAAGTTTTGACATGGTGTTGGAGCATAGCTCGCACTAGATATCAATTATACTTGTTGTCGTGCTTGAGACTACTCGCACGTGGTTTTATGACATGTTGGAAGTTGTGCTGGGAGCTTCGGGTAGGCTATGTTCCACATCGAATAAAGAGGCTTGCATGTGCGTATTGAGATGTGGCAAGATATGTTGTGATGATATAGGTCCACGGAGTACGTTGTACCATACAAGTAGCATGGAGTACGTTATACCGTGTGTGTTATTATATATATGCTGTCTTCGGACGATGGATGTTCTGCTATGGACCGGAGGGTTGGACGTGACCCACCTCCTGTGTGGAAGCAGATAGAGGTGATACCCCGCACACTAGGATCCGTGGTGGTTGTCGAGACCAACAATAATAATTTCTACTCAAAATAAATTAAAACTGCAGTATAGTTGAGTAAGGTCGTTTCCTAAGAGATTGGTAAGATTTATTTTTCTGCAAAATATTTAAAAAGAAAATAAATATGGGGATTTTGTTGTAGTGAGAATAAAAAGAAAAATATATTAAAATGTAGCAGAGAAAAATCAATATGATGAAAACATCCAACCAAAGGAATAATCTTAGAATTGGTTCATGGAATTGACCATTGATGCAAAAATGAGTTCTTTTAATCTTTACTAAATTGGTTATGGTTATTGATACGACCTAACAACCTATCCCTCCTTACTTCTTCGATAATCAGGATACGATCTCTAATTATTTCTCTTGTCAGTTATACAATCTTAGATACGATCTTAAAATTTAATTTACCAACAGCATTGAAAACTAGAGAGACTACCAATTCTAACCAACAAACACACATGTAGGTTCATTTAAGCTAGATTATATATCTTCTTAACATAGAATTGAAAACCTATCCGAAATCAATTATGTTATTTACCACTTATATTAGAATGCCTAAACAATTACAGATTCAGGTTTCTAATTGGTGATATATTATCCTGACAATTGAACAAAGGGCCCTTTTTGTACAATCAATCAAAACAATAATTTAAACAAGCATAGAAGATATATAAATAATAAAGATATAAAAGAACAATATAAAACTAATTAGATCTCACAACTCTTGAAGAACCCAAACTTTAATTATCATTTGGCTAGACTAAAAATTTAGCAAGTCATAAGTTCAGAGAAAAACACTAAATAAAAATATAGAATTATGTCTATGATGATGATGGAGATCAAGATTCAGATTCAAATGCAAGATTTTCAGCCTCTACCACTCTTAGTCTACAAATACTAAATATCCTAGCCCCAAAATCTATTTCCAAAGGAAAGTTCTCTGATTGAATTTGATTACAATTAAACTTCTTTCCTTTTTTCAACCACTTGTCATAGGCAGTTTTTAAATATCTCTTCCTTAATAATTAAAATCTTCCACTTGCCATCTTTAGATTGATTCAATATACTTCAGCTACAAGTGATAGATCTTGACTTCAATTCCAAGATTTCTTCTGATTTTGTGACTTGATCAGAATTTGCAGCTTTTAATCCATTTTGTCCATTTTCCTTCATTCACAATACAAAATAGAAATTATAAGTCAAATCCAAAAATTAAGCATATAAAAGAATTTAAATCATAGGAAAATATGACAATTAATATGTCAGACCCGAGTTTTCGATTTACGTATGTAGCTTGTACCTTATGATTCCTATGTGTACGAACATTTTATTTCATAGTTGAATCAGAAGAAGAGTATTTACTACCATGCAATCGATTAATTTAAGAAATTAAAAATGCATGTAAGCTACATAATAGCGAGATAAGGGTTAAAGTGATTCCCGAGCAAGTACAGGGGTAAAACAGTCAATTGATCGAAATTCGATATAAATCCGATGAGAAAATTTCATTAAAAATATGAAATCAAGAAATCTTGATCAATAACGAGGCAAATATTGAATTTCGAGTCCAACTGATCGAGATATGAATTTAATTAATATTTTTGGAATTTTTCCCTCGAAAAATGAGCCCAAAAATAGTGGAAAAATATATCGAAAAGGTAAAATCGGACTGATAAATTTTTTACGAACTAAATGAATTTAATAGGAATTTTTGGGATATTTTTGGGATATTTAGGATTTTTAATATTATTTTAAGGATTAAAATAATATTAAAAATATATTATAAAGAAATTGAAAAAAGAAGAAGAGAAAATATGAAATTTGAAACACGAGGAGAGAGAGAGCGACAAACCCGCACGAAACCGACGAAGACGCGACCCAAGGGATTCATCACCGACGAGCCACCACTGGCGATCCCACAGCTGAGCTAGATACCGAAAAAGGGAGAGGACCTCGGCGCGTACCCATCGGCACCGATCACACCCTCCACCGACGCCGGACGCCGGCGAATGGAGGGAAAAACTGCCGCAGAGAAAAAGTGAAATCCGACGGCCACCGACGGTGCTAGGGTCCGATCAAGCCCAGCTGAGAGATTCCCAAGCCGAGGCGCACCGAACTGCAGTGGTGAGACGACGGGAACCGACCAGACGACGTCGGCACGACCAAATCACCCCTGAACCAGTCGGCGGTTCATTGTAGAACCTTCTAAACTGAACCGGACCAGACTGGTTCAGCCAAGGAGAAAAAGAGAAAAAGAGGAAAAGAAAAGAAAGAAAAAGGAAAAAGGAAAATTTTTGAGAATTCACCGGACTTTGGGTAAGTCGATACGAGGTCAAAAGTAACCGATTTAATTTTCGATAAATTTATTTAAATTATATTTAATCAAAAATTGTCCCGGAGTTAAATATACGAAATTGTGTAGTTTGACGATTAATTTTGAACGGAAGCCCGATCGAACTCCGATTCGCGTACCATCACACAATCTCGGGTAAGTAAAGCTCATTTACGACAATTTATGTGATTTATGCATATTTAAGATTTAATTTACGCATTTCGGATTAAATTTTGGATTTAGTGAATTATATTCGAAAAATTGAATAAAATGTCGTAAATGATATAGGGGTTATCCAAAGAGTTTGAAATAAAGCCCAATGGGTATTGATAAGCCCAATGAGTCAATAGACCTTGATGAACGGGCTTAATACGAATTAAGGCCCGATTAATGTGATGAAGGCCCATTAAGCGTAAACGGGCCCATTTTAGTGAAATGAACTGTATTAAATGTGTAATACAATAGGAAAACTGTAATTAACTCAGTCAATGATTAAATGCAGCTCCAGAGTCATATTAAGAGTTAACCGGACTGCGAGATAGACAGCACAGAGGAAGAGAGGTCACACGACGTGATCCAAGGTAGGGGACTATTGCAAGTAGCTAGAGATATCTGTGCATATTTTCATTGGATTTGACATTCACTAAAATTGTTTGAGGGTCAGAGAAAATCTATAATAATTATAGGGACCCGATATGGGTAAATTACGATTTTGCCCCTAGTGAGGTAAAAAGTGAAATTTTGGGAAAAGTTTCAAAAAGTATGGAAATGATATTTTGAGTGGTTTTTCCTGCTGTGTAGCAGAAAAGTAGGTGGATGGGCTAATGTTTTGAGGTCGATGTAAACTAAGCACACTTTATAGTGCTGATTTTAGTGATTTTTAACATCCCTGTTTTTAAAGAGCCATCTACTGAATTATGTGGAAACAATCGTGCTAGAGCACAACTTGCACTTGATTTCAGATGTTTTTCACATACATTAGTGCTGAAGGTTTACTCGCATTACATTTATTTGACATGCATGATAGAGTACTGGAGCGTTACTCGTACTCAATTTTTATGTGATTTGTGCATGATAGAGTGCTGGAGCGATTAGCTCGTACTCGAGTTTTACATGAGATGCATGACAGAGTGCTGGGGCGTTGCTCGTACTCGATTTTTCATGATTTGTACATGACATCGTACTTGAGCGATTTGCTCGTACTTGATTTGTAATGAGAACTATGCATGACCTGGTGCTAGAGGTTTACTCGCACTAGTGTTGATATTCTGACATGCATATACAGTGTTAAGGCGGAGCGTTAACTGTGTGTCACACTCAAGACGCGCACTGTAGTTTTTCATGATATATACACATGTTAGAAAAATCGTGACGATTTCCTCCGTGTAGACTGAGTGTCATACTGTTGAGATGTTCTCACGTGGATTTAGAGACGTGGCATTGATTCCATAGTATGAGGGCTAAGCCCTATGGCAGGCACCCCGACTATGATGTATTTCCATGGTATGAGAGGCTAAGACCTATGGCAGGTACGCCGACTATGATGTATGGGTCCACGGGTGTACGTTGTACCGTGTGTGTGTGGCATGGAGTACACTGTACCGTGTTTTATGTGGAGTTGTGGAGGAGAGTTGTTGATAGCTGGCGGTTGTGATGGACTGACCCCCCTCCTGTTACAGCAGTGATAACCCGCACATCGAGTACTGTGTTGCCTGGGATTTCACCACATGTTAGGATATGGCCATAGTCCAGAGATGCTCTCTTACGGTAAGATCCTTAAGCCCAACATCCTTAAGCCAGAGTGGGCGGGGAGGCTCTGTTCGGCGGGGAGGCTCTCTTACATAGTCTAGAGAGATTGCATTTAGCCACTGAGTCTCGCATGATATATCACATGTGTTTTATGATACGGGTAGACCTGAGGGATGGGTCGGAACCCGATTGATTTGTTTGTGTTGTGATGAGAAATGCCATATTTACTGTGTTTTGAATGTAAATGACATATTTTTATATAAAGGCATTCTTAAATGATTAAATATGCACTGTTTTGCATGAATGCCTCTGATTGATAAACCAACATGTGTTTAGTACATGGGATTTTAAATCTGTACTATATTATATATATTTTAAACATGCTTTTGAATTGAGAGAAGGAAAGGCAAAGCACTATTTTCAGTAGATAGTATAGATGTCTACTTGCTTGCCTGATTTCCTTACTGAGCGCGTTGATAGCTCATCCCATTCATTTTCCCCCCATCTCTACAGATTCTCGTCAGTAGATCGAGTCGGCTGAGGTATTGCATTCTTTTGGACCGCTACCACTCCCCATCTAGCAAAAGGTATACACATGCATACTCTTTTGTATCTGAACAATGCATAAACACAGTGATGTACACGTTTTAATATGGGGAATGTAATGATGTAATTATACTTAAGTATATGAATTTACTTATGATATAAATGTCATGTATGTATGATATGAAAAAGAATGGTAAGATATGTCTGAATGAGGAGACTAATGCCTATTCACAGCCCAACTGTTGAGGAGATAAAGGTAAGTAAAAAGTGAAAAAAATTATTGTGGTTTTTTGTAAAGTCGTGTGTGGGAGGAGGGCGTGACATAATATGTCTAATATGCAACTTATCAAATTCCCCCACACCTAAACATTGTTTGTCCTTAAGCATACAGTAGTCTAAATTCATAATCTCTTCTCATCATTCCTTCATATTCTTCCTATGCTCATCCAAAACACATTCCTTTTAATAATTAAAACACAAGTTTTTAAAGTGAATTCTCATAACACACATGAATAGCATCTTAATGATTCAATTAAATTTATAAAGTACACAAGATCTAACACTCTCACAATTGGATTTCACTCATCACACTCTAAGTGTTTAAGGTATATATCAATGAGCTCTCAAGTCACTGCATAGAAGATTTCTTACCATAAGCTTGCAAATTCATCACATCTCTTCCACCAATGAATGAATTAAGATGCGAAAATCTAACGGTCTAAAAGGGTTGTAATGGAGCTTAGGTAAGGTATGATAAAAAGATTTTTAGGTTAGAGAAGTTGAAGAAATCATACAAAACTTTTCACACAAAACTCAATTTAGTGATTTCAAAAGACTGCTTTAATCACATAATTTTTAGAACTAACTTCCAAGCAATAAAAATTACACTTCTCTTTCTTTCTTTTTTTTTTTTAAATTCATCATTTTTTTTCTTTTCTTCATTTTTCCTTTCCTTTTTTTTCTTTCTTTTACTTTTTTTCTTTTTTTTTCTTTCGAAAGAGAAAAACTCAATGGAAATAACAGCTTGGAACACTAAATTTTCAACATATTGCAATCTTTCCAGAAATCTTTTGATGTTTCATGTGCATAAATCTATATGATTTTTCAATTCAAGGTTCAAAAAGAGGGAAAAATTAACGAAAGGGATTTATTATGGCTTGTAATGTGGTTTAATCTAAAGAAAAAGCTAGGCTCAAAGTGGTTTCTCTAAGGGTTAATAATAATAAGGTAGGCTTGAAAAGAATTTGTATAATGTCAATAAAAAGGGTTAACCTAAATGCCCTTATTTGATTTATTGCATCTTACTCATCAAAGGAGCTGATTAAGACACGTATGGCAGAGCAAGTTCTAGAATAATCAACTATGCAGGACAATCACACAAACAAAGAAATGGAGCATGATGTAATGAATGCTCTAGGCTAAAATCTCACCAAAAAGGGTTATATGTGCTAGATCCTATACACTTTTTTCATCTAATGAATTAAAAGAAATTAATCATAGTGTATTAATGAGAATTCAAAACTGTGTAAATTAAATTTTTTTTTTTCATGGGATAAGCATTGGAAAAATCTAGAATTCAAGGAAATTACAAACAATAACTAATGTACCTTTTGGAACGTTTTTTTTTTATTTGTAAAAAGTTTCATAAACAATTAACAAGAATGACGGAAAAACGAAAGCAAACATCAGAGTCACAATTAAGTACCCTCCCCCACACCTAGACTATACATTGTACTCAATGTATCAAAATAAATGCTCATAAACTATAAAAGAATTAAGGAAATTAAGAAACTTCCCTGAAAAATGTTGACCAACATGAAGCATTGCATTGATGTCCACTAATTTGCCAATCTGAGCATGCTTACGAGCGGAAGAAACTCCTTGATTTCCACTACTAATCATTGAAAAATTTCTCATCCTGTGCGATTGTTAAACTCCAACAAACATAAATAACTGTACCAAATCAAATAATGGTAATAATAAAAGTGGTATAGTTAAAATTCGTCACTTAAGTAAAACAATCACCACAATAAAATTTGTGTTTTTTTTTAGTTTTTTTTTATTTGAAAAATATAGCAAAAATATAAATATAAAATATAAAATAAAAAAATAACAAACGTAGAGATTACTGGGAGGGGCTGCAATCTGTCAGTGGGCTGATTGGAATTTGGGAGCTCGGGAGGAGGGGACCTCATGTATGGGTCTGTTGCCGACAGAGAGTTCTCGGGTTGCTGCTCGTTGGCTATTATCAGTGAAGGGATCTCGGGTCAGTGAAGAGCGAGGAAAGGAATGGCTGCTTTGGTTGAAACTTGGAGACATGATGAAGCTGGAGCTCGATGGAGTCGGTGGAGGGCTGAAGCTGGGTAAGGTGAGATTGCGAGAGCTGGGTACTGCCAGAGATAGATTGCTGAAGCTGCTGTGATGCCAAAATTGTCGTTGGTATCGATTGGAAACTGTAAGCTCGATGGAATCGGTAGAAGGGGCCAGAGCTTGGAGCTGGGAAGCTTGTTGGGTATGGTGCTGCCGGGGTGGGAAGCTTGGAGTTTCGAAGCTGCTGCAATCGGGACAATGGAGCTCGGGGAGGGGACCGATCTCGGTTCCTGATGGAGAATGAGGCTGCTGATGGTTCGTGAAGCCGGAGATCGGTTGAAGGATCTCAATGGGTGGTGTCGGCTTTGTGGTTCTCGATTTTGCTGATGGTTGGGTAGATCGGTTGCAGTCGAAACCAGAAAGAAAAGTGCAGGAAACTGGACTCGGTTCCGCTGCGGAGAGGGAATCGTGAAGCTGGGAGAAGCTTGTCAGTTTCGAGTGGAACTGTTGTCGGTAGTTGTTGCTTGTGGACCAGAAACTGTGAAGAGGGATGTAACAGTTTCGGTTCCGGTGGTACCGCCGGTCTGTTGAGAGATCTGCAGGGAAAGAAGGAAAAATAGTAATAATAATAATAATAATAATAATAATAATAATAATAATAATAATAATAATAATAAAGCTGAGTCGAAAAAACTTGAGATTTTGTTTTTTGGTTTATGTGGTGGCAGAAGCATGTATTTATTTTTTTTTTTAAAGGCAAAAGAAGATTGTGGATAAGGCGTGGGCATGCCCAATCAAAAACGTTTTTCTGCGTTTTTTTTTTTAGAATTCAAAAATAAATATAAATCTTGTATATTACTAATAAAATAACAAAAATTAAAAAAAATAGTTGTGAATCATAAAATAAAGAGAAATTTTGGGTTGCCTCCCAAAAAGCGCATTTCTTTAAAGTCTTTGACTAGACATAGTTATACTCAATTGTAATGTGGACATTCCAATTCAATTTGTTCAACTTCATGCACTTATAAGCCTTCATAAAAAGGCTTTAAGCGATGACCCTTGACCTTAGAGATCTAACCTGTATCCAAACTTTGAATTTCAATTGCACCACGAGGAAACACGTTAGTAACAACATAAGGGCCTAACCATCTAGAACGAAATTTACTAGGAAATATTTTAAATTTAGAATGAGATAGTTTAACTTTCTGACCAATATAAAAATTTTTCCTAAAAACCATATGATCATGAAAAGTCTTTATCTCTTCCTTGTAAATCACAGAGCTTTCATATGCATGATTAATATTAAACTTAATGATTTCATCATCAAATTCCATTGTGAGTGTACCATCATGCACATCAATTTTAGTCCTAGATGTTTTTAGAAAAGGTCTTCCCAACAAAATTAAAGATCTAGATAAGTCATCATCCTCCATATCCAGCACATAAAAATCAGCAGGAAAGATCAATCCATTTACTTGCACCAAAACATCCTCTAGAACACCCTCAGCATAAACATTAGATCTATCAGCAAGCTGAATAATCACACCAGTCTCTTTTAATGGTCCAACATTCAAAGATTTATAGATAGACAAAGGCATGACATTAATCGAAGCTCCTAGATCAACATTGCTTTTTCAATTTTAAGGGATAGTAAACATACCTGGATCCTTGTATTTAGGAGGTAACTTTTTCTGGAGGACAGCTGAAACATTCTCACCCATGCTTACAAATTCATTACCTTTTAATTTCCTCTTGTTGGTGCACAACTCCTTAAGAAATTTTGCATATCGAGGTACTTGTTTATTTGCATCATGTAAAGGGATATTTACCTCGACCTTACGGAAGATGTCAAAAATTTCCTTTTCCTCCTCCTTTTTGGATTTGGATGATCTAAAAGGAAAATGAGGAATTGGTGCCAAAACTTTTTGTTGCATGACATTAGGTTCCTTAGGGTGATCCAACTATGGCTGGGATGCAGTAACTTCCTTTTCAGCTTCTTCTTCTAGAATGCACTTTCGGGTTGTCTTGCTAGACTCCCCTACCTCGGTTCCACTCCTCAAGGCCATTGCACTAACATTCTGTTTAGGGTTGATAATTATTTGTGAGGGCAATTGTGAGATCTGAGAATTTCAGACATATTTTATTGATGTAATAATAATTTGAAGTGTAAATTATTGAGCTAGATGAATTGTGGGAATTATAATTGGAGATTTATATGTTAAGTGTGTAAAATAAGCATGAAGTATGAGGACAGATCGATCTGGGAGAATGAGAGATCGATCTGGTGAGTTAAAAATGACGAGGAAGGAGGAATTTGAGGAGCAGATCGATCTCCAATGGAAGAGATCGATCTCCAAATGGTTCTGTTTGAGAAAGGATCGATCTCATGAGGAAGAGATCGATCTCCAAATGGTTCTGTTTGGGAGAAGATCGATCTCCTTAGGAGCAGATCGATCTCATAAAGCCATAAAGAGATCGATCTCACCCCTCGACAGGTCGATCTCCTAGGCATAAAATTGCCCAGATCGTCCCTAAATTTCAAACGCAGATCGATCTCATTAAGAGGCAGATCGATCTCCTACCTCCAGTCTATATAAGGGACCCATGTTTTTCTCCTGCAATTTCACTTTCTCTCTCTTCCAACCCCCATTTTACCGAAAACCTAACTTTCTCACTCATCCAAATCACCCATTTCCGACCGAATCAGCTGTTGTGGTAAGAAGGAAAGTTGTTCCTCATCAAAGGGAGAACAACATACTTGGAAATAGAAGGACGAATCGGATCGAGGCGTGGGTTGTGCGTCTCACAAGCTTTGGGTAATTTCTAAACCTCGATCTTGATATTTGAGCTGATTTTGATGATATTGGTGGTTGTCATTGTGTGGAAATAGTTGAGAAATGATTAGGAATTGATGAAATTGCAATGTGGTTGGAGTAAAGTAGATATTTGGTAATTTTGAGAATTTGTGCTATAAATGGAAATATAGACAATGTGATGAATTAGCATAGATAATTGGCATGAGAAATGTAGGACGTTGAGATATTGTGAATGAGGTTGTAGTTTAGGGTTGAGTTACGAGAACAAAGAGATTTGAGGATTATGAGCAATTATGCTCGATTTTGAGAATTGAGGGTTATGAGATAATTGAGTATTGATGTTTTAACATCGTTTGGACAGCTCGGGAGTTCCAGAGTGGAATGCGAGGCTAGTCCGTGATACGGGGGAAACGATTGCACTATACGAGGTGCAAAGAGGTAAGGGAAATCTAAACCATTTGTGTATGTGAATTGCAAACTATTTTAGCATGAATTGTGGTTTATAAAACAAGCATGTTGGGTTTTGTGTTGAGATTAAATTGCACACGATTTTATAGCCGGTTGGAGCCCAATGTTTTTATGAGTTTATAACTGGGCTCTACGTTAAGGCAATATTGAGATTTGAGAAATGTGTGCGTGTACTTTGCCGGTTGGAACTCAGTTTTATTACGTTTTGTGTTGAGTACAAAACGATTTTTCAAATGGGTTTTATGAGAGAAAAACCATTACGAGTTCTACGTGAAGGCAAACCAGTCTTATGTGATAAGACTTAGGTGTGTAGTTGTGAGTACACACCGGGCATTGCTCTGGTAGCATGTAAGCCCGATTTCTTCTCCGTTCTGGTAACGTGAGAATGACCTATTCTGTGGCTATGCCATGTATACTTGGTGGCTGTGCCACGTTGAGAAACCCCATTAGTGGCTGTGCCACGTTATACCCCATTGGTGGCTGTGCCACGTTGAGAAACCCCATTGGTGGCTGTGCCATGTTGAGAAACCCCATTGGTGGCTGTGCCACGTTATACCCCATTGGTGGCTGTGCCACGTTGAGAAACCCTATTCTGTGGCTATGCCACGCGAGAAATTAAATCAGTGGCTGTGCCACGTGTGTTTTGTGGCTATGCCACGTGTGATTTTAAATCAGTGGCTTTGCCATGTGTGTTTTGTGGCTATGCCACGTGAGAATTTAAATCAGTGGCTATGCCACGTGTGTTTAGTGGCTGTGCCACGTGCATTATTTTTTACTGTGATTTTATCACGTTACTTGAGAAAGCGTTTAACGCGTTATTTTCACATGCTTTGTTATTGCTCTAGAGTGAGCCTTTTACTTCATGTTTTCACATGATTTGAGACATGAGAATGTCGTTTTGAGTACTTTCATGCTATGGTTTTCAAATGAGTTTCACATACAAATAAACATTTTGTGATGTGCATTTTGGTTTATGAAATGAGTTCCTTACCCCCTTTACTGAGCGATTTAGAAGCTCACCCTGTTTTTCTTTCCCCCCCAGAGTTCTTCAAGTGAAAAGGATCTCCCTGCGACGTACGGAGTAGTGGCTATTGGAGGATTCGAGCTCCAGGCCATATATATATTGTATCTTGAGGTATATTTTATCTTTTCATGTACCCAGACTATTATTGTAATTGCAGACACTTGATGTATAACATTATATGGGATGTATTAGGATTAATTAACTTGGAATTGAGTATTTGTATACGGTACAATATACGTTATATTATGATGAGATCCTGGGGAATGATAATTATGATCATGTATGACACTGCACAGGAATGCACTCTTAATTGTGAATTAATAAGTAAAAAGTTTTAAATTTGCCCTATTTTCCGCATTTTCGGGGCGTGACAGAGTTTTCTTGGTATCAGAGCTTAGGGTGTCTAGTACTGTCAGTGTCGGTTAAGTGAAATATAATACATCCCAAGTGTCTGTAATAGTCTGGTCATGAACTGAAATTGAGGATTGAGATTCCAATCGATTGTGATATGTACGCGCAGGAGACGAGTTGAGATAGAGAATGAGTAAACGACGAGGTCGTTCGAGGAGGCAGGCAGAGTCCCCTCCGCCACCTGTCCCACAACCAGAGAGTCCTAACTCTCGATTTAATCGGATTGAGACCGATGTGAGGCAAGGTTTTGAGCAGATGGCAACGTTATTCGCGCAACACTTTGGAGTTAATGCCTCGGATACTACCCCTACACCACCACAAGAACCTCCCATACCCCCAGTGCCTCCCGTCACCCAGCCTGCGGATAGAAGTATGGTCCGACTAAGGGATTTTCTGAAGATGAATCCACCCGCATTTAAGGGAAAGAAGGATCCTGCAGAGGCTGAGGAGTGGTTGACGAAATTGAGAATTATATTTGATTTTCTGGGGTGCACCGATGCTGAGAGGGTCAGTATGAGTGCCTATATGCTGAAGGGGAGAGCTCGAGATTGGTGGGGTACTACCCAGGCCATTTTGATGTCCCACCATGGTGTGATTGGTTGGGAAGAGTTCCAGACAGCCTTTAGGACCCAATATGTACCACGAGCCGCCCAGAGAAAGAAACAAGCTGAGTTTTTGAGATTGGTACAGGGTGACATGTCTGTGGATGACTATGAGAGCCAATTCATAGCGCTATTGAGATATGACCCAGAGACCTTCAAGAGTGAAGAGCTCCGTACAGAGAAGTTTGTGTATGGGTTGAAGCCTGTCATCAGAGATAGATTGATAGGGCTATGTATTACTGAGTTTGGAGATGCTCTGAGACGAGCACAAGAGATTGAAAGAGGGATTGAGATGGTACAATCCCAGAATGAGCTCAGAGCAGTGAATAGAGATAAGGGCAAGAGGCCAGCACTTTTCCAAACAGAGGCTCAGAGAGGTTCCTTCAGAAGAGGAAGGATTGAGGTACAGAAGGGCAGATTGGAGAGACCCAGAGGTTACCCTAATATTAGAGAGACCCTTCGAGATGTCAGGCCTGAGACAAGGTTTTGCAGAGATTATGGCCGAATGCATGAGGGAAGTTGTACTGGGTCGATCCATGGATGTTTTAGATGTGGTGACATGGGTCATAGAGTGAAGGACTGTCCCCAACCTCAGATACCACATGCTCCGGAGCCCACTAGACAACAGCCTCAGAGAGTGGATCCCCGGAGACGGGCCACTGCGACAGAGAAAGGGAAGAAACCTGTGGCACAGGGACGTATGTTTGCCCTAGATAAGGAGACCGCAGACACTTCGGCAGAAACTATAAGAGGTACACTCTCTGTCTGTAATCATAAGGCTCATGTGTTGATTGATTCAGGATCCACGCATTCGTTTATTTCTGAGCACTTTGCATGTAGATTAAACTTGAAGTTTGAACCTCTAGAATATATACTACATGTAAATACCCCTATGCGTGAATCCCAGAGAACTGAGTTAATCCGTAGAGGATGTGAGATAAAGGTGGGAGATAGAGTGATGTTAGCAGATCTAATCATGTTAAATATTCATGGGTTTGATGTAATTCTGGGAATGGATTGGTTGGCGACCAATCGAGTGAGTTTAGACTGCTACACTAAGATTGTAACTTTCTCCCTACCTGAACCTTACAGTGTACGATTGAGATATTGAGGGAATGATTATTTGGATTTCTAGTAAGTAATTTGAGAATTTTGATATTATTTTGGAGAATATTAAATATGATTATTCATGTGAAGGTTATGAGACACTCATCTCAGACGATGAGCGAAAACATCCGAAGATTGAGGATATACCTGTGGTTTGTGAATTTCTGGATGTTTTTCCAGATGAATTGCCAGGTTTACCACCAGAGAGAGAGCTGGAGTTTACCATTGATTTGGTACCAGATACTCAGCCGATCTCTAAACCTCCTTACAGGATGGCATTAGTGGAACTTGAGGAATTGAAGAGACAACTACAGGAGTTATTGGATCAAGGGTTTATTAGACCCAGTGTTTCGCCGTGGGGAGCGCCAGTACTATTTGTTAAGAAGAAGGATGGTAGTCTCAGATTATGTGTAGACTACCGGTTGTTGAATAAAGCCACGGTGAAGAACAAATACCCACTACCCAGGATTGATGATCTACTTGATCAGCTAAGAGGGGCATCAGTCTTTTCTAAGATTGATTTGAGATCGGGCTATCACCAATTGAGGATCAAGGAAGAAGATATTCCAAACACAGCCTTCAGGACGAGGTATGGCCATTACGAATTTCTGGTGATGTCCTTTGGATTGACGAACGCCCCTGCAGCATTTATGAGATTGATGAACGAGGTGTTCAGAGACTATCTGGATAAATTTGTGATAGTCTTTATTGATGATATCCTGGTGTACTCTCGGTCGTATGAGGAGCATGCACAGCATTTGTGGTTAGTACTTCAGATACTCTGAGATAAGCAATTATACGGAAAGCTTAGTAAGTGTGAGTTTTGGCTGAACCGGATAGCTTTCCTTAGTCATATAGTCTCAGAGGAAGGAGTATCAGTGGACCCAAGCAAGGTGGAGGCTGTGCTTAGTTGGGAGAGACCGAGGACAGTCACTGAGGTGCGAAGTTTCCTTGGTTTGGCAGGGTATTATAGGAGATTTGTGGAAGGATTCTCAAGGATTGCCGCCCCTTTGACTAAGCTCACGCGCAAAGAGACTCCATTTAGATGGATTGATCAATGTGAGCTCAGTTTTCAGGAATTAAAAAAGAAATTGACAGCGGCACCTGTGTTAACTATTCCTGAGGGATCAGGAGGATTCTCAGTGTATAGTGATGCATCTCATCAAGGAGTGGGGTGTGTGCTTATGCAGCACGGAAGAGTGGTCGCATATGGATCACGACAGCTGAAAGACCATGAGCGGAATTACCCCACGCATGATTTGGAGTTAGCCACTGTGGTATTTGCTTTGAAGATCTGGCGACATTACTTATATGGGGAAAGATTCCAGATCTTCACTGATCACAAGAGTTTGAGATATCTCTTTGATCAGAAAGAGTTAAACATGAGACAAAGGAGATGGATGAAACTCCTTAAGGATTATGACTGCGAGATTCTATATCATCCGGGTAAGGCGAATGTGGTTGCTGATGCCCTGAGCAGGAAGAGTATGATATCTGTTATGATGATCAGGGAATGGGATTTGTTAGAGCAGTTCGTCGAACTTCGGATCAGAGTTAAAGAGGTAGAGACTGGATTTTTGGCTAGCTTGCGGATAGAGCCCAGGATCATGGATCAGATTAGAACTGGGCAGCGCAGTGATCAGAGATTGATAGATATGGTTAGCCAAGCTTAGCAGAGTTCGCAGTCAGATCTCACCATCAGTGAGGATGGATTATTGAGGTTCAGAGGACGGATCTGTGTACTGGACGATGATACCCTAAAAAGACAGATATTGAGAGAATCCCACTGCTCGCGATACACCATGCACCCAGGGAGTACTAAGATGTACCGAGACTTGAGAAAGGTGTATTGGTGGAGTGGTATGAAGCGAGATGTGGCAGAGTATGTGGCCAGGTGTTTAGTATGCCAGCAAGTGAAAGCTGAGCATCGAAAGCCCGGAGGACTACTACAGCCCTTACCTGTACCTACATGGAAATGGGAGCATGTCACTATGGACTTTATTATGGGTTTACCGAGGACCCGAAGAGGTCATGACGCTATATGGGTTATAGTGGATAGATTGACCAAAAGTGCACACTTTCTTGCCATCAAGAGCACAGATACTGTGGATGCCTTAGCTGAGCTGTATGTCAGTGAGATAGCTAGATTACATGGGGCTCCAGTGAGTATTACTTCTGATAGAGATTCCTGATTTACTTCCAGATTCTGGACCCAGTTTCAGGAGTCCATGGGATCTCGATTGAGTTTTAGTACCGCCTATCATCCTCAGACAGATGGTCAGTCAGAGAGGACTATTCAGACCCTGGAGGATATGCTGAGGGCGTGTACGATGGATTTTAAGGGATCATGGGATGATCACCTGCCCCTAGCAGAGTTTGCATACAATAACAGCTATCATGCGAGTATTGGAATGGCACCTTTTGAGGCTCTATATGGTAGGAGGTGTAGATCCCCTGTAGCTTGGGAAGAAGTCGGTGACAGAAAGATAAATGCTCCCGAGCTTGTTGAGCAAGCCATACAGAGTGTGAAACTCATATGTGAGAGGTTACGGGCTGCACAGAGTAGACAGAAAAGCTACGCGGATGTGCGTAGACGGCCACTCAAGTTTGACGTTGGTGATGTGGTATTTCTGAAAGTATCACCGAGCAAGGGTATCATGCGATTTGGGAAGAAAGGGAAATTGAGTCCTCGATACATAAGACCATTCGAGATTCTTGAGAGAGTGGGAGAGGTAGCCTACAGATTGGCATTACCCCCACAGATGTCCGGAATACACAACGTTTTTCATGTGTTTATGTTGAGGAAGTACCACCCGGACCCTTCTCATGTTATAGAGTATGATGAGATGGACATACAGGAGGACATGAGCTATACTGAGGAACCCATCCGGATTCTCGATAGAAAGGAGATGGTACTGAGGACCAAGAGCATCCCATTAGTGAAAGTTTTGTGGAAACATCACTCAATGGAAGAGGCAACGTGGGAACTAGAGAGTCTCATGAAGGAGAAATACCCCCATCTCTTTAACTAGTTGAGTTGAATTTGGAGGACCAAATTCTATTTAAGGTGGGGAGGATGTGAGATCTGAGAATTTCAGACATATTTTATTGATGTAATAATAATTTGAAGTGTAAATTATTGAGCTAGATGAATTGTGGAAATTATAATTGGAGATTTATATGTTAAGTGTGTAAAATAAGCATGAAGTATGAGGACAGATCGATCTGGGAGAATGAGAGATCGATCTGGTGAGTTAAAAATGACGAGGAAGGAGGAATTTGAGGAGCAGATCGATCTCCAATGGAAGAGATCGATCTCCAAATGGTTCTGTTTGAGAAAGGATCGATCTCATGAGGAAGAGATCGATCTCCAAATGGTTCTGTTTGGGAGAAGATCGATCTCCTTAGGAGCAGATTGATCTCATAAAGCCATAAAGAGATCGATCTCACCCCTCGACAGGTCGATCTCCTAGGCATAAAATTGCCCAGATCGTCCCCAAATTTCAAACGCAGATCGATCTCATTAAGAGGCAGATCGATCTCCTACCTCCAGTCTATATAAGGGATCCGTGTTTTTCTCCTACAATTTCACTTTCTCTCTCTTCCAACCCCCATTTTATCGAAAACCTAACTTTCTCACTCATCCAAATCACCCATTTCCGACCGAATCAGCTGTTGTGGTAAGAAGGAAAGTTGTTCCTCATCAAATGGAGAACAACATACTTGGAAATCGAAGGACGAATCGGATCGAGGCGTGGGTTGTGCGTCTCACAAGCTTTGGGTAATTTCTAAACCTCGATCTTGATATTTGAGCTGATTTTGATGATATTGGTGGTTGTCATTATGTGGAAATAGTTGAGAAATGATTAGGAATTGATGAAATTGCAATGTGGTTGGAGTAAGGTAGATATTTGGTAATTTTGAGAATTTGTGCTATAAATGGAAATATAGACAATGTGATGAATTAGCAGAGATAATTGCATGAGAAATGTAGGACGTTGAGATATTATGAATGAGGTTGTAGTTTAGGGTTGAGTTACGAGAACAAAGAGATTTGAGGATTATGAGCAATTATGCTCGATTTTGAGAATTGAGGGTTATGAGATAATTGAGTATTGATGTTTTAACATCGTTTGGACAGCTCGGGAGTTCCAGAGTGGAATGCGAGGCTAGTCCGTGATACGGGGGAAACGATTGCACTATACGAGGTGCAAAGAGGTAAGGGAAATCTAAACCATTTGTGTATGTGAATTGCAAACTATTTTAGCATGAATTGTGGTTTATAAAACAAGCATGTTGAGTTTTGTGTTGAGATTAAATTGCACACGATTTTATAGCCGGTTGGAGCCCAATGTTTTTATGAGTTTATAACTAGGCTCTACGTTAAGGCAATATTGAGATTTGAGAAATGTGTGCGTGTACTTTGCCGGTTGGAACTCGGTTTTATTACGTTTTGTGTTGAGTACAAAACGATTTTTCAAATGGGTTTTATGAGAGAAAAACCATTACGAGTTCTACGTGAAGGCAAACCAGTCTTATGTGATAAGACTTAGGTGTGTAGTTGTGAGTACACACCGGGCATTGCTCTGGTAGCATGTAAGCCCGATCTCTTCTCCGTTCTGGTAACGTGAGAATGACATATTCTGTGGCTATGCCACGTATACTTGGTGGCTGTGCCACGTTGAGAAACCCCATTGGTGGCTGTGCCACGTTATACCCCATTGGTGGCTGTGCCATGTTGAGAAACCCCATTGGTGGCTGTGCCACGTTATACCCCATTGGTGGCTGTGCCACGTTGAGAAACCCTATTCTGTGGCTATGCCATGCGAGAAATTAAATCAGTGGCTATGCCACAAGTGATTTTAAATCAGTGGCTTTGCCACGTGTGTTTTGTGGCTATGCCACGTGAGAATTTAAATCAGTGGCTATGCCACGTGTGTTTAGTGGCTGTGCCACGTGCATTATTTTTTACTGTGATTTTATCACGTTACTTGAGAAAGCATTTAACGCATTATTTCACATGCTTTGTTATTGCTCTAGAGTGAGCCTTTTACTTCATGTTTTCACATGACTTGAGACATGAGAATGTCGTTTTGAGTACTTTCATGCTATGGTTTTCAAATGAGTTTCACATACAAATAAACATTTTGTGATATGCATTTTGGTTTATGAAATGAGTTCCTTACCCCCTTTACTGAGCGATTTAGAAGCTCACCCTGTTTTTCTTTCCCCCCAGAGTTCTTCAAGTGAAAAGGATCTCCCTGCGACGTACGGAGTAGTGGCTAGTGGAGGATTCGAGCTCCAGGCCATATATATATTGTATCTTGAGGTATATTTTATCTTTTCATGTACCCAGACTATTATTGTAATTGCAGACACTTGATGTATAACATTATATGGGATGTATTAGGATTAATTAACTTGGAATTGAGTATTTGTATACGGTACAATATACGTTATATTATGATGAGATCCTGGGGAATGATAATTATGATCATGTATGACACTGCACAGGAATGCACTCTTAATTGTGAATTAATAAGTAAAAAGTTTTAAATTTGCCCTATTTTTCGCATTTTCGGGGCGTGACAGCAATTTTCCTTAAGATTCTAATTTGCTCACAGAGGTAGCTAGCTGACTCATTTGATCTTCCAGCTTCTTGATACTTGTCCTTGTTTCCTGTTGAAATTGTTGTGTGTTAATTGCAAGTGATTTAACAATTTTTTCAAGAGACGTACTGAACTTGAGGATGGCTGATATTGTTATGGAGCGGGCTATCTATATTGAGAATTCTGAAATTGAGGTCTCGCTTCGTAACTTAAGTTGGGATGATTTCTCCACCCTGGGTTATAAGTATTCGAATATGGATCATGATTCCTTTGTGGTGGACCTGGAAATCCTTCAACTGCATTTGCGTGCTCATGAGATTCATCTTAAAGTGTGGGGCACATGTCAGTTGGGTGTCCAGTAGCAGCACAAATTCCACAGGCTTTAACTTGTTGCACATTTCCCATTCCTATAGCTAATTGTTGAATAACAGATGTTAAATTAGCTATTTGATTTTCAAGAGAATGTGTATTTACCTCATTTACTCTCCTGTGAGATATATCTTGTCTGAATCCAAACTGCTGGGAGTTAACAGCCATGGTGGAAATCAAATCTTTAGCCTCTCTAGGCGTCTTGTTCACTATCGCACCTCCACTGGCTGCACCCATCATCTTTCTTCCATGGGTAACAATCCTTCATAAAAATATTGAATTAAGAGTTTTTCGAAAATCTCATGTTGAGGACAACTTGCACAAAGTTACTTAAATCTCTCCCAGTATTCATAAAGAGTCTCAATATCTTTTTGCTTAATTCCAGATATTTCTCTTCTAATGCTGGCAGCTCTTGAAATAGGGAAAAATTTATCCAAGAATAGTGTCACCATTTCAGTCCACGTGGTTATAGAACCAGGAGGTAAATAGAACAACCAATCTTTTACTCTATCAGCTAGTAAGAATGGAAAAGATCGCATTTTAATTTGCTCTTCAGTAACTCCTTATGGTTTCAAGCTTGAACATACCACGTGAAATTCTTTTAATTGCTTGTGAGGATCTTCATTCTCAAGACCATGGAAGTTGGGAAGCAAATGGATTAAACCCGATCTTAATTCAAAATGTGCTTGCAGAGTTGGACAATGAATGCGGAGGGGTTGTTGATTTACAGGTGGTGCAGCCAACTGCCTAAAAGTTTGCTCTTCTTCAGCCATTATTTCTTCAGTCTCAGAATCACTTGATGAATTGGCCAAATCAACTGCTAAATTCAGTCCAGGGGGTGAAGATGTAGCTTCATGTGCCTTTTGAATTTTCGTTTCCTTCCTATTCCTCTTAGCTGTTTTTTCAATCTCAGGGTTGTATGAGATTAATTCACCTGCACGAAAAGAACGGGGCATCAAAATAAATGTAATTAAAACCAATCCCCGGCAACGGCGCTAAAAATTGGTGGTTGTCGAGACCAATAATAATAATTCCTACTCAAAATAAATTAAAACTGCAGTATAGTTGAGTAAGGTCGTTTCGCAAGAGATTGGTAAGATTTATTTTTCTGTAAAATATTTAAAAAAGAAAATAAATATGGGGATTTTGTTGTAGTGAGAATAAAAAGAAAAATATATTAAAATGTAGTAGAGAAAAATCAATATGATGAAAACATCCAACCAAAGGAATAATTTTAGAATGGGTTCATAGAATTGATCATTGATGCAAAAACGAGTTCTTTTAATCTTTACTAAATTAGTTATGGTTATTGGTACGACCTAACAACCTATCCCTCCTTACTTCTTTGATAATTAGGATACGATCTCTAATTATTTCTCTTGTCAGTTAAACAATCTTAGATACGATCTTAAGATTTAATTAACCAATAGCATTGAAAACTAGAGAGACTACCAATTCTAACCAACAAACACACATGTAGGTTCATTTAAGCTAGATTATATATCTTCTTAACATAGAATTGAAAACCTATCTGAAATCAATTATGTTATTGACCACTTATATTAGAATGCCTAAACAATTACGGATTCAGGTTTCTAATTGGTGATATATTATCCTGACAATTGAACAAAGGGCCCTTTTTGCACAATCAATCAAAACAATAATTTAAACAAGCATAGAAGACATATAAATAATAAAGATATAAAAGAACAATATAAAACTAATTAGATCTCACAACTCTTGAAGAACCCAAACTTTAATTATCCTTTGGCTAGACTAAAAATTTAGCAAGCCATAAGTTCAGAGAAAAATACTAAATAAAAATATAGAATTATGTCTATGATGATGATAGAGATCAAGATTCAGATTCAAATGCAAGATTTTCAGCCTCTTCCACTCATAGTCTACAAATACTAAATATCTTAGCCTCAGAATCTGTTTCCAAAGGAAAGTTCTCTGATTGAATTTGGTTACAATTAAACTTCTTTCCTTTTTTTAACCACTTGCCAAAGACAGTTTTTAAATATCTCCTCCTTAATAATTAAAATCTTCCACTTGCCATCTTTAGATTGATTCAATACAGTTCAGCTACAAGTGATAGATCTTGACTTCAATTTTAAGATTTCTCATGATTTTGTGACTTGATCAGAATTTGTAGCTTTTAATCCATTTTATCCATTTTCCTTCATTGACAATGCAAAATAGAAAATATAAGTCAGATCCAAAAATTAAGCATATAAAAGAATTTAAATCATAGGAAAATATGACAATTAATATGTCTAATATGCAACTTATCAATCCGTGTAGCTTGGGATCACAGAGGATATGGCCATAGTCCTAGTTATTACCATTATTACATTATTTTCTTATCTCACATGTCTCTTGTTTTATGATGGATCCATGTTTTGAATTAGGTTTTGTGGGTCAAGACGGTCCATGGGAGGGGCTGAGTCCTGACGAATGGTGAATTTTATGATGAATTGTGTTGAGATTTGAAATGCTTTATAAGTGCACTTTGCATGATTTAACATGCCTTGATTTCGTTTTACGCATGATGATTTTCCATGCTATGTTTTGAGAACTGTGCACTGATTTAAATAGCATGAATTGCTTTACATGTCATGAACAGAAGCAAGAACATACTTTTTGGAATATTACAAGTGAATGTGTGATTTAAGCATGGCATCATGACCACGTAGATAGTACAGTTATCTACCTGCTCGCATGATTGCCTTACTAAGTGCGTGGTTTGCTCACCCCCTTATTTCCCTCTCTACAAATCACTTATAATAGATAGAGAGCGACTGAAGATTGAATTTTTGGTGTCCCCTGCATCCTATCATACAAGGTATACACCATTGTATAGTTTTTGTATCTAGATATGCCATAGCACAGTAATATTTTGGAATGTAATTTTGGGGATGTAGAGATTTGTAAACACATATAAATAGCAACTTTGATTTAGAAATACACGTGTTTACTTTTAAATGAATTGAAAATTGAATTGATTCGATTGAATGAGATTGACATCGATACACAGCCTAACTGTTGATGGTGTAGTTGTTCACGATCAGGTAAAGTAAAGGTAAAGAACAAACAACAAGATATGGATTAAATAATAAACAAAAAATGAAAAATTTATAGTTGATTTTCGGTTGATTGAGGGTCGTGACAATTTATTTGGTATCAGAGCAGAGTTGGTCTAATGTGTGTATGTGTCAAAAATTTAGGAAAATTGCATCCTCATGTTACTGTGCTTGTCTAGATACATGTCACGACCCATTTTTTCTAAAAACCCCTACAAATTTTTTGCTTTTTCATATCTGTACTTGTCGTGAACAGTTTCACTACTAACAGTTGGACTATGAGTCGATGTTAGTCTCTTCTATCATGTTACTCACCTTAACATCTATTTTTCATATTTCATTTACACATCACTTTCTTTTAACTAAATATATCCCCAATATTACATCCGTGTACGGTACTGTGCCTCTATATGTTCAGATACAAAATTATATGAATATGTATACCTGGTCTTGATAAGAAGCAGCGGATAACCGAAATGCAAGACTATTGTCGCTCTCTTCTACTGAATATACCCTGTAGGGTGGAAACTGAAAGGGTGAGCGCAACTTGCTCAGTAAGGCAATAATTTAAGCAGGTAGATAACTACACTATCTACATGCTGGTAAAGGCATGACATGTAAAACATTTATATCTCGAGCATGAGCTGATTAAAACCATGTCGTGTATGAGTATATTATATATCGTAAAACATGAATCGGCATGTGAAACATGAAAAACATCTCATGTAAAACCTCTCATGTTCGGTACAGTAAAACTCTTCAAAACAATCCCAGAAGGATTCAACACATTTTTAAAATCATTAATATCATCATAAAAACTCATCAATTTCTCATTTAATACCACATTTCATGAAAATCGTCATAAATCGGGGCTCGACCCCTCCCTCGGGTCTACCCTGGTCTAACAAGACCAATCAATTATATATCATGTGAGACATGCAGGTTACTATATGGAAACAATTGAGGACTATATCCCTGTGATCCTAGGCTACACGGATCCCAGTGTGCGGGGTAACACAACTGCAACAGGAGGTGGGTCAAATCCTACCCGCCAGAATATCAAGTAACGTGAATACAATAGTCATGACTACATGGTACAACGTACTTCGCCTGACATACACGATACAACGTACTCCATGAACCCAATATCACAGTCTGGGGATGCCTGCCATAGGTCTTATCCCACTCCAAACCATGTCGATAACCAACCCATGTCTCAATCTACACGTGCTAGCATATATTCTCACTGTGACACAGTCTACAGGAGGCTCCAGCATGGTCATATGCATGTCATAAAATTCCTGTGCGAGCGAAGCTCCAGGACGGCTCCATGCATATTCATGATATCAGAAAAAACCTCGTGCGAGCGAAGCTCCAGCACGGTTTCTTAAAAATCAATGAAATCTGTGTACGAGTAGCGCTCCAGTACGACTTAAAAATAATTATAAATCCAATTTAAATTCACATACGAGCAATGCTCTAGTACGGATGCATAAAACCAAGTAAAATCCACGTACGATTTAAAACTTATAAAAGACATGATAGGATGCTCAATTTCACTAAAACAAATTAAAATCACAACTGGCACCTAATTCGTGCCCTTTCATGTAAAAACATGAAATAAACAGCCAGCCTATCCATAATTTACTTAAATTAAAGCAATATAATCATTGGAATATGAAAAACATGAAAATCATGCAATTTCATAGCCTTAATACCCTTTTTGAAAATTTTCTAACTAGGGGTAAAATCGTAATTTTCACATATACCACGATTTTTGTAAAAATTATTATTATACTTCTAGATACCTTAGGAAATTCTGCAAAATGTAAATAACCCCAAAAATACACGCAGGTATCTCTAAGTGCTTACGAAATTTCCTTACCTCGAATCACGTCGAGCGCGTATCTAAATTCCACTGTCGGAGGCTCGTTTAATCCGATTTGCTGCTAATCCAGTCTTTGGGGCTGAAGATAATTATTTATCATGTCAATTTAACCCCTATAATTCTCGCATTTACTACAGTCGATTTAACTAATTGGGTCAATTTACTCTTATTGGGCCCGATCGCACCTTAATGGGTCTCGACCCATTTTCAGCCCGTTTCTAATTATTAAATCCTTTCTTCGGGTCTATTGGGCTCTCAATACCCATTGAGCTTCGTTCCAAACTCTTTGGATAGCCTATATATCATTTACGATAATTAATTCAAAAATCCCAATATAATTCACTAATTGCGGAATTAAATCTAAAATTCGTAAAATAAATCTTTAATACGCGAATAATTACATAAATTGTCATAAATGAGCTTTACTTACCCAAAATTATGTGATGATGAGAAAATCGAAGTTCGATTGGCTCACGTTCGGAATTTATCGTCGAACTACACAATTTTTTCATGTTATTTTTCGATCAATTATAATTTAAATAAATTTCTCAAAAATCAAACCGGTCACTTTTAACCTCGTATCGACTTACCCGAAGTCCGGTGTATCCCTGAAAATCTTCCCCTTTTTTCCTTTTTCTCTTTTTCTCCCTTTTTCCTCTCTTTCTTGGCTAAATCGGTTTGGTCCGGTTCAACCCGGTTCAGACTGGTTCGGTTCAGCCCAGTTCGGTTCGGTCTAACTTTCTCCCTTGCCATTCGGGGTTTCACCGGTCGGTTCTCCGTCGGCTTCCACCTCCAACTTGTCTACAGGGTAGTCCGGTGCATGGATCTAGGGTCGGTTTCGCCAAAGCTCACCGGAAAGTGGTCGGTTCGGCCTCTTCTCTCCTCGGCGTCGGTGCCCCTTGCTTCCTGCCCCGTTCGACGGCGGTTCTGGCCGATCCGCGCCTGGATCGACGTCGCTGTCACCCCTCTCTACTGGTGGTGAGGCGGGCTCCTCCTTCCTCTGACCGTCGATCGCCTCTCTCTCCTTCCTTTTCTCTCCTCTCTCGATTTTTCCCTCTCCCTCGCCGGCCGCGTCTTCTTCTCCCTTTACCAACGTCGGCGAGGCTCGACTGCCTCGTCCGGTTCGTCCGTCGGGCTCCATCGGTGAGCAGATGAGAGGCTGGCTTCCTCGAGTCCTCTGTTTCTTTCATTTCTGTTTCCTTTGCAGAATCGCGAATCATGATTCTGCTTTCTTCCTTTCTTTTTTTTTTCAATTTCTTTTTTAATTAATTAATTAATTTATAATTTATTTTTACTATTATTTTATTCATTATTTTATTCTAAAATCTCAAAAATATTTAAAAAAATTATATTTTATTCTAATTAATTAATTTAATTTATTTAATGTATTTTTCCACTTTCTCGGTATATTTTCTCCGTATTTTCGGGATATTATCCCGAGTGAAAATTTCGATTAATTTCAGTAAATTCATATCCTGATTAATTTAACCCGAAATTTAATTATTTCTTCGTTATTGATCAAGATTTCTCAATCCCATATTTTTAATTAAATTTTCTTGTCGAATTTATATCGGCTTTCGATCTTTTGATCGTTTTACCCTTCAACGTGTTCAGAAATTCCATTTAAATCCTTCCTTTCACGAACACACTCATTTCGTGTTTTAACTAAATTCGGGTCTTACATAATCTCCCAAACTTAAGAAATTTGGTCCTCCAAATTAGAACCAAGTCAAATCGATCCATAAACAACTTCGGGTACGTCTATTGTATCATATACTGTCAATCTCAAGTGACTTTTTTCGGAGTGTACTACTACCAATGGACTTGATTAGGGAGATAATCTTAAACCTCAACACTTTCTCCTTCCATCTAATACCTGAATCAATTTTTCAACATACTTTATACTTTCATTGAGCTAAGTTGTTGGAGCTCATACCTATTTGTCTTAATTCTGAATCTCGTTATGTCATTAGGACAAGTATTTTTCGACAATACTGATTCACCCTTGGTGAATTCCAATGGTTTCTGTCTCTTGTCAGCATAGCTTTTCTATCTGCTCTGAGGTGTTCTTAATCTCTCATAAATCAACTGAACATCCTTAGAGGTTTGTCTTACCAATTTGGGAATAATTCTCTATCTGTCACCCACTTTTTCTTATCCAAGTCGACGAACAACCCCTACGACCATACAATGCCTCATCTGAAGTCATCCCGATACTCAAGTGACAACTGTCATTATTGGCAAATTTGATTAGTAACAATTGATCATCCCAGAAGCTTATAAAATCAATGACACATGCTCTCATCATATCCTCTAGAACCTGTATAGTCCTCTCTGACTGACCATCTGTCTGAGGATGGAAAGCTGTGCTAACACTCAATCGGGTTCTCATAGCTTCCTGAAAAATGTTCCCAGAAGTGAGAAGTGAAGCGGGAATCCCTATATGATATCATGCTCACTGGAATGCTACATAATGTTTCATAATTTTCCTTACATATAACTCCGCCTACGCACTTAGAGTATCTGGGGATTTCCTAACTAGAAGGTGGGTAGACTTAGTCAATCTATTAACTATAACCCAGATAGCCTGGTGATTTATCCGGGTCCTTTGTAACCCATTACGAAATCCATGTCAGAATTGGTAGAGGCTGCAATAACCCTTCAACTTCTTTTACTCTACCTTAATCTGCTGACATACGAGACACTTCTCCAAAATCTCTCCAATGTCTCTTTTCATAACTGACCACCAATACCCTTTTCTAAAATTTTGATATATTTATTACTTCTCAGATGCACAGTATATCCCAAAGAGTGAGCTTCTGACAATAATTATCTCATCACTATGGTCCTGGGGAACACTTATTCTGTCTCTGAACCTCAGTAAGCTATTATCACTCTCTGTGAACTCTGTCACTGTACCCATCTGAATCTGACCCACACTATCGACACCATACTGATCATCACGCTAAGCCTGTCAAATTCGATCACTCAAATCCGGTTCTAATCTCAGGCTAGCTGTCACACAATCACTGTCATCATCAGAGGGGATCACATCACTACTGAGACTTACAATTGGTCTAGCAGCTCACCTTCCCTGACCATCATATGTAATACCATCCCGAGGCTCTTTCTGCTCAAGGCATTAGCCATTACATTAGCTTTCGTGGGTGGTACAATTTTCACAATAATAATCCCTCAGAAGCTCTAACCCTCTTTGTTCTCGTATCCGACTCTTTCTGTAAAAATAATTTTCAATTGTTGCTTATAATTTTTTTGGACTTTAAGTACACCCAAAATATCATCAATAAGGATGATAATAAATCGGTCCAGGTAAAGTTTAAATACCTCATCGTAGTTGAGTTCCACTAAATATTTCATCCACCCATATCCTTGACCTATATACGCATAAACGTATAATGTCATTTTAAAATTGTTTCTGTTCAAGATACTAACCCGCGCCATTTCCTTTTTTTCTTATATTAATGGCTTTTATAAAATTTTAATTTTTAAGCCTTCATGATTAATCGAATTCTATATTTTTTTATCGTACTAGTAAAGTATCCTAATTTTAAATGTATATATTACGACTGTCGATTTCAATTTATAGGTTGTATATACTTTTAGACACTATCAAGTCTTCAGGCGAGGAGGTATTTTGAAATACCTTTATTAACCCTCAAACTTAACCACATGGACTGGTTATGGATATATCCACCCCTTATCCTTGGTTGTAATTCAAATCTACTACATATCGTTTAATCCAAATTATTTCACATATCAGAGATATTCGTACATTGCATACGCCTCTTATTCTAATAGATCTTGTATTCAGGATCTATCACATCTCAAAACTTATTTCCTTTTGTATATCACTTATAACAAACTCTGTTATTACTCATTCCATGAGTACAATCATTTATTCCTTTAATTTCAATCGCTACACCCATTTTTCAGTGCAGAGATACCAACAGGGTTTTCTCTGTCTCTTTGCCCTTCTGTGGGGTAGTCTCACCTAACTCTGAGCAATCATTAAATAATTGGCCCGTCTTACCACACTTAACGCCTATTTTAGTCAATAAAGTGTAGGTGTAGGCCCTACTTCCGTGAAAGCTACCACACATCCTACATTGCTTACACTGCTACACTGCTTACACTGTTACACTGTTACACTGCTCCGTAGTGGGTCAGGGTCCTCAAATCACAATACCCCTCAAAAGTATTCAAATTGGATACACTGGGGCCTTACCAATCATCTTACCCCGTGACTCATCAACTCTAATCTCTTTCCAACGGGTCTCTTTCCCGCTCTAACATCTCTGTCATTCTCTATTCTCTTATGTCTCTATTTCGGCCCTTACTACCTTTCCAATCTCAGAGGCGTGAAACACATGATCTTATTCACGTAACTGTATTATGTGCACTGCCTCAACATAGGTAGTGATATCTAACTGGGCCAATCGGACTCTAATAGACAATTTGAAACCTTCCATGAACTTTTGGGCTTTTCGACTCTCACTGCCCATAGTGTCGGTGTAATACCTGGGTAGGTATATAAATTGAGTTTTATACTCATCAATCAACCAGTGTCTCTGGGTCAGTGTAAGAAATTTTACCTGTAATTTCCTTTAAGCAGTGTCCAGGATATTCTGTCACCGGAATACATTCAGAAATATTTCTCATGTCGGTTCTGGACGTCTAACTCTTTAGATTGGTCGAGTGGACTTCCACCAATGCTCCGCCTCACCCTCCAACATAAACATATTTAAAAGTTACTTTCTCAGTCGACATATACCAAAAAAATCCATACAATTTCGCTAAATACCGAAGGGTGTGGGAATCTTTATAGTCTGAGGCATCTGTTTAGGGTATACCCTGCCTATCCTCAACTACCTGCATAGATTGAGTAAACAACTCTAACATATTTTCTACACTCTACTCCATCCTCTTGGAGTGTGTCTCAATACTGTTTGGTCTCTTTATAGGATCCTATGGAGTATGCTCAACATCAGCCTCCACCTCACTCTCATCTTGAGTCTTATGTGACGACTCATTCGACTCTCAAGCCTATCTTTACGGCCTCGAGCATGTGTACTTGCCCCTCTACCATAGCAGCTATCAGTTATAAAACTATATTCTTGCATTCGAAACTAACTTCTTAGCTGCTCTTCCACCTTGATATACACAATTGTATATAAACAATGCACAGTATATGAGGATGTAAATTTACTTAACCACTAACACCGACTCATATCAGGCCAACTCAGCTCTGATATCACCTCTTGTCACTACTCATTTTTTTTAAAAAACCCCTACAAATTTTTTTCTTTTTCATATCTGTACCCGTCGTGAACAGTTTCACTACTAACAGTTGGGCTATGAGTCGATGTTAGTCCCTCCTGTCATGTTACTCACCTTAACATCTATTTTTCATATTTCATTTACATATCACTTTATTTTAGCTAAATACATCCCCAATATTACATCCGTGTACAGTATTGTGCCTCTATATGTTCAGATACAAAATTATACAAATGTGTATTCCTGGTCTTGATAAGAAGCAGCGGATAACTGAAATGCAAGATTACTGTCGCTCTCTTCTACTGAATGTACCTTGTAAGGTGGAAAATGAAAGGGTGAACGCAACTTGCTCAGTAAGGTAATAATGCAAGCAGGTAGATAACTACACTATCTACATGCTGGTAAAGGCATGACATGTAAAACATTTATATCTCGAGCATGAGGTAATTAAAACCATGCCATGTATGAGTATATCATATATCGTAAAACATGAATCGGCATGTGAAACATGAAAAACATCTCATGTAAAACCTCTCATGCTCGGTATAGTAAAACTCTTCAAAACAATCCCAGAGGGATTCAACTCATTTTTAAAATCATTAATATCATTATAAAAACTCATCAATTTCTCATTTAATACCACATTTCATGAAAATCATCATAAATCGAGGCTCGACCCCTCCCTCGGGTCTACCCTGGTCTAACAAAACCAATCAATTATATATCATGTGAGACATGCAGGTTACTGTATGGAAACAATCGAGGACTATGTCCCTGTGATCCCAGGCTACACGGATCCCAGTGTGCGGGGTATCACAATTACAATGGGAGGTGGGTCAAATCCTACCCGCTAGAATATCAAGTAACGTGAATACAATAGTTATGACTACATGGTACAGCGTACTCTATGTGACATACACGGTACAACGTACTCCATGAACCCAATATCACAGTTTGGGGATGCCTGCCATAGGTCTTATCCCACTCCAAACCATGTTGATAACCAACCCATGTCTCAATCTACATGGCTAGCATATATTCTCACTATGACACACAGTCTGCAGGAGGCTCTAGCATGGTCATATGCATGTCATAAAATTCCTGTGCGAGCGAAGCTCCAGCAAGGCTCCATGCATATTCATGATATCAGAAAAAATCTCGTGCGAGCGAAGCTCCAGCACGGTTTCATAAAAATCAATGAAATCTGCGTACGAGCAGCGCTCTAGTACGACTTAAAAATAATTATAAATCCAATATAAATTCAAGTACGAGCAATGCTCTAGTACGGATGCATAAAACCAAGTAAAATTCACGTACGATTTAAAACTCATAAAAGACATGATAGGCTGCTCAATTTCACTAAAACAAATTAAAATCACAACTGGCACCTAATTCATGCCCTTTCATGTAAAAACATGAAATAAACAACTAACCTATCCATAATTTGCTTAAATTAAAGAAATTTCATCATAGGAATATTAAAAACATGAAAATCATGCAATTTCATAGCCTTACTACCCTTTTTGAAATTTTCCTAACTAGGGGCAAAATCGTAATTTTCACATGTACCATGATTTTCGTAAAAATTATTATTATATTTCTAGATACCTTAGAAAATTTTGCGTAATGTAAATAACCCCAAAAATATGCGCAGGTATCTCTAAGTGCTTACAAAATTCCCTTACCTTGAATCACGTCGAGCGCGTATCTAAATTCCACTGTCGGAGGCTTGTCCAATCCGATTTGCTGCTAATCCAGTCTCTGGGGCTACAGATAATTATTTATCATGTCAATTTAACCCAATAAATATAAGTCTCGTGTTTACTACAGTCGATTTAACTAATTGGGCCAATTTACTCTTATTGGGCCTGATCGCACCTTAATGGGTCTCGACCCATTTTCAGCCCGTTTCTACTTATTAAATCCTTTCTTCGGGTCTATTGGGCTCTCAATACCCATTGGGCTTCGTTCCAAACTCTTTGGATAGCCCGTATATCATTTACGATAATTAATTCAAAAATCCCAATTCAAAATTCGTAAAATAAATCTTTAATACGTGAATAATTACATAAATTGTAGTAAATGGGCTTTACTGACCCGAAATTATATGATGGTACCTAAATCGAAGTTTGATTAGCTCACGTTCAGAATTTATCGTCGAACTGTACAATTTATATTTAATTATGGGTTATTTTTCGATCAATTATAATTTAAATAAATTTTTTAAAAATCAAATCGATCATTGTTGACCTCGTATCGACTTACCCGAAGTCTGGTGTATCCCCAAAAATCTTCCCCTTTTTCCTTTTTCTCTTTTTCTCCCTTTTTCCTCTCTTTCTTGGCTGAACCAGTTCTGTCCGGTTCAACCCGATTCAGACCGATCCAGTTTAGCCCGGTTCGGTCCGGTCCAACTTTCTCCCTTGCCGTTTAGGGCTTCGTCGATGGTTCTCCGTTGGATTTCGCCTCCAGCTTGTTTGCGGGGTAGTCCGGTGTATGGATCTGGGGTCGGTTTCGCCAAAGCTCTACGAAAAGTGGTCGGTCTGGCCTCTTCTCTCCTCGACGTTGGTGCCCTTTGCTTCCTGTGCTATTCGGCGGCTTTTCTGGCCGATTCGCACCTGGATCGGCGCCGCTGTCATCCCTCTCTGGCCGGTGGTGAGGCGCTCCTCCTTCTTCTGATCGTCGATTGACTCTCTCTCTTTCCTTTTCTCTCTTCTCTCGATTTTTCCCTCTCTCTTCCCTTTCTCCCTCGTCGGTCGCGTCTTCTTCTCCTTCCAGCGCCGATGAGGCTCGGCTGCCTTATCCGGTCCGTCCGCCGGGCTCCTTCGGTGAGCAGATGGGAGGCTGGCTTCCTCTGGTCCTCTACTTCTTTCATTTTTGTTTCCTTTACAGAATCGCGAATCGAGATTCTGCATTCTTTCTTTTTTTCAATTTCTTTTTTTAATTAATTAATGAATTAATTTATAATTTATTTTTATTATTATTTTATTCATTATTTTATTCTAAGAAACCCAAAAATATCTAAAAAAATTATATTTTATTCTAATTAATTAATTTAATTTACTTAATGTATTTTTCCACTTTCCCGGTATATTTTATTCGTATTTTCGGGATATTGTACCGAGTGAAAATTTTGATTAATTCCAGTAAATTCATATCTTGATCAATTTAACCCAAAATTTAATTATTTCTTCGTTATTGATCAATATTTCTCAATCCTATATTTTTAATTAAATTTTTTTGTCAAATTTATATAGGCTTTCGATCTTTTGATCGTTTTGTCCTTCAACGTGTTCAAAAATTCCATTTAAATCCTTCCGTTCACGAACACACCCATTTCATGTTTTAACTAAATTCGGGTCTTACAATACAACTGTGTATCGAGATGGGTATGACTGAGAAGTAATTTTGAATGTAGGAACCTTGCCAAAATGCCTAATACTAGTCGCGGTAGAGGGGTGAGAGCACGAGCTAGAGGCCGTAGAGGTAGGTTTGGGGGCTGTTCTGATCCATTACCACATGGGACTCAAGAGGAGATTCAAGTGGAGACTGATGTTGAGCAAGCTCCATAGGGTTCGACAGAGAGATCAGAGAGTATTGAGGCACACTTCGCGAGGATAGAGCAGAGTTTAGAGATGATATTGGAATTAATTGCCCAATCGATACTTGGAGTTAAGGGTGGGCTGGGGCCAGTTGCACAGGGTGATGCTGAACAGGCGGCTACTCCTGAGATGCCTGAACAGCCAGCCCAGAGACCTCAAGCTACAGATACTCCCACACTCCCACCAGTACAAGATATGCCTTCTACTGTTACTCCACCATAAGGTAGTAGAGGTTGGGGTTATGAATGTGATTTGGATAGAGTACTACAATTCTAGAAGTTTAGATCGCCTTCTTTTCATGGAGTTAAGGACCAAGTAGCTGTAGAGGACTGAGTGAATGAGATTAAGAAACTATTTGGGTTTTTCGAGTGCACTACTATCGAGATGGTAGCGTTTACCGCATTCATGATGAAGGGATCAGCAGAGCATTGGTGAAAGTCCACAAGACCCATTTTGAGAGCTCGACATACAGAGATCAACTAGATGTATTTTTTGAGGCCTTCCAGAGGCTATATGTTTCGGATACTGCACAGCGGAGACTGCAAATGGAATTCTTGGATTTGACCTAGGAAAACAGATCAGTAGATGAGTATGAGACAAAATTTATTTCCCTGGGTAGGTATGATCTTGATATGATGGACAGTGAGGTCAAGAAAGTCTGAAAGTTTATGGATGGACTGAGACCAGCCATCAGGTCTCGATTGGTTCCCTTTGATATATCGACCTATGAGGAGGCAATGCATAGGGCATAGTTGTGTGAACAGGATATTGAGGAAGTTACCTCAAAGTATGGAAAGGTTGGTAGAGTTAGGGACAGAGACAGTAAGAGGCAGAATGTGGATAGAGGCTTTAGTTATAGAGGAAGCTGGAGATTTTCTGAAAAGAGGATAAAGATTGAGGAAATTCGAGAGAGGACAGTTAAGCCTTCCGTGTATCCGACTATAGCTCTAGCGAAGGGTATAGTGATTGGAGGACCATAGCCTATGATAGAACAGTGCAGTAAGTGTTATAGGTACCATGGTACTTGGCCATGTTATGGAACTCCTGTAGTATGTTTTCGATGTGGGAAGCCAGGCATGTGACCCGAAATTGCCCAAAGATGACTGAGAGTGCCCCACAGAAGGGCAATGAGCTGGAGAAAGCTTTTTTTAATGCTCTTACTCTGAGAAGGAGGGCAACAACTGAGGAAAAGGGGAGGTAGGTAGTTGGTAGAGGGCGAGTACACACACTGAACTAGGATACTGTAGATCAGTCATCAGATGTGGTGAAAGGTACCATCTCAATCTTTGATCTTGGAGCTTATGTTTTGATAAATCCTGGTGCCACGCATTCATTTGTGTCGCCTGCATTTGCATGTAAATTGTTTAAGTATATAGAGCTAACCCCGTTAAGTAGGAGGATGCTGATAAGCACTCCTATGAATAATAGTCAGTTAGTGGAATATGTACTGAGGGATTGTAAGTTGAAAGTAAGGGAAAAGGAAATGTCAGCCGACCTCATTTTAATGTATATGAGAGACTTTCATGTAATCCTTAGAATAGATTGGTTAGCTGCAAAATCGTGCTGTTGTGGATTGTTTTCTAAGACGGTAACTTTTTCAAGGGAAGATAATGTTACCGTAAGTTTCCCCGAAAAATGTAATGTAAATCGCTTTGAAAAGTAATAAAAGTAGCAATTGTGGTAAGTAAAATAGATGAATTTCTATGATGATTAAATGATTAATGTTTTGAAAGGTTATATTGCGTACGTGGTTGAGACGGATAAGGCATGCCCAGAATTGAGAGACATCCCAGTGATCAGCGAATTTCTAGAGGTCTTTTCGGATGATTTACCAGGGTTACCTCCAGATAGAGAGATGGAGTTTTGCATAGATTTCGCACTTAGTATAGAGTCGATATCCAAGCCACCGTACCGAATGGCTCTAATTGAGTTGGAAGAACTGAAGAAGCAATTACAGGAGTTGTTGGATAAGGGGTTCATTAGACCGAGTGTATCACCTTGGGGAACACCAGTTTTGTTTGTAAGGAAGAAGGATGGAAGCCTCTGATTGTGTATTGACTATAGGTTGTTGAATAAGGTGACCATCAAGAATAGATACTCCTTTCCACGCATTAATGACTTGTTGGATCAGCTTCAGGGAACGCAGCTCTTTTCTAAGATAGATTTGAGATCTGGGTACCATCAGTTGAGAATTCGGGATAGATATGTACCCAAGATAACTTTTCGCACCCGATATGGTCACTTTTAGTTTATGGTTATGCTATTCAGGTTAATGAATGCTCCCGTAGCTTTTATGTCGTTGATGAATGAGGTGCTTCACCAGTATTTGGATCAGTTCGTTATCTTATTCATTGATGATATTCAGGTGTATTCAAGATCTAGAAAGGAGCATGAGCAACACCTGAGAATAGTGCTACAAACCCTCCGAGAGAAGAAGTTATATGCTAAACTCAGTAAGTGTGATTTTTGGCTAGAGCAGGTATCTTTTCTGGGTCATATTGTATCAAAGGATAGTGTGTTAGTGGACCATCCAAGATTGAGGCAATGGTTCAGTGGAAAAGACCCTAGACAGTTACAGAGATCAGAAGTTTCCTGGGTTTAGTTGGATATTATCGACGATTTGTGGAGGGATTCTCGAGATTAGTTACTTCGTTTACACGTCTCATAAGGAAGAAAGTTGAGTTTGTGTAGGACGATAAATGCGAGAAAAGTTTTCAAGAGTTGAAGCGGAGATCGACTACAGCTCCGATTCTCACTATTCCTACCAGTTCAGGAGGTTTTCTGTATATACAGATGCTTCGTACCAAGGAGTGGGCTGTATATTGATGCAGGATGGGAAGGTAGTCTATAGGTTGAGACAGTTAAAGGATCATGAGAGGAACTACCCAACCTACGATCTGGAGTTGGCGACCGTGGTATTTGCTTCGAAAATATGGTGCCATTATCTCTATGGTGAGAAATTTCAAGTATTTATAGACCACAAGAGTCTCAAATATCTGTTATCACAAAAGGAATTAAACATGAGACAAAGAAGGTGGCTTGAGCTTTTAAAGGACTATGATTGTGAGATTTTGTACCACCTGGGTAAGGCGAATGTAGTAGCTGATCCATTAAGTAGGAAGCATCTTGGGTTGGTATACATGATGATTAGGGAACACGAACTGTTGGAACAGTTCGCGAGCCTCAGTTTGGATGTGACCCCACCTGATGCTGATAGTGATTGTATGGTAGCTAGCCAGCGGTTAGAACCGGATGTGATAGATTGATTCGATAGGCTCAGTAGATTGATTAGCAGTGTAGTGATATTATCAGGCAGATACAGAGGGGTACAGAGACTGATTTTGAGTTAAGTTCAGATGGACTGCTGAGGTTCAGAGGTAAGATATGTGTTCCCGATGACCCAGAGATCAGAAGGTTGATCTTGATAGAAGCTCACTCAATGAAATATACATTACATCAGGGGAGTAACAAGATGTATCAGAACCTTCGGAGAGTGTATTGGTGGTCAGGGATGAAGAGACATATAGCAGAATATGTGGAAAAGTGTCTCGTTTGTGTCACGACCCTCTTCTCGTGATCTTACTTTACCACTTACCACTAATAGTTGGGCTGTGAGTCAACATCCAATCCATATCTCATCCATTTGTAGTTTAATAAGTGTACATAAAAAATTTGAAATAGAAATTAAATTTTATATATAAGTGTGGAAGCGTTTACATCTGTTTCTATTAATTATTGTTTAATTACATTTATTAAACTACAAATGGATTGGATGTTGACTCACAGCCCAACTATTAGTGGTAAGTGGTAAAGTAAGATCACGAGAAGAGGGTCATGATAGAATTTATGGTATCAGAGCAGAGTTGGTCTGATGTGAGTCAGTATCCATAGTTAGAAAATTATACATCCCTAAAGTATTGTGCATTATTAGGATACAATTTTGTATACCGAGCTGGGAATTGTGACTAAGGCACTTATTTTGAGTATGCAGGATGTCTGATAGACGACGTACTTATAGAGAAGAGAGTTCACGCTCTCAGGGGCATAGAGATGAGCCCGAGAGGCGTAGTGGGTCTAGTTTTAGAAGAGATCCACCAGAGCTTAGTGAGGTCGCTGAGGCCCGTATAGCGCAACTACAACGCAGTGTAGACACAGTGATGGAGATGTTTACACAGGAAATGGCCAGACTTGAGGGTAGATAGGGGAACCTTATTGGTCAGGCTGCTGCACCTAAGAGAGATAAGCCGATACAACCTGCACCGAGACCTCGGGCTGTAGAGGCAGAGATACCTGTACCCCCTCCAGGTCAGGATATCCCTCCACCAGATCAGGACCCTATGGTTCCACAATAGGTTAGTGCAGAGGGAGTTTATAACTATGACTTGGGCAGATTAAGAGAGTTCCAGAAGTTCAGACCACCTTCGTTTAGTGGGGTGAAGAACCCAATGTTGGTTGAGCATTGGATACGTAGTATGGAGAAGCTCTACCGATTTTTCCAGTACTCTGCCACAAAGAAGGTTAATGCCTTTGTATTAGAGGGTGAGGATGAGCTTTAGTGGATGGCCACCCAACCGATTTTGAGTGCACGTCACCTGGTGGTGACTTAGGATATATTTCTGGATGCCTTCAGGAGGCAGCACATTCCAGCCACTGCTCAGAGAAAGATGCAGATGGAATTTTTGACCTTGACTCAGGGGAACCGTACATTAGATGAGCACGAGTCTGGATTCACATCCCTGCGCAGGTATGATACAGTCACCATAAACTATTAGGACATGAAGGTCTAGAAGTTTATTGAGGGATTGAGACCTTCAATCAGAGCTCGATTGGCCCCATTTGACATTACCACCTATGACGAGGTAGTACGCAAAGCTCAGCTATGTGAGCAAGACTATGAGCTGTAAGCCTCAAGTTGAGTAAGAGTGGTAAGGGCAGAGATAGAGACCAAAAGAGGTCAGTGGATGACAGAGGGTTTAGAAAAGGCTGAAGGCAATTTGGTAAAGGGCATAAGATCGAAGAGGTACGAGAGAAGCCAGTGAAGCCTCTAGCTTATCTAGCTTTACCTCCTGCTTCGAGGGGCATAGTTATCGGTGGATCCTGACCTACCACCGAGCAGTGCAGGGTTTGTGGTAGATACCATGGGAGTAGACCATGCCCTATGATGAGATTCTATTATAGATGTGGTAAACCAGGGCATATAGCTCGAGAGTGCATGGCATTGATTGATACAGCCCCATAGAAGGGCAAAGAGTCGAAAAATGCGATAGTTGAGACACCTACACCTAAGAGGAAAGCCACAGCTTAAGAGAAAGGGAAACAACCTATTGGTCGTGGGCGAGTGTTTGCTTTTGATCAGGCTTCTGCAAAGACTTTTACGGATGTGATTAAAGGTACCATCCTAGTCTTTGAATTTAAAGCATTAGCATTAATTGATCCTAGTGCCACACATTTATTCATATCACCTACCTTTGCATGTAAATTGATAGAACATGTAATATCTGTACCTTTAGGTAGGACTTTGCTTATAAGCACTCCAATTAGAGAGAATGTAATGACAGAGTATGTCTATAACGGTTGTAAGTTAAAAGCAGGGGAAAATGAGATTTTAGCCAATCTTATTTTGTTAAACATGAGGGATTTTGATGTTGACTCACAACCCAACTGTTAGTGGTAAAGTAAGATCATGAGAAGAGGGTCGTGACAGTTTGTCAGCAAGTGAAGGTAGAGCATGAGAAGCCTGCAGGGCTATTACAACCTTTGACTATACCAACTTGGAAATGAGAGCATGTCACTATGGACTTCTTGATGGGTTTACCCAGGACCCGTAGGAAATCACGATATGATTTGGGTAATAGTGGATAGATTGACGAAGTCAGCACACTTCCTAGCTATGAGAGCCACCGATACTCTGAGTCCATTGGTGGAACTATATGTACTTGAGATAGTGAGGTTGCATGGTGTTCCAGTGAGCATTGTTTTTGATAGGGATGCCCACTTCACTTCTCATTTTTGGGAACACTTTCAGGAAGCGATATGGACCCAACTGAATTTTAGCATAGCGTTCCATCCTCAGATAGATGGTCAATTAGAGAGGACTATACAGACCCTGAAAGACATGTTGAGAGCGTGTGCATTAGATTTTAGAGGCTTTTGGGATGACAATTTACCACTCGCAGAGTTCGCTTATAATAACAGTTATCATTCGAGTATCGGGATGGCATCGTATAAGGCTTTGTATTACCGTAGATGTCGTTCCCCTATTAGATGGGAAGAGTTGGTGACCGACTGATATTTGCTCTCAATTTCATGAGACAAGCCTCTGAGGATGTCCAGTTGATTTGTGAGAGGTTACAGACAGTTCAAAGCAGACAAAAGAGTTATGCTGACAAAGGACAGAGACCATTGGAGTTCATAGTGGGTGAATCGATATTTTACGAGTTTCTCTTTCCAAGGGTATAACAAGGTTCAGAAAGAAAGGAAAGCTAAGTCCTCATTACATTGGACCCTTTGAGATATTGGATAGAGTGGGAGATAAGGCCTATAGGCTAGCATTGCCACCTGAGCTAGCAGGCGTTCATAACGTCTTCCACATCTCTATGTTACGAAAGTACCACCTAGATTCTGCACATGTGATAAGATATGAGCCATTGAAGCTCAACGAGAGCATGTCTTGAGAAGCCGATTCAGATTGTGGATAGGAAAAAGAAGGTGTTGAGAATGAAGACGATTCCCTTAGTGAAAGTCGTTTTGCAGCACCATACTGCAGAAATGGCTACATGGAAATTAGAGAATTTGATGCGAGAGAAGTATCCCGAGTTGTTCACGGACTGATTTGGTTACAATTTGGAGGACCAAATTCTCTTAGTGAGGAAGATTGTGAGACCCCGTGTATGTATGACCTTATTTTATGATTAAAGAATTATAAGACAGATGATTGTTGAATCATATAAATGTGAATGAATTTCAAATGGGATGAATGAGTGTAATGGTTCCGATTAAGGTTAAATAAGGGCTAAAGTGGCCATAAACTAACGAATCGAGCTTTAAGCAATCAGATTGAAGATAAGGATTTAAAACATAGAAGAATTGTGAATTTCGTGAGCCCTTAATGTTTCCGAGCAGTACACACAAGTTCCATAACCAAAAAATCATAAGAAATGAGCTTTCCCATGCTCTAAGTGGGATTAGAATGCAAAATGAGTATTGGAGTAATGAGATAGGAGTTAAGCTTTGAAAATTCTAGAAAATTGGTAGCAGTAATGCTCCAAAAGAAGGCCAGATCGATCCTCCATGCAAGGGAGATCGATCCCTTGTGCAATCAGAACAATTCCAAGTGAATCTGCCAAGGCCAGATCAATCCCCCCATCAAGCATATCGATCTCCCCTATGTGTAGATCGATCCCCAAGTATCTCGACTAAGCAAAGATCAATCTCTCCACATGGCCAGATCAATCTCCTCAAGCTTCTGCCAAGCACAGATCGATCTCTTCCCTAATGATCAGATCGATCTCTGCCCTAGCAAGATCGATCTGCTCACCTTCATCCTATATAAACTCAATGGCAAAAGCTTCATTCTTCAAAAACTAAAAGATCTCTCACCATTTTTACCCAAATACCAAGCTTTCTCACTCAAGAAATCATTCCCTTCCAAAAAGGATTTAGGAAAAAGCTATTAGAGCAAAGTTGTTTATTGGGAGGAGAAGAACAACATAGCTTGGAACCAACATTTCATTTGTTAGATGAAGGAGCAAAGGAGTCTTCTTATTTGGAACAAGAGGAAAGTCAAGCTAAGTGAGTTTCCAATACACCAACTCTATGTATATTTAACTAGTTATTGTGAGTAGATTGGTATATGTATTGATGAATGAAACTACCCAGAATGTAATGAAAGAAGTATAACCTAGAATGAGTTTAATGTGAGAAAATAGAATGTGAATGATTAGATGATAAAAAGGATTATATCAAGTTGTTAGTAAGATGATATGCATGATTTTGAGATGATTAGATGAATACACATTGTGAGATTAGTCAAGTGATAAAAATGTGCATAAATGATGTTGTAGAGAATGCATAAAGGATGGAAGATTATGGATAAACATTTATACTAAGTGTTTGATAAGTTACTGAGTAAGTTACTAGCTAAATTGACTAGGAATGGCATAATGATGGCCAAATATGATAATGAGTCAAACTTAAAGAAATAGGCTCTATGAGATATATCGATTAGTTGAAATCTGAATATGAGTTATTGGTATTGACTCATATGATTTATGAATGTGTGCAGCTGCTGAGGATAAATCCGGAGCAAGTTGAGCCAAATCGCGAAAAGCGAGAAATGAATGAACAGTTGCTTCCAAGAGAATCGAGGTAAGGGAATTGTGTTAGCCCTAAGGATATCTGTACACCTTTTGGGCAATGGGTGATTTCTTAACATATCTAAGGGTCTTAGGATGAAATAGATGTTTGAAGGGCAAAGAATTGGGTTTTTGAGAAATGTGCATTTAAAAGCAAAAGCATGATGCTTTGAAATCTTTTTATTTGCTTTTAGCATGTGATTGGTAGGTTGGCTAGCATGTGAGATGCTTTGCATAAAAATTAGCGAGATTTGGTTTTATAACCATGCTTTGTAAAGAATGAGCCACCTATATGAGTTTTGTGGTAACGATATGTGCTAGAATGTTGCTCGCACGAGATTTGACGTGCTTTATACATGCATTAGTGCTTGAGCGATGCTCGCGCTAGAGTTTTACATGGATTTTATGACATTGTGTTGGAGCTTAGCTCGCACTAGTTTTCATATGAGTTTTGACATGGTGCTGGAGCATAGGTTGCACTAGATGTCCATTATACTTGGTACCGTGCTTGAGGCTACTCGCACGTAGTTTTATGACATGTTGGGAGCCGTGCTATGATCTTTGGGTAGGCTGTGTGCCATGCCGATTAAATAGGCTTGCATGTGCATATTGAGATGTGGTAGGATATGTTGTGATGATATGGGTCTACGAAGTACGTTGTACCGTGCAAGTAGCATGGAGTACGTTGTACCGTGTTTGATATTATATATATGCCGTCTTCGGACGATGGATAATCTGCTATGGACCGGCGGGTTGGACGTGACCCACCTCCCGTGCAGAAGCAGATAGAGGTGATACCCCACACACTAGGATCCGTGTAGCCTGAGATCATAGAGGATATGGCCATAGTCCTAGTTATTACCCATATTACATTATTTGCCTATCTCACATGTCTCTCATTTTATGATGAATCCATGTTTTGAATTGGGTTTTGTGGGTCAGGACGGTCCATGGGAGGGGTTGAGTCCATACGAATGGCGAATTTTATGATGAATTCTGTTGAGATTTGAAATACTTTATAAGTGTACTTTGCATGATGATTTACCATGCCTTGATTTTGTTTTTTCGCATGATTTTCCATGCTATGTTTTGAGAACTGTGCATTGTTTTAAATAGCATGAATTGCTTTACATGTCATGAACACAAGCATATACGTTTTGGAATATGACAAGTGAATGTGCGATTTAAGCATGGCATCATGACCATGTAGATAGTACAGTTATCTACCTACTCTCATGATTGCCTTACTGAGCATGTGGTTGGTCACCCCCTTATTTTCCCTCTCTACGATCACTTACCATAGATAGAGAGCGACTGAGGATTGAATTTTTGGTGTCTGCTGCATCCCATCATACAAGGTATACGCCATTGTATTGTTTTTGTATCTAGATATGCCATAGCACAGTAATATTTTTGAAATGTAACTTTAGGGACATAGAGATTTGTTAATACATGTAAATAGCAACTCTAATTTAGAAATACACGTGTTTACTTTTAAATGAATTAGAAATTGCAATGATTCGATTGAATGAAATTGACATCGATACACAGCCCAACTGTTGATGGTGTAGTTGTTCACGATCAAGTAAAGTAAAGGTAAAGATCAAACAACAAGATATAGATTAAATAATAAATGAATAATGAAAAATTTATAGTGGATTTTCGGTGGATAGAGGGTCGTATCACTTAAGGCTCTTGTGGTCAGTCAAAATTCTGAAACTTCTCACCATAAAGATAGTGGTACCATATCTTCAGTGCAAACACTACAGTCGCCAACTCTAAATCATGGGTAGGATAGCTCTTTTCATGATCCTTCAACTATTTAGATCTATAAGCAACTACCCTTCCATTCTGTATCAATATACAACCCAGTCCTTGATGTGTAGCATCTATATATACCAAAAAATCTTCTGAGCTGGTAGGAATGGTGTGAATCGGGGCGGTGGTCAGTCGAAGCTTCAACTCACAAAAAATTCTTTCACAATCATCATCCCACTCAAATGCAACATTCTTCCAAGTGAGAAGAGTTAACGGAACAACCAATCTCGAAAACAAAACCCTTCAACAAACCTTTTGTAATACCCAGCTAAACCCAAAAAACTTCTAATCTCTATGATTGTTTTGGGCCTATCCCACTAGACTACAGCTTCGATCTTAGACGGTTCCACTGACACCCTGTCTTTCGATATAACATGGCCCAGAAGTGAAATCCGCTTCAACCAAAAGTGTCACTTACTGAATTTAACATACAACTTCTATATTGTTAGTTCAAACCTATGTATACACGGACATATAGGTATTAGCTAATATTTGTAGAGGTAGTAATATTAAGAAAATGGGAGTTTTGATTCTTTCTATTCGAAATATGAAAATGATGTGGTTAAGTCTCAGTCTTCGTGTAGAAGCTTGGTATCTCATTTTCTTGGTAATATACCCATTTAAATAGCTTAATATGGATTCAGGTTCAAATTAAATTTTTATGAATGATTTATGATGAGGTAAGTTAATGTTGCTTTTGTGGATAAATAGAGTAGATGATGAGATTTAGATTATGTAGTTGATGATTGCAGATATAAATTATGTATTGAGTTTGTTTGCGGGGATGGTTTAGCTCAATTTGCAGCCGTTATGCTGCCAGATTTTATATGAAATTCTAGACTTAGATAAAATAATAGCCATAACAGTTACTGAAGGCTGTCTTGGGTACATCTCCATGCCAAACTCTCAACTGATGGTATCGAGACCTCAGATCTATCTTGGAAAAGATCTGTGCTCTTTGAAGCTGATCCAACAACTCCTGTAATTACTTATGTAGCTCCTCTAACTCAACCGGAGCCATTCTGTACAGTGGTTTAGATATCGTTTCAGTGCCAGATACCAAATCAATGCAAAATACCATTTCTCTGTCTGGTGGTAACCTTAGCAGATCATCTGAAAAGACATTAGGAAAATCATTTACCACTGGAATGTCTTTCAATTTCGAACTTGCCTTATCCAAATCAACCACGTACATAATAAATCCTTCAAAAATACTCACTATTTCTTAGTTAGCATAAAAAACTTATTCTTTTTTTTCCACAACATCTAATTCTTTTACTTCTTCTCAGAAAACTTTACCTAACGGTTTAAGCTTCACATGCTTCAACAACCTTCCATCACATTCATGGAAGCATCAGCAGTACCTTGGTTCAAGGCCTGTACTCGCCCTCTGCCACAACCTGCTTACCCTTCTCTTTGGCTATGGCTCTCCTCTTAGGTGCAGATGTCTCAGTAGGTGCTTTCCCCTGCTTTTTACCGTTCTGTTGGGCACTCTCAATCAACTTTGAGCAGTTATTCATTAATGCCCACTTACTACATCTATAACATGATCCAGTAGCCACATAACAAGGCCTATTACCATAATACCTACCACACTTACTATATTGCTCGGTCGTAGGTCGTGCTCCTCCAATAACAATACTCTTCGCTGGAGCAAAAGTCGGATACACAGGAGGCTTAACAGTCCTCTCCTGTATCTCCTCAATCCTCGGTCTCTTACCAAACAGTCTCTGACCTCCTCCAAAACCAAAACCTCTATAAACCATTGGTCTTTTCCTGTCTTCACCTCTATCTCTACCCACCTTACCAAACTCAGAGGCATTCCGATCAAAATCCTGCTCACATAATTACGTCATGTGCACTGCCACCTCATAAGTAGAGATGTCTAATGGTACCAGTCTGGATTTGATAGCTGGTCGTAATCCATCGGTAAACTTTCTAGTTGTCTTAATCTCACTGCTCCTAACATCTGGATCATATCTTCCTAAGGATGCAAATCTCGATCCGTACTCATCCACTAATCAATTCCCTTGGACTAAACCCATAAACTCCATCTGTAGTTTCCTTTAAGCAGTGTCTGGAATATACTGCCTCCGAAAGGCATCCAAGAATATCGCTTATGAGATCTCTAGGTGTTTGGTTCTCAAGATCGGTCTGGTGGACTTCTACCAATGCTCCGCCTCACTTTTCAACATGAATACGACAAAGGCTACACTCTCGGTCGTCTTACACTAAAAGAACCCGTATAACTTCTCTATCTTGTTCACCCAATCCTCAGCAACTACTGGGTCTTTCACCCCACTAAACAATAGCGGTCTGAACTTCTGAAACTGCCTCAACCTGTCCAGGTCACAATTCTAATCCAAATCATTAACATTCTATTATGGAGAAATAAGAAAAGGCATATCCTGAACTAGTGGGGGTATAAAGGTCTCTATCGTCTGAGTACGTAATTCCATAATGTTCTCTATATGCCGCTTTATCCTAGCAAAGCATGCCTCAATGCTCTCTATCCTCTCTACGGGACCTTGTGGAGCATGCTTAACATTAGCCTCCACCTCAATCTCATCTTGACTCTCATATGATGACTCTGCATGGCTCATAAACCTACCTCTATGACCTCTAGCTCGTGCTCTCACCCCTCTTCCTCTGCTGCTATTAGCCATTATAACTAAATTCCTGTATTCAAAATTAGTTTCCTAGCCGCGATTCCATCAATATACACAATTGTATATGAAATAGCACAGTAACAAGGGGATGTAAACTTTCCTAACCTCTAACACTAACTTACATCTAACCAACACTGCACTGATACCATTAAATCTGTCACGACTCGTCTTACCTTAAATCACTAATTTTTTTCACTTTTTATTTCCTTTCCCTATCCTGACCATCATACTAAACTGTTAGGCTGTGAGTCAATATTAGTCCCTTACTGTTACTTGTCTTTTCCTAACATCCATTACAATTTACTTTTCTATACTAGGGTTAATTGTATTTACATACTTTTTACATCCCTAAAAGTTACATTCATTTATAGTACTATGCTATTACATTATTCAGATACAAAATATTTATGAGTATACATTTTTGAGTGATGGAAGACAGTGGATCCTAAAATATAAGGCTTTAGAAGCTATCAATCTACTAGAAATGCTCTGTAGAGAGGAGGAAAGTGAAAGGGTGAGCAAAACAAGCTCAGTAAGGCAATTATGCAAGCAAGTAGATAACTACACTATCTACATGATCATAATGCCATGCCTTTGAATCCATTCTTTTCCTTTAAAACTTAAATCCATTCTTTTCCTTTAAAACATAAATCCATTCTTTTCCCTTAAAACTTAAATCTATTCTTTTCCTTTAAAACTTAGATTCATTCTTTTCTATTTAAAGATCTTAAACACGGAAACATGTATAATCTATGCAGTAAAAATCATTTAACCCTTTGAACTTATGGAAATCATACAACTCATGCTCAAATTGCATTTAAAATCATGCTTTTCACAAAAAGCATTAAAATCATAAAATCATAAAATCATGTTTTTTTACCAAAAGCATTAAAATCATAAAATCATGCTTTTAACCAAAGCATTAAATTCATAAAATCATGTTATTTACCAAAAGCATTAAAATCATAAAATCATGTTTTTCACCAAAAGCATTAAAATCATACATCAGGACTCAACCCATCCCTTAGGTTATCCTGATCATTTAAAACAATTAAAACCCTTATCAGGACTCAACCCATCCCTCGGGCTATCCTGATCCATAAAACCATGTAAAACATGCGATTATATAAACCATAGAAATATGCTTTTAATCAACATTTATATCATGTGAGACTAGGCAGGTATCGGGTAACATATTGGACTATGACCATATCCTACTTTGTGATCCTAGCTACACGGATCCTAGTGTGTGGGGCATCACTGCTCGTAACGATAGGTGGGTCAAATCCTCAGCCGCCAGCCTATATATATATATAATTATCGTCCAAGACGAGTATAGTCCGAAGACTGCACGGTACAGCGTACTCCATATTAGGTACACGGTACAACATACTCTGTGGACCCCATATCATATCAATCCCTCATCCATGTCTTAAAATGCACGTGCAAGCATCTTATCCGTGTGACACACAGTCTACACGAGGCAATCAGCACGACTCTATACATGTCAACAGAATCCAGTGCGACCAAAGCTCCAAGCACTACTCCATGCATATCATGAGATCTCATGAGAGTTAAACTCCAGCGGTTTTACTTATAATAAATCAAAACCTCATGTGAGTAATGCTCCGGTACGGCTTTATGTATCATATAAAATTCTCGTGCGAGCAACACTTCAGCACGGTGTTATAGATATCAAATCAATTTAAATCACGTACGAGCAAGGCTCCAGTACGACTTTTATGCAATTTCATATGAAAATCTCATGCGAGCTAAGCTCCAACACGCTTTCAGGAATATTAAATCAGATTAAATCAAAACATGGTGCGAGCAAAACTCCAGCACATTTAATGAAAATTACAATAATAAAATTTATGCGAGCGATCGCTCCAGCACATTTCATGCACAACCACAAACTTTAGACTCGATGTGAGTAACACTGCAGTACCGTCTGTTTTCAGATAAATCCGATAAGCGGCTCATTTTTCTGAGAGTTTTCTTTCAAATTTAAAAATAGCACTTACGGAGTGCTTTTATGCAATTTATGCAAACATTGGCCAACCTATCAATTTGTTTTGTTAAAAAGCAGTAAAAATGACTCAAATCATGTATTTCATGCATGTCATGCCTTCACCATACTTTGGTAAAATTTTCCTCAATAGGGGTAAAATAGTAATTTATCCTTAATAGGGGTAAAATAGTAATTTACCCTTAATAGGGGTAAAATAGTCATTTGCCAATCCTGAGGCGTTAAAATTTTTATTTCATTTTTAGAATCCCTAACTATTTTAGTGCATATAAAACCTGATGAAATTACATGTAGCTATCTCTAGCTACTCACAAAATTTTCTTACCTCAATTCTCTGTATAGTCTGACTTTTCCAATGCTGAGAATTCTGCTCAGTTCGATTTGCTCTCAGTTAACTCTTCGGAGCTACGTATAACCATATATTAGGTTAATTATAATACATTAATCATTATTTCACCTTTATTGGGTTTAATTTAAAGCATTGGGCCCGTTTACTCTTATTAAGCCCGATTGCGCCTTAATGAGCCTTAACTAATTTTGAGCCCATTTTCACTTACTATTCATACCTTTAAAGCCCATTCGGCTCATTAAGCCCATTAATACTTATTGGGCCGTCTTAAGCCCTTTTTTGAATCTCCTTGAACAGCTTACCCAATCATTTACGACAGTCGATTTTAAATTCCAAACATTAAGCCTTTTTATACGGAATTAATCCGTAACTAATGCGATAAATTGCTAACTCATATAATTATACAATTTATAGTAAGTGAGGTTCACTTACCTGAGATTCCGTGATAGCATGCAAATCGAGGCTGACTCGAACTCTCGTTTGTCGCCAATTATCGCGCTATACATTTATATAATTGAATCGGGTCAATTTCAGTCAAATATAAATTCAAATAACTTTTCCAAAAATTTAAAACGATGAATTTCGGTTGCTTACCGACTTGTCCTTAGACCCGATGCCTCATCGAATTTTTCTTCTCATTTTCCTTTTTTTCTTTTTCTTTTTTTTTTCTGGCTGAACCGGTTCGGTCCGGTTCAGCACCTATTCATTTCACTGAACCAATCCGTACCGATTCAGTCTCCCCTCTTGCCCTTCGAGCCTCTATCTGCCATTTCTTCGTCGACTTCCACTTTCAGTTGGTTCGTCTGGCCACACGAAACGTGGATCGGGTGGTGGCCTCACCTGGGTCGACGACGATGAGGCTGATTCGACCCTTTCTCTTTCATTGTCGCTACCCATTTCTTCCCTTCGCCGTTTTCTCCCATTTTTCCTACTGCCGGTGGCCTTTCTCATCATTTTCTGGCTGGCAACATAAAGGTCTCCTGATCGGCGCCGCTCCTCCTCCCTTCTCTCCTTCTTCCTATTTTCTCCTCTTCTATTTTCCTTCAGTTTCTCTTCGTTTTTTTTTTCATTCTGTTTCGCTTCTCCAGTTTCCTTTTTTTTTTTACTCTACTTTTTTTATTTCTTTATATATATAATATAATATATTATATTCTAATAAAATATAATACAGATGTAATACTAAAAAAAATCTAATAATATAACAGTATTATATAACAAAATATCTTTATACAAATAACACACACATATATATATTTAATCAATTAAATATATATATTTTATTTTATTTTATTATCATATATTTTATTTTATTTTATTTTATTTTATTTATATTTATATTTTATCTTTATTTTATTTTATTTTACTGAAATTATTTCTTCATATTTTCGAGATAAATTCTCGAGGTGGGGTAAATTTTTGAGTTATCATTATAATTTCGCATCTTGATCAATTGGACTTGGAATTCAATTATTTCTTCTTTATTGATCAAGATTTCATGAATCCATGTTTATCATGACAATTTCTTGAGGAAATGACACCGAATTTTGGGTCTTTTTGGCATTTTCATCACTTCAATATTATCGGGACCAAACCAAACCGACTTTCCGTCTTAAACCCTCTATATTTTGATGTTTTAAATTCTTATCTTCAGTCAGAATGGTCTGAATCCCTTTGGTTTAGCCCGAGCTCGCTATAGCTCATACTTGGTATTTTTTTACTTTCATGAGCACTTTGCATTTCAATTACACTTGTAATTTAATAATCACTTCTCTTATGATTTCAATAACATATTTCAAATGTTCACAATACTGAATCATAAGGATTACATTGTAAATTTTTAGGTGTTACATATTTGATCGTGTTTGGACAAAAATATTGGATGCAATTAACGGACTTGAAAAAATAGGCTTGAAAATGACCTTTGAAGCTTGAGCCATGTTGACCTAGCCCGAAATTATAATTAAAATTAACTTTTCAATATTTTATACTAAGTATAATGTAATAATATTTATATAAAACATTATTGAATAATAAACATGATAATATATTTAATATAAAAATTGATATACAAATTTTGACAAATTAAATCAAACTTCAAAGAGACTAAAAGAATAAAAAGCAAAAAAAAAAAAAAATTAAAATACAAAAAAAAAAAATTCTAGCTGGGCTCGGGCTTATATTATAAAATAAAAAAACGGATCTAAACTAAAAGTCAGGCTTGAATTTGTGGACCGAGTTGAGTTTGGACTTATATATAAACTAGTATTATATAGTATTGGTCCGACCCAAATTCGACTGGAGCCTGCTCATGATCAGCTCTAGATATATCTCATTATAGGTGGTAAATTCAATTAAAAAACTTGTTTGATTGACTCAAACCAAAATGCAATCGACTTGATTTGATTAAAGGAACAATCATCTTGAGTTCGATATGACTTAAAATTGAATTTATTTAAATCCAAATTAATCTGAATTTAAATTAATTTAAATTTGATTTAATATAAACTCAAAATAATTTAATTTTTTTATTGACCCAAACTAGGCCTAATTTAAAGTTTAAATTCAAATTCAAAATAATTAAGCTATTTTACCCAAATAATTTAACTAAAATAACCAAACTCAAACTTAACACTTTCTATTTGAGACTATGGATGTAACCTTAAAAATACGAAAGGAAACCGTGAAATTGTTTATGGAAATGGTTGGAATATTATTCTTGTTGGGATCGTGATTGACATCTTACCCAAATAATTTAACTAAAATAACCAAACTCAAACTTAACACTTTCTATTTGCGGTTATGGATGCAACCTTAAAAATGCGAAAAGACCCCGTGAAATTGTTTATGGAAATGGTTGGAATATTATTCCTGTTGGGATCGTGATTGACATCTTAATGATGAAAGCCCTTGCCTTTGGGGTAATTTCATGGTTTTTTTTTCTGCTGAAATTTAAAAGGGAGTACTTGAAGAAACCTCTCTTACAATACTCAATAGCACGTCGACGTAAAATATAATATTCGTAATTATATTTTAATATTTAAATCATTTATTTATATTTGTATTGGATAATAATATTTTTAGGTATATGCATTTTAAAATTTTTAATTAGCTAGAAAGAATTTACCATTTAATAAAACATCTTATAATCACATAATTTTTTTAAGTAAAAATATTATTATTAATAAAAGAATTAAGGAATAAGAACACCTATCCCCCAGAGGATTAAAGACTAGAAATACGAATTAAAAGCAACCCCATATATTAAAGCATAATGGAGCATCTGAATTGTGAAATCCAAACCTTTTCATTTTGCTGTTTATTTGGAAAATAAGAAGTGGTTAAAATACTCAAAATAATATTGTGCAGGCTCGGAACAACCGAAACACTTGAGATAGTGGCTCGAAGCTCGGGGCACAAAAAGCGAGGTAAGGTTTTAAATTTAAGTATTCTCAAAGAATGTATGTAGAAGCATGTTTTGGTGTTTAGAAGGTGAAACTAAGGTATTGAAAGTGAAAAAGCTAGTAAAACTCGAGTTTACACTAAACTGAGAAAGTGGGCCTAGTAAGAGAAATAAAATCAGAATAAATTCTATAAATTTATAAAAATTATTTTGAGGCCATATAAAATTAGTATAAGGTGAAATTGACCTGGGAAATGAAAATCAAGTGCAAGTACAGAGGTCTTGATGGTCGAATTAATTTTTAAAGTAAACCGAAAACCTTAAGCCATTTTGATCGGTAATGACCAAATCGCGTAAAATGGGCTCAATCAGGGAACTTTTCTTAAACAAGTGGGACCTAAATTTTTATGAGACATACTAGAGACCTTGTAGAACACCTGAGAAGTGGAGTTTTGGGAAGAAATGGGCTGAAAATATTTTTTTATGGATTTATGAAAACAGGGCAACAGGCTACCTTGGCTCAGAAAATCTGCAGGCCCAATAAGAAATCCCAATTTGAAGGGATTACTGAAGCAATTTTAATCTTATTTTTATTTTTTATGAAATATAACTTAAATCCATTTCTGAAAAGCACAAGATCACCCCAAACTGACCTAAAACCAGAGAGAACCACCCCCCTACAAGTTGCCATAGGCGTCCTTTGTAGAATCCACTTGTACAAATTTTCCATCCACCTTTTGGCCACTTTCAGACTTTGGTCAAGAAGGATAAAATTTTCCACCTCAAGTCCTATATAACATATAAACAATTCAACCCCAAACAAGCTCATTTACTAGGTGAAAAACTAGAGAGAAGAACAGGGACAAAATTTGCCCTATTTTGGGTAAGAATAAAACTTGGAATTTTTAGCTTCTTGATTTGTTTTAGAGCTGGTTTTTCATGATTATAAACTATATACATGTTGATATATAGCTGAGAATCATTTTTGAGGAAGAAAAACGTGGTCAACCTTGGTCAAACCTAAGGTAAAATTCTTGGAAGATGATGAACTTGAGATATGTTGATGTTTGGTGTTGTTGGATGATTTTTAGTTAAGTAAAAGTTGAGAAATAATTTACATGGATTCATGTAGGTTCGCTAGCATGTTTAGGTTAAGGAAGTGATGGAATTTGGTTTTATTGGATGCTGTAACTGTTAAATTTATACAAAAAAAAGTCCGGTTTATAGCCTAGTTCAGTAGAAAACCAAAAAGTGTAAGAATTGGTGAATTTGGTATGTTGACAAGTGTGAATTGAAGACTTGAATAAGTATTTAGGGTGTTGAGATAATGAATATGAAGCTAAAAGAACAAAAATTAGATAAATTAGCTTAAACCGACACCTTAATCGGTAAAACCGAGAAAGTAAGGAATGTTGACAAAATAGTCAAATTTGGCAAAATTTATGAGGATAGATGTATATTTCAGTATAATGAGATGAAATTGAACATCATTTGATGATTTGGTATTGTTTTGGGTAGCTCGGGATACCGACATGCTAATCGAGGTAAACCCGAGACCCGACGCATTGGTACCATCCCAAGCTTTAAAAGGGTAAGGGATGTGCTTTAAAGTGGCATTAGCATTCTTGCTACCATATTTTAATATATGAACATGTTTGAAGTATCTATAAATTCATAAAATGTACTTTCAACACTTGAAAATCACTATTCACTTTAAACTAAAATACCGAAAGAAAAGCCATATTTCTAAGCTCTTCAAGTATACTTTTTGGTATATGTAACATGTTTTGAAAATAAAGTTTGTAATACGGAAATGGAGTTTTATGAATTAAGGTTTATTTATACGAAATGACATGAAAGTTTAAATTCTACGAGCTTACAGGCTAATAAGCTCGAAAAAAGAGTTTAAAAGTTCTGTTTTGAGACTAAGGCCACATGTAGTCTATGATATCTGTAATGTATGGCCCGTGTGGAGTCTGGACCTTCATGGTGCATGCCTTATACAACATTGTGTTGGCTCAGTCCCTTATCTCCACCACTCTCTATAGTGTTCGTTTAAGTTTTAGTGGCGTAAGGCACTGTACGACCTTGATCCAGTCTACAGTCCCCTTACCATGGCCATAGGTACTCTATCTGTATGAACATGATCTCTATTACTATATGTTTCTACCTAGTCTGTATGAATTATTTATGTATGACCTTCTGAAGAAAAGTGATAAGCTTTACGATATGTAAGTTATACGATACTAGTTATGACATTCAAATGTGTTTTGATTTGATTTTTTAAATTAAGTATGTTTCGACATATATATATATGTATGTGTTTGTTTTATTAAGTTCTGAATTACAGTATCATGTTTCTATAAGTTTTGCCACTAATACTGCTCTAAACACATTACTTACTGTGCTTGAAGAGCTCATCCCTTTCCTTTACTTTTGCAGATTACCTTCAGTGATCCGTAGCCTAACCTGCTGTATAGTGGTCGTGGGCTAATGGAATCGACCCCTCCCCAGGCTACCTTCAGTACAAATAAGGTATACTCTTTTATTATTACCAGACATCTATAAAGTATAGACATTGATTGTAAAGAACATTTTGGGATGTAATCTAGGCAATGATAAATATTTGTATAGTTGTAAATCTACAGTTTATATAATAAAATGTATTTTAGAAATAGTAAGGTAATGTAATGAGTATGAACTCACTATTGAGTATGAAAGGAAATTAAAATTAACTGGTTGAGGATACAAATTGTATTTTGATCCTTGCAGGGAGGTAAGGGTATAAATAAGTTGTTATGCTGACGAAATTTTGTAAAAAGTAAAATGGTTAAGAAATCGACAGTAATAGGAATACAACTTAAATAAGAAATTAAGAAAAAGAAAAATTATCCCATATTTTCACGTTTTTGGGGCGTGATAGTTTACATGGTATCAGAGGAAATGTTGTCTAATACTATCAATGTCGACTAGTTGAAGTTAGATTACATCCCAAATTGTCTATGCTTGTCTGGTTATAAAGTGAGTATATCTGTTAAAGTTATGAGTTAAAGTTTGGTTTACGCCCAGGTAATTGATTACTAAATCATAAGCAGTCGACGAGGCCATCCACAGAGACAGGCACAACCTACTCCACCACCTCCCCCTCAGCCTGAGAGCCCGAACAACCGAATGATGAGGCTCGAACAAGACATAGAGAGTATGAAAGAAGGGTTAAGTGTACTCACAGCTATGTTTGCCCAGCAATTTGAGGCAAATATCTTTGTACTGGTGCTACTACGTCCGCGCCTACTCCACCATAGGTTCCACAGACAAACCCAGTTCCTCAGCCAATAGTCTCACAGCCCCAAAATACTGGAGATATATAAAGACTACAAGACTTTCTTCATATGAATCCCCCAGAGTTCACAGGGGTTAAGGATCATGTCAAGGTCGAGGAATGGATTGTAGATATTGAGACAACCCTTTAGTATTTGGGGTGTACAGACATAGAGAAAGTGACAATGGCCAGCTATATGTTGAGGGGCCAGGCCAAGTTTTTGTGGAGGGCTACACAGACAGTTTTATCGGATAATCGGTTAGACATTTCATATGATGCCTTCCTCACTGCATTCTGGACCCAGTATATTCCCCGTACGGTTTAGAAAAAGACGTAGGTGAAATTTCTGAATCTGGTTTAAGGTACCATGACAGTGGATGAATATGAGAATCAGTTTACTACCATGATGAGATGCGACCCTGAAACAGTTAGAGATCTCGAGCGTTAGACCGAGAGATTTTTGGCAGGCTTGAGATCGTGTATCTGAGATAGACTATTAGAATTTTGGGTCATGAATTTTAAGGATGCTATAAGACAGGCTTAGAAAATTGAAAGGGGCCTGAATGTGACTCAAGTAGAGCATGTGTTCAGAAGTAAAGGCTGAGATAAGGGAAAAAGAGTTTAGGCATCTCGATTTGAACAGAGGTGGGGTCAGCCCAAGAGGCAGAGGATAGAAGAATCTCGAGTAGAGGCTGGAAAGCCCAAGACCCCCATTAACAGTGCGGACATCACCCGAGGCCCTGAGATTGAAGTATGACGATGCAAGAACTGTGGCAGGACACATTTTAGGCGTTGTCGTTGGGCCATAGGTGCTTACTTAAGATGTGGTAAGGTGGGTCACTAAATTAAGTACTATAGGCTCGTGAGACCTTATGAGCCTCAGGAGCAGCCAAAGCAAACCGAGAGGCAAGTACACATTCCTCTAAGAGAAACCCCACAGAGGAGATCCATAGCTACGGATAGGGGTAAGAAACCTGTCTCACAGGGACATGTGCACACTATCGATAAAGAGACAGTCGACACCTCCTCCGAGACTATTGACACTCCTTATTTGTAATTACGAAGCACATGTTTTATTTGACTGAAGTGTCACACACTTTTTTATCTCCCCACAATTTGTACGTAAACTGTATCTAGAACCTAAGCCTCTAGATCACATGTTACGCATAAGCACACCCATGCACGAATCACAGATGACTGATATGGTATATAAAAAATTGTAAAATCAAGGTAGGAGATAGGAAAATGTTAGCCGATCTTGTTTTGTTAAATATGTATGGTTTTGATGTAATTTTGGATATGAATTGATTAGCCGCCAATCGTGTAAGTCTAGACTACTACACTAAAACAGTAACATTCTCCTTACCTGAAAAAATTTGAAGTATGTTTTATTAATAAGAAATGAAATATATGATATTATGTTCTATAAAATTGTTTGGTGTTTATATGTTTGAAATTTTTGATGACCTCGGCTATTGTGAAGGTTATATTGCTTTTGTCTCTGATATTAGTCGGGAACCGCCAAGTATTTAGGATGTTCCAGTTGTATGCGAGTTTTTTGATATTTTTTCGGATGAATTATTGGGGTTACCATTGGAGAGAGAATTTGAGTTTGCAATGGATTAAATGCCTGACACTCAGCCTATTTCTAAACCACCTTATCAAATGGCACTAGTCAAATTGGAGGAACTGAAGAAACAGTTGCAAGAGTTGCTCGATAAGGGGTTCATTAGATCGAGTGCATCCCCATGGGGTACCCCGATATTATTTTTCAGAAAGAAAGATGGCAGTCTTCACCTGTGTATTGATTACAGACTATTAAATAAGGTGATAGTAAAGAATAAATATCTACTGTCAATGATAGATGACCTATTTGATCAGTTGAGAGAGGCGTCAATATTTTCTAAGATAGATCTAAGATCGGATTATCATCAGTTAAGGATTAAGGAGGCTGGTGTACCAAAGACAGCTTTCCAGATCAGATACGGGCATTATGAGTTTTTAGTGATGCCATTTGGACTAACTAATGCCCTTGTTGCCTTTATGAATTTGATGAATGATGTTTTCTGAGAGAATTTGGATAAATTTGTAATTGTGTTTATTGATGAAATTTTGATATATTCTAAGTCCGAGGAGGAGCACGAATAGCATTTGAGAATTGTGCTCCAGATCCTCCGTGAGAAGAAATTGCATGGGAAATTCAATAAATGCGAATTTTTGTTATATCATATTTCTTTCCTCCAACATATTTTATCTAAGGACGAGGTTTCTGTTGATCCATCCAAAATTGAGACAGTACTAAAGTGGGAGAGACTGAGGACAGTGACGGAGGTTGGAGTTTCTTGGGATTGGCAGGGTACTACCGGAGATTCATTGAAGGGTTTTCTTGGATTATAGCTCTATTGACCAGATTGACACATAAGAATGTTCCGTTTGAGTGGTCTGATCAGTGTGAGCTGAGCTTCCAAAGCTCAAACATCGATTAACTGTAACACTAGTCTTAACCATTCTGAGTGGGTCAAGAGGATTTGCAGTGTGCAGTGATGCCTCCCACTAGGTTCTGGGTTGTGTACTAATACAGAATGGTTGAGTGGTCGCTTATGGTTCTCGCCAGCTTAAGGACTATGAGTGGAACTATCCCACTCATGACTTGAAATTAGCTGCAGTGGTATTTTCTTTGAGGACAAGGCGGCATTATCTATACGATGAGAAGTTCCAGATCATCACTGACCATAAGAGTCTTAAGTATTTTTTTATCAAAATTAACTTAATATAAGACAAAGAAGATGGATAAAGCTCTCGAAAGATTATGACTGCGAGATTCTGTACCATTTGGGCAAGGTGAATGTAGTAGAGAATGCACTCAGTAGGAAGAGTATGGTGTCCTACATGATGATCAGAGAATGTGGCTTGTTGGGACAATTCATCCAGCTCAGTATCAGTGTCGATGAAGTTGATGATGGATTTATGGCTAGCCTATAGATTGAGCCCAGTATCTTGGATTAGATCAGAACAGGGTAAAGGAATGATCAAAAGTTACTGGATATGGTTAGCCAAGCTGAAGAGAGATCGCAGTCGGACTTCTCGGTCAGTGATGATGGATTATTGAGATTTCGAGGTCGTATTTGCGTGCCACATGATGACACCCTGAGACAATAGATTTTAAAAGAGTCTTATTGTTTTTGATTCACCATGCACCTACGAAGCACTAAGATGTACCATGATCTCTGTAAGGTGTATTAGTGGACTGGAATGAAGAGAGATGTGGTAGACTTTGTGGCTAGATGTCTAGTCTGCCAACAAATTAAGGTTAACCACTGGAAGCCAGCAGAGCTGCTTAAATCATTACCGTTGCCTACTTGGAAATGAGAGCATATTACTATGGATTTTATTATGGGATTACCGAGAACCCAAAAGGGTCATATTGCAGTTTGGGTGATTGTAGACAGACTGACTCAGAGTGCCCACTTCCTTGCCATAAAGAGCACTGATTCACTGGATAAACTAGCAGACTTATATGTCAAAGAAGTGGCACAATTGCATGGGGATCCTATGAGCATTACTTCTTATAGAGATTCTCGATTCACTTTCAGGTTTTGGACCTGTTTTTAAGAAGCCATGGGATCTCGATTGAATTTGAGCACTGCTTATCATCCTCAGACTGATGGTCAGTCCGAACGAACTATTCAGACCTTAGAGGATATGTTAAAGTCATGTGCGTTAGACTTTAAGGGTTCATGGGATGATCATTTACCTCTTGCAGAGTATGCCTATAATAACAATTATCATGCTAGCATTAGAATGGCTCCATATGAAGCTTTATTTGGTAGACGATATGGATCCCCTGTAGCGTGGGAAGAAGTGGGTGACAGGAAAATTCTCGCTCTCGAATTGGTTGAACAAGCAGCTAGAGGTGTTTAGCTAATTTGTGATAGATTGAGGACTACACAGAGTAGACAGAAGAGTTATGCTGATGTACGAAGATGTCCTCTGAAATTTCAAGTTGGGAACTCTGTATTTATGAAAGTGTCTCTGATGAAGGTTGTCATGCATTTTGGGAAGAAAGGGAAGCTGAGTCCTCGCTTCATTGGTCCATTTGAGATATTGAAAAAAGTGGAAGATGTTGCCTACATACTTGCTTTACCTCCACAGTTGTCTAGGGTACATGATGTCTTCAATGTTTCTATGCTGTGGAAGTATCATCCGGACCCTTCTCATGTGATAGAGCATGAAACGTTGGATATACAAGAAGACATGAGTTATTGTCACGACCGAACTACCCAAAAATCAGAGTTAATTTTTCGCGTTTTGTTATTTCTATTTCATACTTACCTTTCCTCTGATCGTGACCACACTCCACTAACAAATTGGGCTGTGCGTCAATGCCAGTCCCACCATACATTTACCATAGTACTTATTTCTTCTCTAGTCATTTATAAATGTTTACAATATTTATACATCCCCTAGAGTCACTTACAAACATGTTACTGTGCTATGCTTATTTAGATACAATATGTACAAGTGTATATAACTTAAATGATGGGCAGCAGCGGACATCCGGAATGCAGTACTGAGTCGCCTCAACGTCTACTGGAGATTATCTGTGGGAGAAAATGAAAGGGGTGAGCACATCAAGCTTAGTAAGGCAACCCTACGAACAAGTAGGTAACCATACTACCTACATGAACGTGCTGCCATGCATAAACCACCCTTTCTCCACACATTTTAAAACAAATGATAAGAGTTATGATGTTATGTAAATCAAGTTTGCACGGAAAATTCAACAATCAATTATTTCAAATAATTTCTTTCTCATTTAAAAATTCCACAATAAAGTCAGGACTCGACCCCTCCTTCGGGTGATCCTGACTCACACAAAACCATGAAAATCGGTATACATCACACATGGGTTTAAGAAGCATGGAAATAACCATCATGCACATTTAATTAAAAACCCAGTTTAAATCATCGAAATCGTCGACATGCGAGATGAGGCAATATCTGTATAACGGCAATAACCAGGACTGGCCATATGTGTCCTCGTGAGTCCCTCTAGCTTCACGGATCCCAGTGTGCGAGGTCTCACCCTGATCGGGAACCGCCCGGGAGGTGGATCAATCCAACCCGTCAGTCTTATCCGATCTCAAGCATCCGAAGATGTCGTATCCGAAGATACCCCGTATCACAAGATACCTTATCCGAAGATACCCCGTATCACAAAGATACCGTATCCGAAGATACCCCACGGTTCATCGTACTCCATGCTACTTGCACGGTACATCGTACTCCATGGACCCATATCACTCTAGGTACTCCAGCCCGAATGGCTTGCTTCCCACAGAGAGGTTTTGTTTCTCAATACTCATACCATGTCTCAAAACGCACGTGCGAGCCTATTAAATCGGTGACACACAGTCTACCCGATGCTTCAATCACGGCTTATAGTATGATCTCTGAAAAGTAGTGCGAGCGGTGCTCTAACACTGTATATATGAATCACATGAAAATCTTATAAAATCTGGTGCGAGTTAAACTCCAGCATCCTGTCATGAAAATCATGTAAAATCTGGTGCGAGTTAGACTCTAGCACCGTGTCACGAAAAAGCATATGAAATCTGGTGCGAGTTATACTCTAGCACCTATGCATGTAAAACTCTAGTGCGAGCTCTCGCTCTAGCACTAATGCATGCATCACACAAATCAAACATCGTGCGAGCTGAGCTCTAGCACGTCACATGTAAATAAAAACACGTAGGCGGCTCGGTTATCTCCAAATAGTTTTCACAGAAATTACATCGTTTAAGGTATGCAATGCTATGCATTTTTCTTTAAAAGTGAGCCAGCCTACTCATGCATGTGTTAAAATATCTCCAGAACGAGCAGGAACCTCTTGTCCTTGCTCCTCCCAATTTTTCCTAAATTTGTAAGTTCTACCCTTAACAAGGGTATTTTAGTAATTTACCCATTCGGGGCACTAAAATTATTATTTGACCTCTAGACCCTTCAGATAATTTTTAAAGACTGCAATGAACTTAAAATTGCGTAAAGTTTACCTCTAGCAGTCCGTAGAATTACCTTACCTTATTTTCCTGTCGAGTCTGACCTTTTCTTTTCCACTGTTGTCACGTCGCGCAGTCCGTTATGCTCCCAATCAAATGCCTGGAACTACGTATCAATATTCCTCAGGTCAGATAACATATAATTTAATTGTATTTAATCTTTTTTGGGCTTAATTTAAATCGTTGGGCCCATTTACCCCTATTGGGCCCGATTACACCTTAATGGGCCTTAATCGGCCTTAAGCCCGTTTCCCACTTAATTTTCACTTTATCGAGGCCTATTGGGCTCATTGGGCCCACTAATAATTTATTGGGCCTCGTTCTAATTCTCGAATAGCTAAATCGATTATTTACGACAATTTATCTAAATTTTCATAATTTAATTCAATTTATGCGGAATTTAAATTCATATCATGCATAACGATGTAAATTGTCGTAAATAAGGGTCACTTACCCGAGATTCCATGCTAGTCCGCAAATCGAGGCTATCTCGAGCTCTCGTTGGATGCTAATTGTCGAGCTACATAATTTCACAATTTTTCGGGTAAGTTGCCAGTCGAAAATTAATTAAATAAAATATTCCAAAATTTAAATCGATCAATTTGACCGCTTATCGACTTACCCGAAGCTCGATTGCATCGCTGAAATTTTCCTCAATTTTTCCTCTTTTTTCTTTTTCCCTTTTTTCTCCCTTTTTCCTTCTCTTTTTTGCTGAACCGGTTCAGTCCTGTTCGGACCGGTTCAGACGGCCGGTTCACTCCGGTTCGACCAGTTCACCGCCGGTTCACCACCTTGCCGATCGGTTCTCTGCCGGTTCTCGTCACCAATTGCTCCGCTGGGTCGTTCGCAACTCAGATCTGCCCTCGGTTTGGGTCAAGCTCGTCGGAACGCCGCCAGTTCGGCTCTTCTCCCTCGGCCGTCGGACCCATTTTCCTCCTTTTGGCCATCGCCGGCATTTTTCGCCGTTTCGTCGGCTGATACCAGTGCAGAAAGGACCGCCGTCGCCTGGGCTTTCGGAATCGGGCCTCGGTTCCGCCCGATTCGTCGCCGTTCGCCGCCGGTGACCTTTTCTTTCCCGCGGCCTTCTCCTCTGTTTTTCGCCGGATTCCGACGTCGATTGGTCCTGCTGCCGGTGCCAGGGAGATCGTCTGAAGCTCCTCTTCCTTTTCCTGCCCTTGGCCTGGCCGTTGGCCGCCGGAGGGCTCGCCGGTCTCCCTCGGGTTCGTCGGGCTCCGTTTTCGTCTCCGCTTCTCTTTCTCTCTCCCTGACCCGTTTCTCTCTTCTTTTTTTTTTTGTTTCAGATTCTTTTTTTTTGTTTTATTATTATTATTATTATTTATTTAATTATTTCACTATTCATTAAAATACTCCATAAAATCCAAAATATCTACACTTATATTATTTTTATTCTAATTTAATTTATTTAATTTAAATTTAATTTATTAAATATATTTTTCTCCAAATTTTTGATATTATTCCTTCACGCTTTTCTAGATATCATTCCGATAATTTTTTCGGTATTTTTAAAATTTCTGAATCTTGATCAATTGACCCAAATTGTATAATTTCCTCATTATCGATCAAGATATCTTACATCCTTATTTTTAATTAAAATTTTCTTATCGCCTTAATACCGGGTTTTGGTATTTTTACCATTTTACCCCTGCTCTTATTTCGGAAATCAATTTTACTTGACCTTCCTTCATACATCCCCCATCTTTTCTTATTTAATTTTCGTATTTTTAATTACTTTCGGGTCTTACAGTTATGTTTAGCAGTCGGTCTGGATTCTCGATCAAAAAAAAAAAGGTACTTCGATCTAAGACTATCCTATTGGTAAAGGTTCTCTAGCAACACTACTCGACAGAAGAAGCTACGTGGGAGCTAGAGAGCCACATGAAAGAGAAATACCCTCAAATATTTAATGGACCGGCCTGAATTTGGAGGACCAAATTCCTAAAAGGCGGGGAGAAATGTGAAACCCAAACTTTTTCATTTTGCTATTTATTTGGAAACTATGAAGTGATTAAAATACTTGGAATAATATTATGCAGGCCCAAAACAATTGAAACACTCGGGATAATGGCTCGGAGCTTGAGGCACAAAAATCGAGGTAAGGTTTTAAATTCAAGTATTCTCAAAGAATGCATGTAGAAGTATGTTTTGGTGTTTAGAAGGTGAAACTAAGGTATTGGAAGTGAAAAAGCTAGTAAAACTCAGGTTTACACTAAACCAAGAAAATGGCCATAGTAAGAGAAATAAATTCGGACTAAATTCTATAAATTCATTAAAATTATTTTGAGGCCATAGAAAATTATTATAAGTTTAAATTGACTTGGGAAATGAAAATCAAGTGGAAGTACGAAGGTCTTGATGGTCGAATTAGTTTTTAAATTAAACTAAAAACCATAAGCCATTTTGATCGGAAATTACCAAATTGTGAAAAAGAGGCTCAATCGGGGAATGTTTCTTAACCAAGTGGGCCCCAAATTTGTCTAAGACATACTAGAGACCTTTTAGAACACCTAAGAAGTGGAAATCTGGGAAGAAATGGCCTGGAAATATTTTTCATGGATTTATGAAAACAGGGTAGTGGGCTGCCCTGGCCTAGAAATCTGCAGGCCTAAAAAGAAATCCCAATTTGAAGGGGTTCCCGAAGGCCTTTTAAGTTGATTTTTTTTTTGTATGAAAGATAACTTAAATTTATTTCTGGAAAGATTAAGATCACCCTAAACCCATCTGAAACCAAAGAGAACCACCCCCAACAAATATCGTAGGCGTTCTCTATAGAATCCAATTTTGCAATTTTTTCAACCACCTTTCGACCACTTTTAGACTTTGGTCAAGAAGGATAAAATCTTTCACCTCAAGTTCTCTATAACATATAAGAAATACAACCCCAAACAAGCTTATTTACTTGGTGAAAAACTAGAGAGAAGAACAGGAGCAGAATTTTCCCTGTTTCGGGTGAGAAGAAAACTTAGAATTTTTAACTTCTTGATTTGTTTTTGAGTTGGTTTTTCATGATTCTAAGCTATATACATGTTGATCTATAGCTGTGGATCATTTTTGAGGAAGAAAAACGTGGTCAACCTTGGTCAAACCTAAAGTAAAATTGTTGGAAGGTGATGAACTTGAGATATGCTGATGTTTGATGTTGTTCGATAATTTTTAGTTAAGTAAAAAGTTGAGAAATAATTTCTTTGGATTCATGTAGGTTCAGCCAGCATGTGTAGGTTATGGAAGTGATGGAATTTGGTTGTATTGGATGTTATTAACTATTAAATTTATACCAAAAAGTTCGGTTTACAGCCTAGTTCAGTAGAAAATTGAAAAGCGTAAGAATTGGCGAATTTGGGATGTTGACGAGTGTGAATTGAAGACTTGAATAAGTGTTTAGGGAGTTGAGATAATGAATACGAAGTTAAAAGAATAAAAATTGGCTAAATTAGCTTAAATCGACACTTTAATCGGTAAAATCGAGAAAGTAAGAAAAGTTGACAAAATAGTCAAATTTGGTGAAATTGATGAGGATAGATGCAATTTAAGTATAATGAGATGAAATTAAACATTATTTAATGATTTGGTATTATTTTGGGTAGCTCAAAATATTAGCACGTAAATCGATGTAAACTCGAGACTCGACGAATTGGTACCGCCCTAAGCTTTAAAAGGGTAAAAGATGTGCTTTGAAGTGGTATTAGTAGTATTTCTACCATGTTTTAATATATGAACTTGTTTAAAGTATCTACGAATTCATAAAATGTACTTTCAATACTCGAAAAGCACTATTCACCTTAAACCGAAAAATCGAAAGAAAAGCCATTTTTTTCGAGCTCTACGAGTATACTTTTTGGTATATGTAACATGTTTTGAAAATATGGTTTGTAATACGAAAATAGAGTTTTATGAATTGAGGTTTATGTATACAAAATGACATGAAAGTTTAAATTCTACGAGCTTATGGGCTAATAAGTCCGAAAAAAGAGTTTAAAAGTTCTATTTTAAGACTAAGGCCACATGTAGTCTATGATATTTGTCATGTATGGCCCGTGTGGAGTCTGGACCTTCATGGATCATGCTTTATACCACATTGTGCATGCTCAGTCCCTTGTGGTGCATGTTTAATCGTGTTGGGTATTTGTGCCACTCGGTGCCTTATCTCCGCCACTCTCTGCATTCTTAAGTTAGGTTTTAGTGGCGTAGGGCACTGTACGACCCTGATCAAGTCTACAGTCCCCTTACCATGGTCATAGGTACTATGTCTGTATCAACATGATCTTTATTACTCTATGTTTTTGCCTAGTCTCTATAAAATATTTACGTATGACATTTTGAAGAAAAATGATAAGCTTTACGATATGTAAGTTATACGATACCAGTTATGAAACTCGAATGTGTTTTGATTTGATTTTTGAATTTAAGTATGTTTCGACATATATATATATGTATGTGTTTGTTTTATTAAGCTCTAAATTAAAGCATCCTGTTTTTATAAGTTTTACCACTAAGACTGCTCTAAACACATTACTTACTGGGCTTTAAGAGCTCATTCCTTTCCTTTACTTTTACATATTACCTTCAGTGATCAGTAGCCTATACCTCACGTATGGTGGTCGTGGGCTGGTGGACTCGACCCATCCCTAGGCTACCTTCAGTACAAATAGGGTATACTTTTTTATTATTGCCAGACATCCTATAAAGTATAAACAATGGTTGTAAAGAAGATTTTGGGTTATAATCTAGGTAAGGATGAATATATGTAAAGTTGTAAATTTACTGTTTGTATAATAAAATTTATTTCAGAAATAGTAAGGTAATGTAATGAGTATGAACTCACTGTTGAGTAGGAAAGGAAATTAAAATCAACTGGTTGAGGATATAAACTGTATTTTGATCCTTGCAGGGAGGTAAGGGTATAAATAAGTAGTTATGTTGGCGAAATTTCGTAAAATAAAATGTTTAAGAAATCGGCACTGATAGGAATACAACTTAAATAAGAATTTTTTTTTAGAAAAAGAAAAATTAGCATTTATTTCCACGTTTTGGGGTGTGACATGAATCGAGTTACCTAAATTTTTAAGCCCGACCAAGTAGCAAAATATATATTTTTTTCATAGCATAAATACCGTTATGTTACAAAAAAGTATAACTGTCAGACCCGTATTTTATGTAGCTTGTACTTTATGATTCCTATGTGTATGAACACTCTATTATTATAGTTGAATCATAAGAAGAGTAATTTCTAGATTTAAAGTGTTAGAAAAATGATTTAACACGCAAAAGCTACATAAAAAGCCTAATGTGAGCTATAAGAGTCACAGGCTAAACAGAGTGGATCTAAATCATTCTGACTGAAAATAAGAACTTAAAATGAGAAAGTATAGAGGGCTCATGAAGGAAAGTCAACTTGATTTAGTCCCGAACACAGAAAATGAGAGAAAAAGCTAAAAAGGGTAAAATGGGCCTTTTTGGCAAGTTAAGGTGTTTCGGGTGTAATTATCCACCGAGAACGGTTGAAACATAAAGAAGGGAGTGTAATACATAAGATATGACACTTTTAAAATTTTGAGAAAAAGTCAACTTGGTTAATGGTTAAGGGAAAAGTCAACTATAGTTAAAAAAATGGACTTTTACTATAGTTGACTAATCATGGTTAAAAATTAACCTAAGTATGGAGAAAAAAATTGGAGAAAAATATTCTTGGTCAGAATACAAGATAATCATCCCCGAAAGTAAGAAAAATTCATTCGGAAGGATTCCGGATTAAATTTAATGGTTAAAAATGTAATGGGCCCAAAGTGAAAATTTTAAAGCCCATTAAATACTAAACGTATATCGAAATTCTTAGGTCCCTTAGACCGAATTATTGGACCAATTGATTGGCCAAATATTTAGACAATTAAAGGCTCGAGATATAGTAAAAAATTTCAGCTCGAAAGCCCATTAAGAAAGCCCAAACTGAGAAGCCCAAATGGAAATGCTATGAGATAAATATCTAACCATAGTTAAAGCTAACCATGACTCATAAGGTGACTCATTAGGTGACTCATGACTAAGGCTTAGGAAGTCAAGTATAATGGTTGGAAATTAAGGCTTAATGGCTAAGTAAGTGGCTTATAAAATCAGCCACACCATTGTCATCTTCACCACACCATTCTCAGCTAGAAGAAGAAACCATTGAAATATTTTATCCAAGCTTTCTCTCACTAGAAATCACTAGGAATTAGGCATATTTGGAACTTGCATTCTTCATGAAAGTTGTTCCAAATTGAAAGGAGAGTGACATATGTTGGAATTGGCTATCAAGGAGCCATAGAGTGCAAACTGTGAGCCTCCAAAGTTTCGGCCAAGTGTGAACACAACTATTGGTATATTTTCAAGTTTTCAATTTCATATATGTTAATGTATGAATGATTTTAAGTATATTGGTATATGTTTTAAGAATTGAAACATATGAAATCATTATGATCTTGCTTAGGTCAAAAGTGAGTAGTGAGATATTGATTTATGCCCGTGGGGTTTTAAGGCATAAATGAGTTAATGTACATGTGTTAATGATTATGGTATAATTAGAATTAATCAAATTGATTAATTAATACATGTATTAAGTTGGCAATCAAGGTGTTTGATAAAATGCCTAAATAAACTATGTGATGTTTAAGAATGTTTCCAACCAAGTGTAAGTGAAAATGCCTAAGTGAATTGGCTAAACAAATAGGCATGGATGGCATGCCATGGCATAACCGACGGCATAGATAGCTGTCGGCCATGGCATGTGGCCGAGAGGCCCAATGGGTCAAGCCCAAATATTTTAGGTCCAAATGTGATGTAATGGGTCTAGGACAAGCCCAATAAGAGTTGGTGGGCCCCACAAGCCCAATAGGCCAAACGAAAATTAATAGTAAAATGAAAATGGGCTTAAGGCATAGTTAGGCCCATTAAGGATTATTAAAGCCCATTAAGGGAAATAGACTATATTTAATGTGAAATACGGTAGGAAAAGTATAATTAACCTGATAAATGGTTATATACAGCTCCAAAGAGTATTGGAGGAGCAAATTGGACTGCTGGATCGAGTAGCGTTGAGAAAGTGAAATTTCTCGAGTGATTGCAAGTAAGGGACTTTTGTGAGTAGTTAGAGATACTTGCACTTATTTTCATCTGCTTTTGCATTCACTTAAAAACTATGAGGGTCAGAGAAAGTGAATAATAATTATTGTGACCCGATAGTGGCAAATTATGATTTTACTCCTAGATAGTCAAAAAGTCAAAGTACCATAGTTGGAGTATTAGAATCTTACCCAATTTGATTTTCTCCTCTTGCTCCAAATGGCAATGCCCTTAACTCCTTCAATATCAACAATGGGAAAATGCCTTCCAACTATGTTGTTCTTCTCTTTCATAGGAACAACTTTGCCTCTAATGGTCTCTCTTCAAATCTTACTGAAAATGGCTGATTTTAGAGAGAGAAAGTTAGGGTTTTGGGTTGAAAGTGGAAGGTTAGTGTTTTTCTCGAAATTTTTAGATTTTCAGCACTCCTTTTATAGAAATAGCTTGAGGAGATCGATCTGGTCCAAGAGGAGATCGATCTGGTCCCCTTAAATCCCTCTTTTTCATGGCATTTTAAGCATGAGATCGATCTGTCGAAGCATGAGATCGATCTGCTCCCAAACAGAGAGCTAAGGAGATCGATTTGGGTGCTTGGGGATCAATCTTTTCACTACAGAATGCTTAGGAGATCGATATGGCTCCATTGGAGATCGATCTGCTCTATTCCATTGCCCAAATAAGAGCATTCTGGCTCTTCCAGATCGATCTCTCATCCCATGAGATCGATCTGCCCTTCATAGTTTCCAGACTTTCTGTAGTTCTTCTGCAGCAACTCATACTCAAACATCCTTAATTTGCTACCATGATCATTTCCTCATTCATTCATCTTTGAGTCTTGACATTGACATCCATACATACCTTATTCCTATTGAAACTTGTGTGGAATCCTTGTATAACCAAAAGTATACGATATAAACCAAATGGAAGTGCACAACTTATGCAATTCTACTTCCATTTTACCACACTACTCATAATCCATTTTACTCACATTCTCTACATGTTTAAGTCCATTTCTTTACATTCATACATAATGTAACTTGTATGTACAATCACCACTCTCATTACAAGTGTGTACATTAACTTATGGACTTACATCACATATACTTCACTTATGAATTCATAATACAACTCTATTTACATTTCTATGTACATATATACCATTATACATATACGGGGTCTCACATTCTCCCCCACTTAGAAAATTTGGTCCTCCAAATTAGAACCAATTATTCTGTGAACAACTCGGGATACTTCTCCCGCATCAAACTCTCCAATTCCCATGTGGCTTCTTCCACAGTGTGATGTTGCCAAAGAACCTTCACCAAGGGAATTGTCTTTGTCCTCAACACTTTTTCTTTTCTATCCAATACCCGAACTGGCTTCTCAACATAGCTCATACCTTCATTGAGCTCTAAAGGCTCGTATCTTATCACATGTGTCGGGTCCGGGTGATACTTCCTCAACATGGATACGTGGAAGACGTTATGCACACTTGCCAGCTCTGGTGGCAAAGCCAATCTATAAGCCTTATCTCCCACCTTATCAAGTATCTCAAATGGCCCTATATATCAAGGGCTCAACTTTCCCTTCTTCCCAAATCTCATAATTCCCTTCGAAGGGGAAACTTTCAAAAACACTGACTCACCCACATCAAACTCTAGTGGTCTTCGTCTCCTATCAGCATAACTCTTTTGCCTACTTTGAGCTGTTCGTAACCTCTCACATATCAATTGAATGTCCTCAAAGGCTTGTCTAACCAAGTCGGGAGCAAAAATCTGTCTGTCACCAACCTCTTCCCATCCAATAGGGGAACGACATCTACACCCATACAATGCCTCATATTGTGCCATCCCGATACTCGCATGAAAACTGTTATTATAGGCGAACTCTGCGAGTGGCAAATGGTCATCCCAGGACCTTCCAAAATCCAATGCACACGCTCTCAACATATCCTCCAGGGTCTGTATAGTCCTCTCTGACTGACCATCTATCTGAGGATGAAATACGGTGCTAAAACTCAATTAGGTCCCCATCGCTTCCTGAAAACATTCCCAGAAGTGGGAAGTGAAGCGGGCATCCCTATCAGAAACAACGCTCACTGGAATTCCATGTAGCCTCACTATCTCGCGCACATATAGGTTCGCTAACTGGCTCAGAGTATCGGTAGCTCTCATAGCTAGAAAATGGGCTGATTTCGTCAACCGATCCACAATCACCCATATGGCATCATGACCTCTACGGGTCCTCGGCAATCCCATCACAAAATCCATGGTGACATGCTCCCACTTCCATGTCGGTATTGGTAGAGGCTGCAATAACCCTGCAGGCTTCTGATGCTCTACCTTCACTGCTGACAAATGAGACACTTAGCAACATATTCAGCAATGTGCTTTTTCATTCCAGACCACCAATAAACCTTTGAAGGTTTTGATACATCTTAGTACCCCCTGGATGTATCGTATACTTCGATGAGTGAGCATCTGTCAAGATCAACCTTCTGATCTCTGCGTCATCAGGAACACATATCCTGCCTCTGAACCTCAACAACCCATCTGAACTCAACTCAAAGTCTGTGTCTATACCCTTTCTGTATCTGCCCGACAATATCACTACATTGCTGATCAACTCGCTGAGCCTGTCGGATTCGATCTACCAGATTCGGTTCCAACTGTAGGCTAGCTATCATAAATCCACTATCAGCGTCAGGCGGGGTCATTTCCAAACTGAGGTTCGTGAACTGTTCCAACAGCTCATGTTCCCTAACCATCATGAATGATACCATCCCGAGATGCTTTCTACTCAATGCATTAGCAACCACATTTGCTTTACTCGGGTGGTACAGGATTTCACAATTATAATCCTTTAACAGCTCGAGCCATCTCCTCTGTCTCATGTTCAACCTTTCTGTGAGAACAGGTACTTAAGGCTCTTATGATCTGTATAAACCTGAAATCTCTCACCATAAAGGTAGTGGCACCATATCTTCAGTGCAAACACCACCGCTGCCAACTCTAAATCGTGGGTCGGGTAGTTCCTCTCATGATCCTTTAACTGTCTTGATCCATAAGCTACTACCTTCCCATCCTGCATCAATACACAGCCGAGTCCCAGATGTGAAGCATCCGCATACACCGAGAAACCTCCTGAGCTGGTAGGAATGGTGAGTATTGGAGCTGTAGTTAATCTCCTTTTCAGCTCCTCAAAACTTTCTTCACACTTATCGTCCCACACAAACTCCACATTCTTTCTTGTGAGATGTGTCAAAGGAGCAGCTAACCTCGAAAACCCTCTACAAACCTTCAATAATATCCAGCTAAACCCAGGAAACTCCTAATCTTTGTCACTGTCTGGGGTCTCTGCCACTGAACTACGGCCTCAATCTTAGATGGATCCACTGATACTCCATCCTTCGATACTATGTTACCCAAAAAAGAGATCTGTTCTAACCAAAAGTCGCACTTACTGAGTTTAGCGTACAACTTCTTCTCTCGGAGGGTTTGCAGCACTATCCTTAGGTGCCTTTCATGCTCCTCTCTAGATCTTGAATACACCATTATATCATCAATAAACACAATAACAAATCGATCCAAGTACTGGTGGAATACCTCATTCATCAAAGACATAAAAGCTGCGGGAGCATTCTTCAACCTGAATGGCATAACCATGAACTCATAATATCCATACCGGGTGCGAAAAGCTATCTTGGGTACATCTCCACCTCGTATCTTCAACTGATGGTACCCTGATCTCAGATCTATCTTGGAAAAAACCTGCGCTCCCTTAAGCTGATCCAATAAATCATCGATGCGTGGAAGGGGATACTTATTCTTGATAGTGGCCTTATTCAACAACCGGTAATCTATACACAGTCGGAGGCTTCCATCCTTCTTCCTTACAAACAGAACCGGTGCTCCCCAAGGTGAGACGCTCGGTCTGATGAATCCCTTCTCTAGCAACTCTTGCAGCTGTTTCCTTAACTCTTCCAACTCAACTTGAGCCATCCTGTACAGTGGCTTGGACATCAGCTCTGTACCAGGTGCCAAATCTATACCAAATTCCATCTCCCTATCTGGAGGTAACCTTGGTAACTCATCTGAAAAGACATCTGAAAATTCCCTAACCACTGGAATGTCTCCCAATTTCGGGCGTGCCTTATCCGTCTCAATTACATAAGCGATGAACCCTTCACATTATTCTTTCCACCATTAGTAATCATAAATCATCACATCACATAAATAAATGAAATCAAATTTATCTTTCATACATCATGTATCAAGATTGTACTCATCACACTTAAAAAAAATCATGTTCTTTAACTTCATTTCACAAAATTTACTACAAGATTGTCTATCTTGGGAAACATCAAAGTTTTTGCATGACAATCCATAATAACATGATTGGCAGCTAACCAATCCATTCCTAAGATCACATCAAAATCACTCATATTTAATAAAATTAAATCGGTTGCCATCTCTTTACCTCCTATCTTCATCTTACAATCCCTATATACATGCTCAGTCAATTGACTATCATTCATAGGGGTAGATATCAACAACATCTTATCAAGCAGTGTGGGTTTTACATGCTTCAACAATTTACATGCAAAGGATGGCGATACAAAAGAATGCATGGCACCAGGATTAAACAGTACATAAGCTTCTAAATCAAAGATTTGGATGGTACCTTTTACCACATCCGATGACTGATCAGCAGTGTCCTGGTCCAGTGCGTGCACTCATCCTCTGCTTACACCCACTGCTTGCTTCCCCTTTTCCTCGGCTGTAGCCCTCCTCATCGGAGCAGCTGTACCAACTCGAGCTCTCTCTGGCTCCTTGCCCTTCTGTGGGGCCACTTTATCATCTCTGGGCAATCTCTGATTATGTGCCCTGGCTTCCCACATCTAAAGCATACTACAGGAGATCCATAGCATGGTCGAGTACCATGGTACCTGCCACACTGTTCCGTAGTAGGCCGTGGTCCTCCAATCACAATTCCCTTAGCTGGAGCAATGGCCGGATACATGGGAGTATGAACTGTCCTCTCCCGGATCTCATCAATCCTCGGCCTCTTCCCAGCAAACCTCTTGCTTCCTTTATAGCTGAAGCCTCTATCCATCATAGGTCTCTTCTTATCTCTGTCCCTCATCTTACCAACCTTTCCAAACTCTGAGGCGATTCTATCAACATCTTGTTCACACAATTGCGCCCTGCGCACTGCCTCCTCATAGGTCGATATATCTAGAGGAATCAGTCTAGACCTGATGGTCGGTCTCAATCCATCCATAAACTTTTGGATTTTCTCGACCTCATTACTCATGGTGTTGGGATCATATCTACCCAAGGATATAAAAGCAGTCTCATACTCATCCACAGTCCTGCTCCCTTGGGTCAGTCCCAAAAATGCCATCTTTAGCTTCCGTTGTGCAGTATCCGGAACGTACTGTCTTCGGAAGGCCTCTAGAAACACATCCCAGCTGATCTCAGTATGTCAAGCTCTCAAAATAGGCCTGGTGGACTTCCACCAATTTTCTGCTAATCCCTTCAGCATAAAAGCAGCAAATGCTACCATCTCGGTAGTAGTGCACTCAAAGAACCCATATAATTTCTTGATCTCATTGATCCAATCCTGAGCCGCTACTGGGTCCTTTACTCCACTGAAAGACGGCGATCCAAACTTCTGGAACTGCCGTAATCTATCCAAATCACATCCGTATCCCCAACCTCTACTGCCTGGCATAGCAATCGGCGTAGGCACATCTTGTGTGGGTGGGGTATCTGTCGTCTGAGGTCCTTGGGCTTGCCTTGCCCGTGCCTTGGGAGCTGTTGCCTGCTCGGCATCACCCTGTGTAGCGGGACTCTGTCTACCGCCAACTCCAGATAAAGATTGGGTGACCAACTCCAGATAAAGATTGGGTGACCAACTCCACAATCATCTCAATACTCTGTTCAATCCTCGCGAAGCGAGCCTCAGTACTCTCGGGTCTCTCCTCTGGACCCTGTGGAGTGTGCTCAACATCGGCCTCCACCTCAACATCCTCCTGAGCCTCGTGTGTTTTCGGCTCAACACGAACCCCAAGCCTACCTTTACGGCCTCGAGCCTGTGCTCTCATCCCTCTACCGCGACTGGTATTAGGCATAATTACTCAATTCCCTACATTCACAACCAATTACTTAGTCAACCCATCGACACACACACAATTGTATCTAAACAAGCACAGTAACATGGGGATGTAATTTTTTAACTTATTAAGTATTTTAGACACGACACATGTCAAACCAACTCATGCTCTGATACCAACTTCTGTCACGACCCTCAACTTACAAAAATACGTACAAATTTTTCGCATTTTCGTGCATCATTTATCATTCGTCCTTACCTCAATCGTGAATAACAACTCTCTTCAATAGTTGGGCTGTGTGTCGACGTCTAACTCACTCCACCATACCAATTCAATTTGAACATTATTTATGAGTAAACACTTGTATAAATGTATATATATATCAGAGTTGTTACATGTGTTTACATTGTTTTACATCCCCAGTAGTTACATACAAAATGCTACTGTGCTATCGTAAGTTTAGATACAAAATTTCAACAATGTGTATACCTTTAGCGATAGGATGCAGCGGATTACCAAAAGGGACAAGCCTCCAGTCACGCTCACTCTATACTCAAATCTTTGTAGAAAGGGGGAAAATAAGGGGGTGAGCAAACCACACGCTCAGTAAGGCAATCATGCGAACAGGTAGATACTGCACTATCTATGTGATCGTGATGCCATGCTCAAAAGCATTTAATTCATTTTTATCTCAAAACATGAGTGTATGATTGTGTTAATGGTATGTAAAGCATTCATGCTATTAAACTTCAGTGCACATTTCAACTCAAAGCATGGTATTAATCATCATGCATAATTCACAATAAAGCATGGCATTACCCATCATGCATTTTCTCAAAAAGCATGACATTAACCATCATGCATTTTCACAATAAAGCATGGCATTAAACATCATGCATCCGTGCACTTTAAAACCATTAACAAATCAATTCAACACGGGTCAGGTCTCGGTCCATCCCTCGGACTTTCCTGACCCACAACTCATTTCAAACATGGATTTATTCTCAAATAGCAGTAGACATGTGAGATAAGCAGTTCAACAACAGGTAATAACCTCAAGGCCTATGTACATAACCTGTGATACCGGTTACACGGATCAGGTGTGCGGGATATCACCACTATCTGCTTCCACATGGGAGGTGGGTTAAATCCTACCCATCGGTCCATAGTAGATCTCGTCCGAAGACGGCACATCATATCTCAACACGGAACAATGTACTTCATGCTACATGCACGGTACAACGTACTCCGTGGACCCAATCAACACATCATATCACGCCACACCTCAAACGCATGTGTGAGCCTATTTAATCGGTACGACCTCTTGTCTACCCGAAGCTCCTAACATGACTAACTAATCATGTCAAAATAATGCACTGTGAGCCTATTTAATCGATGTGACACCCAGTCTACTCGAAGCTCCAAACACGGCAACATGCAAGGTGGGCATCTAGTGCGAGACAAACTCTAAGCACAATGCCAAAACATTTATGAAATCCATGTGAAAACTAGTGCCTCTTGCACTCATGTGTATAAAACACGTCAAATCTCATGCGAGTCATACTCTATCACGCTTTCATACTCACGAAATCATGTAAGTGGCTTAAAACTTGCAAAGTATGGTTAACAAAACAAAAACACACTCATTTCTTTTGCAAATCATTTCAATGTCAGCCAACCTACCAATCATTTGCTAAAAGGCAATAAAACATGATTTTTCAAAGCAATATGCTTTTGTTTTCATGCACATTTTGTCAAACACCCAACTTTTGCCCTTCAATCACCCAACATCATTTCCTAATCTCATGCATTCTAGCAAAACATTTAAGCGCCCAAATCGTGCACAAATATCTCTAAGAGTCCACACAATTCCCTTACCTCGATTTACTTGGTGTGACTCCTTTCCTTTTAGCTTCTCATGCTCTTGGCTCAACTCGCCTCGACGTATCCTCGGAAGCTGCGATTCATTCATTCAATCAATTGAGTTAATGTTTTTAACCCATAATTGACCTCACTAGTCAATATTATTCACTTATGCATTTTACAAATGCCTTAATCCGCATTTTACATCTTTTAGGTAAATCTCACAATTTATCCACTAACCACATCTTAAAATCATACCACAACACTATTAATAACTTCTACATATCTCATTCATAATTAATCTCCATACATTCCACTTTCTCACTCTAAACCATTTTTAGGTCATAATCATTCCAATACATTTTAGATAGTTTCTAACCATCCATACTCTTGCCAAACAACTCCAAAATCAATTATATGGACAATGTACCATAGTTGGAGTATTAGAATCTTACCCAATTTGATTTTCTCCTCTTGCTCCAAATGGCAATGCCCTTAACTCCTTCAATATCAACAATGGGAAAATGGCTTCCAACTATATTGTTCTTCTCTTTGATAGGAACAACTTTGCCTCTAATGGTCTCTCTTCAAATCTTACTGAAAATGGCTAATTTTAGAGAGAAAAAGTTAGGTTTTTGGGTTAAAAGTGGAAGGTTAGTGTTTTTCCCGAAATTTTCTGATTTTCAGCACTCCTTTTATACAAATAGCTTGAGGAGATCGATCTGGTCCCCTTAAATCCCTCTTTTTCACGGTATTTTAAGCATGAGATCGATCTGTCAAAGCATGAGATAGATCTGCTCCCAAACAGAGAGCTAAGGAGATCGATCTGGGTGCTTGGGGATCGATCTTTTCACTACAGAATGCTTAGGAGGTCGATCTGGCTCCATTGGAGATCGATCTGCTCTATTCCATTACCCAAATAAGAGCATTCTGGCTCTCCCAAATCAATCTCTCATCGCATGAGATCGATCTGCCCTTCATAGTTTCCAGATTTTCTGCAGTTCTTCTGTAGCAACTCATACTCAAACATCCTTAATTTGCTACCATGATCATTTCCTCATTCATTCATCTTTGAGGCTTGACATTGACATCCATACATACCTTATTCCTATTGAAACTTGTGTGGAATCCTTGTATAACCAAAAGTATACGATATAAACCAAATGGAAGTGCACAACTTATGCAATTCTACTTCCATTCTACTCATAATCCATTTTACTCACATTCTCCACATGTTTAAGTCCATTTCTTTACATTCATACATAATGTAACTTGTATGTACAATCACCACTCTCATTACAAGTGTGTACATTAACTTATGGACTTACATCACATATACTTCACTTATGAATTCATAATACAACTCTATTTACATTTCTATGTACATATATACCATTATACATATACGGGGTCTCACATGCATGATAGAGCACTGGAGTTATTACTCGTACTCAGTTTTATGTGATTTATGCATGAGAGAGTGCTAGAGCGATTAGCTCATACTCGAGTTTTACATGAGATGCATGACATAGTGCTAGAGCGTTGCTCGTACTCAATTCTTCATGATTTATACATGACATAGTACTGCAGCTATTGCTCGTACTTGATTTGATGATATTGTGCATAGCATGGTACTAGAGCTATTGCTCGTACTTGATTTGAATACATGAACTATGCATTGACCTAGTTGCTGGAGGTTTACTCGCACTAGAGTTGAGTTTGTGATGTGAAACAGTGTTTGGGCGAAGTGTCGACTGTGAGTCGCGCTCAAAGGCGCGCACTGTATGTGATATATAATACATGTTGAAAACCATGCTTGATTTCCTTGTGTAGACTGAGTGTCACACTGTGGGAGGATTCGCATCAGGATTTAGAGACGTGGTATGAGATTCCATGGTTTTGAGGGCTAAGACCTATGGCAGGCACCCCGACTCTGATGTAGGGTTCACGGGAGTACTTTGTACCCTGCATGTGGCATGGGAGTACACTGTATCGTGTGTTGTTGTGGAGTTGAGGAGGATATAGTTGGCGGTTGTGATGGACTGACCCCCCTCCCGTTGCAGTAGTGATGCCCCGCACACCGAGTACTGTGTTGCTTGGGATCACATGTCGGACATGATCATAGTCCAGGATACTATTTACAATTTCACCACAGAGTCTCAGATGATATATCACCTGATTAACTGATTTAATTACGGACAGACCTGAGGGATGGGTCGGACTTCGATTCTGTGTTGTGAATGATTTAAATGCCATATTTACTGTGATTTAAACATACATGGCATGATTTATCTAAAGGCATTGTGATATTATAAAGATGCATTGTTTTGCACTACATGCCTACATTTGAGAAAGAAAGCATGATTTATGTACATGGGATTTAATCTGTACAAGTATATATATATATATATATATATATATATTTAAAGACATGCTTTTAAAGTGAGTTAAAGAAATGATGTTTTCAAGGCATAACATCATTTTGAGTAGATAGTGTAGATATCTATTTGCTTGCCTGATTTTCTTACTGAGCGCGTTGTATGCTCACCCCCTTTCTTTACATCTCTCTACAGAGCATCAGCAGTAGAGTGAGAGCTTTTGAAGGATAGTATTCTTATGTCCGCTACTATTTCCTATCGATCGACAGGTATACATTTTTGTACAGTTATGTATCTAAACATAGAAATAGCATAGTGATGTATACGATGTATATTATGGGGAATGTATTTGTATTAGATTTTATATAATCTCACATGTATTATAAAAGAAATTACAGTCAGTAACAATATATTGACATGTATGTATGATAATGGATGATATGGTATGCGAGGAAGCTAACATCGAATCACAGCCCAACCATTGATGAAAGGAAAGGTAAGTTAAAATGCGAAAAATTTATAGTGTTTTTGGTTAAGTCATGGATTGAGAACGGGTCCTGACAATAACAAATTATATTGTGCAATAATATATATATATATATAAAATTGTTGTTAACACTTTTCACAACATTATTTTTTGTAATAACATACAACAAATTTAATAATGTTTATTGCAACATAAAAAATATTATGTTGCAAAAGGTGTTATAAACTACTTTAAAAAAAAAAAATTGCTTACAACTTCTTAATCTAATGATTAAGAAAAAAAATGTAATATACTTGTAGATAATTGATTTTGAAAACTAATATTTAAACTGAAGAAAAGTCAAAACAAATAACATGTTTGTTGCATAGAACAATCTATTCTTAGAATAACTCATTCACAATAACAATCTTTTCTTAGAAAAGTGTATTACCTCTTCTCAAAAGAGTTCCTTCACAGAACAGTTCTTCTCAGAATAGCTTTACACAGAAACAACTCCTCAGCTCTTCTCGAAATAGCTTCTCATAGAACATTTCCCCATGGAGCAACTCCTCACAAAACATCTTTCTTCTCAGAATAGCCCTTCAAAGAACAACTTATTCTCATAACAACTATTCATAGAATAGCTCATCACATAACAACTCTTCATAGAATAGCTCTTCTCATAATAGCTTTTCACAGAACAACTTGTTCCTAAAAAAGCTCTTGTACAGAATAACATCTTCACAGAATTGCACCTTCATGGAACAATATCAACATCTTCATTGAATCACACTTTCATTGAGAAGAAGCATAAAAAACCTCGGAATAGGCAAGATTCTTAGGTTAACTTCACTATTGGATGTCTTAGGGAGTTTGGCTTGGTTGATCAGATATGGAGATTGTTAGGAGTTCTTCTTTTAACCTTTCTTTGATGTATAAGTGCTTTTCCAAATTTCTTTCAGAAACATAGTTACCTTCTCCTAAAGTTAAACTCTCATTAGATAAAGCAATAATATCTTTGTAACTGTAAAATTCTTATCATTATACCTATTAATGCTTATGATTTGTAACTCATATTCTGGAAATATATATATATAGCTCACAATATTTTGGTGAAAATGACTTTTGGCAGTTGAGCTAACTTAAAAACTCTCTCAAACCTTTTATACACTATTCTCTCTACTCAACCTTACTCTTAACCTAGCTCTTCTCCTCTCAGCCTTGTTCTCGGCCTCGCTCAGCCTTCTACCACTACCTGCCACTGCGCTCGTTCTTTAGGGTCTGCTTTAGTCTTTCTCTCTGCCGCTTCTCGGCACATCTCGTTCCACTAGTTTGCAATGTTTCCTCTACCTAACAAAGAACTAATTTACAATACTGTAAAATTTGATTTCAATCAAAGTAACCTAACTCCCGCCTCTTAATTACCCAAAAAAATGTACATAATATTTTTACAATACTCTTTGTAACACAATTAGTTCATAATATAAATTTTTGTTACAACATATCTATTTCTTGTAGTGATGATTAAACTTGGAACTTGAACTCTTTTATTAACAAAAACTTATATATATTTGATGCTCAAGTTATTTTGAATTTGCAATTGATCCCCTCATTTAAGTTTATAAATTTAACTTGCAAATACGTTGAGGACATAACTCATTTTAAATCTTTTTTAGGAGCTTGGATGTTAGAAATTGACTTGAATTGTAATTGGGAGTCAATTTAGATTTCGATAAAGTTCTATTGGTTAGAAACCTACTTGATAATTAAGTTTATTTAGAGTTAAATATTCTTAATGGTTAGAAGTTTTTACTGAATAAGAATTCTTGGTGATCGAGTAATAAAACTTTATAAATATATAATAGGTCTTAACCTTTATATTTATACCTTAAGGCTAATAGATGTAATCACTATGTAATATCAATGTAAGAATTGGGCTTATAGGGATGTGAAGAAGAGTTAGTTGTATGGGATAAACCATATCCTGAGTTGTATGGGATAAAACATATTTCATAGTTTAAATACCATGAAGTAAGGAAACCATGTTTGTTTTAAGGGTATTAGTGTTTTCTTTTGTTGTGGTGATAGGATTTTAGTGTATTCGTACAGAAATGATGAAGAGTACACATAAAAAAAAAAACTTTAAAGTTATTGTTCAAAACATAGGATAAGGCACGAGAAGAAATAACCTAGAATACCATAACATAATGGTGTGGCTAAAACGATGAATCGCACTATTGTGAAAAAAGTTAGATACAAGTTGAGGATAGTGAAATTGCCAAAAGCGTCATGGGGTGAAGTAGTCAACATAGCTTGCTATTTAATTAATAGATCACCATCAATACCATTGGGCATTTTAAAGGCATTCTGAGGTGAAACAATCATTAAAACTTTATTTAATTAATAGATCACCATCAATATCATTGGACTAGAAAAGGTATGAATAAGAAAATAAGATTCATACTTTCATTTGAAGGTATTTGATTGTAAAGAATTGGTACATGTGCCAAAGCTGTAAGGTCAAAGCTTGATAGAATAACTACTTCATGTGTGTTTGTTGTGTATGGTGATAAGGAATATGGTTACTTATTATGGGATTTATATAAGAAAAAGGCAATTAGAATCAAAGATGTGGTTTTGCATGAAAGTGAGACAATAATAGGCTTTGAGAAAAGTGCGAAGACTACAAGTCATGGTTAAGTATGATGACTCAGCACTAATAATAGTTCCACCTGAAGGTGCCATATAAGGTGACAATGTACAAGAAACAAAACTTAAGGATACAGATAAGCCATTTGCATCAGTGATGAGTTAGATGCTAGTCATGACATTGCATTTCCAAATCCAATTTGTTTTGAGCAACGGGAGCAAACCTCTCAACCATGAAGTGTTGAGTAAAAGGAGCAGCTCTCAATTCAAAGGAGTGTAGCATTTCAACATAAAAGATTACCAGATAGCATTAGCCATCTACTAGTTATCTTATTTCGTAATTTATTTTGGTCACTAGTGAGAGAGAGCTAGAGAGCTTCCAAGATGTGCACGATACGCTAGATAGGGAGTGACGATTAAAAGCAATACAGAGCAAATGGATTAATTGTGAAAAAGAGCATATATAACCTTGTTAAGCTTCTAAAAAGGAAGATAACATTAAAGAACAAATGGGTGTTCAAGTTGAAAAAGGATGGCGTAAACCTCGTGTGAGACCCCATATATGTATAATTTATAATATGTGTAAAAGGGACTATAAGATGAATGATTTTTGCATCAAGTAAATGTGAATGAATTCAAATGAGAATGAATGATTATCATGGATGCATGTGAAGGTTAAATAAGGACTGAAGTAGCTACAAAATTAAACGAATGCAACTTCAAGCTCCGGAATGAGTATAAGGCTGTACAATATATAAATGAGTGTAAAACGAAGTATTATACAAACCTTTTTGATATCCAAGTGATACGCACAAGTTTCATGATATGAAAGCCATAGGAAATGAGCCTTGCCAAGCTTTAGATGGATACAGATTTCAAAATGACTAGTCGAGTAATACAAGACAAGTTAACCTTTGAAAATTCTGGGAAAAACTGTAGTGGAAATGTAGAAAATAAAGGCCAGATCGATCTCCCATTCAAGGAAGATCTATCTCATGTGTAAAACAAGGCCATTTGGAGTGTAACAGCCAAGGCAGAGAGATCTCCCCAATGATGAGATCGAGATCTTCATTTGCCTCTGCCAAGCCTAGATCGATCCCCCACTCAAGCAGATCGATCTCCTTAACTCTCGGGTTGGAGTAGATCAATCTCCCCTTAAGACTAGATCGATCAACTCAGCTCTCTGCCTGAGACAAATCAATCATGTTCAATTGAAGTAGATCGATCTCATTCACTAAAGCAGATCGATCTCAAGCCCTCGACAGATCGATCTCATGCCTTCAAAATGTCGTGAAAATGAAGGATTTAAGAGGACCAGATCGATCTCCCCTCTATGCAGATCGATCTCATCAAGCAAATTCTATAAATATGGAGCAGTTGGATCTACATTTCACGGGACTGAACCATTCTATTCCATTTTTAATCCAAAAACCTAGCTTTCTCACTCCTAAATCCACCTATTTTCATTGAGATTTGACGGAAAGCTATTAGATACAAAGTTGTTCATATCAAAGAGAAGAACAACATAGCTTGGAGTCATTTCCTCATTTGTTGGATTTAAGGAACAAGGAGAATTTCCATTTGGAGCACGGAGGAAATCAAGCTAGGTGTGTTTCTAAAGCACCAACCCAAGTACATTTGTTTAGATATTTATTTTGGAGTGGATTGGTATGTATATTATGTAGAAACTACCTGGAATGTAAAGGAATAATTATGACCTAGAATAAGTCTAGTGTGAGAAAGTAAAATGTTTTGGAATTAATGATGAATGGGATATCTTAAGTTAATGATGGTGTTGTGAGTATGATTTTAAGATGGTGTTATGGAATGAATTGTGAGATTTACCAAAAAGGGGTAAAATGTGTATTAAGGCATTGGTAAAATGCATAAATGAATGAGAGAGTAAGGGTAGTGCATTGTACATCAAGTCCTAAACAAGTAACTAAGTGAGTTACTAGATAAATTGGTTAGAAATGGCCTGATGATGGCCAAATGTAAAAATGGGTCAAACTTAATGAAATAGGCTCAATGAAATATATTGACTAGTTGAAGTCAAAATGTGAGTTAGCAACATTAACTCAAGTTATTAGTGAATGATTTGCAGCTTTCAAGGATACACCCGGAGTGAGTTGAGCCAAAGCACGAGAAGCTAAGAGGAAGAGAGTCGTACCCCGAGTAAATCGAGTTAAGGGAATTGTGTGGACTCTTAGAGATATCTGTGCGCATTTTGGGGCGCATTATGCTTTCTAGAATGTATGTGATAAAAGGAAATGAAATGGATGATTGAAGGGTAAAGAGTTGGGTTTTGAGAAATATGTATGAAAATAAAAGCATGATGCTTTAGAAAATCTTGTTTTATTGCTTTTTAGCTAGTGATTGGTAGGTTGGCTAACATTTGAAATAATTTGCATGAGAAATGACTTGATTTGGTTTTATAACCATGATTTGCAAAGGAAAAGCCACTTACATGGATTTCGTGAGAATGAAAGCGTGCTAGAGCATGACTCGCACGAGATTTGATGTGTTTTTATACACATGAGTACTGGAGCTTAGCTCGCACCAGTTTTCACATGGATTTCTATGATGTGCTAGAGTATAGCTCGAACAGATTTTATACTGGTTTTGACATGGTGCTGGAGCGTAGCTCGTATTAGATGTCCACCATACTTGTTACCGTACTTGAGATTACTTGCACGTGGTTTATGACATGATTGATGGCAGTGCTAGGAGCTTCAGGTAGACTGGGTGTCGTATCGATTAAATAGGCTCGTACGTGCATATTGAGATGTGGCATGATATGATGTGATGATATGGGTCCACGGAGTACATTGTACCATGTATGTAGCATGGAGTACGTTGTACCGTGTTGAGATTGTGATATACCATTTTCGAACGATGTTAGTTCTGCTATGGACTGACAGGTTGGACATGACCCACCTCACGTGCTGAAGCAGATAGAGGTGATACCTCGCGCACTTGATCCGTGTAGCGTGAGATCACAAAGGATATGGCCATAGTCCTAGAGGAGATTTTCTTGTTATATTGCGTATCTCACATGTCTTTTGCTTTATGAATAAATCCATGTTTGAAATGCTCTGTGGGTCAGGACAGTCTGAGGGAGGGGCTGAGCCCTGACAAGTGTTAATTTTATTGAGATGGGAAGTTTGATAATGGCTTTAAAGTGCACATACGCATGATGATTTTCCATGCCTTATTTTTGAAATATGCATGATGGTTTTCCATGCTTTGGATTTGATTTATGCACTGAATTAAATAGCATGATTTGCTTTACATGCTATTAACACAAGCATGAACTAATGCTTTTGAGGTGTGAAGAGAAATTGTATGGTTTTGAGCATGGTATCACGATCACGTAGATAGTACAGTATCTACCTGATCGGATGATTACCTTACTGAGCGTGTTGTTTGTTTACCTCCTTATTTTTCCCTCTCTATAGAGCACTAAGTATAGACTGAGAGCGACTGGAGGTTTCCCTTTTTGGTATCCGCTGCATCCTATCATGTAAGGTATAAACACTTGTATAATTTTGTATCTAAACTTGTCATAGCACAGTAGCATTTTGAATGTAATCATTGGGGATGTAAAGCAATGTAAACACATTTAAACAACAATTATGATAAATTTATACAAGTGTTTACTTCTAATGTTAATGCAAACCAAACTGTTATGATCGGATGAGGTAAACATCGATACACAGCCCAACAGTTGAGAGTGTAGCTGTTCACGATCGGAGCATGGTAAGAAAGTATAATAAATAATGTACTAAAAGTGAAAAATTTGTGACGATTTTTGGTAAGTTAAGGGTCATGATAGAAGTTGGTATCATAGATGAGTTAGTCTGATGAGTGCCGGTATTTAAAATACTTAATAAGTTAGAAAAATTACATCCCCATGTTACGGTGTTTACTTAGATACAATTGTGTATGTGTCGATGGGATGACTAAGAAATTGATGTGAATGTAGGGAATTGAGCATTATGCCTAATACTAGTCGCAGTAGAGGGACGAGAGCACAAGCTAGAGGCCGTAGAGGTAGGCCAGGGGGTTATGTTGAGCCAGAACCACCCGAGACTCAGAAAAAGGTTAAGGTGGAGGCTAAGGTTGAGCATGCTCCATAGGGTCCAGAAGAGAGACTCGAGAGTATTGAGGCATCTTTTGCGAGGATTGAGTGAAATATGAAGATGATCTTGGAATTGGTCACTCAATCTTTACCTGGAGTTGGGGGCAGACAGAGTCTCGCTACACAAGGTGATGCTGAGCAAGCGGCAGCTTCTGAGGCACGGGCACGACCAGCTCAGAGACCTCAGACGATAGATACACCTACACCCCCACCCGCATAGGATATGCCTACACCTATTGCTATGCCACAGGGCAGTAGAAGCTGGGGTTACAGTTGTGATTTGTATAGACTGAAACAGTTTCAAAAGTTTAGACCATCGTCTTTCAATGGAGTTAAGGACCTAGTAGCTGCAGAGGATTGGATAAATGAAATTGAGAAGTTATATGCATTCTTTGAGTGCACTATTACCTAGATGGTAGCGTTTGTCGCGTTCATGTTGAAGGGATCAGCAGAACATTGGTGGAAATCCACCAGGCCTATTTTGAGAGCCCGATATACAAAGATCAGCTGGGATGTGTTTTTGGAGGCTTTTCGAAGACAGTATGTTCTGGATATTGCATAGGAGAAGTTAAAGATGGCAATTTTGGGACTGAACCAAGGGAGCAGGACGGTCGATGAGTATGAGACAACCTTTATCTCCCTGGGCAGATATAATCATGATACGATTGGTTGTGAGGTTGAAAAGGTCTAGAAGTTTATGGATGGACTGAGACAAACCATCAGGTCCAGATTGGTTCCCTTGGATATATCGACCTACGAAAAGGTAGTGCACAGGGAGCAATTGTGTGAACAAGACATTGATAGGATCACCTCAGAGTTTGGGAAGATTGGTAAAGTGAAGGATAGAGATAAGAAGAGACCAGTACTGGACAGGGGCTTCAATTATAATGGAAGCAAAAGGTTTTTTACAAAAAGGCCAAGGATTGAGGAGATCCGAGAGATGACAGTTAATCCTTATGTGTATTCGACTCTAGCTCCAATAAAGGGAATTATGATTGGAGGGCCACAGCCTACTACAGAGCAGTGCAGCAAGTGTGGTAGGTACCACGATACTCGACCATGCTATGGACCTCCTGCAGTATGCTTCAGATGTGGGGAACCAGGACATATCATTTGGGATTGTCCAAATATGACAGAGAGAGCCCCACAAAAGGGTAATGAGCCATTGAGAGCTCCAGTTAAGACAGCTGCTCCGAAAAGGAGGGCTATCGCAGAGAAAAAGGGGAAGCAGGCAGTGGGTGTGAGTAGAGGGCGAGTATACACACTGGACCAAGATATTGCGAATCAGTCTTCAGATATGGTGAAAGGCACCATCTTGATCTTGGATCTAAAAGCTTATGTTTTGATAGATCCTAGTGCCACGCATTCCTTTATATCACCATCCTTTGCACATAAATTGTTGAAGCATGTAAAACCCACACTGCTATATAAGATGTTGATGATATCTACCCCTATGAATGATAGTCAGTTGATTGAGCATGTATACAGGAATTGTTAGTTGAAGATAGGAGGAAAAGAAATGATAGCCAATTTAATTTTATTGAGTATGAATGATTTTGATGTAATCTTAGGGATGGATTGGCTGGCTGCGAACCATGTTGTTATGGATTGTCGTGCTAAAACATTGATGTTTCCAAAGATGGATAATCTTGTTGTAAACTCTGTGAAATGAAATGAAAGAACATGACTATTGTAAATGAGAAGAGTATAATCTTAATACATGATATTTGAGAGATGAATCTGTCTATCAATTATGTATGTTCATGTGATGATTTGTGTTACTAATAGTGGAAAGGATAATGTGAAGGGTTCATCACTTATGTGGTTTAGACGGATAAGGCACGTCCAGAGTTGATAGACATCCCAATGGTCAGGGAGTTTCCAGATGTCTTTCCGGATGAATTACCAGGGTTACCCGCAGATAGAGAAATGGAGTTTTTTATAGATTTGGCACCTGGTACAGAACTGATATCCAAGCCACCGTACAGAATGGCTCAAGTTGAGTTGGAGGAACTAAGGAAGCAGTTACAGAAGTTATTGGAGAAGGGGTTCATCAGACCGAGTGTATCACCTTAGGAAGCACCGATTCTGTTTGTAAGGAAGAGGGATGAAAGCCTCCGACTGTGTATTGATTACAAGTTGTTGAATAAGGTGACCATCAAGAACAAGTACCCCCTTCCACTCATTGACGACTTGTCGGAATAGCTTAGGGGAGCGCAGGTCTTCTCTAAGATAGATCTGAGATCCGGGTATCATCAGTTGAAAATTTGAGATGGAGATGCACCTAAGATAGCTTTTCGCATTGGGTATGGTCATTATGAGTTTATGGTTATGCCATTTGGGTTGACGAATGCTCCCGCAGCTTTTATGTTGTTGATGACTGAGGTGTTTCACTAGTATTTGGATCGATTTGTTATTGTGTTTATTGATGACATACTGGTGCACTCAAGATTTAGAGAGGAGCATGAACAACACCTAAGGATAGTGCTACAGACCCTCCAAGAGAAGAAGTTGTACGCTAAACTCAGTAAGTGTGACTTTTGGTTAGAACAGATATCTTTTCTGGGTCATATAGTACCAAAGGATGGTGTGTTAGTGGACCCATCAAAGATTGAGGCAATGATACAGTGGCAGAGACCCCAAACAGTAACAGAAATCAGAAGTTTTTTGGGTTTAGCTGGATATTATTGAGGATTTGTAGAGGGATTCTCGAGATTAGCTACTCTATTGACACGTCTCATGAGAAAAAATATGGAGTTTGTATGGGACAATAGGTGTGAGGAGAGCATTCAAGAGTTGAAAAGAAGATTAACCATAACTCCGATTCTCACCATTCTTACCAGCTTAGGAGGTTTCTCGATGTATACAGATGTTTCACACCAAGGATTGGGCTGTGTACTTATGCAGGATAGGAAGGTAGTTGCATATGGGTCTAGACAGTTAAAGGATCATGAGAGAAACTACCCGACCCATGATTTGGAGTGGCAACTGTACTGTTTGCATTGAAGATATGGCGCCACTACCTTTATGGTGAGAAATTTCAAGTGTTTACGGATCACAAGAGCGTTAAGTATCTATTCTCACAGAAAGAGTTAAACATGAGACATAGAAGATGGCTCGAACTTTTAAAGGATTATGATTGTGAGATCATGTACCACCCGGGTAAAGCGAATGTAGTTACTAATGCACTGAGTAGGAAGCATCTTGGGTTGGTATCATTCATGATGATCAGGGAAAACTAGCTATTGGAATAGTTCATGAACCTTAGTTTGGATGTGACCCCACCTAGTGCTGATGGTGGTTTTATGTTAGCTAGCTTGCGATTGGAATCGGATCTGGTAGCTCGAATTCGACAGGCTCAGCAGATTGATCAGCAGTGCAGTGATATTGTCAGGCAGATATAGAGGGGCACAAAGATTGATTTTGAGTTGGGTTCCGATGGATTGTTGAGGTTCAGAGGTAGGATATGTGTTCTCGATGATCCAGAGATCATGAAGTTGATCTTGACAAAGGCTCACTCATCGAGGTATACAATACATCCAGGGAGTACTAAGATGTATCAAAATCTTTGAAAAGTTTATTAGTCGTATGGAATGAAGAAAGACATTGTTGAATATGTCGCTAAGTGTATCGTTTGTCAACAGGTGAAGGTAGAGCATCAGAAACCTACAGGATTATTGTAGCCTTTACTGATATCGACATAGAAGTGGGAGCATGTCACCATGGATTTTGTGATGGGATTGCCGAGGACTCGCAGAGGTCATGATACTATATGGGTTATTATAGATCGATTGACTAAGTCAGCCCATTTTTTTAGCTATGAGAGCTACCGATACTCTGTGCTAGTTAGCGAACTTGTATGTGCACGAGATAGTGAGACTACATGGAATTCCAGTGAGCGTTGTTTCTGATCGGGATGCTCGCTTCACTTCGCATTTTTGGGAACATTTTCAAGAAGTGATGGGGACCCAATTGAGTTTTAGCACCGCGTTTCATCCTCAGATAGATGGTCAGTTAGAAAGGACTATACAAACCCTGAAAGATAGGTTGAGGGTGTGTGCATTGGATTTTAAAGGCTCTTGGGATGACCATTTGCCACTCATAGAGTTCGCCTATAATAACAGTTTTCATGCGAGTATCGGGATGGCACCATATGAAGCATTATATGGGCGTAGATGCCGTTCCCCTATTGGATGGAAAGAGGTTGGTGACAAATAGATCTTTGCTCCTGACTTGGTTAGACAAAAATTTGAGGATGTCAAGTTGATTTGTGAGAGGGTACGGACAGCTCAGAGTAGACAAAAGGTTATACTGACAGGAGACAGAGACCACTAGAGTTTATGGTGGGTAAGCCAGTGTTTTTGAAGGTTTCTCATTCAAAGGGTATTATGAGATTTGGTAAGAAGGGCAAGCTGAGCCTTAGATATATCGAACCCTTTGAGATTCTGGATAGAGTAGGAGATAAGGCTTATAGGTTGGCATTGTCACTAGAGTTGGCAAGTGTTCATAATGTCTTCCACGTCTCTATGCTTCGGAAGTATCACCCAGACTCGGCACATGTGATAAGATATGAGCCGTTAGAGCTCAATGAAAACATGATGTATGTTGAAAAGCCGGTTCGAATATTGGATAGAAAGGAGAAAGTGTTGAGGACAAAGACAACCCCTTTTAGTGAAAGTCCTTCGGTATCATCACACTATGGAATAAGTCATATAGGAGTTGGAGAATCTGATGCGGGAGAAGTACCCTGAGTTATTCACAGATTGATTGGTTCCAATTTGGAAGACCAAATTTTTTAAGTGGGGGAGAATGTGAGATTCCATATATGTATAATTTTTAATATGTGTAAAGGGAACTATAAGATGAATGATTTTTGGATCAAGTAAATGTGAATGAATTCAAATGAGAATGAATGAGTATTTCATAGATGCATGTGAAGGTTAAATAAGGATTGAAGTAGCTACAAAATTAAACGAATGCAACTTCAAGCATCCGAAATGAGTATAAAGACATACAACGTATAAATGAGTGTAAAACGAAGTATTATACGAACCTTTTTGATATCCAAGTGATACACACAAGTTTCATGATGTGAAAACCATAGGAAATGAGCCTTGGCAAGCTTTAAATGGATACAGATTTCAAAATTACTAATCGGGCAATCAAAGACAAGTTAACCTTTGAAAATTTTAGGAAAAATGTAATGGAAAAGCAGAAAATGAAGGTTAGATCGATCTCCCATTCAAGGAAGATCGATATCATGTGCAAAACAAGGCCATTTGGAGTGTAACAGCCAAGGTAGATCGATCTCCCCTAAGCCCAGATTAATCTTCATTTGCCTCTGCTAAGCCCAGATCGATACCCCACTCTAGCAAATCGATCTTCTTAACTCTTGGGATGGAGTAGATCGATCTCCCCTTAAGACTAGATCGATCTCCTTAGCTCTCTGCCTGAGACAAATCGATCTTGTTCTATTAAAGCAGATCGATCTCATTCACTAAAGCAGATCGATCTCAAGCCCTCGAAAGATCGATCTCAAGCCCTCGAAATGCCATGAAAATGTGAAACTCGGATTTTTCCCACTATGTTCATTATTTGGACCATAAATTAAATTAAAGGGATTTAAATCGTTGGACGAAAGATACGAAATTTAAATGAGAAAAGATAGTGAATCCGAGAAGGAAAATCAGTCTAAATTAATCCCGAACGTGTAGAAGGGTAAAATGGTCAAAAGATCCTAATTTCGGTGTAAATTCGATGAAGAAATTTCATTAAAAATATGGATTTAGGAAATCTTGAACAATAAAGAAGAAATTATGGAATTCCGAGTCCAATTGGTCAATATACGAAGATATTACGAATTTTCGTAATTTTCGCCCGGGATATTATCCCGAAAATATGCGAAAAATACACCGAAATAGTTAAAATAAATTAAATTAATTAAATTAATTAATTAATAAAATATAATATGAGATATTTTGTACAACTTATTATATTTTATTTGATTAAAATATAATATAATAATAAAATAATAATAAAATAATAATTATATAAAAAAAAAGAGAACGCAGAAATGTCGCGAAATCGCGACTGAAACAGAGAGGAAACCAGGAGCAGAGGCAGCAAGGGAGCCGAGCTCCCATCTATTCCGACGGAGCCCGGCGAACGGACCAGATGAACCGACCGAGCCTCGTCGGCGCCGAAAGAGGAAGAAGAAGACGCGACCGGCAAGGGAAAAGCGAGAAAGAGAGAGACCGAGAGAGAAAGAGAGAAAAGAAAGGAGAGAGAGAGATCGGCGGCCGAGGAGGGGAGGAGCGAACCACCACCGGCCAGAGGGGACCTCTATGACGCTGATCCAGGCACAGATCGGCCTGAAACGCCGCCGAACGGCATGAGAAAAACTTGGTGCCACCGCCGGAGGAGAGAAGAGGCCGGACCGACCACTTTCCGGCGAGCTTTGGCGAAGCCGACCACAGATCCATGCATCAGACTACCCCGCGAACAAGCTGGAGGCGAAAGCCGGTGGAGAACCGACCGAAAAAGCCCCGAACGGCGAGGGAGAAGTTGAACCGAAACTGAACCGAACTGAACCGGACCGGTCTGAACCGGTCTGAAACGGACCGAACCGGTTCAGCCAAGAAAGAGAGGGAAAAGGAGAAAAAGGAAAGAAAAACAGAAAAAGGAAAAAGAAAAAATTTTTGGGGATACACCGGACTTCGGGTAAGTCGGTAAGAGGTCAAAAGTGACAGATTTAATTTTCGGGAAATTTATTTAAATTATATTTGATCAAAAATTCACCCGAAATTAAATATATAAATTGTGCAGTTCGATGATAAATCACGCACGTAAGCCCGATCGAACTTCGATTTGCAAACTATCGTAAAATCTCGAGTAAGTAAAGCTCATTTACGACAATCTATGTAATTATTGCGCATTAAAAGTTTATTTTACGAGTTACGAATTAAATTTCGTATTTAGTGGATTAAATCAAGATTTTTAATTAAATTGTCGTAAATGATATACAGACTATTCAAAGAGTCTAGAAAAAGGCCCAATAAGTACTAATGGGCCCAGTGAGCCCAATAGGCCTCGATGAAAGAATTAATAAGTGGAAACGGGCTTAAAACGAATTAAGACCCATTAAGGTGCAATTTGGCCCAATAAGAGAGAAATTTACCCAATTAGCGAAATCGACAATAGTAAAGATGAGAAAATATTTATTGAGTTGATTAAAACGAGATTTATACCGATAAAATCGAGCAAAAAGAGTAAAATCGATAAAAGTCAACTTTTGGCTAAAGCTTCGATATAATCACATATTTGGATATGTTGAAATGAATTTAAGCCATATGTGATAAGTTGAACTTGTTTTGCAGCAGCTCGGTCTATCGACACATTTTACGAGGTAAATTCGAGCATCGAGGAAAGTGCTCTACATCAGTCGCTAAGAGGTAAGGGATATAATTTAGAGTAGCGTTAGTACTCCTTCATCCTTACCAGCTGTTTATGTATGAGAATTGGATGAGATTTTACGAAATAGATTTCCAACGGTATTTAAACCAAAGCCAAAACCATTTCCCGAGTTTTCAGCATGTTTTATATAATTGAGATACATTTTACAGCATATTTGTTTATAAAAGTGATTTTTCACTTCTGAAACGAAAACATAGTATTTTCATGTGAGATTACGGGTTAAAGTCCCGATATGTTTTATGAAATCATGTTTTCATGATACGGGTTAAAGTCCCAAAACAGCTTCTAAGCTATATTTTCACGATACGGGTATGAGTCCCAAGAATTGACTTTGATAACTATGCTTTTCATATTTACACGGGCTAGAGTCCCACAACGATTTATGAAAACTATATTTTCTATGAGAAACGGGCTAGAGTTCCGTAATGATTTATGAAAATTGGGTTAGAGTTCCGTAACGATTTTAATACACGGGTATGAGGCCCGAAATGATTTTGATAAATTGGGTAAGAGGCCCAAAATGATTTTTATGGGGTAAAAAGGCATGACATGAAGAAGGTTAGAGGATCTGGGGTCGATCTCGTATGGAGACGATCGAGGATCTACCTAACCGACGGCCAGGGAACGGGCAGGCCCTGACTTGATATGAGAAACGTGCGTATAGACCACACTTGGTGATGCACGTGAGTTCGTGCGTATAGTCCCCATTTAGTGGTGCACGAGAGATAGGGTAGCGTACGACCCTGATCCAGTCCTACGACTACCTGTACTATGGCCATGAGTACCATGATTTAGTCCTACGGGACCAAATGTATGATGTCCTTCGGGACTAGTATATGAGACGTTTGCCTGACCCTACACGATGAATTGACGGAATGATATATATATGTTTTCGCACATTTCATGCTACCTATTTTATGATTTGCTATTGAGCACATATTTTTATGATGAAATTTTAAAGGTAGCTTATGATTTATGTTTTATAAAATGTGCATATGATAGTACGATTTCACTTTCAAAGTGATAAGCATGTTATGATATGCATGATTAAGTTTTGAGATGCTTTTTAGTTGTTTACATGACGTGATATGCATACTATATATGAGTTTTACTAAAAAGATGCATGGTGTGTAAACTTATGATTTAAGCATGTTTTTACTGCTTTTATGAAATGTAAGCATCTCTACTCCAGTACATATTTATGCTGATTTGTAAAACCATGCGTTTTACCATGTTTTGAGTATTTAAAGCTATTTTAAATGTATCTCTTACTGAGTCTGAAAAACTCACCCCCCTCCTCTCCATCTCCCAAATTATCTATAGCGAGTCTACTGCACATACGAGACTGTGGTCATTGACAAGGTAGTCCGACCTTTCATCAGATACTCTTGTAACCTTGAGGTACAACTTACTTATATTCCAGACATGTGATACATAATAGACACTATTGTATATAATAGTCGGGATGTAATAGTTGTAAATAATTTTATATATACAGAATGTATGTAATGTAATGAGATCCTGGAAAATGAAAAAGATTTTAAATTTAGACATGGACAGGAAAACAACATAGTTTATGAATAAAAAGTTTTAAATTAGCCCCATTTTTCGCGCTTCCGGGGCGTGACAGAAAATGAGGAATTTAAGAGGACCAGATCGATTTCCCCTCTATGCAGATCGATCTCATTAAGAAAATTCTATAAATATGGAGCAGTTGGATCTACATTTCATGGGACTAAACTATTCCATTCCATTTATAATCCAAAAACCTAGCTTTCTCACTCCTAAATCCACCCATTTTCATTGAGATTTGAGGGAAAGCTATTAGAGACAAAGTTGTTCATATCAAAGAAAAGAACAACATAGCTTCGAATCATTTCCCCATTTATTGGATTTATGGAATAAGGAGCATTTCCATTTCGAGCAAGGAGGAAATCAAGCAAGGTGAGTTTCTAAAGCACCAACCCAAGTACATTTGTTTAGATATTGATTTTGGAGTGGATTGGTATGTATATTAATGGTAGAAACTACCTAGAATGCAAAGGAACAATTATGACCTAGAATGAGTCTAGTGTGAGAAAGTGAAATGTATTGGAATTAATGATGAATGGGATATCTTAAGGTGATAACGGTATTGAAAGTATGATTTTAAGATGGTGTTATGGAATGAATTGTGAGATTTACCAAAAAGGGTAAAATGTGTATTAAGGCATTGCTAAAATGCATAAATGAATGAGAGAGTAAGGGTAGAGCATTGCACATCAAGTCCTAAACAAGTAACTAAGTGAGTTACTAGATAAATTGGTTAGAAATGGCTTGATGATAGCCAAATGCAAAAATGGCCCAAACTTAATGAAATAAGCTCAATGAAATATATTGACTAGTTGAAGTCAAAATGTGAGTTAGCAACATTAACTCAAGTGATTGGTGAATGATTTGCAGCTTCCGAGGGTACACCCGGAGCAAGTTGAGCTAAAGTGTGAAAGCTAAAAGGAAAAGAGTCGCGCCCCGAGTAAATCGTGGTAAGAGAATTGTATGGACTCTTAGAGATATTTGTAAGCATTTTGGGGCGCATTCTGTTTTCTAAAATGTATGTGATAATAGGAAATGAAATGGATGATTGAAGGGTAAAGAGTTGGGTTTTGAGAAATATGCATGAAAACAAAAGCATGATGCTTTGAAAAATCCTGTTTTATTGCTTTTTAGCAAGTGATTGGTAGGTTGGCTAACATTTGAAATAATTTGCATGAGAAATGACTTGATTTGGTTTTATAACAATGCTTTGCAAGGAATGATCCACCTACATAGATTTTGTGAGAATGAAAGCGTGCTAGAGCATGACTAGCACGAGATTTGATGTGTTTTTATATGCATGAGTGCTGGAGCTTAGCTCGCACTAGTTTTCACATGCATTTCTATGATGTTATGCTGGAGCTTAGCTCGCACAGATTTTATACTAGTTTTGACATGGTGCTGGAGCATAGCTCACATTAGATGTCCACCATACTTGTTACCGTGCTTGAGATTACTCGCACGTGGTTTATGACATGATTGATAGCCGTACTAGGAGATTCGGGTAGACTGGGTGTCACACCGATTAAATAGGCTCGCACGTGCATGTTGAGATGTGGCATGATATGATGTAATGATATGGGTCCATAAAGTATATTCGTGCATGTAGCATGGATTACGTTGTACCATTTTGAGATTGTGATATACCATCTTCGGACGATGTTAGTTCTGCTATGGACCGGTGGGTTGGACGTGACCCACCTCCCGTGCGTAAGTAGATAGAGGTGATACCCCGCACACTTTATCCGTGTAGCCTGGGATCACAGAGGATATGACCATAGTCCTAGAGGAGATTTCCTTGTTATATTGCCTATCGCACATGTCTTTTTCTTTATGAATAAATCCATGTTTGAAATGTTTTGTGGGTTAGGACAGTCCGAGGGAGGGGCTGAGACCTAACAAGTGTTGATTTTATTGAGATGAGAAGTTTGATAATAGCTTTATAGTGCTCTTACGCATGATGATTTTCCATGCCTTATTTGTGAAATACACATGATGGTTTTCCAAGCTTTGAATTTGATTTGTGCACTGAATTAAATAGCATGATTTGTTTTACATGCTATTAACACAAGCATGAACTAATGTTTTTGAGGTGTGAAGAGAAATTGTATGGTTTTGAGCATGGCATCACGATCACGTAGATAGTGCAGTATCTACCTGTTCGCATGATTGCCTTACTGAGCGTGTTGTTTGCTCACCCCCTTTATTTTCCCCTCTCTACAGAGCACTGAGTATAGACTGAGAGCGACTGGAGGTTTCCCTTTTTGGTATCCGCTGCATCACATCGCGTATGTTAGACACACTTGTATAATTTTGTATCTAACTTGTCATAGCACAATAGCATTTTGAATGTAATCATTAGGGATGTAAAGTAATGTAAACACATGTAAACAACAACTCTGGTATATTTATACAAGTGTTTACTTCTAATGTTAATGCAAACCAAACTGTTATGATCGAATGAGGTAAACATCGACACACAGCCCAAATCTTGAGAGCGTAGCTGTTCATGATTGGAGCATGGTAAGAAAGTATAATAAATAATGTACTAAAAGCGAAAAATTTGTGACGATTTTTTGTAAGTTGAGGGTCGTGACACCTCGAGTGATGGTAAAAAGCTTTGGTTAGAAACTAAGCATTAATTTTAATGAAATCTTTTCTCTTGTTATGAAGATATTGTAAGACCTCATGTATGTTTAACTTTAGTATATGTTAACGGAATTATATGACGGATAATTTTTAGATCATATAAATGTGAATGAATTATAAATGGGATAAATGAGTGTCATGATACAAGTAAAGGCTAAATAAAGGCTGAAGTGGCCACAAACTAAACAAATAGAACTTTAAGCATTCAGATTTGAAGATAAGGATTTAAAACACGAAATGATAATGCATGGACTGTAAGTTCTGTGTATCCTTTATGATTCTAAGCAATACACATAAGTTTCATAACATGAAAATCATGAGAAACGAGTCTTTCCAAGCTCTAAGAGTGAATGGATTGCAAAATGACTAGTGAAACAATCAAAAGCAAGTTTTTCCCTTGAAAACCTAGAAAATCTGCAGTTGGAAACCTGCACATGAAGGCCAGATCGATCTCCTATTCAAGCAGATCGATCCCTTGTGCAAACAAAGATAATCCTAAGTGAATTTGCTAAGGCCAGATCGATCCCCCTATTGAGCAGATCGATCTTCCCTATGTACAGATCGATCCCCGACTACCTCGACCAAGCAAAGATCGATCCTTCCCCATTGCTAAGTCAAGTGACAAACTTCTGCCAAGGAAGGATCGATCTCTTCCCCAATGAGCAGATCGATCCTACCCTGTTATGCCTAAACATTTTGAGAGCTAAAAACCAAGGAAGATCGATCTCTGCCCTAGCAGATCGATCTCCTCACCCCTATTCTATATAAACCCGATGACAAAAATCCCATTCTTCAGAAAAACATAACCTCTCTGCATTTTTACCTAAAATACCAAGATTTCTCTCTCTAAGAAACCATCCCCTTCCAAAAGGATCAAAGAAAAAGCTATTAGAGCAAAGTTGTTCACTTTAAGAAGGAGAACAACATAGCTTGGAGCTAACATTTCATTTGTTGGATTGAAAGAGCAAAGGAGTCTTCCTATTTGGAACAAGAGGAAAGTCAAGCTAGGTGAGTTTTCAAAACACCAACTCTAAGTATGTTTATTTAAATGTTGTTGTGATTAGATTGGTGTATGTATCATTGGTTGAAAACTACCTAGAATGTGATGAATCAAGCATGACCTAGAATGCGTTTAGTGTGAGAAAATATGATATAGTTGATTTGATGATAAATGGATTATACTAAGGTGTTAGTGAGGTGATATGCATGATTTTAAGATGATTGGATAAAATCACATTGTGAGATTAGTCAAGTGACAAAATGTGTATAAATGATATTGTAGAAATGCATGAATGAATGAGAAATTATGGATAAAACATCTATGCCAAGTGTTTGATAAATTACTAAGTGAGTTATTAGCTAAATCGACTAGGAATGGCATAATGATGGCCAAATGAGATAATAGACCAAAATTGATGAAATAGGCTTGATAAGATATACTGACTAGTTGAAGTCAGAACATGAGTTATCAGTATTGACTCATATGATTGATAAATATTTGCAGCTCCCGGGGATATACCCAGACCAAGTTGAGCCCAATCGTAAAAAATGGGAAAGGAAGAAAAAGTTGCTTCCAAGTGAATCTAGGTAAGGGAATTGTGTGGACTCCTAGAGGTATCTTTGCGTGTTTTCGGGCGCATTATGGTTTTCTAGAATGATTGTGGTCATAGGAAAGAAATGAATGTTTGAAGGGACAAAGAAAATAGGATTTGAGAAAGTTCATAAAAAGCAAGAACATGATGTTCTTGAGTTTTTACTGCTTTTAGCATGTGAATTGGTAGGTTGGCTAGCATTTTAAATGATTGCATGAAAGATAGCTTGATTTGGTTTTGACAACCATGCTTTGCAAAGAATAAGCCACCTACATGAGTTTTATGGAAATGAAGCGTGCTAGAGCGTTGCTCGCATGATATTTCATGTGTTTTATACATGCATTGGTGTTGGAGCGATGCTCGCACTAGAGTTTTATATGCATAAGTGCTAGAGCCTAGCTCGCACTAGTTTTTACATGGATTTTATGACATTGTGCTGAGCCTAGCTCGCACTGATTTTCATACTGATTTTGACATGGTGTTAGAGCATTGCTCACACTAGATGTCCATATACTTGTTTTCGTGCTGGAGATTACTCGCATGTGATTTTTATGACATGTTGGGAACCGTGCTAGGAGTTTCGGGTAAACTGTATGTCGTGCTGATTAAATAGGCTCGCACATGCGTATTGAGATCTGGAAGGATATGTTGTGATGATATGGGTCCATGGAGTATGTTGTACCGTGCATATAGCATAGAGTACGTGGTACTATGTATGAATATTATACATATACTTTCTTGGGACAATGGATATTTTGTTATGGATCGGTGGGCTAGACGTGACCTACCTCCCGTGCAGAAGTAGATAGAGGTGATATCCCGCACACTAGGATTCGTGTAGCTTGGGATCACAGATGATATGGCCATAGTCCTAGTTATTACCCTTTTAATATTATTTGCCTATCTCACATGTCATGTTTTATGATAATCCATGTTTGAAGTGTGTTTATGGGTCAGGACAGTCCATGGGAGGGGCTGAATCCTGACGAATGGTGAATTTTGTGATGATTTGTGTTAAGTTTTGGAATTCTTTTAAAGTGCACCACACATGATGATTTTTCCATGCCATACTTATGATTTTCGTATGAGGATTTTCCATGCTTTGATTTGGACTTGTGCACTAATTTGAATAGCATGGATTGCTTTATATATCATGAGCACGAGCATGAACTGATATATTTTAAGTATGACAAGTAACTGTGTGGTTTAAGCATGGCATCACGATCACGTAGATAGTACAGTTATCTACCTACTCACATGATTTCCTTACTGAGCTTGTGGTTTGTTCACCCCCTTATTTTCCCCCTCTACAGAGCACTTATAATAGATAGAGAGCAACTGAGGATTGGATTTTGGTGTCTGCTGCATCCCATCATACAAGGTTTACACAATTGTATAGTTTTTGTATCTAAATATGCCATAGCACAGTAATATTTTGGAATGTAAAGAATTGTAAATACATGTAAACAACAACTCTGATTTAGAAATACAAGTATTTACGTTTAAATGAATTGTAAATTGAAATGATTTGATTAGATGAGATTGACATCGATACACAGCCCAACTGTTAGTGGTGTAGCTGTTCACAATCAGGTAAAGTAAAGGTAAAGAACAAACAACAAGAAATGGATTAAATAATAAACGAAAAATAAAAATTTGTAGTGGATTTTAATGGATAGAAGGTCGTGACAGATACGTTCTGTTTAAGCGATATTGGGATTAACATCTAGTTTGAATCTTAAACTAGAATAACTTAATGTGAAGACTATATTCTTGCATAGTAACTTGTAAGAGGGGATTTATATGGATCATCTTGAGGGTTTTGAAGTAAAAAAGAAAAGCATATGGTTTGCAATTTGAAGAAGACCTTGTATAGGTTAAAATATGGTCTTAGATAGCAGTGTAGGAAATTTGATTCTTTTATGGTGATCCACAACTAAAAAATAATAATAAACCGTAAACCCTTATGTTTATATGAGGAAATTTCCAAATGGGTATAGATATTAAGGATTTAGGTCCAATAAAGTAGATTTTAGGTATGGATATTATCTGTGATAAGAAAGCTAAAAAGTTGTGGTTGTCATACGAAAAGTATGTTAAACAGGTGCTTGAGAGAGTCAATATGTAGCATACTAAGTTAGTTAGCATGCCTCTTATAAACCATTTTCACAGAAGTAAGAAATCATGTACAGTGACTAAGAAAGAAAATGATGTTATGTTTATTGTTCCTAACTCCTCTACATTCGGTTATTTGATGTATCTTTATGGTATGCGCCTGACATTGCTTATGCAATTGGTATAGTGAGAAAATTTCTTTCTAATTCAGAAAAGGTTCATCGAGATATGGTAAAAGTGGATATTTGGACATTTGAGGGGAACTTCAAAGGTGTGCTTAAGTTTTGAGAATACAAACTAGTTTTAGAAGGGTTTATTAATGTAGACATGGTGGGTGATTTTAATTGGAAGGAAATTTACTTTAGCATATATATTAACTTTTGCAAGGGAATTGTATCTTTGTATTCTAGCTGTAAAAGTGTGTTTCCTTATCGATCATAGAGGATAAGTTGTCACGACCCAACTATCCAAAAATCAGAGTGAATTTTTTCGCGTTTTTGTTTATTTTCTTACTTAATTCTTACCTGTCCTCGAATCGTGACCAACACTCCACTACTAATTGGGCTGTGCGTCAATGCCAGTCCCACCATACATCTACCCTAGTACTTATTTCTTCTCCAGTCATTTATAATTGTTATATTATTTATACATCCCCTAAAGTTACTTACAATCATGTTACTGTGCTATGCTTATGTAGATACAATAAGTACAAGTGTATATACCTTATGTTGATGGGCAGCAGCGGATATCCGGAATGCAGTACTGAGTCGCCTCAACTTCAACTGGAGATCATCTGTGGGAGAAAATGAAAGGGGTGAGCACATCAAGCTCAGTAAGGCAATCCTACGAACAAGTAGGTAACCATACTACCTACATGAACGTAGTGCCATGCATAAACCACCCTTTCTCCACACATTTTAAAACAATGCTATGCATTATGATGATATGTAAAATACATTTGCACGGAAAATCAACATGCAATTATCATAAATCATTTCTTTCTCAATTAAGATTTTGACAATAAAGTCAGGACTCGACCCCTCCTGCGGGTGATCCTGACTCACACAAAATCATGAAAACATTTACATCACACGTGGGTTTTGAAAAGCATGGAAATACCATCATGCAATTTAGTTTTAAAACCCAGTTTAAATCATCATAGAAATCATCAACATGCGAGACTAGGCAACGTCTGTATATAGGTAAATAACTAGGACTATGGCCACATCTGTCCTCGTGAGTTCCTCAGCTACACGGATCCTAGTGTGCGGGTTCTCACCATGATCGGGAACCGCCCGGGAGGTGGGTCAGTCCATCCCGTCAGTCTTATCCGATCCCCGGCATCCGAAGATGCTGCATCCGGAGATGCCGTATCCGAAGATACAACACGGTACATCGTACTCCATGCTACTTGCACGGTACATCGTACTCCATGAACCCATGTAATATCTCTAGGTACTCCGGCCCAATTGGCCTGCTTCCCACAGAGGTTTGTTTCTCAATACTCATGCCATGTCTCAAAACGCACGTGCGAGCCTATTAAATCGGTGACACACAGTCTACCCGATGCTCCAAGCACGGCTCATCGCATGTTCTCATAAAATCTGTGTGAGCGATGCTCAGCACTCTCATCAAAACACGTCAACTGGCAGAGCCCGCTTACATCCCCACAAGGCCGCCAACCTCATCCCTCACTCTCACCCCACCTAAGAGGTCTCTTGAGCCTGTTGGGCCTTTTGGCTGACTCCAAGGGCAGACAGCGGTACTCCACAAATCCGGTAAAACTAGTGCGAGCTAAGCTCAGCACTCTGTATATTATAAATCACATGAAAATTTTATAAATACTGGTGCGGGTTAAACTCCAGCACTCTGTCTCGAAAATCATGTAAAAATATGGTGCGAGTCAGACTCTAGCACCGTGTCACGAAAGAGCATGTGAAATCTGGTGCGAGTTATACTCTAGCACCTATGCATGTAAAACTCTAGTGCGAGCTCTCGCTCCAGCACTAATGCATGCATCACACAAATCGAAATTACCGTGCGAGCTGAGCTCTAGCACGTCATATGTCAATAAAACACGTAGGCGGCTCTATTTACTCAAAACAGTTTTCAAATCAATTTCACGTTGAAAGTATGCAATGCGGTGCACTTTCTTTCAAGGCGAGCCAGCCTACTCATGCATGCGTTGAAATATCTCCAGAACGAGCAGGAACCTCTTGTCCTTGCTCCTCCCAATTTTTCCTAGATTTTTAGAATTTTACCCTTAACAAGGGTATTTTAGTAATTTGCCCATTCGGGGCACTAAAATTATTATTTGACCTCTAGACCCTTCAGGATATTTTAAAGGACTGCATATGAATTTAAAATTTGCGTACTGTTACCTCTAGCAGTCCGCAGAATTCCCTTACCTCGATTCTCGTCGAGTCTGACCTTTCTCTTTTCCAATGTAGTCCCATCGCGCAGTCCGATATGTTTCCAATCCAATGCCCGGAACTGCGTATTAATATTCCTCAGGTCAGATATTATGATTTAATTGTACTTAATCTTTTCTGGGCTTAATTTAAATCATTGGGCCCGTTTACCCCTATTGGGCCCGATTGCACCTTAATGGGCCTTAATCGGCCTTAAGCCCGTTTTTCACTTAATTTTCTCTTTATCGAGGCCTATTGGGCTCATTGGGCCCATCAATAATTTATTGAGCCTCGTTCTAATTCTCGAATAGCTAAATTTAATATTTACGACAATTAATCTAAATTTTCATAAATTAATTCAATTTATGCGTAAATTTAATCAATATCACGCATAACGAAGAAATTGTCGTAAATAGGGGTCACTTACCCGAGATTCCATGCTAGTCCGCAAATCGAGGCTGTCTCGAGCCCTCGCTGGATGCCAATCGTCGAGCTACACAATTCCATAATTTTTCCGGGTAAGTTCTCAGCCCAAAATTAATTAAATAAAATATTCCAAATTTAAATCGGTCAATTTGACCGCTTATCGACTTACCCGAAGCTCGATTGCATCACCGGAATTTTCCCCAATTTTTTCCTCTTTTTCCTTTTCCCTTTTTCTCCCTTTTTTCCCCTCTTTTTGGCTGAACCGGTTCAGTCCGGTTCGGACCGGTTCAGACCGCCGGTTCACCCCGGTTCGACCGGTTCACCGCCGGTTCGCCACCTTGCCGGCCGGTTCTCTGCCGGCTTCCACCGCCAAACGCTCCGCTGGGTCGTCCGCATCACGATTCTGGCCTCGGTTTGGGTCAAGCTCGCCGGAACGCCGCCGGTCCGGCACTTCTCCCTCTCGGCCGTCGGACCCGTTTTCCCCTCTTGGCCGTCGCCGCCGATTCCGGCCGTCTCGTCGGCTGCCACCGGTCTCAAAAGCACCGCCGTCGCCTGGGCTCTCAAAATCGGGCCTTGGTTCAGGCTGGGTCGCCGCCGTTCGCCGTCGGTGACCCTCTCTTTCCCACGGCTTTTCTCTCCTCCGATCGGCTTCCTCCGGCGTCGGTGGGCTGCACCGCCGGTGCCATTAAGATCACCGGCCTCCCCTCTTTCTTTTCCGGCCCTTGGCCGGGCCGTTGGCCGCCGGACGGTGGTCGGGCCTTCTGCCTCCGTTTGCTTCGTTTTCGGCTTCTCTGCTTCTTTCTCTCTCCCCGATGGTTTCTTCTCTCTCTTCTCTTTTTTTTTTTTCTTTTTGTTTTATCATTTTTATTATTATTATTTTTATTTATTTTAATTATTTTACTATTCATTAAAATACATTAAAATACCCAAAATATCACTTAAAATTATTATTTTATTCTTATTCAATTAATTTAATTTTTATTTAATTTATTTATTAAATTTTAACCTCTTTTTCGGGTATAATTTCTCCGTATTTTCAGGATATTGTCCCGGGTGACTTTTCGGTATATTTTTCGATTATTTTCGGGATTATTTTTCCGAACTAAAAATTCCAATTAATCCCGATTAATTCCAATAAATTAATATCTTGATCAATTTAACCCAAAATAAATTTATTTCATCTTTATTGACCAAGATTTCTCAAATCCATATTTTTAATTAAATTTCCTTATCGAATTTACTCCGGCTTTCGGTCCTTTGACCGTTTTGCCCTTACACGTGTTCAGGATTAATTTAACCCGACTTCCTTCATACTTCCTCTATCTTTTCTTATTTAGTTTTCGTATTTTTATTAAATTCGGGTCTTACAATTCTCCCCCACTTAAGGAATTTGGTCCTCCAAATTAGAACCAAGTCATATGAGTCCATATACAACTCCGGGTATATCGATCATATCATACTCTTAAAATTTATGCGACCTTCTTCGGAGTGTATTACTACCAAAGGACTTTAATTAGGGAGATTATCTTAAACCCCAATACTGTCTCTTTCCTGTTCAATGCCCGAATCAACTTCTTCAATATACTCATATTTTCATTAAACTGAACTTTTGGAGTTCATATCCTATCACCTCTACTGGATCTGGATAGTAGTACCGAAGCATCATAAGCTGGGACACATTGTGGGTGCCTATTAATCCAAGTGATTAACAACAACCTACAGGTCTTATCTCCCACTTGTCCAATCTCTCAAGAATTCGATCCAGCTCAACTCAATTTACTTCTTCCAAAAGTTCCGCTATGTCCTTATTCTCTTAGGACGTGTAACTTTCAACCATAATAATTCACCAAGGGTGAATTCCAATATTTTTCTATCTGTTCTGAGGTGTTCTTAATCTCTCATCCTTAACTAAACATCCTCAGAGACTTATTATCCAAAGTCAGAAATAATTTCTACCTGTCACCCACTCTTTCTTATCCAATTTGGGGAACAGCCCCTACAGCTATACACTGCCTCATATCTCGTTATCCCGATACTCAATTGCCAATTGTCGTTATTGGCGACTTCAATTAGAAATCAACTGATCATTCCAGGAGCTTATAAAATCAATGGCACACGCTTTCATCGGATCCTCCAGAACTTGTACAGTCCTCCCTGACTGACCATCTGTCTGAGGATGTAAAGCTGTGCTAATACTCAGTCGGGTTCCCATAGCTTCCTAAAAATATTCCCTGAGGTAGGAAGTGGAGCGGGAATCCCTATATGATACCATGCTCACTGGAACGCTACTTAATGTTCCACAATCTTTCTTATACCTGAATCCTCATACACACTCTGAGTATCTGGGGAGTTCATAACCAGAAGGTGGGTGGACTTAGTCACTCTATCGACTACCATCCAACTAGTCTCCTGATTTATCCGGGTCTCCTATAACCCATCACGACATTCATGGAGACTTACTCTCGTTTTTCGTGCCGTGTCGATATAGGTAGGTGCTGCAATAACTCTGCAGACTTTTAATACTCTACCTTACTCTGCTGACACACTAGGCACTTTTCTACAATCTCCACCAATATCTCTTTTCACATCTGACCACCCATACCCCTTTTGAGATTTTAATATATATTATTATTACCTTCCGCATGCACTGTATATCCCGAAGAGTGAGCTTCTGACAATATCACTATCTCATCAACTGTGGTCCTGGGGAGCACTCATACTGTCTCTGAATCCTCAGTAACTCATTTTCACCCACTGTGAACTCTATCACTGTACCCTTCTGAATCAGACCCAAACTATCGACATCCGGTCGATCATCACGCTAAGCCTGGCAAATCCGGGCACTCTCATCCGGTACTAGTCATCAGGCTAGCTGTCACACAATCACTGTCATCCTCAGAAGGGATCACATCAATACTGAGGTCCACAACTGCATCTAGCAGCTCACGCTCCCTGACCATCATATGTGGTACCATCCCGAGGCTCTTTCTGCTCAAGGCATCAGTCATCACATTCGCCTTTCTTGGGTGGTACAATTCTCATAAATCAAAATCTCTCAGAAGCTCTAACCCAATATGTATTTTCATATTCGCCCCTTTCTGTGAAAACAGATACTCGGGCTATATGATCAGTGCATATCCATAATTCCTCACCCTGTACATAATAGTACCATATCCTCGGTACAAATACTGTTGCCAACTTTAAATCATGGGTCAGATAGTTTATTTCGTGATCGAAGAGTTGTCTGACTCCAAAATTGACTATCTTCCCATTATACATCAATACACAGCTCCATCATAACTTTGAGGCATTCATACTCACTGAAAAACCTCTTGAGCTGTTGGGCATGGTGAAATTAATCATGGTGGTCAGTTCATACTTCATCACGCCAAATTCACGTCACATCTATCATCTTATTTATCATCTTATTCCAAGATCACGTTTTCTTAGTTAAACGTGTCAACAGGGTATACCATTTTAAATCTCGCAATAATCCATCTGTAAAAGCTATCTTCCAATTGTTGCTTATAATTCGCCCTAGGCTTTAACTACTCCCAGCATATCACCGTTAATGATGATTACACTCGATCTAATCCTTGACTTATTTACGCAAGGCGTACAAGATCCTTCTCAACCGCTTACGTTTTCCAGGTGCTAACCTGCGCTATTTCCTTTTCTTATCTTAACGGCTCTTATCAAATTTTACTACGTTAACCTTTATAATTTGTCGAATTTTAATGTTCTTATCGTCTTAGTAAGGTAACCTAATGCTAAAGGTATTTATTACGATGATCGATTTCCCGTTATAGATTATATATATATATATATCTAGATGCTGTCAAGTCTTCAGGCGGGGAGGTATTTTGAAATACCTTTATTAGCCTTCAGACTTAACCACAACTACCGGTTATGGTTATACCCATCTTTGTCCTTGGTTATAATTTGTATTCGCTACTAATTGTTTAACCTCAATTACTTCGCATATTAAAGGTATTCCTTATCTAGCATATATCTCTACTCCAATACATCTTGTACTTAGGATCTATCTTATCTCGAAGATTTTCTCCTTTGCGTATCAATTATAATGAAACTCTTGTCTTTATTCATTCTGTGAGTACATCCTTTACTCCTGTAATTTCAACCGTTACACCCCTGTTTATCAACTTAAAATCTCTATATCTATATTCCGTTAATTCATCCTCCTCTATTGGGGTACTCATTTACCCATATTGTAACCGATGACGTAGGCATTCATGCCTTTTACTCACTTATATGCGAATGAAGGCGGTATGAATAAATATGTGGCACAGGATTAATGAACATATGTACTTCGTTATTCATAACAAGTGTGGTATCTTACACCACATCCATGAAACATCAATAGCATCCTGGTCCAAGACATCCACTCGCCTTCGTCCAATAGCCTACTTTCCTTTTTCTCTTCGGCTATGGCCTCCCTTTTCGTTTTCAGCTATAACAACGAAATTTTTCTCTGTCTCTTTACTTTTTTGTGGGGCGATTTCGCCCAACTCTGTGTAATCAAAATCAATGGTCCATCATACCACACTTAACGACCATTTTCATCAATATCGTGTAGGTATAGACGCTCCTTCTGTGGTATCCACCACACATTCCACAGTAATGACACTGCTACTCTGCTTCGTAGCAGGTCGGGGTCCTCCAATCACAATGCCCACAAGAGTGCCCAAAATTAGATGCACTAGGGCCTTACCAATTATCTTAGCCCATAACTCGTTACATCAGATCTTTTACCAATTACCAATTTTCCCATTTTTGACATCCTTGTCATTTCTCGCTTTTCTTTCTGTCTCTATCTCGGCCCTCACTACCTTTCCAAGTCTCAGAGGCGTGCAATTCATGTTCTTATTTACCCAACTGTAAATCTGTGCACTGCCTCGGTATAGGTAATATCTCACGGGCCAATCGGACTCTAATTGAAAATCTGAGCCCTTCCATAAACTTTTAGACATCTCGACTGTCACTTTTCATAGTGTCGAGGTAATATCTGCCCAGAATATAATCGAGTCTCCATACTCGTCAATAAATTAAATCCTCTGGGTCAGAGTAAGGACTTTAATCCAAAATTTCCTTTAAATCATGTCCAGGATATCCTGTCACCGGAATACATCCATAATCATTTCTCATATCAGCTCTTAAGATGGGTCGAGCGGGTTTTCACCAATGCTCCGCTGCGCCCTCTGATCTCGTACATAATCTGAGTAATTAGCTCCTCAAAATAATCTCCACACTCCGCTCCAATCTCGCGAAGCGTGTCTCAATACTGTCCGATCTCTCTGTCGGACTCTGTGAGGCATGCTCAACATTCGCCTCTATTTCAATCTCATACTGATTTTCATAGCCAAACTCAGCACGACTTAGCAGACTCAGGTCTACCTCTACGACCTCTGCCTCGTGCACTATCTCATTTAGCGCGACTCATATTAGGCATTCCTGCATTCTCAACCATTTCTTAGTCAAGCCCATCTCGATATACACTATTGTATCTAACTAAGCACAGTAACACGGGGATGTAATTTCTTAACTTCTGACACTGACACACATCAGACCAATTACGCTCTGATACCAAAATAATTGTCACGACCCAACTATCCAAAAATCAGAGTGAATTTTTTCGCGTTTTTGTTTATTTTCTTACTTAATTCTTACCTGTCCTCGAATCGTGACCAACACTCCACTACTAATTGGGCTGTGCGTCAATGCCAGTCCCACCATACATCTACCCTAGTACTTATTTCTTCTCCAGTCATTTATAATTGTTATATTATTAATACATCCCCTAAAGTTACTTACAATCATGTTACTGTGCTATGCTTATGTAGATACAATAAGTACAAGTGTATATACCTTATGTTGATGGGCAGCAGCGGATATCCGGAATGCAGTACTGAGTCGCCTCAACTTCAACTGGAGATCATCTGTGGGAGAAAATGAAAGGGGTGAGCACATCAAGCTCAGTAAGGCAATCCTACGAACAAGTAGGTAACCATACTACCTACATGAACGTAGTGCCATGCATAAACCACCCTTTCTCCACACATTTTAAAACAATGCTATGCATTATGATGATATGTAAAATACATTTGCACGGAAAATCAACATGCAATTATCATAAATCATTTCTTTCTCAATTAAGATTTTGACAATAAAGTCAGGACTCGACCCCTCCTGCGGGTGATCCTGACTCACACAAAATCATGAAAACATTTACATCACACGTGGGTTTTGAAAAGCATGGAAATACCATCATGCAATTTAGTTTTAAAACCCAGTTTAAATCATCATAGAAATCATCAACATGCGAGACTAGGCAACGTCTGTATATAGGTAAATAACTAGGACTATGGCCACATCTGTCCTCGTGAGTTCCTCAGCTACACGGATCCTAGTGTGCGGGTTCTCACCATGATCGGGAACCGCCCGGGAGGTGGGTCAGTCCATCCCGTCAGTCTTATCCGATCCCCGGCATCCGAAGATGCTGCATCCGGAGATGCCGTATCCGAAGATACAACACGGTACATCGTACTCCATGCTACTTGCACGGTACATCGTACTCCATGAACCCATGTAATATCTCTAGGTACTCCGGCCCAATTGGCCTGCTTCCCACAGAGGTTTGTTTCTCAATACTCATGCCATGTCTCAAAACGCACGTGCGAGCCTATTAAATCGGTGACACACAGTCTACCCGATGCTCCAAGCACGGCTCATCGCATGTTCTCATAAAATCTGTGTGAGCGATGCTCAGCACTCTCATCAAAACACGTCAACTGGCAGAGCCCGCTTACATCCCCACAAGGCCGCCAACCTCATCCCTCACTCTCACCCCACCTAAGAGGTCTCTTGAGCCTGTTGGGCCTTTTGGCTGACTCCAAGGGCAGACAGCGGTACTCCACAAATCCGGTAAAACTAGTGCGAGCTAAGCTCAGCACTCTGTATATTATAAATCACATGAAAATTTTATAAATACTGGTGCGGGTTAAACTCCAGCACTCTGTCTCGAAAATCATGTAAAAATATGGTGCGAGTCAGACTCTAGCACCGTGTCACGAAAGAGCATGTGAAATCTGGTGCGAGTTATACTCTAGCACCTATGCATGTAAAACTCTAGTGCGAGCTCTCGCTCCAGCACTAATGCATGCATCACACAAATCGAAATTACCGTGCGAGCTGAGCTCTAGCACGTCATATGTCAATAAAACACGTAGGCGGCTCTATTTACTCAAAACAGTTTTCAAATCAATTTCACGTTGAAAGTATGCAATGCGGTGCACTTTCTTTCAAGGCGAGCCAGCCTACTCATGCATGCGTTGAAATATCTCCAGAACGAGCAGGAACCTCTTGTCCTTGCTCCTCCCAATTTTTCCTAGATTTTTAGAATTTTACCCTTAACAAGGGTATTTTAGTAATTTGCCCATTCGGGGCACTAAAATTATTATTTGACCTCTAGACCCTTCAGGATATTTTAAAGGACTGCATATGAATTTAAAATTTGCGTACTGTTACCTCTAGCAGTCCGCAGAATTCCCTTACCTCGATTCTCGTCGAGTCTGACCTTTCTCTTTTCCAATGTAGTCCCATCGCGCAGTCCGATATGTTTCCAATCCAATGCCCGGAACTGCGTATTAATATTCCTCAGGTCAGATATTATGATTTAATTGTACTTAATCTTTTCTGGGCTTAATTTAAATCATTGGGCCCGTTTACCCCTATTGGGCCCGATTGCACCTTAATGGGCCTTAATCGGCCTTAAGCCCGTTTTTCACTTAATTTTCTCTTTATCGAGGCCTATTGGGCTCATTGGGCCCATCAATAATTTATTGAGCCTCGTTCTAATTCTCGAATAGCTAAATTTAATATTTACGACAATTAATCTAAATTTTCATAAATTAATTCAATTTATGCGTAAATTTAATCAATATCACGCATAACGAAGAAATTGTCGTAAATAGGGGTCACTTACCCGAGATTCCATGCTAGTCCGCAAATCGAGGCTGTCTCGAGCCCTCGCTGGATGCCAATCGTCGAGCTACACAATTCCATAATTTTTCCGGGTAAGTTCTCAGCCCAAAATTAATTAAATAAAATATTCCAAATTTAAATCGGTCAATTTGACCGCTTATCGACTTACCCGAAGCTCGATTGCATCACCGGAATTTTCCCCAATTTTTTCCTCTTTTTCCTTTTCCCTTTTTCTCCCTTTTTTCCCCTCTTTTTGGCTGAACCGGTTCAGTCCGGTTCGGACCGGTTCAGACCGCCGGTTCACCCCGGTTCGACCGGTTCACCGCCGGTTCGCCACCTTGCCGGCCGGTTCTCTGCCGGCTTCCATCGCCAAACGCTCTGCTGGGTCGTCCGCATCACGATTCTGGCCTCGGTTTGGGTCAAGCTCGCCGGAACGCCGCCGGTCCGGCACTTCTCCCTCTCGGCCGTCGGACCCGTTTTCCCCTCTTGGCCGTCGCCGCCGATTCCGGCCGTCTCGTCGGCTGCCACCGGTCTCAAAAGCACCGCCGTCGCCTGGGCTCTCAAAATCGGGCCTTGGTTCAGGCTGGGTCGCCGCCGTTCGCCGCCGGTGACCCTCTCTTTCCCACGGCTTTTCTCTCCTCCGATCGGCTTCCTCCGGCGTCGGTGGGCTGCACCGCCGGTGCCATTAAGATCACCGGCCTCCCCTCTTTCTTTTCCGGCCCTTGGCCGGGCCGTTGGCCGCCGGACGGTGGTCGGGCCTTCTGCCTCCGTTTGCTTCGTTTTCGGCTTCTCTGCTTCTTTCTCTCTCCCCGATGGTTTCTTCTCTCTCTTCTCTTTTTTTTTTTTTCTTTTTGTTTTATCATTTTTATTATTATTATTTTTATTTATTTTAATTATTTTACTATTCATTAAAATACATTAAAATACCCAAAATATCACTTAAAATTATTATTTTATTCTTATTCAATTAATTTAATTTTTATTTAATTTATTTATTAAATTTTAACCTCTTTTTCGGGTATAATTTCTCCGTATTTTCAGGATATTGTCCCGGGTGACTTTTCGGTATATTTTTCGATTATTTTCGGGATTATTTTTCCGAACTAAAAATTCCAATTAATCCCGATTAATTCCAATAAATTAATATCTTGATCAATTTAACCCAAAATAAATTTATTTCATCTTTATTGACCAAGATTTCTCAAATCCATATTTTTAATTAAATTTCCTTATCGAATTTACTCCGGCTTTCGGTCCTTTGACCGTTTTGCCCTTACACGTGTTCAGGATTAATTTAACCCGACTTCCTTCATACTTCCTCTATCTTTTCTTATTTAGTTTTCGTATTTTTATTAAATTCGGGTCTTACATAAGTATATTACAATAACCGAAGTAGGTAAAGAAATGCTTTGGATAAACAATTTATTTTTAATTTGGGATTGAGGTCAGAATAAGTATATGGTTTTGTGTGATGGCCAAATTGCGTTGGAATAGATTAAGAACACCATGTACCATGCTAGAATGAAGCACATCGATATTAGATACCATTGGTTGCACTTAGTGATTGAATAAAAGTAGGTGTTGTTAAAGAAGGTTCATAGGGATAAGAATACAATTGATATGTTGACTAAGGCATTCAGTGTCTTGGCTAGGATAGAAACCTTGGCCAAGGTGTAATTCAAGTGACAGGTTATGGTGACGTACCTCCTCTTAATGGATTTGGAGGAAGAGATTTTTAGATAAGTGATAACGTGTGGTCTAGCCTTATATACTAGCTTTAGCATTTAATAATGTAATTAGGTGCACTTAGCTTTGATTATAGGTGGCTAGGATTAGTTATAGGGTAAAGAATGAAGGGCCAAGATTTGTTTGGTAATACAATCCAAAATAGGATTGAATTCTTTCTCTATATATGGCCACTTATAGCAAATTACTAGCAAATGGATTGAAATTAAGAAAGAGCTTCTTGAGAGAGAAAAAAGAGAGAAGAGTTTTGACTAGAGAAAAAATAGATTTTTCTTATTCCATTGAGTGACTAAAAAGAGAGATAATTTAGTAATTGGGATATTCTTTTAGTAGATTATATTGATGTATCTCAAGAGTTAGACTTTATAACTTTAGAACAATTGTTGGAACCCAAAGCTTTAGGCAAATATATATATATATATATATATAAATAAATAAATAAATATATATATATATATATATATTAGGGTGTTAAACTTTTTTAATTGCTTGTTTCTTATAACAGGTTTTTCTCTCTTGTTCGTGGGTGTAGACACTTGGGCTGAATAATGTTAAATATTTTCTCTTATATGTGTAATTTAATTTAACGTTTATTGAATTTTCGAATACATTTCTGCTTGAAATATCTCAACAAGTGTTATTAGAGTTTAGGTTACTGATATCTCCTTGAGTATCAGACACAAGCATTTTCTGAAGGCCCAATGTGTGAAGGGGGACATTTTGGTGTAAACATCATATTTTGTTTAGGTTACTAGGCATATCAAATTTACTAGGTTTCTTGAGCTAATGGATTTTAGACTTGACAATTCGTGTATAAAATCTATATTTGTATTGTATAAAACACAAAATTTTGTATCAAAATTCACGTCAACAAGTCAAACGTAAAACCTATATAATATTTTTTACTTTTTTCAATATTTATATACAATTTTTATTAACTTTTAGCCCGTGTCACTTTTGTGTATTGTATTCATGTCGTTTTTTTGTCGTGTCACTATTTGGCTTGGCTATATTATTCATTTTATTATTTATTTTAGTATTTATCTTATTTGATAAGATAGATAAATTAGGTAAACAAGGATAAACTTAGATAATTTAGACAAATTAAGATAATTTAAATTAATTTAGATAAATTTAGAAAATTAGATGATTTAGATAAATTTTAAAAAAATTAGATAAGATAATTTAGATAAATATGGATGATTTAGATAAGTTAAACAATAGAGGAAAAACAAAGCAAAAAATCACAAACTAATGGTGATAAAATGTTTAAAGGTTTCAGCGTTCTAAGATTTATAGGGTAGTGTTTTTTAGGCTCTTTATTGGATTTTTAAGTTTGGTATTTAGGCTCTTTATTAGGTTTTAGAGGAAGTTTGAGTGGTAGTAGATAATCTGCATATTCAACCGATAACCTGATAACTGATATGAGTTGACGTTGATTGATTTGCTAACATTCTTTGACTGTTAAATGCCTTTTACCTTTGAATTCACAAAGTTAATATTTTTTATTAATGTTTTTATTTTGTATTTTTCGTTTTAATTCTTTTTTTATTTTATTTAGTTGTTTGTTTTCATGTGTACCTTAAGATGTTTTATAAATAATAACAAAAATAAAATAAAATAATCACTACCACAAAAAAGTTCAATGACTCGATATTCTAACTTAATATAGAAGTCGTCTCTAATCCTACTCCAATTTTAACTCAATAATTATAAATAATGAGATAAGGTAGAGCAATTTACACATTAAGTTAATAGAAGTTTGGCCTTCCTTGCTTACATTCTTTCCCTTAAACTTCATCAGATGGAATTGCCAAATACACTATGAATTGGACTTTATAGCTCTATTTTTCTAAGGTTCAAGAGTAACCTTTACAGCCGTCCCTTTTCAAGGCTCAAGGAGTACCTTTACAAACCTCCCTTTCAATGCTCAAGGAGAAACCTCTTAACCACCTCCCAAATCTCTCAATTACAATTAGGCACTCAAGGATAACTCTCCTTTTTACAAGATTTGGTATTAGGTATATGTTTGGTGTAATCTATAGAAACCCTAACTATGTAGAATTATTACAAATTTAGTACAAGATATTACAAATATGAGAATGATTGAGAATATAAACTTTTTGGCAATAAATTGAAGGAAGACTTGAAAACTTGATTAATAGAAGATGTTACATTAAAGCTCTTTAGTCTTGAAACTTTTGCACATTCCTTTTATGTCCCTTCTATGATTTTTGGTTGTTGAAATGCTAGGTTTGAAATTCATCCTATTAGCTCTCACAAAAATCTAATCATTGGAACTAACAGACTTAAGGGGTATCAATATTTTTATAGAGGACTTCTGCAAAATAGACAAAGGATATCGATACTACAACCTTATGTTATAGATACCTAAACAGAGAATTTAGCTTCCATCTAAGGGTAATGTTAAGGATATCGATACCACGTATCAAACCACCAAATATTCAGACACAAAGTATTGATGCCTTTATCAAAGGTATTGATACCTTGAACATTGAAAATATATATTTTTGGGAATTTAAACATGGAATCACTTCAACAAAGTTAATTTTGAAACAGAAACATGTCATCATTGATTCTATCATTACAGTATGGGGACATTTATGTCATAATTAATTCCAAAAGCATTTAACATTATTTCTTCAATTAATTTCACAATCAAGTTCACGTTAGAAAAATTTTAATGTGATTAAAATCTAATTTCTTACCTTCTCATAATCATATAAAAATATTAAATATTTCAAAGCTAACAATCTTCGCCTTTTTGTTATAACAAAACTTAAGAAAAAATAATTTTAGTATCTCCCATTCAATCAAATAATCATTTAAGTTCACATTTTTGCAAAACCATAAACTCTCCATAAATGTGTACATTAATCCTATTTGTAGACACCTGATTTTGTCCCTTTTCAAAGACTCAACAAAACTCAAGTTTATCTATGCAAAAACCTCGAGATTTGAATTTCATTTTTATGCGAAACTGATTCAAATTGAAAAATTTTAATTAGCTCGAAAAATCAAATTTTCAAAATATAATAAATCCTCTTTAAATAATTGTGAAATTATTTTCAAATATCGAACTAGGATATTCAAGTTAAAGCATGAGCCAATCTCTCAATCAAGCTTACCTTAACTCAAGACCTACCTCAAACCATATCCTAACCCTAAACCTTAAACCATTTTAACCCTAAAACATCATCTTAATCCTAAACCCTAAACCATTTCTAAATCCTAAAGCCATAAAACTTTTTTTTCAAACCTTAAACAACCATTAAAGACTCTCCCATGTAATAATGCAAAGCCCTTCTCGTCCTCCTAGTGCAAAACCCTAAATAAAATCCCACATCAAACCTACCACATGCATCGACCAAAAATACACCGTGATCAAGCTAAGAGCTAATTGAAGGATTTTCTGCCAAAAAAGGAAAGAAACAAATCATCAAAATAAAGGAAACAAATAATAAAATGAAGCTAAAAATATGTTCCATTAAAGCAACCATAAATAAAAGGACCAAAATTAAAGGACAAGAACAAAAAATTTTGCTTTTCCCTCGAGTTTTAAGTTGAAAGAGAACTATAAAAACCAAAAGCTAGGTGGAAAATGGGAAAAAGGATAGACAAAGAAAAAAATAAATTGAGAGAAGTTGTTCCTACACCATTTTCTTATTGCTCTACCATTTCACAGTGTGGTCGTTCTCATTTTTTTGATTGCACCCTTTCTACCACATTCCTATTTGGGTTTGTTGCTACTCTTACAACTCAATGCTACCGTGGAGTGCTTGATGTTGCTGCTATTGAGAAGGAAAAACCTAATTGGCTTTGCTGCCTTATGTTGCTGCCTTGCACTGCTACACCCTGCTACTTATTTGCTGCTCTGCGTATTCACATTCTATTGCATTGTCTCCATCATTTTTTGTTATGTTACCATTCTTCCATTGCTCTGCTATCGTGTTGTGTTCTTGCTATTTTGTGGAGTTTATTGTTCTGCTGTCATTTTGTTACAGCTATCTAGGAAGGTTTTTCTGCTTTATTGTGTTTATTTCTGTCACGACCCATTTTTACCCAAAATCGCTATAACTTTTTTTTCTTTTTCATTTCCTTTCTCGGTCGTGAACATCTTCACCACCAAACAGTTGGGCTATGAGTCAGTATTAGTCATCATTTACCATCTACCATGTTATCTATCTTTTAATTCATTCAAACACAAACATGTAAACTTTATAATTGAAATTTGATACTTGTATGTGTCTATTAATATTTACATCCCCTATATCACATTTGAAAATGATTACTGTGCTATTGTATGTTTAGATACAAAAGATTCTAATGTGTATCCCTCTTGGTGATGGAGAGTAGCGGATATCAGGATGCAACTCCTCAGTCCCTCACTGGACTATTGTGTGTGCTCTGTAGAGGGGGAAAATGAAGGGAATGAGCTCACTAGCTCAGTACGACAATAATACAAGCAGGTAGATAACTACACTATCTACATGCTTATAATGTCATGACATAGAAATCATTTATATCTAGAGCATGAGGAAATATTAAAACTATGCCACATGTATATATATATATATATCACGTACTAAAAACATGAAAATAAGCATGTAAACATGGAAAGTCATCATGTCAACGTCTCATGCTTAAAACATTGGAAAAACTCATCATAAAACATGTCATCCTTTAAGAACATCCCACAAGGTCTAACCCCTCCCTCGGGTCTACCCTGGACAACACAAATCATGCTCAATATATAAAACTATGTGATATCATGTGTGACAGGTGGTCACTATATATAATCAAGGACTTTGTTGGCCAACTATGTCACTATCATTCCAGACCACACGGATCCCGGTGTGCAGGGCATCATGATGTTACGAGAGGTGGGTTAATCCTACCTGCTAGACTTTAAATCAACATTATCACCACATGGTACAGTGTACTCCATGTAATATACACGGTACAACGTACTCCATGGACCTATATCATGCTTGGGGGTGCTTGCCGTAGGTCTTATCTACCTTATACCATGTATAACCTACTCAGTCTCAAGTGCACGTGTGAATATCTAATCCATGTGACTAATAGTCTACACGAGGCATCCAGCACGGCTCGTGCGAGCATCTCATCTGTGTGACACAAAGTCTACACGAGGCATCCAGCACGACTCATTACATATCATAGTGTGAAAAGCCCAGTGCAAGTAAAGCTCTAGCACGATTTCATGCATATTCGGTAAAAATCCTCCAATAAGAAATGCTCCAGTATGACTTTATGCATAATAAATAATGATGAAATCATGTATGAGCATAGCTCCAATACGATTATATGCATAAGAAATAAATGAAACCCACGTACGAGTAAAAGCTCCAATACAGCTTGCAAAACATCTAAACTCAAAGTATGGTGCGAGCTAGGCTCCAGCACATTTCATGCATATTAAAACATCAAAATCTAGTGTGAGCAAAGCTCCAACATGATTAAACTCATATAAATCTGATAGGCAGTTTTATTTCAACAAAACACATTTAAAATCAAAGTTAGCACCTGACTCGTGCTATTTCATGAAATTATAAAGTCAATAGCCAGCCTATTTGTAAATTTGCTTAAACCGAAGCACTGTATTTCATAAAAATATCAAAATATGATATTTATGCAATTATTAGCCTTACTACCCTTTTTGTAAAATTTAGCTCCAAAGTTAAAATCACCTTTTTCATCTATATCTGAAATTTTTCATACAAATCATTGTTTCTTTTCTAGGTAAACAACCAATTATAATACCCTATAAATACCCTCAAAATACATGCAGCTACCTCTACATACTCACAAAATTCCCTTACCTGGAATTGCGTCGAGTAACTCCACTTCCTCAGAGCTACTCGATTGCGTAGTCCGATTTGCTCCCAATGTAATCTTTGGAGCTGCACAAAATTATTTATCATATTAAATACAGTTCATTTATCTATATTTCACTTTCCCTACAATCGATTTAACTTGTTGGGCCCCTTTTTCTCTTATTGGGCCTTACTTTCTCTTAAGTCCATTTTGATTGTACTATTTATTTCTCGAGAATCTATTGGACTCGTCAAGTCTAATATCTCGTATTAGGCCGGCCTTAAGCCTAAAATGCTCATCACTCTCCTTTACTAAGGCATTTCATCCTACAACTCTTATGCCTATTTTCAGTCATCATCTATTCCAACACATGGATTTCACAAAACTACCTTAAAATCATGTAGACATGCTTAATAACCTCACTACATGTTTATCATCATTGACTCCATGCCAAATCAACTTTCTCTCACTTTCTCACACAACCCATTTTAGGTCATGGAGGATTCATCATACTCTAGGTAGTTTTAACCAACAATACATACACCAAATAACCCATAACAATGTCTAAATAAACATACTTAAAGTTGGTGTATTGAAAACTCACCTAGCTTACCTTTTCTCTTGTTTGAAATTGAAAGACCATTTTGCTCCTTCAATCCAACAACTTGAATGTTGATTCCAAACTATGTTGTTCTTCTATTTACAAGGAACAACTTTGCTCAAATAACTTTTCCTCAAATCTAGTAGGAAGGTAAAGATATCCTAGAGAGAGAAAACTAGGTTGTTTTGCTCAAATGGAGAGGTTTTAGGGATTTCGAGGGAAGAAGACTCGACTGTCGGGCCTTTTTATAGTAATCGAATTATGAGATCAATCTCCAAGGGTAAGAGATTGATCTTCCGTTGTTTTGAACTCTCTCGACATTTAGTTTGTTGAAAGTGTGATCGATCTTCTCTTAGGTAGGGATCAATCTTTACCAGGCAGAAGACATTAAAGATCGATCTGTCTTTGGGAAAGGATCAATCCTTGCTAGGCAAAAGCATAATGAGATCGATCTGCTTCCTGGGAAGAGATCGATTCTGCTTGAATAAGGGATCGATCTTCCCTTTATAGAATACTTTGGTACTTTATTTTGAGACAATGAGATTGATCTCCCCTTGCACTAAGATCGATCTCCCCTTGCTCTGTAACATTCCAGCTGCAGTTTTCCCAGAACTTCAAAGGAAAGTTCACTTTCAATTGCTTCAATACTTATTTTACATTTCATGCGCATTTAGAACATAAAAATATTCATTTCTTATGATTCATATATAATGTAACTTGTCTGTACATCATGAAATCATAAAGAATACTTATAAAAGTACGGGCCTTACAATTTCCATATACGAGGACTATACTGTTGCTTAATTGCATTCTGGGTCTAGTTACTGTTGTTGTGTGGTTATTGGCACATTGTAACTTTCCCATTCTTTACTGCACTACTCTAAGAGGCCTCGAGGTTTGTTGCTGAGAGGGAAAAAAAACTTTGTTATAACAAAAAAACTAACTCTAAACAGAAAAAACTATTTTGTAATAATAGAATGAATAAATAAGCTACTCTACTGCATTTGCCACTACTTTGTTGTTGACTTCCTAGTTGTTATGAGGTTGTTGCAGCCCTCTTTGGTAATTATGAAACGATTATTTTGTTGTTTTTCCTTCATTCTAATGAAAATCCATTGTTAGTTTTGGTTTTTTCACCTCTTAATGGGTCAAATTATCATTCTTAGTTTTGCGCCATGAAAATTGTATTGTTATCAAAAATAAACTAAAGTTTGCAAATGGATCTATCTCTATTCTAATACCAAATCATCCCTTTTATTATGCCTGGGAACGCTACAACACAATAGTTGAATCATGGTTATCTTTGAGTCCTTCTATAGCTTAAATAGATATTATCACAACAATAGACTAACTGTTACATAATTAACAAATAGGGTAGTATCATCTTTATAACAACTAAGGAAGTTTCCAACAACAAAGTATTGGCAACTGCAACAGAGTAGCTTAATCATTTATTTTGTTATAACAACTTAGTTTCTTCTATTTAGAATTAGTTTTTTTTTTTGTTATGAATTAGTTGATAGTTAGTTAGCATACTCTTCTAAGAACTTCTCAGCCAGCTTATATGTTGTGAGATCTGAGAATTTCAGACATATTTTAATTATGTAATATGAACTTGAAGTGTAATTTATTGAGTTAAGTGAATTGGGGAATGATAATTGGAGATTTATATGTTAAGTGTTTAAAATAAGTGTGAAATTATGAGGACAGATCGATCTGGGAGAAGGAGAGATCGATCTGGTGAGTTATAAACGACAAAGAAGGAGGAATTTAAGGAGCAGATCGATCTGGGAGAAGGAGAAATCGATCTGGTGAGTTAAAAATGACAAGGAAGGAGGAATTTAAGGAGCAGATCGATCTCCAATGGAAGAGGATCAATCTCCTTATGAATCTGTTTGAGAGAAGATCGATCTCATGAGGAAGAGATCGATCTCCAAATGATTCTGTTTGGGAGAAGATCGATCTCCTCAAGGAGCAGATCGATCTCATAAAGCCATAAAGAGATCGATCTCACCCCTCGACAGATCGATCTCCTAGGCATAAATTGCCCCAAATCGTCCCAAAAATTCAAACGCATATCGATCTCCTCAAGAGCCAGATCGATCTCCTACCTCCAGTCTATATAAGGAACCCCTATTTTTCTCCTGCAATCTCACTTTCTCTCTCTTCCAACCCCCATTTTCACCGAGCCCTAGCTTTCTCACTCATCCAAAGCACCCATTTTCGGTCGAATCAGAGGTTGTGGCAAGAAGGGAAGTTGTTCCTCATCAAAAGGAGAACAACATACTTGGAAATCGAAAGACGGATCGAATCGAGGCAAGAGATAAGCTTTCCACAAGTTTTGGGTAAATTCTAAACTTCGATCCTTATATTTGAGGTGATTTTGGTGATGTTAGTTGTTAGCATTGCGTTGAGATAGCTGAAAAATGATTAGGGATTGATGAAATTGCAATGTGGTTGGAGTGGTAATGATATTTGGAAATTTTGGCAATTTTGAGAATTTGTGCTATAAATGGAAATTTAGACAATGTGGTGAATTAGCATAGATAATTGGCATGAGAAATGTAAAACGTTGAGATGTTGTGAATGAGAGTGTAGTTTGGGGTAGAGTTACGAGAATCAAGAGATTTGAGGTGTTATGAGCAATTATGCTCGATTTTGAGAATTGAGGTTTATGAGATAATTGAGTATTGATATTTTAACATCGTTTGGACAGCTCGGGAGTTCCAAAGTGGAATGCGAGGCTCGTTCGTGATACGGGGGAAACGATTGCACTATACAAGGTGTAAAGAGGTAAAGGAAATCTAAACCATTTGTGTATGTGATTTGTAAACTATTATAGCATGAATTGTGGTTTATAAAACAAGCATGTTGAGTGTTGTGTTGAGATATAATTGCACACGATTTTATAGCTGGTTGGAGCCCATTATTTTTATGCGTTTATAAGCTGAGTGTGAAATTGCTTTATAAACCATCGAATTTGTGTGAGTAATGAATTGGGCTCTACGTTAAGGCAATATCGAGATTTGAGAAATGTGTGTGTGTGCTTTGCCGGTTGGAACTCCATTTTATTATGTTTTGTGTTAAGTACAAAACGATTTTAAAATGAGTTTTATGAGGGAAAAGCCATTATGAGTTCTACGTGAAGGCAAGCTAGTCTTGTGTGATAAGACTTAGGTGTGTAATTTTGAGTACACACCGGGCATTGCTCTGGTAGCATGTAAGCTCGATTTCTTCTCCGTTCTGGTAACGTGAGAAACCCTATTTGGTGGCCGTTGCCACGTGAGAAACCCTATTTGGTGGTCGTTGCCACGTGAGAAACCCTATTTGGTGGCCGTTGCCCCGTGAGAAACCCCATTGGTGGCCGTTGCCACGTGAGAAACCCCATTGGTGGCCGTTGCCACGTTATACCCTATTGGTGGCTGTTGCCACGTGAGAAACCCTATTTGGTGGCCGTTACCACGTGAGAACCCCTAATTAGTGGCCGTTGCCACGTGAAACCCTATTCTGTGGCTGTGCCACGTGTGAAATTAAATCAGTGACCATGCCACGTGAGTTAGTGGCTATGCCACGTGTGAAATTAAATCAGTGGCCATGCCACGTGAGTTAGTGGCTGTGCCCCGTGTGAATTTAAATCAGTGGCTATGCCACATGAGTTAGTGGCTGTGCCACATGTGAAATTAAATCAGTGGCTATGCCACGTGTGTGCATTATTATTATTGTGATTTTATCACGTATTTGAGAAAGCGTTTATCGCATTATTTTAACATGCTTTGTTATTGCTCTAGACTAAGCCTTTTTACTTCATGTTTTCACATGATTTGAGATATGAGAATATCGTTTTGAGTACTTTCATGCTATGGTTTTCAAACGAGTTTCACATACAAATAAATACTTTGTGATGTGCATTTTGGTTTATGAAATGAGTATCTTACCCCCTTTACTGAGCAATTTAGAAGCTCACCCTGTTTTCTTTCCCCCCAGAGTTCTTCAAGTTAAAAAGGATTTCCCTGCGACGTACGGAGTAATGGCTAGTGGAGGACTCGAGCTCTAGGCCATATATATTGTATTTGAGGTATATTTTATCTTTTCATGTACCCAGACAATTATTGTAATTGCAGACACTTGATGTATAATATTATAGGGGATGTATTAAGATTAATTAAATTGGAATTGAGTAATGTATATGATACAATATACACTATATTATGATTAGATCCTGAGGTATAATAATTATGATGATGTATGACACTGCACAGGAATGCACCCTTAATTGTGAATTAATGAGTAAAAAGTTTTAAATTTACCCTATTTTTCGCATTTTCGGGGCGTGACAGAGTTTTCTTAGTATTAGAGCTTAGGGTGTCTAGTACTGTCAGTGTCGGTTAAGTGAAATAGAATACATCCCAAGTGTCTGTAATAGTCTGGTCATGAACTGAAATTGAGGATTGAGATTTCAATCGATTCTAATATGTACGCGCAGGAGACGAGTTGAGATAGAGAATGAGTAGACGACGAGGTCGTTCGAGGAGGCAGGCAGAGTCCCCTCCGCCAACTGTCCCACAACCAGAGAGTCCTAACTCTCGATTTAATTGGATTGAGACTGATGTGAGGCAAGGTTTTGAGCAGATGGCAGCGTTATTCGCGCAACACTTTGGAGTTAATGCCTCGGATACTACCCTACACCACCACAAGGACCTCCCATACCCCCAGTGCCTCCCGTCACTCAGCCTGAGGACAGAAGTATGGTCCGACTAAAGGATTTTCTGAGGATGAATCCACCCGCATTTAGGGGAAAGAAGGATCCTACAGAGGCTGAGGAGTGGTTGACGAAATTGAGAATTATATTTGATTTCTTGGGGTGCACCGATGCTGAGAGGGTCAGTATGAGTGCCTATATGCTGAAGGGGAGAGCTCGAGATTGGTGAGGTACTACCCAGGGTATTTTGATGTCCCACCATGATGTGATTGGTTGGGAAGAGTTTCAGACAGCCTTTAGGACCCAATATGTACCACGAGCCGTCCAGAGAAAGAAACAAGCTGAGTTTTTAAGTTTGGTACAGGGTGACATGTCTGTGGATGACTATGAGAGCCAATTCACCGCGCTATTGAGATATGACCCAGAGACCTTCAAGAGTGAAGAGCTCCGCACAGAGAAGTTTGTGTATGGGTTGAAGCCCGTCATCAGAGATAGATTGATAGGGCTATGTATTACTGAGTTTGGAGATGCTCTGAGACGAGCACAAGAGATTGAAAGAGGAATTGAGATGGTACAATCCCAGAATGAGCTCAGAGCAGTGAATAGAGATAAGGGCAAGAGGCCAGCACTCTTCCAAACGGGGGCTCGGAGAGGTTCCTTCAGAAGAGGAAGGATTGAGGTGCAGAAGGGCAGATTAGAGAGACCCAGAGGTTGCCCTAACATTAGAGAGATCCATCGAGATGTTAGGCCCGAGATAAGGTTTTGTCGAGATTGTGGTCGAATGCATGAGGGAAGTTGTACTGGGTCGATCCATGGATGTTTTAGATGTGGAGACATAGGTCACATGGTGAAGGATTGCCCTCAACCTCAGAAACCACATGTCTTGGAGCCCACTAGACAATAGCCTCAGAGAGTGGATCCCCAGAGACGGGCCACTGCTGCAGAGAAAGGGAAGAAACCTGTGGCACAGGGATGTGTGTTTCCCCTGGATAAGGAGACCGTAGACACTTCGGCAGAAACTATAAGAGGTACACTCTCTGTCTATAATTATGAGGCTCATGTGTTGATTGATTCAGGATCCACGCATTCATTTATTTCTGAGCATTTTGCATGTAGATTAAACTTGAAGTTTGAACCTCTAGAATACATACTACATGTAAATACCCCTATGCGTGAATCCCAGAGAACTGAGTTAATCTGTAGAGGATGTGTAATAAAGGTGGGAGATAGAGTGATGTTAGCAGATCTAATCCTGTTGAATATTCATGGGTTTGATGTAATTCTGGGAATGGATTGGTTGGCGACCAATCGAGTGAGTTTAGACTGCTACACTAAGATTGTAACTTTCTCCCTACCTGAACCTTACAGTGTACGATTGAGATATTGAGGAAATGATTATGTGGATTTCTAGTAAGTAATTTGAGAATTTTGATATTATTTTGGAGAATATTAAATATGATTGTTCATGTGAAGGTTATGAGACACCCATCTCAGACGATAAGCGGGAACATCCAAGGATTGAGGATATACATGTGGTGTGTGAATTTCTGGATGTTTTCCCAGATGAATTGCCATGGTTACCACCAGAGAGGGAGCTGGAGTTTACCATTGATTTGGTACCAGATACTCAGCTGATCTCTAAACCTCCTTACAGGATGGCATTTGTGGAACTTGAGGAATTGAGGAAACAACTACAAGAGTTATTGGATCAAGGGTTTATTAGACCCAGTGTTTCACTGTGGGGAGCGCCAGTATTATTTGTTAAGAAGAAGGATGGTAGTCTCAGATTATGTGTAGACTACCAGTTGTTGAATAAAGCCACGGTGAAGAATAAATACCCACTACCCAGGATTGATGATCTACTTGATCAGCTGAGAGGGGCATCAGTCTTTTCTAAAATTGAATTGAGATCGGGCTATCACCAATTAAGGATCAAGGAAGAAGATATTCCAAAGACGGCCTTCAGGACGAGGTATGGCCATTACGAATTTCTGGTGATGTCCTTTGGATTGACGAACGCCCCTGCAGCATTCATGAGATTGATGAACAAGGTGTTCAGAGACTATCTGGATAAGTTTGTGATAGTCTTTATTGATGATATCCTGGTATACTCTCGGTCGTATGAGGAGCATGCACAGCATTTGTGGTTAGTACTTCAGATACTCCGAGATAAGCAATTATACGGAAAGCTTAGTAAGTGTGAGTTTTGGCTGAACCGGATAGCTTTCCATGGTCATATAGTCTCAGAGGAAGGAGTATCAGTGGATCCAAGCAAGATGGAGGCTGTGCTTAATTAGGAGAGACCGAGGACAGTTACTGAGGTACGAAGCTTCGTTGGTTTGGCAGGGTATTACAGAAGATTTGTGGAAGGATTTTCAAGGATTGCCGCTCCTTTAACTAAGCTCACGCGCAAGGAGACTCCATTTATATGGACTGACCAATGTGAGCTCAGTTTTCAGGAATTAAAGAGGAGGTTAACAGCGGCACCTGTGTTAACTATCCCTGAGGGATCAGGAGGATTTTTGGTGTATAGTGATGCATCTCATCAAGGATTGGGGTGTGTGCTGATGCAGCACGGAAGAGTGGTCGCATATGGATCGCGACAACTGAAAGACCATGAGCGAAATTACCCCACGCATGACTTAGAGTTAGCCGCTGTAGTATTTGATTTGAAGATCTGGCGACACTACTTATATGGGGAAAGATTCCAGATTTTCACTGATCACAAGAGTTTGAGATATCTCTTTGATCAGAAATAGTTAAACATGAGACAAAGGAGATGGATGGAAGTCCTTAAGGATTATGACTGCGAGATTCTTTATCATCCGGGTAAGGCGAATGTGGTTGCTAATGCCCTGAGCAGGAAGAGTATGATATCTGCCATGATGATCAGGGAATGGGATTTGTTAGAGCAGTTCGCCGAACTTCGGGTCAGAGTTAAAGAGGTAGAGACTAAATTTTTAGCTAGCCTGCGGATAGAGCCCAGGATCATGGATCAGATTAGAACTGGGCAGCGCAGTGATCAGAGATTGATAGATATGGTTAGCCAAGCTAAGCAGAGTTCGCAGTCGGATCTCACCATCAGTGAGGATGGATTGTTGAGATTCAGAGGACGGATTTGTGTACTGGACGATGATACCCTAAAGAGACAGATATTGAGAGAATCCCATTGGTCGCGATACACCATGCACCCAGGGAGTACTAAGATGTACCGAGACTTGAGAAAGGTGTATTGGTGGAGTGGTATGAAGCGAGACGTGGCAGAGTACGTGGCCAGGTGTTTAGTATGCCAGCAAGTGAAAGCTGAGCATCAGAAGCCCGGAGGACTACTACAGCCCTTACCTGTACCTACATGGAAATGGGAGCATGTCACTATGGACTTTATTATGGGTTTACCGAGGACCCGAAGAGGTCATGACTCTATATGGGTTATAGTGGATAGATTGACCAAGAGTGCCCACTTTCTTGCCATCAAGAGCACAGATACTGTGGATGCAGTAGCTGAGCTGTATGTCAGTGAGATAGCTAGATTACATGGGGCTCTAGTGAGTATTACTTCTGATAGAGATTCCCGGTTTACTTCCAGATTTTGGACCCAGTTTCAGGAGTCTATGGGATCTCGATTGAGTTTTAGTACCGCCTATCATCCTCAGACAGATGGTCAGTCAGAGAGGACTATTCAGACCCTGGAGGATATGTTGAGGGCATGTACGATGGATTTTAAGGGATCATGGGATGATCACCTGCCCTTAGCAGAGTTTGCATACAATAACAGCTATCATGCGAGTATTGGAATGGCACCTTTTGAGGCTCTATATGGTAGGAGGTGTAGACCCCCTGTAGCTTGGGAAGAAGTCGGTGACAGAAAGATAAATGCCCCCAAGCTTGTTGAGCAAGTTGTACGGAGTGTGAAACTCATATGTGAGAGGTTACGGGCTGCACAAAGTAGACAGAAAAGCTATGTGGATGCACGTAGATGGCCACTCGAGTTTGATGTTGGTGATGCAGTATTTCTGAGAGTATCACCGAGTAAGGGTATCGTGCGATTTGGGAAGAAAGGAAAATTGAGTCCTCGATACATAGGACCATTCGAGATTCTTGAGAGAGTGGGAGAGGTAGCATACAGATTAGCATTACCCCCACAGATGTCCAGAATACACAACCTTTTTCATGTGTCTATGTTAAGGAAGTACCACCCGAACCCTTCTCATGTTATAGAGTATGATGAGATGGACATACAGGAGGACATGAGCTACACTGAGGAACCCGTCTGGATTCTCGATAGAAAGGAGAAGGTACTGAGAACCAAGAGCATTCCATTAGTGAAAGTTTTGTGGAAACATCACTCAAGGGAAGAGGCAACGTGGGAACTAAAGAGCCTCATGAAGGAGAAATACCCCCATCTCTTTGACTAGTTGAGTTGAATTTGGAGGGCCAAATTCTTTTAAGGTGGGGAGGATGTGAGATATGAGATTTTCAGACATATTTTAATTATGTAATATGAACTTGAAGTGTAATTTATTGAGTTAAGTGAATTGGGGAATGATAATTGGAGATTTATATGTTAAGTGTTTAAAATAAGTGTGAAATTATGAGGACAGATCGATCTGGGAGAGGGAGAGATCGATCTGGTGAGTTATAAACGACAAAGAAGGAGGAATTTAAGGAGCAGATCGATCTGGGAGAAGGAGAGATCGATCTGGTGAGTTAAAAATGACAAGGAATGAGGAATTTAAGGAGCAGATTAATCTCCAATGGAAGAGGATCGATCTCCTTATGAATCTATTTGAGAGAAGATCGATCTCATGAGGAAGAGATCGATCTCCTCAAGGAGCAGATCGATCTCATAAAGCCATAAAGAGATCGATCTCACCCCTCGACAGATCGATCTCCTAGGCATAAATTACCCTAAATCGTCCCAAAAATTTAAACGCAGATCGATCTCCTCAAGAGCCAGATCAATCTCCTACCTCCAGTCTATATAAGGAACCCCTGTTTTTCTCCTGTAATCTCATTTTCTCTCTCTTTCAACCCCTATTTTCACTGAGCCCTAGCTTTCTCACTCATCCAAAGCACCCATTTTCGGCCGAATCAGAGGTTGTGGCAAGAAGGGAAGTTGTTCCTCATCAAAAGGAGAACAACATACTTGGAAATCGAAAGACGGATCGAATCGAGGCAAGAGATAAGCTCTCCACAAGTTTTGGGTAAATTCTAAACTTCGATCCTTATATTTGAGGTGATTTTGGTGAGGTTAGTTGTTAGCATTACGTTGAAATAGCTGAAAAATGATTAGGGATTGATGAAATTGCAATGTGGTTGGAGTGGTAATGATATTTGGAAATTTTGGCAATTTTGAGAATTTGTGCTATAAATGGAAATTTAGACAATGTGGTGAATTAGCATAGATAATTGGCATGAGAAATGTAGAACGTTGAGATGTTGTGAATGAGAGTGTAGTTTGGGGTAGAGTTACGAGAATCAAGAGATTTGAGGTGTTATGAGCAATTATGCTCGATTTTGAGAATTGAGGTTTATGAGATAATTGAGTATTGATGTTTTAACATCGTTTGGACAGCTCGGGAGTTCCAGAGTGGAATGCGAGGCTAGTCCGTGATACGGGGAAAATGATTGCACTATACGAGGTGTAAAGAGGTAAGGGAAATCTAAACCATTTGTGTATGTGATTTGTAAACTATTATAGCATGAATTGTGGTTTATAAAACAAGCATGTTGAGTGTTGTGTTGAGATATAATTGCACACGGTTTTATAGTCGGTTGGAGCCCATTATTTTTATGCATTTATAAGCTGAGTGTGAAATTGCTTTATAAACCATCGAATTTGTGTGAGTAATGAATTGGGCTCTACGTTAAGGCAATATCGAGATTTGAGAAATGTGTGTGTGTGCTTTGCCGGTTGGAACTCGGTTTTATTATGATTTGTGTTGAGTACAAAACGATTTTAAAATGAGTTTTATGAGGGAAAAACCATTATGAGTTCTACGTGAAGGCAAGCTAGTCTTGTGTGATAAGACTTAGGTGTGTAATTTTGAGTACACACCGGGCATTGCTTTGGTAGCATGTAAGCCCGATTTCTTCTCCGTTCTGGTAACGTGAGAAACCCTATTTGGTGGCCGTTGCCACGTGAGAAACCCTATTTGATGGCCGTTGCCACGTGAGAAACCCTATTTGGTGGCCGTTGCCACGTGAGAAACCCCATTGGTGGCCGTTGCCACGTGAGAAACCCCATTGGTAGCCGTTGCCACGTTATACCCTATTGGTGGCCGTTGCCACGTGAAAACCCTATTTGGTGGCCGTTGCCTCGTGAGAACCCCTAATTAGTGGCCGTTGCCACATGAAACCTTATTCTGTGGCTGTGCCACATGTGAAATTAAATCAGTGGCCATGCCAGGTGAGTTAGTGGCTGTGCCACGTGTGAAATTAAATCAGTGGCCATGCCATGTGAGTTAGTGGCTGTGCCACGTGTGAATTTAAATAAGTGGCTATGCCACGTGAGTTAGTGGCTGTGCCACGTGTGAAATTAAATCAGTGGCCATGCCACGTGTGTGCATTATTATTATTGTGATTTTATCACGTATTTGAGAAAGCGTTTATCGCATTATTTTAACATGCTTTGTTATTGCTCTAGACTGAGCCTTTTTACTTCATGTTTTCACATGATTTGAGATATGAGAATATCGTTTTGAGTACTTTCATGCTATGGTTTTCAAACGAGTTTCACATGCAAATAAATACTTTGTGATGTGCATTTTGGTTTATGAAATGAGTACCTTACCCCCCTTACTGAGCGATTTAGAAGCTCACCCTGTTTTCTTTCCCCCCAGAGTTCTTCAAGTGAAAAAGGATTTCCCTGCGACGTACGGAGTAGTGGCTAGTGGAGGACTCGAGCTCCAGGCCATATATATTGTATTTGAGGTATATTTTATCTTTTCATGTACCCAGACAATTATTGTAATTGCAGACACTTGATGTATAACATTATAGGGGATGTATTAGGATTAATTAAATTGGAATTGAGTAATGTATATGATACAATATACACTATATTATGATGAGATCCTGAGGCATAATAATTATGATGATGTATGACACTGCACAGGAATGCACCCTTAATTGTGAATTAATGAGTAAAAAGTTTTAAATTTGCCCTATTTTTTGCATTTTCGGGGCGTGACATATGTAAACTACTGATATTAAACAATTTTATGATTAATGAATTGATGATCCATTTTCATAAATTTTACCTCATAATATGGTATCAGAGTAGGCAATGTTCTTTGTATTTTTTCTTGATTATTACAAATTTTTGTGGGCTTTCTATCTTCCAAATAGTCAATTTAATTGCTCTTGTAGTGCAAAGTCCAAAAGATCATCTGGCAAGTCCATACATCTTTCATTCTACTGAAAATCCACCGTTAGTTTTGGTTTCTTCACCTTTTAATGGGTCAAATTATCATTCTTGGTCTCGTGCCATAAAAATGGCATTATTTCAAAGAATAAACTGAAGTTTATAAATGGATCTATCTCTACTCTAACAATAGATCATCCCTTTTATCCTATCTGGGAGCATTGCAACACCATGGTTCTATCATCGTTAATTCATTCTTTGAGTCTTTCTATAGCTCAAAGTGAGATTTAGTTTGATAACACTGTAGAAGTTTTGCAAGATCTTAAGGACAAGTTTGTTTAATAAGACTTATTCTGGATTGCATAGCTGCAAGAGGAAATTTATGCATTTCATCAATGTTCAGTCAATGTCACAGTATTTCACGTATTTTAAGATCTTGTGGGATATATTGATGAACCTTAAACATATTCCTACTTTTTCTTTTGAAACTAAATATGCTTATGAGGTACTTTTTATAATGGGGGCTTGTCAACAATTTGACCATATCATTCGATTTTTGATAGGATTAAAGGACACCTTTGTGACGGTTTGGTTGCAAATCATGCTTATTGAGCCTCTTCAATCCATAAACAAAGTTTTTGCCCTATTCATTCAACATGAAAGGCAAATTGGTGAAGGTTTTATACAACATTATTCATTTGAGCCAGAGGCATTTGTCAGCCGTGGAAATTTTAACAAGAAAAGTCTGGTCAATTCTAATGTTCTTGTTGCGAAATAACTGGTCTATGGATAAATGCTTTAAGAAGCATGGTTTTCAACTTGGCTTTAAGTTCAGAAGAAGTAAAGTTGTGTTTAATCAATTTGAGGAGTAAAATAGCCAGTAACTGAGGAAATTGATTCTGGTGTTCTTGGTTCTACATGTTTAGATCAATAACAAGCTAGTGAGAAGCTTGTGTTCACACCATACCAATATACAAAACTACTTTGTCTCATTTAACCTTCATAACCAAAAAACACTTCATCTGTAATAAATACAATTTCCACAAGCCTTTCTTTAATCTAGAATATGGCTGGTAATTCTTTATATAATGATATTTCTGGTTCCATAATATGGATTATTGACATAGGAGCAACATATCATGTTGCTTGCTCACTCAATCTGTCTTCTAGCTACAAACCTCTAGAAAATCTCTTTGTTAGACTTTTCAAGAATCAAAAAGCTAATATTTCTTACATCAGTGCAGCTAAAATTTCCTTCATGCCTGTTTTTAAGAATGTTTTTCATTTTTTCCTACAATTTAATTCAGTAATGTAACGACCTTTTTTACCACACGTTTGGTTGGGCTACGAGTCGATAATAGTTCAAAATCCATAAATCCGCCTATTTAATTTAATTTTCTTGTTAACTATTAAAAACAATGATAATGATAACTACTTCTTCAATGAATCAGTACTGTAATTCTTTTACAAAAAAATATTCATGTTCACATTCCCTATACACATTTTGTATACATTAATGCACTTTCAAAAAGTACATACAAAATTAAATGTCTACACTGGATATAACTTTAGTGCAGAAGAACGCTTTTTCGACGAATGGCTGTGCAAAATAAACAACTTATAAAGACAGTTTTCGCTACTGACAAGGCTTGTGGAGGAAAATAAGGGGGTGAATTTAACGAGCTCAGTAAGAAAAACACATGGCAAGTAGATAAATACACTAACTATATAAATATGCCAAAATAGGATTTCTCGTCAAATATATAGATAAATTGGCAATTTAGAAATACCAGGGTCTGAAAAATTGAAAATAGAACCAATATCGATAGTGTATGCAATTTACCATTGTATATATAGAATATCAAAAATTTAAGAGGTAAACTAAACAATTTCTAAATAACACAGAGCAATTGCTCGTTCCGTAAAATCAGAGCCGAAAATCCATAGCAATTTCAGTATAAACATGGGACTGTAATCAATACCAATTCTAAGACTTTATATAGCTTTTAAAGTGATGACTGTGTGGCACTTTGGTCTTGCAAGATTCAAGAGGTGGGCCCCATAATCTTTTTATGCAGTAAACTAATGCAATCCCATACAAAAATACAATCATTAAGTCAATTCAGAAATTCAAATAGACGAGGTAAGACGGAACATGCTATACGATAATCAATATGACAATTGGCCACTGTCAATGACTCTGGGTATCATTGATCAGGTGTGCCAGGATGTCAATCGTTGTGGGAGTGCTCAGTTACCCAGTCAGCTCACAATACAATATGTCTGAAGATAGATAGCACGGTATAGTGTACTCACATGCATGTTGCATGGTACATTGTACTCCATGGACCACAATAACAATAACAATTCAATTCAATAACGATGGCAATGTAGCATGATAAATTGTTGCCTTTGCCCCTAAACCAGTGCGAGTCAGACTGTGCGACACACAGTCAACACGCGCTCTAGCACATTTTGCCAGTATCAATCTATAAAAATTCACTTCCAATAAACAAATTTAAATTCAACATGGTAAATAAGACAATCAAGGATTTTCAATTTAAATCAGCAATTTAAAACTATTTTTACTTAAATGAATCTAGCTAGTTTAATCTCGGTAAAGATAGACCCATTTAATTGAGACTATAGCTTTTTTAAAATTTCAATACTACGAATCGGTCTAGGGTTTTCTATAGTTTTTCGATAACCATAAATCGACCTAAATTTTATATCTACAATTCTATGGAAATTATATGTAAATATCTCTAGCAGCACACAAAATTTTCTTTCCCTCCGTGGCAGACGGTACTTCTATTATACCTCAGTGTTTGTCAGTCAGTGGGTTTGTCAGTCTGTTGTTGCAAGTTCACTTCCTCAGGGGCTGCAATATATAATCAATCATCTTAGTTAGTCACTGTCGTCTTAGCACCTCTTCGGTATATGACATTTAACTCTTTAACTGAGTTTATCGAATTATCATTTTTGCAAGATTAAGAATTAATTGGAACGTCGCTCTAAATTTACTATTGTATATTGCTCATAATTTTACAGCAAAACAGAAGTTTACCGATTCCCTCCTTATACGCTTTTAACTTTTGCTTCCTTTTATTGCCTCTGCCGATCGAAACTTCATTCGATTTTTGGCTTGGTCTTTGCTGGCTTTGTTCCAGCCTCTGTTCAGGTTCTTCCTCTACCATACAACATTACACAAGAGAGAATTTATTAGGCATGAAGTGTTTCTACCTTGGCTTCTCTTTTTTCTTGCTCCATTGGCTGCTTGACCAAACCAGTAGTAGTTGAGTATTACAAAATGGTAGCAAATGGCAGAAATGTAGAGATAGTTGTCGGTGATGAAGACGCGGCAAAATGGTGTCGAGCTTGTAGCAATGGGTGGGACAGTGACAGACAAGGAAATAAAAGGGTGTGATGGTTGTAAAATAATAGCGATAAAGTTGCGAAGAATTTGAGTTGAATTTGCTAGACCAATTTGGAGTAAGCCTAGTTTATTTTCCTTTTCTTCTTCTAACTGTTTGCTCGCCTTTTTTCCTTTTTGTTTTCTTTCCCTTACTCTCCTTTTATTTCAATCAAGCCCGTACCATTCATTTTAGTTTGTTTTGATTTTCAATCAGCCTAACACATTTTCTCTATTGCTTCTCAATTCATTCCAGGCCTATGATTCAACTTGTGCTTAACATGGTTTAGGTAACATCATTTCCTCCCACCGAATCACAATAATACACTTCACTGTTGCTGAAATCTTCAGCAACTTCCCACCCATTTATGTTAGCCGTTATCTCTTTCCTCTTCAGGCCATTTTCCTAGCTGTTTTCCTTTCCTTGCTGCATACGACGTAGTCCTCTGCTATTTTCTCTTGCTGAAGTAAAGAAAACTTCAGCAGTTGTGATTTGCCTCGAGTTGCAGAGGACTTATATCCTTTAGAGGACTTATATCCTCTGTTTCACATCTGTTTCAGTTTTCGACACCCTCTCATGCCTTCCTTCTTCTCATTGTTCCAAGTCTACGCTTCTAGCTTCTGTTTTCTTCCTCATGTCTTTCTCCACTGTTGCTCCTGCTTGCAACTTATATTAAGTAAATATATTTTTTCCTAATCTCTGCCCATAGTTAAACAGGCCTCGAATATCTCAATTTTCCTTATCACTGCTAGCTTTCCCCCTAGATCTACATCTTTCCACTAAGTATTCTATCCAATTAATGCACTCAGACTTTTTGAGCAGCAAGTTCTTTGCCACCCCACTAACTAGGCACGTCGAATCTTGTTTCATGTTTTCCTCTTTCTACTGAACCAGTAGCATCACCTTCTGTTTCCACTAAAACAGCTTAGGCATGGCAGACAACATCTAGTCCTTTGGTCATTTGATTTGTTTCATGGTCTTCTGCCTTCCTCTCTTTTCTTTCATTGAATGCCATTTTCATTACCAGTCCTTCACTATGTTTCCTACTGAAAATCCTTCATTTCGTCAGTCTTATATCCTACTGAATACAGTCTCATTTCCTTTCGGGTACAATCATCTTCACCAATCCTCACTAAGTTTCTACTGTAGCTTTTCTCGGATGTGACTTGCTTCCCTTCTCGGTCTGTTCCAATAATTTCATTCTATCACGTTTCTTTTCTATGTTCGGTCACTAAAAATCTGCTCCCATCTTTCACTTCAGTTTTCTTCTCCTCTGTCACGCCATGAACTATTCCTTCATCTTCTCTTCCTCACGTCCACTACTGCAGTTTACTACAGCAGAAACGCTTCCTTGGATTTGCTCCACTTCTCCCTTAGTTCTCCCATTTACGTATATGTATATACATTCCCTTAAGCCTATTCTCAAGATTGGCTTCTTTTGGAAGCCAATCCGATCCTCGAGTAGTGCATGTATACATATATATACATAAGTATTCTTGCTCATATATGTAAGACCCTTAATTTTCTATGTAATGTATAAGATTAATTGATGTATAGACAAGTTACATTACATATGAATTATGAGAAATGAATGTTTTTGAAGTTCTAAGTGTGATTAGAATGATGAATGAATGTTGAAGTGATTGAATATGTGTTTAGATGGGAAAAGTTTTAGAAATTGGAGTAGGATGAAGGCCAGATCGATCCCATGCAAGGGGAGATCGATCTCATGGCCTGAAGAATACAGAATCAAGCATGTTAGAGGAGGCAGATCGATCTCTCACACAATACAAATCGATCTCCTTAACTCTCGGGTCAGAGCAGATCGATCTCCTCTTAAGGCCAGATCGATCTCCTTAGCTCTCTGCCTGAGACAAATCGATCTTGTTCCATTGAAGCAGATCGATCTCATTCACTAAAGCAAATCAAGCTCACGCCTTTGACAGATTGATCTCATGCCTTCAAAATATGGTGAAAATGAGGAATTCAAGAGGACCAGATCAATCTCTACCCTATGCAGATCGATCTCATCAAGCCAATTCTATAAATATAGAGCAGTTGGATCTGCATTACACGGGACTAAACCATTTTCTTCCATTTCAATATTAAAACCTAGCTTTCTCACTCCTAAATCATCCCATTTCCATTAAGATATGAGAAAATATCATTAGAGAAAAGTTATTCATCTTAAAGAAGAGAACACCATAGTTTGAATCAAAGCTACATTTGTTGGATTGAAGGAGAAAAGGTGCATTTCCATTTGGAGCAAGGAGAAAATCAAACTAGGTGAGTTTCTAATTGATAATGGTCATACCCATTAAAATCCACGTATACAAACCTTGACCAACGGAGGACAGCCACGTGTCAGATACAACCACCAAGAGGCATGAGCCATGTTGCAGATATCGAATGGTGGCGATAGAGTTACTATACGATTGAGCCCTTCGTGATAGTCACTATGCGACAGAGTCCTTTGAGATAGAGTTACTATGCAGCAGAGTCCCCTACGATAAAGTCACTAAGCGAGAGAGTCTTTTGGCGACAAAGCCATGCGACAAAGTATACACGCGATAAACCTCTGCGCCTCTTGAGTCCAGCAGCAAGAGGCGATAGACCTCTGCGGTAGAGTATGAATGCGACATACAGTTTGGTGACAGAGTCACTGCAACAGAGTGAGCCGTGGCAGAACTCTGCTGCTAGAACTGCGGTAGAGGTCTCCGAACCTCTATCGCATATTGAACTCATCCGCACAGAGCAGACTCTGAGTCGCGACAGAGTATCTAATAACTCTGTCGCAGCCCAGACACGCGCCTGGGCCTCAATCCGAATCTTATAGTTTTGGGCCCAAAGTATTCGTAAGCCTTAGAAAAATATGAAACCCTACTTAATTCCAAAAATGTCTATAAATACACCATGTATGATAAAAAAAACCCTAATCTCTATTTTACTGACAAAATACTCTGCTTAAACAGTCTTCTGACTTAAGCATCGAAGTGCGCGTGTAGGGACAGATCCCTGCGCCTCTTTGACTTTCACTGTTCTTACAGAATATCTAAGACACGTGAAGAAGATCACATCAGCATCATTTCATTGTTGTTTAGAGCAATAACAATTAGCACCGTCTGTGGGAATCAGAACAAAAAGTTAGATTCCCTATCAAAATGGTGTGAACACGCTCGACAATAGCAGTATATCTGGGAGAAAAGAATTTCGTGAGTCCTTCTATTAGACTAGAGCGAGGACAAGAGCAGAATGAAGAGGGTGGCAGAGTTGTCTCAGTTTCCCTCGATGAATTTGAGGCTCTGAAGTGTCAGAATGAGTAGACCACGACAGCGTTAAGGGTTATGGTGAATTTCTTCAAAAATGTTCTCCCGCAATTTAGCTTACCTTCAGAAGTGCAACAGATAGTAAGGGAGAACATCCCGAGGCAGACTTACGAGAGAGGTCAATCCTTTACCATGGTGAATGCTGGACAAGGAGATTAGGGACAGAATACTGCCACTGGCCTGATTCTAAACTCTGCCACAAGTTTGGAGGATAACCCTGCAGCAACCTTGAGAGTAAACTCTACAGTAGGTCAGAGGAGGCACCCCGCGGCAGGGTTACGGGAGGTAAACCCTGCCGTAGGTCTGAGGGGAATGAACACTGCTGTGAACCCAACTGAGCAGAACTCTCCCGCAGAGCACAGGCGACAGAGTTCCCCCTTAGAGTACAGGTGACAGAGCTCTCCCGCAGAGCACAGGCGACAGAGCTCCCCCGCAGAGCACAGGCGACAGAACTCTCCAGCAAAGCATAGGCGACAGAGTTCCCCTACAGAGTATAGGCGACAGAACTCTCTCGCATGGCACAAGACTTCTGCAGCGGAATTGGAGCATGACTTGGAAGATCATAGGTCTAGGGAGTGACGGAGACAGAATAGTCATGATCCTCGAGATTATTTCGAGGGTACCAGGTCGAATCACAAAATGAGAGGTGCTGAAAGAAAGGATACAGGGCAGACCCCTCTCGACTCGGGAAACCTTGAACAAGGAGGAAATATTTAGCCGGGGAGCTAACCATGTGCAAAGTCTCTGGAATAGAGGAGGAAGGAGTGCTTACCACTCAGACTCTTCTAGTCCCGAAGATAGGGGAGTGTACTTGACTCGAGGATCAAAAAATGTTGAGAAGGTTGTGGAAAGGATTTTAGAAAAGAAGAAGCTAGTGTCTCCTAATGATAGTCAGAGAAGGAGAGTTCTTTTCAGTGTAGAGATTATGGACAAACCCTTGCCGAAGAAGTTCAAGATGCCTTCTATGGCCACTTACGCTGGCAAAGCAAACCCATACGACCATATACAGAGTTATGAGTCCCTCATGTTGCTCCATGGATGGGAAGATGAAATCATGTGCAGAGCCTTCTCGCTTACACTATCGGGGCATGCACTAAAATGGTTTAACGGGTTAAGTGAGGGTTCTATCTCATCCTTCGATCAGTTACAAAGTGAATTTTCGAGAGCCTTCATGATCAATAGCTAAAGGAAGAAGGACGCTACCTATCTGCAGACCCTTAAACAAGGGAATAAAGAGCCATTGAAGAATTATACAGATCATTTTCGAGATGCAACCTTAGAGGTGAAGGATCTACTAGTAGGAGTAGCTATGGCTGTAATGCTATAGGGGACGAAATTCGAGAAGCTATAAGAATCCCTCTCTCTTGATCAGCCAATGACCCTTTCTGATTTATTTGCTAGAGCAAATAACTACGTGTCTCAAGAGGAAGTAATAAAGATGGTATAATCCAGAGAGGGAAGGGAGGGATGAAAAAGAGAGAGAGATGTACCTGAAAGAAGCTCCTCCAGACCTGTCAGATTAGACAAGGCTCCTAGACTCAGGTATAAAGGTTATACCAGATTGAACGAGCTTCACACCGTGATACTTGCAGCTATTAAGGGGACGAGACTATTGGAATTCCCTAGAAAGAAGATTGGAGATGTGAGGCGAAACCTTGATGCCTATTATGAATTTTATGCTGCTCACGGTCACCCCACTGGAAGATGCAAAGATCTGATGGATCAGCTAGAGAGGTTAGCTAGAGAGGGGAAAATTAACCGCTTCCTGTGGAGAAGTGAAAGGCCCCGTTATCCTCCGCGAGATCGAAGGAATGATCATCCGTGGAATATGCAAAATAATGATAATGAAAGAAATAGGCCAAGGAATGAAGCAGCTAGGCCTATCCCTCGAGGTAATCAGCCGGATAACGAACCTACCTGTGAGATCTGAGAATTTCAGATATATTTTATTGATGTAATAATAATTTGAAGTGTAATTTATTGAGCTAAGTGAATTGTGGGAATTATAATTGGAGATTTATATGTTAAGTGTGTAAAATAAGCATGAACTATGAGGACAGATCGATCTGGGAGAAGGAGGGATCGATCTGATGAGTTAAAAATGACGAGGAAGGAGGAATTTGAGGAGCAGATCGATCTCCAATGGAAGAGATCGATCTCCAAATGATTCTGTTTGAGAAAGGATCGATCTCATGAGGAAGAGATCGATCTCCAAATGCTTCTGTTTGGGGAGAAGATCGATCTCCTTAGGAGCAGATCGATCTCATAAAGCCATAAAGAGATCGATCTCACCCCTCGACAGATCGATCTCCTAGGCATAAAATTACCCAGATCGTCCCCGAATTTCAAACGCAGATCGATATCATCAAGAGGCAGATCGATCTCCTACCTCCAGTCTATATAAGGAACCCGTGTTTTCTCCTGAAATTTCACTTTCTCTCTCTTCTAACCCCCATTTTTCCGAAAACCTAACTTTCTCACTCATCCAAATCACCCATTTTTGGCCGAATCAGCTGTTGTGGTAAGAAGGAAAGTTGTTCCTCATCAAAAGGAGAACAACATACTTGGAAATCAAAGGACGAATCGGATCGAGGCGTGAGTTGTGCATCTCACAAGCTTTAGGTAATTTCTAAACCTCGATCTTGATATTTGAGCTGATTTTGATGATATTGGTGGTTGTCATTGTGTTGAAATAGCTGAGAAATGATTAGGGATTGATGAAATTTCAATGTGGTTAGAGTGATATGATATTTAGCGATTTTGGTAATTTTAGGAATTTTGAGCTATAAATGGAAATATAGACAATGTGGAGAATTAGCCTAGATAATTGGCATGAGGAATGTAGGACGTTGAGATATTGTGAATGAGGTCGTAGTTTAGGGTTGAGTTACGAGAAATCAAGAGATTTGAGGAGTTATGAGCAATTATGCTCGATTTTGAGAATTGAGGTTTATGAGATAATTGAGTATTGATGTTTTAACATCGTTTGGACAGCTCGGGAGTTCCAGAGTGGAATACGAGGCTAGTCCGTGATACGGGGGAAACGATTGCACTATACGAGGTGCAAAGAGGTAAGGGAAATCTAAACCATTTGTGTATGTGATTTGTGAACTGTTATAGCATGATTTGTGGTTTATAAAACAAGCATGTTGAGTGTTTTGTGTTGAGATTAAATTGCACACGATTTTATAGCCGGTTAGAGCCCAACGTTTTTATGAGTTTATAACTGGGCTCTACGTTAAGCCAATATTGAGATTTGAGAAATGTGTGCGTGTGCTTTACCGGTTGGAACTCGGTTTTATTACGTTTTGTGTTGAGTACAAAACGATTTTCAAATGAGTTTTATGAGAGAAAAACCATCATGAGTTCTACGTAAAGGCAAACCCATCTTATGTGATAAGACTTAGGTGTGTAGTTGTGAGTACACACCGAGCATTGCTCTGGTAGCATGTAAGCCCGATTTCTTCTCCATTCTGGTAACGTGAGAATAACCTATTCTGTGGCTATGCCACGTATACTTGGTGGCTGTGCCACGTTGAGAAACCCCATTGGTGGCTGTGCCACGTTATACCCCATTGGTGGCTGTGCCACGTTGAGAAACCCCATTGGTGGCTGTGCCACGTTATACCCCATTGGTGGCTGTGCCACGTTGAGAAACCCCATTGGTGGCTGCGCCACGTTATACCCCATTGGTGGCTGTGCCACGTTGAGAAACCCTATTCTGTGGCTATGCCACGCGAGAAATTAAATCAGTGGCTTTGCCACATGTGTTTTATGGCTATGCCACGTGAGAATTTAAATCAGTGGCTTTGCCACGTGTGTTTTGTGGCTATGCCACGCGAGAAATTAAATCAGTGGCTTTGCCACGTGTATTTTGTGGCTATGCCACGCGAGAAATTAAATCAGTGGCTTTGCCACGTGTGTTTTGTGGCTATGCCACGTGAGAATTTAAATCAGTGGCTATGCCACGTGTGTTTAGTGGCTGTGCCACGTGTATTACTATTTCGATGATTTTATCCCGTAATTGAGAAAGCGTTTATCGCATTGTTTTCACATGCTTTGTTATTGCTCTAGAGTGAGCCTTTTACTTCATGTTTTCACATGACTTGACACATGAGAGTGTCATTTTGAGTACTTTCATGCTATGGTTTTCAAATGAGTTTCACATACAAATAAACCTTTTGTGATGTGCATTTTGGTTTATGAAATGAGTTCTTTACCCCCTTTACTGAGCGATTTAGAAGCTCACCCTGTTTTCTTTTCCCCTCAGAGTTCTTCAAGTGAAAAAGGATCTCCCTGCGACGTACGGAGTAGTGGCTAGTGGAGGATTCGAGCTCCAGGCCATATATATTGTATCTTGAGGTATATCTTATCTTTTCATGTACCCAGACTATTATTGTAATTGCAGACACTTGATGTATAACATTATATGGGATGTATTAGGATTAATTAACTTGGAATTGAGTAATGTATATGATTCAATAAACACTATATTATGATGAGATCCTGAGGCATGATAATTATGATGATGTATGACACTGCACAGGAATGCACCTTTAATTATGAATTAATGAGTAAAAAGTTTTAAATTTGCCCTATTTTCCGCATTTTCGGGGCGTGACAGAGTTTTCTTGGTATCAGAGCTTAGGGTGTCTAGTACTGTCAGTGTTGGTTAAGTGAAATAGAATACATCCCAAGTGTCTGTAATAGTCTGGTCATGAACTGAAATTGAGGATTGAGATTTCAATCGATTGTGATATGTACGCGCAGGAGACGAGTTGAGATAGAGAATGAGTAAACGGCGAGGTCGTTCGAGGAGGCAGGCAGAGTCCCCTCCGCCACCTGTCCCACAACCAGAGAGTCCTAACTCTCGATTTAATCGTATTGAGACCGATGTGAGGCAAGGTTTTGAGCAGATGGCAGCGTTATTCGTGCAACACTTTGGAGTTAATGCCTCGGATACTACCCCTACACCACCACAAGGACCTCCCATACCCCCAGTGCCTCCAGTCACCCAGCCTGAGGATAGAAGTATGGTCCGACTAAGGGATTTTCTGAAGATGAATCCACCCGCATTTAAGGGAAAGAAGGATCCTGCAGAGGCTGAGGAGTGGTTGACGGAATTGAGAATTATATTTGATTTTTTGGGGTGCACCGATGCTGAAAGGATCAGTATGAGCGCCTATATGCTGAAGGGGAGAGCTCGAGATTGGTGGGGTACTATTCAGGGTATTTTGATGTCCCACCATGGTGTGATTGGTTGGGAAGAGTTTCAGACAGCCTTTAGGACCCAATATGTACCACGAGCCGCCCAGAGAAAGAAACAAGCTGAGTTTTTGAGTTTGGTACAGGGTGACATGTCTGTGGATGACTATGAGAGCCAATTCACAGCGCTATTGAGATATAACCCAGAGACCTTCAAGAGTGAAGAGCTCCGCACAGAGAAGTTTGTGTATGGGTTGAAGCCCGTCATCAGAGATAGATTGATAGGGCTATGTATTACTGAGTTTGGAGATGCTCTGAGACGAGCACAAGAGATTGAAAGAGGGATTGAGATGGTACAATCCTAGAATGAGCTCAGAGCAGTGAATAGAGATAAGGGTAAAAGGCCATCACTTTTCCAAACAGAGGCTCGGAGAGGTTCCTTCAGAAGAGGAAGGATTGAGGTACAGAAGGGCAGATTAGAGAGACCCAGAGGTTACCCTAATATCAGAGAGACCCCTCGAGATGTCAGGCCTGAGACAAGGTTTTGCAGAGATTGTGGCCGAATGCATGAGGGAAGTTGTACTGGGTCGATCCATAGATGTTTTAGATGTGGTGACATGGGTCACAGAGTGAAGGACTGTCCCCAACCTCAGATACCACATGCTCCGGAGCCCACTAGACAACAGCCTCAGAGAGTGGATCCCCGGAGACTGGCCACTGCGACAGAGAAAGGGAAGAAACCTGTGGCACAGGGACGTGTGTTTGCCCTGGATAAGGAGACCGCAGACACTTCGGCAGAAACTATAAGAGGTACACTCTCTATTTGTAATCATAAGGCTCATGTGTTGATTGATTCAGGATCCACGCATTCGTTTATTTCTGAGCATTTTGCATGTAGATTAAACTTGAAGTTTGAACCTCTAGAATATATACTACATGTAAATACCCCTATGCGTGAATCCCAGAGAACTGAGTTAATTTGTAGAGGATGTGAGATAAAGGTGGGAGATAGAGTGATGTTAGCAGATCTAATCATGTTGAATATACATGGGTTTGATGTAATTCTGGGAATGGATTGGTTGGCGACCAATCGAGTGAGTTTGGACTGCTACACTAAGATTGTAACTTTCTCCCTACTTGAACCTTACAGTGTACGGTTGAGATGTTGAGGAAATGTATATATGGAATTCTAGTAAGTAATTTGAAAATTTTAACCTTATTTTGGAGAATATTAAATATGATTATTCATGTGAAGGTTATGAGACACTCATCTCAGACGATGAGCGGGAACATCCGAGGATTGAGGATATACCTGTGGTGTGTGAATTTCTAGATGTTTTCCCCGATGAATTGCCAGGTTTACCACCAAAGAGAGAGCTGGAGTTTACCATTGATTTGGTACCAGATACTCAGCCGATCTCTAAACCTCCTTACAGGATGGCATTAGTGGAACTTGAGGAATTGAAGAAACAGCTACAGGAGTTATTGGATCAAGGGTTTATTAGACCCAGTGTTTCGCCGTGGGGAGCGCCAGTACTATTTGTTAAGAAGAAGGATGGTAGTCTCAGATTATGTGTAGACTACCGGTTGTTGAATAAAGTCACGGTGAAGAATAAATACCCACTACCCAGGATTGATGATCTACTTGATAAGCTGAAAGGGGCATCAGTCTTTTCTAAGATTGATTTGAGATCGGGCTATCACCAATTGAGGATCAAGGAAGAAGATATTCCAAAGACGGCCTTCAGGACAAGGTATGGCCATTACGAATTTCTGATGATGTCCTTTGGATTGACGAACGCCCCTGCAACATTTATGAGATTGATGAACGAGGTGTTCAGAGACTATCTGGATAAGTTTGTGATAGTTTTTATTGATGATATCCTGGTGTACTCTCGGTCGTATGAGGAGCATGCACAGCATTTGTGGTTAGTACTTCAGATACTCCGAGATAAGCAATTATACAGAAAGCTTAGTAAGTGTGAGTTTTGGCTGAACCGGATAGCTTTCCTTGGTCATATAGTCTCAGAGGAAGGAGTATCAGTGGACCCAAGTAAGGTGGAGGCTGTGCTTAATTGGGAGAGACCGAGGACAGTTACTGAGGTGCGAAGCTTCCTTGGTTTGGCAGGGTATTACAGAAGATTTGTGGAAGGATTTTCCAGGATTGCCGTCCCTTTGACTAAGCTCACGCGCAAAGAGACTTCATTTATATGGACTGATCAATGTGAGCTCAGTTTTCAGGAATTAAAAAGGAGATTGACAGTGGCACCTGTGTTAACTATCCCTGAGGGATCAGGAGGAATCTCGGTGTATAGTGATACATCTCATCAAGGATTGGGGTGTGTGCTTATGCAGCACGGAAGAGTAATCGCATATGGATCGCGACAGCTGAAAGACCATGAGCGGAATTACCCCACGCATGATTTGGAGTTAGCTGCTGTGGTATTTGCTTTGAAGATCTGGCGACACTACTTGTATGGGGAAAGATTCCAGATCTTCACTGATCACAAGAGTTTGAGATATCTCTTTGATCAGAAAGAGTTAAACATGAGACAAAGGAGATGGATGGAACTCCTTAAGGATTATGACTGCGAGATTCTTTATCATCCGGGTAAGGCGAATGTGGTTGCTGCTGCCCTGAGCAGGAAGAGTATGATATCTGCTATGATGATCAGGGAATGGGATTTGTTAGAGCAGTTCGTCGAACTTCGGATCAGAGTTAAAGAGGTAGAGACTGAATTTTTAGCTAGCCTGCGGATAGAGCCCAGGATCATGGATCAGATTAGAACTGGGCAGCGCAGTGATCAGAGATTGATAGATATGGTTAGCCAAGCTGAGCAGAGTTCGCAGTCGAATCTCACCATCAGTGAGGATGGATTGTTGAGATTCAGAAGACGGATTTGTGTACCGGACGATGATACCCTAAAGAAACAGATATTAAGCGAATCCCACTGCTCGCGATACACCATGCACCCAGGGAGTACTAAGATGTACCGAGACTTGAGAAAGGTGTATTGGTGGAGTGGTATGAAGCGAGACGTGGCAGAGTACGTGGCCAGGTGTTTAGTATGCCAGCAAGTGAAAGCTGAGCATCGAAAGCCCGGAGGACTACTACAACCCTTACCTGTACCTACATGGAAATGGGAGCATGTCACTATGGACTTTATTATGGGTTTACCGAGGACCCGGAGAGGTCATGACGCTATATGGGTTATAGTGGATAGATTAACCAAGAGTGCCCACTTCCTTGCCATCAAGAGCACAGATACTGTGGATGCCTTAGCTGAGCTGTATGTCAGTGAGATAGCTAGATTACATGGGGCTCCAGTGAGTATTACTTTTGATAGAGATTCTCGGTTTACTTCCAGATTTTGGACCCAGTTTCAGGAGTCCATGGGATCTCGATTGAGTTTTAGTACCGCCTATCATCCTCAGACAGATGGTCAGTCAGAGAGGACTATTCAGACCCTGGAGGATATGTTGAGGGCGTGTACAATGGATTTTAAGGGATCATGGGATGATCACCTGCCCCTAGCAGAGTTTGCGTACAATAACAGCTATCATGCGAGTATTGGAATGGCACCTTTTGAGGCTCTATATGGTATGAGGTGTAGATCCCCTGTAGCTTGGGAAGAGGTCGGTGACAGAAAGATAAATGCTCCCGAGCTTGTTGAGCAAGCCGTACAGAGTGTGAAACTCATATGTGAGAGGTTACGGGCTGCACAAAGTAGACAGAAAAGCTATGCGGATGTGCGTAGACGGCTACTCGAGTTTGACATTAGTGATGCAGTATTCCTGAGAGTATCACCGAGCAAGGGTATCGTGCAATTTGGGAAGAAAGGGAAATTGAGTCCTCGATATGTGGGACCATTCGAGATTCTTGAGAGAGTGGGAGAGGTAGCTTACAGATTAGCATTACCCCCACAGATGTCCGGAATACACAATGTTTTTCATGTGTCTATGTTGAGGAAGTACCACCAGGACCCTTCTCATGTCATAGAGTATGACGAGATGGACATTCAAGAGGATATGAGCTACACTGAGGAACCCGTCCGGATTCTCGATAGAAAGGAGAAGGTACTGAGAACCAAGAGCATCCCATTAGTGAAAGTTTTGTGGAAACATCACTCAAGGGAAGAGGCAACGTGGGAACTAGAGAGCCTCATGAAGGAGAAATACCCCCATCTATTTTGACTAGTTGAGTTGAATTTGGAGGACCAAATTCTTTTTAAGGTGGGGAGGATGTGAGATCTGAGAATTTCAGATATATTTTATTGATGTAATAATAATTTGAAGTGTAATTTATTGAGCTAAGTGAATTGTGGGAATTATAATTGGAGATTTATATGTTAAGTGTGTAAAATAAGCATGAACTATGAGGACAGATCGATCTGGGAGAAGGAAGGATCGATCTGGTGAGTTAAAAATGACGAGGAAGGAGGAATTTGAGGAGCAGATCGATCTCCAATGAAAGAGATCGATCTCCAAATGATTCTGTTTGAGAAAGGATCGATCTCATGAGGAAGAGATCGATCTCCAAATGCTTCTGTTTGGGGAGAAGATCGATCTCCTTAGGAGCAGATCGATCTCATAAAGCCATAAAGAGATCGATCTCACCCCTCGACAGATCGATCTCCTAGGCATAAAATTACCCAGATCGTCCCCAAATTTCAAACGCAGATCGATCTCATCAAGAGGCAGATCGATGTCCTACCTCCAGTCTATATAAGGAACCCGTGTTTTCTCCTGAAATTTCACTTTCTCTCTCTTCCAACCCCCATTTTTCTGAAAACCTAACTTTCTCACTCATCCAAATCACCCATTTTTGGCCGAATCAGCTGTTGTGGTAAGAAGGAAAGTTGTTCCTCATCAAAAGGAGAACAACATACTTGGAAATCGAAGGATGAATCGGATCGAGGCGTGAGTTGTGCGTCTCACAAGCTTTGGGTAATTTTTAAACCTCGATCTTGATATTTGAGCTGATTTTGATGATATTGGTGATTGTCATTGTGTTGAAATAGCTGAGAAATGATTAGGGATTGATGAAATTTCAATGTGGTTAGAGTGATATGATATTTAGCGATTTTGGTAATTTTAGGAATTTTGAGCTATAAATGGAAATATAGACAATGTGGAGAATTAGCCTAGATAATTGGCATGAGGAATGTAGGACGTTGAGATATTGTGAATGAGGTCGTAGTTTAGGGTTGAGTTACGAGAAATCAAGAGATTTGAGGAGTTATGAGCAATTATGCTCGATTTTGAGAATTGAGGTTTATGAGATAATTGAGTATTGATGTTTTAACATCGTTTGGACAGCTCGGGAGTTCCAGAGTGGAATGCGAGGCTAGTCCGTGATACGGGGGAAACGATTGCACTATACGAGGTGCAAAGAGGTAAGGGAAATCTAAACCATTTGTGTATGTGATTTGCGAACTGTTATAGCATGATTTGTGGTTTATAAAACAAGCATGTTGAGTGTTTTGTGTTGAGATTAAATTGCACACGATTTTATAGCCGGTTGGAGCCCAACGTTTTTATGAGTTTATAACTGGGCTCTACGTTAAGGTAATATTGAGATTTGAGAAATGTGTGCGTGTGCTTTACCGGTTGGAACTCGGTTTTATTACGTTTTGTGTTAAGTACAAAACGATTTTCAAATGAGTTTTATGAGAGAAAAACCATCATGAGTTCTACGTGAAGGCAAACCCGTCTTATGTGATAAGACTTAGGTGTGTAGTTGTGAGTACACACCGGGCATTGCTCTGGTAGCATGTAAGCCTGATTTCTTCTCCGTTCTGGTAACGTGAGAATAACCTATTCTGTGGCTATGCCACGTATACTTGGTGGCTGTGCCACGTTGAGAAACCCCATTGGTGGTTGTGCCACGTTATACCCCATTGGTGGCTGTGCCACGTTGAGAAACCCCATTGGTGGCTGTGCCACGTTATACCCCATTGGTGGCTGTGCCACGTTGAGAAACCCCATTGGTGGCTGCGCCACGTTATACCCCATTGGTGGCTGTGCCACGTTGAGAAACCCTATTCTGTGGCTATGCCACGCGAGAAATTAAACCAGTGGCTTTGCCACGTGTGTTTTGTGGCTATGCCACGTGAGAATTTAAATCAGTGGCTTTGCCACGTGTGTTTTGTGGCTATGCCACGTGAGAAATTAAATCAGTGGCTTTGCCACGTGTGTTTTGTGGCTATGCCACGTGAGAATTTAAATCAGTGGCTATGCCACGTGTCTTTAGTGGCTGTGCCACGTGCATTACTATTTCGGTGATTTTATCCCGTAATTGAGAAAGTGTTTATCGCATTGTTTTCACATGCTTTGTTATTGCTCTATAGTGAGCCTTTTACTTCATGTTTTCACATGACTTGACACATGAGAGTGTCGTTTTGAGTACTTTCATGCTATGGTTTTCAAACGAGTTTCACATACAAATAAATACTTTGTGATGTGCATTTTGGTTTATGAAATGAGTTCCTTACCCCCTTTACTGAGCGATTTAGAAGCTCACCCTGTTTTCTTTTCCCCCCAGAGTTCTTCAAGTGAAAAAGGATCTCCCTGCGACGTACGGAGTAGTGGCTAGTAGAGGATTCGAGCTCCAGGCCATATATATTGTATCTTGAGGTATATCTTATCTTTTCATGTACCCAGACTATTATTGTAATTGCAGACACTTGATGTATAACATTATATGGGATGTATTAGGATTAATTAACTTGGAATTGAGTAATGTATATGATTCAATATACACTATATTATGATGAGATCCTGAGGCATGATAATTATGATGATGTATGACACTGCACAGGAATGCACCTTTAATTGTGAATTAATGAGTAAAAAGTTTTAAATTTGCCCTATTTTCCGCATTTTCAGGGCGTGACACTATCGGCCCGGTAATAAATGTTATCGAAGGAGGAGAATTGATGGCAGGAAGCTCCTCTGCTTCCCGTAAAAGTTACGCAAGACAAGCATATCAGGTTCATGCTGTGATGGAGAAGAAGGCATATGAAGAACCCATTTTGCTCACTCTGACAGACAAGGGTGATATTGTCGTGCCTTATCATGATCCCATGGTAATATTCGCAGTGGTGGCAAAACATCCGGTGAGTAGAATCCTAGTCGATAATGGAAGTTCGGTGAACTTAATCTATTGGAATTGCTTTGAGAAAATGAATGTATCCGAAGATAGATTAAGACCTGTTATGACACCATTGTATAGATTTTCAGGTGAAAAGGTGAAGGTAGCCGGGTCTATAGAGTTGCCTATGACACTAAGGGAAAGCCCAAAGGATGTGACACGACAGGTATTGTTCATGGTTGTGAGATCAACCTCAGCTACTTACAACATGATCCTAGGGAGACCTGTATTAAATGATATGAGGGCGGTGATATCCTCTTGTTACTTATTAATGAAGTTCCCTACTCCTAACGGAGTTTGGCAAGTACGAGGAGATCAAAGGAGGGCTCGTACTTGTTATATCGCTTCTACCGCCAGCAAAGGAGTACAGAGAAATGAGACTTTGTGCATAGATAACCCACCCAAGCCTCATCCTGTAGAGAAAACGGAAGCCATTGAGCTAGTAAAAGGGGATGAAGAGAATAAGGCATTCATATGGACTCAGCTGAATGAACAAGCAAGAAGGGAGATAGCTGAATGCCTACAAAGAAACTCGAATGTTTTCGCTTGGACCTCGATTGATATGCCCGGGATTAATCTTGAAGTGATTTGTCATGAGCTTAATGTCTCACCCGGGCATAGGCCTATCAAACAGAAGAAGAGGAATTTTACCCCGAAAAGACAAAAGGTGATCACTGAAGAAATCAATAAACTTTTAGAAACCAGGTTTATTAGAGAGGTCTACTACCCTAAGTGGCTGGCCAATATAGTAATGGTGAAGAAATCCAATGAGAAATGGCGAATGTGTGTGGATTTCACTGATTTGAATAAAGCTTGCCCTAAAGATTCGTACCCTTTGCCCCGAATTGATATGCTTGTGGATGAAACATCCGAATATGAACTCCTCAGTTTTTTAGATGCTTTCTCCGGATATCATCAAATTATGCTCCACCTAGAAGAAGAAGAGAAGACTTCTTTTATAACCGACGATGGAACATACTGTTATTGGGTAATGCCATTCGGTTTAAAGAACGCTAGAGCCACATATCAGCGAATGGTGAACAAAGTGTTCAAAGATCTTCTGGGAAATACTATGGAAGCCTATGTGGACGATATGATTATAAAAAGCAGAGTAGGAGAGTCTCACACTCATCAGATGTCCAAGGTGTTTGATGTGCTGAGGAAATTTAGTATGAAGCTAAATCCCAGCAAATGCTCATTCGGAGTGAGATCAGGGAAGTTCTTGGGATTCATGATCACTGACAGGGGTATTAAGGTAAATATTAAAAAGGTACAGGCAATTATAGACATGAAGCCACCAACCACAGTGAGAGATGTCCAAAGGTTGACAGTCAGAATAGCAGCTCTAAACCGCTTTTTGTCAAAGTCTGCAGAAAAGAGCTTGCCATTCTTCAAAACTCTGCTGGGAGGAAAGAATTTTAAATAGACAAGTGATTGTCAAAAAGCTTTTGAATACTTAAAGGAATACTTGAAGCAGTTACCTTTATTGATAAGACCTTTGGAAGGGGAACAATTATATATGTACTTGGGAGTCGATGAATTCGCCATCAGTGCAGTACTACTGAAGAAAGATGAAATAGTGTACCATCCCATCTACTATGTGAGTAAGGTACTATTGGACCCGGAGACCCGTTATCCGTTGGCCGAAAAGCTAGCATTGGCCCTTGTGATGGCCTCTCGTAAGTTGCGCCCTTATTTTAAGGCACACTCCATCACTGTCTTCACAGATCAACCGTTAAGACAAATCCTTCAGAAGCCTGAACACTCAGAGAGACTAGTGAAATGGGCAGTGGAACTTGGAGAATATGATATCACATTCCAACCCAGGCAGGCTATCAAAGGCCAAGCTCTGGCAGACTTTATAGTAAAATGTACTAGCCCGAGCGACAATAGTGGAAAGGAAACTCAACTGTGGCTATTATATGTCGACGGGGCATCAAGTGCAAATGGAAGTGGGGCAGGTATAATCTTAGTGTCGCCGGAAAGGAAATCCTTAGAATACTCTCTGCGGTTTGGGTTCCCTAGTTCAAACAATATAGCAGAGTAAGGCTCTGGTGGCTGGAATGAAGTTGGCAGAGAGGTTGCAAGTTCACCACCTGGTGGCGCATATGATTCTCAATTGGTGGTAAACCAGTTCAGTGGGCAGTATGAGATTCGAGATCCCATACTGGTCCCTTATCTAAAGAAAGTCCAATCTCTGGCTCGAACTTTCGAAAACTTCCAGCTAATACAAATTAATCGATCTGAAAACACACATGCAAATTCATTATCCAAATTAGCCTCCTCCAATGAGACAGGAGGAAGAATAGTGAAGGTGGAGAAACTCGAGCGGCCTAGCATTGAAGAGGTCAAAGTGTGTGACATTAAAGTAGGGGATGATTGGAGATCCCCATTCAAACAATATCTCACTGAAGGTACACTCCCGCAAGATAAGGACGAGGCTTATCGCTTAAGGATATAAGGGTCGAAGTTCACACTAATAAACGGGAACTGTACAAAAGGGGGTATTCATCACCTTTGTTAAAGTGCCTGGGGCCAAAGCAAGCAAACTATGTCCTAGCTGACGTACAGGAAGGAATTTGTGGTGAGCACTTGGGAGCTAGAGCCCTTGCTGCTAAGATATTGCGATCGAGATTCTATTGGTCGACATTGAAAAAAGATGCGACAGATAAAGCCCGCTGGTGTGACAAGTACCAAAGGTTTACACCAATAACAATGGCCCCAGTGACTCCCTCCCAGAGTACGGTACAACTAAGTCCTTTTGCACAATGGGCATTAGACATTCTATGGCTTTTCCCATGAGCTACGGGTCAAAGAAAGTTTTTGCTGGTTGCCACTGATTACTTTTCAAAGTGGATTGAGGCAGAGCCTTTAGCTACAATCACGGAGAAGAAAGTGGAAGCAATGGTGTGGAAAGATATTATCTGCCGGTTCGGGATCCCACGTATCTTAAATGCTGATCACGAAAAGTAGTTTGATTGTGACGCCTTCTGTAAATTCTGTAAGCGCCTTGATATTCAGCTAAGGATTTCTTCTGTATTATATCCTCAAGCTAATGGACAGGCCGAAGTCAGTAATCGAACTATCCTTCATGGGTTAAAGACCAGATTGGACAAAGCTAAGGGAGCATGGGTGGACGAGTTGCCTAGTGTTTTATAGGCATATCGCACCACTAGTCGGGTATCGACTGGAGAAACACCGTTTAGCCTTGTATACGGCACTGAAGCATTGATTCCTGTGGAAATTGGAGCACTGTCATCCAGGGTAGTGCCTTTAGTGGAAGAAAAGAATTCATAGGGGCTAAGGGAAAACCTAGATTTGCTTGATGAGCATAGAGAGACGGCAGCTATCCGGCTGGCATCCTATCATCAGAGGGTGGTCAACTACTACAACAGTCGGGTGAAAGATAGACCGATGTTCGAGGGAGATTTGGTGCTTAGAAAGTCACATATCACGAATGCCTTGAGGGAAGACGAAAAATTCAGAGCCAATTGGGAAGGACCATACAGAATCAAACGAAGGATTGGACCCAACACCTGCATCCTGGAAACTCTGCAAGGGAAGAAAATAGGAAAAACATGGAACTCAAATCATTTGAAATTGTATTTGAATTAATCATTATGTTCTCTTTCTCAACCCTTATATTCTCATATTATTGTTATTTATTTACACTGTCATAAGATACCACTATCTGATCATTATGCAGATTATTCTTTATTATATCTCCAGCTTTTATAAATCTAAATCTTGTGACAAGAGACAAAGAAGTCGTAAGAGCCTGAGGCGTAATAGTGTCACTGTGGCCAGTGTAAAAAATCAGACGAGCCGTAAGAGCCTGAGGCGTAATAGCATCACTGTGGCTAGGCGTAAAAGATTAGATGAGCCGTAAGAGCCTGAGGTGCAATTGCGTCACTGTGGCCAGGCATAAAAAATCAGACGAGCCGTAAGAGCCTGAGGCGCAATTGCGTCACTATGGCCAGGCGTAAAAAATCAGACGAGCCGTAAGAGCCTGAGGCGCAATAGCGTCACTGTGGCCAGGCGTAAAACATCAGACGAGCCGTAAAAGCTTGAGGCGTAATAGTATCACTGTGGCCAGGCATAAAAAATTAGACGAGCCATAAGAGCCTGAGGCATAATTGCATCACTATGGCCAGGCGTAAAAAATCAGACGAGCCATAAGAGCCTGAGGTGCAATAGCGTCACTGTGGCCAGGCGTAAAAAATCAGACGAGCCATAAGAGCCTGAGGCGCAATAGCGTCGCTGTGGCCAAGCGTAAAAAATCAGACGAGCCGTAAGAGCCTGAGGCGCAATTGCGTCACTGTGGTCAGGCAATGGAAACATATTGGCTGTAAGAACTGAAGACGCACTCGCGTCACGGTGGTTAGGCCTCAGAAAAAGGTATGTTTACATATGTAATCCTTTCTAAAAGTATATCTTTCTATCAAGAATTAGGGAGCATATACGAATAAATAAACATACGAGAAAGTAAAACAAATAAACAAATAAGCGATAAATAGTGAAAGGTTAACTAACAAAGCAATATGAAGCATTAATAAATAAAACTTTAACTTTATTCATTCAAGAAAATCTTTACAAGCATGAATAAGTTCAAAAAAAAAAAAGAACAACAAAATGTTCAAAAGAGAACAACAAAATGTTCAAAAAGAAAAACGAAGATAATTCAGTCTGCACGAGATTGAGGCAGAGGATCAAGCGCCGACGGACCCTCGCATTCCAAGGACTGCTGACCATCTTCTCCATCTAGGTCGTCGAGGGCACCAATAGGTTCGGGAGCATCATCCAGGCTCACAGGCTCCTAAGGACCAATCAGGTTTACGAGATCATCCTGTGCAGCCTTCTTAGATAGCTCATCAGGAGATTCAGCCTCTGGTTCATATTTTGTCCAATCGGGAGCGTTAAATAACATTACCTCACGCGTATATTGAAGCTCAGGGAATTCTTCCCCTTCCCTATGCTTCTCCAACCAGGATCTAGCGAGGTAAAAACCATATTTTGTATTTGGCACTGAAAAGTCCTCTTTTCGCTTTAGGCAATCTCTAGAAAGATGGTACTCCTTTATGACCTCCGCCCTGATGCTATCAATCTCAACTTGGTTAAGAGAGGGAGTGGCCCGACTTTCTAGTTCGGTGATGTATTATTCCAGCTCCTGATTGCGATACATCAAGGACCCATATTTAGACTGCATACTGTCCAATTTAGCTTGGGCCTGTTGAAGATCTTCATTGAGTTTGTTAGACCTAGCTATCTTGACAGTAAGATCCCCATTGGTGTGATTCAAATCCTGGTGTGCTTTTGAGAGCTGATCTTTTAAGCTTCGCACCACATATGGGAGCCTGGATAAGTTGTTGACAGTATTCGACAACTCCATGACTTTGTCCTTCAACTCCTGAATCTCTTTGTCAACTCGCTCCCGATAGTCTCGGTGTTGAGCATTGTTGGCCACGGTCCTCTAAGCAAGCTAAAAATAAGCACAAAAAGTCAAACTCAAAGTAGAGCAAAAAGAAATTAAACGAAAAAAGAATATGAAGATTACCCTCAGCGCTTCCACATTAGCTAAGTCTTCCCCCTCTGGATAATTCCTGAATATTCGAGCTTCGTCCCTCGAGATAATAGTGGCCTAACTCAGTCGAGACGCCACCCCGGGAGAATCCAAGGTATCATTTCACGCACTCCCAGGTATACCCAAAACTCAGACCCCCTCATGATGAAACCATCATCTACGGGATAGTATCTCTCGTCAACAGGACCTATCCTGGGAGAATTGGCCTAGTCCCCATTGACGGCTCAATGTACAAATGCCTCTGATTCTTTCGTTGAGATGAAATTATATTACACTCAGCACGCTCTTCAGATCGAGACCATCCGGAAGAATCAAAAGCCCTCCTAGAAAAGGAAGGAGCCTTCCTTCTATCCCGAGAAGGATCCCTTTATTCTGAAGGAGGAGGTATCTCTTGTCTAGGAGGAGGCGGAGTCCGAGCCCAGGGCAATTGAGGTGGAACTGGCGCCTCACTGGGAACATCATCAGTCAAGTAAGGCCTTTTTCTAATAGGGTCGATAGACGAACCTCCCTCCAACCCTTGACGCACCAAAGAATGCCTAATATGTCTCATCTCTACAAAAGAACAAAGTAAATTGTCAGAAACGTGGATAAAACCAACAAACAATAAATCAAATAGCGTGAAAAGTTACCATCGGGAGAATCAAAATGCTCCTAAAGGGAATCGATATTTAGCATGTCATCATCCAGGAGAACCATAACAGTTGAACCAAACCCCTCCCAGTCGTTCAGATCGACTAGGGGTTCACTATCAGAGCTAGACTCTCTATTTGTGCTCCCTATATCCTTTTGCGACCTTAGAAGTTCTGGGTTCAACTCAGAAAGAATCGATGATGGAAGATTTAAGGGAGGAACAGAGGGGCCGACAATAGGAATGGGACCCACACCCCAACTAGCAGAGGTTAAATTTTCATTTGATAGAAGACTATCAAGATTAATGAGATTATCAACTAATAACCTATTAATATCTAAAGACAACTGTTCCCTAAGTGTAGAAATCTAGGGGCCCTTAGGGATTTCACGTCTAGTTTCCCAACGAGTAGGGAAATCCAGGCCCTCAGGCGTCTCCACAATAAGCCACTCTGATTCAAATCCATGAAGCTTATTTGCAGGTTTTTCGAATAACCTGTTTTCAAATCCGGGCTTATATACCAGTTAAAGGGAATAAGGAACTAAACCGGGGCTACCTCGAAACCTAAAAAATATATCAAGTAAGGGAAAAGATGGAGAAACACCCCTTAATCGGCAATGCATAGTAAAGCTAATTAATTGCATCCATGTGTGAAGATGCAGTTGTCCAGGGGCAATCCTATGCTTCCTAAGAAAAGAAGCCCCAAAGTCGAATATTGGAAAACGGAGTCCTAACTCTAAGGATGCCCTGAAAATAACCACCCCGTCGGACACACTACGTATATCATTTTCTTGAGAATTTGTAAGTCTATAAGAGTACCGATCGGGCAATAAAAATCTCAAAGTTAGATCCTGAATGTCAACTGCCTTCAAAGTCAATCTAACTCCTAGCTCTATAGGCTTCCCTACACCATGACCGGCCAATTTGGAATTAAAGAAAAACCACAAAGAAAAAACTATCGGCGACAGAGTTTACCTAACAACTAAAGATGCACTTGCAAAGGCGAAGGTAGATACTGAACTATAGCGTCAGAGTGTTTGCGACAGAGGTGTGGCAAACAGTACAGGAACGGTGCGACAGAGTTGCGAAACAGTGATGGATTATGCGGTAGAGTCACGACAGAGTTGTGGTAGAGTTGCGGTAGAGTCGCGACAGAGTTGCGGTAGACTAGCGACAGAGTACGAGGAGAATATGTGACAGAGCGATCCTAAGCGAGAGAACTCAGTAGATACCGTGATGCCTGAGAGCTTATATATTGTGAGATCTGAGAAATTCAGACATATTTTAATTATGTAATATGAACTTTAAATATAATTTATTGAGCTAAGTGAATTGTGGGAATGATAATTAGAGATTTATATGTTAAGTGTTTAAAATAAGTGTGAAGCTATGAGGACAGATCGATCTGGGAGAAGGAGAGATCGATCTGGTGAGTTAAAAATGACAAGGGAGGAGGAATTTAAGGAGCAGATCGATCTCCAATGGAAGAGGATCGATCTCCTTATGATTCTGTTTGAGAGAAGATCGATCTCATGAGGAAGGGATCGATCTCCAAATGTTTCTGTTTGGGAGAAGATAGATCTCCTCAAGGAGCAGATCGATCTCATAAAGTCATAAAGAGATCGATCTCACCCTTCGACAGATCGATCTCCTAGGCATAAAATTACCCCAAATCGTCCCCAAATTCAAATGCAGATCGATCTCATCAAGAGCCAGATCGATCTCCTACCCTCAGTTTATATAAGAAACCCCTGCTTTCTCCTGTAATTTCATTTTCTCTCTCTTCCAAACCTTATTTTCACCGAGCCCTAGCTTTCTCACTCATCCAAAGCACCCATTTTTGTCCAAATCAGAGGTTGTGGCAAGAAGGAAAGTTGTTCCTCATCCAAGGGAGAACAACATACTTGGAAATCGGAAGACGGATCGAATCGAGGCAAGAGATAAGCTCTCCACAAGTTTTGGGTAATTTCTAAACCTCGATCTTGATATTTGAGATGATTTTGGTGATAATGGTTCTTAGCATTGTGTTGAAATGGCTGAAAAATGATTAGGGATTGATGAAATTATAATGTAGTTGGAGTGATGATGATATTTAGCAACTTTGGTAAATTTGGGAATTTTTGAGCTATAAATGGAGATTTAGACAATGTGGTGTATTAGTATAGATATTGTGGCATGGGAAATATAGAATGTTGAGGTGTTGTGAGCGAGATTGTGGTTTGTGATGGAGTTATGAGAATTGAGAAATTTGAGGTGTTATGAGCAATTATGCTCGATTTTGAGAATTGAGGTTAAAGTGATGAAGAGTATTGATGTTTTAACATCGTTTAGATAGCTCCAGAGTTCCAGAGTGGAATGCGAGGCTAGTCCGTGATACGGGGGAAACGATTGCACTATACGAGGTGCAAAGAAGTAAGGGAAAACTAAACCATTTGTGTATGTGTTTGATGAATTGTTTGTAGCATGAACCATGATTTGAGAATGCAAGCATGTTTAGTGTTGTGTTGTGATATAACTGCACACGGTTTTTATAGCCGGTTGGAGCCCCCTTATTTTATGAGTTTATAAGCTGAGTGTGAAATTGCTTTATAAACCTTTGAGTTTGCGTGAAAAGTGAATTGGGCTCTACGTTAAGGCGATATTAAGATTTGAGAAAATGTGTGTGTGTTTTACCGGTTGGAACTCGATTTTAATATATTTTGTGTTGAGTACACAAATATTTTAATTGAGTTTTTGAGAGAAAACCATTATGAGTTCTACGTGAAGGCATAACGTTTTATAAGATAATGGCTAATGATTGAGACTTAGGCGTGTCATGTTGAATACACATCGGGCCTTACTCTGGTAGTATGTAAGTCCGATATTCCTCTATTTTGGTAACGAGAGATGGCTCCATTTTGGTAACGTGAGATGACCCCCGTTCTGGTAACGCTGGGTGGCCTTACTTTGGTAGCATGTAAGACCGAGAGAGTGGGCCGCCTGGGAATCGACCCATGGACCACGTGATAGTGTGCATGAGGCGAGGCATTGCTCTGGTAGCATGTAAGGCCGGGCCTTGTTCTGGTAACATATAAGTCCAATATACCATGCATACGACCATATTGTCGACATTCCCTCTATACGAGGATGCCTGGGATATGCACCCAGAGGAGATTATATATTTGATGTGCCATGACGAGTTTTATATGAGTTTTATTGCCTAGTCTCGTTTTACACATGAGTTGTGTTTTGTGACCTTGTCATGTGCTGTTTGCTGAGGTGATTTTTATCACGTATTTTGAGAAAAGCCATTATCGCATATATTTACACATGCTTGTGAGTGCTCGATATTGAGCCTTTTTAACTTCATGTTTTCACATGATTTATGAGTTATGAGATGATAATGTTTTGAGAACTTCCATGTTATGATTTCAAATGAGCTTCATAAACAAATACATATTTGTGATGTGTGATATGGTTTATATAATTGAGTTCCCTTACCCCCCTTACTGAGCGATTTGGAAGCTCACCATGTTTTCTCTTCCCCCAGATTGCTTCAAGTGAAGTGAATTCTCTGTGACGTACGGGTTAGAGGCTAGTGGAGGACTTGAGTTCCAGGCCATATTTTGTGTATTGAGGTAGATATTTATTATTCATGTACCCAGACTAGAGTTATATTTACAGACACTTATTGTACAATGATGTATGGGATGTATTAGGATTAATTAACTTGGAATTGAGTGATGTATGAGATACGATATATATATACTATATTATGATAAGATCCTGAGGCATGATAAGTATGATGATGTATGACACTGCACAGGAATGCACCCTTAATTGTGAATTTGATAAGTAAAAAGTTTTAAATTAGCCCTATTTTCTGTGCTTCCGGGGCGTCACAGAGTTTTCTTGGTATCAGAACTTAGGGTGTTTAGTACTGTCAGTGTCGGTTAAGTGAAATAGAATACATCCCAATTGTCTGTAATAGTCTGGTCATGAACTGAATCTGAGGATTGAGATTTCAATCGATTTTGATATGTACGCGCAGGAGACAAGTTGAGATAGAGAATGAGTAAACGACGAGGTCGTTCGAGGAGGCAGGCAGAGTCCCCTCTGCCACTTGCCCCACAACCAGAGAGTCCTAACTCTCGATTTAATCGGATTGAGACCGATGTGAGGCAAGGTTTTGAGCAGATGGCAGCGTTATTCTCGTAACACTTTGGAGTTAATGCCTCGGGTACTACTCTACACCACCACAAGGACCTCCCATACCCCTAGTGCCTCCCGTCACTCAGCCTGATGACAGAAGTATGGTTCGAAGAAGGACTTTTTGAAAATGAATCCACCTGCATTTAGGGGAAAGAAGGATCCTACAGAGGCTGAGGAGTGGTTGACAGAGTTGAGAGTTATATTCGACTATCTGGGGTGCACCGATGCTGAGAGGGTCAGTATGAGTGCCTATATGTTGAAAGGGAGAGCTCGAGATTGGTAGGGTACTACCCAGGGTATTTTGATGTCCCACCAGGATGTGATTGGTTGGGAAGAGTTCCAGACAGCCTTTAGAGCCCAATATGTACCACGAGCTGCCCAGAGAAGGAGGCAAGCAGAGTTTTTGAGTTTGGTACAGGGCGACATGTCTGTGGATGATTACGAGAGTCGATTTACCGCTCTGCTAAGGTATGATCCAGAAACCTTCAAGAATGAAGAACTCCGTACCGAGAGATTTGTGTATGGATTGAAACCTATCATCAGAGATCGATTGATTGGGTTATGTATTACTGAGTTTGGAGATGCTCTGAGATGAGCACAAGAGATTGAGAGGGGAATTGAAATTGTACAGTCCCAGAATGAGTTCGGAGCAGTGATTAGGGACAAGGGCAAGAGGCCAGCGGTGTCTCAGGCAGATGTTCGGAGAGGTTCCTTCAGGAGAGGAAGGATTGAGGTACAGAAGGGCAGGTTGGAGAGACCCAGAGCTTATCCTATTACCAAGGAGACTCCTCGATATGGCAGGCCAGGGATAAGGGTTTGTAGAGACTGTGGCCGATCGCAAGAGGGAAGTTGTACTGGGTCGATCCGTGGATGTTTTAGATGTGGTGACATGGGTCACAGAGTGAAGGACTGTCCTCAACCTCAGATACCACATGCTCCGGAGCCTACTAGACAGCAGCCTCAGAGAGTGAATCCCCAGAGACGGGCCACTGCTGCAGAGAAAGGGAAGAAACCTGTGGCACAGGGACGTGTGTTTGCCCTAGATAAGTAAACTGCGGACACTTCAGCAGAAACTATAAGAGGTAAACTCTCTGTCTGTAATCATAAGGCTCATGTGTTGGTAGATCCAGGATCCACGCATTCGTTTATTTCAGAGCATTTTGCATGTAGTTTAAATTTGAAGTTTGAACCTCTAGAGTATGTACTACATGTAAATACCCCTATACGTGAATCCCAGAGAACTGAGTTAATTTGTAGAGGATGTGAAATAAAGGTGAGAGATAAAGTGATGTTAGCAGATCTAATCATGTTGAATATACATAGGTTTGATGTAATTCTGGGGATGGATTGCTTGGCAACCAATCGAGTGAGTTTAGACTGCTACACTAAGATTGTAACTTTCTCCCTACCTGAACCTTATAGTATACGGTTGAGATATTGAGGAAACGAATATGTGGAATTCTAGTAAGTAATTTGAGAATTTTAATATTATTATTGAGAGTATTAAATATGATTGTTCATGTGAAGGTTACGAAACACTCATCTCAGACGATGAGCGGGAACATTCGAGGATTGAGGATATACCTGTGGTGTGTGAATTTTCGGATATTTTCCCAGATGAGTTGCCAGGTTTGCCACCAGAGAGAGAGCTGGAGTTTACCATTGATTTAGTACCAGATACTCAGCCGATCTCTAAACCTCCCTACAGGATGGCATTAGTGGAACTTGAGGAATTGAAGAAACAACTACAGGAGTTATTGGATAAAGGGTTCATTAGGCCCAGTGTTTCACCATGGGGAGCACCGGTTTTATTTGTTAAGAAGAAGGATGGTAGTCTCAGATTATGCGTAGACTATCGACTATTGAATAAAGCCACGGTGAAGAATAAATACCCATTGCCCAGGATTGATGATCTACTTGATCAACTAAGAGGGGCTTCAGTCTTTTCTAAGATTGATTTGAGATCGGGCTATCACCAATTGAGGATCAAGGAAGAAGATATTCCAAAGACGACTTTCAGGACAAGGTATGGCCATTATGAATTTCTGGTGATGTCCTTTGGATTGACGAACGCCCCTGCAGCATTCATGAGATTGATGAACGAGGTGTTCAGAGACTATCTAGACAAATTTGTGATAGTCTTTATTGATGATATCCTGGTATACTCCCGGTCGTATGAGGAGCATGCACAGCATTTGTGGTTAGTACTTCAGATACTCTAAGATAAACAATTATATGGAAAGTTTAGTAAGTGTGAGTTTTGGATGAACCGAATAGCTTTCCTTAGTCATATAGTTTCAGAGGAAGGAGTATCAGTGGATCCAAGTAAAGTGGAGGCTGTGCTTAATTGGGAGAGACCGAGGAAGTTACTGAGGTACAAAGCTTCCTTGGTTTAGCAGGGTATTACAGAAGATTTGTGGAAGGATTTTCAAGGATTACTGCTCCTTTGACTAAATTCACACGCAAAGAGACTCCATTTATATGGACTGATCAATGTGAGCTCAATTTTTAGGAGTTAAAAAGGAGATTGACAGCGGCACCTGTGTTAACTATTCCTGAGGGATCAGGAGGATTTTTAGTGTATAGTGATGCATCTCATCAAGGATTAGGGTGTGTGCTTATGCAGCACGGAAGAGTGGTCGCATATGGATCGCGACAGTTGAAAGACCATGAGCGAAATTACCCTACGCATGATCTGGAGTTAGCCGCTGTGGTATTTGCCTTGAAGATCTAGCGACACTACTTATATGGAGAAAGATTCCAGATCTTCACTGATCACAAGAGTTTAAGATATCTCTTTAATCAGAAAGAGTTAAACATGAGACAAAGGAGATGGATGGAACTCCTTAAGGATTATGACTGCGAGATTCTATATCATCCGGGTAAGGTGAATGTAGTTGCTGATGCCCTGAGCAGGAAGAGTATGATATCTGCTATGATGATCAGGGAATGGGATTTGTTAGAGCAGTTCACCGAACTTCGGATCAGAGTTAAAGAGGTAGAGACTGGATTTTTGGCTAGCTTGCGGATAGAGCCCAGGATCATGGATCAGATTAGAACTGGGCAGCGTAGTGATCAGAGGTTAATAGATATGGTTAGCCAAGCTAAACAGAGTTCGCAGTCGGATCTCATAGTCAGTGAGGATGGATTGTTGAGATTCAGAGGATGGATTTGTGTACCGAACGATGATACCCTAAAGAGACAGATACTGAGAGAATCTCACTGCTTGCGATACACCATGCACCCAGGGAGTACTAAGATGTACCGAGACTTGAGAAAGGTGTACTGGTGGAGTGGTATGAAGCGAGACGTGGCAGAGTATGTGGCCAGGTGTTTAATATGCCAGCAAGTGAAAGCTGAGCATCAGAAGCCTGGAGGACTACTACAGCCCTTACCTGTACCTACATGGAAATGGGAGCATGTCACCATGGATTTTATTATGGGTTTACCGAGGACCCGAAGAGGCTGTGATGCGATATGGGTCATTGTGGATAGATTGACCAAGAGTGCTCATTTCCTTGCCATCAAGAGCACAGATACTGTGAATGCCTTGGCTGAGCTGTATGTCAACGAGATAGCTAGATTACATGGGGCTCTAGTGAGTATTACTTCTGATAGAGATTCTCGGTTTACTTCCAGATTTTAGACCCAGTTTCAGGAGTCCATGGGATCTCGATTGAGTTTTAGTACCGCCTATCATCCTCAGACAGATGGTCAGTCAGAGAGGACTATTCAGACCCTGGAGGATATGTTGAGGGCGTGTACGATGGATTTTAAGGGATCATGGGATGATCACATGCCCCTAGTAGAGTTTGCGTACAATAACAGCTATCATGCAAGTATTGGAATGGCACCCTTTGAGGCTCTATATGGTAGGAGGTGTAGATCCCCTGTAGCTTGGGAAGAAGTCAGTGACAGAAAGATAAATGCTCCCGAGCTTGTTGAGCAAGCTGTACAGAGTGTGAAACTCATATGTGAGAGGTTACAGGCTGCACAGAGTAGACAGAAAAGCTACGCGGATGTGCGTAGACGGCCACTCGAGTTTGATGTTGGTGATGCAGTATTTCTGAATATATCATCGAGTAAGGGTATCATGCGATTTGGAAAGAAAGGGAAATTGAGTCCTCGATATATAGGACCATTCGAGATTCTTGAGAGAGTGGGAGAGGTATCCTACAGATTGGCATTACCCCCACAGATGTCCAGAATACACAACGTCTTTCATGTGTCAATGTTGAGGAAGTACCACCTGGACCCTTCTCATGTTATAGAGTATGACGAGATGGACATACAAGAGGACATGAGCTACACTGAGGAACCCGTCCGGATTCTTAATAGAAAGGAGAAGGTACTTAGAACTAAGAGCATCCCCTTAGTGAAAGTTTTGTGGAAACATCACTCGATGGAATAGGCAACGTGGGAACTGGAGAACCTCATGAAGGAGAAATACCCCCATCTATTTGACTAGTTAAGTTGAATTCGGAGGACCAAATTCTTTTAAGGTGGGGAGGATGTGAGATCTGAGAAATTCAGACATATTTTAATTATGTAATATGAACTTGAAATATAATTTATTGAGCTAAGTGAATTGTGGGAATGATAATTAGAGATTTATATATTCAGTGTTTAAAATAAGTGTAAAGCTATAAGGACAGATCGATCTGGGAGAAGGAGAGATCGATCTGGTGAGTTAAAAATGACAAGAGAGGAGGAATTTAAGGAGCAGATCGATCTCCAATGGAAGAGGATCGATCTCCTTATGATTCTGTTTGAGAGAAGATCGACCTCATGAGGAAGGGATCGATCTCCAAATGTTTCTATTTGGGAGAATATCGATCTCCTCAATGAGCAGATCGATCTCATAAAGTCATAAAGATATCGATCTCACCCTTCGACAGATCGATCTCCTAGGCATAAAATTACCCCAAATCGTCCCCAAATTCAAATGCAGATCGATCTTATCAAGAGCCAGATCGATCTCCTACCCTCAATCTATATAAGGAACCCCTACTTTCTCCTGCAATTTCATTTTCTCTCTCTTTCAAACCCCATTTTCACCGAGCCCTAGCTTTCTCACTCATCTAAAGCACCCATTTCCATCCAAATCAGAGGTTGTGGCAAGAAGAAAAGTTGTTCCTCATCCAAGGGAGAACAACATACTTGGAAATCGAAAGACGGATCGAATCGAGGCAAGAGATAAGCTCTCCACAAGTTTTGGGTAATTTTTAAACCTCGATCTTGATATTTGAGATGATTTTGGTGATAATGGTTGTTGGCATTGTGTTGAAATGGCTGAAAAATGATTAGGGATTGATGAAATTACAATGTAGTTGGAGTGATGATGATATTTAGCAACTTTGGTAAATTTGGGAATTTTTGAGCTATAAATGGAGATTTAGACAATGTGGTGTATTAGTATAGATATTGTGGCATGGGAGATATAGAATGTTGAGGTGTTGTGAGCTAGATTGTGGTTTGTGATGGAGTTATGAGAATTAAGAAATTTGAGGTGTTATGAGTAATTATGCTCGATTTTGAGAATTGAGGTTAAAGTGATGATGAGTATTGATGTTTTAACATCGTTTGGACAGCTCGGGAGTTCCAGAGTGGAATGCGAGGCTAGTCCGTGATACGGGGAAAACGATTGCACTATACGAGGTGCAAAGAAGTAAGGGAAAACTAAACCATTTGTGTATGTGTTTGATGAATTGTTTGTAGCATGAACCATGATTTGAGAATGCAAGCATGTTTAGTGTTGTGTTGTGATATAACTGCACACGGTTTTTATAGCCGGTTGGAGCCCCCTTATTTTATCAGTTTATAAGCTGAGTGTGAAATTGCTTTATAACCCTTTGAGTTTGCGTGAAAAGTGAATTGGGCTCTACGTTAAGGCGATATTGAGATTTAAGAAAATGTGTGTTTTACCGGTTGGAACTCGGTTTTAATATGTTTTGTGTTGAGTACACAAATGTTTTAAATGAGTTTTATGAGAGAAAAGCATTATGAGTTCTACGTGAAGGCATAACGTTTTATAAGATAATGGCTAATGATTGAGACTTAGGCGTGTCATGTTGAATACACATCGGGCCTTGCTCTGGTAGCATGTAAGTCTGATATTCCTCCGTTTTGGTAACGAGAGATGCGTCCGTTTTGGTAACGTGAGATGACCCCCGTTCTGGTAACGCTGGGTGGCCTTGCTTTGGTAGCATGTAAGATCGAGAGAGTGGGCCGCCTGGGAACCGACCCAGGGACCACGTGATAGTGTGCATGAGGCGAGGCATTGCTCTGGTAGCATGTAAGGCCGGGCCTTATTCTGGTAACATATAAGTCCAATATACCATGCATACGACCATATTGTCGACATTCCCTCTATACGAGGATGCCTGGGATGCGTACCCAAAGGAGATTATATATTTGATGTGCCATGACGAGTTTTATATGAGTTTTATTGCCTAGTCTCGTGTTACACATGAGTTGTGTTTTATGACCTTATCACGTGCTATTTGCTGAGGTGATTTTTATCACGTATTTTGAGAAAAGCCATTATCGCATATATTTACACATGCTTGTGAGTGCTCGATATTGAGCCTTTTTAACTTCATGTTTTAGCATGATTTCTGAGTTATGAGATGATGATGTTTTGAGAACTTCCATGCTACGATTTCAAATGAGCTTCATAAACAAATACATATTTGTGATGATGGTTTATATAATTGAGTTCCCTTATCCCCCTTACTGAGCGATTTGGAAGCTCACCCTGTTTTCTCTTCCCCCAGATTACTTCAAGTGAAGTGAATTCTCTGCGATGTACGGGTTAGAGGCTAGTGGAGGACTTGAGCTCCAGGCCGTATTTTGTGTATTGAGGTAGATATTTATTATTCATGTACCCAGACTAGAGTTATATTTACAGACACTTATTGTACAATGATGTATGAGATGTATTTGGATTAATTAACTTGGAATTGAGTAATGTATGAGATACGATATATATGTACTATATTATGATGAGATCCTGAGGCATGATAAGTATGATGATGTATGACACTGCACAGGAATGCACCCTTAATTGTGAATTTGATGAGTAAAAAGTTTTAAATTAGTCATATTTTCCGCGCTTCCGGGGCATCACATATATAGGTGCAGCTGTATCCGCACGAGCACAGTAATCCGCATGCGCAGATGAAGTAAACAGGCATAGCTCAGGAACAGTAAACCAAATATTCAAAAAAAATAAGGCATACTCTTTCGCAGGAAATTTTCCTACCAAAGAGTGGGGAGCAATTGATAATGGTCATACCCATTAAAATCCACATATACAAACCTTGACCAATGGAGGACAGCCACGTGTCAGATACAACCACCAAGAGGCATGAACCACGGGAAGATATCGAATGGTGCCGATAGAGTTACTATGCGACAGAGTCCTTGCGATAGAGTCACTATGCGACAAAGTCCTTTGCGAAAGAGTTACTATGCTGCAGAGTCCCCTGCGATAGAGTTACTAAGCGAGAGAGTCTTTCGACGACAGAACTATGCGGCACAGTATACATGCGACAGACCTCTGCGCCTCTAGAGTCTAGCAGTAAGAGGCGATAGACCTCTCCGGTAGAGTATGAATGCGACATACAGTGTGGTGACAGAGTCACTACGACAGAGTGAGCCGCGGCAGAACTCTGCAGTTAGAACTGCGGCAGAGGTCTCTGAATCTCTGTCGTATGTTAAACTCATCTGCACAGAGCAGACTCTGAGTCACGACAGAGTATCTAATAACTCTGTCACAACCCAGACACACGCCTGGGCCTCAGATCCGAATCCTATAGTTTTGGGCCCAAAGTATTCGCAAGCCCTGAAAAAATATGAAGCCCAACTTAATTCCAAAAATGTCTATAAATACACCAGGTATGATAAAAAAACCCCCTACTCTTTATTTTACTGACAAAATACTCTGCTTAAACAGTCTTCTGACTTAAGCATCGGAGTGTGCAGGGACAGATCCCTGCGCCTCTCTGACTTTCACTGTTTTTACAGAATATCCAAGACACGCGGAGAAGATCACATCAGCATCATTTCATTGTTGTTTAGAGCAACAACTCTAATATACCAATCCAATGTACATTCATCTAGTTGCTGATTTTAGGTTGATTGGTATGTATATTAATGTTAGAAACTATCTAAGATGTGATGGAGCAAGTGAAACCTAGAATAAGTCTAGTGTGAGAAATTATGAATTGGTGATAAATGGAGTATGCGAAAGTGTTTATGAGATAATGTGTATGATTTTAGAAGGTTAAATGAATTTACATTGTTAGATTGGCTTAGTTAAGTGAATAAGTATATGAGATGTTTGACTAAATGCCATAGTGAAGTAAATGATGAGACATAAACACTATGGGTTTAAATATTGATTTAGTATGAATCAAGAGGCCTAAAAGGATTAATAGACTCAAGATATGAGTAGAGTAATAAAACGAGGCCTTATGAGCGTTAATGGAAACTATAGGGTAAGTCAACTATAGTAGACACAAGAGTTGTGTTATATTGGACTAAAGTAATGTGAAACGCAATTTCGTGCAGTTCCAGAGACTTCGTTGGAGACGAGTTGAACCGCGCAATCAAGCAGCTTTAAGGAAGTGGAATCACATGATGCGATTTCAGGTAAGAAAATTCTGTTAGTATATAGAGGTAGCTGTTCGTATTTTGTGGGTATATAGGGCTTTGGAAAAATGCACGAGTATGTAGCAAAGTATTTGATGATGTATGGAAATTACTACAAGTGTATAAGCGTGTGGTTTGATTTTGAAGTGATTATTATAAAAAGGGATAATAAGGCTAATAATTGCATAAATCACGTGTTTTGATGTTTTATGAAAACATCTTGTTTTGGTTTAAGCAAAATGAGGGATAGGCTGGCTATTTGATTTTTGTGAATTCTTGAAATAACACAAGACATGTGATGGCTTTGATTTGAAACATGTGTGTTGACAAAGAGCCGCCTATCATGTTTACATGAGTTAAATCATGCTGGAGCATCGCTCGCACTGGATTTTAGTATCTTCACATGTATGAAACGTGCTGGAGCTTAGCTCACACCTTGGTTTGAAATTGTGATGATGTTTTATAAACTGTACTGGAACTTCTGCTCGTACGTGGATTTCGAGTGGTTTTCTTATGCATATAACCGTACTCAAGCTATGCTTGAACGTGGATTTCCTCATGACTTTATGCATAAATGTCGTACTAGAGCATTGCTCGTACGAGGTGATTTACTTATGATGCATGAATCGTGGTAGAGCTTATTGAGACCCATATTTTTGTATGACATTTCTTATGATTTCCACTTTGTAGGACATTGATATATGGTAATAGAATCATAATATGGTTGATTTGAATTAAATAAATGTGGATGAAATAATGTAACGTACGTAAAATCACATAAAGGGTAAATTGGGGAAGTAGGGATCCAAAAATTTAGTTAAAGGAATTTAATCATTCTGACTAAAGATGAGAACTTAAAATGTGAAAAGATAGTGAGTTGATGAAGGGAAGTCAGTGTGATTTGGTCCCGAAGGTATTGTTGTAGAGTAAAGTGCCAAAAAGGCTCAATTAAGCCCTATTTCGATTTTACGTGATTTGGATATTTTGGGGTTAAGGAAATGGACCCAAATTGATTGGAATAGATGTTATAAGAGTGAAGATATAAATTCTGAAACAAGGGGTGAAAGATGGATGGAAATTGAGATTTAAGTATAAGGAAATGAAGTATAAAAGAAAATACCTTGAATTTAAGGCTTATAATCGGGTAACGTGAATAACCGCGAAATTAAGCGTGAGATGTGCCCAAATTAGACATGAACATTTATGAAATATGTCAATACATGTTTGAGGAATGTATATGAGAAATTTAATTGAAATTAACATGCTGAATTTTGGAAGAAAAATATAATGGGCTAAGAGATCATTTTAAAGCCCATTAAGAGTATATTCGGTTTAATCGATTTATGTGGGCCGAATTGCCCAAAAGAGTGGGCCATATTATGAACCAGATCTGAAGTAGACTTAAGGCCCAAGATGTGGTAAAACGTTCAGCCCAAGAACCCAATGGGAAAGCCCAAAGCGAAAGCCCACAAGATTAAGCCCAATTTCATGAATGCCTTAAGGCCCATTTAAGGTAATTAAGCCCAAAACCCATGGATCCAAGCCCAAACCGTGGATCTAATGGCCAAACCTGATAATTAACACTTAAATTAGACTATATCCAGCTTAAGGAACAAAGCAAAAGTTGGCATCTTTATCATCTTCACCAAACCGTGGTTAGTTTCACCATTAGATACCATTTAGGCAAGCTTTCTCTCTCTAGAAAAATTACTAGGTTAGAGACAGAATTGGACCAAGTGGTCTTCAAAAAAGTTGCTCCAAATTGAGTAAGGATTAACATAGCTAAAAATCCACATCATAGGAGCTGATTTGGACCCACGAAATCCTTCACAAGTTTCAGCTAAGAACATAAAGGTAACCTAGGCATGTTTTCAAGCTTTAAGCTTCATGTATGTTGATGTGTTGATTTTTCTAAGGCTATTGGTGTGATTATTGAGTGCTGAAATGCATGTTTTCATGGTGAACCAAGAATGGCTGAAAATGGGTATTTGATGATTCATGTATGTACGATGAAGTTTAATGCATGGTTGTGATGCTAAACATGTGTACATGATGTTTTCATGGTTGGTTTCATTCAATTTGGTGGATTAATTGTTGAATAAAATCATGGCAGAAAGGTGTTTGATAAAATGTGTGAGTGAGTGAGAAAGATAGGCAAATTTCATGCATGCCAAGTGGTTGATAAAATGCTTGAAAGAAAGTTGGCATGAAAATGGCTAAGTGTGGCATGATTTCGACTAAGGCATTGCAAGGATGGTGCTCGGCCACCATGCCATGGTCGAATGGTCTATTGGGCCTAGCCCAATTATAAAGGCCCATTTACATATATGTGAACATAGTGTGAGGCCTAATAAGGGTCAGCGGACCCGACACGCCCAATAAACTCCGAGAGAGTGAAAATTGAAGGAAAAAGGGCTCGAGGAAATTTATTCAGTATAATTTATTGGTATTGGGCCCATTATTTTAAATGAAGCCCATTATGATAAAAACATGGAAATTAACCTGATAATGGTTATTTACAGCTCCCGAGATTGGATTAGGAGCCAATTTGACTGGACGAGCTTTCACCTGTTGAATTTGGAGTCGCTCGACATCTTTCGAGGTAAGGAAATTTTATAAGCATTTAGAGGTAGCTGTACGCAGTTTTGAGGGAATTTACATTATCTTAAATTTATTAGGCTACCCGAAAACAAAATAATAATTTTTACGGAAATGTGGAAATCGTGACAAATTACCATTTTGCCCCTAATTAGGAAAATTTCAAAAAAGGTAGTAAGGCTATGAAATTGCATGAATTTCATGATTTTGATATTTTATGATGATATTACTTTAATTCAAACAATTTATGGATAGGCTGGCTATTATTTTCATGTTTTAAGTGAAAAGGCATCGGTTAGGTGCCAACTGGGGTTTATTTGACATGTTTTGATGAAATTGAGCCGCCTACCTATTTTATATGAGTTTTAATCGTGCTGGAGCTTTCTCCTGCAGACTGTGTGTCATAGTGAGATGATATGCTTACACGTGCATACTGAGATATAATTAGCATGGGTGGATAAGGCCAATTGCAAGCACCCCCTGACTGAGATTGGGTTCATGGAGTACGTTGTACCATCTATATCACACAGAGTACATTGTACCATGGGGATTGTTGGAGTGGAGTGGCATTAGCCACGAGGCAGCAATCCTTGCCCTCGCAATCCTGATGTTATGCTGTTCTGGTGGGTAGGACTGACCCACCTCCCGTTTCAGGTGTGATACCCCGCACACTAGGATCTGTGTAGCCAGTGATCACAAGGATATGCCCATAGTCTTGGATATTACTGATATAGTCACCTACATGTCTCATATGATATAACTTGTGGTCTTGATAGACCAAGGTAGACCCAAGGGAGGGCTCAAGCCCCGATCTTCTTATGAAGTAAATTGAAATTTGACTTTCCCACGAAGGGATTGTATGGAACTTTCATGACTTGTAACCCTGAGAAAAGGCTGATTTTATAACAGAATTTTTGTAACAAGTTATTTTGGTGAATTGAATTAGATCCATTGAGTTTATCACATTTTTAACCCAGATGGGATGCTTTAAAATTGATTGATTCATTTGAGCATGAGATGTTTTCACACGAGAATCATTCCATGTTTTATATGCCGATTTCCTATTTTAGAACTGATGATATTTATATGTATGGCATATCATTGTTTTTACCTCATGCTCACACATCCTGATTTTTTTATCAACAAGTAGATAGTAAATCTATCTACCCATTTATATTATTGCCTTACTGAGCATGTGGAGCTTACCCTTTCATTTTTCACCCCCTTTCAGAGCTTCCATCTTAGAGATAGCGGGTGTAGAGAGTAGATGGCATAGCTGATTATCTGTTGTTCCCATTGACTATCAGGTATACACTATGTACAGAATTTTGTATCTATATGCTTCCAGCACAGTATTGTACATGAAGGAATATTTGGGGATGTAAATATATGTAGATTAATTGTAAATGTATGGGAATCATGTAATGTATAAAACATACCGACCACTCTATTATATGATAAATGATATCAGTATGCATGTATACATGTGATATTTTTTAATGGTTAAAAATGGTGTATCGATATTGATTCACAGTCTGACCTGTTCAAAGGGATCTGTCACAAGGAGGTAAGAAAGATTTTCCAAAAGAGAAAAATTTGTACTGATTTTTGGTAAGTATTGGGTCGTGACAGTAAAGGTGGTATCAGAGCGGGGTCAGCTAGACCTGAATCAGTATCGATAAGTATGCAATTAAGAGTCAGAGTTAGTCGGATAAGAGTCGGTAGTGGTCGTTAAGGAAAATTACATCCCCCTTTAATACCGTGTTGTATGAGATGTCAAAGTGTATACTAGATGGGAATTAATTTAAAAATGATTTTGGATTATAGGATTTACATTATGCCGATCACCCGCAGAGGTAGAGGAGTTAGTACACGTGCTAGAGGACGTAGGGGCAGGCCTGAAAGTTGTGGTGATCATATACAGACTGGTCAAGTACCCGAGGGTACTGCTGTGAGACCAGATGAGACTGTGGCATGCTTCGCTAGACTTGAACGGAGTATTGAGAGCCTGGTTGAGATTGTAGTGCAGCAGGTAGCGTTTGGGGCTATGGATAGACGAGATCTGACGGGACAGGCAGCAGTTGATCCTGAGATGCCGGCACAGGCCGTAGAGATGCCCGAGGTTCAGGCTCTAGCTGCAGAGGCAGTGAGATCCCCGCCATCTCAGGATGCTGGATACGAGTGTGACCTTGATAGATTTAGACACTTTCAGAAGTTTAGACCTCTAGCCTTGCATGGGAGGAAGGATCCAGTAGTAGCAGAGGATTAGGTGTATCAGATGGAGAAGTTATATAGGCTTTTCAGGTGCACTACTACCGAGAGGGTTTCTTTTGCCATATTTGTATTTTAGGGGGAGGCAGAGCATTGGTGGAGATCTACCGAGCCTATTTTGAGAGCTCGACATACCAAGGTTACATGGGAGATATTTTTCGATGCCTTTAGAGGGTAATATGTTCCCACTACTGCACAACGGAAGCTGAGGATGGAGTTTATGAGTGTGGTTCAAGGGAACCACTCTAATGATGAGTATGAGACTCGATTCATTTCTTTGGGGAGATATGATCTAGAGAAGATGAGTAGTGAGGATCGAAAAGTCTAAAAGTGTATAGATGGATTGAGACCAGCCATCAGATCTCGGTTGGCTCCCTTTGATGTTTCAACCTATGAGGAGGCAGTACATAAAGCTCAGTTGTGTGAGCAGGATTATGAGCGAAATGCCTCCGAGTTAAGAAAGATCAGTAAGAGTAGAGACAGAGACCGAAAGAGATCCGAGAGAGATAGATTTATCAGGAGAGGGGGATGGCTCTCTGATAAGAAGTTGAAGATTGAGGAGGTTTAGGAGAGGACAACTAGACCCCCTGTTCATCCGATTTTACCACCAGCTAGAGGCATTGTCGTTGGAGGACCATGCCCAATTGCTGATCGATGTAGGCGATGTGGCAGATATCATGGTACCAGACCTTGTCCAGTGCTTATAGCTACAGTAGTATGTTACCGTTGTGAGAGGCCAGGGCATGTGGTGAGAGATTGCCCAGAGAGACCGGACACTGCCCCACAGATGGGCAAGGAGCCAGAAAGAGCTCCAGTTCAGGTTCTTGCTCAAAGGAAGAGAGATACCACCGAGGTGAAAGGGAAGCAAGTGATGGGTACAGGGCGAGTTCATGCCTTGGACTAGGATACGGCAGACCAGTCGTCGGATGTGGTGAAAGATACCATCCTAATCTTTTATTTAGAAGCATATGTTCTGATTAATCTTGGTGTCACGCATTTATTCGTATCGCCTTCATTTGCATATAAATTGTTTAAGTATATAAAGCTTACCCCTCTGAGTAGTAAATTGTTAATAATTACCTCCATAAACACTAGTCGGCTAGTAGAGTATGTATCCAGGGACTATAAATTAAAAGTCAAGGAAAAAGAAATGTCAGTCGACCTTATTTTGATGTATATGAAGGACTTTGATGTAATACTGGAAATGGATTGGTTGGCTGCCAATCGTGTTGTATTAGATTATTTTTCTAAGACATTAACGTTTAATACCCCCTGAAAGATGTGTTGTAAAATTTCCTTGAAAAGTAATAAAAGCAATGGTTGTTCTAAATGGAGCAATGAATTTTGTTGACTTTATGATTTATATTTTGAAGGATTCATCGCATATGTGGTTGATACAGACCAGGCACGACCGGATTTGAGAGACATTTCAGTGGTTAGGGAGTTTCCTGATATCTTTCCAGACGATTTACCAGGATTACCACCAGCCAGAGAGATGGAGTTTGGGATAGATTTAGTACCTGGTACAGAACCGATTTCTAGACCACCGTATAGGATGGCTCCGATTGATTTGGAGGAGCTAAGAAAGCAGCTATAGGATCTGCTTGAGAAGGGGTTTATTAGACCGAGCGTGTCACCTTGGGGAGCTCTGATCTTGTTTGTGAGAAAGAAAGATAGCAGCCTCCGATTTTGTATAGATTACAAATTGTTGAATAAGGCTACCATTAAGAACAAGTATCCCCTTCCACGCATTGACGATTTGTTAGATCAGCTCGGGGAGCACATGCCTTTTCTAAGATTGATCTGAGGTCTAGGTATCATCAGTTGAGGATACGGAGGGAGGATGTGCCCAAGACAGCATTTAGGACCCGTTATGGTCATTATAAGTTTTTGGTTATGCCATTCGGGTTGACTAATGCCCCCGTAGCATTCATGGCTTTGATAAACGATGTGTTTAAGGCATACCTGGATCGGTTTGTGATTGTGTTTATTGATGATATTTTGGTATACTCCAGATTTAGGGAGGACCACGAGCAGCACTTGAGGATAGTTCTACAGACCTTTAGAGAGAGACAGTTTTATGCCAAACTCAGTAAGTGTGACTTCTGGTTGGAGCAGATTTCTTTTTTGGGCCATGTGGTATCGAGGGATAGGGTGTCAGTAGACCCATCCAAGATAGAGGCAGTTGTTCAGTGGGAGCAGCCTAAGACAGTCACAGAGATTCAGAGTTTTTTGGGTTTGGCAGGATACTACAGGAGATTTGTTGAGGGTTTCTCCAGATTAGCTGCTCCGTTGACACGTCTCACACGGAAGGATGTTGAGTTTGTGTGGGATGATGCCTGTGAGAGGAGTTTTCAGGAGCTAAACCGTCGGTTGACCACTACTCCGATTCTCACCATTCCTACCAGCTCAAGAGGTTTCTCGGTATATACAGATGCATCGCATCAGGAACTGGGCTGTGTTTTGATGCAGGATGGGAGGGTAGTTACCTATAGATCTAGATAGTTGAAAGACCACGAGAGGAACTATCCGACCCATGATTTGGAGTTGGCGGCCATAGTGTTTGCACTGAAGATATGGCGCAATTACTTATATGGTGAGCAATTTCAGATTTTTACAGACCATAAGAGTCTAAAGTATTTATTCTCGTAAAAGGAGATGAACATGAGACAAAGGAGATGGCTCGAGCTCCTGAAGGATTATGATTGTGAGATATTATACCACCCGAGTAAGGCTAATATAGTTGCTGATGCTTTGAGCAGGAAGAGCCTAGGGTTGGTATCATTTATGATGGTTCAGGAACATGACTTGTTAGAGCAGTTTGCAAGCCTCAGTTTGGACATAGCACCACCTGAGATTGACAGAGTTGAGATCATTTCAAGCCTGAGATTGGAGCAGGAGTTGATTGATCGTATCCGACAGGCTCAGCAGAGTGATTAGCGATGTATTGAGTTGATGAGTCAGGTACAGGCAAGTGCAAATATCGATTTTGGATTGAGTACTGATGGATTACTAAGGTTCTGAGGTAGGATATGTGTTCTTGAGAATTCTGAGATCAGGAGGATGATTTTATCAGAGGCTCACTCAACAAGGTATACAGTACATCCAGAGAGTACGAAGATGTATCAAAATCTCTAAAGAGTTTATTGGTGGTCTGGGATGAAGAGAGACATAGCGGAGTATGTCGCGAGATGTCTTGTCTGTCAGCAAGTAAAGGTAGAGCATCAGAAGCCTGCAAGATTATTGTAGCCTCTACCGATACCGACATGGAAGTGGGAGCATGTCACCATGGATTTTGTGATGGGATTATCGAGGACCCATAGAGGTTACGATGCCATCTAGGTGATTGTGGATAGATTGACGAAGTCTGCCCATTTCATAGCTATGAGAGCTACAGATGCTCTGAGTACGTTGGCGAACCTATATGTTCGAGAGATTGTCAGGCTACATGGCGTTCCAGTGAGCATTGTTTCTGATAGGGATGCCCGCTTCACTTCCCATTTTTGGGAACACTTTCAGGAAGCGTTGGGGACCCAGCTGAAATTTAGCACTGCTTTCTATCCTCAGATAGATGGTCAGTCAGAGAGGACTATACAGACTCTGGAGGATATGTTGAGGGTGTGTGTACTGGATTTTGGAGGCTCTTGGGATGACCATTTTCCATTAGTCGAGTTTGCCTATAATAACAGTTATCACTCGAGTATCGGGATGGCACCGTATGAGACACTGTATGGTCGCAGAAGCCGTTCCCCTATTGGATGGGAAGAGATTAGTGACAGATAGTTATTTACTCATAACTTAGTTCAGCAGGCCTCTGAGGATGTCAGATTGATATGCGATAGATTACAGACAACTTAAAGCTGACAGAAGAGTTATGCTGACAAAAGATGCAGACCACTAGAGTTTGCAGTGGGTGATTCGATGTTTTTGAGAGTTTCTCCTTCCAAGGGTATCATAAGGTTCGGTAAGAAAGGTAAACTGAGCCCTCATTTTATTGGACCTTTTGAGATTTTAGAGCGAGTGGGAGGTAAGGTCTACAGATTGGCATTACCACCAGAGTTGGCAGGAGTACACAGTGTCTTCCACGTTTCTATACTTCGGAAGTACCATTCGGATCCGTCACATGTGATCAACTACGAGCTGTTAGAGCTCAATGACAGAATGACTTATGTTGAGAGACCGGTTCAGATATTGGATAGGAAGGAGAAGGTATTGCGGTCCAAGAAGATCTCCATGGTGAAAGTTCAGTGGCAGTATCATACTCCGGAGGAAGCTACTTAGGAGTTGGAGAATATGATGCGAGAGAAGTACCCGGAGTTGTTTACTGACTTATTTTGTTCCAATTTGGAGGACCAAATTCTTTTAGTGGGGGGAAATTATGAGACCCATATTTTTGTATGACATTTCTTATGATTTACACTTTGTAGGACATTGATATAAGGTAATGGAATCATAAGATGGTTGATTTGAACTAAATAAATGTGGATGAAATAATGTAACGTACGTAAAATCGCATAAAGGGTAAATTGGGAAAGTAGGGACCCAAAAATTTAGTTAAAAGAATTTAATCATTCTGACTAAAGATAAGAACTTAAAATGTGAAAAGATAGTGAGTTGACGAGGGGAAGTCAGTGTGATTTGGTCCCGAAGGTATTGCTGTAGAGTAAAGTGCCAAAAAGGCTCAATTAAGCCCTATTTCGATTTTACGCGATTTGGATATTTTGGGGTTAAGGAAATGGTCCCAAATTGATGGGAATAGATGTCATAAGAGTGAAGATATAAATTCTGAAACAAGGGGCAAAAGATGGATGGAAATTGAGATTTAAGTATAAGGAAATGAAGTATAAAAGAAAATACCTTGAATTTAAGGCTTAAAATCGGGTAACGTGAATAACCGCGAAATTAAGCGTGAGATGTGCCCAAATTAGACATGAACATTTATCAAATATGTCAAGACATGTTTTAGGAATGTATATGAGAAATTTAATTGAAATTAACATGCTGAATTTTGGAAGAAAAATATAATGGGCCAAGAGTCATTTTAAAGCCCATTAAGAGTATGTTCGGTTTAATCGGTTTATGTGGGCCGAATTGCCCAAAAGAGTGGGCCATATTATGAACCACATCTTAAGTAAACTTAAGGTTCAAGATGTGGTAAAAATTTCAGCCCAATAACCCAATGGGAAAGCCCAAAGCGTAAGCCCACAAGATTATGCCCAATTTCATGAATGCCTTAAGGCCCATTTAAGGTAATTAAGCCCAAAACCCATGGATCCAAGCCCAAACCGTGGATATAATGGCCAAACCTGATAATTAACACTTAAATTAGACTATATTCAGCTTAAGGAACAAATCAAAAGTCGGCATCTTCATCATCTTCACCAAACCGTGGCTAGTTTCATAATTAGAGACCATTTAGGTAAGCTTTCTCTCTCTAGAAACATTACTAGGTTAGAGACAGAATTGGACCAAGTGGTCTTCATAAACGTTGCTCCAAATTGAGTGAGGATTAACGTATCTAAAAATCAGCATCATAGGAGCTGATCTGGACCCCAAGAAATCCTTCACAAGTTTCAGCTAAGAACATAAAGTTAACCTAGGCATGTTTCCAAGCTTTAAGCTTCATGTATGTAGATGTGATGATTTTTCTAAGGCTATTGGTTTGATTATTGAGCACTGAAATGCATTTTTTCATGGTGAACCAATAATGGCTGAAAATGGGTATTTGATGATTCATGTATGTATGATGAATTTTAATGCATGGTTGTGATACTAAACATGTGTACATGATGTTTTCACGGTTGGTTTCATTCAATTTAGTGGATTAATGGTTGAATAAAATCATGGCAGCAAGGTGTTTGATAAAATGTGTGAGTGAATGAGAAAGATAGGCAAATTTCATGCATGCCAAGTGGTTGATAAAATGCTTGAAAGAAAGTTGGCATGAAAATGGCTAAGTGTGGCATGATTTCGGCTAAGGCATGGCAAGCATGGTGCTCGGCCACCATGCCATGGCCGAATGGTCTATTGAGCCTAGCCCAATTATACAAGGCCCATTTAGATATATGTGAACACAGTGTGAGGCCCAATAAGGGTCATTGGACCCGATACGCCCGATAAACTCCGAGAGAGTGAAAATTGAAGGAAAAAGGGCTCGAAAAAATTTATTCACTATAATTTATTGGTATTGGGCCCATTATTTTAAATGAAGCCCATTATGATAAAAATATGGAAATTAACCTGATAATGGCTATTTACAGCTCCCGAGATTGGATTAGGAGCCGATTTGACTGGACGAGCTTTCACCAGTTGAATTTGGAGTTGCTCGACATCTTTCGAGGTAAGGAATTTTATAAGCATTTAGAGGTAGCTGTACGTAGTTTCAAGGGAATTTACATTACATTAAATTTATTAGGCTACCCGAAAACAGAATAATAATTTTTATGAAAAATGTGACAAATTACCTTTTTGCCCCTAGTTAGGAAAATTTCAAAATGGGTAGTAAGGCTATGAAATTGCATGAATTTCATGATTTTGATATTTTATGATGACATCGCTTTAATTCAAACAATTTATGGATAGGCTGGCTATTATTTTCATGTTTTAAGTGAAAAGGCATGGGTTAGGTGCCAATTGGGGTTTATTTGACATGTTTTGATGAAATTGAGCTGCCTACTCGTTTTATATGAGTTTTATTCATGCTGGAGCTTTCTCCTGTAGACTGTGTGTCACAGTGAGATGATATGCTTACACGTGCATACTGAGACATAATTAGCATGGGTGGATAAGACCTATTGCAAGCACCCCCTGACTGAGATTGGGTTTATGGACTACGTTGTACCGTGTATATCATATGGAGTACGCTGTACCATGGGGATTGTTGGAGTGGATTGGCATTAGCCACGAGGCATAAGCCTTGCCCTCGCAATCCTGATGTTATGCTGTTCTAGCGGGTAGGACTGACCCACCTCCCGTTTCAGGTGTGATACTCCACACACTAGGATCCATGTAGCCAGGGATCACGAGGACATGGCCATAGTCCTAGATATTACTATTATAGTCACCTATATGTCTCACATGATATAACTTGTGGTCTTGATAGACCAGGGTAGACCCGAAGGAGGGGTCAGGCCCCGATCTTCTTATGAATTAAATTGATATTTGACTTTCCCACGAAGGGATTTTGTAAAACTTTCATGACTTGTAACCTTGAGAGAAGGCTGATTTTATAACGAAATTTTTTTAACAAGTTATTTTGGTGAATTGAATTAGATCTATTGAGTTTATCACATTTTTAACCCAGATGGGGTGTTTTAAAATTGATTGATTCATTTGAGCATGAGATGTTTTCACATGAGAATCATTCCATGTTTTATATGCCGATTTCCTATTTTAGAACTGATGATATTTATATGTATGGAATATCATTGTTTTTACCTCATGCTCACACATCTTGATTTTTTTATCAGCGTGTAGATAGTATATCTCTCTACCCATTTATATTATTGCCTTACTAAGCATGTGGAGCTCGCCCTTTCATTTTCCACCCCCTTTCAGAGCTTCCACCTTAGAGATAGCGGGTGTAGAGAGTAGACAGCATAGCTGATTATCTGTGGTTCCCATCGACTGTCAGGTATACACCATATACAGAATTTTGTATCTATATGCTTCCAACACAGTATTGTACATGAAGGAATATTTGGGGATGTAAATATATGTCTATTAATTATAAATGATGGCAATCGTGTGATGTATAAAACATACCGACCACTCTATTATATGATAAATGATATCAGTATGCATGTATACGTGTGATATTTCTTAATGGTTAAAAATGGTGTATCGATATTGATTCACAGCCCAACCTGTTCAGAGTGATCTATCACAAGGAGGTAAGAAAGATTTTCCAAAAGCGAAAAATTTGTACTGATTTTTGGTATGTATTAGGTCGTGACAGCTTAGCTTGCACAGGTTTTCGTACTGTAGTATGTATGATGTCGTGGAGTTAGTAAGATCTTCAAGCCTTACATCTTTAAGCCCGACGGGGTGGGGAGCCTTTCTTACTGTAGGATCCTTAAGCCAACATCCTTAAGCCCGATGGGGAGGGGAGGCTCTCTTACATGGCTACGGAAAGCTCCATGTGCACTTGAGACTGTATAGGTTACACATGGCATTGGGGTAGATAAGACTTACGGTTGGCACCCCCAACCATGATATGGGTCCGTGGAGTACGTTGTAACGTGTAAATCACATGGAGTACGCTGTACTGCGTGGTTGAGTTACTGATATGAAAGTCTGGCGAAGAACTAACCCACCTTCGTTCCAACATTATAACCCACACATCGGGATTCGTGTGGTCTAGGATGACTTGGGACATAGTTAGCCAACATAGTCTTTGAGATATAGTGACCTGTCTCACCTTATATTACATAGTACCACATGGTTTTATATTTCGAGTGTGATTGTGTTGTCCAGGGTAGACCCGAGGGAGGGGTCGAGCGTTATGGGATTTTGTTTGAGAAATGATAATTATATTTGTAACAGAGAAATGATTGTGATGAGATTTTAATGTGTTTTAAGAAAGAGATGAATCTTAAAGGATGTTTCAAATTGAAATTCCCTTTTTGTGATGAGTTTTAATGAGAATGAGCATGAGATGATTTTACATGTTGATATCTCTATGGTTTATGCCTATTTACATGATTTTCAATACATGATATATGAATATACATGTGGCATAGTTTTATTTCCTCATGCTCCGACTATAAATGATTTATGCATGACATTATCAGCATGTAGATAGAGTAGTTGTCTACCATGCTTGCATTATTGCCTTACTGAGCATGTGGTTGCTCATCCCTCTCTATTTCCCCTCTCTACAGAGCATACATAGTAGCCCAGTGAGGACTGAGGGGTTGTATTTTGGACATCTGCTGCTTCCATTGCCAAAAGGTATATACACAGGGATTCTTTTTGTATCTAAACATGTAAAGGCACAGTGATCATTTTGAATTGTAATGTGGGGGATGTAAATGTTAGAAAACAATGTCATGTACAAGTGTATGACTTAAATCTAAATGAATGACAGTACTATTGATTAATTGGAATATGAATGGTAAGTGTTGATTATTACTGACTCAGAGCCCGACTGTTATTAGTGAGTTGTTTCACGACCGGCTCAAGTGAAAAATGCAAAAAATTTATGGCGATTTTTAGATGAAATTAATGAAAAGTGTCATGACAGAGATTGGTATCAGAGTTGAGTTGTACTGATGTGAGTCAGTAATAAAACGTAGGAAAATTACATCCTCATATTACTGTACTTTTGTTTAGATATAATTGTGTATAACGAGATGGATTGAGACTAATAAATGGTTATGAATACAGGAAAGTTAGGCATTATGCCAGTTATGCTCCAAGGTAGAGGGGCAGGAGCACGTGCTAGAGGCCGTAGAGGTAGGCTTGAGAGCCATGCTGAGCCACAGACTGACCAGGCTCCTCAGAACCTTATTGAGAGACCAGGGGATATTCAGGCACACTTTGCTAGGATAGAGCTGAGTACCGAGGGCCTAGTGGAGATAGTCACACAGGCATTGGGTGCCGGTGATAGAGGAGGTCCTGCAGCGCAGCCTACTACTACTGGACAGACACCTGCAGAGGTAGAGAGACCTCAGACGACAGAGATTGCTATAGTTACACCCCATGTACAAGATACAGATTCACCTATCGCTCCACAGCCAAACGAGAGTGATTTGGGGTATGATTGCGACTTGGGCAGATTAAGGCAGTTTCAGGAACTGAAACCTCTAGTGTTTAGAGGGGTGAAAGACGTAATTATTACTGAGGATTAGGTGTACGAAATGGAGAAACTGTATAGGTTCTTCAGATGTACATCGGCTGAGAAGGTAGCATTTGTCGTGTTTATGCTAAAAGGCGAGACATAGCACTAGCGGAGATCCACCGAGTCTATTTTAAGGCCTCGACACTCCGAGATCACTTGAGAGATATTCTTGGAGGCCTTTAGGAGGCAGTACATCCCAGCCACCTCACAGAGGAAATTACGAATGGAATTTATGAATTTGGTTTAGGGGAACCGTACTGTGGATGAATATGAGTTAAGATTCATGTCCTTGGGGAGATACGACTCAGATACGATGGGTAGTGAGACTCAGAGGATCCAGAAGTTCGTTGATGGATTGAGATTGGCTATCCGAACTAAGTTAGCTTTCTTTGACATTCATACTTATGAGGAGTCAGTACACATGGCACAGTTATGCGAGCAAGACTTTGAAAAGAACTCCTCCGAGCTTAGAAAGATTAGTGTTAGGAGAGAAAGAGATCGGAAGAGATCCAGGATGGATAGAATGGCCATAAGAGGAGGCCAGAGATTTTTTGAGAAGAGACCTAAGATTGAGGAGGTGCAGGAGAGAGCTGTTAAACCTCTTATGTACTCGGCTTTGACTGCACCAAGGGTTATGGTTATTGGAGGACCATGACCTACTACTGATCAGTGTATGAGATGTGGTCAATTTCATGGAACTAAGCCATCTCAGATACCCTATATTTCATGCTATAGATGTGGGAGGCCAAGGCATATATCAAGGTATTATCCTAAGATGATGGAGACAGCCCCGCAGAAGGGCAAGGAGCTAGAGAGAACTCCAGTTGAGACAGTTGCCCCGAGAAGGAGGGCTACAGTTGAAGAAAAAGGGAAACAGGCAATGGGTGTGAGGAGAGGAAGAGTGCATGCACTGGATCACGACACTGCAGATGCTTCGACGGATGTGATCAAAGGTACCATCCTAATCTTTGATTTAGAAGTACTGGTATTATTTGATCATGGTGCCACGCATTCCTTCATATCACCTTCCTTTGCACATAAATTGTTGAAACATGTAGAACCCACACTGCTAGATAAAATGTTGATGATTTTCACACCCATGAATGATAGTCAATTGATTGAGCATGTATGTAGGAATTGTAAGTTGAACATAGAGGGAAAGGAAATGGCAGCCGATTTAATTTTATTGAGTATGAATGATTTTGATGTAATCTTAGGAATGGATTGGTTGGCTGCAAATTGTGTTGTCATGGATTGTCATGCCAAGACATTGATGTTTTCAGGATTAGACAATCTTATTGTAAACTTTGATGAAAAGAAATGAAATCACATGATTATTATAAATGAAAAGAGTATAATCTTAAATTCATAATATTTGAGAGATGGATTCATTTGTTTATTTTGAATGTTAATGTGATGGTTTATGTTACTAACAGTGGAAAGGATAATGTAAAGAGTTCATTGCATACGTGGTTGACATAGATAAGGCACACCCAGAATTAAGAGACATACCAGTGATTACAGAATTTCCTTATGTCTTTTCGTATGATTTACTAAGGCTACCACTCGATAGGAAAATGAAATTTTGCATAGAGTTAGTGCTTGGTACAGAGCCGATATCTAAACCACCATATAGAATGGCTCTAATTGAGTTAAAGGAGTTAAAGAAGCAATTGCAAGAGTTGTTGGAGAAGGGGTTTATTAGATCGAGTGTCTCACCTTGGGGAGCACCGGTTCTATTTGTAAAGAAGAAAGATGGAAGCCTCCGACTATGTATAGATTCTCAATTCTTAAATAAGGCTACCATTAAAAATAAGTACCCCCTTCCACGCATAGATGATTTGTTGGATCAGCTCTGAGGAGCCCAAGTATTTTCAAAGATAGATCTGCGATCAAGGTATCATTAGTTGAGAATACGGAGTGGAGATGTACCCAAGACAGCATTTCGTACCCATTATGGCCACAACAAGTTTTTGGTTATGCCATTCAAATTGACGAATGCCCCCGCAGTATTTATGGCATTGATGAATGATGTATTTAAGCTATACCTGGACAAGTTTGTGATTATGTTCATTGATGACATATTAGTTTATTCCAAGTTTAGGGAAGATCATGAGGAGCACTTGAGGATAGTTCTGCAGACCCTCCAAGAGAAAGAATTATATGCCAAACTCAGCAAGTGTAACTCTTGGTTAGAACAAATCACATTTTTAGGCCATGTTATGTCGAAGGATGGAGTATTAGTGGATCCATCAAAGATAGAGGCAGTTGTACAATGGGAACAGCCCAAGACAATTACTAAGATCAAAAGTTTTTTGGGATTGACAGGTTACTATCGGAGATTTATAGAGGGTTTCTCTAAACTAGCTGCTCCGTTGACACGCCTTATGCGAAAGGATGTTAAGATTGTGTGGGATTAGGCATGTGAGAGGAGTTTTGAGGAGCTTAAACGTCGATTGACCACTACTCCGGTTCTCACCATTCTTGCTAGCTCAGGAGATTTCTCTATGTATATGGATGCATCACACTAGGGACTGGGCTTTGTACTTATGAAAGATGGGAAGGTAGTTGCCTATGGATCTAGATAGTTGAAAGATCATGAGAGGAACTAGCAGACACATGATATAGAGTTGGTGGTCGTGGTGTTTTCTTTAAAAATATGGTGCCACTATCTCTATGGAGAGAAATTTTAGATTTTTACAGATCATAAGAGCCTTAAGTACATGTTCTCGTAGAAAGAGTTAAATATGAGACAGAGGAGATGGCTCGAACTCCTGAAGGATTATGATTGTGAAATCATGTACCACCCAGGTAAGGCAAATGTAGTCGTCGATGCCTTGAGTAGGAAGAACCTCAGGTTGGCATCTTAGATGAGGGTTCAGGAATACGAATTGTTGGAACAATTTGCAAACCTGAGTTTGGATGTAACCCTACCTAGATAAGAGAGATTGGATGTCATGGCTAGTATGAGATTAGAGCCATAGTTGATTTGCCATATTTGGCAGGCTCAGCAGGGCGATCGACAGTGTATCGACTGGATGAGTCAGATACAGACGGGTGTAGGTATTGATTTTGAGTTGAGTACAGATAGATTATTGAGGTTCAGGGGCAGAGTATGTGTTCTTGAGGATCCTGAGATCAGGAGACTGATTTTATCAGAGGCTCACTCATCGAGGTACATGATACATTTGGGGAGTACCAAGATGTACCAAAACCTTCAAAAGGTTTATTGGTGGTTTGGAATGAAAAGAGACATTGTTGAATATGTCGTTAACTCTCTCGTTTGTCAGCAGGTGAAGGTAGATCATCAAAAGCCTGCAGGGTTATTACAGCCTCTACCGATACTGATATAGAAATGGGAGCATATCACCATGGATTTTGTGATGAGATTATCGAGGACCTGTAGAGGTCATGATGACATATAGGTTATTGTGGATCAGTTGACGAAGTCAGGCCATTTCTTAGCTGTGAGAGCTATTGATACCCTGAGTCAGTTGGCAAACCTATATGTTCGAGAGATAGTTCGGTTACATGGTGTACTAGTGAGTGTTGTTTCTGATAGGGATGCCCGCTTCACTTCCCACTTTTGGGAATATTTTCAAGAAGCGATGGGGACCCAATTGAGTTTTAGCACCGCTTTTCATCCTCAAACAGATGGTCAGTCAAAGAGGACTATACAGACCATGAAGGATATGTTGAGAGTGTGTGTACTGGATTTTAGAGGCTCTTGGGATGATCACCTACCATTAGCCGAGTTCGCCTATAATAACAGCTATCATGCGAGTATTAGGATGGCACCTTATGAGGCACTGTATGGATGCAAATGTTGATCCCTCATTGGATGGGAAGAGGTTGGAGAAAGATAGATTTTTACTCCTGACTTAGTGCCGCAAGCCTCTGAGGACATCCAATTGATATGTGAGAGATTACGGACAGCTCAAAGCCGACAAAAGAGTTATGTTGACAAGAGACAGAGACCACTAGAGTTTGATGTGGGTGAGTCGATATTTTTGAGAGTTTCTCCTTTGAAGGGTATTATGAGATTTGGTAAGAAGGGCAAACTGAGCCCTAGATATATCGGACCCTTTAAGATTTTGGAGAGAGTAGGAGAAAAGGCTTATAGGTTGGCGTTGCCACCGGACTTGGCAGGTGTTCATAACGTCTTACACGTCTCTATGCTTCGAAAGTATCACCCAGACCCGACACATGTGTTAAGATATGAGCCATTGGAGCTCAATGAGAGTATGACATATGTTGAGAAGCCGATTCGGATATTAGATAAGAAAAAGAAGGTGCTGAGGACGAAGACGATTCCTTTGGTAAAAGTTCTTTGGCAATATCACACTCCGGAGGAAGATACATGGGAATTGGAAAGTAGGACCAAATTCCTTGAAGGAGGGGAGGATTGTAAGACCCTTAATTTTCTATGTAATGTATAAGATTAATTGATGTATAAACAAGTTACATTACATATGAATTATGAGAAATGAATGTTTTTGAAGTTCTAAGTGTGATTGGAATGATGAATGAATGTTGGAGTGATTGAATATGTGTTTAGATGGGAAAATAGGTAGAAAATTAGAGTAGGATGAAGGCCATATCGATCCCATGCAAGGAGAGATCGATGGCCTAAAGAATACAGAATCAAGCATGTTGGAGGAGGCAGATCGATCTCTCACACAATGCAGATCGATCTCCTTAATTCTCGGGTTAGAGCAGATCGATCTCCTCTTAAGGCCAGATCGATCTCCTTAGCTCTCTGCCTGAGACAAATCGATCTTGTTCCATTGAAGCAGATCGATCTCATTCACTAAAGCAAATCGATCTCATGCCTTTGACAGATCGATCTCATGCCTTCAAGATATCGTGAAAATGAGGAATTCAAGAGGACCAAATCAATCTCCACCCTATGCAGATCGATCTCACTAAGCCAATTCTATAAATATGGAGCAGTTGGATCTGCATTTCACGGGACCAAACCATTTTCTTCCATTTTAATCTTAAAACCTAGCTTTCTCACTCCAAAATCATCCCATTTCCATTAAGATTTGAGAAAATATCATTAGAGCAAAGTTGTTCATCTTAAAGAAGATAACAACATAGTTTGGAATCAAAGCTACATTTGTTGGATTGAAGGAGCAAAGGTACATTTCCATTTGGAATAAGGAGAAAATCAAACTAGGTGAGTGTCTAATATACCAATCCAATGTACATTCATCTAGTTGCTGATTTTGGGTTGATTAGTGTGTATATTAATGTTAGAAGCTATCTAGGATGTGATGGAGCAAGTGAAACCTAGAATAAGTCTAGTGTGAGAAATTGTGATATGGATGAATTGGTGATAAATGGAGTATGCTAAAGTGTTTATGAGATAATGTGTATGATTTTAGAAGGTTGAATGAAGCTACATTGTTAGATTGGCTTAGTTAAGTGAATAAGCATATGAGATGTTTGACTAAATGGCATAGTGAAGTAAATGATGAGAAATAAACACTATGGGTTTAAATATCGATTTAGTATGAATCAGAGGCCTAAAAGGATCAATTGACTCGAGATATGAGTAGAGTAATAAAATAAGGCCTTATGAGCATTAATGGAAACTATAAGGCAAGTCGACTATAGTAGACGCAAGAGTTGTGTTATATTGACTAAAGTAATGTGAAACATACTTTTGTGCAGTTCTGAAGACTTCGTTGGAGACGAGTCGAACCACGTAATCAAGCAACTTTAAGGAAGTGGAATCACGCGACACGATTCCAGGTAAGAGAATTCTGTAGTTATATAGAGGTAGCTGCTCGTATTTTGTGGGTATATAGGGCTTTGAAAAAATGCATGAGTATATAGCAAAGTATTTGATGATGTATGGAAATAACTACAAGTGTATAGGCGTGTGGTTTGATTTTGAAGTGATTATTATAAAAAGGGATATTAAGGCTAATAATTGCATAAATCACGTGTTTTGATATTTTACGAAAACACCTTGCTTTGGTTTAAGCAAAATGGGGGATAGGCTGGCTATTTGATTTCTGTGAATTCTTGAAATAGCACAAGACATGTGATGGCTTTGATTTGAAACATGTGTGTTGAAAAAGAGCCGCCTATCGTGTTTACGTGAGTTAAATCATGTTGGAGCATCGCTCGCACTGGATTTTAGTATCTTCACATGTATGAAACGTGCTGGAGCTTAGCTCGCACCTTGGTTTAAAATTGTGATGATGCTTTATAAACCGTACTGGAGCTTTTACTCGTACGTGGATTTCAAATGGTTTTCTTATGCATATAACCATACTGGAGCTATGCTCGTACATGGATTTCCTCATGACTTTATGCATAAATGTCGTACTAGAGCGTTGCTCGGACGAGGTGGTTTACTTATGATGCATGAATCGTGTTAGAGCTTAGCTCGCACAGGTTTTCACACTGTGGTATGTATGATGTCATGGAGTTGGTAAGATCCTCAAGCCCTACATCCTTAAGCCCGACGAGGTGGGGAGACTCTGTTTAGTGGGGAGGCTCTCTTACAGTAGAATCCTTAAGCCAATATCCTTAAGCCCGATAGGGTGGGGAAACTCTGTTGGTGGGGAGGCTCTCTTACATGGGTACGAAAAGCTCAACGTGCACTTGAGACTGTAGAGGTTACACATGGCATTGGGGTAGATAAGACCTACGGTTGGCACCCCCAACCATGATATGGGTCCGCGGAGTACGTTGTACCGTGTAAATCATATGGAATACGTTGTACCACGTGGTTGAGTTACTAATATGAAAGTCTAGCGAAGAACTAACCCACCTTCGTTCCAGCATGATGCCCCGCACATCGGGATCCGTGTGGTCTGGGATGACTTATGACATAGTTGGCCAACATAGTCTTTGAGATATAATGACCTGTCTCACCTGATATTACATAATGCTACATGGTTTTATATACTGAGTGTGATTGTGTTGTCCAGGGTAGACCCGAGGGAGGGGTCAAGCCTTATGAGATTTTGTTTGAGAAATGATAATTATATTTGTAACAGAGAAATGATTGTGATGAGATTTTAATGTGTTTTGAGAAAGAGATGAATCTTAAAGGATGTTTCAAATTGAATTTCCCTTTTTGTGAAGAGTTTTAATGAGAATGAGCATGAGATAGTTTTACATGTTGATATCTCCATGGTTTATGCCTATTTACATGATTTTCAATACATGATATATGTATATACATGTGGCATAGTTTTATTTCCTCATGCTCTGACTATAAATGATTTATGCATGATATTATCAGCATGTAGATAGATTAGTTGTCTACCATGCTTGCATTATTGCCTTACTGAGCGTGTGGTTGCTTATCCCTCTCTATTTCCCCTCTCTACAGAGCGTACATAGTAGCCCAGTGAGGACTGAGGCATTGTATTTTGGACATCCACTGCTTCCATTACCAAAAAGTATATACACAGGGATTCTTTTTGTATCTAAACATGTAAAGGCACAGTGATCATTTTGAATTGTAATGTGAGGGATGTAAATGTTAGAAAAAAATTTTATGTACAAGTGTATGACTTAAATCTAAATGAATGACAGTACTGTTGATTAATTAGAATATGAATGGTAAGTGATGATTATTACTGACTCACAGCCCAACTGTTATTATTGAGTTGTTTCACGACTGGGTAAGGAAGTGAAAAATGCGAAAAATTTATGGCGATTTTTAGATGAAATGGATGAAAAGGGTCGTGACAATATATTTATCTATATATACATATATATATATAAATATATATATATATATATTGACTTGAAGAATGATTAAAGTGCTACATAGATATATTAGATGTACCCTTATACTTAATTAAATTCCCCTATAGCATTAAATTGAATTTAAATCTAATTCTCGTACTTATCTATTATAGAGAAAGTTTTATACCTTAACCTTGCTCTAAAAAAATTTTATTTCCTTTACTCACAATTATTTGTTCTTCAAATTAAAATGTTCAATTGATTAAATTCTCCTAAGTCCCTCATACTCATTGTATTTTAATTTAATTGTCCTCCAAGGAACACATTTTAATTCCAATTTATTAATTTTTTTACTATTCATGGTTAAAATCAAGTAAAAGAAAGTTCGCAGAGTTTACATTCTCCCCACCTAGGAAATTTGATCCCCAAATTTAAAAGTATATCAATCTTTGAACAAGTGTGGGTATTTCTCTTGCATCAAGCTTTCTAATTCCCACATGCCCTCCTCCGATGTATGGTATTGCCACAGAACCTTGACCCGAGAAATTGTCTTAGACCGCAACACCTTCTCTTTCTAGTCCATTATCCGAATCGGTTTCTCCACATAGGTCGTATCATCCTTCACCTCGAGTGGTTCATAATTAATCACATGTGTTGGATCCAGATGATACTTGCGAAGCATCGAAACGTGGAAAACATTGTGGATACTCAATAATTCTTACGGTAACGCCAACCTATAAGCTTTGTCTCCTACTAGGTCAAAGATCTTGAAAGGCCCAATATATCGGGGACTTAGCTTTTCTTTCTTCCCAAACCTCATTATGCCCTTGGAAGGAGAAACTTTCAGAAACACCGAATCTCCTATGAAAAATTTCAAGGGTCTTCGTCTTTAGTCAGCATAACTCTTTTGCCTGCTCTGAGTTGTTTTCAACCTCTCACAAATCAATCGAACATCCTCAGAAGCTTGCTTAACGAAATCAGGAGCAAATATCTTTCTTTCACCTACTTCTTCCCATCTGATCGATGAACGACACCTTCAACCAAATAGTGCTTCATACAGTGCCATTCTGAAACTTAAGTGATAACTGTTATTGTACGCAAACTTCGCTAGCAGTAAGTGGTCATCCCAGGAGCCTTTAAAATCTTGAGCACAAACCCTCAACATATCCTCTAATGTTTGAATGGTTTTCTTTGACTGCCCATCTGTCTGAGGATGGAAAGCTGTGCTAAAATTCAGTTGGGTTCTCATGGCTTCTTGGAAATGTTCTCAAAAGTGTGAAGTGAACCGGGAATCCCTGTCAGATACAAATGCTCACTGGTACACCATGTAGTCTTACAATCTCCCGTACATATAAACCCGCTAGTGCACTCAAAGTATTAGTGGACTTCATACCTAGGAAGTGGGCGGACTTTGTTAATCTATCAACGATTACCCAAAACGCATCATGGTTCCTCCGGGTTCTTGGCAACCCCATAATTAAATCCATGGTAACATGCTCTCATTTCCATGTGGGTATCAGTAGAGGCTATAACAACCCTACAGGTTTCTGATGTTCTACCTTAATCTGCTAACACACAAGACACCGGGCCACAAATTTTACCACATCCTTTTTCATCCTTGACCAACAATACACTTTTTGTAAATTCTGATACATCTTATTACTTCTCGGGTGCAATGTATGCCTCAAGGAATGAGTTTCTATCAAGATCGATTTCTTTAACTATGCATCATCGGGAACACATACTCTACCTTTGAACCTCAATAAACCATCAGGGCTAACTTCAAAATCTGTCACAGTACCCAACTGGATCTAACATGCTGTATCTACACAGTACTTATTAGTACGCTGAACTTGTCAGATTCTGTCAATCAAGTTCGGTTCTATTCTCAGGCTAGCTATCACACCACAACTGGCAGTGTCAGATAATTCAATGTCCAAGTTGAGGTTCGTAAACTATTCCAATGGTTCGTGTTCCCAAATCATCATATATGATACCATCTCGCTATTCTTTCTACTTAAGGCATCTACTACCACATTTGCCTTCCCAAGGTGGTATAGGATCTCACAATCGTACTCCTTTAAAAGCTCTATCCATCTCCTCTGCCTCATGCTCAACTTTTTCTATGAAAATAAATACTTGAGGCTTTTATGGTCTGTAAAGACCTGAACTTCTCCCCATACATATAATGGCGACATATTTTCAGTGCAAACACTATAGCTGCCAATTCCAAATCATGGGTCAGATAATTCCTCACATGGTCTTTTAACTGATGGGAACCATAAGCCACTGCTTTTCTATTTTGCATTAATACACATCTCAGACCTTGACTAGATGCATCCGTATACATCGAGAAGTCTCCCGAACTAGCGGGTATAGTCAAAATAGGTACGGTGGTCAATCTGTGCTTCAACTCTTGTAAGCTTCTTTCACATGCATCACTTCACTCAAACTTAACATTTTTCCTCGTAAGCAGTGTCAGAAGAGCAGCTAACTTAGCAAAACCCTCCATAAATCTTCTGTAATATTCGGCCAAACCCAGGAAACTCCAAATCTCAGTAACAGTCTTGGGTTTTTCACACTATACTACAGCCTCAACCTTAGACGGATCTACAGACACCCCGTCTTTAGACACAACGTGACCCAGAAATGCTATCTGATTCAACCAAAAATCACATTTGTTGAGCTTGGTATACAACTTCTTCTCCATGAGGGTTTGTAGAACCATTCTCAAATGCTGCTCATGTTCTTCTCTGGACTTAGAATATACCAAAATATCATCAATGAAAACTATGACAAATCTGTCTAGGTACGGCTTAAGTAATTTGTTCATCAATTCCATGAAAGCTGCAAGAGCATCGTCAACCCGAAAGGCATAACCAAAAACTCATAATATTCATATTGGGTTTTGAAAGTTGTTTTGGGTACATCCTCACTCCTGATCTTCAACTGATGGTACCCTGACCTCAGATCAATCTTAGAAAAGATCTGTGCTCATCGCAGTTGGTCTAACAAATCATCGATATGGGGTAAGGGGTATTTGTTCTTAATGGTTTCCTTATTGAGCAATCTGTAATCGATACACAACCTGAGACTCCCATATTTCTTTTTCCCAAATAATACTGATACACCCAGTAGTGAAACACTTAGTCTGATGAACCCCTTATCTAGCAACTCTTGTAATTGCTTCCTTAACTCTTCCAGCTCAACTGGAGCCATTCTGTAAGGTAGTTTAGATATCGACTCAGTACCAGGCATCAGATCGATATAAAACACCATCTCCCTATCTAGAGGTAGCCTTAGTAAATCGTCCGAGAATATGTCGGGAAACTCCCTAACCACGAGAATATTACCAATTTCAGATTTACCTTATTCGTATCGATTACAAACGCAATGTAACCTTCAAAATTATCATTCATATAGTTAGTAAAATTATGCCATTCAATTATAAATTCTCTTTCCATTGCTTATAAGAAAAACTTACAATATATTTTTTGGGCAAAAATGTTATTGTCCTATTTTGATAATCAAGAATAGCTTGATTTACTGCTAACCAGTCCATGCCCAATATCACGTCAAAATCATACATGTCTAACAGGATCAGGTCGGCTAACATATTCTTGTCTCCTATTTTAAGCCTACGGTCTTTATACAATTGTCCTGTTCATTAGTATCCTAATCGTTAGCATCCTTGCTAATGGTTCAAGTTGTACATATGAAATCAATTTGCATGCAAACATGGGTGATATAAATGAATGAGTTGCACCAGAATCAAATAAAACTACTGCTTTAATATCAAAAATCAGAATGGTACATTTAAAGGCTTTAACTGGTGCATCAGTTTCTGTCACCTTCCGTTCTAGAGCATACACTCGCCCCTGTCTCATGACATGCTTACCCTTTTCTTCTGTTGTAGCTCTCCTCCTTGGTGTAGAGGTAGTAGCAGGTGCTCTTATCTGTTCTATATTCCCCTGCGGGGCTATATCGACATTTTCGGGATAGTTTCTGACTGTGTCCTATTTTACCACATTTGAAGCAAGCCCCAGTCGTCAAATAACAGGGTCTGTTACCATGATACCTCCCTTAACGTCTACACACCTCTCTCTTAGGCTGAGGTCCTCCGATTACAATCCCCTTAGTAGGTGCTGAGGCTGAATAGATAGGAGGCCTAATAATCTTACCCCGCAACTCCTCACAATTCCTCTGTCGCTTAAACAATGGCCTCATATCATCTCTGTCAGTCCTATCCCCAACTGACCTCTTTCGATCCTACTCTTTACCCTTGCCCATCTTGTTAGACTCAGAGGCATGCATCTCGTAATCTTGTTCTCATAACTGGTCTCGATGAACTACCTCCTCATAAGTATTGAGATCCAACGGAGCTAGTCGAGCTCGAACCTCAATCCGTCAATAAACTTTCAAACTTTCTTTGCCTCATTGTCTATGGTGTCCGGATCATATCTCCCTAATGAGGTGAACTTTGACTCATACTCATTCACAGATTTATTCTCTTGAGTCAATTTTAAAAATTTTGTTTGTAGTCTCCTTTGGGCAGTATCTGGAATGTACTTCCTCCAGAAGGCATCAAGAAATAAATCTCAAGTAATTACCCCATGCCTGTTTCTTAGGATCAGTTGAGTGGACTTCCACAAGTGTTTAGCTTCTCCTTTTAGTACAAAAGCTACAAAAGCAACTTTCTCCGTAGAGTTACATCGAAAAAACATAAAGCTTTTCCATCTCATTTATCCAATCTTCTGTAACCACTGGATCCTTAACCCCACTAAAAGGTGGAGGCTTGAATTCCTGAAAGTACCCCAATCTTTCTAGTTCACACTCATACCCCATATAATTACTACGCTGCTGTGGGGACATTTGTACTGGTGAATGTGGCACAGGTGGGGTCTGCGGTAATGTAGTAGGCGGGGAAGTAAAGGGTTCTTCTGCTGGTGGCATGGGCACTGTTTGGGCTGGCGTGGGCATATCAGGCGTGACTGTTGGAGTAATCGGTGCAATCTGAGTAGCAGTGCCCGGTGGGTTGTCCAGCCTAGCCATCACTTACTCGATTAGATTTAGTATGAACTCCACGCCCCGTTCCAAACTAGTAATTTGGGCCTTGGAGCTCTCAATAGGGTTATGGGCGGGATGTTTAGCTGTGGGGCCACCTAGTCAGTCAGCCCTATCCCCATGGCCTCGGGATGACCTGCCCCTATGTCCCCTCGATCGACCTCATCATCCACAAGCCATATCTAATTGTTTTCTTACATTTAATAGTAATTTCTTAGCAAAACACAGCCAAGTATACCCGTACGTATCTAATCAATGTACAATAATGCTAGGGATGTGAACTTTACAAATTTTCTCTTGCTCCTAATATCGACTCGTATCAAGCCAACTGGGCTTTGATACCAACATCTGTAACGACCCTTTTTACCAGACGTTTGGTTGGGCTACGAGCCGATAACAAATCATAATCCATAAATCTGCATATTTAAATTAATTTTCTTAGTAACAATTTAAAACAATGATAATGATAACTACTTCTTCAATTAATCAGTATTGTAATTCTTTTACAAAAATATTCATGTTCACATTCCCTAGACACATTTCGTATATATTACTGCACTTTCAAAATGTAGATACAAAAATAAATGTCTCCACTGGGTATACCTTTAGCACAGAAGAACGCTTTTTTGACGAATGGCTATGCAAAATAAACAACTTATAAAGACGGTCTCCGCTACTAATAAGGCTCTATGGAGGAAAATAAGGGGGTGAGCTTAACGAGCTCAGTAAGAAAAACACGCGGCAGGTAGATAAATACACTAATTATATAGATATGCCAAAATAGGATTTCTCGTCAAATATATAGATAAATTGGTAGTTCAGAAATACCAGGGTTTGAAAAATCAAAAATAGAACCAATATCGATAGTGTATGCAATATACAGAATATCAAAACTTTAAGAGGTAAACTAAACAATTTCCAAATAACATAGAGCCACAGCCCGTTTCGTAAAATCAGAGTCGAAAATCCATAGCAATTTCAGTATAAACATGAGACTGTAATCAATACCAGTTCTAAAACTTTATACAACTTTTAAAGTGACGACTATGTGGCACTTTGGTCCCGCAGGATTCAAGAGGTGGCCCCCATAGTCTTTTTATGTAGTAAAATAATGCAGTCCCATACGAAAATACAATCATTTAGTCAATTTAGAAATTCAAATAAACGAGGTAAGGCAAAACATGCTATACAATAATCAATATGACAATTGGCCAATGTTGGTGACTCTGGGCATCACTGATCAGGTGTTCCGGGATGTCAATCGTCGTAGGAGTGATAATTCTATGAAAGTAAAATTATTTGTACTTAATTTTTTAATTAATTATTTAAATCCCCAATTTATTTTGTTAATTATCCCCTTTATTTAATTAAAATTCTCATGTTCGCAGATAAATCAAATCCGGATGAATTTTGAATATTTCGGTAGAAAATGGACTGGAATTTGGCTAAAATTGAGATTGGACCACGCAGACAACACGAGCCATGCCACCTAGCACATCAAATTGGACAAAAAGATAGATGACATGGAAATATCTTTTCAAGGAGCCAATGGTGTGAAAACAAGTGGCAAAAAAAATGCCAACTCATTTAGGATGGAAAAATTACAATTGTACCCCTAAGTGTGTGTATAAATAGGAAAGGATGGCAATTGGAAAAGGTGTAAATGTAATTTAGGGTAGAGTAGCTTTTAGGTTAATTTTAAAAGCTTTCCTTGTTTTAAAATTTTCGCATAGTTTTTTTTAGCAAGCATTTTTCATTATTCATGGCAACTTTCTTAATGTTTTTATGAAGTTTTTCATTTTCTTTACTCGGTTATTTGTAGTTCACATTATTAATGTTTATTTCCTTTGCATATTGATTCAATGAAACTTAATGAAAATGATTTACCTCTCTTTTACTAGCTCTCGGTTTCCTAAACTTGTCTATGTCTTTGTTTGATAAACCATTATTTTGTTTTTAGCTTTCGGTTTGCTTCTCTTTGGTGCATTTGGGTTACAAGATATTTTTGATTCATTCTTCTCCATTTCGATTCTGTTGCCTTAATGTGGATTGATGTTGAGCATTATTCCACATCAAGAGCAATGTGGAATCACGGTGGAGAAGAAAATGCAGCAAATCGAGGATGATGGGTTCCCTGTTCATGTGATTTATGGGTATTGTTAGTTTTGGTTAATTTTTTAGTTGATCTTCACTTAGTTATTTTAGTTTTTAAGCTTTTATCTAGCAATGCACTGTTATTTGATTTTTTGTGTTTCATTTTTCTTTGTTTGCAATCCACAGATGCTACCCTTTACTACATATTAACGTTAGCTACCGATACTTTCTACTGCATTCATTCTTCTCAGTTTTACGTTTGCTTGTCTTTACATGTTCTTTGTCTTCTTTTTTTTTTTTTTTTTTTGCTTGTTAATGAGAGCAAGTTTGCTGCAATGTAGACATAGCTTAGGATGAGTAAACAATTACAATTTACATAGGTTATATATTTTTCCTTTGTTTAGCTTTGTTTCACATTTAGTGCACTGTGCCTTGTGTTTATTTTGTTGATATTCGGTTTTAAGCTTGTATTAATTTCCTGTTCAAGATTGTTGTGCTGTGCTGTAGCCCTTCACCATCACTAAGTTGCTGAAGAACAATTTGATAGCTTGCAGCTGAAGGATACAGGGGTTGTGTAACCAAGCTCGAGTCCAGTCCGTGTCTCCATTTTCTGTGCATAATGGTGCTTGCTAATGATGTTCATTCACGCTGACCTGCTCGCGACATAGGAGTTGGCTACCTGAGTTCGTGGTGCAGCAGTGGTATGGTCATGCATACGACACAAAAGAAGGATTTCGAGGCTGCTTGCTAGTACATTTTGTTCCTGTATGCTGCTGTTTGTAAGGATTGATGCTGGCAGGTGTAGTGCAAAAACGTTTCAGCAACAATAGATTGCTGGGCTGAAAGTAATGCACGACATGAGCAAAGCATGAGCTAGTACAGCCGAGGACGTGTCAGGACCCATTCTCAATCCATGACTTTAACCAAAATCACTACAAATTTTTCGCATTTTTTACTTACCTTTCCTCTCCTCAATGGTTGGGCTATGATTCGATGTCAGAGTCCTCGCTTACCACATTTTTCCATTATCATACATACATGTCATTATACTATTACTGACTTTAACAGCTTTTATTACACATGTGAGATTATATAAAATCTAATACAAATACATTCCCCATAATATTTATTGTATACATCACTATGCTATTTCTATGTTTAGATACACAACTGTACATAATAGGTATACCTGGCGATCGATAGGAACTAGCAGTGGACTCAGGAATACTATCCCTCGATAGCTCTCGCTCTACTGCTGACGCTCTGTAGAGAGATGTAAAGAAAAGGGGTGAGCATACAACGCGCTCAGTAAGGAAATCAGACAAGTAAGTAGATATCTACACTATCTACTCAAAATAATGCTATGCCTTGAAAACATTATTTCCTTTACTCACTTTAAAAGCATGTCTTGAAATATAATATATATACTTGTACAAATTAAATCCCATGTACAGAAATCATGCTTTCTTTCTCAAATGTAGGCATGTAGTGCAAAACAATGCATCGTATATAAATCATGCCTTTATGTAAATCATACGATGTATATTTAAATCATAATAAATATGGCATTAAATAATTCACATCACAAAATCAGAGTCCGACCCATCCCTCAGGTATGTCCGCAATTTAAATCAGTCAATCAATGTGATGTATCATGTGAGACTCTGTGGTGAAATGCAAATAGTATCCTGGACTATGATCATATCCGAAATGTGATCCCAAGCAACAGAGATCTCGGTGTGCGGGGCATCACTACTGCAACGGGAGGATGGTCAGTCCACTACAGCCGTCAGCTATGCGTAACACATGGTACAGCGTACTCCTCGCGCCCCCAGGCACGGTACAAAGTACACCCGTGGACCCTACATCATGGCCAGGGTGCCTGCCATAGGACTTAGCCCTCAAAACCATGGAAAGGGTGCCTGCCATAGGTCTTAGCCCTCGCACCTGTGGAATATCATACCACATCTCTAATACCCTCATGCTAGCCATCCTCTCAAAATGTGACACTCGGTCACACGAGAATGCGGCATGAATGGGTAACATGTAAATAATATCACATACAGTGCGCGCCCTTGAGTGCGACACACAGTCGACACTATGCTCGAACACTGTTTCACATCACAAACTCAACTCTAGTGCGAGTAACCTCCAGCAACTAGGTCAATGCATAGTTCATGTATTAAATCAAGTACGAGCAATAGCTCCAGTACCATGCTATGCATAATATCATCAAATCAAGTAAGAGCAATAGCTCCAGTACTATGTCATGTATAAACCATGAACAATCGAGTACGAACAACGCTTCAGCACTCTGTCATGTATCTCATGTAAAACTCGAGTACGAGCTAATCGCTCCAGCACTCTGTCCTGCATATATCATATAAAACTGAGTATAAGTAAAACTCCAGTACTCTATCATGCATGTCATGGAAATCTAGTGCGTATCAAAATCCAGTACTAATGTATGTGAAAAATATATGAAATCCAGTGCGAGCTATGCTCTAGTATGATTCATTCTCACATAATATGATAGATGGCTCTTTAAAAAGGGATTGTTTACAAAATATTAAAATCAGCACTATAAAGTGTGCTTAAGTCACATCAACCTTAAAATCATTAGCCCATCTATTTATTTTCATGCTAAACAGCAGTTAAACACTCACAATAGTAGTTTCCATGCTTTTTGTAACTTTTCACAAAAGTTGACTTTTTGACTAACTAGGGGAAAAATCGTAATTTGCCACTATCGAGTCGCAATAATTATTATTCACTTTCTTTGACCCTCAGAGTTTTTAAGTGAATGTAAAAGCAGACGAAAATACGTGCAGGTATCTCTAACTATTCGCAAAAGTCTCTTACCTTGGATCACGTCAAGTGACCTCACTTCCTCGGTGCTGCTAACTCTCGCAGTCCGATCAGCTCTCAATGTAAACTCCGGAACTGTAAATAACCATTCCTCAGGTTAATTATAATTTTTCTATTGTATTACACATTGATACAATCTATTTTCCCTTAATGGGCCTTAATAATCCTTAATGGGCCTAACTAGACCTTAAGCCCATTTTCATTTTACTATTCATTTTTGTTGGGCCTATTGGTCTTGTGGGGCCCACCAACTCTTATTGGACTTGTCCTAGGCCCATTACATCCTATTGGGCCTAAAATATTTAGGCTTGGCCCATTGGGCCTGTCACGCCCCGAAAATGCAGAAAATATGGCTAATTTAAAACTTTTTACTCGTTAATTCACAAATAAAGAGTGCATTCCTGTGCAGTGTCATACATCATCATAATTATCATGCCTCAGGATCACTTCATGATATAATAAATATTGTATTATACCCATTACTCGATTACAAGTCAATTAATCCTAATACATCCCATATAATGTCATACATCAAGTGTCTGCAAATACATTAATAGTCTGGGTACATGAAAAGATAATATACCTCAAAGTACAAATTATATAGCCTGGAGCTTGAATCCTCCACTAGCCACCACTCCGTACGCCGCAGGGAAGTCCTTATTCACTTGAAGAACTCTGGGGGGAAAGAAAAACAGGGTGAGCTTCTAAATCGCTCAGTAAGGGGGGTAGAGGACTCATTTCATAAACCAAAATGCACATCACAAAGCATTTATTTGTATGTGAAACTCATTTGAAAACCATAGCATGAAAATATTCAAAACGACACTCTCATGTGTCAAGTCATGTGAAAACATGAAGTAAAAAGGCTCACTCTAGAGCAAAACAAAGCATGTGAAAATACGCGTTAAACGCTTTCTCAAATAACGTGGCATAGCCACTGATTTAAAATCACACGTGGCATAGCCACAATACACACGTGGCAAAGCCACTGAATTATTTTCTCACGTGGCATAGCCACTGAATAGGGTTTCTCAACGTGGTACTGCCACCAATGGGGTTTCTCAACGTGGCACAGCCACCAATGGGTTTCTCAACGTGGCACAGCCACCAATGGGGTATACGTGGCACAGCCACCAATGGGTTTCTCAACGTGGCACAGCCACCAATGGGGTATACGTGGCACAGCCACCAATGGGGTTTTTTTTTCAACGTGGCACAGCCACCAATGGGGTATACGTGGCACAGCCACCGATGGGTTTCTCAACGTGGCACAGCCACCAATGGGGTATACGTGGCACAGCCACCAATGGGGTTTTCTCAACGTTACCAGAACGGAGAAGAATTCGGGCTTACATCCTACCAGTGCAATGCCCGGTGTGTACTCGCAACTACACACCCAAGTCTTATCACATAAGACGGGTTTGCCTTCACGTAGAACTCGTAATGGTTTCTCTCTCATAAAACTCATTTGAAAACCGTTTTGTACTCAACACAAAACGTAATAAAAATCGAGTTCTAACCGGCAAAGCACACGCACACATTTCTCAAATCTCAATGTTGCCTTAACGTAGAGCCCAGTTATAAACTCATAAAACATTGGGCTCCAACCGGCTATAAAATCGTGTGCAGTTCAAATCTCAACACAAAATACTCAACATGCTTGTTTATAAATCGTAAATCATGCTAAAACAGTTTGCAATTCACATACACAAATGGTTTAGATTTCCCTTACCTCTTTGCACCTCGTATAGTGCAATCGTTTCCCCCGTATCACGGACTAGTCTCGCATTCCACTCTGGAACTCCCGAGCTGTCCAAACGATGTTAAAACATCAATACTCCACATCACATAAGCCTCAATTCTTAAAATCGAGCATAATTGCTCATAACACCTCAATTCTCTTGATTTCTCGTAACTCAACCCTAAACTACAACTCTATTCACAATATCCCAATGTTCGATATCTCTAATACCAATTATCTACGCTAATTCTCCACATTGTCCAATTTTCCATTTATAGCTCACAATTTCCCAAATTCACCAAAATTCTCAATATGCATATCACTCCTACCACATTGAAATTTAATCAATCCCTAGTCATTTTTCAGCCATTTCAACACAAATTCAACCACCAATAACATCAAAATCAACTCAAATATCAAGATCGAGGTTTAAAAATTACCCAAAGCTTGTGAGACGCACAACTCACGCCTCGATCCGATTCGTCCTTCGATTTCCAAGTATGTTGTTCTCCCTTTGATGAGGAACAACTTTCCTTCTTACCACAATAGCTGATTCGGCCGGAAATGGGGGATTTGGAGGAGTGAGAAACTAGGTTTTCGGGAAAATGGAGGTTTGAAAGAGAGAGAAAGTAAGATTTCAGGAGAAAACACGGGTCCCTTATATAGACTGGATGTAGGAGATCGATCTGTCTCCTGGGGAGATCGATCTGCGTTTGAATTTTGGGGACGATCTGGGCAATTTTATGCCTAGGAGATCGATCTGTCGAGGGGTGAGATCGATCTCTTTATGGCTTTATGAGATCGATCTGTGCCTTGAGGAGATCGATCTTCTCCCAAACAGAAGCATTTGGAGATCGATCTCTTCCTCATGAGATCGATCCCTTCTCAAACAGATTCATAAGGAGATCGATCTCTTCCATTGGAGATCGATCTGCTCCTCAAATTTCCCCTTCCTCGTCATGTTTAATTCACCAGATCGATCTCTCCTTCTCCCAGATCGATCTGTCCTCATGGATCAAGCTTATTTTACATACTTAACACATAAATCTCCAATTATAATTTCCACAATTCACTTAGCTCAATAAATTACACTTCAATTTATTATTACATCATTAAATATGTCTGAAATTCTCAGATCTCACATCCTCCCCACCTTAAAAGAATTTGGTCCTCCAAATTCAACTCAACTAATCAAAATAGATGGGGGTATTTCTCCTTCATGAGACTCTCTAGTTCCCACGTCGCTTCTTCCCTTGAGTGATGCTTCCACAAGACTTTCACTAATAGGATGCTCTTGGTTCTCAGTACCTTCTCCTTTCTATCGAGAATCCGGACGGGTTCCTCAGTGTAGCTCATGTCCTCTTGTATGTCCATCTCATCATACTCTATAACATGAGAAGGGTCCGGGTGGTACTTCCTCAACATAGATACATGAAAAACGTTGTGTATTCCGGACATCTGTGGGGGTAATGCTAATCTGTAAGCTACCTCACCCACTTTCTCAAGAATCTCAAATGTTCCTATGTATCGAGGACTCAATTTCCCTTTCTTCCCAAATCGCATGATACCCTTGCTCGGTGATACTCTCAGAAATACTGCATCACCAACATCAAACTCAAGTGGCCGTCTACGCACATCCGCGTAGCTTTTTTGTCTACTTTGTGCAGCACGTAACCTCTCACATATGAGTTTCACACTCTGTACGGCTTGCTCAACAAGCTCGGGAGCATTTATCTTTCTGTCACCGACTTCTTCCCAAGCTACAGAGGATCTACACCTCCTACCATATAGAGCCTCAAAAGGTGCCATTCCAATACTCGCATGATAGCTGTTATTGTACGCAAACTCTGCTAGGGGCAGGTGATCATCCCATGATCCCTTAAAATCCATCGTACACGCCCTCAACATATCCTCCAGGGTCTGAATAGTCCTCTCTGACTGACCATCTGTCTGAGGATGATAGGCGGTACTAAAACTCAATCGAGATCCCATGGACTCCTGAAACTGGGTCCAAAATCTGGAAGTAAACCGAGAATCTCTATCAGAAGTAATACTCACTGGAGCCCCATGTAATCTAGCTATATCGCTGACATATAGTTCAGCTAAGGCATCCACAGTATCTGTGCTCTTGATGGCAAGGAAGTGGGCACTCTTGGTCAATCTATCCACAATGACCCATATCGCGTCACAACCTCTTCGGGTCCTCGGTAAACCCATAATAAAGTCCATAGTGACATGCTCCCATTTCCATGTAGGTACAGGTAAGGGCTGTAGTAGTCCTCCGGGCTTCCGATGCTCAGCTTTCACTTGCTGGCATACTAAACACCTGGCCACATACTCTGCCACATCTCGCTTCATACCACTCCACCAATACACCTTTCTCAAGTCTCGGTACATCTTAGTACTTCCTGGGTGCATGGTGTATCGCGAGCAGTGGGATTCTCTCAGTATCTGTCTCTTCAGGGTATCATCGTCCGGTACACAAATCCGTCCTCTGAACCTCAATAATCCATCCTCACTGATGGTGAGATCCGACTGCGAACTCTGCTCAGCTTGGCTAACCATGTCTATCAATCTCTGATCACTGCGCTGCCCAGTTCTAATCTGATCCATGATCCTGGGCTCTATCCGCAGGCTAGCCAAAAATCCAGTCTCTACCTCTTTAACTCTGATCCGAAGTTCGGCGAACTGCTCTAACAAATCCCATTCCCTGATCATCATAGCAGATGTCATACTCTTCCTGCTCAGGGCATCAGCAACCACATTCGCCTTACCCGGATGATAAAGAATCTCGCAGTCATAATCCTTAAGGAGTTCCATCCATCTCCTTTGTCTCATGTTTAACTCTTTCTGATCAAAGAGATATCTCAAACTCTTGTGATCAGTGAAGATCTGGAATCTTTTACCATATAAGTAGTGTCGCCAGATCTTCAAAGCAAATACCACAGCGGCTAACTCCAAATCATGCGTGGGGTAATTCCGCTCATGGTCCTTCAGCTGTCGCGATCCATATGCGACCACTCTTCCGTGCTGCATAAGCACACACCCCAATCCTTGGTGAGATGCATCACTATACACCGAAAATCCTCCTGATCCCTCAGGGATAGTTAACACAGGTGCCGCCGTCAATCTCCTCTTTAACTCTTGAAAACTGAACTCACATTGATCAGTCCATATGAACGGAGTCTCCTTACGCGTGAGCTTAGTCAAAGGAGCGGCAATCCTCAAGAATCCTTCCACAAATCTCCTGTAATACCCTGCCAAACCAAGGAAGCTTCGTATCTCGGTCACTGTCCTCGGTCTTTCCCAATTAAGCACAGCTACTATTTTACTCGGATCCACTGATACTCCTTCCTCTGAGACTACATGCCCAAGGAAAGCTATCCGGTTCAGCCAAAACTCACACTTACTAAGCTTTCCGTATAATTGCTTATCTCAGAGTATCTGAAGTACTAACCACAAATGCTGTGCATGCTCCTCATACGACCGAGAGTACACCAGGATATCATCGATAAAGACTATCACAAACTTATCCAGATAGTCTCTGAACACCTCGTTCATCAATCTCATAAATGCTGCAGGGGCGTTCGTCAATCCAAAGGACATCACCAGAAATTCGTAATGGCCATACCTTGTCCTAAAGGCCGTCTTTGGAATATCTTCCTCCTTGATCCTCAATTGGTGATAGCCCGATCTCAAATCAATCTTAGAAAAGACTGATGCCCCTCTTAGCTGATCAAGTAGATCGTCAATCCTGGGCAGTGGGTATTTATTCTTCACCGTGGCTTTATTCAACAGTCGGTAGTCTACACATAATCTGAGACTACCATCCTTCTTCTTAACAAATAGTACTGGTGCTCCCCACGGCGAAACACTGGGTCTAATAAACCCTTGATCCAATAACTCCTGTAGTTGTTTCTTCAATTCCTCAAGTTCCACTAATGCCATCCTGTAGGGAGGTTTAGAGATCGGCTGAGTATCCGGTACCAAATCAATGGTAAACTCCAGCTCTCTCTCTGGTGGTAAACCTGGCAATTCATCTGGGAAAACATCCAAAAATTCGCAAACCACAGGTATATCCTCAATCCTCGGATGTTCCCGCTCATCGTCTGGGATGAGTGTCTCATAACCTTCACATGAATAATCATATTTAATAATCTCCAAAAAAATGTTAAAATTCTCAAATGACTTACTAGAATTCCATATATACATTTCCTCAATATCTCAACCGTACACTGTAAGGTTCAGGTAGGGAGAAAGTTACAATCTTAGTGTAGCAGTCTAAACTCACTCGATTGGTTGCCAACCAATCCATCCCCAGAATTACATCAAACCCATGTATATTCAACATGATTAGGTCTGCTAACATCACTCTATCTCCCACCTTAATTTCACATCCTCTACAGATTAACTCAGTTCTCTGAGATTCACGCATAGGGGTATTTACATGTAGTATATATTCTAGAGGTTCAAACTTCAAGTTTAATCTACATGCAAAATGCTCAGAAATAAACAAATGCGTGGATCCTGAATCAATCAACACATGAGCCTCATAATTACAGACAGAGAGTGTACCTCTTATAGTTTTCGCCGAAGCGTCTGTGGTCTCCTTATCCAGGGCAAACACTCGTCCCTGTGCCACAGGTTTCTTCCCTTTCTCTGCCGCAGTGGCCCGTCTCCGGGGATCCACTCTCTGAGGCTGTTGTCTAGCGGGCTCCGGAGCATGTGGTATCTGAGGTTGGGGACAGTCCTTCACTCTGTGGCCCATGTCACCACATCTGAAACATCCATGGATCGACCCAGTACAACTTCCCTCATGCGATCGGCCACAGTCTCTACAAATCCTCATCTCCGGCCTGACATATCGAGGGGCCTCCTTGATAATAGGATAGGCTCTGGGTCTCTCCAATCTGTCCCTCTGCACCTCAATCCTTCCTCTTCTGAAGGAACCTCTCCGAGCCTCTGACTGGAAAAGTGCTGGCCTCTTGCCCTTATCTCTATTCACCGCTCTGAGCTCATTCTGGGATTGTACCATCTCAATCCCTCTTTCAACCTCTTGTGCTCATCTCAGAGCATCTCCAAACTCGGTAATACATAGCCCCATCAGTCTATCTCTAATAACGGGCTTCAACCCATACACAAACTTCTCTGTGCAGAGCTCTTCACTCTTGAAGGTCTCTGGGTCATATCTCAGTAGTGCGGTGAACTGGCTCTCATAGTCATCCACCGACATGTCACCCTGTACCAAACTCAAAAATTCAGCCTGTTTCCTTCTCTGAGCGGCTCGTGGTACATATTGGGTTCTAAAAGCTGTCTGGAACTCTTCCCAACCAATCACATCCTGGTGGGACATCAAGATACCCTGGGTAGTACTCCACCAATCTCGAGCTCTCCCCTTCAGCATATAGGCACTCATATTGACTCTCTCAGCATCGGTGCACCCCAGTAAATCAAATATAACTCTCAACTCCGTCAGCCACTCCTCAGCCTCTGTAGGATCCTTCTTTCCCTTAAATACGGGTGGATTCATCTTCAGAAATTCCTTTAGTCGGACCTTACTTCTGTCCTCAGGCTGAGTGACGGGAGGCACTGGGGGTATGGGAGGTCCTTGTGGTGGTGTAGGGGTAGTATCCGAGGCATTAACTCCAAAGTGTTGCGCGAATAGCGCTGCCATTTGCTCAAAACCTTGCCTCACATCGGTCTCAATCCGATTAAATCGAGAGTTAGGACTCTCTGGTTGTGGGACAGGTGGCGGAGGGGACTCTGCCTGCCTCCTCGAACGACCTCGTCGTTTACTCATTCTCAATCCCAACTCGTCTCCTGCGCGTACATATCACAATCGATTGAAATCTCAATCCTCAATTTCAGTTCATGACCAGACTATTACAGACACTTGGGATGTATTCTATTTCACTTAACTGACACTGACAGTACTAGACACCCTAAGCTCTGATACCAAGAAAACTCTGTCACGCCCCGAAAATGCGGAAAATATAGCTAATTTAAAACTTTTTACTCGTTAATTCACAAATAAAGAGTGCATTCCTGTGCAGTGTCATACATCATCATAATTATCATGCCTCAGGATCTCTTCATGATATAATAAATATTGTATTATACCCATTACTCGATTACAAGTCAATTAATCCTAATACATCCCATATAATGTCATACATCAAGTGTCTGCAAATACATTAATAGTCTGGGTACATGAAAAGATAATATACCTCAAAGTACAAATTATATAGCCTGGAGCTTGAATCCTCCACTAGCCACCACTCCTTACGCCGCAGGGAAGTCCTTATTCACTTGAAGAACTCTGGGGGGAAAGAAAAACAGGGTGAGCTTCTAAATCGCTCAGTAAGGGGGGTAGAGGACTCATTTCATAAACCAAAATGCACATCACAAAGCATTTATTTGTATGTGAAACTCATTTGAAAACCATAGCATGAAAATATTCAAAACGACACTCTCATGTGTCAAGTCATGTGAAAACATGAAGTAAAAAGGCTCACTCTAGAGCAAAACAAAGCATGTGAAAATACGCGTTAAACGCTTTCTCAAATAACGTGGCATAGCCACTGATTTAAAATCACACGTGGCATAGCCATAATACACACGTGGCAAAGCCACTGAATTATTTTCTCACGTGGCATAGCCACTGAATAGGGTTTCTCAACGTGGTACTGCCACCAATGGGGTTTCTCAACGTGGCACAGCCACCAATGGGTTTCTCAACGTGGCACAGCCACCAATGGGGTATACGTGGCACAGCCACCAATGGGTTTCTCAACGTGGCACAGCCACCAATGGGGTATACGTGGCACAGCCACCAATGGGGTTTTTTTTTCAACGTGGCACAGCCACCAATGGGGTATACGTGGCACAGCCACCGATGGGTTTCTCAACGTGGCACAGCCACCAATGGGGTATACGTGGCACAGCCACCAATGGGGTTTTCTCAACGTTACCAGAACGGAGAAGAATTCGGGCTTACATGCTACCAGAGCAATGCCCGGTGTGTACTCGCAACTACACACCCAAGTCTTATCACATAAGACGGGTTTGCCTTCACGTAGAACTCGTAATGGTTTCTCTCTCATAAAACTCATTTGAAAACCGTTTTGTACTCAACACAAAACGTAATAAAAATCGAGTTCTAACCGGCAAAGCACACGCACACATTTCTCAAATCTCAATGTTGCCTTAACGTAGAGCCCAGTTATAAACTCATAAAACATTGGGCTCCAACCGGCTGTAAAATCGTGTGCAGTTCAAATCTCAACACAAAATACTCAACATGCTTGTTTATAAATCGTAAATCATGCTAAAACAGTTTGCAATTCACATACACAAATGGTTTAGATTTCCCTTACCTCTTTGCACCTCGTATAGTGCAATCGTTTCCCCCGTATCACGGACTAGTCTCGCATTCCACTCTGGAACTCCTGAGCTGTCCAAACGATGTTAAAACATCAATACTCCACATCACATAAGCCTCAATTCTTAAAATCGAGCATAATTGCTCATAACACCTCAATTCTCTTGATTTCTCGTAACTCAACCCTAAACTACAACTCTATTCACAATATCCCAATGTTCGATATCTCTAATACCAATTATCTACGCTAATTCTCCACATTGTCCAATTTTCCATTTATAGCTCACAATTTCCCAAATTCACCAAAATTCTCAATATGCATATCACTCCTACCACATTGAAATTTAATCAATCCCTAGTCATTTTTCAGCCATTTCAACACAAATTCAACCACCAATAACATCAAAATCAACTCAAATATCAAGATCGAGGTTTAGAAATTACCCAAAGCTTGTGAGACGCACAACTCACGCCTCGATCTGATTCGTCCTTCGATTTCCAAGTATGTTGTTCTCCCTTTGATGAGGAATAACTTTCCTTCTTACCACAATAGCTGATTCGGCCGGAAATGGGGGATTTGGAGGAGTGAGAAACTAGGTTTCAGAAAAATGGAGGTTTGAAAGAGAGAGAAAGTAAGATTTCAGGAGAAAACACGGGTCCCTTATATAGACTGGAGGTAGGAGATCGATCTGTCTCCTGGGGAGATCGATCTGCGTTTGAATTTTGGGGACGATCTGGGCAATTTTATGCCTAGGAGATCGATCTGTCGAGGGGTGAGATCGATCTCTTTATGGCTTTATGAGATCGATCTGTGCCTTGAGGAGATCGATCTTCTCCCAAACAGAAGCATTTGGAGATCGATCTCTTCCTCATGAGATCGATCCCTTCTCAAACAGATTCATAAGGAGATCGATCTCTTCCATTGGAGATCGATCTGCTCCTCAAATTTCCCCTTCCTCGTCATGTTTAATTCACCAGATCGATCTCTCCTTCTCCCAGATCGATCTGTCCTCATGGATCAAGCTTATTTTACATACTTAACACATAAATCTCCAATTATAATTCCCACAATTCACTTAGCTCAATAAATTACACTTCAATTTATTATTACATCATTAAATATGTCTGAAATTCTCAGATCTCACAGGGCCTCTCGGCCACATGCCATGGCCAAGAGCTACCCATGCCTCGGTTTTACCATGGCATGCCATCATGCCTATTATTTAGCCAATTTCACTTAGGCATTTTCACAAACACTTGGTAGGCAACATTACCAATCATCATATTGTTCATTTAGGCATTTTATCAAAGACCTTGATTGCCAACAAATTACATGTATTAATTAATCAATTAGATTAATTCTAATTACACCATTAACATTAATACATGTACACTAATCCATTTATGTCTTAAAATCATATTGACATAATTCAATATCCCATTACTCACTCTCGGCTTAACCCACTTCATGGTGATTTAATATGTTTCAATGCTTAAAACATATATCAACATTCTTGAAATCATTCATACATTAACATATATGAAATTGGAAATTAGAAAATATACCAATTGTTGTGTTCACCCTTTAACCGAAACTTTGGAGGCTCTCGGTTTGCACTCTATGGCTCCTTGATAGCCAATTCCAACATATGTTACTCTCCTTTCAATTTGGAACAACTTCTATGAAGAATGAAAGTTCCAAATATGCCTAATTCCTAGTGATTTCTAGTGAGAGAAAGCTTGGATAATATGTTTCAATGGTTTCTTCTAGCCGAATTTGGTGTGATGAAGACGACAATGGTGTGGCTGATTTTATAAGCCATATACTTAGCCATTAAGCTTTACTTTTCAGCCATTATGCTTGACTTTCCAAACCTTAGCCATGAGTCACCTTATGAGTCACCTTATGAGTCATAGTTAACTTTAACTATGGTTAGATATTTATCTCATGGGCTTTTCCATTTGGGCTTCTCGATTTAGGCTTTCTTAATGGGCGTTCGGGCTGAAATTTTTACTATACCTCGGGCCTTTAATTGTCTCAAAATTTGGCCAATCAATTGGTCCAACAATTCGGTCTAAAGGACCTAAGAATTTCGATATACGTTTAGTATACCTCAATGGGCTTTAAAATTTTCACCTTAGGCCCATTGCGTTTTTAAGCATTAAATTTATTCTGGAATCCTTCCAAATAAATTTTCCTTACTTTCGGGGATGATTATCTTGTATTCTGGCCAAGAATATTTTTCCCCAATTTTTTCTTCACACTTAGGTTAATTTTTAACCATGATTAGTCAACTATGGTAAAAGTCCATTTTCTTAACTATAGTTGACTTTTTCCTTAACCATTGTCTAAGTTGACTTTTTCTCCAAATTTCAAAAGTGTCATATCTTATGTCTTACACTCTCGTCTTTATATTCCAACCGCTCCCGGTGGATAATTTTACCCGAAACACCTTATTTTGTCAAAAAGGTCCATTTTACCCTTTTTAGCTTTTACTCTCGTTTTGTACGTTCGGGACTAAATCAAGCTGACTTTCCTTCATGAGCTCTCTATGCTCTCTCATTTTAAGTTCTTATTTTCAGTCAGAATGATTTAGAATAACTCAGTTTAGCCTGTGATACTCATCGCTCACATTAGGCATTTTATGTAGCTTTTGCGTGTTAATTCATTTCACTAACACTTTATGTCTAGTAAATACTCTTCTTATGATTAAACTATAATTACATAGTGTTCATACACATAGGAATCATAAGGAATAAGCTACAAAAATCTGGGTCTGACAGGACGTGTAGCAAAGCAGGAGCAGAACCAGTTGCAGCACCTGCAGCAGATAGCAGAGGATAGAACCGAGAGCAAACCTAGACAGCAACTGGTAGTTCGTGGGAGCAGGAGCAGCTAGTGCTGCCAGAAGCATGGGCAGAGAAGGAAGAAGCACACGAAACCAAGGCAGAGTTAGTGAGAGTGCAGAGCAGGAAGCCGCTGGACATGCCTGGCAGCAAAATGAAAATAAACAATGAAGAAGACGTGCACAGTGGTGTTATCGGGACCACTTGATGTTTTGCAATTTGCTAAGGCCTTGTTTGGCTAGTGCATTGTAGCTAATTAATTCACTTCCATGCAGTTTTAGTATAGTTTAATTTCAATTTAATTTGTTAGCTTAGTTTAGAGTCTTTAATTAAATTGCATGTTAGTATTCTTGCTTAGTGGTATAAAACTTAGTTATAATTAGGTTGATAGTTAATTAAGTGTTCATTTAGAATTAGATTAGGGGTAAATTTATTTCATTAAATCTTAAGTTAGTTTAAATTGCATTTTGATTAAGTAGTTTAATTGCATTATTAGGTTTGTTAATTTTAGTTTAATTAATCTTGTTTTGTTATTTTCATATTTGCATTTTATTTTAATTACGTTAATTAATTTAACTGTTTTAATTATTTTTGTAGGTTTTTACTTTTAATTGCTCGGAGCACTGTAAGTAAATTTTGCTCGGTTTTATTTAGTTTTTATCATTTTATTGCTTTTTAGTAATTTTAATTTTAGACCATGTAGATCACCCACCTTAAATTCATAATTTGCTAGAATATACTTAGGGTAAGATTAACCGGTAGTTAATTAGGCTAATCAACTTCTCTGAGGGACGATAACTCAGGACTCAAATCCCATTATTACTTGTACGACCCGTGCACTTGCGAACAATATGTTCAGATCGTGTCAAGTTTTTGGCGCCATTGCCAGGGAAGTTTTAATTAGTCGTTAATTAATATCGGTGAAATTATGCGTAGGTGTAATTCTAGCTTGTAAATATTTAGGTTGTAAATATTTAGAAGTTTAATCTAGATTAGTTAATTAAAAAATTAAAATCAAAAAAATTGAAAAATTAAAAAACTTAAAAAAATTTCTAAGGACTTTTAGATGTTTGCATGCATAGAGCCGGGAGTTATGATAGCTTACCTCTAGATCCTGAAATTGAAAGAACCCTTAGGAAAATTCAAAAGGATTCTAGGAAATTAATAGCTCCGCTGCAAAACATCATGGCAGAAAATAGGGAAATTAGAACTGTTGGAGATTATGCGGTGCCGATAATTGGAGGATATTATACCGGCATTAGGCCACCAGTTGTCCCTATGAAAAATTTCGAAATTAAGCCTGCAATCCTTCAGATGATCCAGACTTCTTTACAGTTCAGTAAGCTTCAACATGATGACCCACATGCTCACCTTGGGCAATTCCTGGACTTGGGCAACACGTTCAAGCATAATGGATTATCTGATGATGTGCTTAGGCTTTGATTATTCCCCTCCTCGCTTAGGGATAGGGCACAACACTTATTAACCTCCTTGCCTCCAGGATCCATTTCATGGGACGAGTTAGCCCATCAATTTCTATCTAAGTTTTTCCCTCCCTCTTAAATAGTCAGACTCCGTAGAGATATATCTTCCTTTGCCTAGGTCGATTCTGAATCTCTTTACGAAGCATGCGAACGATATAAGGAGCTTCTTAGGAAGTGTCCTCACCATAGCCCACCTTTGTGGTTGCAAGTCCAGACCTTTTACAACGGACTTACAAGCCAAAATAGGACCATTGTTGACGCTGCTGCGGGTGGAGCGCTAATGTGCAAAACAGATGAGGAAGCTTATTAGCTTTTAGACAAGATGGCAGTTAACAACTATCTATGGTCCTTGGAGAGGCAATTACCAAAGAAGCCGGCAGGTATTTATGAGCTCGACACACTGTCTACCTTGACCTCTCAAATCGCTAACCTTACAAAGAAGGTAGAGTCGCTCAGTACCCAACATAATCCTTCCACGAATCCTAACCCTGTGTTTTCTATCCAAAGTCTCTTTCTTTCCTGCGAGCTGTGTAGTGGTACCCGCTCTGTAGATAGGTGTCTGCTCAACATAGAATCGGTTCAGTATGTTGCCCCCTCTAAGCAACAGAACAACCTTTTTTTAAACACCTATAATCCAAAGTGGAGGAACCATCCTAACTTCTCCTGGAGCCAAAACCAAGGGCAAACTTCTAGCTCTAGACCTGTAGGACCCCCTAATTTTCAAGCTCCACCGGTTCGTGTACCACCACAACCGCAATTTTCATATCATCCGCCTCATCAACCATCCCCACCTCGATTTCAGCATCATCCACCTCACTTCCACCAACCACCACCACCACCACAACCCTACCATGCACCAGCAGTTGAGAAGAAGCCTACATTAGAGCAGATGTTCTCAACGATCCTACAAAATCAAGCTGCTTCAATTAAGAACTTAGAGGTTCAAGTAGGATAAATAGAAAACGCTCTTAGTTAACATCTCAAGGGACCCTTCCCAGTAACACTGAAGCTAATCCTGTTAGGCAAAGGGAGGGTAAGGAACATGTTAAATCCATCACCCTTAGGAACGGCAAAAAGCTAGATGAGCCACAAGTTAAGTCCAATCCTGTTGAGCCCATAGTTAAAGAACTCATAAGTCCCAAAGAAGCAACTCAAAAAGAGCAGGAACATCAGGATCAAGCTGCAAAGGAATTCAAGCTAGGCACTTCTTCATCTACACCTTCTTCTACTTCACAACCTTCCTCATCCTCTGATGCTACACATGTTTCCACTACATCCCCTCCAGTTGACCACCAGTACCTTTTTCTCAGAGGCTCCAAGATCAAAAGCTAGAACGACAATTTGCTAAATTCCTTGAGGTTTTTAAGAAGCTTCACATCAACATTCCTTTCGTAGATGCTTTAAAGAAAATGCCAAGTTATGTGAAGTTTTTGAAGGATATCCTCTATAGGAAAAGAAGGTTGGAAGACTATGAGACGGTGACCTTAACTGAGGAATGTAGTGCCATTATCCAGAGGAGATTAGCCCCCAAGCTCAAAGATCCTGGGAGTTTTACCATACCCTGCACTATTAAAAATTTATTCTTTGGTAGAGCCCTATGTGATTTTAGAGCTAGTATAAATTTAATGCCATTGTCTATCTATCATAAGTTAGGAATAGGGGATGCCAAGCCCACCACAGTGACCCTTCAACTAGCTGTTCGATCCATTAAATATCCGAAGGGAGTCATTGAGGATGTCTTAGTAAAGGTGGACAAGTTTATTTTCCCTGTAGATATATTTTTTTGAATATGGAGGAAGACAAGAAAGTCCCCATTATACTAGGCAGACCTTTCCTAGCGACTGGTAGAACCTTAATTGATGTACAGAAGGGGGAGTTAACGATGAGAGTTCAAGATCAGGAAGTAAAGTTTAATGTTTTCAAACCTTTGAAACTCCCTGATGACTCTCAAGATTGTTTTAAGATGGAGGTTAAGGAAGATAAAATGTTTGAACATAAGAAATCTGAGAGAAAGAAGGAAGTAGATAGAGCTAAGGAGGAGTTAACTGTCAACATTATGTCACCATTTTGGCTACCCTCCTACTCTTCGCCCTGCTGCTGAGTGTTGTTTTCTTCAGCTGCATTTGAAGTGGCTGTATTTTTCTTTTCACTTTGTATATAGTTCTTTTTCTTTTTTGTTGTTTCTTTCTTTGTTTATGTTGCAGATTTCTTTTTCAGTATTGCACTTTCAATCAAGCTTCAGTACGAGTCGGACTATACGACACACAATCAACACGCGTTCAAGCACTTTTTACTAGTATCAATCTATAAAAATTCACTTCCAATAAAAAAAATTAAATTCAACACGGTAAATAAAATAATCGTGGATTTCTGATTTAAATCAGTAATTTAAAAGTATTTTTACTTAAATGAATCTAGCTAGTTTAATCTCGGTAAAGATAGACCCATTTAAATGAGACTATAGCTTTTCTAAAATTTCAATACTACGAATCGGTTCTAGGGTTTTCTATAGTTTTTCGATAACCATAAATCAGCCTAAATTTTATATCTACAATTCTACGAAAATTACGTGTAAATATTTCTAGCGGCAAACGAAATTTTTCTTACCTTCGCGGCAGACGATACTTCTATTATACCTCAGTGTTTGTGAGTCAGTGGATTTGTCAGTCTGTTGTTGTAAGTTCACTTCCTCGGGGGCTGCAATATATAATCAATCATCTTAGTTAGTCACTGCCGTCTTAGCACCTCTCCGGTATATGACATTTAACTCTTTAACTGACTTTATTGAATTATACTTTTTGTTAGATTAAGAATTAACTAGAACATCGCTGTAAATTTACTATTGTATATTGCTTATAATTTTACAGTAAATTAGAAGTTTAACGACATCTCCATATACACTTTTAACTTTTGCTTCCTTTTAATGCCTCTGCCGACCGAAACTTCATTTGATTTTTGGCTTAGTCTTTGCTGGCTTTGTTCCAGCCTCTGTTCAGGTTCTTCCTCTACCGTATAACACTACACAAGAGAGAATTTGTTAGACATGGAGTGTTTCTACCTTGGCTTCCCTTTTCTCCTGCTCTATTGGCTGCTTGACCAAACCAGCAGTAGTGGAGTACTACAAAATGGCAGCAAATGGTAGAAATGTAGAGATGGTTATCGATGATGATGGTGCGGCAAAATGGTGCCAAGCTTGCAACAATGGGTGGGATGGTGACGGCCAAGGAAATAAAAAGGAGTGATAGTTGTAAAATAATGGCGGTAAATATGGGAAGAATTTGAGTTGAATTTGTAGACCAATTTGGAGTAAGCCTAGTTTATTTACCTTTCTTTCTTCTGATTATTTGCTCGCCTTTTTCCTTCTTGTTTTCGTTCTCTTTCTCTCCTTTTATTTCAATCAAGCTCGTACCATTCATTTCAGTTTGTTTTGGTTTTCAATCAGCCTAACACGTTTTCTCTACTACTTCTCAATTCGTTCTGGGCATATCTTCAACTTGTGCTTAGCATGGTTTATGTAACATCATTTCTTCCCACCGAATTACCATAATACACTTCACTGTTGCTGAAATCTTCAGCAACTTCCCACCCATTTATTTTAGCCATCATCTTTTTCCTCTTCGGGTTGTTTTCCTGGTTGTTTTCCTTTCCTTGCTGCATATGGTGTAGTCCTCTACTGTTTTCTCTTGCTGCAGTAAAACAAAACTGCAGCAGCTGTGATTTGCCTCGAGTTGCAGAGGACTTATGTCCTCTGTTTCACGTATGTTTCAGTTTCTGACACCCTCTCATGCCTTCCTTTTTCTCCCTGTTCCAGGTCTACGCTTCTAGCTTCTGTTTTCTTTCTCATGTCTTTCTCCACTGTTGCTCCCGCTTGCAACTTATATATATATATATATATATATATATATATATATATATATATATATATATATATGTATATGTATATTTTTCCTGATCTCTACCCATATTTAAACAGGTCTCAGACAGCTCAATTTTCCTTATCACTGCTAGCTGTCCCCCCTAGATCCACATCTTCACACTAAGCATTCTGTCTAATTAATGCTCTCAGACTTTCTGAGCAACAAGTTCTCTACCGCCCCACTAACGAGGCACGCTGGATCTTGCTTCACGTTTTCCTCTTTCTCCTGAACCAGTAACATCACCTTCTGTTTCCACCTAAACAGCCTAAGCATGGCAGGCAGCATCCAGTCTTTTAGTCATTTGTTTTGTTTCATGGTCTTCTGCCTTCTTCTCTTTTCTTTCACCGAATGCCACATTCATTACCAGTCCTTCACTGTGTTTCCTGCTGAAAATCCTTCATTCCATCAGCCTTATATCTTCCTGAATACAGTCTTATTTCCTTTCAGGTACAATCATCTTCACCAATCCACACTAAGTTTCTGCTGTAGCTTTTCCTGAAGCAGAAACTTCTCTCTTGGTGTGGGTTGCTTCCCTTCTCGATTTGTTCCAATAATTTCATTCTGTCACGCTTTCTTTTTGTGTTCGGTCACTAGAAATCTACTCTCATCTTTCGCTTCAGTTTTGTTCTTCTCTGTCACGCCATGAACTATTCCTTCATCTTTTCTTCCTCACGTCTTCTGCTACAGTTTACTGCAGCAGAAACGCTTCCTCGGGTTGCTCCACTACACCCTAGTTCTCCCATTTACGTATATGTATATACATTCCCTTAAGGCTATTCTCGAGATTTACTTCATTTGGAAGCCAATCCGATCCTCGAGTTGTGGATGTATACATATATATATGTATATGTATATGTATATGTATATATATATATACATAAGTATTCTTGCTCATATAATTATATATATATATATATATATATATTTTGACTTGAAGAATGATTAATGGTGGCTGTCGAAACCAACAATATAAATTCTTACTCAAAAATAAATTAAAACTGTAGTATAGATGAATAAGGTTGTTTCGTACAGAGATTGGTTAGATTTATGTTTTTGCAAAAGATTTAAATAGAAAATATGTTTGGGGTTTTGTTGAAAAGAAAAATTAATATAGAAAAGAGAAATCACTATGTAAAATGTTGAAAGAAAATCAATATGATTAAGCATCCAACTAAAGCAATAATCTTAGAATGGGTTTATGGAATTTATCATTGATGCAAAAACGAGTTTTTTTAATCTTTACCAAATTGGTTATGGTTATTGGTACGACCTAACAACCTGTCCCTCCTTACTTCTTTGATAATCAAGATACGATCTCTAATTATTTCTCTTGTCAGTTAAGCAACCTTAGATATGATCTTAAGATTTAATTTACCAATAACATTAAAAACTAGAGAGACTACAAATTCTAACCAACAAACACACATGTATGTTCATTTAAGTTAGATTATATATCTCCATAACATAGAATCGAAAACCTATCTATAATCAATTATGTTATTTACCACTTATATTAGAATACTCAAACAATTACGAATTCAAGTTTCTAATTGGTGATATATTATCCTGACAATTGAACAAATGGCCATTTTTGCAAATCAATCAAAACAATAATTTCTATAAGCACAGAAGATATATAAATAGCAAAGATGTAAATGAACAAAATAAAAACTAATTAGATCTTATAATTCTTGAAGAATCCAAAACTTTAATTATCCTTTGGCTGGACTAAATAATTTAGCAAGTCATAAGTTGAGAGAAAAACACCAAAGAAATTTTTAATTGCCTAAAGAAAAATAAAATATAGAATTGTGTGTCTATGATGATGATCTCAACCTTCCCCTCTCTTAATCTTTATATACTAAATATCCTAGCCTTAGAATCTTGTTCAAAAGGGAACTTCTGATTGAGTTCGATTACAAATAAACTTCTTTCCTTTTTCAACCACTGATTGCTTTTTGCCAAAGATAGCCATGCCATATCTCCCTTCATAATTAAAATCTTCCACTTGCCATCTTTAGATTGTTTAAGTCAAATTCAGCTACAAGTGATGGAGCTTGACTTGAATCTACATATTTGAGTTGCAATTCTTGTCACTGCCTTAGACGTGCCATGCCTTACACCAAGATATCTTCTGGTTTTGTGACTTGATCTAAATTTTGCAACTTTAGTCCATTTTTCTCCTATTCCTTCATCCACAATAAAAAATACAAAATATAAGTCAAATCCAAAAATTAAGTATATAGAAAAATCTAAATCATGGAAAAATATGACAATTAATATGTTTAATATGCAACTTATCAATTAAAGTGTTACATAGATAAATTAGATGCAACCTTATACTTAATTAAATTCCCCTATAGCATTAGAATTGAATTTAAATCTAATTCACATACTTATCTATTATAGAGAAAGTTTTATACCTTAACCTTGCTCTAAAAAAAATTTCATTTCCTTTACTCACAATTATTTATTCTTTAAATTAAAATGTTCAATTGATTAAATTCTCCTAAGTTCCTCATACTCATTGTAATTGAATTTAATTGTCCTCCAAGGAACACATTTTAATTCCAATTTATTATTTTTTTACTATTCATGGTTACAATCGGGTAAAAGAAAGTTCGCAGAGTTTACAAGTAAGCAAGTTGATTTCTGGTAATTCTTATTTAACTTTTCCATCTAATACCTTGCGAGGGCAGATCTGGGTTGGTTGGTCCGGAAAGTCATGGGGGAGGCAGGCTAAGTGAAAAAAAATAATATACTGGTGCTACTATAGAATCTTTTGAATCACGCACGGCACACTTTCTATATTAAGATGATTAGTTTTGCTAAGGAAGTTCATGGATTATACTAGCTAATCTGTTATGAGCAATCAGTTCTTAATGTTTTCTGTAATTCCTTTTTCATTTCATCTGTAAACATTTGGCACTATAGAGTAGGACATGCTTCTAATTCCAGAATCAAGTTGTTACTTTTTATAGAAAAATCCATACACATTGATGATGATGGTATTGCATGAGATGTTTGCAACTATGTAAAGCAGAGAAAATTTCCATTTCCTATAAGTGACTCTTCTTCTAATTATTGTTTGAACTAGTACATGTTGATATCTAGGGTCCTAGTCCTTATCCATTTTTGTTAGGATATCAATATTTCCTTACCATAGTAGATGTTTATAGTAAAGCAACATGGATTTTTTAATGAAATTCAAGTCAAAAGTTAAAACCCTTATCCAAAACTTTTATATTTTGATAGAAGTTAGTTTCATACTAAGATCAAATGTCTGCACAGTGACTGAGGACAAGAACTTAAGATGCATGATTTCTTCGCTTCCAAAGGTATTGTTCATCAAACTTCATGTGTATCCACACCACAACAAAATAGCAAGGTTGAGAGAAAACACCAACATTCAATGTAGTAAGAGCCATCTGATTTCAACTTAAACTTCCTATATCTTTATGGGCTAATTGTGTAACACATGCTACTTATTTGATCTTGGTCCTCAGTAATCCCATAATGGAATCCATAGTTATGTGCTTCCATTTTCATGTCGATATTGGTGGAGGCCCAAGAAATCCTAAGGGTTTTTAATGCTCTACCTTAACTTGCTGACATACAAAACACTTAACCACAAACTCTACAATGTCCTGCTTCATACCAGTCCACTAGTACACCTTACGCAAGCTGTGATACATCTTATTGCTCTCTGGATACAAAGTGTACCAAGAGATGTGGGCTTCTTCCAATACCAGTCATCTCAAAGTCCTATCTATAAGAATACATTTTCGGCTGTGAAACCTCAAAAGTCCATCATTACCAATATCAAAATTCGGCCTCTGATTCTGCTTTATCAACCCAATTGTCTCTACACAAAATTGGTCATCCTTCTGTGTTTGCCTAATCTAATCTATTAAATCAAACTCGATCCTCAAATTGGAAATCATACAATTATCTGTATTAGAAAAAGTGAGGTCCAAACTCAAACCTACAAACTATTCTAATAATTCACTCTGGTCATCATGCAAGAAATTAATCCAAGGTGTTTTCAACTCAATGCATTTATTACAACATTAGCTTTACTCGAGTGATATAATATCTCATAGTCGTAGTCTTTTAAAAGTTACATCAATCTTCTTTGCCTTATATTCAATTCTTTCTAAAAAAAATAGATACTTCAAACTCTTGTGATCAGTGAATACCTGGAACCTTTCACCATGCAGATAATGCCACTAAATCTTCAAGGCAAATACCACTATGGCTAGTTCCAAGTCATGAGTTGGGTAATTTTTCGCATGATCCTTAAGCTGGTAAGAATCATAAGCGACTACTTTGCCATGTTGCATAGCACATAACCCAAATTCTGCAAGGTGGCATCACTATACACTAAAAAACCCTTTGATCTGCTCGGAATAGTCAGGATTAAAGCCATTGTCAATCTCTTCTTAAGCTCTTAGAAGCTATACTCACACCGATCGAACCATTCAAACTTTACATCCCTTCGTGTGAGTCTAGTCAAGGTGCAGTTATCTTTGAAAACCCTTCCACGAAGCATTTATAGTACTTGGCAAGTCATAAAAACTCTGAATCTTAGTCTCATTACTTTATCGTTCCCATTAGAGAACTACTTCGACCTTAAATGGATCAATCGACACCTCGTCTTTGGATACAATTGACGAGCCCTAGGGGTATCTATCCGCAAGTGCACGGGTCGTCCAAGTAATAATGAGATTTGAGTCCCGGAATTATCGTCCCACAGAGAAGTTGTTAGCCTTATTAACTACCGGTTAATCTTACCCTAAGTATATCCTAGCAAATTATGAATTCAAAGAGGGTGATCTACTGAGGCTAATTAAAAGCAATAAAATAATAATAACTAAAGGAAATAAAACCGAACAAAATTTACTTACAGTACTCCGAGCAATTAAAAGCAAATAACCTACAAAATAAAATTAACCAGTTAAGACGAATTACGTAATTAAAATTAAATGCAAATATAAACATAAAGCAATAAAACTAATTAAACTAAAATTAAACAACCTTAAAATAAAATGCAACTAAATTAAATCTAAATTAAACTAAGTAAACAAAGCAACTAAGCCTAACATGCACTTAGAAATCACTAACTAAACTAACTAATAACTTGAAATTAATCTAACTAAAATGCAAATAAAATGAGTTACTCCCTTAACTACTTAACCAAACAAAGCCTTAACCATTTTTAAACCTTCCCTCCATTCACTGTTCATTATCCATTTCTGTTTTTACCATTTCCAGTAACTGCTGTTATGTCCTCTGTCTGCTGTCCCGATTATGCCACGGCTTGTCTGCTTCTGCGTGCAGCTGCGCCAACCTCCTGTCTTGCTTCAGCTAGCATAAACTTCTAACAACAGCCTGCTTCAGACGTCCTCAGCTCAGCTTCTCTCTGCTGCCGTCGCTGCTTCTGGGTTCCGCATCATTCAGCCCTTGTGCACAAACGGATGCCAAGGGAGTACTGCATCAACATCAACATCTGCGTCCTAGCCTAATGTTACCTTCAACCTCTCGGTGTCCAGCTTCATACTCAGCAACAAACACACACGCAACACAACCCGTTAGTTTCCAGCTCATAGAAACAGTAAACAATAACCAAAACAGAGCACTACATAGGATGAGAATAAACGAAGAATGAACTGCTGTTCTTCCCGATTACTTCATGAAACTCTACAACTGACGACTCATCCCAAGCTTTACATTAACCATTAACCATTAATTAGCAGTATGAAAACACCGAAATATCATGAGGAACAAAATGCAGTAAATGGTGAGATTCAAGGAATATACTGATATTGCCGTAAAACTTAACACAAAATGCATGTAAGTTAGATTGAAATCAAGCAAAGGATTAACAAAGACATGAAGCATTCCAGAAGATAGCAACCGAGAGAAAATAATGGGAAAAATAAACAAGAAACCGAGAGCATCTAACTGGATTCAAAGTCTATTGCAAAATAAACCGAGAGCATAGAAAACCATGGTGAAACCGAGAGGAAGCAAACTAAAAAAAATAAAACTGATGAATAATAACAGTGAAAACCGAGAACTGGATTGAAAGGGATTGCAAAATAAATTTAACAACTTGGAAAGAAGACATGCAATGAACATTAAATAAATTGTAAAAGAAGAACAATCCGAAAAGAAAAGCTGGAAGAACAAAGTAGCCTCTGTCGCATAGAAGCTAAGAGAAAATAAAAATACTGTGCCGCCTCCTAAAAAAATAAAACCAGGAAAAAGAAAAGCTTTTTAAGTTAACCTAAAAATAAAACTATTCTAACCTATTTTCTACTCCTTTTACAATTGTCATCATTCTCTATTTATATACACACTTAGGGGTACAATTGTAATATTTCTATCCTAAATGAATTGGCATTATTTGGCCACTTGTCTTCACACCATTGGCTCCTTGAAAAATAATATTTCCATGTCATTTGTCTTTTTGTCCAATTGGATGTGCTAGGCTCGTGTTGTCCGTGTGGTCCAATCTCGATTTTAGCCCAATTTCGGTCCATTTTTCTACCGAAATATTCAAAATTCATCCGGATTTAATTTATCTGCAAACATGAAAATTTTAATTAAATAAAGGGGATAATTAACAAAATAAATTGGGGATTTAAATAATTAATTAGGAAATTAAGCACAAATAATTCTAAAAATATAGAATTATCACACCCCCAAACTTGACCTTTTGCTTGTCCTCAAGCAAAACAAAATAATTGTAAGAATGACAAGTACTAAACACAATAATTTTCCCAATATTATCCTCAAAGAAAAAGTAGAGACTATGAAATCAAAGAATCACAATTATAAGTCCAGCACTCAAAATCATTCAATCATAAGTCCTAACCCAAATTAGACTCCTCGTGAGTGTGTGAAAAATGTCAAATCACTTCACAGTACATTATCCGGATTAGATTATGCAAACATAGTGAATGCAAAGTCAATGACATGTGATCATTTCCATAAGTTTGCTTTTCACTTCTCTCTCCACTAATGTAGTCACACTTAACTAAAGATCAATAGGACTTTATTAAGCTTGTAATGTAAGGCTGGGGCTAAGGTATGATAAAGTCGATTTAGGTTTAATTACCCCTTAGCATGCATTACTTTCAGGATCTTAATGTAAGAGCTCAAATTTATTCCCCCAAACTTATTTATTTCACTAAACACATTTTTTTTTTGTATTTTTCTTCTATTTTCTTTTCTTTTTTTTTTTTTTTGAATTTTCACTATCACCAGATACCCATATGTACAAAGCTCCAAATATATCCCAATGACTTTCATGCTTTCGGGGTAGAGGATAGGAACAAAGTATTTAAGCTAAGGAAAATTATAAGCAGGTGTATTTACAGAGAAAGTCTTATTTGGCCCAAATGGGTGACTAGGGGTAAAATATGTACAGGGATGACTCGAAAGGCTCAAACGATCCAAAGATGGCCTAAATCATTTCCCTAATTAAGTGTGATCTAATATTTCACCTCAAGATAAGATCAAACAAATTCTAGAATATGATGCACAAAATCAACTGAACAAATGCAATCCTATGTCCACATAAGCTTTCTCTAAATAAATATACAGATTCATGACATGACATGTGCATAAAATGAGGAAATCATAATCAGAATCAAGACAAATTCAAGACTCAACTTCATTCTTTTCCTATAATCATGCTTCTTAGTCAATCAAAATCAGACTTAATCATGGGGTCATATCATCGAAATATGGGAAAACTACATGCTAAGCACTAAATCATCCAAAAATCAAACAGTTTAAGCTCAAATTTTCGAAAAAAAAAATTTGAAAAAATTTTCAATTTTTACTCATATTTTTGAAAAATACTCAAGTAGTATCCCCTCCCCCAAACTTAAAGTGCACAATGTCCTCAGTGTGCAGATAGTATAAGAATTGAAGTTCAGGACAGAGTACTCCCCTTTTTGATGATAATGATGACAACTGAAGCTTTGATTGAAAGCGTAAAACTAGAAAATAAACCTGTAAAATAAACAAAGAAAGAAACAACAGAAAGAAAAGGAAAAGAACTATATACAAAGTGAAAATGAAAACACAACCACTTCAAATGCAGCTGAAAAACACTACACTCAGCAGCAGGGCGAAGAGCAGGAGGGTCATCCAAAGTGGTGACAAGGTTCTGACAGTTAACTCCTCCTGAGCCTTATCTACTTCCTTCTTTCTCTCAGATATTATATGCTTAAGCCTTATATTCTCCTCAATCTCTATCTTAAAACACTCTTGAGAGTCATCAGGGAGCTTCAAAGGTTTGAAAATATTAGACTTTACTTCCTGATCTAGGACTCTCATAGTTAACTCTGTGGAATCAGAGGGCGAAGAAGGCAATGAATAAGAAGAAGGTATAGATGAAGAAGCGCTTAGCTTTATTTCCTTGGCAGCCCGATCTTGATGTTCCTGCTCTTTCTGAGCTGCTTCGTTAGAACTTACGAATTCTTCAACTATGTGTTGTTCAGGTTGGGACTTAACTTGTGGCTCCTCTAGCTCTCTGCCAATCCTAAGGGTGATAGATCTAACATGTTCCTTACCCTCCCTTTGCTTATCAAGATTAACTTCAGTATTACTAGGAAAGGTCCCTTGAGGATGTTGGCTAAGAGCACTAGCTATTTGTCCCACTTCAACCTCTAAGTTCTTAAGTGAAGCAGCTTGATCTTGCAGGATAGTCGTGAACATCTCCTCTAATGTATGCTTCTTCTCAGCTGCTGGTGTGTGATAGAATTGGGGCTGCATGAGTGGTGGTGATGGTGGTGGTGGTGGTGATGGATGATATTGAAATTGAGGTGGGGATGGATGATATGGATGGTGTGGAAATTGAAATTGCGGCTGTGGTGGTACCTGAACCGGTGGAGCTTGAAAACTAGGGGGTCCTATAGATATGGGATTAGAAGTTTACCCTTGGTTTTGGCTCCAGGAGAAGTTAGGATGGTTCCTCCACTCTGAATTATAGGTGTTTGAAAAATGGTTGTTTTGTTGTGTAGGGGGAGCAACATACTGAACCGATTCTAAGTTGAGCGGACACCTATCTACAAAGTGGGTACCACTACACAGCTCGCAGGAAGGAAAAGGACTTTGGACAGAATAAATCAGATTAGGACTGGTGGGAGGATTATGCTGGGTACTGAGCGACTCTACCTTCTTTGTAAGATTAACGATTTGAGAGGTCAAGGTAGACAGTGTGTCGAGCTCAAAAATACCCGCTGGCTTCTTTAGCATTTGCCTCTCCGAGGACCACAAATAGTTGTTAGCCGCCATCTTGTCTAAAAGCTCGTAAGCTTTCTCCTCTGTTTTACACATCAGGGCTCCACTTGCCGCAGTGTCAACAATGGTCCTATTTGGACTTGTAAGTCCATGGTAGAAGGTTTGGACTTGCAACCACAAAGGTAGGCCATGGTAAGGGCACTTCCTAAGAAGCTCCTTATATCGTTCCCATGCTTCGTAAAGAGATTCAGAGTCGTACTGAGAAAATGAAGATATATTACTACGAAGTTGGGCCATTCTAGAGGGAGGGAAAAACTTAGATAGAAATTGATGGGCTAACTCATCCCATGTAGAAATTGATCCTGGAGGCAGAGAGGTTAACCAATGTCTCGCCCTATCCCTTAGTGAGAAGGGGAATAATCTAAGCCTAACAGCATCGTCAGATAATCCATTATATTTAAATGTGTTGCACAAGTCCAAGAATTGCCCAAGGTGAGCATGTGGGTCATCGTGAGGAAGCCCACTGAACTGCAAAGATGTTTGGATCATCTGGATGATTGCGGGCTTAATTTCAAAATTGTTTGCATGGACAGCTGGTGGCCTAATGCCGGAATGATACCCCCCATCATCGACATTGCATAATCTCCGACTGTCTTAATTTTCCTATTTTCTGTCATGATGTTTTGCAGCGGAGCTATAAATTTCCTAGAGTCCTTTTGAATTTTTCGTTCGATTTTAGGATCTAGAGGAAAGCAATCAAAATTTCTGGCTCTACGCTTGCAATCATCGAAAAGTCCTTAAATTTTTTTCTTTGAATTTTTTTAATTTTAATTAAGAGAAAATTTAACTAACCTAAGCTAAGGCTCTAAATATTTACACCCTAAATATTTACAAGCTAGAATTACACCTAAGCATAATTTCACCGATATTAACTAAAGACTAATTAAACTTCCCCAGCAATGGCGCCAAAAACTTGACGAGCCCTAGGGGTATCTATCGCAAGTGCACGGGTCGTCCAAGTAATAATGAGATTTGAGTCCCGAAATTATCGTCCCACAGAGAAGTTGTTAGCCTAATTAACTACCGGTTAATCTTACCCTAAGTATATCCTAGCAAATTATGAATTCAAAGAGGGTGATCTACTGAGGCTAATTAAAAGCAATGAAATAATAATAACTAAAGGAAATAAAACCGAACAAAATTTACTTACAGTACTCCGAGCAATTAAAAGCAAATAACCTACAAAATAAAATTAATCAGTTAAGACGAATTACGTAATTAAAATTAAATGCAAATATAAACATAAAGCAATAAAACTAATTAAACTAAAATTAAACAACCTTAAAATAAAATGCAACTAAATTAAATCTAAGTTAAACTAAGTAAACAAAGCAACTAAGCCTAACATGCACTTAGAAATCACTAACTAAACTAACTAATAACTTGAAATTAATCTAACTAAAATGTAAATAAAATGAGTTACTCCCTTAACTACTTAACCAAACAAAGCCTTAACCATTTTTAAACCTTCCCTCCATTCACTGTTCATCATCCATTTCTGTTTTTGCCATTTCCAGTAACTGCTGTTATGTCCTCTGTCTGCTGTCCCGATTATGCCACGGCTTGTCTGCTTCTGCGTGCAGCTGCGCCAACTCCTGTCCTGCTTCAGCTAGTATAAACTTCCAACAACAGCCTGCTTCAGACGTCCTCAGCTCAGCTTCTGTCTGCTGCCGTCGCTGCTTCTGGGTTCCGCATCATTCAACCCGTGTGCACAAACGGATGCCAAGGGAGTACTGCATCAACATCAACATCTGCGTCCTAGCCTAATGTTACCTTCAATCTCTCGGTGTCCAGCTTCATACTCAGCAACAAACACACACGCAACACAACCCGTTAGTTTCCAGCTCATAGAAACAGTAAACAATAACCAAAACAGAGCACTACAGAGGATGAGAATAAACGAAGAATGAACTGCTGTTCTTCCCGATTACTTCATGAAACTCTACAACTGACGACTCATCCCAAGCTTTACATTGACCATTAACCATTAATTAGCAGTATGAAAACACCAAAATATCATGAGGAACAAAATGCAGTAAATGGTGAGATTCAAGGAATATACTGATATTGCCGTAAAACTGAACACAAAATGCATGTAAGTTAGATTGAAATCAAGCAAAGGATTAACAAAGACATGAAGCATTCCAGAAGATAGCAACCGAGAGAAAATAATGGGAAAAATAAACAAGAAACCGAGAGCATCAAACTGGATTCAAAGTCTATTGCAAAATAAACCGAGAGCATAGAAAACCATGGTGAAACCGAGAGGAAGCAAACTAAAAAAAATAAAACTGATGAATAATAACAGTGAAAACCGAGAACTGGATTGAAAGGGATTGCAAAATAAATTTAACAACTTGGAAAGAAGACATGCAATGAACATTAAATAAATTGTAAAAGAAGAACAATCCGAAAAGAAAAGCTGGAAGAACAAAGTAGCCTCTGCCGCATAGAAGCTAAGAGAAAATAAAAATACTGTGCCGCCTCCTAAAAAAATAAAACCAGGAAAAAGAAAAGCTTTTTAAGTTAACCTAAAAATAAAACTATTCTAACCTATTTTCTACTCCTTTTACAATTGTCATCATTCTCTATTTATATACACACTTAGGGGTACAATTGTAATATTTCTATCCTAAATGAATTGGCATTGTTTGGCCACTTGTCTTCACACCATTGGCTCCTTGAAAAATAATATTTCCATGTCATTTGTCTTTTTGTCCAATTGGATATGCTAGGCTCGTGTTGTCTGCGTGGTCCAATCTCGATTTTAGCCCAATTCTGGTCCATTTTTCTACCGAAATATTCAAAATTCATCCGGATTTAATTTATCTAGAAACATGAGAATTTTAATTAAATAAAGGGGATAATTAACAAAATAAATTGGGGATTTAAATAATTAATTAGGAAATTAAGCACAAATAATTCTAAAAATATAGAATTATCAACAATATGACCTAGTAATGAAGTTTATTCTAACCAAAAGTCACACTTGTCCAACTTCACATACAATCGCTTATCCCTAAGTGTCTGCAAAACTATCTATGAATGTTGCTCGTGATTCTCTCGAGATTTGGAATATACCAAAATATCATCAATAAAAATGATCACAAAATAATCCAAGTATTGTTTGAACACTTCGTTCATCAAATTCATAAATATTGTCAGTGTGTTAGTCAAGCTGAATGGTATCACTAAGAACTTAAAGTAGCCGTATCACATCCTAAAGGATTTCTTAGGGATAAACTGATAGTCTACATATAACCTCAGGCTACCATTCTTCTTTTTAATAAATAGGACTTGAGCACCCTAAGATGAGACACTCGGGATTATAAACCCCTTGTCCAATAAGTCTTGGAGTCGCTTCGTCAATTCCTTCAATTCTAACAATGCCATATGATATAGAGGCTTAGATATGGGCTGAGTATCCGGTAACAAATCAATGGTAAAATTTAACTCGCTATCTGGTGGTAAACCAAGCAATTCATCTGGAAATATGTTTGGGAAATCTCGAACCACTAAAATTTCCTGAAGCTCTAGAAGCCTCTTTTTAGTATCTTCTACAAAGGCAAAATAACTTTCACATTAACACAACTTATAAGACTTCCATACAACACATAAACACCTTATTTTGTTTCTTACTTTCCAAAACTTACGACATACTTATCATATAGGAAGAAAGTTACAGTCTTAATGTAGTATTCTAAACTTACACGATTGGCAGTTAGGCAATGAATGCCTAATATCACATTAAAACCATACAAATACAACACAATTATATTTGCTAATAATTTCTTTTCTCCTACGTTTAGCTTACAATTCTTATACATTAGGTCAGTCATTTGAGATTCTTTCATTGGTGTGCTAATGTGCAAAAGATGACTTAGGGGTATAAGCACTACATGCAGTTTTCTTACAAACAAGGGTGATACAAAAGAATGGGTAGTAAAACTCGTATCAAACAAAGCTAAAACTTCAATGTCATGAATAAAGATCTAAACCTTGAATTACATCAGATGAGGCATCAGCGGACTCCTTATCCAGTGTAAATACATTACCCTGAACTATAGACCTCTTTCCCTTCTCTATCGTCATGGCTTTCTTCTGAGCAATGAGCCTCGAAGCTTATCCCAGATGAGGCTTAGGCTATGAGCAATCTTTGATATGGTGGCCTATCTGACCACAATTGAAGTAGGCACTCATACCCCAATAGTAAGGCCTAGACTTGTGATCCTTGCCACAATCCTTGTATACACACTAAGCACCTGAAGAATGAATGGTGTGGCAGCAGGCCTAGTAGCCATTAGCTGAAACTTTGTAACCCATTATCTTTTCTTAAAACCCTAAAGACCCTTCTCTATAAGGCTTACTGTCAATAGTCTATTTGCCATTATCCTTTCCTCGAGAACCATAATCGGCTTGGTAGAGCTCATAGTCCTGCTCCACTAATTAGGCTCTCCAAATAGCCTCATCATAGATGGTTATATCGAAAGGAGTCGACTTCGCCCAAATAGCAAGCTTCATACCATCCATAAATCGTTCCACCTTTCTTTTTCACTTTTGACGGTTTCGAGGTCATATCGGCTCAAGGTTTTGAATCTAGATTCATACTAATCCACCAATTGGGACCCTTGTGTAAGACTAAAAAAAATCCAGTTGGATCTTCTTCTAAGCTATTTGTGGTATGAATTGATGCTTAAAGGCTCCAAAAAGTCAATATCAGGTGTTTGGCTCTTAATACGATCTTAGTAGCCTTCCATCAGTGTTCGACCTCTTCTTCCAGCATAAAGATGGCCAGGTCTACCCTCTTAGTGGTGGGGCTCTTCACATATTTGAATATCTTCTCAGTCTTTAGGACCCATTTCTCAAACATCACTAAATATTTTACCCCATTAAATGATGGAGGATTGAACTTTTGAATGTAGTGGATTGGGCTCAAGTTATTATTATCATCATCCCCTGCCTATGGCTTATGGGGCTTGCGGCTAAGGTATGGGAGCTTGTAGTGCTGGAGGTTGTGGCTCTAAAGGTTGAGGTGCCAGAGAAGGGAGAGGTGTAGCTTGGTGCTCCTCAGCAGAGGTAAGAGTGCTAGTGCCACCTATGTGTTGCACAATCATAGCTGCAATGGTTACAGCCATGTCATTAAACCCCTACTCAAGTCTAGCAATCTACGTATTGGGCTCTTGATTTGTGGAGGAGGTAAAGGTTAGGGAGCTCATCTCCTAGGTCTACCATGTCTTCCACTTATTATGATGGTACACCTACACAACATTGATCAAATTTAGTATAACTTTAAACAGTTATACACAGTTTATATTCAGACATGCATAGACTATGGGAAGTAATTCTAACTCTAATTTAACTATATTAATTACTACTAAACAAACCCGAATCTAATTCCAATTAAGACGGACCGAAACTTCGCGAAAATCTGGACTAAATTTTTTTCCTTACTTAAGTTTGTCAATAATCAACTTAGTGTCTATTCATTGTTGTTGATCTTATCCGATCAACCAAATATTTAATTTCCTTTAGTCTTGGTCTCATTTAAACGTGTGTGATGCGATTCCAAATTAAACTCCAATATACATACATGTCATACATTAGAATAAACTATAAATATCATACATCAAATTGACTATAACAGAGTTTGATTATCTTTGAGTTGTTTGTTACATCACACTTCAAATACAGGTTATAATAGACATCTATATAGCCTATATATCGCAATTGATACCTATTATAGTCTATCGTTACATCCCAAAAATAAATACATAGACTGTACATTAACTGTCTGAAATAAAAACTAAGATATATATATTCTATGTATATACCTTCAAAATAACTTTTGCAGGCAGTGGGAAAATGCACTCCAAGCCTACTCAAAAGAAGACACCTTTTGTGTTTAGTGAAGCTAATTTGTAGAGGGACTGCAAGGAGGTGAGCTTGTGCTCAGTGAGAAATCACATGAAAGGGGAAGATAAAACACTATACATACATTTTCAAAGCATTTAAATCCTTTCATACATAATGAGTTCATAACATACGTAGATTTATGATACTTAAAAATCATACTTACGAAAACAAAACTTATAACTTAAGCATGTGGGAAATAAGGCTTACAAAAGATCTACTTGCAAAAGAATGCTTAAATCTTTATTCATGTCAAATCAGATGTCAAACATATATTGTATCACTATTTAGGAGATTGGCTACTATCAGTTAGTAAACATGCAACCTTTACTTACTTAAAATCCCAAATAGGGAAAGTTAACCTTGGCCATAGTTAGAGGTCCTCAGTCCCACTGGATAAGTGAATACTAGGAATACCATAGACGTGTCTAAGTCTATCAACAACTTACTTACTTAGAGGCGAGCATCGGTAAAGTTATATAGGCGAGCACCAACCACTTACTTACTTAGGGCAACAAGTGCCAAATGAGGGCATATACTTGGGAGCCAAAAGTCTAAAAACAAATTCTTACTTACATAAATACATAACAAGATTCTAAATCATCCAAACCATATTAGTATATTTTAAAACATACTATATACTAAAGCAAAATAGACACGCCATGGAATTATACTTATCAAAACTCATATATATTGATCTCACACTAAAATAATGTAAATACATTTAAAGGAAATCATCCCAATGCAATCCTTTATTTAAAATAGCTAAAACGAGTTTAGTTATACAATTAATAATTATCTTTAATGTAGTTAGTGGGATCCTCATACTTATTTTCATAATCCATAAACTTGCTAAAACATACATACATTGACTTTAAATCAAATCATGTCAATATGCATGACTATGTAATTTATAGAACAAAAACTTGAGGGGATTGATTCTATAAAGTAGGGGGATCGATCCTTATGTGGCAGAATGCTTTTGGCCTTCGAAAATTAAGCATAAGGATCGATCTTGTTAAGGAGGGGATTAATCCCTTATAAGCGAAATGCAAATTTTCTAGAAATTCATACGAGGGACTGATCCCTTACCTTGAAGGGTCGATCTTTTAGTGCCAATTATGGCACTTTGAATTGATTTTAAAATTTCAAAGAATTCAAAACCTTTCAAAACATTAAGTACATGCTAAAATCAAATTGTACGATGTCTTTACATCCAATCTCTTACCACTTGGCAATGCAGCACTTAAACTTAGTCTTTAGCACTAATGCTTAGGCTAGACAATGCATCTATATTGCCTACGTCCCCCCAAATGGATTTTTAGCAGCAATGCCAATCAAACGAGTCTAATTGCTATCAACTTACTTATTTAGACTTTAACACAAATAAAAAGCCAAACAAATTTTATTGAGTCAACTCAATTTTTCCTATTCTTAATTTAATCAAATTAGATCTCAATGCTCCTATAGACTTTCTTGTCATCCAAAGGCCATATTTCATCTTATACAATTCTTACATTGTTTTAAAATCATCCAATTACTCTAACACTAAAACCTCAAAGATTAAAGCCTTAACACATCTTCTTTAGCCAAAAACCTTAGCACAAACTTCTAATGTTCTTGGCTGCATTTAATCACTAAAAATAACCTTAGGAACCCCTTTATTAACATAAATATTCAAGAGCTTAAAGATCAAAGCTTTCTCTTTCCAACTTACCTCAAAAAGTTAAATCTTTTCTCCTGGTTTTGGATCTTCAAACCTCAACTCCAAGGCCTCAAAATTAGATATGTTGAAGAGGAGGAGAAATAGTAAGGCTTGGTTCAAAGCTTGGAGGCCAAGCTCTTCTTCTTCCTCGATTTTCCATTTTTTCTTCTTCCCTTTTCTCTCTAGGTTTTCTTTGGGTATTTAGCTCTGGAATTTTCATGGGAGGCAAAAGGAAATGAGGGGAAATGGGTCTAAACTGCTTTAGAGATATTTTAGTGGGGTTTGGTAGCCTTTTTCTCATGGTTAGTGGTAGCAAGTGAGGTTTTCAGGCTCAAGGGATTAATCTTTCAAGGGGGAAGGATCGATCTGATACTCAAAAAGTGCCTCGACTTAAGAATATGCTACCCTAGGGATTAATCCTATAAGATCAAAGAGATTGGTCCCTTTATTCTAAAATGTTTCTATTTCCAACCCTCGATCATGGGATCAATCCTTAGAAACAGAGGGATTGATCCCTTCATCACAGATTGTATTTGTTCTCGGAGTTTAGCATACGGGATAGATCTTACCTCTTGAGGGATTGATCTCTTAGTTACCCATTGCTAAGATTTCCCAAAAATTCATCAATACTCAAAAACCATATTCACTCAACTTTCAAACACACACTTCCATCCTTAATTCAATCCATGGTATACCAATACACTCATTTAAACTTTGAAACGAAACATTTGGTCTTATAGAATCACATATATTAATTTTCGTAGCTTACAATCGATTTAGCATGCTTAAAGGATTCTTGATACTTACAAGGAAATGGTGGTTTTCTCAGGTTGTCGTGCTGTGTTGCGTTTCAATATGAGTGGTTGTTAAAGGGAGTTTCGAGATACTATATGTTGGTGGTTGTGATTTGCAGTTTTTATGTGTTGTTGTTTTATATGTTAATGTAAGGTTGATTTGTAGGTGTTTCTTTGAAGTATCATGTGGCTTGAAGGGTATTATGCGGCTATTTTTGCTAGGATGCATGGTTGGTTTAGTGTCTTAGGAGTGTGAGCTCAATTTTATTTTGTTCGATTGTCTATAAAGTGTATTACTTTGTGACTTTGGAGATGATTTATTATCTTTGAGTTTTTTTTTTAATGATTTTATTGTTTTCTGGGCATTAAGGTTCAATGTTCTTATGACTTTAGGTATTGTATCCTGTTTACTTAGTTATCTTTATTTTAATAGATTCATTAGCTTTTTTAAAAAAAAAATCAAGGTGTTCAGTTCCCAAAACAAGTTAATTTTATATAAAAATAAATTTTGGATCTCAAAATTTTATTTTAAATAAATTTGAATCGGGTTTAGCTCAATTGGTGAATTTAAATATGAGTGCATCTAGATAAGTATTTGTAATTTATATTTAATTGAAAGAAATATGATGCATTAAAGGCAAATCTCTTTTAAAAATAATAATTAAGTCATCCTTAATCAATGTCTATAAAATCATTAGTTATGTTGAACTTCTTCCTTTTTATTAAAATAATGATTTTTTATTTAAATATGACATATGTAAAATTCATATTGTTTAGATTTTACCTTTTCTTAAAAATTATTATTCCATTTTTGTAAATATTTCACTATGATTTTTAAGATGATCAATTTTTATTAAAATATGATACAATATTAAGTTTGAAGAATTTTCATAATATTATTATATATGATAAAAAATAATAAGTTGTTTACATAAGTTAAAGTTTTTTTTTTTGGGTTTTTTAAAGTATTTTTAGTTTTATTATTAATATATTCAAATAAAAATTTTATTAACTACAATGTCTCGTGCGTGATAAAGAGTCAAAGCTGGTAAATTTTATATTACATTTTAAAACAAAGAAAAAAAAGTAAAAAGGATTATATTTGGCCTTTTGAGAAGGAGAGTAGATACCACTATCTCTTTGCTCAATTTTCTCGGGTCTCCCTCAAGTCAAAATATATCCAAAGTGAGTGTTTCATCACCTCTACAGTGACAGATTTTGGCATATTTTGAAGGATCAGTTCAAAGTATAAAATTACTTTTTTTTATTTGAGCTATGTATTATTTTTTTTCTATACTATCCAAATAAATCTTAAAATTTTACTCAAAAAATACCAACAAGTTTTTGATAATATGAAAGCAACATTACAAACTTTTATTTCATTGAAGTTAATTGTATTTGTTGTTGCCAAACAGAATGATGATGTGCTGCTGACGTCCTCACTTCGATCTTCGTGTCACGTGCTACAAAGGTTCTGTAATAAAGAGAATGATCAGAGGGATGCATGTATTTTTCCCTGCGTAAGCACTCCAACGCTTAAGTCAGAAGGGGATTTGGTAGAGTTTCTGTAAGCAAAATAGAGACTTAGGTTTTTGAGTCATACTTGTCCCCTATTTATAGGGATTTAGTCTGCCTATAATTACGTATGTATACTTGGACTAAATGTCCTTTTTGATCTTATTCAATATATATATAATCAATAAAATATTTGATCTTCCTCATGCCTTGTGTTCCTCATGCCTTGTGGTAATTTTTGATTGAACCAAGTATTTTTAATATTTTTATCCTCAACAATTGCTCTCCACTCTTTCGTAAGTTGTAACTTTACGGAAGAGTATACTTTGTTTACTGTTGTTATTATTTTTCATTTTTTTAGCAGTATTTACAGTTAGAGCCATCTGTTCACAAGAGTTTACGCAGCTCACAGTATATATATATAAGTGCCGTGAGTAGTCAACGTCGCTTTACTCGGATATTCTCTCGGACAAGACACTTACGATAGACTCTCGCGGCAGACTTGGCAAACTCTAATGGCAGTATAGTCTCGCGGTAATATACCTCTCACAGTAGACCCTTGCGGCAACATAGTCTCGCGGCAAGCAATACCTCTCGCGGCAACATACCCTCGCAGCAGCATACCCTCGCGGCACATATACCTCTCGCGGTAGCGTACCCTCGTGGCACATACCTTTGCGGCAATGTACCCCTCGCGGCAGCATACCCTTGCGGCAGTGTACTCCTTGCAGTAAGCACACCCTGCAGCATAATCCTTTATTCATTGCTCAATTTACTTTCGTTGGCTAGACAAGATACTGGGAAACAAATACATTTAGAATCTTATTTCAGGCTAATGGAGTCCGATCTTGAATTTATTCGTAGTTTTTTCCTCTCCCTGAGGGCTATTATTATAGACTCTCAACAAATAAGAAATACACACCTCAAGCTGTTAGTAGTAGTGTTCCTGTCCACCAAGCTTCATTAGATTTGGATTTTGTTTTCCCTTACCTGACTTCGAAGTTTCTTTCCTTCAACGTTATGGCTAGTCCCTGCTCAACTTCACCCTAATGGATGGGCGCAAGATGTCGGGTTTACGATTATATGCCATAGATTTGATGTTGCGCCCACTATTCCCCTATTTAACTCCTTCTTCAGAGTTCGTAGTGTTCGAAATTCGACGCGTTTTTGTATTCAGAAGGTTTTCGGGATGGGGCAAAGTAGCAAACTTTTTGGGAAGCTGCCGTCTAAACTTCATAATTATGCCTCTGATTGGCTTATTGTCGAGATTCCTTCGACTTTACACATCCCCACTCAGTAGTGTCTTCACGGGCCTTCTAACCTTAGTCAACTTTCTAACTTAAGTGACGTATATGGTCCTTTTATCTCTCAATTGCAAACAAATGATGAGTGTTTTATTGTCCCTTTTAACTCCGAAAAATATAGTCAATGCCGGTTGGGGGCACATTCTAGTTTCCGCATCGGAGCCTGTTTTGCCTTCTCGTTCCTTCGAAGGAGGTCAAGGTGTGGGACATTCCAATGATCCTTCTGATGAGGACTTGGATTGGGGTCGGGGCAAGGCCTTTGGAAGCCCCTTTCTAGACTTCCCTTCAGAAGAAAGTTTAGCTAACATCCGTTCTCTTGATGATTATCTTAATTCGGGTGATTTTGTATTGCATTTTAATTTTTGAATAATTATCTATTTCAAATGGTTTCTCTAACCCGTTTTTATTTTTTTTCTTTTAGGAATAGGCCCGCTCGGAAGGGCTTTTAATCGTTTGGAAAAGATTGAGAGTGCTACTAGGGTTGTTCATCCTCACCCATACAAATGTAAACGATCTGCGAGCTCCGGTCAAGATCAAGCTAGGTAGACTTCTTCTCAGGAGCGACCTCAAGGTGGAAGGACGAGATCCTCTCCTATTTCGTCACGTCTTGAGGGGTCAACTTCTTGAAATCGAGACAGGGGAACCGAGCAGAGTGCAATATTGCTCACCCCTCCCGTATTGAGAGGTGGACCTTACATATTGAGTCAGCTATGCGGGATGCACCCACACTTTCGCCAATCGCCGAGCTCAACACTTCTCGGTTCCAAGTGGATGGTGGCATGACGATTCATGGTCAGAATTTTGTCATCTATCCCGGTGTTAATGATAATGACTCGATTCATGATCTTAGAGTCACATCTTACCTGGGATGGTCGGCTATCCTCCTTCGGGACGGAGCGGAGCTGTTCAAGGGCTTTCCTGTTCCAGAAGATTTATCTGATTATTTAATAATGTAGGTACACTTCTATCTCTTTTTTTCTCTCTCTTCTGTCTTATTAATTTTATCTTATTTTTTCATCTCTTGTTTGTTTTTAGGCGGCTCAGCAAGTGATTACTTGTAACGCACGACACAAAATATACAGAGTGTAGGCTGATGCTGAGCTTGACCAGCTAAAGGTTGAAAGATTCGATTGGCAGAATGAAATAGCTCAATATCTGAGGTTTCTTGAGCAAATTGATCGATTAAAAAGGAAAATAAGGACCTTCAACCTTCAAGATAATTTCACCAAGGAGCGTGAGGCGCATTTTGCCACTTATGAGAAGCTGAAGTCCGATTACGAAACTATTTTATCTAAACTCGAAGACCTTCAAATCAAAAATGACAGGTTGAAGTCTGATCAGAGAAGGTTGGAAGAAGAGCTTTCTAACCTACGTGAAGAATCTCAATCTTCCACCATTAACTCAGACGCGCGCAACCAGATTCGTTCTGAAGCTATTAGAGAATATCGCCTATCACAAGATTGTCATGATAGGAAGCCTATGTTCTCTATAGGCTTTGTCAAATATGGTTTCTATATGGCGCACTCTTGATTAAAGAAAGAGAGATCAGGCGAGACTTTTCCTAACTGCAATGGTCAAGGCAGTTGGAGCATTATACCGATGAGTTTCGTGATTTGACAAGTTATGAGCCCAACGATGAGAATTTTATGGATTATATGGAGAAGGGGGCTCATGACGATCTTTCCAGTCTTTCAGGTCCTTGGGAGCCTCGTCCCCAATAAGGAGTGATTGACGCCCTGGGCGACTTAGATGGTGACGAGTCAGATTCTTCTGACAGGGATGCCTCTCTACCGATCGAGGAGTAAGTTTAGTTTTTTGTTTTCTTGTTGTCAATACTTTGAGTTTATCTATAATAAGAAATCATATTTATGATTCATATATAGGGAGTTTTACTTTTACTTAAAAGTACCGATGATTTCATGTACTTTTCTTATATCATTAAGATGACTTATTTTGCATATTCTCGTATTAAATTTCTTTTATGGCTTGTCTCGCACATTTTTTGCTTAAAGCCTTGTATTATTATTTTTTATTTGTGGCTTATCTCGAACACTTTTTGCTTCAAGCCTTTTAATTGTTTGGGTGTGTGGCTTACCTCACGCATTTTTCGCTTCAAGTCCTTGCACAATTCTTTGTAGCTTACCTCGCGCATTTTTCGCTTCAAGCCTTTTATTTACTTGGGTGCGTGGCTTACCTTGTATATTTTTCGCTTCAAGCCCTTGTACAATTTTTTATGGCTTACCTTGTACAGTTTTCACTTTAAGCCCTTTATTTACTTGGGTGTGTGGCTTACCTCACGCACTTTCCACTTCAAACCCGTTAATTGTTTAGATGCGTGGCTTAGCTCGCACATTTTTCGCTTCAAGCCCTTGCACAATTCTTTATGGCTTAGCTCACGTATTTTTTGCTTCAAGCCCTTCTTTTGAGTGTGTGGCTTACCTCGCGCATTTTTCGTTTCCAACCCTTCATTTGAGTGTGTGGCTTACCTCGCGCATTTTTTGCTTCAAGTCCTTGCACATTTTCTTCGTGACTTACCTCATGCAATTTTCGCTTCAAGCCCTTGTTTGAGTGCTTAGCTTACCTCACGCACTTTTCGCTTCAAGCTCTTGCACTTTTTTTCGTGGCTTACCTCGCTCATTTTTCGCTTCAAGCCTTTTATTGAGTGTGTGGCTTACCTTGCGCATTTTTCACTTCAAGCCCTTGTTTAAGTGCTTAGCTTACCTCACGCACTTTTTGCTTCAAGCTCTTGCACTTTTTCTTTGTGGCTTACCTCGCGCATTTTTCGCTTCGAGCCCTTGCACATTTTCTTCATGGCTTACCTCGCGCATTTTTCGCCTTAAGCCCTTGTTTGAGTGCTTAGCTTACCTTGCACACTTTTCGATTCAAGCTCTTGCATTTTTTCTTCATGGCTTACCTCACACATTTTTCGCTTCATGCCCTTGCATATTTTCTTCGTGGCTTACCTCGCGCATTTTTCGCTTCAAGCCCTTGTTTGCGTTTTTAGCCTACCTTGCGCATTTTTCGCTTGAAGCCCTTGTTTGCGTTCTTAGCTTACCTCGCGCACTTTTCGCTTCAAGCTCTTGCACTTTTTCTTCGTGGCTTACCTCGCATATTTTTCACTTCAAGCCCTTGTTTTGGGTGCCTGGCTTACCTCGCGCATTTTTTGCTTCAAGCCCTTGCACATTTTCTTTGTGGCTTATCTCGTGCATTTTTCGCTTCAAGCCCTTGTTTGATCAGTCATCTATCAATTATTTGAAAGCCTCAACAGGCAATAAAATTTCTTTATGACATAAATTACAATTCAATAAATGAAATTTCAACTCATAGTTTAGTAACAAGAAATAACATTAAATGAATTAAAGTCTCACTGTCAGTATAGTTTCAAGTGGTTGGTATTCCACGTTTCTGCTATCTTCTTGTCTTATAAACTTTTCATCTTCATTCAAGGCATTGGTGATGGCTTAGGTAGCCCAGCGATGGTAAGGGTTTCTGTTCTTTGAACTGCCTTACATGTAGTTGACGCAATATTACATGTTATTGCTTTCCTTTGATCTTCTCTGACTTGTCCCACACCTTCGGGAGTCGAGAACTTCATCAACAAACAACATGGAGAAGGTACGGCCCTCATATCACTTAGCAATGGTCGTCCAATGATAACATTGTATGCCAGAGATGTTGACCTGACTACCATAAATAAGACTTACCTCATAACACTCTTAGGGTCTTCTCCCAAAGTAACGAGCAACTCAATATATCCTGCCACTTTTACTTTTTCTCCAGTGAAGCCAAACACGGGGTGGTTACAGGCCTTAGTCTATCTTCCCCTAGATTGATTTTTTCAAAGCAATTCCAATAGATAAAGTTCACCAAGCTTTCATTATCGACCAGAATCCTGCTTATCGAATGCTTAGCTACCACCGCCGATATGACCGTAGGATCATCATGAAGCACAATCACATATCCTTGATCATCAAGTGTGAACGTAATCACCTCTTCTTTCTCAGTCACCTTCATCACAGAGTGAACCTGGTATGCTTTCCTAGCATAAGCTTTTCGCGAAGAAGATGAGCTTTCAGCCATGTATTTTCCTCCAGAAATGACATTAATGACATCTCATGTTGGTTCATTGTCTATTTGTTGGTTCCTACGTTCTCCCCTTCAAGCCTCATTTCCTCTCTCTTTGTTTCTCCTCATATTTTCTTTGTCATTGTCGCTTCTATCACGCGGTCTATTATCTCCTCGACCACGAGCGAGGTATTGAATCATTTCATTCCTCCACACGTAGTAGTCTAATTTCCCTTCTTTACCCAACTTTTCAAGCTGGTTCATCAGTTCCCGACATTTCTCAGTTGTATGACCAAAGGTAGAATGGAAACTACAGTAGGACTCATGATCTCGTCCTAAATTCCCTTCACCTCTCATGGGGATTTTATTCATCCCAATTCTTTCTATCGTTGCTAAAATTGAAGCTCGTGGTTCGATAAATCGCGTGTAATTAACATACTTTAATTTTAGGGATTTATCTGATCTTCCTGCATTTTTATCATCAGGCTCTCTTTCTCATTTCCTTTCTTCCTTCAAGTCTCATGCTGGTATCATCCTCATAACCTCCTCTTGAGTAATGTACTTGTTTGCTCTGGAGAAAAGTCTGAAATTGTTGTCGGCTTGTAAGACCCGAATTTAGTTAAAAACACGAAATGAGTATGTTCATGAAAGGAAAGATTGAAATGGTCCCGAATTAAACGAACGGGATTCAGACTGGAGATAAGGATTCAAAACACGAAATTAAAAATGTAAAAGAACTGAAATGGAATTCTCGAACACGCTGAAGGGCAAAACGGTCAAAAGATCGAAAGTCGGTATAAATTCGACAAGAAAATTTAATTAAAAATAATGGATTTGAGAATCTTGATCAATAACAAAGAAATAATTAAATTTCGAGTCCAATTGATCAAGATCCGTAATTTTTAAAAATACCGAAAAGTCACTTGAGACAATATCTCAAAAATACGGAGAAATTATACCCGAAAAAGGGTTAAGAATATAATAAATAAATTAAATAAAATTAAATAAATTTATTTGGAATAAAAAATTAATTTTGTAGATATTTTAGAATATTTTTGACTATTTTAATGAATATAATAATAATAATAAACTAATTTATAAATAATAATAATAATAATAATAATAAAATTAAAAAAACAAATTAAAACTGGAAATCGGGAAGGAACCCGAAAGCAAAAACCGAAAACGACCCGTGAGGAACCCGAGACCACCGAGGGAATACCGGCGATCGACGACCTTCGACGAAGCCACGAGGAAGAAAAGAAGAGGCCGACGATCGCGTGGACACCGGAGACGCGCCGTCAGGTGATCGAAAATCGCCGATCGGAGCGGAGGAAAAACCGAGGAGAAATGGGACGATTCCCGGTGAACCACGGCGGTTGGGCTTGAATGGAGGCCACCGACGAGTTCAAGGGGAGGAGCCGGTTCTTTTGAGATTGGTATCGGCCGAAAAAACCGCCGAAAACGTCGGCGACGGCAAAAGACTGAAACGACACCGTTTGGCTAGAGGGAAAAGGAAGGAAAGGGAAGGAAAAGGGGAAGGAAAGGGAAAGAAAAGAAAAAGAAAGAAAAAAGAAAAAAAAGGAAAGAAAAATTACCGGGGACAACTCGAGATTCGAGTAAGTTGACCGAGGATCGAGATTGACCTACGGGTAAATTTTGAAAATTTAATTAATATTATATTTAATGAAAAATAACCCGGATTTACCTAATTGTGCAGTTTTTCGATAAAGCTCGAACGAGAGCCGATTGAGCTCCGATTTTCGTACCCCGCATCATATTGGGTAATTATATTTTAATTACGATAATATGAGTCCTTTAATACAGAGTTTGATTATTTTACGAAATTTACGGATTAATTCTGTATAAAAAGGAATATTAATCGGAATTGCAATGTAATTACCGTAAATAGTATACAGGCTATCCAATGAGTTTGGAACGAAGCCCGATGATTATTGGTAAGCTGAATGAGCCCAGTAAACCCGAAGAAGGGATTTAATAAGTAGAAACGGGCTGAAAATGGGTCGAGGCCCATTAAGGTGCAATTGGGCCCAATAAAGTAAAATGGGTCCAATACTTTAGATTGATCAATGAATGTGACATACTGATAAAGATAAGTGAACTGACCCAAAATATGTGGTTATATGCAGTTTCGTAGACTTGGTTGACACGCAGTTAGACTGAGAGATCGGATATTATCGAGGCGAGATTAGAGGTGGCAAACTGTGGGCTCGGACGGGTTCGGTTCGGGTTCTTTTCAGGTTCGGGTTTTTTCGAGTTCAGGCTTTTTCGGGTTCAATTATTTTCGGGTTCAGGTTTTTTCGGGTTCTGGCTTTTCGGTTTCGGGCTTTTTCGATTTCGGGCTTCTTCAGGTTCGGGCTTTTTCGGGTTCGGGCTTCTTCGGGTTCGGTCCCGGTTCTAGTCGGGCGGGTTTAGCGGGCCAGCTTGAAATATTTTGAAATTTTATTAGTTATAATTTATTTTTTTTTAAAATTGAATGCGATAATTAATTTAATTTTTATATGATTTTATATTTTAATAAATATTTATATAAAAACAAATTTCTATATTTTAATATTTATTATTTGACAAAAATAATTTACTCTTTTTTAATTTCTTACAAATTTATTATAAAATAGTAGATATAATTATATTCATTAAATGTAAAAGAAAATATTACATATAGATATTATAGGAAGAAAAGTATCAATTAATATTATCATTTACCAAAAAAATGCTTAATATGAATAAATGATCAATTAATTAGCTCTATTTTATTTCTAATTTTTTTTTATTTGTACATAAATCATAATTAATATTATTGCATTAAATATAATCGTTTACATTAATTAATCAAATGTCTCATTAAAAATTTAGAATATTAAATTAAAAAAATTATATGTTTTTAATATTTGATATAATTATATCATATACAATTATACACTACCATATGATTGATATTTTGTAGTTGATATAATACACTAAAAAAATATGTTTATACAAAAAAACTTTGTGAGCTTAAAAAAAGCATAATATAAATAATTATGAAATTAAAGTAGATAATTATGATTAAAATAATAAATTTTTGAATTTTAAAAAGAAGTCACTAAAATTAGATTAATAAAAGTTTCATAATATTTTTTTTTATTTTCTCAGTTAGTTTGTTTTTAGTTTTACAGATTTCCTCCAACTTCTAGATGTTATCTTCTTCACTTTTTTTTTTAAATGAATGTTTTGCTTATTTCTTTTGCTTTGGCCAAAAAAAATTGAAGAGTATAAAAAATCTGACTGGACTACAAATATAATCTATCTATAGAATAATTGAAATTGTTGATAGGCTTTCAAAGAATAAGAAAAGAAAGGATATGATTTCATGATAAATTATTAAATTATTGTATAAAATGGAATGAAATAAATATTGCACGTTAATGTATATATATAATTAATTTAATAATTTTCAAACAGAATTATCATATTATATAATAATATGGTTAAAAAATTAATTATTTATTATCAAAATAATTATTAAAATAAATATTTACTAATTAGTTATCATATATAAGTATAACAAATTTTTAATTTTTAATAAATTAGTTACATAATTTAAATAAAAAAATTAACTTAAAATAATCATTTTTGCACAATCAAGTAATGATGCATGTTTGTCTTGATCGCCACGCTGCATAATGCACAAAAAAATCTACTGATATTATTTTAGAGGACTGGTATAGATATGAACCAATAATGTAGGCAAATAAATAAATAATCATATATGCTTAACAAAATTATACCTAATTAATTGTTATCAATTCGTTTAAATTATACCTAATTAAAGTTCTATAATTGTAGCTAAATTCTCAATTGATAGATGCAATTAGTTTAAGTTTGGAAAAATTATTAAATATAATATAGAAGTTTAAATAAAATAGGTAAACCAAAAAGCTAATATAATTTAATCATAATGATTATAAGACAAAATATAATTAAAATGATGAAATATGAATTAAAGAGGGAAAAAATTATATAATTTAGTAATAAAATTTATACAAAAGACAAGACATGGCAAAAACTTAAATTTCCTAACTAGAAACAAAATTTGAAATATATAAATATTTATTGTTAATTTGATAACATATTTATATAAATTTTTTGTTCAAAGTTTAATATAAATTGTTTTAGTAACTTATTAAATTATTATTTTTTATATTAAGTAATTCTTTTTTTAGTTTTAATTTACATTTGTTATTATAATTTCATATATGAACTTATTTTGTTATTGTAGGGATTTAGAAACTTCAATTCTGGATCTCTTTTATATAGATCAGAGTTAAATGTATATTTGAATAAACCAAGAGAAGATTATGAGATTCAAATTGATGTTCTTGATTATTGAAAGAAAAATCAATTTCGATACCCTGTACTTTTACTTATGGCTAATGATATATTGAGTATTCCAATTACCACAGTTGCATCTGAATCAGCATTTAGTATGGGTGGTAGAGTTATCAACGAATGGAGAAATTGTCTCATAACACATAATGCAGAAATTTTGATTACCACTCGTAATTGGCTATATGGATATGATATAGATAAAGATGGTAAGATTTTAGTGTCATTATTATTTTATTAATTTTTTATTATTTAAATTCTTATATGATTATTTTTATATATTTTAGTAGATGAAAAAGATGAAACAATGAGATTTGGAAGGAAAGTTGGATTAAATTGAACTAGTTGGTTTATGGATGAGGATAAAGAGTTCTAATTGTAACGTATGTTGATATTTTATTTCTTACTATTTATATTATTAAAAAATTAATTTTTTTTATTAAGAGTAATTATGATTGATCATTGCCTCATTAAATCTTATTTGAAGATAGTGTCGCTCTTGGAGAATTTAGTTGCTTCCTGCATTTACAATCTTTTCGAGTATGTTATTCATCAAGCCGCTAGCGTTGAATGGAATGATCATATTTTCTTGTTTTGTTCATCGTGCAATGTATGACTAGGGATTGGTTTCTCCATGACTAGGTGGCTGTGTATGAGAATGATTGTATGTTTTCTATTTTATTGTTCTTGTAATGTTACATGTCATAACTTTAAGTGTTTGATATTTTCTTTGCTGGTTTGTTTTTTTACTATATTGGACTAATTTAGAACATAACAATCATTGACTTGTTAATGACATGAGAATTTGGATGCAAACATGTCATAGTTGAGTCTGAATCTTTTTTTGTAGTGAAAAAGTTATTACAACCTTTAAAATGGTATAATCCCATTTTTTAACTTTCAATTCTTATTTTTAGTATAATCACTATTTAAAAAACAAATTACTATTTTTTTATTTACGAGTTATAGGAGTCAGAATTTAAATTCTAATTTTGTTAATAATGTATTCAATGTTTTATATGAAATATCAAATTTAAATAAATGTTACAATTATATAATGATTTTTATATATATATTTGATTTATTATTGTATTAAAATTAAAATTTTAATATGAAATAAATATAATAAAATAGTATAATAATTGTTTTTATAATAAAATCAAATGTTATATTTAATAATATATTTATTATTTATTATTACAAATATAATAAGCATAATATTGAAAATTATTTGATATTGAATATTATATTGTGTTTTAAAATAATTTTATTTAATAATTGAATGTAAATATTTAATATTTATTTTGTTGATAATAAATTATTGATATAATTATGTAATAAATAAATAATGATTGTTTTAAAATTTTATAAATTTTAATTAAAAAAGTGTATTATTATTTATTTATTTAATTTAATTTGGGCTTTCTTGGGTTTCGGATTGGACCGGTTTTAGGTTCGGGTCGTATCGGGCTCGGGCTTTTTCGGGCTCGGGCTTTTTCGGATTCGGATTTTTTCGGGCTCAGGCTTTTTCGGGCTCGGGCTTTTTCGGGTCGGATTTTTCTCGGGCCCGGGCCTTTGACTTTTTGATCAATTCGGTCCGATCTCGGGTTCGATCTCGGGCGGGCTCGGGCAGGTTTTCGGGCTCGGGCCAACTTTTGCCAACTCTAGGCGAGATAAGTTTGCGCGTGAATCGCGGTAAGGGAATTTTGTAGGTGCATAGAGATTTCTATACGTATTTTTAAGGGAATTTACAGGGCCTAGAATTTCTTAAAGTATCTAGCAATGAAATAATAATTTTACGAAAACCCGAGGCATGGGTGAATAAAGGAAAAGACGATATTGCCCCTGGGAGTAAAATTTACAAAAAGGGTAGTAAGGCTATGACATTGCATGAAATTCATGATTTTAATGTTTTCATGATGATATTGCTTTAATTCAAGCAATTTATGGATAGGTTGGCTATTATTTTCATGTTTTAAGTGAAAAGGCACAAGTTAGGTGCCAATTGATATTTATTTAACATGTTTTGATAAAATTGAGCCACCTATCAGTGTTATATGAGTTATAATCGTGCTTGAGCACTACTTGCACTAGATTTTATATTTTAAATCATACTCAGAGTGCTAGAGCCCTACTCGCACTATTTTACAGATTTATTTCATATGACTATCGTACTGGAGTTTTTCTCGTACGAGATTTTCATTGAGTTTTTATACACACACGTACTAGAGCATTGCTCGTATGTGGACTATGATTGAATTTATAATCAGTTTAAGTCGTACTGAAGTGCTGCTCATATGCAGATTTCATTGATTTCTATTGAAACCGTGCTGGAGCTTCGCTCGCATGAGATTTTAGATATCATGATATGCATAGCGTTGTGTTGGAGCTTCGCTTGCACTAGATGTGAGTTGACATGCATATGGTCGCACGGAAGCCTTCTGTAGACTGTGTGTCATAGAGAGTTGAGATGCTTGCACGTATACTTTGAGACATGAGTTGGTTATCAACATAGTATTAGGGTGGATAAGACCTACCGCAGGCACCCCCAGACTATGATATGGGTCCACAGAGTACGTTGTACCGTGTATGTCACACGGAGTATGCTATACCGTGTAGTCATGATGAGTCGATGATGTTACTTGATATTCTGGCGGGTAGGAATTGGCCTCACCTCCCGTTACAGTTGTGATGCCCCGCACAACGGGATCCGTGTAGCCTGGGATCACAGGGACATAGTATGGCCATAGTCCTCGATTTTCATACAGTAACCTACATGCCTCACATGATATTATACGGTCTGTATAGACCAGGACAAACCCGAAGGAAGGGTAATGTCTCGATTTATGTTTTTAAATGAGATGCGATTTAATGAATCAAGGTATTCTCGAGAGATGGATTTAGCCTTGATGTGGTTGTTTTATGATAAAACAAATAAGTTTTAACGTGATGAAGTTATGATGAAACAAATAAGTTTTAACGTGATGAGTTTATGATGAAACAAATAAGTTTTTAATGTGACGAGCATGAGATGACATACATGATGATTTTTCATGTTTGTTTTATATATCGATTTCATGATTTCTCTTATATGATATATTTATATATCGATTTCATGATTTCTCTTATATGATATATACATACATCTGGCATCGTTTTAGTCTTACCTCATGCTCCAAATGTAAACGATTTTATATCACGACATTATCGGCACGTAGATAGTATAGTTATCTACATGCTTACATTATTTCCTTACTGAGCTGTTTATACTCACCCTTTCATTTTCCACCCCACAGGGTACATTCAGTAGAAGAGAATGACAGTAGTCTTGCATTTCGGTTATCCGCTGCTTCTTATCAAGACCAGGTATACACATTTGTATAATTTTTGTATCTGAACATATATAAGCATAGTACTATATATGGATGTAATATTGGGGATGTATTTAGTTTAAATAAATTGATATGTAAATGAAATATGAAAATGGAATGGTAAATAGGTGAGATGTGACTAACACCGAATCATAGCCCAACTGTTTAGTAGTGTAACTATTCACGATGGGTAAGGAAATGAAAAAGCAAAAAATTTACTCTGATTTTTAGGTAATTTGGGTCGTGACATGGCTGATCCAAATACAATAATTCTTGTAGCTTTTCAGACCTTATCCCTTGTAGCATGGCTATCACCGTTACCCCAACTTGAAGATTACTTATCTCAAGAGCGACATCACAGAACCGATCCACGTAGCTTTTGAGTGATTCCTTGTTCTCTTGCCTCAAGGTAAGCAAATAGGGGTCTCCTTCTTCTTCTGGCTATTTATCGTAAATGCCTCTAGGAATTCACTTCTCAACTGATTAAAAGATGAGACAGACCCTTCTGGTAAACTATTGAACTATTTTAGTACGCAACCAATTAAAGTTAAGGAAAATGCTCTACACATAATCTTATCCTCCCATCCATGTAATAACATTAATGACTCATAGTTCTGGATATAGTCATAGCGATCAATCTTTCCCGCATATGTCGTTATCTGTGGCATCTTAAATTTTGATGGCAGTGGTTTTCCCATGGTCTATGAACTAAATGAGATTCTTCTTCTCTAGTTTTCTTCCGCTGGAACCAATCTTTTTTCTTCTAAGATACGTTCCACCATTTTCTTCACGTCTATGGTATCTTGTGCCATGTATGCAGGCCTATGTTGCACCTGGCATGAACCAGCTTGATCATAGTCAACAACCTCTCTCCCATTATTCTGCATTTGGTTTTGATGAGCCCAGGGTTGAAAGTTGACCATTTCAGTTTCAGGGTTCCATGTTGGATCTACTTCCGAGTTTCTCCCAGCATGTGTACCTGCCATTCTGACACCTCTGACCTCATTATTTGGCGAGCCATTCATGTTCTTGGACTAAGGATCTTTTGTATTCAAATACCAAGAATCTGTCATAGTTGGACTCTCAAAGCTTTCAATATGTTAGCGTCTCCGACCACCAACAATCTCTCGTGTTGCATTCCTCGTACCCTGACATCACGGTTCTCTAAAACTCTGATGCCTCCAGTAAATTGAAGTCTCGCGCATAGGATCTTCTACAGCTTTGTGTCGTAGGCCTTCTGAACTCTCATGCCCAGAGCCTCTCATGCCCTGAAGCCTCATGCCTCATGCAATTTCACGTCTAGGGTTTTTTGAAACTTCCCGTATGGGGTCTTACGCACCTTGACACCTCAATCCTTCCACAGCTTCACACATAAGGTCTACTGCAGCTTCACATATTAGATCTCCAGCCGCCAGGCCCACAGGGTCTCATGCCATCACACCGTCAGGGTCTCGCGTGGCTAGGCCATTGGAGTCTTGCACAGGCATGCCGTGAGTGTCTCGAGCCAGCATACTGTGAGGGTCTCGAGCGAGCATGCCGTGAGGGTCTCGAGCGAGCATGTCGTGAGGTTCTGGAGTGGACATGCCGTGAGGGTCTCGAACGAACATGCTGTGAGGGTCAAGAGCGGACATGCCATGAGGGTCTCAAGCGGGCATGCCGTGAGGGTCTAGAGCGGGCATGTCGTGAGAGTCTCGAGCGAGCATGCCGTGAGGGTCTGGAGCGGGCATACCGTGAAGGTCTCGAGTGGGCATACTGTGAGGGTCTTGCGAGACAATGCCATGAGGGTCTCGCGCGATAATGCTGAGAGAGTCTTGCGCGACCATGCAGCGAGAGTCTGGAGCGAGTATGCCATGAGAGTCTGGAGCAGGCATGCCGTGAGGGTCTTGAGCGGGCATGCCGTGAGGGTCTAGAAAGGACATGTTGTGAGGGTCTCGAGCGAGCATGCCGTGAGGGTCTCGCGCAGCTCGGCCTTCTCCCACCAAATTTTGGACAGTGGTAGGCAAATTTGTTTGCGGGAAGGCATCTTTGAGTGGATCAACCATAGCCCGTAAAGCTTGGACGGTTTCTTCTCCTTGTTTTCTCATAGCTTCAAATTCAGCTACAGGAATTGTCATCATACTTGATTCTCTCTCCCCTTGGACTCCATCACCCAGGTCACCAATTGGAGAGCTTGCCACATCTTCATTTTCATCACTCCTCAACGCTGCTGATCGCATTCTCACCATTATTGTAGAGCTAAAAACTTTTCTTTCGTTTCCCACAGACGGCGCCAATTGTTGTTGCCAAACAGAATAATGATGTGTTGTTGACGTCATCACTTCGATCTTTGTGTCACGTGCTATAGAGGTTCTGCAAGAAAGATAATGATCAGAGGGACACAGAGGTTTTTCCCTGCGTAAGCACTCTGATACTTAAGTCAGAATGAGATTTGACAGAGTTTCTATAAGCAAAATAGAGACTTAGGTTTTTGAGTCATACTTGTCCTCTATTTATAGGGATTTATTCTGCATGTAATTACGTATGTATCTTTGGACTAAATGTCATTTTTTGTCTTATTATATATATATATATATATATATATATATAATGAATAAAATATTTGATCTTCTTCATGCCATGTGGTAATTTTTTATTGGATCAAGTAATTTGAATATTTTTATCCTTAACACTATTAAATATTAAAAATGAGTGAAAAATGTTTAATTGACAAAGTATTTTCTATAAACTAAATCATTCAACTAAAAAATTTTATAAATAATTGAATATTATATACTATCACGATTTTTAAATATAATAAATAAAAGTTCATAATCTTAATTTAATGCAAAAAAAAATATTAGAAACTTATTTCTATTATTGAATAAAGTTCTAAAACTTATTTGAGTATACCCACTGTGTTTTGCTATAATAAAACGTAATTGCAAATAATATACTAATAAAAAGTAAACAACTTATAAAATCATAAATTTTATCAAGTCATAAAAAATGTAAAAAATAAAATATAAATAAATAATTTTATCTAAAATTATGAGCGATAAAAAAACAAATTATTTATATTTGTAACAAGTCAATTGATTTGAACTGTTTAGAAAGAAATTAATTTTTTTTTTAAAAATAACATAATTGTGACTTAATATTTGTAACAAATCATTTAATTTCAAGTGTTTGTGGTTAATGATGAGTGCATCAAACAAATAGATAATTATCAATGTAATGTTAGCATCTTTTAATTTGGATATCCAATTTAAATTTATTTAATATATATTTTAATTCACCCATCATTATTGATCAATTGATTTTAAATTTACAGGTCACCCTCTTGTCCTATCTATTTTTTTGTTTCCTTTATAATATTTCGACTCGACCCATGTTGATGCTATATATATAACTCCCACCATCTTGTCCTACGTACACAATCAACTACTTTTCTTGTCTTCCTAATGGATTCAACTGCCTATGCGCATCTCCTTTCCTCTCCCTTTGAGATTCAAGATCAAAGACTCAATCAAGATAATTCTTCTATATACGCATCTTTTCTCCAAAACCAAACTAACGTTCCCAAAGAATTCCTTTGGCCCAAAGTTGATTTAGTTAATGCTCATCAAGAGCTTTTGGAGCCACTTGTAGATCTTGAAGGGTTCTTTAGAGGTGATGAATTGGCAATTCAACAAGCTGCCAGGGCCATTAGAGCTGCTTGCTTAAGCCATGGTTTCTTTCAAGTGATCAATCATGGGATTGATTCACATCTCATTAGTGCTGCATATGATCACCTGAATCGTTTCTTTCAATTACCTGTTAGCCAGAAACTGAGGGCTCGAAAGACGAATACTGCTGGATTAAGCACCTTGAGCTATTCTGGTGCACATGCTGATCATTTCGCTTCAAATTTGCCATGGAAGGAAACATTAACTTTCGGGTTCGAAGAGAATCTGAAGGAATCAAGTCTGGTAGATTTATTCAAATCCAGTTTTGGAAATGATTTTGAAGAGATGGGGTAAGTAAGAGTTCTAATAAAGTTTTGAAGTTGCTGTAAGTTGCAAATTACCCTAACCGGCTAACCCTAATTTGTGCAGCATGATCTATCAAAAGTATTGTGAAGGAATGAAGAGCTTAGCACTAGTAGTGATGGAAATATTAGCAGTCAGCTTGGGAGTTGATCGGTTGCATTATAAAAAGTTTTTTCAGGATGGCCGCTCTATAATGAGATGTAATTATTATCCTCCATGCCCCGAGCCAGGTCTAACATTTGGCACTGGACCTCATTGTGACTCCACGTCTCTAACCATTCTTCACCAAGATGAAGTTGGAGGTTTGGAAATCTTTGCAAACAACAAATGGCAGATTGTTCGACCTCGTCATTATGCCCTAGTAATCAACATTGGTGAGACCTTCACGGTGGGTTGCCACACTTTCCATGAAATAATTTTAGATTTTCAACTATTTTTTTTTTACCAGTACGAGACACTATCATAATTTTAGATTTTCAGCTTTAAAGGGTTTGCCCATTTTCCTTGGCATAATGGGAGATATTGTTCAATCATCAGGGTGCTTTTGTTTCTCTTGGCATGAATCTAAATCCAATACTTTATAATTAAGCTAGTGGATACTAATTAATTAATTATTAGACTCCCTTTGATTTGTTGAGAAGCCCGTGTTCGCAAATTGGTATACTCTTTATATCTCTTAACCTAATGATTTCATATTTTAATTGCTACACTTATCCCGGTACTTGAATCAAAGATTTTTTTTAGCACTTGGTTCTCGAATTGGGATTTACACTACTTTGCTCCAAGAAATTATTATTTTTGTTGACTAATATATATATATATATATATATATATATATATATATATATATATATATATATATATATATATATATATATATATATATATATAACGTTAGTCAACAAAAATAATAATTTCTTGGAGCAAAGTAGTGTAAATCCCAATTCGAGTATATATATATATATATGAATGGTTTTTCATTGACATTTTTGGGTTTGCCTAGATGATATAATTTCTGTGCCAAAGATTTAAAGGGAAAACTTTCCTAATCGTAAGAGAGTTAATTATAGATTGTTACTTCTTATGATAAGTCCAAAGTTTAAATTTCTTTTTACTGTTATACTTCTTTATAAATCAAAAAATAAAAATAAAAAATAAAAAGAGAGATAACTATAGCGTTTTTCTTAGTAATCCTATGCCAAGGATTTTTATTTTAAAGTAAGTTAAAACTGAACAAACATTTGAACTTTAAACCTCTGTTCTTAGGGTCTACTTTGATGATAAATTTTTAAAGAGGAATTCATTTCAATTAGGATATTTAAAATTTCAAAATTCAATTTTTTGACAAAAAAAAGGTTATGGTTTTTCAATAATCATCTAAAACTACCTTTACTTTATTACACATAATTCACCATTAAATACAAAACTATAAAAAATATCATTTTATTAATATAATATATTTTTTATTTTTATAATATTATTAATAATATCTATACATTTTAACAAATCTAATGATACTCATATTGCATATTTTATTTTATATTTTCTTTTTCTTATATTTAATATCATTTTTATTGTATCAAATTTCAATAGTAAAAAATTCTCTAAAAATTATTTAACTAAATAACACAATTATAGATTTTAGTATTTTGAATTGATCAACTTTGAATTTTTTTTTAAAAATATTTTGAAATTTTAAAATTTCTTATCTACTCGCACTGTTTAAAGAAGTAAAAATCTTTGGTTAAGTCTAAGTTACTATATGTCAAGAATTAGGTAATGAAATCACAAACGAAAAGCTCAAGAATGATATCTAAAACACGCCTTTCATTAATATACTTTGTGTATATTTGGGTTGTATATATTATAAAAAAACAACTCAAATAGTTCTTCACCGGATCTCTCCAAAAGGTCATATTGCAAATCCTCAAACATTAGCTTTGGGACATTTCACGTATACTAAATGGATTTTGAATTTACATGTCAGAGAACTTTGAAGGCAATTTTATTGTGTCTGTCTTATGATAAATGAATTAAATATTATTTATGCTATGTTTGAACAAAGTGAGGACTAATGTTAAATTAATTGCTCTGCTCGAATCATTTTAATTTAGGGAAAAGATTACCCTTTTTTTTAGGTTCTACATATATATATATATATATATATATATATATATATATATATATATATATATATGTGTGTGTGTGTGTGTGTGTGTGTGTGTGTGTGTGTGTGTGTGTGTGTGTGTGTATGTATGTATTTAATTATACAAGTAAATAATCTAATTAATTGCTGCTTCTTGGATAAAAATTTTCTGGTGTTGTTGATATTTTAGGTTGTAATCAACAACATATATTATTAGTTAATAACTCAAGTAATTGAACCAGCAATATTGTCTGTGTCATTTTCTAACAACTTACCATCATAGAAGTTGGCAGGATAAAACACTGGAGAAGCTAGCCAAAAGTACAAGGGTTGTTTTTTGTGGCCACATTGACAAGGAAGTATATGCAATGGTGGGAAATATGGGATACACTAGTGATATTTTTGACAACTAAGCAGTATACAAATAATTAATGCTAGGATATTTCTTGTCGAAATAAGTTGACAAAGCACGAATGCTAAGGTGGGAACATATATATTATATATAATTTTCCTGTTCAGTGACATTTAAATTGAGATGTCCATTTATGATGTCATGTTTTTGTGGTGTAAGACCTTGTAATCATGCAAATAGACATAGCTAGGCCTAGAAGGACTCTTTATAGATTGATAATTGATTAATAATGTTGCGTCGCAGGCATTATCAAATGGGAGATACAAGAGTTGCCTTCACAGGGCAGTAGTAAACAGCGAGAGGGCCAGAAGATCATTGGTATTCTTTCTCTGCCCACGTGAAGACAAGGTGGTGAGACCCCCTGAGGATCTTGTGCACGGTGAAGTAACACGAGCTTATCCGGACTTCACGTGGTCGGATTTCCATCTATTCACCCAAAAATACTACAGAGCCGATGCTCATACTCTCCACAACTTCACCAAATGGCTCTCATCTTCCAAACCTATTCAACACAATTAAATAAGATTGTCTTTTCCTTCTTCTCTACATTTTTTTTGTAATTTCTCTACATATATATATATATATATATATATATATATATATATATATATATTGGTTAATTAATTACATTTATGTATCACGACGAACGATTACTATTTGGATGGTTAATTCCACGGCAAGCTCATAGTAGATCTCTTGTTAATTACTTAATTATGTTTCTCTTTAAAGTCCTCTTTATTTATTATGTTAAAGTAGAATAGGAAATGTGATCCTGTAATCAATATACATACTATTTATTGAAACTTTTGACCGAATCTGTCAAAAATAAAGATTATAAATGTAAACACCATTCTTAATCCGGATCCTTTTCCATAATAAAATTGAGAGTCTCGATCTAAGTTTGTCTTTGGTTTATGACATGCATGGTTCATGGGGTTAAAGCCTAATTCAAATTTGATAAAAGTTCATGGTCTTGAAAGCCCAATTCAATATAAAGATCATGAACTCCAAAGCTCAACTTGAAATCCTATGGGCTTGGCCTTAAAGGCCGAAGTTCCAAATGTTTGCTCTTTTTTTTTTTTTTCATTCCTTTCATAATTATTAATATTATTAATATTATTATTATTCTCTTTTTTTGTTAAGCCAAATAAAAGATTTAGTACAGTTGACAGTCCTTGCATATCAAGGTTCTACATAAAGATAACCATAACCATAACTATAACCATAACCATAACCGTAACCATATCCATAATAGAACATATATCTCAAAATTCTGAACAGATAAGAAACTTGTTGCAAATAAATATCTACAAGAAGCAAAATACCCAATTAAGCCATTTTAGGGACAAAGCTACCAGGACAAAGAATGACTTTGTGTGAAAACCCAAAATTTTACACATTTGACGTGTAAAGATATGTAATAACTGAGAAACAAAATATGTGATATGTGAAAAGTGTGAAATAAGATAAGTTTTGGACATGTGATGAGTTTCGAATATGGCTTAAAGAAGTGTTTCCGAGTAAACTGGGGTAAAGGTACCCATAAAGATTGATTGCTTTTGATTTGATTGATTTTTAAAAGAATGAAGTCAATTTTGGCCTTAGGAAGCCTAATCATTGATCTCCTACTAAATGACTTTGATCCTTACATGAAAAAATGTCAAATTTGACTTAAACCGACTTAAGGATTGAACCCTTACGCTAAAGGATTGATCCCCTCTAAACATAATGCATTTTCATGTGAAAAATGTGCAGAAGGATCAATCCCTCAGCTAAGGGATCAATCCTCCTAGTGCATTTTATATATATAAGTTGTGAAAATTTTTGAAAACATAAGAAAAAAAGAATTTTCGCCCCTTTCGTTTCTTCTTTCATTTTTTCATCGATTTTCACCATTTCTAGCTCTTTTTTTTTACTTCCTCTTTCCTTCTGTGAACTTGTTGTACTCCACCTTCTCTACAACATATTGGAAATTGGAGGTCAAATTCGTCGAAACGAGCGAGAAAAGTCATGGGGAAGTAAAAAATAGGTATGTTGTGATTTCTCTCAGATTTGTAGAGATTCAATTTCTAGCAATTCTTGGTTCTTACATATGTTAAATATAGACTAATATGATGTCACACCCCGTTTCCAAATCGAAATTTATATTATTTCTCCATACACACACGTAACGGAGCAGACAACATACGGATGGTTGGGCATACGAGCCGATATTAAACTTACATCCATAAATACAAGCGATAAATAATAATTGATTTACTTATTTATAAATATGTACCCACGTACGTTTACATCCCCGTAATTCTTAATAAATATAACTGTGCCTTACAAGTTTAGATACAAAAGCAAAATAAGTGTATACCTTTGCGCTATACAAAAAATGGGCTATCGCTTCAGGAATAACCGCAGCTCTCCCTACTTGGGTAACTCTGTGGAGAGGAGGAAAAAAAAAGGGGTGAGCTAATGCGCTCAGTAAGAAATTACGCAAGCAGGTAGATAACTATACTACCTACATGCATGTCATGCAGAAAATCCTTACATTCTCAATCCCAACTGAATTCACAAAACCACACACGTATGCTTTCGCAAAGCCATGTCAATCACAAACGAATTTCTCAAAACACTTGTTCTCATAAATCTGATTTAAATAAAATATGAGACAAATCAAAATCTCAAAAATTAAATCAGAATTCATATAAGTATGGAGACAAAGCAGAGCATATGGAAACAAATAGACATATGACCATAGTCACTGGACTCCATGCCTCACGGGCCAAGTGTGCATGAATGGCCCCGGATGGCTGAGGATAGGGGGTCAGTCTACCCATCAGACACAAACAAACAACACGGTACGTCGTACTCCATGTGCATCCACACGGTACATTGTATTCCGTGGACCCCAATATCTGAAATCAGCGAGATTAGGAGTGCCCATCCAACGGGTCTTATCATCCCATCTCCAGCTATATCAATACTGAGTATCCAAAAATGCACGTGCGGGCATATCAATCAGTGTGACACCCAGTCTACACGAGGCTCCAGCACGGCTTTATCAAATCACGTGTGAGGGTCAGTGCAAGTTTACACAGCCTACACGACGTCTCCAAACACGGTTTTATGCATATCACAAAATTGAATTCCAGTGCGAGCAAAGCTCCAGCACGGTATTATGCACAAATCATGCAAAGTCTAGTGCGAGCAACGCTCTAACACGACTTTAATCTCAAAACTGATAGATGGCTCGATGCACATAAGAGGCGTATAAACCAACCTTAACGTAAGGTAGTACCCACTTGAGTGAGAGAAAATATTTTCTATCAAATCACTCATCAAACACTTTTTTTTTTCTGAAAACATTGCAATTTAATGCAGATAATCAAATTCAAAACCATTCTATCACCACTTATTCACAAAACATGCTTATTCATGTAAAATACATCAAAATAGGCCATTTCGGCCAAGTTCATATTTTTCGTACCTAGGGGCATTTTCGTAATTTTCTCATATTTGGGTACTATCCAGAAATTTCATATTCATACTCTATACGAAAATTTAGGTGCACGTAAATGACGATAAAATACGTACAGCTATCTCTAAGAGCTTACGGAATCCCTTACCTCGAAATTGTCGACTGCGAATTAAATTCTTGATCTCTCCGGATCACATAGTCTAATTGGTTCCAGATGTATTCTTGGAAGCCAAATTGTTCCTTGGTGGTACGTAAGTCGAGATCCGCTCGAGTTCGTACACGTCGGCTGCCGTTTTTCCACTACACAACAATATATATTTAAACCGGTTAATTCCGATCTAATATAAATTCAAATAATTATCCGAAAAATAAATCGACTGATTTTCAATCACTTACCGGTCTACTGCTGTGTCGGGATAACACTGAAATTTTTTTCCAAAATTTTTTTCTCTCTCCTTTGACTGAACCGGTTTGGACTGGTTCAGACTCTTTCACACTGAACCGGTCCGAACCGGTTCAAGAGTGATTTGGTCGTTGCCAGCGCTGCCGGCCTGTTCTCGGGGTGGTTCGGTCACCGTTCGACGCACCTCAGCCTGGGGAAGCCTCGCCGGGCTTGGCTCAGCCCAATTCGGCGCCGGCGCCGACGAATCTGGCTTTTTCTCCCGCGGCGTTCTCCTTGCCGATCTGTCTTTTTCGACGGTTTCATGGTCCGTCCGGTCGATCGGAGGCTCCCACGGTGTTTCTCGTCCTTCGCCGATCGTTCCTCGCGCGTTTCGTAGGTCGTGGCTCGCCGGAGGTGGAAGGGCAGAGGGTCGGTTTCGGCTTCTCTACTCCCTCGCGTTTTTTTCAGGTTTCAGCTCTTTTTTTTTTCTTTCGTTTTCCCTTTTTCTTTTCAATTTCTATATATATATATATATATATATATATATATATATATATTATAAATATATATATATATATATATATATTATATTATATACCATATAATATAATATATCTCAAAATATCTACTAATAAATACATATAATAATACTAAAATATTATATAATTTAAAATATTATTATAATAATAATAATAAAACAAATACTATTATTATTATTATTATTATATTTTATTCTCATAGTGTATTTCATACACTAAAATTAATACACCCTTGTACATATATTTTTATTTAATTTATTTTCATAAAATATATGTACATTCTATTTCATTTTATCGCATTTATTTATCCTTCCGAAAATATATTTTTCGATATTTTTGGGATAAAATTGCCAAAATAGGGTACATTCTCGATTTATCATTTTCGGACTAACTTTCCTTCTTGGACTGCCTATATTTTCGCGTTCTGAGTTCATATTTTTGATCAATTTAACCTAATTTAATTCGATTTATTTCGAATCTATCCAAACTCGTATTTCGGTACTTTAAAACTTGTCGGTACACAATTTAATTACTTGTACTTGAAATTGTATAATTTCTTCTTTTTTGCCCAATATATCATAATTACATATTTAATATGATATATTTTCAAAGAAAAATACGAAATTCGGGTCTTACATTTTCTCCCCTCCTTAAAAAAATTTGGTTATCCAAATTGACCAAAACTCAGCTCTCGAACAGGTGGGGGTAATTTTCCCGTATCAGGCTCTCTAACTCTCATGTAGCCTCCTCTAAAGTGTGGTGTTGCCAGAGAACCTTAACCAACGGAATCGTCTTAGTCTGTAACACTTTGTCCTTCCTATCCAATATCCGAATTGGCTTATCCACATATGATATATCTTCCTTTAATTCCAAAGTTCATACCTGATCACATGTGATGGGTCCGAATGGTACTTCCGAAGCATGGACACATGGAAGACGTTATGGATGCTTGCTAGCTCAAGGGGTAAAGCTAGCCTGTAGGCCTTATCTCTCACTCGGTCTAAGATCTCAAAGGGTCCGATGTAACGGGGACTCAACTTGCCTTTCTTGCCGAATCTCATAATGCCCTTCGAAGGAGATACCTTCAAAAATACAGATTCACCGACCATGAACTCTAATGGTCTACGTCTCATGTCAGCGTAGCTCTTCTATCTGCTCTGAGCTGTCCTCAACCTCTCACATATAAACTGGACATCCTCAGAGGCTTGATGTACTAAATCGAGAGCAAAAATTGTTCGGTCACCCACCTCTTCCCATCCGATCGGAGAACGACACCTACGGCCATACAATATTTCATATGGTGCCATTCCTATACTCGAGTGATAATTGTTATTATAGGCGAACTCTGCCAATGGCAGGTGGTCATCCCAGGAGCCTCTAAAGTCCAGAACACATGCTCTCAACACATCCTCCAGAGTCTGAATGGTCCTCTCTGTCTGACCATCTGTCTGAGGATGGAAAGCTGTACTAAAGTTCAACTGGGTCCCCATCGCTTCTTGAAAATGTTCCCAAAAGTGGGAAGTGAAGCGGTAATCCCGATCAGATACAATGCTCACTGGAACACCGTGTAGCCTCACAATCTCACAAACATACAGATTCGCCAAAGCACTCAGAGTATCCGTGGCTCTCATAGCCAGGAAGTGGGCTGACTTCGTCAATCGATTGACAATCACCCATATAGCATCATGGTTTCTCCGAGTCCTAGGTAACCCCATGATGAAATCCATGGTGATATGCTCCCATTTCTATGTCGGAATAGGTAGAGGCTGCAATAACCCTGCAGGCTTTTGATGCTCTACCTTAATCTGCTGATATACAAGACACTTGACAACATATTCGGCAATGTCCCTCTTCATACCGGACCACCAGTATACTCTCCGGAGATTCTGATACATCTTACTGCTCCCCGGATGTAACGTATACCGTGACGAATGCACTTCTGCCAAAATCAACTGTCTCAACTCTGGGTCATCGGGAACACATATCCTACCTCGAAACCTCAGTAACTCGTCACTTCTTACATCAAAATCGGTTCCAGTACCTAACTGAATCTGACTCGCCCAGTCAATACAACTTTGATCAACATGCTGGGCCTGCCTGATCCGGTCCATCAGATCCGGTTCCAATCTTAGGCTAGCCACAAAATAATTGGCGTCAGTATCAGAAAGGGTCACATCCAATCTGAGGCTTGCAAACTGTTCCAACAGCTCGTGTTCCCTGACCATCATATATGATACCATCCCGAGGTTCTTTATGCTCAAAGCATCAGCTACTACATTCGCCTTTCCCGAGTGGTACAAAATCTCACAATCATAATCTTTCAAGAGTTCTAACCATCTTCGCTGCCTCATATTCAGTTCCTTCTGCGAAAACAGATACTTAAGGCTTTTATGATTAGTAAATACCTGAAATTTCTCACCGTACAAATAGTGGCGCCATATCTTCAATGCAAATACAACGGGGACCAACTCCAAATCATGGGTCGGGTAGTTCTTCTCATGGACCTTAAGCTGTCGAGATCCATAGGCAACTACCTTCCCGTTCTGCATCAATACATAGCCCAGTCCCTGTCTCGAGGTATCTGTATATACAGTAAAGCCTCCTGAGCTGGTAGGTATGGTGAGAATAGGTGCGGTGGTCAGACGGTGCTTTAACTCCTAAAAGCTATGCTCACAGGCATCATTCCACTCGAATGATACATCCTTTCGAGTAAGCCGAGTCATAGGAGAAGCCAATTTCGAAAAACCCTCTACAAATCTCCTGTAATAACCAGCCAAACTCAGAAAACTACAGATCTCCATAACTGTCTTGGGCCTATCCCACTGGACTATTGCTTCGATCTTAGACAGATCAACTGAAACTCCGTCCTTCGATACTACATGGCCCAGAAAGGAGATATCTTTCAACCAAAAATCACACTTATTGAGTTTGGCATACAACTAATTCTCCTTGAGGGTCTGTAAAACAATTCTTAAATGCTGCTCATGATCTTCCCTAGACTTCGAATATACCAGAATATCATCAATAAAGACGATCACAAATCGGTCCAGATATGGCTTGAACACATTATTCATCAGAGCCATAAAAGCTGCAGGAGCATTCGTTAACCCGAAAGGCATAACCCTGAACTCATAAAGATCATAACGGGTACAAAAAGCTGTCTTGGGTACGTCTTCGCTCCGAATTCTCAACTGATAGTACCCAGACCTCAGATCGATCTTAGAAAAGATCTGAGCTCCCCGGAGCTGATCCAATAGATCATCAATGAGTGGCAAGGGATACTTATTCTTTATGGTAGCCTTATTCAACAACCGATAATCAATGCACAGTCGGAGGCTTCCATCTTTCTTCTTCACAAATAGAACCGGAGCTCCCCAAGGTGAGACGTTCGGTCTAATGAACCCATTATCCAGTAGCTCCTATAACTGCTTCTTTAGCTCTTCTAACTCTACTGGTGCCATTCTATACGGTGGTCTAGATATGGGCTCAGTATCAGGTACCAGATCAATAAAAAACTCCATCTCCCTGTCTGGTGGCAATCCTGACAGATCATCCGGGAAGACATCAAAAAATTCCTTTACTATTGGAATATCAGTCAACTCCGAACATACCTTATCCATGTCGACCACGTACGCAATAAACCCTTCAAAATATTAATCATTCGGTTAGCACCAATATTAATCCGTTCTAATTATAACTACTACTTCTTTCATTTCTTCCCAAAAAATTTTACAATATGTTTCTCAGGTAGAGAAAACATTAGTTCCTTAGAATAACAGTCTAAGACAATATGATTTGCAGCCAACCAATCCATTCCCAAAATTACATTAAAATCATACATATTCAGCAGGATAAGATCGGCTGTCATGCTTTTATCTCCTACTTTTAATTTACAATCCTTACACATCATTTCTATCATTTGACCCTCTCTCATGGGTGTGCTGATAAATAGCCTACGACCTAAGGGTACAGACGTCACAAAATTTGACAATTTAAATGCAAATAAGGCAGATATAAATGAATGCATGGCACCAGGATCAATTAATACAAAAGCTTCAAGATTAAATACCAAAACAGTACCTTTCACCACATCAGACGAAGCATCTGTTGTGTCTTGATCCAATGCATACACACGACCCTGGCCAACTGTAAGACCTGAATTTTTGTGTTATTTCTTTACGAATATATCATTTGAATAAGTGTTTATGATATATCGATCAATAAGGAAGAAATAATACAATTTCTACTTTATCGGATGAAATTGAAAGTCGATAAATTTTAAAATATCGAAATAAGAGCTAGAATAAATTCGGAATAAACCGAATAAAATTTGATCAAACGGACTGAAAATATGGACTCAGAATGCAAAAATATAGGGAGTCCAAGAAGGGAAGTTAGTTCGAAAATGATAACTCGAAAATCACCCTATAATGAGAATTTATCTCCGAAATAAATGGAAAAAATTATATTTCCGGAGAAATAATAAAAATAGTATGTGATGTACATATATATCTATTTTTCTAAATAAAAATTAAATAAAATATATGTACACGGGTTATGGTACTATAATATTATTATAATAATATAAAATAATTGTTTATTATTATTATATTATATAAATTATATTATTATATTGGGATATATATTATATTATATTATGGTATAATATAATATAATATATGCATTTATTTATAGCAAAAAAAAAAAAGAATCGAAAATCTGGAAAAAAAAAAGGAAACTGAAGAGAAAACGTGAGGAACAGTGGACCGAAGCCCGATCCTCACTGTTTCCTTCCTCCGGCGAGCGACAGGCAGCGCAGGAGGGCCTAAGGCATTCGGTGAGTGACGACTGGCACCAAGGAGACGTCGGGGAGCGGTCACGCACCATGCCTCGCCAAAAATCTGCAGATCGAAGAGAGAGGAGGCCGCGAGAGGGAAAGCGAAATTCGTCGGCGCCGACGGTGATCTGGGCCAAGCCAAGCCAGGCGAACCTTTCCTAGGCCGAGGCGCACCCAACAGTGGCCAACCCACCCCGGGAACAGGCCGACAGCGTCGGCAACAGCCAATTCCTCACTGAATCGGATCGGACCGGTTCAGTGTGAAAGGGGCTGAAACGGTCCAAACCGGTTCAGTAGGAGAGAGAAAGAAGAGAGAAAAAAAAATTTTGGAAAAAAATTCAGTGTTACCCCGGCACAGCAGTAGACTTGTAAGTGTTCGAAAATCAGTCGAATTATTTTTTGGATAATTAATTTGAATTTATTTTAGATCGAAATTAACCGGTTTAAATATATATTGTTGTGTAGCAAAAAAACGGTAGGCGACGTGTACAAGTTCGAGCGGATCTCGACTTACGTGCCACCAAGGAAAGATTCGACTTTTGAGAATACATCCAAGGCCAATTAGACTGCGTAATCCGAGTATATTGTTGTGTAGCGAAAAACGGTAGGCGACGTGTACAAGTTCGAGCGGATCTCGACTTACGTGCCACCAAGGAAAGATTCAACTTTTGAGAATACATCCAAAGCCAATTAGACTGCATAATCAGAGGGGATCGAGGAAATTGAATTCACAATCGACACAATTCGAGGTAAAGGACTTATGTAAGCTATAGAGATAGCTATACGTATGTTTTCTTATCTGCTGTGTGCAATGTATGCGATAAATACATATATATCGATATATCTAAGTAGAAAACTACGTATAAGAATAAGTCAAATGTTGCATGACTTCTATGCTTGTGTGAAAAGAGGTTTTGCAAACGTTTTGAGAAAGAATGATAATAGATAGGCTCCCGTTTTAACCAAGTACATATAATATGTTTTAAAAAGTGACTGAAAGGAGAATTGCCTTTTCACTCATGACTCTACATGGAGCCCTTTCTATTCTTTTCTGTGTGAAATCATGCTAGAGCAAGAGAGGCAACGATAGATTGACCAGCCCCGCTCGCACATTATTTTAAAAAGGGATTTTGAGAAAAACAAAAGAGTGCTCGATGCCTCGAGTGAAGTTGTGTGATTCCACTCGAGTTACTCGCACTAGGCTTTGGGAATAATGTTTGAGCCAAAGAGCATTTCTTAGTAATCTTGCTCTGGTTATGCTCACATGCGACCCTCTCGATTTAAAGTGATGAGACAGCAGTGCTTGATGCCTCGGTAATACTGTGTATTCTATCCGAGAGCTTGCATTCGTGCGTGATGCCTCAGATATATTGTGTTCTTCTCTGAGTTGCTCACATGTAGTCTCTTGAGCTTCTGTGTGATAAGCAAAACCATGCTCTGATGCCTCGATCATATTGTGTGTTCCATTCGAGAGCTTGTATGAGGGTTTATGATATTGCTGTGTGATGAATAAACCGTGCTGCAGCTGTCATGTGATGCTAGGTGTTCTTGCACTGACTTGCTTGCATGTGATTTTGAGACATGGAAATGGATAATAGTGATACTGAGGTGGTAGACCTCGAGATTATTCGGTCCCCTCAGCTATGTCACAATATATAAGGATCCTCGGAGTACGCTGTACCGTGAGGTAAACCACGGAGTACGATGTACCAGGATATCTTAGTGATCTTAGTGAGCTGACGGGATGGTTAATCTGCCTCCCTAAGCATGGGATTCCCATACACCTGATCCGTGATTGCCTGAAATCCGACTATGGCCATAAGTCTTGATTGTCACTACTGTGTGAGGTGACAGATATCTTCCCTTGCTGTGTGTCTGGGGATATGTTAATCCATGATTTATGTCTCAACATGTAACTGATTTACAAAGTATAAAGCATTTTCTATATGTGATTTGTGTAAATAGATTATACTGTGTAAACCTGTGTGGTTTTGAAAGATGATCTATGTGAAGCTGTGTGCTACTGTGTGAAGTTAAACCTGTGTGGTTTTAAATGATAAACTGTGTGGATATGCATATACCATTTAGCGAATTAATGGTTTCGCATTGATGGAAGTTGTTTTTAAAGAACATGCATATTAACTTATAAGGAAAATGAACATATATGTATTTTAGCATGTAGATAGTGTGGTTATCTACCTGCTTGCATATTTTCCTTGCTGAGCGCGTTATGCTCACCCCCTTATTTCTCCTCCACAGATACTACACAGTAGTGAGTACTGCAGTCGTCCCTGCTATGGTGTTCTCTAGTTATCCAGCTGTACAAAAAGGTATACACTTGTGATAAAAAAATGTATCCTATAAATTAATGCACAGTCTAGTAATATTTTGTACGAAATTGATGTATAAATTAATAGAAACTGAGATAAACGCTTCCGCATAGTTATAATAGTCCAGTTTCTATTCTCTTTCATTTATTATAATGAATTTATATGAGAGGTTGATAGGATTTGACTCACAGCCCAACTGTAAGTGGTAAGTAGTAAGGTAAATTCACGAGAAGAGGGTAGGGGTCGTGACAGAAATGGTATCAGAGCAGAGTTGGTCTGATTTGAGTCATTAGGAAATTATACATCCCTAAAGTACTGTGCATTATTAGGATACAAATGTGTATACCAAGCTGGAAAATGTGACTGAGACACTTATTTAGGTATGCAGGATGTCCGATAGACGACGTACTCGTAGATGAGAGAGTTCACGCTCTCAGGGGCATAGAGATGAGCCCGAGAGGCGTAGTGGGTCTAGTTCTCGTAGAGATCCACCAAAGCTTAGTGAGGCCGTTGAGGCCCGTATAGCGCAGTTACAGCGCAGTGTAGACATGGTTATGGAGATGTTTACACACGCTATGGCTAGGATGGAGGGTAGAGGGGAAAACCCTATTGGTCAGGCTGCTGCACTTGAGAGAGATAAGCCAGCACCGCCTGCACTGAGACCTCAGGCTGCAGAGGCAAAGATACCTGCACCTCCTCCAATTCAAGACATTCCCCCACCAGTTGAGGATCCTGTAGTTCCACGACAGGTTGGTAGAGAGGAAATTTATGATTGTGATCTGGGAAGACTGAGAGAATTCTAAAAATTCGGACCACCATAATTTAGTGGGGTGAAGAACCCAATGTCAGCTGAGCATTGGATACGCAGTATGGAGAAACTCTATCGATTCTTCCATTGCTCTGACATAGAGAGAAGGTCACCTTTGCGGCTTTTATATTAGAGGATGAAGCTGAGCATTGGTGGATGGCTACACAACTGATGTTGAGTGCACGACACCCAGTTGTGACTTGGGATATATTTTTGGATGCCTTTAGGAGGCAATACATTCTAGCTACTGCACGGAGGAAGATGCAGTTGGAGTTTATGACATTGACTCAGGGGAACCAGATAGTGGATGAGTATGAGTCTGGATTCACATCCCTGGGTAGATATGATACAGTGACTATGGGCCTGGAAGAGAGAAAGGTTTAGAAGTTCATAGAGGGACTGAGACCTTCCATTAGAGTTCGACTAGCTCCTTTGAACATTACCACCTATGACGAGGCAGTACGCAGAGCTCAGCTGTGTGAGCAAGATTATGATTTGCATGCCTTGGAGTTGAGTAAGAGTGGTAAAGGCAAAAATAGAGACCGAAAGAGGTCGACTAAGGATAGAGGGTTCTGAAAGGGTCGAAGGTTTTTCGGTAAGGGGCCTAAGATTGATGAGATGCAAGAGGGGCATGTGAAGCCTCCAGTTCATCCAGTACCAAAGGCCACGAGCATTGTTATTGGTGGACCTAGACCTACCACTGAGCAATGCTGGATATGTGGTAGATATCATGGGGGTAGACCATGCCCTATGACGAGATTATGCTATAGATGCCGTAAAGCAGGGCACATAGCTCGTGAATACTCGGAGTTGATTGATATAGCCCAACAGAAGGGCAAAGAGCCAGAGAAGGCTTGAGACACCTACACCTAAGAGGAAAGCCACAGCTGAAGAGAAAGGGAAACAAGCTGTTGGTAGTGGGCGAGTGTTTGCTTTGGACCAGGCTTCTGCAGAGACATCTAAGGATGTGATTAAAGGTACCATCCTAGTCTTTGATTTTAAAGTATTAGCATTGATTGATCCTGATGCCTCACATTTATTCATATCGCCTACCTTTGCATGTAATTTGATTGAACATGTAATACCTGTACCTCTAGGTAGGACGTTACTTATAAGTACTCCACTTAGAGATAATGTAATGACAGAGTATGCGTGTAATGGTTGTAAGCTAAAAGTAGGGAAAAATGAAATGTTAGCCAATCTGATTTTGTTAAACATGAGAGATTTTGATGTAATCTAAGGAATGGATTGGTTAGCTGTAAACCAAGTTGTCTTAGATTGTTATGCTAAGACAATAAAAAACATATTTTAAGCTCTGCAAAGTAATGAAAGAAATAGTAAATTATATCCAAAGATGGATGTTTTACAAATCAAATGTGAATGTGGTGTTGAAGATTTTATAGCCTATATGGTTGATTTGGATAAGGAGTATCCGGATATATTGACATCCCAATGGTTAGAGAATTCCCTGATGTCTTTTCGGAAGAATTTCTAGGATTGCCACCAGACAGAGACATAGAATTCTGTATTGTTTGGTGCTTGGAACTGAACCAATATCCAAACCACCATATAGAATGGCTCCAATGGAATTGGAGGAGCTAAAGAAACAGTTGCAAGAGCTGTTGGACAAAGGGTTTATCAGACCGAGTGTATCACCTTGGGAAACACCGATTCTGTTTGTAAGGAAGAAAGATGGGAGTCTCCGACTGTGTATAGATTATCGGTTGTTGAACAAGGCTACCATTAAGAACAAATATTCTCTTCCACGAATAGATGATCTATTGGATCAGTTGCAGGGAGCACAAATCTTTTTGAAGATTAATCTGAGATCTGGGTAACATCAGTTTAGAATTCAGAGTGGAGATGTACCCAAGATAGCGTTCAGGACCCGGTAGGGCCATTATGAATTTTTTATTATACCAATTAGGTTGACGAATGCTCCTACAACGTTTATGGCTTAATGAGTAATGTGTTTAAGCTATACCTGGACAGATTCGTGATTGTCTTTATAGATGACATACTGATGTACTCGAAGTCCAGGGAAGAGCATGCGCAGCACTTGAGAACAGTATTACAGACCCTCCGAGATCAGGAGTTGTATGCTAAACTGAACAAATATGATTTCTGGCTGTGTGAAATATCATTTTTGGGTCATGTAGTCTCGAGAGACGGTGTATCAGTGGATTCGTCTAAGATAGAGGCTATGGTACAGTGGGATAGACCCAAGACGATTACAGAAATTTGCAGTTTCCTAGGTTTAGCAAGTTATTATCGACGATTTGTCGAGGGATTCTCTAAGTTGGCTGCTCCATTGACACGTCTTACTCGAAAAGATGTGGTATTCGAGTGGGATGATAAGTGTGAGAAAAGTTTCGATGAGTTAAAGCATAGACTGACCACCGCACCTATTCTCACCATAACCACTAGTTCAGGAGGTTACTCAGTGTACACAGATGCCTCAGGACAGGGACTGGGCTGTGTGTTGATACATGACGGGAAGGTAGTAGCCTATGGATCCAAACAGTTTAAGGACCATAAAAGGAACTACCCGACCCATGATTTAGAGTTGGTAGCAATGGTATTTGCATTAAAAATATGGTGTCACTACTGATACGGTGAGAAAGTTCAGGTGTATACAGATTATAAGAACCTCAAATATCTGTTTTCACAGAAAGAGTTAAATATGAGGTAGAGATGATGGATAGAGCTTCTAAAAGATTATGAGTGCGAGATATTGTACCATCCAGGAAAGGTTAATGTTGTGGCTGATGCCCTGAGTAGAAAGAGCCTCGGAATGGTATCACACATGATGGTCAGGGAATATGAGCTGCTTGAGCAGTTTGCTCACCTTAGGTTGGATATAGACCCTCTCGATACTAACAGAGACTGTGTGATAGCTAGCCTACGAGTGGAACCAGATTTGATTGACCGGAGACGTCAGGCTCAGCTAGCCGATCTACTGTGTAAAGATCGTGCTAGTCAGATTCAGAAGGGTGATGTGGCCAATTTCTATGTGAGTGATGATGGCCTACTGAGGTTTAGAGGTAGGATTTACATTCTTGATGACCTAGATTTAAATAAATTGATTTTGACAGAAGCTCATTCATCGAGATACACATTGCATTCGGGAGGTAATAAGATGTACTAGAACCTCCGAAAAGTGTATTGGTGGTCAGGCATGAAAAGAGATATCGCAGAGTTTGTGGCAAGATGTCTAGTATGTCAGCAAGTGAAGGTAGAGCATTAGAAGCCTACAGAGTTATTACAGCCTCTACCAGTACTAACATGGAAATAGGAGCATCTCACCATGGATTTCATCATGGAATTGCCGAGGACTAAGAGGAACCATGATGCTATCTGGGTAGTGGTTAACAGACTGACGAAATCCGCCCACTTTCTAGCCATAAAGTCCACTGAGATTACGAGTAGTTTGGCAGAGTTGTATGTACAGGAGATTGTGAGGCTACATGGTGTTCCAGTGAGCATCGTATCGGATAGGGATTCCCGCTTCACTTCTCATTTTTGGGAACAATTTCAAGAAGCAATGGGAACCCGATTGAGTTTCAGTACTACTTTCCATTCTTAAATCGATGGTCAATCTGAGAGAACCATCCAGACGTTAGAGGATATGTTGAGAGCAAGTGTTATAGATTTTAAAGGCTCCTGGGATGATCACCTACCGTTAGCCAAATTTACATACAATAATAGCTATCACTCGAGTATCGGGATGGCACCATATGAAACCTTGTAGGGAAGAAGGTGTCTTTCTCCTATTGGTTGGAAAGAAGTGGGTGAGAGGAAAATGTTTGCTCCTGATTTGGTACAGCGAACCTCTGAGGTTGTTCAACTAATGTGAGAAATTACGAACAGCTCAAAGTATGCTTTTATCTCCTACTTTTAATTTACAATCCTTACACATCATTTCTGTCATTTGACCCTCTCTCATGGGTATGCTGATAAACAGCCTATGACCTAAGGGTACAGGCGTCACAAAATTTGACAATTTAAATGCAAATAAGGCAGATATAAATGAATGCGTGGCACCAGGATCAATTAATACAAATGCTTCAAGATTAAATACCAAAACAATACCTTTCACCACATCAGACGAAGCATCTGTTGTGTCCTGATCCAATGCATACACACGACCCTGGCCAACTGTAAGACTCGAATTTTTGTGTTATTTCTTTACGAATATATCATTTGAATAAGTGTTTATGATATATCGATCAATAAGGAAGAAATAATACAATTTCGACTTTATCTGATGGAATTGAAAGTCAGTAAATTTTAAAATACCGAAATAAGAGCTAGGATAAATTCAGAATAAACCGAATAAAATTTGGTCAAACGGACTGAAAATATGGACTCAGAACGTTAAAATATTGGGAGTCCAAGAAGGGAAGTTAGTTCGAAAATGATAACCCGGAAATCACCCTATAATGAGAATTTATCTCCGAAATAAATGGAAAAAATTATATTTCCGGAGAAATAATAAAAATAGTATGTAATGTACATATATATCTATTTTTCTAAGTAAAAATTAAATAAAATATATGTACACGGGTTATGGTACTATAATATTATTATAATAATATAAAATAATTATTTATTATTATTATTATAATATTATATAAAATATATTATTATATTGGGATATATATTATATTATATTATGGTATAATATAATATAATATATGTATTTATTTATAGCAAAAAAAAAAAAAAGAGAATCGAAAATCTGGAAAAAAAAAGAAAGAAAAAAAAGGAAACCGAAGAGAAAACGTGAGGAACAGTGGACCGAAGCCCGATCCTCACCGTTTCCTTCCTCCGGTGAGCGACAGGAGGCACAGGAGGGCATAAGGCGTTCGGCGAGTGACGACCGGCACCAAGGAGACATCGGGGAGCGGTCATGCGTTGTGCCTCACCGAAAATCGGCAAATCGAAGAGAGAGGAGGCCGCGGGAAGGAAAGCGAAATTCGTCGACGCCGACGGTGATCTGGACCGAGCCAAGCCAGACGAACCTTCCCCAGGCCGAGGAGCACCCAACGGTGGCTGACCCTCCCCGGGAATCGACCGGCAGCGCCGGCAACGACCAATTTCTCACTGAATCGGATCGGACCGGTTCAGTAGGAGAGAGAAAGAAGAGAGAGAGAAAAAATTTTGGAAAAAAATTTAGTGTTACCTCGACACAGCAGTAGACTGGTAAGTGATCGAAAATCAGTCAAATTATTTTTTGGATAATTAATTTGAATTTATTTTAGATCGAAATTAACCGGTTTAAATATATATTGTTGTGTAGCAAAAAAACAGTAGGCGACGTGTACAAGTTTGAGCGGATCTTGACTTACGTGCCACCAAGGAAAGATTTGGCTTTCGAGAATACATCCAGAGTCAATTAGACTGCGTAATCCGAGGGGATCGAGGAAATTGAATTCGCAGTCGACACAATTCGAGGTAAGGGACTTATGTAAGCTATAGAGATAGCTATACGTATGTTTTCTTATCTGCTGTGTGCAATGTATGCGATAAATACATAGATATCGATATATCTAAGTAGAAAACTACGTATAAGAATAAGTCAAATGTTGCATGACTTCTATGCTTGTGTGAAAAGAGGTTTTGCAAATGTTTTGAGGAATGATAATAGACAGGCTCCCGGTTTAACCAAGTACATATAATGTGTTTTAAAGAGTGACTGAAGGGAGAATTGCCTTCTCACTCATGACTCTACATGGAGCCCTTTCTATTCTTTTCTATGTGAAATCGTGCTAGAGCAAGAGAGGTAACGGTAGATTGACCACCCCTGCTCGCACATTATTTTAAAAAGGGACTTTGAGAAAAACAAAAGAGTGCTTGATGCCTTGAGTGACGTTGTGTGATTCCACTCGAGCTACTCGCACTAGGTTTTGGGAATCATGTTTGAGCCAAAGAGCATTTCTTAGTGATCTTGCTCTGGTTATGCTCACATGCGACCCTCTCGATTTAAAGTGATAAGACAGCAGTGCTTGATACCTCGGTAATACTGTGTATTCCATCCGAGAGCTTGCATTCATGCGCGATGCCTCAGATATACTGTGTTCTACTCTAAGTTGCTCGCACGTAGTCTCTTGAGCTTCTGTGTGATAAGCAAAATCGTGCTTGATGCCTCGATCATACTGTATGTTCCATTCGAGAGCTTGCACGAGGGTTTATGATATTGCTGTGTGATGAATAAACCGTGCTGCAACCGTCGTGTGATGCTAGGTGTTCTTGCACTGACCTGCTTGCATGTGATTTTGAGACATGGAAATGGATGATAGTGATACTGAGGTGGTAGACCTCGAGATTACTCGGTCCCCTCAGCTATGTCACAATATATAAAGATCCTCGGAGTACGCTGTACCGTGAGGTAAACCACGGAGTACGATGCACCGTGATATCTTAGTGATCTTAGTGTGATGACGGGATGACTGATCCGCCTCCCTAAGCATGGGATTCCCGCACACCTGATCTGTGATTGCCTAAAATCCGACTATAGCCATAAGTCTTGATTGTCATTACTGTGTGAGGTGACAGATATCTTCCCTTGCTGTGTGTTTGGGAATATGTTAATCCATGATTTATGTCTCAACATGTAACTGATTTACAAAGTATAAAGCATTTTCTATATGTGATTTGTGTAAATAGATTATACTGTGTAAAGCTATGTGGTTTTGAAAGATGATCTATGTGAAGCTGTGTGCTACTGTGTGAAGTTAAGCCTGTGTGGTTTTAAATGATAAACTGTGTGGATATGCATATACCATCTAGCGAATTAATGGTTTCGCATTGATGGAAGTTGTTTTTAAAGAACATGCATATTGTCTTATAAGGAAAATGAACATATATGTATTTTAGCATGTAGATAGTGTGGTTATCTACCTGCTTGCATATTTTCCTTGCTGAGCGCGTTATGCTCATCCCCTTATTTCTCCTCCACAGATACTACACAGTAGTGAGTACTTCAGTCGTCCCTGCTACGGTGTTCTCTAGTTATCCAGCTGTACAAAAAGGTATATACTTGTGATAAAAAAAATGTATCCTATAAATTAATGCACAGTCTAGTAATATTTTGTATGAAATTGATGTATAAATTAATAGAAACTGAGATAAACGCTTCCGCATAGTTATAACAGTCCAATTTCTATTCTCTTTCATTTATTATAATGAATTTATATGAGAGGTTGATTGGATTTGACTCACAGCCCAACTGTAAGTGGTAAGTAGTAAGGTAAATTCATGAGAAGATGGTAGGGGTCGTGACACCAACAACCTGTTTCTCCTTCTCTTCGACTGTGGCCTTCCTCCTCTGGGGTGGGGGTGCAATGGGAGTTCTCTGTGGCTCCTCTCTCCTCTATGGAATAGGGACTTCTGGCTCGGGGTAATCTTTGATCAAATGGCCCACCTTTCCGCATCTAAAGCATGCTTCGGTTACCTGAAAACATCTCCTACCACTATGAAACTTCCCACAAAATCTACAGGGCTCAGTGGTAGCTCGGGGCTCAACAATCACAATACCCCTCATCGGAGCTAAAGCTGGCGGAACAGAGGGCTTCACTATCTTACCCCGAAACTCTCCATACTTCAGTCGCTTCCTGAACGACCTCTTCCCCTCGCTAAAACTGCGGTCATCAACAGTCATCTTCTTATCTCTACTCAGTGCGTGCAACTCGTAGGCCTGCTCACACAACTGAGTTCTACGCACTGCCTCCTCATTGTCACAATGTCGAAAGGAGCTAGTTTCACTTTGGTAGACAGTCTCAGCCCATCAATGAACTTACTGACCTTTCTTTCTTCACTGTTCATGACTTCCGGATCATACCTCCCCAAAGACGTAAATCTGGACTCATACTCGTCCACTGATCGGCTACCCTGAGTCAAATTGGAAAACTCCAAATGTAGCCGCCTCTGTGCAGTCTCTGGAATGTACTGTCTCTGGAAGGCATCTAAAAAGACTTCCCAAGTCATAATCGGGTGTTGGGCTCTCAAAATAGGTCGAGTAGATTTCCACCAATGCTCAGCATCACCAACCAATACAAATGCAGCAAAGGCTACCTTCTTGGTCTCTGAACACACAAAATACTCAAACAACTTCTCGAATCTGTTCACCCAATCCTCAGCTATCACCGGATCCTTAACCCCACTAAACGATGGTGGTCCAAACTTCTGGAACTGTCTGAACCTATCCATATCACAACCATGCCCTCTCTCATTAGCTCTCCTCTGCGGAGCTCTCTGAGGCTCTGCTGGGGCTGGTAGTGGTATTAGAGGTCTAACCGGTGGAGGTGTTGCCTCTGGCTGTACAGGTGGGTGTGGTGGCAGAACATGTCGAGCAGAACTAGAGGATTTAGCGGTGTCGGATGCAAGCATGGTAGTGGCTGCCTCGGGTCCACTCATACCCGGCAGACTTTCAAATCTGGCCATCGCCTGTCTCAATAATAGTGCCAAATCGCCCACAGTCTGCTCTAATCTTGCCACTTGGGCGTCAATAGTCTCTATCGGATCCTGGGAGACATGATCAGAAGATGACTCCATGTGTCTCTCGGGCTTGTCCTTGTGCCCTCAAGATCTAGAACTAGAACCTTCCCCTCGACTGCGGTGTCTATCAGACATACTGATATTTTCCTGCACACATAATCAATTTTGAGTATACTTACAGCCCGGTATACACAATTGTATCTAAATAAGGCATAGTACCATAGGGATGTAAACTTTCCTAACGACAAATACCGACCTGTACTCAGACCAACCCTGCTCTGATACCAACTTCTGTCACACCCCATTTCCAAATGAAAATTTATATTATTTCCCCATACACACACGTAACGGAGCAGACAACATACGGATGGTTGGGCATACGAGCCGATATTAAACTTACATCCATAAATACAAGCGATAAATAATAATTGATTTACTTATTTATATATATGTACCCACGTACGTTTACATCCCCGTAATTCTTAATAAATATAACTGTGCCTTACAAGTTTAGATACAAAAACGAAATAAGTGTATACCTTTGCGCTCTACAAAAAGTGGGCTATCGCTTCAGGAATAATCGCAGCTCTCCCTACTTGGGTAACTCTGTGGAGTGGAGGAAAACAAAAAGGGGTAAGCTAACACGCTCAGTAAGAAATTACGCAAGTAGGTAGATAACTATACTACCTACATGCATGTCATGCAGAAAATCATTACTTTCTCAATCCCAACTGAATTCACAAAACCACACACGTATGCTTTCTCAAAGCCATGTCAATCACAAACGAATTTCTCAAAACACATGTTCTCATAAATCTGATTTAAATAAAATATGAGACAAATCAAAATTAAATCAGAATTCATATAAGTATGGAGACAAAGCAGAGCATATGGAAACAAATAGACATATGGCCATAGTCACTGGACTCCATGCCTCACGGGCCAGGTGTGCATGAATGTCCCCGGATGGCTAAGGATAGGGGGTCAGTCTACCCATCAGACACAAACAAACAACACGGTACGTCGTACTCCATGTGCATCCACACAGTACATTGTATTCCGTGGACCCCAATATCTGAAATCAGCGAGATTAGGAGTGCCCGTCCAACGGGTCTTATCATCCCATCTCCAGCTATATCAATACTGAGTCTCCAAAAATGCACGTGCGGGCATATCAATCAGTGTGACACCCAGTCTACATGAGGCTCCAGTACGGCTTTATCAAATCACGTGCGAGGGTCAGTGCAAGCTTACACAGCCTACACGACGTCTCCAAACACGGTTTTATGCATATCACAAAATTGAATTCCAGTGCGAGCAAAGCTCCAGCACGGTATTAAGCACAAATCATGCAAAGTCTAGTGTGAGCAATGCTCTAGCACGACTTTAATCTCAAAACTGATAGATGGCTCGATGCACATAAGAGGCGTACAAACCAACCTCAACCACAGAAGGTTGTACCCACTTGAGTGAGAGAAAACATTTTCTATCAAATCACTCATCAAACACTTTTTTTTCTAAAAACATTGCAATTTAATGCAGATAATCAAATTCAGAGCCATTCTATCACCACTTATTAACAAAACATGCTTATTCATGTAAAACACATCAAAATAGGCCATTTTGGCCAAGTTTATATTTTTCGTACCTAGGGGCTTTTTTGTAATTTTTTCATATTTGGGTACTATCCAGAAATTTCATATTCATACTTTATACGAAAATTTAGGTGTACGTAAATGACGATAAAATATGTACAGCTATCTTTAAGAGCTTACTGAATCCCTTACCTCGAAATTGTCGACTGCGAATTAAATTCTTGATCTCTCCGGATCACGCAGTCTAATTGGTTCCGGATGTATTCTCGGAAGCTAAATCGTTCCTTGGTGGTACGTAAGTTGAGATCCGCTCGAGTTCGTACACGTCGTCTACCGTTTTTCCACTAACAACAATATATATTTAAACCAGTTAATCCCGATCTAATATAAATTCAAATAATTATCCGAAAAATAAATCGACTGATTTTCGACCACTTACCGATCTACTGCTGTGTCGGGATAACACTGAAATTATTTTCCAAATTTTTTTTCTCTCTCCTTTGACTGAACCGATTCAGACCGGTTCGACTCTTTCACACTGAACCGATCCGAACCGGTTCAGGCGTGATTTGGTCGTTGCCGGCACTGCCGATCTGTTCTCGGGGTGGTTCGGTCACCATTCGACGCGCCTCAGCCTGGGGAAGCCTTGCCTGGCTTGGCTCAACCCAATTCGGTGCCGGTGCCAGCGAATCTGGCTTTTTCTCCTGCGGCCTTCTCCTCGTCGATCTGTCTTTTTCGACGGTTTCACGGTCCGTCCGGCCGATCGAAGGCTCCCACAGTGTTGCTCGTCCTTCGCCGGTCGTTCCTCGTGCATTTCGCCGGTCGTGGCTCGCCGGAGGTGGAAGGGCAGAGGGTCGGTTTCGGCTTCTCTTCTCCCTCGCGTTTTTTTCAGGTTTTAGCTCTTTTTTTTTTCCTTTCGTTTCCGTTTTTTTTTCAATTTCTATATATATATATATTATATACCATATAATATAATATATCTCAAAATATCTACTAATAAATACATATAATAATACTAAAATATTATATAATTTAAAATATTATAATAATAATAATAATAATAAAACAAATACTATTATTATTATTATTATATTTTATTCTCGTAGTGTATTTCATACACTAAAATTAATACACCCTTGTACATATATTTTTATTTAATTTATTTTCATAAAATATATGTACATTCTATTTCATTTTATCGCATTTATTTATCCTTCCGAAAATATATTTTTCTATATTTTCGGGATAAAATTGCCAAAATAGGGTACATTCCCGGTTTATCATTTTCGGACTAACTTTCCTTCTTGGACTGCCCATATTTTCGCGTTTTGAGTTCATATTTTTGATCGGTTTAACCTAATTTAATTCGATTTATTTCGAATCTATCCGAACTCCTATTTCGGTACTTTAAAACTTGTCGGTACACAATTTAATTATTTGTACTTGAAATTGTATAATTTCTTCTTTATTTCCCAATATATCATAATTACATATTTAATATGATATATTTTCAAAGAAATTCGGGTCTTACATATGAAGCATATTTTTGCTTTCAAATCTAAGGAAAATGGGCTTCAAGCTTTTCTTTCTCAATTAGCCAAATTAGGTCTAATAAGGGTAAGCTTGGTTTCAATGCTCCAAATTGATATATGTGAATGTATGTGATTGATAGAAATGAAATATGGAGTCAGTTTGAAGTAAATGTCCATATATCATATTTAATGAAACATGCATTTAAAGTTTTACGAAGGAAGTAGTAGAATTTTAAGGGATTAATGTGTTTTGACTTAGAATGTATGTAAGTGGATAACAAATAAGTGAAATTGTTGAAGAAAAATGGTCGTAGCATATGTATATAAAAGGTTATGCCATAATTCAAGTGAGGGGTAAAATGGTAATTTTACCTCCTCAGTGTCATTTATCTCAATATAAGTGTGACACATGTATAAATGTGTCTTGTGTGATCGAAAAGTGATGAATTACGACTTTTGTCACTGTATCACTAATGTGTGCTTAAGGCAAAGTTTGGTAAATAGTAATGAGTGTGTTATTAGACCATATGAAATTACTTCTGAATGCTTTGTACGAAATTATTAGTTCTTGGAAACCTATTATGGCATGTGGCAGCTTTTGGGTCCTTAAAGTGCGTGTCAATACTATGTTAGGGTAAGTGACCTTCACTTGATACTAATTAGTATCATACAATAAAAATTTCTTAATGTTTGTTTTTGTAGTTATTGCATTCTAGGAAACAAAATGCATAAGCTACTAAGTTAAATCAATAAATTATGAAATTAAGTATGAAAGCGGATCGAACTAGTTATAAGCTAGTGATCCAAGATGCAATTTAACATCATAAAATGTATGTGGATGGCTATATGATGCAAATTAACATCATACCGTATTAAGTTAAAGTGTGAAGTTGTGAATGAACAAGGAATAGGAAGATAAGGATAAGTAAATGTGGATGAATCAACTGTCTTTCGGGATTATATTATATACTATTTTTGTCTAGGAGGCTGGGTATTAAGCAATTATCACCCGGTCTTATTATAAAATTTCGTAAATCGTTCATGTTGTGAACTCAGAACACGTGATCAATTTTAAATAAGGTCATTGGAGTAATAAGTGACTGTTTGTGAAGGAAAGAAGCATCACACTATGAAGTTATCCTATAGGATGCAAATTTGCATCGTAGGGATTAAAGTGGGTCCTAAAATAATAAACTGAAATCTTTAAGGACCATAAGTATGAGATGTGAAAGATGAAATTAAAAGATTTGAAGTAATAAAGATGCTTAAAGAAAGGTGGGAAGAGGACCGATCCCTTCCTTACAGAGGATCGATCCTTATAAGGCAGTATGCCTTAAATGTTTTATGGAATTTTAGAGGGATCGATCCCCCTTAGAATAAGATCAATTCTTATAAAGGTTTTGGCTTGTCTTCACAGGTTTTAGGCACAGGATCGATCCCCTAATGTTGAAAGAATCTAAGGGCTATGTTTTCTAGTTCAAAGAAGCAAACTACATTTGATATGTCACTATCCTCCAAATCATGTAAACACCTTTATAAAAGACAGTAAGTAGGCCAACAGATATGATTGATGGTGGTATAATTAAGAAGATAAGGATATGTGCTCATGTGAACTATGTCTTTTGTACTATGCTTACATTTTTATGCATAAAATGAGTTTTCTGAGATTTAGAAAGTTTTAAAATATCACTTATAGTATGCTTTGAAAGTGTATGAGATATACATCTCCATGTTTTTGGATTAAGCATATTTTACTTGGAATCGACATTGATTTAAGGTGAATTTAAAACATGTGTACGAACCACTTTTCAAAGTTTTATTGTTTCTCTTTAGCTGACATGCGATAATAGTTTGTTATAACCATGATGTTTATGGCCCTAGCTCATGGGCATTATAATAGTTAATATGTGTGGCCTAGCTAATGGCTGATAATAGTTAGTATGCATGTGTGACACCCCGAAAACGCGAAAAACAGGGCAAATTTAAAACTTATTTACATCAATACACAATTCTAGGTGCATTCCTGTACAGTGTCATGCATCATCATATATATGTTATAAAACTTTCACCTCAGAATCTTATCATCTAATATTTATATATCATACCATATACATTCCACAATTCAGAGTTAATTAATCCTAATACATCCCATACATGATTGTTCATCAAGTGTCTATAAATACAACTTTAGTCTGGGTACATGAAATGTTACAATATACCTCAAAACACAAAGTACGGCCTGGAGCTCAAGTCCTCCACTAGCCACTACTACGTACGTCACATGAAACTCTCTTCACTTGAAGAAATCTGGGAGATATTAAAAGTAAGGTGAGCTTTTAAATCGCTAAGTAAGGGGGTAAGGGACTCATTAACAAAATCATCAATTACACAACACAATCATTTTGTTTTGTAGGTGAAACTCAATAAGCTCACTAGAAAATGTAGCATGAAATCATTAAAACATCAATATCATCTAATTTCTCTAAGATCATGTAGAAATATGAGAGTAAATGACTCAGTACAAAACCCATAGTTATAAGCATGTGGAAATTAGGATGCGATAATGACTTTTCTCGTAAAAACGTGATAGAAATTACCTCAATAGTAATGCATGTGGCAAAGCCACGAAACACAATCTCATCTGTAAAATGGAGACTAGGCAAATAAAACTAAGATAAAAACATCCGTCATGACACATCAAAATAATCTCCTCTGGGTGCGCATCTCAGGCATCCTCAAAAGAGGGAACGTCGACAATATGGTCGTGTACATGGCATATTGGTCTTACGTGTTACCAGAACATGGCTCGGACTTACATGCTACCATAGTAAGGCCTCTCCTCACGCACACTATCGATCTTACACGCTACCAAAGCAAGGCCACTCAACGCTACCAGAGCGGGGGTCATCTCACGTTACCAGAACGGACGCATCTTTTGCTACCAAAGCGGAGGAATATCGGACTTACATGCTACCAGAGTAAGGCCCGGACTTACATGCTAGCAAAGCAAGGCCTGATTTGCTATCACATGACACGCCTAAGTCTCAGTAACAGCCATTATCATATAAAATCGTTTTGCCTTTACGTAGAGCTCATAATGGTTTCTATCATAAAACTCATCCGAAAACCTTTTTGTACTCAACACAAAACATGTCAAAATCAAGCTCAAACTGGTAAAACCACACACACATTTTTCAAATCTCAGTACGCCTTAACGTAGAGCCCAAATCCCTTTTTACTTTTAAACTCAAACAGTTTGTAAAATAATTTCACATTTTGTTTACAACTCATAAAAATTGGGCCCTAACCGGCTATAAAACTGTGTGCAATAAATCAATCACAACTCGTAAAAACATGCTTGTTTCTCAAATAATATTTCATGCTACAAATATCATCACAAATCACACACACAAATGAGTTTAAGTTTTCCTTTACCTCGTTGCACCTCGTATAGTGCAATCGCCCCTGAACGACGGACTAGCCTCATATTCCTCTATAGAACTCTCGGGTTGTCCCAACGATGTAAAAACATCATCAACACGTCATCACATTGTCTCAAATCTCAACATCGAGCATAATTGCTCACATTCTCATTAAACATCTCAAATAACCTTATTACACTCTAAAAGTCACAATAACTTCACCAACCAAATTCTCATAATTTCTCAGTACCTCAATAATTCTATCAACCCTAATCATTTTCAGACAATTCATCACAACATCTATAGCCACAATAGCAGAAATCTACTTCAAAATCAAGGATTAAAGCTTAGAAATTTACCAAAAACTTGTGGAGTGCTCAATTCACACCTCAGCTCAAATTATCCTTCGAGTTCTAAGTATGTTGTTCCCCTTTTGATGATGAACAACTTTCCCTCTTGCCACAACCTCCGATTAGAATGAAAATGGGCATTTTGGAGGAGAGAGAAAGCTAGGGATTTGGTCAAAATAGGGATTTTTGATTTTTTGGAGAGAGAAAAGATGAATTCCAGCAAAAACATAAGGGTCTTTTTATAGGCAGAGGGCAGGATATCGATCTGCTTCCATTGGAGATCGATCTGCCTTTGAATTGGGAACGTTGTAGGTAATTTTTATGCTTACCAAATCAATCTGTTGTGGGGTAAGATCGATCTCATAATCTTGGAGATCGATCTACTCCTTTTGAGGAGATCGATTTGCCCTTTACAGAAACATTTGGAGATCGATCTGCTCCTGTAGGAGATCGATCTACTATTTACAAAAACATTTGGAGATCGATCTGCTCCTGTAGGAGATTGATCCCGTTAAGGCAGAATCATAAGGAGATTGATCTGCTTCCATTGGAGATCGATCTGCTCGTTTACATTTTTCATTCCTTGTCTCTTTGGCCTAACAGATTGATCCCCTCTTCTCCAAGATCGATCTAGCCTCATAGTTTCACACTATGGTTGCACACTTGGCATAAAATCTCTATATATAATTACCATAATTTACTCTATTGATTATTTCTCATTCAATACTCATTCATCACTTAGAAATTTCATTCCTTACCACCTCAATTTATGAGTACATCACATTTAGCTCCATCAATTACATTTCATGTTCACATTACATAACTAGATATGTATAGAATTCTCAGGTCTCACATCCTCCCCACCTTTAAAGAATTTGGTCCTCCAAATTCAACTCGACTCGTCAAACGGATGGGGGTACTTCTCCTTCATGAGGCTTTCCAATTCCCAAGTTACCTCTTCCATTGAGTGATGCTTCCTTAAAATTTTCACTAATGTGATACTTTTAGTCCAAAGTGCCTTCTCTTTTCTATCGAGGATTCAGACGGGTTCTTCAGTGTCGCTGATGTCCTCTTGTATGTTCATCTCTTCATACTCTATGACATGAGAAGGGTCCAGGTGGTACTTCCTCAACATAGATACATGGAAGACGTTGTGTATTTCCGACATCTATGGGGGTAATGCCAACCTGTAGGCTACCTCACCCACTATCTCCAGAATCTTGAATGGTCTAATGTATCGAGGACTCAATTTCCCTTTCTTTCCAAATCTCATGATACTCTTACTCGATGATATCTTCATAAATACTACATCACCAACATTAAACTCGAGTGGCCATCTACGCACATCCACGTAGCTTTTTTGTCTACTATGTGCAGCCCATAATCTCTCACATATAAGTTTCACACTCTGTACAGCCTATTCAACAAGCTCGGGAGCATTTATCCTTCTGTCAGCCACTTCTTCCCACGCTACAGGGGATATACACCTCCTACCATATAGAGCCTCAAAAGGTTCCATTCCAATACTTGCATGATAGCTATTATTGTACGCAAACTCTGCTAGGGGCAGGTGATCATCCCATGATCCCTTAAAATCCATCGTACACGCCCTCAACATATCCTCCAGGGTCTAAATAGTCCTCTCTGACTGACCATCTGTCTGAGGATGATAGGCGATACTAAAACTCAATCAAGATCCCATGGACTCCTAAAAATGGGTCCAAAATCTGGAGGTAAATCGAGAATCTCTGTCAGAAGTAATACTCACTAGAGCCCCGTGTAATCTAGCTATCTTACTGACATATAACTTAGCTAAGGCATCCACAGTATCTGTGCTTTTAATGGCAAGGAAGTGGGCACTTTTTGTCAGTCTATCCACTATGACCCATATAGCGTCACGACCCTTTCGGGTCCTCGGTAAGCCCATAATAAAAGTCCATGGTGACATTCTCCCATTTCCATGTAGGCATAGGTAAAGGCTGCAATAATCCTCCAGGCTTCTGATGCTCAGCTTTCACTTGCTGGCACACTAAACATCTGGCCACATAATCTACCACGTCTCGCTTCATACCACTCTACCAATATACATTTCTCAAATCTCGGTACATCTTAGTACTCCCTGGGTGCATGGTGTATCGTGAGCAGTGAGATTCTCTCAGTATCTGTCTCTTTAAGGTATCATCGTTTGGTACACAAATTTGTCATTTGAATCTCAACAATCCATCCTCACTGACTATGAGATCGACTGCGAAAGTTTGCTCGACTTGGCTAACCATATCAATCAACCTCTGATCATCACGCTGCCCAGTTTTAATCTGATCCATGATCCTAGGCTCTATTCGCAGGTTAGCCAAAAATTCGGTCTCTACCTCTTTAACTCTGATCCGAAGTTCAACGAACTACTCCAATAAATCCCATTCCCTGACCATCATAGCAGATATCATACTCTTCCTACTCAGGGCATCAGCAACTACGTTTACCTTCCCTGGATGGTATAAAATCTCGCAGTCATAATCCTTAAGGAGTTCCATCCATCTCCTTTGTCTCATATTTAACTCTTTCTGATCAAACAGATACCTCAAACTCTTGTGGTCAGTAAAGATTTGGAATCTTTCCCCATATAAGTAGTGCCACCAGATCTTCAAGGCAAATACCACAGTGGCTAACTCTGAATCATGCATGGGGTAATTCCGTTAATGAACTTTCAACTATCGCGATCCATAGGTGACCACTCTTCCATGCTGCATCAGCACACACCCCAATCATTGATGGGAAGCATCACTATACACTGAAAATCCTCCTGATCCCTTAGGGATAGTCAACACAGGTGCCGCTATTAATCTCCTCTTTAATTCCTAAAAATTGAGCTCACATTGATCAGTCCATATGAACGGAGTCTCCTTACGCATGAGCTTGGTCAAAGGAGCGGCAATCCTGAAAAATCCCTCAACAAATCTTCTGTAATACCCTGCCAAACCAAGAAAACTTCGTACCTCTGTAACTGTCCTCAGTCTTTCCCAAATAAGCATAGCCTCCACTTTAATTGGATCAACTGACACTTCTTCCTCTGAAACTATATGACTAAGGAAAGCTATCTGATCCAACCAAAACTCACATACTAAGCTTTCCATATAATTGTTTATCTCGGAGTATTTGAAATACTAACCACAATTACTGTGCGTGCTCCTCATAAAATCGAGAGTATACCAAGATATCATCAATAAAGACTATCACAAACTTATCTAGATAGTCTTTGAACACCTCATTCATTAACCTCGTAAAGGCTGCAAGGGCATTCGTCAATCCAAATGGCATCACTAGAAATTTATAATGGTCATACCTTGTCCTGAAGGCCGTCTTCGGAATATCTTCCTCTTAATCCTCAATTGGTGATAGCCTGATCTTAAATCAATTTTAGAGAAGACTGAGATCCCTCTCAGCTGATCAAGCAAATCGTCAATCCTTGGCAATGGGTATTTATTCTTCACCATGACTTTATTCAATAGTCGATAGTCTATGCATAATCTGAGACTACCATCCTTCTTCCTTACGAATAACATTGGTGCTCCACACGGTGAGACATTGGGTCTAATAAATCATTGACTCAATAACTCCTTTAGTTGTTTCTTCAATTCCTCTAGTTCCACTAATGTCATCCTATACGGAGATCTAGAGATAGGCTGAGTATCTAGTACCAAATCAATGGTAAACTCCAACTCTATCTCTGGTGGTAAACCAGGCAACTCATCTGGGAAGATATCTAAAAATTCACACACCAGGAGTGTATCCTCAATCCTCGGATGTTCCCAGTTATCATCTGAGATGAGCGCTTCATAACCTTCACATTAATAATCAAATTTAGTACCCTTAGAAGGAAACATCATAAATTTCGAATTGCTTACAAAAATTCCACACATTTATTTCCTCAATATTTCAAATGTACACTGTAAGGTTCAGGTAGGGAGAAAGTTATAATCTTAGTGTAGCAGTCTAAACTCATTCGATTGGTTGCCAGCCAATCCATTCCCAAAATTACATCAAACCAATGTATATTTAGCATCATTAAATATGCTAACATTACTCTATCTCCCACCTTTATTTCACATCCTCTACAGATCATATCCATTCTCTGGGACTCACACATAAGGGTATTTACATGTAGGATATACTCTAGAGGTTCAAACTTCAAATTTAATCTACATGCAAAATGCTTAGAAATAAACGACTGCATGAACCCCGAATCAATCAACACATGAGCCTTATGATTACAGACAAAGAGTGTACCTGTTTCTACAGAAGTGTCTGTTATTCTCTTATCCAGAGCAAACACACGTCCCACTATAACGGGCTTCTTTCCTTTCTCTGCAGCAGTGGCCCGTCTCAGGGGATTCACTCTTTGAGGCTGTTGTCTGGTAGGCTTCGGAGCATGTGGTCTCTGAGGTTGGGGATAATCTTTTACTCTGTGACCCATGTCTCCACATCTAAAACATCCATGGATCAACCCAGTACAACTTCCCTCATTCGGTAGGCCACAGTCGTTACAAACCCTTGTCTCAAGCCTGACATCTCGAGGGGTCTCCCTAATGATGGGATAAGCTCTGCCCTTCTGTACCTCAATCCTTCATCTTCTAAAGGAACCTCTTCGAGTATCTGTCTGGGAAATTGCTGGCCTCTTTCCCTTATCCCTAGTCACAGCTCTGAACTCATTTTGGGATTGTACAAATTCGAGTCCCCTTTTAATCTCTTGTGCTCATATCAGAGTATCCCCAAACTCAGTAATACATAGCCCTATCAATCAATCTCTGATGATGGGCTTTAATCCATATACAAATCTCTCAGTGCAGAGCTCTTCATCTTTAAAGGTCTCTGAATCATATCTCAATAGAGTGGTAAATTGACTCTCGTACTCATCCACAAACATATCGCCCTGTACCAGATTCATAAACTCAGCCTGCATCCTTTTCTGGGTAGCTCGTGGTACATATTGGGCTCTAAAGGCCGTCCGAAACTCTTCCCAGCTAAGCACATCCTGGCTGGACATCAGAATACTCTAGGAAGTACCCCACCAATCTTGAGCTCTCCCTTTCAATGTATAAGCACCCATATTGACCCTCTTAGCATCAGTGCATCCGAAATAGTCAAATATGACTCTCAACTCAGTCAGCCACTCTTCATCCTCTACGAGATTATGTTTCCCCTTGAATGCAGGTGGATTCATTTTTAAAAAGTCCCTCAGTCGGACCATACTTCTGTTATCGGGCTAAGTGGCAGGAGGCACCAGGTCCATCTGTACTGAGCGCGAGGGAGGTCCTTGTGGTGGTGTAGGAGTAGTACTCGAGGCATTAACTCCAAAATGTTGTGAGAATAGCGCTGCCATCTACTCAAAACTCTATTGCACATCTTGCCCAATTCGGTTAATTTGAGAGTTAGGGCTCTCCAGTTGTGAGGCAGGTGGCGGAGGTGGCTCTGCCTGCCTCCTCGATCGACCTCGTCGTTCACTCATTTTCAATCTCAATGCATTCCTGCGCGTACACATCAAACTTAATTAAAATCTCAATCCTCAATTTAAGTTCATGATCAGACTTATACAGACACTTGGAGAGTATCCTATTTCACTTGATTGACACAAGCAGTACTAAACACCCTAGGCTCTGATACCAAATAAAATTTGTGACGCCCCGAAAGCGTGGAAAACAGGGCAAATTTAAAACTTATTTACATCAATACACAATTCTAGGTGCATTCTTGTACAGTGTCATGCATCATCATATATATGTTATAAACCTTTCACCTCAGGATCTTATCATCTAATATTTATATATCACACCATATACATTCGTCAATTTAGAGTTAATTAATCCTAATACATCCCATACATCAATGTTCATTAAGTGTGTGTAAATATAACTTTAGTCTGGGTACATGAAATGTTACAATATACTTCAAACATAATGTATGGCCTGGAGCTCAAGTCCTCCACTAGCCACTACTACATACGTCACAGGAAGCTACCTTCACTTGAAGAAATCTAGGAGATATTTAAAGTAGGATGAGCTTCTAAATCGCTCAGTAAGGGGGTAAGGGACTCATTAACAAATTCATCAATTACACAGCACAATCATTTTCTTTTGTAGGTGAAACTCAATAAGCTCACTAGAAAACGTAGCATGAAATCATTAAAACATCATTATCATTACATTTCTCTAAGATCATGCAAAAACATGAGAGTAAATGGCTCAGTACAAAACCTATAGTTACAAGCATATGGAAATCAGGATGCGATAATGACTTTTCTCGTAAAAACGTGATAGAAATCACCTCAGTAGTAATGCATGTGGCAAAGCCACGAAACACAATCTCATGGGTAAAACGGAGACTAGGTAAATAAAACTCAAATAAAGACATCCGCCACGGCACATCAAAATAATCTCATCTGGGTGAGCATCCCAGGCATCTTCAAAAGAGGGAACGTCGACAATATGGTCATATACATGGTATATTAGTCTTACGTTTTACCAGAACAAGGCCCGGACTTACATGCTACCAGAGCAAGGCCTCTCCTCATGCACACTATCGTTCTTACATGCTACCAAAGCAAGGCCACCCAGCGCTACTAGAGCAGGGGTCATCTCACGTTACCTGAATGGAGGCATCTCTCGCTACCAAAGTGGAGGAATATCGGACTCACATGCTACCAGAGCAAGGCCTGGACTTACATGCTACAAAGCAAGGCCCGATATGCTATCACATGACACGCATAAATCTCAGTAACAGTCATTATCATATAAAACCGTTTTACCTTCACGTAGAGCTCATAATGGTTTCTCTCATAAAACTCATCCGAAAACCTTTTTGTGCTCAACACAAAACATGTCAAAATTGAACTCAAACCAGTAAAATCATGCTCACATTTTTCAAATCTCAGTACCCCTTAACGTAGAGCCCAAATCCCTTTTCACTTTTAAACTCAAACAGTTTGTAAAATAATTTCACTTTCTATTTACAACTCATAAAAAATGGGCCCCAACCAGCTATAAAACCGTGTGCAATAAATCAATCACAACTCATAGAAACATGCTTGTTTCTCAAATAACATTTCATGCTAAAAATATCATCACAAATCACACAAACAAATTAGTTTAAGTTTTCCCTTACCACGTTGCACCTCGTATAGTGCAACTATTCTCCCGAATGACAACTAGCCTCGCATTCCTCTCTGAAACACCCGGGTTATCCCAACGATGTAAAAACATCATCAACACGTCATCACATTGTCTCAAATCTCAACATCGAGCAGTTAGACCCGTATTTTATGTAGCTTGTTCCTTATGATTCCTATGTGTATGAACACTCGATTATTATAGTTGAATCATAAGAAGAGTATTTACCAGATTAAACGAGTATGTGAAATGATTTAACACGCATAAGCTACATAAAAGCCTAAGGTGAACTATGAGAGTCATAGGCTAAACCGAGTGGATCTAAATCATTCTGACTGAAAATAAGAACTTAAAATGAGAAAATATAGAGAGCTTATGAAGGAAAGTCAGTTTGATTTAGTTCCGAACACAGAGAACGAGAGTAAAAGCTAAAAAGGGTAAAATGGACATTTTTAGCGAGTTAAAGTATTTAAGGTGTTTCGGGTGTATTTACCTACCGAAAACGACTAAAACGTAAAGACGAGAGTGTAAGACATAAGATATGACACTTTTAAAATTTTGAGAAAAAGTCAACTTGGTCAATGATTAAGGAAAAAGTCAACTATAGTTAAGAAAAGTGGACTTTTACCATAGTTGACTAACCATGGTTAAAAATTAACCTAAGTATGGAGAAACAAATTGGGGAAAAATACTCTTGGTTAGAATACAAGATAATAAAATCCCCAAAAGTAAGAAAAATTTATTTGGAAAGATTTCGAATTTAATTTAATGGTTAAAAACGTAATGGGCCTAAAGTGAAGATTTAAAGCCCATTAAGGTATACTAAACGTAGATCGAAATTCTTAGGTCCCTTAGATAGAATTTTTGGATCGATTGATAGCCAAGTATTGAGACAATAAAAGGCCCGAGGTATAGTAAAAATTGCAGCCTGAAAGCCCATTAAGAAAGCCCAATTGAAAAGCCCATTAGGTAAATATCTAACCATAGTTACTATAACTCATTAGATGACTCATTAGGTGACTCATAACTAAACCTTAGGAAGTCAATTATAATGGCTGAAAAGTAAGGCTTAATGGCTAAGTAAATGGCTTATAAAATCAGCCACATCATTGTCATCTTCACCATACCATTCTCGGCTAGAAGAAGGAAACCATTGAAATACATTATCCAAGCTTTCTCTCGCTAGAAATTACTAGGAATAGGCATATTTGAAACTTGCATTCTTCATGAAAGTTGTTCCAAATTGAGAGGAGAGTGACATATGTTGGAATTGGCTATCAAGAAGCCATAGTGTGCAAACTGTGAGACTCCAAAGTTTCGGTCAAGTGTGAACACAAATACTAGGTATATTTTCAAGCTTTCAAATTCATATATGTTAATGTATGAATGATTTTAAGTATATTGGTATATGTTTTAAGCATTGAAACATATGAAATCACTATGATCATAGTTAGGCCGAGAGTGAGTAGTGAAATATAGATGAATGCCCATATGATATTAAGGTATAAATGAGTTAATGTACATGTGTTAATGATTATGGTATAGTTAGAATTAATCAATTTGATTAATTAATGCATGTATTAAGTTGGAAATCAAGGTGTTTGATAAAATGCCTAAATGAACTATGTGATGCTTAAGAGCATTGCCAACCAAGTGTTTGTCAAAATGCCTAAGTGAATTGGCTAAGGAAATGGACATGGATAGCATGCCATGGTGTGACCGACGGCATGGAGTGCTCTCGGCCATGGCATGTGGTCGAGAGGTCCAATGAGCCAAGCCCAATTATTTTAGGCCCAATGTGAAGTAATGGGTCTAGGATAAGCCCAATAAGAGTTGGTGGGCCCCACAAGCCCAAAAAGTCCAACGAAAATGAATAGTAAAATACAAATGGGCTTAAGGCATAGTTAGGCCCATTAAGGTTTATTAAAGCCCATTAAGGGAAATATACTATATTTAATGTGAAATACAGTAGAAAAAATATAATTAACCTGATAAATGGTTATATACAACTCCAGAGATTATTAGAGGAGCAAATCGAACTGCTGGATCGAGCAGCGTTGAGAAAGTAAAATTTCTCAAGTGATTGCAGGTAAGGGACTTTTGTGAGTAGTTAGAGATACCTGCACATATTTTCATCTGCTTTTACATTCACTTAAAAACTTTGAGGGTCAGAGAAAGTGAATAATAATTATTGTGACCCGATAGTGGCAAATTACGATTTTACTCCTAGTTAGTCAAAAAGTCAACTTTTGTGAAAAGTTGTAAAAAGCATGGAAACCACCATTTTAAGTGTTTTACTACTGTTTAGCAGAAGAATAAATAGATGGGCTAATGATTTTAAGGTTGATGTGAATTAAGCACACTTTATAGTGCTGATTTTGATGTTTTGAAAATCATCCATTTTTAAAGAACCATCTATCATATTATGTGAAGATAAATCGTGCTGGAGCACAACTCGCACTGGATTTCAAATATTTTCAACATATATTAGTGCTGGATTGTGATTCGCACTAGATTTCCATGACATGAATGATAGAGTACTGGAGTTATTACTCGTACTCAATTTTATGTGATTTATGCATGAGAGAGTGCTGGAGCATTTAGCTCATACTCGACTTTTCATAAGATGCATGACAAAGTGCTAGAGCGTTGCTCGTACTCGATTCTTCATGATTTATACATGACATAGTACTTGAGCTATTGCTCGTACTTGATTTGATGATATTATGCATAGCATGGTATTGGAGCTATTGCTCGTACTTGATTTAAAACATGAACTATGCATTGACCTAGTTGCTGTAGGTTTACTCGCACTGGAGTTTGAGTTTGTGATGTGAAACAGTGTTTGAGCGGAGTGTCGACTATGAGTCGCGCTCAAAGGCGCGCACTGTATGTGATATATAATACATGTTGAAAACTATGCTTGATTGCCTCATGTAGACTGAGTGTCACACTATGAGAGGGTCGCATGTGGATTTAGAGACGTGATATGATATTCCATGGTTTGAGGGCTAAGACCTATGGAAGGTACCCCGACTGTGATGTAGGGTCCACGGAGTACGTTGTACCGTGCATGTGGCATGGAGTACACTGTACCGTGTGGTGTTGTGGAGTTAAGAAGGATATAGCTGACGGTTGTGATGGACTGACCCCCCTCCCATTGCAGCAGTGATGCCCTACACACCGAGTAATGTGTTGCCTGGGATCACCATTGTCGGATATGATCATAGTCCAGGATACTATTTACATTTTCACCAAAGAGTCTCACATGATATATCACCTGATTGATGGATTTATTTACGGATAGACCAGAGGGATAGGTCGAAATTCGATTATTATGATATGAATGATTTAATGCCATATTTACTGTGATTTAAATATACATAGCATGATTTATCTAAAGGCATTGTGATATTATAAAGATGCATTGTTTTGCACTACATGCCTACATTTGAGAAAGAAAGCATGATTTCTGTACATAGGATTTAATCTGTACAAGTATATATATATATTTAAAGACATGCTTTGAAAATGAGTTAAGGAAATAACTTTTTGAGGTATAGCATTATTTTGAGTAGTAGTGTAGATGTCTACTTGCTTGCCTGATTTCCTTACTGAGCGCGTTGTATGCTCACCCCTCTTTCTTTACATCTCTCTACAGAGCATCACCAGTAGAGTGAGAGCATTTGAGGGATAGTATTCCTGTTGTCCGCTGCTATTTCCTATCGATCGACAGGTATACATGTTTTGTACGATTATGTATCTAAACATAGAAACAACACAGTGATGTATACGATATATATTATGGGGAATGTATTTGTATTAGATTTTATATGATCTCATATGTATTATAAAAGAAGTTACAGTCAGTAACAGTATATTGACATGTATGTATGATAATAGATGATATGGTATGCGAGGAAGCTAATATCGAATCACAGCCCAACCATGGACGAGAGGAAACGTAAGTTAAAATGCGAAAAATTTGTAGTGGTATTGGTTAAGTCACGGATGACTGTCTTGACAGAATGGTATCTGAGCCGAGGTTGGTTAATATGAGTCGGTGTTAGAAAATAGGAAAGTGTACATCCCCATAGTACTGTGCTGTGTTTAGATATAACTGTGTATACCAGATAAGAGACGGACTAATTCATGATTATGAATGCAGAAATTTTGCCTATATGGTAAATACTCGTAGTGGTAGAGGTACAAGAGGTAGGGCTCGAGGCCGTGGAGATAAGCCTGAGAGACGAGCTGCTCCTGAACCATTACTGTGAGATCTGAGAATTTCAGACATATTTTAATGATGTAATAAGAATTTGAAGTGTAATTTATTGAGCTAAGTGAATTGTAGGAATTATAATTGGAGATTTATATGTTAAGTGTGTAAAATGAGCATGAAGCATGAGGACAGATCGATCTGGGAGAAGGAGAGATCGATCTGGTGAGTTAAAAATGACGAGGGAAGGGAAATTTGAGGAGCAGATCGATCTCCAATGGAAGAGATCGATCTCCTTATGAATCTGTTTGAGAAGGGATCGATCTCATGAGGAAGAGATCGATCTCCAAATGAATCTGTTTGAGAGAAGATCGATCTCATGAGGAGGAGATCGATCTCCAAATGCTTCTGTTTGGGGAGAAGATCGATCTCCTTAGGAGCAGATCGATCTCATAAAGCCATAAAGAAATCGATCTCACCCCTCGACAGATCGATCTCCTATGCATAAAATTGCCCAGATCGTCCCCAAATTTCAAACACAGATCGATCTCATCAAGAGGCAGATCGATCTCCTACCTCCAGTCTATATAAGGAACCCGTGTTTTCTCTGCAATTTCACTTTCTCTCTCCTCCAAAACCTCCATTTTTCCGAAAACCTAGTTTCTCACTCCTCCAAATCCCCCATTTTCGGCCGAATCAGCTATTGTGGTAAGAAGGAAAGTTATTCCTCATCAAAGGGAGAACAACATACTTGGAAATCGAAGGACGAATCGGATCGAGGCGTGAGTTGTGCGTCTCACAAGCTTTGGGTAATTTCTAAACCTCGATCTTGATATTTGAGCTGATTTTGATGTTATTGGTGGTTGTAATTGTGTTGAAATAGTTGAGAAATGATTAGGGATTGATGAATTTCAATGTGGATAGGGTGACAATGATATTTAGCGATTTTGGTGAATTTAGGAAATTGTGAGCTATAAATGGAAAATTGGACAATGTGGTGAATTAGCGTAGACGATTTAACTTGAGAAATGTAGGACGTTAAGATATTGTGAATGAGGTTGTAGTTTAGGGTAGAGTGACGAGAATTGAGAAAATTGAGGTGTTATGAGCGATGATGCTCGATTTTGAGAATTGAGATTTATGAGATAATTGAGTATTGATGTTTAACATCGTTTGGACAGCTCGGGAGTTCCAGAGTGGAATGCGAGACTAGTCCGTGATACGGGGGAAACGATTGCACTATACGAGGTGCAAAGAGGTAAGGAAAACTAAACCATTTGTGTATGTATTTTGATGAATTATTGTAGCATGAACCATGATTTGAGAATACAAGCATGTTTTGTGTTGTGATGTAATTGCACATGGTTTTTCTAGCCGGTTGGAGCCCATTATTTTATGAGTTTATAAGCTGAGTGTGAAATTGCTTTATAAACCTTTGAGTTGCGTGAAAAGTAAATTGGGCTCTACGTTAAGGCGATATTGAGATTTGAGAAAATGTGTGCGTGTTTTGCCGGTTGGAACTCGGTTTTAATATGTTTTGTGTTGAGTACACAAATGTTTTAAATGAGTTTTTAAGAGAAAACCATTATGAGTTCTACGTGAAGGCATAACGTTTTATAAGATAATGGCTAATGATTGAGACTTAGGCGTGTCATGTTGAATACACATCGGGCATTGCTCTGGTAGCATATAAGACCGATATAGTGGGACGCCTGGGAACCGACCCAGGGACCACAGGCCTTGTTCTGGTAACATATAAGTCCGATTATTCCTCCGCTCTGGTAGCGTTGGGAGGCATTGCTCTGGTAGCATGTAAGACCGAGAGAGTGGGCCGCCTGGGAACCGACCCAGGGACCACGTGTCAGTGTGCATTAGGCGAGGCATTGCTCTGGTAGCAAGTAAGGCCGGGCCTTGTTCTGGTAACATATAAGTCCAATATACTTTGCATACGACCATATTGTCGACGTTCCCTCTATACGAGGATACCTGGGATACGCACCCAAAGGAGATACATATTTGATGTGCCATGACGAGTTTTAATTGAGTTTTATTGCCTAGTCTCATTTTACACATGAGTTGTGTTTTGTGACATTGTCACGTGTGAATTACTGAGGTGATTTTTATCACGTATTTGAGAACAGCCATTATTGCATATATTTACACATGCTTGTGAGTGCTCGATGTTGAGCCTTTTATCTTCATGTTTTCACATGATTTAACGAGTTATGAGATGATGTTTGAGAACTTTCATGCTACGATTTCAAATGAGCTTTATAAACAAATACATATTTGTGATGTGTGAAATGGTTTATAAAACTGAGTTCCTTTACCCCCCCTTACTGAGCGATTTAGAAGCTCACCCTGTTTTCCTTTCCCCCCAGAGTTCTTCAAGTGAAAAAGGATCTCCCTGCGGCGTACGGAGTAGTGGCTAGTGGAAGACTTGAGCTCCAGGCCCTATATATTGTATTTGAGGTATATTTTATCTTTTCATGTACCCAGACTGTTAATGTGATTACAGACACTTGATGTATATCATTATATGGGATGTATTAGGATTAATTAACTTGGAATTGAGTAATGTATATGATTCAATATACACTATGTTGTGATGAGATCCTGAGGCATGATAATTACGATGATGTATGACACTGCACAGGAATGCACCTTTAATTGCGAATTAACGAGTAAAAAAGTTTTAAATTTGCCCTATTTTTCGCAAACTTTCGGGGCGTGACAATTACCTACCCATAAGACTCCAGGTTCTACTAAGGTACCAGAGTGTGCTGAGATGCGCTTTTCGAGATTAAAGCGTAGTCTAGAGACGATTGTAGAGATATTGGCACAGACGATGCCAGGTAGGCAGGGACAGGAGGCAGGAGCTGCGATAGGAGAGGCAGTTGCCCCTGATACACCTACACAGACAACTCATGCATCGAGGACTGTAGATACTCTTACACCCCCACCAGTTTCAGGTGATAGTGGATTAGGGTACAGATGTGATCTGCATAGGTTGCGAGAGTTCCAAAAGTTTAGACCTCCATCTTTAATGGGGTTAAAGACCCTGTAGCTGCTGAGGAGTGGGTTACTGAGATGGAGAAGTTTTATGGATTCTTTGAGTGTATGACATCGGAGATGGTTGCATTTGCTGCGTTCCTACTGAAGGGAGCTACAGAGCATTGGTGGAAGTCCACCAGATCCATATTGAGAGCCCAACACACAGATATCAGTTAAGAGATATTTCGGGATGCCTTTAGGAGGCAGTTTGTTCCTGATACCGCACAGCGAAAATTACAGGCTGAGTTTTTGAGATTGAACCAGGGGAGCTTGTCAGTGGACGAGTATGAGACTCGATTCCTATCCCAAGGGAGATATGACCCAGATACCATGTATAGTGAGGCCAAAAAGGTCCACAGGTTCATTGATGGATTAATACCGGCTCTACGGTCCAGGTTGGTCCCAATAGATATAACCACCTATGAGGAAGCAGTGCGTAGGGTGCAACTGTGCGAGTAAGATTATGAGATGAATGCTTCCGAGTTTGAGAAGTTTAGTCAGAGCTGAGATATATAGAAGAAGAGGCCGGTTAGAGATTTCAGTTATCGAGGAGGGAGAAAACTCTTCGATAAGAGATCACGGGTTGAGAAGGCACAAGAGAGACTTGCTAGACCTCCTGCTTATCCGACTGTAGCTCCAGCAAAGGGTATTGTCATAAGAGGACAGAGATCTACTACCGATCAGTGCAGAAGATGCAGTAAATAACATGGAGGTAGACCATGTCCGCTGACTCCTATAGTGTGTTTCCAATGCTAGAAACAGGGGCATATTGCTCAAGCTTGCCCAGAGATGGTTGATACTGCCCCACTGAAGGGCAAGGAGCCTGATAGAACTTCAGCTGGTACATCTGCTTAGAGAGGAAGAGCGACAGCAGAAGAAAAGGGGAAATAAGTGATTGGTCGAGGGCGCGTACATGCTTTGGACCAGGGGACAGCTGATGCTTCATCGGATGTGATTCGAGGTAACATCCTAATTTATGATATTGAAGCATATGTTTTAATTGATCCTGGTGCCACGCATTCTTTTGTATCACCTTCATTTGCATGTAAATTAGCAAGACATGTAGAGCGTACACCGTTATGTATGATGATGTTGATTTGTACGCCTATGAATAGTAGTCAAGTTGTAGAATATGTATTTAACGGGTGCAAGTTAAGAGTGGGGAACAAGGAGATGACAGCCAATCTAATATTGCTAAGTATGAGTAACTTTGATATAATCTTAGGAATGGATTGGCTATTTGCAAACCATGCTGTGTTAGATTGTTATGCTAAGACAGTTATGTTTCCTAACCCTACAAGATATTTTGTAAAGTTTAATAAGGAGTAGTTATGATTATTATATGAAATACTGACTGAGAGAACCTTCAACATATCAAGGTTTCATTACGTACGTGGTAGATATGGATAAGGCACATCCGGAGTTGTTAGATATTGTTGTGGTCTGTGAGTACCCAGATGTTTTTTTGAATGAGTTGCCAGGGTTACCACCAGATAGAGAGATGGAGTTCTGTATAGATTTGGTACCTGGAATGGAGCCTATTTCGAGACCACCATATCGCATTGCCTTAGTTGAGCTGGAAGAGCTCAAGAGACAGTTACAGGAGCTGTTGGATAGGGGTTTTGTTCGACCGAGTGTTTCACCGTGGGGAGCACCAGTTTTGTTTGTGAGGAAGAAGGATGGAAGCCTCCGATTGTGTATAGATTACCGATTATTGAATAAGGCCACCATCAAGAATAGGTATCCCCTTCCACACATTAACGACTTGTTAGATCAGCTTCAGGGAGCATAGGTCTTTTCCAAGATTGATATGAGGTCTGGGTATAATCAGCTGAAAGTTCGGAGTGGAGATGTACCCAAGACGGCATTTAGGACCCGATATGGTCACTATGAGTTCCTAGTTATGCCATTCTGATTGACGAATGCTCCCGCAGCTTTTATGGCTTTGATGAACGATGTGTTCAAGCCATATCTAGATCAGTTTGTTATTGTCTTCATCGATGACATATTGGTATACTCGAGATCCGAGAAAAAGCATGAGGAACACCTCAGGATCATATTACAGACTCTACGAGAGCAGAAGTTATATGCTAAGCTCAGTAAGTGTGACTTTTGGTTGTCACAGATCTCATTTTTGGGACATGTTATATTGAGAGATAGTGTATCAATTGATCCATCTAAGATAAAGGCTGTAGTTCAGTGGGAACAACCGAGGACAGTTACCAAGATCAAGAGTTTTCTGAGGTTAGCTGGATATTATCGGAGATTCGTTGAGGGATTTTTAAAATTGGCTCCTCCGTTGACACGTCTTTCTCGAAAGAGTGTACCGTTCGTATGGAACGAGGATTATGAGAAGAGTTTTCAGGAGTTGAAGCGTTAATTGACCACCGCTCCGATTCTCACTATCCCTACCAGTTCAAGAGGATTTACAGTGTATATCGATGCTTTGCATCAGGGACTGGGCTGTGTATTGATGCAGGATGGGAGGGTAGTTGCTTATGGATCCCGACAGCTGAAGGATCATGAGAAGAACTATCCGACCCATGATTTGGAGCTAGCTGCAGTAGTGTTTGTGTTGAAGGTATGGCGCTACTACTTGTACGGTGAGAAATTCCAGATATTTACCGACCACAACAGCCTCAAGTATCTGTTCTCACAGAAAGAATTGAACATGAGACAGAGAAGATGGCTAGAGCTTCTGAAGGACTACGATTGCGAGATACTTTATTATCCGGGTAAGGCTAACGTTGTAACTGATGCTCTGAGTAGGAAGAGCCTAGGGATGATATCATATATGATGGTTAGGGAACATGATTTGCTAGAGCAGTTTACTAGCCTCAGTTTGAGAGTTGTGCCTTCTGACATGGATATAGGCTATGTGATAGCTAGTCTACGCTTGAAACCAGATCTGTTGGATAGGATCAGAGTGGCTCAATAGACTGATCCATTTTGTATGGATGTGAGTGGTCAGATGTTGAAGGGTACAGTGACTAATTGTGAGTTGAGTTCAGATGGACTACTGAGGTTCAAAGGCAGACTGTGTGTTCCCGAGGATCCAGGACTCAGGAGATTGATATTAGCAGAAGCTCATTCGTCGAGGTATACGTTACATTCAGGGAGTAACAAAATATATCAGAACCTCCGAAAGGTATACTGGTGGTCGGGTATGAAGAGAGATGTAGCAGATTTTGTGGCTAAGTGTCTCGTATGTCAGCAGGTGAAGGTAGAGCATCAAAAACCTGCAGGGTTATTACAGCCTCTACCTATACCGATATTGAAATGGGAGCATATCACCATGGATTTCGTGATGGGTTTACCGAGGACCTGTAGGAATCACGATGCTATATGGGTAATTGTCGGCAGATTGACGAAGTCAGTCCACTTCCTAGCTATGAGAGCCACCGATACTCTGAGTTCATTGGCAGAGCTGTATGTACGCGAGGTAGTGAGGTTACATGGTGTACCAGTGAGCATAGTCTCTGATAGGGATTCCCGCTTCACTTCTCACTTTTGGGAACATTTTCAGGAAGCCATGAGAACCCAGTTGAGTCTGAGCACTGCTTTCCATCCTTAGACAGATGGTCAGTCAGAGAGGATTATACAGACTCTGGAGGATATGTTGAGAACATGTGTGCTAGATTTTAGAGGCTCCTAGGATGACCACTTGCCACTAGCCGAGTTCGCCTACAACAACAGTTATCATTCGAGTATCGGGATGGCACCGTATGAGGCTTTATATGGTCGTAGATGTCATTTCCCTATTGGATGGGAAGAAGTGGGTGACCGTAAGATTTTCGCTCCTGATATGGTTACACAAGCATCTGAGGACGTTAACTTGATTGTAGAGAGACTGAGGATAGCTCAGAGTAGACAGAAGAGTTACGCTGACAGGAGACGAAAGCCACTCGAGTTTGCAGTTGGTGAATTCGTGTTTCTGAAAGTTTCTCCTTCCAACGGCATAGCGAGGTTTGGGAAGAGAGGAAAGCTGAATCCTCGCTATATTGGACCCTTTGAGATACTTGATCAAGTGGGAGATAAGGCTTATAGGTTGGCATTACCACCAGACTTATCAGGTGTCCATAACGTCTTCCACATATCGATGCTTCGGAAGTATCACCCGGATTCGGCACATGTGATTAGTTATGAGCCTTTGAAACTCCGAGAGGACATGTCATATGTTGAGCGACCGATTCGGATATTGGATATGAAGGAGAAGGCATTGAGATCAAAGACTATCGGATTAGTGAAGGTTCTCTGGCAGCATCATACTTCAGAGGAGGCTACTTGGGAGATAGAGAGTCTGATGCGAGAGAAACAGCCTCATCTATTTGATGACTGACTTGGTTCTAATTTGGAGAACCAAATTTTTTGAGTAGGGGAGGATTGTCAGACCCGTATTTTATGTAGCCTGTTCCTTATGATTCCTATGTGTATGAACACTATTATTATAGTTGAATCATAAGAAGAGTATTTACTAGATTAAACGAGTATGTGAAATGATTTAACATGCATAAGCTACATAAAAGCCTAAGGTGAGTTATGAGAGTCACAGGCTAAACTGAGTGGATCTGAATCATTCTGACTGAAAATAAGAACTTAAAATGAAAAAATATAGAGAGCTTATGAAGGAAAGTCAGTTTGATTTAGTTCCGAACACAGAGAACGAGAGTAAAAGCTAAAAAGGGTAAAATGGACCTTTTTAGCGAGTTAAAGTATTTAAGGTGTTTCGGGTGTATTTACCTATCGAAAACGGCTAAAACGTAAAGATGAGAGTGTAAGACATAAGATATGACACTTTTGAAATTTTGAGAAAAAGACAACTTGGTCAATGATTAAGGAAAAAGTCAACTATAGTTAAGAAAAGTGAACTTTTACCATAGTTGACTAACCATGGTTAAAAATTAACCTAAGCATGGAGAAAAAAATTGAGAAAAAATATTCTTGGTCAGAATACAAGATAATCATCCCCGAAAGTAAGGAAAATTTATTTGGAAAGATTTCGGATTTAATTTAATGGTTAAAAACGTAATGGGCCTAAAGTGAAGTTTTAAAGCCCATTAAGGTATACTAAACGTAAATCGAAATTCTTAGGTCCCTTAGACCGAATTTTTGGACCGATTGATAGGCCAAATATTGAGACAATAAAAGGCCCGAGGTATAGTAAAAATTTCAGTCCAAAAGCCTATTAAGAAAGCCCAAACCGAGAGGCCCAATTGAAAAGCCCATTAGGTAAATATCTAACCAGAGTTAAAGCTAACTATGACTCATTAGATGACTCATTAGGTGACTCATAACTAAACCTTAGGAAGTATATTATAATGGCTGAAAAGTAAGGCTTACCATTGTCATCTTCACCATACCATTCTCGGCTAGAAGAAGGAAACCATTGAAATGCATTATCCAAGCTTTCTCTCACTAGAAATCACTAGGAATTAGGCATATTTGGAAATTGCATTCTTCATGAAAGTTGTTCCAAATTGAGAGGAGAGTGACATATGTTGGAATTGGCTATTAAGAAGCCATAGTGTGCAAACCGTGAGACTCCAAAGTTTCGGTCAAGTGTGAACACAAATACTAGGTATATTGTCAAGCTTTCAAATTCATATATGTTAATGTATGAATGATTTTAATTATATTGGTATATGTTTTAAGCATTGAAACATATGAAATCACTATGATCATGGTTAGGCCGAGAGTGAGTAGTGAAATATTGATGAATGCCCATATGATATTAATGCATAAATGAGTTAATGTACATATGTTAATGATTATGGTATAGTTAGAATTAATCAATTTGATTAATTAATACATGTATTAAGTTGGCAATCAAGGTGTTTGATAAAATGCCTAAATGAACTATGTGATGCTTAAGAACATTGCTAACCAAGTGTTTGTCAAAATGCCTAAGTGAATTGCCTAAGGAAATGGACATGGATAGCATGCCATGGTGTGACCAACGGCATGGAGTGCTTTCGGCCATGGCATGTGGTCGAGAGGTCCAATGGGCCAAGCCCAATTATTTTAGGCCCAATGTGATGTAATGGGTCTAGGATAAGCCCAATAAGATTTGGTGGGCCCCACAAGCCCAAAAGGCCCAACGAAAATGAACAGTAAAATGGCAATGGGCTTAAGGCATAGTTAGGCCCATTAAGGTTTATTAAAGCCCATTAAGGGAAATATATTGTATTTAATGTGAAATACAGTAGGAAAAATATAATTAACCTGATAAATGGTTATATGCAGCTCCAGAGATTATTAGAGGAGCGAATCGAACTGCTGGATCGAGCAGCGTTGAGAAAGTAAAATTTCTCGAGTGATTGCAGGTAAGGGACTTTTATGAGTAGTTAGAGATACCTGCACGTATTTTCGTCTGCTTTTACATTCACTTAAAAACTCCAAGGATTAGAGAAAGTGAATAATAATTATTGTGACCCGATAGTGGCAAATTATGATTTTGCCCATAGTTAGTCAAAAAGTCAACTTTTGTGAAAAGTTGTAAAAAGCATGGAAACCACCATTTTAAGTGTTTTACTACTGTTTAGCAGAAGAATAAATAGATGGGCTAATGATGTTAAGGTTGATGTGAATTAAGTACATTTTATAGTGCTGATTTTAATGTTTTGAAAATCATCCCTTTTTAAAGAGTCATCTATCATATTATGTGAGGATAAATCATGCTGGAGCACAGCTCGCACTGGATTTCATATATTTTCCACATATATTAGTGCTGGATTGTGATTCACACTAAATTTCTATGACATGGATGATAGAATACAGGAGTTATTACTCGTACTCAATTTTATGTGATTTATGCATGAGAGAGTGCTGGAGCGTTTAGCTCGTACTCGACTTTTCATGATATGTATGACAAAGTGCTAGAGCGTTGCTCGTACTCGATTCTTCATGATTTATACATGACATAGTACTTAAGCTATTGCTCATACTTGATTTGATGATATTGTGCATAGCATGGTACTGGAGCTATTACTCGTACTTGATTTAAAATATGAACTATGCATTGACCTAGTTGCTGGAGGTTTACTCAGACTAGAGTTTGAGTTTGTGATGTAAAACAGTGTTTGAGCGGAGTGTCGACTGTGAGTCGCGCTCAAAGGCGCGCACTGTATGTGATATATAATAAATGTTGAAAACCATGCTTGATTGCCTCATGTAGACTAAGTGTCACACTATGAGAGGGTCGCATGTGGATTTAGAGACGTGGTATGATATTCCATGGTTTGAGGGCTAAGACCTATGGCAGGCACCCCGACTGTGATGTAAGGTCCACGGAGTATGTTGTACCGTGCATGTGGCATGGAGTACACTGTACCGTGTGGTGTTGTGGAGTTGAGGAGGATATAGCTGGTGGTTGTGATGGACTGACCCCCCTCCCGTTGCAGCAGTGATGCCCCGCACACCGAGTACTATATTGCCTGTGATCACCATTGTCGGATATGATCATAGTCCAGGATACTATTTACATTTTCACCACAGAGTCTCACATGATATATCACTTGATTGACTGATTTATTTGTGGATAGACCTGAGGGATGGGTCGAAATCCAATTATTGTGATGTGAATGATTTAATGCCATATTTACTGTGATTTAAATATATATGACATGATTTATCTAAAGGCATTGTGATATTATAAAGATGCATTGTTTTGCACTACATGCCTACATTTGAGAAAGAAAGCATGATTTCTATACATGGGATTTAATCTGTACAAGTATATTTATATATATATATATATATATATTTAAAGACATGCCTTGAAAATGAGTTAAGGAAATAATTTTTTGAGGTATAGCATTATTTTGAGTAGATAGTGTAGATGTCTACTTGCTTGCTTGATTTCTTTACTGAGCGCATTGTATGCTCACCCCCATTTCTTTACATCTTTCTATAGAGCATCAGTAGTAGAGTGAGAGCATTTAAGGGATAGTATTCCTATTGTCCATTGCTATTTCCTATCGATCTACAGGTATACATGTTTTGTACGGTTATGTATCTAAACATAGAAACAGCACAGTGATGTATATGATATATATTATGAGGAATGTATTTGTATTAGATTTTATATGATCTCATATGTATTATAAAAGAAGTTACAGTCAGTAACAGTATATTAACATGTATGTATGATAATAGATTATATGGTATGCGAGGAAGCTAACATCAAATCACAACCCAACCATTGACGAGAGGAAAGGTAAGTTAAAATGCGAAAAATTTGTATTGGTTTTGGTTAAGTCACAGATGAATGCATGTGGCAAAGCCACGAAACACAATCTCATGGGTAAAATGGAGACTAGGCAAATAAAACTCAAATAAAAACATCCGTCATGGCACATCAAAATAATCTCCTCTGGTTGTGCATCCCAGGCATCCTCAAAAGAGGGAACGTCGACAATATGGTCGTGTATATGGTATATTAGTCTTACGTTTTATCAGAACAAGGCCCGGACTTGCATGCTACCAAAGTAAGGCCTCTCCTCATGCACATTATCGTTCTTACATGCTACCAAAGCAAGGCCACCCAGCACTACTAGAGCGGGGGTCATCTCACATTACCAGAACGGAGGCATCTCTCGCTACCAAAGAGAAGGAATATCGGACTTACATGTTATCAGAGCAAGGCCCGGACTTACATGTTACCAAAGCAAGGCCCGATGTGCTATCACATGACACGCCTAAATCTCAGTAACAGCCATTATCATATAAAATCGTTTTGCCTTCATGTAGAGCTCATAATGGTTCCTCTCATAAAACTTATCCGAAAACCTTTTTGTACTCAACACAAAACATGTCAAAATGGAGCTCAAACCGACAAAACCATGCACACATTTTTCAAATCTCAGTACGTCTTAACGTAGAGCCCAAATCCCTTTTCACTTTTAAACTAAAACAGTTTGTAAAACAATTTCACTTTTTGTTTACAACTCATAAAAATTGGGCCCCACCAGCTATAAAACCATGTGCAATAAATCAATCACAACTCGTAAAAACTTGCTTGTTTCTCAAATAACATTTCATGCTACAAATATCATCACAAATCACACACAAAAATCAGTTTAAGTTTTCCCTTACCACCTTGCACATCGTACAGTGTAATCGTTCTCCCGAACGACAGACTAGCCTCGCATTCCTCTCTGAAACTCCCAGGTTGTCCCAACGATGTAAAAATATCATCAACACGTCATCACATTGTCTCAAATCTCAACATCGAGCAAAATTGCTCACATTCTCATTAAACATCTCAAAATAACCTTATTACACTCTAAAAGTCACAATAACTTCACCAACCAAATTCTCATAATTTCTCAGTACCTCAATAATTCTATCAGCCCTAATCATTTTTAGCCAATTCATCACAGTATCTACAACCACAATTGCAGAAATCTACTTCAAAATCAAGGATTAAAGCTTAAAAATTTATCCAAAACTTGTAGAGTGCTCAATTCATGCCTCAGCTCAAATCGTCCTTTGATTTTTAAGTATGTTGTTCCCCTTTTGATGAGGAACAACTATCCCCCTTGCCACAACCTCTGATTCAAATGAAAATAGGCGTTTTGGAGGAGAGAGAAATCTAGGGATTCTACCAAAATGGGGATTTTCGATTTGTTAGAGAGAGAAAAAATGAATTCCAGTAAAAACATAAGGGTTCTTTTATAGGCAGAGGGCAGGAGATCGATTGACTTCCATTGGAGATTGATCTGCCTTTGAATTGGGAACGTTTTAGGCAATTTTTATACCCTACCAGATCGATCTGTCGTGAGGCAAGATCAATCTCATAATCTTAAGGAGATCGATCTGCTCCTTGTGAGGAGATCGATCTGCCCTTTACAGAAATATTTGGAGATCGATCTGCTCTTGTAGGAGATCGATCTGCTCTTTACAGAAACATTTGGAGATCGATCTACTCCTGTAAAAGATCGATCCCGTTAAGGAAGAATCACAAGGAGATCGATCTGCTTCCATTGGAGATCGATCTGCTCGTTTACATTTTTCATTCCTTGTCACTTTGGCCTACCAGATCAATCCCCTCTTCTCCAAGATCAATCTGGCCTCATAGTTTCACACTATGGTTGCACACATGGCATAAAATCTCCATATATAATTGCCATAATTTACTCCATTGATTATTTCTCATTTAATACTCATTCATCACTTAGAAATTTCATTCAATTTATGAGTACATCACATTTAGCTCCGTCAATTACATTTCATGTTCACATTACATAATTAGATGTGTATAGAATTCTGAAGTCTCACAGTATGGCCCTAGTTGATGGGCATTATAATAGTTAATATGTACCCTACTGACGAGCCTTCTAATATTTAATGATGTTTTTGGCCCTAGTTGACGGGCATTATAATGGTTAGTATGTATGGCCTGCTATCGGCATTATAGATAGATATCGTGTAGCTTAGCTGACAGTTGATAATGGTTAGCAATGGTCTTGTGCACTATGATTTTCAATATAACCCTGATCACAGGTTCGAATAGTGATCATTTCAATATGAAATGGTTTTACCGAGCATGGTTTTACCAAAAATGATTTTATCTAGAGAAATATGTTTTCTAATATGAACATGAAATGAGATGTTTTACAAACATGATCATGGTTCGTAGAACATAACCCATCGAGATGACATGAATATGACATGGCTCCTACTAATGAGGATTATAATAGTTAGCGACGCGGTCCTTGCTAAAGTGGTATAATAGTCAATGATATCCCTACTATTAGGTTAAAATAGTTACCCGTAATTAAATGAACTATGTTTCAGATATGAAAGATGTTTTGATATGTAAGATATGTTTCGAACTCTGAAAATATGTAAGATGATATGTGAAATACGTTTCGAATTATGAAAGTATGTGAAAGATGAACTTTGTGTTATGTTTCAGATTTCGAGAGATGATTTCGATTATGAATGTGTTAAGGATGCATATGTGATTTAAGCAAAGTACGATGAAAAAGGGTTTATATGTTGTGAGCGTGTAGTAAACTTCGATTATTTGTATTGGACTGTGTTCTTGGATTTCAAGCCCACGTATGCGTGTAAATAGTTTTGATGAATATGAATTAGTTAGACATGCATTAGAATTTAGTATCTGTGTGTAATTGGTTACTTACTGAACTTTTCCTAAAACTCACCCCTTTAATTTTCTATCACAAGTTCAAATAGGAGATGCAATGGCATTGTCAATATCCAGCTTCAAAGTTAAAGTTTGAAAGATCGCACAACCCATATTCGGTACGTGTTTAATCTATACAATTTTACCAACAGTACATGAGTCGGGATGTGTATTTGTTAAATATGATTATGTAATTAATGTTTTAAGTTCTGGGCATAGATGAACAACTACAGATAAAGGAAATTATAACAATGGTATCAAATCAACAAGTAGTATGTTAGACTAGGGCCTTAGGTAATTTATCTTAAATTATATCAAGTAGAGATCAATTGGATCCTATTGTAGGATTCTATTCACAACATAAACATGTGCTAAGTAAAAATGAAAAAGTAGCCATACTTTCATTGCGAAGTTTAGGAAATGTTGCAGCCTTCAAGTCGTGACACTTTAAGATTGCATCGACACCTTAGCATGAAAACATAAACATTTCAACCTATGACTATGTAGGAGACACCTAAGAGAAAATGAAGCAGCATGACAGATTGCAACTTATAACGCCTCAGAACAGCATGACTTAAAAAGTGATTCACGTAGGCTACCTCTTAAACTCCATCTAGTAAAAGACTTCAAACAACCAACCCCATTTAACTCAATTACAACACCCATCCACATGCAGCATACCATCATGTCTCTAAAACTCCATTATAGCTTCTGCTGTTACTGCTGAAATTGTAGCCACCAAACATCATTACCCAAAAGCAGGGGATAAGGCAGATACATCTATAAATTTGCTTAAATCCAGACATAAAACATTCACTTCTATTAACAGCTAGTTTTGCTAAGAAGTTCGTAAAAAAGTTAGCTTCCCTAAAGATATTGATGAACTTCACCGACCTAATCTCCTCCTTTAATCGATCAATTTCATTAAACAAAGTCTAGTCCTCTCATGTTCTGCAATCAGCATCAATGACCTAAGAAAGAGCCACCTTTAAATTTGATTCCACCACTAATTCTTTATCCTTCTTCCATGGTGAATTGTAGAACATCAACAAGGCTTCCTTAATGACTTAGACCTTTGCTAAAGTCACACTCATTTTGTCAATAGGTCCCTAGAATAAACCCAAGACATACCCTGAAACATCCCTAAGAACACCACTACAGCCAACCATTCTAGTTGATACAAATACCAAACCATCCACATTAAACTTTAATTTTTACGTAGGAGGAGACTTTCACGTAGTATTTGATCTTAGATTGATCTTACTTGACGAAGAAAATAGCACTTGTGGCATACACCATTATTTTGATTCGTTCACTAGCTGCTCCTTCTCTAAAGCCTCTACCAAAGAGATCTCAATTTAATCATGAACGAAATTTCGTCACCTTCCCTTTTTTTGAACTATTTCTTGCAATCCACAGAGTCTAGAATGTAGCACCACATACAGTTTGCCACATTTTCTTCACCACACCATAAAAGCAAATATCTTCACATTGTTGTAAGAATGCTTCAACGATATAAGGTGAAACCTAAACTAATTCCCACTATCTCAGTACCATATCTCAAACCAAAGAAGAAAAGTGGATTTCACTAAAATATGATTCATATCTTCAACATGACATTCATACCGGCTACAAAGCACCTGTGTCTCATCAAAAGCTACACCTCTAGCTTTCAAGGAATATTTTGAAGGAATACAATTCACAACTGCCATCCACATAAAATTTTGCACTTTAAGAGGAATATTATACTTCCATATAAAAATGAACCACACTTTTTTTATAAGGAATAATGAAATGAAGATCTAAGACTTTTATAAATCTTTTAACAGAAAATGATCCTTTGCAATCTAGCTTCTACACCTGTTGGTCCTTTCTCTTCCTATTTAAACCTATGTATTATAATTCTCTAAGCAATCTATTAAAAGATTCAATCTCCAATTCCCTCAAAATTATCCTAAATTTTAGCTTCCAATGACTCCTTTCAAAAATAGTGTTACACACTCTAAGCTCATTCTCTTTAGCCAAAAGAAAAAAACATGGGAACCTATCTTTTAAAGGAACTTCATGCACCTATTTATCTAACCAAAAATAAATTGAGGAATCCTCTCCTAAAACTCATTTACATCCTCGAAAACCAACCAACCTATTTATCCCTTCAACACTAATGATCAAAATACAAGAGTTGCCTTCACAGGGCAGTAAACAACGAGAGGGCTAGAAGATTTTTGGTATTCTTTCTTTGCCCATGAAAAGACAATGTTGTGAGACCCTCTTAGGAAATTGTGCACGGTGAAGTAACAAGAGTTTATCTAGACTTCACATAGTCAGATTTCCATATATTCACCCAAAATACTATAGAGTCGATGCTCACACTCTCCACAACTTCACCGAATGGCTCTCATCTTCCGAACCTATGCAACATAATTAATTAAGATCGTCTTTTGCTTTTTTTCTCTATATCTATATTTATATCTATATCTATATATCTTAGTTAATTAATTACATTTATGTATCTTGATGAATGATTATTATTTTAAAAATGGGTTAATTTCACTGCAAGCTCATAATAGTTTCCTTGTTAATTACTTTATTTTGTTTTTTTTTCCAGTCCTCTTTATTTATGATGTTAAAGTTGAATAGGAAATATGATCCCTGTAATCAATATACATACTATTTATTGAAACCTTTCACAGAATCTCTTAGAAATAAAGGTCATGAATATGGACATCATCTTTTATCCAGGTATTTTTTTCACGAATAAAATTGAGTTTTAGTTTAAGTTTAGCCTTCGCCTTATGACATGCGAGCTTCACGATGTTAGAGCCCAATTCAAATTTGATAAAATTCCATGGGCTTGAAAGCATAATTTAAAGTAAAGGTCATATATATATATATATATATATATATATATATATATATATATATATATATATATACTTGAAAGCCCAATTGTAAACCCTAGAGGCTTGACCTTGGAGGCCAAAGTTTCAAATGTTTGTTTTTGTTTTTTATTTTTTTATTTTTATTCCTTTCAATATTATTATTATTATTATTATTATTGTTATTATTATTGTTATTGTATGCCTAATTTTTTTTAATTAAAAAAAAAAAATAAAAATCAAGAAATGGCTTCAAGTGGGGCCGTTAAAGGCACCACCCGCCACCAGTCACAACCTTAAAGACCCCATCCCAAACTCCATGTCAGGCAACTAGGCAACTAAAATCGAGCTGCAAAGCAGCTTGCCATAACCCCTTTCCAGACTCCAGCCTACAAAAACCAAAAAAAACATGGCAAAAAGAGACACTCCACTGCCCTACTTTCCACAAAGATCGATCACCTAAATTCCAACTTCCCAAGCATACGAGTGCCATCACCTCCCACAACCATACATCCCATCTCACCACCACTTAAACTCATGACCTTCAGCCCTTACCCAACACCGAAGCCATCAATATTGTTCACCACCCATACATAACCAACAAAACAATAATAAGCAACTACCAATTATCATAAACCACAACCACCTTACTTCTCTTGAGATCCACATTAAGCAAAGGCAAAAATTAAACCAGTCACTAAAGCTCATTTATCTACCACCTAAAATTACCAGCAAGACTGTCATAATGAAGACTTACACATATAGCCTTCCCAAAACTAAATAAACAACCCCCAATCCCTACCAGTCGAGAGGCCCATTACTACCAACCAAACCTTTACTTTACACCCATCGTAGCAGCCACCATATGCCACCCTCTCTCACTCGAAATCACCTAAAACTTTAACCCATTAACCTAAGAGACATTAACGTCCAAAAATCAAACCCATACAAGTCATTTACCCAAAAAAATCCACCAACAATACACACAATACATTCACTAATATAACAATTAAAAAAGGAAAAAATAAAAATCCAAATCAAGGGTTGTTAGGAAGCAAAAGTTTTGTATATCTACCAAGATCGGAGGAGATCTAGGTGATTAGGTTTTAGATTGATGTTTAGAGACTGAAGAGTTTTCGAAAAAGGGTATTCGATTTTTCAGTCAGTAAAGCGGTGGTATGTTATAGAATTGTTAGATGAACCGTTAATGGTGAAGAGAAAAAGACTAAAAAAATGAGAGCAGAGAGAGTTGTGTATGTCATTCATGGTTCTGATGTACATTAGGAAAGCTTTTATATATTCACAATGTGCTATAAAGCACATCCTAATGCTACTTGACATTCATGTGCCATATTGGTTGGTTGGTTTCTGATAGCTGCTCCTTTCTTGCATTTAGTGATGCTCTAACAACTTATCATTCTTAACAGTCTCTCCAGTGCTTTCCTTTTCTTCCAATCTATCACACCCTTCAATTCCTTTACACCCTGTGAGCCTTCCGTTAGCACCTCTAGTGTGACCACCCATTTCCTCACTTGCTATCAATTTCATGACATTACCTCTTCCTATAGCATATCCTTGTCCCCCAGGATCAAAAGATGGGAATTGAGATGTCAGCACTGAATAGTCCTTCAAATTGGCAAGCTTTAGGACTAAATTAATCCGCTGGACCGGTAGTTGCATTATTGCATGATTATCCTTTTTTACAATTCTCTTGTCCAAAATAGTAGCTGGATACACCTTGGGCTGCCCATCTTCAGCAACTTCATGAGGGTCAATGGATGCACTACTTTGGAACCAACTTTTTTTTTTAGTAAACTTACATTAAACATGTTTTGTATCTTAGCACTAGGTGGAAGTTGTAGCTTATAAGCTACTGGATCTTCCATATAATAGTATAGGGCCCAAAGTACTTGGAAGACAACTTCGAGTTCTTCCTAATTGACAGAAAAGTCTTCTTACATGGTTGGATCTTTAAGTACACCTCGTTTCCAACCTTAAATTCCTTCTTAATTCTCTTCTTGTCAGAGTACCACTTCATCCTATGTTGAGCTTTTTCTATTTGCACCATCATTAGTTTGCTCAACTTCTCCTTTCTTTTAGCATTTCTTTAATTGAAATAATACTAACAGTATAACTTGGATCCTACAAAAATCTTGAAGGTGGGTATCCATAAAGAGCTTGGAAAGGGGCCATTTTCAAGGTAGTGTGGTAACTAGAGTTATACCACCACTCTACCAATGGAAGCCATTTAGACCAAGACTTTGGATGAAGGATGCACATGCAATGTGAATACTGTTGCAGGCATTGATTATGCTTCTCGGATTGCTCATCGAACTTCGAGTGATAAATAGTAGTTAGTTGAAACTTAGTCATTGACAACCTTATCATTTCTTGCCATATTGAGCTTATAAACACCTTATCGCGATCTGAGATAATCACCTTTAGGGTCCCATGCAATTTGTAGATTTGGTCCAAGTAGTCCTAAGCTATGTCGAGAGCCGTAAAAGGTACGCTAAAGCTACAAAGTGGCCATACATTGTTAGCTTATTTATTACCACCAAAACACAACCAAACTTGTAGGATTGAGGTAACCCTTCAATGAAGTCCATTGTTATCATTTAGCAACTATGCTGAGGAATTGGAATGGGTTGACGTAATCCAAGTTGATCCACATTCTCATGCTTATTTTGCTAACATACCTCGCATTATTGTATATAATCATGCACCCTTTTCATGAGTCCTGGCCAGTAGAAATACAAACGCACTCTAAAGTAAGTAGCTTGAGTTCTCGAATGTCCACCCTGAGGAGAGTCGTGAGGAGTCTGAAGCACATTATCCCTCAAAGAACCCTCGCTCCCAATATATACCCTCTGTTTGTACCTTAATATTCATATGGAATAAAACCAATCAGCATTTTCCGAAGGAGTAATCAGTAAAGCACTGATTTTATTTGGGGTAAACTCATCCCCACAATAGCTGGCCTCTACCTCTTTCACCCATTCAGAAATAACAACTACTGCTTCTATGTCAGAACATTGGCCCAATTCTTCCCATTTTCGAGAGAGGGCATCAACAACTTTGTTGAACTTACCCTTTCAATACATAATTGTATAATCAAGGCCTAAAAGTTTTGTAAGTCCTTTCTTCTGAGCTTCTGTTTAAGCAAATGCTTGTGGGATTCATGGTCAGTCTTGATTACAAATGGTCCTCCTTCGAAATAATGTATCCATTTTGTGACAGCAATCAAGATGATAAGTTATTCTTTCTCAAAAATAGAGAGCCTTCCATGTTTAGGTCCTAAAGCTTTGCTTAAGTAAGCTATAGGCCTACCTTCTTGACACAACACAACCTTACTCTACTAGAACATGCATCAGTTTCTAAACAAAAACTATTACTAAAATTTGGCAAGGTTGAAACATGAGCACTTACCATAGCCTTCTTTAGTTGTTTAAATGCCAAGATAGCTGTTGTATTCCAACAGAATCCATCTTTTCTCAGCATGTCGGTTAATGGTTTGCTGATGATTCCATAGTGCCTAATGAGTCTCCAATAGTACCTCGTTAAGCCAAGGAATCCTCGTAAAGATTTCAGAGTCTTGGGCAAAAGCCATTTCTCCATAGCTTTAACCTTTAAGGGATCTGCAAAGACTCCTTCACCAGATGTTACATGTCTCAAATACTCAACCTTCTTTTAACCTACTCCTTTTAGCAAAGAGCTGGTTCTTTCGTAAGACAGTAAACACAACCCGTAAATGCTCCAAATGTGTATACATATCAACATTGTAGACTAATATGTCATAGAAAAACACCAGTACAAATTTTCGTAACTGATTCACAAACACTTCATTTATCAATGACTAAAAAGTTTTTGGGGCCTTAGTTAGCCCAAACGACATCACCTTGAACTCACAATGCCCTTGATGAATTCTAAAGGTGGTTTTGTGCACATCTTCTTCTTTCACTCTTTTTTGCCAATATCCCAATCATAAGTCGATTTTTGAAAAAATATTGGCCCCTTTCAATTCATCTAATAAATCCTTCACCACCGAAATGGGAAACTTGTTTTTGATTATCATATCATTGAGCTTCTTGTAATCGATGCATAGCCTATAACTCCTATCTTTCTTCTTAACTAGCAGGCATGGTGAAGCAAAAGGACTAGAGCTGGTTTAAATGATGAAAGCTGCTAACATCTAGGTAACTTGTTTCTCAACCTCTTTTCTTTGATAATGAGGGAACCGATATGGTTTCAAATTCACTAGTTAGGCTCCTACCTTGAGTGACGTCACATGATCAGGTGATCTCTTCAATGGTAACCCATTCGGCTCTTCAAACAAATCAGCAAAGTCCTCTATAAGAGACTGTAATACAAACGGTACTTCACCACTTGTTTCTTCTGAGCTTAACATGTAAATTTCTTCTCTTAACTCTAGGTCTTTACTCACCATCTTTTGGAACATTTCTTGCAAAATTACCTTGAGTACAACTTGTGGTTGGACTGCTTTCAAGGTAATAAACGTGCCCTCTTTTTGAAAAGAAATTGTTAGCACATTGAAATCCAGTATCAAAGGACTATAATGTTTAATCTGATCCACCTCTAACACCATATTGCTACCTCTCATTGACAACACCCTCAAATCATAAGTAAAATAATTTCCTTGCATACTCCATACCAGTTGCTTACATTTTGTAATGTTGTAAAGCTTCTTTCCACTAGCCACAGTAATAGCTAGGGGTTTTGTGTGGAGGAATTCAACCCCATCTTTTGCCTATTTGGATGTAATGAAGCTATGTGTGCTTCTTTTATCCAACAAAGCGTGTAAGGGCTTACCTTCATATTACCAACAATCCTCAAAGTGTGATAACCCACTTACTAGTAAGAGCATTGATCAAGATCTCCAATTCTCCACCAGCCTCCTCCATAGATTTACCCTATTCCATTTCTTATTTTTGAACCTCCTCTACCAAATCCTTTAGATTTCTAGTCTCCTCACCACCATTAATGGCATTGAGTTGTTTGCCTTTACAAATATATATGTCCTGACCCAAATTTCTTCCCACACCTAAAGCAAAGGTTATGGGCTCGCCTATGCTCTATTAAAGCTTGTTTGGGAGGGTTTGGTAATGTTTTGAGGCTTGGTTTGGGTAATAGGTTTAGTGTCGGGCTGGTGTTTTTGGTAATAGGGCTAGAGTAAGTAGTGTAATTGGGTCTTCGGCTTTGTCTATATTTCTCATTTTCTAATTCTAATGAAAGTTCATGGAGTTTGGCTAACCGGTAGGTAAAGTTAAGACTTTTGGGCTTGTTAGCTTTAACCCTGGGCTTGAGTTAATCTTTAAGCCCACTAATGAAGCTACAAGAAAAAAAAAAAAAAAAAGCAACCTTCGGATAGGGTCAGGTTGGCTCAGAGCATGTAAGGTTTTAGTTCCTTGAATCGTTCCTGGTATTCCACCACTGGAGATTTTTGGTGTAGCTTGAATTCCTCACTAACATCAGTACAATTTCTATCACAAAATCGCTAACTCAACTCTATAGCAAACCCTTGCCAATCCACCATTGGGTTTTGCATCACAGATCCATCAAACCTAGTTTCCACCTCATCGATCAAATACATGGCTGTAATCAGGGATTTTAATTGCGATCACGGCCTTATTTTCAGTTGCATTGTATTTGTCGTGGTTGCGGATATAACGGAGACTATCGTGATCATTACGGTTATCGCGATCGTGATTTTTTTTTTTAATTCGCACAAATGAACTAAAAATATAATATTTGCAATTATAATCATAATTGGTCACTATCAAAAATCAATATCAATATTATTTTTCTCTTAAATTATAATAATATTTAGTGCTATATTTTTAAACATTAATAACATAAATTTAACAATTAAAAATTCTACTGAAAAATTTATATTAACAATATTAATTTTACCATATTTGAGATAAATACTAAACATTTAAACTAATTAGTAAACATTTTTTATACAATTATTAAATATTTACTTACAGAATTATTAATTAATACTAACTTCTTAAAAAATTGTATGAATTATACTAATTAAAAAAATAATTACTAAAAATTATACTAATTACAAAAATTATATTAATTTAATTAAAACTCTTTTACCCATTAACCCAACCCACTCACGTTGACCCACCCACCCACCCACCCACCCAGGCAGGAGGCCTTCTGCGATTTTCTTCCTAATTTGCCCCCTTCATCTTTGCTGGCTTCTACGATTTTCTGCGATTTTCTTCCTAATTCGCCCTTTCATCTTTGCTGGCTTCTGCAATTTTCTTCCTAATTCCTACCCTCTTTTCTATCACTTCTCATCCTTCTGCTCTGTCATTCAATGCCCATTTCAGATTTGCTCCAAGAAAGCAGATGCCTTTCCAAGCTCCAACCATTTTGTCCCTTTCCCACCCATCTCTTCGGTCACCCTCTTCCCCACCCATCCCTCCTATCCATCGATTTTACAATCAAATATCAGAAATCTGAGATTTAGCTCTACCTCACATGGTTGCTGCCGTTTGCCTCTCTGTTTCTGTTATTGTTTGTTTCTCTGTGTTGTGTGTGGTTGTGTGTTATTGCTGCCGATCAAATGCTGATTGTTGATGGTTTGGCTCTCGTATGCTCTCTGTTTGGTGTGAATTGGTTGATACTCTGATTTTTTTATACAAACAGTGTATTATGGTGCTGTTACGGGTGTGAAAATTTTTCACACCCGTTATTTCTTCAGTAGTAGTTTTGACCACCACCGCTACCGCAAAATAGCGGCCGCGACGCGACCTCGCGGCCGCTATTTGAAACCCTGGCTGTAATCTCTAACTTCTGATGATCTCAATGGAAAAAGATTGAAAAGTATTTCTGACATTTTTTTAACCATCCTCTCACATTAGTTCCATCAAAGAAGGAAAGCTCTATTTTTGGTCTAGGTGAAACAGCAGTAACGAAGTTGAACCATTTCTCAGAGGAACACCACTATTCCTTGTTCTGATCTTGTTAATCCTTCTCCATTATGATTACCTATGTTTTTATTAGGTAATAACCCAGGCTCATTGTTCTTACACAAACTTTTTAGCTTCATCAACCACAGTTTCCTCTACAGGAAGCTAACCTTTATTTCGAACTGACCTCTGTGCTTGGCCAAACCTTTGTTATCCTTGAAAAAGCCCTACACTTCTGTTTGATTCACAGTAGCACCCTTCTGCGTTATCAAGGCTAGGACTTGGGCAATGTAGCTTGATTCTCAGCTAACCTAATCTCGATAACTTTTCTCTACTCCTCCCACTAAGGCAGAACCATCGTTTTAGCATATTTAAGAGCTTCCTATTGTGCTTGAATGGCTTGGACTTGCTCTTGGAGTGAGTTCATCCAGATCTCTTCAGCCATCTATGATTGTTTTCTTTACCTTTCTTGAGCTATAGTGGATCTTTAGAAGTTTTGATACCAAGCTGTTATAGAATAGTTAGATGAATTATTAATGGTGGAGGGAAAATTTCCAAAAAAAATGAGAGCAAAGAGAGTTGTGTATTTCATTCATGTTTTTGTGGTACATTAGGAAAGGCTTTACATATTCACAATATGCCACAAAGCATGTCCTAATGCTACTTGACGCTCACACGCCATATTAGTTAGCTGGTTTCTAACAGCTACTCATTCATTGCATTTAGTGATGCTCCAACAGCTTATTATTCCTAATGGTCTCTCCAGTGTTATCTTTTTCTTCCAATCTATTGCACCCTCAAATTCTTTTGCACCCTTCGAGCCTTCTGCTAGCTCTTCCAATGTGCCACCCATTTCCTTACCTGCTATCAATTTCATGACATGGTGACTAGTGGTTTAGGCGATGGTCGATGGCCTTTGGAGGTGACTACAATGGACAGAAAAGAGAAGGAAGGGACAATGTTCTAGGATACTCTTTAGGGAAACAAGAATCTTAAGGAAAAAATTTAAAGGAATTTTCTTGGCAACCTAAATGGCTGTGTTTTGGACAATAAGAAGAAGATCAAACAAACCTGACCCAGACCCAATAACTAAACTCATTTCAGACCTGACTAGACCAACAGCAACCAAAACTCGTTCCTTGTTTAGGTTTTGATTCTAAAGCTTGGTAATTTATTTACTCTTTTCTTTCAGTTTGTTGTTTAATATTTGTGTGCTATTTAATTTTGTTATTAAATTGCTTGTACTGGGTTAGTTAATATGTTTGATTTATTTATTACTTGCCTTAGTTGCCAAATAAGCCCTCAACCTTTAGAGTAAAATAGAATTAAGCCCTCAATGTTTTATTGCATTGAAATCAATCCAAAATGTTTTATTTTCATGTAAATTAAAACAAAATCTATTAAAATCATGGAACTAAGCATGATTTCATTAAATTTATTTTCTGACATAGTGCTGACGTGTTAAATTTATGATAACGTGGTGCTGACATGTCAAATTATGATAGCGTGGCATTTTCAAAAGATAACACGTCATCATAAATTTAACATGTCATTGTCATCTCAGAGTCCAGCCATACAAATATAACGGTTGTTAGTGATAGTTAACGAAATTATACTTAATTCCATGATTTTGATAGATTTTAGTTTAATTTAAAGGAATATAAAATATTTTAGACTGATTTTAATGCAATAAAACATAGAGAGCTTTATTCCATCTCACCCTAAAGGTTGAAGGCTTATTTGGCTATTTAGCCTTTGTTACTCAATTAAGTTATTTCATACATTTTGTTTGTTTATGTGAGACCCCATATATGTATGACCTTACTATTTGTTAATGGAATTATAAAACAGATGATTTTAAATCATGCAAATGTGAATAAATTACAAATGAGAATGAATGAGTATCATAGATGCATGTGAAGGTTAAATAAGGGCTGAAGTGGTCACATAACTAAATGAATAGAACTTAAAGCATCCGGACTCGAGATAAGGAATGAAGACATGAATCAATAGCACATGGACCATGAATTCTAAGTATCCATTCTGATTTCCAAGCAATACACACAAGTTCCATAACACGAAAATCATAGGAAATAAGTCTTTCCATGCTCTATGTGGGATTAAAATGAAAAATGAGTGTTGGAGCAATGGAATGGGAATTCACCCTTGAAAAATCTGCAAAAATGCAGCAAGAGGACTGTAGGTGGGAGGCCAAATCGATCTCCCATTAAGTGCATATCGATCCCTTGTGCAAAACAGGGCAATTTCAAGTGAAATAGCCAAGGCAGATCAATCTCCCTGTCAAGAAGATTGATCTCCCCAATGACCAGATCGATCTGCATTTGTCTCTGCCAAGCCTAGATCGATCCTCCCTTAAGTGCATATCGATCTCCATTATATTCTGTAAGGAGCGGATCGATCTCCCTCATGAGCTGATCGTTCTCCTTAAGCTTCTGCCAAAGAGTGATCAATCTCTTCCCCAATGAACAGATCGATCTCACCCTATAATGCCTGAACATCTCAAGAGTAAAAACCAAAGGCAGATCGATCCCCTACCTAACCAGATCGATCTCCTCACCCTTTTTTTCTATATAAACCCGAAGATAAAAAGCTTCAATCTTCAGGAAACTTGATCTCTCTCCATTTTCACCAAAATATTAAGCTTTCTCTCTCTAGGATACCCAGCTTTCCATACAGATTTGAGAAAAAAGACATTAGAGCAAAGTTGTTCACCTTGGGGAAGAGAACAACATATCTTGAAGTCAACATCCAACTCATTGGATTGAAGGATCTAAGGAGTCTTCCAAACTTGGAAGAGAAGAAAGTCAAGCTAGGTAAGTTTCCAATGTACCAACTCCAAATGTGTTTACCTAAATGATGTTATGGGTAGATTGGTGTACATTTCAATGGTTGAAACTACCTAGAATATAATGAACCAACAATGACCTAGAAATAGGTTGGTGTGAGAAATGAAATACGGTGGAGTTAATAATGAATGGGATATCTTAAGGTGATAATGGTGTTGTTAGTATGATTTTAAAATGGTGGTATGGAATGAATTGTGAGATTGACCAAATGGTAAAAATGTACGTATATTGCATTGGTGAAATGTATGAATAAATGAGAGAATTAAGGGTAGAGTATGCACTCCCAAGTGCTTAATAAGTAACTAAGGGAGTTACTAGACAAATTGGTTAGAAATGACAAAACAATAGCCAAATGCAATAATGGACCAACCTTAATGAAATAGACTCAATGAGATATGCTGACTAGTTGAAGTTAGATTATGAGTGAGCAACATTAACTCAAGTGATTGGTGAATGAATGCATCTCCCAAAGACATGTCCGGAGCAAGTTGAGTCGATCGCGAAAATAGGAAAGGAAGAGAGTTGCTTCCAAGTGAATTGAGGTAAGGGAATTGTGTAGACTCTTAGAGATATCTGTGCGCATTTTAGACGCATTATGTTTTCTAGAATATATGAGGTAATAGGAATGAAATGGGTGTTAGAAGGGCAAAGAGTTGGGTTTTTCAAGAAATATGCATGAAAACAAGAGCATGATGCCTTGAAAATCCTATTTTATTGCTTTTTAGCAAGTGATTAGTAGGTTGGCTAACATTTAAAATAAATTGCACAAGAAATAACTTGATTTTGTTTTTATAACCATGTTTCGCAAAGAATGAGCCACCTACATAACTTTTTGTGAAAATGAAACGTGCTAGAGCACTGCTCGCACGAGATTTGACGTGTTTTATACGTGCATTAGTGTTGGAGCGATGCTCGCACTAGAGTTTTACATGCATGAGTGCTAGAGCTTAGCTCACACTAGTTTTTACATGGATTTTATGACATTGTGCTAGAACTTAGCTCGCACAGATTTTATATTGGTTTTGACATGGTACTGGAGCATAGCTCGCACTAGATATCCACCATAATTGTTATCGTGCTTGAGATTACTCGCACGTGGTTTTTATGACATGATTGATAGTCGAGCTAGGAGCTTTGGGTAGACTGGGTGTCGCACCGATTAAATAGGCTCGCACGTGCATATTGAGATGTGGCGTGATATGATGTGATGATGTGGGTCCACGGAGTACATTGTACTATGCATGTAGCATGGAGTACGTTGCACCGTGTTGAGATTGTGATATACCGACTTCAGATGAAGTTTAGATCTACTATAGACCGACGCGTTGGACGTGACCCACCTCCCGTACGAAAGTAGATAGAGGGATACCCCGCACACTAGGATCCGTGTAGCTTTAGATCACAGGGGATATGGCCATAGTCTTAGGGGAGATTTTCCTATTATATTGCCTATCTCACATGTCTCTTGCTTTTTGTATGAATCCATGTTTTGAAATGTTTGTGGGTCAGGACAGTCCGAGGGAGAGGCTGACTCCTGACAAGTGTTGATTCTATTGAAATGAGAAAGTATGAAAATGCTTTAAAGTGCACTTACGCATGATGATTTTCCATGCTTTACTTATGAAATACGCATGATGGTTTTCCATGCTTGGAATTTAAATTGTGCACTGAATTGAATAGCATGATTTGTTTTACATGCCATTAACAAAAACATGAACTAATGTTTTTGAGGTGTGACGATGAAATGTGTTGTTTTGAGCATGGCATCATGATCACGTAGATAGTACAGTATCTACCTGATCGCATGATTACCTTACTGAGCGTGTTGTTTGCTCACCCCCATATTTTCCCCCTCTACAGAGCATTGAGAATAGACTGAGAACGACTGGAGGTTCCTTTTTGGTACTTGCTACATCCCATCACGTAAGGTATACAAAATTGTATTATTTTGTATCTAAAATTGTCATAGCACAGTAGCATTTTGAATATAACCATTAGGGATGTAATGCAATATGAACACATGTAAACATCAACTCTGATTATTTATAGAAGTGTTTACTTTTAAATTATAATACAAATCAAATCGTTATGGTTGGATGAGGTAAACATCGACACACAACCCAACTATTGAGAGTGTAGCTGTTCACGATCGGAGTAAGGTAAGAATGAATAATAAAAATGTAAGAAAATTAAAAAATTTGTGTCAATTTTTTGAGTTGACCATCGTGACAGAAGTCGGTATCAGAGCTAAGTTGGTCTGACGTGTGTCGATGTTTAAAATACTTAATAAGTTGGAAAAATTACATCCCTATGTTACTGTGCTTGTTTAGATACAATTATGTGTGTTGATGGGTTGACTAAGATATTAATGTGGATGTAGGAGTTGAGTATTATGCCTAACACTAGTCGTGGTAGAGGGGTAAGAGTACGAGCTAGAGGCCGTAGAGGTAGGCCTAGGGGTCGTGTTGAGCCAGAACCACATGAAACTCAAGAAGAGGTTGAAGTGGAGGCTAAGGTTGAGCATGCTCCACAGGGTCCGACAAAGAGACCCGAGTGTACTAAGACATGCTTTGCAAGGATCTAGCGAAGTATAGAGATGATCTTGGAGTTGGTCACTCAGTCGTTACTTGGAGTTGGGGGCAGACAAGGTCCCGCTACACAGGATGATGTCGAGCAGGCAGCTGCTCCTGAGGTACGGGCACAGCCAGCCCAGAGACCTCAGATGATAGATACACCTATACCCCCACCAACATGGGATATGCCTATACCTATTGCTATACCACAGGATAGTAAAAGTTAGAATTATGGATGTGATTTAGATAGACTACGACAGTTCCAAAAGTTTGACCATCGTTTTTCAATGGAGTTAAGGACCCAGTAGCTACAGAGGATTGGATAAATGAGATTGAGAAGTTGTATGGGTTCTTTGAGTGCACTACTACCGAGATGGTAATGTTTGCTGCATTCATGCTGAGGGATCGGCAGAACATTGGTGGAAGTCCATCAAACCCATTTTGAGAGCCCGACATACAGAGATCAGCTGGAATGTATTTTTGAAGGCCTTCCGGAGACATTATGTTTCGGATACAGGCATAGCGGAAGCTGCAGATGGCATTTTTGGGACTGACCCTTGAAGCAGGACGGTGGATGAGTATGAGACGACATTTATCTCCCTGGCCAAATATGATCCTGATACGGTGAGGTCAAGAAGGTCCAAAAGTTTGTGGATGGACTGAGGCCAACCATTAGATCCAGATTGGTTCCCTTGGATATACTGACTTACGAAGAGGCAGTGCGCAGGGCGCAATTGTGCGAACAAGATATTGATAGGATCGCCTCAGGGTTTGGGAAGGTTGGTAAAGTGAGGGATAGAGATAAGAAGAGACCAGTACTAGATAGAGGCTTCAGTTATAAAGGAAGTAAAAGGTTGCTTAGGAAGAGGCCGAAGATTGAGGAGATCCAGGAGAGGACAGTTAAGCCTCTCGTGTATTCGGCCTTAACTCCAGCAAAGGGGATTGCGATTGGAGGGTCATAGCCTACTACAGAACAGTATAGAAAGTGTGGTAGGTAACATGGTACTCGACCATGTTATGGACCTCCTGCAGTATGCTTTAGATGTGGGAAACCACGGCACATAATCCGGGATTGCCCAGAGATGACAGAGAGAGCCCCACAGAAGGGCAAGGAGTCGGAGAGAGCTCTCATTGATACTCATACTCTGAGAAGAAGAGTGACAGCTGAAGAAAAGGGTAAACAGGTGATTGGCAGAGGGTGAGTACACGTACTGGACCAGGATATTACGGATCAGTCTTCAGATGTGGTGAAAGGGACCATCTTGATCTTTGATCTTAAAGCTTATGTTTTGGTAGATCCTGGTGCCACGCATTCATCTGTATCGCCCCCATTTGCATATAAAGTGTTTGAATATGTAAAGCTTACCCCTTTGAGTAGGAAGGTGCTGATAAGCACTCCCATGAATAATAGTCAGCTAGTGGAGTATGAGATTAGAGATTGTAAGCTGAAAGTAGGGGAAAAGGAAATGTCAACCAACCTCATCTTAATGTATATGAGTGATTTTGATGTTATCCTATGAATGGATTGGTTGGCTGCAAATTGCTCTTTAGTAGATTATTTTCCTAAGACGGTAACATTTTCAAGGGTAGATAATGTTACCGTAAGTTTCCCCGAAAAACATAATGTAGAGTAAACTTTGCTTGAAAAGAAATGAAAGTAATAGTTAGTTTCAATCTAAATAGATGGATTTTGCCATGCTGACTAATTGATTTACACTTTGAAGGTTACATTACTTATGCGGTTGAGATGGATAAGGCACGTTCGGAATTGATAGACATCCCAGTGGTTAGGAAATTTTCAGATGTTTTTCCGGATGATCTACTAAGGTTACCGCTAGATAGGGAGATGGAATTTTGTATAAATTTGGCACCTGGTATAGAACCGATATCTAAGCCACCGTACAGAATGGCTCCCATTGAGTTGGAGGAACTGAAGAAACAGTTACAGGAGTTGTTGGAGAAGGGGTTCATCATACCGAGTGTATCGCCTTAGGGAGCACCGGTTCTTTTTGTAAGGAAGAAGGATAGAAGCCTCCAACTGTGTATTGATTACAGGTTGTTGAATAAGGCTACTATCAAGAATAAATACCCCCTTCCACGCAACGATGACTTGTTGGATTAGTTTAGAGGAGCGCAGGTCTTCTCCAAGATAGATCTGAGATTTTGGTACTATCAGTTAAGAATTCAGGATGGAGATGTACCCAAGACAGTTTTTCGTACTCGGTATTGTCATTATGAGTTTATGGTTATGCCATTCGGGTTGATAAATGCTCCCGCAGCTTTTATGTCATTGATGAATGAGGTATTTCACAAGTATTTGGATCGATTTGCTATCGTGTTTATCGATGACATACTAGTGTACTCAAGATCTAGAGAGGAGCATGAACAACACCTAAGGATAGTGCTGCAGACCCTCCGAGAGAAGAAGTTGTACGCTAAACTCAGTAAGTGTGACTTTTGGTTAGAACAAATCTCTTTTCTGGGTCATATTATGTCAAAAGATGGTGTGTCAGTGGACCCATCAAAGATTGAGGCTGTGATACAATGGCAGAGACCCCAGACAGTGACAGAGATTAGAAGTTTCTTAGGTTTAACTAGATATTATCGACGATTTGTGGAGGGATTCTCAAGATTAGCTGCTTCGTTGACACGTCTCACGAGAAAGAATGCAGAGTTTATGTGGGACGATAGATGTGAGGAGAGCTTTCAAGAATTGAAGCGTCATTTGACTACAGCTCCGATACTCACCATTCTTACCAGTTCAGGAGGTTCTCGGTGTATACGGATGCATCACACTAAGGACTGGGCGGTGTACTTATGCAGGATGGGAAAATAGTCGCCTATGGATCTAGACAACTGAAGGATCACAGAGGAACTACCCAACCTATGATTTAGAGTTGGCGACTGTGGTATTTGCTTTGAAGATATGGTGCAACTATCTCTACGATGAGAAATTCCAAGTGTTTACGGATCACAAGAGCCTTAAGTACATGTTCTCTCATAATGAATTGAACATGAGACAGAAGAGATGGCTCAAGCTTCTAAAGGATTATGATTGTGAGATCCTATACCACCCAGGTAAAGCGAATGTAGTTGCTGATGCATTGAGTAGGAACCATCCCGGGTTGGTATATCATTTATGATGATCAGGGAACACGAGTTGTTGGAATAGTTCACGAACCTCAGTTTGGATGTGACCCGGCCTGGTGCTGATAGTGGTTGTATGGTAGCTAGCCTGCGATTGGAACGTGATGTGATGGATCGTATCTGGCAGGCTCAATGGATTGATCAGCATTGTTGTATTATTGTTGGGCAGATACAAAGGGGTACAGAGACTGATTTTGAATTGAGTTCAGATGGATTGTTGAGGTTCAGAGGTAGGATATGTGTTCCCGATGTACTAGAGATCAGAAGGTTGATCTTAATAGAGGCTCACTCATCAAGATATATGACACATCCGGGGAGTACCAAGATGTATCAGATTCTTTAAAAAGTTTATTGGTGGTCTGAGATGAAGAAAGACATTACTAAATATGTCACTAGATGTCTCATCTGTCAGCAGGTGAAGGTAGAGCATCAGAAACCTACAGGGTTATTGCAGCCTCTATCGATACCGACTTGGAAGTGGGAGCACGTCACCATGGATTTTGTGATGGGGTTACCAAGGACCCGCAGAGGTCATGATGCCATATGGGTGATAGTGGATCAGTTGACGAAGTCTGCCCATTTCTTAGCTATGAGAGCTACGATACTCTGAGCCAGTTAGCGAACTTGTATCTGCGTGAGATAGTGAGGTTACATGGAATTTCAGTGAGCGTTGTTTCTGATCGGGATGCCCACTTCACTTCCCATTTTTGGGAACACTTTCAGGAAACGATCGGGACCCAGTTGAGTTTTAGCATCGCGTTTTATCTTCAGATAAATGGTCAGTCAGAGAGGACTATACAGACCCTAGAGGATATATTGAGAGCGTGTGCATTGGATTTTGGAGGCTCTTGGGATGACCATTTGCCACTCGTAGAGTTCACCTATAATAACAGTTTTCATGCGAGTATCAGGATGGCACCATATAAGGCATTATATGGGCGTAGGTGTCGTTCCCCTATTGGATGGGAAGAGGTTGGTGACAGATAGATCTTTGCTCCTGACCTGGTTAGACAAGCCTCTGAGGATGTCCAGTTGATTTGTGAGAGGTTATGGACAACTCAGAGTAGACAAAAGAGTTATGCTGACAGGAGACGGAGACCACTAGAGTTTGATGTAGGGGAGTCAGTGTTTTTGAAGGTTTCTCACTCGAAGGGGATTATGAGATTCAGGAAGAAGGGGAAGTTGAGCCATCGATATATAGGGTCATTTGAAATACTTGACAAAGTGGGAGATAAGGCATACAGGCTAGCATTCCCACCTAAGCTAGCAAGCGTACATAACGTCTTCTATATATCCATGTTACGAAAGTACCACTCGAACCCAGCACGTGTTATTAGGTATGGGCCATTGGAGCTAAATGAAAGCATGACGTATATTGAGAAGCCGGTTCGGATAGTGGATATAAAAGAGAAAGTGTTGAGGACAAAGACAATTCCCTTGGTGAAAGTTGTTTGGCAACATCACACTGTGGAAGAAGCCACATGGGAGTTGGAGAATTTGATGCTGGAGAAGTATCTTGAATTGTTCACGGACTGATTTGGTTCTAATTTGGAGGACCAAATTTTTTAAGTGGGGGAGAATGTGAGACCCCATATATATGTATGACCTTACTATTTGTTAATGGAAATATAAGAGACATGATTTTAAATCATGCAAATGTGAATAAATTGCAAATGAGAATGAATGAGTATCATGGATGCATGTGAAGGTTAAATAAGGGCTGAAGTGGCTACATAACTAAACGAATAAAACTTAAAGCATATGGACTCGAGATAATGAATGAAGACATGAATAAATAGCACATGGACCATGAATTCTAAGTATCCATTCTGATTTCCAAGCAATACTGTCAGACCCATGTTTTCGATTTTGTATGTAGCTTGTACCTTATGATTCCTATGTGTATGAACACTTTATTTTCATAGTTGAATTATTAGAAGAGTATTTACTATCATGCAATCGACAATTTAAGAATTTAAAATGCATGTAAGCTACATAACAACGAGATAAGGGTTAAATTGATTTTCGAACTAGTGCATGGGTAAAATGGTCAAAAGATCGAAATCCGGTATAAATCCGATAAGAAAATTTCATTTAAAATATGAAATTGAGGAATCTTGAGTAATAACGAGGAAAATATTAAATTTCGAGTCCAATTGATCAATATATAAATTTATTTGAAATTATCAAAATTTTCGCCTCGAAAAACTATCCCGAAAATATTAGAAAAATATATCGAAAAGATAAAATCAGACTGATAAATTCATTTATGGATTAAATGAATTTAATATGATGTTTTGGGATATTTTAAGATTTTTATTATTATTTTAATGATTAAAATAATAATAAAAATCAATTATAAATAAAAGAAAAAAAAGAATCAGAAACTAAAATTTTTCGAGGAGAGAGAACCAAACTCGCGAACAAGCTGAGACCGAGGAAGAGAGCACCGACGAGCCACCACCGACGCAAGATGAGGCCCGACGACCACCGAAAAAGGGAGAGGACAACCGGACGACCCTTTTGCCACTGAGACGCACTCCACCGACGTCGAAATCTGACGGATTGAGGGAGAGAAGCCGCTGTGGAAAAGAGCGAATCCGATGGCCATCGACGAGGATACAGTCCGATCGAGGCCTGCCGAATGTTGCCCGGCCCAAGACACGTCGAACGGTGACTGTGGCACACCAGGAACCGACTAGACGACATCGGCACGACCAAAGGAAGACTGAACCGGTCGGTGGTTCAGTGAAGAAGCTTCTGCACTGAATCGGACCGGACCGATTCAGCCAAGGAGGAAAGAGAAAAAGGAGAAAAAAAGAAGAAAAGAGAAAAAGAAAAAAAAAGAAAATTTTTGGGAATACACCGGACTTCGGGTAAGTCGATACGAGGTCAAAATTGATCGATTTGATTTTCAAGAAATTTATTTAAATTATATTTAATCGAAAATTGACCCGGAATGAAATATACAAAATTGTGCAGTTCAACGATAACTTCCAAACGTGAGCCGATCGAACTTTGATTTGCACACCATCGAATAATCTCGGGTAAGTAAAGCTCATTTATGACAATTTATATGATTATTGTGCAATTAAAGATTTATTTTATGAGTTACAGATTAAATTTTGCATTTAGTAGATTTTATCCGAAATTTTGAATAAACTGTCGTAAATGATATTCGAGCTATCCAAAGAGGTTGGAACAAAGTCCAATGAGTATTGATAGGCCCAATGAGTCAATAGACCCTGATAAAGGGAATTAATAAGTGAAAAATGAGTTTAAAACAGAGATAAGCCCGAATTAAGGTGTTTAAGGCCCAGTAACTGTAAACGGGCCCATTTAAGTGAAATAGACTATATTAAATGTGTAATACAGTAGGAAAAGTATGACTAACCTAGTGAATGATTAAATGCAGCTCCGGAGTCATATTGAGAGTTGATCGGACTGCGAGATTTGGGCGGCACAGAGGAAGAGACGTCACTTGACGTGATTCGAGGTAAGGGACTCTTGCAAGTAGTTAGAGATATCTGTGCGTATTTTCATATGCTTTTGCATTCACTGAAATTGTTTAAGGGTCAGAGAAAATCAATAATATTATAGGGACCCGATATGGGTAAATTACGATTTTACCCCTAGTTAGGCAAAAAGTCAAAGTTTGGGAAAAAATTGTAAAAAGCATGGAAATAATGTTTTGAGTGGTTTTTACTGCTGTGTAGCAGAAGAGTAGGTGGATGGGCTAATGTTTTAAAGGTTGATGTAAACTAAGCACACTTTATAGTGCTGATTTTAATGTTTTGAGCATCCCTATTTTTAAAGAGCCATCTACCGAATTATGTGGAAACAATCGTGCTGGAGGTTTACTCGCACTACATTTATTTGACATGTATGATAGAGTATTGGAGCATTGCTCGTACTCAGTTTTATGTAATTTGTACATGATAGAATGCTGGAGCGATTAGCTCGTACTCGAGTTTTACATGAGATGCATGACAAAGTGTGGAGCATTGGTCATACTCGATTCTTCATGATTTGTACATGACATAGTACTTGAGCGATTTGGTCGTACTTGATTTGAAATGAGAACTATGCATGACCTAGTGCTGGAGGTTTACTCGCACTAGTGTTTGATATTTTGACATGCATATACAGTGTTTTGAGGTAGAGCGTTGACTGTGAGTCACACTCAAGACGCGCACTATAGTTTTACGTGATATATAGACATGTTAGAAAAATTGTGACGATTTTCTCGTGTAGACTGAGTGTCACACTGGAGATGTTCGCACGTGAATTTAGAGACGTGGCATTGATTATTCCATGGTATGAGAGTCTAAGACCTAGGCAGGCACCCCGACTATAATGTAGGGTCCATGGGTGTACGTTGTACCATGCGTGTGGCATGGTGTACACTGTACCATGTGTTGTTGTGGAGTTGTGGAGGAGAGTTGTTGATAGCAGGCGGTTGTGATGGACTGACCCCCCTCCCGTTACAGCAGTGATAGCCCACGCACCGAGTACTATGTTGCCTGGGATTTCACCATGTTAGGATGTGGCCATAGTCCGTAGATATTGTATTTAGCCACTGAGTCTCGCATGATATATCACATGTGTTTTTATGATACGGGTAGACCTGAGGGATGGGTCGAAACCCGATTTGTTTGTGTTGTGATGAGAAATGTCATATTTATTGTGTTTTGAATGTAAATGGCATATTTTATATAAAGGCATTCTTAAATGATTAAATATGCACTATTTTGCATGAATGCCTTTGATTGATAAACCAGCATGTGTTTAGTACATGGGATTTTAAATCTGTACTATTATTATATATCTTTTGAACTTGCTTTTGAATTGAGAGAAGGAAAGGCAAACCATTATTTTCAGTAGATAGTATGGATGTCTACTTGCTTGCCTGATTTCCTTTCTAAGCGCGTCGATAGCTCATCCCTTTCATTTTCCCCCTCTCTACAGATCATCGTCAGTAGATCGAGTCGGCTGGGGTATTGCATTCCTTTTGATCGCTGCCACTCACCATCTAGCGAAAGGTATACACATGTGCACTCTTTTGTATCTAAACAATGCATAAACACAGTGATGTACATGTTTTAATGTTGGGGATGTAATTATATTAAGTATATGAATTTACTTATGAGAAAGTGTACGTACAGTTAATAAATATTTAGAATGACATCTATGAATGGTAAGGTATGTATGGATGATAGGACTAATGCCTAATCACAGCCCAACTGTCGAGGAGAGAAAGGTAAGTAAAAATCGAAAAAATTATTGTGATTTTTGGTAAGTCGCATGTGGGAGGAGGGCGTGACAGAGTGGTATCAGAGCGTAGTTGGACTGATGTGACTAGGTATTAGTAATTAGGAAAATGTATTCACAACCATAAATCAGTTACAATTAGGAAAGTGTACATCCCTATATCACTGTGTTTGGTTCAGTTACAAATGTGTATACAATATGGGAAGTTGACAAATTAATGTTTGTGAATGCAAGAATCTAGCCTTTATGGCAATTACCCGCCGTGGTAGAGGGGCGAGAGTTAGGGCTGGAGGCCTTAGAGGTAGGCCGACTAGCTAGGGTAAGTCTTCGACTGCCCATACACCCCCAGGTACTATTGAGGTACCAGCTACGACTGAGGCATGCTTCATGAGGATAGAGCATAGCTTGGAGGCAATAGTAGGATTGTTGGCACAGATTTTGCCAGGTAGACAGAGGTAGGATGCAGAGACTGCGACTGGGGAGGCAGTTGCACTTGATACACCTGCGTAGCCTGTACAAAGGCCACAGACTACTGATACTCTTACACCCTCACCAGTTCAAATTGGTAGTGGATTGGGATATGGGTGTGATTTAGATTAACTCCGACAGTTACAGAAGCTTGGACCTCTATCTTTTAGAGGGGTTAAGGATCCAGCCAGTGCCGAGGAGTGGATTGACGAGATGGAGAAGTTGTACGACTTCAGAGAGAGTCGCATTTGCTGCGTTCCTACTGAAAGGAACGGCAGAGCATTGGTGGAAGTCCACCAGGCCGATCTTGAGAGCCCGACATGCTGAGATTAGTTGGGAGATGTTTTTGGAGGCCTTCAGGAGGCAGTTTGTTCCGATACGGCGCAGCGTAGACTGCAGGCCGAGTTTTTGGGATTGAGCCAGGGGAGTCTCTCAGTAGATGAGTACGAGACTAGATTTTTAGCCTTAGGGAGGTATGATCCCGATACCATGTACAACGAGACCAAGAAGGTCCGCAGGTTTGTAGATGGATTGAAACCGATGTTACGGTCTAGATTGGTACCACTGGACATTAGTACATATGATGAGGTAGTGCGCAGGGCGCAACTTTGTGAGCAGGACTACGAGAGGAATGCCTCTGAGTTTGAGAAGTTTAGTCGGAGCCAAGATAGAGAGGAAGAGGCCAGCTAGAGATAGAGGTTTCAATTATCGAGGAGGGAGGAGACTCTTCGGTAAAGGACCACGGATAGAGGAGGCACGAGAGTGACCAGTTAGACCTCCTACGTACCCGACCATAGCTCTAGTGAAAGGCATTGTGATTGGAGGACAAAGGCCTACTACTGATTAGTGCAGTAGATGTGGTAGACATCATGGTGGTTGACCTTGTCCGTTGAGCCCTGTTGTGTGTTTCCAATGTGGGAAACATAGGCACATTGCTAGAGCTTGCCCAGAGACATTTAAGACTGCCCCACAGAAGGGCAGGGAGCCTGATAGAGCTCCAGCTGGTACGTCTGCTCAGAGAGGGAGAGCGACAGCAGAGGAGAAGGGGAAGCAAGTGATGGGTCGAGTGCGAGTACATGCCTTGGACCAGGACACAGCTGATGCTTCTGCGGATGTTATTCGAGGTAACATCTTGATTTATGATTTAGAAGCATATGTTTTAATTGATCCTGGTGCTATGCATTCATTTGTATCACCTTCATTTGCATGTAAATTAGAAAAGCATGTAGAGCGTAATCTTTTAAAGATGATGATGTTGATTTGTATGCCTATGGATTCTAGTCAGCTAGTTGAGCAAGTGTATAATGATTGCAAGTTAAGAGTAGGGGAAAAGGATATGACAGCCAATCTAATATTGCTAAGTATGAGTGACTTTGATGTAATCTTAGGTATGGATTGGTTATTTACAAACCATGTTGTTTTAGATTGTTACGCTAAGACAGTTATGTTTCCTAACCCTACGAAAGTTATTGTAAAGTTTGATGGGAAGAAATAAAAGTAATAGATATGTTGTTAATAAATAAAATATTTTGCTAACTGAGAAATCAATATCTTGAAGGTTTCATTGCGTACGTGGTGGATACGGATAAGGTACATTCGGAGTTGGTAGATATTCCTGTGGTCAATGAGTACCTAGATGTGTTCCCGGATGAGTTGCCAGGGTTACCACCAGACAGAGAGATGGAGTTCTGTATAGATTTGGTGCATGGTACTGAGCCTATTTTGAGACCATCGTATCGTTTGGCTTTAGTTGAGCTGGAGGAGCTCAAGAGACAATTGGAGGAGCTGTTGGACAGGGGTTTTCATTAGACCGAGTGTTTCACTGTGGGAGCACCGGTTTTGTTTGTGAGGAAGAAGGATGGAAGCCTCCGATTGTGTATAGACTACAAATTGTTGAATAAGGCTACCATCAAGAATAGATATCCCCTTCCACGCATTGACGACTTATTGGATCAGCTTCGGGGAGTACATGCCTTTTTTAAGATTGATTTGAGGTCTGGGTATCATCAGTTGAGAGTCTGGAGTGGAGATGTACCCAAGACAGCATTTAGGACCCGATATGGACACTATGAGTTCCTAGTTATGCCATTCGGACTGATGAATGCTCTCGCAACTTTCATGGCTTTGATGAACGATGTGTTCAAGCTATATTTGGATTAGTTTGTTATCGTTTTCATCGATGACATATTGGTATATTTGAGATCAGATGAGGAGCATGAGTAGCACCTCAAGATTGTATTGTAGACTCTACGAGAGTAGCAGTTGTATGCTAAACTTAACAAGTGTGACTTTTTGTTGATAGAGATCTCATTTTTAAGACACGTACTGTCGAGGGATGGTGTATCAGTATATCCATCCAAGATTGAGGCTGTAGTTCAGTGGGAACAGCCGAGGACAGTTACCGAGATCAGGAGTTTTTTGGGTTTAGCAGGGTACTATCAGAGATTCGTTGAGGGATTTTTGAAGTTGGCTGCTCCGTTGATGCATCTCACTCGGAAGAGTGTTGCATTCGTGTGGGACGAGGATTGTGAAAGGAGTTCTTAGGAGCTGAAGAGTCGATTGACCACCGCTCCGATTCTCACTATTCCTACCAGCTCAGGAGGATTTTCAGTATATACCGATGCTTCGCATCAAAGACTGGGCTGTGTGTTGATGCAGGATGGGAGGGTAGTTGCTTATGGATCCAGGCATCTGAAGGGCCATGAGAAGAACTATCCGACCCATGATTTAGAGTTGGTAGCAGTAGTGTTTGCGTTAAAGGTATGACGCTACTACTTATATGGTGAGAAGTTTCAGATTTTTACCAACCACAAGAGCCTCAAGTACCTGTTCTCACAGAAGGAGTTGAAAATGAGACAGAGAAGATTGCTAGAGTTTCTTAAGGGTTATGATTGTGAGATACTTTATCATCCGGATAAGGCTAACGCTGTAGCAGATGCTTTGAGTAGGAAGTGCCTTGAGATGGTATCGTATATGATGGTCAGGGAGCACGAGCTGCTATAGCAGTTTGCTAGCCTCAGTTTAGGTGTTTTGCCTTTTGACATGGATACATGCTATGTGATAGCTAGTCTACGCTTAGAGCCAGATCTGTTAGATAGGATCAGACAAGCTCAGCAGATTGATTCAAGTTGTGTTGAGTTGACCAGTCAGATACAGAAAGGCATGGTGATCGATTTTGAGTCGAGTTCCGATGGACTACTGAGGTTCAGAGGTAGATTATGTGTTCCCGAGGACCCAGAGCTCAAGAGATTGATATTGTCGGAAGTTCATTCATCGAAGTACACATTGCATCCGAGGAGTGGAAAGATGTATCAAAACCTCCGAAAGGTGTACTGGTGGTCAGGTATAAAGAGAGATGTAGCGAACTTTATGGCAAGATGTCTTGTATGTCAGCAGGTGAAGGTAGAGCATCAGAGACCTGCAGGGTCATTGCAGCCTCTACCAATACCGACATGGAAATGGGAGCATATCACCATGGATTTCGTGATGGGTTTACCGAGGACCCGGAGGAATCACGATGCTATATGGGTGATCGTTGATCAACTGACGAAGTCAGTCGACTTCCTAGCTATGAGAGCTACCAATACTCTTAGTACGTTGGCAGGGTTGTATGTACGTGAGGTAGTGAGGTTGCATGGTGTTCCAGTGAGCATTATCTCGGATAGGGATTTCCGCTTCACTTCCCACTTTTGGGAACGTTTTCAGGAAGCCATGGGAACCTAGTTGAGTTTGAGCACAACTTTTCATCCTCAGACAGATAGTCAATCAGAGAGGATAATACAAACTCTGAAGGATATGTTGAGAGCATGTGTACTGGATTTTAGAGGCTCTTAGGATGATCATTGCCACTAGCCGAGTTCGCCTACAACTATAGTTATCATTTGAGTATCGGGATGGCACCGTATGAGGCCTTGTATGGCTGTAGATGTCGTTCCCCTATTGGGGGGGAAGAAGTGGGTGACCGAAAGCTTTTTGCTCCTGATATGGTTACACAGGCTTCTGAGGATGTCCAGTTGATAGTTGAGAGATTGAGGACAGCTCAGAGTCAACAGAAGAGTTATGCTGACAGGAGATATAGGCCACTTGAGTTCACAGTTGGTGAGTCAGTGTTTTTGAAAGTTTCTCCTTTCAAGGGTATAGCGAGGTTTGGGAAGAGGGGTAAGTTGAGTCCTCGCTACATTGGACCCTTTGAGATACTTGATCGAGTGGGAGATAAGGCTTACAGGTTGGCATTGCCACCAGATTTGTCAGGCATGCATACCGTCTTCCACATTTCGATGCTTCGGAAGTATCACCGAATCTGACACATGTGATTAGCTATGAGCCTTTGGAGCTCAGTGAGGATATGTCATATGTTGAGGGGCCGATTCGGATACTAGTTAGGAAGGAGATGGTTTTGAGATCGAAGACTATCGAGTTAGTGAAGGTTTTATGACAGCATCACACTTCCGAGGAGGCTACTTAGGAGTTAGAGAGCTTGATGCGAGAGAAGCACCCCTAGTTGTTTGATGATTGATTTGGTTCTAATTTGGAGGACCAAATTCTTTTAGTTAGGGAGGATTGTCAGACCCGTGTTTTCGATTTTGTATGTAGCTTGTACCTTATGATTCCTATGTGTACAAACACTTTATTTTCATAGTTGAATCATAAGAAGAGTATTTACTATCATGCAATCGACAATTTAAGAATTTAAAATGCATGTAAGCTACATAATAGCGAGATAAGGGTTAAATTGATTTCCGAACAAGTGCAAGGGTAAAACGGTCAAAAGATCAATTTTCGGTATAAATTCGATAAGAAAATTTCATTAAAAATATGAAATTGAAGAATCTTGATTAATAACGAGGAAAATATTGAATTTCGAGTCCAATTGATCAAGATATAAATTTATTTGAAATTATCAAAATTTTCACCTTGGAAAACTATCCCGAAAATATTAGAAAAATATACCGAAAAGATAAAATCGGATTGATAAATTCATTTATGGATTAAATGAATTTAATATATTTTTTGGGATATTTTAGGATTTTTATTATTATTTTAATGATTAAAATAATAATAAAAATCAATTATAAATAAAAGAAAAAAAAGAATCAGAAACTGAAATTTTTCAAGGAGAGAGAACCAAACCCGTGAACAAGCCGAGACCGAGGAAGAGAGCACCGACGAGCCACCACCGACGTCGGACGAGGCCCGATGACCACCAGAAAAGGGAGAGGACGACCGGGCGACGCTTCTGCCATTAGGACGTGCTCCACCGACGTCGAAATCCGGTGGATTGAAGGAGAGAAGCCGTGGAGGAAAAGAGCGAATCCAACGGCCACTGGAGAGGATACGGTTCGATCGAGGACAGCCGAATGTTGCCCAACCCAAGACGCATCGAACAACGGTAATGGCACACCGGGAACTGGCTGGACTACGCCGACACGACCAAAGGAAGATGAACCGGTCGACGATTCAATGAAGAAGCTTCTCCGTTGAACCGGACCGGACCAGTTCAGCCAACGAGGAAAGAGAAAAAGTAGAAAAAAAGGAAGTAAAGAGAAAAAAGAAAATTTTTGAGAATACACTGAACTTCAGGTAAGTCGATACGAGGTCAAAATTGACTGATTTGATTTTTGAGAAATTTATTTAAAATATATTTAATCAAAAATTGACCCGAAATGAAATATACAAAATTGTGCTGTTCGACGATAACTTCCGAACGTGAGCCGATCGAACTTCGATTTGCACACCATAGAACAATCTCGGGTAAGTAAAGCTCATTTACGACAATTTATATGATTATTGTGCAATTAAAGTTTATTTTACGAGTTACAGATTAAATTCCGCATTTAGTGGATTATACCCAAAATTTTGAATAAACTGTTGTAAATGATATTCGGGCTATCCAAAGAGGTTGGAACAAAGCCCAATGGGTATTTGTAGGCCCAATGAGTTAATAAACCCTGATGAAGGGAATTAATAAGTGAAAAACGGGTTTAAAACAAAGATAGGCCCGAATTAAGGTGTTTAAGGCCCAATAACTGTAAACGAGCCCATTTAAGTGAAATAGACTGTATTAAATGTGTAATACAGTAGGAAAAGTATGATTAACCCAGTGACTGGTTAAATGCAGCTCCGAAGTCATATTGAGAGTTGATCGGACTATGAGATTTGGGCAGCACAGAGGAAGAGAGGTCACTTGACGTGATCCAAGGTAAGGGACTCTTGCAAGTAGTTAGAGATATCTTTGCGTATTTTCATATGCTTTAGCATTCATTGAAATTGTTTGAGGGTCAACGAAAATCAATAATATTATAGGGACCCGATATGGGTAAATTATGATTTTTTCCCTAGTTAGGCAAAAAGTCAAAATTTGGGAAAAGTTGTAAAAAGCATGGAAATAATGTTTTGAGTGGTTTTTACTATTGTGTATCAGAAGAGTAGGTGGATGAGCTAATATTTTAAAGGTTGATGTAAACTAAGTACACTTTATAGTGTTGATTTTAATGTTTTGAACATCCATATTTTTAAATAGCTATCTACCGAATTATGTGGAAACAATAGTGCTGGTGCACAGCTCGCACTTGATTTCAGATGTTTTTCACATACATTAGTGCTGGAGGTTTACTCGCACTACATTTATTTGACATGTATGATAGAGTGCTGGAGCGATTAGCTCGTACTCGAGTTTTACATGAGATGCATGACAGAGTGCTGGAGCGTTACTCGTACTCGATTCTTCATGATTTGTACATGACATAGTACTTGAGCGATTTGGTCGTACTTGATTTGAAATGAGAACTATGCATGACCTAGTGCTGGAGGTTTACTCGTACTAGTGTTTGATATTTTGACATGCGTATACAGTGTTTTGAGGCGGAGCGTTGACTGTGAGTCACACTCAAAATGCGCATTGTAGTTTTACGTGATATATAGACATGTTAAAAAAATCGTGACGATTTCCTCGTGTAGACTGAGTGTCACACTGGAGATGTTCGCACGTGGATTTAGAGACGTGGCATTGATTATTCCATGGTATGAGAGGCTAAGACCTATGGTAGGCACCCCGACCACGATGTAGGGTCCACGGGTGTACGTTGTACCATAAGTGTGGCATGGTGTACACTGTACCGTGTGTTGTTGTGGAGTTATGGAGGAGAGTTGTTGATAGCAGGCGGTTGTGATGGACTGACCCCCCTCCCGTTACAGCAGTGATAGTCCGCACAGCGAGTACTATGTTGCCTGGGATTTCACCATGTTAGGATATGGCCATAGTCCAGAGATATTGCATTTAGCCACTGAGTCTCGTATGATACATCACGTGTTTTTATGATACGGGTAGACCTGAGGGATGGGTCAGAACCTGATTTGTTTGTGTTGTGATGAGAAATGCCATATTTACTGTGTTTTGAATGTAAATGGCATATTTTATATAAAGGCATTCTTAAATTATTAAATATGCACTGTTTTGCATGAATGTTTCTGATTGATAAACCAGCATGTGTTTAGTACATAGGATTTTAAATCTATACTATTATTATATATCTTTTGAACATGCTTTTGAATTGAGAGAATGAAAGGCAAACCACTATTTTCAGTAGATAATATGGATGTCTACTTGCTTGCCTGATTTTCTTTCTGAACACGTTGATAGCTCATCCCTTTCATTTTCCCCCCTCTACAGATCATCGTTAGTAGATCGAGTCGGCTGGGCTATTACATTCCTTTTTACCGCTGCCACTCACCATCTAGCGAAAGGTATATACATGCACACTCTTTTGTATCTGAACAATGCATAAACACAGTGATGTACATGTTTTAATGTTGGGGATGTAATTATATTAAGTATATGAATTCACTTATGAGAAAGTGTACGTACAGTCAATAAATATTTTGAATGACATGTATGAACGGTAAGGTATGTATGGATGAGAGGACTAATGCCTAATTACAGCCTAACTGTCGAGGAGAGAAAGGTAAGTAAAAAGTGAAAAATTTATTGTGGTTTTGGGTAAGTCGCGTGTGGGAGAAGGGCGTGACAAATACGCACAAATTTCATAACACGAAAATCATAGGAAATAAGTCTTTCCATGCTCTATGTGGGATTAAAATGCAAAATGAGTGTTGGAGCAATGGAATGGGAATTCACTCTTGAAAAATCTGCAAAAATGCAGCAAAAGGGCTGCAGATGGGAGGCCAGATTGATCTCCCATTAAGTAAAGATCAATCCATTATGCAAAACAAGGTAATTTCAAGTGAAATAGCCAAGGCAGATCGATTTCCCTATCAAGCAGATCGATCTCCCCAATGACCAAATCGATCTACATTTGTCTCTGCCAAGCCCAGATCGATCCTCCCTTAAGTGCAGATCGATCTTCATTGTATTCTGTAAGGAGCAGATCGATCTCCCTCATGAGCAGATCGATCTCCATAAGTTTTTACAAAAGAGAGATCGATCTTTTCCCCAATGAACAGATCGATCTCACCCTATAATGCCTGAACATTTCATGAGTAAAAACCAAAGGCAGATCGATCCCCTACCTAACCAGATCGATCTCCTCACCCTTTTTTCTATATAAACCCGACGGTAAAAAGCTTCAATCTTTAGGAAACTTGATCTCTCTCCATTTTCACCCAAATACTAAGCTTTCTCTCTCTAGGATTGTGAGCTCTAAGAATTTTAGACGTATTTTAATCATATAATAAGAACTTGAAGTGTAATATATTGAGCTAAGTGAATTGTGAAAATTATATTTGGAGATTTATGTGTAAGTGTTTAACATAAGGGTGAAACTAAAAGGTCAGATCGATCTTGGAGAAGGAGAGATCGATCTGGTGAGTTAAAAATGACAAAGAAGGAGGAATTTAAGGAGCAGATCGATCTCCAATGGAAGAAGATCGATCTCCTTATGATTCTTTTTTAGAGAAGATTGATCTCATGAGGAAGGGATCGATCTCCAAATGTTTCTGTTTGGGAGAAGATCGATCTTCTCATAAAGCAGATCGATCTCATGTAGCCATTAAGAGATCGATCTCACCCCTCGACAAATCGATCTCCTAGGCATAAAATTACCCCAAATCGTCCCCAAATTCAAATGCAGATCAATCTCATCAAGAGCCAGATCGATCTCCTACCCTCCGTCTATATAAGGAACCCCTGCTTTCTCCTACAATTTTGTTTTCTCTCTCTTTAAAACCCCATTTTTACTCGAGCCCTAACTTTCTCACTCATCCAAAGCACCCATTTTCGCCCAAATCAGAGGTTGTGACAAGAAGGAAAGTTGTTCCTCATCAAAGGGAGAACAACATACTTGGAAATCGGAGGACGGATTGAATCGAGGCAAGAGATAAGCTCTCCACAAGTTATGGGTAATTTTTAAACATCGATCTTGATATTTGAGATGATTTTGGTGATAATGGTTGTTGGCATTGTGTTGAAATAGCTGAAAAATGATTAGGGATTGATGAAATTACAATGTAGTTGAAGTGATAATGATATTTAGCAATTTTGGTAATTTTAGAAATTTTAGCTATAAATGGAAATTTAGACAATGTGGTGAATTAGCATAGATATTGTGGCAAGGGAAATGTAGAATGTTGAGGTGTTGTGAGTGAGATTGTGGATTGAGATAGAGTTATGAGAATTGAGAAATTTGGGGTGTTATGAGCAATTATGCTCGATTTTGAGAATTGAGGTTATTGTGATGATGAGTATTAATGTTTTAACATCGTTTGGACAGCTCGAGAGTTCCAGAGTGGAATGCGAGGCTAGTCTGTGATACGAGGGAAACAATTGCACTATACGAGGTGCAAAGAGGTAAGGGAAAACTAAACCATTTGTGTATGTGTTTTGATGAATTGTTGTAGCATGAACCATGATTTGAGAATACAAGCATGTTTAGTGTTGTGTTGTGTTATAATTGTACACGATTTTTATAGCCGGTTGGAGCCCATTATTTTATGAGTTTATAAGATGAGTGAGAAATTGCTTTATAAACTGTTGAGTTTGCGTGAAAAGTAAATTGGGCTCTACGTTAAGGCAATATTGAGATTTGAAAAAATGTGTGCGTGTTTTGCCTGTTGAAACTCGGTTTTAATATGTTTTGTGTGAGTACACGAACATTTTAAATGAGTTTTATGAGAGAAAACCATTATGAGTTCTACGTGAAGGCATAACGTTTTATAAATAATGGCTAGTGATTGAGACTTAGGCGTGTCATGTTGAATACACATCGGGCCTTGCTTTGGTAGCATGTAAGACCGATATAGTGGGATGCTTAGGAACCGACCCAGGGACCACAGGCCTTGTTCTGGTAATATGTGAGTCCGATTATTCCTTCGCTTTGGTAGCGTTGGGAGGCCTTGCTCTGGTAGCATGTAAGTCCGATATTTCTCCATTTTGGTAACGAGAGATGCCTCCGTTTAGGTAACATGAGATGACCCCCGTTCTGGTAACGCTGGGTGGCCTTGCTTTAGTAGCATGTAAGACCGAGAGAGTGGGCTGCCTGGGAATCGACCCAGGGACCACGTGATAGTGTGCATGAGGCGAGGCATTGCTCTGGTAGCATGTAAGACCGGGCCTTGTTCTGGTAACATATAAGTCCAATATACCATGCATACGACCATATTGTCAACGTTCCCTCTATACGAGGATGCCTGGGATGCACACCCAGAGGAGATTATACATTTGATGTGCCATGACGAGTTTTATATGAGTTTTTTTGCCTAGCCTCGTTTTACACATGAGTTGTGTTTTGTGACCTTGTCACATGCTATTTACTGAGGTGATTTTTATCACGTATTTTGAGAAAAGCCATTATCGCATATATTTACACATGCTTGTGAGTGCTCGATGTTGAGCCTTTTTAACTTCATGTTTTCACATGATTTGTGAGCTATGAGTTGATGATGTTTCGAGAACTTTCATGCTACGATTTCAAATGACTTTCATAAACAAATACATATTTGTGATGTGTGATATGGTTTATATAACTGAGATCCCTTACCCCCCTTACTGAGCGATTTGAAAGCTCACCCTATTTTCTCTTCCCCCAGATTGCTTCAAGTGAAGTGAGTTCCCTGCGACGTACGAGTTAGAGGCTAGTGGAGAACTTGGGCTCCAGGCCATATTTTGTGTATTGAGGTATATATTTAATGTTCATGTATCCATACTAGAGTTATATTTACAGATACTTATTGTACAATGATGTACGGGATGTATTAGGATTAATTAACTTGGAATTGAGTAATGTATATGATACGGTATATACTATCTTATGATGAGATCCTGAGGCATGATAAGTATGATGATGTATGACACTGCACAGGAATGCACCCTTAATTGTGAATTGATGAGTAAAAAGTTTTAAATTAGCCCTGTTTTTCGCGTTTTCGGGGTGTCACAGAGTTTCTTGGTATTATAGCTTTGGGTGTCTAGTACTGTCAGTGTCGGTTAGGTGAAATAGAATACATCCCAAGTGTCTGTATAAGTCTGGTCATGAACCAAATTGAGGATTGAGATTTCAATCGATTTTGGTTTGTACGCACAGGAGACGAGTTGAGATAGAGAATGAGTAAACGACGAGGTCGTTCGAGGAGGCAGGCAGAGTCCCCTCCGCCATCTGTCCCACCACCAGAGTGTCCTAACTCTCGATTTAATAAGATTGAGATCGATGTGAGGCAAGGTTTTGAGCAGATGGCAGCTCTATTCGCGCAACACTTTGGAGTTAATACCTCGGGTACTACTCCGACACCACCACCAGGACCTCCCGTACCCCAGTACAGATGGATCCAGTGCCTCCCGTCACTCAGCCTGATGACAGAAGTATGATCCAACTAAAGGACTTTTTGAAATGAATCCACCTGCTTTTAAAGGAAAGAAGGATCCTACAGAGGCTGAGGAGTGGTTGACAGAGTTGAGAGTTATATTCGATTATCTGGGGTGCACCGATGCTGAGAGGGTCAGTATGAGTGCCTATATGTTGAAAGGGAGAGCTCGAGATTGGTGGGGTATTACCCAGGGTATTTTGATGTCCCACCAAGATGTGATTGGTTGGGAAGAGTTCCAGACAGCCTTTAGAGCCCAATATGTACCACAAGCTGCCCAGAGAAGGAGGCAAGCAGAGTTTTTGAGTCTGGTACAGGGCGACATGTCTGTGGATGATTACGAGAGCCGATTTACCGCTCTGCTGAGATATGATCCAAAGACTTTCAAGAATGAAGAGCTCCGTACAGAGAGATTTGTGTATGGATTGAAGCCCATCATCAGAGATCGATTGATTGGGTTATGTATTACTGAGTTTGGAGATACTCTGAGACAAGCACAAGAGATTGAGAGGGGAATTGAAATTGTACAGTCCCAGAATGAGTTCGAAGTAGTGATTAGGGACAAGGGTAAGAGGCCAGTGATGTCTCAAGCAGATGTCTGGAGAGGTTCCTTTAGGAGAGGAAGGATTGAGGTACAGAAGGGCAGATTGGAGAGACCCAGAGTTTATCCTATTATCAAGGAGACCCCTCGATATGGCAGGACTGAGATAAGGGTTTGTAGAGATTGCGGCCAATCACATGAGGGAAGTTGTACTGGATCGATTCGTGAATGTTTTAGATGTGGTGACATGGGTCACAGAGTGAAGGACTGTCCTCAACCTCAGATACCACATGCTCCGGAGCCTACTAGACAGCAGCCTCAGAGAGTGAATCCCCAGAGACAGGCCATTGCTGCAGAGAAATGGAAGAAACCTGTGACACAGGGACATGTGTTTGCCCTGGATAAGGAAACTGCGGACACTTCAGTAGAAACTATAAGAGGTATACTCTTTGTCTGTAATCATAAGGCTCATGTGTTGATAGATCCAGGATCCACGCATTCGTTTATTTCAGAGCATTTTACATGTAGTTTAAATTTGAAGTTTGAACTTCTAGAGTATATACTACATGTAAATACCCCTATGCGTGAATCCCAGAGAACTGAGTTAATCTGTAGAGGATGTGAGATAAAGGTGGGAGATAGAGTGATGTTAGCAGATCTAATCATGTTGAATATACATGGGTTTGATGTAATTTTGGGAATGGATTGGCTAGCAACCAATTGAGCGAGTTTAGACTGCTACACTAAGATTGTAACTTTCTCACTACCTGAACCTTACAGTGTACGTTTGAAATATTGAGTAAATAGACGTATGGAATTTTGTAAGCAATCTGAGAATTTTAATATTATTCTTGAGAGTATTAAATATGATTGGTTATGAGACACTCATCTCAGACGATGAGCGGGAACATCCGAGGATTGAGGATATACCTGTGGTTTACGAATTTTCGGATGTTTTTCCAGACGAGTTGCCAGGTTTGCCACCAGAGAGAGAGCTGGAGTTTACCATTGATTTGGTACCAAATACTCAGCCGATCTCTAAACCTTCCTACAGGATGGCATTAGTGGAACTTGAGGAATTGAAGAAACACCTACAGGAGTTATTAGATCAAGGTTTCATTAGACCCAGTGTTTCACCATGGGGAGCACCGATTTTATTTGTTAAGAAGAAGGATGGTAGTCTCAGATTATGCGTAGACTACCGATTATTAAATAAAGCCACGGTGAAGAATAAATACCCACTGCCCAGGATTGATGATCTACTTGATCAGCTGAGAGGGGCCTTAGTCTTTTCTAAAATTGATTTGAGATCAGGCTATCACCAATTGAGGATCAAGGGAGAAGATATTCCAAAGACGGCCTTCAGGACGAGGTATGGCCATTATGAATTTCTGGTGATGTCCTTTGGATTGACGAACGCCCTTACAGCGTTTATGAGATTAATGAATGAGGTGTTCAGAGACTATCTAGATAAATTTGTGATAGTCTTTATTGATGATATCCTGGTATACTCTCGGTCATATGAGGAACATGCACAGCATTTATGGTTAGTACTTCAGATACTTTGAGATAAGCAATTATATGAAAAGCTTAGTAAGTGTGAGTTTTGGCTGAACCGGATAACTTTTCTTGGTCATATAGTCTCAGAGGAAGGAGTATCAGTGGATCCAAGTAAAGTGGAGGCTGTGCTTAACTGGGAAAGATCGAAGACAATTACAGAGGTACGAAGCTTCCTTGGTTTGGCAGGGTATTACAGAAGATTTGTGGAAGGATTTTGCAGGATTGTCGCTTCTTTGACTAAACTCATGCGCAAAGAGACCCCATTTATATGGACTGATCAATGTGAGCTCAGTTTTCAGGAGTTAAAAAGGGGATTAACAACGGCGCCTATGTTAACTATTCCTGAGGGATCAGGAGGATTTTCAGGTATAGTGATGCATCTCATCAAGGATTGGGGTGTGTGCTTATGCAGTACGGGAGAGTGGTCGCATATGGATCGCGACAGTTGAAGGACCATGAGCGAAATTACCCCACGCATGATCTGGAGTTAGCCGCTGTGGTATTTGCCTTGAACATCTGGCGACACTACTTATATGGAGAAAGATTCCAGATCTTCACTGATCACAAGAGTTTGAGATATCTCTTTGATCAGAAAGAGTTAAACATGAGACAAAAGAGATGGATGGAACTCCTTAAGGATTATGACTGCGAGATTCTATATCATCCGGGTAAGGCGAATGTAGTTGCTGATGCCCTGAGCAGGAAAAGTATGATATCTGCTATGATGATCAGGGAATGGGGTTTACTGGAGTAGTTCGCCAAACTCTGGATCAGAATTAAAGAGGTAGAGACTGGATTTTTGGCTAGCTTGTGGATAGATCCCAGGATCGTGGATCAGATCAGAACTGGGCAGCGCAGTGATCAGAGGTTGATAGATATAGTTAGCCAAGCTGAACAGACTTTGCATTCAAATCTCACAGTCAGTGAGGATGGATTGTTAAGATTCAGAGGACGGATTTGTGTGCCGGACGATGATACCCTAAAGAGACAGATATTGAGAGAATCTCACTGCTCGCGATACACCATGCACCCAGAGGGTACTAAGATGTACCGAGATTTGAAAAAGGTGTACTGTTGGAGTGGTATGAAACGAGACATGGTAGAGTATGTGGCCAGATGTTTAGTATGCCAGCAAGTGGAAGCTGAGCATCGGAAGCTTGGAGGACTACTACAGCCTTTACCTGTACCTACATGGAAATGGGAACATGTCACCATGGACTTTATTATAGGTTTACCGAGGACCCGAAGAGGTCGTGACGCTATATGGGTTATAATGGATAGATTGACCAAGAGTGCCCACTTCATTGCTATCAAGAGCACAGATACTGTGGATGCCTTAGCTGAGCTATATGTCAGTGAGATAGCTAGATTACATGGGGCTCCAGTGAGTATTACTTCTAATAGAGATTCTCGATTTACTTCTAGATTTTGGACCCAGTTTCAGGAGTCCATGGGATCTCGATTAAGTTTTAGTACCATCTATCATCCTCAGACAGATGGTCAGTCAGAGAGGACTATTCAGACCCTGGAGGATATGTTGAGGGTGTGTACAATGGATTTTAAGGGATCATGGGATGATCACCTGCCCCTAGCAGAGTTTGCGTACAATAACAACTATCATGCAAGTATTGAGATGGCACCTTTTGAGGCTCTATATGGTAGGAGGTGTAGATCCCCTGTAGCTTGGGAAGAAGTTGGTGGCAGAAAGATAAATGCTCCCGAGCTTGTTGAGCAAGCTGTACAGAGTGTAAAACTCATATGTGAGAGGTTACGGGCTGCACAGAGTAGACAGAAAAGCTAAGCGAATGTGTGTAGACGGCCACTCGAATTTGATGTTGGTGATGCAGTATTTCTGAAAATATCACTGAGTAAGGGTATCATGCGATTTGGGAAGAAAGGGAAATTGAGTCCTCGATACGTAGGACCATTCGAGATTCTTGAGAGAGTGGGAGAGGTAGCCTACAGATTGGCATTACCCCCACAGATGTCCGGAATACACGTCTTTCATGTGTCTATGTTGAGGAAGTACCACCCGGACCCTTCTCATGTCATAGAGTATGACGAGATGGACATACAAGAGGACATGAGCTACACTGAGGAACCCGTCCGAATTCTCGATAGAAAGGAGAAGGTACTTAGAACTAAGAGTATCCCATTAGTGAAAGTTTTGTGGAAACATCACTCAATAGAAGAGGCAACGTGGGAACTAGAGAACCTCATGAAGGAGAAATGCCCCTCATCTCTTTGACTAGTTGAGTTAAATTTGGAGGACCAAATTCTTTTAAGGTGGGGAGGATGTGAGATCTAAGAATTTTAGATGTATTTTAATCATATAATAAGAACTTGAAGTGTAATTTATTGAGCTAAGTGAATTGTGGAAATTATATTTGGAGATTTGTGTAAATGTTTAACATAAGGGTGAAACTAAGAGGTCAGATCGATCTTGGAGAAGGAGAGATCGATCTGGTGAGTTAAAAATGACAAGGAAGGAGGAATTTAAGGAGCAGATCGTTCTCCAATGGAAGAGGATCGATCTCCTTATGATTCTGTTTGAGAGAAGATCGATCTCATGAGGAAGGGATCGATCTCCAATTGTTTCTGTTTGGGAGAAGATCGATCTCCTCAAGGAGCAGATCGATCTCATGTAGCCATTAAGAGATCGATCTCACCCCTCGACAGATCAATCTCCTAGGCATAAAATTACCCCAAATTATCGCCAAATTCAAATGCAGATCGATCTCATCAAGAGCCAGATCGATCTCCTACCCTCCGTCTATATAAGGAACCCCTGCTTTCTCCTGTAATTTTATTTTCTCTCTCTTCAAAACCCCATTTTCACCCGAGCCCTAGCTTTCTCACTCATCCAAAGCACCCATTTCTGTCCAAATCAGAGGTTGTGGCAAGAAGGAAAGTTGTTCCTTATCAAAGGGAGAACAACATACTTGGAAATCGAAAGACGGATTGAATCGAGGCAAGAGATAAGCTCTCCACAAGTTATGGGTAATTTTTAAACCTCGATCTTGATATTTGAGATGATTTTGGTGATAATGGTTATTGGCATTATGTTGAAATAGCTGAAAAATGATTAGGGATTGATGAAATTACAATGTAATTGGAGTGATAATGATATTTAGCAATTTTGGTAATTTTAGAAATTTTGAGCTATAAATGGAAATTTAGACAATGTGGTGAATTAGCATAGATATTCTAGCAAGGGAAATGTAGAATGTTGAGGTGTTGTGAGTGAGATTGAGGATTGAGATAGAGTTATGAGAATTGAGAAATTTGAGGTGTTATGAGCAATTATGCTCGATTTTGAAAATTGAGGTTAATGTGATAATGAGTATTGATGTTTTAACATCGTTTGGATAGCTCGGGAGTTCCAGAGTGGAATGTGAGGCTAGTCCGTGATACAGGGGAAACAATTGCACTATACGAGGTGCAAAGAGGTAAGGGAAAACTAAACCATTTGTGTATGTGTTTTGATGAATTGTTATAGCATGAACCATGATTTGAGAATACAAGCATATTTAGTGTTGTGTTATAATTGCACACGATTTTTATAGCCGATTGGAGCCCATTATTTTATGAGTTTATAAGCTGAGTGAGAAATTGCTTTATAAACCGTTGAGTTTGCGTGAAAAGTAAATTGGGCTCTACGTTAAAGCAATATTGAGATTTGAAAAAATGTGTGCATGTTTTTTCGGTTGGAACTCGGTTTTAATATGTTTTGTGTGAGTACACGAACGTTTTAAATGAGGTTTATGAGAGAAAACCATTATGAGTTCTACGTGAAGGCATAACGTTTTATAAGATAATGGCTAGTGATTGAGACTTAGGCATGTCATGTTGAATACACATCGGGCCTTGCTTTGGTAGCATGTAAGACCGATATAGTGGGACACCTGGGAACCGACCCAGGGACCACAAGCCTTGTTCTGGTAACATGTAAGTTCGATTATTCCTCCGCTTTGGTAGCGTTGGGAGGCCTTGCTCTGGTAGCATGTAAGTCTGATATTCCTCCGTTTTGGAAAAGAGAGATACCTCCGTTTTGATAACGTGAGATGACCCTCGTTCTGGTAACGCTGGGTGGCCTTACTTTGGTAGCATGTAAGACCGATAGAGTGGGCCGCCTGGGAACCGATCCAGGGACCACGTGATAGTGTGCATGAGGCGAGGCATTTCTCTAGTAGCATGTAAGGTCGGGCCTTATTCTGGTAACATATATGTCCAATATACCATGCATACGACCATATTGTCGACGTTCCCTCTATACGAGGATGCCTAAGATGCGCACCTAGAGGAGATTATACATTTGATATGCCATGACGAGTTTTATATGAGTTTTATTGCCTAGTCTCGTTTTACACATGAGTTGTGTTTTGTGACCTTGTCACGTGCTATTTACTGAGGTGATTTTTATCATGTATTTTGAGAAAAGCCATTATCGCATATATTTACACATGCTTGTGAGTGCTCGATGTCGAGCCTTTTTAACTTCATGTTTTCACATGATTTGTGAGCTATGAGTTGATGATGTTTTGAGAACTTTCATGCTACGATTTCAAATGACTTTCATAAACAAATACATATTTGTGATGTGTGATATGGTTTATATAACTGAGATCCCTTGCCCCCCTTACTGAGCGATTTGGAAGCTCACCCTGTTTTCTCTTCCCCCAGATTGCTTCAAGTGAAGTGAGTTCCCTGCGATGTACGAGTTAGAGGCTAGTGGAGGACTTGAGCTCCAGGCCGTATTTTGTGTATTGAGGTATATATTTAATGTTCATGTATCCAGACTAGAGTTATATTTACAGACACTTATTGTACAATGATGTACGGGATGTATTAGGATTAATTAACTTGGAATTGAGTAATGTATATGATACGATATATACTATCTTATGATGAGATCCTGAGGCATGATAAGTATGATGATGTATGACACTGCACAGGAATGCACCCTTAATTGTGAATTGATGAGTAAAAAGTTTTAAATTAGCCCTGTTTTTCGTGTTTTCGGGGTGTCACAAGGATACCCACCTTTCCATAAAGATTTGAGAAAAAAAAGACATTAGAGCAAAGTTGTTCACCTTGGGGAGGAGAGCAACATATCTTAAAGTCAACATCCAACTCATTGGATTGAAGGATCTAAGGAGTCTTCCAAACTTGGAAGAGAAGAAAGTCAAGCTAGGTAAGTTTCCAATGTACTAACTCCAAATATGTTTACCTAAATGATGTTATGGGTAGATTGGTGTACATTTCAATGGTTGAAACTACCTAGAATATAATGAACCAACAATGACCTAGAAATAGGTTGGTGTGAGAAATGAAATATGGTGGAGTTAATGATGAATGAGATAGCTTAAGGTGATAATGGTGTTGTGAGTATGATTTTAAGATGGTGGTATGGAATGTGAGATTGACCAAATGGTAAAATGTACATATATGGCATTGGTGAAATGTTTGAATGAATGAAAGAATTAAGGGTAGAGTATGCACTCCCAAGTGCCTAATAAGTAACTAAGGGAGTTACTAGACAAATTGGCTAGAAATGGCATAACAATAGCCAAATGCAATAATGGGCCAACCTTAATGAAATAGACTCAAAGAGATATTTTTACTAGTTGAAGTCAGATTATGAGTGAGCAACATTAACTCAAGTGATTGGTAAATGAATGCAGCTCCTGAAGACATGTCCGGAGCAAGTTGAGCCCGATCACTAGAAACGGGAAAGGAAGAGAGTCGCTTCCAAGTGAATCGAGGTAAGCGAATTGTGTGGACTCTTAGAGATATCTGTGCACATTTTGGATGCATTATGTTTTCTAGAATATATTAGGTAATAGGAATGAAATAGGTATTTGAAGGGTAAAGAGATAGGTTTTTCGAGAAATATGCATGAAAACAAGAGCATGATGCATTGAAAATCCTATTTTATTGCTTTTTAGCAAGTGATTGGTAAGTTGGCTAACATTTGAAATAAATTACACGAGAAATAACTTGATTTGGTTTTTTTATCCATGTTTCGCAAAGAAAGAGCCACCTACATGAGTTTTGTGGAAATGAAATGTGCTAGAGCGCTGCTCGCACGAGATTTGACGTGTTTTATACGTGCATTAGTACTAGAGCGATGCTCGCACTAGAGCTTTACATGCATGAGTGCTAAAGCTTAGCTCGTACTAGTTTTTACATGGATTTTATGACATTGTGCTGGAGCCTAGCTCGCATATATTTTATACTGGTTTTGACATAGTGCTGGAGCATAGCTCGCACTAGATGTCCACCATACTTGCTACTGTGCTTGAGATTACTCGCACGTGATTTTATGACATGATTGATAGCCGTGCTAGGAGCTTCGGGTAGACTGGGTTTCGCACCGATTAAATAGGCTCGCACGTGCATATTGAAATGTGACGTGATATGATGTGATGATGTGGGTCCACGGAGTACGTTGTACCATGCATGTAGCATGGAGTACGTTGTACCGTGTTGAGATTGTGATATACTGTCTTCGGATGAAGTTTAGATCTGCTATGGACCGACGGGTTGGACATGACCCACATCCCGTGCAGAAGCAGATAGAGGGATACCCCACACACTAGGATCTGTGTAGCCTGGGATCACAAGGGATATGGCCATAGTCCTAGAGGAGATTTCCCTATTATATTGCCTATCTCACATGTCTCTTGCTTTATGAATGAATCCATGTTTTGAAATGTTTATGGGTCAGAACAGTCCGAGAGAGAGGCTGACTCCTGACAAGTGTTGATTCTATTTAAATGAGAAAGTATGAAAATGCTTTAAAGTGCACTTACGCATGATGATTTTCCATGCTTTACTTATGAAATACGCATAATGGTTTTCCATGCCTTGAATTTAAATTGTGCACTGAATTGAATAACATGATTTGCTTTACATGCCATTAACACAAGCATGAACTAATGTTTTTGAGGTGTGACGATGAAATGTGTGGTTTTGAGCATGGTATCACTATCACGTAGATAGTACAGTATCTACATGTTTGCATGATTGCCTTACTGAGCGTGTTGAGAATAGACTAAGAGCGACTGGAGGTTCCTTTTTGGTACCTGCTGCATCCCATCACTTAAAGTATATACACTTGTATAATTTTGTATCTAAACTTGCCATAGCACAGTAGCATTTTGAATTAACCATTAGGGATGTAAAGTAATGTAAACACATGTAAACATCAACTATGATTTATTTATACAAGTGTTTACTTTTAAATTATAATACAAATCAAATCGTTATGGTTGGATGAGGTAAACATCGACACACAGCCCAATTTTTGAGAGTGTAGCTGTTCATGATCGGAGTAAGGTAAGAATGAATAATAAATAATGTAAGAAAAACAAAAAATTTGTTTAGTTTATTTCAAATATAATGATAGAATTAAGATTAGTCATGGCAAAAATAAGATTAAAAAGTAGGAATCTAAAATTAAGAGTATGGACAAATTTACAAAATTAAAATTAGAAGTATTTATAGATATTTAATAAATTGATTGAGGAAATGGATTAAGTTATTCCGATGATGAAATTCCTAAATAGTTACAAATAAGTAATACTTCAGAAATTTATAGGTATGAAAACTCCTTTCAAGGTTTTAACCATCATAATGGAAAATCTAAGAGAAATCTCAATAAATAAATTATTTATATCCAATTTTCTATAAATTAAAAATAAAAGTAACAATAAGAAACAAAAAAATGTAGAAATAAAAATAAAATGATAAATTAAATAAATGACAGAGTAATAAGAATAACTTGAGTAAATGAATCAAAGTTGGGAAATTTCCATAAGACATCAAAACGAATCCTTGGACGAAGCCTCTTAAAGAAAGTCACATAATATTACTTAGAGACTCTTAAGATGAGGAAGATTTTTAAGTTCTCCCGTTAGCATCACAGAGTATGCTTAGAAATATTTTTTAATATTTAATTATCAAAATTAAATTTAACTAATGTAAATTTGAGATAACTTAAGATTAGTTCATACCATCTTAGATGCGCTTTGCTTGGGTGTTAATCTTCCCCAGTGATAACTGTACTCTTGAACCTAGAACTTTGAACATACACCGAGCTTTGTCCATAGTTTTCAAAAAGTGACCAATCACACCTAGGCTTAAATGGTTGATGGCGACTTCATTAGTCTTTGTCTAGTGGTTAGGTCCCTGAGCTTAAACTTGACGACAATTTAGCGGTTCCATTTGGGACATATGAGAGTTAAACCAACAGTTAATTTCAAGTTATCATAGATTTATCTTAGAAATATTAAATTATTTAGATAAGACATTGATAAATATTGTTCCTTCATGCACACACATCACGTGCATTGCATGCATTACCCCTTGACCTAGGCTTCATTCCTTATATTAGGGAGTTAAGTACTTACACTCTTGGGAGGTAATACCTCCGCAATGGCTAACGAAATACTTCCACTCAAGTTGAACCTTTCAATTTATAGCCTGTAATAGGTGAAGATTGGGTGCCTTACTAGTCTGTGGGACATTAATGAGGAATTTGGTACCTTATGGCCTTCCAAATACTCAATCCTAATATATAGCTAGTCTTAAGATACCAACCTTTATTAAAGCCATGCTTGAAGTTTGTATAGATTATCACAAAATTAGGACACATGAGGGAACACTTTTTTAGGACCCCCTTTTTTCATATTGATAATAATGTAGGTGCTTTCACTTTTGATTTGAATTGCCCATAAATCGAGTCTTTGATTTTTTTTTTTTTAAAGGATTGCATTTCTGTAAAATAAAATGAGGAAAATATTTTTGAAGAAAATTTTGTTAAAAAAACCGATCCACTTAATTCTTTTGTACAATATCAAGATTCATGAGGATCTATTATTTTAGAAAATACTTATGTTTCATTTGTGAACCTAGATGAAGGAATATTCATCTCCTTTTCCACCATGTTGTGAACCTTTTCTTGATAAACCAAGACGTTGATGCGTGAACCCACCCAATCCATTTAAAGAGATTAAATTATCATTTCCTTCCACATACACCTAAATAGTGGTCACCGATTTTCAAGGAACTCAAATGTCACATATTTCGATGAAATAATAATTCTTGTTGGATTTATTTCAACTTTCTACAATCATGGTTCTCTGGGGCAATCTTGTATAATTGAAAAGTTTGGACTAGATAAATATTTTTTGATAATGAAAATTGTGTTTCTATTGGATGGAAATAAAACTAAAAATATATATTGTGGAGTTTCTTTGGGGCAATTTCGTGAAAGAAAATTTTGATTGCAAGTTTAAAATTGGAGGAAAAGAATTTTAAATTTGTTAATCCTCGGTTAAGGAAAGTTTTAAAACCGCGTTTTGAAAATTTTAGGATAAAATGTTAATGAGAAAATTTAGAGATAAGAATATGATTTTTATGAATAAGATTTTTAAAGAAGATTTCAAAGAAGAAACGATTTCAAGGATAAGAAGTTGAAAGATGAGAACTTGGAAGATGGATAACTCAAAAGACGAGATTTTCAAAGATGAGAATTTGAAAGATAAAGAATTTTAAAAAAAAAAATGAAAATGTTAAAGATAATATATCATGGACAAGATTTTTAAAGATGAGAAATATTTTGGAGAAAAGAATTCCTAATGTTGATAACTTTAAAGTTATCAAATTTCTAATGAAATATTTTAAGTATGAAATCGAATTTTTATATGTGAATCTTTAAATTTTTAGATGTGAGCCTTCATATCATATGTGAATCCTTGAGTTTTTGAATTTTAATTCTCGAATCAAATGTGAATTTCTAAATTTTTATATGAGAATCTCCAAGTTAGAATTTTGGATGTTAATATCCGAATCAAATTTACAAATGGGAATCTTTGAATCTTCGAATGCAAATGTCCAAATCAAAATTTTCGGATGTGGATCTCTCAAAACGATTTTTATACGTGAATCTCTGAATCTTCAAATGCAAACCTCCAAGTTGGATTTTAGGATTAGAATCTCCAAATTAAATCAAATAGAGGCTGGAGAAATCTGTTTGCTAAGGTCATCAATGGTTTGAATCGTTAAGCTCTGTCAGGATTCCCAGCTCCCAATTCATTTTCAACCCTTGTGCTGTCAAATAATTTAATTAAGTTCCTCAATATCTATAAAATTGATAGATTTAAAACTCAATGGAAGAAGATATTTTACAATCCAACCTTGCTGTGGCCCTAAGGCCACATGTAAAAATGAAGGCAATAGATTCTGTATTCACACTATTGATAATGGAAAAAATAGAAAAAATTCAAGACAACTAAATAAGGAGAATAACAAGTAGAAAAATAGATCAAAACTTACCACAATGCAATCAAGGAAGTAGGTATGTTTGAATATTGCGTCAATCCTGGTAACAACACGAGAAAATCGAAAACCCAATCCTCAAGACTACCAAATAGTTGGAAAAAAATTACTTTCAACTAATAATTTCAAGTTTCCACAACTTATCAAATTTCGAAAATCTGATCAATACATTGCTGCAGAAGGGCTACTTTCAGGTTTGTGAGATTTACGAAGCCAATGGAGATTAAGAGAAGGAACAAGACGAGAAAGAAAGGAAAAAAAAAAAAAAACAGGAAACGGAAAGTGAGAACCAAGAGCTGGAGAGAATACAAGAGCCGAGAGGAATGTTTAGAGCGAAGCTGAAGGTGAGGATGGTGAGAGGAAAAGCTAGGGTTTAGTTTTAATCAGGGGAAATTTGATTTGAGATGAAGAGAAACTAAAGCAACTGAGGCCCAGAGAATAAATAGAATCTGTACGAGGGGTTGGATCATAGTGTTGTTTAAAGCAAGGTAAACAACGGCAGTTGTGTTCAAGCAGGAAAAAGCAATTAAAAAAAAAATTACTAGCGATTTTAAAGATTACCGATATAAAAGCGCCTCTGAATATCTCATTTTTTATAGTGGTACGTGGAACCATAGTTTTAAATAGCGGTCGTTATATAGCGGTAGCGGTCACTGTCGTTACCGCTACGCGTGAAATAGCGGGTGTCACACCCGCAATAACCTAATTGATCCGTTATTATCGTTATCGAGGACCATTATTATCGTTATCGACTGTTATTACCGCTATCGAGAGTCATTATTACCGCAATCGACCGTTATTGTCGCTATTGTCCGTTAAAAAAGTTATGCAATATTAAAAAAATTCACGACCGCAATGACCGTTATGACCGCAATAATCTTCGTTATGTCCGAAACCGCAATAAACGCAACGTAACCGAAAACGTGACTGCAACCGCAATTTAAATCCCTGCGTGGAACCAACATTTTTTGGTTTGAATGGCATTACCTTGTATCAATATAATCCATCCTTATTGATGAACGCTGTTTTCTTTTGGTCTTCATGGTGGAGCTTGATTTGATTGTATCTTGAGAAAGCATCCATGAAGCAAAGAAATTGGTGGCCAGAGAAAGGGTCTATTAACTTGCCCATGTCAGGTAACAGGAAGCTGTTTTTCGAGCAGGCTTTGTTGAGATCCGTAAAATTTATGCACATAAACCATTTTTCGTTTCTTGACTATGACCACGTTGGTGAACCAATCTGGATATCACACTTCCTTAATGTACCTTGTGCCAATTAAGTTGTCTACTTTTCTTCTAACCTCTACGACCCTTTCTGGTGTGAACTTTTTTTTTTTTTAACTAATATTGTGGAAGGGTTTTCTTTCAAGCGATATGTGATGACGTTTTCACTAATCCTCGGCATATCACCTGCTAACCATGCAAAGACATCTACATTTTTTTTTGGGTAGAAATCGTTGCAGCGTTACCTTGTCCATGTTTTTCAACAAGAAACCAACCTTGGTTGATAACTCTAGGCTTTTTGGATATAGCGCTACAAGTATGGTCTGCTTAATTGGGGTTGCTTTTTGTTTTATTGGTGCTCCCTGTTGTCGAGGTCTTCTACAGTCAAGGTGTTATCGGTTTCTTAGGTTATGCATAGGTGGAACATATATGAAAATATATAGGTTAAATGCAATGATAATTAAAATTTTTTACCTCAAGAAATCGATTCCAATGAATCTCTTTGATCAAGAAATTCAGATCATGCAAATTAAGCATCAAGAATCATAGAAGGGGTTTCAAGAAACATGCCAAACTTTTAGTTATCATAATCTAATACTTTTTCCTTATTGATGATGCTTGATCTCCTTGTCTTGAAGCACAAAACCGCCCTATGTTTGATGGTCTCTAACGTAAGTCCACACAAGTAGCAACAGAGCCTTCGGAAAGGTAGGATTATATCACAATCGTCACCATGCTAGTGACTTGAGTTTCATAAACTTACCACAACTTTTTCTCAATTTCTTAAAGCTCAAAATAATGAAGAAAACACATATTAAGGTTAGCAAAAGAGAGAAGATGAAGGAAAAGGGGAAGGGAGTAAAGACTTTACAGGTTTTTGCCGCCTAGCTTGGAAAACCTTCTCCATTTTCCTCAAGATGTTTGGCAGGCCACGATGTTCTATTTATAGACTAAGTGTTTCATTAATCGGTATATTTATCTTTTAGCCCTTGAACTTATTTTAATTGCAATTAGGTCTACCTCTTTATTAAACTATTTGATTACAGGCCAAATTATAGTTAAAGGTAGTGAACCTCAACTTAATTAAACTTGTTTAATTAAGTCCAATAATCCCTTTTAATTATAATTTGGTCCAATAACTTAATTAAAACTTTTTTAATTAAGTTTACTTAATTCAACTCATTTGATTAAGTCCAATAAAAACTCTATTGTCACGACTCGTCTTACCTAAAATCACTACAATTTTTTTTTCTTTCCCTATCGTGATCATCCTACTAAATTGTTAGACTGTGAGTCAATATTAGTCCCTTACTGTTACTTGTCTTTTCTTAACATTCATTACAATTTACTTTCCTATACCAGAGTTAACTGTATTTACATACCTTTTACATCCCCAAAAGTTACATCCATTTATAGTACTGTGCTATTCCATTATTCAGATACAAAATATTTACGTGTATACCTTTTCGAGTGATGGAAGACAATGGATCCCAAAATATAAGGTTTCAACAGCTATCAATCCATTGGAAATTCTTTGTAGAGAGGGGGAAGGTGAAAGGGTGAGCAAAATAAGCTTAGTAAGGCAATTATGCAAGCAAGTAGATAACTACACTATCTACATTATCATAATGCCATTCCCTTAAATCCATTCTTTTCCTTTAAAACTTAAATCCATTTTTTTCATTTAAAACTTAAATCTATTTTGTTCCTTTAAAACTTAAATCCATTCTTTTCTATTTAAAAATCTTAAACACGGAAACATGCATAATCTATGCAGTAAAAATCATTTAATCCTTTGAACTTATGGAAATCATACAACTCATGCTCAAATTGCATTTAAAATTGTGCTTTTTACCAAAAGCATTAAAATCATAAAATCATGGATTTTACCAAAAGCATTAAAATCATACATCAGGACTCAACTCATCTATCGGGTTATCCTGATCCTTTAAACCAATTAAGACCCTTATCAGGACTTAACTCATCCCTCGGGCTATCCTGATCCACAAAACCATGTATAACATGCAATTATATAAATCATAGAAATATGCTTTCAATCAACATTTATATCATGTGAGACTAGGCAGGTATCGGGTAACATACTAGACTATGGCTATATCTTAAATCTGTGATCCTAAGCTACACGGATCCCAGTGTGCGGGGTATCACTGCTGCAACGGGAGGTGGGTCAAATTCTCATCCGCCAGCCTATATATATAAATATCGTCCAAGGATCGGGTGGTCAAACTCCGAGGCCCATCCCTTACTCACACAAATTGTCCGAAGACTGCACGGTACAGCGTACTCCGTGCTACATGCACGGTACAACGTACTTCGTGTGCCCCATATCATATCAATCTCTCATCCATGTCTCAAAATGCACATGCGAGCATCTCATTCATGTGACACATAGTCTACACGAGGCAATCAGCATGACTCTATGCATGTCAATAGAGTCCAGTGCGAGCAAAGCTCCCAACACTACTCCATGCATATCATGATATTAAAATTCTCCTGCTAGCAACACTCCAGCACGGTTTTGTGCATAATAAATCAAATCTCATGTGAGTAAAGCTCCAACATGGCTTTATGCATTTCAAACCAATTTAAATCACGTACGAGTAAGGCTCTAGTATGGCTTTTATGAAAAGTCTTATTAAATTTCGTGCAAGCAAGTCTCCAACACTTTTTCATGCATATGAACTCAAAACATGGTGCGAGCAAGGCTCCAGCACATTTCATGCATATAACAATAATAAAATCAGTGCGAGCGACCGCTCCAGCACATTTTATACACAACCACAAATACAGACTTGATGCGAGCAAAGCTCCAGCTACGTCTATTTTCACATAAATTCGATAGGTGGCTCATTTTTCAGATAGTTTTCTTTTAAATCAAATTAGCATTTACGGAGTGCTGTTTATGCAATTTATGGAAACACTGGCCAACCTATCAATTTGCTTTGTTAAAAAGCAGTGAAAATCATTCAAAATACCCATTTTATGCATGTTATGCCTTCACCATACTTTGGTGAAATTTCCCTCAATAGGGGTAAAATAGTAATTTATCCTTAATAGGGTAAAATAGTCATTTGCCCATCTCGGGGCACTAAAATTTTTATTTCATTTTTAGAATACCTAGACTATTTGAGTGTATGTAAAACCTGACGAAATTACGTGTAGCTATCTCTAGCTACTCACAGAATTCTCTTACCTCAATTCTCTGCACAGTCTAACTTTTTCAACGTTGAGAATTTCGCTAAGTTCGATTTGCTCTCAGTCAACTCTCTAGAGCTGCATATAAACATATATCAGATTAATTACAATACATTCATCACTATTTCACCTTTATTGGGCTTAATTTAAAGCATTGGGCCCGTTTACTCGTATTGGGCTCGATTGCCCGTTAATGGGCCTTAACTAATTTTAAGCTCAATTTCACTTACTATTCATTCCTTTTAAAGCCCATTGGGCTCATTAAGCCCATTAATACTTATTAGGTCATCTTAAGCCCTTTTTTTTAATCTCCTTGAACAACTTACCTAATCATTTATGACAGTCGATTCCAAATTCCAAACATTAAGCATTTTTCTACGGAATTAATCTGTAACTTATGCGATAAATTGCTAACTCGTATAATTTTACAAATTATAGTAAGTGATGTTCACTTACTTGAGATTTTGTGATAGCACGCAAATCGAGGTTGACTCGAACTCTCTTTTGTCACCAATTGTCACACTATACATTTATATAATTAAATCGGGTCAATTCCAATCAAATATAAATTCAAATAACTTTTCCAAAAATTTAAAACGATGAATTTTGGTCGCTTACCTACTTGTCCTTAGACCCGATGCGTCATCGAATTTTTTTCAATTTTTCCTCTCTTTTTTTTCTTTTTCTTTTTCTTTTTCTTTTTCTTTTTTTTTGGTTGAACCGATTTAGCACCTATTCATTTCACTGAAACAGTTCGTACCGGTTCAGTCGTCCCCTCCGTGAGACCTGTGAATTCTATGTACTTTAGCTTTGAGGTTACAATGTGAGATTTATAATTTGGTGAATGTAGTTATGGTATTTCAATGTACATGCAAGTTTTAAATCTAATGAAGTATAAGAAGATGAAGTTTTAAGTCTTAAATGCGTATAGATTGAAATATGGTCTATGGAGTAAATTGTGGTAAGTTTTGTCTTGAGTTTCCTGCAAAACTATGTAGCAGTAGTGAAATCTATGAAGGCCAAATCGATCTCCAAGGATGAGAGATCGATCCCATGACTCCAGAATGCAATGAGTATACAATAGCAGACAGGCGGATCGATCTCATAAGGGAGCAGATCGATCTCTTACTGCCTCTACCTAGCCAGAATCAATCCTATCATACGGGCAGATCAATCTCCTTTTGTCTCGGCATGGAAGAGATCAATCCCTACCCTCTACCAGATCGATCTTCATTTGGTTCTGTAAAGAGCAGATTGATCCCTACCATCTACCAGATCAATCATGTAGTTGGTAATTGAGCAGTTGGAGTAGTTGAAACCAAGCAGAGATCGATCTCCACCAAATGCCAAATCGATCTCACACGCTTTGTTTATATAAGGATCACGAGATTTTTGTCTGAAATCGAGTCTCTCTCACCTACAAACACCAACACTCACCATTTTCACCCAAACCAAGCTTTTTCTCCCTAAGATTCACCACATTCTGGACAGAATTAGAAAAAGGGGTAAGAAACAAAGTTGTTCCCTTGATAAAGAGAACAACATACTAGGAAATCAAGGTTGAGGATTCTACAAGTTTGGTCAAGAGAGGACAAGCTAGGTGAGCTTACAAGACCCTTGTTCTTGAGCATTATCATTTTATATATTGGTGAATAAATATACAAACATATATTTGGTTGGAAATGTCTAAGTCATGAGGGAACCAACAAATGGGTTTAGTTAGAAGATGGAATGTGGATGTCTTATGATGGTCATGAGCTAGCTAAGGTGTTGAGACAATGTATGTGTTTAAGATGTGTAGCTTGGATGTAGTTTAGGGTGTATAGGTGTAAATAGGATAAAAGAGTAATGTTGAGTTAGAATGAGTAAGAGAAAGAAATGGACAATGAGAATGATGTATATTGTTGATTTGATGATGTTTGGACAGCTCGAAAATTCGACACGGGAAACGAAGTTGGTCTGAGACCCGGGGGATATTGCACCACTCAGGGTGCAAGAGGTAAGGGAAATAAAATGTTTGTACTTGTAAGTTTCTAAATGATGAAAATACCTCGATAGCATGAAAAAGGTTTGATGAACGAGCATGTTTATGAGAAATGAGTCAATTTGATGCATTGGATAAATGTGTGAGTGTTTTGTCAATTTGAGTTCAGTTTTGATGAATTTTGTGAAACTGTGAACACAATGTTTTATAACAGAAATGATTTTTGTGATAACCATTATGAGCTCTACGTGAAGGCAAAAAAATTTTAATACAACAATAACATATTTTACTGAGATTATCGATACTCCGCTTGATAGTGTAGAGTGGCCTTGCTCTGATAGCATGTAAGACCAGGCCTTGCTCTAGTAGCTTGTAAGACCGATGCCTCCGTTCTAGTGACATGAGATGACCCTTCTCTTGTAGCGATGGGTGGCCTTGCTTTGATAGCATGTAAGACCGAGGTTGTACGACTTTGATCAAGTCTACATCGATATCATGGTCATGGATAGATGTCGACGTTTTCCCTCTTTTGAGGATGTCCTCCTTGAGGATGATTTGATGTGACGTGATTTATGTGCTAATGATGTTGTTTTTATTTGAGTTTTATTAAATGCCTAGTCTCGATTACTCTGATGAATGACGTATTTTTATGGCTGTGATTTCTATCATGTATTGTGTGACGCACTGAAAATGCGAAAAGTAGGGCAAATTTAAAACTTTTCTACATCGATACACATATCTAGGTGCATTCCTGTACAGTGTCATGCATCATCATATATAAATTATAAAGTTACACCTCAGGATCTCATCACCTCATATTCATATATCATACCAATTACATTCCTCAATTCAAAGTTAAATAATCCTAATACATCTCATACATCATTGTTCATTAAGTGTATGTAAATACAACTTTAGTCTGGGTACATGAAATATTAAAATATACCTCAAGCACAATATGTGGCCTGGAGCTCAAGTCCTCCACTAGCTAGTACTTCATACGTCACAGGAAAACTCTCTTCACTTAAAGAAATCTGGGGGGAGATAAGGGAGATAAAACAGGGTGAGCTTCTAAATCGCTCAGTAAAGAGGTAAGGGATTCATTAACAAAATAATGATTTGCACAGCACAATCATTTTGTCTCGTAGTTGAAACTCAATAAAAGTGTAGCATGAAAGTAATAAAACATCATTATCATCTCATTTCTCTAAAATCATGTAAAAAGATGAGAGTACATGACTCAGTACAAATCACAGTCACAAGCATGTGGAAATCAGGATGCGATAATGGCTTTTCTCGTAAAAACGTGATAAAAATTACCTCAGTAGTAATGCACGTGGCAAAGCCACAAAACACAATCTCATGTGTAAAAATGGAGACTAGGCAATTAAAACTCATATAAATATTTGTAATGGCACAACAAAATAAATCTCCTCTGAGTACGCAACCCAGACATCTTCAAAAGAGGAAACGTCGACAATATGGTCGTGTACATGGTATATTGGACTTACGCGTTACCAGAACAAGGCCCAGCCTTACATGCTACCAGAGCAAAGCCTCTCCTCATGCACACTATCGGTCTTACATGCTACCAAAGTAAGGCCCGTACTTACATGCTACCAAAGCAAGGCCTCCTAGCGCTACCAAAGCGGGGAAATATCGGACTTATATGCTACCAGAGTAAGGCCACCCAACGTTACCAGAGCGGGGGTCTTCTTACGTTACCAGAATGGAGGAATATCAGACTTACATGCTACCAGAGCAAGGCTCGGACTTACATCCTACCAAAGCAAGGCCCAATGTGTATTCAACATGACACGCCTAAGTCTCAATCAATAGCCATTATCATATAAAACCGTTTTGCTTTCACGTAGAGTTTATAATGGTTTCTCTCATAAAACGCATCTAAAAACATTTGTGTACTCAACACAAAACATGTTAAAACCGAGCTCAAACCGGTAAAACTACGCACACATTCTCAAATTTCAGTACGCCTTAACGTAGAGCCCAAATCTCTTTTCACGTTTTAACTCAAAATAGTTTCTAAAACAATTTTACACTTTGTTTACAACTCATAAAAAATTGGGCACCAACTGGCTATAAAAACCATGTACAGTAACTCATTCACAACTCATAAAAACATGCTTGTTTTCTCAAACCACAATTCATGCTACAAATGTCATCTCAAAATCACATACATAATGAGTTTAAGTTTTTCCCTTATCTCGTTGCACCTCGTATAATGCAATCGTTCTCCCGTATCATGGACTAGCCTCACATTCCTCTCTGGAACTCCAGGACTGTCCAAACGATGTTAAAACATCAATAATTCATCTCAATCACATCATCGAGCACATATTGGCTCATATTCTCGTTAAATACTACAAACCTCATTTTTCTCATATTACTATCATAATTCTCATTCTCATCCACTACATTTCAAATCCTACATTTTTCATGCATAATATTTATGCCAAAATCACCTCATTGCCTCAATCCCAATTTATAGCCAAAATCTCAAAATTACCATAAATTGTATAATATCATCATCACTCCAACAAAATTACAATTTCCTCAACTCTAATCATTTCCTAGCTATTTCATCACAACACTCATAGTCACAATCACCAAAATCACCCCAATATCAAAGATTAAAGCTTAGAAATTTACCCAAAACTTATGGAGAGCTCTATTCACACCTCGATTCAATTCGTCCTTCGATTTCCAAGTATGTTGTTCTCCTTTGGATGAGGAACAACTTTTCTTCTTGCCTCTGCCTGAGATTTGGATGGAAATGGGGGTTTTGGAGGAGAGAGAAAGCTAGGGTTGCGAAAATGGCGATTTGGGAGAGAGAGAGATCGATTTCTAGAAAAACAAAGAGGTCCTTATATAGGCCAAAGGTAGGAGATTGATTTGGTCCTTGATGAGATCGATCTCTCTTTGAATTTGGGAACATTTTGGGGTAATTTTATGCCTAGGAGATCGATCTGTCGTGGGGTGAGATCAATCTCATAATTGCTTCATGAGATCGATTTGCTCCTTGAGGAGATCGATCTTTTGTTTACAGAATACTTCATGAGATTGATCTGATCCTTGAGGAGATTGATCTTTTCTTTACAGAAACATTTTCAGATCGATTTCTTTCTCATGAGATCGATCTCTTAACTGCAGAATCATAAGGAGATGGATCCTCTTCCATTGAAGATTGATCTGCTCGCTTAAATTCCTCATTCCATGTCACTTTGGCCTACCAGATCGATCCCCTTTTCTCCAAAATCGATCTGGCCTCATAGATTCACGCTATGGTTGCACACTTAGCATAAAATCTCCATATGTAATCGCCATAATTTACTCCATTAATTATTTCTCATTCAAAACTCATTCATCACTTAGAAATTTCACTCCTTACCACCTCAATTATGAGTACATTACGTTTAGCTCAATCATTTACACTTCATGTTCACATTACATAATTAGATGTGTACAGAATTCTCAGGTCTCACATATTGAGATTTGATGTTAAGATGATTTGTGATCTTTATCAGGTAAATTATGCTTATGCCATTGTTTCTATCATTATTACCATAACATTTTACATGCTCGAATATTTCTATCATGTTTAAAATGTCCGGATGATGAGTTATGCTGTTGTGATGATTTTATAAAATCTCCCTTATCCCCCTTACTGAGTAATTTGAAAGCTCATCCTTTTTCCTCCCCCCCTTCAGATTACTTGCAGTGAGCAAGCTAGAGTTTGCCGCGTACGTGAAATAGGCTGGTGGACAAGATCTCCCCAGGCTATCATTTATACACGTACAAGGTATAAATTCAATTCATTTTGTACACAGACAATGATGTAATACAGACATTTGTGTTAAGTATTATTGAGATGTAATTAGGACTATATGAGGAAAATGAATTGAGATTTGTGGGTTGTGTCACGACCCAAATTACCTAAAATTCAGAGTAAATTTTTCGCTTTTTCATTTATTATTTAATTCTTACCTTTCTTTCATTGTGACCATCTTACCAAATAGTTGGGCTATGATTCGGTGTTAGTCACCTCTCACCTATTTACCATTCCATTTCCATAATCACATATCAGAGTTTACTATCTTTTGACTTTAATTAAATACATACACAATGGTATTTATAACCCTACATCCTCGACATCATATCTGTTTACAGTACTGTGCATTACATGTTCAGATACAAAACTATACAAATGTGTATACCTGTCTCTCGATGGGAAGCAGCGGATACCAAGATGCAAGTCATCAGCTGCTCATTAACTATTGCGAGTGCTCTGAAAAGATGAAAAAATAAGGGGGTGAGCAAACCACACGCTCAGTAAGGCAATTATGCAAGTAAGTAGATAGCTCCACTATCTACATGCTCATAATGCCATGCCCTTAAATCCATTTCTTTTCATTAAAATCATCAAGCACAAAGTCATGCAAATATCAATGACTTAGTTTATCAAAACTATTTGTGCATATAGAAATCATGTAATTCATGCATCAAAGGCATTTTAGCTGACATCATTAAATCATAATGAGCATGAAGCAATTCAAAATCATGTCATGTAAAACAAATCATGAATTTGAATGAAAGCATGGAAAACATCATCATGTGACTGCATTCAAATCATTTCATTAAAACTACAGTATAAACTAACCCTTCTGGGTCAATCATCTCATAAAACAATTCATTAAAATTCATTATAAAACTTCGGTTATAAAACCACCCTTCTTTCAGGGTCACATATCATAAAATCATAAAATCGGGGGCCTGACCCCTCGGGTCTACCCTGGTCATCGACCAATAGTTATATCATGTGAGACATGTAGGTGACTATCAGTAACAACAAGGACTATGGCTATAACCTCGTGATCCCAGGCAATACGGTACCTAGTGTGCGAGGTATCACACCTGAAACGGGAGGTGGGTCGATCCTACCCGCTAGAACAGCATAACATCAGGATTGTGAGGGTAAGGCTTGCTGCCTCGTGGCTAATACCACTCCACTCCAACAATCCCCACGGTATAGCATACTCCGCGTGACATACATGGTACAACGTACTCCGTGAACCCAAACTCAATCAGGGGCGCCTGCAATAGGTCTTATCCACCCATATCATCTCTGTCTCTGTATGTACGTGTGAGCATATCATCTCACTATGAGACACAGTCTACAGGAGGCTCCAACACGCTATATGCATGTCATATAAATCCCTGTGCGAGCGAAGCTCTAGCATGGCTCCATGCATATTCATGATATCAAAAAATCTCATGCGAGCGAAGCTTTAGCACGGTTTCATAAAAATCTGTAAAATCTGCATACGAGTAGCACTCCAGTACAACTTAAAATAATTATAAATTCAAGTAAAATCCACGTACGAGCAATGCTCTAGTACGGATATGTATAAAAACTCAGTGAAAATTTCGTACGAGAAAAACTCTAGTACGACTTTAAAATGAGTTATAAAACCATATAGAACTTCATGCGAGCAAGCTCCAGCACGAATGAATGGTCAAGTAAATCAAAACTTCGTACGAGCAACGCTCCAATATAACTTTATGCATAAATACATCAAATCTCGTGTGAGTTACACTCCAGCACGGCTTTATGCAATATAATATCAAAACAAGATGCGAGCTAAGCTCCAGCATCTCTCATGCATGTTAGATCATAAAAACTAGTGCGAGCAATCGCTCCATCAACATTTTATGCATATCACGTTAAAACAGTCAAAACTTGTCAAATCATGTCAAAACAGAGTGCGAGCTAGGCTCCAACACTTCTCACGCATTTCACAAGAATAAAAATTAGTGCGAGCAACCGTGTAAGGCCCGAATTTAATTAAAATACGAAATGAAGGGGCATTCGTGAAGAGAAGTCGGGTTAAATTAATCCCGAACATGTGTAAGGGCAAAATGATCAAAAGACCAAAAGTCGGTATAATTTCGATGAGAAAAATTAATTTAAAATAATGGATTGAGAAATCTTGGTCAATAAAGGTGAAATAAATTTATTTCGGGTTAAATTGATCAAGATATTAATTTATTGGAATTAATCGGGATTAATCAAAATTTTTAGTTCGGAAAAATAATCCTGAAAATAATTGAAAAATATACCGAAAAGTCATTCGGGACAATATCCCGAAAAATACGGAGAAATTATACCCAAAAAAGGGTTAAAATATATAATAAATAAATTAAATAAAAATTAAATTAATTAAATTAGAATAAAATAATAATTTTAGAAGATATTTTGGGTAATTATAGTATTTTAATGAATAGTATAATAATTAAAATAAGTAATAATAATTAAAAAAAAGAAAGAAGAAGTTAATCTGAAGAAAAAAAAAGAGAAAAGGGGGTCGGGGAGAGAGAAAGAGAAGCAGAGAAACGAAAGCCGAGAAAACCGAGGAAGCCGAGGACGCACCGGCGATCGACGACCCCCGACGAGGAGCCGACGAGGAAGAGGGGAGGCCGACGAGCAAGATGGTACCGGAGATGCGCCGTGCAGTGGCCGGAAGAAGCCGATCGGAGGAGGGAAAGAACCGAGGAGAAACGGCCCGATTTTCGGCGATCCACGACGGTTGGGCATCAACGGAGGCCACCGATGAGTTCAGGAGGAGGAGCCGGTCATTTTGAGACTGGTAGCAGCCGACGAAACGACAGGAAACTCCGGCGACGGCCAAGAGGAAGAAAATGGGTCCGACGGCCGAGGGAGAAGAGCCGAACCGACGACGTTCCGACGAGCCCGACCGAAACCGAGGGCAGATTCGAGATGCGAACGACCTTGCGGAGCCAGAGGCGGTGGAAGCCGGCAGAGAACCGGCCGGCAAGGCGGTGAACCGACAGTGAACCGGTCGAACCGGAGTGAACCGATGGTCTGAACCGATCCGAACCGGACTAAACCGGTTCAGCCAAAAAGAGAGAAAAAAGGAAGAAAAATGGAAAAAGAAAAAGAGAAAAAAATTGGGGAAAGTTTCAACGATGAAATCGAGCTTCGGGTAAGTCGATAAGCGGTCAAATTGACCGATTTAAATTTTGAAATATTTTATTTAATTAATTTTCGATTGGAAACTTACCCGAAAAATGGTGAAATTATGTAGCTCGACAATTGGCATCCAACAAGAGCTCGAGATAGCCTCGATTTGTGGACTAGCATGGAATCTCGGGTAAGTGACCCTTATTTACGACAATTTACATCGTTATGCGTGATATGAATTTAAATTCCGCATAAATTGAATTAAATTATGAAAATTTAGATAAATTGTCGTAAATAATCGATTTAGCTATTCGAGAATTAGAACGAGGCCCAATAAATTATTAGTGGGCCCAATGAGCCCAATAGGCCTCGATAAAGTGAAAATTAAGTGGGAAATAGGCTTAAGGCCGATTAAGGCCCATTAAGGTGCAATCGGGCCCAATAGGGGTAAATGGGCCCAACGATTTAAATTAATCCCAAAAAAGATTAAATACAATTAAATTATATGTTATCTGACCTGAGGAATATTGATACGCAGTTCCGGGCATTGGATTGAGAACAGATCGGACTGCGCGACGTGACATCAGTGGAAAGGTCAGACTCGACAGGAAAATAAGGTAAGGGAATGCTGCGGACTGCTAGAGGTAACTTTACGCAATTTTAAGTTCATATGCAGCCTTTAAAAATTATCTGAAGGGTCTAGAGGTCAAATAATAATTTTAGTGCCCCGAATGGGCAAATTACCAAAATACCCTTGTTAAGGGTAAAATTTACGAATTTAGGAAAATTGGGAGGAGCAAGGACAAGAGGTTCCTGCTCGTTCTGGAGGTATTTTAACACATGCATGAGTAGGCTGGCTCACTTTTAAAGAAAAATGCATAGCATTGCATACCTTAAACGATGTAATATCTGTGAAAACTATTTGGAGATAACCGAGCCGCCTACGTGTTTTTATTTACATGTGACGTGCTAGAGCTCAGCTCGCACGATGTTTGATTTGTGTGATGCATGCATTAGTGCTGGAGCGAGAGCTCGCACTAGAGTTTTACATGCATAGGTGCTAGAGTATAAATCTCACCAGATTTCATATGCTTTTTCGTGACACAGTGCTAGAGTCTAACTCGCACCAGATTTTACATGATTTTCATGACAGGTTGCTGGAGTTTAACTCGCACCAGATTTTATAAGATTTTCATGTGATTCATATATACAGTGTTAGAGCACCGCTCGCACTACTTTTCAGAGATCATACGATAAGCCGTGCTTGGAGCATCGGTAGACTGTGTGTCACCGATTTAATAGGCTCGCACGTGCGTTTTGAGACATGGCATGAGTATTGAGAAACAAAACCTCTCTGTGGGAAGTAGGCCATTCGGGCTGGAGTACCTAGAGTGATATGGGTCCATGGAGTACGATGTACCGTGCAAGTAGCATGGAGTACGATGTACCGTGGGGTATCTTCGGATACGGTATCTTTGTGATACAGGGTATCTTCGGATACGGTATCTTGTGATACGGAGTATCTTCGGATACGACATCTTCAGATGCGTGAGATCGGATAAGACTGACGGGTTGGATTGACTCACCTCCCGGGCGGTTCCCGATCAGGGTGAGACCTCGCACACTGGGATTCGTGAAGCTAGAGGGACTCACGAGGACACATATGGCCAGTCCTGGTTATTGCCGTTATACAGATATTGCCTCGTCTCACATGTCGACGATTTCGATGATTTAAATTGGGTTTTTAATTAAATGTGCATGATGGTTATTTCCATGCTTTTTAAACCCATGTGTGATGTATACTGATTTTCATGGTTTTGTGTGAGTCAGGATCACCCGAAGGAGGGGTCGAGTCCTGACTTTATTGTGAAAATTTTAATTGAGAAAGAAATGATTTGAAATAATTGCATGTTGAATTTTCTGTGCAAACTCGATTTACATAACATCATAACTTTCATATCATCTGTTTTAAATGTGTGGAGAAAGGGTGGTTTATGCATGGCACCACGTTCATGTAGGTAGTATGGTTACCTACTTGTTCGTAGGATTGCCTTACTGAGCTTGATGTGCTCACCCCTTTCATTTTCTCCCACAGATAATCTCCAGTTGAAGTTGCGACGACTCAGTACTGCATTCCGGATATCTGCTGCTGCCCATCATTTAAGGTATATACACTTGTACATATTGTATCTAAATAAGCATAGCACAGTAACATGTTTGTAAGTGACTCTAGGGGATGTATAAATATTGTAAACATTTATAAATGACTGGAGAAGAAATAAGTACTATGGTAAATGTATGGTGGGACTGGCATTGATGCACAGCCCAATTTGTTAGTGGAGTGTGGTCACGATCAGAGGAAAGGTAAGTATGAAATAGAAATAACAAAACGCGAAAAATTAACTCTGATTTTTGGGTAGTTCGGGTCGTGACAAACCGCTCTAACACATTTCATGCATATGATGTCACATAAGTCAGTGCGAGCAACCGCTCAAGCACATTTTTATGCAGACTCATAAACCCAGATATAGTGCGAGCTATGTGCCAGCACTATCTGTTTCCATATAAACTTGATAGTTGGCTCTTTTTCCAAGAAATTTCATTTAAATATAAATAACACTTACGTAGTGTTATCTTGTTAAATTTATGCAATTACTGGCCAATTTATCGATTTACTTTGCTTAAAAACCAATAAAATTCCTTAAATCACAATTTTCTTAAATCATGCATTTCGTGCATGTCATGCTTTCACCATCCTTAGTTGAACTTCCCTCAATAGGGGTAAAATAGTCTTTTCACCTATTTCGATCCTTAAAATTCATTTAAACCACTTTTAGGATCATTATACAATAACAGTGTATACATACATAATCAATGTATACAAAAACTATTAAAATACGCGTAGCTACCTTTAGCTACTCACAAAATTCCCTTACCTCATTTTCTGTACAGTCTGACCTTTCCACTGATGACTTGTTACGCAGTCCGATTTGCTTCCAATCCAATCTCCGGAACTGCGGATACACATTCTTCAGGTCAAAAACAATACAATTTAATTGTATTTCATATTTTCTGGGCTTAATTTAAATCATTGGGCTCGTTTACCCATATTGGGCTCGATTGTACCTTAATGGGCCTCAATCGGCCTTAAGCCCGTTTTTCACTTACTATTCCTATTGGGCTCACTGGGCCCATCAGTAATTATTGAGCCTCGTTCTAAACTCTCTAATAGCTTAATTTAGTATTTACGACAATTTATCCAATTTTTCAGAATTTAATTCATTAAATGCGGAATTTAAATCCGTAATTTATGCGATAAATATCAATCACGCATAACGATGCAAAATTATCATAAATAAGGGTTACTTACCCGTGATTCCCTGATAGTACGCAAATCAAGGCTGTCTTGAGCTCTCGTTTGACGCCAATTGTCGAGCTACACAATTTAATATTTTTTCGGGTAAATTTTCAGTCGGATATTAATCAAATTAAATTTTTCAAAATTTAAATCGGTCAATTTCGACCACTTACCAACTTACCCGTAGCTCGATTGCATCATTGAAATTTTTTTCAATTTTTTCTCTTTTTCTTTTTCCCTTTTTTTCCTTTTCTTTTTGGCTGAACCGGTCCGGTCCGGTTCAGCATAACATCACTACGCTGAACCGGCCGTACCGGTTCAGGCATAATTTCCTCGTTTCGGCGCAGTCTGGCCGATTCCCGACCTGATTCCGGCACTAATCGGCGTGCCACAGCTTGGGCTTCCATAATCGGGCCTCGGGTTGGGCCAAATCGATGCCGATGGTCGACGATCAAAGCTTCTCTCTCGCAGCAAGCTCCTCCGTTTTCGGCATGCTCCGACGGCCTCCACGGCGCGTCATGGCCGCTGGTGGTTCGCCTGGTGTGGGGATACCTTCGTCGGCCCTCGCCGGCCCCTCAGCGCCGGTGGTCGTTGGACGGAGGGATCAATCTTCGGGTCGCCATTTTTGTGTTTCTTCCAGATTTCGTTTCTATTTTTGGCGTTTTTCAATTCTTTTTTTTACATTTGCTTTATTTATTTATTTATAATTTATTTTTATTATTATTTTAATCAATATTATATTAATATTTTGCCAAAATATCTAAAAAAATTATATTTAATTCATTTATTCAGTAAATGAATTTCTCGGTCTTATTTTGTTTTTTTGGTATATTTTTCGATTATTTTCGGGATAATTTCTCGATGCCAAAATTCTAAAAATATTAAATAAATTCATTTCTTGATCAATTTAACCCAAAATTTAATTATTTTTTCGTTATTGATTAAGATTTCTTAAATCCCTATTTTTAATTAAATTTTCTTCTCGAATTTATACCGACTTTCAGTCTTTTGACCGTTTTACCCTTACACGTGTTCGGGAATACCATTTCAATCTTTTTGCATTTTTAAATGCACTCGAAAATTTCTATTCATTCCCTTTGCTCTTACGATAAAAATCGGGTCTTACAATCTCCCCCACTTAAGAAATTTGGTCCTCCAAATTTGAACCAAGTCAAAAGGGTCCTACACAATTCCGGGTATGTCTATAGCATCATACTCTTTAATTTTCATGTGACTTTTTTCGGAGTGTAACACTATCATCATACTTAACTAGGGAGATCATCTTAAACCTCAATACTTTCTCCTTCCTGTTTAATACCTGAATCGATTATCCAATCATACGTTATACTTTCATTGAGCTAAACTGTTGGAGCTCATATCCGATCACATATATCGAGTCCGGATAATATTTTCGAAGCATCATAAGATAGGACACATAGTGGATGCCTGCTAATTCAAGTGGTAACGCCAACCTACAGGTCTTATCTCCCACTTGTCCAATATCTCTATCTGAATCTCGTTATGTCCTTAAGACAAGTAACTGCCAACAATAATGATTCACCCTCGGTGAATTCTAATTGTTTTCTGTCTCTTGTCAGCATAGCTTTTCTGTCTGCTCTGAGGTGTTCTTAATCTCTCACAATTCAACTAAACATCCTCAGCGGTTTGTCTTACCAATTCGGGAATAATTCTATATCTGTCACCCATTTCTTCTTATCCAAGTCGGGGAACAACCCCTATGGCCATACAATACCTCATATAAAATCTTATCCCGATACTCAAGTGACAACTGTCATTATTGACGAATTCTATTAGTAACAACTAATCATCCCAGGAGCTTATAAAATCAATGGCACATGCTCTCATCATATCCTCTAGAACATGTACAGTCCTCTCTGACTGACCATATGTCCGAGGATGAAAAGCCATGCTAACACTCAATCAGGTTCCCATCGCTTCTAAAACAATATTCCCAAAAGTGGACAGTGAAGCGTGAATGCCTATTTGATATCTGCTCACTGGAACGCTACATAATGTTCCACAATCTTCCGTACACATAAATCCACCTACGCACTTAGAGTATCTAGGGATTTCATAACCAGAAGGTGGGTAGACTTAATCAATCTATCGACTATCACCCAGATAGCCTCGTCATTTATTCGAGTCCTCTATAACCCATCACAAATTTCATGGTAACTTGTTCTCTTTTTTGTGTCAATATATAAGTAAAGGTTGCAATAATCCTACAGACTTCTTTTGCTCTACCTTAATCTGCTGACATACGAGACACTTCTCCACAACTCTATAATAATTGTTTTCATATCTGACCACCAATACCTTTTTCAGAGATTTCGATATATTTATTATTTCTCGGATGCACTGTATATCCTGAAGAGTGAGCTTTTGACAATAACACTATCTTAGCAACTATGGACCTGGAGAGCACTTATACTGTCTCTGAACCTCTGTAAGTCATCATCACTCATTGTCATAAATAAGGGTTACTTACCCGTGATTCCATGATAGTACGCAAATCGAGGCTATCTCGAGCTCTTGTTTGACGCTAATTGTCGAGCTACACAGTTTAATATTTTTTCGGGTAAATTTTCAGTCGGATATTAATCAAATTAAATATTTCAAAATTTAAATCAGTCAATTTCGACCGCTTACCGACTTACCCGAAGCTCGATTGCATCACCGAAATTTTTTCCAATTTTTTCTCTTTTTCTTTTTCCTTTTTTTCCTTTTCTCTTTGGCTGAATCGGTCCGGTCCGGTTCAGCATAACGTCACTGCGCTGAACCGGTCGTACCGGTTCAGGCATAATTTCCTCGTTTTAACATCGTCCGACTGGTTCCCGACGTGATTCCTGCACCAATCGGCGCGCCACGGCCTGGGCTTCCATAATTGGGCCTCGGGGTTGAGCCAAATCAGCGTCGATGGCCGACGATCGAAGCTTCTCTACCGCGGCAAGCTCCTCCGTTTCTGGCATGCTCCGACAGCCTCCATGGTGCGTCATGGCCGCTGGTAGTTCGCCTAGTGTGGGGCTACCTTCGTCGGCCCTCGCCGGCCCCTCCGCCCTCCTGATTGTCGTTGGATGGAGGGATCGGTCTTTGGGTCGCCATTTTCGCGTTTCTTCTAGATTTCGTTTCTGTTTTTCGCGTTTTTCAAATTTTTTTTTTTTACATTTACTTTATTTATTTATTTATAATTTATTTTTATTATTATTTTAATCAATATTATATTATTATTTTACCAAAATATCAAAAAAAATTATATTTAATTCATTTATTCAGTAAATGAATTTCTTTGTCTTATTTCGACTTTTCGGTATATTTTTCGATTATTTTCTGGATAATTTTCCTAGGTGAAAATTTTGAAAATATTAAATAAATTCATATCTTGATCAATTTTACCCGAAATTTAATTATTTATTCGTTATTGATCAAGATTTCTCAAATCCTTATTTTTAATTAAATTTTCTTCTCAAAATTATACCGACTTTCGGTCTTTTGATCGTTTTGCCCTTGCACGTGTTCGGGAATACCATTTCAATCGTTTTGCATTTTTAAATGCACTCGAAAATTTTTATTCATTCCCTTTTGCTCTTACGATAAAAATCGGGTCTTACAGGTTGATCCTTTTTGAATATTATGTATTAATTTGAGAAGTAGAAAATTGTGAGATCTTAGGGATAATGATTTGTTATAAACACAAGTGATTAAATGACACTGTACGGGAATGCATCCATAGTTGGTAGTTTTTAATTTAAGAAAAATTTAAATTTGCCATATTTTTCGTGCCTTCGGGCTGTCACACCCTCGCCTTTCTAGCCTCTGCCAGCCGGTTCTTCATCGGCTACCACTTCCAGCTAGTCCATCTGGCCATGCGAAGCGTAGATCGGGTGTTGGCCTCGCTTGGGTCGATAACGATGAGGCCGATTCAGCCCTTTCTCTTTCGACGTCGCTACCAATTTCTTCCTTTCGTCGTTTTCTCCCATTTTTCCTGCTGTCGGTGGCTTTTCTCATCGTCTTCTGGCCGATGACAGCAAGTCCTCCTGGTCGACGCCGCTCCTCCTCCCTTCTCTCCTTCTACCTCTCTTCTCCTCTTCCCTTCTCCTTCGGTTTCTCTTCGTTTTCTTTTTTTTTTTCCATTCTGTTTCGTTGCTTCAGTTTCTTTCTTTTTTTTCTTTATATATATAAAATATAATATATTATATTCTAATAAAATATAATTTAGATGTGCTACTAAAAAAAATGATAATATAATATTATTATATAAAAAAATATCTTTATACAAATAACACACACATATAGATATATTTAATCAATTAAATATATATACTTGTTTTATTTTCTTTTATGAGAACATGCGATGAACCGTGCTTGGAGTATCGGGTAAACTGTGTGTCACCGATTAAATAGGCCCGCACGTGCGTTTTGAGACATGGCATGAGTATAGAGATATTATATGGGTTCACGGAGTACGATGTACCGTGCAAGTAGCATGGAGTACGATGTATCGTGTGGTATCTTCGGATACAGCATCTCCGGATGCAGCATCTTCGGATGCCTGGGATCGGATAAGACTGACGGGATGGATTGACCCACCTCCCGGACGGTTCCCGATCATGGTGAGAACCCGCACACTAGGATCCGTGTAGCTGAGGAACTCCCGAGGACTCATATAGCCATAGTCCTGGTTATTGCCGTTATACAGATATTGCCTCGTCTCGCATGTCGACGATTTTGATGATTTAAACTGGGTTTTTAATTAAATGTGCATGATGGTTATTTTCATGCTTTTTAAACCCATGTGTGATGTAAATCGATTTTCATGGATTTGTGTGAGTCAGGATCACCCGAAGGAGGGGTCGAGTCCTGACTTTATTGTGAAATTTTTAAAGAGAAAGAAATGATTTAAAATAATTGCATGTTGAATTTTCCATGCAAACTCGATTTACATAACATCATAACTTTCATATCATCTGTTTAAAATGTGTGGAGAAAGGGTGGTTTATGCATGGCACCACGTTCATGTAGGTAGTATGGTTACCTACTTGTTCGTAGGATTTCCTTACTGAGCTTGATGTGCTCACCCCTTTCATTTTCTCCCACAGATAATCTCCAGTTGAAGTTGCGACGACTCAGTACTGCATTCTAGATATCCGCTGCTGCCCATCAACATAAGGTATATACACTTGTACATATTGTATCTACATAAGCATAGCACAGTAACATGTTTGTAAGTAACTTTAGGGGATGTATAAATAATGTAAACAATTATAAATGACTGGAGAAAAAATAAGTTAGATGGTGATTGAATGGTGGGATTGGCATTGACGCACAGCCCAATTATTAGTGAAGTGTGGTCACGATTCGAGGACAGGTAAGAAATTTAAGTAAGAAAATAAGAAAACGCGAAAAATTAACTTTGATTTTTAGGTAGTTTGGGTCGTGACATATAAAGGTGGTATCATAGCAGAAATTGGTCTGATGTGTGTCAGTGTCAGTAATTAGGAAATTACATCCCCGTGTTACTGTGCTTGGTTAGATACAATAGTGTATATCGAGATGGGTTTTGACTAAGAAATGGTCGAGAATGCAGGAATACCAAATATGAGTCGCGTTAGATGAGATAGTGCACGAGGCAGAGGTCGTAGAGGTAGACCTGAGCCTGCTAGTCATGCTGAGTTGACCTGTGAGAACCAGGATGAAATTGAAATGGAGGCTAATGTTGAGCATGCCCCACTGAATCCGATAGAGAGATCGGACAGTATTGAGACACGCTTCGCGAGATTAAAGCGGAGCATGAGAATTATTTTGAGGAGCTAATTGCTCAGATTATGAATGAGATCAGAGGGCGCAGCGGAACATTGGTAGAAACCTGCTCGACCCATCTTAAGTGTTAAACATCCATAGCTAAGATGAGAAATCTTATTGGATGTATTCCGGTGACAGGATATCTCGGACATGATCTAAAGGAAATTTCGGATTAAAGTCCTTACTCTGACCCAGAGGATTTGATTTATTGAAGAGTATAATTCATGAGTATACAACTCAATTATATTCTTGGACAGATATTACCTCGACACTATAAACAAGTGACAGTCGAGAGGTCTAGAAGCTCATGAAAGGGCTCAACTTTTCAACTAGAGTCCGATTGGCCCCGTGAGATTTTACTTATACCGAGGCAGTGCGCAGATTTACAGTTGGGTAAATAAGAACACGAATTGCACGCCTCTGAGATTGGGAAAGGTAATGAGGGCTGAAATAGAGACAGAAAAGAGAATCGAGAAATGACAAAGATGTTAAAAATGAGAAAATGGTAATTGGTTAAAGATTAGATTTGATGAGTTATGGAGTAAGATAATTGGTAAGACCCCAGTGCATCCAATTTTGGCACTCTTGAGGGGCATTGTGATTGGAGGACCCCGACCTGCTACGAAGCAGAGTAGCAGTGTGATCACTGTAAGTAGTATGGGATGTATGGTGGATACCACGGAAGGAGGGTCTATACCTACACTGTATTGATGAAAATGGCCGTTAAGTGTGGTAAGACGGACCATTGATTTTGATTACACAGAGTTGGGCGAGATCGCCCCACAGAAAAGTAAAGAGACAAAGAAAAACTTCGTTGGTATAGCTGTAACGAGAAGGTAGGCAATAGCCGAAAAGAAAAAGGAAAGTAAGTTGTTGGACGAAGGCGAGAGGATGTCTTGGACCAGGACACTATTGATGTTTCATGGATGTGGTGTAAGATACCACACTTGATATGAATAATGAAGTACATATATTTATTGATCCTGGTGCCACACATTTATTCATACTGCCTTCATTCGCATATAAGTGAGTAAAAGGCATGAATGCCTACATCATTGGGCACAATACTGATAAATGAGTACCCCAATAGAGGAGGATTAATTAACGAAATATGGATTTAGAGATTTTAAGTGATAAAAAGGGGGGTGCAACAGTTGAAATTAAGGGAGTAAAGGATTGTACTCACGAAACGAATAATGACAAGAGTTTCGTTATAATAGATACACTAAGGAGATAATCTTTAAGATGAGATATGCTTAATTTTAAATACAAGATGTATTGGAGTAAGAGGCGTATGCTAGGTAAGAACATCTTTACGATATGGAGTCATTAGGATTAAAGCAATTAGTAGCGAATATAAATTGTGACCACATAGTCTGGTATATAAAGTAATTGTGGTTAAGTCTGAAGGTAAATAAAGGTATTTCAAAATACCTCCCCACCTGAAGACTTGACAGCGTCTAAAAGTATATATATATAACCTATAATGTGAAATCGATCGTCGTAATAAATACCTTTAGCATTAGGATACCCTTACTAAGACAATAAGAATATTAAAATTCGACGAATCATAAAGGTTATCATAGTAAAAATTTAATAAGAGCCGTTAAGATAAGAAAAGGAAGTGACGCAGGTTAGTACCTGGAAACGTAAGCGATTTTGAAGGATCTTATACGCTTATGCGTGGATAAGTCAAGGATTGGATCGAGTTGTAATCATCATTATCGATGATATGTTGGGTGTAGTTAAAGTCTAGGGCGATTTATAAGCAACAATTAGAAATGGCTTTTACAAATGGGTTGCTGCGAGTTCTAAAAGGATATACCTTGTTAACACGTTTAATTATGAAAACGTGGTCTTGGAATAAGATGATAGATGTGACATGAATTTCGATGTAGTGAAGTATGAACTGACCACCGTGATTAATTTCACCATACCTAACAGCTCAAGAGGTTCTTAGTGAGTATGAATACCTCAAAATTATGAAGGAGCTGTGTATTGATGTATAATGGGGAGATAGTCAAGTATGGAGTCAGACAACTCCTTGATCATAAAATAAACTATCTGACCCATGATTTAAAGTTGGCAACAGTATTTGTACCGAGGATATGGTACTATTATGTACATGGTGAGAAATTTTGGGTATGCACTGATTATAAAGCCCCAACTATCTGTTTTCACAGAAAGAGACGAATATGAGAATACATAGTGGGTTAGAGCTTCTGAAAGATTTTGATTTGTGAAAATTGTACCACCCAGGAAAGGCTAATGTAATGGCTGATGCTTTGAGCAGAAAGAGCCTCGGGATGGTACTACATAAGATGGTCAGGGAGCGTGAGCAGCTAAAGAAGTTGTGAACCTCAGTATTGATGCGATCCCTTCTGATGATGACAGTGATTGTGTGACAGCTAGCCTGAGATTTGAACCAGATGAGAGTGCCCGGATTTGACAGGCTTAGCGTGATGATCGGCACGATGTCGATAGTTTGGGTCAGATTCAGAAGGTTACAGTGATAGAGTTCACAGAGTATGATAATGATTTCAGAGAGGTTCAGAGACAGTATGAGTGCTCCCCAGGACCACAGTTGATGAGATAGTAATTTTGTCAGAAGCTCACTCTTCAGGATATACAGTGCATACGGAAGGTAATAAGAATATATTAAAATCTCGAAAAGGGTATTGGCGGTCAGATGTTAAAAGAGACATGATAGAGATTGTGAAAAAGTGCTTAGTATGTCAACAGAGTAAGGTAGAGTATTAAAAGTCTGCAGAGTTATTGCAGCACCTACCTATATCGACACGGCACGGAAAATGAGAGCAAGTCTCCATGAATTCTATGATGGGTTACAGAGAACCCAGGTGAATTACGAGGCTATTTGGATGATAGTCGATAGAGTAATTAAGTCTACCCACCTTGTGGTTATGAACTCCCCAGATACTCAGAGTATGTATGAGAATTTATGTATAAGAAAGGTTGTGAAACATTATGTAGCGTTCCAGTGAGCATGATATCATATAGGGATTCTCGCTTCACTTCCCACCTTTGAGGATATTTTTAGGAAGCTATGGGAACCCGACTGAGTATTAGCACAGCTTTCCGTCCTCAGACCGATGGTCAGTCAAAGAGGACTGTACAAGTTCTAGAGTATCCGATAAAAGCGTGTGCCATTGATTTTATAAGCTCCTGGAATGATCAGTTGATTTCTAATCGAATTCGCCAATAGTGACAGTTGTCACTTGAGTATCGGGATAACAAGATATGAGGCAGTGTATGGTTGTAGGGGTTGTTCCCCAAATTGGATAAGAAAAAGTGGGTGACAGATAGAAATTATTTTCGACTTTGGATGATAAGTCTCTGAGGATGTTTAGTTAAGGATGAGAGATTAAGAACACCTCAGAGCAGATAGACAAGTATTGAAATTCACCTTTGGTGAATTAGTATGATTGAAATGTTTCTTGTCCTAAGAGAATAAGGACATAGCGAGCTTTTGGAAGAAGGTAAATGGAGTTGCGCTGGATGGAATATTTTGAGAGATTGGACAAGTGGGAGATAAGACCTGTAGGTTAATGTTATCACTTGAATTAACAGGCACCCACAATGTATCTCAGCTTTTGATGCTTCGAAAATACTATTCAGATCCAACAGAGGTGATAGGATATGAACTCCAAAAGTTCTGTTTAATGAAGATATAAGTATATTGAAAAGTTGATTCGGGCATTAAACAGGAAAGAGAAAGTATTGAGGTTTAAGACGATCTCCCTAATTAAAGTCCTTGGTAGTAATACACTCTAGAGAAAGGTCACATGAGAATTTAAGAAGTATGATACGATTAATGTACCCGGAGTAGTCTATGGACTCATATGAATTGGTTCTAATTTGGAGGACCAAATTCCTTAAGTGGGGGAGAGTTGTAAGACCCGAATTTAATTAAAAATACGAAATGAATGAGTATTCGTGAAGGGAAGTCGGGTTAAATTAATCCCGAACACGTGTAAGGGCAAAATGGTCAAAAGATCGAAAGTCAGTATAATTTCGATAAGGAAAAATTTATTAAAAATAACGGATTAAGAAATCTTGGTCAATAAAGGTGAAATAAATTTATTTCGGGTTAAATTGATCAAGATATCAATTTATAGAAATTAATCGAGATTTTTAGTTCGGAAAAATAATCCCAAAAAATAATCAAAAATTATACCGGGAAGCTGAAATAATACCGAGAAATTAATTTATAGACTAAATGAATAAAATATAATTTTTTAAAGATATTTAGAATATTTTACACTAATTTAATCAATTAAATAATATTAATAAAAATAAATAAATATATAAAACTAAATTAATGAATTGAAAAAAAAAATCAAATCAGAATTGTCGGGGAGAGAGAGAAGCAGAAACGGAAAACAGACGAAGCAGCCGAACCGAGGGAGTCCAACAAGCCACCGGCGACTGTTGAGCCCAGGCGAAGGTCGAAAACGTAGAGCGACGCCAGGCGATCTTCAGGTCACCGGTGACGAGCGCCAAGGATGCCGGAATCCGACGGAAAACGGAGGAGAAGGCCGCGGGAAAGAAAGGGTCACCGGCGGCGAACGGCGGCGAATCGGGCGGAACCGAGGCCAGATTCTGAAAGCCCAGGCGACCGCGGTCCTTTCTACACCGATATCAGCCGACGAAACGGCGGGAAACGCCGGCGACGGCCAAGAGGAGGAAAATGGGTCCGACGGCCGAGGGAGAAGAGCCGGACCGGCGGCGTTCCGGCGAGCTTGACCGAAACCGATGGCAGATTCGAGCTGCGGACAACCTCACGGAGCTGCTGGCGGTGGAAGCCGGCAGAGAACCGGCCGGCAAGGCGGTGAACCGGTGGTGAATCGGTCGAATTGGAGTGAACCGGCGGTCTGAATCGGTCCGAACCGGACTGAACCGGTTCAGCCAAAAAGAGGAGGAAAAAAGGAAGAAAAAGGGAAAAAGAAAAAGAGGAAAAAATTGGAGAAAATTTCAATGATGCAATCGAGCTTCGGGTAAGTCGATAAGCGGTCAAATTGACCGATTTAAATTTTGAAATATTTTATTTAATTAATTTTGGGCTGAAAACTTACCCGAAAAATTGTGGAATTGTGTAGCTCGACGATTGGCATCCACCGAGGGCTCGAGACAGCCTCGATTTACGTACTAGCATGGAATCTCGGGTAAGTGACCCCTATTTACGACAATTACCTTGTTATGCGTGATATTGATTTAATTTCCGCATAAATTGAATTAAATTATGGAAATTTAGATAAATTGTCGTAAATAATGAATTTAGCTATTCGAGAGCTAGAACGAGGCGCAATAAATTATTAGTGGGCCCAATGAGCCCAATAGGCCTCGATAAAGCAAAAAGTAAGTGAAAAACGGGCTTAAGGCCGATTAAGGCCCATTAAGGTGCAATCGGGCCCAATAGGGGTAAATGGGCCCAACGATTTAAATTAAGCCCAAAAAATAGGAAATACAATTAAATTGTATGTTATCTGACCTGAGGAATATTGATACGCAGTTTCGGGCATTGGATTGAGAGCATATCGGACTGCGCGACGAGACAACAGTGGAAAAGAAAAGGTCAGACTCGACAGGAAAATAAGGTAAGGGAATTCTGCGGACTGCTAGAGGTAAACTTTACGAAGTTTTAAATTCATTTGCAGTCATTTAAAATTTATCTGAAGGATCTAGAGGTCGAATAATAATTTTAGTGCCCCGAATGAGCAAATTACTAAAATACCCTTGTTAAGGGTAGAACTTACAATTTAGGAAAAATTGGGAGGAGCAAGAACAAGAGCTTCTTGCTCATTCTGGAGGTGTTTTGATGCATGCATTAGTAGGCTGGCTAACCTTGAAAGAAAATGCACAGCATTGCATACTTTCAACGTGAAATTGTTTTGAAAACTGTTTTGAGGAAAACAGAGCCGCCTACGTGTCTTATTGACATATGACGTGCTAGAGCTCAGCTCGCACGATATTTTTGATTTGTGTGATGCACGCATTGGTGCTGGAGCGAGAGCTCGCACTAGAGTTTTACATGTATAGGTGCTAGAGTATAACTCGCACCAGATTTCACATGCTTTTTTGTGACACGGTGCTAGAGTCTAACTCGCACTAGATTTTATAAGATTTTCATGTGATTTATATGCAAAGTGTTAGCTTAGCTCGCACTAGATTTACTGGATTTGTGGAGTAGCGCTGTCTGCCCTTGGAGTCAGCCAAAAGGCCCAACAGGCTCAAAAGACCTCTTAGGTGGGTTGAGAGTGAGGGATGAGGTTGGCGGCCTTGTGGGGATGTAAAGCGGGCTCTGCCAGTTTTACTTGATTGATGAGAGTGCTGAGCATCAGCTGACAATACGTTGGACTTGTTGACGTAGTTGCACCACCCGTTGTTGGACCACCCGTTGTTGACCACCAACGTTGTCGATGGGCCCAAGAAGGGTTGCCATGGCCGTTGGCAGGGGTTGGCCGGGCAGGGCTTGGCCGTCACAATAAAATCGCTCGCACTGATTTTATGAGAACATGCGATGAGCCATGCTTGGAGTATCGGGTAGACTGTGTGTCACCGATTAAATAGGTCCGCACGTGCGTTTTGAGACATGGCATGAGTATAGAGATATTATATGGGTTCACGGAGTACGATGTACCGTGCAAGTAGCATGGAGTACGATGTACCGTGTGGTATCTTCGGATACGGCATCTCTGGATGCAGCATCTTCGGATGCCTGGGATCGGATAAGACTGACGGGATGGATTGACCCACCTCCCGAGCGGTTCTCGATCATGGTGAGAACCCGCACACTAGGATCCGTGTAGCTGAGGAACTCCCGAGGACACATATGGCCATAGTCCTGGTTATTGCCGTTATACAGATATTGCCTCGTCTCGCATGTCGACGATTTCGATGATTTAAACTGGGTTTTTAATTAAATGTGCATGATGGTTATTTCCATGCTTTTTAAACCCATGTGTGATGTAAACCGATTTTCATGGATTTGTGTGAGTTAGGATCACCCGAAGGAGGGGTCGAGTCCTGACTTTATTGTGAAATTTTTAAAGAGAAAGAAATGATTTAAAATAATTGGATGTTGAATTTTCCGTGCAAACTCGATTTACATAACATCATAACTTTCATATCATCTGTTTAAAATGTGTGGAGAAAGGGTGGTTTATGCATGGCACCACGTTCATGTAGGTAGTATGGTTACCTACTTGTTCGTAGGATTGCCTTACTGAGCTTGATGTGCTCACCCCTCTCATTTTCTCCCACAGATAATCTCCAGTTGAAGTTGCGACGACTCAGTACTGCATTCTGGATATCCGCTGCTGCCCATCAACATAAGGTATATACACTTGTACATATTGTATCTACATAAGCATAGCACAGTAACATGTTTGTAAGTAACTTTAGGGGATGTATAAATAATGTAAACAATTATAAATGACTGGAGAAGAAATAAGTTAGATGGTGATTGAATGGTGGGACTGGCATTGACGCACAGCCCAATTATTAGTGGAGTGTGGTCACGATTCGAGGACAGGTAAGAAATTTAAGTAAGAAAATAGTAAAACGCGAAAAATTAACTCTGATTTTTGGGTAGTTTGGGTCGTGACAAACGGTCCTGATTTCCCTATTTTCTGCCATGGTGTTTTGCAGCGAAGCTATAAATTTCCTAGAATCCTTTCGAATCTTTCTAAGAGTTCGTTCAATTTCAGGATCTAGAGGAAAGTAATAAAACTCTTGGTTCTACGCATGCAAATATCACAAAGTCCTTAGAATTTTTTTAAAAAACTTTTTTTAATTTTTCAATTTTTTTATTTTAATTTTTCAATTAACTAATCTAGATTAAACTTCTAAATATTTACAACCTAAATATTTACAAGCTAGAATTACACCTAAGCATAATTTCACCGATATTAACTAATGGCTAATTAAGACTTCCCTGGTAATGGCGCCAAAAACTTAACACGCCCAGAAGGTATTGTCCGCAAGTGCACGGGTCGTACAAATAATAATGGGATTTAAGTCCCGAGCTATCGTCCCTCAGAGAAGTTGGTTAGCCTAATTAACTACCGATTAATCTTACTCTAAGTATATTCTAGCAAATTATGAAATTAAAGGGAATGATCTACATGGCTAGAATTAAAATTACTGGAAAGCAATAAAATAATAAAAACTAAATAAAACCGAGCTAAGCTTACTTACAGCGCTCCGCACAATTAAAAGCAAAAACCTACAAAAATAATTAAAACGGTTAAAATTAATTAACACAATTAAAATAAAATGCAAATATGAAAATAACAAAGCAAGATTAATTAAACTAAAATTAACAAACCTAATAATGCAATTAAACTACTTGATCAAAATCCAATTTAAACTAACTTAAGATTTAAAGAAATAAAATCCTAGAAAAATTAAGAAAATAACTACAAGCCTAAATGTCTAAAATATTAATCCTATATTACTCCTAATTATATCTAATTACTAATTAAGCAATGAAATCTAACTAATGCATGATAAATTAACTAATTTAATCTAACTTAATTCTAAATGTAACCCTTAAGACACTTAACTAAATCTAAATCCTAAAACATAAAATATAAAATTAACTATTAACTAAAAATTAAGACTAAAAATTAAATTAACAAATTAAAGCATTAGATCTAACCTACAATTAATAATTAACAACTATCCTAAACTAATAACTAATCAAAATAATGAAAATGCACTAAACATGAAATTAAACAAAGAAAATGACATGGCCAAACATGGCCTTAATCGGTTTTGCCAGCTACCTCGATTTCTTGTGGAAATGGCCCTGTACACATCTTCTTTGTTTCATTTTGCTCTCGTGGCTGTCCAGACATGCCCATCTCGTTCTCGGTTCTGCAACTCTCACCAACTCTGCTGCATCCAGTCTGGTTTTTAGGTTCCGTGCTCAGCTCCATTCTTGCAACAAATCCAACTCCTCACGTTACCAACCACTTCAACTGCTTCAAGCTTCAATTTCTGGATTTGCTCAGCACCGTATTTCCTTATCGGTATCTCCACACTTGATGCCATCAAACCAGCAAGCAATCTGCCTTCACGCCAGCTCCTACTTCAGCTGAAACCTGCCGTGTCCATCAACTTCTTGCAACCGAGAGTAACTGACATGATCTAAACGTATTGTCCACAAGTGCACGGGTCGTACAAGTAATAATGGGATTTGAGTCCCGAGTTATCGTCCCACAGAGAAGTTGACTAGCTTAATTAATTACCGGTTAATCTTACCCTAAGTATATCCTAGCAAATTATGAAGTTTTGATTATGGGTGGTCTACTAATTTTAAAATTAAAAATACTGAAAATAATAAAAGTTATAAACTAAAGAAAATAAAACCGAGCTAAAAGTTACTTACAGAGCTCCGCAAAATTAAAAGCAAATAACCTGCAAAAGATAACTAAAATAGTTAAAAATTAATTAACGCAATTAAAAATGCAAATATGAAAATGAGAAATAAAATTAAACTAAAATTTAAACAAACTTAAAATAAAAATGCATGTAATTAAACTAATAAAAATTGTAAGTTAAACTAACATCAAATCTAATAAAAATGAAAACTAAATTAAAAATGCATGAAGCACATTAATCTAAATTAACTCTAAATGCAACTAATAAAATACTAAACTAAAATAAAGTCCTTAAATATATAATATAAAATTAACAACTAACTAAAAAATTAAAACTAAAAATTAAATTAACAAACTAACACATTAGATTTAACCTACCATTATCAATTAAAAGCTATCCTAAACTAACAACTAATGATCATAATCAAAAATAATAAAAATGCAATAAACATTAAGCTAAACAAAAGAGAGGTGGCCAAACAAGGCCTTAAACAAATTTGGCAATTAAGTGGTCTCGAGCATGTGTTGTACTGTTCATTGTCTTTCCAAATTCATGTTTATTTCTAGGCATTCAAGGTTTCAGCTACTGGCATTGTACGTTTCTGCATGTTCATCTGGTGCAAACCGCACCCTGCTAGCTCTAGGTTTTGGCCAAGCGTGTCTAGCTTGCTTCCTGCTTTGTACTCTCACCAACTCTGCACCAGTTTCATGTGCTTCCTTCTTCTCTGCCCTTGCTTCTAGCTGCTAGACATGCTCTACACGTCCTCAGCTCCTACTCCTACCAACTCCAGCTGCTCTCCAGGTTTACTCTCGGTTCTTACATGTGACCTGCTGCTCTAGGTGCAAATAGGTGCTACTTCCGCTGTTGTTTATCCTTGACCATTCCTACTCACGTTACCCGTCCACCCTTGGCTAACGTCTTCTTCCTCTGCTGTCCTGCACTGCCTCTCGTAATGTCCATGAATAGAATGCATTCAAGAGAATCTCGATTGAGTCAGTGAAGAACAAGCCATTCGGCAGCTCAAAACCTGGAAAAGCTAAACAACTCCATTGCAACCGTAAGATGACAATGAAGAAAAACCCGACCTTGACTGCGCAAATAAGTAACTAGGAGAAATGATAACAACAAAAAATTACAAAACAGAAAATGAAACAAGGCTTGACCTGAGCTTAAACACAAAATATGAATCCTTCAAACCGTTAGCTATAGCCTACACATCTATGAACAACGACAATCACAGCAGTTCGGTAATAATGCCTGCACACATCTATGAACTTGCAACAACCAATTACTAGATTAAAGCACAATGAAAGCATGCAGTGGAATGAACAGTGTGAAACTTCTAAAACAGAGTGTAACAGAGGGTGATAATGAAGCCAAGAGTGAACTTGTGCTTCTATGAATTTCTTCTAGAGACTTTACACCGAAAAGCTCACCTCATCCTTTTCACTAACCAACAGCTAGTAACAAACAACAATAAAGCAAAAATAAAATGAAGTAAATGAAATAGATTCAAGAACGTAAGCAAGTGCAATAAAAATGGAAGCTAAACTCTAAATGTAATCAAGAACTGAGACATGAAATTCATGCAACTAAGAAAGAAATACAGAAAAGAGAGAACAAAAAAAAGCATAGTAAACAGGAGATTAAAACCGAAAGGGAATAAATAAAAAACAAACTAAACAACAATGGAAGTTGCACTCTCAGACTCGTAACTCATTAACATGAAAACTCATCATCATCGGCTTACTCTATTCCAGCACTTTAATGCCATGGTTCCACATTCCTTAAATGTGAAATAATGCCTAGCATTTGCCCACATTAAAGCACCAAAACCAAATAGCATATATGAGGGAAGAAGTAAGGAATCGAATGCACAAAGAAAACAACCCGAGAGCAACTAAAGAAGTTGGTTTTTCAAGTAAAACAAGGGAAACATAAGCAATGATCTAGGAGTAACCGAGAGCTACACTAGGAAGTAAGCTTTGTAAATAAAACTTGAAAAATAAAATACTACATTTAACATAACCGAGAAGATGAAATGATACATTATTGCTATGAAATAGAAAATATCCAAGTCTAGAAGATAAAGAGCATAAACATGAAATGAACATTAAAAGTAAATGGAAGCTAACGAAAATTGCAAAGTAAAACAAACGGGAAAGTAAAAAAATACTAGAAAGGAAATAACTTTAAAAACTACTCTACCTACACTACTCCTACTCCTAAATTACATCTATCTAACCTAGGCTACATGACATTTTCAATTGCCATCTTTTTTTATTTATATACACACTTAGGGGTACATTGGTAATTTATCCATCCTAGATGAGTTGGCATTGTTTGGCCACTTGTCTTCATTTGATTTGTTGCAGAGCAGATATTTCCACGACATCAATCTTTTTGTCTAATTGGCTGTGCGATGTGGCCTGACGTGTGTCTTCCAGAGGGTTGGCATGGTGTCCTTTGATCTTATCGTTTCAAAGCAAATAAAAATCGGATACCTGACATCATGCGTGTCCGGACAACTAGTGACTTGGTCTGCAAATTGGAAGTGGCCAGTCTCCTTTACCCGTTTTCAACCCAGTTTTGACTAAAATTGTCAAAATTCATCTGGATTTAATTGATCTGCAAACTTGAGAATTTTAATTAAATAAAGGGGATAATTAACAAAATAAATTGGAGATTTAAATAATTAATTAGGAAATTAAGCACAAATAATTCTAAAAAATATAGAATTATCATACCCCCAAACTTGAGCTTTTGCTTGTCCTCAAGCAAAACAAAACAATTGTAGGAATGACAAGTACAAAACATAATAATTTTCCCAATATTATCCTCAAAGATAAAGTACAAACTATGATCTCAAATAATCACAATTACAAGTCCAACATTTAGAATCATTCAATCATAAGTCCTAACCCAAATTGGACTCCTCGTGAGTGTGTGAAAAAAATGTCAATGTCACTTCACAATACATTATCCGGATCAGATTATGCAAGCACAATGCATACAAAGTCAATGACATGTGATCATTCCCATAAGTTTGCTTTTCACTTCTCTCTCCACTAATGTAGTCACACTTAATCAAAGATCAATAGGACTTCTTTAAGCTTATAATGTAAGGCTGGGGCTAAGGTATGATAAAGTCAATTTAGGTTTGATTACCCCTTAACATGCGTTACTTCTAGGATCTTAATGTAAGAGCTCCAATCATTTCCCCCAAAACTTATTTATTTCACTAAACTTTTTATTCTATTTTTGTATTTTCTTCTTTCTTATTTTCTTTTTCTTTTTTTTTTGAACTTTCATCACCAGATACCCATATGTACAAAGCTCAAAATATATCCAATGACTTTCCATGCTTTCGGGGTAAAGGATAGAACAAAGAAATAGAGCTAAGGAAAATTTATGCAGGTGTATTTACAGAGAAAAGCTTATTTGGCGAAAATGGGTGACTAGGGGTAAAATATGTACAAGGATGGCTCGAAAGGCTCAAACGATCGAAAGATGGCCTAAATCATCTCTCTAATTAAGTGTAATCTAATATTTCGCCTCAAGATTAGATCAAGCAAATTCTAGAATATGATACACAAAATCAACTGAAAAAATACAATCCTAGGTCCACATAAGCTTTCTCTAAATAAATATACAGATTCATGAGATGACATGTGCATAAGATGAGGAAATCACAATCAAAATCAAGACAAATTCAAGAACTTAACTTCATGCTTTTCCTATAATCATGCTTCTCAGTCAATCAAAATAAGACTTAATCATGGGGTCATATCATCGGAATATGGGAAAACTACATGCTCAAGTGATATCCCCTTCCCCAAACTTAAAGTGCACAGTGTCCTCAGTGTGCAGATAATATAAACATTTAAGCTCAAGAATAGAGCACTCCCCTTTTGGATGATGATGATAAACAATCGAAACTTGATTGAAAACATAAGACTGGAAAAGAAATCTGCAAAATAAAGAAAGAAAGAAATAACGGAAAAGAAAAAGAAAAAGAACTATATACAAAGTGAAAAGAAAAATTAAGCCACTTCAAATGCAGCTAAAGAATACAACACTCAGCAGCAGTACGAAGATTAGGAGGATCAACCATAGTGGTGACAGAATGTTAACAATTAAATCCTCCTGAGCTCTAGCTACTTCCCTCATTCTTTTAGATTTCTTGTGCTGAAGCCTTATATCCTCATTAATCTTCGTCTTAAAACACTCTTGAGAGTCATCAGGGAGCTTCAAAGGTTTGAAAACATTAAACTTCACTTCCTGATCTTGGACTTTTATTGTTAACTCCCTATTTTGTATATCAATTAAGGTTCTACTAGTCGCTAGGAAAGGTCTGCCTAGTATAATAGGGACTTCTCTGTCTTCCTCCATGTCTAAAATAATAAAACCTGCAGGGAAAATAAATTTATCCACCTTAACTAAGACATCCTCAATGACCCCCTTCGGATATTTAATGGATCGATCAGTTAGCTGAAGGGTCACTGTGGTAAGCTTGACATCCCCTATTCCTAACTTCTGATAGATAGACAAAGGCATCAAACTGATACTGGCTCCTAAATCGCATAGGGCTCTACCAAAGAATAAATTACCAATAGTGCATGGTATGGTAAAACTCCCGGGATCCTTGAGCTTGGGGGTGATTTCCTCTGGATAATTGCACTACATTCCCCAGTTAAGGCCACCGTCTCATAATCTTCCAATCTTCTTTTCCTTGAGAGGATATCCTTTAAAAACTTCACATAACTTGGCATTTGCTCTAAGGCATCTGTGAAGGGAATGTTGATGTGAAGTTTCTTAAAAATCTTAAGAAATTTAGCAAATTGTTGTTCTAATTTTTTATTTTGGAACCTCTGAGTAAAAGGTACTGGTGGTCTAACTAGAGGCAATGTAGTGGGAACCTGTGTAGAATCAGAGGACGAGGAAGGCAGCGAAGAAGAAGTAGGTAAAGATGAAGAAGCGCATAGCTTTGTTTCCTTTGCAGCCCGATCCTAATGTTTCTACTCCTTCTGAGCTGCTTCGTTAGAGTCTATGGGTTTACCAACTCCAATTCTTTTACCCATTAACATTTTAGAAGATTTCACAAAACCCTTATCACTTAGTTTTTGACTTTTTGGGAATATATTAGCTGATGAATTAGTAGTTGTTATTCTTGTTTCTTTAGCACCTTCAGTCGTTCCTAAACCTGGTCCTATTTTGGCTTGTAAGTCAATTGTAAAAGGTCTGGACTTGCAACCACAAAGGTAGGCCATGGTGAGGACACTTCCTAAGAAGCTCCTTATATCTTTCCTATGCTTCGTAAAGAGATTCAGAGTCGTACTGAGCAAAGAAAGATATGTCACTACGGAGTTTGGCCATTTTAGAGGGAGGGAAAAACTTGGCTAGAAATTGATAAGCTAACTCGTCCCATGTAGAAATGGATCTTGGAGGCAGGGAGGTTAACCAGTGTCTCGCCCTATCCCTAAGTGAGAAGGGGAATAATCTAAGCCTAAGTGCATCATCAGATAATCCATTGTATTTGAACGTGTTGTACAAGTCCAGGAATTGCCCAAGGTGAGTATGTGGGTCATCGTGCGGAAGCCCACTGAACTGTAAAGAGGTCTGGCTCATCTGGAGGATGGAAGGCTTAATTTCAAAATTATTAGCAGGGACAGGTGGTGGCCTAATGCCGGTATGATATCCTTCAATCGTCGGCACTGCATAATCTCCAACGGTCCTACTTTCCCTATTTTCTGCCATCCTGTTTTGCAGCAGATCTATAAATTTCCTAGAATCCTTTTGAATTTTCCTAAGAGTTCGTTCAATTTCAAGATCTAGAGGAAAGCAATCAAAACTCCTTACTCTACGCATGCAAACATCAGAAAGTCCTTAGAAAATTTTTTAAGTTTTTTTTTAATTAATTATGAGAAAATTAACTAAACTAAACTAAGGATCTAAATATTTACAACCTAAATATTTACAAACTAGAATTACACCTAAGCATAATTTCACCGATATTAATTGCTGACTAATTAAAACTTCCCCGGCAACGGCGCCAAAAACTTGACACGATCTAAACGTATTGTCCGCAAGTGCACGGGTCGTACAAGTAATAATTGGATCTGAGTCCCGAGTTATCGTCCCATAGAGAAGTTGACTAGCCTAATTTGTAAGACCTGAATTTAGTTAAAAACAAGAAATGAGTATGTTCGTGAAAGAAAGGATTGAAATGGTCCCAAATTAAACAAACAGGATTCAGACAGGAGATAAGGATTCAAAACACGAAATTAAAAATGCAAAAGGACTGAAATGAAATTTTCGAACACGTGCAAGGGCAAAACGATCAAAAGATCGAAAGCCGGTATAAATTCGATAAGAAAATTTAATTAAAAATAATGGATTTGAGAATCTTGATCAATAACGAAGAAATAATTAAATTTCGAGTCCAATTGATCAAGATCTAAAATTTTTAGAAATACTGAAAAGTCAATCAGGACAATATCCCGAAAATACGAAGAAATTATACTGAAAAAATGGTTAAAATAAATGAAATAAATTAAATTAAATTAATTTGGAATAAAATAATAATTTTTGTAGATATTTTTTATTTCTTTAACATATTTTATTGATTAAAATATTAATAAAATAAATAAATAAATAAATTAATTAATTAAAAAAAAAAAAGAGAAATCGGGAAAACCCAAAATTGGAAACCAAAAGCAAAGCTCAAAGACGACCCGCGAGAAACCAAGGATGATCCCAGCCCACCGGCGATCATTAACCTCCGACGAACAGCCGAGGAGGAAGAGGAGAGACTGACAATCTTGTGGACACCGGAGACGTGCCGTCAGGAGGCTGGAAACTGCCAATCGGAGCAAAGGAAAAATTGAGGAGAAATTTGCTGATTCCCGACGAACCACGGTGGCTGGGATTGAACGGAGGCTACCGACGAGTTCAGGAGGAGGAGCAGGTCCTTTTGAGACCGGTATTGGTCGACGAAACAGTCGAAATCCGACGAATCAAGGGGGAGAAGGTCGAAAGGGAGAAGAGAGGAATGACGACCATCGGTGGTGATTTGGTCCCGATCGAGGCCAGTCGAAGGTTGCCCGGTCAAAGACGAGCCGAACAGTGCCAGAAACAAGCCGAGAACTGATCGAAAACGTCGTGAATGGCGACGGAAAGGCCTAAACCGGTACGGACTGGTTCAGCAAGTGGTGAACCGGGCTGAACCGGACCGGTCTGTACCGGGTTGAACCGGACCGAACCGGTTCAGCCAAGAAAGATTGGAAAAAAAGAGAAAAAAAGAAAAAAAGGAAATATTTTTGGGGATACACCGGACTTCAGGTAACTCGGTAAGAGGTCAAAAGTGATCGATTTGATTTTCAAGAAATTTATTTAAATTATATTTAATCAGAAATTAGCCCGAAATTAAATATATAATTGTGGAGTTGTACAACAAAGCCCGAACGAGAGCCGATTGAGCTCCGATTTTCATACCCCGCATCATATTGGATAAGTATATATTTAATTACGATAATATGAGTCCTTTAATACAGAGTTTTGATTATTTTACGAAATTTACAGATTAATTCTGTATAAAAAAGAATATTAATCGAAATTACAACATAATTACCGTAAATAGTATACAAGCTATCCAATGAGTTTGGAACGAAGCCCGATGATTATTGGTAAGCTGAATGAGCCTAGTAAACCAGAGGAAGGGATTTAATAAGTATAAACGGGCTGAAAATGGGTTGAGGCCCATTAAGGTGCAATTGGGCCCAATAAAGTAAAACGGGCCCAGTACGTTAGATTCGATCAGTAAATGTGATATACTGATAAAGATAATTGAATTGACCCCAATTATGTGGTTATATGCAGTTCCGTAGACTTGGTTGACGCGCAGTTGGACTAAGAGATCGGGTATTATCGAGATGAGATAAGCTCACGCGTGATTCCAGGTAAGGGAATTTTGTAGGTGCATAGAGATTTCTATACGTATTTTTGAGGGGATTTACAGGGCCTAGAATTTCTTAAAGTATCTAGAAACGAAATAATAATTTTTGTGAAAATCGGGGCATGGGTGAATAAAGAAAAAGACGATATTGCCCCTAGGAGTAAAATTTACAAAAAGGGTAGTAAGGCAGATAAATTGCACGATTATCATGTTTTAATGTTTTATATGAATGTGTTACTTTGGTTTAAGAAAAGTTACACATAGGTTGGCTGTTGATTTCATGAAATATACGAAAGGGTACTGGTTTGTACCGGTTACGATTTTAAAGATGTTTTATCAAGATTGAGCCACCTATTATATTTACACGAGTAAAAGCAGTGCTAGAGTCTTACTCGCACTAAATTTTACTGATTTATTACTCATAAAAGCCGTATTGGAGCATTGCTCGTACGAGAAATTTATGTATGTACAAAACCATGCTGGAGCTTCGCTCGCACGAGATTTTAGATATCATGATATGCATAGCGTCGTGCTGGAGCTTCGCTCGCACTAGACGTGAGTTGACATGCATATAGTTGTGTAGAAGCCTCCTGTAGACTGTGTGTCACAGAAAGTTGAGATGCTCGCACGTATACTTTGAGACATGGGTTGGTTATCGACATAGTATTGGGGTAGATAAGACCTACGACAGGCACCCCCAGACTATGATATGGTTCTATAGAGTACGTTGTACCGTGTATGTCACACGGAGTACGTTGTACCGTGCAGTCATGATGACTCGATGGTGTTACTTGATATTCTGGCGGGTAGGATTTGACCCCACCTCCCGTTGCATTTGTGATGCCCCGCACACAGGGATCCGTGTAGCCTGGGATCACAGGGACAAATTATGGCCATAATTCTCGATTTTTCATACAGTAACCTACATGCCTCACATGATATCATACGGTCTGAATAGACCAGGACAAACCCGAAGGAGGGGCAATGTCCCGATTTATGTTTTTAAATGAGATGCGATTTAATGAATTAAGGTATTCCCGAGAGATGGGTTTGACCTTGATGTGGTTGTTTTATGATAAAATAAATAAGTTTTAACGTGATGAGTTTATGATGAAACAAATAAGTTTTAACGTGAAGAGTTTATGATTAATTAACATAAATAAGTTTTATTGTGACGAGCATGAGATGTCATACATGATGATTTTTTCATGTTTGATTTATATGTCGATTTCATGATTTCTCTTATATGATATATACATACATGTGGCATCGTTTTAGTCTTACCTCATGCTCCAAATATAAATGATTTTATATCATGACATTATCAGCACGTAGATAGTATAGTTATCTACCTGCTTACATTATTACCTTACTGAGCTATTTATGCTCACCCTTTCATTTTTCACCCCACAGGGTACATTCAGTAGAAGAGAGCGACAATAGTCTCGCATTTCAGTTATCCGCTGCTTCTTATCAAGACCAGGTATACACATTCATATAATTTTTGTATCTGAACATATAGAGGCACAGTACTGTACATGGATTGTAATATTGGGGATGTATTTAGTTAAAATAAATTAATATGTAAACGAATATGGAAAATAGATGTTAAGGTAAGTAACATGACAAGAGGGACTAACATCGACTCATAGCCCAACTGTTAGTAGTCTAACTGTTCACGACGGGTAAGGAAATGAAAAAGTAAAGAAAAAGTTGTAGTGATTTTAGGGTAATTTGGGTCGTGACAAAAGGTGGTATTAGAGCAGAGTTGGCCTGATATGAGTCGATGTTAGTGGTTAAGTAAATTCACATCCCCATATTGTCACGACCCAACTATCCAAAAATCAGAGTGAATTTTTCGCGTTTTTGTTTATTTTCTTACTTTAATTCTTACCTGTCCTCGAATCGTGACCAACACTCCACTACTAATTGGGCTGTGCGTCAATGCCAGTCCCACCATACATCTACCCCAGTACTTATTTCTTCTCCAGTCATTTATAATTGTTATATTATTTATACATCCCCTAAAGTTACTTACAAACATGTTACTGTGCTATGCTTATGTAGATACAATAAGTACAAGTGTATATACCTTATGTTGATGGGCAGCAGCGGATATCCAGAATGCAGTACTGAGTCGCCTCAACTTCAACTGGAGATCATCTGTGGGAGAAAATGAAAGGGGTGAGCACATCAAGCTCAGTAAGGCAATCCTACGAACAAGTAGGTAACCATACTACCTACATGAACGTGGTGCCATGCATAAACCACCCTTTCTCCACACATTTTAAAACATATGATATGATGTTGTGATGTTATGTAAATCCAGTTGCACGGAAAACTCAACATGCAATTATTTTAAATCATTTCTTTCTCTTTAAAAATTTCACAATGAAGTCAGGACTCGACCCCTCCTTCGGGTGATCCTGACTCACACAAAACCATGGAAATAGAATTTCTCAAAAGCATCGGTATCGAAAACATACGTATATATATACAAGATACGAGACTAGGCAATACTGTATATCGGTAATAACCAGGACTGGCCAATATGTCCTCGTGAGTCCTCTAGCTTCACGGATCCCAGTGTGCGAGGTCTCACCCTGATCGGGAACTGCCCGGGAGGTGGGTCAATCCAACCCGTCAGTCTTATCCGATCTCACGCATCCGTCGATGCCGTATCCGAAGATACCCCGTATCACGAAGATACCGTATCACAAAGATACCCCGTATCACAAAGATACCGTATCCGAAGATACCCCACGGTACATCGTACTCCATGCTACTTGCACGGTACATCGTACTCCATGGACCCATATCACTCTAGGTACTCCAGCCCAATTGGCCTGCTTCCCACAGAGGTTTTCATAACTCAATACTCGTTGCCATGTCTCAAAACGCACGTGCGAGCCTATTAAATCGGTGACACACAGTCTACCCGATGCTCCAAGCACGGCTCATTGTATGTTCTCTTAAAAATCAGTGCGAGCGATGCTCAGCACTCTCATCAAATCAAGTAAACTTGGCAGAGCCCGCTTTACATCTCCACAAGGCCGCCAACCTCATCCCTCACTCTCACCCTACTTAAGAGGTCTATTGAGCCTGTTGGGCCTTTTGGCTGACTCCAAGGGCAGACAGCGCTACTCCACAAATCCAGTAAAACTAGTGCGAGCCAGGCTCAGCACTCTGTATACAAATCGTATGAAAATCTTATAAAATCTGGTGCGAGTTAAACTCCCGCACCCTGTCATGAAAATCATGTAAAATCTGGTGCGAGTTAGACTCTAGCACCATGTCACGCAAAAGCATGTGAAATCTGGTGCGAGTTATACTCTAGCACCTATGCATGTAAAACTCTAGTGCGAGCTCTCGCTCCAGCACTAATGCATGCATCACACAAGTCAAACATCGTGCGAGCTGAGCTCTAGCACGTCACATGTAAATAAAAACATGTAGGCGGCTCGGTTATTTCCAAATAGTTTTCACAGAAATCACATCAGTTAAGATATGCAATGCTATGCATTTTCTTTCAAGGTGAGCCAGCCTACTCATGCATGCGTTGAAATACCTCCAGAACGAGCAGGAACCTCTTGTTCTTGCTCCTCCCAATTTTTCCTAAATTTTTAGAATTTTACCCTTAGCAAGGGTATTTTAGTAATTTTGCCCATACGGGGCACTAAAATTGTTCTTCGACCTCTAGACCCTTCAATTAGTTTTAAAGGACTGCATATGAATTTAAAATTGCGTACTGTTACCTCTAGCAGTCCACAGAATTCCCTTACCTCGATTCTCGTCGAGTCTGACCTTTTTCTTTTCCATTGTCATCTCGTCGCGCAGTCCGATATGCTCCCAATCCAATGCCCGGAACTGCGTATTAACATTCCTCAGGTCAGATATTATGCAATTTAATTGTATCTATTACTTTCTGGGCTTATTTTAAATCATTGGGCCCGTTTACCCTTATTGGGCCCGATTGCACTTTAATGGACCTCGACCCATTTTCAGCCCGTTTATACTGTTTAAATCCCTTCTTCGGGTTTACTGGGCTCATTCAGCTTTCTAATAATTATCGGGCTTCATTCCACTTTCATTGGGTAGCCCGTATACCATTTACGGCAATTTTTATTACAATTTCGCATAATATTCCTTCCTACGCGAAATTAATCCATAATTCCATAAAATAATTAAACTCGGTATTTAAGAACTCTAATTGCCGAAATTAAATTGTACTTACCCGATACGATGCGGGGTATGAAGATCAGAGCTCGATCGGCTCTCGTTCGGTCTCCGTCGTAAAACTGCATAATTAGGTAAATCCGGATTATTTTCCATTAAAATAATATTAAATTAAATTTCCGGAATTCACCCGTTGGTCAATATCGACCCTCGGTCAACTTACCCGAACCTCGAGTCGTCCTCCGGAAATTTTTTCCCTTTTTCCTTCCTTTTCCTTTCTCTTTTCCTTTCTCTTTTCCTTTCTCTTTTCCTTCCCTTTCCTTCCCTTTCCTTCCCTTTCCTTCCAGCCAGCCAAACGACACCGTTTAAGCCCTTTTGCCGTCGCCGGCGTTTTCGGCGGTCTCACCGGCCGAGACCGGTGCCAAAAGGACCGGCTTGCTCCCCTGGTTGCGTCGGTGGTCCCCTTTTCAACCCAGACGCGGCGGTTCGTCGGGAATCAACCTCTTTTTTCGGCGGTCTTCCTCGGTTCCGATCGGGCTGCTCCGGCCACCTGACGGCGTGAAACCGGTACCCACGTGTTCGCCGGACTCTCCTCTTGCTCCTGGAAGCTTCGTCGGACTCGAACGGTCGCCGGTGGGCGAGATTCGGCGGTGAACGGGTGCGGGTCACTGTTTCGGGTTTTTGGTTTTCTCGGGTTGTTCCTGAGCTCTCTCTCTCTCCTCTTTTTTTTTTGTTTCGGTTGCTTCTTTCTTTTTTTTTTTTTATTATTTTTATTTTTATTATTATTTATTTTTAACTAATTACTATTCAATAGAATACTCTTAAAAACCCAAAATATCTCCACTTACCTCATTTTTTTTTTATTCTACTTTTTTTCATTCAATTAAAATTTAATTTATTAATTTTATTTTTCTCTAAATTTCGGTATTATTTCTTCGTGTTTTTCGAGATATAGTCCCGATAATTTCTTCGATATTTTTAAAATTTCCGAATCTTGATCAATTGACCCAAAATTTATAATTTCCTTATTATTGATCAAGATATCCTAATTCCTTATTTTTAATTAAAATTTTCTTATTGCCCTTATACCGGGTTTTGGTATTTTTACCATTTTACCCCTGCTCTTGTTTCGGGATTCAATTTAACTTAACCTCCCTTCATACGTCCCCCATCTTTTCTTATTTAATTTTTGTATTTTAATTAAATTCGGGTCTTACACATATACTGTGCATTGTTTAGATACAATTGTGTATATCAAGGTGGAAATGCAGCTAAGAATTTAGTTTCGAATCAAGAATATAGTTTTTATAACTGATAGCCGCTATGATAGAGGGGCGAGTACACATGCTCGAGGCCGTAGAGATAGGCCTGAGAGTCAAATGAGTCGTCACATAAGACTCAAGATGAGAGTGAGGTGGAGGCCGATGTTGAGCATACTCTATAGAGTCCTATAAAGAGACCAAACAGTATTGAGACAAGCTCCGAGAGGATGGAGTGGAGTGTAGAAAATATTTCAGAGTTGTTTACTCAGTCTATGCATGTAGTTGATGATAGACAGGGTAAAGCTTAAATAGATGCCTCAGACTATTGAAATTCCCACACCCTCCGGTATATAGCGAAGTAAAGAAACCAATAGTTGTTGAGGACTGGGTGAATGAGATAGCGAAGTAGTATGGATTCTTTCTGTGTATGTCGACTGAGAAAGTGACTTTTAAATAAGTTTATGTTAGAGGCGAGGCGGAGCATTGGTGGAAGTTCGCTCGAACCATCTGAAGAGTTAGATGTCCAGAGCTGACATGAGAAATATTTTTGGATGTATTCCGGTGACAGAATATTTCGGACACTACTTAAGGGAAATTACAGGTAAAATTTCTTACACTACCCAGAGACAGTGGTTGATTGACGAGTATGAAACTCAATTTATATACCTGCCTAGGTATTACCCCGACACTATGGGCAGTGAGAGTCATAAAGCCCAAAAGTTCATGGAAGGGCTCAAATTGTCGATTAGTGTCCGATTGGCTCACTACTTATGTCGAGGCAGTATGCAGAATACAATTGCATGAATAATATCATGTGTTGCACACCTCTGAGATTGGGAAAGGTAGTAAGGGTCGAAATAGAGACAGAAGAGAATAGAGAATGACAGAGATGTCAAAGCGGGAAAGAGACCAGTTGGTAAGAGATTAGAGTTGATGAGTCACGGGGTAAGATGATTGGTAAGGCCCCATTGTATCCAATTTTAGCACTTTTGAGGGTATTGTGATTGGAGGACCTCAACCTACTCCGTAGCAAGGTAAGCAATAGAGTAATGTTAGCAGGGTGAGTAGTGGAGTAATGTTAGCAGGGTAAGCAGTGTAAGCAGTGTAGCAGGGTAAACAGTGTAGCAGTGTAGCAGTGTAACAGTGTAGCAGTGTAGCAGTGTAACAGAGTAGCAGTGTAAGCAGTGTAGGATGTGTGGTAGATACCACAAAAGTAGGGCCTACACCTACACTTTATTGACTAAAATAGGCGTTAAGTGTGGTAAGTCGGGCCAATTATTTAATGATTGCTCAGAGTTGGGTGAGACTGCCTAACAGAAGGGTAAAGAGACAGAGAAAACCCTATTGGTATCTCTGCACAGAAAAAAGGGGTATAGCGATTGAAATTAAAGGAGTAAATGATCGCACTCACGGAATGAGTAATGATAGAGTTTGTTATAAGTGATACACGAAAGGAGATAAGTTTTTAGATGTGATAGATCCTGAATACAAAATCTATTGGAAGAAGAGGCGTATGCAAGGTACGAATATCTTTGATATGTGAAATAATTTGGTGTCACGACCCAATTCCATTCTCTTTAACCGAAAATCACAAAAAAATTTTCGCGTTTTACTGTTACCTTACCTGGTCGTGAACTAACTCACCACACACTGTTGGGCTGTGAGTCAATAATAAACTCCACATCTCATTCATTCTCAGTTAAATAAAACGATGTCATACATTTGTATTTAATTTTGTACTTATACAAAAGCATGTTTTACTGACATCTACATCCTCCATAATTACAACTTAAAAGAATACTGTGCTTTTACGTTGTTTAGATACAAAAAGAATCACTGTGTATATACCTCTAAGCGATGGAGATGCATCGGAGTCCAAAATACCACGCCTCAGTCCTCACTGAGCTACTATGCACGCTCTGTAGGGGGAAAATAGAGAGGGATGAGCGACCACATGCTCAGTAAGGCAATAATGCAAGCATGGTAGATAACTACTCTATCTACATGCTGATAGTGTTATGCATAAATCGTTCATAGTAGGAGCATGAGAAGTAAAACTATGCCATGTGAGTATACATATATATCATGTATCAAAATCATGTACATTGGCATATAAAACTTGGTAAAAACATCATGTATAAATCATCTCATGCTCAATCTCATTTAAATTCATAAAAAGGGCAATTCGTTAAGAAACCTCCTTTTTAAACCAACATCATAAACCTATTTCTCAACAGATAAATACCACCAAATCAACTCATAATCACAACCACATTTTCATTTCACAATTCACGCATGTGTATAAAAACTAGGTCACTATATCAAAAGTACCTATGTGGACCACTACATCGTAAATCATCCCAGACCACACGCATCCAGGTGTGTAAGGTATCATGCTGGCACGAAGATGGATTATCCCTCGCCAGACTTTCTCATCACATAACCATAATGCGGTACATCGTACTCCATGTGATATACACAGTACAACGTACTCTGCAGACTCATATCGTGATTGGGGGTGCCATCCCTAGGTCTTACTTACCCCATACTAAGAGTTTTCCATATCCATAAAGGAGAGCCTCCCTGCCGAACAAGGCCTCCCCGCCTAACAGAGCCTCCCTGCCTCCTCGGGCTTAAGGATGTAAGCTTAAGGATGTAGGGCTTAAGGATCCTTCCGTAAGAGAGCCTCCCCACCGAATAGAGCCTCCCCGCCTAACAGAGCCTCCCTGCCTCCTCGGGCTTAAGGATGTTGGCTTAAGGATGTAGGGCTTAAGGATCTTACCGTACCCATGTAGGAGAGCCTCCCTGCCTAACAGAGCCTCCCCGCCCCTCCAGGGCTTAAGGATGTTGGCTTAAGGATCCCACCGTAAGAGAGCCTCCCCATCGAACAGAGCCTCCCCGCCTAACAGAGCCTCCCTGCCTCCTCGGGCTTAAGGATGTTAGCTTAAGGATGTAAAGCTTAAGGATCTTACCGACTTTCACAACCTTATACGTATCACAACGTGCAAACTTGTGCGAGCAAAGCTCTAGCACGACTCATGCATCCTCTCATGAAGAGACGCGTACGAGCATAGCTCTAGTACGGTTATACTCATAAGGCAACCACTCAAAAGCCACGTACGAGCAGAAGCTCCAGTACGGTTTATAAACATCATCATAGTTTCCAAATCAAGGTGCGAGCTAAGCTCAAGCACGTATCACACAAGTGAAAACATAGAAATCCAGCGCGAGTGAGGCTCTAGCGCGATTTATGTCATGCAAATACGATAGGTGGCTCATACACAATCACACAATCCCGACAACCGGGTTTAGCACTTCACAAATGCCTTTTTCCACAACATTAATAAACATTAGCCGACCCATCTACAAGCTTGCTTAAAACAAAGCAATTTCATTTTGAAAGACATCAAAACATTAGATTTATGCAATTTTTAGCCTTACTATCCCATTTCATAGAATCCACTTCCAAAAACCAAAAATCACACATATACTCATTCTCATTCATGAATACCATCAATCATTTACTTTAGCAACCATGCACTTCGTAAAACACCCAATATTCACCCACAAATTTAAAGTACGAGCAGCTACCTCTATATACTCACAAAATTCCCTTACCTGGAAATCGCGATGCGTGATTCCACTTCCTTAAAGCTGCTACTCATACCACTCGATTCGTTTCCAATGAACTCTTCGGGACTGCATAAAATCGTATCCCGCATTATACTCGATCCATATAATATGACATTGTGCATTCACTATAGTTAATTCGACCTATAGTTTTCTATTAACGCTTGTGAGGCCTCGTTTCATTACTTTACCCAAAACTCGAGTCTATGGATCTTCTTAGGCCTATTAACTTATTCAAAATCGATATCAAGCTCATAGTGTTCATATTTCATGAATTCCCTCACTATGGCATTTATCGAGCATATACATACCCATTTTCACAATTCCTCCAAACTCACAATGTAACTTCATTTAACCATCTAAAATCATAAACATTACCTCAATAACAACTTTAGCATGCCCATAAATCATAAACTCATTCAACCCATATATTCTCACATTATACCCATTCTAGGTTTTCTAGGTCACACCAATTTCACCACATCCCTAGATAATTAATCCATCAATAGTCATGCCAAACAACTCCAAAATCAATTAAATAGACAATGTATTTGGATTGGAGTGTTAGAATCTTACCAAATATGATTTTTTTCTTCTTGCTCCAAATGGCAATGCCCTTAACTCCTTCAATACCAACAATGGGAGAATGCCTTCACACTATGTTGTTCTTCTCTTTGATAGGAACAACTTTTCCTCTAATGGTCTCTCTTTAAATCTCACTAAAAATGGCTGATTTTAGAGAGGGAAAGTTAGGTTTTTGGGTTGAAAGTGGAAGGTTAGTGTTTTTCCCGAGATTTCCTAATTTTCAGCCCTCCTTATATAGAAATAGCTTGAGGAGATCGATCTGGTCCAAGAGGAGATCGATCTGGTCCCCCTTAAATCCCTCTTTTTCTCGACATTTTTAAGCATGAGATCGATCTGTTGAAGCATGAGATCGATCTGTCGAAGCATGAGATCGTTCTGGTCCCAAACAGAGAGCTAAGGAGATCGATCTGGGCGCTTGAGGATCGATCTTTTCATCACAGAATGCTTAGGAGATCGATCTGGCCCCATTGGAGATCGATCTGCTCTATTCCATTGCCCAATTAAGAGCATTCTGGCTCTTCCAGATCGATCTCTCATCCTATGAGATCGATCTGGCCTTCATGTTTTCCAGATTTCCTGCAGTTTCCTTGCTGCAACTCACACCAACATATCCTTAATCTGTTGCCATGGCCAGTTTCTCATCCATCCACCTTTATAACTTGAAAATGGCACCCATTCATACCTTATGCACATTGAAACTTGTGTGCATTCATTGTATGTCCAAAGGTATGCTATATAAAACCAAATGAAAGTATAACTTCATTCCATTTTACCACACTACTCATTTTGAGTTTCAATCACATCCATCACTTGCCAGAACTCATTTCTTCATATTCATACTCAATGAAACTTGTATGTACGTTACAAATCATATTACACATACATACATTGAATCCATGGACTTACATCGATCATACTTTACATTACAAGTCCATTCACATTCATTACACATTACAACTTTACATATACGGGGTCTCACATTTAGATTAAAGCAATTAGTAATGAATATGAATTGTGACCACATGGACTGATATGTAAAGTAATTGTGGTTAAGTCTGAGGCTTAATAAAGGTATTTCAAAATATCTCCCCGCCTGAAGACTTGACAGCGTCTAAAAGTATGCATAACCTATAAATTAAAATCGACAGTCGTAATATATATATTTAAAATTAGGGTACATTTACTTGTACGATAAAGAAATAGAGAATTGGATTAATCAGGAAGGTTTAAAAATTAAAAATTTTATAAAAGCCGTTAATATAAGAAAAAGAAAATGACGCTGGTTAGTATCTTGAATGGAAGCAATTTCGAAATGACATTATACGTTTATGCGTACATGGGTCAAGGATATGGGTGATTGAAATATTTAGTGGAACACAACTACGATGAGGTATTTAAACTTTACCTAGAACGATTTGTTATCATCCATATTGATGATATTTAGGGTGTATTTAAAGTCCAGGGAAAATCATAAGCAACAATTGAAAATTGTTTTTACAGATGATTTGTTGAGAGTTCTCGAAATGGACTACTTTGTTGACACGTTTAACTTAGAAAAAGTTGTATTTGAATGGGATGATAGACGTGACAGGAGTTTTGGTGTACTGAAGTAAAAAACTGACCACCGCATTTATTCTCACCATACCCAACAGATTAAGAGGTTTCTCATGAGTCTATGGATACCTCAAAATAATGAATGGGCTGTGTATTGATGCAAAAGGGGTAGATAGTCGATTATGAATCCAGACAACTCAAGGGTCATGAAAGGACTATCCGGCCCATGATTTAAAGTTGACAGCGAGAGTGGTTATATTGAGTATATGACACTACTATGTATACGGTGAGAAATTTTAGGTATGCACTGATCATGAAAGTCTCAAGTATCTGTTTACACAGAAAGAATCGGATATGAGAACAAAGAGGGTTAGAGCCACCTATTATATTTACACGAGTAAAAGGAGTGCTAGAGTCTTACTTGCACTAAATTTTACTGATTTATTACTCATAAAAGTCGTACTGGAGCATTGCTCGTGCGAGAAATTTGTGTATGTACAAAATTGTGCTGGAGCTTCGCTCGCACGAGATTTTAGATATCATGATATGCATAGCGTCGTGCTGGAGCTTCGCTTGCACTAGACGTGAGTTGACATGCATATAGTCGTGCAGAAGCCTCCTGTAGACTGTGTGTCGCAAAGAGTTGAGATGCTCACACGTATACTTTGAGACATGGGTTGGTTATCGACATAGTATTGGGGTGGATAAGACCTACGGCAGGCACCCCCAGACTATGATATGGGTCCACGGAGTACGTTGTATCGTGTATGTCACACGGAGTACGCTGTACCGTGCAGTCATAATGACTCGATGATGTTATTTGATATTCTGGCAGGTAGGATTTGACCCCACCTCCCGTTGCAGTTGTGATGCCCCGCACACCAGGATTCGTGTAGCCTGGGATCACAGGGACAAATTATGGCCATAGTCTTCGATTTTCTTATAGTAACCTACATGCCTTACATGATATCATACGGTCTGAATAGACCAAGGCAAACCCGAAGGAGGGGTAATGTCCCGATTTATGTTTTTAAATGAGATGCGATTTAATGAATCAAGGTATTCCCGAGAGATGGGTTTGACCTTGATGTGGTTGTTTTATGATATAACAAATAAGTTTGAACGTGATGAGTTTATGATGAAACAAATAAGTTTTAACGTGAAGAGTTTATGATGAACACAAATAAGTTTTAATGTGTCGAGCATGAGATGTCATACATGATGATTTTTCCATGTTTGATTTATATGTCGATTTCATGATTTCTCTTATATGATATATACATACATGTGGCATCGTTTTAGTCTTACCTCATGCTCCAAATATAAACGATTTTATATCATGACATTATCAGCACGTAGATAGTATAGTTATCTACCTGCTTACATTATTGCCTTACTGAGCTGTTTATGCTCACCCTTTCATTTTCCACCCCACAGGGTACATTCAGTAGAAGAGAGCGACAATAGTCTCGCATTTCGGTTATCCGCTGCTTCTTATTAAGACCAGGTATACACATTCGTATAATTTTTGTATCTGAACATATAGAGGCACAGTATTGGACACGGATTGTAATATTGGGGATGTATTTAGTTAAAATAAATTGATATGTAAACAAATATGGAAAATAGATGTCAAGGTAAGTAACATGACAGGAGGGACTAACATCGACTCATAGCCCAACTGTTAGTAGTGTAACTGTTCACGACGGGTAAGGAAATGAAAAAGTAAGGAAATATTTGTAGTGATTTTAGGGTAATTTGGGTCGTGACATAATTAACTACCGGTTAATCTTACCCTAAGTATATCCTAGCAAATTATGAAGTTTTGATTATGGCTGGTCTACTAAGTTTAAAATTAAAAACACTGAAAATAATAAAAGCTAAAAACTAAAGAAAATAAATCGAGCTAAAAGTTACTTACAGAGCTCCAAGAAATTAAAAGCAAATAACCTGCAAAAGATAACTAAAACAGTTAAAAATTATTAACGCAATTAAAAATTCAAAAATGAAAATAAGAAATAAAATTAAACTAAAATTTAAACAAACTTAAAATAAAAATGCATGTAATTAAACTAATAAAAATTGCAAATTAAACTAACCTCAAATCTAATAAAAATGAAAACTAAATTAAAAATGCATGAAGCACATTAATCTAAATTAACTCTAAATGCAACTAATAAAATACTAAACTAAAATAAAGTCCTTAAATATATAATATAAAATTAACTACTAACTAAAAAATTAAAACTAAAAATTAAATTGACAAACTAACACATTAGATTTAACCTACCATTATCAATTAAAAGCTATCCTAAACTAACAACTAATAATCATAATAAAAAATAATAAAAATGCAATAAACATTAAGCTAAACAAAAGAGAGGTGGCCAAACAAAGCCTTAAACAAATTTGGCAATTAAGTGGTCCTGAGCATGTGTTGTACTGCTCATTGTCTTTCCAAATTCATGTTTATTTCCAGGCATTCACGGTTTCAGCTACTGGCATTGTACATTTCTGCATGTTCGTCTGGTGCAAACCACACCTTGCTAGCCCTCGGTTCTGGCCAGGCGTGCAGATTGCTTCTTGCTCTGCACTCTCACTAACTTTGCCTCGATTTCGTGTGCTTCCTTCTTCTCTGCCCATGCTTCTGGCTACCAGACATGCTCTACACGTCCTTGGCTCCTGCTACTACCAACTCCAGCTGCTGTCCAGGTTTGCTCTCGGTTCTTGCATGTGTCCTACTGCTCCAGGTGCAAATAGGTGCTACATCCGTTGTTGTTTGTCCTTGGCCATTCCAACTCACGTTACCCGTCCACCCCTGGCTAACATATTCTTCCTCTGCTGTCCTGCACTGCCTCTCGTAATGTTCGTGAATAGAATACATTTAAGAGAATCCCGATTGAGTCAATGAAGAACAAGCCATTCGGTAGCTCAAAACCTGGAAAAGCTAAACAACTCCATTGCAACCGTAAGATGACAATGAAGCAAAAACCCGACCTTGACTGTGTAAATAAGTAACTAAGAGAAATGATAACAACAAAAAATTACAAAACAAAAAATGAAACAAGGCTTGACCCGAGCTTAAACACAAAATATGAATCCTTCAAACCGTTAGCTATAGCCTACACATCTATGAACAACGGTAATCACAACAGTTCGGTAATAATGCCTGCACACATTTATGAACTTGCAACAACCAATTACTAGATTAAAGCACAATGAAAGCATGTAGTGGAATAAACAGTGTGAAACTTCTAAAACAGAGTGTAGTAGAGGGTGATAATGAAGCCAAGAGTGAACTTATGCTCCTATGAATTTCTTCTTGAGACTTTACACCGGAAAGCTCACCTCATCCTTTTCACTAACCAACAGCTAGTAACAAACAATAATAAGGCAAAAATAATATGCAGTAAATGAAATAGATTCAAGAACGTAAGCAAGTGCAGTAAAAATGGAAGCTAAACTCTAAATGTAATCAAGAACCGAGACATGAAATTCATGCAACTAAGAAAGAAATACAGAAAAGAGAGAACAAAAAAAGCATAGTAAACAGGAGATTAAAACTGAGAGGGAATAAATATAAAACAAACTAAACAACAATGGAAGTTACACTCTTAGACCCGTAACTCATTAACATGAAAACTCATCATCATCGACTTACTCTATTCTAGCTCTTTAATGCCATGGTTCCACATTGCTTAAATGTGAAATAATGCCTAGCATTTGCCCACATTAAAGCACCAAAACCAAATAGCGTATATGAGGGACGAAGTAAGGAACCGAATGCACAAAGAAAACAACCCGAGAGCAACTAAAGATGTTGGTTTTTCAAGTAAAACAAAGGAAACATAAGCAATGATCTAGGAGTAACTGAGCGCTACACTAGGAAGTAAGCTTTGTAAATAAAACTTGAAAAATAAAAGACTATATTTAACATAACCGAGAAGATGAAATGATACATTGTTGCTATGAAATAGAAAATATCCAAGTCTAGAAGATGAAGAGCATAAACATGGAATGAACATTAAAAGTAAATGGAAGCTAACGGAATTTGCAAAGTAAAACAAACGAAAAAGTAAAAAAATACTAGAAAGGAAATAACTCTAAAAACTACTCTACCTACACTACTCCTAGTCATAAATTACATATATTCTAACCTAGGCTACATGACATTTTCAATTGCCATCTTTTTCTATTTATATACACACTTAGGGGTACATTGGTAATTTATCCATCCTAGATGAGTTGGCATTGTTTGGCCACTTGTCTTCATTTGATTTGTTGTAGAGCAGATATTTCCACGTCATCAGTCTTTTTGTCCAATTTGCTGTGCGATGTGGCCCGACATGTGTCTTCCAGAGGGTTGTTATGGTGTCCTTTGATCTTATCGTTTCAGAGCAAATAAAAATCGAACACCTGGCATCACACGTGTCCAGAAAACTGGTGACTCGGTCTGCAAATTGGAATTAGTCCAGTCTCCTTTAGCCCATTTTCAGCCCAATTTCGACTGAAATTGTCAAAATTCATTCGGATTTAATTTATCTGCAAACATGAGAATTTTAATTAAATAAAGGGGATAATTAACAAAATAAATTGGGGATTTAAATAATTAATTAGGAAATTAAGCACAAATAATTCTAAAAAATGTAGAACTATCAGTAACCAAGAGCATGAAAGCATCGAGTTTCTTGCTATTAATTTCAGCAATCACCGAGAGAAGCTCTTAAAACAGAGCAAAACTGAGGCAAAAATTGCTCCCTGTCCACTGCTGCATCATGCCCGATCAGCCCTTGCCCAGTCCAGCCCCTCTCTGCAGTCGGTATATACCTCGCTGCTCCACTCATATCATTGAGATCAGTGCTGAACAACAGCATTACTACCAGCACAGCCCGTCGTCCATGCATCAATCCTCATACCGTGTAGTGTCAGGACAGAATCAAGATACAGCAGCCACGTCTCCAGTACAACACAACCAAAAAACAGTCGGTGATGAAACCTCCCTACAACATTATTATTAGCAACAGCTAGCACCGAGACTTTGTCTCTTGGCACTACCCAAAATAAGCAAACCCAACAGCTATAAAACAAAGGATAAAGGTTCTTCAAATAAAAACACAAGCAATATTTTTATGGAAACCGAGAGCTCACTAGGAGAAATGGGCTATGTAAATTAAAACTTGAAAAACAAAGAGTTGATTATAATCAAACCGAGAAGAAGGATGAGCAAAATGAGGCTGCAAAATAAAACATGAAAAGCTATTCATAAAAGATAACAAATGAATATTAACATGAACAGTAAAATAGAAATTGGTTTTCGGGAAAAGCTTCTAAAAAAAAAAAACTAAACTAATCTAACTAAGCTACTCTAACACTACTTCTACACTAACACTACTCCTAACTTACATTACATTCCCTACTCCTACTTACATTCCATTTCAATTGCCATCCTTTCCTATTTATACACACAAAAGGGGTATAATTGTAATTTCTACATCCTAAATGAGTTGGCATTGTTTGGCCACTTGTCTTCACACCATTGGCTCCTTAAAAAAAATATTTCCATGTCATCTGTCTTTTTATCCAATTGGATGTGCTAGGTGGCATGACTCGTGTTGTCTGCGTGGTCCAATCTCGATTTTAGCCAAATTTTAGTCCATTTTCTACTGAAATATTCAAAATTCATCCGGATTTAATTTATCTGCAAACATGAGAATTTTAATTAATTAAAGGGGATAATTAACAAAATAAATTGGGGATTTAAATAATTAATTAGAAAATTAAGCATAAATATTCTAAAAAATATAGAATTATCACATGCTATGCACAAAAATCATCAAATCAAGTACGAGCAATCGCTCAAGTACTATGTCATGTATAAATCATGAAGAATCGAGTACGAGCAACGCTCTAGCACTCTGTCATGCATCTCATGTAAAATTCGAGTACGAGCTAATCGCTCCAGCACTCTATCTTGCATAAATTATATAAAACTGAGTACGAGTAATAACTCCAACACTCTATCATGCATGTCATGAAAATCTAATGCGAATCATACATCAGCACTAATATAAGTGAAAAATATATGAAATCAAGTGCGAGTTGTGCTCTAGCACGATTTATTCTCACACAACAAGATAGATGGCTCTTTAAAAAGAGATGATTTTTAAAACATCAAAATCAACACTATAAAGTGTGCTTAATTCACATCAACCTTAAAAACATTAACCCATCTATTTATTCTCTGCTAAACAGCAGTAAAACACTCAAAATAGTGGTTTCCATGCTTTTTACAACTTTTTCCAAAAGTTGAATTTTTTTCCTAACTAAGGGTAAAATCGTAATTTGCCACTATCGGGTCACTATAAATATTATTCATTTTCTCTGACCCTCAGACTTTTTAAGTGAATGCAAAAGGAGATGAAAATACGTGCAGGTATCTCTAATTAGTCACAAAAGTCCCTTACCTGTAATCACTTGTGAAATTTTACTTTCTCGACGCTGCTCGATCCTGCAGTCTGATTCGCTCCTCCAATAATCTCTAGAGCTGTATATAACCGTTTATCAGGTTAATTATATTTTTCCTACTGTATGTCACATTAAATACAGTCTATTTCACTTAATGGGCTTTAATAAACCTTAATGGGCCTAACTATGCCTTAAGCCCATTTCTATTTTACGATTCATTTTCGTTGGGCCTATTGGGCTTGTGGGGCCACCAACTCTTATTGGGCTTATCTGAGACCCATTACATCACATTGGGTCGAAACCAATTAGGCTTGGCCCATTGGACCTCTCGGTCACATGCCATGGCCGAGAGCATCCCATGCCGTCGGTCACACCATGGCCTGCCATCCCATGTCCATTTGTTAGCCAATTTCACTTAGACATTTTCACAAACACTTGGTTGGCAATGTTCTTAAACTTCACTTAGTTCATTTAGGCATTTTATCAAACACCTCGATTGCCAACTTAATTCATCCATCAATTGATACATTTGATTAATTCTAACCACACCATAATCATTAACACATGTATACTAACTCATTCATGCCTTAAAATCATATGAGCATTCATCAATTTTTCACTACTCACTCTCGGCCAACCCATGTTTATAGTGATTCCATGTGTTTCAATGTTTAAAACATATACCAATCTACTTAGAATCATTCATACATTAACATATATGAATTTGAAAGCTGGAAATTATACCTAATATTTGTGTTCACACTTGACTGAAACTTTGAAGCCTAACGGTTTGCACACTATAGCTCCTTGATAGCCAATTCCAACATATGTCATTCTCCTCTCAATTTGGAACAACTTTCATGAAGAATGTAAGTTCCAATTATGCCTAAATCCTAGTGATTTCTAGTGAGAGAAAGCTTGGATAATTGTATTTCTTTCTTCTTCTAGCCGAGAATGGTATGGTGAAGATGACAATGGTGTGGTTAATTTTAAAAGACATTTACTTAGTCATTAAGCCTTACTTTCCAGACATTATAATTGACTTCTTAAGGTTTAGTTATGAGTCATCTAATGAGTCATCTAATGAGTCATAGTTAACTTTAAGTAAAGGTTAGATATTTAATCCATATGGGCCTTACTATTGGGCCTCTCAGTTTGGGCTTTCTTAATGGGCTTTCTAGCTGAAATTTTTACTATACCTCGGGCCTTTAATTGTCTAAATATTTGACCTTTCAATCGGTCCAAAAATTCGATCTAAGGGACCTAAGAAATTCGATCTACACTTAGTATACCTTAATGGGCTTTAAAATCTTCACTCTGGGCCCATTACATTTTTATCCATTAAATTTAATCCGGAATCCATCCGAATAAATTTTTCTTACTTCAGGGGATGATTATCTTGTATTCTGACCAAGATTATTTTTCTCCAAATTTTTCTCCATACTTGGGTTAATTTTTAATCATGGTTACTCAACTATGGTAAAAGTCCACTTTCCGTAACTACAGTTGACTTTTTCCTTAATCATTGACCAAGTTGACTTTTTCTCAAAAAATTTGAAACTGTCATATTTTATAGTTTACACTCTCGTCTTTACATTTTGACCATTTTCGGGAAGTGAATAAACCTAAAACACCTCAAACCGTCAAATTGGTCACTTTTGCCCCTTTTTGGCATTTACTCTACCTCTATGTGTTCGAGACCAAATCAAACTGACTTTCCTTCATGAGTTCTCTTTATCTTCATTTTATAAGTTCTCATATTTAGTCAAAATGATTCAAATCCATTCAGTTTTGCATGTGGCTCTTATAGCTCGCATTAGGCTTTTATGTAGCTTATTAGTGTTAAATCATTTCACGTACACTTTATATCATGCAAATACTCTTCTTATGATTCAACTACAATAATAGAGTGTCCATACACATAGGAATCATAAGGAACAAGCTACATAAAATACGGGTCTTACAATCCTCCCTAACTAAAGAAATTTGGTCCTCCAAATTAGAACCAAGTTAATCCTCGAATAACTGGGGGTGCTTCTCTCGCATCAGACTCTCTACCTCCCAAGTAGCCTCCTCCGAAGTGTGATGCTGCCAGAGAACCTTCACTAATCAGATAATCTTCGATCTCAAGACCTTCTCCTTCCTATCCAGTATCCGAATCGATCTCTCTACATATGACATGTCCTCTCTGAGCTCCAACCGCTTATAACTAATCACATGTGCCAGATCCGGGTGATACTTCCAAAGCATCGAAATATGGAAGACGTTATGGACACCTGACAAGTCCAGTGGTAATGCCAACCTATAAGCCTTATCTCCCACTCGATCAAGTATCTCAAAGTGTCCAATGTAGCAAGGACTCAGCTTACCTCTCTTCCCAAACCTCGCTATACCCTTGGAAGGAGAAACCTTCAGAAACACTGATTCACTAATTGTAAACTCAAATGGCCTTCGTCTCTTGTCAGCGTAACTCTTCTATCTGCTCTAAGCTGTCCTCGATCTCTCCATAATCAAACAGACATCCTTAGATATTTGTGTAACCAAATCAAGAGTGAAAATCTTACAGTCACCCACTTCTTCCCATCCAATGGGGGAACGACATCTACGGCCATATAAAGCCTTATACAGTGTCATCCCGATACTCGAATGATAACTATTATTGTAGGCGAACTCGGCTAGTGGTAAGTGATCATCCCAGGAGCCTCGAAAGTCTAGTACACACGCTCTCAACATGTCCTCCAAAATCTGTATAGTCCTCTCTGACTGACCATCTGTCTGAGGATGGAAAGCGGTGCTCAAACTCAACTGGGTTCCCATGGCTTCCTGAAAATGTTCCCAAAAGTGAGAAGTGAAGCAGGAATCTCTATCAGAGACTATGCTCACTAGTACACCATGTAACCTCACTACCTCGCGTACATACAGCTCTACCAATGAACTCAGAGTATCGATAGCTTTCATAGCTAGGAAGTGGGCTAACTTCGTCAGTCTGTCGACGATCACCCATATAGCATCGTGATTCCTGCAGGTCCTTGGTAAACCCATCACGAAATCCATGATGATATGCTCCCATTTCCATGTCGGTATAGGTAGAGGCTGCAATAATCCTGCAGGTCTCTAATACTCTACCTTCACCTGCTGACATACTAGACATCTCGCCACAAACTCTGCCACGTCTTTCTTCATACCCGACCACCAGTACACCTTCGAAGGTTCTGATACATCTTGTTACTCCCCAGATGTAATGTGTACCTCGACGAATGGGCTTCCACCAATATCAATCTCCTGAGCTCTGGGTCATCAGGAATGCACAATCTACCCCTAAACCTCAGTAATCCATTAGGACTCAACTTAAAATCGATTACCTTGCCCTTCTGTATCTGACTGGTTAACTCCACACAACTTGGATCAATCTGTTGAGCCTGTCTGATCCTATCCAATAGATCTGGCTCCAAGCGTAGACTAGCTATCATATAGCCCGTATCTATGTCAGAAGGCACAACACATAAATTGAAGCTGGCAAACTGTTGCAACAGCTCGTGTTCCCTGACCATCATGTACGATACCATCCCAAGGCTCTTCCTGCTCAAAGCATTAGCTAGAACATTAGCTTTTTCCCGGATGATAAAGTATCTCACAATCGTAGTCCTTTAGAAGCTCTAGCCATCTTCTCTGTCTCATGTTCAGCTCCTTCTGTGAGAACAGATACTTGAGGCTCTTGTGGTCGGTAAAGATCTGAAACTTCTCGCCATACAAGTAGTGGCGTCATACCTTCAACGCAAACACTACTGCTGCCAACTCCAAATCGTGGGTCGGATAGTTCTTCTCATGGTCTTTCAGCTGTCTGGATCCATAAGTAACTACCCTCCCATCCTACATCAATACACAGCCCAGTCCTTGATGCAAAGCATCGGTATACATTGCAAATCCTCCTGAGCTGGTAGGGATAGTGAGAATCGGAGTGGTGGTTAATCGACACTTCAGCTCCTGAAAACTCTTCTCACAATCCTCGTTCCATACGAATGGTACACTCTTTCGAGTGAGACATGTCAACGGAGCAGCTAACTTCAAATATCCCTCAACGAATCTCCAATAGTATCCTGCTAAATCCAGGAAACTCCTAATCTCGGTGTCTGTCATTGGCTGTTCCCACTGAACTACAGCCTTAATCTTGGATGGATCTACTGATACACCATCTCTCGACACAACGTATCCTAAAAATGAGATCTTCTTCAACCAGAAGTTACACTTACTGAGTTTAGCGTACAACTCATTCTCTCGAAGAGTCTGCAATACAATCCCGAGGTACTCCTCATGCTCCTCCTCGGATCTCGAGTACACCAATATGTCATTGATGAAGACGATAACAAACTGATCCAAATATAACTTGAACACATCGTTCATCGAACCCATAAAAACCGCGAGATTTGTTAGTCTGAATGACATGACCAAATCAAGTCCTAAACGCTGTCTTGGGTATATCTCCACTCCGAACTCTCAGCTGATGATACCCAGACCTCAGATCAATCTTAAAAAAGACCTGCGCTCCCCGAAGCTGATCCAACAAGTCGTCTATCCGTGGAAGGGGATACCTATTCTTGATGGTGGCCTTATTCAACAATCAATAATCTATACACAATCGAAGGCTCTCATCCTTCTTCCTCACGAATAAAATCGATGCACCCCAAGGTGAAACACTCGGTCTAATGAAACCCCTATCCAACAGCTCCTGCAACTGTCTCTTGAGCTTCTTCAGCTCAACTAAGGCCATGCAATACGGTAGTCTCGAAATAGGCTCAGTAGCAGGCACTAAATCTATACAGAACTCTATCTCTCTATCGGGTGGTACCCTTGGCAATTCATCCAAAAAAATATCTGGGTACTCGCTGACTACAAGAATATCTATCAACTCTGAATGTACCTTATCAGTATCTGTCACGTACGCAATGAAACCTCATATCACATCCGATGAAGCATCAACTGTGCCCTGGTCCAAAGCATGTACGTGCCCTCGACTAATCACTTGCTTCCCCTTCTCCTCTGTTGTCGCTCTCCTCCTCGAAGCAGAAGTATCCACTAGAGCTCTCTCTGGCTCTCGCCCCTCTATGGAGCAGTCTCAACCATCTTTGGGTAAGCTCTAGCAATATGCCCTGGTTTCCCATATCAAAAACACACCATAGGCATCAGCGAACAAGGTCTACCTTCATGATGTCTACCGCATCTATTGCATTGATCGGTAGTAAGCCTATGTCCTCCAATGACAATACCTTTTGTCGGAGCTATAGCCGGGTATGTAGGGAATCTAATAGTCTTCCCCCCACCTCCTCAATCTGTGGTCTCTTACCGAAGAGTCTCATCTCTCCTCGATAACCAAAACCTCCATCTCTAGCCAGCCTCTTCCTCTCTCTCTCTCGGCTCTGACTAAACTTTCCAAACTCAGAAGCATTCCTCTCATAATCCTACTCGCACAGTTACGCCCTACGCACTGCCTCCTCATATGTGGCAATATCCAATGGGACCAATCTCGACCGCAGAACTGGTCTCAGTCTATCAATGAACCTGTATACCTTCCTGGTCTCACTATACATTGTGTTTGGGTCATACCTTTCCAAGGATAAGAATCTAGTCTCATACTCATCCACTAACAAACTCCCCTAGTTCAGTTCCAAAAACTCAACCTGTAGTTTCTATTATGCGGTATCTGAAACAAACTGCCTCTTAAAGGCATCCAAAAATATCTCCCAATTGATATCTGTATGTCGAGCTCTCAATATGGCTCTAGTGGACTTCCACCAATGCTCTGCAGATCCCTTCAGTAGGAACACAGCAAATGCAACCATCTTTGATGTTGTACACTCGAAGAACCCATATAGCTTCTCCATCTCTCCAATCCACTCTTTAGCAGCATCTGGGTCCTTGACCCCTCTAAAAGATGGAGGTCCAAACTTCTGGAACTGTCGCAATCGATCCAGCTCAAATTCGTACCTCAAACCACTACTACTCTGTCGCGGAGCAACAGGAGAATGAGTATCCTGAACTGTGGGGGTGTAGAAGTATTCGTAGGCTGTGGAACATGTGTAGGCCGTACAGGTGTGTCAGGTGCGTCTGCCTATCCAGTCACAGTCCCTGCATCCTGTCCCTGTCTACCTGGCATCGTTTGTGCCAATATCTCCACTATCGTCTCTAGGCTATGCTTTAACCTCGTGAAACGCGCCTCAGCACTCACTGGTACCTCAGCAGTACCTGGAGTCTCATGGGTAGGTAATGGCTCAGTAGTAGCTTAACTCTCAGGCTTATCACTACGGCCTTGAGCCCTACCTTTAGTCCCTCTACCACTACGGGTATTCGCCATATAGGCTCAGTTCCTGTATTCAAAATCATGAATTAATTCGTTTCCCATCTTGTATACACATTGTATCTAAACACAGCACAGTTATATGGGGATGTACACTTTCCTAGTTACTAACACTGACTCACATCAGACCAACTCTCACTCTGATACCATTCTTTCACGACCCTCCGTGACTTAACCAAAAACCACTATAAATTTTTCGCTTTTTACTTACATTTCTCCTTATCAACAGTTGAGCTGTGATTCGATGTCAGCATCCTCTCTTACCATATCATCCGTAATCATACATACATGTCAATATATAATCTACTGACTAAAATTTCTTTTATAACATAAGTGAGCTCGTACATAATTTAATACAATACAATCCCCAAAATATATATCGTATACATCACTGTGTTGTTTATATGTTTAGATACAGAGCCGTACAAAATATGTATACTTGTCGATTGATAGGAAAAGGCAATGGACAACAGGAATACTATCCCTCTCTCGATATCGCTCTACTATAGATCCTCTGTAGAGAGTTGTAAAAAAAAGGGTGAGCTCACAGCTCAGTAAGGAAATCAGGCAAGCAAGTAGACGTCTACACTATCTACTCAAAATAATGCTATGCCTTGAAAACATTATTTCCTTAACTCACTTTAAAAGCATGTCTTTAAATATATATATATACTTGTACAGATTAAATCCCATGTACAAAATCTTGCTTAGTTTTCAAAAGTAGGCATTTAGTGCAAAACAATGCATTTATATAATTTCATAATGCCTTTAGAGAAATCATGCCATTTATATTCAAATCTCAATAAATATGGCATTTAAATCATTCACAACACAACAATCAGATTTCGACACATCCCTCAGGTCTATCCATATAAAATGAATCAATCAAGTGATATATCATGTGAGACTATGTGGTGAAATGCAATAATATCCTGGACTATAGCCATATCCTATAATAGTGATCCCAGGCAACACAGTACTTGGTGTGCGGGGCAATCACTGCTACAATGGGAGGGGGGTCAGTCCATCACAATTGCCAGCTATAACCTCATCAACTCCTCAACACCACACGGTACAGTGTACTCCATGCCACTCACACCGTACAACTGATAATTCTATTTTTTTTAGAATTATTTGTGCTTAATTTCTTAATTAATTATTTTAATCCCCAAATTATTTTATTAATTATCCCCCCATTTTGACTAAAATTCTCATGTTTGTAGATAAATTAAATCCGGATGAATTTGAAAATTTTCAATAGAAAATGGACTAAAATTGGGCTAAAATCGAGATAAGGCCATGCGGACAACACGAGTTATGCCACCTAGCACATCCAATTGGACAAGAAGACAAATGACATGGAAATATCTTTTCAAGGAGCCAATAGTGTGAAGACAAGTGGCCGAACAATGCCAACTCATCTAGGATGGAAAAATTACAATTGTAACCCTAAGTGTGTATAAATAAGACATGATAGCAATTGAAAAAGACTAAGTAGTGTTAGTGTAAAACTAGTTAAGGTAGCATAGGAAAAAAGAGTCTTAGATTTCTTTGTTTTTAGAAGCTTGCCCGAGTAGATTTTTTAGCCATCATTTTATTCTAATTTCCATAGTTACTGTTCATGCAATTTCTATGTTGATGAAAAAGCTTTTGTCAATTCTAGTTCTCGGATATTTTTCACATGAATGAAGAGTAACTATTTTTCCATTTCTCTTCCTCTCGGCATTGCATAAGTTCCATTTCTTGTTTTTATGCAGGGATTTTTATGAAAAAATGAAATGTTTTTTTTTTTAGTTGCTAGTCTCGGGTTGCTTAGTTAGTTAGTTTTATTCCTTTAATTTTCTATAGTTCAGATGAACAGTAAAGTGAGGAAGGAGATGCCGGTGATAGTGGTCATTTCTTCAATTATATAATTGTACAACTTCATTAAGATTTTGATTTTGGCATTAGCTTACTATCTTACTGCCGTTTGTTATTTTTATGCTCAAGTTTCTTCAAGTTCCTATTTAAAATCAAAGTTCTGGTCTGTATTACTTATTACCTTTTTTGTATGAATTTATTTTGTTTTCTGGTCTGCATATTCCTCTGTTTCTCGGTATAAATAATTTGGTGTGTTGCTTCGTGTTTTTGTTTCAAGCTATTTTATCATTACATAACATTACAGAAGGGATGACAAGATGGTAACTGAGCATAACAGAAGCTGGTCGGGTTGCATTGCTGCAGTAGACAAGGTTCATCATCCTTCTCTGCTCTGTTCTATTATATGACCAATGTACTGTTCATTTCTGGTTTTTCAGTTAGCTCAACATTACTTCATGGGTGTTCGATTCCTGCTGCTCCAGCTGCTGGACATCCTCGGTTAACAGCAGCAGGAAGGATGCTGGACATCCTCTGTGTCTACTGATGTTTAGTGATGAAGCAAGCTGGTACTGTGGGCACAGCCGGGCAGTCTAGCCCATGAGCATGATCAGCAGAAGCTGGACAGAGTCGGGAGTAAGAAGCAAGCTGGTACCGTGGGCACAATAGGTCGCGTGCAGTATAGAAGCCAGATAAATGCAGGATGCAAAAGCCACGGACAACACCCAACCTGGAAATGGAGAAGAAGCTGGAGTAGGACGTGTGCAGGGAACAGGTCTAGCAAGAAATTACAGCTTGAAGAATGTGGTAACGTGATGTATTGAGTTGCAGAAGGAGGTTGTACACGGAACTGAGGCAGAGTTAGTGGCAGTTGCAGAGATTGCAACCAAACCTGGAAATGCAAGCCATACACGAGACCTGGACATGCAAACTTTCACAGTTGGCCATCTTGCAAACCGACCAAGGCCTTGTTTGGCATTCAACTCTTGTATTAATCCATTTTTCTTGCATAGCCTAATTTCAATTTAATGTGTTAGCTTAAGGAGTAAAATTCTAAACTTAGTTGTATGATTAGTTATAGTCAATAGCTTGATTAGTTCATGAATTAGATTTAATTATGTCCTTAGTTCATTTCTATTTTATCATGCATTAGTTAAGTTATCATGCATTAGGATTAATTTAGAATTTATCATACAAAAGATATTTATCATGCATTAGTTAAATTTTATTGTTAAATTAGTAATTATATATAATTAGGAGTAATTTAGAATTAATATTTTAGACATTTAGGCTTGTAGTTATTTTCTTAATTTTTCTAGGATTTTATTTCTTTAATTTTTAAGTTAGTTTAATTTGCATTTTGATTAAGTAGTTTAATTGCATTTTAGGATTGTTCAATTTTAGCTTAATTAATTTTGCTTCTTTATTTTTGCATTTTATTTTAATTGCGTTAATTAATTTTAACTGTTTTAATTATTTTTGTAGGTTGTTGCTTTTAGTTGCTTGGAGCATTGTAAGTAATTTTTAGCTCGGTTTTATTTTTGCTTTAGTTTATAGTTGTTATTATTTTCAGTACTTTTAATTTTCAGACTTAGTAGACCACCCACATTAAACTTCATAATTTGCTAGGATATACTTAGGGTAAGATTAATCGGTAGTTAATTAGGCTAGTCAACTTCTCTGTGGGATGATAATCTGGGACTCAAAACCCATTATTACTTATACGACCTGTGCAGTTGCGGACAATACATTTAGATCGTACAAGTTTTTGGCGTCGTTGCTAAGGAAGTCTTAATTAGCCATTAGTTAATATCGGTGAAATTATGCTTAGGTGTAATTCTAGCTTGTAAATATTTAGGTTGTAAATATTTAGATCCTTAGTTTAGTTTAGTTAATTTTCTCTATCTCAAAAAAAAATTTTGAAAAATTATAAAACTTAAAAAACTTTTCTAAGGACTTTTAGATGTTTGCATGCGTAAAGCCAAGAGTTTTGATTGCTTTCCTCTAGATCCTGAAATTGAACGAACTCTTAGAAAAATTTGAAAGGATTCTAGGAAATTTATAGCTTCGCTGCAAAACACCATGACAGAAAATAAGGAAACTAGGACTGTTAGAGATTATACGGTGTCGACGATTGGAGGATATTATACCGGCGTTAGGCCACCAGCTATCCCTGCTAACAATTTTGAAATTAAGCCTTCCATCCTCCAGATGATCCAGACCTCTTTACAGTTCAGTGGGCTTCCGCACGATGACCAACATGCTCACCTTGGGCAATTCCTGGGCATGTGTAACACATTCAAGTACAATGGATTATCTCATGATGCATTTAGACTTAGACTATTCCCCTTCTCACTTAGGGATAGGGCGAGACACTGGTTAACCTCCTTGCCTCTAGGATCCATTTCTACATGGGACGAGTTAGCCCATCAATTTCTAGCTAAGTTTTTCCCTCCCTCTAAAATGGCTAAACTCCGTAGTGACATATCTTCCTTTGCCCAATTTGATGCGGAATCTCTTTATGAAGCATGGGAATTATATAAAGAGCTTCTTAGGAAGTGCCCTCATCATGGTCTACCTTTGTGGCTGTAAGTCGAGATCTTCTACAACGGACTTACAAGCTAAAATAGGACCATTGTTGACGCTGCTGAGGGTGGAGCCCTGATGTGCAAAACAGATGAGGAAGCTTACGAGCTCTTAGACAAAATGACGGCTAACAACTATCTATGGTCCTCGAAGAGGCAATTGCCAAAGAAATCGACGGGTATTTATAAGCTCGACACACTGTCTACCTTAACCTCTCAAATCGCTAACCTTACGAAGAAGGTAGAGTCGCTCAGTACCCAACATAATCCTTCCACCAATCCTAACCCTGTGTTTTCTGTCCAAAGTCCTTTTCTTTCTTGCGAGTTGTGTAGTGGTACCCACTCTGTAGATAGGTGTCCGCTCAACTTAGAATCGGTTCAGTATGTTGCCCCCTCTAAGCAACAGAACAATTTTTTTTTTAAAATACCTATAATCCAAGGTGGGGGAACCATCCTAACTTTTCCTGGAGCAAAAACCAAGGGCAAACTTCTAATTCTAGACTTATAGGACCCCTCAGTTTTCAAGCTCCATCGGTTCATGTACCACCACAGCAGCAATTTCCATATCACCTGCCTCATCAACCATCCCCACCTCAATTTCAGCATCATCCACCTCACTTCCATCAACCACCACCACCACCACAACCTATGTAACCCCAACATTTACATGCACTAGTAGCTGAGAAGAAGCCTACATTAGAGGAGATGTTCTCAACGATCCTGTAAAATCAAGCTGCTTCAATTAAGAACTTAGTGGTTCAAGTAGGATAAATAGCAAATGCTATTAGCCAACGTCCTCAAGGGACCCTTCCTAGTAACACTGAAGCTAATCCTGTTAGGCAAAGGGAGGGTAAAGATCACCCTTAGGAGCCGCAGGGAGCTAGATGATCCACCAGTTAAGTCTAGCCCTGAACAGCACATAGTTGATGAATCCTTAAGTTCTAACGAAGCAGCTTTGAAAGAGCAGGAACCTAAAGATCAGGCTGCAAAGGAATTAAAGATAGGTGCTTCTTCATATATACCTTCTTCTACTTCACAACCTTCAAAGTCCTCTGATGTTATACATGTTTCCACTACATCCCCTCCAGTTAGACCACTAGTTCCTTTTCCTCAGAGGTTTCAAAACCAAAAGCTTGACCAACAATTCGTCAAATTTCTTGAGGTTTTTAAGAAGCTTCACATCAACATTTCTTTCGCAGATACTTTAGAGCAAATGCCAAGTTATGTGAAGTTTTTAAAGGGCGTCCTCTCTAGAAAAAGAAGATTGGAAGATTATGAGACGGTGGCCTTAACTGAGGAAGGTAATGCAATTATCCAGAGGAAACTACCCCCAAAGCTCAAAGATCCCAAAAGTTTTACCATACCCTACACAATTGGAAATCTATTCTTTAGTAGAGCCCTGTGTGATTTAGGAGCAAGTATCAATCTGATGCCTTAGTCTATTTATCAGAAGTTAGGATTAGGGGATGTCAAGCCCACCACAGTGACCCTTCAGCTAGCTGATCGATCCATTAAATATCCGAAGGGGGTCCTTGAGGATGTCTTAGTAAAGGTGGACAAGTTTATTTTCCCTACAAATTTTATTGTTTTGGATATGGAGGAAGACAGCGAAATCCCCATTATACTAGGCAGACCTTTCCTAGCTACTGGTAGAACAATAATTGATGTACAAAAGGGGGAGTTAACAATGAGAGTTCAGGATCAAGAAGTGAAGTTTAATGTTTTCAAACCTTTGAAACTCCTTGATGACTCTCAAGAGTGTTTTAAGATGGAGGTTAAGGAGGATTTAAGGCTTAAGCACAAGAAATCTTAAAGAATGAGGGAAGTAGATAGAGCTAAGGAGGAGTTAACTGTCAACATTCTGTCACTATTTTGGCTGACCCTCTTACTCTTCACCCTGCTGCTGAGTGTTGTTTTCTTCAGCTGCATTTGAAGTGGCTGTGTTTTTCTTTTCACTTTGTATGTAGTTTTCTTTTCTTTTTCTTTTTCTTTTTCTTTTCTGTTGTTTCTTTCTTTGTTTATGTTGCAAATTTCTTTTCCAGCATTACGTTTTCAATCAAGCTTCAGTTGTTCATCATCATCAGAAAGGGGAGTACTCTGTTCTTGAGCTTAAATTTTTACATTACCTGCACACTGAGGACACTGTGCACTTTAAGTTTGGGGGAGGGGATATCACTTGAGCAATTTTGTGAAAAATTGAAAAAAATTTCAAAATTTTTTCGAAAATCTAAGAAAGAATTTTTAAAATTTTTTCGATAATATGAGCTTAAATTTTTTGATTTTAGGATGATTTAGTGCGTAGCATGTAGTTTTTCCATATTCCGATGACATGACCCCATGATTTAGTCTAACTTTCATTAACTGAGAAGCATGATTATAGGAAAAACATGAAGTTCAATTCTTGAATTTGTCTTAAATCTGATTATGATTGCCTCATCTTATGGACATGTCATGTCATGAATCGGTATATTTATTTAGAGAAAGCTTATGTGTACATAGGATCGCATTTGTTCAATTGATTTGGTGCATCATATTCTAGAATTTGTTTGATCTAATCTCGAGGCGAAATATTAGATTACCCTTAATTAGGGAGATGATTTAGGTCATCTTTAGATCGTTTGAACCTTTCTAGCCATCCTTGTAGATATTTCACCCCTAGTTACCCATCTAGGCCAAATAAATTTTTCTCTGTAAATACACCGCACCTGCTTATTTTTATTTTTCGTAGCTTAAATACTTTATTCCTATCCCTTACCCCAAAAGCATGAAAAGTCATTGGGATATATTGTGAGCTATATGGGTATTAAGTGATAGTGAAGGAGTATGTATTGAAAAAAAATGAAAGAAAAAGAAAATGAAAAGAAGAAAGAAGAAAATACAAAAATAGAATAAAAAGTTTATTGAAATAAATAAGTTTAGGGGAAATGATTTGAGCTTTTACATTAAGATCCTAGAAGTAATGCATGTTAAGGGGTAATTAAACCTAAATCGACTTTATCATACCTTAGCCTCAGCCTTACATTACAAGCTTAATGAAGCCTTATTGATCTTTGATTAAGTGTGACTACATTAGTGGAGAGAGAAGTGAAAAGCAAACTTATGGGAATGATCACATGTCATTGACTTTGCATTCACTATGTTTGCATAATCTGATCTGGATAATGTACTGTGAAGTGACCTTGACATTTTTCACACACTCACGAGGAGTCCAATTTGGGATAGGACTTATAATTGAATGATTCTAAATGTTGGACTTGTAATTGTGAGTCTTTGAGGTCATAGTTTGTACTTTTTCTTTGAGGATGATATTGGGGAAATTATTATGTTGGTACTTGTCATTCCTGCATGAATTTTGTTTTGCTTGAGGACAAGCAAAAATTCAAGTTTGGGGGTGTGATAATTCTATTTTTTTAAGAATTATCTGTGCTTAATTTCTTAATTTATTATTTTAATCCCTAAATTATTTTGTTAATTATCCCCCTATTTTGACTAAAATTCTCATGTTTGCAGAGAAATTAAATCCGAATGAATTTTAAATATTTCGGTAGAAAATAGACTGGAATTGGGCTAAAATCGAGATTGGACCACGCGGAAAACATGAGCCATGCCACCTAGCACATCCAATTGGATAAGAAGACAGATGACATGGAAATATCTTTTCAAGGAGCCAATGGTGTGAAGACATGTGGCCAAACAATGCCAACTCATCTAGGATAGAAAAATTACAATTATACCCCTTAGTGTGTGTATAAATAAGACATGGTAGCAATTGAAGAAACTATGTAGTTTTAGTGTAGAACTAGTTAGAGTAGTGTAGGTAGAATAGTTTTTAGTTTTATTTTTATTGTTTTGAAGCTTTCCCGTTAGTGTTAGCCATTTTCCTCATTTATACTGTTCATTTCATTTTTATGTTCTTCTCTTGGATAATTTTTCATGGCAATCAATACCATTTCATGTTTCTCGGTTTTGTTAAAATCAGTTCTTGTGTTTTTCAAGTTCTAATACATAGTTCGTGTCTCCTAGTGTAGCTATCGATTTTTAAACAAATTGTTTATGTTATATTTCCTAGTGTAGCTCTCGGTTTGTTCTCATATTGGTTTTATTTTATTTTCTTTTGTTCTTTTCATTAGCTTTCATCGTTGCTCAAGGTTGTGGTTAGCTGATTTGATTTCATGAGCCAAGTGAGAAACCCGAGAGCAAAGCAGCAGCAGCAACCCAAGAGTTTTCCTCTGTTCTCCCCTGTTCTATGTTTCCATTACTGTTCATCTTCATTTTTCTGAATTACATTCGGTTAACAGGAAAGTGGAGTAGCTGAAGCAGATTGTGGCCAAGCCAAATGCTGTGACTTGCAATGCAGAGCAGCAAGAAGTGGTGACTGATCTGATCGGGACAGTGTTGCTGGTACTGCAATGGAGGACTGAACCGAGAGTGAGCTGGGCGTGTGAGGAACGACCAGCAATAGCAGTGAAGGACAGTATAGGGTAGCAGCACTTGGACATCCTTGGTTATTAGCAGCACGAAGGATGTTGGACATCCTCTGTGTCTATTGATATTCGGTGATGAAGCAAGCTGGTACCGTGGGCACAGCTGGGCAGTCTGGCCAGTGAGCATGATCAACAGCAGTTGGATAGAGTCGGGGGTAAGAATCAGGAGCAGGTCATGTGCAGGGAGCAGGTCTGGCCAGCAAATGCATCTTGAAGCATGTGGTAAAGTGCTGTGCTGGGTTGTACAGAGAAGGAAGAAGTGCACGAAACCGAGGCAGAGTTGGTGGATGTTGAAGAGTAGGAGATGGACATGCCTGGACAGATCGAAAGTTAAATGAAAATGAAAATGTTGAAGAGCATGTACAGTACATTTCCACATGGGACCATTAGCCATCTTGCAAACCGACCAAGGCCATGTTTGGCAATCCTCATTTACTCTTCATAATGTGTTTTCCATGTTTATTTTATTGTTAATTATTTTTATGCTTCTTATTATTACTTGTTAGTGTAGGTAAAAATAGTTTTAAATTTAATTTACATATTATTTAGTTGTTCTTTGCTTATTAGTTAAAATTTTAGTTTAGTGTTTTATGAGTTGCATGTTGAAATAATTTAGACTAAATGTGTTTCATGCATTTTTAATTTAGTCTTCATTTTTATTAGATTTTAGGTTAGTTTAATTTGCAATTTTTATTAGATTTTAGGTTAGTTTAATTTGCAATTTTTATTAGTTTAATTACATGCATTTTTATTTTAAGTTTGTTTAAATTTTAGTTTAATTAATTTTATTTCTTTGTTTTCATATTTGCATCTTGGTTTAATTGCGTTAATTAATTTTAACTGTTTTAATTTTCTTTTGTAGGTTAATGCTTTTAATTGCTCGGAGATCTGTAAGTAATATTAGCTCAATTTTATTTTATTTAGTTTATAGTTTTTATTATTTTCAGAATTGTTAACCATGTAGATCACTCCCTTAAAATTTATAAGTTGCTAGAATATACTTAGGGTAAGATTAACCGGTAGTTAATTAGGCTAACTAACTTCTCTGTGGGACGATAATCTGGGACTTAAATCTCATTATTACTTATATGGCCCGGGCACTTGCGGATAATACGTCTACCTCAAGTCAAGTTTTTCAAAAACTTGATACGATCTAAAGGTATTGTCCACAAGTGCATAGGTCGTACAAGTAATAATGGGATTTGAGTGCCGGATTATCGTCCCACAGAGAAGTTGACTAGCCTAAGTAACTACCGGTTAATCTTACCCTAAGTATATCCTAACAAATTATGAAGTTTAATGTAGGTGGTCTACTAAGTCTGAAAATTAAAAGTACTAAAAATAATAACAACTATAAACTAAAGAAAAAATAAAATCAAGCTAAAAATTACTTACAATGCTCCAAGCAATTAAAAGCAACAACCTACAAAAATAATTAAAACAGTTAAAATTAATTAACGCAATTAAAATAAAATGCTAAAATAAAGAAGCAAAATTAATTAAGCTAAAATTGAACAATCCTAAAATGCAATTAAACTACTTAATCAAAATGCAAATTAAACTAACTTAAAAATTAAGGAAATAAAATCCTAGAAAAATTAAGAAAATAACTACAAGCCTAAATGTCTAAAATATTAATTCTAAATTACTCCTAATTATATCTAATTACTAATTTAACAATAAAATTTAACTAATGCATGATAAATATCTTTTGCATGATAAATTCTAAATTAATCCTAATGCATGATAACTTAACTAATGCATGATAAAATAGAAATGAACTAAGGACATAATTAAATCTAACTCATGAACTAATCAAGCTATTGACTATAACTAATCATGCAACTAAGTTTAGAATTTTACTCCTTAAGCTAACACATTAAATTGAAATTAGGCTATGCAAGAAAAATGGAATAATGCAAGAGTTGAATGCCAAACAAGGCCTTGGTCGGTTTGCAAGATGGCCAACTGTGCAAGTTTGCATATCCAGGTCCCGTGTATGGCTTGCATTTCCAGGTTTGGTTGCAATCTTCTGCAACTTCCACCATGTCACGACCTGATACTACCAAAATCAGTACAAATTTTTCGCTTTTGAAAAATCTTTCTTACCTCCTCATGACATATTCCTCTAAACAGGTCGGGCTGTGAATCAATATCGATATACCATTCTAACCATTAAGAAATATCACACGTAAACATACATATTGATATCATTTATCATATAATAGAGTGGTCAATATGTTTATACATCACATGATTTTATATTTACATCCCCAAATATTCTTTCATATACAATACTATGCTGTAAACATACTAATACAAAATTCTTTATGTGGTGTATACCTGACAGTCAATGGGAATCACAGATAATCAGTTATGCCGTATAATCTCTACACCCGCTAGCTCCACATGCTCAGTAAGGCAATAATACAAACAGGTAGATAGCTATACTATCTACATGCTGATAATAAATCAGGATACATGTGAGCATGAGGTAAAAACAATGATATGCCATATATATAATATCACCTGTTCTAAAACATGAAATCGACATATTAAAAACATGGAATAATTCTCATGTGAAAACATCTCATGCTCAATGAATCAACACGTTATAAAATACCCCATCTGGGTCAAAATACAATACACTCACAAATCAAAATCCATTTCAACAAAATTCTTTATTTTCAAATCTCCGTTATAAAATCACCATTCTCACAGGGTTACAAATCAATGAAAGTTCCATAAAATCCCTCCATGGAAATAATCAAATCTCAATTGAAATCATAAGAAAATCGGGGCCTGACCCTTCTCTCGGGTCTACCCTGGTCTATCAAGACCAATAGTTATATCATTTGAGACATGTAAGCGACTATATCGCTAATATCCAGGACTATGGCCATAACCTCGTGATCCCTAGCACACGGATCCTAATGTGTGGGGTGTCACACCTGAAACGAGAGGTGGGTCATCCTACCCGTCAGAACACCATAATATCAGGATTGCGAGGGCAAGACCTGCTGTCTCGTGGCTAATGCAACTCCACTCCAACAATCTCTGCGGTACAGCGTACTCCGCGTGACATACATGGTACAACGTACTCCGTGAACCCAAGCTCAATCAGGGGTGCCGGTAATAGGTCTTATCCACCCATGTCAAGTATGTCTCAGTATGCACGTATGAGCATATCATCTCACTGTGACACACAGTCAACAGGAGACTCCAACACGGCTATATGCATGTCATATAAATTCCTATGCGAGCGAAGCTCTAGCACGGCTCCATGCATATTCATGATATCTGAAACTTCGTGCGAGCGAAGCTCTAGCACGATTTCATAGGAATTAATAAAAATCTACATACGAGCAGCGCTCCAGTATGACTTAAACTGATTATAAATTCAATTCAAATCCACGTACGAGCAATGCTCTAGTACGGATGGTATTAAAACTCAACGAAAACCTCGTACGAGAAAAACTCTAGTACGGTAGTCATATGAAATAAATCTGTAAAATAGTGCGAGCAGGGCTCCAGCACTCTGTGTATGAGTTAAAATATAAAATCCAGTGCGAGCAGTGCTCAAGCATGGTTAGAACTCATATAACACTGATAGGTGGCTCAATTTTATCAAAACATGTTAAATAAATATAAATTGGCACCTAACTTGTGCCCTTTTCACTTAAAACATGAAAAGAATAGCCAACCTATCCATAAATTGCTTGAATTGAATCAATATCATCATGAAAACATTAAAATCATGAATTTCATGCAATTTCATAGCCTTACTACCCTTTTTGAAATTTTTCTAACTAGGGGTAAAATAGTAATTTGACACTATTTCTATATTTTTCCGCAAAAATTATTATTCTGTTTTCGGGTAGCCTATTGAATTTAACATAATGTAAATCCCCTCGAAACTACGTACAGCTACCTCTAAGTGTTCATAAAATTCCCTTACCTAGAATCACACGCAAGTTTATCCTGACTCGACCGTACCAAGTTTCTCAGTCCAATTCGCTCGTCTACGGAGCTGCATATAACCACATATGGGTTCAGTTCAAATATACAGATCAGTATTTCACTCTTACTGATCGAATCTAAACCTCTGAGCCCGTTTTACTCTATTGGGCCCGATTGCACTTTAATGGGCCTTGAACCCTTTTTCAGCCCGTTGCCACTTTTAAAATCCCTTTTTCGGGTTTACTGTGCTCATTTGATTTATCAATAATCATCGGGCTTCGTTTCAAACTCATTGGATAGCCCGGATACTGTTAACGATAATTACGTTGAAATTTTGAATAAAATTCCTTTTATGCAGAATTAATCCGTAATTTTCGTAAAATAATCGAAACTCTGCATTAAAGGACTCATATTATCGTAATTAAAATGTACTTACCCAATATGGTACGGGGTACAAAAATCGGAGCTAAATCGGCTCTCGTTCGGGCTCTGTAGTGACAATGCATAATTATGCAATTTCGGGTCATTTTCCAATAAAATAATATTAAATTGAATTCTCAGGATTTATCCGCTGGTCAATCCTAACCCTCGGTCACTTACCTGAATTTTTGAGTCGTCCCCGGGTACACCTTCTTCCCTTTTTCCCTTTTCTTTTTTTTTTCTTTTTCTTTTTCTTTTCTGTTGAGTTAATGTATTTTGAAATGACAAAACAAGTTAATACAATAATGTTAAGATGGTATACAAACATGTTTAGAAGATATCAGGACCAGAACTTAGAGTTCTGCTGATGAGAGATCGATCTGAGGTGTGAGAGATCGATCTCCTGGGTTTATACTTGATGAGAGATCGATCTCATGATGGAAGAGATCGATCTGGCAAGCCTTAAAACGGTGTAAAGGGTTTAAGGTAAAAAGAGATCGATCTTCCAGGGTTAAGAGATCGATCTCCTCTAAGTCAGAGAACTTAGGAGATCGATCTGGTAAGGAAGAGATCGATCTGCTCAAAGTCAAAGAGCTTAAGAGATCGATCTGGTGTATTGAGAGATCGATCTTTCCTCAAACAGAGAGGATAGGAGATCGATCTGGATATTCGACAGATCGATCTGCCTTCTCATACTCTAACTGAGAGATCGATCTGGTAACCTATGAGATCGATCTCCCTGTGTGTTTATGCTTTGATCTTGCAGGATTCAAAACTAGGAGATCGATCTGGCCAAGATAAGAGATCGATCTGTCTGACCACTGGAGGTTCCCAACGGCTATTTTCTTCAAATCTCAACGGGAAAAACTGCATTTAATGCTTCAACTACCCAACCTTCAGTATATAACCAAGCATTGAAGACAAAGCAGAGAGAGAGACTATCACTGAACATTCCAAACATTCTCAAGCTTTAATTCTTTCATTCTTTGTGTCCCTATTGCTTATTGATTGTGATTTATTGTACAAGCTTAAGTACTACAAGCTTTGTTAGTCCTACCCACTGAAAAGCCTTATTCTGTATTCATCCACACCTTAAAAGAAAAGAGGATTGTTCCTCAGTGAGAGTTATTGTAAAAGGGTGAATACATTTTCTGTATTGCTAAGGGTAGAGAGGTTATTCCTTAACCTGTAAAAGGAACTTTGTAAACTCTATTGAAAGAGAGAAAGAAACCACTTGACAAGAAGGTCAAGGAGAGAGGACGTAGGCAAGAGTTGGCCGAACCTCTATAAGTCGCTGCGTTTGTTTCTCTTTCCCTCTCTTTGCATTAAAATTGTTATATTGCACTGTTTTATTCATTATCATTTGTGTTTAAATTGCGATTAATTTAAAATCTGCCATAATTGTTAGAAAACCGATTCACCCCCCCTCTCGGTAGAGCCAACAATTGGTATCAGAGCTAGGACTCTTTAATCACGTAGGAACAACTTCCTAAGAGTTAGAAAACGATCAAATGGCTCTTAACAATGTTGCAACTAGTTTGATAGGAGAGGGGCACTCCACGGTTAGACCTCCCATGTTCAATGGTGAACATTATTCATATTGGAGGACTAGGATGATGCTATTTATTCAAGCAAATGACTATGAAGTATGGAGAATTATAGTTAAGGGACCTCAAATCCCTACAAAGAAAATAGAGGGAAGAGATATTCCCAAAGAAGAAGATGAATGGGATTCTAATGACATTAAATGTGCACAGCTAAATGCTAAAGCTATGCACACATTATTTTGTGCTTTAGGTCCTAATGAATATAATAGAGTATCCGGGTGTGATAATGCCAAGCAAATATGGGATAAATTGGCAATAACTCATGAGGGTACAACCCAAGTGAAGGAGATAAAAGTAGGTATGCTCACACATGATTATGAGCTCTTTAGAATGAAGGAAGGAGAATCGATTAGTGATATGTTCACTAGATTTACAGACGTAATTAATGGACTAAAATCCTTAGGAAAAATATATTCTAACATTGAAATGGTAAAGAAAATTTTAAATAGCTTACCTAAGTCATGGGAAGCTAAGGTAACAGCAATAGAGGAATCTAAGGATCCACACACATTATCCTTAGATGAATTAATAGGTTCCTTGCTAACTTATGAGATGAAGCTTAAAAGAAATGAAGAGCCACCCAAGAAAGTGGGTGTTGCTCTAAAATCCACTGCTGAAAAGGAAATTAAAAATGAGAGTGGCAGTGAGGAGGATATTGAGATGGCAATGTTTGCCAAAAGATTTAATAAATTCATGAGGATGAGAACTAGTAATAGCAATAGGAGAAACAATAGGAGAGAACAAGAGGAAGTAGGTAGAAAAGACTCTATTGTGTGTTATGAATGTAAAAAACCTGGACACATAAAATTTAACTGCCCTCTCCTCAAAAGATCCAATGATAGGTTTCATAAAAAGAAGGCGATGGTAGCAACATGGAGTGACAGTGACTGCTCCGATGATGAATCAAATGAGGACATTGCCAACCTATGCTTCATGGCAATTGATGAGGATGAAAAGGTAACATCTAATATCAATGAATACTCTTTTGATGAACTGCAAGATGCATTTGATGATTTAGCATTAGAGTATGAATCTATGAGCATGAAGTATAAAAAGTTAATATCTAAATTAAAAAGGGAAAATGAGATAATGCTACAAGATAAATTGAAATGTGAGAAGAAACTAGAGATTGCAAATCTAGAAATTTGTGACCTTAAGGAGAAAAATAGCAATTTACATAACTCCTTTAATAGGTTTCACATGGGGCAACAAAAGCTAGATAGCATGTTAGAAACCCAAAGGGCATTTTTTGACAAAAATGGCTTAGGGTATAATGCACAAAGTAGGGAAACCCATCTTAAGAGTTTTATTGCTAGGAAGAGCATGAATAAACCTGCAATTACTTGTTCATATTGTAATAAGAAGGGACATAAGTCACATTATTGCAATATAAAGATGAGGAATCTTAAAAGAAAAATTGTAAAAAGGATATGGATTCCAAAAGAGGTAATTCATTCCAAGGACTGCAATGCATTAGCAAAATGGATCCCAATGGGATCAAGAATTTCATTTACTAACCTCCAAGGACCCAAGAGAATTTGGGTACCTAAGACTTGAGTGTGTTTATTTTTTTGTTATAGGTGATTGAGCATAGCCACAAAGCTAAAACAAAAGAAGCTTGGTACTTAGATAGTGGATGCTCAAGGCACATGACGGGTGATAAAAGCCATTTCAATTCCTTCAAATCGAAAATTGGTGGAGAAGTCACTTTTGGGGACAACTCCAAAGGCCAAGTGGAAGGGAGTGGCTCAATAGGTAATGATCATTTCTCTTTAGAAAAAGTATTACTTGTTAGGGGTCTAAAGCATAACTTGCTAAGCATTAGTCAACTTTGTGACAAAGGTTACAAAGTAATTTTTGATTGCATGAAATGTAATGTTATAGATCCTAAGTCAAATAAAATTCTTCTTCTAGGTCATAGGCAAGGTAACATATATATAGTCTACCTTAATGAACTCAAAAACGAAAACTTATGCTTAATGGTAGATAACAAAAAGGAATCTTGGTTATGGCATAGAAGACTAGGTCATGCTAGCATGCATGTGCTATCCAAATTAGCTAGAAAGGATCTAGTTATAGGCTTACCCAAAATATCCTTTGATCATGAAGAAATATGTGAAGCTTGTGTTAAAGGAAAACACAAGAGAACAACTTTTAAGCCTAAGAATAGTGTATCCACCACTAGGCCTCTTCAATTACTGCATTTAGACTTGTTTGGACCAACTAGAACCACCAGCCTAGGTGGGAAACACTATGGTTTTGTAATAGTTGATGATTACACTAGATACACTTGGGTGTTCTTTTTGAGAGTAAAAAATGAAGCCTTAGAGAAATTCATAACTTACTCAAAGGTGACTCAAAATGAAAAAGGATATACAATAACAAGCATTAGAAGTGATCATGGCAAAGAATTTGAAAATATAGGATTTGATGAGTATTACAATGATCAAGGAATTAGCCATAATTTTTCAGCCCCTAGGACACCACAACAAAATGGTGTAGTTGAGAGAAGAAATAGAACTTTGGAAGAGATGGCTAGGACTATGTTATGTGAAAATAACTTGCCAAAGTACTTTTGGGCTGAAGCTATAAACACATCATGTTATATAATTAATAGAGCTATGATAAGACCCATGCTAAAGAAAACTCCTTATGAGCTCTACAAAGGTAAGAAGCCTAATATTAGTTACTTCCATCCTTTTGGCTGCAAATGCTTTGTTCTAAATAATGGAAAAGATAATTTAGGAAAATTTGATGCCAAAAGTGATGAGGGAATATTTCTAGGATATTCATTGAATTCAAAGGCTTATAGAGTTTATAACAAAAGAACATTAATGGTTGAAGAATCTATTCATGTTATATTTGATGAATCAAATAATGTATCTAAAGAATCAACCAATGATGAAAATGTTGGAATTTTTGATGAAAGCTTAGAAGATGAATTTCTAGAAAAACTTGATTTGAATAAAGAAGATGAAAAAGAAATTGAGGTTTTAGAAAGAGAACCTAGAGCACCAAGAGAGTTAGGATATGTAAAAGATTGTGAAATAGTAGGAGATCCAACTCTTGGAGTTAGAACTAGATCATCCCTAAGGAATATGTGCCAATATATAGCCTTTGTATCTCAAATTGAACCTAGGAATGTCAATGAAGCCTTAGAGGATAATAATTGGTTCCTAGCAATGCAAGAAGAATTAAATCAATTTGAGAGAAGCAAAGTATGGAAACTAGTTCCTAGGCCTAGTGATCACTCAATAATTGGAACTAAATGGATATTCAAGAATAAGATGGATGAAAATAGTGTGATCGTAAGGAATAAGGCTAGGCTAGTTGCTCAAGGCTATAGACAAGAGGAAGGCATAGACTATGATGAAACATATGCACCGGTAGCTAGATTAGAGGCAATAAGAATGTTACTTGCCTTTGCATGTTATAAAGATTTCAAGTTATATCAAATGGATGTAAAGAGTGCATTCTTGAATGGTTTCATTAATGAAGAAGTTGATGTAGAGCAACCTCCCGGATTTGAAAATCATGAATTTCCTGAACATGTTTTCAAATTGTCTAAGGCACTTTATGGGTTAAAACAAGCTCCTAGAGCTTGGTATGAAAGGTTGTCAAAGTTATTAATAGAAAAAGGATTCTCAAGAGGAAAGGTAGACACCACATTATTCATCAAAAATAAAAAAAAGGACTTACTAGTTGTACAAGTATATGTAGATGATATTATTTTTGGTTCAACTAATGAGTCTTTATGTCAAGAGTTTGCTAAGATCATGCAAGGGGAATTTGAGATGAGCATGATGGGAGAACTCACATTCTTCTTGGGACTTCAAGTGAAGCAAACAAAGGATGGAACTTTCATCAATCAAGCAAAGTACACCAAGGACTTGCTCAAGCGTTTTGGAATGGAGAGTTGCAAACCTCAAGCCACTCTAATGGGCACCAACATCAAGCTTGACAAAGATGAAGGTGGTAAGTGTGTAGACACTAAACTCTATAGGTCTATGATTGGATCATTGCTTTATTTAACTGCAAGTAGACCAGATATATTGTTTAGTGTATGCCTTTGTGCTAGATTTCAATCCTCTCCTAGGGAATCACATCTATTGGCAACTAAGAGAATTTTTAGATACCTCAAAGATACTCCCTCACTAGGACTTTGGTATCCCAAAGACTCCACTTTTGCCCTTCATGCATTTTCAGATGCTGATTTTGGAGGATGCAAAATAGATAGGAAAAGTACTTCAGGTACTTGCCAATTCTTAGGAAATAGGTTAATTTCTTGGTTCTCCAAGAAACAAAACAGTGTAGCTCAGTCCACAACTGAAGCTGAATATATAGCAGCTGGTAGTTGTAGTGCTCAAGTGTTGTGGATTAAACAACAAATGAGAGATTATGGTATTGACATGAAGCAAGTCTCAATTAAATGTGATAATACCAGTGCCATTAATCTGTCTAAGAATCCTATTCAACACTCCAGAACCAAGCACATAGAAATTAGACATCACTTCCTTAGAGATCATGTACAAAAAGGGGATATAATCTTAGAGTATATTGATACTACACATCAAATAGCTGATATATTCACCAAACCCCTTGATAGAGATAGGTTCTGTATCCTTAGAGGTGAATTAGGACTCATGAATATGCCTTAGGACTTTCATGTTGTAAAAATCTTGATTTCAAGTTGATTTTTAAAGAGTTTTTGCAAAAATTTTCTGGCAAAAAGGATGAGAGATCGATCTCCTTGAGATATAGATCGATCTCTATCCCTTAAACAAGCCTAAATTATCAAGGTTAAGCTAAGCAGATCGATCTTCTAACCATAAGATCGATCTCCTTACGTCTCTGTTTAGAGGCAGATCGATCTGTCCACACGACAGATCGATCTCATCAAGCTTCCGCACTGCTCTTTGTACTGAATTTGCTTGAATGCAATATAAATTGATTGTTTATGAAAATGTGGCATTTTGTGAGTCAATATTGATTTTGAACTGCCATGGTTTTGACAATGTTGCATTTTGTGAGTTAATGACCATGTGTGATTGATATGACAAAAAGGGGGAGAAGACACATAAGAAACATGATAAGAAACATGCATGTTGTTGTGTTTGTGTTCATAGTTTAAAAGAATGATTTAATTGAGGGGGAGTTAAGAGCTAGAGCTAACTAAGGGGGAGTTAAGATTTAACTAAGGCTGAGCTAAGGCTGAATTAAATCATTAACAAAGTTAAAAGTTCACAAAAAGGGGGAACTTTGCAATTCACTAAACATGTTTATTAGATGAGTTTTGTCATATCAAAAAGGGGGAGATTGTTGAGTTAATGTATTTTGAAATGACAAAACAAGTTAATACAATAATGTTAAGATGGTATACAAACATGTTTAGAAGATATCAGGACCAGAACTTAGAGTTCTGCTGATGAGAGATCGATCTGAGGTGTGAGAGATCGATCTCCTGGGTTTATACTTGATGAGAGATCGATCTCATGATGGAAGAGATCGATCTGGCAAGCCTTAAAACGGTGTAAAGGGTTTAAGGTAAAAAGAGATCGATCTTCCAGGGTTAAGAGATCGATCTCCTCTAAGTCAGAGAACTTAGGAGATCGATCTGGTAAGGAAGAGATCGATCTGCTCAAAGTCAGAGAGCTTAAGAGATCGATCTGGTGTATTGAGAGATCGATCTTTCCTCAAACAGAGAGGATAGGAGATCGATCTGGATATTCGACAGATCGATCTGCCTTCTCATACTCTAACTGAGAGATCGATCTGGTAACCTATGAGATCGATCTCCTGTGTATTTATGCTTTGATCTTGCAGGATTCAAAACTAGGAGATCGATCTGGCCAAGATAAGAGATCGATCTGTCTGACCACTGGAGGTTCCCAACGGCTATTTTCTTCAAATCTCAACGGGAAAAACTGTATTTAATGCTCCAACTACCCAACCTTCAGTATATAACCAAGCATTGAAGACAAAGCAGAGAGAGACTATCACTGAACATTCCAAACATTCTCAAGCTTTAATTCTTTCATTCTTTGTGTCCCTATTGCTTATTGATTGTGATTTATTGTACAAGCTTAAGTACTACAAGCTTTGTTAGTCCTACCCACTGAAAAGCCTTATTCTGTATTCATCCACACCTTAAAAGAAAAGAGGATTGTTCCTCAGTGAGAGTTATTGTAAAAGGGTGAATACATTTTCTGTATTGCTAAGGGTAGAGAGGTTATTCCTTAACCTGTAAAAGGAACTTTGTAAACTCTATTGAAAGAGAGAAAGAAACCAGTTGACAAGAAGGTCAAGGAGAGAGGACGTAAGCAAGAGTTGGCCGAACCTCTATAAGTCGCTGTGTTTGTTTCTCTTTCCCTCTCTTTGCATTAAAATTGTTATATTTCACTGTTTTATTCATTATCATTTGTGTTTAAATTGCGATTAATTTAAAATCTGCCATAATTGTTAGAAAACCGATTCACCCCCCCTCTCGGTAGAGCCAACATTTTCCTTTTCTTTTTCTTCTTTTCTCCCTTCTCTGCTACGGTGCCGTTTTGGGCATTTCACCGTCGCCAGCAAAACCCGATCGTCTCTCCGGCCGCCAGTGGCCTCAACAGAACAGCCTCGGCCTGGGGAAGGCTCGACTAGGTCGAATCGAAGCTGGGATGTCACGCCCAGAAAATGCGAAAAATAGGGCTAATTTAAAACTTTTTACTCATTAATTCGCAATTAAAGGTGCATTCCTGTGCAGTGTCATACATCATCATAATTATTATGCCTCAGGATCTCATCACTAGAATTTATATATCATATCAAATACATTAATCCGTCTCAAGTTAATTAATCCCAATACATCCCATATAATGTTATACATCAAGTGTCTGCAATTACAATAATAATCTGGGTACATGAAAAGATAAGATATACCTCAAAGTACAAAATATATAGCCTGGAGCTTGAATCCTCCACTAGCCACTACTCCGTACGTCGCAGGGAAGTCCTTATTCACTTGAAGAACTCTGGGGGGAAAGAAAAACAGGGTGAGCTTCTAAATCGCTTAGTAAAGGGGGTAAGGAACTCAGTTCATAAACCAAAATGCACATCACAAAAGGTTTATTTGTATGTGAAACTCATTTGAAAATCATAGCATGAAAGTACTCAAAACGACACTCTCATGTGTCAAGTCAGGTGAAAACATGAAGTAAAAGGCTCACTCTAGAGCATTAACAAAGCATGTGAAAATAACGCGTTAAACGCTTTCTCAAATAACGTGATAAAATCACAGTAAAAATGATGCACGTGGCACAGCCACTAAACACACGTGGCAAAGCCACTGATTTAATTTCTCACGTGGCATAGCCACAAAACACACGTGGCAAAGCCACTGATTTAATTTCTCACGTGGCATAGCCACAAAACACACGTGGCAAAGCCACTGATTTAATTTCTCGCGTGGCATAGCCACAAAACACACGTGGCAAAGCCACTGATTTAATTTCTCGCGTGGCATAGCCACAAAACACACGTGGCAAAGCCACTGATTTAATTTATCGCGTGGCATAGCCACAGAATAGGGTTTCTTAACGTGGCGCAGCCACCAATGGGGTATAACGTGGCACAGCCACCAATGGGGTTTCTCAACGTGGCACAACCACCAATGGGGTTTCTCAACGTGGCACAGCCACCAATGGGGTATAACGTGGCACAGCCACAGAATAGGTTATTCTCACGTTACCAGAACGGAGAAGAAATCGGGCTTACATGCTACCAGAGCAATGCCCGATGTGTACTCACAACTACACACCTAAGTCTTATCACATAAGATGGGTTTGCCTTCACGTAGAACTCGTAATGGTTTTTCTCTCATAAAACTCATTTGAAAACCATTTTGTACTCAACACAAAACGTAATAAAACCGAGTTCTAACCGGCAAAGCACACGCACACATTTCTCAAATCTCAATATTGCCTTAACGTAGAGCCCAGTTATAAACTCATAAAAACGTTGGGCTCCAACCGGCTATAAAATCGTGTGCAATTTAATCTCAACACAAAACACTCAACATGCTTGTTTTATAAATCACAAATCATGCTATAACAGTTCACAAATCACATACACAAATGGTTTAGATTTCCCTTACCTCTTTGCACCTCGTATAGTGCAATCGTTTCCCCCGTATCACGGACTAGCCTCGCACTCCACTCTGGAACTCCCGAGCTGTCCAAACGATGTTAAAACATCAATACTCAATTATCTCATAACCCTCAATTCTCAAAATTGAGCATAATTGCTCATAACTCCTTAAATCTCTCGATTCTCGTAACTCAACCCTAAACTACAACCTCATTCTCAATATCTCAATGTCCTACATTCCTCATGCCAATTATCTAGGCTAATTCTCCACACTGTCTATATTTCCATTTATAGCTCAAATTCTCAAAATTACCAAAATCGCTAAATATCATATCACTCTAGCCACATTAAAATTTCATCAATCCCTAATCATTTCTCAACTATTTCAACACAATTACAACCACCAATAACATCAAAATCAGCTCAAATATCAAGATCGAGGTTTAGAAATTACCCAAAGCTTGTGAGACGCACAACTCACGCCTCGATCCGATTCGTCCTTCGATTTTCAAGTATGTTGTTCTCCCTTTGATGAGGAATAACTTTCCTTCTTACCACAACAGCTGATTCGGTCGAAAATGGGTGATTTGGAGGAGTGAGAAACTAGGTTTTCGGTGGAAATGGGTTTTGGAAGAGAGAGAAAGTGAAATTGCAGAGAAAACACGAGTTCCTTATATAGACTGGAGGTAGGAGATCGATCTTCCTCTTGATGAGATCGATCTGTGTTTGAATTTTGGGGACGATCTGGGCAATTTTATGCCTAGGAGATCGATCTGTCGAAGGGTGAGATCGATCTCTTTATGGCTTTATGAGATCGATCTGCTCCTAAGGAGATCGATCTTCTCCCCAAACAGAATCATTTGGAGATCGATCTCTTCCTCATGAGATCGATCTTCTCTCAAACAGATTCATAAGGAGATCGATCCTCTTCCATTGGAGATCGATCTGCTCCTTAAATTCCTCCTTCCTCGTCATTTATAACTCACCAGATCGATCTCTCATCCTCCCAGATCGATCTGCTCCTTAAATTCCTCTTTCCTTGTCATTTTTAACTCACCAGATCGATCTCTCATTCTCCCAGATCGATCTGTCCTCATAGTTCATGCTTATTTTACACACTTAACATATAAATCTCCAATTATAATTCCCACAATTTACTTAGCTCAATAAATTACACTTCAAATTCTTATTACATCAATAAAATATGTCTGAAATTCTCAGATCTCACATGGGATGCCGTCGTTCGTCGGGACAGAGGCGATTTCTCCTCGAAACTTTCGGTCGTTGATTCGCCAAAAATAGCTGTCGTCGACGCCCGTTGCTAGTACCGTTGGAACCGTCGGTCTCTCCTCTATCTTTCTCGACCGGTAGCTGGGCTCGTCAGATGCCGGTGGCTCATCGGGCTCGTCGGGTTCATCATGGGTTTCGCGGGTCGGCTTTTTCGGGTTTTCTTCTCTCTCCCCGATTCTGATTTCCAATTTTTGATTTTTTCTGTTTTTTTCATTATTATTTATTTATTTATTATTATTATTTTAATCAATAAAATATATTAAAAATACCCAAATATCTCTTAAAATATCGTAAAAAATATTATTTAATTCATTTATTCAATAAATGAATTTATCAGTCTATTTTCATCTTTTCGGTATATTTTTCGATTCTTTTCGAGATAATTTTTCGAATTAAAAATCTCGATTAATTTCGAATTAATTCCCGTAAATTTCAATAAATTAATATCTAGATTAATCGACCTCGAATTTAAATATTTTCCTCGGTACTGATCCAGATTTCACAAATTTCATATTTTAACGAAAATTACTTATCGAATTTATACCGAATTTTGGTCTTTTGACCATTTTACCCTTACACGTGTTTGGGAATAAATTGAATCGACTTTCTTCATAAATCCACAATCTTTTCCCTATTTTAAATTCCTTATTTTCAGTTACCTCGATTTAATTCCTTAGATGAAATTTTTGCTTCTTTGTTTTCCCGATTTATCCATATTCAATTTTACGTACATTGTTTCGTTTCGTCCACATTTATCAAATCCAAACCAACCATCTTATGAATCCATTAACATATAATAATGTCATACGATATGGAAATCATAAGGAATGTCATACAAAAATTGTGGATCTCACAATTTCCCCCACAAAAGAATTTGGTCCTCCAAATTAGAACCAAATCAATCGGTAAACAACTCCGGGTACTTCTCCTGTATCATGCTCTCTAGCTCCCAGGTAGCTTCCTCCGGAGTGTGATACTGCCACTGAACCTTCACCAGGGAGATCGTCTTGGATCGCAATACCTTATCCTTCCTATCCAAAATCCGAACCGGTCTCTCAACATATGTCATACTGTCACTGAGCTCTAACGGCTCATAGTGAATCACATGTGACAGATCTGGATGGTACTTTCGAAGCATAGAAACATGGAAGACACTGTGTACACCTGCCAATTCTGGTGGTAATGCCAATCTATAGGCCTTATCTCCCACTCGCTCCAGAATCTCAAAGGGTCCAATAAAACGAGGGCTCAGTTTACCTTTCTTACCAAACCTCATGATACCCTTGGAAGGAGAAACTCTCAAAAACACTGACTCACCCTCTGCAAACTCTAGTGGTCTGCATCTCCTGTCAGCATAACTTTTCTGTCGACTCTGAGCTGTCCGTAATCTATCGTATATCAACCTGACATCCTCAGTAGCCTATTGAACCAAGTCAGGAGCAAATAACAGTCTATCACCAATCTCTTCCCATCCAATAGGGGAACGGCATCTGCGACCATACAGTGCCTCATACGGTGCCATCCCGATACTCAAGTGATAACTATTATTATAGGCGAACTCGGCTAATGGAAAATGGTCATCCCAGGAGCCTCCAAAATCTAGTACATACACTCTCAACATATCCTTCAGAGTCTGTATAGTCCTCTCTGACTGACCATCTATCTGAGGATGGAAAGCGGTGCTAAATCTCAACTGGGTCCCCAACGGTTCCTGAAAGTGTTCCCAAAAATGGGAAGTGAAGCGGGCATCCCTATCAGAAACAATGCTCACTGGAACTCCATGTAGCCTGACAATCTCTCGAACATATAAGTTCGCCAACGTACTCAGAGCATCTGTAGCTCTCATAGCTAAGAAATGGGTGGACTTCATCTGTCTATCCACAATCACCCAGATGGCATCGTGACATCTGCGGGCCCTCGGTAATCCCATCATAAAATCCATGGTGACATGCTCCCACTTCCATGTTGGTATCGGTAGAGGCTGCAATAATCCTGTAGGCTTCTGATGCTCTACCTTTACCTGCTGACAGACGAGACATCTCGCGACATACTCTACTATGTCTCTCTTCATCCCAGACCACCAATAATCTCTTCGGAGATTTTGATACATCTTCTTATGAGTGAGCCTCTGATAAAATCATCCTCCTGATCTCAGGATCCTTGGGAACATATATCCTACCGCGGAACCTCAAGAAAACCATCAGTACTCAATGCAAAATCAATATCTGCACCTGCCTGTATCTACCTCATCAACTGAATACATCCCTGATCACTCTGCTGAGCCTGCCAGATACAATCAATCAACTCCGGCTCCAATCTCAAGCTCATAATGATCTCAACTCTGTCAATCCTAGGGGGTGCTATGTCCAAACTGAGGCTCGCGAACTGCTCTAACAAGTCATGTTCCCGAACCATCATAAATGATACCAACCCTAGGCTCTTCCTGCTCAAAGCATCAGCAACTACATTAGCCTTACCCAGGTGGTATAATATCTAGCAATCATAATCCTTTAGGAGCTCGAGCCATCTCCTCTGTCTCATGTTCAGCTCTTTCTGCGAGAATAAATACTTCAGACTCTTATGGTATATAAAGATTTAAAACTGCTCACCATATAAGTGATGGCGTCATATCTTCAGTGCAAACACTATGGCCGCCAACTCCAAATCATGGGTCGAATAGTTCCTCTCGTGATCTTTCAGCTGTTTAGATCCATAGGCAACTACCCCCCCATCCTACATCAGTACACAGCCCAATCCCTGATGCGATGCATCTATATATACCAAGAAACCTCTTGAGCTGGTAGGTATGGTGAGAACTGGAGCAGTGATCAATCGACGCTTCAGCTCCTAAAAACTCCTCTCACAGGTATCATCCCACACAAACTCAACATCCTTCCATGTGAGACGTGTTAACGGAGCAGCTAATCTAGAGAAACCCTATACAAATCTCCTGTAGTATCCTGCCAAACCTAAAACACTCTGAATCTCTATGACTGTCCTGGGCTGCTCCTACTGAACAACTACCTCTATCTTGGATGAGTCCACTGACACTCCATCCATCGATACTACATGGCCCAGAAAAGAAATCTGTTCCAACCAGAAGTCACACTTACTAAGTTTGGCATACAACTGTCTCTCTCTGAGGGTCTGTAGCACTATCCTCAAGTGCTGCTCGTGATCCTCCCTGGATCTGGAGTATACCAAAATATCATCTATAAATACAATCACAAATCGATCCAGGTATGGCATGAACACATCGTTCATCAAAGCCATGAATGCTGCGGGGGCATTAGTCAACCCGAATGGCATAACTAAAAACTCATAATGACCATAACGAGTCCTAAATGTTATCTTGGGCACATCTTCTCTCCGTATCCTCAGCTGATGATACTCAGACCTCAAATCAATCTTAGAAAAGACCTGTGCTCTCCGAAGCTGATCCAACAGATCATCAATACGTGGAAGGGGATACTTGTTCTTAATGGTAGCCTTATTCAACAATCTGTAATCCATACATAATCGGAGGCTGTCATCCTTCTTCCTCATAAACAAGATCGAAGTTCCCCAAGGTGATACGCTCGGTCTCACAAACCCCTTCTCACGCAAATCCTGTAACTGCTTCCTCAGCTCCTCTAACTTAATTGGAGCCATCCTATACGGTGGTCTCGAAATCGGTTCTATACCAGGTACTAAATCTATCACAAACTCCATCTCTCTGGCTGATGGTAATCCTGGTAAATCGTTTGGAAAGACATCAAGAAACTCCCTAACCACTGGAATATCTCTCAAATTCGATTGTACCTGGTCTGTATCAACCACATATGTGATGAATCTTTCAAAACATAAATCATAACATTAGCAAAAATTCATTGCTCCTTTTAGAACAACCACTGATTTCATTACTTTTCGGGGAAATTTTACAACACATCTTTCATGGGTATTGAACTTTAACGTCTTAGAAAAGCAATCTAACACAACTCAATTGGCAGCCAACCAATCCTTTCTAGTCCGACATCGAAATCTCTCATATACATTAAAATAAGGTCGGTTGACATTTCTTTTTCCCCGACTTTCAACTTACAGTCCCTGACTACATACTCTACTAGCTGACTAGTGCTTATGGGGGTAAGTATTAACAATTTACTACTCAGAGGAATAAACTTCACATATTTAGACAATTTAGATGCAAATGAAGGTGATATGAATGAATACGTGGCACCAGGATCAATCAAAACATATACTTCTAAATCAAAGATCAAGATGGTACCTTTCACCACATCAGACGACTGATCTGTCGTATCCTGGTCCAAAGCATGAACTCGCTTTGTACCCATCACTTGCTTCCCTTTCTCTTTGGCAGTAGCTCTCCTCCTCTGAGTAGGAACCTGAACTGGAACTCTCTCTGGCTCCTTGCCCTTCTGTGGGGCAGTGTCCTATCTCTCTGGGCAATCTCTCACCACATGCCCTGGCCTCCCACATCGATAACAGACTACTATAGTAGCTATAGGCACTGGACAAAGTCTAGTACCATGATATCTGCCACATCGCCTACATTGATCAGTAGTAGGGCGTGGTCCTCCAATGACAATGCCTCTAGCTGGTGGTAAAGTCGGATGAACAGGGGGTCTATCTGTCCTCTCCTGAACCTCTTTAATCTTCGACCTCTTATCAGCGAGCCGTACCCCTCTCCTAACAAATCTGTCTCTCCCGAATCACTTTCGATCTCTGTCTCGACTCCTACTGAACTTTCCTGATTCGGAGGCGTTTCGCTCATAATCCTGCTCACACAGCTGAGCTCTATGTACTGCCTCCTCATAAGTCAAAACATCAAAGGGAGCCAACCGAGATCTGATGGCTGGTCTCAGTCCATCTATAAACTTCTGGACCTTCCGATCCTCATTGCCAATCATCTCTAAATCATATCTCCCCAAAGAGATGAATCGAGTCTCATACTCATCAATAGACTGGTTCCCCTGAACCAAACTCATGAACTCCATCCTCAACTTTCGCTATGCAGTAGCGGGAACATACTGCCTCCTAAAGGCATCCAAAAATATCTCCCATGTGACCTCAGCATGTCGAGCTCTCAAAATAGGCTCGATAGATCTCCACCAATGCTCTGTCGCTCCCTGAAATACAAATACGGCAAAAGCACCCTCTCAGTAGTAGTGCACCTGAATAGCCAATATAGCTTCTCCATCTGATACACCTAATCCTCAGCTACTACTGGGTCCTTCCTCCCATGGAAGACTGGAGATCTAAACTTCTGAAAATGTCTAAATCTATCAAGGTCACACTCATATCCAGCATCCTAAGCTGGTGGGGTCTCATTACCTCTACAGCCTGAGCCTGAACCTCGGGTAACTCTGCCGCCTGTGCCCGCATCTCGGGATCAGCTACTGCTTGTCCCGTCAGATCTCATCTATCTCTAGCCCCGAGCACTGCCTGCTGCACTACAATCTCAGCCAAGCTCTCAATACACCGCTCAAGTCTAGCGAAGCGTGCCTCAGTCTCATTTGGTCTCACAGCAGTACCCTCAGGTACCTGACCAGTCTGTATACCATCACCACGGCCTTTAGGCCTGCCCCTACGGCCTCTAGCACGTGTACTAGCCCCTCTACCACTACAGGTGATCGGCATAGTGTAAATTCTGTAATTCAAATCATTTGTTAATTTAATTCCCATCTAGTATACACTTTACATCTCATACAGCATAATACTAAGGGGATGTAATTTTCCTTAACAACCTCTATCGACTCTTATCCGACCAACTCTAACTCTAAATTGCATACTTATTGATACTGATTCACGTCTGGCCAACCTCTGCTCTGATACCACTTTTACTGTCACGACCCTATACTACCAAAATCAGTACAAATTTTTCGCTTTTGAAAAATCTTTCTTACCTCCTCGTGACATATTCCTCTAAACAGGTCGGGCTATGAATCAATATCGACATACCATTCTAACCATTAAGAAATATCACACGTAAACATACATACTGATATCATTTATCATATAATAGAGTGGTCAATATGTTTACACATCACATGATTCTATATTTACATCCCCAAATATTCTTTCATATACAATATTGTGCTGTAAACATACTAATACAAAATTCTGTATGTGGTGTATACCTGACAGTCGATAGGAATCACAGATAATCAGTTATGCCGTCTAATCTCTACACCCGCTATCTCTAGGGTGAAAACACTAAAAGTGGGTGAAAAATGAAATGGTGAGCTCCATATGCTCAGTAAGGCAATAATACAAACGGGTAGATAGCTATGCTATCTACATACTGATAATAAATCAGGATATATGTGAGCATGAGGTAAAAACAATGATATGCCATATATATAATATCATCTGTTCTAAAATAGGAAATCTGCATATTAAAAACATGGAATAATTCTCATGTGAAAACATCTCATGCTCAATGAATCAACAGGTTATAAAATACCTCATCTGGGTCAAAATACAATACACTCACAAATCAAAATCCATTTCAACAAAATTCTTTATTTTCAAATCTCCGTTATAAAATCACCCTTCTCAAAGGGGTTACAAATCAATGAAAGTTTCATAAAATCCCTCTATGGGAATAATCAAATCTCAATTGAAATCATAAGAAAATCGGGGCCTGACCCTTCCCTGGGTCTACCCTGGTCTATCAAGACCAATAGTTATATCATGTGAGACATGTAAGCGACTATATCGGTAATATCCAGGACTATGGCCATAACCTCGTGATCCCTAGCACACGGATCCTAGTGTGCGGGGTGTCATACCTGAAACGAGAGGTGGGTCATCCTACCCGCCAGAACAGCATAATATCAGGATTGCGAGGGCAGGACTTGCTATCTCGTGGCTAATGCCACTCCACTCCAACAATCCCCACGGTACAGCGTACTCCGCATGACATACACGGTACAACGTACTCCGTGAACCCAAGCTCAATCAGGGGTGCCTGTAATAGGTCTTATCCACCCATGTCAAGTATGTCTCAGTATGCACATGTGAGCATATCATCTCACTGTGACACATAGTCAACAGGAGGCTCTAACACGGCTGTATGCATGTCTTATAAATTCCTATGCTAGCGAAGCTCTAGCACGGCTCCATGCATATTCATGATATCTGAAAACTTCGTGCGAGCGAAACTCTAGCACGATTTCATAGAAATCAATAAAAATCTACATACGAGCAGCGCTCCAATACGACTTAAGCTGATTATAAATTCAATTCAAATCCACGTACGAGCAATGCTCTAGTACAGATGGTATTAAAACTCAGTAAAAACCTCGAATGAGAAAAACTCTAGTACGATAGTCATATGAAATAAATCTGTAAAATAATGCGAGCAGGGCTCCAGCACTCTGTGTATGAGTTAAAATATAAAATCCAGTGCGAGCAGTGCTCAAGCATGGTTACAACTCATATAACACTGATAGGTGGCTCAATTTTATCAAAACATATTAAATAAATATCAATTGGCACCTAACTTGTGCCCTTTTCACTTAAAACATGAAAATAATAGCCAACCTATCCATAAATTGCTTGAATTGAAGCAATATCATCATGAAAACATTAAAATCATGAATTTCATGCAATTTCATAGCCTTACTACCCTTTTTGAAATTTTCCTAACTATGGGTAAAATAGTAATTTGGCACTATTTCCATATTTTTCCGTAAAAATTGTTATTCTGTTATCGGGTAGCCTATTGAATTTAACGTAATGTAAATCCCCTCGAAACTACGTACAGCTACCTCTAAGTGTTTATAAAATTCCCTTACCTGGAATCACGCGTAAGTTTATCCCGACTCGGTCGTACCAGGTTTCTCAGTCCAATTCGCTCGTCTACGGAGCTGCATATAACCACATATGGGTTCAGCTCAAATATACAGATCACTATTTCACTCTTACTGATCGGATCTAAAGCTCTAGGCCCGTTTTACTCTATTGGGCCCGATTGAACTTTAATGGGCCTCGAACCCCTTTTTCAGCCCGTTTCCACTTTTCAAATCTCTTTTTCGGGATTACTGGGCTCATTTGATTTATCAATAATCATCGAGCTTCGTTCCAAACTCATTGGATAGCTCGGATACTATTTACGATAATTACGTTGAAATTTTGACTAAAATTCCTTTTATGCAGAATTAATCCGTAATTTTCGTAAAATAATCGAAACTCTGCATTAAAGGACTCATATTATCGTAATTAAAATGTACTTACCCAATATGGTGCGGGGTACAAAAATCGTAGCTAAATCGGCTCTCGTTCGGGCTCTGTAGTGACAATGAACAATTATGCAATTTCGGGTCATTTTCCAATAAAATAATATTAAATTAAATTCTCGGGATTTATCCACAGGTCAATCCCGACCCTCAGTCACTTACCCAAATTTTTGAGTCGTCCCCAGGTACACTTTCTTCCCTTTTTCTCTTTTCTTTTTTTTTCTTTTTCTTTTTCTTTTCCTTTTCTTTTTCTTTTTCTTTCTTTTTTTTCTTTTCTCCCTTCTCGGCTACGGTGTCGTTTTGGGCATTTCACTGTCACCGGCAATCCCGATCGTCTCGTCGACCGCCAGTGGGCTCAATAAAACTGCCTCGGCCTGGGGAAGGCTCGGCTAGGCTGAATCGGAGCTGGGACGCCGCCATTCGCCGGGACAGAGGCGATTTCTCCTCGGAACTTTCGATCGTCGATTCGCCGGAAATAGCTCCCGTCGGTGCGCGTTGCTTGTACCATTGGAATCATTGGGCTCTCCTCTACCTTTCCCGACCGGTAGCTGGGCTCGTTAGACACCGGTGGCTCTTCGGGCTCATCGGGTTCTTCACGGGTTTTGCAAGTCGACTTTTTCAGGTTTTCTTCTCTCTCCCCGATTCTGATTTCCAATTTTTGTTTTTTTTCCTTTTTTTATTATTATTTATTAATTTATTTATTATTATTTTAATCAATAAAATATATTAAAAATACCCAAATATCTCTTAAAATATCGTAAAAAATATTATTTAATTCATTTATTCAATAAATGAATTTATCAGTCTATTTTCGTCTTTTCGGTATATTTTTCAATTCTTTTCGAGATAATTTTTCGAATTAAAAATCTTGATTAATTTTGAATTAATTCCCGTAAATTTTAATAAATTAATATCTAGATCAATTGACCTCAAATTTAAATATTTTCCTCGGTACTGATCCAGATTTCGTAAATTTCATATTTTAACGAAAATTACTTTTCGAATTTATATCAAATTTTGGTCTTTTGACCATTTTACCCTTGCACGTGTTCGGGACTAAATTGGATCGACTTTCTTCATAAATCCACAATCTTTTCCCTATTTTAAATTCCTTATTTTCAGTCACCTCGATTTAATTCCTTAGACGAACTTGTTGCTTCTTTGTTTTCCCGATTTATCCATATTCAATTTTACGTACATTATTTCGTTTCGTTCACATTTATCAAATCCAAATCAGCCATCTTATGAATCCATTAACATATAATAATGTCATATAATATGGAAATCATAAGGAATATCATACAAAAATTGCGGATCTCACACACCAACTCTGCCTCGGTTCCGTGTACAGCTTCCTTCTGCAACTCAATACATCACGTTACCACATGCTTCAAGCTACAATTTTTGGCCAGACCTACTCCCCGCACACGTCCTACTCTTGCTTCTTCTCCATTTCCAGGTTGGGTGTTGTCTGTGGCTTCTGTATCCGACGTTTATCTGGCTCCTGTACTGCACGTGACCTGCTGTGCCCAGGGTACCAGCTTGCTTCTTACTCCCGACTCTGTCCAACTGCTGCTGATCATGCTCACTGGCTAAACTGCCTAGCTGTGCCCACGGTACCAGCTTGCTTCATCACTGAACATCAGTAGACACAGAGGATGTCTAGCATCCTTCCTGCTGCTGATAACCGAGGATGTCCAGTAGCTGGAGCAACAGGAATCGAGCACCCATGAAGTAATGTTGAGCAAACTGAAAAACCAGAAATGAACAGTACATTGGTCATAGAACAGAGCAGAGCAGAGAAGGATGATGATCCTCGTCTACTGCAGCAATGCAACCCGGCCAGCTTCTGTTCTGCTCAGCTACCATCCTGTCATCCCTCTTGTAAAGTCCTGCAATGATAAAATAGCTTGAAACAGAAACACGAAGCAACACAGCAAATTATTTTTACCGAGAAACAGAGAAATATGCAGACCAGAAAATAAAATAAATTCATACAGAAAAGGTAATAAGTAATACAGACCAGAACTTTGATTTTAAATCGAAACTTGAAGAAACTTGAGCATAAAAATAACAAACGGCAGTAAGATAGTAAGCTAATGCCAAAATTGAAATCTTAATGAAGTTGTACAATTAAATAGTTGAAGAAATGGCCACTGTCACCGGCGTCTCCTTCCCTCTTTACTATTCATCTGAACTATAGAAAATTAAAGGAATAAAACTAACTAACTAAGCAACCCAAGACCAGCAACTAAAAAAAACATTTCATTTTTTCATAAAAATCCCTGCATAAAAACAAGAAATGGAACTTATGCAATGCTGAGAGGAAGAGAAATGGAAAAATAGTTACTCTTCATTCATGTGAAAAATATCCGAGAACTAGAATAGACAAAAGCTTTTTCATCAACATAGAAATTGCATGAACAGTAACTATGGAAATTAGAATAAAATGATGGCTAAAAAATCTACTCGGGCAAGCTTCTAAAAACAAAGAAATCTAAGACTATTTTTTCCTATGCTACCTTAACTAGTTTTACACTAACACTATCTTATTTATACACACACTTAGGGGTACAATTGTAATTTTTCCATCCTAGATGAGTTGGCATTATTTGGCCACTTGTCTTCACACCATTGGCTCCTTGAAAAGATATTTTCATGTCATCTGTCTTTTTGTCTAATTGGATGTGCTAGGTGGCATGGCTCGTGTTGTCCGCGTGGTCCAATCTCGATTTTAGCCCAATTCCAGTCAATTTTCTATCGAAATTTTCCAGGTTCATCCGGATTTAATTTATCTGCAAACATGAGAATTTTAATTAAATAAAGGGGATAATTAACAAAATTAATTGGGGATTTAAATAATTAATTAGGAAATTCAGCACAAATAATTCTAAAAAATATAGAATTATCATACCCCCAAACTTGAGATTTTGCTTATCCTCAAGCAAAACAAAATAATTGTAGGAATGACAAGTACTAAACACAATAATTTCTCCAATATCATCCTCAAAGAAAAAGTACAAACTATGATCTCAAAGACTCACAATTACAAGTCCAACATTCAGAATCATTCAATCATAAGTCCTAACCCAAATTAGACTCCTCGTGAGTGTGTGAAAAATGTCTAAGTCACTTCACATTCCATTATCCGGATCAAATTATGCACACACAGTGAATGCAAAGTCAATGACATGTGATCATTCCCATAAGTTTGCTTTTCACTTCTCTCTCCACTAATGTAGTCACACTTAATCAAAGATCAATAGGACTTCATTAAGCTTGTAATGTAAGGCTGGGGCTAAGGTATGATAAAGTCGATTTAGGTTTAATTACCCCTTAACATGCATTACTTCTAGGATCTTAATGTAAGAGCTCAAATTTATTTCCTCCAAACTTATTTATTTCACTAAACTTTTTATTCTATTTTTGTATTTTCTTCTTTCTTCTTTTCTTTTTCTTTTTCTTTTTCTTTTTTCTTTTTTTTTTTTTTATATATACTCCTTCACTATCACTTAATACCTATATAGCTCACAATATATCCTAATGACTTTTCATGCTTTCGGGGTAGGGATAGGAACAGAGTATTTAAGCAAAGGAAAAAAAAAGAATGTGTGGTGTATTTACAGAGAAAAGCTTATTTGGCCAAGATGGGTGACTAGGGGTAGAATATGTACAAGGAAGGCTAGAAAGGCTCAAACGATCCAAAGATGACCTAAATTATCTCCCTAATTAAGTGTGATCTCATATTTCACCTCGAGATCAGATCAAAAAAATTCTAAAATATGATGCACCAAATCAATTGAACAAATGCAATCCTATGTTCACATAAGCTATCTCTAAATAAATACTCTGATTCATGACATGACATGTGCATAAGATGAGGTAATCTCAATCAGAATTAAGACAAATTCAAGAATTCAACTTCATGCTTTTCCTATAATCATGCGTCTCAATTAATCAAAGTCAGACTAAATCATGGGGTCATATCATCGAAATATGGGAAAACTACATGCTAAGCACTAAATCATCCCAAAATCAAACAATTTAAGCTCATATTTTTGAAAAAAAAAATTGAATTTTTTTTTATTTTTTCACAAAATTGCTCAAGTGATATCCCCTCCCCCAAACTTAAAGTGCACAGTGTCCTCAGTGTGCAGATAATATAAGAATTTAAGCTCAAGAACATAGTACTCCCGTTTCCGATGATGATGAACAACTAAACCTTGATTGAAAATATAATACTAGAAGAGAAATCTACAACATAAACAAAGAAAGAAACAACAGAAAAGAAAAAGAACTATATACAAAGTAAAAAGAAAAACACAGCCATTTCAAATGCAGCTGAAGAAAACAACACTCAGTATCAGGGTGAAGAGTAGGAGGATCAGCCAGAGTGGTGACAAAATATTGACAGTTAAATCCTCCTTAACTCTATCTACTTCCCTCCTTCTTTCAGATTTCTTGTGCTTAAGCTTTAAATCATCCTTAATCTTCATTTTAAAACACTCTTGAGAGTCATCAGGGAGCTTCAAAGGTTTAAAAACATTAAACTTTACTTCTTGATCCTGAACTCTCATTGTTAACTCCCCTTTCTGTACATCAATTAAAGTTTTACCAGTCGCTAGGAAAGGTCTGCCTAGTATAATGGAGACTTCCCTGTCTTCTTCCATGTCTAACACGATAAAATCCGCAAGGAAAATAAATTTGTCCACCTTTACCAACACATCCTCAATGACCCCCTTCAGATATTTAATGGATCGATCAGCTAGCTAAATGGTCACTATGGTGGGCCAAGCATCCCCTACTCCTAATTTCTGATAGATAGACAAAGGCATTAGATTTATACTAGCTCCTAAATCACACAAGGCTCTACCAAAGAATAAATTTTCAATCGTGCAGGGTATGGTAAAACTCCCGGGATCTTTGAGCTTGGGGTGTAATTTCCTCTGGATAATTGCACTACATTCCTCAGTTAAGGCCACCGTCTCATAATCTTCCAATCTCCTTTTCCTAGAGAGGATGTCTTTCAAAAACTTCACATAACTTGGCATTTGCTCTAAACCATCTCTAAAAGGAATGTTGATGTGAAGTTTCTTAAAAACCTCAAGAAAATTGGTGAATTGTTGATCCAGCTTTTGGTTTTGAAACCTCTGAGGAAAAGGCACTGGTGGTCTAACTAGAGGGGATGTAGTGAAAACATGTATAGCATCAGAGGACTTTGAAGTCTGTGAAGTAGAAGAAGGTATATAGGAAGAAGCACCTATCTTTGATTCCTTTACAGCCTGATCTTTAGGTTCATGCTCTTTCTGAGCTGCTTCGTTAGAACTTAAAGATTCTTCAACTATGTGTTGTTCAGGGTTGGACTTAACTGGGGGATCATCTAGCTCTCTACGGCTCTTAAGGGTGATGGATTTCACATGTTCTTTACCCTCCCTTCTCCTAACAGGATTAGCTTCAGTGTTACTAGGAAGGGTCCATTGAGGACGTTGGCTAATAGCATTTGCTATTTGTCCCACCTGAACCTCTATGTTCTTAATTGAAACAGCTTGATTTTGCAGGATCGTTGAGAACATCTCCTCTAATGTAGGCTTCTTCTCAGCTGCTGGTGCATGTAAATGTTGGGGCTGCATAGATTGTGGTGGTGGTGGTGGTGGTGGTTGATGGAAGTCAGGTGGATGATGCTGAAATTGTGGTGGGGATGGTTGATGAGGAGGGTGATATGGAAATTGCAGCTGTGGTGGTACATGAATCGGTGGAGCTTGAAAACTAGGGGGTCCTACAAGTCTAGAATTAAAAGTTTGCCCTTGGTTTTGGCTCCAGAAAAAGTTAGGATGGTTCCTCCACCCTGGATTATAGGTGTTTAAAAAAAAGTTGTTCTATTGCTTAGAAGGGGAAACAGACTGAACCGATTCTAAGTTAAGCGGACACTTATCTACAGAGTTAGTACCACTACACAGCTGGCAGGAAAGAAAAGGACTTTGGACAGAAAACACAGGGTTAGGATTGGTGGAAGGATTATGTTGGGTACTGAACGACTCTACCTTCTTCGTAAGGTTAGTGATTTGAGAGGTTAAGGTAGACAGTGTGTCGAGCTCATAAATACCCGTCGACTTCTTTGGCAATTGCCTTTTTGAGGACCATAGATAGTTGTTAGCTGCCATCTTGTCTAAGAGCTCGTAAGCTTCCTCCTCGGTTTAGCACATCATGGCTCCACCCGCAGCAGCGTCAACAATGGTCCTATTTTGGCTTGTAAGTCCGTTGTAGAAGGTCTGGACTTGCAGCCACAAAGGTAGACCATGATGAGGGCACTTCCTAAGAAGCTCCTTCTATCGTTCCCATGCTTCATAAAGAGATTCCGAATCAAATTGGGCAAAGAAAGATATGTCACTACGGAGTTTGGCCAATTAAGAGGGAGGGAAAAACTTGGCTAGAAATTGATGGGCTAACTCATCCCATGTAGAAATGGATCCTGGAGCAAGGAGGTTAACCAGTGTCTCGCCCCATCCCTAAGTGAGAAGGGGAATAGTCTAAGTCTAAGCGCATCATCAGATAATCCATTGGGCTTGAATGTGTTGCACAAGTCCAGGAATTGCCAAAGGTGAGCATGTGGGTCATCGTGCGAAAGCCCACTGAACTGTAAAGAGGTCTGGATCATCTGGAGAATGGAAGGCTTAGTTTCAAAATTGTTAGCAGGGACAACTGGTGGCCTAAAGCCGATATAATATCCTCCAATCGTCGGCACCGCATAATCTCCAATGGTCCTGATTTCCTTATTTTCTGCCATGGTATTTTGCAGTGAAGCTATAAATTTCCTAGAATCCTTTCGAATTTTTCTAAGAGTTCGTTCAATTTTAGGATCTAGAGGAAAACAATCAAAACTCTTGACTCTACGCATACAAACATCTAAAAGTCCTTAGAAATTTTTTTTAAGTTTTTTAATTTTTCATTTTTTTTATGAGATAGAGAAAATTAACTAAACTAAACTAACGATCTAAATATTTACAACCTAAATATTTACAAGCTAGAATTACACCTAAGCATAATTTCACCGATATTAACTAATGGCTAATTAAGACTTCCCCGGCAACGGCGCTAAAAAGTTGACACGAGGTAGACATATTATCAGCAAGTGCATGGGTCGTACAAGTAATAATGGGATTTGAGTCCTAGATTATCGTCCCACAAAGAAGTTGGTTAGCCTAATTAACTACCGATTAATCTTACCCTAAGTATATTCTAGCAACTTATGAATTTTAAGGGAGTGATCTACATGGCTAACAATACTGAAAATAATAAAAACTATAAACTAAATAAAATAAAATCGAGCTAATATTACTTACAGATCTCCGAGCAATTAAAAGTATTAACCTACAAAAGAAAATTAAAACAGTTAAAATTAATTAACGCTATTAAACTAATATGCAAATATGAAAATAAAGAAATAAAATTAATTAAACTAAAATTTAAACAAACTTAAAATAAAAATGCATGTAATTAAACTAATAAAAATTGCAAATTAAACTAACCTAAAATCTAATAAAAATGAAGACTAAATTAAAAATGCATGAAACACATTTAGTCTAAATTATTTCTACATACAACTCATAAAATACTAAACTAAAATTTTAACTAATAAGCAAAGAACATCTAACTAATATGTAAATTAAATTTAAAACTATTTTTACCTACACTAACAATTAATAATAAGAAGCATAAAAATAATTAACAATAAAATAAACATGTAAAACACATTATGAAGAGTAAATGAGGATTGCCAAACATGGCCTTGGTCGGTTTGCAAGATGGCTAACGGTCCCGTGTGGAAATGTACTGTACATGCTCTTCAATATTTTCATTTTCATTTTGCTTTCGGTTTGTCCAGGCATGTCCATCTCCTACTCTGCAACATCCACCAACTCTGCCTCGGTTCCGTACACTTCTTCCTTCTCTGCATAACCCAGCACAGCACGTTACCACATGCTTCAAAATGCATTTGCTGGCTAAACCTGCTTCCTGCACACGACCTGCTCCTGCTTCTTACTCCCGACTGTACCCAACTACTGCTGATCATGCTCACTGGCCAGATTGCCTAGCTGTGCCTACGGTACCAGCTTGCTTCATCACTGAATATCAGTAGACACAGAGGATGTCCAACATCCTTCCTGCTGCTGATAATCGAGGATGTCCAGGTGCTGCTACCCTGTACTGTCCTTCACTGCTGTTGCTGCTTGTTCCTCGTACGCCTAGCTCACTCCCGATTCAGTCCTCCATTGTAGTACCAGCAACACTGTCCCGATCAGGATCAGTCACCAATTCTTGCTACTCAGCGTTGCAAGTCACAGCATTCAGCTTGGCCACAATCTGCTTCGGCTACTCCACTTTCCTGTTAACCGAATGTAATTCAAAAAAATGAAGATGAACAATAATGGAAACATAGAACAGGGGAGAACAGAGGAAAGCTCCGGGTTACTGTTGCTGCAGCTCTCGGGTTACTGCTACTGCTTTGCTCTCAGGTTTCTCACTTGGCACATGAAATCAAATCAGCTAACCACAACCTTAAGCAACAATGAAAGCTAACGAAAAGAAAAAAAAATAAAACCAATATGGGAACAAAATGAGAGCTACACTAGGAAATATAACATAAACAATTTGTTTAAAAACCGAGAGCTACACTAGGAGACATGAACTATGTATTAAAACTTGAAAAACACTAAAACTGATTTTAACCAAACCAAGAAACATGAAATGGTATTGATTGCCATGAAAAATTATCGAAGAGAAGAACATAAAAATGAAATGAACAGTAAAAATGAGGAAAGTGGCTAAAACTAACGGTAAAGCTTCAAAACAATAAAAATAAAAGTAAAAACTATTCTACCTACACTACTCTAACTAGTTCTACACTAAAACTTCTTAGTTTCTTCAATTTCTATCATGTCTTATTTATACACACACTAAGGGGTATAATTGTAATTTTTTCATCCTAGAAGAGATGGCATTGTTTGGCCACTTGTCTTCACACCATTGGCTCCTTCAAAAGATATTTCCATGTCATCTGTCTTCTTCTCCAATTGGATGTGCTAGGTGGTATGGCTCGTGTTGTCTATGTGGTCCAATCTCGATTTTAGCCCAATCCAGTCCATTTTCTAACGAAATTTTCCAAATTCATCTGGATTTAATTTATCTGCAAACATGAGAATTTTAATTAAATAAAAGGGATAATTAACTAAATAAATTGGGGATTTAAATAATTAATTAGGAAATTAAGCACAAATAATTCTAAAAAATATAGAATTATCAACAACGTACTCTGTGAACCCTACATCACAGTCGGGGTGCCTGCCATAGGTCTTAACCCTCAAACTATGGAATATACATACCACGTCTCTAAATCCACATGCGAATATCTCATAGTGTGACACTCAATCTACACAAGGAAATCAAGCATGGTTTTCAACATGTCTTATATATCACAGTAAAACTACAGTGCGCGCCTTTAAGCGCGACTCACAGTCGACACTCCTCTCAAACACTGTTTCACATCATAAACTCAACTCTAGTGAGAGTAAACCTCCAGCAACTAGGTCATGCATAGTTCATGTTTCAAATCCAGTACGAGCAATAACTCCAGTACCATGCTATGCACAAAACTCATCAAATCAAGTACGAGCAATTGCTCAAGTACTATGTCATGTATAAATCATGAAGAATCGAGTACGAGCAACGCTCTAGCACTCTGTCATGCATCTTATGTAAAATTCGAGTACGAGCTAATCGCTCCAGCACTCTATCATGCATAAATTATATAAAACTAAGTACGAGTAATAACTTCAGCACTCTATCATGCATGTCATGGAAATCTAGAGCGAATCATACATCAGCACTAATATATGTGGAAAATATATGAAATCAAGTGCGAGCTGTGCTCTAGAACGACTTTTTCTCACATAACAAGATAGATGACTCTTTAAAAAGCGATGATTTTCAAAACATCAAAATCAGCACCATAAAGTGTGCTTAATTCACATCACCCTTTAAAACATTAGCCCATCTATTTATTCTTTTGCTAAACAGCAGTAAAACACTCAAAATAGTGGTTTCCATGCTTTTTATAACTTTTCCCAAAAGTTAACTTTTTTCTTAAGGGCAAAATCATAATTTGCCACTATTGGGTCACTATAAATATTATTCACTTTCTCTGACCCTCAGACTTTTTAAGTGAATATAAAAGCAGAGAAAAATACATGCAGGTATCTATAACTACTCACAAAAGTCCCTTACCTGTAATCACTCAAGAAATTTTACTTTCTCAACGCTGCTCGATCCAGTAGTCTGATTTGCTCCTCCAATAATCTCTGGAGCTGCATATAACCATTTATCAGGTTAATTATATTTTTCATATTGTATTTCACATTAAATACAGTCTATTTCACTTAATGGACTTTAATAAACCTTAATGGGCCTAACTATGCCTTAAGCCCATTTCCATTTTACTATTCATTTTTGTTGGACCTATTGGGCTTGTGGGGTCACCAACTCTTATTGGACTTATCCGAGACCCATTATATCACATTGGGTCGAAACCAATTGGGCTTGGCCCATTGGACCTCTCGGTCACATGCCATGGCTGAGAGCATCCTATGTCGTCGGTCACACCATGGCATGCCGTCCATGTCCATTTGTTAGCTAATTTCACTTAGGCATTTTCACAAACACTTGGTTGGCAATGTTCTTAAACTTCACTTAGTTCATTTAGGCATTTTATCAAACACCTTGATTGCCAACTTAATTCATCCATCAATTGATACATTTTATTAATTCTAACTACACCATAATCTTTAACACATGTATACTAACTCATTCATGCCTTAAAATCATATGGGCATTCTTCAATTTATTACTACTCACTCTCAACCAACCCATGTTCATAGTGATTCCATGTGTTTCAATGCTTAAAACATATATCAATCTACTTAGAATCATTCATACATTAACATATATGAATTTGAAAGCTTGAAATTATACCTAGTATTTGTGTTCACACTTGGCTGAAACTTTGAAGCCACACAGTTTACACACTATGGCTCCTTGATAGCCAATTTCAACATATGTCACTCTCCTCTCAATTTGGAACAACTTTCATGAAGAATGTAAGTTCCAATTATGACTAAATCCTAGTGATTTCTAGCAAGAGAAAGCTTGGATAATTGTATTTCATTGGTTTCTTCTTCTAGCCGAGAATGGTATGGTGAAGATGACAATGATGTGGCTGATTTTATAAGTCATTTACTTAGTCATTAAGCCTTACTTTCCAGCCATTATAATTGACTTCTTAAGGTTTAGTTATGAGTCATCTAATGAGTCATCTAATAAGTCATAGTTAACTTTAAGTAAAGGTTAGATATTTAATCCATATGGGCCTTTCTATTGGGCCTCTCGGTTTGGGCCTTCTTAATGGGCTTTCGGGCTAAAATTTTTACTATACCTCGGGCCTTTAATTGTCTAAATATTTGGCCTTTCAATCGGTCCAACAATTCGATGTAAGGGACCTAAGAAATTCGATCTACACTTAGTATACCTTAATGGGCTTTAAAATCTTCACTTTGGGCCCATTACGTTTTTATCCATTAAATTTAATCCGGAATCCATCCGAATAAATTTTCCTTATTTTAGGGGATGATTATCTTATATTCTGACCAAAATTATTTTTTCTCAAATTTTTCTCCATACTTAGGTTAATTTTTAACCATAGTTAGTTAACTATGGTAAAAGTCCATTTTCCTTAACAACAGTTGACTTTTTTCTTAATCATTGATCACGTTGACTTTTTCTGAAAAAATTTAAAAGTGTCATATTTTATAGTTTACACTCTCGTCTTTACGTTTTGACCGTTTTCGGGAAGTGAATAATCCTAAAACACCTCAAACCGTCAAATTGGTCATTTTTGCCCTTTTTTGGCATTTACTCTACCTCTATGTGTTCGGGACCAAATCAAATTGACTTTCCTTCATGAGTTCTCTATATCTGCATTTTATAAGTTCTCATATTTAGTCAAAATGATTCAAATCCATTCAGTTTTGCATGTGGCTCTTATAGCTCGCATTAGGCTTTTATGTAGCTTATTAGTGTTAAATCATTTCACGTACACTTTACATCATGTAAATACTCTTCTTATGATTCAACTATAATAATAGAGTGTGCATACACATAAGAATCATAAGGAACAAGCTACATAAAATATGGGTCTTACATCTTCTTCATCAATGGTTTTTCGAATATGGCATTATATGCTGATGGCCTATGATGACATAAAATTTCTCACTTTGAAAATTTATCTCGAAAATACGGGAAAATATTTCTTTAAAAAAATCTATATATATTAAATAAATATATATATATAGATATTTTTATATATAATATATTATATTAATATATATATAAGGAAAAAAAAAGAAAGAGAAGGATTGTGAAACCCGATCCCTTTCTCTCTCTTTTTTTCTTCTGTAAACAGAAGAGAAAATGATGAAGAGAAACAAGGAAGAGATTGGACTAAGGGAAGAAAGGGCCAGAGCTAACCAACCGAGGAAAGGAAGAGGAGCAGCCGTTGGTGCCGACTTAGAGGAAATCTGGCAAGGGAGGCGTAGATTGGCAAGAAAGAAAGAGAGCGACGTGATGAACAGAAGAGGCTGAACCGGCCTCATCCTCGTTAGCCTAAGCTTGCCGCCGCGAACCCCATGCACCGTGTAGCAGTACGGTGCAGCTGAAAATGAAAACTAGCCAAAAACCAATCGACAAGGCCTCGATCGGTGAAGATAGAGGCTAAACCGATTCAGATCAGTTCAATAGAAAGGAAATGGGCTGAATCTGACCGAACTGGTTCAGCCAAAAAAAAAAGAGAAATTTTTATGATGCCTCAATTTAAGGATAAATCGATAATTGGTCGGATTTGATCGTTTTAATTTTTAAAAAATTTATTTGAATTTAAATTTGATCGAAACTGACTCGAATTAAATATCTAAATGTGTAGCGCGACAATAGGAGACGAACACAAGTTTGATCAAGTCTCGATTTACGTGTCATCACGATATCTCGAGTAAGTGAACCTCACTTGATATAACTTGTATTGACGTACGAGGTAAGTTCAATTGCATAAGCGGCGGGTTAACTCTGTATCAATTGCTTTGTATTTTGAATCGAGCCATGGATTATCTTAAATTCTTTGTTTAAACTTCTCAAATAAGTATGCTAACCTTTTGATCGATTTGTATTAAGAAACGTATTGAATCAATTGAATTGGGGATATAAAGTGTTCTCTACTTTGTAGGCTGGGTAATGAGCAATTGTTACTCAGTCTTATTGCAAAAATTTCGTAAATTGTCTATATGTTTCGAACTAAAACCCTTGTGTTATCGAAAACATGATTTTGATTCGTTTTGACATGTTTCAAACCTTGAAATGATTTTCACACATTAAAATCATTGCATGGCATTGTGTGAGAGATTTAAAAGCTTACACAGATTTTATTTGCATCTATGTATTGTTTTATGATCTCATTTAGAATTTTTTTAGACTAATTGGAGCATATAGCTTATTTAGCTTATGCTTAATATTTTTAGATTTAAGCATAAATTGTTTTCCATCTCGATTGTTATATGACTTTTGAAAACGTGATTTTTGAATGTTTCATCATTTATGGGCGTTCTAGCTATGTTTTTCCCGATAGAGCATATGGAGATAGCCTTAAGTTTACGACTCTTATACGGGTAGTTTGGCTTGTCTGACATTGTCATGATAGGTTTCGATTCCAACTAATTACTAGAACTAGAGACTTTTGAATCTATGATTACAGGTAACACCCTAGTTTTTGAGGTAGTTTTGGCTCACTGATAGCTACAGTGGGAAAGTTTTTATTAGGATATACTTGTTGACTTCGCCCATTTTCGTATGATTCAATTGTCGAACTTTGTGAATAATTTATCAAACTATATGATTTCGAAATTATTTTTCTGATATATGAACGTGATACAAATTTTATAGAACCATACATCTTTAATTCGGTTTGCTGAACCTTGTGGAAGTATATGGGAAACGTGTAGTAAAATGTATTTTGATGCAAGTGTTCAATTTATGAAAATATTGATTGATTTGAGTAAGAATATCAAATGGATAAGTGATCATTGGGGTGCAAGTAGCATCTTAACGTATAAATTAATCCCTTTGATGCAAGGTAGCATCGCACAAATTAATTGGGTCCTAAGGCAAGAATCAAATGATGTCCAAAGATCCTAAGTATTATAAGTATGTGAAAATATCGACGATAAGATTATTGAAAAGGATATATTCCTATATGAATCTTGTTTTGTATTACATTTGCCTCTCGATGCATATTATGATTTTGTAGGATTCAGAAAGCTTACATTGGTTTATATCTGCATTAAAGAAGCTTTAAAATCTCACTTATGACATTTTTTGAAAGTATGTGAGACATACGTCTCTGTGTTTTGGATTTCAGCAAACTCTGCTTTTATCCACATTGTGATTAGAAGTGATTTCAAAACATGCATTCCGATAGCTTTTATAGTTAAATGTTTTGCTTTAGCTAACAGACGATAATAGTTAGCCATAAACATTTTTGGCCCCTTCTAGTTGGGTATATAATAGTTAGCAATGATGTAGCTTTCTATTGGCAATATAGTTAGCAATGTTTCGGCCCTTGCTGATGAGGTATATAATAGTTAGTAATGTTTCGACCCTTACTAACGGGGTATATAATAGTTACAATGTTTCAGCCCCTACTGACGGGGTATATAATAGTTGGCAATTTTGAACCCTACTAATGGGATATAATAGTTAGCAATGGTCATGTATTTCAAAATTCTGATATTTTCCCGATCACGGGTTAAAATAGTGATCATACGAAATATGTTTCAGATTTTAAAATATGCATTGAAATGTGTTTTGAAATGTGTTTTGAAATCTGAAAAATGTTTTGAAGTATGAAATATGTTTTCGAAAATGTTTTACAAATATGAGTATGGTTCACAGAGCATATCCTAACGTTATGAAATAAATATGTTGTGGCCCCTTGCTAACAGGGATGATAATAGTTAGTGATATAATCCCAACTGATGGGATATAATAGTCAGTAGTGTCCCTGCTAACGTGTTAGAATAGTTAGCAAAGATAGTATGAAATACGTTTCAAATTGTGAAGTATGTTTTGGAATAAGATCTACGTTTTGAACTATGAAGAGGGTTTTGGAATATGAAATATATTTCGAATATAGGAATATATTTTAATGTGATATATTTCAGATAAGAAATATGTTTCGAATATGAAATGTATTCTAGATAATGAGTATGTTTCAAATGTGAATATGTTTTGAATACGAGACATGTTCCGAATAAGGAAGATGTTTCGATATAGATTATGTTTCAAAATAAGACATGTTTCAAAGTGTGATAAGTTTCGAATACAAGTTATGATTTGAATAAGAGACGTTTCTGATATATGAATGTATTTCAACATGTGATATGTTTTCGGATTGTATGATGTGATCTCGAAAAATTGTTATGTTTTAAGAATGAATGTGGATGTAAGCAATTCAAGAGGGAAGAGCTTACATGCTTAGATTGCATTAAGCTTTGTTTTCTGCATTAAATTATGTTTTGAAGTTTGAACCCCTATGGGTATATTCAGTTCGGGTAGTCAGGTTTGATGGCCAATTAAGGTATTTCAAAATATCTCTCTGCCTGAAAAAGTTGACAGCGTCTAGACAATATTCTAATCTGTAAACCCAGAAAAAGTGTAACTTTCAATAAGTTTTGAAATGTGATTCGGATAAGTGATAAGAAAGAAAGATCGAGTGTGAATGCGTTAGACATGTATTAGAAATTCAGTATCTTGTATGTTATTACCTCTGTGCTTGTGTGGTTTGCTTATTGAGCTTTCCCTAAAGCTCACCCCCTTCTATTTTCCATCACAGGTTCACACTAGAGGTGCATTGGCATCAATGTCAGTATTCGACTTCGAAGTAAATGTTTCGTGATCTTGCAGCTTATATCGGTATATTTATTTATATTGTTTAATCCTATTTATTTTCAGATACTTATCCTTCAATGTTTGTGTCGGAACATGTATTAAATTAAGAAATGATTATGAAAGTTAATAAGAAATTAGACTAGGACCTTAGGTTCAAAACCTTAAACCAAGTTAGGTAGTTTGAGACCTAAAAATATTGTAAGACTGTACTCACATAACAAACAAGTGTTAAAAGAAAAAGGGAAAATTTTAGCCCAAATTTTCATACTTCCGTAATAAATTATTGAAAATTCTCTCTTTCGGGTCCTGACATGGCTAGTTGACTATGAGAAAGTTGCTCATAACAGTCAGCTTATGCTTGTCATCTTTGATTCTAACAGGGAAGGTAATGGAACCTTTTACCCTGATGGGCTTATTGGTGAATTGGAACATTGAACGTCCTAACTTGAGGTCTTGCTTATTGAGTACAATCTTTTTAAACGTGTATAGTACATTAGGTCCACTATACTGCTAGTATTCATTAAGGTTCTTAATACCTTTTAGTTGTTGGTGGCGGTGGTTACAACAATGGGGTTATTTACATTATCTTCTAATATGTCGATGTCCTTGTCATTGAAAATGATTAGGCAAGTCTCGTTGGGTAGGGTCTTTTTCTAGGGACATCAATACCATTACATTGCAAAGATGCGTTTTGTGCTTGGATTTGTTGATCGCCCAATCATCTATAGTCCCTATAATTACGTTGATTGTTCCTACTATGGGACATTTACTAGTCGCCCTAGAGTGCTTGGCGTCATCTTCTGCCCTAGTTTGACCATTTTCTTTGATGCTCTAGGTGTTTCTATCTATAAATTAGTAGATCTACCCTTTTTGAACTAGTTTTTCAATCTCTTTTACTAGGGTTCTGTATTTCTCAGTCGTGTGGTCAATGTCGAAATGGTAGTTGCAATATATATATCACTGGTTGACCTTTTCACAATCACTCTATACTAGGTCTATGCGATTTTTGGATGACTCTTTCATGGGAAATGGCTTTGAAGATCTAGGTTTTGGAAACGTTAAGCGGGGTATAGTGCTCGAATCACTCATTAGGAGCTGACCATTCTCTTTTCTTAGGTTGTGGCTAGTAGGCTACCTTGAAATCAGGGTAGCATCTTGGTTCCCATCATTCTACTCAGCTACCTTTTTTGGATTGGCTATCAGGTCTTGTTTCTTTATCTATTCTTGCGCCTCCTTTTTTTCTACTAGTCTAATCTCTTCAATTCTCACATATTTTTAGGCTCGATCATCAAGCTTGAATAGTTTTTTGGTCTATTATTGCTAAGCGAGTGGCAGAGGTTTCCATGGTTAAGGCTGGAGATAAAGCTTGGCTAGCTCATTCTGTATTAAGATCCTTAATTTCCAAGGCATTTTTGCTAAAACAAGTCATAAATTCCCTTCATGTCTCTCCTAGCTTTTGCTTGATTGTCATTAAACTGGAGGATGCTCCAATGGAAGCATTATTGGTGAGAGAAATGTGACATAAATTCCCTACTAAGTCATTCAAAGCTATATATTTATTCGGTGGAAAGGGAGTAAAACCATTTTCTCATATAGCCTTAAGGGTCGTAGGGAAAACTTTGCATTTGAGTGCATCCGAGGCATTTTGTACTTCCATAACCGATTGAAAGTGTTCTAAATGATCACTTATTTTTTTAGTGTCGTCATATGCTTCCTTTGGCATTTTGACTACTGCAAAGATGGTAGACTAGCAGATTTCTTTTAATAAGGGGTTTTGTTGGTCATTCAACAAATGCATTGTGGTATTCATACTATTTTAGGCTTTGTACAGTCTATTTGAGATTTTACATTTGTTATATTTTGTCTTTTAATGGCCCCATTTATGTCAGCTGCTATTTCAAAGCCTTAATTTGTTGAAGACTTTCTGATAGTACAACTGGTTGCAAGTTGCCGAATTTGGTAATTACTAGTTCAAAAGCTGGCATGGTTTTATTCGTTGGTGTTGCTCTGGCTATTTTAGAATGAGTGGGTGAGGTTGGTACCTTAGCTAACGATTTAGATCTTTCCACCTGACTAGGTTTTTGGGTGAGTTAGCTAGTAGTGGCCTGAGATGCTTGCTTTAGTGCCTTTATTATAGGTTACCTCTACATGTAGTTGCTAGTTTGGGTTATGATCTGTTGGCAGTGCTCAAAAAAACTGGTTTAGTGGTTGTTGTTATATAGCTTGGCATAGGGCGATGACAAGTGGAATAGATACATTAATGGTGCCGATTGTAAATGGTGTCATTGTCGCAAGTTGAGTGATTATGGAATCCTTTGCATTTGTGTAAGGGGTCGAGCCGAGTGTTGTTGTTATTATTCTAAAGTCTCTGAGGTTTAGGGTTTAGGATATGTTGTATTATGGTTAGATAAAGGAGGATGTCCTAAGGATATTGTGGTTATTAGGTTGGGCAGCACTATGCAGCTTATAGCAAGTGAGGAAGAGAAAACCAGGGTGAGTGAGCTCCTTAGGTTCTTGAAATAGTTAGTTCGATTCATCCTCCATTGTGTAGAAGGTGTTGCTTGTTGCATGTAGTGAGAATTATATTCATAAGTCTGAATTAGTATGGTTAAAGAAGGGTTGAGAGGTGGGATGATTGAAATAAGTAGACGGGGTGTCTGACTTGTAATGGGAGTGCTTTAACTAGCAGTAAGAGCGATTATTTGATGCTTGGGAGAGACATAGCTTCTTTGTCACTTCTCACAAGTGGTGTCAATTGTTAATGTCTCAACAATAGAGGTGTAAGCACGTTGGAGGTCTAGGTCACCTTTAGGCAAGTGCGACTAGTCCTACAAGACAGGAACTGTAAAAAAGAACATCTGAGTTGTGGCTTTGACACTCAAGTCGGTGAATGGCCCAAAAAGAAAAAGAGAAAACAAAAGAAATACCAAAAGAATGGATATAATGCCTATAATTGAAAGAGTGTTCAAATTGGTTTTACCTTATGGGCTATTACCCTTATATACCTGATTGGTGTGTAATGGCTTGTAATGGATATCTTTTCTCGTGGGACTCTATGCATTGGCGAAGTGGCTATCACGGCTATTAAGAGCAAAGTGGATTAGGTGGTTGTCAAGCAGCTATGGTTCCACCAAACATCGTGTCACAAGTGGCTTGCCAAGTGGATGTTATAAGTAGGCAACCAAACTTAGATTGGCGCTTGGGTCTATTAATTCCTATCCTATGCTTGTGTAAACTTTGCTTCGAGTCCTATATTTTGGGCCTTTTAGACTAATAACCTTATCGATTATAACAAGGAAAAAAAAAAAACTTTGATAGGAGACAAAGTAAATTTGCTTGTATTCACCAGTAGAGGTGGCAAAAACCAACCCAATTGACCCGAATCCAAACCCAATAGATTCGATTTGATTTATAAAGTCAACAACCTAAACTCAATCCAATCTGAATTTGAATTAATCCGAACCAAAATTAATTTGAATCCATATTGATCTGAACCCGACCTTATTTGAACTCGAATTGGTCTGAACACAAATTCATCTGAATTCATATTTGTAACGACCCTTGACCTTGAAAATTCGGAGGAATTTTTTTTTATGAAAGTTTTAAATTTCTACTTATTCCTTCATTCACTTAGACTGCATTCCTGCTCAGTGCCGTTTCTTTTATCTTACCTATTCTCCGATAATTATACTTAAATTAAATTTTACATCTAAATGACCGATAGAAATTTTGACAGCATAATGGCTTCTATATAAACCTACCCACCTGCAAATCAAACGCTCTAACAATCCTAGATATCCACAACTATCAAACATGCTCCCCAAATTTGCATCATTAAGCCAACATGTATCTGTTCCCACTAAAATTAGTACTCTACGATTAATTCTCAAAAGAGATATTCTTTACGATTGTTTTCTTACAAATTACATCCCAATAAAATATTTCCACTATATGTCTGTGCTTACAAAATATCTGGTAAGGGAATGCAATTGTATACCTCTGCTTGTACAAAAAGTAGCCTAAGGTAGATCTTTCCACCAGCCTACGTCGTGTACGCGGCAGGTAGCGTTTGTAGATCACTGCAAACAATCTGAAAGGTAGAGGGGTGAGCTTTCGGGAAAAAACCCAGTAAGAAACGCATTTAAAATGATCATAGCGTTTAAAACATACATAGTACATAATAATACGAAAAGGAAGCATTTCTTTACAAATATAACATCCCTTTCAAACACATATCATGTAAACACATTTAACAGAAACATGGTTTCGAAAATAAAAGAACCTTAGCAAACCGATCAGAATCTTTCATGATATACAAAACTTCAAAGGAATTGTTGAGTATAAAACATGTTTCGAAACATCAACATCTTAAAACAAAGATCACGTCAGATGGAAATCAGATCCTTTCAAATCATACAGAACTTCAAAAGCATTGTTGAGTAAATTACATATCAAATGTCATGACCCAAACTACCCAAAAATCAGAGTTAATTTTTTCGCGTTTTATTATTTACTTAAATTCTTACCTGTCCTCGAATCGTGACCAACACTCCACTAATAATTGGGCTGTGCGTCAATGCCAGTCCCACCACGCACTTACCATGTAACTTATTTTTTTTTCTCCAGTCATTTATAAAATGTCTACAATATTTATACATCCCCTAGAGACACTTACAAACATGTTACTGTGCTATGCTTATGTAGATACAATATGTACAAGTGTATATACCTTATGTTGATGGGCAGCAGCGGATATCCGGAATGCAGTACTGAGTCGTCGCAACTTCAACTGGAGATTATCTGTGGGAGAAAATGAAAGGGGTGAGCACATCAAGCTCAGTAAGGCAATCCTACGAACAAGTAGGTAACCATACTACCTACATGAACGTGGTGCCATGCATAAACCACCCTTTCTCCACACATTTTAAAACAATGATATGCGTTATGATGTTATGTAAAACACATTACACGGAAAATCCAACATGCAAGTATATTCAAAATCATATCTTTCTCGTTTAAAATTTCACAGTAAAGTCAGGACTCGACCCCTCCTTCGGGTGATCCTGACTCACTCAAAATCATGAAAATCGTTAACATCACATATGGATTTTAAAAGCATGGAATATAACCATCATGCATATTTAATTTAAATCCCAGTTTAAATCATCGAAATCGTCGACATGCGAGACGAGGCAATATTTGTATAACGGCAATAACTAGGACTATGGCCATATCTGTCCTCGGGAGTTCCTCAGCTACACGGATCCTAGTGTGCGGGTTCTCACCATGATCGGGAACCGCCCGGGAGGTGGGTCAGTCCATCCCGTCAGTCTTATCCGATCCCCGGCATCCGAAGATGCTGCATCCGGAGATGCCGTATCCGAAGATACCACACGGTACATCGTACTCCATGCTACTTGCACGGTACATCGTACTCCGTGAACCCATATAATATCTCTAGGTACTCCAGCCCAATTGGCCTGCTTCCCACAGAGGTTTGTTTCTCAATACTCATGCCATGTCTCAAATCGCACGTGCGAGCCTATTAAATCGGTGACACACAGTCTACCCGATGCTCCAAGCACGGCTCATCGCATGTTCTCATAAAAGCTGTGCGAGCGATGCTCAGCACTCTCATCGACTCAAATAAAACTGGCAGAGCCCGCTTTACATCCCCACAAGGCCGCCAACCTCATCCCTCACTCTCACCCCACCTAAGAGGTCTCTTGAGCCTGTTGGGCCTTTTGGCTGACTCCAAGGGCAGACAGCGGTACTCCACAAATCCGGTAAAACTAGTGCGAGCTAAGCTTAGCACTCTGTATAAAAATCACATGAAAATCTTATAAATTTTGGTGCGGGTTAAACTCCAGCACCCTGTCTCGAAAATCACGTAAAAATATGGTGCGAGTTAGACTCTAACACCGTGTCACGAAAAAGCATATGAAATCTGGTGCGAGTTATACTCTAGCACCTATGCATGTAAAACTCTAGTGCGAGCTCTCGCTCTAGCACTAATGCGTGCATCACACAAATCGACAACATCGTGCGAGCTGAGCTCTAGCACGTCAATGTCAATAAAAACACGTAGGCGGCTCTGTTTCCTCAAAACAGTTTTCACAAAACAATATCACGTTGAAAGTATGCAATGCTGTGCATTTTCTTTCAAGGTGAGCCAGCCTACTCATGCATGCATCAAAACACCTCCAGAATGAGCAGGAACCTTTTCTTCTCGCTCCTCCCAATTTTTCTTAAATTTTTAGAATTTTACCCTTAGCAAGGGTATTTTAGTAATTTGCCCATTCGGGGCACTAAAATTATTAATTGACCTCTAGACCCTTCAGAATACTTTAAAGGACTGCATATGAATTTAAAATTGCGTAAAGTTACCTCTAGCAGTCCGCAGAATTCCCTTACCTTATTTTTCCGTAGAGTCTGACCTTTTCTTTTTCCAATGTTATCTCGTCGTGCAGTCCGATATGCTTCCAATCCAATGCCCGGAACTGCGTATTAACATTCCTCAGGTCAGATAACACATAATTTAATTGTACTTAATCTTTTCTGGGCTTAATTTAAATCGCTGGGCCCATTTACCCCTATTGGGCCCGATTGCACCTTAATGGGCCTTAATCGGCCTTAAGCCCGTTTTCCACTTAATTTTTACTTTATCGAGGCCTATTGGGCTCACTGGGCCCACCAATAATTTATCGGGCCTCGTTCTAATTCTCGAATAGCAAAATTCACTATTTACGACAATTATCTAAATTTCCATAATTTAATTCAATTTATGCGGAAATTAAATCAATATCACGCATAACGAGGCAATTGTCGTAAATAGGGGTCACTTACCCGATATTCCATGCTAGTCCGTAAATCGAGGCTGTCTCGAGCCCTTGGTGGATGCCAATCGTCGAGCTACACAATTAATTACATTTTCGGGTAAACTTTTCGATCGAAATTTAATTAAATAAATATTCTAAATTTAAATCGGGTCAATTTGACCGCTTATCGACTTACCCGAAGCTCGATTGCATCACCGAAATTTTCTCCAATTTTTTTCCTCTTTTTCTTTTTCCCTTTTTCTCCTTTTTTTCCTCCTCTTTTTGGCTGAACCTGTTCAGTCCGGTTCGGACCGGTTCAGACCGCCGGTTCACTCCGGTTCGGCCGGTTCACCGTCGGTTCGCCACCTTGCCGGCCGGTTCTCCTCCGACTTCCACCGCCAGTCGCTCCGCTGGGTCGTCCGCAGCCCGAATCTGGCCTCGGCTTGGGTCAAGCTCGCCGGAATGCCGCCGGTCCGGCTGTTCTCCCTCTCGCCGTCGGACCCATTTCTCCTCTTGGCCATCGCCGACGATTCCCGCCGTTTCGTCGCATGAGACCGGTGCAGAAATGATCACCGTCGCCTGGGCTTTCGGAATCTGGCCTCGGTTTCGCCTGGATCGCCGCCGTTCGCCGCCGGTGGCCATCTCTTCTCCCGCGGCTGTTTCCTCCCGATCCGGCGGATTCCGGCTGCTTCGTCGGCCAATACCGGTCTCAAAAGGACCGGCTCCTCCTCCTGGTCACACCGGTACCCGCCGATCGCCTCCAGCTGCCGTGGATCGCCGGCACCGACCCCGTTTCCTTCACGGTTTTCTCTTCCCGATTTCGACCTCCTCCGACGTCGGTTGGCCGTGTTGCCGGTGCCGTTCTGCTCGTCGGGCGTCGGGCTTCCTTTCCCGGTGGGCGACCTGGGACAGGGGTCGCCGGTGGTCATTCGGCCTCCTCCCCCGATCACGGCTTCCGTTTCGTCTGCTTCTTTCTCTCTCCCCGACCCATTCTCTCTCTCTTTTTTTTTTTTCTTTTTGTTTTATCATTTTTATTATTATTATTTTTATTTATTTTAATTATTTTACTATTCATTAAAATACATTAAAATACCCAAAATATCACTTAAAATTATTATTTTATTCTAAATTAATTAATTTATTTTTATTTAATTTATTTATTATATTTTAACCTCTTTTTCGGGTATAATTTCCCCGTATTTTCGGGATATTGTCCCGGGTGACCTTTCGATATATATTTTTCGATTATTTTCGGGATTATTTTTCCGAACTAAAAATCCCGATTAATCCCGATTAATTTTCATAAATTGATATCTCGATCAATTTAATCCGAAATAATTTTATTTCACTTTTATTGACCAAGATTTCTTAAATCTATATTTTTAATTAAATTTCTTTATCAAAATTATACCGACTTTCGATCTTTTGACCGTTTTGCCCTTACACGTGTTCGGGATTAATTTAACCCGACTTCCCTTCACAAATACTCATTTATTTCTTATTTAATTTCCGTATTTTAATTAAATTCGGGTCTTACAACTCTCCCCCACTTAAGGAATTTGGTCATCCAAATTAGAACCAATTCATATAAGTCCATATACAACTCCGGGTACATCGATTGTATCCTACTCTTAAATTCTTACGTGACCTTCTCCGGAGTGTATTACTACCAAAGGACTTTAATTAGGGAGATCATCTTAAACCTCAATACTTTCTCTTTCCTGTTTAATGCCCGAATCAACTTCTCAATATACTTGTATTTTTATTAAACTGAACTTTTGGAATTCATATCCTATCACCTATGCTGGATCTGGATAGTATTGCTGAAGCATCAAAAGCTGGGACACATTGTGGGTGCCTGTTTATTCAAGTGGAAATGTCACCTACAGGTCTTATCTCCCACTTGTCCAATCTCTCAAAATATTCCATCCAGCGCAACTCAATTTACTTTCTTCCAAAAGTTCGCTATGTCCTTATTCTCTTAGGACAAGAAATATTTCAATCATACTAATTCACCATCGGTGAATTCCAATACTTTTCTATCTGCTCTGAGGTGTTCTTAATCTCTCATCCCTAACTAAACATCCTCAGAGACTTATTATCCAAAGTCGAAATTAATTCTGTTCTGTCACCCACTTTTCTTATCCAATTTGGGGTACAACCCCTACAACCATACACTACTTCATATCTTATTATCCCGATACTCAACTGCCAACTATCGTTATTGGCAACTTCAATTAGAAATCAACTGATCATTCCAGGAGCTTATAAAATCAATGGCACACGCTTTCATCGGATCCTTCAGAACTTGTACAGTCCTCTCTGACTGACCAACTGTCTGAGGATGGAAAGCTGTGCTTAATACTCAGTCGGGTTCCCATAGCTTCCTAAAAATATTCCCTGAAGTAGAAAGTGAAGCGGGAATCCCTATATGATACCATGCTCATTGGAACGCTACTTAATGTTCCACAATCCTTTTTATACATAAATCCTCATATGTACTCTGAGTATCCGGGGAGTTCATAACAAGAAGGTGGGTAGACTTAGTCATTCTGTCGGCTATCATCCAAATAGCCTCGTAATTCACTTGGGTTCTCTGTAACCCATCACGACATTCATGGAGACTTGCTCTCATTTTTCGTGCCGTGTCGATATAGGTAGGTGCTGCAATAACTCTGCAGACTTTTAATACTCTACCTTATTTTGCTGACATACTAGGCACTTTTCACAACCTCTACCATGTGTCTTTCCACATCTGACCACCAATACCCTTTTCGAGATTTCAATATATAATCATTACTTTCTGTATGCACTGTATATCCCGAAGAGTGAGCTTCTGGCAATATCACTATTTCATCAACTGTGGTCTTGGGGAGTACTTATACTGTCTCTAAATCCTCAGTAACTCATCATCACCCACTGTGAACTCTATCACTGTACCCTTCTGAATCAGACCCAAACTATCGACATCCGGTCGATCATCACGCTAAGCCTGGCAAATCCGGGCACTCTCATCCGGTTCTAATCATCAGTCTAGCTGTCACACAATCACTGTCATCATCAGAAGGGATCACATCAATACTGAGGTTCACAACTGCATCTAGCAGCTCACGCTCCCTGACCATCATATGTAATACAATCCCGATGCTCTTTCTGCTTAAAGCATCAGCCTTTCCCGGGGGTACAATTTTCACAAATCAAAATCTCTCAGAAGCTCTAACCCACTATGTAATCTCATATTCGTCTCTTTCTGTTAAAACAGATACTCGGGCTTTATGATCAGTGCATATTCACAATTTCTCATCATATACATAGTAGTACCATATCCTCGGTACAACTACTGTTACCAACTTTAAATCATGGGTCAGATAGTTTATTTCGTGATCAAGGAGTTGTCTGACTCCAAAATTGACTATCTTCCCATTATACATCAATACACAGCTCCATCATAATTTCGAGGTATCTATACTCACTGGGAACCTCTTGAGCTGTTGGGTATGGTGAAATTAATCACGGTGGTCAGTTCATACTTTACTACACCGAAATTTATATCACATCCATCTTATTCCAAGACCACGTTTTCATAATTAAATGTGTTAACAAGGTATATCCCTTTTGAACTCGCAGCAACCCATTTGTAAAAACCATTTCTCCATTGTTGCTTATAAATCGCCCTAGACTTTAACTACACCCAATATATCATCGATAATGATGATTACAACTCGATCTAATCCTTGACTTATTTACGCATAAGCATATAAAATCCTTCAAAAGCACTTACGTTTTCAGGTACTAACCCGCGTCACTTCCTTTTCTTATCTTAACCGCTCTTATTAAATTTTTACTATGTTAACCTTTATGATTTGTCGAATTTTAATATTCTTATCGTCTTAGTAAAGGTATCCTAATGCTAAAGGTATTTATTACAACGATTCGGTTTCACGTTATCGGTTATATATATATATATCTAAACGCTGTCAAGTCTTCAGGCGGGGAGGTATTTTGAAATACCTTTATTAACCTTCAGACTTAACCACAACTACGTTATATCTCAGTCTCTATGGTCACAATTTATATTCGCTACTAATTGCTCTAATCCTAATGACTTCGCATACGCACTCTTACTCCAATACATCTTGTATTTAGAATCTATCTTATCTCAAAGATTATCTCCTTCGTATATCAATTATGACGAAACTCTTGTCTTTATTTATTTCGTGAGTACAATCCTTTACTCCTTAAATTTTCAACTGTTACACCCCTTTTTTATCACTTAAAATCTCTATATCCAAATTCTGTTAATTAATCCTCCTCTATTGGGGTACTCATTTATCAGTATCGTGCCCAATGATGTAAGCATTCATACCTTTTACTCACTTATATGCAAATGGAGGCGGTATGAATAAATGTGTGGCACCAGGATCAGTGAACATATGTACTTCATTTTTCATAACCAGTGTGGTATCTTACACCACATCCATGAAACATCAACAGTGTCCTGGTCCAAGACATCCTCTCGCCTTCGTCCAACAGCCTACTTTCCTTTTTCTTTTCGGCTACGGCTTCCCTTTTCATTGCAGCTATACCAACGAAGTTTTTCTGTCTCTTTACTTTCCTGTGGGGCGATCTCGCTCAACTCTGAGCAATCAAAATCAATGGCCCGTCTTACCACACTTAACGACCATTTTCATCAATACAGTGTAGGTATAGACCCTCCTTCCGTGGTATCCACCACACATCTCACACTGCTTACAGTGATCACACTGCTACTCTACTTTGTAGCAGGTCGGGGTTCTCCAATCACAATACCCCTCAAGAGTGCCAAAATTAGATGCACTGGGGCCTTACCAGTTATCTTACTCCATGACTCGTCAAATCAAATCTTTTACCCATTACCATATCAACATCTCTATCATTTCTCGATTTTCTTTTCTGTCTCTATTTCAGCCCCCATTACCTTTCTCAATCTCAAAGGCGTGCAATTCATGTTCTTATTTACCCAACTGCAAATTTGCGCACTGCCTCGGTATAGGTAATATCTCACGGGCCAATCGGACTCTAATTGAAAATCTGAGCCCTTCCATAAACTTTTAGACATCTCGACTGTCACTTTTCATAGTGTCGAGGTAATATCTGCCCAGAATATAACCGAGTCTCCATACTCGTCAATAAATCAAATCCTCTGGGTCAAAGCAAGGACTTTTATCCTTAATTTCCTTTAAATCATGTCTGAGATATCCTGTCACCGGAATATATCCAAGATATTTCTCATATCAGCTCTTAAGATGGGTTAAGCGGGTTTCCACCAATGCTCCGCTGCGCCCTCTGATCTCATACATAATCTGAGCAATTTGCTCCTCAAAATGATCTCCACACTCCGCTCCAATCTCGCGAAGCGTGTCTCAATACTGTCCGATCTCTCTGTCAGACTCTGTGAGGCATTCTCAACATTAGCCTCTATTTCAATCTCATACTGATTCTCATAGTCAAACTCAGCACGACTTAGCAGATTCAGGTCTACCTCTACGACCTCTGCCTCGTGCACTATCTCATCTAACGCGACTCATATTAAGCATTCCTGCATTCTCAACCATTTCTTAGTCAAGCCCATCTCGATATACACTATTGTATCTAACTAAGCACAGTAACACGGGGATGTAATTTCCTAATTACTGGCACCGACACACATCAGACCAATTGTGCTCTGATACCACCTTTATATGTCACGACCCAAACTACCCAAAAATCAGAGTTAATTTTTTCGCGTTTTATTATTTACTTAAATTCTTACCTGTCCTCGAATCGTGACCAACACTCCACTAATAATTGGGCTGTGCGTCAATGCTAGTCCCACCACACATTTACCATGTAACTTTTTTTTTTCTCCAGTCATTTATAAAATGTCTACAATATTTATACATCCCCTAGAGACACTTACAAACATGTTACTGTGCTATGCTTATGTAGATACAATATGTACAAGTGTATATACCTTATGTTGATGGGCAGCAGCGGATATCCGGAATGCAGTACTGAGTCGTCGCAACTTCAACTGGAGATTATCTGTGGGAGAAAATGAAAGGGGTGAGCACATCAAGCTCAGTAAGGCAATCCTACGAACAAGTAGGTAACCATACTACCTACATGAACGTGGTGCCATGCATAAACCACCCTTTCTCCACACATTTTAAAACAATGATATGCGTTATGATGTTATGTAAAACACATTACACGGAAAATCCAACATGCAAGTATATTCAAAATCATATCTTTCTCGTTTAAAATTTCACAGTAAAGTCAGGACTCGACCCCTCCTTCGGGTGATCCTGACTCACTCAAAATCATGAAAATCGTTAACATCACATATGGATTTTAAAAGCATGGAATATAACCATCATGCATATTTAATTTAAATCCCAGTTTAAATCATCGAAATCGTCGACATGCGAGACGAGGCAATATTTGTATAACGGCAATAACTAGGACTATGGCCATATCTGTCCTCGGGAGTTCCTCAGCTACACGGATCCTAGTGTGCGGGTTCTCACCATGATCGGGAACCGCCCGGGAGGTGGGTCAGTCCATCCCGTCAGTCTTATCCGATCCCCGGCATCCGAAGATGCTGCATCCGGAGATGCCGTATCCGAAGATACCACACGGTACATCGTACTCCATGCTACTTGCACGGTACATCGTACTCCGTGAACCCATATAATATCTCTAGGTACTCCAGCCCAATTGGCCTGCTTCCCACAGAGGTTTGTTTCTCAATACTCATGCCATGTCTCAAATCGCACGTGCGAGCCTATTAAATCGGTGACACACAGTCTACCCGATGCTCCAAGCACGGCTCATCGCATGTTCTCATAAAAGCTGTACGAGCGATGCTCAGCACTCTCATCGACTCAAATAAAACTGGCAGAGCCCGCTTTACATCCCCACAAGGCCGCCAACCTCATCCCTCACTCTCACCCCACCTAAGAGGTCTCTTGAGCCTGTTGGGCCTTTTGGCTGACTCCAAGGGCAGACAGCGGTACTCCACAAATCCGGTAAAACTAGTGCGAGCTAAGCTTAGCACTCTGTATAAAAATCACATGAAAATCTTATAAATTTTGGTGCGGGTTAAACTCCAGCACCCTGTCTCGAAAATCACGTAAAAATATGATGCGAGTTAGACTCTAACACCGTGTCACGAAAAAGCATATGAAATCTGGTGCGAGTTATACTCTAGCACCTATGCATGTAAAACTCTAGTGCGAGCTCTCGCTCTAGCACTAATGCGTGCATCACACAAATCGACAACATCGTGCGAGCTGAGCTCTAGCACGTCAATGTCAATAAAAACACGTAGGCGGCTCTGTTTCCTCAAAACAGTTTTCACAAAACAATATCACGTTGAAAGTATGCAATGCTGTGCATTTTCTTTCAAGGTGAGCCAGCCTACTCATGCATGCATCAAAACACCTCCAGAATGAGCAGGAACCTTTTGTTCTTGCTCCTCCCAATTTTTCTTAAATTTTTAGAATTTTACCCTTAGCAAGGGTATTTTAGTAATTTGCCCATTCGGGGCACTAAAATTATTAATTGACCTCTAGACCCTTCAGAATACTTTAAAGGACTGCATATGAATTTAAAATTGCGTAAAGTTACCTCTAGCAGTCCGCAGAATTCCCTTACCTTATTTTTCCGTAGAGTTTGACCTTTTCTTTTTCCAATGTTATCTCGTCGTGCAGTCCGATATGCTTCCAATCCAATGCCCGGAACTGCGTATTAACATTCCTCAGGTCAGATAACACATAATTTAATTGTACTTAATCTTTTCTGGGCTTAATTTAAATCGCTGGGCCCATTTACCCCTATTGGGCCCGATTGCACCTTAATGGGCCTTAATCGGCCTTAAGCCCGTTTTCCACTTAATTTTTACTTTATCGAGGCCTATTGGGCTCACTGGGCCCACCAATAATTTATCGGGCCTCATTCTAATTCTCGAATAGCAAAATTCACTATTTACGATAATTATCTAAATTTCCATAATTTAATTCAATTTATGCGGAAATTAAATCAATATCACGCATAACGAGGCAATTGTCGTAAATAGGGGTCACTTACCCGATATTCCATGCTAGTCCGTAAATCGAGGCTGTCTCGAGCCCTCGGTGGATGCCAATCGTCGAGCTACACAATTAATTACATTTTCGGGTAAACTTTTCGATCGAAATTTAATTAAATAAATATTCCAAATTTAAATCGGGTCAATTTGACCGCTTATCGACTTACCCGAATCTCGATTGCATCACCGAAATTTTCTCCAATTTTTTTTCTCTTTTTCTTTTTCCCTTTTTCTCCTTTTTTTTCCTCCTCTTTTTGGCTGAACCGGTTCAGTCCGGTTCGGACCGGTTTAGACCGCCGGTTCACTCCGGTTCGACCGGTTCACCACCGGTTCGCCACCTTGCCGGCCGGTTCTCCACCGGCTTCCACCGCCAGTCGCTCCGCTGGGTCGTCCGCAGCCCAAATCTGGCCTCGGCTTGGGTCAAGCTCGCCGGAATGCCGCCGGTCCGGCTGTTCTCCCTCTCGCCGTCGGACCCATTTCTCCTCTTAGCCGTCGCCGACGATTCCCGCCGTTTCGTCGCATGAGACCGGTGCAGAAATGATCACCGTCGCCTGGGCTTTCGAAATCTGGCCTCGGTTTCGCCTGGATAGCCGCCGTTCGCCGCCGGTGGCCATCTCTTCTCCCGCGGCTGTTTCCTCCCGATCCGGCGGATTTCAGCGGCTTCGTCGGCCAATACCGGTCTCAAAAGGACCGACTCCTCCTCCTGGTCACACCGGTACCCGCCGATCGCCTCCAGCTGCCGTGGATCGCCGGCACCGACCCCGTTTCCTTCACGGTTTTCTCTTCCCGATTTCGGCCTCCTCCGGCGTCGGTTGGCCGTGTTGCCGGTGCCATTCTGCTCGTCGGGCGTCGGGCTTCCTTTCCCGGTGGGCGACCTGGGACAGGGGTCGCCGGTGGTCATTCGGCCTCCTCCCCCGATCACGGCTTCCGTTTCGTCTGCTTCTTTCTCTCTCCCCGACCCATTCTCTCTCTCTCTTTTTTTTTTCTTTTTGTTTTATCATTTTTATTATTATTATTTTTATTTATTTTAATTATTTTACTATTCATTAAAATACATTAAAATACCCAAAATATCACTTAAAATTATTATTTTATTCTAAATTAATTAATTTATTTTTATTTAATTTATTTATTATATTTTAACCTCTTTTTCGAGTATAATTTCCCCGTATTTTCGGGATATTGTCCCGGGTGACCTTTCAGTATATATTTTTTGATTATTTTCGGGATTATTTTTCCGAACTAAAAATCCCGATTAATCCCGATTAATTTTCATAAATTGATATCTCGATCAATTTAATCCGAAATAATTTTATTTCACTTTTATTGACCAAGATTTCTTAAATCTATATTTTTAATTAAATTTCTTTATCAAAATTATACCGGCTTTCGGTCTTTTGACCGTTTTGCCCTTACACGTGTTCGGGATTAATTTAACCCGACTTCCCTTCACAAATACTCATTTATTTCTTATTTAATTTCCGTATTTTAATTAAATTCGGGTCTTACATCAAATAATCAAATCTTAAAACAGAATTCATTTTGGATAGAGACTAAGTTAGCTCATGTAATTATCATGAGGAAATAACATATTCATCCTTCGGAGAGGGGCGAAAATAACATATTCATCCTCCGGAGAGGGAAAATCATGAACATGACCATTTTCGCTACCTCACCCCACTTAAGAAGTCTTTCTGGTTAGCAGAGCATTTTCGCTACCCACCCCACTTAAGAGGTCTTTCTAGTTAGCTGAGCCTTTTCGCTATCTCACCTCACTTAAAAGGTCTTTCTGGTTAGCAGAGTCTTTTCGCTACCTCACCCCACTTAAGAGGTCTTTCTGGTTAGCTGAGCCTTTTCGCTACCTCACCCCATTTAAGATGTCTTTCTGGTTAGCAGAGCATTTTCACTACCTCACCCCACTTAAGAGGTCTTTCTGGTTAGCTGAGCCTTTTCGCTATCTCACCCCACTTAAAAGGTCTTTCTGGTTAGTAGAGTCTTTTCGCTACCTCACCCCACTTAAGAGGTCTTTCTGGTTAGTTGAGCCTTTTCGCTACCTCACCCCACTTAAGAGGTCTTTCTGGTTAGCAGAATCTTTTCGCTACCTCACCCCGCTTAAGGGGTCTTTCTGGTTAGCTGGCATTTTCGGCTACCTCACCCCATTTAAGAGGTCTTTCTAGCTAGCCTCATCCCAAGTGAGCCTCACTCACATATTTAAAATTTATAAACTGAGTTTCAAATAAACCCTCTTTTGCGGTTGGAAACTCTTTCATAGAAACAGAGAAACTGTACTCGTATAACAGATTTCATTTCTCGCAACATATGTAACAAATTCATGCATAAGTCAAAATCATATCATTTCGTTCGAGAAACAAAATCAGAGATATGCTCACAGATTTGAAGACATGCTCAAAACTCATGTATTTAAATTCATAAACATTTCTTTCAGTTTCAGAAACATGGCAAGGTAAAGCTGGGCTCAATAAAAGTTGGGCTTGGTTTTGTTTAAACGTTAACTTGAACTAAAGAACGAACGCTTGGTATAAATTCTAATCATTTACTAAAATATTGCGTAACTCAAATATTTTCATAAATCCAAGTTTGAGGGAAAGGAGGATACTATTACCATTTTAAATTACACCCATTACCTTAATTTATCGGGAGCTCAAGGTTCGAGTAGTGATGCCTCCAAGTGTCTCCCTCTTTTCCTTCTACGATTTTTCTACACCGAATTTGGTATTCTTAGAATCCTTATTTAAATCGAATAGCTTACAATGCTTCAAAATCGAAATCTTATTAGCCTAAGGAAAATACTTCCAGAATTTAAATTCTAGCTCCTTAAATTCGTATTAAACTATACATATTCAACCTTTAGAACTCATCAATTTCCTCTTTTCTTCTAGTTCCATCATACATTTAGAAATTAAATCTTACTACAAAGTCTTTAGCTACATTCCTAATTAAATTGTCCTCTTTCTCCTATCATCTTATATGTTTCCTACCTACTCCTGCTTGTGTGTTCATATTATTGTCGACGCACACTTATACTAACACGCACGTTTATTATAAATATGTATATATATATATATATATATAAATGTATAAATATATATATATATTATTTATTTATCATTTATTTGTTTATTATTTATTTATTTCTGTACTATCATTATTTTTATTTTTATCATTATGATTATTATTTTTGTCTACTACTCATTTACTCTCGGGTTTTGTCGATTCAAGATTTGTTTTAAGCTACCCATAAGAATTTCTTTTCTCTACTTTCCTCTTCATCATCAAAATGACCCAAACTAACATTCACAAAATAACCGAATACAATTTTATCATCTTCAATCTTTATTTCAATTCTTGATAATTTAACTTATAATGTCTAATTTCGTGCCTATTTTTCAAAATCCCCAAATCTGTCAAATTAATCCCTAGTTCCCTAATTTCTTAACAATCAAATTTTAAATAATTCATACAACATCATGCTTCCATAATATACATTAAACTAAAGAAAACTTGGGTTTTTACCTAAGGATCCACTGGTACAAAAATGGGGAAACAGAAATTGGGTAATTTATCTATAATTTTTTTTGAAACACTGTAGCATCGGAAATAGGGGTGGCCGAACAGGGAAAGACAAGCAAGGGAGGTCACCGGGCTCAGGTTCGGTGGTGGTCGACGTCGGGTCTCCTCCGGGTTGCTGCAGTCCGCGAAACAAAGGAAAACTCCTCTGTTTCATTTCTGTTTTTCAGGCGAGGGGAGAGGGAGAAGGCAAGGAACGATCGCGGGTGGTCAAGGGGGGAATGCTCGGTCGTCAATCCTCCTGGGTTCAGTCGTCGGTCCGACGAAAGAAATGGAGAGAGGAAGGGGCTCGGGTTTTCGACGAACAACAACGGGAAAGAATAGGAAAGGGGGAGTCAGGGTCTGCATTTGGGTCGTCGGTTTCAGTGTCTCGGTCGGCCGGCAAACTCGACAGTGATCGGTAGGCGAAAATGAACGGGAGAGAAGGCTTTGGCCGACGATCGCAGAGGAAGGGAACCGGGGGGAGGGGGGAAGAAATGGGTTTTTTTCTTTTCTTTTTTCTTTAGGATCGCACGACTTTTTTTTTTTAGTTTTTTTTTTAGTTTTTTTTATATATATATATATATATATCTATATTTATTTATATTTCTATATATATATTTATATATATATTTTTAATTATATTTTTATTATTGGACAATTACATGTATATATATTTATTGTAATTGTTTTTATCCTTCATATCATTTTCTTTTTTAATTTAAATATAGAAAATTTTTAGTGTTTACAATATTAACTCAAACTCGACTTGATCTGAACCCAAATTGATCCGAATCCAAATTGACTCAACTGGAATTGATCCAAATCCAAATTAACCCAAACCCCAAGAAATCTAAACTTAAATTAAGACTAAAATAAATTTTAAATGTCAGGTTAATGATAAAAATATATATATTATGGTAAAAATATATTTTTTTCAAAAATATGAGTGTTATATATATATATATATATATATATATATTGAATATGGTTAAATTTTAATGTTTACCTTAATATTGCATTCATTTAAATTTAACCAAAAGAGAAATTCCGCAAGAGCTAACGTGGAATTATTTAATAACTAATCCATCACATAGTACAAAAGCTACATCACCCACACTTAATACCTTCAATTTTTCTATAAAAAAATCAAGAAAAATTAAAAGTATGTGTAATAATATATTATAGCATTTAGTGGAGACTATTAAATCACTTTGGATGACTATAGTTTACAGTTATTATAGATAATAGAAATGAAATAAAAAAGACAATTTATTTTTGAATATTGATAAATATTATAAAAAAAGCTATCATACTAATTATTAGATATTTTGAATACTTCAATCCTAATTTTATTGTAGGACATGCAAGAAAATTTATTTTCATGAGTTATATGGTTCCTAAAAATATAATTTCAATTCATTTTCATGCAAGAAACATAACATTACATGTGATAAAGGCCTAACCCAAAAAACTCGCCTAACACGACTCGAACACAAACCCGACCAAATCCAATTTGACTAAAAAAGTAAATAATCCGAACTCGATCTAATCAGAACCCGAATTGATCATGACCCAAATTAACTCGAATTTAAATCGACCCAAATTTAAGTTGATCTGAACTCGAAATTATATTCGAATCCAAAATAGATCAATTTTTTTTTTTACCCAAATCCTACTTGACTTGAACCCAAAATAATCAAACCTAAAATAATCTAATTTTTCCTTTATTCAAAATGATACAATCTGAAATAATGAAACTCGAATCCAACCCAACCCGATCATTTATCACCTCTATTAACTGGCATGAGTAGAACTAGTATAGGGGGATGACTGGATGGTGGTTAAATAGGACCGGAGACGACATGTTCCTTTCCTTGTTCGATACATGCATCTAAACTCATTTGTTTGGTGCAAATGACACTAAATTTAATTTATGGATTTACATAAAAATCTATTAAAATTATCGAAAGTATATAAACAATAAGAATTAATTTATCCTTTTACTTCTCTCACAAATTAGAATTTAGATCTCAATTTTTCATTTTACTTATTTTACGTAAAACTTAAACATCAAAAATTATATTTCCTCCATCCCATAAATGTTATCTTGTTTGTATATTTTTCATTATCCCAAAATATTAAAAAAAATCATTTTAATTTTTTATTACCCTTAATTACAACTACATTTTTTTCAAAATAAGTTCAAGTTAAAAAAACCTCATAATGAATAAGTCAAAATTCAACTTAATTTTTTTTTTTAATTTTATGTAAAGTCAAAATCAAATACTGTGTATGAGGAGGAAATAGTAGTTATATATATATATATATATATATTGAAAGGCATGTTATGCATGTTCTTTAATTTCTTCTTCCGGGAAAGTCACATTTTGTAAATTATTTTTATCGTTGCAGCTTCAATATATATATATATATATTGAAAGGCATGTTATGCATGTTCTTTAATTTCTTCTTCCGGGAAAGTCACATTTTGTAAATTATTTTTATCGTTGCAGCTTCAATTAGGATTTCATGCAGGCCCTTGTTTCTATTAGAATAACTTTTCATCGGTCAATTACGAAGCTCATTGCTAGCTGATACATACATACATACATACATACATACATACATACATACATACATATATATATATATATATATATATATATATATATATATCGAAGAAGTTCGACCAAAAGAGACGGACTTGATTTGTTCAACGGCAAAAAGTCAAGAGGAAAGAATAATCGCTAAATTAATGGCACTTTGCTGACGAAGTAGCTTACTACCTGGACCACTGATATTTGTACCCGTCTTTTGGGTTAACGCGTTTCCATTATGATCAGAAAGCTTGCCTATTAAACTTTGGCTATATAAACGCATGGAAGACTAGCATCAGTCCTTGTGTATAGCCAAGAAAAAATGCTGACGGCTTTGAGATCAGTGGTGCTAATGGAGCTTATCTTGGTTAATGTTATATCGGTAGGAAAATCCACGGTAGGCGCGTTAGCTCAAGCCAAACCCAACTGCCAAAGTCACTGCGGTGAGGTTAGCATCCCATACCCCTTTGGTACAAGTGGCGATTGCAGCATCGCTAGTGAATTTTTCATCCAATGTAACACCACTCATTTCAATCCCCCAAAACCATTCTATGGCAACATTGAAGTCCTCGACATATTGCTCGATGGTCAGCTTCGCCTCCATACTGAAATATCCTATGATTGTTACAATTCATCAGGATACAGACGATATGTCTGGCAATGGCTCAGACTTAGTAAATTTCCCATAAATGATACCAGAAACAAGTTCACAGCAATTGGTTGCGACACCTATGCTCGCGTCCAAGGTTCCCTCGGACAAAGATATGCAACCGGTTGTCTATCAATTTGTAACAACATTAACGACGTAAAAACTGGGTCTTGCTCTGGCATTGGGTGCTGCCAGACAAGTATCCCAAAAGGAGTGAGGGGTTATAACATCAGTCTTCAGAGCTATTACCGGCATTCCCATGTATTGCCCGAAAATCCTTGCAGCTATGCATTTGTAGCAGAAGACGGAGCCTATAACTTCTCTGATTCAGATATTCGCGGTTACGACTTTCAAGACAGGAAATTCCCGGTTACTCTTGATTGGAAAATCGGGAATATAACTTGCAATGAAGCGAGGAAGGATACCAAGAATTTTGCATGCAAGGAGAATAGTAATTGCGTTGATTCAGAAAATACTGGATATTTGTGCAAGTGTTTTGACGGCTTTGAGGGGAATCCTTACCTCTCCGATGGATGTCAAGGTAACTATATCTGAAGCCTTGTACTTCTGTCATGAAAATTTATTGTTTTTTTTTTTTAGTTCCATAATTTGCTATTTTCAGATATGAACGAGTGCGAAACTATAAACCTTTGCAATGGGACATGTCAAAACTTAGTAGGGCGTTATACTTGTTCGTGCCCGGAGGGTTATGAAGGTGATGGCTGGAAAAATGGAACAGGCTGCAATTTACCCATCAAGAATCAGACCAAGAGATCTCCAATTATTGATGTTGCTCTAGGTTTGTATATGTGCGTTTGCATTATACATTTTTCTTTTCTGCCACAAATAATTACTGCATACTATTCTTCTATATCTAGAAAAAGATATTAGTCTACGAAGACAAATAATTTTTTCGATCAATCATAAAAAGAAAGGACATATTTTTTATTATTTTGAAATTTAAAATATATTACATAATATATCAAATAGAGACATGTTATTTTTGTCATTAATTAAACCTGGGTCAAGCCACCTATTATCGTGCTTGAAAGTCCAATCTAAAAATATTTTTATTAATAAGTAGAAAATGACATTTAATTTAATTTTAATGTCAGCTATATTTAAAAATATAACTTTTCAAACTTTAGTAAATTAAGTCGGCTTGATTCTTAAGCAAATTTCATCGATAATAATTCCAACAGTACAAGACGTGATATTTACGTGATTTTTTTAATTATGTGATGTGACTTTAATATAATTTGTAAAAATAAAATTTTTGTAATATGATCCTAAATATAAATTATATTTTATTTTTCATTACTTCTAACTATCAAATAATATTATAATTACATTATTAGATATATATATATATATATATATACATATATATATATATATATATATATATATATATACATAAAGCTAGTTTGGCTCACCCGTGTGGGCCAATGAGACGCTGGCCATTAGCATCTTTAACTAAATGACAAAAATTTGTCAAGGCTAATGGCTGCCCATTGGCATCTTTAATGAAATGACAAAATTTTTTTAAGGCTAATTACAATATTACCCTTTCTAATAAATTCTTTTTATTATTTTATTCAAAAATATATATTTTTAATTGTTTTTTTATCGTTTTCAATTTCACCGAAATTAATCACGTCGTCTATCCAAACTAACCCTTACTTACTTATAAATTGGGTTGAATATCATTTTATTATTATTTTATTCTTAATTTATTTACAATAATATTTAATTTTTTTAAAAATTTATTTTAATATATATTTATATAAAATAATTTAATTGGGTAGGTCAACTTGAGGGCTAGTTTGGATGAGTAGTACAATTAGCTCCAATGAGATTGAAAATAATGGTAGATGTGAGATTAATTGTAAGATATGTGTTTGGATTTGGATGCAATTGTAGTGATGGAGGTGAGGTAAAGTGTAATGAGAATTGAAAAATAATTATTAATGATATTATATTAAAATTGGTATAAAATTAAATTTTTATAATAAATCTTATATTTTTAAAATTAATAAATAATTATATTCTAATATTAAATAATAATTGTTATGAAATAGTTTGTTTAAAATTTTTAAAGTTTTATTTAATAAAAAGTGATATATTATTTTATATTAACTACATTTAAATTTTTAAATAATAAAATCATAAATATACAATAATTTATTTATAAATTTATTATATAATTAAAAATTTCAAAATAAAAAACTTTAAAAGAAATAAAACAAAATGAAAATAAAAAATCAAAGTGCGCAAGAAGGTAAATTGCGGCTTACTGGAATTGGTCCATCTCACTCTAGTTGGTTCTGTTTGAATCCAAACTAGACCTAAATTTAAAATTCTATATCCAAATTCAACTAAAATCTATCTAAATTCATTGGCGTGAACAAGTGCTCAGTTCTTGATTAGAATTTGCATTCCTTCTAAATGTATGTTTTTTGTTCAATCCTTGTGATAATCATGATTATTGACTAAATTGGTATTCCGTAGTGATACGAAGTCACACATATTACTTTTTATAATTCATTCTACACATCAGAATTCCTTTAGTATTCAAAAGAATAATGACAAAATTGATGTAGTGAATGCTGATCGAGTCTGTTATGCTTGATCATAGGCACTAGCATTGGCTTTCTTGCTCTCGTCCTAGGCATATTGTTTTTCTATTTGATGCTCAAGCAAAGACAGATTTCCAAACTAAGAGAAACATACTTTCGGCAAAATGGTGGCATTTTGTTGCGGGAAAAACTTTCGAAACGGCAAGGATACGATGAAAATATTAGAATATTTGCAGCCCAGGAACTCGAAAAGGCAACAAACAATTACCATGAAAGTACAATCCTAGGACAAGGAGGCCAGGGAACAGTTTACAAAGGAATATTAGCTGATGATGGAGTGGTTGCCATAAAAAAATCAAGAATAGGAGATCAAAGCCAAGTTGAACCATTCATTAATGAAATTATGGTGCTCTGCCAAATCAACCACAGGAATGTTGTCACTCTTCTAGGATGCTGTTTGGAGACACCGGTTCCATTGTTAGTCTATGAATATGTCAGTAATGGAACCCTTTATGACCATTTGCACAAGGATGCTGGTGCCTCTATTCTTCCTTGGGAAACTCGTTTGAGAATAGCCACTGAAACGGCAGAAGCCCTTTCTTATTTGCACTCAGCAGCTTCTGTTCCGATCATTCATCGAGACATCAAGTTAGCAAACATACTCTTAGATGACCATTACACCGCAAAAGTTTCTGATTTTGGAGCTTCAAGATTAATCCCGTCCGATCAGGAACAGATAACTACAATTGTACAAGGAACTTTTGGTTATTTGGATCCTGAATACATGCATACAAGTCTATTGACTGAAAAGAGCGATGTCTATAGCTTTGGGGTTGTCCTTATGGAGTTACTAACTGGAGAAAAGGTGATTAGTTTTGAAAGATCAGAAGAAAAGAGAGTTTTGGCTATGTACTTCGTATCTTTGATGAAAGAGGGTCGCTTGCTAGAAATTCTTGATTCTTCGGTGCTGAAAAATGGAAATGTCTATCGGCAGCTTATGGAAGTAGCAGCTTTAGCTAGGAGATGTGTAAGATTGAAGGGAGAGGAAAGGCCAACAATGAAGGAAGTTGCGCATGAATTAGCAGGGCTGCAAGCTATGGCTACACATCCTTGGAGTAAAAGTAATTTACAGGGAGAAGAAACTGAATACTTGCTTGGTGAATTGTGCAGCACTTATGGTGATGGTGCAACTAGCAGTTCGATGGGGTGTGACAGCATAAATAACAGAATCACATTCGAACTTGAAGGTGCACGATGATTATAATCTGATTCGAAATAGCTTAGTTCTACTTTTCCTAGTTGTAAAGGAATTTACTCTCATTAGATTAGTTGTTGTTATTGTATTCTGTAATCAGGGATGGCTGAAGGCAATTACTCTCACATCCCAGCATATTTACTCATTAGATGGCTTGTTAATTATCGACATAAATTTCAGCAATAGCTAGTACCGTCTTTCACATTTTTTTTTCCATTGTTAAAGCCTATCTTTCACATTTTCCCTTTTCATTGTTCAGAATGAAGGGCCTCCCTGAGCCTAGCAACCAAAATCGATGACTACTTATCATTTCTCTATATTTTTTTACTCCTGACTGTACATTTGATAAATTTAAGTTCCAAAATGATTGTAATCCACAAGATATTTGATCATATTGAATTTACTCAACTTTGTAATTTGAACAGGAATCATCTTATATTAATGCAAAATTAAATTAATTTTACACATTTTCATATATTTTTATATAATTTATATTTTTTTATCTAATCCTTAAATTTTATACTCTATTCATATAAATTATACATATTCAATTTTAAGTTATTGAAAATATGTAATTATTTATTAAAAAATAATAAAATTTTAAAAGTTAATATATATAGAAAAATATATTATTTTCAATGGACTGAAATGATCGAACCCAATTGCTTGATTTCCTCACTGTTTTTTCTGCAAAATTCACCTCCAAATCAGCAGCTACTTGAAGTGGTAAGGGAATGAGATCACTTCTTTCTCTTCTTCTCTTTCCTGTCCTTCCCTCTCCTCTCGGTTTGCTGCCTCAAAAAACCTCCTACTGTGTTCGGCTGCTGTTCTGGTTACCTCCCATCAGCAAATGACACAGTTCCAACCCCTATTCAATCCACCGAATCACCTTCTCCCAGCCTTCAAAAACCTCCCCAGATCAACTGGTGCGATCTAAACGTATTTTTCACAAATGCATAGATCGTACAAATAATAATGAGATTTGATTCCCGAAATATCGTCCCACAGAGAAATTGATCAACCTAATTAACTACTGGTTAGTCTTACTCTAAGTATATCCTAATAAATTATGAAGTTTAAGTGGGTGATCTACAAGGCTAAAATTAAACAAATACTAAAAACAATGATAAAAATAAAGAAAATAAAACAGAGAAAAATTTAACTTATAAAACTCCAAGCAAAAAAACAACTTACAAAAGAAAATTAAAACAGTTAAAATGAATTAACGCAACTAAAATAAAATGCAAATATGAAAATAAAAAAATAAAATTAAAATAAAATTTAAGCAAACTTAAAATAAAAATGCAAGTAATTAAACTAATAAAAATTACAAATTAAACTAACCTAAAATCTAATAAAAATGAAGACTAAATTAAAAATGCATGAAACATATTTAATCTAAATTAATTCTAAATGCAACTCATAAAATAATATACTAAAATTAAATCCTAAAACTTATGATAAAAAAATTAACTTTTAACTAAAAATTAAAACTAAAGATTAAATTAACAACTTAAAACATTAGATTTAACCTACAATTATCAATTAACCAATATCCTAAACTAACAACTAATGAAAACAATTAAAATAATAACAATGCAATAAACATTAAATTAAACAAAGGCAATGTGGCCAAACAAGGCCTTAGCTAATTATCCAAACAAGCGGTCCCGACTGTGCATGTGTCATGTGCACATCTTCCCCAGTTTCACTAGATTCCAGCTTTGCTCTCGGTTTTGTGCCTCTGCTCCTGTCGTGCTCTAGGCTCCAGACGTTGCTCTTGGTATGCTCGGTCTTGTCATCTGTTGCAAGTGTTGCTGTCCTCTACCCAGCTGTGCATAGTACAATGCTTCAGCTATTGCTTCAACGTCAAGGTGCCGCTCGAAACATGCTTCAGCTTCATCGTTGTACATTTCTACAATTCTCAGCAATGCAAATTTGGAATAAGATAAAACACAAGCATTTAATTGTAATATGTAAGTTCAAGGCAGCGAATGAATAACAGCAAACTTAACATGACTGAAATTAAAAGCTAAAACAGGAAAAGGAAAATAAACAATAAGTCAAACATAAAACAGAGGAGAAAAGAGTAAAAAAAAAAAAACATCCCGTTGCTACTGCTGCCATTTCATTTCTAGGTGCTCCAGATGCTGTCTCGCTGCACATCCTTGTCCTGCCCAGCTCAAGTGTTGTCTGCTATTCTTGCTTGGGCTGTCCGGTGCTGCTCAGCATCAGCTTCCTTTCCTGCATGTAATGCAGACACCAAAGCAACACACGCCTGCCTCCTATCCAATCCATGCTACCACGCACCAGCTTCAAGCTGCATCTTCATTGCCACTTGCTTTGTCTCCCTACCTCGCATCAGCCCACTCTGCTCCAAACTACACAGCGGCCAAGTCATCTCCTGTGGCCAGTGATGCCACTAGCTTCACAGCACATTGCAGCAACACACATAGCAGGGAAAGGCAGAGGAAGACAAAAATAAACTTGGAAAGAAATGAAACAGAACTGTGACAACAGGGAACTAAAACAAACTAACTTCAACATAAAAAAAAAAAATTAAAACTAAGATATTAATGCAACCTGAACCTAAACTATGAAATTATTAAATAACGGAAGAAAGAAATGGAAACAAAAGAAACCCAGATAACAGAGCTTGCAAATAAAATAATAACAACAATGTGAAAACTGAAACAGAAATGAATTATTAATAAATGAACTAACTTTCGATACAAAAAAAATCCTTAAATAAAAGAAATGACTTTAACAAAATCGAGAAGATCAATGAACAATGGAAAATGGTTGAAACGAAACTTGATAAGCTTTTACTAAGTATTGAAATTGCTGTGAATAGTAGCAAAAGAAAATGGTGGCAAACGAAAATCTTCTAAAAGTTTAACAATGGTGGCTAAAAGAAAACTAACGGGAAAAGAAGATTATTCTAAAAATTACTTATCCCTAAAATTAAAACTACTCCTAAATTACTCTACACTACTCCTAAATTCTACCCTAACTACACTACTTACCATACTCCTACTTCCTACTTGATTTTTCAATTACCATCATATTATATTTATACACACACTTAGGGGTACAATGGTAATTTTTCATCCTAGATGAGTTGGCATTGTTTGGCCACTTGTCTTCATTTTATTTGCTGCAGAGTAGATATTTTCACGTCATCAGTCTTTTTATCCAATTGGCTATGCAATGTGGGCGTGTATCTTCCAGAGGGTTGGCACGGTGTCCTTTGATCTTATCGTTTCGAAGCGAATAAAATATGGACACGTGACATCACGCGTGTTTAGACGACTTGATGACTTGGTCTATAAATTGGAAGTGGTCCAGTCTCCTTTAACTCGTTTTCAGCCCAATTTCGACTGAAACAACTGAGTTTCATCCAGATTTAATTTACCTGCACATTAAAGAATTTTAATTAAATAAAGGGGATTATTAATAAAATAATATGGGGATTAAATAAATAATTAAGAAATTAAGCACAAACAATTCTATTAAAAATAGAATTATCATCAACCCTTGAATCTACCATTTCCACTGAAGAAAACTCCCTCCCCTGTTTCGTTACTGCTCTATCTTAATTCCAGCAGCAATAGCCGATTTCCTCCAGCCTTCAGGACTTGCTATTTCAAGCTTTGTTCCAGCCTTGATCGGCCCTGACTAGAGCTCAAAATCAATGTCTAAACCTAGCGTCTAGCCTCACGTTCCTGCACTTTAAACTTCCTGTCAGCTTCTTTTCTCCCCCTCTCGGGATCTCCCCTCACTCTCGGGCTCACTCCTTCACTGCACCGATTTGCTCCCGTTTTTCCTTTCAAATTCCTTTCCTTGGTGTTGCTGTCACTATCAACAATTATGTGTTGCTGACGTACCTCCTCGATCTCCGTACCACGTGCTTCAGATTCTTCTGCAAAAAAGGAAATGATCAAAGGGACGCAGGGGTTATTCCCTGCATTTGCACTCTAATGCTTAAGTCAGAGAATAATTTTTTTTAGAGTTTCAGTAGGAAATTGTCTCTCAGTCTAAGGAATCATACCTGACCCCTATTTATAGGGAGTTTTCTTGTTCCTTAATTACGCTTTTGTCCTTTTATAAAAAAAATGTCTCAATTTGTCAGATCATCCTCAGTTATGCCACGTGTTCCAGTATAATTGGCTGAAATAACATTAGAATTATTATTCATAACAATTGCTCCCCACTCTTTTGCGAGTAAATTATTGCTAAGTGAAAGAGTATACTTTGTTAATAATAGGTAATTTTAAAAAATAAATTTATTGAAAGGTCGGCGCGGCTAACGTGGTCACGTTGCAGTTGATGCGGCCTGCGGTACATATATATTGAAGTGGGGTCGTTGTTTCATTTCATGTAGTCTCTCGATTTTAAGTGCGGCAACCCATAGATGTTCGCGACAAGCTTTAAACATTCACGACAATCCTTTAATCATCACGACAAGATTACCTTTCGCGACAAGATTGACCATTCGAGAAAAGGTTGACCCATCGGGGCAACCCTTGATCCTTAGCGGCATTCTTTTCCTTCTCGGCAAGCATTAATCATTTGCGGCAAGCATTGATCCTTCGCAGAATTACGGCAGCCTTATCTTTCGCGACAAGCATTGATCATTTGCGGCAATCATTAATCCTTCGCGGCATCGCGACAGCCTTATCCTTCGCAGCAAGCATTGACACTTTGCGGCATACCCACTATTCGGGGCAAGCAGTGACCCTTCGCGGCAGGTTTATTATTCGCGACAAGCAGTGACCTTTCACAACAGGTTTTGATCTCGTGGCAAGCTTTGATGGCTAGACGAGGTACTGACAAACAAATAAATTTAGGTTCCCCTTTTAGACTTAGAGAATCTGACCTTGAGTCCATTCGTAGTAATTTTCCTCTGCCTGAGGGTTATTTTTATAGACTTCCAACTGATAAAGAATGCTCCCCTCAAGCGGTCAGTAGTGGCGTTCCCGTTCACTTAGCTTCGCTATATTTTGGACTTCGTTTTCCCTTACCTAACTTTGGAGTTGCTTTTCTCCAACATTTTAGTATAGTCCTCGCTCAACTTCATCCTAATGGATAGGCGCAAGTGGTCGGGTTTACAATCATATGCCATAGATGCGATGTTACGCCTACTGTTCCTTTGTTTAGTTCATTTTTTCAAGTTCGTAGTGTCCCGAACTCGACTTGCTTTAGTATTCATAAGGTTGCTGGGGTAGGACAAAGTAGTAAGCTTTTTGGAAGACTACCATCTAAGTTGCACAATTATGCTTCAGAATGGATTATTGTTGAGTTTTTACCGTCTTTAAACATTCCCACTCGTTGCTGTCTTCGTGATCCTCCTAACATTTGTTGTCCTTTTGACTTAAGACATTTATACGGCTCTTTAATCTCTCAGCTGCAAGCAGATGATGTGAGCACTTTGTTATCTTTACTAACTTCAAAGAACATAATTGCTGCTGGCGGGGGCGCATTTCTATTGTTCCCATTTTCGCACCCGCGCCCGTCTTGCCTCCTACTTTCGTGGAAGAGGGTTAGGGTGTGAGGAACCCTTCCGAGTCTTCTGAAGGAAATTCTGATGAAAACTTGAAATGGGGCCAAGGGGAGGCTTTTGGAAGCCCTTTTCTAGATTTCTCTTTCGATGAAAGTTTGGCTAACATTCATTCTCTTGATGCTTATCTTAATTCGGGTGATTTCACATTGCATTCACATATACACATAATTGTTCATTTCTTAAGTGGTCGTTTTGATTCTTTTTGGTTTCTTTTTTTTAGGAACGAGCGCACTCGGAATAGCTTTTACTCAACAAGATGAAACAGAGAGTGCTCCTGAAGCTGTTCGTCTACAAAAGCAAAGGCGTCCACAGGGTTCTGGACAGGTTAGGGAAACTTCTTCTTGAGGTTGAGCTCGAGATGATAGATCAAGATCCCCCCTGCAACTTCTTCATTACATCATGAAGGATCGGGTTCTCGAACTCAGGGCAGGGGCAAACAACCTACGGTAGAAGTTTCGACTCTTAATCCCGAATTAGAGGAACATCATCGGAGGAATAGGGCAGAATGCAACCTTACCCATCCTTCACGCACTGACTGGAGGTTATTACATATTGAATCGATCATGCGAGATGCTCCAGTGCTTCCACTGAAAGCAGAACTGAACACGTCTTGGTATCAAGTAGATGGTGGCACAGTCGTTTGGGGACAGAACTTTATTGTTTATCGTAGTGTTAATGATAATGACTCAATCCATGATCCAGAAGTACCATCTCGTCTGGGATGGTCGACCATTCTTCCTCGGGACGAGGCAGAGTTATTTAAGAATTTCTCTACTTCTGATGACCGATCTGATTATTTGGTCATGCAGGTATTTCTCTGTCTTTTTCATTATTTCCTTCTTTGTTAATTGTATCTTGATATTTCTTGTTAATTTCAGGTTGTTCAACAGGTGATTGCTAACAATGCGTGGCATAGAGCCTACCGGTCTCATGCGGATGTTGAACTTGCTCGATTAAGAGTTGAAAGAGCTGAATGGCAAAATGAGCAGACCCAATACATAAGGCTCCCTGAACGTCTTGATAGATTGAAGAAGGAAAAGAAAGAGTTGAATCTTGAGCACCTCCGCCTTCAAAGAGAGCATGCTGCCACTTCTGAAGAGATGAACTCTTTCAAGTCTAATTATGATGCTATTCTTGCTCAATTTCAAGACCTTCAAACTAATTTTAGTAAGTTAGAATAAGATAATTTGAAGTTGCGTCAAGAATCTCAATCTTCCACCGTTAATCCAGAGGTGTGTGATCAGATTCGTTTCGAAGCTATCAGAAAGTTTTGTCTATCACAGGACTATTACGACAAGAAAGTTTTATTCTCTACTGCTTTCGTGAAATATGGTTTTTATATGGCACGCTCCTGGTTGGAGAAAGAGAGATCCCGCGAGTCCTATTTTGAAGTGCAATGGTCCAAGCAATTGGAACAGTATACAAATGAATTCTTGGATTGGACCAACTATGAGCCTAACGGTGAAAACTTTGCCACTTACATGGAGAAGGGGGCTCATGACAATCTTTCTAATCTTATCGGTCCTTGGGAGCCTCGTCGACAGGAAGGAGTGATTGACGCATTAGATGATTTAGACGATGAAGATCTAGATTCTCCCAGCGGAAGTGCTTCTCCGATTGCGAAGGAGTAGATTTTAGACGTGTTTTTTATCTTACATATTTGTTGTTGCCTCTTTTTCCTTTTTTTTTTTAAATATATACACATGAAGTAAAATTTGTTATTGGTACTTATATATTTATGGTGTGATTTTATTTATGGCTTACTTTGCGTTTTTTTCGCTTCAAGCCTTTTTCACCATTTTTTATGGCTTACTCTGCGCCCTTTTGATTCGAGTGCGTCGCTTACCTCGCGCCCTTTTTGCTTCAAGCCCTTGCACTAGGTTCTATGGCTTACCTCGCGCATTTTTCGCTTCAAGCCCTTTGTTTGTTGAGTGCGTGGCTTACCTCGCGCATTTTTCGCTTCAAGCCTTTGATTGTACATAATTAAGATAGTTAAAAAGAAAAATCCTGATAAGCAATGTAATATCGTCATTCATGAAACAAAAAATTATTTTTCTACGAACAATAAATCATAAAGAAAATCGATAAAGTAATCAATAAAAGATTGTCACTGTAAATAAGGTTTCAAATGGTTAGTGTTCCATGTTTTCGACATCTCCTTGCCCTGTAGATTCTCCAAAATGCACGTGTTGGGTCCAATCACCTTTTTGACTCTGTATGGCCCCTCCCAATTTGCTCTGCACTTTCCATCCTCTCTCTGAGCATTGGTGATGACTATTTTTCGCAATACTAAATCTCCTCCCTGGAAAAGTCTGTCCTTTACCCGCGAGTTGTAATAAGGAGCTACCATTTCTTGGTAAGCTGTGAGCCGTATGGCTGCTAAATCCCGTTGCTCATCAAGTAAGTCCAAATTCTCCCTGAGGCCTTGAGAGTTCTCTTCATATTCATAAGGAACTATCCTTGGAGAAACAACCCTAATCTCTACTGGAATTAGTGCTTCTGTCCCATATACCAAGTTGAATGGCGTCTCCCCCGTCTATACCTGACTAGTAGTTCTATACGCCCACAAGATGTTGGGAAGTTCATCCACCCAAGCTCCCTTTGCCCTGTCAAGGCGAGTCTTAAGACCATGCAGTATGGTGTTGTTGCTAACCTCAGCTTGACCATTGGCTTGTGGATATGATACTGATGAAATCTTCAGCTGAATACCAAGTCCTTCATAAAAATTTCGAAAAGCATCACAATCGAACTGTTTTTAATGATCAGCATTCAAAATCCTTGGAACTCTAAAGTGACATATTATGTCTTTTCATACCTTTGCCTCAATCTTCCTTTCCATGATTGATGCTAACGGCTTTGCTTCTATCCACTTAGTGAAATAATCTCTATCTACTAACAAGTATTTTCTCTGCCCTGTGGCCATCGAAAAACATCCCAATATATCCAATCCCCACCGAACGAATGGTGTTGGTTGAAAGATACTTTGGAGTGTTGTTACTGGTATAGCTGTTAAAGGAGCGAACCTTTGACATTTGTCGCACTTTTGTACTTTGTCGAATGCATCTTCCTTTAGCGTTGGCCAGTAAAACCCTGCTCTAAGTATTTTCATTGCCAGGGCTTTGGCTCCCAAGTGTTCTCCACATATTCCTTCATGAACCTCAGCTAAGGCATAATTTACTTGTTTTGGACTTAGGCATTTCAATAGTGGCATGGTGAACCCTTTCTTGTAAAGCTCCCCATTCACTAAAGTAAACCTTGCACTCTGGATTTTGGTCTTTCAAGCAGCTTCTTTATCTTCCGGAAGAGTCCCTTCTACCAGGTATCGTCTGATCGGGGACCTCCAATCTTCGCCAACTTCAATCTCTAGCACATCATCTTCCTCTATACTAGGCCTCTCTAGCCTCTCTACTTTTACTAATCTTCCAGTTGTTTCTTTGGAAGACGCCAGCTTAGACAGAGCATCAGCTTGATTATTTTCTGATCAGTTAATTTGAGTAAACTGAAATTTATCAAATGATTGGGCTAAAGTCTGGACCTTCTGCAGATATGGAACAAGGGAGGATTCCCAGGTTTCAAATTGTCCCTTGAACTAATTGCCCACAAGCTAAGAATCACTATGGGCTAATAAGTTTTTAACCTGAAGCTCTTTCGCTAACTTCATACCCCCGATCAGAGCTTTATATTCGGCCATATTATTAAACCAGGGGAAATTGAAACGTAGGAAATATTCTAGCATTTCTCCTTCCGGAGATTCTAATACAATACCAGCTCCACTTCCTTGGTGGTTAGACGTTCCATCAACAAATAGCTTCCACCATTATATTGCATGTTCTTTTGGGTTTTCCCGACAAGTGCATTCAACTATGAAATCTGCCAATGCTTGTGCTTTGATGGCTTGACGGGGCTGAAAACTGATGTCATACTCACTGAGCTCAATAGCCCATTTCACCAATCGTCCTGAATGTTCAGGCTTTTGTAATGTCTGTTTCAGAGGTTAATCTGTCAATACCACTATTGAATATGCTTGGAAATAAGGACGTAGCTTCCTTACATCCATGACCAGTGTTAAAGCTACTTTCTCAACTTGCGGGTACCGTGTTTCTGCATCTAGCAGTACTTTACTCACGTAATAGATTGGTCTATCTTCGTCAATGATTTTTCTTAACAGTACTACACTCACTGCCATGTCTCCTATACCTAGGTATACAAACAAGTGCTCCTCGATTAGAGGTCTCGATAGCAATGGGAGTTCCCTTAAGTACTCCTTCAATTCCTCAAAAGCTTTTTGACATTCTTCGGTCTATTGAAAGTTCTGTTCACCTCAAAGTGTCTTGAAGAAAGGTAGGCTTTGCTCGGCTAATTTCGACAAAAAGCGATTTAGTGTAGCTACTCTCCCTGTTAATCTTTGCACTTCTTTGAGGGTAACTGGGGGCTTCATATCCAGAATGGCTTGTAACTTTTCGGGATTAGCCTCAATCCCTCGACTAGTTATCATAAAGCCCAAGAATTTTCTAGATTGAACCCCGAAGGAGCATTTACTGAGATTAAGCTTCAAATCATACTTTCTCAAAACTATCAGGACCCTGGATAATTTTGAGGCATGTGATTCTCCTTCTCTACTCTTTACAATTATGTCGTCTACGTACGCTTCCATGGTGTCTCTAAACAAATCCTTGAATATTTTGTTCACCATGCGTTGATACGTAGCCCTTGCATTTTGTAAGCCAAAAGGCATCACTCTGTAACAATAAGTGCCCTTGTCGGTAATGAAAGACATTTTTTCTTCATCAGCAGGATGCATCGAGATCTGATGGTAACCAGAAAAGCATCCAAAAAGCTAAGCAACTGTACCCGAAAGTTTCATCTTCCAATTTGTCAATTCGAGGTAGTAGGTATGAGTCTTTTGGGCATGCCTTATTTAGATCGATGAAGTCTACACACATTCTTCATTTCCCATTTGCCTTCTTTACCATCACCATATTAGACAACCATTCTGGATACAAAACTTCTCGAATGAATCCGGCTTTAAGCAGCTTTTCAATCTCTCCTTCTATAATTTGCTACCTTTTTGGGGCGAAGTTCCTCTTCTTTTGCTTGATAGGTTTAGCCCCAGGCAGCACATTAAGCTCATGACAGATCACTGTGGGATCAATTCCAAGCATGTCAGCAGGGGTCAATGCAAAAATATCAGCATTGTCTTTCAAACATTTTACCAATTCCTCCTTGGCCTTGGATTTCACTTGGCTCCCGATATACAACTTCTTTTCCTCATCAGCTGTCAACTTAACCTCCTCCAATTCTTCCATATGCTTAGGTTTGGGTGATTCAGCAATTGTAAAGGTTTCCTTTCTTTGCATACCCTTACATGTGGTAGACGCAACATTGTATGTTCTCGCCCTCTTTTGATCTCCCCTTACCTGTCATATTCCTTCAGGAGTGGGAAACTTCATCAGCAAATAGCAAAGGGAAAGCACAGCCCTCATGTCGCTCAACAGTGATCTTCCAAAGATAATGTTATACGCCAGGGAAGTTGATCTTACCACCATAAATAATACTTGCATTATCACACATCTAGGACTCTCTCCCAAGGTAACAGGCAGCTCAATGGATCCGGCTACATTCACCTTCTCACCTGCAAATCCAAAGAGCGAGGTGGTTACTGGCTTAAGCCGGTCTTCACTCAAATTCATTTTTTCGAAATAATTCTAATAGATAAGATTCATTGAACTCCCATTATCTATCAGAATTCGACTCACTGGATGTTTGGCTACCACTGCCGATATGACCATAGGGTCCTCGTGGGGAATAATCACGCCCCTTTGATCGGCAAGCGTAAACATAATTGCTTCTTGATTCCCGTCAACTCTCATAACAGAACGGATCTGATACGCCTATCTAGCGTAAGTCTTTCTTGAGGTCGACAAGTCACCTGCTTTTCCATCTCCACCTGAGATTACATTAATAACAGGTTCGATAGGTTCATTGTCCACCTCCCGATTCCTATGTTCCCTTGGTCTCACTCCATTTCTCCTTTCTTCATTTCTCCTCCCGTCTTCCCTGTTATTATAGCGCCTGTCGCGCAACCTATGATCTTTCTGGCCCCGTGGAAGGTTCTGATTCCTTTCGATCATCCGTAAAAAGTGATCTAATCTCCCTTCTCTAGCTAGCTTCTCCAATTGGTTCATTAAATCTCGACACCTCTCAGTCGTGTGACCGTAGGCTGCATGAAAACTACAATAAGACCTCAAGTCTCGTTCCAAATTCCCTTCAACTTTTCTAGGGAATTGAATCATTCTTGACCTCTCTATTGCTGCCAATATTGAAGCTCGTGACTCAATGAATGGCATATAAGTAGAGTACTTCAACTTAGGAGTTTTACCCGATTTATCCGGTCTTCCCTTGCTTTTGTCATTGGGCTCTCTCTCTCGTTTCCTGTCATCTTTAACATCTCTGGTCAAGATTATCTTCATCACCTCTTCCTGAGCAACATATTTGTTTGCTCTGGAAAACAAGTCTGATACCGTTATTGGCTGATCCAAAGATAATGACTCCTGTAGCCTCTTGGACCTCGTTCCCTCAACATGGCTATCACTGCTACCCCAACTTGTAAATCCTAAATCTGCAGTGTGGCATCACGGAACCGATCAATGTAACTCTTGAGTGACTCTCTATTTCCTTGTTTCAAGGTCAACATATAAGTAGCATCTCTCCTCTTTTGACTATTCATCATGAAGGCTCGTAGGAATTCATTCCTTAGTTGATTAAAAGATGAAATAGATCCTTCTGGAAAACTATTGAACCACTTTAGTGCATAACCGGTTAAGGTCAGGGAGAATGCCCTGCACATAATCTCATCCTCCCATCCGTGTAACAGCATTAGTGACTCATAGCTCTGAATGTGGTCATAAAGGTCGATTCTTCCTGTATATGCTGTTATCTAAGGCATTTTGAACTTCGGGAGCAATGATTTTCCCATAATAACTACACTGAATGGAATCCTCCTTCTCTGGTTTTCTTCAATTGGAACCAATCTCTTTTCTTCTAGAATGTGTTCCATCATTTTCTTCATGTTGGTAGCGTCCTGTGCGACTGAATCAGCTTGATCGTAATTTATCGTTGTAGTTTCAGGATTCCAAGTTGGATCCATCTCCGATCTTCTTCTTTCGACCCGTGGTCCCACCATTCCTGCCTCTTCCTTATTGATGTATCATGAGTCCACTCTTTCGGGACTTTCGAGACTCATCATATTTCGACGCCTTGAACTTCCAGTAATTTCTCATGCTGAGTCTCTCATTCTGTGATGCTTTTGTCCCACCTCGACATGATGCCTTCCACCTATTAATGCTCTACGCATGGGCTCTTGTATACCTTGGCATCTCACTGCTTCTACAGCTTTCTGCATAAGATTTACTGCCGCCTCTTGTAACACATCTCCCACGGCTATACCAACAGGGTCTCGGGCGGTGCTGCCATTTTCTCTTATACCATGAATGTTGGGTGGAACGTTGGCATGATTCGGCATTCCTTAGGGGCTTCGCGTCGTGTTGCCAATGTCTCCCCAATCACGGATGTCTCTAGTCCTAGGAATGTATGCAGTGCCGGGAATGTATCGAAGCATGCCTTCAGCATTCTCCATGCCGGGAAGGGTCCGCGGCATGAATCTAGCATTTCCCATTCCGGGAGCGATCCGCAACATGCCTCCAACATAGTTCACTTCTTCAGTATTCCCCATGCCAGGAATAGCCTGCGGCATGCCTACAACATTCCCCATGCGCGGCATGCCTCCAACACTCTCCATGCCGGGAAAGTTTCGCATCACGCCTTAGGCATTCCCCATGTCGGGAATGGCATGCGGCATACCTCTAACATTCCCCATGCCGGGAATGGCCTACGGCATGCCTCCAACATTCACCATGCCGGGAAGGTTTCGCGTCACGCCTTCGGCATTCCTTATGATGAGAAGGGCCCGCGGCATACCTCCAACATTCTGTGAACTCCGACTTTCTCCTACCAAATGTTGGATTATTGGTGGCAAATTCGCAAGCGGGAACACACCCTTGAATAGGTCCACCATCGTTCAAAAAGCTTGGACGGTCTCTTCCCCTTGTCTCCGCATAGCTTCGAATTCAGCGATGGGAATTTCCATCGTATTCACTCCCCTCGGCATCATCTTTCCCTCTCCGAACTCAGTTACGGGAGAACTCACCATGTCTTCACTATCCTAGCGTCTGACAGCTGCTGAACGTGTTTGTACCATCTTTTCAAAATGACTTGTTGCTTCAGATTCTCACAGATGGCGTCAATTGTTGCTGTCACTATCAATAATTATGTGTTGCTGACGTATCTGCCTCGATCTTCATACCACGTGCTTCAGATTCTTCTACAAAAAAGGAAATGATCAGAGAGACGCAGGGGTTGTTCCCTGTGTTTGCACTCCGATGCTTAAGTCAGAGAATAATTTTTTTCAGAGTTTCAGTAGGAAATTGTCTCTCAGTCTAAGAAATCATATCTGACCCCTATTTATAGGGAGTTTTCTTGTTCCTTAATTACGCTTTTGTCCTTTTATAAAAAATATCTCAATATGTCAGATCATCCTCAGATAGGCCACGTGTTCCAGTATAATTGACTGAAATAACATTAGAATTATTATTCATAACACTTGGCTTTAGTTAAATGAGGTTATGCAGAGGGTTCGGGAGCAGCGAAGGCATAGAAGAAGTCTGCCATCTTGGCAGACGGATCAGGGACGGGATGATGAGTTTGGTGGGAAATTTCCCGCCACACAACACCATCTATAATTTAATTTTATTTAATTTATTTAATTGATTATTTTTTTATACAATTATATCTAATTATATTTATATTCAATTATATTTAAATATACTTATAATATTATATTTAGTTTATAAGGTAAATTTCATCTAAATCTTTAAGATTTGATTTCATTCAAACTTAGTCTATTAGTATAAAAATGAACACTTTGTCCCCAAACTTTTCTATTTGTAAAATAAGTTAGTTCTTTATTAATCTATCATTAAAGACTTAACTTTGAGACTATTTTATCCTTTAAATCATTTAGAATGCTTTAAATAATCAAGTTAATAAAAAATGAATAAGAAAATATTAAGAGTTATTAAGTTTTGAAAAGTTATTTTTCTTTTTATTTTATTTTTATTTATTTACTTATTATTTATTTTTTATCTATTATTTTTTATTTATTACAATAACAATGTGTTATTTAGTATAATATCTAATAAAAAATAAATAGTAAATAATAAGTAAATAAATAAACAATAAATAATAAGTAAATAATAATAAATACTTATTATTTATTTTTATTTTTTCTTTATTATTCATTATTTTTTATTTATTATAACAACAATGTGCTATTTAGTACAATATCTAATAAAAAAATAAATAGTAAATAATAAGTAAATAAATAAACAAAAAATAAATTAAAAAGAAAAAAGAAACTAATCTTACAAAGTCTAGTGGCATTTAGTATTAATTGACTTGAGTATTAAGCACTCCAAAAGGTTTAAGGCTTAAAATAATCACAAAATTAAATTCTTAATGGTTGATTAACAGAAAGACTGACTTGTCTTACGAAATAAAAAAGTTTGGGACGAAGTGTCAATTTTTTATATTAATGGATTAAAGTTGAATTAGAATCAAACTTTAGGTACCTTATACCTATGTGCATCTATTTCCCTACTCCTTTATTTGTTGAGTTATATAATACACATATATTTATATATGTTATATGTATTTGATATTTTATATCTTTAATATATATATATATATAAAAGTTATATATATTTATATTTATTTTTTTCTCTTATTTGATTTAAATAAATAAATATATATATATATATATATATATATATATATGCACCTATGTGTTTACATATTCCTTAATTTGATTGGTTATATACATATACATACACATTAGGCGTATTTACTTGGCATATATATATATATATATATATATATATATATATATATATATATATATATATATACTTATTTTTTTATTTAGTTAATATACCTATATTCCTGTTCTTCATTCATAATGTGTATTTAGTTCTTATAACCCCTGTTTTCCAAAATCACATTATTGTGCATGATAAAAAAAATAATAAAATAAAAAATAAAAGTGTGTCATGTAGCGCACGAAGAAAACAGGTGGGAGACCGGGTCTACCGCCTTGAAAACGGTATTGCGGGAGACATAAATTATGTTGTTTGGACAATTTTATCCTTAAATATTTATGATTCTGCAGGACCCGTAAAACAGTAAAAAATACTTAATTAGTGGATAATTACGTAGTTAAAGGTGTAATTAATTCTTATAAATAGGGGCAGGTATGATTCATGAAACTAAGTCTCTATTTTGCTTACAGAAACTCTGCCAAATCCCCTTCTGACTTAAGCATCGGAGTGCTTACGCAGGAAAAAATCCCTATGTCCCTCTGATCATTCTCTTTCTTGCAAAACCTCTAGTAGCATGTAATACGAAGATCGAAGTGAGGACGTCAACAACACATCATCATTCTATGTGGCAATAACTGTAACGACCCATGACCTATAAAAATTCAAATTTTTTTTTTTGAAATTTCGGCTTGCAACTTAATCCTTTATTCACTTAGGTTGTATTCATGTTCAGTGTCAATCCTCTTTCTTACTTTTTTTATCCGTAATTATATTTAAGTTTAACATTTGGATTTATATGGCCGATAGAAATTTTGGCAGCATAACGACTAATATATAAGCCTACCCACCTGCAAACCAATTGTTTTCAACAATCCTAGATATCCACAACTACCAAACATGCTTTCCAAGTCATATCATCAAATCATTCTACATATTCCAAACACGTCTAGTTACACCCAAAAATCAATCTTTAAAAATATTTCACTTCATTTATCCTTATACAGATTACATCCCAACACATTACTTTCAATAAATGTCTGTGCATACAAATGGTCTAGTAAAGAGATAAAAATGTATACCTCACACATGTACAAAAGGTAGTCTCGGAAAACTCATATTCGCCAGCCTACGTCGTCTACGCAGCAATTATCTACTGCAGTTTCACTGCAACACATCTGAGAGGTGAAGGGGTGAGCTTTCGAGAAAAAACTCAGTAAGAAAATACATTTAAAGTAGTCCTGATATGTAAAAGCATGCAAGAAATCATTTATGAAACATACTTTGCTTCAGAAAAACTGATCATAAGTTTCTTTTAGAAACTAATATTTAGAAGATATATAAAATTTTCGTTACGTGCATAGTCATCATAGGAAAATATGAAGTATGAGTTCTTTAAATCAAATAGCATGCTCAAACCTTTTTATAAAATTTCCATCCTTCATGGATGATTTCATAAAATCATCGTCATTCGTAAACGTTTCATAAAATATAATCATTCTTAAACATTTCGTCATAAATCATGATTGTTCGTAAACATTTCGTCATAAATCATAATTGCTCATAAACATTTCGCCAAAATCTCACAAAAACACAGTCATTCATCATCATCATCATCATCATCATCATCATCATCATCATCATCGTAAACATATTCATAATCATAATCATAATCGTGGAGACTAGGCTATAATTAAGTCATGCGGTACGTGTCATTCTCCGTAGAGAGTCATCATACCTATGGCTATGGTAAGGGGGGCTGTAGACTGGATCAGGGTCGTACAACAATCATAATCATAAACATGGGTAGTATCTTCTCATTCTTATCATATACTAGCACATAGCTAGGGCAAGGGCATCGATGGCACTCGCCGTGCGGGAAACATACATACGTGCTGCGCGGGTATGAGATACTACCAGAAATCATCATCATAAACCACGAGTAGCAAGTCAACTACCACACAGGTAAAGTCAAGTGCTACAGGGGCCCTACGTACTGGCACTCAAGTGGTGGAGCCGAAACACCACGAGAAGTAGCCATGCATGAAACCTATAGTCTCAAAATTCTTTTTTTTTTTATAAATACTTTTGAAAATGTCAAAAGTTCATTTCAAAGCATAAATATAGAGTTTCAAATCATCATAAAACTTTCATGCATTTTCATGCTTCAGGAAATTCATTTCATAAACATAAACGTACTTGGTGAACATTTCATAAAACGAAATCATGTTTCGTAAACCGTTCCATAAGTATGAAAACAGTTATAAATCATTTCAAAACATAATATTACTTCGTAAATTCTTTTTTCTTTTTTTTTTAATCAATGCAACGAGGGTTCATCATCAGAACTAAGTTAAATAGTACCCCTTACCTTGATTTATCGAAAATTTCAAGTTTGAGTAGTGACGCCTCCAAGTATCTCTCTTAAATCCTTCTACGATTCCCCTACACCGAAATTTGTATTCTTAGTATGCTATTTATTCGAATTACCTATGATGCGTCAAAATCATAACCTTGTTTACTTAGGGAAAATACACTTGAAATTATATAATACGTACAGTTATCTCTAAAACTTGCATAAATTCCTTACTTCGGTGTATGTCCGTAATCCTTGATTGCTTCGACTTAGCGAGTCGGCGAGCTTGATCCGCTCGGGTTATTTCTGTTGGAATTTTGTACCGATATTTCTCGAAATTTCGAACCGATATTTTCAAATAAATATTTCTAAATCATCTTCTTTTTTTTTTCAAATTCTCGATATCCTCTTTCCTTCCTTTATATATATATATATATATAATATTACTTCTTCTCTCTCTTTTTTTTTTCAAAATATATTTCCTTTCCCGCCACTTTTCTTTTCTTCCTTTTCTTTCTTCCTTTTCTTTTCTTTCTTCTTCGGTTTCGGTTTGCCACCGATCACCGTCGCTGCCATCACCTCTTTCTTCTTCCTCCTCTATCCGACGCCACCATTCTCACCTCTCTCCACCATATCCTCCCCGTTCTCTATCACCATTCTCTGATTATGTTTCGGTTACCATCAACATCATCATCATCGCCATCGCCTCCCGCAAGCTTCGATTCTCCATTTTCCTCACTTCCCTCGGCCGCCTCAGCCATCACCTCTACCACCATCATCATCTCCACCATTCTGTTCCAGAACCATCCTCATCATCATCACCTCTCGCAACCTTTGCTCTCCCCTATTTTGCTTCCCTCTCACTATTCACTCTCAGCCCATCCTTTTGCCTCTCGGTTTCATTTCTTTCATAGCCCTTAGAGGGCTGGGATGGTGGTGGCAGGATGGGGTGTGCCCGTCTCTAGTTGTACTGTCCTGCAGGTTTGGCATGGAGCAGGAGGTGCAGGTTGCAGGGCCAGGATGCAGAGGCACGGGTGCAGGTTGCAGGGCCAGGATGCAGAGGCGCGGGTGCAGGGGCGCGCAGGTACCGGGTGCTGCATTGTTGGGGTTCCTCTACTATGCCTTTCTCGGTTGCCTTCAACCCGAGTGCCCCGCTGCTGCTTCTGTTTCTTCTTATTCTGGCCACACCTGAGAGCTTCCTCGACTTAGCATCGACCTCATTTCATTTTTTTCCTGGCTTCACTCCCTCTCGATTTCCTACTTCAGTTTTCTTCTGGTTGTCCATGTAGCAACCGACAGTCCTGATCGCCCCCTGTTCTTGCTCTCTTCTCGGTTTCATGCTACTGCTTCGTTTTTCAGCTTTTATTCTTTCTCTTTCTCTCTGCTTTCAGCACCTTCCCCAACTCTGCTCTATCTCATTCCATTCTTTTTTTTCCTTGCTGCAGTTTACTCTCTCGCGTTGCTTGTTCCTTGCTTTCTCTCTTACCCTTGTTTCGGTTTTGTCAATAGACCTCTCATTTTTCTACTGCCCCTATCTCATCCGTTTTTCAGCCCTTCAACTGCTTTTCTATTATTATTATTATTATTTTGGTTTCACGTTTCCAAGGTTTCATAACAACATCTTCATTCCTTCCTACTGTAAGCTATCATCCTCTTCATTCCTTCCTACCGTAAGCTATCATCCTCATTTTCTATATTTTCTTTGATTTTCTCTTACTATGCACTGTCCTTTCTCTTTAAATGCATGGTTGTAGTTGATGAGACTACTCATTTCCTTTCAACAACATCACATTTTTTTTATTATAATTATATACGTACCATCCCTCTGGTCATTATCGTCATTTCACTTTTATCACTTTCTCATCTTTTCCTATTATATTATATATTATTATTGTTATTATATTTTTTATTATTATTATTATTATTATTATTTATTTATTTTATATAATTACTTAATAATTCATCATGTATTATTTTCAAAGTATGATTATGTTAATATTTATATTTATCTGACATAAAAAAATATTTATAATTAAAATCGAATGTTAAAAAATTCATGGAATTTACAACAACACTCATAAAATGAATTTTTTATAAAATCCTTATAATGCTCATACTCAATTCATCACTTCATAATTATCATATTTCCAAAAAAACAAAAATATTTCCAACACTTCACTTTACTTCCAATAGTATAAAATTCATGGTCATAACAATTGCTTTTGACTAAAATATCGTTCACATATCTTTCATTAACTGCCTAATTTGATCTTTAAAGATCTTATTAACTAGTATTTGGTATGTGGCACCAACGTTTTTTAGTCCAAATAGCATTACTTGTAGCACTATAATCCATCCTCAATGATGAACGTCATTTTCTCTTGGTTTCATGGTGGAGCTTGTTTTGGTTGTATCTTGAGAAGGCCTTTATAAGACTAAGAAATTAGTGGCCAAAGTAGGATTATACTAACATGTTTTTTTCTTCTCTTTGATAAGTCATTGATTTGCATGCATCACATTTATAATATAACATAAAATAAATTTATTACATGTCATTTTACCAAGATGATTATGGATTGTAAGAATTGCCATATCTATACATGTTCGACCTATATATGACTATTTAAATAGTGTAAGATGGCTAAATAGTCTTTTTCAGTTTCCAGTGCAAAGATAGCTACCAACCATAGTGAGAGGTATGTGGGCGCCATTGGAATCACACCTCTTGAAAAGTATTTGAAATGACATATATGAATGATATATGACTTCATGTGAGTCTCTTGGTCCATAAAATTTAAATTACGGTTTATCTTGGTAAATATGCAACAAATTGAAAAATAACAATTTTATCCATAGATCAATTTTCACACTGATTAAACGGAACTATGATTAAACTAAGGATATAAAATGAGCTATGTCAAGCTTTTAAATTGTCATGTCAAATTTCATATCAAAATTCAATATGATAGAATTGAAATATACTGAAATGAGTGAAACTTGGAGAAATTCCTAGGTAAATGAACAATGGCAAGTCACCTTTGGCATTTTCACCTAAGTTACCTTATTTGCATGAGACATATATTTAATTAAAGAATATCTCACTTACCAAAAAGTGGGAACTAATGAGATTAAAGATAAAGGCATAAATTAGTGAAATTATGACAAAATATCTTATAAAGCTTATGATATAAGCTTCCAAATAATTTTAATTCCTTATAATGCACCTCCAAAGCTAACAGGAGCCTAATATTGCTAATGTGCACCACATGAAAGTCGGACACCCTTTAAATTGCCATTAAAATGCCATTTATGAGAGTTTATGAGAGAAAACACTAAAACCTCCCAAACCCGTGAGCCCTTGTCCTTTTTTCATGTAATTTCAACCTTATTTGTTCATTCTAAAGTGATGCACTAAGTCTTTTTCATCTCCTAACTTCATTTCCTAGCTTATATCTTCAAGTTGTATCAAGAAAATACAAGAAAACTCAATGAATTCCATGTTCGGCCAAAGTGAGATTTACCTAGCTCGGCTTGGTTTCAATCCTTCAATCTTTTATATGCTGTTTAAGAGGTTCCGTTTAATTTACTAAAAATGACTTTCGAAAAATAATTTCTAAAAAAATGTTTTAATTTTTCAGAATGTTAAAGATTTCGTTGTTTAGATGAGTTAATGAAAAATATTTTCTATTAGCTGATTGTTTTTTAGAAAACCTGTTTTCCTTTTTCGAATGATATTAACTAACTAATAAAAAATAAAAAATTATTTATTAATTCATTTATTAATATTAAAAATATTAATATTAATGTTTAATATTAAAATATTATATTATTAAACATTTTAAAAGAAACTATTAGACTAATATTTTAAAAAATTTGAAGTAATATTAATACTATATCAATATTTACTTTTGAAATATTAAAAATATTTATAATATTAAACTAATTATATTTCATACTGAAATTATTTATTATTAAAATCATTAAAAAGTATTATTTGAAAAATATAAAAAATTATATCTTAAATTAAAATATTGATAAATTAATAAATATTAAATATTAAATAAATTAGTATTTATTTTCTATTATTAAAATAATAATATAATATTGTTTATTATTCAATTATTAAAAATATTTAAGATTAATAATATACAAAATAAAATATTTAAACTTAAAATATTAAAATATTTTTAATGTTAATATTTTAATTTTTAAAAGTTTTAGTCTAAGTAAATAAAAAATTATTAATATAACAATATTTTATGTAGGGTTAAATTAAATTAAAATTCAAAAATATTATATTTAAGGTATAACTTGAGTAGAATTATACTTATGAGTTCAGTAAATAACCTTACACATAAATAGTTATTTTCAAAAAATATCTTCATTTTTTCAAAAATATAAGATAATTTCTAGAAAAAGGGTCTAATTTTCTATTGACCAAAAAATCATTTCCATTGTCCAATTAATTTTTTATCAACCAAACATTGAAAAATGCAAAAATTACCTTATAAAAATCATTTTTAGTGAACCACATAGATCCTAAATGTAAAATTTTTATATCAACGCTCCCATAAATTAATTATTTGATAAAAATACAAAATATATTACATAATATTCAAAAAATAGAAAAGCATTTCAAGATATTAATTTGTAAAATATTATCATATTTTGCAAAAAAAAAAAATATTAGCATATTTGTGATACTTTATTTTAAGAAGTAGAAAGGTAATAAATAATTACATTTGATATATTTGCAAGCAATTGTTAAATGTTAAAATTAAATAGATACATTTTTAATATAAAATAACAATTTACAAAATAAAATCTTTAAGTTAATATCTTTTTTAGATTAGTCTCAAAAGTATTAATACAAAAGATTTAACTGTGGTAGAAATTATTTTACTATACCATAGTAATTATTATAAGCATATTAATTACTTACCAAATTGACTAATTGATAGATTCACGTGTCCGTATATGTAGGTGACTCCTCCGAAAATTCGTTACACAAAAAATTTGACCCATTTTTTATTAAATTTTTGAAAATGCTTCTATTAACGAGTGTTTTAAAGTATTCTTAAATTTTAGTTAAAATATTATAATAACATTTTATATTTAATATAATAGTTGATAATTTATATGATTAATTTCAAAACATTGAAAGAAAATATGATAATTTAAAAGAAAACATCTTAAAAACATTTGTTAATAATTTTCTTTTGATAAATGACATAAGTATAATTAAACTTGTATTTAAATATTTGATTTTATAATAAAATGCAAATGCATCTCCAGCTAAAACTTAGTTTGAATTATTTTTCTCACCATCATATCATTCAAAATATAAAATAAAATAAAATTTGTAGTGCTATCATAGAAAAAAAAAATCTACTACAAGTCTAGTCTACAACAATTTTCATTTTATGAGTATCTTTTTTGAAAAGCTAGCTAATTATTCGTTCAGAAACTCACTACTAGTCCTCATCCTTCGTAGCAGAGATGTTAATTTATATATATTTTATATTTATATGGTGTAAAATTATGTTCATTTAGTATAAAATATGAAAATTATCATATTAAAATTCATGACTATATATCAAATACAAAATATTTTTAATTTTTATTAAAGTAATAAAAAAATTTACTAAATTTTAACTCATTTTATTTTGGTATTTTTTATATCTTTTTTTATCATGTAATTATATTCATTTTAAATTATCAATTTTACTTGAAAAAAAGGGCTTATTTAAAGGTTATATTTGATTTTAAATTACTTTTATAAAATTTTCATGAATAAAAATTTTATTAAATTATTTTATGTAACATAAATTATTCAAATTTATAGACCAATTTATGCGGCCGACATTTTGGGCCCATGCTTCTGTTCTAAAATATTTTTGTTTTCTTTCTCACCGACAAAAACATGAAGAAAAATATTGTTTTTTAATTTATCAAATATATATATATATATATATATATATAATGTTTTTAAAAAAGAAATATTAATAAATTCTATTAAAATACTTTTTTTTATAATGCTAACTAACCGGACTTTTGTATATTTTTGTATGGCATTTTTGGATGCGAAATGATTTGCCTTCGATATCACTTCATAATGAACATATTGAATGAGTGCCCCAAATTTGAATGAATTAGTATTTTAAATGTGTTGTGCATGATAAAAGAATAATAAAAATATGTCACGTGTCGCACGAAAAATATATCACGTGGCGCACGAAGAAAACATATGAAAAATGATACAAGCCCTGAATAAGATAAAAAAGGGTAAAAATGTAATTAATGACAGAATAAATCCCTATAAATAGGGGTCAAGTACGATTCGTTAACCCAATTATGAATTGCCCTATTGAAACTCTACCCAATTCTCTGGCTGACTTAAGTATCGGAGTGCCAACGCAGGGAACGACCCCTGCGTTCCTCTGATCATCATTTTTCTTGCAGAATCTTTAGTGGCACGTGGTACAAAGATCGAGGTGAAGATGTCTGCAATTCGACACTGTTGTAACCGAGCAACAACAATTGGCGCCGTCTGTGGAAAACGAAAAAAAGCTTTCGACAACGATTGTACGAACACGCTCAGTAGCAATCAGAAGTGAAGAAAGTGAGAATATGGCGAGCTCTCTAATGACTGACTTGGGTGATGACGTTTTGAGAGAGAGAGGGTCGGAGATGATGACGGTTCCCATAGCTGAATTCTAAGCCATGCAGAAGCAGGGGGAAGAGACCGTCGAAGCCCTGCGGACTATGGTTGATTTATTCAAGGGAGCCTTTCCGCAAGTGAACCTGTCGCTGACCGTCTAGAATTTGGTAGGAGAAGGGCGAACTGCGCGAAGTCCTGGCGCGCAAGACCCTCACTGCAGGGGAGCACGAGACCCTGCGCAAGACTCTCGCGGCATGGCTGCTGGAGACCCTTAGGCAGGGGTGTGCGAGACCCTCGCGGTATGGCTACAGGAGACCCTCACGGCACTCTGGCGACAGACCGTCGGGGCATACCCGCGATAGACCCTTGAGGCACTCCCACGGCAGACCCTCGCAGTGCTCCCACGCCAGACCTTTGCTGTAGGGGTGCACGAGCATGGCCACACAAGACCCCCCGTTTGCTTCGTGCGCCACGTGGCGCACTCATAGCGTGGGGATGCCAGCTCACACGAGATCCTTCTGCGCGAGACCCTCACTGTAGGGGTGCGCGAGATCCTCGCTGCATGACCGTACGAGACCTTATGTGTGAGACTGAGGAAGACATGAGGTGTCAGGGTATGAGAGACCCTGTGCGTGAGGCCTCGAAAGGCCTACGACGCCAAGCTACGAAAGACCCTATGCCTGAGACTCCAATGAACTGGAGACATCAGGGTGTCAAAAAATAGTAGCGTCATGGTATAAGGAATTTAACACGGGAGATTGTTGGTGGTCGGAGACACCAAAGTACTAGAAACCTTGAGGGTCCGACTCGGGTAGATTCTAGATATTTGGGCACGAAAGATCCTTAGCCCGAGAACACAAATGACCCTCCAAACAATGGAATCAAAGGTGTGGGAATGACAAGGTCTCATGTTGGGAGAGACTTGGAAATAGATCCAACACGGAACCTTGAAACTGGAATGGCAAACTTTCAACCTCAGATTCGTCAAAACCAAACTCAGGGTAACAGGAGAGAAGCTATGGAATGCGACCAAACTGATTCATATGATGCTAAGAAAGTGCAAAACAGACATGCGTCCAAGGCACAAGTTGTCACAAACATGAAAAGAATGGTGGAACGAATCTTAGAAGAGAAAATGTTGGTTCCAACTGAAGAAAACCAGAGGAGGAGAAACCCATTCAGTACAACAATCATGAGAAAATCGCTGCCCCCAAAATTCAAGACGCTGCAGATGACGACGTATACGAGAAAGACTGACCCTTATGACCACATTCAAAACTATGAGTCATTGATGTTATTACATGGATGGGAGGATGAGATTATGTGTAGAGCATTCCCTTTAACTTTAACTGATCACTCACTAAAGTGGTTTAACAGTTTGCCGGAGGGATCTATTTTGTCTTTCAATCAATTACGAAGCGAATTCCTGAAGGCCTTTGTAATAAAAAGCCAAAAAAAGAAGGGGGCCACTTATTTGCTTACCTTGAGGCAGGGGAGTAAGGAATCACTCAAGAGCTATGTGGATCTATTCCGCAATGCTACTCTTGAAATACATGACCTAGAAGCTGGAGTAGCTGTGACAGCTATGCTACAAGGGACAAGGTCTAAAAAGTTACAAGAGTCGTTATCTTTAGATCAACCGACGACGATCTCAGATTTTTTCTCTAGAGCAGATAAATATATCACTCAAGAAGAAGTGATGAAAAGGATACCGACGCTGAACTACATATAAGGAAGTTCAAAGAAAAGAAACCCTTACCATTGTCGGGCTACCTAAGCCGTCACCAATGCCTTGAAAGAAGATGAAAAGGTCACAAGGCAAGAGGATAACAAAAATGCGGAATATCAACCACTTGCAACTACACTGGCAGCGAGACTTTATGCTATTTAATATTATTTTTTGTTAATTCAACTATGGATTGAAATTTAATTTGTTGAGCTATTATTTATTCCATATTGATATTTTATTGGTTGTTGAAATTCTCACATAATTGATAAATGACTGATCACATCAGTTACACATGTGTAGCGGCTTGAAGCGAAAAATGCGCGAGGTAAGCCACACACTCAACAAACCAAGGGCTTGAAGCAAAAAATGCGCGAGGTAAGCCACGAAGACAATGTGCGAGAGCTGGAAGCGAAAAGTGAACGATGTAAGCTAAGCACAAAACCAAGGGCTTGAAGCGAAAAATGCGCGAGGTAAGCCATGAAGACAATGTGCGAGAGCTTGAAGCGAAAAGTGCGCGATATAAGCTAAGCACACAACCAAGGGCTTGAAGCGAAAAATACGCGAGGTAAGCCACGAAGACCATGTGCAAGAGCTTGAAGTGAAAAGTGCGCGATGTAAGCTAAGCACACAACCAAGGGCTTGAAGTGAAAAATGCGCGAGGTAAGCCACGAAGACAATGTGCGAGAGCTTGAAGCGAAAAGTGCGCGATGTAAGCTAAGCACACAACCAAGGGCTTGAAGCGAAAAATGCGGGTGGTAAGCCACGAAGACAATGTGCGAGAGGTTGAAGCGAAAAGTGCGCAATGTAAGTTAAGTACACAACCAAGGGTTTCAAGCGAAAAATGAGCGAGGTAAGCCACGAAGACAATGTGCGAGAGCTTGAAGCGAAAAGTGCGCGATGTAAGCTAAGCACACAACCAAGGGCTTGAAGTAAAAAATGCGCGAGGTAAGCCACGAAGACAATGTACGAGAGCTTGAAGCGAAAAGTGCGCGATTTAAGCTAAGCACACAACCAAAGGGCTTGAAGCGAAAAATGCGCGAGGTAAGCCACGCACTCAAAACAAGAGCTTAAGAATTAGAAGGCCAGAGAATTTGACTTCAGAATCTAATGTAAAGACTTGACCTGAGGCTACAATGAGAACATATGCACTCTTCCGTAAGGTTATACCTAGCGAAAGAGTGTGGAGCAATTGTTGTGCATGATAAAAGAATAATAAAAGTATGCCACGTGGTGCACCAAGAATGCATCACGTGGCACACTAAGAAAACATATGAGAAATGATACAAGCCCTGAGTAAGATAAAAAATGGTAAAAATGTAATTAATGACAGAGTAAATCCCTATAAATAGGGGTCAGGTACGATTTGTTAACCCAATTTTGAATTGCCCTATTGAAACTCTGCCCAATTCTCTGGCTGACTTAAGCATCAGAGTGCCAACGCAGGGAACGACCCCTGCGTTCCTCTGATCATCCTTTTTCTTACAGAATCTTTAGTGGCACGTGGTACAAAGGTCGAGGTGAAGACGTTTGCAATTCGACACTGTTGTAACCGAGCAACAACAATATGGTTAGTAGAATTTTTTGATTTTACAAATAAGGTTAAGATGATAATATATATTTTTTAAAAATATTAAAAAAATAAAAATAAATAAAATATGATATATATTATTATCTTAACTCTACTTATAAAGTTAAAAAATTTTACTGACGATGTATATAATAATTATCTAATTTGAATAGTAAAGACAAATACAATTGGCAAATATATACAGGAAAAAAAATTGTCAAAAAAGAGTTTTTTAATAATAATTAAGAAGAAGAAGAAAAAGAGGAGGAGGAGGGGAGAGGGGATGTTCTGACTGACATCTTGTGACGGTTATATTTTCATTTTATTTCCAACAATACAGATATGGAAGGTCAATTTAAAAGCCTATTAATAAGAACATCCTTCGTAAAATTCATCATCATTGTCGAGTTTTTCTTTTCGAATCAAGATAGTTTATAACCTTATTTTCTTATTCAGTGTATTTTTAAACTTTATTCTTAGAACAAAAATTTTTTGAGTCAGTTAACCTTCGCATCAACATCATATTCCACCTTAATATTTTTTCTTCAATCTATCTACGTTGTCTCCCCTTAAAATGCAGCACATTCATTATTTTTTAAGAAAATTCTCAAAAGCTAATAATTTTTCTTTAGATAGATCTCAAATATGGAGAAAAATTAAATCATTCAAAAATTATAAAAGGATTATGCTTTAATTTTCATTATAAATGTTTCTGTTTTCTTTTACTTGTAATCATCAACAAATTTTCTAAAATATATACAGTGTAGAATAAGTTACATTGAAACCAAAACATGAGTTCATTGTTGCAGGAAAAGACATTTTACTGATTTCATAGTGAATATAAACTTGGTTGTAAGAAGAATCGCCATGGTCTTCAAAACTAAACTCTCAACCAATTTCAGAATTACATTGCATGGGAAAAAGCTCTTAAGTTGTAATTCTAAAATTGAATTGAAAACCAAATGTTGATAGACAATCTAGATTTTATAGTTACTACCATAGTTTGAAATAGCGGCCGCAATATAGCGAGTGTGAAAAAATTTACATCTGTAATAATCGTAATTGATCTATTATGACAGCTATTGAGCACGTTATTATCTCTATCGACTGTTATTATCGCTATCAAGGGCCGTTATTGCCGCTATCGACCGTTATTGCCGCTATCGTCCGTTAAAAAAAGTTGTGCGATATTAAAAAAAATTCACAATCACGATGACCGTTATGACCGCAATAATCTTCGTTATATCCAAAACCACGATAAACACAACGCAGCTGAAAACGTGACTGCAACCACAATTTAAATCCCTAGTTACTACCACTAAAAATTGTAAGAAGAAAAAGAGGGAAGCAAGGAATCAGCAAAGCTAAAGCAACTCCATCAAAATATTTTTACGAGTGTCAAGAAGACAAGAAGTTGTGCAAAGATTAAAAAAAAAAATCACTAGAAGTATCAATATTTTGATGAACAAAAGTTGATCCAAATCTCAAACTTTTGACAAGAACAATATCTATTTTGAATCAAAATTTGTTTTTTTATTATTAGAAGGGCTGCCAAATGAATGAAAAACGCGTTGAAATCGCTCAATTTCTTTAATTTAAAGGAAAAATCAGTATAAATATATTGAAAAAAATCCCAACAAAAAATAACAAGAGTATGATGTTACATACTCTGTTAAATGATTCTAAATCTAGAATTAGAAAAATAAGGAAAATAATTGAACCAAGAAATTAAGTAAAAGAAGTTATAATGAAAATCAATTCTCTTGCTTAAATTATTAATGAAATTTCCTTCGAGTGGGTATATATATATATATATATATATATATATATATATATATATATATATATATATATATATATATATTATGTTTCTTCATGCAAGTAATCCTTTTCTATGAATTTTGATTCTCTCATATTAATTTGGGAGAAAAAAACCGCTGAGTTTTTTTTGATAAAAAAATGTAAAGTTCAAAATAAAAATGTAATTATTGAAAGGAAGGAGTATAGAGATTATTTTGTCTAAATTGAAAGCCCCAATTCATTAAAACGCAATACAAAGTTCAAAAATCATTTTGGTGGAATTTTCGCTTAAACGCGTATCTTCCTTACCAACATAATATGAGACAGTCCATAATTTACTATTCATATTTAGTCGAAATTTCAATTTTAATATCCATTACACTAATACACTTTAAGATCTATCATGTATCCAGGCTTCATAATTTTCGGAGGTCATTTGATCATCTAAAATATATACTTAGACTGAGATATAACGTAGTTGTGGTTAAGTCTGAAGGTTAATAAAGGTATTTCAAAATACCTCCCCGCCTGAAGACTTGACAGCGTCTAAAAGTATGTATATATAACCTATAACGTGAAATCGATCGATGTAATAAACACCTTTAGCATTAGGATACCTCTACTAAGACGAAAACAATATTAAAATTCGACAAATCATAAAGGTTAACATAGTAAAAATTTAATAAGAGCGGTTAAGATAAGAAAAGAAAATGACGCAGGTTAGTACCTGAAGACGTAAGCGATTTTGAAGGATCTTATACGCTTACGCATAGATAAGCCAAGGATTGGACCGATTCGTAATCATCAGTATCAATGATATGTTGGATGTAGTTAAAGTCTAGGGCGATTTATAAACAACAATTGGAAAATTGCTTTTACAAATGGGTTGTTGCGACTTCTAAAAAGGGTATACCTTGACACGTTTAACTATGAAAACGTGATCTTGGAATGAGATGATAAATAAGATGATAGATGTGACGTGAATTTCGGTGTAATGAAGTATGAACTGACCACCATGATTACTTTCACCATACCCAACAGCTCAAGAGGTTTTCAATGAATATGGATACCTCAAAATTATGAAGGAGCTGTGTATTGATGTATAATAGGAAGATACCCATGATTTAAAATTGGCAACAGTATTTGTACCAAGGATACGGTACTATTAGGTACAGGGTGAGAAATTATGGATATGCACTGATCATAAAGCCCGAGTATCTGTTTTCACAGAAAGAGGCGAACATGAGAATACATAGTGGGTTAGAGCTTCTGAGAGATTTTGATTGTGGAAAATTGTACCACCCAGGAAAGGCTGATGCTTTGAGGAGAAAGAGCCTCGGGATGGTATTGCATATGATGGTCAGGGAGCGTGAGCTGCTTGTACAGTTATGAGCCTCAGTATTGATGTGATCCCTTCTGATGATGACAGTGATTGTGTGACAGCTAGCCTGATGACTAGAACCGGATGAGAGTTCCCGGATTTGCCAGGCTTAGCGTGATGATCGGCATGGTGTCGATAGTATGGGTCAGATTCAGAAGGGTACAGTGACAGAGTTCACAGAGTATGATAATGATTTACAGAGAGGCTCAGAGACAGTATAAGTGCTCCCTAGGACTACAGTTGATGAGTTAGTGATATTGTCAGAAGCTCACTCTTCGGGATATATAGTGCATACAGAAAGTGACGAATATATATATTGAAATCTCGAAAAGGTTATTGGTGGTCAGATGTGAAAAGAGATATGGTAGAGATTGTGAAAAAGTGCCTAGTATGTCAGCAGAGTAAAGTAGAGTATTAAAAGTCTGCAGAGTTATTGCAGCACCTACCTATATCGACATGGCACGAAAAATGAGAGCAAGTCTCCATGAATTTCGTGATAGGTTACAGAGGACCCAGGTGAATTACGAGGCTATTCGGATGATAGTCGATAGAGTGACTAAGTCTACCCACCTTTTGGATATGAAATCCCTAAATACTCAGAGTGTATATGAGGATTTATGTGTAAGGAAGATTATGGAACATGAAGTAGCGTTTCAGTGAGCATGGTAACATATAGGGATTCCCACTTCACTTCTTACTTCAGGGAATATTTTTCAGGAAGCTATGGGAACTCGACTGAGTATTAGCACAGCCTTCCATCCTCAGACAGATGGTCAGTCAGAGAGGACTGTACAAGTTCTGGAGGATCCGATGAAAGCGTGTGCCATTGATTTTATAAGCTCCTGGAATGATCAGTTGATTTCTAATCAAATTCGTCAATAGTGACAGTTGTCACTTGAGTATCGGGATAACAAGATATGAGGCAGTGTATGGCTGTAGGGGTTGTTTTCCCAAATTGGATAAGAAAAAGTGGGTGACAGATAGAATTACTTTTGACCTTGGATAATAAGTCTCTGAGGGTGTTTTAATTAAGAGTGGGAGATTAAGAATACCTCAGAGCAGATGGACAAGTATTGGAATTCACCCTTGGTGAATTAGTATGGTTGAAATGTTTCTTGTCCTAAGAGAATAAGGACATAGCGAACTTTTGGAAGAAGGTAAATTGAGTTACGCTGGATGAAATATTTTTAGAGATTGGACAAGTGGGAAATAAGACCTATAGGTTGGTGTTTTCACCCGAATTAACAGGCACCCACAATGTGTCTCAGCTTTTGATGCTTCGGCAATACTATCCAGATCCAGCAGAGGTGACAGGATATGAACTCCAAAAGTTCAATTTAATGAAAATATAAGTATATTGATAAGTTGATTCGGGCATTAAACAGGAAAGAGAAAGTATTGAGGTTTAAGATGATCTCCCTAATTAAAGTCCTTTGGTAGTAATACACTTCGGAGAAGGTCACATAAGAATTTAAGAGTATGATACGATCGATGTACCCGGAGTTGTATATGGACTCATATGACTTGGTTCTAATTTGGAGGACCAAATTCTGTAAGTGGGGGAGAGTTGTAAGACCCGAATTTAATTAAAATACGAAAATTAAATAAGAAAAGATGGGGGATGTATGAAGGAAGGTCAGGTTAAATTGATTTCGAAACAAGAGCAGGGGTAAAATGGTAAAAATACCAAAACCCGGTATTAGGGCAATAAGGAAAATTTTAATTTAAAAATATCGGAACTATATCTCGAAAAACGCAAAAAAATAATATCAAAAATTTAGAGAAAAATATATTTAATAAATTAAATTTAAATTAAATAAATTAAATTAAAATAAAAATAATATAAGTGTAGATATTTTGGATTTTTGGAGTATTTTAATGAATAGTAAAATAATTAAAATAAATAACAATAATAATAAAAAAAAAGAAGCTGCTGAAACAAAAAAAAAAGAGATAGAAAAACGCAAAAATCGCGAAAATCAGAGGAAACGGAAACGAAGCAGCCGACCGAGGAGCTGCCGGCGGCCAGGCGACCAGGCGAGGCCGGCGAAGGCAACCCCGACGAGGGCCGACCCACTACCGGCCCCATGGAGGCCCGAACGGCGGCCACCGGCGAGAGAAACGACGAGAACGAAACCGAGAGGAAAAAGGGAGATCGGCCGCGAACGGCGTCGATCTGGCCAATTCCACCCCTAGCCAAACGTTCCCGAGGCTAAGACGAGCAGATTGGTGGTGGTGGCAGCCACCAAAATCGGCGGACGGCGCCGGAAAACGGCGGAAAGAGGAATGGGTACCGACGGAAGAGGAGAACGGCCGGACCGGCGACTTTCCGGCAGCCTTGGGCGAAACCGAGGGCAGATCTAAGATGCGGACGACCCAGCGGAGCGATTGGTCGTGGAAGCCGATGAAGAACCGGCCGGCAAGGCAGTGAACCGGTGGTGAACCGATCGAACCGGAGAGAACCGGCGGTCTGAACCGGTCCGAACCGGACTGAACCGGTTCAGCCAAAAAGAGGAGGAAAAAAGGAAGAAAAAAGGGAAAAAGAAAAATTGGAAAAATTGGGGAAAATTTCTGTGATGCAATCGAGCTTCGGGTAAGTCAGTAGTGGTCAAAATTGACCCGATTTAAATTTCAGAGTATTTAATTTAATTAATTTTGGGCTGAACTTACCCGGAAAAATTATGAAATTATGTAGCTCGACAATTGGCATCCAACGAGAGCTCGAGATAGCCTCGATTTGCGGACTAGCATGAAATCTCGGGTAAGTAACCCTTATTTACGACAATTACCTCGTTATGCGTGATATTGATTTGATTTCCGCATAAATTGAATTAAATTATGAAAATTTAGATAAATTATCGTAAATAATCGATTTAGTTATTCAAGAATTAGAACGAGGCCCAATAAATTATTAGTGGGCCCAATGAGCCCAATAGGCCTCGATAAAGTGAAAATTAAGTGGAAAACGGGCTTAAAGCCGATTAAGGCCCATTAAGGTGCAATCGGGCCCAATAGGGGTAAATGAGCCCAACGATTTAAATTAAGCCCAGAAAAGATTAAATACAATTAAATTATATTTTATCTGACCTGAGAAATATTGATATGCAGTTCCGGGCATTTGATTGGGAGCATATCGGACTGCGCGACGTGACATCAATGGAAAAGGTCAGACTCGACAGGAAAATAAGGTAAGGGAATTTTACGGGCTACTAGAGGTAGCTTTACGCAATTTAAATTCATATGCAGTCTTTTAAAAATATTCTGGAGGGTCTAGAGGTCGAAGAATAATTTTAGTGCCCCGTATGGGTAAAATTACTAAAATACCCTTGTTAAGGGTAAATGTTTCCAACTTTAGGAAAAATTGAGAGGAGCAAGAACAAGAGGTTCTTGCTTATTCTGGAGGTATTTTAATGCATGCATGAGTAGGCTGGCTCACTTGGAAAGAAAATGCACAACATTGCATACTTTCAACGTGAAATTGTTTTGAAAACTGTTTTGAGGAAACAGAGCCGCCTACGTGTTTTTATTTACATGTGACGTGCTAGAGCTCAGCTCGCACGATGTTTGATTTGTGTTATGCATGCATTAGTGCTGGAGCGAGAGCTCGCACTAGAGTTTTACATGCATGGGTGCTAGAGTCTAACTCGCACCAGATTTTATAAGATTTTCGTGTGATTTATATACAAAGTGTTGAGCTTAGCTCGCATTAGATTTACTGGATTTGTGGAGTAGCGCTGTTTGCCCTTGGAGTCAGCCAAAAGGCCCAACAGGCTCAAAAGACCTTTTAGGTGGGGTGAGAGTGAGGGATGAGGTTGGCGGCCTTGTGGGGATGTAAAGCGGGCTCTGCCAGTTTTACTTGATTGATGAGAGTGCTGAGCATCAGCGGACAATACGTTGGACTTGTTGACGTTGTTGCACCACCCGTTGTTGGACCACCCGTTGTTGACCACCAACGTTGTCGATGGGCCCAAGAAGGGTTGCCATGGCCGTTGGCAGGGGTTGGCCGTCACAATAAAATCGCTCGCACTAATTTTATGAGAACATGCGATGAGCCGTGCTTGGAGTATCGGGTAGACTGTGTGTCACCGATTAAATAGGCCCGCACGTGCGTTTTGAGACATGGCATGAGTATAGAGATATTATATGGGTTCACGGAGTACGATGTACCGTGCAAGTAGCATGGAGTACGATGTACCGTGTGGTATCTTCGGATACGGCATCTCCGGATGCAGCATCTTCGGATGCCTGGGATCGGATAAGACTGACGGGATGGATTGACCCACCTCCTGGGCGGTTCTCGATCATGGTGAGAACCCGCACACTAGGATCCGTGTAGCTGAGGAACTCCCAAGGACACATATGGCCATAGTCCTGGTTATTGCCGTTATACAGATATTGCCTCGTCTCGCATGTCAACGATTTCGATGATTTAAACTGGGTTTTTAATTAAATGTGCATGATGGTTATTTCCATGCTTTTTAAAACCCATATGTGATGTAAACGGATTTTCATGATTTTGTGTGAGTCAGGATCACCCGAAGGAGGGGTCGAGTCCTGACTTTATTATGGAATTTTTAAATGAGAAAGAAATGATTTGAAATAATTGCATGTTGAATTTTCCGTGCAAACTTGATTTACATAACATCATGACTCATATCATCTGTTTTAAAATGTGTGGAGAAAGGGTGGTTTATGCATGGCACTACGTTCATGTAGGTAGTATGGTTACCTACTTGTTCGTAGGATTGCCTTACTGAGCTTGATGTGCTCACCCCTTTCATTTTCTCCCACAGATAATCTCCAGTGGAAGTTGCGACGACTCAGTACTGCATTCTGGATATCCGCTGCTGCCCATCGACATAAGGTATATACACTTGTACATATTGTATCTACATAAGCATAGCACAGTAACATGTTTGTAAGTAACTTTAGGGGATGTATAAATAATGTAAACAATTATAAATGACTGGAGAAGAAATAAGTTAGATGGTAATTGAATGGTGGGACTGGCATTGACGCACAGCCCAATTATTAATGGAGTGTGGTCACGATTCGAGGACAAGTAAGAAATTTAAGTAAGAAAATAATAAAATGAAAAAAAATTAACTCTGATTTTTGGGTAGTTCGGGTCGTGACACTCGGCCATGGCATGTGGCCGAGAGGCCCAATGGGTCAAGCCCAAATATTTTAGGTCCAATACGATGTAATGGGTCTAGGACAAGCCCAATAAGAGTTGGTGGACCCCACAAGCCCAATAGGCCCAACGAAAATGAATAGTAAAATGAAAATGGGCTTAAGGCATAGTTAGGCCCATTAAGGATTATTAAGGCTCATTACGAGAAATAGACTGTATTTAATGTCAAATACAGTAAGAAAAGTGTAATTAACCTGATAAATGGTTATATGCAGCTTCAGAGAGTATTGGAGAAGCAAATGGGACTGCTGAAACGAGCAGCGCAGAGAAAGTGAAATTTCTCGAGTGATTGCAGGTAAGGGACTTTTGTGAGTAGTTAAAGATACCTGCACGTATTTTCGTCTGCTTTTACATTCACTTAAAAACTCTGAGGGTCAGAGAAAGTGAATAATAATTATTGTGACCCGATAGTGGTAAATTACGATTTTACCCCTAGTTAGTCAAAAAGTCAACTTTTGTGAAAAGTTGTAAAAAAGTTGTAAAAAGCATGGAAACCACTATTTTTAGTGTTTAACTGCTGTTTAGCAGGAGAATAAATAGATGGGCTAATGATTTTAAGGTTGATGTGAATTTAGCACACTTTGTAGTGTTGATTTTGATGTTTTGCAAATCATCCCTTTTTAAAGAGCCATCTATTATATTTTGTGAGAATGAATCATGCTGGAGCATAGCTCGCACTGGATTTCATATATTTTCCACATACATTAGTGCTGGATTTTGATTCGCACTAGATTTCCATAACATAAATGATAGAGTACTTGAGTTTTTAGTCGTACTCAGTTTTATATGATATATGCATGACAGAGTGCTGGAGCGATTAGCTTGTACTCGAGTTTTACATGAGATACATGGCAGAGTACTTGAGCATTGCTCGTACTCGATTCTTCATGATTTATACATGACATAGTACTGGATCTATTGCTCGTAGTTGATTTAATACATGAACTATGCATTGACCTAGTTGCTGGAGGTTTACTCGCACTAGAGTTGAGTTTGTGATGTGAAACAGTGTTTGAGCGGAGTGTCGACTGTGAGTCGCACTCAAAGGCGCGCACTGTATGTGATATATAATACAAGTTACAAACTCATGCCCGCATCCTTGTGTGACTGAGTGTCACATTATATGAGAGGATAGCCGCATGAGGGTATTAGAGATGTGGTATGATATTACATGGTTTGAGGGCTAAGACCTATGGCAGGCACCCCGACTGTGATGTAGGGTCCACGGGTGTACTTTGTACCATGCCTGGGGCATGGGAGTACATTGTACAGTGTGTTGTTGTGGAGTTGAGGAGGATATAGCTGACGGTTGTGATGGACTGACCCCCCTCCCGTTGCAGCAGTGATGCCTCGCACACCGAGTACTGTATTGCTTGGGATCGCATGTCGGATATGATCATAGTCTAGGATACTATTTGCATTTCACCACAGAGTCTCACATGATATATCACATTGATTGACTGATTTAAATTGCGGACAGACCTGAGGGATGGGTCGGACTCCGATTTTGTATTGTGAATGATTTAGATGCCATATTTATTGTGATTTAAATATACATGGCATGATTTACATAAAGGCATGATTTATATAAAGTTGCATTGTTTTGCACTACATGCCTACATTTGAGAAAGAAAGCATGATTTCTGTACATGGGATTTAATCTGTACAAGTATACATATATATATTTAAAGACATGCTTTTAAAGTAAGTAAAGGAAATAATGTTTTCAAGGCATAGCATTATTTTGAGTAGATAGTGTAGATATCTACTTGCTTGCCTGATTTCCTTACTGAGCGCGTTGTATGCTCACCCCCCTTTCTTTACATCTCTCTACAGAGCATCAGCAGTAGAGCGAGAGTTATCGAGAGATAGTGTTCCTGAGTCCACTGCTAGTTCCTATCGATCGCCAGGTATACCAGACTTTGTATGGTTATATATCTAAACATAGAAAGAGCACAGTGATGTATACGATATATATATTATGAGGAATGTATTTGTATTAGATTTTATATAATCTTACATGTATAATAAAAGCAGTTACAATCAGTAATAGTATATTGACATGTATGTATGATAATGGAAAATGTGGTAAGCGAGGACTCTGACATCGAATCACAGCCCAACCATTGAAGAGAGGAAAGGTAAGTTAAAAATGTGAAAAATTTGTAGTGATTTTAGTTAAAGTCATGGATTGAGAACGGGTTCTGACAGAATGGTATCAGAGTAGAGGTTGGTCTTATGTGAGTCGGTGTTAGAAAATAGGAAAGTATACATCCCCATAGTATTGTGCTGTGTTTAGATATAACTGTGTATACCAGATAGGAGACGAGCTAATTCATTATTATGAATGTAGGAACTTTGCCTATATGGAAAATATGCGTTATGGTAGGAATATGAGCGGTAGGGCTCGAGCCGGGGAGATAGACCCGAGGGACGAGCTGCTGCCGAACCATTACCTACGTTTGAGACTCCAGGTGTTACTGAGGCATCCGAGTGTGTTGAGATGCGTTTTACGAGATTAGAGCATAGTCTTGAGACGATTGTCGAGATATTGGCACAGACGATGCCAGGTAGGCAAGGACAGGAGGCAGGAGCTGCGACAGGAGAGGCAGTTGCCCCTAACACTCCTACACAGACGACTCATGCACCGATGACAGTAGATACTCCAACACCCGCACCGGTTTTCGGTGGAAGTGGACTAGGGTACGGATGTGATCTGCATCGGTTGCAAGAATTCCAGAAGTTTAAACCTCCATCCTTTAGTGGGGTCAAGGACCCTATAGCTGCTGAGGAGTGGTTTGCGGAGATGGAGAAGCTTTATGGATTCTTCGAGTGTACGACCTCTGAGATGGTCACATTTGCTGCGTTCATACTGAAGGGAGCTGCAGAACATTGGTGGAAGTCCACCCGACCCATATTGAGAGCCCGACACACAGACATTAGTTGGGAGATATTTTGGGAGGCCTATAGGAGGTAGTTTGTTCCCGATACCGCACAACGGACACTACAAGCAGAGTTTTTGGGACTAAACTGAGGGAGTTTATCTGTGGACGAGTATGAGACTCGATTCCTATCCCTATGGAGATATGACCCCAATACCATGTATAGTAAGGCCCGAAAGGTCCACAGGTTTATCGACGGGTTGAGACCGGTTCTGCAGTCCAGGTTTGTTCCATTAGACATAGCCACCTATGAGGAAGCAGTGCGCAGGGCGCAACTGTGTGAGCAAGATTACGAGAGGAATGCTTTCGAGTTCAAGAAGTTTACCTGTAGCCGAGATATACAGAAGAAGAGGCCGGCTAGAGATTTCGGTTATCGATGAGGGAAGAAATTCTTGGGTAAGAGATCACGGGTAGAGGAGGCACGAGAGAGATATGCTAGACCTCCTGCGTATCCGACTGTAGCCCCAGCAAAGGGCATTGTCATAGGAGGACAGAGACCTACTGTTGATCAGGGCAGAAGATGCGGTAAACAACATGGAAGTAGACCGTGCCCGCTGACTCCTATCGTATGTTTCTGATGTGGGAAACAAGGGCATATGGCTAGAGATTGCCCAGAGACATTTGTGACTACACCACTGAGGCGCAGGGAGCCTGATAGAACTCCAGCTGGTACGTCTGCTCAGAGAGGTAGAACGACGGCAGAGGAGAAGGGGAAGCAGGTGATGGGTCAAGGGCGAGTACATGCTTTGGACGAGGGGACAGCTGATGCTTCGTTGGATGTGATTCGAGGTAACATCCTGATTTATGATATTGAAGCATATGTTTTAATTGATCCTAGTGCCACGCATTCTTTTGTATCGCCTTCATTTGCATGTAAATTAGTAAGACATATAGAGCGTACACCATTATGTGTGATGATGTTGATTAGTACGCCTATAAATAGTAGTCAAGTTGTAGAATATGTATTTAATGACTGCAAGTTGAGAGTAGGGGATAAGGAGATGACAGCTAATCTAATATTACTAAGTATGAGCGACTTTGATATAATATTAGGAATGGATTGGCTATCTGCAAACTATGCTGTTTTAGATTGTTATGCTAAGACAGTTATGTTTCCTAACCCTACTAGATATGTTGTAAAGTTTAATAAGAATAAATGAAAGGAGTAGTTATGATTATTACATGATTACTGATTTAGAAAACCTTCAACATATCAAGGTTTCATTGCGTACGTGGTAGATATGGATAAGGCACATCCGGAGTTGTCAGATATTACTGTGGTCAGTGAGTACCCAGATGTTTTTTCGGATGAATTGCCAGGGTTACCACCAGACAGAGAGATAGAGTTTTGTATAGATTTGGTGCCTGGTACGAAACCAATTTTGAGACCACCATATCGCATGGCCTTAGTTGAGCTGGAGGAGCTCAAGAGATAGTTACATGAGCTGTTGGAGAGGGGTTTTATTCCACCGAGTGTTTCACCTTGGGGAGCACCTGTTCTATTTGTGAGGAAGAAGGATGGGAGTCTCCGATTGTGTATAGATTACCGATTGTTGAATAAGGCCACCATCAAGAATACGTATCCCCTTTCACGCATTGACGACTTGTTAGATTAGCTTCAAGGAGCACAAGTCTTTTCCAAGATTGACCTAAGGTCTGGGTATCATCAGCTGAAGGTTCGGAATGGAGATGTACACAAGACAACATTTCTACCCGATATGGCCATTATGAGTTTTTGGTCATGCTATTCGGATTGACGAATGCTCCAGCTGCTTTCATGGCTTTGATGAACGATGTGTTCAAGCCATATTTGTACCAGTTTGTTATCGTCTTCATCGATGACATATTAGTGTGTTCGAGATCTAAGGAGGAACATGAGGAGCACCTCAGGATCGTGTTGCAGACTCTATGAGAGCAGGAGTTATATGCTAAGCTTAGTAAGTGTGACTTTTGGTTGTCACAGATCTCGTTTTTGGGACATGTTGTATCGAGTGATGGTGTATCAGTTGATCCATCTAAGATAGAGGTTGTAGTTCAGTGGGAACAGCCAAAGACAGTCACCGAGATCAGGAGTTGTTTGAGTTTAGATGGATACTATCAGAGATTCGTTGAGGGATTTTTGAAGTTGGCTGCTCCGTTGACACGTCTTACTCGAAAGAGTGTACCATTTGTATGGAACGAGGATTGTGAGAAGAGTTTTGAGGAGTTGAAGCGTCGATTGACCACCGCTCCAATTCTCACTATCCCTACTAGCTCAGGAGGATTTGCAGTGTATACCGATGCTTCGCATCAGGGACTGGGCTGTGGATTGATGCAGGATGGGAAAGTAGTTGCTTATGGATCCAGACAGCTGAAGGATCAAGAGAAGAACTATCCGACCCACGATTTGGAGCTAGCAGCAGTAGTGTTTGCGTTGATGGTATGACGCCACTACTTGTATGGCGAGAAGTTCCAGATATTTACAGATCACAAGTGCCTCAAGTATCTATTCTCACAGAAAGAGCTGAATATGAGACAGAGAATATGGCTAGAGCTTCTGAAGGACTACGATTGCGAGATACTTTATCATCCGGGTAAGGCTAAAGTTGTAGCGATGCCTTGAGCAGGAAGAGCCTAGGGATGGTATCGTACATGATGGTTAGGGAACATGATTTGCTAGAGCAGTTTGCTAGCCTCAGTTTGGGAGTCGTGTCTTCTGACATGGATACAGGCTATGTGATAGCTAGTCTACGCTTGGAGCCGGATTTGTTGGACAGGATCAGAGTGGCTCAGCAGACTGATCCATTTTGTATGGATGTGAGTAGTCAGATGCAGAAGGGCACAGTGACAGACTTTGAGTTGAGTTCTAATGGACTACTGAGGTTCAGAGGCAGATTGTGTGTTCTCGAGGATCCAGGACTCAGGAGATTGATATTGGCGGAAGCTCATTTATCGAGGTATACGTTACATCCGGGGAGTAACAAAATGTATCAGAACCTCCGAAAGGTATACTGGTGGTCGGGTATGAAGAGAGATGTAGCAGACTTTGTGGCAAAATGTCTCGTATGTCAGTAAGTGACGGTAGAGCATCAGAAACCTGCAGGGTTATTGCAGGCTCTACCTATGCCGACATGGAAATAGGAGCATATCACCATGGATTTCGTGATAGATTTATCGAGAACCCGTAGGAATCACGATGCTATATGGGTGATCGTCGACAGACTGACAAAGTCAGCCCACTTCCTAGCTATAAGAGTGACCGATACTCTGAGTTCATTAGCAGAACTGTATGTACGCGAGGTAGTGAGGTTACACGATGTATTAGTGAGCATAGTCTCTGATAGGGATTCTCGCTTCACTTCCCACTTTTGGGGACATTTTCAGGAAGCCATGGGAACCCAGTTGAGTTTGAGAACCGCTTTCCATCCTCAGACAAATGGTCAGTCAGAGAGGACTATATAGACTCTGGAGGATATGTTGAGAGCATGTGTGCTAGATTTTAGAGGCTCCTGGGATGACCACCTACCACTAGCCGAGTTCGCCTACAACAATAGTTATCATTCGAGTATCGGGATGGCACCGTATAAGGCTTTATATGGCCATAGATGTCGTTCCCCTATTGGATGGGAAGAAGTGGGTGACCGTAAGATTTTTGCTCCTGACATGGTTACGTAAGCATCTGAGGACGTGTCACGCCCCGAATATGCGGAAAATAGGGCAAATTTAAAACTTTTTACTCGTTAATTCACAAATAAAGAGTGCATTCCTGTGCAGTGTCATACATCATCATAATTATCATGCCTCAGGATCTCATCATGATATAACAAATATTGTATTATACCCATTACTCGATTACAAGTTAATTAATCCTAATACATCCCATATAATGTCATACATCAGGTGTCTGTAATTACAATAATAGTCTGGGTACATGAAAAGATAAATATACCTCAAAGTACAAAATATATAGCCTGGAGCTCGGATCCTCCACTAGCCACTACTCCGTACGTCGCAGGGAAGTCCTTATTCACTTGAAGAACTCTGGGGGGAAAGAAAAACAGGGTGAGCTTCTAAATCGCTCAGTAAGGGGGGTAGGGGACTCATTTCATAAACCAAAATGCACATCACAAAGCATTTATTTGTATGTGAAACTCATTTGAAAACCATAGCATGAAAATATTCAAAACGACACTCTCATGTGTCAAGTCATGTGAAAACATGAAGTAAAAGGCTCACTCTAGAGCAAAACTAAGCATGTGAAAATACGCGTTAAACGCTTTCTCAAATAACGTGGCATAGCCACTGATTTAAAATCACACGTGGCATAGCCACAATACACACGTGGCAAAGCCACTGAATTATTTTCTCACGTGGCATAGCCACAAAACACACGTGGCAAAGCCACTGATTATTTTCTCACGTGGCATAGCCACTGAATAGGGTTTCTCAACGTGGCACTGCCACCAATGGGGTTTCTCAACGTGGCACAGCCACCAATGGGGTATACGTGGCGCAGCCACCAATGGGTTTCTCAACGTGGCACAGCCACCAATGGGGTATACGTGGCGCAGCCACCAATGGGTTTCTCAACGTGGCACAGCCACCAATGGGGTATACGTGGCACAGCCACCAATGGGGTTTTCTCAACGTGGCACAGCCACCAATGGGGTATTCGTGGCACAGCCACCAATGGGGTTTTCTCAACGTGGCACAGCCACCAATAGGGTATACGTGGCACAGCCACCGATTGGGTATACGTGGCACAGCCACCGATGGGGTATAACGTGGCACAGCCACCAAGTAGGTCATTCTCACGTTACCAGAACGGAGAAGAAATCGGGCTTACATGCTACCAGAGCAATGCCCGGTGTGTACTCACAACTACACACCTCAGTCTTATCACATAAGACGGGTTTGCCTTCACGTAGAACTCGTAATGGTTTCTCTCTCATAAAACTCATTTGAAAACCGTTTTGTACTCAACACAAAACGTAATAAAAATCGAGTTCTAACCGGCAAAGCACACGCACACATTTCTCAAATCTCAATGTTGCCTTAACGTAGAGCCCAGTTATAAACTCATAAAACATTGGGCTCCAACCGGCTATAAAATCGTGTGCAGTTCAAATCTCAACACAAAATACTCAACATGCTTGTTTATAAATCGTAATCATGCTAAAACAGTTTGCAATTCACATACACAAATGGTTTAGATTTCCCTTACCTCTTTGCACCTCGTATAGTGCAATCGTTTCCCCCGTATCACGGACTAGTCTCGCATTCCACTCTGGAACTCCCGAGCTGTCCAAACGATGTTAAAACATCAATACTCCACATCACATAAGCCTCAATTCTTAAAATCGAGCATAATTGCTCATAACACCTCAATCCTCTTGATTTCTCGTAACTCAACCCTAAACTACAACTCTATTCACAATATCCCAATGTTCGATATCTCTAATACCAATTATCTACGCTAATTTTCCACATTGTCCAATTTTCCATTTATAGCTCACAATTTCCCAAATTCACCAAAATTCTCAATATGCATATCACTCCTACCACATTGAAATTTAATCAATCCCTAGTCATCTTTCAGCCATTTCAACACAAATTCAACCACCAATAACATCAAAATCAACTCAAATATCAAGATCGAGGTTTAGAAATTACCCAAAGCTTGTGAGACGCACAACTCACGCCTCGATCTGATTCGTCCTTCGATTTCCAAGTATGTTGTTCTCCCTTTGATGAGGAACAACTTTTCTTCTTACCACAATAGCTGATTCGGCTGGAAATGGAGGATTTGGAGGAGTGAGAAACTAGGTTTTCGGAAAAATGGAGGTTTGGAAGAGAGAGAAAGTAAGATTTCAGGAGAAAACACGGGTCCCTTATATAGACTGGAGGTAGGAGATCGATCTGTCTCCTGGGGAGATCGATCTGCGTTTGAATTTTGGGGACGATCTGGGAAATTTTATGCCTAGGAGATCGATCTGTCGAGGGGTGAGATCGATATCTTTATGGCTTTATGAGATCGATCTGTGCCTTGAGGAGATCGATCTTCTCCCAAACAGAAGCATTTGGAGATCGATCTCTTCCTCATGAGATCGATCCCTTCTCAAACAGATTCATAAGGAGATCGATCTCTTCCATTGGAGATCGATCTTGTAAGACCCGATATTTTCGAGTGCATTTAAAAATGCAAAAGGACTTAAATGGCATTCCCGAATACGTGCAAGGGCAAAATGGTCAAAAGACCAAAATTCGGTATTAATCGGGACAAGAAAATTTAATTAAAAATATGAGAATGAGAAATCTTGATCAATGACGAAGAAATAATTAAATTTCGGGTTAAATTGATCAAGATATGAATTTATTGGAATAAATTGGAATTTTCGTGTCGAAAAATAATTTCGAAGATAATCGAAAAATATACCGGAAAGGTAAAATCGGACTGAGAAAATTATTTACAAATTAAATGAATTAAATATAATTTTTTAAGGATATTTATGCATTTTAATATTATTTTATTGAATAAAATAATATTAAAAGTTAATTATAAATAAATAAATAATAATAAAATCAAAAAAAAAAAAACGAAAATGCAATCTGAAACAGAGGAAGAAAACGCGAAACAGAGAAGCAAAAACGCAAAAAAATGCAGACCGAGGAAGAGATCGCCGGCAGAGCCACCACTGGCGACGGAGGAGGCTCGACGCCCACCGGAAAAGGAAGCCCAACACCGGGCGACCCAGCAGCGGCAGTGACGCGCCGTCGATCCGCCGAAATCGGCAGATCGGAAGAGGTGAGACCGAAAAGGGGGAAAGGCCATCGGCGGCCATCGGCGCCGTTTCGAGCCACCCCGAGGGCCGACGAAGGACGCCCAGGAGCAGCCGAGCCGAACGGCACCGGAATCGTGCCCGGAACTGGCCGAAAGGCGCCGGAACGAGGAAAGGTTGCCTGAACCGGTACGGCCGGTTCAGCACAGTGACGTTATGCTGAACCGGTCCAAAAAAAAAAGAAAAGAAAAAAAAAGGAAGAAAAAGGGAAAAAGAAAAAGAGAAAAAAATTGGGAAAAATTCCAGTGATGCAATCGAGCTTCGGGTAAGTCGGTAAGCGATCAAATTGACCGATTTAATTTTTGGAATATTTAATTTGATAAATAATCGACTGAAAGTTTACCCGAAAATATATTTAATTGTGTAGCTCGACGATTGACATCAACCGAGAGCTCGAGATAGCCTCGATTTGTGTACGATCATGGAATAACGGGTAAGTGACCCTTAATTTACGATAATTTGTATCGTTATGCGTGATTGATATTTAACGCATAAATTACGGATTTAATTTCCGCATAAATGAATTAAATTCTGAAAAATTGGATAAATTGTCGTAAATATTAAATTGAGATATCCGAAAATTTAGAACGAGGCTAAATAAATTACTGATGGGCCCAATGAGCCCCATAGGCCTCGATAACGTGTGGTAAACGGGCTTAAGGCCGATTAAGGCCCATTAAGGTGCAATCGGGCCCAATATGAGAAACGGGCCCAATGATTTAAATTAAGCCCAGAACATATGAGATACAATCAATTGTATTGTATTTGACCTGATGAATGTGTATCCGCAGTTCCGGAGATTTGATTTGGATTTGGAGCAAATCGGACTGCGTGACGAGTCATCAGTGGAAAGGTCAGACTGTACAGAAAAATGAGGTAAGGGAATTGTGTGAGTAGCTAGAGGTAGCTACGCATATTTTAATAGTTTTTCTGTACACTGATTATGTATGTATACACTGTTATTGTATAATGATCCTAAAAGTGGTTTAAATAATTTTAAGGATCGAAATAGGTGAAATGTCTATTTTACCCCTATTGAGGGAAGTTCACCTAAGGATGGTGAAAGCATGACATGCATGAAATGCATGATTTAAGGAATTATATGATTAAGGAATTTTCTTGGTTTTAATCAAAGTAAATCGATAAATTGGCCAATAATTGCATAAGTTTCCCAAAATAACACTACGTAGGTGTTATTAATATTTAAATGAAATTTCTTTGGAAAAGAGGCCAACTATCAAGTTTATATGGAAACAGATAGTGCCGACACGTAGTTCGCACTATATCTGCGTTTGTGAATGTGCATAAATGTGCTTGAGCAGTTGCTCGCACCGACTTGTGACATCATATGCATGAAATGTGCTAGAGCATGGTGCTCGCACTGATTTTTAATATTGTGAAATGAGAGCTGCTGGAGCCTAGCTCGCACTCTGTTTTGACATGTTTTGACATGTTTTGATTTGTTTTGACGTGGTATGCATAAAATAGTGCTGGAGCGATTACTCGCACTACTTTTAATGATTTGACATGCATGAGAGATGCTGGAGCTTAGCTCGCATCCTGTTTTGATTTAATTATGCATAAAAGCCGTGCTGGAGTGTAACTCGCACGAGATTTGATTTAGTTATGCATAAAGCCGTGCTGGAGTATGACTCGCACGAGATTTGATTTACTTGAGCATTCATTTGTGCTGGAGCGTTGCTCGCACAAAGTTTTATATGGTTTTCATAATTCATTTGAATGCCGTACTGGAGTTTTTCTCGTACGAGGTTTTCACTGAATTTATATACATATCCGTACTAGAGCATTGCTCGTACGTGGAATTTACATGAAATTATAATCAGTTTAAGTCGTACTGGAGCGCTGCTCGTACGCAGATTTTACTGATTTCTATGAAACCGTGCTAGAGCTTCGCTCGCACGAGGTTTTCAGATATCATGAATATGCATGGAGCCGTGCTTGAGCTTCGCTCGCACAGGGATTTATATTACATGCATATAGCCGTGTTGGAGCCTCCTGTAGACTGTGTGTCACAGTGAGATGATATGCTCACACGTGCATTCTGAGACAGAGATGATATGGGTGGATAAGACCTATTACAGGCACCCCTGACTGAGCTTGGGTTCACGGAGTACTTTGTACCGTGTATGTCACGCGGAGTACGCTGTACCGTGGGGATTGTTGGAGTGGAGTGGCATTAGCCACGAGGCAGCAAGCCTTGCCCTCGCAATCCTGGTGTTATGCTGTTCTGGCGGGTAGGACGACCCACCTCCCGTTTCAGGTGTGATACCCCGCACACTAGGTACCGTGTTGCTAGGGATCACTAGGATATGGCCATAGTCCTCGATGTTACTGTTAATTTCCTGATTGTCTCACATGATATAACTTGTGGTCTGTTAGACCAGGGTAGACCCGAAGGAGGGGTCAGGCCCCCGATTTGATGAATTTATGATTTCATATGATTTTATGATATGTGACCCTGAAAGAAGGGTGGTTTTATAACCGGAGTTTTATAATGAATTTTATTGAATTGTTTTATGAGATGGACCCGGAAGGGTTAGTTTTAACTGCAGTTTTAATGTTTTGATTTAAATGCAGTAGCATGTGAAGTTTTCCATGCTTTCATTTGAAATCCATGTTTTGTCTTACATGGCATAAAAGACTGCATGATCTTGATCAAATTCATGCTTAATATGATTTAATGATGTCACATAAAATGCTTTGAATGCATGAGTTACATGATTTATATATGCACAAATAGTTTTGGATGAACTATGGCATTGAATATGCATGACTTTGTGCTTGATGATTTTAATGAAAAGAAATGGATTTAAGGGCATGGCATTATGAGCATGTAGATAGTGGAGCTATCTACTTATTTGCATAATTGCCTTACTGAGCGTGTGGTTTGCTCACCCCCTTATTTTCCCATCTTTTCAGAGCACTTGAAATAATTATTGAGCGGCTGAGAACTTGCATGTATTGATATCCGCTACTTGCTGCTACCCATCGAGAGACAGGTATACACATTGGTATGGTTTTGTATCTAAATATGTAATGCACAGTACTGTAAATGGATATGATGTCAGGGATGTAGAGTCATGTAAATACCATTGGGTATGTGTTTATTTAAAGTCAAAAGGATAGTAGACTCTGATATATGATTATGGGAATGAAATGTTAAATAGTGTGAGGTGACTAACACCGAATCATAGCCCAACTGTGTTGTAGGATGGTCACGACGAGAGAAAGGTAAGAATTAAATAATAAATGAAAAAGCGAAAAATTTACTCTGATTTTTAGGTAATTCGGGTCGTGACAGGTTTAATGGTATCAGAGCTGAGTTGGCATGATATGAGTCGGTGTTAGTGGTTAAGGAAGTTCACATCCCCATGTACTGTGCATTATTTAGATACAATTGTGTATATCGAGATGGAAGTGCAGCTAAGAATTTGATTTTTTAATGCAAGAATAGACTCATTGACTGGTAGCCGCTATGGTTGAGAGGCGAGTACACGAACTCGAGGCCGTAGAGGTAGGCCCGAGAGTTGTACTGAGTCGCCACATGAGACTCGAGATGAGATTGACGTGGAGGCTGATGTTGAGCATGCCCCACAGAGTCTGATAGAGAGATCAGATAGAGTCTGACAGAGAGATCAGATAGTATTGAGATACGCTTCGCGAGGTTGGAGCGGAGTGTGGAGAATATTATAGAGCTAATTGCTCAGGGTATATATGATATTTGAGGGCGAGTTGGAGCATTAATTGAAGTTCGCTCGACCCATCTTAAGAGTTAGACATCCAAAATGGACATGAGAAATAATTCGTGATGTATTCCGGAGACAGAATGTCCCGGACATTGTTTAAAGGAAATAACAGATGATACTCTTTACTCTGACCCAGAGGAACATGTTGATTAACGAGTATGATACTCAGTTTATATTTCTGGGCAGATGTGACTCAGACACAATGAACAGTGAGAATCGAGATGTTTGAAAGTTCATGGAAGGACTCAGATTATCAATTAGAGTCCGATTAGCCTGTTAGATATCACTACCTATGATGAGGCAGTGCGCACGCTACAGTTGTGTGAATAAGATCATGAGTTGCACGCCTCTGAGATTGAGAAAGGTAGTAAGGGCCGAAATTGAGACAAAAAGAGAATAAAGAATGACAGAGATGTCAGAACAAAAAAAAAGTTTGTTGATAAAAGATTTGAGCTGATGAATAATGGGTAAGTTGATTGATAAACCCCAGTATATCTAATTTTAATACTTACGAGGGGTATTGTGATTTAAGGACCCCGACCTGCTACGTAACAGTATGACAGAGTAGCAGTGTGAACAATGTAAGATGTGTGGTAGTTACCACGGAAATAATATGTTGGACGAGGGCGAGTGTATGCCTTGGACCAGGACACTACTGATATTTCATTGGATGTGGTGGAAGATACCACACTAGTTGTGAATAATGAAATAATTATTTTAATTGATCCTGGTGCCACGCATTTATTCATACCGCCTTCAGTTGCTTATAAGTTAGTGAAAAATGTGAAGCCTATACCTTTAAGCATAAAGAGGATGATAGTTAGTTGATTTTCACTAACTGAATATGGGTATAGGGATTGTAAGTTAAAAATAGGGGTGAAAATATCACTGAAAAGTGTATTGTAACTTGACAAGTAAGGAAAGAGTTTGCCATAAGTGATATATGAAAGGAGATAAGATTGGAGATGTGATAGATCCTGCATACGAGATATATTGGAATAAAAGGCATATGCAAGGTAAGGATATCATTGATATGCAAAGTAATTTGGATTAAGCAATATGTAGTGTATATGGATTGCGACCAAGATAAGGGGTAGATATATCTACACCCAGTCGATGTGGTTAAATCTTAGGGTTAATAAAGGTATTTTAAAATATCTCCCTGCCTGAAGATTTGACAGTGTCGAGAAGCGCACGCATAAGCTATAAATTGAAATCGACAATTGGGATATATATGCAATTAAAATTTGGGTACCTTTATTGGTATGATAAAAAGATATAGAAATTCATTAATCATGAAAGTTTAAAAATTAAAATTTTATAAAAGCCGTTAATATAAGAGGAAGGAAACGACGTGGGTTAGTAGCTTGACCATAAACGATTTCGAAATGACATTGGGCGTTTATACGTACATAGGTCAAGGACAAGAGTGATTGAATTATTAAGTGGAACTCAACTACGTTAAGGTATTTGAACCTTACCTGGACCGATTGGTTGTCATCTACAGCGATGATATTATGATGTATTCGAAGTCCAGGAAAGAGTATGAGTAGCAACAGGAAACTGTCTTACAGACAAGGTGTTATGAGTTTCTTGAAATGAGTTGCTCAGTTGACATGTCTCATTCGGGAAAAGATTTCATACGAGTGTTATGATAAGTATGAAAATAGCTTCAATGAGTTTTGGTATATTGGAGTAATGAACTGACCACCATAAGTATTCTCACTATAACCAACAGCTCAAGAGGTTTCAGTGTGTATGGATACCTCCAAATAAGGATTGGGCTGTGTATTGATGTAAAATGGGAAGATAGTCGTTTATAGATCCAAATAGTTCAAGGATCATGAGAGAAACTATCCGATCCATGATTTAGAGTTGGCAGCCGTAGTGATTACACTGAAAGTAAGGCGTCACCATTTATACGGTGAGACATTTCGGATATGCACTGATCGTAAAAGCGCCGAGTATCTGTTTTCACGGAAAGAGTAGAATATGAGATAACCAAGAGGGTTAGAGCTTCTAAGGATTATGATTGTGAACATTATACCACCCAGGAAAGGCTAATGTAAAGGCTGATGCCTTGAATAGAAAGAGCCTCGGGATGGTATCACATATGATGGTCAGGGAGCGTGAGCTGCTAGAGCAGTTGTGAACCTCAGTAGTGATGTGACCCTTCTGATGATGACGGTGATTGTGTGACAGCTAGCCTGAGGTTAGAACCGAATTTGTGTGATCGGATTTGCCAGGCTTAGCGTGATGATCGGCATGGTGTCGATAGTGTGGGTCAGATTCAGAAGGGTATAGTGACAGAGTTCACAGAGAGTGATGATGACTGACAGAGGTTCAGAGATAGTATAAGTGCTCTCCAGGACCACAGTTGATGATATAGTATTATTGTCAGAAGCTCACTCTTCGGGATATACAGTGCATCCGAGAAATAATAAATAGATATCGAAATCCTTGAAAAGGGTATTGGTGGTCAGATATGAAAAGAGATATTGTAGAGAATTGCGGAAAAGTGTCTCGTATGTCAGCAGAGTAAGGTAGAGTAAAAGAAGTTGCAGGGTTATTGCAGCCTCTACCTATAGTGACAAAAAAAAATGGGAACAAGTTACCATGAATTGCATGATGGGTTACAGAGGACCCTAATGAATCACGAGGCTATCTGGGTGATAGTCGATGGGTTGATTAAGTTTACCTACTTTCTGGTTATGAAATCCACAGATACTTTGAGTACGTAGGCGAATTTATGTGTATGCAAAATTGTGGGATAATATGTAGCGTTCCAGGGAGCACGATATCAGATAGGGATTCCCGCTTCACTTCCCACTTGGGGGAATATTTTTCAGGAAGCTATGGGACCCTGATTGTGTGTTAGCACAGCTTCCACCCTCAGACAGATGGTCAGTCAGAGAGGACTGTACAGGTTCTGGAGGATGTGATGAGAGCGTGTGCAATTGATTTTATGAGCTCCTGGGATGATCAGTTGCTACTAATCAAATTCGCCAGTGATGACAGTTGTCACTTGAGTATCGGGATGAGATTATATGTGGCATTGTATGACAGTAGGGAGTTGTTCCCTGACTTGGATAAGAAAAGTGGGTGACAAATAGAGAATTGTTCCCGAATTGGTAAGACAAACCTCTGAGGATGTTCAGTGGATTTGTGAGATATTAAGAACACCTCAGAGCAGACAGAAAAGCTATGCTGACAAGAGACAGGAAATCATTGGAAATTCACCGAGGGTGAATCAGTATAGTTGACAGTTATTTGTCATAAAGACGTAACAAGATTCGGATAGAGATATTGGACAAGTGGGCGATAAGACCTGTAGGTTGACATTACCACTTGAATTAGCAGGCATCCACTATGTGTCCTATCTTTTGATGTTTCAGAAATACTATCCGGACTCAGCATATGTGATTGGATTTGAGCTCCAACAGTTTAGCTCAATGAAAGTGTAACGTATGTTGGAAAATTGATTCGGGTATTATATGGAAGGAGAAAGTGTTGAGGTTTAAGATGATCTCCCTAGTTAAGTATGATGATAGTATTACACTCCGGAGAAAGTCACTTGAAGATGACAGTATATGATGCGATAGACATACCCGGAGTTGTTATGGACTCATATTACTTGGTTCTAATTTGGAGGACCAAATTTCTTAAGTGGGGGAGATTGTAAGACCCGATATTTTCGAGTGCATTTAAAAATGCAAAAGGACTTAAATGGCATTCCCGAATACGTGCAAGGGCAAAATGGTCAAAAGACCAAAATTCGGTATTAATCGGGACAAGAAAATTTAATTAAAAATATGAGAATGAGAAATCTTGATCAATGACGAAGAAATAATTAAATTTCGGGTTAAATTGATCAAGATATGAATTTATTGGAATAAATTGGAATTTTCGTGTCGAAAAATAATTTCGAAGATAATCGAAAAATATACCGGAAAGGTAAAATCGGACTGAGAAAATTATTTACAGATTAAATGAATTAAATATAATTTTTTTAAGGATATTTATGCATTTTAATATTATTTTATTGAATAAAATAATATTAAAAGTTAATTATAAATAAATAAATAATAATAAAATCAAAAAAAAAAAAAAACGAAAATGCAATCTGAAACAGAGGAAGAAAACGCGAAACAGAGAAGCAAAAACGCAAAAAAATGCAGACCGAGGAAGAGATCGCCGGCAGAGCCACCACCGGCGACGGAGGAGGCTCGACGCCCACCGGAAAAGGAAGCCCAACACCGGGCGACCCAGCAGCGGCAGTGACGCGCCGTCGATCCGCCGGAATCGGCAGATCGAAAGAGGTGAGACCGAAAAGGGGGAAAGGCCATCGGCGGCCATCGGCGCCGTTTCGAGCCACCCCGAGGGCCGACGAAGGACGCCCAGGAGCAGCCGAGCCGAACGGCACCGGAATCATGCCCGGAACTGGTCGAAAGGCGCCGGAACGAGGAAAGGTTGCCTGAACCGGTACGGCCGGTTCAGCACAGTGACGTTATGCTGAACCGGTCCAAAAAAAAAAGAAAAGAAAAAAAAAAGGAAGAAAAAGGGAAAAAGAAAAAGAGAAAAAAATTGGGAAAAATTCCAGTGATGCAATCGAGCTTCGGGTAAGTCGGTAAGCGGTCAAATTGACCGATTTAATTTTTGAAATATTTAATTTGATAAATAATCGACTGAAAGTTTACCCGAAAATATATTTAATTGTGTAGCTCGACGATTGACATCAACCGAGAGCTCGAGATAGCCTCGATTTGTGTATGATCATGGAATAACGGGTAAGTGACCCTTAATTTACGACAATTTGTATCGTTATGCGTGATTGATATTTAACGCATAAATTACGGATTTAATTTCCGCATAAATGAATTAAATTCTGAAAAATTTATAAATTGTCGTAAATATTAAATTGAGATATCCGAAAATTTAGAACGAGGCTAAATAAATTACCGATGGGCCCAATGAGCCCCATAGGCCTTGATAACGTGTGGTAAACGGGCTTAAGGCCGATTAAGGCCCATTAAGGTGCAATCGGGCCCAATATGAGAAACGGGCCCAATGATTTAAATTAAGCCCAGAACATATGAGATACAATCAATTGTATTGTATTTGACCTGATGAATGTGTATCCGCAGTTCCGGAGATTTGATTTGGATTTGGAGCAAATCGGACTGCGTGACGAGTCATCAGTGGAAAGGTCAGACTGTACAGAAAAATGAGGTAAGGGAATTGTGTGAGTAGCTAGAGGTAGCTACGCATATTTTAATAGTTTTTCTGTACACTGATTATGTATGTATACACTGTTATTGTATAATGATCCTAAAAGTGGTTTAAATAATTTTAAGGATCGAAATAGGTGAAATGTCTATTTTACCCCTATTGAGGGAAGTTCACCTAAGGATGGTGAAAGCATGACATGCATGAAATGCATGATTTAAGGAATTATATGATTAAGGAATTTTCTTGGTTTTAATCAAAGTAAATCGATAGATTGGCCAATAATTGCATAAGTTTCCCAAAATAACACTACGTAGGTGTTATTAATATTTAAATGAAATTTCTTTGGAAAAGAGGCCAACTATCAAGTTTATATGGAAACAGATAGTGCCGACACGTAGTTCGCACTATATCTGCGTTTGTGAATGTGCATAAATGTGCTTGAGCAGTTGCTCGCACCGACTTGTGACATCATATGCATGAAATGTGCTAGAGCATGGTGCTCGCACTGATTTTTAATATTGTGAAATAAGAGCTGCTGGAGCCTAGCTCGCACTCTGTTTTGACATGTTTTGACATGTTTTGATTTGTTTTGACGTGGTATGCATAAAATAGTGCTGGAGCGATTACTCGCACTACTTTTAATGATTTGACATGCATGAGAGATGCTGGAGCTTAGCTCGCATCCTGTTTTGATTTAATTATGCATAAAAGCCGTGCTGGAGTGTAACTCGCACGAGATTTGATTTAGTTATGCATAAAGCCGTGCTGGAGTATAACTCGCACGAGATTTGATTTACTTGAGCATTCATTTGTGCTGGAGCGTTGCTCGCACAAAGTTTTATATGGTTTTCATAATTCATTTGAATGCCGTACTGGAGTTTTTCTCGTACGAGGTTTTCACTGAATTTATATACATATCCGTACTAGAGCATTGCTCGTACGTGGAATTTACATGAAATTATAATCAGTTTAAGTCGTACTGGAGCGCTGCTCGTACGCAGATTTTACTGATTTCTATGAAACCGTGCTAGAGCTTCGCTCGCACGAGGTTTTCAGATATCATGAATATGCATGGAGCCGTGCTTGAGCTTCGCTCGCACAGGGATTTATATTACATGCATATAGCCGTGTTGGAGCCTCCTGTAGACTGTGTGTCACAGTGAGATGATATGCTCACACGTGCATTCTGAGACAGAGATGATATGGGTGGATAAGACCTATTACAGGCACCCCTGACTGAGCTTGGGTTCACGAAGTACTTTGTACCGTGTATGTCACGCGGAGTACGCTGTACCGTGGGGATTGTTGGAGTGGAGTGGCATTAGCCACGAGGCAGCAAGCCTTGCCCTCGCAATCCTGGTGTTATGCTGTTCTGGCGGGTAGGACGACCCACCTCCCGTTTCAGGTGTGATACCCCGCACACTAGGTACCGTGTTGCCAGGGATCACTAGGATATGGCCATAGTCCTCGATGTTACTGTTAATTTCCTGATTGTCTCACATGATATAACTTGTGGTCTGTTAGACCAGGGTAGACCCGAAGGAGGGGTCAGGCCCCCGATTTGATGAATTTATGATTTCATATGATTTTATGATATGTGACCCTGAAAGAAGGGTGGTTTTATAACCGGAGTTTTATAATGAATTTTATTGAATTGTTTTATGAGATGGACCCGGAAGGGTTAGTTTTAACTGCAGTTTTAATGTTTTGATTTAAATGCAGTAGCATGTGAAGTTTTCCATGCTTTCATTTGAAATCCATGTTTTGTCTTACATGGCATAAAAGACTGCATGATCTTGATCAAATTCATGCTTAATATGATTTAATGATGTCACATAAAATGCTTTGAATGCATGAGTTACATGATTTATATATGCACAAATAGTTTTGGATGAACTATGGCATTGAATATGCATGACTTTGTGCTTGATGATTTTAATGAAAAGAAATGGATTTAAGGGCATGGCATTATGAGCATGTAGATAGTGGAGCTATCTACTTATTTGCATAATTGCCTTACTGAGCGTGTGGTTTGCTCACCCCCTTATTTTCCCATCTTTTCAGAGCACTTGAAATAATTATTGACCGGCTGAGAACTTGCATGTATTGATATCCGCTGCTTGCTGCTACCCATCGAGAGACAGGTATACACATTGGTATGGTTTTGTATCTAAATATGTAATGCACAGTACTGTAAATGGATATGATGTCAGGGATGTAGAGTCATGTAAATACCATTGGGTATGTGTTTATTTAAAGTCAAAAGGATAGTAGACTCTGATATATGATTATGGGAATGAAATGTTAAATAGTGTGAGGTGACTAACACCGAATCATAGCCCAACTGTGTTGTAGGATGGTCACGACGAGAGAAAGGTAAGAATTAAATAATAAATGAAAAAGCGAAAAATTTACTCTGATTTTTAGGTAATTCGGGTCGTGACAGATCTGCTCCTCAAATTTCCCCTTCCTCGTCATTTTTAATTCACCAGATCGATCTCTCCTTCTCCCAGATCGATCTGTCCTCATGGATCAAGCTTATTTTACATACTTAACACATAAATCTCCAATTATAATTCCCACAATTCACTTAGCTCAATAAATTACACTTCAATTTATTATTACATCATTAAATATGTCTGAAATTCTCAGATCTCACATCCTCCCCACCTTAAAAGAATTTGGTCCTCCAAATTCAACTCAACTAATCAAAATAGATGGGGGTATTTCTCCTTCATGAGACTCTCTAGTTCCCACGTTGCCTCTTCCCTTGAGTGATGCTTCCACAAAACTTTCACTAATGGGATGCTCTTGGTTCTCAGTACCTTCTCCTTTCTATCGAGAATCCGGACGGGTTCCTCAGTATAGCTCATGTCCTCCTGTATGTCCATCTCATCATACTCTATAACATGAGAAGGGTCCGGGTGGTACTTCCTCAACATAGACACATGAAAAACATTGTGTATTCCGGGCATCTGTGGGGGTAATGCCAATCTGTAGGCTACCTCTCCCACTCTCTCAAGAATCTCAAATGGTCCTATGTATCGAGGACTCAATTTCCCTTTCTTCCCAAATCGCATGATACCCTTGCTCGGTGATACTCTCAGAAATACTGCATCACCAACATCAAACTCGAGTGGCCGTCTACGCACATCCGCGTAGCTTTTCTGTCTACTCTGTGCAGCCCGTAACCTCTCACATATGAGTTTCACACTCTGTACGGCTTGCTCAACAAGCTCGGGAGCATTTATCTTTCTGTCACCGACTTCTTCCCAAGCTACAGGGGATCTACACCTCCTACCATATAGAGCCTCAAAAGGTGCCATTCCAATACTCGCATGATAGCTGTTATTGTACGCAAACTCTGCTAGGGGCAGGTGATCATCCCATGATCCCTTAAAATCCATCGTACACGCCCTCAACATATCCTCCAGGGTCTGAATAGTCCTCTCTGACTGACCATCTGTCTGAGGATGATAGGCGGTACTAAAACTCAATCGAGATCCCATGGACTCCTGAAACTGGGTCCAAAATCTGGAAGTAAACCGGGAATCTCTATCAGAAGTAATACTCACTGGAGCCCCATGTAATCTAGCTATCTCGCTGACATACAGTTCGGCTAAGGCATCCACAGTATCTGTGCTCTTGATGGCAAGGAAGTGGGCACTCTTGGTCAATCTATCCACAATGACCCATATCGCGTCACGACCTCTCCGGGTCCTCGGTAAACCCATAATAAAGTCCACAGTGACATGCTCCCATTTCCATGTAGGTACAGGTAAGGGCTGTAGTAGTCCTCCGGGCTTCCGATGCTCAGCTTTCACTTGCTGGCATACTAAACACCTGGCCACATACTCTGCCACATCTCGCTTCATACCACTCCACCAATACACCTTTCTCAAGTCTCGGTACATCTTAGTACTCCCTGGGTGCATGGTGTAACGCGAGCAATGAGATTCTCTTAGTATCTGTCTCTTCAGGGTATCATCGTCCGGTACACAAATCCGTCCTCTGAACCTCAATAATCCATCCTCACTGATGGTGAGATCCGACTGTGAACTCTGCTCAGCTTGGCTAACCATGTCTATCAATCTCTGATCACTGCGCTGCCCAGTTCTAATCTGATCCATGATCCTGGGCTCTATCCGCAGGCTAGCCAAAAATCCAGTCTCTACCTCTTTAACTCTGATCCGAAGTTCGGCGAACTGCTCTAACAAATCCCATTCCCTGATCATCATAGCAGATATCATACTCTTCCTGCTCAGGGCATCAGCAACCACATTCGCCTTACCCGGATGATAAAGAATCTCGCAGTCATAATCCTTAAGGAGTTCCATCCATCTCCTTTGTCTCATGTGTAACTCTTTCTGATCAAAGAGATATCTCAAACTCTTGTGATCAGTGAAGATCTGGAATCTTTCCCCATATAAGTAGTGTCGCCAGATCTTCAAAGCAAATACCACAGCGGCTAACTCCAAATCATGCGTGGGGTAATTCCGCTCATGGTCCTTCAGCTGTCGCGATCCATATGCGACCACTCTTCCGTGCTGCATAAGCACACACCCCAATCCTTGATGAGATGCATCACTATACACCGAGAATCCTCCTGATCCCTCAGGGATAGTTAACACAGGTGCCGCTGTCAATCTCCTTTTTAATTCCTGAAAACTGAGCTCACATTGATCAGTCCATATGAACGGAGTCTCCTTACGCGTGAGTTTAGTTAAAGGAGCGGCAATCCTGGAAAATCCTTCCACAAATCTCCTGTAATACCCTGCCAAACCAAGGAAGCTTCGTATCTCAGTCACTGTCCTCGGTCTCTCCCAATTAAGCACAGCTACTATTTTACTCGGATCCACTGATACTCCTGTAGTTGTTTCTTCAATTCCTCAAGTTCCACTAATGCCATCCTGTAGGGAGGTTTAGAGATCGGCTGAGTATCCGGTACCAAATCAATGGTAAACTCCAGCTCTCTCTCTGGTGGTAAACCTGGCAATTCATCTGGGAAAACATCCAAAAATTCGTAAACCACAGGTATATCCTCAATCCTCGGATGTTCCCGCTCATCGTCTGAGATGAGTGTCTCATAACCTTCACATAAATAATCACATTTAATAATCTCCAAAATAATGTTAAAATTCTCAAATTACTCACTAGAAATCCACATAATTATTCCCTCAATATCTCAATCGTACACTGTAAGGTTTAGGTAGGGAGAAAGTTACAATCTTAGTGTAGCAGTCTAAACTCACTCGATTGGTCGCCAACCAATCCATTCCCAGAATTACATCAAACCCATGTATATTCAACATGATTAGGTCTGCTAACATCACTCTATCTCCCACCTTAATTTCACATCCTCTACGGATTAACTCAGTTCTCTGGGATTCACGCATAGGGGTATTTACATGTAGTATATATTCTAGAGGTTCAAACTTCAAGTTTAATCTACATGCAAAATGCTCAGAAATAAACGAATGCGTGGATCCTGAATCAATCAACACATGAGCCTCATAATTACAGACAGAGAGTGTACCTCTTATAGTTTCTGTCGAAGCGTCTGCGGTCTCCTTATCCAGGGCAAACACTCGTCCCTGTGCCACAGGTTTCTTCCCTTTCTCTGCCGCAGTGGCCCGTCTCCGGGGATCCACTCTCTGAGGCTGTTGTCTAGTGGGCTCCGGAGCATGTGGTATCTGAGGTTGGGGACAGTCCTTCACTCTGTGACCCATGTCACCACATCTAAAACATCCATGGATCGACCCAGTACAACTTCCCTCATGCGATCGGCCACAATCTCTACAAATCCTCATCTCCGGCCTGACATATCGAGGGGCCTCCTTGATAATAGGATAGGCTCTGGGTCTCTCCAATCTGTCCCTCTGCACCTCAATCCTTCCTCTTCTGAAGGAACCTCTCCGAGCCTCTGACTGGAAAAGTGCTGGCCTCTTGCCCTTATCTCTATTCACCGCTCTGAGCTCATTCTGGGATTGTACCATCTCAATCCCTCTTTCAACCTCTTGTGCTCGTCTCAGAGCATCTCCAAACTCGGTAATACATAACCCCATCAGTCTATCTCTAATAACGGGCTTCAACCCATACACAAACTTCTCTGTGCGGAGCTCTTCACTCTTGAAGGTCTCTGGGTCATATCTCAGTAGTGCGGTGAACTGGCTCTCATAGTCATCCACCGACATGTCACCCTGTACCAAACTCAAAAACTCGGCCTGTTTCCTTCTCTGGGTGGCTCGTGGTACATATTGGGTTCTAAAAGCTGTCTGGAACTCTTCCCAACCAATCACATCCTGGTGGGACATCAAGATACCCTAGGTAGTACTCTACCAATCTCGAGCTCTCCCCTTCAGCATATAGGCACTCATACTGACTCTCTCAGCATCGGTGCACCCCAGTAAATCAAATATAACTCTCAACTCCGTCAACCACTCCTCAGCCTCTGTAGGATCCTTCTTTCCCTTAAATGCGGGTGGATTCATCTTCAGAAATTCCTTTAGTCGGACCTTACTTCTGTCCTCAGGCTGAGTGACGGGAGGTACTGGGGGTATGGGAGGTCCTGGTGGTGGTGTAGGGGTAGTATCCGAGGCATTAACTCCAAAGTGTTGCGCGAATAGCGCCGCCATCTGCTCAAAACCTTGCCTCACATCGGTCTCAATCCGATTAAATCGAGAGTTAGGACTCTCTGGTTGTGGGACAGGTGGTGGAGGGGACTCTGCCTGCCTCCTCGAACGACCTCGTCGTTTACTCATTCTCTATCTCAACTCGTCTCCTGCGCGTACATATCAAAACCGATTGAAATCTCAATCCTCGATTTCAGTTCATGACCAGACTATTACAGACACTTGGGATGTATTCTATTTCACTTAACCGACACTGACAGTACTAGACACCCTAAGCTCTGATACCAAGAAAACTCTGTCACGCCCCGAATATGCGGAAAATAGGGCAAATTTAAAACTTTTTACTCGTTAATTCACAAATAAAGAGTGCATTCCTGTGCAGTGTCATACATCATCATAATTATCATGCCTCAGGATCTCATCATGATATAACAAATATTGTATTATACCCATTACTCGATTACAAGTTAATTAATCCTAATACATCCCATATAATGTCATACATCAGGTGTCTGTAATTACAATAATAGTCTGGGTACATGAAAAGATAAATATACCTCAAAGTACAAAATATATAGCCTGGAGCTCGGATCCTCCACTAGCCACTACTCCGTACGTCGCAGGGAAGTCCTTATTCACTTGAAGAACTCTGGGGGGAAAGAAAAACAGGGTGAGCTTCTAAATCGCTCAGTAAGGGGGGTAGGGGACTCATTTCATAAACCAAAATGCACATCACAAAGCATTTATTTGTATGTGAAACTCATTTGAAAACCATAGCATGAAAATATTCAAAACGACACTCTCATGTGTCAAGTCATGTGAAAACATGAAGTAAAAGGCTCACTCTAGAGCAAAACTAAGCATGTGAAAATACGCGTTAAACGCTTTCTCAAATAACGTGGCATAGCCACTGATTTAAAATCACACGTGGCATAGCCACAATACACACGTGGCAAAGCCACTGAATTATTTTCTCACGTGGCATAGCCACAAAACACACGTGGCAAAGCCACTGAATTATTTTCTCACGTGGCATAGCCACAAAACACACGTGGCAAAGCCACTGAATTATTTTCTCACGTGGCAAAGCCACTGATTATTTTCTCACGTGGCATAGCCACTGAATAGGGTTTCTCAACGTGGCACTGCCACCAATGGGGTTTCTCAACGTGGCACAGCCACCAATGGGGTATACGTGGCGCAGCCACCAATGGGTTTCTCAACGTGGCACAGCCACCAATGGGGTATACGTGGCGCAGCCACCAATGGGTTTCTCAACGTGGCACAGCCACCAATGGGGTATACGTGGCACAGCCACCAATGGGGTTTTCTCAACGTGGCACAGCCACCAATGGGGTATACGTGGCACAGCCACCAATGGGGTTTTCTCAACGTGGCACAGCCACCAATGGGGTATACGTGGCACAGCCACCGATTGGGTATACGTGGCACAGCCACCGATGGGGTATAACGTGGCACAGCCACCAAGTAGGTCATTCTCACGTTACCAGAACGGAGAAGAAATCGGGCTTACATGCTACCAGAGCAATGCCCGGTGTGTACTCACAACTACACACCTCAGTCTTATCACATAAGACGAGTTTGCCTTCACGTAGAACTCGTAATGGTTTCTCTCTCATAGAACTCATTTGAAAACCATTTTGTACTCAACACAAAACGTAATAAAAATCGAGTTCTAACCGGCAAAGCACACGCACACATTTCTCAAATCTCAATGTTGCCTTAACGTAGAGCCCAGTTATAAACTCATAAAACATTGGGCTCCAACCGGCTATAAAATCGTGTGCAGTTCAAATCTCAACACAAAATACTCAACATGCTTGTTTATAAATCGTAAATCATGCTAAAACAGTTTGCAATTCACATACACAAATGGTTTAGATTTCCCTTACCTCTTTGCACCTCGTATAGTGCAATCGTTTCCCCCGTATCACGGACTAGTCTCGCATTCCACTCTGGAACTCCCGAGCTGTCCAAACGATGTTAAAACATCAATACTCCACATCACATAAGCCTCAATTCTTAAAATCGAGCATAATTGCTCATAACACCTCAATCCTCTTGATTTCTCGTAACTCAACCCTAAACTACAACTCTATTCACAATATCCCAATGTTCGATATTGTCAGACCCGGATTTTTGTAGCTTATTTCCTTATGATTCCTATGTGTATGAACACTAAATAATTATGGTTGAATCATAAGAAGAGTATTTACTAGATTTAAAGTGTTAATGAAACGAATTAACACGCAAAAGCTACATAAAATGCCTAATGTGGATGATAAGTATCACAGGCTAAACCGAGTCATTCTAAATCATTCTGACTGAAAATAAGAACTTAAAATAAAAGAGCGTAGAGAGCTCATGAAGGAAAGTCAGCTTGATTTAGACCCGAACATACAAAACGAGAATAAAAGCTAAAAAGGGTAAAATGGACCTTTTCGGCAAGAAAAGGAGTTTCGGGTGAAATTATCCACCGGGAGCGGTTGGAATATAAAGACGAGATTGTAAGACATGATATAAAACACTTTCAAAAATTTAAGAAAAAGTCAACTTAGTCAATGGTTAAGGAAAAAGTCAACTATAGTTAAAAAAGTGGACTTTTACCATAGTTGACTAATCAAGGTTTGAAATTAACCTAAGTGTGGAGAAAAATTTGGGGAAAAATATTCTTGGCCAGAATACAAGATAATCATCCCCGGAAGTAAGAAAAATTTATTCGGAAGGATTCCGGAATAAATTTAATGGTTAAAAACGTAATGGGCCTAAGGTGAAAATTTTAAAGCCCATTAAGGTATACTAAATGTATATCGAAAATGTTAGGTCCTTTAGACGGAATTGTTGGACCAATTGATCGGCCAAATTTTGAGACAATAAAAGGCCCGAGGTATAGTAAAAATTTCAGCCCGAAAGCCCATTAGGAAAGCCCAAACCGAGAAGCCCAATTGGAAAAGCCCATGAGATAAATATCTAACTATAGTTAAAGTTAACTATGACTCATAAGGTGACTCATAAGGTGACTCATGGTTCAGATTTGGAAAGTCAAGCATAGTGGCTGAAAAGTAAGGCTTAATGGCTAAGTAAGTGGCTTATAAATGCAGCCACACCATTGTCTTCTTCATCACACATTTCCGGCTAGAGAAGAACACCATTGAAACATAACCATTCAAGCTTTCTCTCACTAGAAATCACTAGGAATTAGTCATATTTGGAACTTGCATCCTTCATGGAAGTTGTTCCAAATTGAAAGGAGATTAACATATGTTGGAATTGGCTATCAAGGAGCCATAGAGTGCAAACCGAGAGCCTCCAAAGTTTCGGCCAAAAGGAGAACACTACAATTGGTATATTTTCTAATTTCCAATTTCATATATGTTAATGTATGAATGATTTCAAGTATGTTGATATATGTTTTAAGCATTGAAACATATTAAATCACCATGAAGAGGGTTAGGCCGAGAGTGATCAATGGGATATTGAAATATGTCAATTTGATTTTAAGACATAAATGGATTAGTACACATGTATTAATGTTAATGGTATAATTAGAATTAATCAAATTGATTAATTAATACATGTAAATTGTTGGCAACCAAGGTGTTTGATAAAATGCCTAAATGAACTATAGGATGATTGGTAATGTTGCCTACCAAGTGTTTGTGAAAATGCCTAAGTGGAAATGGCTAGAAAATAGGCATGTATGGCATGCCATGGTGGAAACCGAGAATGGCTAAGCTCTCGGCCAAGGCATGTGGCCGAGAGGCCCAATGGGCCAAGCCCAATATTTTTAGGCCCAATAGGGTGTAATGGGCCTAAGACAAGCCCAATAAGAGTTGGTGGGCCCCACAAGCCCAATAGGCCCAACAAAAGTGAATAGTAAAATGAAAATGGACTTAAGGCCTAGTTAAGCCCATTAAGGATTTTTAAGGCCCATTAAGGGAAATTAAACTGTATTAATGAGTAATACAGTAGGAAAATGATAATTAACCTGAGGAATGGTTATTTACAGCTCCGGAGTTTACATCGAGAGCTGATCGGACTGCGGGATTTAGCAGCACCGAGGAAGTGAGGTCACTTGACGTGATCCGAGGTAAGGGACTTTTGCGAGTAGTTAGAGATACCTGCACGTATTTTCAACTGCTCCTGCATTCACTTAAAAACTCTGAGGGTCAGAGAAAGTGAATAATAATTATTGCGACCCGATAGTGGCAAATTACGATTTTGCCCCTAGTTAGTCAAAAAGTCAACTTTTGTGAGAAGTTGCAAAAAGCATGGAAAATGCTATTGTGAGTGTTTAATTGCTATTAGCATGAAAATAAATAGATGGGCTAATGATTTTAAGGTTGATATGACTTAAGCACACTTTATAGTGCTGATTTTACTATTTTGTAAACAATCCCTTTTAAAATAGCCATCTATCATATTATGTGAGAATGAATCGTGCTAGAGCACAGCTCGCACTGGGATTCATATGTTTTCCACATAATATTAGTGCTGGATTTGATATGCACTAGATTTTCATGACATGCATGATAGAGTACTGGAGTTTTACTCGTACTCAGCTTTGAATAATATATGCATGACAGAGTGCTAGAGCGTGGCTCGTACTCGATTCTTCATGGTTTATACATGACATAGTACTGGGAGCTATTGCTCGTACTTGATTTTGATATTGTGCATAGCATAGTACTGGGAGCTATTGCTCGTACTTGATTTAATACATAAACTATGCATTGACCTAGTTGCTAGAGAGTGCTCGCACTAAAGTCGAGTTTTATGATGTGAAACAGTGTTTGAGCGGAGTAACGACTGTGAGTCGTACTCAAAACGCACACTGTATGTGATATGTAATACATGTTGAAACCCATGCCTGAGACCTTGCGTGACTGTGTGTCATAGCTAGAGAGGATATCCGCATGAGGTTGGTATAGACGTGGTATGATATTTCCACAGGCGCGAGGGCTAAGACCTCTGTTAGGCACCCTGACTGTGATGTTGATATGTTCCACGGGAGTGAGAGCTAAGTCCTATAGTAGGCACTCTGGCCGTGAGAACGGGTCCACGGGTGTACTTTGTACCATGTCTGAGTGGCACGAGGTGTACGCTGTACCGTGTGTTGTTATGGAGTTGAGGAGGATATAGCTGGCGGTTGTGATGGACTGACCCCCCTCCCGTTACAGCGGTGATGCCCCGCACACCTAGTACTGTGTTGCTTGGGATCACATCGGATATGATCATAATCCAGGATACTATTTACATGTACCACAGAGTCTTACATGATATATCACCTTGGTTGATTTACTGATTTAAACTGCGGACAGACCTGAGGGATGGGTCGGACTCCGATTTGTGTTGTGAATCATTTGATGCCATATTTATATGTGATTTAAATATACATGGCATGATTTACATAAAGGCATGATTTATATATAAATGCATCGTGTTGCACTACATGCCTACTTTTGAGAAATAAAGCATGATTTCTGTACATGGGATTTATTCTGTACAAGTACATATATACTATATTTCAAGACATGCTTTTAAAGTGAGTTAAGGAAATAATGTTTTCAAGGCATAGCACTATTTTGAGTAGATAGTGTGGATATCTACTTGCTTGCCTGATTTCCTTACTGAGCGCGTTATGCTCACCCCCTTTCTTTACATCTCTCTACAGAGCGTCAGTAGATCGAGAGTTATCGTGGGAGAGTGTCCCAGAGTCCACTGCTAGTTCCTATCGATTCATCAGGTATACTTATTATGTACAGTTGTGTATCTAAACATAGAAACAGCACAGTGATGTATATGTTATATATTATGGGGAATGTAATCGTATTAGATTTTATAAAATCTTACATGTATAATAAAAGCAACTACAGTCAGAATTAATATATTGACATGTATATATGAGAATGGATATTATGGTAAGTGAAGACTCTGACATCGAATCACAGCCCAACCAGTGAAGAGAGGAAAGGTAAGTTAAAATGCAAAAAATTTATTGTGGTTTTTGGTTAAAGTCAAGGATTGAAACTGGGGTCCTGACAGATATCTCTAATACCAATTATCTACGCTAATTTTCCACATTGTCCAATTTTCCATTTATAGCTCACAATTTCCCAAATTCACCAAAATTCTCAATATGCATATCACTCCTACCACATTGAAATTTAATCAATCCCTAGTCATCTTTCAGCCATTTCAACACAAATTCAACCACCAATAACATCAAAATCAACTCAAATATCAAGATCGAGGTTTAGAAATTACCCAAAGCTTGTGAGACGCACAACTCACGCCTCGATCCGATTCGTCCTTCGATTTCCAAGTATGTTGTTCTCCCTTTGATGAGGAACAACTTTCCTTCTTACCACAATAGCTGATTCGGCTGGAAATGGGGGATTTGGAGGAGTGAGAAACTAGGTTTTCGGAAAAATGGAGGTTTGGAAGAGAGAGAAAGTAAGATTTCAGGAGAAAACACGGGTCCCTTATATAGACTGGAGGTAGGAGATCGATCTGTCTCCTGGGGAGATCGATCTGCGTTTGAATTTTGGGGACGATCTGGGCAATTTTATGCCTAGGAGATCGATCTGTCGAGGGGTGAGATCGATCTCTTTATGGCTTTATGAGATCGATCTGTGCCTTGAGGAGATCGATCTTCTCCCAAACAGAAGCATTTGGAGATCGATCTCTTCCTCATGAGATCGATCCCTTCTCAAACAGATTCATAAGGAGATCGATCTCTTCCATTGGAGATCGATCTGCTCCTCAAATTTCCCCTTCCTCGTCATTTTTAATTCACCAGATCGATCTCTCCTTCTCCCAGATCGATCTGTCCTCATGGATCAAGCTTATTTTACATACTTAACACATAAATCTCCAATTATAATTCCCACAATTCACTTAGCTCAATAAATTACACTTCAATTTATTATTACATCATTAAATATGTCTAAAATTCTCAGATCTCACAGGACGTCCACTTGATAGTGGAGAGACTGAGGATAGCTCAGAGCAGACAGAAGAGTTACGCTGACAGGAGACGTAGGCCACTAGAGTTTGTAGTTGGTGAATCCGTGTTTTTGAGAGTTTCTCCTTCCAAAGGCATAGCGAGATTTAGGAAGAGGGGAAAACTAAATCCTCGCTATATTAGCCCCTTTGAGATACTTGATCGAGTGGGAGATAAGGCGTCTAGGTTGGCATTGCCACCAGACTTATCAGGTGTCCATAACGTCTTCCACATATCGATGCTTCGAAAGTATCACCCGGATCCGGCACATGTGATTAGTTACGAGCCTTTGGAGCTCTGAGAGGACATGTCATATGTTGAGAGACCGATTCGGATATTGGATAGGAAGGAGAAGGTATTGAGATTGAAGACCATCGGGTTAGTGAAGATTCTTTGGCAGCATCATACTTCAGAGGAAGCTACTTGGGAGCTAGAGAGTCTGATGCGAGAGAAGTACCATCACCTATTTGATGACTGACTTGGTTCTAATTTGGAGGACCAAATTTTCTGAGTGGGGGAGGATTGTCAAACCCGAATTTTATGTAGCTTGTACCTAATGATTCTTATGTGTATGAACACTCCGTTATTATAGTTGAATCATAAGAAGAGTATTTACTAGACTTAAAGTGTTAGTGAAATGATTTAACATGCAAAAGCTACATAAAAAGCCTAAGATGAACTATAAGTGTCACAGGCTAAACTGAGTAAATCTAAATCATTCTGACTGAAAATAAGAACTTAAAATGAGAAAGTATAGAGAGCTCATGAAGGAAAGTCACCTGGATTTAGTCTCGAACATAGAAAACGAGAGTAAAAGCTAAAAAGGGTAAAATAGACCTTTTTGGCGAGATAAGGTGTTTTGGGTGAAATTATCCACCGGGAACAGTTGAAACATAAAGACGAGAGTGTAAGACATAAGATATGACACTTTCAAAATTTTGAGAAAAAGTCGACTTGGTCAATGGTTAAGGAAAAAGTCAACTATAGTTAAGAAAGTGGACTTTTACCATAGTTGACTAATCATGGTTAAAAATTAACCTAAGGGTGGAGAAAAATTTGGGGAAAAATATTCTTGGCTAGAATACAAGATAATCATCCCCGAAAATAAGGAAAATTTATTCGAAAGGATTCCGGATTAAATTTAATGGTTAAAAACGTAATGGGCCTAAGGTGAAAATTTTAAAGCCCATTAAGGTATACTAAACGTATATCGAAATTCTTAGGTCCTTTAGACTGAATTGTTGGACCAATTGATTGGCCAAATTTTGAAACAATTAAAGGCCCGAGACATAGTAAAAATTTCAGCCCGAAAGCCCATTAAGAAAGCCCAAACCAAGAAGCCCAAATGGAAAGCCCATGAGATAAATATCTAACCATAGTTAAAGCTAACCATGACTCATAAGATGACTCATCAGGTGACTCATGGCTAAGGCTTGGAAAGTCAAGCTTAATGGCTGGAAAGTAAAGGTTAATGACTAAGTAAGTGGCTTATAAATTCAGCCACACCATTGTCATCTTCATCACACCAAATTCGGCTAGAAGAAGAAACCATTGAAACATATTATCCAAGCTTTCTCTCACTAGAAATCACTAGGAATTACGCACAATTGGAACTTGCATCCTTCATGGAAGTTGTTCCAAATTGAAAGGAGAGTGACATATGTTGGAATTGGCTATCAAGGAGCCATAGAGTACAAATCGAGAGCCTTCAAAGATTCTGCCAATGGGTGAACACAACAATTGGTATATTTTCTAGTTTTCAATTTCATATATGTTAATGTATGAATGATTTTAAGCATATTGATATATGTTTTAAGCATTGAAACATATTAAATCACTATGATGTTGGTTAGGCCGAGAGTGAAGGGTGAGACATTGATTTATGTCCATATGATTTTAAGGCATAAATGGATTAATATATATGTGTTAATGATTATGGTGTAATTAGAATTAATCAATTTGATTAATTAATACATGTAATTAGTGGGCAATGAAGGTGTTTGATAAAATGCCTAAATGAACTATATGAGGTTTAGGAATGTTGCCTACCAAGTGTTTGTGAAAATGCCTAAGTGAATTGGCTAGACAAATAGGCATGGATGGCATGCCATGGTGTAACTGATGGCATGGGTAGCTCTCGGCCATGGCATGTGGCCGAGAGGCCCAATAGGTCAAGCCCAAATATTTTAGACCCAATACAATGTAATGGGTCTAGGACAAGCCCAATAAGAGTTGGTGGACCCCACAAGCCCAATAGGCCCAACGAAAATGAATAGTAAAATAAAAATGGGCTTAAGGCATAGTTAGGCCCATTAAGGGAAATAGACTGTATTTAATGTCAAATACAATAGGGAAAGTGTAATTAACCTGATAAATGGTTATATGCAACTCCAGAGAGTATTGGAGAAGCAAATCGGACTGCTGAAACGAGCAGCGCAGAGAAAGTGAAATTTCTCGAGTGATTACAGGTAAGTGACTTTTGTGAGTAGTTAGAGATACCTACACGTATTTTCGTCTGCTTTTACATTCACTTAAAAACTCTGAGGGTCAAAGAAAGTGAATAATAATTATTGTGACCCGATAGTGGCAAATTACGATTTTGCCCCTAGTTAGTCAAAAAGTCAACTTTTATGAAAAGTTGTAAAAAGTTGTATAAAGCATGGAAACCACTATTTTGAGTGTTTAACTACTATTTAGCAGGACAATAAATAGATGGGCTAATGATTTTAAGGTTGATGTGAATTTAGCACACTTTGTAGTGCTGATTTTGATATTTTGCAAATCATCCCTTTTTAAAGAGTCATCTATCATATTTTGTGAGAATGAATCGTGTTGGAGCATAGCTCGCACTGGATTTCATATATTTTTCACATACATTAGTGCTGGATTTTGATTCGCACTAGATTTTCATGACATGCATGATAGAATACTGGAGTTTTTACTCGTACTTAGCTTTATATGATATATGCATGACAGTGTGCTGGAGCGATTAGCTCGTACTCGAGTTTTATATGAGATACATGGCAGAGTACTGGAGCATTGCTCGTACTCGATTCTTCATGATTTATACATGACATAGTACTGGAGCTATTGCTCGTACTTGATTTGATGATATTGTGCATAGCATGGTACTGGAGCTATTGCTCGTACTTGATTTAATACATGAACTATGCATTGACCTAGTTGCTGGAGGTTTACTCACACTAGAGTTGAGTTTGTGATGTGAAACAGTGTTTGAGTGGAGTGTCGACTGTGAGTCGCACTCAAAGGCGCGCACTGTATGTGATATATAATACATGTTACAAACCCATGCCCGCATCTTTGTGTGACTGAGTGTCACATTATATGAGAGGATAGTCGCATGAGGGTATTAGAGATGTGGTATGATATTCCATGGTTTGAGGGCTAAGACCTATGGTAGGCACCCCGACTGTGATGTAGGGTCCACGGGTGTACTTTGTACCGTGCCTAGGGCATGGGAGCACACTGTACCGTGTGTTGTTGTGGAGTTGAGGAGGATATAGCTGACGGTTGTGATGGACTGACCCCCCTCCCGTTGCAGCAGTGATACCCCGCACACCGAGTACTGTGTTGCTTGGGATCACATGTCGGATATGATCATAGTCCAGGATACTATTTGCCTTTCACCATAGAGTCTCACATGATATATCACATTGATTGACTGATTTAAATTGCGGACAGACCTGAGGGATGGGTCGGACTCCAATTTTTTATTGTGAATGATTTAGATGCCATATTTATTGTGATTTAACTATACATGGCATGATTTACATAAAGACATGATTTATATAAAGATGCATTGTTTTGCACTACATGCCTACATTTGAGAAAGAAAGCATGATTTCTGTATATGGGATTTAATCTGTACAAGTATACATATATATATATATATTCAAAGACATGCTTTTAAAGTAAGTAAAGGAAATAATGTTTTCAAGGCATAGCATTATTTTGAGTAGATAGTGTAGATATCTACTTACTTGCCTAATTTCCTTACTGAGCATGTTGTATGCTCACCCCCATTTCTTTACATTTCTCTACAGAGCATCAGCAGTAGAGCGAGAGTTATCGAGGGATAGTGTTCCTGAGTCCACTGCTAGTTCCTATCGATCGCCAGGTATACCAGACTTTGTACAGTTATATATATCTAAATATAGAAACAGCACAGTGATGTATATGATATATATTATGGGAAATGTATTTGTATTAGATTTTATATAATCTTACATGTATAATAAAAGCAGTTACAATCAGTAATAGTATATTGACATGTATGTATGATAATGGAAAATGTGGTAAGCGAGGACTCTGACATCGAATCACAGCCCAACCATTGAAGAGAGGAAAGGTAAGTTAAAAATGCGAAAATTTGTAGTGATTTTGGTTAAAGTCATGGATTGAGAACGGGTCCTGACAGTTAATGTACCAAGATGCAATTTATAATCACAACCAGTCGATTTCAATGTCTTTTCCTCTACTTATCAGTATGTTTATTCTCATTCCCACACTTTACATATCCAGAATATACAGTAGGGTTTAAACTGTGTTACTACTACTTTAGTTACATTCATATTTCTTATTTTACATCCCAAAACATTGTTAGAACATTGTCTATGCTTTACAGGAAGTCTGGTAGATAAAGTAAAATATACCTTACTAGTATTGAGGATAGCCTGGAAGGGCAAAGTCCGCCTATCCACGACTATTATACAGCAGGTAGGGGTGACAATTTACTTAAGAAAATCTGTGAGGTAAAAATAAAAGGGTGAGCTCTTCAAGCCCAATAAGACATGCATTTAAGGCAGTTTTAGCATTAAAACATGTAAATGTAAAATATTGTGATATAAGCTTTATAAAATATCATGCACGTGAATATTAACTGAAACATATTTAGTTTCGAAAGACAAGTCAAAGTACTAGTGATATCATAATTGGTAGCATGTAATTTATAAATCATGCATCTTATAAATCACGTAGCATGTAAATCATGTAACAAATATCTTGTAGGAAATCATTCACATAGCATATATCACGTAGCTCATTTAAAGAGCAAATCAAGTCAGAGTACATAATATTTAAATCATAAAATTTAGTATTCTTTCTTTCAAATAAAACTGATTCTTTTCATGGACACTAGGCAGCATTTTCATTACGATAAGAGTCGTATTCATGTATGCATTTCACATAGGAAATTTGCATAGATGCTTCACTTATACTTAGTACCGATGGCCATGGTAAGGGACTGTAGACTGGATCAGGGTCTTACAGAGCCCCTAGCCACTATACATATATTTCCTTTAACGGAGAGTGGCATAAACATCGCACCGAGTGGTACAAACACCTGACGCAGTTCAACATGCACTACAAGGGACTAAACGTACACCAAGTGGTATGAGGCATGTTCCACGACGGTCCAGACCCCACACGGCAATTTAAGATAACTCTCATAGCTTAAATATAGCCTTAGTCTCAAAATATTTCTTTGAAATTATTTCTCGGGTCCGTTCACCCATAAGCTCTTAAATCATTTCTCGGGTTCGTTCACCCGTGAACTTTTAAATCATTTCTCGGGTTCGTACACCCGTAAATTCATAGAAATCATATTTTTAATCATATTTCGGGTCTGTTCACCCGTAAATTCATAGAAATAATGATTTAATCATATTTCGAGTCTATTCACCCGTAAACTCGTAGAAATCATATTTTTAATCATAATTCAGGTCCTTTCAACCGTAACTTGTAGAAATAATGTTTTTTCATTTTCACAAAACAAATTTCATTTAAAAACATTTCACAGATATCAAAAGTATATTTTGAAGAGCTCAAAAAATAAGGCTTTTCTTTCGGGTTTTTCGATTTTCGAGTGCATAGTAATTTTTTTTCTGGGTTCGAAATTATTATTCGTAAAAACTAACATGTTCAACACATTTTTAAGTTGAAGTAAGGTATTTGAATATCAATACTACTTTAAATCACATCCATTACCTCGTAGATCGTAGGGCAGCGCAAACTTGTCGGGTCTCGGGATTACCTCGATTTACATGTTGAATTCTTGAACTTCCCAAAATGATATTCATTCATCATATATTGATAAATTTCATCTTAACATACTCAATTTTAATTTATCTTCTCGAAGTTTGACTAATTTTAACTTTTTGGTCAACTTTTTCGATTTTCTCGATTTTACCGATTTAGTGCCATTTTTGGCAAATTTCGTTATTCTAATTTCTCATTTCATTACTTCATTAACCTTATGACTCATTCAAGTTCATAAATCAAGCTAGCCACTTTGTAAAATTTTCAAGTCTTTCGTTTTTCGGTTTTACACTAAGTCAAACTATAAATCGGGCTTTCTCGGTATAAATTTAACCGTTAATAACCTTAGATCGATCAAATTTTTCACATAAACACATCAACACCTTGCTTTCCAGATCTCAAATCATTCTTATAAGTTAAATCATCTAAGTCCACTTAACTAAAAATCTTTCAACAACACCAAATAACAGCATATATGAACTTCATCATCATCCATCAACTTCACCTCGAGTGTTACCAAGGTTGACCACATTTTTTATTCTTTCAATTGATCCTCAACTATTATTTAATATGTATAGAGCTTAGAATCATCAAAAACTACAAGAAAACTCAGCCAAAGAATAAAAACTTCCAAGTTTTTCACTTACCAAAAATAGGGCAGATCCGTCGACTGTTTTGGTTTTGAGTTTTTCACCTAGTAAATGAACTTATTTGTGGCTTAATTTGTTATATGTTATAGAAGACTTAATGAGGAAGATTTTATCCTTGTTGGCCGACACCGGAATCTGACCGAAAGGTGGCCAAACAAATCACGTACTGAGGGCAAAGGGAGGACGCCTACGGGAAGAAAGGGAGGGGGATATCTCTCGGCCTAGAAGTCCTTTGGGGTTGATTTTTATGACCACTGAAAGATCCTTAAGTATAATTTTAGAATTGAAAAACATGGCTCAAATTGAATACCAGAAGGTCTTCAAATTTGACAAACATGAGGGCTGGGTCGACAGGCTGAAGGGGACAAATTTCTATCCTCTTCTAGAAGAATTCAAGAAAAATTATTCTAGTCCAATTTTCTTCAAATTTCCACTTCTCAAGTGTTATACTATGTCTCTATTATGTTTCATAAAAATTTGGGGTCACTTGTTTAAGAAAAATTACCCGATTGAGCCCATTTTGCACGATTTGGTGAATACTGAGCAAAATGGCTTAAAGTTTTCAATTTACCTTAACAATTAATCCGATCCCCGAAACCTCCATATTTCCACTTGATTTTGATTTCTCAAGTAAATTTCATCTTATATTAATTTTATATGGCCTCAGAATAATTTTTGAGAATTTTTAGAATTTATTCCAGATTTATTCTCTTTTCCAAGCCCATTTGCTCGATTTAGTGCAAAACTCGAACCTTACTAACTTTTTCACTTTCAATTCCTTAGTTTTCATTTCTACACATCAGTTCATACTCGAACATGTAATTCTTAAGAAATTCTCAGGTTTAGAGTCTTACCTCGATTTATGTACCAGCGGGCCCCACGTCATTAACCCAAGTGTTTTGGTGGTTTCGGGCTTGCATAATATTATTCCGAGTTCTCAATTACTTCTTAGTTTTCCAAATAAGAAATAATGTGAGAAATATTTGGGTTTCACATTTCTCCCCACCTTTTAGAAATTCATCCTCCAAATTCAAACTGGTCCATCGAATAACTGCGGGTACTTCTCTTTCATGTGGCTTTCTAGCTCCTATGTAGCTTCTTCTGTCGAGTGGGGTCGCCAGAGATTCTTTACCAGTGGAATCGTCTTAAATCGAAGTACCTTCTCTTTTCTGTCGAGGATCCGGATCGATTGTTCAATATAACTCATGTCTTCATGAATCTCCAATGGTTTGTACTCTATGACATGAGAAGGGTCCGGATAATACTTCCTCAACATGGAAACGTGAAAGACATCATGTATACCTGAAAACTATAGGGGTAGTGTAAGTCGGTATGCAACGTCTCCCACTTTCTCCAATATTTCAAATGGACCAATGAAGCGAGGAATGAGCTTCCCTTTCTTTTCGAAACGTGTGACACCCTTTATCGGAGACACCTTTACAAATACAGAGTCCCTAACTTGAAATTCCAAAGGATGCCTTCGCACATCTGCATAACTCTTTTGCCTACTTTGTGTTATCCTTAATCTATCACAGATTAACTGGACACTATTAGCTGCCTGTTTAACTAGTTCGAGAGCAAGTATTTTCTTATCACCCACTTCTTCCCATGCAATCGGGGATCTACATCTCCTGCCATATAGAGCTTCATAAGGAGCCATACCAATGCTAGCATGATAACTGTTATTATAAGCAAATTTAGCGAGAGGTAAATGATCATCCCATGAGCCCTTAAAATTTAGTGCACATGCCCTTAACATATCCTCTAAGGTCTGAATAGTCCGCTCGGACTGACCGTCTGTCTGAGGATGATAGGCGGTGCTCAAATTCAATCGAGATCCCATAGCTTCCTAAAAATAAGTCCAGAACCTCGAAGTGAACCGGGAATCTCTATCAGAGGTAATACTCACAGGAGCTCCATGTAATCGTACCACCTCTCGGACATACAGTTCTGCTAGCATATCCAGAGAATCAGTGCTCTTAATGGCAAGAAAATGGGTACACTTTGTCAGTCTGTCCACAATCACCCAGATTGCATCATAACCTCTCTAGGTCCTGCGTAACCCCATAATAAAATCCATAGTAATATGCTCCCATTTCCAAGTAGGCACTGGTAAAGACTTAAGCAGTCCTACTGGCTTCTGGTGCTCAGTCTTAATCTGTTAGCAGACTAAACATCTAGCCACAAAATCTGCCACATCTTTCTTCATTCCTATCCACCAATACACTTTTCAGAGATCATGGTCATCTTAGTACTACCTGGGTGTATGGTGAATCGAGAACAATGAGACTCTTTCAAAATACTCTGTCTTAGGGTGTCATCATGGGGTACACAAATACGGCCCCAAAATCTCAACAACCCATCATCACTGACCAAGAATTCTGACTACGATCTCTCTTCAGCCGACTAACCATATCCAGTAATTTCTGATCATTCCTCTGTCCTGATCTGATTTGATCCAGTATACTGGGCTCTATTTGTAAGCTAGCCATAAACCCATCCTTAACCTTATCAACATTGAGTCTGAGCTCGGCGAACTGCCCTAACAAGTCCCAATCTCTAATCATCATATAGGACATCATACCCTTTCTACTGAGGGCATTTGCTACCACATTTGCCTTACCCGAATGGTATAAAATCTCGCAGTTATAATCCTTCAAGAGCTCTATCCATCTCCGCTGTCTCATATTTAGCTCCTTCTGATCAAAAATATACTTGAGACTCTTATGGTCGGTGAAAATCTAAAATTTTTCACCATACAAGTAATACCACCATATCTTCAGTGCAAAAATTACTGCAGCCAACTCCAAGTCATGAGTGGGATAGTTACGCTCATGGTCCTTTAGCTGGCGAGACCCATAAGCAACCACTCTACCATTCTGCATTAGCACACAGCCTAAACCCTGGTAAGACACATCATTGTAAACTGTAAATCCTCCTGAACTGCTCGAAATGGTCAAGACTGGTGCTGTGGTCAACCGGCGTTTGAGCTCTTGAAAGCTCTGCTCACACTGATAAGACAAATGAAATGAGACATTCTTACGGGTCAATTTAGACAGTGGAGATACAATCCGAGAAAAGCCTTCAACAAACCTTCGGTAGTATCCTGCTAATCCCAGGAAACTTCGAACCTCTGTCACTGTCCTTGGTCTCTCCCATTTTAATATTGCATCCACTTTGGACGAATCCACAGACACACATCCTTAGATACTATGTGTCCGAGGAAGGCAATCTGTTGCACCCAGAATGCACATTTACTAAATTTTCCATACAGTCTCTTCTCACGAAGAGCTTGGAGCATAATTCTTAAATGCTACTCGTGCTCCTCCCGAGACTTAGAATAAATCAGTATATCATTAATGAACACAATCACAATCGTATCTAAATATTCTCGAAAAGTATCATTCATTAAATTCATAAAGGCAGCAGGGGCGTTAGTCAGTCCAAAGGGTATCACTAAAAATTCATAGTACCCATATCGGGTTCGAAAGGCTGTCTTCGGTACATCAATCTCCTTAATTCTTAACTGATGATAACCTAATCTCAGATCTATTTTGGAGAACACTGATGCCCCTTTTAATTGATCAAATAAGTCATCTATCCTTGGTAGAGGATACTTATTCTTTATCGTTGCCTTATTCAATAGTCTATAATCAATACACAAGCGAAGACTGCCATCTTTCTTTCTGACAAACAGTACCGGAGCACCCCATGGAGACACACTTGGCCTAATAAATCCCTTATCGAGGAATTCTTGTTACTGCTTTTTCAATTCCTCTAATTCGACCAATGCCATTCGATAAGGTGGCTTGGAAATAGGCTGAGTGTCGGGCCCCATATCAATTGCAAATTCAACTTCTCTCTTTAGTGGTAGCCCCGATAAATCTTCTAGAAAGACATCGAGAAACTCACATACAATTGGAACATCTTGAATACTTGGTGGTTCCCGACTGTTGTCAGAAATAAAGGCAATATAGCCTTCATATGAATCATACTGTTAACAATTTCTTTTTATTAACCAATAACTTTGTAAAATTTAACACCATACATTTTATTTATACTTAACAAAACATACATCAAACTTTTCGGGTAAGGAGAAAGTCAGGGTCTTAGTGTAGCAGTTTAAACTTACATGATTAGCAGCTAGCCAATCCATACCTAAAATTACATCAAAACCCGACATATTCAATACAATTAGATCTGCTAACAGCTTTCTACCTCTTACCACAATTTCACAATTTTTACATATCATATCCGTCAATTGAGAGTCATGTATAGGTGTACTAATACGTAACATGGGATTTAAGGATTCAGGTTTTAAATGCAATTTACATGCAAATTGTGGGGAGATAAAAGAGTGTGTAGCACCTGAATCAAATAAAACATGTGCATAGCAATTACACACCATAAGCGTACCTCTGATAGTATCGGAGGAGATGTCAGCTGTCTCTTCGTCTATCGCTCGCACATGTCCCTGTGCAATGGGCTTCTTACCCTTCTTTACAGCTGTTGCTCTCCGTTGCGAGACCTATCTCTGGGGAATCTGTACTTGCCTCTCAAGCTATTTTGGTTGTTCCCGAGATTCATAAGGTCTCATTAATGGGCAATCCTTAATCATGTGCCCTGCCTCTCCACACCTGAAACAAACATTAGTAGCCCAATGACATTCACCAGCATGTATCTTGCCACAGTTCTTGCACCGTGGCACTACTGTCCCAAGGCTTCGAGCAGTGGCAGCACTACCCATGTGGATCTTGGGCTTCCCAACCATGTCTAAGGCTCATCTGTTCTTTGCCTCTTCGACTGGCTCTTTCTCATATCATATCGAGATACCTGTATCCCTTTTCCTTTATCTCGATCCTTTGCTTTGTACTCATACTTAGCTCGGGTCATATCTAAGCCCTTTTCAACTTCTTGAGCCCGACCTAGAGCATCCTTAAAATCCTTAAATCGAAATCCCAATAATCTGTCCTGGATCCTTGATCTCAAAACTGCCAAGAATCTCGCAATTCAGCGAGCTGGATGCCTAAGGGTGTTAGGATCATATCTCAAAAGGGTAGTGAATCGACTTTCATACTGATAAACAGTCAAATTGCCCCGAGTCGGATTCAAAAATTTTGCCTGCATCTTTTTTTGTGCTATAAGCGAAATATACTGGGCTCTGAATGCATCTAGAAATGCCACCCATGTAATATCTGCTAGATTATTAGCTAAGGTTTTCTGTGTGGTCCTCCACCAAAATTTGGCCTTTTCCTTGAGCATATAGCTAGCCATAGTCACTTTTTCTTCATTCGTGCAACCCAAATACTGAAATACCAAATCAAGGTCTATTAACCATCCCTTAGCCTTAATCGGATCCGTTACCTCTATAAATTTTTGGGGACTCATTTTAAAAAATTCTCCCAACCTCTGAGTGTCTCTGACATCTCTAGGCTGTGGAGCGACAAGCTGAGGTACTCGGGCTGCCGGAGGATTCTGTGGTTGGGGAGAAGGAACCTGTGCTGGTGCAGCAGTGGCATCAGTACCAAGGGTGTTTGCCCCAAACTGCTGGGCAATAATGGCAGTCAATACATGTACTGTTTCCTTGAGCCTCCTTATTGTCTCAATGGGGCCCTCAGGTTGAGAGGGAGATGGCGGAGCAGGTTGTGCTTGTCTCCTTGGACGACCTCTCCTCCCACTCATAATTTTCAGTAATCGTTTACCTGCACGCACACCAAAATTTTAGTCATGACTTAACAGATATACTTACTTTACAACCACACAAGCATAGACAATTTGGGATGTAGTCTGACTTTTCTACTTAACACTGACAGTACTAGACAACTTTTGCTCTGATAGCAAGTAAATTGTGATGCCTCGAAAACGCGAAAAAAATGGGCTATTTTTTTTATATCCTTACTTAAGTTGTATTCCTATTAGTGCCAATTTCTTAATCTTTCGTTAATGTATCGAGACGCAGTTTATAATCGCAACCAGTCGATTTCAATGTCTTTTCCTCTACTTATCAGTATGTTTATTCTCATTCCCACACTTTACATATCCAGAATATACAGTAGGGTTTAAACTGTGTTACTACTACTTTAGTTACATTCATATTTCTTATTTTACATCCCAAAACATTATTACAACATTGTCTATGTTTTACAGGAAGTCTGGTAGATAAAGTAAAATATACCTTACTAGTACTGAGGATAGCCTGGAAGGGCTGAATCCGCCTGGCCACGACTATTGTACGAAGGTAGGGGTGACAATTTACTTAAGAAAATCTATGAGGTAAAAATAAAGGGGTGAGCTCTTCAAGCCCAGTAAGACATGCATTTAAGGCAGTCTTAGCATTAAAACATGTAAATGTAAAATATTGTGATATAAGCTTTATAAAATATCATGCACGTGAATATTAACCGAAACATATTTAGTTTCGAAAGAAAATTCAAAGTATTTGTGATATCATAACTTGTAGCATGTAATTTATAAATCATGCATCTTATAAATCACGTAGCATGTAAATCATGTAATAAATATCCCGTAGGAAATCATTCACATAGCATATATCACGTAGCTCATTTAAAGAGCAAATCAAGTCAGAGTACATAAGATTTAAATCATAAAATTTAGTATTCTTTCTTTCAAATAATACTGATTCTTTTCATGGAGACTAGGTAGCATTTTCATTATGACAAGAGTCGTATTCATGTATGCATTTCACATAGGAAATTTGCATAGGTGCTTCACTTATACTTAGTACCGATGGCCATGGTAAGGGACTGTAGACTGGATCAGGGTCTTACAGAGCCCCTCGCCACTATACATAGATTTCCTTTAACGGAGAGTGGCATAAACATCGCACCGAGTGGTACAAATACCCGACGCAGTTCAACATGCACCACAAGGGACTAAACGTACACCAAGTGGTATGAGGCATGTTCCACAACGGTCTAAACCCCACACAGCAATTTAATATAACTCTCATAGCTTACATATAGCCTTAGTCGCAAAACATTTCTTTGAAATTATTTCTCGGGTCCTTTCACCTGTAAACTTTTAAGTCATTTCTCGGGTCCGTTCACCTGTGAACTTTTAAATCATTTCTCGGGTCCGTACACCCGTAAATTCATAGAAATCATATTTTTAATCATATTTTGGGTCCGTTCACCCGTAAATTCGTAGAAATAATGATTTAATCATATTTCGGGTCCGTTCACCCATAAACTCGTAGAAATCATATTTTTAATCGTAATTCGAATCCTTCACCCGTAACTTGTAGAAATAATGATTTTTCATTTTCACAAAACAAATTTCATTTAAAAACATTTCACAGATATCAAAAGTATATTTTGAAGAGCTCGAAAAATAGAGCTTTTCTTTTGGGTTTCTCGATTTTTGAGTGCATAGTAATTTTTTTCTGGGTTCGAAATTATTATTCGTAAAAACTAACATGTTCAACACATTTTTAAGCTGAAGTAAGGTATTTGAATACCAATACTATTTTAAATCACATCCCTTACCTCGTAGATCGTAGGGCAACGCAAACTTATTGGGTCTCGGGATTACCTCGATTTGTGTGTCAAATTCTTGAACTACCCAAAATGATATTCATTCATCATATATTGATCAATTTCATCTTAACATACTCAATTTTTATTTATCTTCTTGAAGTTTGACCAATTTTGACTTTTCGGTTAACTTTTTTGGTTTTCTCGATTTTACCGATTTAGTGCCGTTTTTGGCAAATTTCGTTCTTCTAATTTCTTATTTCATTACTTCATTAACCTTATGACTCATTCAAGTTCATAAATCAAGCTAGTCACTTTGTAAAATTTTCAAGTCTTTCATTTTTCGGTTTTACACTGAGTCAAACTATAAATCAGGCTTTCTCGTATAAATTTAATCGTTAATAACCTTAGATCCATCAAATTTTTCATATAAACACATCAACACCTTGCTGTCTAGATCTCAAATCATTCTTAGAATTTTAATCATCCAAGTCCACTTTATTAAAAATCTTTCAACAACACCAAATAACAACATATATGAACTTCATCATCATCCATTAACTTTACCTCGAGTTTGACCAAGCTTGACCATGTTTTTTATTCTTCCAATTGATCCTCCACTGTTATTTAACATGTATAGAGCTTAGAATCATCAAAAACTATAAGAAAACTCAGCCAAAGAATAAAAAATTTCAAGTTCTTCACTTACCAAAAATAGGGCAGATCCGTCGACCGTTTTTGTTTTGCGTTTTTCACCTAGTAAATGAACTTATTTGTGGCTTAATTGTTTATATGTTATATATGAATGGATGAGAAATATTTTATCCTTCTTGTCCAACACCTGAATCTGACCGGAAGGTGGCCTGAAAAATCACGAACTCAGGGTAAAGGGAGGACGCCTGCGGGAAGAAAGGGAGGGGGATATCTCTCGGCCTAGAAGTCCTTTGGGTTGATTTTTATTCAAAATGAAAGCTCCTTAAGTCTAATTTCATACTTAAAAAATGTTGCTCGAATTGAATACCGTAAGGTCTATAAATTTGACAAACATTAGGGCTGGGTCGGCAGGATGAAGGGGACAGATTTCTGTCCTCTTCTAGAAGAATTCAAGAAAAATTATTCTAGTCCAATTGTCTCCAAATTTCCACTTCTCAAGTGTTATACTATGTCTCTAGTATGTTTCATAAAAATTTAGGGGTCACTTGTTTAAGAAAAATTACTCGGTTGAGCCCATTTTGCACGATTTGGCAATACCGAGCAAAATGGCTTAAAGTTTTCAATTGACCTTAACAATTAATTCGATCCCCGAAACCTCCATATTTCCACTTTATTTTGATTTCTCAAGTAAATTTCATCTTATATTAATTTTCTATAGCCTTAGAATAATTTTCGAGAATTTTTAAAATTTATTCCGGATTTATTCTCTTTTTCGAGCCCATTTGCTCGATTTAGTGCAAAACTCGAACCTTACTAACTTTTTCATTTCAATTCCTTAGTTTGCATTTCTACACATCAATTCATACTCTAACATGTAATTCTTAAGAAATTCTCAGGCTTAGAGTTTTACCTCGATTTACGTGCCAGCAGGCCCCACGTCACTAACCTGAGTGTTTTGGTGGTTTCGGGCTTGCATAATATTATTTCGAGTTCTCAATTACTTCTTAGCTTTCCAAATAAGAAATAAAGTGATAAATATTTGGGTTTCACAGTTATTTTTTAAATATAAAAATTTTAAGTATAAAATAAATAAAATATGCACCAAACACGACTTTAGTATTTTAGTATATATTATAATTATATAACATATAACTTATATAGTTATATAATATAAGCAATTTTAATACTTTAATAAATTACAAACGAACAACAAACGAACACTAAACGAACAACAAATGAACATAATAGAACGAACAACAAATGACGCTTTAAATGAACGAACAATAAACGAACTTAAACGAGCTTGTTCGCGAACATAAACGAACGAACCACACCTCTGTTCATGTTCGTTCATTTAATAAACGAACACAAAAAATGTTGTTCGTGTTCATTTGTTAAGCTTAATAAACGAACATAAACGTACAGTAACCGAATGATTCACGAATGGTTTACCATACGTTCTAGTCGTTTACACCCCTAGTTGTGCCTTCAGACATGGATGAGGATTGTATGATTGCGAGTCTACGCTTAGAGCCAGATCTATTGGACAGGATCATACAGACTCAACAGACTAATCCGTATTGCATCGATGTGATTGGTCAGATGCAAAGAGGCACAGTGACTGATTTTGAGTTGAGTTCTGATGGACTACTGAGGTTCAAAGGTAGATTATGTGTTCCCGAAGACCCATAGCTCAGGAGATTGATATTGTTGGAAGCTCATTCATCGAGGTACACGTTGCATCGAGGAGTGGTAAGATGTATCAGAACCTCCAAAAGTTGTACTGGTGGTCAAGGATGAAGAGAGATGTGGCAGATTTTATGGCAAGATGTCTTGTATGTCAGCAGGTGAAGGTAGAGCATCAGAGACCTAAAGGGTTATTGCAGCCTCTACCTATACCAACATGGAAATGGGAGCAAATCACCATTGATTTCGTGATAGATTTACTGAGGACCTGGAGGAATCATGATGCTATATGGGTGATCGTTGATCGATTGACGAAGTCAGCCCATTTCCTAGCTATGAGAGCTACCAATACTCTGAGTACGTTAGCAGGATTGTATGTACACGAGGTAGTGAGGTTGCATGGTGTTCCAATGAGCATTGTATCGGATAGGGATTCCCGCTTCACTTCCCACTTTTGGAAACATTTTTAGGAAGCCATGGGAACCTAGTTGAGTTGAGCACAGCTTTCCATCCTCAGACAGATGGTCAGTCAGACAGGACGATACAGACTCTAGAGGATATGTTGAGAGCATGTGTACTAGATTTTGGAGGCTCCTGGGATGATCATTTGCCATTAGCCTAGTTCGCCTACAACAACAGTTATCATTCGAGTATCGGGATGGCACCGTATGAGGCTTTGTATGGCCATAGACGTCGTTCCCCTATTGGGTGGGAAGAAATGGGTGACCGAAAGATTTTTGCTCCTGATATGGTTACACAGGCCTTTGAGGATGTCCGGTTGATAGTTGAGAGATTGAGGACAGCTTAGAGACGACAGAAGAACTATGCTGACAGGAGACGTAGGCCACTTGAATTCGCAGTAGGTGAGTCCGTGTTTTTGAAAGTTTCTCCTTCCAAGGGTATAGCGAGATTTGGGAAGAGGGGTAAGCTGAGTCCTCGCTACATTGGACCTTTTGAGATAGTTGATCGAGTGGGGGATAAGGCCTACAGGTGGCATTGCCACTAGATTTGTCAGGCGTACATAATGTCTTTCACATTTTGATGCTTTGGAAGTATCACCCAGATCCGACGCATGTGATTAGCTATGAGCCATTGGAGCTCAGTGAGGACATGTCATATGTTGAGAGACTGATTCAGATACTGGATAGGAAGAAGAAGGTTTTGAGATCAAAGACTATCGGATTAGTGAAGGTTTTATGGTAGCATCACACTTCTGAGGAGGCTACTTGGGAGTTAGAGAGCTTGATGCAAGAGAAGCACCCCCAGTTGTTTGATGAGTGATTTGGTTCTAATTTGGAGGACCAAATTCTTTTAGTAGGGGAGGATTGTCAGACCCGTGTTTTCGATTTTATATGTAGCTTGTACCTTATGATTCTTATGTGTACGAACACGTTATTTTCATAGTTGAATCATAAGAAGAGTATTTGCTATCATGCAATTGGCAATTTAAGAATTTATAAATGTATGTAAGCTACATAACAGCGAGATAAGGATTAAATCAGTTCCGAACGAGTGTAGGGACAAAATGGTCAAAAGATCAAAATCTGGTATAAATTCGATAAGATAATTTCATTAAAAATATGAAATTGAGGGATCTTGATAAAAAATGAGGCAAATATTAAATTTCGAGTCCAATTGATCAAGATATGAATTTATTTAATATTTTTAAAATTTTCACCTCGAAAAATGAGCCCAAAAATATTAGAAAAATATACCGAAAAGGTAAAATCAAACTGATAAATTCATTTACGGATTAAATGAATTTATATGAATTTTTGAGATATTTTAAGATTTTTATTATTATTTTAATGAATAAAATAATAATAAAAATCTATTATAAATAAAAAAAATCAGAAAATAGAAATTGAAAACTGGAAATTGTGGAGAGAGAGAGGAAAAACGTGAAACGGAACCAATCAAGCCGCGACAGAGGAAGAGAGACCGAACGAGCCACCACCGACGCCTGACGGAGCCCCACGACCACTGGAAAAGGAAGAGGACGTCGGCGTGAACCCCTGGTACCGACAAGGCGCCCTACCGGCGTCGGAGAGAGTAGATCGGAGGAGGAATAGCCGCGGAGGAAAAGAGGGAAATCTAGTGGCCATCAACGGTGATTGGTCCCGATCGAGGCCAGCCGAGTGTTCCCCAGGTCGAGACGCGCCGAACGGCGGCAGCGGCACGTCGAGAACCGGCCGGACGACACCGGCACGACTAAAGGAAGCCTGAACCGATCGACGATTCAGTGAAGAAGGTTCTACGCTAAACTGGACCGGACCGGTTTAGCCAAGGAGAAAAGGGGAAAAGGAGAAAAAAGAAAGAAAAAGAAAAATTTTTGGGATTTCATCGGACTTCGAGTAAGTCGATACGAGGTCAAAAGTGACCAATTTGATTTTCAAAAAATTTATTTAAATTATATTTAATCGAAAATTGACTCGAAAATGAATTATACAAAATTGTGAAGTTCGACGATAAATTTCGAACGGGAGCCCGATTGAACTCAGATTCACGCACCATCGCATAATCTTGAGTAAGTAAAGCTCATTTACGGTAATTTATGTGATTATCGTATATTTAAGATTTAATTTACGCATTTAAGGTTAAATTCCGCATTTAGTGAATTATATTGGAATTTTTGAATAAACTGTCGTAAATGATATACAGGCTATCCAAAGAGATTGGAACGAAGCCCAATGGGTATTGATAGGCCCAATGAGCCCATAGACCCTGATGAAGGGAATTAATACGTGGAAAATGAGTTTAATACGGATTAAGGCCCAATTAAAGTGTTAAGGCCCATTAAGAGTAAACAGGCTCAATTAAGTGAAATGAACTGTATTAAATGTATAATACAGTAGGAAAAGTGATATTAACCCAGTGAATGGTTAAATGCAGCTCCAGAGTCATATTTAGAGTTGACCGGACTGCGAGATTTGGGCAGCACAGAGGAAGAGAGGTCACTTGATGTGATCCGAGGTAAGGGACTTTTGCAAGTAGTTAGATATATCTGTGCGTATTTTCATCTGCTTTTACATTCACTGAAATTGTTTGAGGGTCAGAGAAAATCAATGATATTATAGGGACTCGATATGGGTAAATTACGATTTTACCCCTAGTTAGGCAAAAAGTTAAATTTTGAGAAAAAGTTGTAAAAAGCATGGAAATGACGTTTTGAGTGGTTTTTACTGCTATGTAGCAGAAGAGTAGGTGGATGGGATAATGTTTTGAGGTCGATATAAACTGAGCACACTTTATAGTGTTGATTTTAGTGACTTTAAACATCCCTGTTTTTAAAGAGCCATCTACAGAATTACGTGAAAACAATCGTGCTGGAGCATAGCTCGCACTTAATTTTAGATGTTTTTCACATACATTAGTGCTGGAGGTTTACTCGCACTACATTTATTTGACATGCATGATAGAGTTCTGGAGCATTGCTCGTACTCAGTTTTATGTGATTGTGCATGAGAGAGTGCTGGAGCGATTAGCTCGTACTCGAGTTTTACATGAGATACGTGATAGAGTACTGGAGCGTTGCTCATAATCGATTCTTCATGATTTGTACATGACATAGTACTTGAGCGATTTGCTCGTACTTGATTTGAATGAGAACTATGCATGACCTAGAGCTGGAGGTTTACTCGCACTAGTGTTTGATATTTTGACATGCATATGTAGTGTTTTGAGGCGGAGCGTTGACTGTGAGTCACACGCAAGACGCGCACTGTAGTTTTATGTGACATATAGACATGTTAGAAAAATCGTGATGAATTCCTCGAGTAGACTGAGTGTCACACTGGAGATGTTCGCACATGGATTTAGAGACATGACATTGATTATTCCATGGTATGATAGGCTAAGACCTATGACAGGCACCCCGACCATGCTACCTGCATGGTACAGCGTGCTCCGTAGACCCAATCAACACATCATATCATGCCACATCTCAAAATGCACGTGCGACCTATTTAATCAATGTGACACCAAGTCTACCCGAAGCTCCAAGCACGGCTACCAACATGTCAAATTCTCAAAAGTGCACGTGTGAGCCTATTTAATCGGTGCGACACCCAGTCTACCCGAAGCTCCTAGCACGACAACAAGTATGATGAGCATCTAATGCGAGCTATGCTCTAGTACCATGCCAAAACTAGTATTCACTAGTTTATCCATGTGAAAACTAGTGCGAGCTAAGCTCCAGCACTCATGCGTATAAAACACATCAAATCTCATGCGAGTCACACTCTAGCACGCTTTCATTCTCACGAAAACCATGTAAGTGGTTCAATTCTTTGCAAAGTATGGTTAACAAACCAAACAACTCATTTCTTTTGCAAATCATTTCAAATGTTAGCCAACCTACCAATCATTTGCTAAAAAGCAATAAAACATGATTTTCAAAGCATTATGCTTTTGTTTTCATGCACATTTCTCAAAACCCAACTCTTTGCCCTTCAATCACCCAATATCATTTCCTAGTGTCACGTGCACTCTAGCAAAGAATTTAAGCACCCAAATTGCGCACAGATATCTCTAAGAGTCCACACAATTTTCTTACCTCGATTTACTTGAGTGCAGCTCTCTTCCTCTTAGCTTCTTGCGCTTTAGCTCAACTTGCTGTAGGTGTATCCTTAGAAGCTACAATTCATTCATCGAACACTCGAGTTAGTGTTACTAACTCTCATTCAACTATACATTTTACCCCATACCTTAATTACTCATTTTACCCCTTTTGGGTAATTCTTACAATTTATTCCATAACATCATCTTAAAATCATACCTAAAATACCATTATCACCTTAAGATATCACATTCATCCTTAATACCTCTAAATTTCACTTTCTCACACTCACCCAATTCTAGGTTATAATTGTTTCATGGCATTCTAGGTAGTTCTACCATTAAGATGCACATCAAACCAACTTCAAAATCAATAACTAAACCAATGTACTTGGATTGGTGATAATTTTATATTTTTAGAATTATTTGTGCTTAATTTCCTAATTAATTATTTAAATCCCCAATTTATTTTTTTTAATTATCCCCTTTATTTAATTAAAATTCTCATGTTTGCAGATAAATTAAATCCGGATGAATTTTGAATAGTTCGATAGAAAATGGATCGGAATTGGGCTAAAATCGAGATTGGACCACGCAGACAACACGAGCCTAGCACATCCAATTGGACAAAAAGACAGATGACATGGAAATATTATTTTTCAAGGAGCCAATGGTGTGAAGACAAGTGGCCAAACAATGCCAACTCATCTAGGATGAAAAAAATTACAATTGTACCCCTAAATGTGTATATAAATAGAAAATGATGACAATTGTAAAGGGGGAAAAAATAGATTAGAATAGTTTTATTTTTAGGTTAACTTAAAAAGTTTTTTTTCCTGGTTTTTTTATATATTCGGCAGCACAGTATTTTTTTTAGTCTTCCTGTTTCTTTCCTCCAGAGCTACTATTGTTATTCAACTTATTTTTATGAAAAGTTTTTCTCTTTAGTTCATCATTATCATTGCTTAGAAATAGTTGTTTATCATTTCAGTTTGTTTCAATTGTCATCATCTTGTTTTTGCTATATGTTTTAATCCCCTTTCAGTTATAGTCTAAAGTATTTGCAAATCTTGAATCATCAATGCCGATCATGATTTTTGATTCATTATTGCCGATCTAAACTGTTGGGATGATTCTGTGCATTGATTGGTGATAATATTGGAATGGTGGAACAAAAAAAAAATGGTTTGGTGGAGGAATAACTAAAACCGTGGCTACTGAAAGAAATCAAGATCACTGGGATTCGGCTTTTGTGTTAAAACCTTCTCCAGCCTCTGTTTAAGTAATCTTGATGAATATCAGAAAAGGCAGCAACTAGTTGGGATAGCAACCAGGCGTTGTAGCCAAAACTGAGAGCCAGCATTCTTCCCTCTGTTCTGCCCTGTTCCTTAAGCAGTTCACCGTTCATCATTTCTTAAGTTTTTTTCTGTTTTAATTCATTTAAATCTCATTTAAAAGTAAGGTTTAGGATAAATGATCATTGCATTTCAGTAAGTTGCTTCTCTGTCGACATTCAAACTTGTCTCAGTTTGTTTGATTTCATTTCATATTTACCGATTAACAGGTTGTTAAATTATTTTTGGCTCTAAAATCTGCTGCTGCGTGTTTGTCTGGATAGGGAAAGCTGTATGAGAAATAGCTCGGGAATGAAGGTTGATGCAGTATTATTTTTTTGGTTCATCAGTAACGGCAGAAAACAACGCATAGGAAGAAGTATGTCCAGTGGCAGAACATCACTGCAACCAGAGACCTGAAGCAGCACCTGGACGTACCCGAGACCTGAGGCAAAACTGGACATGGAGTTAGCAGCACTTATATGCACCTAGAGCAACAGGCCATATACAAAACCGAGAGCTGAGTGCAGAGGATACTTGTAGCAATGAGCGGATAGCAACTGGAAACCGAGAATGCTGGGAAATATTGGTGAAGAACATGAACAGTGTTTGGAGGGAATAGTTTCAAATGTTAAGGCTTTGTTTGGCTAGTGGATAATAGTTACTTAACTCATTTTCATGCATTGTTAGTTTAGTTTAATTCTAATTTAATTTGTTAGCTTAGTTTAGAGTCTTTGATTAAATTGCATGATTAATATTTTTGTTTTATGGTTTAGAACTTGGTTTAAATTAAGTTGATAGTTAATTAAGTGTTCATTTAGAATTAAATTAGGGGTAAATTCATTTCATTAAATTTTAAGTAAGTTTAAATTGCATTTTGATTAAGTAGTATTATTGCATTTTAAGATTGTTAATTTTAGTTTAATTAATCTTGTTTGGTTATTTTCATATTTGCATTTTATTTGCATTAATTAGTTTTAACTGTTTTAATTTCTTTCGTAGGCTTTTGATTTTAATTGCATGGAGCACTGTAAGTAATTTCGCTCGATTTTATTTAGTTTATCTTATAGTTTTATTATTTTCAGTACTTTGACTTAGTCTTAGTAGATCACCACCTTAATCACATAATTTGCTAGGATATACCATAGGGTAAGATTAACCGGTAATTAATTAGACAAACCAACTTCTCTCAGGGACGATAACTCAGGACTCAAATCCCATTATTACTTGTATGACCTGTGCACTTGTGGACAATACCTTTAGGGCCTGTCAAGTTTTGGCGCCATTGCCTGGGAAGTTTTAATTAGTCCGTAATTAATATCGGTAAAATTATGCTTAGGTATAATTCTAGCTTGTGAATATTTAGGTTTTAAATATTTAGATCCTTAGTTTAGTTTAGTTAACTTTCTTATAATTAATTAAAAAAAATTTAAAGACTTTCTGATGTTTGCAAGCGTAGAGCCAGGAGTTTTGATTGCTTTCCTCTAGATCCTGAAATTGAATGAGCTCTTAGGAAAATTCGTAAGGACTCTAGGAAATTTATAGCTTCACAGCAAAATATGATGGCAGAAAATAGGGAAAGTAGGACCGTTGGAGATTACGCGATGCCAACGATTGAAGGATATTATACTGGCATTAGGCCACCAGCTGTCCCTGCGAATAATTTTGAAATTAAGCCTTCCATCCTTCAGATGATCCAAACTTCTTTACAGTTCAGTGGGCTTCCACACGATGACCCACATGCTCACCTTGGGCAATTCTTGGACTTGTGCAACATGTTCAAACATAATGGATTATCTGATGATGCGCTTAGACTCAGACTTTTCCCCTTTTCACTTAGGGATAGGATAAGACACTGGTTGACCTCCCTACCTCCAGGATCAATTTCTACATGGGACGAGTTAGCCCACAAATTTCTAGCCAAATTTTTTCCTCCCTCTAAAATGGCCAGACTCCATAGTGATATATCGTCCTTTGCCCAATACGACTCTAAATCCCTTTACGAGGCATGGGAATGATATAAGGAGCTTCTTAGGAAGTGCCCTCACCACGCCTACCTCTATGGCTGCAAGTCCAGACCTTCTACAATGGACTTACAAGCCAAAATAGGACCATAGTGGACGCTGCTTTAGGAAGAGCCTTGATATGCAAAACAGAGGAGGAGGCTTATGAGCTGCTAGATAAGATGGCGGCTAACAACTATCAATGGTCCTCAAAAAGGCAATTGACAAAGAAATGAACGAGTATATATGAGCTCGACACTCTTTCCACCTTGACCTCTCAAATTGCCAATCTTACAAAGAAGGTGGAGTCGCTCAGTACCCAATCTAATCCTTCCAACAATCCTAACCCTGTGTTTTCTGTTCAAAGTCCATTTCTCTCTTGTGATCTGTGTAGTGGTACCCATGCTGTAGATAGGTGTCCACTTAACTTAGAATCGGTTCAGTACGTTGCCTCTAAGCAACAGAACAACCCTTTTTTCAAATACCTATAATCCAGGGTGGAGGAACCATCCTAACTTTTCTTGGAGCTAAAACCAAGGGCAAGCTTCTAATTCTAGACCAGTAGGACCCTCAGGTTTTCAAGCTCCATCGGTTCAGGTACCACCGCAACATCAATATCCTTACCACCCACCACCACAGTATCCACATCATCCACCTAACCATTCCCATTCATCCCACTTCCATCAACCACCACCACCACCACAACCCCAACACTTACCAGCAGCTGATAAGAAACCCTCGCTTGAGGGAATGTTCACAACAATCTTGCAAAATCAAGCAGCTTCAATTAAGAACCTAGAGGTTCAGGTAGGACAGACAGTAAACTGTCTTAGTCAACGTCCTCAGGGAACCCTTCCTAGTAACACTAAAGCCAATCCTGTTAGGCAAATGGAAGGGAAGGAACATATGAAAGCCATCACCCTTAGGAGTGGCAGAGAGCTAGTAACTCCCCCTGTTAAGTCCAGACCTGACCAACCTATAGTTGAAAAACCCATAGGATAGTGAAACAGCTCAGAAGGAGCAAGAATAAAAAGATCAAGCTGCAAAGGAAACAAAGCCACGCAATTCTTCACCTTTACATGTTTCTTTGTCACAACCTTCTTTACCCTCTGATGCTACAAAAGTTTCCACTACATCTCCTCCTCTTAGACCACCAGTCCCTTTTCCTTAGAGATTTCAAAATCAAAAACTGGACCAACAATTTGCAAAATTCCTTGAGGTTTTTAAGAAACTTCACATCAACATTCCATTCGCAGGTGCCTTAGAGAAAATGCCAAGCTATGTGAAGTTTATGCAAGACATCCTCTCTAGGAAAAGAAGATTGGAAGATTACGAGATGGTGGCCTTAACGGAGGAATGTAACGCTATTATCCAGAGGAGATTACCCCCCAAGCTCAAGGATCCAAAGAGCTTTACCATACCATGCACTATTGGAAATTTATTCTTTGGTAGAGCCCTATGCGATTTAGGAGCTAGTATAAATTTGATGCCATTGTCTATCTATCAGAAGTTAGGAATAGGGGATGCCAAGCCCACCACAATGACCCTCCAGTTGGCCGATCGATCAATTAAATATCCGAAGGGGGTCATTGAGGATGTCTTAGTAAAAGTGGACAAATTTATTTTCCCTGCAGATTTTATCGTGTTGGACATGGAGGAAGACAGGGAAGTCCCAATTATACTAGGCAGGCCATTCTGAGTAACTGGTAGAACTTTAATAGATGTACAAAAGGGGGAGTTAACAATGAGAGTTCAAGATCAGGAAGTCAAGTTTAATGTGTTCAAATCTCTAAGGTTCCCTGATGACTCTCATGATTGTTTTAGGATGGATTTAGTGGATAAGGACATCACTGAGGAGTTTTCCAAGTCACATCCTTTAAACCCTTTAGAAGCCTCCGTAGTGAAATCTGTTGATCTTAGAGAGTATAGTGAAGATGATGATGAGGTCTATGAGACTTTACAGTTATTAGAGGTCACTCCTTTTGAGGAAATTGCCCAATTTGAGACATTAGACTCTTCATCTATTCCAATTTCAAATATCTTTCCATCCACCAGTGATCCTTCAGCATTAGAACTCAAACCTTTACCCTTACACCTTAGGTATGCTTACTTAGGTGAATCCTCCACACGATTGGTAATAGTATCTGCTGCTCTCTCCAGTGACCAGGAAGCAAAATTACTACAAGTGTTAAGAGAGCATCAGAAGGCTATAGGCTGGTCTATCTCTGACCTTAAGGGTATTAGTCCCTCTATCTGTATGCATAAGATACTATTAGAGGAAGGGTATAGGTCATCCATAGAGCATCAGCGTCGATTGAACCCTGTAATGAAAGAAGTTGTCAAGAAGGAGATCACTAAGTGGTTAGATGCAGGGATTATTCATCCCATTTCTGACAGTACCTGGGTGAGCCCAGTACAATGTGTCCCTAAGAAGGGACGGATGATAGTGATCGAAAATGAAAATAATGAGCTCACCCCCACTAGGACTGTCACTGGTTGGCGAGTATGTATAGATTATAGGAAACTCAACAAGGCCACCATGAATGACCACTTCCCTTTACCCTTCATTGACCAAATGTTAGATCGATTAGCTGGTCATGAATTCTACTGTTTGCTGGATGGATACTCTGGATACAATCAAATAGCTATAGCCCCTGAAGACCGAGAAAAGACTACCTTCACCTGTCCCTATGGGACCTTTGCTTTTAGAAGAATGCTGTCACGACCTAAACTACCCAAAAATCAGAGTTATTTTTTTTTCGCGTTTTGTTATTTTCTTACTTAAATTCTTACCTGTCTTCTGATCGTGACCACACTCCACTAACAAATTGGGCTGTGCGTCAATGCCAGTCCCACCATTCAATCACCATCTAACTTATTTCTTCTCCAGTCATTCATAATTGTTTACAATATTTATACATCCCCTAAAGTTACTTACAAACATGTTACTGTGCTATGCTTATGTAGATACAATATGTACAAGTGTATATACCTTATGTTGATGGGCAGCAGCGGATATCCAGAATGCAGTACTGAGTCGCCTCAACTTCAACTGGAGATTATCTATGGGAGAAAATGAAAGGGGTGAGCACATCAAGCTCAGTAAGGCAATCCTACGAACAAGTAGGTAACCATACTACCTACATGAACGTGGTGCCATGCATAAACCACCCTTTCTCCACACATTTAAAACAGATGATATGAAAGTTATGATGTTATGTAAATCGAGTTTGCACGAAAAATTCAACATGCAATTATTTCAAATCATTTCTTTCTCATTTAAAAATTTCACAATAAAGTCAGGACTCGACCCCTCCTTCGGGTTATCCTGACTCACACAAAACCATGAAAGTCGGTTTACATCACACATGGGTTTAAAAAGCATGGAAATAGCATCATGCACATTTAATTTAAAACCCGATTTGATCTCATCAAAATCGTCGACATGCGAGACTAGGCAACATCTGTATATCGGTAATAACCAGGACTGGCCATATGTGTCCTCGTGAGTCCCTCTAGCTTCACGGATCCCAGTGTGCGAGGTCTCACCCTGATCGGGAATTGCCCGGGAAGTGGGTCAATCCAACCCGTCAGTCTTATCGATCCCACGCATCCGAAGATGCCGTATCCGAAGATACCCCGTATCACAAAGATACCGTATTCGAAGATACCCCGTATCACAAAGATACCATATCCAAAGATACCCGTATCACAAAGATACCGTATCCGAAGATACCCCACGGTATATCGTACTCTATGCTACTTGTACAGTATATCGTACTCCATGGACCCATATCACTCTAGGTACTCCAGCCCAAATGGCCTGCTTCCCACAGAGAGGTTTTGTTTCTCAATACTCATGCCATGTCTCAAAATGCACGTGCGAGCCTATTTAATCGGTGACACACAGTCTACCCGATGCTCCAAGCACGGCTCATCGCATGTTCTCATAAAAATCAGTGCGAGCGATGCTCAGCACTCTCATCAAATCAAGTAAAACTGGCAGAGCCCGCTTTACATCCCTACAAGGCCGCCAACCTCATCCCTCACTTTCACCCTACTTAAGAGGTCTTTTGAGCCGCTGGGCCTTTTGGCTGACTCCAAGGGCAGACAGCGCTACTCCACAAATCCAGTAAAACTAGTGCGAGCTAGGCTCTAGCACTCTATATATAAATCACCTGAAAATCTTATAAAATCTGGTGCGAGTTAAACTCCAGCACCTTGTCACGAAAATCATGTAAAATCTAGTGCGAGTTAGACTCTAGCACCGTGTCACGAAATAAGCATGTGAAATCTGGTGCGAGTTATACTCTAGCACCTATGCATGTAAAACTCTAGTGCGAGCTCTCGCTCCAGCACTAATGCATGCATCACACAAATCAAACATCGTGCGAGCCGAGCTCTAGCACATCACATGTAAATAAAAACACGTAGGCGGCTCGGTTATCTCCAAATAGTTTTCACAGAAATTACATCGTTTAAGGTATGCAATGCTATGCATTCTTCTTTAAAAGTGAGCCAGCCTACTCATGCATTTGTTAAAATACCTCCAGAACGAGCAGGAACCTCTTGTCCTTGCTCCTCCCAATTTTTCCTAAATTTGTAAGTTCTACCCTTAACAAGGGTATTTTAGTAATTTTGCCCATACGGGGCACTAAAATTATTATTTGACCTCTAGACCCTTCAGATAATTTTTAAAGGCTGCAAATGAACTTAAAATTTTGTACAAGTTACCTCTAGCAGTCTGTAGAATTCCCTTACCTTATTTTCCGGTCGAGTCTGACCTTTCCACTGATGTCACGTCGCGCAGTCCGATATGCTCCCAATCAAATGCCCGAAACTGCGTATCAATATTCCTTAGGTCAGATAACATATAATTTAATTGTATTTAATCTTTTTTGGGCTTAATTTAAATCATTGGGCCCGTTTACCCCTATTGGGCCCGATTGCACCTTAATGGGTCTTAATCGGCCTTAAGCCCGTGTTCCACTTAATTTTCACTTTATCGAGGCCTATTGGGCTTATTGGGCCCACTAATAATTTATTGGGCCTCGTTCTAACTCTCGAATAGCTAAATTTAATATTTACGACAATTTATCTAAATTTTCCATAATTTAATTCAATTTATGCGGAATTTAAATTCATATCACGCATGACGATGTAAATTGTCGTAAATAAGGGTCACTTACTCGAGATTCCATGTTAGTACGAAATTCGAGGCTGTCTCGAGCTCTCTTTGGATGCCAATCGTCGAGCTACACAATTTCATAATTTTTTGGGTAAATTTCCAGTCGAAAATTAATTAAATAAAATATTCTAAAATTTAAATCGGTCAATTTGACCGCTTATCGACTTACCCGAAGCTCGATTGCATCGCTGAAATTTTCCCCAATTTTTTCTCTTTTTCTTTTTCCCTTTTTCTTCCTTTTTTCCTCTCTTTTTGGCTGAACCGGTTCAGTCCGGTTCAGACCGTCGGTTCACTCCGGTTCGGCCGGTTTACCGCCGATTCAAGGCCTTGCCGGCCGGTTCTCCAGAACTTGTACAGTCCTCTTTGACTGACCATCTGTCTGAGGATGGAAAGCTGTGCTAATACTCAGTCGGGTTCCCATAGCTTCCTGAAAAATATTTCCCGAAATGTGAAGTGAAGCGGGAATCCCTATATGATACCATGCTCACTAGAACGTTACTTAGTGTTCCACAATCTTCCTTACACATAAATCCTCATATATACTCTGAGTATTTGGGGATTTCATAACCAAAAGGTGGGTAGACTTAGTCACTCTATCGACTATCATCCGAATAGCCTCGTAATGCACCTGGGTCCTCTGTAACCCATCACGACATTCATGGAGACTTGATCGCATTTTTCGTGCCGTGTCGATATAGGTAGGTGCTGCAATAACTCTGCAGACTTTTAATACTCTACCTTACTCTGCTAACATACTAGGCACTTTTCCACAATCTCTACCATCTCTTTTCACATCTGACCACCAATACCCTTTACAGAGATTTCATATATATATTCATTACTTTCCGTATGCACTGTATATCCCGAAGAGTGAGCTTCTGACAATATTATTATCTCATCAACTGTGGTCCTGGGGAGTACTTATACTGTCTCTGAACCTCTCTGTAAATCATCAACACTCGCTATGAACTCTGTCACTGTACCCTTCTGAATCTGACCCAAACTATCGATATCGTGCCGATCATCTCGCTAAGCCTGTCAAACCCGGGCACTCTCATCCGGTTCTAGTCTCAGGCTAGTTGTCACACAATCACTGTCATCATCAGAAGGGATCACATCAATACTGAGGTTCACAACTGCTTTAGCAGCTCACGCTCCCTGACCATCATATGTAATACCATCCCGAGGCTCTTTATACTCAAGGCATCAGCCATCACATTAGCCTTTCCTGGGTGGTACAATTTTCATAATCAAAGTCTCTCAGAAGCTCTAACCAACTATGTATTCTCATATTCGCCTCTTTCTGTGAAAACAGATACTTGGGGCTTTATGATCAGTGCATATCCAAAATTCCTCATCGTGTACATAATAGTACCATATCCTCAGTACAAGTACTATCGCTGCCAACTTTAAATCATGGGTCAGATAGTTTATTTCATGATCAAGGAGTTGTCTGACTCCATAATTGACTATCTTCCCATTATACATTAATACACAGCTCCTTCATTATTTCGAGGTATCCATACTCACTGAGAACCTCTTGAGCTGTTGGGTATGGTGAAATTAATCACGGTGGTCGGTTTATACTTCACTACACCGAAATTCACGTCACATCTATCATCTCACTCAAAGACCACGTTTTCATAGTTAAACGTGTCAAGGTATACCCTTTTTAGAAGTCGCAACAACCCATTTGTAAAAGCAATTTTCCAATTATTGCTTATAATTTGCCCTAGACTTTAACTACACCCAACATATCATCAATAATGATGATTACAAATCGGTCCAATCCTTGACTTATTTACGTATAAGCGTATAAGATCCTTCAAAATCGCTTACGTTTTCAGGTACTAACCTGCGTCATTTCCTTTTCTTATCTTAATGGCTCTTATTAAATTTTACTATGTTAACATTTATGATTTGTCGAATTTTAATATTCTTATCGTCTTAGTAAAGGTATCCTAACGCTAAAGGTATTTATTACGACGATCGATTTCACGTTATAGGATATATATATACTTTTAGATGCTGTCAAGTCTTCAGGCGGGGAGGTATTTTGAAATACCTTTATTAACCTTCAGACTTAACCACATATACTTTATATACCAGTCCATGTGGTTACAATTTGTATTCGCTACTAATTGCTTTAATCCTAATGACTTCATATCGTAAGGATGTTCTTACCTAGCATACGCCTCTTACTCCAGTACATCTGGTATTTAGGATCAAGCATATCTTATCTTAAAGATTATCTCCTTTCGTATATCAATCATGATAAAACTCTTTCATTATTCATTCCGTGAGTACAATCCTTTACTCCTTTAATTTCAACTGTTGCACCCCTTTTTATCACTTGTCAACACTTACAGTATACTTTTCAGTGATGTTTTCACTCCTGTTTTCAACTTTAAATCACTATATCCATATTCCGTTAATTAATCATCCTCTTTTGGGGTACTCATTTATCAATATTGTGCCCAATGATGTAGGCATTCATGCTTTTTACTCACTTATATGCGAATGAAGGTGGTATGAATAAATGTGTGGCACCAGGATCAATGAACATATGTACTTCATTATTCATAACAAGTGTGGTATCCTACACCACATCCATGAAACATCAATAGTGTCCTGGTCCAAGACATCCCCTCGCCTTCATCCAACAGCCTACTTTCCTTTTTCTTTTCGGCTATAGCCTCCCTTTTCATTGCAGCTATACCAACGAAGTTTTTCTCTATCTCTTTACTTTTCTGTGGGGCGATCTCGGCCAACTTTGTGCAATCAATATCAATGGTCCATCTTACCACACTTAACGGCCATTTTCATCAATACAGTGTACGTATAGACCCTCCTTCCGTGGTATCTACCACACATCCCACACTACTTCCAGTGCTTACACTGCTACACTACTTCGTAGCAGGTCGGGGTCCTCCAATTACAATGCCCCCCCAAGAGTGCCAAAATCGGATGCACTGGGGCCTTACCAATTATCTTGCTCCATGACTCGTCAAATTAAATCTTTTACCAATTACCATTTTCCCATTTTAACATCTTTGTCATTTCTCGATTCTCTTTTTTGTCTCTATTTCAGCCCTCACTACCTTTCCCAATCTCAGAGGCGTGCAATTCATGTTCTTATTTACCCGACTGTAAATCTATGCACTACCTCGGTATGGGTAATATCTCACGGGCCAATCGGACTCTAATTGAAAATCTGAGCCCTTCCATAAACTTTTCAACATCTCGACTATCACTTGTTCATAGTGTCGAGGTAATATCTGCCCAAGAATATAATCGAGCTTCATACTCATCAATAAATCAAATCCTCTGGGTCAGAGTAAGGACTTTTATCCATAATTTTCTTTAAATCATGTCTGGGATATTCTATCACCGGAATACATCCAAATATTTCTCACGTCAGCTCTGGATGTTTAATACTTAAGATGGGTCGAGCAGACTTCCACCAATGCTCCGCTGCGCCCTCTGATCTTATTCATAATCTGAGCAATTAGCTCCTCAAAATAATCTCCACACTCCGCTCCAATCTCGCAAAGTGTGTCTCAATACTATCCGATCACTCTGTCGGACTCTGTCAGGCAAGCTCGACATTAGCCTCTATTTCAATCTCATACTGATTCTCATAGTCAAACTCAGCACGACTTAGCAGACTCAGGTCTACCTCTACGACCTCTGCCTCGTGCACTTTCTCATCTAACGCGACTCATATTAGGCATTCCTGCATTCTCAACCATTTCTTAGTCAAAACCCATCTCGATATACACTATTGTATCTAACTAAGCACAGTAACACGGGGATGTAATTTCCTAATTACTGACACTGACACATCAGACCAATTTTAGCTCTGATACCAAACATGTCACGACCCGAACTACCCAAAAATCAGAGTTAATTTTTCGCGTTTTGTTATTTCTATTTCATACTTACCTTTCCTCTGATCGTGACCACACTCCACTAACAAATTGGGCTGTGCGTCAATGCCAGTCCCACCATATATTTATCATCTAACTTATTTCTTCTCCAGTCATTTATAATTGTTTACATTAATTATACATCCCCTAAAGTTACTTACAAACATGTTACTGTGCTATGCTTATATAGATACAATATGTACAAGTGTATATACCTTAAATGATGGGCAGCAGCGGACATCCGGAATGCAGTACTGAGTCGTCGCAACTTCAACTGGAGATTATCTGTGGGAGAAAATAAAAGGGATGAGCACATCAAGCTCAGTAAGGCAATCCTACGAACAAGTAGGTAACCATACTACCTACATGAACGTGGTGCCATGCATAAACCACCATTTCTCCACACATTTAAAACAGATGATATGAAAGTTATGATGTTATGGAAATCGAGTTTGCACGAAAAATTCAACATGCGATTATTTCAAATCATTTCTTTCTCATTTAAAAATTTCACAATAAAATCAGGACTCGACCCCTCCTTCGGGTGATCCTGACTCACACAAAACCATGAAAGTCGATTTACATCACACATGGGTTTAAAAAGCATGAAAATAGCATCATGCACATTTAATTTAAAACCCGATTTGATCTCATCAAAATCGTCGACATGCGAGACTAGGCAACATCTGTATATCGGCAATAACCAGGACTGGCCATATGTGTCTTCGTGAGTCCCCCTAGCTTCACGGATCCCAGTGTGCGAGGTCTCACCCTGATCGAGAACCGTCCGGGAGGTGGGTCAATCCAACTCGTCAGTCTTATTCGATCCCCCGCATCCGAAGATGTCGTATCCGAAGATACCCCGTATCACAAAGATACCGTATCCGAAGATACCCCGTATCACAAAGATACCGTATCTGAAGATACCCGTATCACAAAGATACCGTATCCGAAGATACCCCATGGTACATCGTACTCCATGCTACTTGCACGGTACATCGTACTCCATGGACCCATATCACTCTAGGTACTCCAGCCCAAATGGCCTGCTTCCCACAGAGAGGTTTTGTTTCTCAATACTCATGCCATGTCTCAAAACGCACATTCGAGCCTATTTAATCGGTGACACACAGTCTACCCGATGCTCCAAGCACGGCTCATCACATGTTCTTATAAAAATCAGTGCGAGCGATGCTCAGCACTCTCATCAAATCAAGTAAAACTGGCAGAGCCCGCTTTACATCCCCACAAGGTCGCCAACCTCATCCCTCACTCTGACCCTACTTAAGAGGTCTTTTGAGCTGTTGGGCCTTTTGGCTGACTCCAAGGGCAGACAGCGCTACTCCATAAATCCAGTAAAATTAGTGCGAGCTAGGCTCTAGCACTCTATATATAAATCACCTGAAAATCTTATAAAATCTGGTGCGAGTTAAACTCCAGCACCCTGTCACGAAAATCATGTAAAATCTGGTGCGAGTTAGACTCTAGCACCGTGTCACAAAACAAGCATGTGAAATCTGGTGCGAGTTATACTCTTGCACTTATGCATGTAAAACTCTAGTGCGAGCTCTCGCTCCAGCACTAATGCATGCATCACACAAATCAAACATCGTGCGAGCTGAGCTCTAGCACGTCACATGTAAATAAAAACACGTAGGTGGCTCGGTTATCTCCAAATAGTTTTCACAGAAATTACATCGTTTAAGGTATGCAATGCTATGCATTCTTCTTTAAAAGTGAGCCAGCCTACTCATGCATGTGTTAAGATACCTCCAGAACGAGCAGGAACCTCTTGTCCTTGCTCCTCCCAATTTTTCCTAAATTTGTAAGTTCTACCCTTAACAAGGGTATTTTAGTAATTTTACCCACACGGGGCACTAAAATTATTATTTGACCTCTAGACCCTTCAGATAATTTTCAAAGGCTGCAAATAAACTTAAAATTTCGTACAAGTTACCTCTAGCAGTCCGTAGAATTCCCTTACCTTATTTTCCTGTAGAGTCTGACCTTTCCACTGATGTCACGTCACGTAGTCCGATATGCTCCCAATCAAATGCCCGGAACTGCGTATCAATATTCCTCAGGTCAGATAACATATAATTTAAATCATTGGGCCCGTTTACCCCTATTGGGCCTGATTGCACCTTAATGGGTCTTAATCGGCCTTAAGCCCGTTTTCCACTTAATTTTCACTTTATCGAGGCCTATTGGGCTCATTGGGCCCACTAATAATTTATTGGGCCTCGTTCTAACTCTCGAATAGCTAAATTTAATATTTACGATAATTTATCTAAATTTTTCATAATTTAATTCAATTTATGCAGAATTTAAATTCATATCACGCACAACGATGTAAATTGTCGTAAATAAGGGTCACTTACCCGAGATTTCATGCTAGTACAAAATTCGAGGCTGTCTCGAGCTCTCTTTGGATGCCAATCGTCGAGCTACACAATTTCATAATTTTTCGGATAAATTTTCAGTCGAAAATTAATTAAATAAAATATTCCAAAATTTAAATCGGTCAATTTGACTGCTTATCGACTTACCCGAAGCTCGATTGCATCGCTGAAATTTCCCCAATTTTTCCTCTTTTTCTTTTTCCCTTTTCTTCCTTTTTTCCTCTCTTTTTGGCTGAACCGGTTCAATCCGGTTCAGACCGGTTCAGACCGCCGGTTCACTCCGGTTTGGCCCGTTCACCGCCGGTTCAAGGCCTTGCCGACCGGTTCTCTGCCGGTTTCCATCGCCAGTGGCTCCACAAGGTTGTCCGCAGCTCGAATCTGGCCTCGGCTACGCCCAAGGCCGTCGAAAAGTCGCCGGTCCGGCTGTTCTCCTCTTCGTCGTCGGTACCCATTTCTTCTTCAGCCGTTTTCGACGTTTGCTGGCAGTTTCGTCGGTCGGGGCCGCCACCAACAAGCTCGCCTGCGCCTGGGGAAGCTTCGGCTAGGGTCGATCGGGCCTGAATCGCGCCGATCGCCGACGATTCTCTCTCCCCCTCTCGATTTCGATTTCGCCGTTTCCTTCGCCGTTTTTGCCGCCGTTCGTGCCTCCATGGTACCGATGGTGGCTCGGCCCTCGTCGGGCTTCCTTCGCCGGCCCTCGCCTGGGTCCCTGGACGCCGGACGGCTCGCCGGTGGTTCCTCGGTTGCCTTCCATTTTTTTTCCGTCTCTGCTTTGTGTTTCTCTCTCCCCGATACCCATTTTCTGATTCTTTTTCTTTTCTTTTTTTTTCAATTCATTTGTTATTTATCTTTTATTATTACACTATTCATTAAAATACTCTATAAAAATTCAAAATATCTCCCAAAAATTATTATTTTATTCCAAATTAATTAATTTAATTTAATTTATTTATTATATTTTAATCCTTTTTCGGGTATAATTTCTTCGTATTTTCGGGATATTGTCCCGAATGACTTTTCAGTATATTTTTTGATTATCCCGATTAATTCCCATAAATTAGTATCTTGATCAATTTAACCCAAAATAAATTTATTTCACCTTTATTGACCAAGATTTCTCAAATCCATATTTTTAATTAAATTTCCTTATCGAATTTATTCCAACTTTCGATCTTTTGACCATTCTGCCCTTGCACGTGTTCGGGATTAATTTAACCCGACTTCTCTTCACGAATACTCATTCATTTCGTATTTTAATTAAATTCGGATCTTACATCTACCATGGCGAGTGACAGGCATAATGCCTAAGTTCCTGCATCCACGACCAATTATCAATCTAGTCCCATATTGGTATACACAGTTATATCTAAACAAAGCACAGTATTATGGGGATTTAATTTCTTAACTATTATTACTGACTCATATCCGACCAACTTTAGCTCTGATACCACCTTTTGTCACGACCCGTTCTAACAAAATCACTACAAATTTTTTGCTTTTTCTATACTTCTCACCTCTTCGTGACAATTTCATTTTTAACGAGTTGGGCTATGAGTCAGTGATAATCCCGACTCTTATCCCAATTGATCATATCATTCCTACCATGGTAATCATATTAGAATTTCAAACAGTGTAATAATAAGTACATATATTATATAACTATATGTACATATGTTTTCATATATTTACATCCCCCATAATTATATTCGTTACAAAACTATGCTATTAATTGTTTAGATACAAAACTGTACAATGTATATACCTGATTCGCGATGGGAGCAGCGAAAAACTAGGGATGCAGTCTCTACCCGCTCTCGACTACTATAGATGCTCTGTGGAAGGTGGAAAATGAAAGGGTGAGCATAAACAGCTCAGTAAGGCAATCATATAAGCAGGTAGATAACTATACTATCTACGTGCTGATAATATCATGATATAAAATCGTTTATATTTGGAGCATGAGATATGACTAAAACGATGCCATATGTATGTATATCATATAAGAGAAATCATGAAATTGACATATAAAATCAACATGGAAAAATCATCTTGTATAATATCTCATGCTCGTCACATTAAAGCTTATTAGTTTCATTATAAACTCTTCACTTTAAAACTCATTTGTTTAATCATAAAATCATCACATCAAGGCTAAACCCATTACTCGAGAATACCTTGATTCTTTAAATCACATCTCTTTTAAAAACATAAAACAGGACATTACCCCTCCTTCGGGTTTATCCTGGTCTATCCAGACTGTATGATATCATGTGAGGCATGTAGGTTACTGTATGAAAATCGAGGACTATGGCCATAGTTTGTCCCTGTGATCCCAGACTACACGGATCCCGGTGTGCGGGGTATCACAACTATAACGGGAGGTGGGGTCAATTCCTACCCGCCAGAATAGCAAGTAACATCATAGAGTCATCATGACTGCACGGTACAGCGTACTCCGTGTGACATACACGGTACATCGTACTCCGTGGACCCATATCATAGTCTGAGGGTGCATGTCGTAGGTCTTATCCACCCCAATACTATGTCGATAACCAACCCATGTCTCAAAGTATACGTGCGAGCATCTCAACTCTCTGAGACACACAGTCTACAGGAGGCTTCCTCATGACCATATGCATGTCAACTCACGTCTAGTGCGAGCGAAGCTCCAGCACCACGCTATGCATATCATGATATCTAAAATCTCGTGCGAGTGAAGCTCCAGCACGGGTTTGTGCACACACAAGTTTCTCTATGAGCAATGCTCCAGTACGGCTTTTTATGAGAAATAAATAAGTAAACTTGAGTACGAGTAAGACTCTAGCACTCTTTTTACTTGTATAAATACGATAGGTGGCTAAATCTTGATAAAACATCTTTTTAAAATAGTAACCGGTACAAACCGGTACCCTTTCGTATATTTCATGAAATCAATAGCCAACCTATGTGTATATTTGCTTAAATCAAAGCAATATAATCATATAAAACATTAAAACATGATAATCATGCAATTTATCTACCTTACTACCCTTTTTTGTAAATTTTACTCCTAGGGGTAAAATCATCTTTTTTTTTTTAAACCTATGCCCCTGTTTTCACAAAATTATTATTTCGTTTCTAAATAGTTTAAGTAATTCTAGACCCTGTAAATCCCCTCAAAATTACGTTTAGGTATCTCTAAGCACCTACAAGATTCCCTTACCTGGAATCGCGCGCAGACTTAACCTGTCTCGATGATACCGAATCTCTCAGCCCAAATGCACTCCAACCAAAGGTACATAACTGCATATAACCACACAGTTGAGGTCAATTCAATTATCTTGATCAATATATCGCATTTACTGACCAACTTTAAGGTATTGGGTCCTATCGACCTTATTGGGTCTCGGCCCATTTTCAGCCTTCTTATTTTTATTAATTCCCTTTTTCGGGTATACCGGGCTCATGCAGCTTACCGATAATTATCGGGCTTCGTTCCAAACTCATTGGATAGCCCGTATAACATTTATGACAATTACATTACGATTCCAAAAAATATTCCTTTCTATACGAAATTAATCCATAATTTCATAAAATAATCAAAGCTCTATATTAAAGAGCTCATATTGCCGAAATTAAAATGTACTACCCGATACGATGCGGGGTACGAAAGTCAGAGCTCAATCGGCTCTCGTTCAGGCTTTATCGAAAAGCTGTACAATTAGGTAAATTCGAGTTATTTTCCATTAAATATAATATTAATTAAATTTTTAAAATTTACTCGTAGGTCAATCTCGACCCTCGATCAACTTACCCAAATCTCGAGTCGTCCCCGATAAATTTTTCTTCCCTTTCCCCTTTTTCCTTTCTTTTCTTTTCTTTTCTTTTCCTTTCCTCTTTCCTTCCTTTTCCCTCCCTTTCGTTCCCTTTCCTTTCGGCCAAACGGTGCCATTTCTGTCACTTGCCGTCGTCGGTGTTTTCGGCGATCTTACCGGCCGATACCGGTCTCAAAAGAACCGGTTCTTCCCCCTGAACGCGTTGGTGGCTTCCGTTCAAGCCCAGTCACGGTGGTTCGCCTGGAATCGGCCCGTTTCTCCCTCAGTTTTCCTTCGCATCGATCGACGTTCTCCTGTCACCTGACGGCGCCTTTTCGGTGTCTATGTGATCGTCGGCATCTCCTCTTCCTCCTCGTGGCCTCGTCGGCGGTCGTCGGTCGTCGGTGTGCTGGGATCGTCTTCGGCTATCATGGGTCGACAGTCGGTTTCTGTTTTTCCTGTTTTTTGGGTTCTCCCGATTCCAGATTTCTCTCTTTTTTTATTATTATTATTATTTAACAATTTGTTTTATTATTAAAATATTCATTAAAATAGTCAAAAAAATCTAAAAATATCTACAATTCTATTATTTTATTCCAAATAAATAAATTTAGTTTAATTTAATTTATTTATTATATTTTTAATCATTTTTTCGGTATAATTTCTCCGTATTTTCGGGATATTGTCCCGGGTGACTTTTTGATATTTCTAAAAATTTTGGATCTTGATTAATTGGACTCGAAATTTTATAATTTCATCATTATTGATCAAGATATCCTAAATCCTTATTTTTAATTAAATTTTTTCTTATCGAATTTATCCCAAATTTTGATCTTTTGACCGTTTTACCCCTGCACTTGTTTCGGAACCAAATTAACCTAACTTTCCTTCATACATCCACCATCTTTTCTTATTTAATTTCGTATTTTTGGTAAACTTCATTTTCGATCCTTTTCGTTTGGCCTATGACCATTTCGATCTGTATTTGGCTACTTCCGATGTTCACCGAGATTTCATTTTTATTCTACTTGTAAATTGTATTTCAGTCAAAGCTCTTCTTATGATTCATTGAATATATGAAAATGTACATCACATGAATCATAAGGAAATACATCAACAGATAATAAAAGTGGGTCTTACACATTAAGTATTTAGTCTCCAAGAAGGATGCAAAGCAGAGGCTGATTTGATGGATCCTCCTACTACAGGAGTTTGACTTGGAGATTAGGGACAGGAAAGGTACAGAGAATCAGGTTGCTGACCATTTATCTAGATTAGAGAGTGGACAAAAAGAAGATGGTACAACTATTAATGAATCCTTTCCTGATGAGCAGCTATTTACTTTCGGGCACTCTAGAGTGCCTTGGTACGCTGATTTTGTAAATTATCTGGTGAGCAATGTGATGCCGCCTGATTTGACTGCCCAGCAAAGGAAAAAGTTTTTGAGTGATGTCGAGTATTATGTTTGGGATGAACCCTTCCTATACAAGCAATGTAAAGATCATATTTTGAGAAGGTGTGTTCCCATGGAAGAAGTAGAGGGTATACTTAGACATTGTCATTCTTCTGATTATGGAGGGCATTTTGGAGGAGAGAGGACAGCAGCCAAGGTTTTACAATCTGGATATTACTGGCCCACATTATTTAAGGATACCCACTACTTTGTGCTGAAATGTGATAGATGTCAGAGGGTAGGAAATATTTTCAAAAGAAATGAGATGCCTCTGACTAATATTTTAGAAGTAGAAGTCTTTGATGTCTGGGGCATTGATTTCATGGGACCATTTGTTCCTTCATATGGAAATCTCTATATTCTAGTGGCTGTCGACTATGTATCAAAATAGGTTGAAGCGATAGCTTTACCGACTAATGATGCCAAGGTGGTAGTAAGGTTTTTAAAGAAGAACATTTTCACACTATTTGGCACACCTATGGCTATCATTAGTGATGGAGGATCCCACTTTTGCAATCGAAGTTTTGATGGGCTGTTAAGGAAATATGGGGTCAAACATAAGGTAGCCACTGCTTATCACCCACAGACGAGTGGCCAAGTAGAGTTTTCCAATAGGGAAATTAAGGGGATATTAGAGAAAACAGTGAACCCAAGTAGGAAGGACTGGTCCATTAGGTTAGAGGATGCACTTTGGGCCTATAGGACAACCTTCAAAACACCTTTAGGAATGTCCCCTTATCAGCTTGTTTATGGTAAAGCCTGTCATCTACCAGTAGAGCTAGAACACAAGGCCTATTGGGCCCTTAAGAACCTGAATTTCAATTTAGAGGCAGCAGGGGAGAAGAGGCTGCTACAGCTTAATCAGTTAGATGAGTTCAGGTTGTAGGCATATGAGAATGCCAAGCTCTACAAGGAAAAAACTAAGCGATGGCATGATAAGAAAATTAAGGAGAGACACTTCGAGCCAGGCCAGCAGGTTCTATTGTTTAATTCACGCTTGAAGCTGTTTCCAGGAAAGCTTAAGTCTAGGTGGTCAGGTCCCTTTACCATTACACAAGTATTCCCTCATGGAGCCATTGAAATTATGGATGAGACCCTGAATCAAACCTTTAAGGTTAATGGGGGTAGACTGAAACACTATTTTGGGGGAGGGTTTGATCGCCAGCATTCTGTGACCACTTTAGCTGACCCTCCTACTTCTGATCCTGCTACTTAGCTTCATTTTTTTTTCACTTTTTATATATAGTTCTTTTTCTTTTTCTTTTCTATTGTTTCTTTCTTTGTTTATTTTACAGGTTTATTTTCTAAGTTTTACGCTTTCAATAAAAGCTTCAGTTGTTCATCAACATCAAATAGGGGAGTACTATGTTCTTGAGCTTAATTGTTTATAGTATCTGCACACTGAGGACACTGTGCACTTTAAGTTTGGGGGAGGGAATATCACTTGAGCATTTTTCAAAAATTTGGGCAAAATTGAAAAAAATTTTAAAATTTTTTCGAAAATATGAGCTTAAATTGTTTGATTTTGGGATGATTTAGTGCTTAGCATATAATTTTCCCATATTCCGATGATATAACCCCATGATTAAGTTTGATTTTGATTGAATGAGAAGCATAATTATAGGAAAAGCATGAAGTTGAATTCTTAAATTTGTCTTAATTTTGATTGTGATTACCTCATCTTATGCATATGTCAAGTCATGAATTTGTATATTTATTTAGAGAAAGCTTATGTGGACATAGGATTGCATTTTGTTCAATTGATTTTGTGCATCATATTCTAGAATTTGTTTGATCTAATCTCGAGGCGAAATATTAGATCACACTTAATTAGGAAGATGATTTAGGCCATCTTTGGATCGTTTGAGCCTTTCGAGCCATCCCTGTACATACTTTATCCCTAGTCACCCATCTGGGCTAAATAAGTCTTTCTCTGTAAATACACCTGCTTATAATTTTCCTTAGCTTAAATACTTTGTTCCTATCCCCTACCCCAAAAGCATGAAGGTCATTGGGATATATTTTGAGCTTTGTACATATGGGTGTCTAGAGATAGTGAATGTTCAAAAAAAATGAAAGAAAAAGAAAGAGAAAAAGAAGAAAGAAGAAAAATAAAAAAATATTTAGTGAAATAAATAAGTTTTTGGGAATTTGAGCTCTTACATTAAAATCCTGAAAGTAATGCATGTTAAGGGGTAATTAAACCTAAATCGACTTTATCATACCTTAGCCCCAGCCTTACATTACAAGCTTAATGAAGTCCTATTGATCTTTAGTTAAGTGTGACTACATTAGTGGAGAGAGAAGTGAAAAGCAAACTTATGAGAATGATCACATGTCTTTGACTTTGCATTCACTATGTTTGCATAATCTGATCCAGGTAATGTACTTTGAAGTGACTTTGACATTTTCACACACACACACACGAGGGATCCAATTTGGGTTAGGACTTATGATTTAATGATTCTGAGTGTTGGACTTATAATTGTGATTCTTTGATTTCATAGTCTGTACTTTTTCTTTGAGGATAATATTGGGGAAATTATTGTGTTAAGTACTTGTCATTCCTACAATTATTTTGTTTTGCTTGAGGACAAGCAAAAGCTCAAGTTTGGGGGTGTGATAATTCTATATTTTTAGAATTATTTGTGCTTAATTTCCTAATTAATTATTTAAATCCTCAATTTATTTTTTAATTATCCCCTTTATTTAATTAAAATTTTCATGTTTGCAGATAAATTAAATCCGGATGAATTTTGAATATTTCGATAGAAAATCGATCGCAATTAGGCTAAAATCGAGATTGGACCACGCAGACAACACGAGCCTAGCACATCTAATTGGACAAAAAGACAGATAACATGGAAATATTATTTTTCAAGGAGCCAATGGTGTGAAGACAAGTGGCCAAACAATGCCAACTCATCTAGGATGGAAAAATTACAATTGTACCCCTAAATGTGTATATAAATAGAAAATGATGACAATTGTAAAGAGGGGAAAAAATAGGTTAGAATAGTTTTATTTTTAGTTTAACTTAAAAAGTTTTTTTTCCTTGTTTTTTTATATATTCGGCGGAACAGTATTTTTTTTTTTAGTCTTCCAGTTTCTTTCCTCCAGAGCTACTATTGTTATTCAACTTATTTTTATGAAAAGTTTTTCTCTTTAGTTTATCATTATCATTGCTTAGAAATAGTTGTTTATCATTTCAGTTTGTTTCAATTGTCATCATCTTGTTTTTGCTATATGTTTTAAACCCCTTTCGGTTATAGTCTAAAGTATTTGCAAATATTGAATCATTAATGCCGATCATGATTTTTGATTCATTATTGCCGATCTAAACTGTTGGGATGATTCTATGCATCGATTGGTGATAATATTGGAAGGGTGGAACAAAAAAAATGGTTTGGTGGAGGAATAACTAAAACCATGGCTACTGAAAGAAATCAAGATCACTGGGATTCGACTAGTTTGGACAGCAACCAGACATTGTAGCCAAAACCGAGAGCCAGCATTCTTCCCTCTGTTCTGCCCTGTTCCTTAAGCAGTTCACCATTCATCATTTCTTAAGTTTTTTCTGTTTTAATTCATTTAAATCTCATTTAAAAGTAAGGTTTAGGATAAATGATCATTGAATTTCAGTAAGTTGCTTCTCTGTCGACATTTAAACTTGTCTCGGTTTGTTTGATTTCATTTCATATTTACCGATTAACAGGTTGTTAAATTATTTTTGGCTCTAAAATCTGCTGCTGCGTGTTTGTCTGGATAGGGAAAGTTGTATGAGAAATAGCTCAAGAATGAAGGTTGATGCAGTATTGTTTTCTGGTTCATCAGTAACGGCAGAAACCAACGCATAGGAAGAAGTATGTCCAGTGGTAGAACATCACTGCAACCCGAGACCTGAAGCAGCACCTAGACGTACCCGAGACCTGAGGCAGAACTGGACATGGAGTTAGCAGCACTTATATGCACCTTGAGCAACAGGCCATATGCAAAACCAAGAGCTGAGTGCAGAGGATACTTGTAGCAGTGAGCGGACAGCAACTGGAAACCGAGAATGCTGGGAAATATTGGTGAAGAACATGAACAGTGTTTGGAGGGAATAGTTTAAATTGTTAAGGCTTTGTTTGGCTAGTAGATAATAGTTCCTTAACTCATTTTCATGCATTGTTAGTTTAGTTTAATTCCAATTTAATTTGTTAGCTTAGTTTAGAGTCTTTGATTAAATTGCATGATTAATATTTTTGTTTAATGGTTTAGAACTTGGTTTAAATTAAGTTGATAGTTAATTAAGTGTTCATTTAGAATTAAATTAGGGGTAAATTCATTTCATTAAATTTTAAATTAGTTTAAATTGCATTTTGATTAAGTAGTATTATTGCATTTTAGGATTGTTAATTTTAGTTTAATTAATCTTGCTTGGTTATTTTCATATTTGCATTTTATTTGCATTAATTAGTTTTAACTGTTTTAATTTCTTTTGTAGGCTTTTGATTTTAATTGCATGGAGCACTGTAAGTAATTTATCTCGATTTTATTTAGTTTATCTTATAGTTTTATTATTTTCAGTACTTTGACTTAGTCTTAGTAGATCACCACCTTAATTGCATAATTTGCTAGGATATACCATAGGGTAAGATTAATCGGTAATTAATTAGACTAACCAACTTCTCTGAGGGACAATAACTCGGGACTCAAATCCCATTATTACTTGTACGACCCATGCACTTGCGGACAATACCTTTAGGGCTTATCAATTGGTGCACTAGAAACTCACATCTTTGGATTTTCTCCTTGCTCTAAATAAAATGCACCTTGTTCCTTAAATTCCACAAATAGGGAAATGCCTCCAAACTATGTTGTTCTTCCCTTTGATGTGAACAACTTTGCCTCTAATAGTTTTCCCTCAAATCTTACTAAAAATGCGTGGATTTAGGAGTGAGAAAGCTAGGTTTTAGGTTGAAATGGTAGAGTGAGAGTGTTTTCCTGAAATCTGCAAATCCAACTGCTCCTATTTATAGATTTAGCTTGATTAGATCGATCTGCCTTGGGTGGAGATCGATCTGGTCCCCTTAAAAATCCCTCTTTCATGACATTTGAAGGTAGGAGATTGATCTGTCGAAGGCTTGAGATCGATCTACTTCAAACAGAAGGTTAAGGAGATCGATCTGGTCTTAGGGGAGATCGATCGCATTTTACAGAATGTTTAGCAGATCGATCTGGCTCGATTGAAGATCGATCTGCCCAGTTCGTATTGCTCGAATGAGAGCATTTTGGCTCTTCCAGATCAATCTCTCCAGATCAATCTCTCATCCTATGAGATCGATCTAGCCTTCATATTTTCCAGATTTTGCTGCATTTTTTCTGCAGAACTTACACCAAAACTTCCTTAATTTGCTGCCATAGTCATTTCCTCATCCAGTTACCTTTAAGACTTGAAAATGATATCCATTCATACTTTATACGCATTAAAACTTGTGTATGTTCATTGTATAACCAAAGGTATATAATACAAACCAAATGGAAGCAATAAAGATTCACACCTCTTATGCAACTTCATTCCATTTTTCACTACACTACTCATATTCCATTCCACTCACATTCATCATAAACAAGAGTCCATTTCTTCATATTCACACATAATGAAACTTGTATGTACATCACAAACTCTTATTACAAGTGTGTACATTGAATTTATGGACTTTACATCACTTAGGAATTCATATTAGAATTCCATTTACATTTCTATGTACATATATACAAATTATACAAATACGGGGTCTCACAACAAATCATCTCATGCTCATCATTATCAAAACTCATAATAAAAGGGAAATTCAGGTTGAAACTTCCTTTTAAATTCATCTCTTTCTCAAACACATTAAAATCCCATCACAATCACTTCTCTTTCACAAATGTCATTATCATTTCTCAAATAAAATCCCACAAGCCTCGACCCCTCCCTCGGGTCTACCCTAGACAATCACAATCACACTCATGTATCAAAACCATGTGGTACTATGTAATATCAGGTGAGACAGGTCACTATATCTTAAGGACTATGTTGGCCAACTATGTCATAAATCATCCCAGACCACATGGATCTCGGTGTGCGGGGTATCATGCTGGAACAAAGGTGGGTTAGTTCTCCGCCAGACTTTTTCATCAGTAACTCAACCACACGGTACAACGTACTCTACTTTTTCATCAGTAACTCAACCACACGGTACAACGTACTCCATGTGATGTACATGGTACAATGTACTCCGCGGACCCATATCATGGTTAGGGGTACCAGTTGTAGGTCTTATCTACCCCAATGCCATGTGTAACCTCTGTAGTCTCAAGTGCACGTAGAGCTTTTCATATCCATGTAAAAGAGCCTCCCTACCCCATCGGGCTTAAGGATGTTTGCTTAAGGATTCTACCGTAAAAGAGCCTCCCCACCGCGACGGGCTTAAGGATGTAGGGCTTGAGAATCTTACTGCTTCCACGACATCATACATACCACAGTGTGAAAACCTGTGCGAGCTAAGCTCTAGCACAATTCATGCATCATCAATAAATCACCTCGTACGAGCAACACTCTAGTACGACATTTATGCATAAAAACATGAAGAAACCACTTACGAGCATAGCTCTAGTACGGTCATATGCATAAGAAAACCACTCGAAACCTACGTACGAGTAGAAACTCTAGTACAGTTTATAAAACATTATCACAAATCAAATCAATGTGTGAGCTAAGCTCCAGCACATTTCATACAATTGAAAGCATCGAAATCCAGTGCGAGCGAGGGTCCAACACATTTTAACTCACATAAACATGATAGGCGGCTCATATACATTCAAAACAATCTCTAAACCATGATTTTCACCTCACATGTGCTATTTCATAAAGTCATTCAAACACTAGCCAGCCTATCTGTTGATTTTCTTAAAACAAAGCAATGTGTTTCTCAAAACATCAAAACATGTGATTTATGCATTTATTAGCCTTACTATCCCCTTTTCAAGAATCATTTCAGAAACCAAATCGTATGCATACTCGTAGTTATTCACATACATCATCAATCACTTTTCCCAAACCATCATGCATTTTACAACACCCTATACTCACCCACAAGTTCAAAATACGAGCAGCTATCTCTATATACTCACAAAATTACCTTACCTGGAATCGCATCGCATGATTCCACTTCCTTAGAGCTGCTTACTTGTGCGGTTCGATTCGTCTCCAACGAACTCTCTGAAATTATATAACATCGTATATCGTACCAATTAGTCCAATACAACATAATTCTTGTGTCTACTATAGTCGACTTGCCTTATAGTTTCCATTAATGCTCATAAGGCCTCCTTTTATTACTTTACTCATATCTCGAGTCTATTGATTCTTTTAGGCCTATTTATTCATACTAAATTGATATTAAATCGATATTAAGCTCATAGTGTTCATATTTCATCGTTTACTTCACTATGACATTTTGTCAAACACCTTATACGCTCATTCACTTAACTAAGCCAATCTAACAATGTGGCTTTATTCAACCTTCTAAAAATCATGTATAATACCTCATGACACTTTAGCATACTCCATTTATCATAAATTCATCCATAATGCCCTTTTCTCACATTAGACTCATTTCTAGGTTATACTTGTTCCATTGCATTCTAGGTAGTTTCAATCATTAATACACCACCTAATCAACTCACAATATCAACTAAACAAACATACATTTGACTTGGTGTATTAGAAACTCACCTATTTGGATTTCTTTCTTGCTCCAAAATGGAAATACTCCTTGCTCCTTCAATCCAACAAATGTAGCTTTGATTCCACACTATGTTGTTCTCTTTTTAAGATGAACAACTTTGCTCAAATGGTATTTTCTCAAATCTTAACAGAAATGAGATGATTTTGGAGTGAGAAAGTTAGGTTTTGGATTGAAAATGGAAAGGAATGGTTTGTTCCCATGAAATGCAGATCCAACAGCTCCATATTTATAGAATTGGCTTAATGAGATCGATCTGTATTGGAAAAAGATCGATCTGGTCCTCTTAAATTCCTCATTTTCATGGTATTTTAAAGGTATGAGAACGATCTATCACGAGTTTGAGATCGATCTGCTTTAGTGAATAAGATCGATCTGCTTCAATGGAACATGATCGATCTGTCTCAGACTGAGAGCTAAGGAAATCGATCTGGCATTCAGGGGAGATCGATCTGCTCTAACCTGAGAGCTAAGGAGATCGATCTGCATTGTGTGAGAGATCGATCTACCTCTTCCAACATGCTTGATTCTGCATTCTTCAGGCTATGAGATCGATCTCTCATTGCTTGGGATCGATCTGGCCTTCATCCAACTTCATTTTTCTGCAGATTTCCTCATTCAAACTCATACTTAATCACTTCTACATTCATTCATCATTCAAATCACACTTATAACTTCAAAAACATTCATTTCTCATGATTCATACATAATTCAACTTGTTTGTACATCATATGATTATATACATTGCACTAAAATTAAAGGTCTTACAAAGCACCATTCTACAATGTTCTTCTACTTTGTTCTCTCTACAACATATCCAAATTTAAAGGTAGATTCTAAGAATTGAGTGAGCTCTAGCTTGGCAAAAAAAAGGTACTCAAGGATGCCAACTTCTTGATTCATGGAGATTTAGTTACTTTCAATTCCCAAGCTTTATGTATGTTAAAATAAGGATTAATATAGTGTATTTATGTGTGTTTAGATCAAAGTAAATCAACCTCTATGAGTGAGATAAGCATTCGACCAAAAAAGGTTATGCGATAATGTTGTTTTCAATGCTTCAATTTGATATATGTTAATATTTATGATGTAGTAAATGATATATGATGTCAAATTGAAGTGGGCATGAATGTATGATGATGAATTGGATTTGGCACCTAGGGTTTAAAGTAAGATAGTGTGAAATTTCATTGAAAAGCATGGGGCTTTATATATATATTGTGAAATTCAAGCAATTGAGCATGAAAACTATCGTATTATGGAATAAAACCATGAAATGCCAAATATATGGCATGTTTATGTTTTGGCCAAGAGAAGGATATTATGGTAATTTTATCTTTTCAATGCATTTTTGGTGTAAAGTTAGTGTTAAGTCTGTGTAAGTGTGATTGGTGCAATTAGATTGATTAGGAAGTAAGAATTAGTAGCTTTTGTCACTTTACTGCTAATGATGACATAAGTGAATTTTAAATGAAAGAATAAGATCTAAGAGATATTACAAGTGTGAGTGTATTATGAAATGATTACGAAGTAATATATACCATATTATAGGTTTTCAAAACCATTTGTGCCATGTGGCAGCTTTAGATCAAACCTCGATTTTGCATGCCATCATGGTATTTTGGTAAGTAAATCATACTTGCTACAGTAACTATAGCATAAATGTAAGTGATTCATACCTGCTGCAATATGTGTAAAATACAGTATAAGTTTATCATACAAGATGCAATGTGACATCATACTGTGTACGTAAACGCATAGGTTACAAGGTAAGTAACTGCCTATTAGATACAATTTGTACTGCCTGTTAGATACAAGGTAAGTTAACTAATCGTGATACATATTAGTATCCTATAGTGTAGGTTCATTGTACCTATCGTGAGTTAACTTTACACGTAATGAACCTAAATGTTAAAATGTAAGTGAATCATATAAGAGTTATAAGTTCAATATGTATAAGTAAGTGAACTACCAATTGATTGTGAATAAGGTCATTGAAATGGTAAGTGACCATTTGCGATGTAATGAATTATAACATAGTGCAAGTAATTCTATAGGATGCGAATTAACATCATACAGAATAAATTAGGTCCTAGAATAGAAATTACATAACATTTGTGAAACCTAACTTTTTGTACTATTATTTATTTAAAAAGCTAAAATGAGAAGTTCAAGACTTACCTAAGTATTATGCAGAGCTCGAAATAACCGAAGCACCTAGATTAGTGGCATGAAACCCAAGGTAAAATTTTAAATTGAAGTATTTTTCAAGAGATTACATTTATGAGTATGCTTTGGTGGTTAGAATGTAAAACTAAAGCATCGGAGTTGGAAAAACAAGTAAAAATCCGGATTAGCACTAAACTGAGAAATTGGACCTAGTAATTGAAATAAATTCTGAATAAATTCCATAAATTTATAAAAATTATTCTGAGGTCATAGAAAATTAATATAAGGTATATTTGACTTGGAGAATTAGAATTGAGTGGTTAAATTAATTTATAAAGTAAACCGAAAATTTTAAGAAATATTTATCGGTAAAGACTAAATCAGGTAAAATTGGCTCAAACGAGAAACTTTTCTTAAGCAAGTGGGCCCAAAATTTTTATGAAACATGCTAGGGACTTAGTATAACACATGAGAAGTGGAAAACTAAAAGAAAATGGGCTGGAAATATTTTTTTGGAATTTTCTAAAAACATGGCTGCTCGCAGCCCAAGCCTAGCACCCTACTGGCCCAACAAGAAAGCCCATTTTAAAGTGCTTCCAGAAGGCTTTTGAACCTAATTTTTTCTCAGATTAAATAGTATTTAAAGTCCTTTTTGGAAAGCTATAGAACACCATGAACCGACCTGAAACCAGAAATATATCTCTCTCCCAAGCTTGCCATAGACGTCCTCCCCTATTCCAACTTGTGAAATTTTTTCAGCCACCTTCCAGGCACTTTTAGGAGTCGGCCAAAAATAACAAAATCTTAGTTTTTAAGCCCTCTATCACATATAAAAAATTCAGCTACAAATAGGTTGATTTACTAGGTGAAAAGCTGAGAGAAGAACAGAGGCCGAAATTTCCCTGTTTCAAAGGTGAGACAAACTTTGGATTTATGATTCCTTGGTTGGGTTTTAAGCTTGTTTTGAATGATTCTAAGTTGTATACATGTATATCTATAGTTGAGGACCATTTTTGGAGAAGGAAAGAGTGGTCAAAGTTTGTCAACAAGGTGAGAAAGTTTATAAAAGATGATGATCTAGTTATATGTTGATGTTTGATGATTTTGGATGATTTTTACTAAAGTAGAAAATGAAGAAATAATTTCTAGAGTAAGGTGGAATTTCGGCTAGCCTTGGTTTGTTAGGGAAATGGTGAAATTGGTTGAATAATGTGTTTTGAAATGTTAGTTTAATACTGAAAAGTTCAATTTATGGCTCGGTTTAGTGCAAAACTAAAAATGTGTGAAAATTGGCACTTTGATAAGTTGTGATGTGTTGATGTGAGACTTGAATAAGTATTTAAGTCATTAAGTTGATAAGTTTTTAGTTAAAAGAAAAGAAATTATTGAAATAGCTTAAATCGGCATGTTTATTGGTAAAGCCAAGAAAGTAGGAAAAGTCAACGAAAAAGGGTCTAGTTAACAACCTTTAAGTTGTAACATGTATATGAATGTAAATAAAGATAAATTGGATATTAATTAGATTGTTTGTGGCAACTCGTGGTGTGGGCATGTAAAACGAGGCAAGCCCGATACCCGATAATTCTATGCTGCCCTGAGAATTTGATAGGTAAGGGATGCAGTTTATTTTAGTAATGTTGATTTCTTACTTGCAAACAAGTATTTATGTCACGATACCCCTTAGTAAAACAAGCACGAATTTCAAAACAATCTACAGCCCACGTTTGTTTACCTACGAGTGCATGGTTTGTGTACAATTTTATAACTCTAATTAATTGTGTATCAAGTATGTATATGTGTGGTTTTCCAAGGCATAATTTTCATAAGCTTTTGTGCAAATAAATTTGAAAATGATTTCAGTATGATAAGAAGTATGTTTTGAGACTAAAGGCTCTCTATAGCATGTGAATTAAGATAAACCTGGGGGTTGACTTACAAGACCCAAGGGAATGCTAGCCGATGGCCTAAGAACGGGCTGGGCCTTGACAATAACATGCGTAATTCTATGTGTCTGTCATGTCACCTTCGTGGCATTTCCATTTTCGCCTGTGTGGCATTTCCGTTATGCTATAGTACTCTGGCCCAATCTACAACCCTAGCATGGTCATAGGTATTTTGTTCCTTCTTTAGAGGATGCCCTCTTTTGAGGATGATATAGTTATTACCCACATGACAGTGATATTGATTGCCTAGTCTCCACGTTCCGATATTGTGTATCTTTTTTAGTACAATTTGATTTTAATGTATGTAAAGTTATGAAGTTATGTTTCGATTTTGTTATGATTTAATTATAACTTATGCATAGTTATGCAATTATTGGATTTCAAAGTTTTTGTAACACCCTGGAAGCGTAGTAATTGGGGCTAACTTTTTTTTTTTGAACTTAATTTCTTACTTAGGTTGTATTCTTGTACAGTGTTGGTTACTTAGTTTCTTCTTTTGCCAAATCTTATAATCGCTTAGATTTCGGCAACATAACCTTTTATATTTTAACATACCTTCCTGCAATCAATACGATCACAATTTATAATCGTAAGCAGTTGTGTTTATTTTCTTAAACTTATCCTTTTCCGATTCAACATACTCCACAATGAAATCAATAATATTCGTACTTAATCAATACATTTCATTTGTTTCCAAAACCACTTCTTTACAACTCCGTAAAATTAGATTACATCCCTAAATGTATTTACACACTAGTATCTGTACAATATAAATGTTTAGAAATAAACATCAGAAGATATACCTGAGCTTGTACTAAAGATAGTTTGGGAGAGTCAAAATGCACCAGTCTACTCAAGTATCCGTAAATAGCTGAGTAGTCTCACTGCAGGTAATCTAAAATGAAGAAAAGGGGAATGAGCTTCTGAAAAAGCTCAGTAAGGAAGACATTTAAAATAATCCTGATAACCCCAACAATATAACAAAAATCATGGTTAACATGTTTATTAAAAGCTCTCGTACTTACTTTAATCAAATTTCATAAGCTTACTTACTGTAGCAAAATAATATTTACTTACATATTTTGAAATAAAACATACATACATACATACATACATACATACATACATACTTATGAAATCAAATTTACATACGCACTTACTAAATAAAGCTTACTTATTTGTTTTCATAATTCGAAACTTTCATACATTAAAACATGGAGACTAGGCTCAATCCGTATAGCTATCATGCAGACAGAAATATCATCCTTCATAGATGGAATAAAATACCGATGGTCATGGTAGGGGCTGTGGACTCGATCAGGTTCGTACAGCAAAACAACCATAGTATCTAAATAACTAGCACACAGCTAGAGCACAGGCACCAGTGGCACTCGCCGTGCGAGCACGAGACATTGTGAAACAGACAACATGTGTAGTGAAAACAAGCACCACAAAGGTGAAGACGAGCACTACATGGGCGAAACGAAACAGGCACTACAAGTGGTGGAGCCGAGCACCACCAATAGCGGGCATGACATGCATACAACATACATTATTGGGGTAGCCTCTAGTCTGGAAAAATCTTACTTTCTTACTCGTTTTCATACTTACTTCAAAATTTCATAATTTCCATTATAAAATAATAATGTATCAAAGACTTATATATCATAGGTAAAAATATTTGGCTTCAGGATTAAACCGGGTGTTATTCCTTTCACAAATTTCTATTGAAAGGTTTTGGATTTTCCATGTAAATTTTCAGGCTCACATTAAACCATTTAAGATATATATATATAGGCAAGGAAGTCATTACTACTTTATATTTGCATCCCTTACCTAAACGGGGCTGGGGCAGTAATAAATCGTCGAGTATCGGGTTAACCTCGTTTTACGTGCCAATATCTCGAGCTACCTAAAACAGTTTCAAAACCATCAAATGATGCTCAAAACCATCTTAACATACTTAAACATGCCTCAACTTACATAAATCCCACTAGGCTCGACCATTTTTGCCAAATTTTTTTACTCTCTCCTAACTATTTTTGATAATTTCTTTTCTCCTAACTTCAAACTTACAAACTTAACAACCTAAAAACTTATTCAAGTCTCTAGCTACCATATGATAAATTATCAAATTTGCCAATTATCACACTTTTCAATTTTCCACTAAACCTAGCTATAAACCGGACGTTTCGGTATTAATTTAACATTCTACAACATTCAATTCAACCAAATTTCATCTCTACCATGTCAAACAAGGGCTGGTCGAACCTATACATGCCTCTAGAAATTTTTTCTGCAATTTCTACTTAAGGAAAAATCATTTAAATTCATCAAACAACAACATATCTAACTGTCATCATCTTCGATCAAATTCTCACCTCTTTTGACCAACTTTGACTACTCCTTGCTCTAGAAAAGATTCTTAGCTATAGATAAATATGTATACAATTTAGAATCATAAAAAACAAGCTCAAAAACTAGCCAAGAACTCATAAATTTAAGTTTTCTCTTACCCCAGAAATAGGGCAAATTCTGCCCCTATTTTTCTCTCTAACTTTTCACCCATAAAAATGAACTTGTTTAAGGCTATATTTTTTATATGTTGTAGTGTGACAGCCCGAAAGCGCGAAAAAATAGGGCAAATTTAAACTTTTGCTTAAATTAAAACTAACAACTCTGGGTGCATTCCTGTGAAATGTCTTAAATCACTATCGTTTATAAACAACCATTATCCCCAAGATCATATAACTCATACTTGATTAAATCAAAGATATATAATCTCTCAAAAAGGAATCATCCATAAGTCCCAATTGGTTACTTCACATCATCCTAAATACATCCCGAAAACTTATCACAAGTGTCTGTATTACATCAATTGTCTGGATACAAAATGAATTGAATTATACCTTATATGTGTACAAGCTATAGCCTGGGGAGATCTTGTCCACCAGCCTACCTCATGTACGTGATAGGCTCTATCTCGTTTACTTCAAGTAATCTAGAGGGGGGAGGAAAAAGGGTGAGCTCTCAAAACGCTCAGTAAGGAGGATAAAGGAGGTTTAATAAATCATCAACACAAACACAATATGATGGAAAATAATGAGCATGCAATAGTTATAGAAATCATTATGGAAAACAATGGCATCACACATACTCATGTGATTAAAATCGCAAATCACTTTACAACAATCTCATGCGTGATATAAATCACATTTTATTTTACAACAAATCTCAATGCATCACAATTGTAAAATCACATCATTCACAAATCAATCGAGACTAGACATTTATGAAACTCATATGAAATCAATGTCACGGTATATCAAAACGATTGAACTTGTCCCCTAGGCAGACATCCCCAATCGAGGAATTTCGTCGACAATAGTGCACACACATGGCCATGGTTCGCTGTAGACTTGATTAGAGTCGTACAACCATCGGTCTTATATGCTATCAAAGCACGGCTCGGCCTTACATGCTACTAGAGCAATGCCCTATATGCATCTCATGACAAGCCAATAGTCACAGTGAAAACATGTCTTTGTTATATGAAAATCATTTTGCCTTACACGTAGAGCTCATAGGGGTTACCACACAAAACCCATGTCGATTACAAACCGTATGTATCCACAAATACACAATATCACAAAACTCATTTCGATCATAAATCACATGTGTTCTCGTTACACAAATCTCATTAAAATCGAGCTCTAATCGACAAAACACTCATACATTCATCAACACATTAAATCACCACATTTCTCATAAACATGCTCATTTAAATCAAACCTTTTTCATGCTATTAAAACGTTGTCATTCATTTGAAAACTCACAAGCACAAATGGCTTAGTTCTCTTACCTCTTGCACCTTGTATAGTGCAATATCCTCTCGGACTAGCCTTGTTTCCTGTGTCAGATTCTTGGGCTGTCCACACATCATCAAATCATCAATACACATCATGTCCATATCTCTTTTCACTTCATTTATACTCACACATACACTATATCTCAAGTTACCACTTTTAAATCATGCATATCATCTCATAGCTTTTCCCACATTTCTATTAACACTTTAGCTAGCTCACAATTATCTTAAGCTATCCACATTGCATTCCCAACTATGCTCAATGGCTATTTCCCCTATAACTTAGACATTTTTTTAACCAAATATATGTCTAAGTGCATTTATTCACCAATGTACGTAAGGGAAATGCTTAAAAACATGGATCTTGTGAACTCACCTAGCTTGTCTCCTCTTGACCAAGCTTGTAGATTGCTTGTCTCCTCTTTTGCTCATTCTCAATTTTTGATTTTCAAGTATGTTGTTCTCCTTGCTAAGAGGAAGAACTTTGTCTCTTACCCCTTTGTCTAATTTTATCTAGAACAGAGTAAGTCTTAGAGAGAGAAAGCTTGGTTTTGGTGAAAATGGTGAAGGTTGGGTTTTGGAAGTGAGGAAGGCTCGGTTCCAGGCAAAATTTCTGTGTTTCTTATATAGGCAGAGTGTAGGAGATCAATCTGGTCATAGAAGGAGATCGATCTCTGCTTGATTTACCTTCTCCAACTGCTCCCTTAACCACTACGAGATTGATTTATCAAAGGGTGTAAGACCCAAATTTAGTTAAAACACGAAATGAGTATGTTCGTGAAAGGAAGGATCGAAATGGTCCCAAATTAAACGAACGAGATTCGGACTGGAGATAAGGATTCAAAACACGAAATTAAAAATACAAAAGGACTGAAATGGAATACCCGAACATGTGCAAGGGTAAAACGGTTAAAAAATCGAAACTTGGTATAAATTCGATAAGAAAATTTAATTAAAAATAAGGATTTAGGATATCTCTATCAATAATGAGGAAATTAAATAATTTTGAGTCCAATTGATCAAGATCCGGAATTTTTAGAAATACCAAAAAGTCACTTGGGACAATATCCCGAAAATACGAAGAAATTATAACCGAAAAGGGTTAAAAATATAATAAATTAATTAAATAAAATTAAATTAATTAATTTGAATAAAATAATAATTTTGGTAGATATTTTTGATTCTTTAATATATTTTATTGATTAAAATATTAATAAAATTATATAATAAATAAAATTAAATTAATTCAAAAAAAGGAAAGAATCAGAAATTGAAAGTTTCGGGGAGAGAGAAGAAGGAAAACGAAATCCAAAAATCGAGGAGACCACCGGCGAGCCACCGGCGGCCAGAGACCCAAGCGAGGGCCGGCGAAGGCAGCCCAACCCCGGGTGACTTCACAGCGCCGACGACGCGCCGTGGAACTCGTCAGAGATCGACGAATCGGGGAGAGAAGCCGCGGGAGAAAGAGCTCCGATTGGTGGCTACCGGCATCGATTTGACCCCAACCATCGACCGTCGAAGGTTCCCCATGTGATGCCGAGCAGATTGGTGGTGGCCACGGCCGGTGAAATCGGCGGACGGCGCTGGAAACGGCGGAAAGAGGAAATGGGTACCGACGGTGGAGAGAACAGGTCGGACCGATGACTTTTCGGCGGCCTTGGACGAAATCGATGGCAGATTCGAGCTGCGGACGATCCCGCAGAGCTACTGGCAGCGAAAATCGATGGAGAACTGGCTGGCAAGGCAATGAACAGACCGAACCAGATTGAACTGGACCGGTCTGAATCGGGTTTGAACCAGACTGAATTTGTTCAGCCAAGAAAGAAGGGAGAAAGGGAGAAAAAGGAAAAAGGGAAAGAATTTTCGGGGATACACCAGACTTAGGGTAAGTCGATACGAGGTCAAAAGTGATCGATTTGAATTTTGAGAAATTTATTTAAATTATATTTAATCGAAAAGTAACCCGAAATTAAATATATAATTGTGCAGTTGTACGACAAAGCCCGAACAAGAGCCGATTGAGCTCCGATTTTCGTACCCCACATCATATTGGGTAAGTATATTTTAATTTCGACAATTAGAGTCCTCAATATAGAGTTTCGATTATTTTACAGAATTTATGGATTAACTCTGTATAAAAAGGAATATTTATTGGAATTGCAACGTAATTATCGTAAATAGTATACGGGTTATCCAATGAGTTTGAAACGAAGCTTGATGATTATTGATAAGCTGAATGAGCTCAGTAAACCCAAAGAAGGGATTTAAATAGTATAAACGGGCTGAAAACGGGCTCGAGGCCCATTAAAGTGCAATTAGGCCCAATAAAGTAAAACGGACCCAGTACGTTAGATTCGATCAGTAAATGTAATATACTGATAAAAATAAGTGAATTAACCCAAAATATATGGTTATTTGCAGTTCTGTAGACTTGGTTGATGTGCAGTTGGACTGAGAGATCGGATATTATGGATACGAGATAAGTTTGCACGTAAATCGAGATAAAAAAATTTTGTAGGTGCATAGAGATTTCTATACGTATTTATTGAGGGGATTTAAAGGGCTTAGAATTCCTTAAAAGTATCTAGAAACGAAATAATAATTTTTGCAAAAATCGGTGCTTAGGTGAATAAAGAAAAAGACGATTTTACCCCTGGAAGTAAAATTTACAAAAAGGGTAGTAAGGCAGATAAATTGCATGATTTTCATGTTTTAAATATTTTATATGAATATATTGCTTTAATTTAAGCAAATATGTACATAGGTTGGCTGTTGATTTTAAGAATTATACAAAAGGGAACCGGTTTGTACTGATTACGATTTTAAAGATGTTTTATCAAGATTGAGCCACCTATCATATTTACACGAGTAAAAAGAGTGCTAAAGTCTTACTCGCACTAAAGTTTATTGATTTATTACTCATGAAAAGTCGTACTGGAGCATTGCTCGTATAAGAAATTTGTGTGTGCATAAAACTGTGCTGGAGCTTCGCTCGCACGAGATTTTAGATATCATGATATGCATAGCGTGGTGCTGAAGCTTCGCTCGCACTAGACATGAGTTGACATGCATATAGTCGTGCGGAAGCCTCCTGTAGACTGTGTGTCACAGAGAGTTGAGATGCTCACATGTATACTTTGAGACATGGGTTGGTTATCGACATAGTATTGGGGTGGATAAGACCTACGGCAGGCACTCCCAGACTATGATATGGGTCCATGGAGTACGATGTACCGTGTATGTCACACAGAGTACGCTGTACCGTGCAGTCATGATGACTCGATAATGTTACTTGATATTCTGGCGGGTAGGAATTGACCCCACCTCCCGTTGCAATTGTGATACTCCGCACACCGGGATCCGTGTAGCCTGGGATCACAGGGACAAAGTATGGCCATAGTCCTCAATTTTTCATATAGTAACCTACATGCCTCACATGATATCATACGGTCTGAATAGACCAAGACGAACCTAAGGGAGGGGTAATATCCCGATTTATGTTTTTTAAAAGAGATGTGATTTAATGAATCAAGGTATTCCTGAGAGATGGGTTTAGCCTTGATGTGGTTGTTTTATGATAAAACAAATGAGTTTTAACGTGATGAGTTTATGATGAAACAAATAAGTTTTAAATGTTTTTTCCATGTCTGTTTTATATGTCGATTTTGATTTCTCTTATATGATATATACATACATGTGGCATCGTTTTAGTCATACCTCATGCTCCAAATGTAAACGATTTTATATCATGACATTATCAGTACGTAGATAGTATAGTTATCTACCTGCTTACATTATTGCCTTATTGAGCTGTTTATGCTCACCCTTTCATTTTTCACCCTACAGGGTACATTCAGTAGAAGGGAATGACAGTAGTCTTGCATTTCGGTTATCCGCTGCTTCTTATCAAGACCAGGTATACACATTTGTATAATTTTTGTATCTGAACATATAGAGGCACAGTACTGTATATGGATGTAATATTGGGGATGTATTTAGCTTAAATAAATTGATATGTAAATGAAATATGAAAATGGAATGGGAAATAGGTGAGAGGTGACTAACACCGAATCATAGCCTAACTGTTTAGTAGTGTAACTGTTCACGACGGGTAAGAAAATGAAAAAAGCGAAAAATTTTCTCTGATTTTTAGGTAATTTGGGTCGTGACAAAGGGGGAGATCGATCTGCTCTTCACTAAGTAGAGATCAATCTGCTAGAGGGTAGAGATCGATCTCTTCCAGGTCGAGGCTTAAGGAGATCGATCTTTTCTTCATGAGATCGATCTGCCTGCCTGTTTGTGCACAAATCCTGCATTTTGGAGCTAGGAGATTGATCTGACCTTCACAGATTGCACTGCTGCTGCATTCATTTACTGGAAATTCAATCCAAAACCTATCTTAATCTACTCCATAGGTCATATTTCATTCTACACACATTTAGGACTTAAAAACTTCATTTCCTTATACTTCATTAGATTCAAAACTTGTGTGTACATTAACATATCACAATTACATTCACCAAATTACACTTCTCGCATTATAAATCTCATAAAATTATAGTTCTCACATCCTTCCCACCTTAAGAGAATTTGGTCCTCCAAATTCAACTCGACCCATTAAATAGTTGAGGGTACTTCTCCTTCATAAGGCTCTCTAGTTCCCAAGTCGCTTCCTCCAGGGAATGGTGCTTCCAAAGAATTTTAACCAATGAAATCCATTTCGTCCGAAGTACCTTTTCCTTCTTGTCAAGTATTCGGATGGGCTCTTCCACATAACTCATATCCCCTTAAATATCCAATGCTTCATACTCAATAACATGGGAGGGATCCGGATTATATCTTCTCAACATAAAGACGTGAAAAACATTGTGGATTCCTGAAAACTGTGGAGGTAAAGCCAACCAATAGGTAACATCTCCCACTTTTTCCAAAATCTCAAATGGTCTTATATATCGAGGACTCAATTTCCCCTTCTTCTCGAAATGCATGATACCCTTACTTGGAGATATCTTAAGGAACACCGAATCTCTAACGCTAAACTCTAGTGGCCATCTACGTACATCTGTGTAACTTTTCTGTCGACTCTGAGCAGCCCGTAATCTATCACAACTAATCTTCACATTCTGAATTGTCTATTCAACTAGTTCGGGAGTAATTACTTTCATGTCACCCACTTCTTCCCACACTATGGGCGATCTACACCTCCTGCCATACAGTGCCTCATAAGGTGCCATACTAATACTCGCATGATAGCTATTGTTATACGCAAACTCAGCAAGGGGCAGGTGATCATCCCATGATCCCTTAAAATCTATCGTACACACCCTCAATATGTCCTCCAAGGTCTGTATAGTCCACTTGGACTGACCATCTGTCTAAGGATGATAAGCGGTACTGAAATTCAATCGAGATCTCATGGCCTCCTAAAAATGGGTCCAAAACTTGGAGATGAACCGAGAATTTCTATCAGATGTAATACTCACTAGAGCCCTATGCAATCTAGCTATCTCTCTAACATACAACTCGGCTAAGGCACTCAATGTGTCTGTGCTCCTGATGGCAAGGAAATGAGCACTCTTAGTTAGTCTATCGACTATCACCCATATTGCATTATAACCTCTTCGGGTCCTCGGTAATCTCATGATAAAGTCCATGGTGATATGCTCCCATTTTCATGTAGGCACAGGCAAAGGCTTAAGCAATCCTTCCAGCTTCTGATGCTCAGCCTTCACTTATTGGTATACCAAACATTTGGCCACGTATTCTGCCACGTCTCGTTTCATACCACTCCACCAATATACCCTTCTCAAGTCTTGGAACATCTTGGTACTTCCTGGGTGCATGGTGTATTGTGAGCAATGATACTCTCTCAATATTTATTGTTTCAGGGTACCATCGTTCAGAACACAAATTCGACCTTTAAACCTCAATAACCCATTATCACTGACCATGAAGTCTGACTGCAAGGTCTGTTCAGCTTGGCTAACCATATCCAATAACTTCTGATCATTTCGCTGCCCGATTCTCATCTGATCTATAATGTCAGGCTCTATCCGCATATTACCATAAATCCAACCTCTACCTCTTTAACTCTGATCTTGAGTCCGATGAACTATTCTAACAAATCCCATTCTTTGATCATCATAGCAGATATCATACTCTTCCTACTCAAGATATCAGCCACTACGTTCGCCTTTCCTGGATGATAGAGTATCTCGTAATCTTAATCCTTAAGGAGTTTTATCCACCTCTTTTGTCTCATATTTAACTCCTTCTGATCAAAAATATATCTATATATATATATCTCAAGCTCTTGTGATTAGTAAATATTTAGAACCTTTCCTCATATAAGTAATGCCGCCAAATCTTTAGTGAAAACACCACTGTGGCTAACTCCAAATCGTGTGTGGGGTAGTTCCACTCATGATCCTTCAGTTATCGCGAACCATAAGCGACCACTCTTTTAAGCTGGATGAGCACACACCTCAATCCTTGTTGAGAGGCATCACTATATACTGTAAAACCTCTTGGTCCATTCGGAATAGTCAACACAGGTGTTGTCGTTAATCTCCTCTTTAACTCTTGAAAACTCTATTCACACTTCTCAGACCATACAAAAGGAGTCTCCTCAGGTGTGAGTTTAGTTAAAGGAGCGACAATCCTGAAAAATCCTTCCAAAAACCTTTTATAGTACCCTGCCAGCCCTAGAAAACTCTGAATCTCTCTAACTGTTCTCAGTCTCTCCTAATTAAGTATAGCCTCTATCTTAGACAGATCAATTGCTACTCCGTCTTTGGGTACAATATGACTAAGAAAAGGTATTTGATCCAACCAAAATTCACTCTTGTTAATCTTTCTATAAAGCTACTTATCTTTGATCACTTGCAGCACAATCCTCAAATGTTATGCATGTTCCTTATGAGATCGAGAATACATAAGAATATCATCAATGAAGACTATCACAAACTGGTCTAAATAGTCTCTAAAGACCTCATTCATCAAACTCATGAAAGCAGTAGGGGCATTCGTCAATCTAAAGGGAATCACTAAGAACTCATAGTGGCCATATCTAGTTCTGAAGGTCGTTTTCGAAATATCCTTTTTCCTGATTCTTAGCTGGTGATAGCCCGATCTTAAACCAATCTTAAAAAAGATAGAAGCCCCTCTCAGCTGATCAACCAAATCATCTATCCTCGACATGGGTTACATGTTCTTCACCGTAACCTTGTTCAGCAATCTGTAGTCTATACATAGTCTCAAGCTACCATCCTTCTTCTTCACAAACAACACCGGAGCTCCCCATGGCGACACTCTAGGCCTAATGAAACCTTAGTCAAGCAGTTCTTGCAAATGTTTCTTTAACTCTTCCAATTCGACCAACGCCATCCTATAGGGAGGTCTAGAGATCGGTTGAGTATCTAACACTAATTCGATAGTGAGCTTCAACTCTCTCTCTGGTGGTAAGCCAAGCAATTCATCTGGGAATACATCCAAAAACTCACATATTATCAGTATGTCCTCAACCCTCGGATGTTCTCGACTCATATCCGAGATGAGTGCTATGTAACCTTCATATCAATAATTCAATCAGTGTTTTATAGCGATATAATTATATCTTAACATTTCATAATAAACTTCACATGTCTTTATTTCTCAATATTCAGACATACACTAAATTTTTCAGGTAGGGAGAAGGTTACAGTCGTAGTGTAGCAGTCTAGACTCACTGTCACGACCAAATTTTCCTAAAAACCCTACAAATTTTTCGCTTTTTCATTTACTTACCCATCGTGAACAGTTTCACTACTAACAGTTGGGCTATGAGTCAATGTTAGTCCCTCCTATCATGTTACTTACCTTAACATCTATTTTTCATATTTCATTTACATATCAATTTATTTTAGCTAAATACATCCCCAATATTACATCCGTGAATAGTATTGTGCCTCTATATGTTCAGATACAAAAATTATATGAATGTGTATACCTGGTCTTGATAGGAAGTAGCGGATAATCTAATTACAAGACTAGTGTCACTCTCTTCTACTGAATGTACCCTGTAGGGTGGAAAATGAAAGGGTGAACGCAACTTGCTCAGCAAGGCAATAATGCAAACAGGTAGATAACTACACTATCTACATGCTGGTAAAGGCATGACATGTAAAACATTTATATCTCGAGCATGAGACAATTAAAACCAGGCCATGTATGAGTATATCATATATCGTAAAACATGAATCAGCATGTAAAACATGAAAAACATCTCATGTAAAATCTCTCAAGCTCGATACAGTAAAACTCTTCAAAACAATCCCAGAGGGATTCAACAAATCTTTAAAATCGTTAATATCCTCATAAAATCCATCAATTTCTCATTTAAAGCCACATTTCATGAAAATCGTCACAAATCAGGGCTCGACCCCTCCCTCGAGTCTACCCTGGTCTAACAAGACCAATCAATTATATATCATGTGAGAAATGCAGGTTACTATATGGAAACAATCGAGGACTATGTCCCTATGATCCCAGGCTACGCGGATCCCGATGTGCGAGGTATCATAACTGCAACGCGAGGTGGGTCCAGAATATCACATCACGAGAATACAATAGTCATGACTACATGGTACAACGTACTCCGTGTGACATAAATGGTACAATGTACTTCATGAACCCAATATCACAGTCTGGGGATGCCTACTATAGGTCTTATCCCACTCCAGACCATATCAATAACCAACCCATGTCTCAATCTACACGTGCGAGCATAGCTTTTCACTATGACACACAGTCTACAGGAGGCTCCAACATGGTCATATGCATGTCATAAAATTCCTGTGCGAGCGAAACTCCAGCACGACTCCATGCATATTCACGATATCAAAAAAACCCTCGTGCGAGCGAAGCTCCAGCACGGTTTCATAAAAATCAATGAAATCTACGTATGAGCAGCGCTCCAGTACGACTTAAAATGATTATAAATCCAATTTAAATTCATGTACGAGAATACTCTAGTACGGATGCATAAAACCAAGTAAAATCCACGTATGAGCACAGCTCCAGTACGGTAGTCATGTAAAGCAAGTTTGTAAAACTCAGTGCGAGTAGTACTCCAGCACTCTGTATATGAGTTAAAATATAAAATCCAATGCAAGCAGTGCTCCAGCACGATTAAAACTCATAAAAACATGATAGGCTACTCAATTTCACTAAAATAAATCAAAATCACAACTGGCACCTAATTCATGCCCTTTCATGTAAAAACATGAAATAAACAGCTAGCCTATTCATAATTTACTTAAATTAAAGCAATATAATCATAATAATATCAAAAACATGAAAATCATGCAATTTCTTAGCCTTACTACCCTTTTTGAAATTTTCCTAACTAGGGGCAAAATCGTAATTTTTACATATACAACGATTTTCGTAAAAATTATTATTCTATTTCTAGATACCTTATGAATTTCTACGTAATGTAAATAACCCCAAAAATACACGCAGATATCTCTATGCGCTTACAAAATTCCCTTACCTCGAATCACGTCGAGCGCGTATCTAAATTCCACTGTCGGAGGCTCGTCCAATCTGATTTGCTGCTAATCCAGTCTCTGGGGCTATAGATAATTATTTATCATGTCAATTTAACCCAATAAATATAACTCTCGCGTTTAATACAATCGATTTAACTAATTGGGTCAATTTACTCTTATTGAGCCCGATCGCACCTTAATGGGTCTCGACCCATTTTCAGCCCGTTTCTACTTATTAAATCCCTTTTTCGGGTTTACTAGGCTCATTGGGCTTACCACTAATCATCGGGCTTTGTTCCAAACTCATTGGATAGCCCGTATACCATTTATGGTAATTACTGTAAAATTTCGAATAATATTCCTTTTTATACAGAATTAATCCGTAAAATAATTTTAACTCTGCATTGAGGACTCTAATTGTCGAAATTAAAATGTACTTACCCAATGTTATGCGGGGTACAAAAATCGGAGCTCAATCGGCTCTCGTTCGGGCTCTGTCATAAAACAGCACAATTTTATATTTAATTTCGAGTTAATTTTCGATTAAATGTAATTTAAATAAATTTTTCGAAAATCAAATCGATGACTTTGACCTCTTACCGACTTATCCGAAGTCTGGTGTATCCGCGAAAATTCTTCCCTTTTTTTCCTTTTTCTCTTTTTCTTCCTTTTTCGCCTTTTTTCCTCTCTTTCTTAGCTGAACAGGTTCGGTCCGGTTCAACCTGGTTCAGATCTGTCCGATTCAGCCCGATTCACTTCTTGCTGAATCGGTTCGTACCGGTTCAGGCTTCCCCGTCGTCGTTCACGGCGTTTTTGGTTGATTCCCGGCTCGATTCCAGTGTTGTTCGGCTCATCTTTGGCCGGGCAAGCTTCGGCTAGCCTCAATCGAGGCCAAATCACGCCGATGGCCGTCGGATTCACCCTCTCTCCCTCGTGGCTTCAACTCGTCGATCTGGCGCTCTCCGGCGATGATAGGGCGCGACGCTGGTGGCAGGAGGTCGCGCAGACGTCCTCTCCCTTTTCTGGTGGCCGTCGGTGTCATACCCCGCTTTTGTTAACCCTTCTATCCACACATTCTCTACTACGGTTGGGCTGTGAGAAGATGCAATTACTAAAAATTCATTCATTTACAGCGGAATATTTAAAGCTTTAATTCACACTCCCAGGTGTGTGTGTAGATACACGAAATTAATTGTATAAATACCATGTGCTTACATATCATCCCCATAATACTGTTTACAATTCCAAGATATAACTGTGCGATACAATATATTAGATACAAATACTCGTGTATACGAATCTTATACCTTTGCGGATTGTGGGAGCTGTTTAACACAAAAGATCTAGAGACCACCGCTCTCTTACTTCTCAGTACCTGGAGGGGGAAAATAGTGGGATGAGCAAACCACAGCTCAGTAAGGAAATGTATGCTAGCAGGTAGACATCGTACTACCTACATAGCCCATGCATGCATAAACCAAAACCATGTTTTCGTTATAAATGGAAATATCATATGAAAAATGCATTTAAACATATATTTCTCAATAGCATTTTCGTGTAAAATGAGTATCAAGCTTCCATTTAAAACATGCTCATAAATAGTGCCCTCACGGCACGAATGTGAAATGAGAGGTTTATCAAAAACACGAAATCTCTTTCACTTCTCAAATCATTCTTTCCGCAATTCTCTTTCTTTTCTGAGATTATCTCTGTTTCTTAAATCTCTGAGACAGGCATGGAATTTTCGGCAATCAAATATCCACGACATATGGCCATAGTCAGTGATCCCAGGCCTCACTGATCAGGTGTGCATAGGGTATCACTTCGCCTGAAGGGGGATGGGTCAGTCCTACCCTCCGGCTCATCTCAATCCACCTCATCTCCTTGTATACTCACGGTGAAGATACGTCGTGTGTCATCTACGCGATACTCGTACTCACGTGCACCCAGCACGGTACATAGTATACCAACGGGTGACTACACTATTCCACGTACGACCGTGGACCCAAGTCCATACTCCAACTCCGATGGACTTTTCATCCTAAACCATGTCTCATATACCAGGCGAGCAAGCAGCGTGACACACAGTTAACGCAAAGCTCCAGCGCGGTACGATCTATCGTTAAGGCCCAGCCCGTTCAAATGGCCGTCGGCTGGTATCCCCTTGGGTCCCAGACCCCCAGGTTTACCTTAACTCAATAAAACTGGTGCGAGCAAAGTTCCCGCACTTTCTCAAAACCCTCGTGCGAGTTAAAACTCCCGCACGGTACATCAAGGCATTAAAACGGGTGTGAGCTAACGCTTCAACACCAAATCTCATCTCAAAACTGATAGATGGCTATTTTCTCTTTTTAAAATTCAAAACATGTTTATTCATACAGCATGCCTCTTCATGTTAAAACATGTAAAATTAGCCAACCTATCATCAACATTTCTCAATTGTCAAGATTAATGTATAATAGAGAAAAACATTGAAAACATGCATATCATGCTATTTCCTTACCCTATCCCATTTCTCAATACATATATACATCCTAGTACTTTTCATGCTTCCATATCATTTCATAGAATTATAATATCGTACTAGTTCTAGCAATATATCTACGAAATTATCGTAAAATACGTACGAACATCTCTATAGCTAACACACAGTCCCTTACCTCGTTTTACTTGTGTGCAACTATCCGCCTTTATGCTTCTCGCTTTCTCATCTTGACTTGCTCCGACGTATCATCTGAAACTGAAATTCATCCATCAAACACTCGAGTTAACGTTTCTAACTCTTACTCAACTAATCATTTATCCAATGCCTTAAATACATATTTTACCCTTTGTGGTAAATCTCACAATTTTATCCCAATATCAACATGTCCAAACCATTCCCACAACATAATCATCCACTCAAGATATCTCATTTATCGTTAACACCTCTACATTCCACTTTCTCACACTTGACTATTTCTTAGTTATATTCATTTCATACCATTCTAGGTGGTTCTATCCACAATATGCACACCCAAATATCTTTATAATCATTAACTAAACCAATGTACTTGGATTTGTGCATTAGAACTTACCTCATTGGATTTCCTCTTACTCCAATTAGGATTGCCCTTTATTTCTTCAATCCATCAAATGGGGAAATGCCTCTAGACTATGTTGTTCTTCTTTTTGTTGTGAACAACTTCGTCTCTAATAGACTCTCCTTAAATCTCACTGAAAATGGCTGGATTTAGGAGTGAGAAAGCTAGTTTTCTTTAAGTTGAAGTGAGAGGAAATGGTTTACCCCAAAATTCTGCAGATCCAACTGCTCCTATTTATAGTTTTGACTTGATGAGATCGATCTCCCTTGGGTGGAGATCGATCTGGTCCTCTAAAATCCCTCTTTTCTAAGACATTTTAAAGGCAGGAGATCGATTTGTCGAGGCTAGAGATCGATCTGCTGTCGAACAGAAGCTTAAGGAGATCGATCTGGTCTTTAGGGGAGATCGATCTGCTTCCAACCCGAGAGCTAAAGAGATCGATCTGCTTCCTTTGGAGATCGATCTGTTCCCTTCCATTACTCACATAAGAGCATTCTGGCTCTCCCAGATCGATCTCTCATCCTATGAGATCGATCTGGCCTTCACAAATTCCAGATTTCCTACAGTTTTTCTGCAACAACTCTCTTCAAGACTTCCTCAATTTACCTTCATAGTCCTTTCCTCATTCATCGCTCCTTGAAACTTAAAAATGTCATCCCATCCCACTTAATGTATTTTAAAACTTGTGAGAAATCTTTGTATAACCAAATATACACGATATTACTCGAATGGAAATATACACTTATGTAAATCTTTCCTTCCATTTTACTATACTACTCATATTCCATTTCGATCACATTCTTCTCGTGTTCAAGTTTATTTAGCTATACATATACGGGGTCTCACACTCTCCCCCACTTAGAGAATTTGGTCCTCCAAATTAGAACCAATTTAATCTATGAATAACTCGGGATACTTTTCCCGCATCAAACTTTCCAGTTCCCATGTGGCCTCTTCCTCAGTGTGATGTTGCCACAAAACCTTAACCAACGAGATCGTCCTGTTCTGCAACACCTTCTCTTCCCTGTCCAACACCCTGATCGGTCTCTCGACATACGACATATCTTTCTTGAGCTCCAACGGCTCATAACTAATTACATGTGTCGGATCCGGGTAGTACTTCCGAAGCATAGAAATGTGGAAGACATTGTGGACTTCTGCTAGCTCAGGTGGTAAGGCTAGCCTATATGCTCCTTCTCCCACTCTATCCAAAATCTCGAAGGGACCAATGTAACGAGGACTTAATTTTCCTTTCTTCCCAAACCTCATTATTCCCTTAGAAGGAGATACTTTCAAAAATACAGACTCGCCAACATTAAACTCAAGTGGTCTCCGTCTCCTGTCAGCGTAGCTCTTTTGTCGACTTTGTGCTATTCGCAGCCTCTCGCATATTATCTGAACATCCTCGGAGGCTTGCTTAACCAAATCGGGAGCGAGCAATTGTCTGTCACCAACTTCTTCCCAACCAATGGGCGACCGACATCTACGACCGTATAGTGCCTCATAAGGGGCCATACCAATACTTGAGTGATGACTGTTATTGTAGGCGAACTCAATCAATGGCAAGTGATCGTCCCATGAGCCTCTAAAATCTAACACACACGCTCTCAACATATCCTCCAGGGTCTGTATAGTCCTCTCTGACTGACCATCTATCTGAGGATGAAAAGCGGTGCTAAAACTCACTTGGGTCCCCATCGCTTCCTGGAAATGTCCCCAAAAGTGGGAAGTGAAGCTGGCATCCCGATCAGAAACAACACTCACTGGGACTCCATGCAATCTCACTATTTCTCGCACATACAGGTTCGCCAGTGCACTCAATGTATCTGTACATCTCATGGCTAAGAAATGTGCCGATTTTGTTAACCGGTCTACTATCACCCATATCGCATCATGGTTCTTACGGGTTCTCGATAACCCCATCACAAAATCCATGGTGACATGCTCCCACTTCCATGTTGGTATCGATAGAGGTTGTAATAATCCTCCTGGTTTCTGATGTTCAACTTTTACTTGCTGACAAATGAGACATCTAGCGACATACTCAGCTATATCTCTCTTCATTCCAGACCACCAATATGCTTTTCGAAGATTTTGATACATCTTACTACTCTCCGGGTGTATCATGTATCTCGACGAGTGTGCCTCTGATAAGATCAGCTTTCTCAGCTCTAAATCTTTAGGAACACATATTCTATCTCTAAACCTTAGTATTCCATCTGGACTCAATATAAAATCGGCACCCTTCCCTTTTCAGATTTGGCTAATCATGACAATACACCATCGATCAATTTGCTGAGCTTGTCAGATTCTCTCAATCAACTCCGGTTCTAATCTTAAGCTAGTAATAATCCCATAGCTGCCAATCTCAGGTAGGGTCATATCCAGACTAAGGTTCGTGAATTGTTCCAACAACTCGTGCTCTCTAACCATCATATGAGATACCAACCCGAGACTCTTCCGACTCAATGCATCGGCAACCACATTTGCCTTCCCTGGGTGGTATAAGATCTCATAATCATAGTCCTTGAGGAGTTCCAACCACCTCCTCTGTCTCATGTTTAACTCCTTTTGTGAGAATAGATATTTCAGACTCTTATGATCCGTAAAGATCTGAAACCTCTCACCATATAAGTAGTGGCGCCATATCTTCAACGCAAACACTACGGCCGCTAACTCCAAATCGTGAGTGGGGTAGTTCTTCTCATGATCTTTCAGCTGTCTAGATCCATAAGCTACTACCCTTCCATCTTGCATCAAAACACAGCCTAGTCCTTGATGCGAAGCATCTGTATACACCAAGTAATTCCCTGAACTGTTAGGGATGACAAGAACTGGCGCGGTAGTTAATCTGCGCTTAAGTTCCTGAAACCTCCTCTCACAAGCTTCATCCTATGAAAACTCCACACTCTTTCTCGTAAGACGTGTCAATGGAGCAGCTAATCTAGAGAAACCTTCTACAAATCTCCTGTAGTAACCAGCCAAACCCAAAAAACTTCTGATCTCTGTGACCGTCCTAGGTTGTTCCCACTGAACAACTGCCTCAATCTTGGATGGATCTACTGACACCCCATCCTTCGATATAACATGGCCTAGAAAAGAAACCTGTTCTAGCCAAAAGTCACATTTGTTAAGCTTGGCATATAACCTTTTCTCTCGGAGGGTCTGCAAAATAATCCTTAAGTGCTGCTCATGCTCTTCTCTGGACCTTGAATACACCAATATATCATCAATGAAGATAATTACGAATTGGTCCAGGTATGGCTTGAATACTTCGTTCATTAGAGCTATAAAAGCTGCTGGCGCATTGGTCAACCCAAAAGGCATCACTAAGAATTCGTAATGGCCATAGCGGGTACGAAATGCTGTCTTGGGCACATCCTCCTTCTGAATCTTCAATTGATGATACCCAGACCTCAGATCTACCTTAGAGAAGATCTGTTCTCCCCGAAGCTGATCCAACAAATCGTCAATGCGTGGCAAGGGGTACTTATTCTTGATGGTAGCCTTGTTTAACATCCGATAGTCAATGCACAACCTGAGGCTCCCATCTCTCTTCTTCACAAACAATACCGGGGCTCCCCATGGTGAGACGCTCGGTCTTATGAACCCCTTCTCTAACAACTCTTGCAGCTGTTTCCTTAATTCCTCTAACTCAACTGGAGCCATCCTATATGGTGACTTCGACATTGGTTCGGTTCCAAGCGTCAAGTCTATACCGAATTTCGTTTCTCTATCAGGTGGCAATCCTGGTAGATCGTCTGGAAAGACATCAGGGAATTCTCTGACCACTGAGATGTCCTCCATATCCGGATGTACTTTGTTCAAATCCACCACATAAGCAACAAAACCTTCAAAACAACACTCAAGCCATTTATACCAAAGTACTTTACTTAATACAAAATTTAAGATTTCATTTCTTCTCTTAAAATCTTACAACACATTCTTCAGGTAGAGAAAACTTAATGGTCTTAGAACGACAGTCTATGACAGCATGATTGGCGGATAACCAATCCATTCCCAAAATTACATCAATGTCATACATATTCAACAAAATCAAGTTGGCTGTCATGCACTTATCTCCCACCCTCACTTTACAATCTTTAGACACTTGTTCAACTAATTGGCTCACTCTCATGAGAGTACTTATTAGTAAAGTCCTACTCAAGTATGTGGGCTCTACAAAACCTTTTAACTTATATGCACATGCAGGTGATATGAAGGAATGCGTAGCACCAGAATCAAACAAAGCAATAACCTCCAAATTGAAAATTAAGATTGTACCTTTTATCACTTCAGAAGAGGTATCAGCAGATACCTGGTCTATCGCATACCCCCTACCTTGACATACAACTTGTTTTCCTTTTTCTTCAGTCGAGGCTTTCTTTCTTGCAGGAGGTGCAATTGTAGGAACCCTCTCTGGCTCTTTACCCCTCTGTGGAATTGCCTCAACTATCTCCGGGCACTCTCTGGCATAATGTCCAAATTTACCACATCTGAAGTATCGGGTACCCTGAAGATGACATGGCCTACCACCATGGTATCGACCGTATAACCTACACTGATCTGTAGTCGATCGGGGTCCACCAATCACTATACCCCTGGCTGGTGTCTGAGTCAGAGGCATAAAAGGTCTAGCAACCTTTTTCTGGAACTCATCTACCTCTCTCCGACGTTTACTCATGAATTTTTGGCCAAGTTTGGCACTCTTGCCATCTCCCAGCTTCCTCGGTCCCTTGTCCTTACCCCAACTAAACTCAGAAATCTGCAAGTCATAATCTTGCTCACATAACTGGGCCCGTCACATAGCCTCTCTATATGTAGCGACATCGAATGGGGCCAACTTCGCTCGGATCGAAGGCCTCAGTCCATCTATAAATCTACGGACTCTAATAGCCTCGCTCCTGATCGAGTCCGGATCATATCTACCCAGTGAAGTGAATCGTGACTCGTACTCATCAACTGTTCGATTCCCTTGAGTCAGATTCAGAAATTCCATCTGTAGTCTCCGTCGAGCAGTATCTGGGATGTATTGTTCTCTGAAAACATCCAATAACATATCCCAAGTGATAACCATTCCTTGAGCTCTCAACATCGGCCTGGTGGACTTCCACCAGTGCCCTGCTTCGCCTCTCAGTACAAAGGCTGCAAGCGCTACTCTCTCCGTAGCTGAACATCTACAGAAGTCGAATAACTTCTCCATTTGACTGATCCAGTCCTCAGCCACTGTCGGATCCTTTACCCCGCTAAACGAAGGAGGTTTAAAGTCCATAAAATGCCTCAATCTTTCCATATCACAATCATATCCATACCCCAAATCATCATCATGCTGATGTGGGGCTACCGGAGGAGGTACCGGTCGAATATGAGGTTCCCGTGGCCTAGCCGGTTCAGCTTGCACAGGTGCAACATTCTCAGGTTCAGGTGCAGCTGCTGGGGGATTCGGTGCAGCCTGTCCCGCTGTACCAGGTGTACCCTCAAACCTAGCTATGATCTGACCCATCATGGTCATCATCGTACGCATGTCTTCCTCCAATCGAGTTATTCGAGGATCAGAAGCCTCTATTTGTTCCTGGGGCTCATGACTAAAGGATGATCTACTGTGCCTCTCAGTCCTGTCATTTTGCCCTCGAGCTCTCGAGCTCTCTCCCCTCTTGCGGTGTCTCTCAGGCATAACTCACTAGCCTGATAACTTTCCTGCGTTATAACAAACATTTAATTTACTACCAGCTCCGTACACACATTGTATCTAAATATCACACAGTAACTTGGGGATGTATGTTTTCTTAGTCCTAAACATCAACTCACATCAGACCAACCATGCTCTGATACCAAACCTGTCATCCCCCGCTTTTTTGAACCTTTCTATCCACACATTCTCTACTACGGTTGGGCTGTGAGAAGATGCAATTACTAAAAATTCATTCATTTACAGCGGAATATTTAAAGCTTTAATTCACACTCCCAGGTGTGTGTGTAGATACACGAAATTAATTGTATAAATACCATGTGCTTACATATCATCCCCATAATACTGTTTACAATTCCAAGATATAACTGTGCGATACAATATATTAGATACAAAATACTCGTGTATACGAATCTTATACCTTTGCGGATTGTGGGAGCTGTTTAACACAAAAGATCTAGAGACCACCGCTCTCTTACTTCTCAGTACCTGGAGGGGGAAAATAGTGGGATGAGCAAACCACAGCTCAGTAAGGAAATGTATGCTAGCAGGTAGACATCGTACTACCTACATAGCCCATGCATGCATAAACCAAAACCATGTTTTCATTATAAATGGAAATACCATACGAAAAATGCATTTAAACATATATTTCTCAATAGCATTTTCGTGTAAAATGAGTATCAAGCTTCCATTTAAAACATGCTCATAAATAGTGCCCTCACGGCACGAATGTGAAATGAGAGGTTTATCAAAAACACGAAATCTCTTTCACTTCTCAAATCATTCTTTCCGCAATTCTCTTTCTTTTCTGAGATTATCTCTGTTTCTCAAATCTCTGAGACAGGCATGGAATTTTCGACAATCAAATATCCACGACATATGGCCATAGTCAGTGATCCCAGGCCTCACTGATCAGGTGTGCATAGGGTATCACTTCGCCTGAAGGGGGATGGGTCAGTCCTACCCTCCGGCTCATCTCAATCCACCTCATCTCCTCGTATACTCACGGTGAAGATACGTCGTGTGTCATCTACGCGATACTCGTACTCACGTGCACCCAGCACGGTACATAGTATACCAACGGGTGATTACACTATTCCACGTACGACCGTGGACCCAAGTCCATACTCCAACTCCGATGGACTTTTCATCCTAAACCATGTCTCATATACCAGGTGAGCAAGCAGCGTGACACATAGTCAACACAAAGCCCCAGCGCGGTACGATCTATCGTTAAGGCCCAGCCCGTTCAAATGGCCGTCAGCTGGTATCCCTTTGGGTCCCAGACCCCCAGGTTTACCTTAACTCAATAAAACAAGTGCGAGCAAAGTTCCCACACTTTCTCAAAACCCTCGTGCGAGTTAAAACTCCCGCACGGTACATCAAGGCATTAAAACGGGTGTGAGCTAACGCTTCAACACCAAATCTCATCTCAAAACTGATAGATGGCTATTTTCTCTTTTTAAAATTCAAAACATGTTTATTCATACAGCATGCCTCTTCATGCTAAAACATGTAAAATTAGCCAACCTATCATCAACATTTCTCAATTGTCAAGATTAATGTATAATAGAGAAAAACATTGAAAACATGCATATCATGCTATTTCCTTACCCTATCCCATTTCTCAATACATATATACATCCTAGTACTTTTCATGCTTCCATATCATTTCATAGAATTATAATATCGTACTAGTTCTAGCAATATATCTACGAAATTGCCGTAAAATACGTACGAACATCTCTATAGCTAACACACAGTCCCTTACCTCGTTTTACTTGTGTGCAACTATCCGCCTTTATGCTTCTCGCGTTCTCATCTCGACTTGCTCCGGCGTATCATCCGAAACTGAAATTCATCCATCAAACACTCGAGTTAACGTTTCTAACTCTTGCTCAACTAATCATTTATCCAATGCCTTAAATACATATTTTACCCTTTGTGGTAAATCTCACAATTTTATCCCAATATCAACATGTCCAAACCATTCCCACAACATAATCATCCACTCAAGATATCTCATTTATCGTTAACACCTCTACATTCCACTTTCTCACACTTGACTATTTCTTAGTTATATTCATTTCATACCATTCTAGGTGGTTCTATCCACAATATGCACACCCAAATATCTTTATAATCATTAACTAAACCAATGTACTTGGATTTGTGCATTAGAACTTACCTCATTGGATTTCCTCTTGCTCCAATTAGGATTGCCCTTTATTTCTTCAATCCATCAAATAGGGAAATGCCTCTAGACTATGTTGTTCTTCTTTTTGTTGTGAACAACTTCGTCTCTAATAGACTCTCCTTAAATCTCACTGAAAATGGTTGGATTTAGGAGTGAGAAAGCTAGTTTTCTTGAAGTTGAAGTGAGAGGAAATGGTTTACCCCGAAATTCTGCAGATCCAACTGCTCCTATTTATAGTTTTGACTTGATGAGATCGATCTCCCTTGGGTGGAGATCGATCTGGTCCTCTAAAATCCCTCTTTTCTAAGACATTTTAAAGGCAGGAGATCGATCTGTCGAGGCTAGAGATCGATCTGCTGTCGAACAAAAGCTTAAGGAGATCGATCTGGTCTTTAGGGAAGATCGATCTGCTTCCTTTGGAGATCGATCTGTTCCCTTCCATTACTCACATAAGAGCATTCTGGCTCTCCCAGATCGATCTCTCATCCTAGAGATCGATCTGGCCTTCACAAATTCCAGATTTCCTGCAGTTTTTCTGCAACAACTCTCTTCAAGACTTCCTCAATTTACCTTCATAGTCCTTTCCTCATTCATCGCTCCTTGAGACTTAAAAATGTCATCCCATCCCACTTAATGTATTTTAAAACTTGTGGGAAATCTTTGTATAACCAAATATACATGATATTACTCGAATGGAAATATACACTTATGTAAATCTTTCCTTCCATTTTACTATACTACTCATATTCCATTTCGATCACATTCTTCTCGTGTTCAAGTTTATTTCCTCCTACTCATGCATAATGTAACTTGTACATATAATCACAATTCTGATTACGAGTGCGTACATAATCTTATGAACTTACATTGCATATACTTCACATTACAATGTATCATCATACTTATGATTTTATTTACATTCCCACGTTCCTATATACATAGCTATACACATACGGGGTCTCACAGTTGGCCCTCGCCTGGCACCGGTGCTCCTCGTCTGGTAGTCTCTTCCTCGGTCGCCTTCATTTCGTTTCTCTTTAGTTTTCGCTTTCTGAACTTTCATTTCTTATTATTATTATTATTATTATTATTATTATTATTATTATTATTATTATTATTATTATTTATAATTGATTTTATTATTATTTTATTCTAAAAATCTCAAAAATATCTAAAAAATTATATTTTATTCTAATTAATTTATTTAATTTATTTAATCTATTTTTCCACTTTCTCGATATATTTTCACCGTATTTTCGGGATATTGTCCCTAGTGAAAATTTTGATTAATTTCAGTAAATTCATATCTTGATCAATTTAACCCGAAATTTAATTATTTCTTCGTTATTGATCAAGATTCTCAAATCCATTATTTTTAATTAAATTTTCTTGTCGAATTTATTTCGGCTTTCAATCTTTTGACCGTTTTGCCCTTGCATGTGTTCGGGAATTCCATTTCATTCATTTTGTATTTTTTAAATGTATTCGAAAATTTTTATTCATTCCCTTTGCTCTTACGATAAAAAATCGGGTCTTACATAATCTCCCCCACTTAAGAAATTTGGTTCTCCAAATTAGAACCAAGTCAAATGGATCCATAAACAACTCCGGGTACGTCTATCGCATCATACTTTTTAATTCTCATGTGACTTTTTCGAAGTGTATTACTACCAAAGGACTTGACTAGGGAGATCGTCTTAAACTTCAACACTTTCTCCTTCCATCTAATACCTGAATCGATTTTTTAACATACGTTTTACTTTCATTGAGCTAAACTGTTGGAGCTCATATCCGATCACATATGCTAGATGCGGATAGTATTTTCGAAGCATCAAAAGATAGAACACATTGTGGAGGCTTGCTAATTCAGGTTGTAACGCCAACCTGCAGGCCTTATCTCTCACTTTGTTCAATCTCTCAAAGGATTCAATCAAACGAAACCCAATTTACCTTCTTTCTGAATTTCATTATGTCCTTAGGACAAGTAATTCCCGACCATACTGATTCACCCTCGATGAATTCCAATGCTTTTCGTTCTCTTGTCAGCATAACTTTTTTGTCTGCTCTGAGGTGTTCTTAATCTCTCACAAATCAACTGAACATCCTCAAAGGTTTATCTTACCAATTCGGGAATAGTTCTCTATCTGTCACCCACTTCTTCTTATCCAAGTAGGGAAACAACCCTTATGGCCATACTATGCCTCATCTGAAATCATCCCGATACTCAAGTGACAATTATCATTATTGGCGAATTCAATTGGTAACAACTGATCATCCCAGGAGCTTATCAAATCAATGGCATACACTCTAATCATATGCTCCAGAACCTGTACAGTCCTCTCTGACTGACCATCTGTCTGAGGATGGAAAGCTATGCTAACACTCAGTCGGGTTCCCATAGCTTCCTGAAAAACGTTCTCAGAAGTGGGAAGTGAAGCGGGAATCCCTATCTGTACCATGCTCCCTGGAACGCTACATAATGTTCCACAATTTTCCTTACATATAACTTCGCCTACGCACTCAGAGCATCTGGGGATTTCATAACCAGAAGGTGGGTAGACTTAGTCAATTTATCGACTATCACTCAGATAGCCCCGTGATTCATCCGGGTCCTCTGTAACCCATCACGAAATTCATGGTAACTTGTTCCTATTTTCGTGTCAATATAGGTAGAGGCTGCAATAACCTTGCAGACTTCTAGTGCTCTACCTTAATCTGCTGACATACGAGACACTTTTCCACAATCTTTACAATGTCTCTTTTCATATCTGACCACCAATACCCTTTTCTAAGATTTTGATATATTTATTACTTCTTGGATGCACTGTATATCCTGAAGAGTGAGCTTCTGACAATAACACTATCTCATCATGTGGTCCTGGGGAGCACTTATATTGTCTCTAAACCTCAGTAAGCCATCATCACTCTCTGTGAACTTTATCACTATACCCATCTGAATTTGACCCACATTATCGACACCATGTCAATCATCACGCTAAGCCTGTCAAATCCGGTCACTCAAATCCTGTTCTAATCTCAGGCTAGCTGTCACACAATCACTGTCATCATTAGAGGGGATCACATCACTACTGAGGCTTACAACTGCGCTCTAGTAGCTCACGCTCCCTGACCATCATATGTAATACCATCTCGAGGCTCTTTCTGCTCAAGGCGTTAACCATCACATTAGCCTTTCCTGGGTGGTACAATTTCCACAATCATAATCCCTCAAAAGCTCTAACCCTTTTTGTTCTCATATCCGACTCTTTCTATAAAAAAAATAATTTCCAATTGCTGCTTATGATTTTCTTGGACTTAAATACACCTAAAATATCATCAATAAGGATGATAACAAATCGGTCCAGGTAAAGTTTAAATACCCCATCGTAGTTGTGTTCCACTAAATATTTCAACCACCCATATCCTTGACCTATGTACGCATAAACGTATAATGTCATTTCGAAATCGCTTCCGTTCAAGTTACTAAACCGCGTCATTTTCTTTTTCTTATATTAACGGCTTTTATAAAATTCTAATTTTTAAACTTTCATGATTAATCGAATTCTATATTTCTTTATCATACCAGTAAAAGTACCCTAACTTTAAATGTATATATTACAACTGTCGATTTCAATTTATAGGTTGTGTATACTTTTAGACGTTGTCAAGTCTTCAGGCAGGGAGATATTTTGAAATACCTTTATTAACCCTCAGACTTGACCACATGGACTGGTTATGGATATATCTACCCCCTTATCCTTAGTCGTAATTCATATCTACTACTTATCGCTTACTCCAAATTATTTCACAAATCAGAGATATTCGTACCTTACATACGCCTCTTTTTCCAATATATCTTGTATTCAGGATCTATCACATCTCAAAGCTTATCTCCTTTCGTATATCACTTATAACAACTCTATCATTACTCATTCCATGAGTACAATCATTTACTCCTTTAATTTTAATCGTTACACCCCTTATTAGATACAGAGATACCAACAGGGTTTTCTCTATTCTTTACCCATCTGTGGGGCAGTCTCACCCAACTCTGAGCAATCATTAAATAATTGGCCCATCTTACCACACTTAACGCCTATTTAGTCAATAAAGTATAGGTGTAGGCCCTACTTCCGTGGTATCTACCACACATCCTACATTGCTTACACTGCTACACTGCTCACACTGCTTACACTGCTACGGAGTAGGTTGGGGTCCTCCAATTACAATACGCCACAAAAGTGCTGAAATTGGATACACTGGGGCCTTACTAATCATCTTATCCCGTGACTCATTAATTCTAGTCTCTTACCAACTGGTCTCTTTCCTGCTCTGACATCTCTATCATTCTCTATTCTCTTCTGTCTCTATTTCGGCCCTTACTACCTTTCTCAATCTCAGAGGCGTGCAACACATGATATTACGCAATTGTATTCTACGCACTGCCTCGACATAGGTTATGAGCCAATCAGACTCTAATCGATAATTTGAGACCTTCCATGAACTTTTGGGCTTTCTGACTCTCACTGTCTATAGTGTCGGGGTAATACCAGGGCAGGTATATAAACTGAGATTCATACTTGTCAATCAACCAGTGTCTCTGGGCAGTGTAAGAAATTTTACCTGTAATTTCCTTTAAACAATGTTTGAGATATTCTGTCATCGAAATACATCCATAAATATTTTTCATGTCAGCTCTGGACGTCTAACTCTTCAAATGGTTCGAGCGAACTTCCACCAATGCTCCGCCTCGCCCTCCAACATAAATGTATTTAAAAGTCACTTTCTCAGTCGACATACACCGAAAGAATCCATACAACTTTGTTATCTCATTCACTCAGTCCTTAGTAACTATTGGTTTCTTTACTTCGCTAAATACCGGAGGGGTGTGGGAATCTCAATAGTCTGAGGCATCTGTTTAGGTTTTACCCCTCCTATCCTCAACTACCTACATTGATTGAGTAAACAACTCCAAAATATTTTCTACACTCCATTCCATCCTCTTGGAGCGTGTCTCATTACAGTTTGGTCTCTTTATAGGACCCTGTGGAGTATGCTCAACATCAACCTCCACCTCACTCTCATCTTGAGTGATGACTCATTTGACTCTCAGGCCTATCTCTATGGCCTCGAGCATGTGTACTCGCCCCTCTATCATAGCGGCTATCAGTTATAAAAACTATATTCTTTTATTCGAAACTAAATTCTTAGCTGCACTTCCACCTTGATATACACAATTGTATCTAAACAATGCACAGTACATAGGGATGTAAATTTACTTAACCACTAACACCGACTCATATCAAGCCAACTCAGCTCTGTTACCACCTTTTGTCAAGACCCAATTTTTCCTAGAAACCCCTACAAATTTTTCACTTTTTCATTTACTTACACGTCGTGAATAGTTTCACTACAAATAGTTAGGCTATGAGTCAATGTTAGTCCCTCCTATCATGTTACTTACCTTAACATCTATTTTCCATATTTCATTTACATATCAATTTATTTTATCTAAATACATCCCCAATATTACATCCGTGAACAATACTGTGCCTCTATATGTTCAGATACAAAAATTATACCAATGTGCATACCTGGTCGTGATAGGAAGTAGCGGATAATCGAATTGCAAGACTAGTGTCACTCTCTTCTACTGAATGTACCCTATAGAGTGGAAAATGAAAGGGTGTGCGCAACTTGCTCAATAAGGCAATAATGCAAGCAGGTAGATAACTACACTATCTACATGTTGGTAAAGGTATGACATGTAAAATATTTATATCTCGAGCATGAGACAATTAAAACCATGCCATGTATGAGTATATCATATATCGTAAAACATGAATCGGCATGTAAAACATGAAAAACATCTCATGTAAAACCTCTCATATTTGGTACAGTAAAACTCTTCAAAACAATCCCAAAGGGATTTAGCACATCTTTAAAATCGTTAATATCCTCATAAAATCCATCAATTTCTCATTTAAAACCACATTTCATGAAAATCGTCACAAATCGGGGCTCAACCCCTCCCTCGGGTCTACCCTAGTCTAACAAGACCAATCAATTATTTATCACGTGAGACATGCAGGTTACTGTATGGAAACAATCGAGAACTATGTCCCTGTGATCCCAGGCTACACGGATCCCAGTGTGCGGGGTATCACAACTGCAACGGGAGGTGGGTCAAATCCTACCCGCCAGAATATCACATCACGAGAATACAATAGTCATGACTACATGGTACAATGTACTCTGTGTGACATACATGATACAACGTACTCCATGAACCCAATATCACAGTCTGGGGATGCCTGTCATAGGTCTTATCCCACTCCAGACCATGTCGATAACTAACCCATGTCTCAATCTACACGTGCAAGCATAGCTTCTCACAGTGACACACAGTCTACAGGAGGCTCCAACATGGTGATATGCATGTCATAAAATTCCTTTGCGAGCAAATCTCCAGCACGGCTCCATGCATATTCTTGATATCAGAAAAACCCTCGTGCAAGCGAAGCTCCAGCACGGTTTCATAAAAATCAATAAAATCTACATATGAGCAACACTCCAGTACGACTTAAAATAATTATAAATCAAATTTAAATTCACGTATGAGAATGCTCTAGTACAGATGCATAAAACCAAGTAAAATCCACGTACGAGCACAGCTCCAGTACGGTAGTCATGTAAAGCAAGTTTGTAAAACTCAGTGCGAGTAGTACTCCAGCACTCTGTATATGAGTTAAAATATAAAATCCAGTGCGAGCAGTGCTCCAGCACGATTAAAACTCATAAAAACATGATAGGCTACTCAATTTCACTAAAATAAATCAAAATCACAACTGGCATCTAATTCGTGCCCTTTCATGTAAAAACATGAAATAAACAGCCAGCCTATCCATATTTTGCTTAAATTAAAGTAATATAATCATAGTAATATCAAAAATATGAAAATCATGCAATTTCATAGCCGTACTACCCTTTTTGAAATTTTCCTAACTAAGGGTAAAATCGTAATTTTTACATATACAACAATTTTCGTAAATATTATTATTATTCTATTTCTAGATACCTTATGAATTTCAATGTAATGTAAATAACCCCAAAAATATGCTCAGATATCTCTATGTGCTTACAAAATTCCCTTACCTCGAATCACGTCGAGCGCGTATCTAAATTCAATTGTCGGAGGCTCGTCCAATCCGATTTGCTGCTAATCCAATCTCTGGGGCTGCAGATAATTATTTATCATGTCAATTTAACCCAATAAATATAATTCTCACGTTTACTACAATCAATTTAACTAATTGGGCCAATTTACTCTTATTAGGTCCGATCGCACCTTAATGGGCCTCGACCCATTTTCAGCCCCTTTCTACTTATTAAATCCCTTCTTCAGGTTTATTGGGCTCATTCGGCTTACCAATAATCATCGGGCTTCATTCCAAACTCATTGGATAGCCCGTATACTATTTATGATAATTACTGTGAAATTTCGAATAATATTCCTTTTTATACAGAATTAATCCGTAAAATAATCTTAACTCTGCATTGAGGACTCTAATTGTCGAAATTAAAATGTACTTACCCAATGTTATGTGGGGTGCAAAAATCGAAGCTCAATCGGCTCTCGTTCTGGCTCTGTCGTAAAACTGCACAATTTTATATTTATTTTAGGGTTAATTTTTGATTAAATATAATTTAAATAATTTTTTTGGAAATCAAATCGGTCACTTTTGACCTCTTACCGACTTACCCAAAGTCTGGTGTATTCGTAAAAATTCTTCCCTTTTTTCCTTTTTTCTCTTTTTCTTCCTTTTTCTCCTTTTTTCCTCTCTTTCTTGGCTTAACCGGTTCGGTCCGGTTCAACTCGGTTCACTTCTTGCTGAATCGGACCGTACTGGTTCAGGCTTCCCAGTCACCGTTCACAGTGTTTTCGATCGACTTTCTGCTTGATTTCGGTGCTGTTTGGCTCGTCTTTGGTCGGGCAACCTTCGGCTAGCCTTGATCGGGGCCAATTCACTTCGGTGGCCGTTAGATTCACCTTCTCTCCCTCAAGGCTTCAACTCGCCGATCTGGCATTCTCCGGTGACGGTGGGGCGCGTCCCTGGTGGCAGGAGGTCGCGCAGACGTCCTCTCCCTTTTCTGGTTGCTGTCGGCCCTCGCCTAGCGCCGGTGCTCCTCGTCCGGTAGTCTCTTCCTCGGTCGCCTTCGTTTCGTTTCTCTTCAGTTTTCATTTTCTAAACTTTCATTTCTTTCTTTTATTATTATTATTATTATTATTATTATTATTATTATTAATTGATTTTATTATTATTTTATTCATTATTTTATTCTAAAAATCCCAAAAATATCTAAAAAATTTTATTTTATTCTAATTAATTTATTTAATTCATTTAATCTATTTTTCCACTTTCTCGGTATATTTTCTCCGTATTTTTGGGAAATTGTCCCGAGTGAAAATTTCGATTAATTTTAGTCTTGATCAATTTAACCCGAAATTTAATTATTTCTTTGTTATTGATCAAGATTCTCAAATCCATTATTTTTAATTAAATTTTCTTGTCGAATTTATTTCAGTTTTCGATCTTTTGATCGTTTTGCCCTTGCATGTGTTTGGGAATTTCATTTCAGTCATTTTGCATTTTTTAAATGTATTCAAAAATTTTTATTCATTCCCTTTGCTCTTACGATAAAAAATCGGGTCTTACACTCACGCGATTGGTCGTTAACCAATCCATCCCCAAAATTACATCAAAACCATTCATGTTTAATAACACTAGATCTGCTAACATCACCCTACCTCCCACCTTGATCTCACAACTTCTACACACCATATCAGTCCTCTGGGACTCACGCATAGGGGTATTTACATGTAAAATATAATCTAAGGATTCATGCTTCAAACTCAGTTTACATGCAAATTGTACATCAATGAAAGAATGCATGGATCCCGAATCAAATAACACATGAGCCTCATGATTACAGATAAGAAGTGTACCTCGTATGGTCTCTGACGAAGTGTCTGTAGTCTCCTTATCCAAGGCAAACACACGTCCCTCTGTGACCGGCTTCTTGCCCTTATCAACAGTCGTAGCCCATCTCTGGGGAATTATCCTCTGAGGCTGCTGTCTAAAAGGCTGTGGAGAATGTGGCTTCTGTGGTTGGGTGCAATACCTCACTCTGTGGCCCATGTCGCCACATCTATAGCATCTTTGCATGGTTCTAGGACAACTTCCCTCATGTGATCTGCCACAATCTCTACAGACTCTAACCTAGGTCTGGCACCTCGAGGGGTCTCCATCAAATAGGAGGAATTCAGAGTCTATCAACTCTCCCCCTTGGCCCCTCAAACTATCTCCTCTTAAATGAACCTCTCTGAAAGTCTGTGTGGGAGGTCACAAGTTATTTACTCTTGTCCCTAGCCACAATTCGGGACTCAGTTTGGACTGTACCAACTCTAGTCCCCTCTCAACTTCTTGTGTTCATCTCAAAGCATCCTTAAACTCGATGATACAAAGCCCTATCAATCGGTCCCTGATAATGGGTCTCAACTCATACACAAATCTCTCTATACGGAGCTGTTCATCCCTTAAAGTCTCCGGGTCATACTTTAGTAGGGTGGTGAATCGACTCTCATAATCATCCACTGACATATTGCCCTGAGTCAAGTTTAGAAATTCAGCTTGCTTTCTCCTCTGTGCCGCTTTCGGCACGTACTAATTTTTAAATGCCAACTGAAACACTTCCCAACTGATCACCTCATGGCTAGCTACCAATATACCCTGAATGGTGCTCCATCAATCTCGAGCTTGTCCCTTTAACATGTACGCACCCATACTGACCTTCTCTGCATCGATGCATCCCAAGAAGTCAAAAATGACTCGTAACTCTGTCAACCACTCCTCAGACTCTATGGGATCTTTCACCCCTCTATAAACTGGTAGGTTCATCTTCAGAAAGTCCCTCATCCAACCTTTATCTCTATCATCATGCGAGACCTGTTTCGGAGGCTGGGTGATGGGTGGCACCGGATCAGTCTGCGGTGGGGGTACGGGTGGTCCCTGTGGTGGTAGTGGTGTCGATACCGGTATGGTACACGAGGCATTAGCCCCAAAATACTGCGTGAATAGCACTGCCATATGCTCGAATCCCTGACGCACATCGTGCTCGAGGTGATTCATACGAGAGTTAGTGTAAGACCCAAATTTAATTAAAATACGAAATGAATTAGTGTTCGTGAAGGAAAGTTTGACTGAATTAATTCTCGAACACGTGTAAGGGCAAAATGGTCAAAAGATCGGAAGCCGGTATAAATTCGATGAGAAAAAAATTAATTTAAAATAATGGATTAAGAAATCTTGGTCAATAAAGGTGAAATAAATTTATTTTGGGTTAAATTGACCAGGATATTAAATTATTGAAACTAATCGGGATTAATTTGAATTTTTAGTACAAAAAAATAATAATCCCGAAAATAATCGAAAAATATATCGAAAAGTCATTCAGGACAATATCCCGAAAATATGGAGAAATTAACCCGAAAAAAGGGTTAAAATATAATAAATAAATTAAATTAAATTAAATTAATTAATTTAGAATTAAATAATAATTTTTAAGGATATTTTAAAGGATATTTTGGATTTTTATAGAGTATTTTAATGAATAGTGTAATAATTAAAATAAATAATAAAAATAAAAATAATTAATAAAATAAATGAAAAAAAAAAGAAGGGAAATCAGAAAACGAAATCGCGAGAAAGTAGAAGACGAAAACGGAAGCCGAGAGCCGACGACCCACAATCCACCACCGGCGATCAACAAGCCCGACGAAGCGCCGAGGAGGAAGAGGGGAGGCCGACGAGCAAGATGGCACCGGAGACGTACCGTGTAGTGGCCTGAGGACGTCGAACGGAGGAAGAGAAAGCCGGGAGGGAAATCGAGTCGGTCCCGGTGATCCACAGTGACTGGACGTGAATGGAGGCCACCGGCGTGACCGTGAGGAGGAGGCGGTCCTTTTGAGACAGGTAGATGCCGGCGAAACGGCCAGAATCGCCGGCGATGACCAAAACTGAAAATGGGTTTCGACGGCAGAAAAGAGAACGGCCGGACCGGTGACTTTTCGGCGGCTTTGGACGAAGCCGAGGCCAGATTTGAGGTGCGGACAACCTTGCGGAGCCACTGGTGGTGGAAGCCGACGGAGAACCGGTCGACAAGGTGGTGAGCCGACGGTGAACCGGCCGAACAGGAGAGAACCGGTGGTCTGAACCGGACTGAACCGGTTCAGCCAAAAAAGAGAGGAAAAAAGGAGAAAAAAGAGAAAAAGAAAAAGAGAAAAAAAAATTGGGGAAAATTCCTGTGATGCAATCGAGTTTCGGGTAAGTCAGTAGTGGTCAAAATTGACCCGATTTAAATTTTAGAATATTTTATTTAATTAATTTTGGACTGAAAACTTACCCGAAAAATTATGAAATTATGTAGCTCGACGATTGGCATCCACCAAGAGCTCGAGACAGCCTCAAATTTTGTACTAGCATGGAATCTCGGGTAAGTGACCCTTATTTACGACAGTTTACATCGTTATGCGTGATATGAATTTAAATTCCGCATAAATTGAATTAAATTATGGAAATTTAGATAAATTGTCGTAAATATTAAATTTAGCTATTCGAGAGTTAGAACGAGGCCCAATGAATTATTAGTGGGCCCAATGAGCCCAATAGACCTTGATAAAGTGAAAATTAAGTGGAAAACGGGCTTAAGGCCGATTAAGGCCCATTAAGGTGCAATCGGGCCCAATATGGGTAAACGGGCCCAACGATTTAAATTAAGCCCAGAAAAGATTAAATACAATTAAATTGTATGTTATCTGACCTGAGGAATACTAATACGCAGTTTCGGGCATTTGATTGGAAGCATATCGGACTGTGCGACGAGACAATAGTGGAAAAGAAAAGGTCAGATTCGACAGGAAAATAAGGTAAGGGAATTCTACGGACTGCTAGAGGTAATTTTACGAAATTTCAAGTCATATGCAGTCTTTTAAAATTTATCTGAAGGGTCTAGAGGTCGAATAATAATTTTAGTGCCCCGAATGGACAAATTACTAAAATACCCTTGTTAAGGGTAAAATCTAGAAATTTAGGAAAAATTGGGAGGAGCAAGAACAAAAGGTTCCTGCTCATTCTGGAGGTATTTTAACACATGCATGAGTAGGCTGGCTCACTTTTAAAGAAAAATGCATAGCATTGCATACCTTTAACGATGTAATTTTTGTGAAAACTATTTGGAGATAACCGAGCCGCCTACGTGTTTTTATTTACATGTGACGTGCTAGAGCTCAGCTCGCACGATGTTTGATTTGTGTGATGCATGCATTAGTGCTGGAGCGAGAGCTCGCACTAGAGTTTTACATGCATAGGTGCTAGAGTATAACTCGCACCAGATTTCACATGCTTTTTCGTGACACGGTGCTAGAGTCTAACTCCGACCATATTTTTACATGATTTTCAAGACAGGGTGCTGGAGTTTAACTCGCACCAGATTTTATAAGATTTTCATATGATTTATATACAGAGTGCTGAGCCTAACTCGCACTAGTTTTACTAGATTTGTGGAGTAGCGCTGTCTGCCCTTGGAGTCAGCCAAAAGGCCCAACAGGCTCAAAAGACCTCTTAAGTAGGGTGAGAGTGAGGGATGAGGTTGGCGGCCCTGTGGAGATGTAAAGCAGGCTCTGCCAATTTTACTTGATTTGATGAGAGTGCTGAGCATCGCTCGCACTGATTTTTATGAGAACATACGATGAGCCGTGCTTGGAGCATCGGGTAGACTGTGTGTCACTGATTTAATAGGCTCGCACGTGCGTTTTGAGACATGGCAATGAGTATTGAGAAACAAAACCTCTCTGTGGGAAGCAGGCCATTTGGGGTGGAGTACCTAGAGTGATATGGGTCCATGGAGTATGATGTACCATGCAAGTAGCATGGAGTACGATGTACCGTGGGGTATCTTCGGATACGGTATCTTTACGATACGGGGTATCTTTGTGATACGGTATCTTTGTGATACGGGGTATCTTCGGATACGGCATCTTAGGATGCGTGAGATCGGATAAGACTGACGGGTTGGATTGACCCACCTCCCGGGCGATTCCCGATCAGGGTGAGACCTCGCACACTGGGATCCGTGAAGCTAGAGGGACTCACGAGGACACATATTGGCCAGTCCTGGTTATTACCGATATACAGTTATTGCCTAGTCTCGTATCTTGTATATATATACATATGTTTTCGGATATCGATGCTTTCGAGAAACTCAATTTTCATGATTTTGTGTGAGTCAGGATCACCCGAAGGAGGGGTCGAGTCCTGTCTTTATTGTGAAATTTTTAAAGAGAAAGAAATGATTTAAAATAATTGCATGTTGAATTTTTCGTGCAAACTCGATTTACATAACATCATAAGCTCATGCCATTTGTTTTAAAATGTGTGGAGAAAGGGTGGTTTATGCATGGCACCACGTTCATGTAGGTAGTATGGTTACCTACTTGTTCGTAGGATTACCTTACTGAGCTTGATGTGCTCACCCCTTTCATTTTCTCCCACAGATAATCTCCAGTTGAAGTTGAGGCGACTCAGTACTGCATTCTGGATATCCGCTGCTGCCCATCAACATAAGGTATATACACTTGTACATATTGTATCTACATAAGTATAGCACAGTAACATGTTTGTAAGTAACTTTAGGGGATGTATAAATAATGTAAACAATTATAAATGACTGGAGAATAAATAAGTTAGATGGTAATGGTATGGTGGGACTGGCATTGACGCACAGCCTAATTTGTTGGTTGAGTGTAGTCACGATTCGAGGACAGGTAAGAATTCAAGTAAATAAACAAAACGCGAAAAAAAATTAACCCTGATTTTTGGGTAATTTGGGTCGTGACATATAAAGGTGGTATCAGAGCATAATTGGTCTGATGTGTGTCAGTGTCAGTAATTAGGAAATTACATCCCCGTGTTACTGTGCTTGGTTAGATACAATAGTGTATATCGAGATGGGTTTTGACTAAGAAATGGTTGAGAATGCAGGAATGCCTAATATGAGTCGCGTTAGATGAGATAGTGCATGAGGCAGAGGTCGTAGAGGTATACCTGAGTCTGCTAAGTCTTGCTGAGTTGACCCATGAGAATTGGGATGAGATTGAAATGGAGGCTAATGTTGAACACGCCCCACTAAGTCCGACAGAGGGATCGGACAGTATTGAGACACGTTTCGCGAGGTTGGAGCGGAGTGTGGAGATTATTTTGAGGAGCTAATTGCTCAGATTATGAATGAGATTCGAGGGAGCAGCGGAGCATTGATTGAAACCCGCTCGACCCATCTTAAGTGTTAAACATCCATAGCTAAGATGAGAAATCTTATTGGATGTATTCCGGTGATAGGATATCCCGGACATGATTTAAAGGAAAAATTTCTTACACTGCCCAGGAATACTAAATTGATTATGAGTATGAAACTTAGTTATATTCTTTGGCAGAATTTACCTCGACACTATGAACAGTGACAGTCGAGATGTCTAAAAGTTTATGGAAGGGCTCAGATTTTCAATTAGAGTCCGATTGGCCCGTGAGATATTACTTATACCGAGGCAGTACGCAGATTTACAGTTGGATAAATAAGAACATGAATTGCACGCCTCTGAGATGGGGAAAGGTAGTGAGGGCTGAAATAGAGACAGAAAGAGAATCGAGAAATGATAAAGATGTTAAAATGGGAAAATGGTAATTGGTAAAAGAGTTAATTTGATGAGTCATGGAGTAAGATAATTGGTAAGGCCCCAGTGCATCCAATTTTGGCACTTTTGAGGGACATTGTGATTGGAGGACCCCGACCTGCTACGAAGCAGTGTAGCAGTGTAAGCAGTGTGAGATGTGTGGTGGATACCACAGAAGGAGGGTCTATACCTACACTGTATTGATAAAAATGACCGTTAAGTGTGATAAGACGGACCATTGATTTTGATTGCACAGAGTTGGGCGAGATCGCCCCACAGGAAAGTAAAGAGACAGAAAAACTTCGTTGGTATAGCTGCAACGAAAAGGGAGGCAATAGCCGAAAAGAAAAGAAAAAGGAAAGTAGGCTGTTGGACGAAGGCGAGAGGATGTCTTGGACCAGGACACTATTGATGTTTCATGGATGTGGCGTAAGATACCACACTTGTTATGAATAATGAAGTACATATGTTTATTGATCCTGGTGCCACATATTTATTTATACCGCCTTCATTCTCATATAAGTGAGTAAAAGGCCTGAATGCCTACATTATTGGGCACAATACTGATAAATGAGTGCCCCATTAGAGGAGGATTAAATAAACGGAATATGGATATAGAGATTTTAAGTAATAAAAATGGGTGCAACAGTTGAAATTAAAGGAGTAAAGGATTGTACTCGCGGAATGAATAATGACAGAGTTTCAATTATAATTGATACACTAAGGAGATAATCTTTGAGATATGCTTTATTTTAAATACAAGATGTATTGGAGTAAAAGGCATATGCTAGGTAAGAACATCCTTACGATATGGAGTCATTAGGATTAAAGCAATTAGTAACGAATATAAATTGTGACCACAGAGACTGAGATATAACGTAGTTGTGGTTAAGTCTAAAGGTTAATAAAGGTATTTCAAAATACCTCCCCTCCTGAAGACTTGACAGCGTCTAAAAGTATATATATATATATATATATATATAACCTATAACGTGAAATCGATCGTCGTAATAAATACCTTTAGCATTAGGATACCCTTACTAAGACGATAAGAATATTAAAATTCGACGAATCATAAAGGTTAACATAGTAAAAATTTAATAAGAGTCGTTACGATAAGAAAAGGAAATGACGCAGGTTAGTACCTGAAAACGTAAGCGATTTTGAAGTATCTTATACGCTTATGCGTAAATAAGTCAAGGATTGAACCGATTTGTAATCATCATTATCGATGATATGTTGGGTGTAGTTAAAGTCTAGGGTGATTTATAAGCAACAATTGGGAAATTACTTTTACAGATGGTTGTTGCGAGTTCTCAATATAGTCTACTTGGTTGACACGTTGAACTAAGAAAACGTGGTCTTTGAATGAGATGATAAATAAGATGATAGATGTGACGGGAATTTGGTGTAATGAAGTATGAACTGACCACCGTGATTAATTTCACCATACCCAACAGCTCAAGAGGTTCTCAGTGAGTATGGATACCTCAAAATTATGAAGGAGCTGTGTATTGATGTATAATGGGGAGACAGTCAAGTATGGAGTCAGATAACTCCTTTATCATAAAATAAACTATCTGACCCATGATTTAAAGTTGGCAACAGTATTTGTACCGAGGATATGGTACTATTATGTACACGGTGAGAAATTGTGGATATGCACTGATCATAAAGCCCGAGTATCTGTTTTCACAGAAAGAGGCGAATATGAGAATACATAGTGGGTTAGAGCTTCTGAGAGGTTTTGATTTGTGAAAATTGTACCACCCAGGAAAGGCTAATGTGATGACTGATGCCTTGAGCAGAAAGAGCTTCGGGATGGTACCGCATATGATGGTCAGGGAGCGTGAGTTGCTAGAGCAGTTATGAGCCTCAATATTGATGTGATCCCTTCTGATGATGACAGTGATTGTGTGACAGCTAGCCTGAGACTAGAACCGGATGAGAGTGCTCGGATTTGATAGGCTTAGCATGATGATCGGCATGATGTCGATAGTGTGGGTCAGATTCAGAAGGGTACAGTGATAGAGTTCACAGAGTATGATAATGATTTACAGAGAGGTTCAGAGACAGTATGAGTGCTCCCCAGGACCACAGTTGATGAGATAGTAATTTTTTCAGAAGCTCACTCTTCAGGATATACAGTGCATACGGAAGGTAATAAGAATATATTAAAATCTCGAAAAGGGTATTGGTGGTCAGATGTTAAAAGAGACATGATAGAGATTGTGAAAAAGTGCCTAGTATGTCAGCAGAGTAAGGTAGAGTATTAAAAGTCTGCAGAGTTATTGCAGCACCTACCTATATCGACATAGCACAGAAAATGAGAGCAAGTCTCCATGAATTTCGTGATAGGTTACAGAGAACCCAGGTGAATTACGAGGCTATTTGAATGATAGTCGATAGAGTGACTAAGTCTACACACCTTCTGGTTATAAAATCCCCAGATACTCAGAGTGTGTATAAGGATTTATGTATAAGGAAGATTGTGGAACACTAAGTAACGTTCCAGTGAGCATGGTATCATATAGGGATTCCCGCTTCACTTCCCACCTCTGAGGAAATTTTTAGGAAGCTATGGGAACACGACTGAGTATTAGCACAGCTTTTCGTCCTCAGACAGATGGTCAGTCAGAGAGGACTGTACAAGTTCTGGAGGATCCGATGAAAACGTGTGCCATTGATTTTATAAGCTCCTGGAATGATCAGTTGATTTCTAATCAAATTCGCCAATAGCGACAGTTGTCATTCGAGTATTGGGATAACAAGATATGAGGCAGTGTATGGCTGTAGGGGTTGTTCCCCAAATTGGATAAGAAAAAGTGGGTGACAGATAGAATCATTTTTGACTTTGGATAATAAGTCTCTGAGGATGTTTAGTTAAGAGTGAGAGATTAAGAACACCTCAGAGCAGATAGACAAGTATTGGAATTCACCCTTGGTGAATTAGTAGGGTTGAAATGTTTCTTATCCTAAGAGAATAAGGACATAGCGAGCTTTTGGAAGAAGGTAAATTGAGTTGTGCTGGATGGAATATTTTGAGAGATTGGACAAGTGGGAGATAAGACCTGTAGGTTGGTGTTATCACCTGAATTAACAGGCACCCACAATGTCTCAGATTTTGATGCTTCGACAATACTATCCAGATCCAGCACAGGTGATCGAATATGAACTCCAAAAGTTCAGCTTAATGAAAATATAAGTATATTGATAAGTTGATTCGGGCATTAAACAGGAAAGAGAAAGTATTGAGGTTTAAGATGATCTCCCTAATTAAAGTCCTTTGGTAGTAATACACTCCGAAGAAGGTCACATAAGAATTTAAGAGTATGATACGATCGATGTATCCGGAGTTGTATATGGACTCATATGACTTGGTTCTAATTTGGAGGACCAAATTCCTTAAGTGGGGGAGAGTTGTAAGACCCGAATTTAATTAAAATATGAAACGAATTAGTGTTCGTGAAGGAAAGTTTGACTGAATTAATTCTCGAACACGTGTAAGGGCAAAATGGTCAAAAGATCGAAAGCCGGTATAAATTCGATGAGAAAAAAAATTAATTTAAAATAATGGATTAAGAAATCTTGGTCAATAAAGGTGAAATAAATTTATTTTGGGTTAAATTAACCAGGATATTAAATTATTGAAACTAATCGGGATTAATTGAAATTTTTAGTACAAAAAAATAATAATCCCGAAAATAATCGAAAAATATATCGAAAAGTCATTCGGGATAATATCCCAAAAATACGGAGAAATTATACCCGAAAAAGGGTTAAAATATAATAAATAAATTAAATTAAATTAATTAATTTAGAATTAAATAATAATTTTTAAGGATATTTTAAGGGATATTTTGGATTTTTATAGAGTATTTTAATAAATAGTGTAATAATTAAAATAAATAATAATAATAAAAATAATTAATAAAATAAATGAAAAAAAAGAAGGGAAATCAGAAAACGAAATCGCGAGAAAGCAGAAGACGAAAACGGAAGCCGAGAGCCGACGACCCACAATCCACCACCGACGATCATCAAGCCCGACGAAGCGCCGAGGAGGAAGAGGGGAGGCCGGCGAGCAAGATGGCACCGGAGACGTACCCTGTAGTGGCCTGAGGACGTCGAACGGAGGAAGAAAAAGCCGGGAGGGAAATCGAGTCGGTCCCGACGATCCACGGCGACTGGACGTGAACGGAGGCCACCGGCGTGACCGTGAGGAGGAGGCGGTCCTTTTGAGACCGGTAGCTGCCGGCGAAACGGTCGGAATCGTCGGCGATGACCAAAACTGAAAATGGGTTTCGACGGCAGAAAAGAGAACGATCGGACCGGCGACTTTCCGGCGGCCTTGGACGAAGCCGAGGCCAGATTCGAGGTGCGGACAACCTTACGGAGCCACTGGTGGTGGAAGCCGACGGAGAACCGGCCGGCAAGGTGGTGAACCGGCGGTGAACCGGCCGAACTGGAGAGAACCGGCGGTCTGAACCGGTCCGAACCGGACTGAACCGGTTCAGCGAAAAATAGAGGAAAAAAGGAGAAAAAAGGGAAAAAGAAAAAGAGAAAAAATTTGGGGAAAATTCCTGTGATGCAATCGAGCTTCGGGTAAGTCAGTAGTGGTCGAAATTGACCCGATTTAAATTTTGAAATATTTTATTTAATTAATTTTGGACTGGAAACTTACCCAAAAAATTATGAAATTATGTAGCTCGACGATTGGCATCCACCGAGAGCTCGAGACAGCCTCGAATTTTGTACTAGCATGGAATCTCGGGTAAGTGACCCTTATTTACGACAGTTTACATCGTTATGCGTGATATGAATTTAAATTTCGCATAAATTGAATTAAATTATGGAAATTTAGATAAATTGTCGTAAATATTAAATTTAGCTATTCGAGAGTTAGAACGAGGCCCAATAAATTATTAGTGGGCCCAATGAGCCCAATAGGCCTCGATAAAGTGAAAATTAAGTGGAAAACGGGCTTAAGGCCGATTAAGGCCCATTAAGGTGCAATCGGGCCCAATAGGGGTAAACGGGCCCAACGATTTAAATTAACCAGAAAAGATTAAATACAATTAAATTGTATGTTATCTGACCTGAGGAATATTAATACGCAGTTTCGGGCATTTGATTGGAAGCATATCGGACTGTGCGACGAGACAACAGTGGAAAAGAAAAGGTCAGACTCGACAAGAAAATAAGGTAAGGGAATTCTACGGACTGCTAGAGGTAATTTTACGAAATTTCAAGTCATATGCAGTCTTTTAAAATTTATCTGAAGGGTCTAGAGGTCGAATAATAATTTTAGTGCCCCGAATGGGTAAATTACTAAAATACCCTTGTTAAGGGTAAAATCTATAAATTTAGGAAAAATTGGGAGGAGCAAGAACAAAAGGTTCATGCTCATTCTGGAGGTATTTTAACACATGCATGAGTAGGCTGGCTCACTTTTAAAGAAAAATGCATAGCATTGCATACCTTTAACGATGTAATTTTTGTGAAAACTATTTGGAGATAACCGAGCCGCCTACATGTTTTTATTTACATGTGATGTGCTAGAGCTCAGCTCGCACGATGTTTGATTTGTGTGATGCATGCATTAGTGCTGGAGCGAGAGCTCGCCCTAGAGTTTTACATGCATAGGTGCTAGAGTATAACTCACACCAGATTTCACATGCTTTTTCGTGACACGGTGCTAGAGTCTAACTCGCACCATATTTTTACATGATTTTCAAGACAGGGTGCTGGAGTTTAACTCGCACCAGATTTTATAAGATTTTTATATGATTTATATACAGAGTGCTGAGCCTAACTCGCACTAGTTTTACTGGATTTGTGGAGTAGCGCTGTCTGCCCTTGGAGTCAGCCAAAAGGCCCAACAGGCTCAAAAGACCTCTTAAGTAGGGTGAGAGTGAGGGATGAGGTTGGCGGCCCTGTGGAGATGTAAAGCAGGCTCTGCCAATTTTACTTGATTTGATAAGAGTGCTGAGCATCGCTCGCACTGATTTTTATGAGAATATACGATGAGCCGTGCTTGGAGCATCGGGTAGACTGTGTGTCACCGATTTAATAGGCTCGCACGTGCGTTTTGAGACATGGCAATGAGTATTGAGAAACAAAACCTCTCTGTGGGAAGCAGGCCATTTGGGGTGGAGTACCTAGAGTGATATGGGTCCATGGAGTACGATGTACCGTGCAAGTAGCATGGAGTACGATGTACCGTGGGGTATATTCGGATACGGTATCTTTGTGATATAGGGTATCTTTGTGATACGGTATCTTTGTGATACGGGGTATCTTCGGATACGGCATCTTCGGATGCATGAGATCGGATAAGACTGACGGGTTGGATTGACCCACCTCCCGGGCGGTTCCCGATCAGGGTGAGACCTCGCACACTGGGATCCGTGAAGCTAGAGGGACTCACGAGGACACATATTGGCCAGTCCTGGTTATTACCGATATACAGTTATTGCCTAGTCTCGTATCTTGTATATATATATACATATGTTTTCGGATATCAATGCTTTCGAGAAACTCAATTTTCATGATTTTGTGTGAGTCAGGATCACCCGAAGGAGGGGTCGAGTCCTGACTTTATTATGAAATTTTTAAAGAGAAAGAAATGATTTAAAATAATTGCATGTTGAATTTTCCGTGCAAACTCAATTTACATAACATCATAAGCTCATGTCATTTGTTTTAAAATGTGTGGAGAAAGGGTGGTTTATGCATGGCACCACGTTCATGTAGGTAGTATGGTTACCTACTTGTTCGTAGGATTGCCTTACTGAGCTTGATGTGCTCACCCCTTTCATTTTCTCCCACAGATAATCTCCAGTTGAAGTTGAGGCGACTCAGTACTGCATTCTGGATATCCACTGCTGCCCATCAACATAAGGTATATACACTTGTACATATTGTATCTACATAAGTATAGCACAGTAACATGTTTGTAAGTAACTTTAGGGGATGTATAAATAATGTAAACAATTATAAATGACTGGAGAATAAATAAGTTAGATGGTAATGGTATGGTGGGACTGGCATTGACACAGCCCAATTTGTTAGTTGAGTGTGGTCACGATTCGAGGACAGGTAAGAATTCAAGTAAATAAACAAAACGCGAAAAAAAAAAATTAACTCTGATTTTTGGGTAATTTGGGTCGTGACAGTTAGGACTCTCCGACTGTGGTTTAGTTGGCGGAGATGGCTGCGCCTGCCTCTCTGAACGTCCTCTTCTCCCCCTCATTATCTATCTCTTATGTACCTGCGCGTATTCATTAAACATCGATCATAATTTTACTCGTTAAATTCAATTCATCACCAGACAATATAGACACTTGGAATGTAATCTAATTCCAATTGATCGACATTGACAGTACTAGACACCCCTTACTCTGATACCAAGAAAATCTATGACAGCCCAGAAGCGCGAAAAATATGGCAAATTTAAATTTTTTTCTTAAATTAAAACTAACAACTCTGGGTGCATTCCTGTACAGTGTCTTAAATCACTATCGTTTATAAAGAACCATTATCCCCAAGATCATACAACTCATACTTGATTAAATCAAAGATATATAATCTCTCAAAAAGGAATCATCCATAAATCCCAATTCGTTACTTCACATCATCCTAAATACATCTCAAAAACTTATCACAATTGTCTGTATTACATTAATTGTCTGGATTCAAAATGAATTGAATTATACCTTATACGTGTACAAGCTATAGCCTGGTGGTGGCTGTCGAGACCAATAATAATAATTCCAACTCAAAAATATATTAAAACTGTAGTATAAATGAGTAATGTCGTTTCCCAAGAGATTGGTTAGATTTATTTTTTTGCAAAATATTTAAAAAGAAAATAAATATGGGGATTTGTTGTAATGAAAATGAAAAGAAAAATTAAAATGTAGCAAAGAAAAATCACTATGTAAAAATATTAGGAGAAAATTAATATGATGAAAACATCCAACCAAAGGAATAATCTTAGAATGGGTTCATGGAATTGATCACTGATGCAAAAATGAGTTATTTTAACCTTTACCAAATTGGTTATGGTTATTGGTACGACCTAACAACCTATCCCTCCTTACTTCTTCGATAATCAGGATACGATCTCTAATTATTTCTCTTGTCAGTTAAATAACCTTAGATACGATCTTAAGATTTAATTTACCAAAAGCATTAAAAACTAGAGAGACTACCAATTCTAACCAACAAACACACATGTAGGTTCATTTAAGCTAGATTATATATCTTCTTAACATAAATTGAAAACCTATCTATAATCAATTATGTTATTTACCACTTATATTAGAATGCCTAAACAATTACGGATTCAAGTTTCTAATTGGTGATATATTATCCTGACAATTGAACAAAGGGCCCTTTTTGCGTAATCATTCAAAACAATAAGTTAAACAAGCATAGAAGACATATAAGTAATAAAGATATAAAAGAACAAAATAAAACTAATTAGATCTCACAATTCTTGAAGAACCCAAACTTTAACTATCATTTGGCTAGACTAAATAATTTAGCAAGCCATAAGTTCAGAGAAAAACACTAAAGAAAAATATAAAAATTGTATGTGTATGATGATGATAATGAAGATTCCTCTCCCTAGCCTTCTCTTAGCCTATAAATACTAAATATCCTAGCCCCAGAATCTGTCTTCAAAGGAAAGTTCTCTGATTGAGTTTGATTGTAAATAATCTTCTTTCCTTTTTCAACTACTTGCTAAAGATAGTTATTGCAATATCTCTTCCTTAATAATAAAAATCTTCCACTTGCCATCTTTAGACTGATTAAGTCAACTTCAGCTACAAGTTATAGATCTTAACTTGAATTCACATATTTGACTTGCAATCCTTGTCACTGCCTTAGGCGTGCCCACGTCTGACACGAAGATATCTCCTGATTTTGTGACTTGATCAAAAATTGCAACTTTAGTCCTTTTTTTCCATTTTCCTTCATCTACAATATAAAATAGAAAATATAAGTCAAATCCAAAAATTAAGCATATAGAATAATCTAAATCATGGAAAAATATGACAATTAATATGCTCAATATGCAACTTATCAAATTCCCCCACACCTAAACCTTGCTTGTCCTCAAGCATACAATAGTCTAAATTCATAATCTCTTCTCATCATTCCTTCATACTCTTCCTATGCTCATCCAAAATACATTCCTTTTAATAATTAAATCAAGCGAATTCTAATAACACACATGAATAGTACCTTAATGATTCAATTAAATTAATAAAATACATAGGATCTAACACCCTCGCAATTGGATTTCACTCATCACACTCTTAATGTTTAAGGTATATATCAATGAACTCTCAAGTCACTGCATAGAAGATTTATTACTATAAGCTTGAAAATTCATCACACCTCTTCCACCAATGAATGAATTAAGATGCAAAAATCTAAGGGTCTAAAAGGGTTGTATCAAGGCTTAGGTAAGCTATGATAAAGAGATTTTTGGGTTAAAGAAATTGAAGAAATCATACAAACTTTTCACACAAAACTCAACTCAATGATTTCAAAAGACTGCTTCAATCACATAATTTTCAAAACTAACTGCCAAGCAATAAAAATTACATTTCTCTTTCTCTTCATTTATTCAACATTTTTTCTTCATTTTTCTTTTCTTCATTTTTCCTTTCTTTTTTTTTCTTTTTTTTTTGAAAGAGAGGAACTCAATGAAAGTAACAGCTTGGAATACTAAATTTTCAACATGTTGCAATCCTTCCAAAAATATTTTGAAGTTTCATGTGCATAAGTCTATGATTCATCAATTCAAGGTTCAAAAAGAGGTAAAAATAAAAAAAAAGGTTTATTATGGTTAATGTGGTTTAATCCAAAGAAAAGGCTAGGCTCAAAGTGGTTTTTCTAAAGGTTAATAATAATAAGGGTAGGCTAGAAAAGAAATGGTATATAATCAAGAAAAAGGGTTTAACCTAAATGCCCTTATTTGATTAATTGCATCATAATCATCAAAGGGGTTGATTAAGACATGTATGACAGAGCAAGTTCTAGAATAGTCGACTATGCATGACAATCACACAAATAAGGAAATAGGGCATGATGTAATGAATGCTCGTAGGCTCAATTCTCTCTAAAAAGGGTTACATGTGCTAGATCCTATAAACTTTTTCATCTAATGAATTAAAAGCAACTAATCAGTGTTTTAATGAGAATATAAAACTAATTGTTTTTATGGGATAAGCATTAGAAAAATCTAGAACTCAAAGAGATCACAAACAATAACTGATGTACCTTTTGGATTTTTTTTTTTTGAATTTGAAAAAATTTTCATGAAAATTAATCAAGAATGAATTAATCAAGAATGAAAGGAAAAGAAAGCAAACATCAGAGTCACAATTAAATACCTTCCCCCACACCTAGATTATACATTGTCCTCAATGTATCAAAATAGATGCTCATAAACTTTAAAAGAATTTAGAGAAATTAGAAAACTTCCCTGAAAAATATTGAGCACCGCGGAGCATTGCGTTGATTTCCACTAATTTTCCAATTCAAACATGCTTACCAGCGGAAGAAACTCATTGATTTCCACTACTAGTCATAAAAAAATTCCTCACACCGTATGATTGTTAATCTCCAACAAGTAAAAATAACTACACCAAAGCAAATAATGTTAATAAGAATGGTAGGTGAAACCCGTCAATTATGTGAAACAACCATCACCATCTTTCTACAGTATTATTGTTATTATTATAATTATTTTAATTTTTTTTAGTTTTTAGTTTTTTTTCTTTTTCTTTTTTTTTATTTTTTTATTTTTGTTTTTTTTCTTCGAAAATTTTGAAAATTTGAGATAAAAAGCCATTGTTGCTACCTAGTTGGAACTGAAGAAGCTGGGTGAGGTAGATGCTGTGAAGATGGTTGCTAGTCGGCTCCGGTGGATGTGGTCACCACCGGAGGTGCTACCGGATCTGCTACAGATGGTGTTTGGAAGCTCATCGGTGGAAGGGGTCGAAAAGAAGGGAGGAAATCGGCTACTTTGGTGGCTACTGTGGTGCTGAGCTTGCTGTGTGACTGTTGCCGACAGGAAGCTTAGGGAGAGGGGGGAAGGACAGGCTCGATTCTAGAAGTGTTGAAGAGGTCGGGATCGTGAAGCTTGAAGCTCGATGAAGGAGTCTGCTGCTACTAGTGGAGCTTAGAGAAGAAAGTCGCGGACTGCTATGGCGCCAAAATGTTGGAACTACTGCAGTCGGTGAAGGGTCTCGGTTCCTGACTGTGGTGTCGATTTTGGTGTTTGGGGATTGGAGGCTCAGGGAGAGGGGAGTCGCGGGCTGCAGCTGATGTTGGGGAGCTCAGGATTAGAAGCTCGGTACTATTGAAGTAGAAAAGCTGGTGGCTGCAGTCGGAGTATGAAGAGTTAGGTGGGAGATCAGTTTTCTGGGTACTGTCGATGCTTGCTTCTGGAAGAGACCAATAGTTTGTCTGAACTGAAGATCACTGTGGTGTTCGAGAGCTGCTGTAGGAAATGGGTCTCAGTTCGTTGCTCGGTTCTGGTAGTATTGCGACTGGTTACTGTCAGTGGGAGGTTGCTGGGAGCTGTTGTCGACAGGGGGCTTGGGTGAGGAGAGATGATGACTGATTCTGTCGGTTTGTGAAGATGGTGCCTACGAGTGAGAAAAAGAAAATCAGTTGAAGGAGAGAAAAAATAAAATAAAAGAAAAGAAAATAATTTTTTATGGTTATTACTAGGAGAAGATGGTTTTTAATAGGGTGTGGGCACGCCCTATCAAAATCTCACTTCTGCAATTTTTTTTTGGTTTTGGTGTTATTGGCAGAAGAGGATTTTCAGTAGGGCGTGGGCACGCCTTACGAAAACACAACTTTTATTTTTTTTAATCGAGACAAACATAAATCTTATGTAATACTAATAAAATAACAAAAAGTTAGAAAAATATTTTCTAAACAGAAAACAAAGAGAAATTTTGGGTTGCCTCCCAAAAAGTGCCATACTTTAAAGTCTTTGGCTAGACATGGTCATGCTCAATTGTATTTTAGACATTTCAACCCAATTTGTTCAACTTCATGGACTTGTAAACCTTCATAAAAAGGCTTTAAACGATGACCTTTTACCTTAGAGATCTGACCTGTATCCAAACATTTAATTTCAATTGCACCAAGAGTAAACACGTTAGTAACAACATAAGGGCCTAACCATCTAGAACAAAATTTACTAGGAAATATTTTTAATTTAGAATGAGATAGTTTAACTTTCTGACCAATATAAAAAATTTTCCTGGGAACTATATGATCATGAAAGGCCTTTATCTCTTCCTTGTAAATCCTAGAACTCTCAGAGTCATCATTTATATTAAACTTAATGATTTTATCATCTAATTCCATTGTGAGTGTACCATCATGCACATCAATTTTAGTCCTATATGTTTTTAGAAAAGGTCTTCCCAACAAAATTAAAGATCTAGATAAATCATCATCCTCTATATTAAGCACATAAAAATCAGCAGGAAAGATCAATCCATTTACTTGCACCAGAACATCCTCTAAAACACCTTCAGGGTAAACGTTAGATCTATCGGTAAGCTGAATAATAACACCACTCTCTTTTAATGGTCCAACATTCAAAGATTTATAAATAGACATAGGCATGACATTAATTGAAGCTCCTAGATCTAACATTGCTCTTTCAATTTTAAGATTACCTACCTTACAAGGGATAGTAAACATATCTGGATCCTTGCATTTAGGAGGTAACTTTTTCTAAAGGACAGCTGAAACATTCTCACCCATGCTCACAAATTCATTACCCTTCAATTTTCTTTTGCTGATGAACAACTCCTTGAGAAATTTGGCATATCGAGGTACTTGTTTAATTGCATCAAGCAAAGGGATATTTACCTCAACCTTGCGAAATTGTCAAAAATTTCCTTTTCCTCCTCCTCCTTTTTATATTTGGATGATCTAAAAGGAAAAGGAGGAATTGGTGCCAAAACTTTTTGTTACGTGCCATTAGGTTCCTTAAGGTGATCCAACTGTGGCTGGGATGCAATAACTTCCTTTTCAGCTTCTTCTTCTGGAATGCGCTTTCGGGTTGTCTTGCTAGACTCCCCTAACTCGGTTCCACTCCTCAAGGTCATTGCACTAACATTCTGTTTGGGGTTGATGACTGTCTGTAAGGGACATTTTCCTTGGGATTCCAGTCTATTCACAGAAGTGGCTAGCTGGCTCATTTGATCCTCCAGCTTCTTGATGCTAATTCTTGTTTCCTGTTGAAATTGATGTGTGTTAATCGCAAGTGATTTAACAATTTCTTCAAGAGACGTACCTGAACTAGAAGATGGTTGTTGTTGTTGTGGAGCAGGCTGTCTATATTGAAAGTTCTGAAATTGAGGTCTTGCTCCATAGCTTAAGTTGGGATGGTCTCTCCACCCTAGGTTATAAGTATTTGAATATGGATCGTGATTCCTTTGTGGTGGACCTGGAAATCCTCTAACTGCATTTGTGTGCTCATGAGGTTCATCTTGAAGTGTGGGGCACATGTCGGTTGGGTGTCCAGTAGCAGCACAAATTCCACAGGCTTTAACTTATTGTACGTTTCCCATTCCTATAGCCAATTGTTGAATAACAGATGTTAGATTAGCTATTTGATTCTCAAGAGAATGTGTATTTACCTCATTTACTCTCCTATGAGATATATCTTGTCTGAATCCAAACTGCTGGGAGTTAGCAGCCATGGTGGAAATCAAATCTCTAGCCTCTCTAGGTGTCTTGTTCACTATCGCACCTCCATGTTAAAGGAAATTGAGTAAAGTTTATTTAGGGTTATGACTATAATGAACTTTTAAGGTTTGACTTGTGTGGTGGGATTTAATGTAGGAATGATCGAATATATGAATAATGTTTGTGAAATAGTTTCTTAGATCATGATGAGTACACATTGAGATTAAAGGTTTATTATTAAGGCTAGGGTTGCATAGGTAGATGTTTCACAACTTATCCTACGATCCCTTTTTAACTTAAGCCCTTAGGTGCCTAGGTTACCTTTTGGCTTGTACTCCATGGGTTATAAAAAGGGGTGGTTTGGATCTTCTTTCCACTTTCACAATTATAAAGTTTTCTTTTGGAATGGTTTCTTTTCATTTTAAAGATTTTCTCTTCAGTTTTCGCTCTCCTTTTTTCGATCAAGACCATCCTTACCAACTTGAGCTTTCCTTTAGGTAAGTCCCATCTTCCTATATCTTCTCCTTCCCTTGAGATAGCCAGCCTTCCTAGCAAAGATAGCTCGGGGTATTTGCATAAGCTTGAGGCTAGGTTAAATCCTACTTCAGCGGTTCAACCCTCGGCCGAGCCTTCCCAACCTGCCAAGTCCTCAAAAGATCTTTACTTCATAGGGTTGGGCCTCCCCCGTAGATTCCCACCAGAGCAGATGCCTAAGAGGTTTTGTTGGCTTAAGCCGAATATGTCATTAAAGAAGAGTCTTCATGCCATCGGGGTTCAGATCCATGACTGAGGTCAAATCCACATTAAAGAGCCCTCCTTTCAACGTGCTTCTCTAGACATATTGAGGGCTTTGAAAGGGGGTGCATTTCCCGAGATATGTCCTAATCACTTTACGAAGAGGGCCTTCACCGAACTGTTGAGGGTAGCTTCATTTTTGCTGAGTACAATATAGATCACCCTACCACTCAAATAGGTTGAAACATGACCAAGGTAAAACAAAATAGTGGGTGCATCATGATGTCTTTCAAGCTAATTTTACCTTTCCTCTTCAACCCTTTGTGGTTGAGTTGTTAAATTTATACGGCTTAGCCCTATCTCAGCTCTTACCTAATATTTGGCATCATGTCGCAAGTTTCATGGTTCTTTCTGAAGGCCTAATGTTTCCTATCACCCTTGGTCTTTTCAAGTTATACTTTTTAATAAAGGTCAATCCTAAGAACCGAAGTTGGTAGTATGTTACAGCTCGTCCTTGCAAGAAGCTTTTTTAGTTACATGCTTTCCTCGAATAAAACTTAAGAACTCATTTCTTTTAGTTTGATTAACATTGGTTCAGAGGAGTGGTCAATGAGTAATAACTAACGCCCCAAGAAAGTAGGGGCCAATGAGATTGTTAGCATTTTTGGTGACAAGCTCGAGACTTATCACCAGATAAAATACACTAAGGGATTTTAAGAAAGTTCTCTGAAATGTCAAATGTCTAGTCTTCCCAGAATTTATAGGCCTTCTCGATCATAAGGGAAGATCTGGTAACCAATATTGACTTACAATTTTTCCTTATCAGTTGCTTCTATGCTGAATATTAACTTTTTAGGTATGGTTGGCTAAGCACGCCCATTCAATTCTTCACTTCATCCAGCCTACTATTCACCAAACCAAGGCTGGGAGTGGAGGTCAGCAAACCCAACCTCAGGCCAAACAGGGCCAAGGTCAAATTTTGAAGTTTAAAAGGAAAATTCTAATTGTCGAAGTGGTCGGGACTAGGTTGTCCTAGAAAAGGCCTCACCTAGTTGATGAAATTCTTACAAACAAGGAGGTGACGTTGTGGTACCTTTATCTGTGCAGCTGCTGGTAGACCAGCCTTGTCGAAAAGCACCTTCGAGAGCCCAGCCATTACACGTAAGATAGCTTTAGCCATTGTTTCTCTTTCATATCGGTTTCATTTTTCCTATATGGCTATCTTATCATTTTAACTTTCTCAGAATTTTGACAAAGTTTTAGTGGCTTTCCAAATAAGGAGAAACTAAACTCCCCATGCTCAGTTAATGCAATTGTAAGTCTACATTACGCTTCGTTGGCTACGACCCATGCCACGAGAATCGAGGAGCTACTGAAGAAACTACACAAAGATTACAGGTCCTATCATCAAAAGTCCCACTCCTTGACTACTCAGCTAGAGGCATTCCGAGCTGAAAAGTTTGAAGCTAACCGTTTCGTGGCTAAATGGGGCTAAACTAGGCAAAATGAAGGGGGAACCTGCCTGGGTCGAAGAGAAAAGAAAGGAAGCTATGGAGAAGTAGCTTAAGAGGCCTTAGCTAATTTCCAAAATATGCTGAAGTTTGATGCTACTACGAAAAGGGCAACATGAACGGGGTTAAGGGAGTTTTTGGTCTAGCACTTTAGGAGGTCAACCATGTGTACTCGGACATCAACCTCTCTATGATTGCTATCAACAATTTGAAGGTAGTCTGGTACAAGCCTGAAGCTACCAAAAAGACTGTCGAAGGTGAGACCATTGATGCTGAGGCCACAATTGCCACGAATGTTGAGACCAAAAAGGGTGATGTTGAGGTTCAAGACGATATCACAACTACGTAACTTCTCCATTACCTTTTTTTTTTTTTTTTTGCTTTATGTATATCTAATTTTTCTAAGTTTTTAAGACTTTCATGTTCATTACTTTTGTTTGGGGCTTTCTAAGTTTAAGACTTTTGTATTTGCAACTTTTGTCTGAATGGTATGAGGTCTGTTTTTGGACAATGTATTTGATCATTCATAGCAAGTAATCTTTTTCATTTTTGCTTTTTTTTTTTAGTCTAAGACTTTCACTTTCCTTTTGTTTGCTTCACGCCAGCCTAACTAAGAGCATTGACATGGTTTGAGGCATGTTCTACCCAATTTTCTAAGTTCGACACATTTTCAATGGGACTTTACCGATCTGAGTTTCACCAGGTTGATCTTGTATCTGCGTGATTTGGCCAACATGGGCTTGTCTAGATATCTAGCTACGACATTTTCGATTTGGCTGGTTCATGTTGGCCACAAAATCGTAAAATCTTGCTGACTCGTTGTTGCCCAGAACAGTCTCATGCCTAGGTGATGTTGCAGACCTGGTTTAATCCAACTCAGTATTAAGCTTATGCATTGTTATCGACCTAGGCTTAGTCAAGGTTGGGTTTGGGGCACGCATAATGTTGCTGACCTAAACAAATCCAGGTTGGTTTCGTGCTTGCTTAATGTCAGTAGCCTTAACTAATCTATTCAGTTTTGTGCTCATGTATCGATGCCGACTTGGACTAATCCAGGTTAGTCTTAGGCTTCAGAGTGTTGTCGACCTGAACTGGTCTAGGTCGATCATGTTTATCCAAAATAAGGGTGTTTTAGGCATATTACAATCGTTATATGACCGACCTGAGGCTGTGCTTTGGTTTTGATAAGGCTACACTGGTCATTATACAACATTTCCTTGTTGATTTTATTTCCATTGGCCATAAAAGATATTGAGCGTAAGAGAAAATAGTTGCAAAACTAGTTGTAAAAGAAAGTCTAGATAACTCTTTCTTTCATTTGGAAATATTATCTTTTACAAAATTCCTCTCTAGCTTAACTGTTACAATTCACTCTTAAGTTCCTACTGGTAATAAGTTTTCAAATTACCGACATTCCAAGTGCTCAGGATAGTTTTCCATTCATGTCCTGAAACCTAAAGGTTCCTGCTATGAGTACCTCTTTCATTACATACAAGCTTTCCCAGTTCGCGGCTAGCTTGCCCTTTACATCATCTTTACTTGAGTTAAGTCTCCTTTCTTGATTGCATTGTGTTTCACTTTTCTATCATAATACCTTAACACCTTTTGTTGATATACGGCCATCCTAACCAACACTTAATCCTTTGTTCTTTTGTTAAGTCAAGGTTGGCTCTCAGTACTTTTTCATTGCCAACTTCGTCGTTGAATTCCACTCTGAAGCTCGGCATTTGAATTTCCACAAGCATCGCCGCTTAAGTCTTGAAGGCTAAGTTAAAAGAGGTCTTTTAGTTAGGTCTTTAGAGATCGTTCTTAGGGGCCACAGAACCCTCGGATGCTTACTCGCCCATTCTCCTTTAGCTTCGTCTAGTCTCTTTTTTAGTGCGCCTAAGATTATCTTATTAGCCACTTCAGCTTGGCCGTTGGCTTGAGGATAGGCCACCAAGGTGAATCGTAGGTTCATGCCCAGACTTCCACACTAGTCTTTAAACTAAATTGTCAACTATTTTCCATTGTCGATGATGATCGCCTTAAGTAAGCTAAACATGCACGCAATATTTTTCTAGCAAAATGTTTCAACTTACTTTTCTGTGGTTGCTGCCAAAGCTTCAGCTTCAATCTATTTTATAAAGTAATCTATGGTTACTAAGGTAAACTTGCGTTGTCCAAAAGCCATTGGAAATGGTCTTAGCACATTTATCCCCCACTACATAAATGGCCATGGATTTAAGAATGGGGTGAGGTCAGTCGAGGGTTGGTGTTAGATAGTTGTGAATCTCCAGCACTTGTCACACCTCTTTACCAACTTAGTAGCATACTTTACCATCGAAGGCCACTAATAGCCCTCTCTCAATATTTTTTGCAAAAGAACTTTGGGCCTGACGTGGTTACTACAGATCCATTCATGTATTTCTCTCAAGGCATACTCAGTTTTGAAAGGGCTTAAACACATCAAATATGGCAAGATAAACGATCTCCTGTACAACTTGATGTTGATGATGGTATATCGTGGTGCCTTCCTTCTCAAAGCTTTGGCTTCATTCTTTTCTTCGGGTAGATCTCCTATAGTCAAGTACTTTAAAAAGGGACTTATCCAAGAATTCTCCTCTTCTATGACACAATTGACCTCCTTGCCCTTACTCACGCTCTACCTTTTTCCACATAAACCCTTGGTGCGACGCTTGAGCTAGTCCTTGTGGCCAATTTGGATAAAGAATCGAAATAATTTTTGACTTCAGTATCCTCCTTATCTTATATTTTATAATACTATACAAGAAGAGCTTAACCTTTTCTATGTACTTCACCATCATTTTTTGTGAAAGCCAAAATTTTGTACTAATGTTTATTTAAAAAAGCTAAGTCAAGAAGTTTAAGACTTACCTAAATGTTCATGTGGATCCCAGGGTAGCCGAGACGCCCAGAATAGTGGCACAAGGCTCGAGGTATGAACTTCGAGGTAAGCACCCAAGTTTAAGTATCCTTTCAGAAAGTATGTTTATTAGTAAGTTTTTATGGTTAAAAAGTGAAACTAAGGTATTGGAAGTGAAAAAGCTAGCAAAACTAGGTTTTATACTAAACCGAGCAAATGGGCCTAATGAGCCGAATAAATTTGAAATAAATTCTAAAAATTCACAAAAATTATTCCGGGACCCTAGGAAATTAATATAAGGCGTAATTGATATGGGGAATGAAGATTTAGTGGAAATAGGAGGTTTCGGTGATCAAATGAATTTTTAAAGTAAATCGAAAACCTTAAGTCATTTCAATTGGTAATGACCAAATCACGCAAAATGGGCTCAACCAGGGAACTTTTGTTAAACAAGTGGGCCCTAAATTTTTATGAGACATACTAGAGACCTTGTAAAACACAAGTGGAAATTTTGGAAGAAATGGGCTGAAAATATTTTTCATTGATTTTCTAAAACAGGGCCATTGGCAGGCCCAAGCCCAGCACCTGTAGGCCTAGAAAGAAAAACCATTTTCATGACCTTCCAGAAGGCTTTTTAAGCTGGGTTTTTCCAGGATAAATATCATTCAAAGGGCTTTCTGTAAAGGTAAAGAACACCACGAACCAAGTTGAAACGAGAGAGAACCACCCCTCCAAAGTTGACGTAGGCGTCCTCTGCCAGTCCAACTTGTGTGATTTTTTTGGCCACTTTCAGACTTTAGTCAAGAAGGATAAAATATTTCATCCTAATCCCTCTATAACATACAAAAAATACAGCCAAAAAGAAGCTCGTTTACTAGTTGAAACACTAGAGAGAATAACAGGGGTAGAATTTGCCCTGTTTTGAGGTGAGAGAAAAACTTAACTTTGAAAGTTTTTAGTTAGTTTTTAATGTTGTTTTTTATGATTCTAAGTTGTATACATGTTCAGTAATAGCTGAGAATCTTTGCTGTAGCAAAACGGATTAGTCAAAGTTGTTCAACTAAGGTAAGAAGATGATGTTGAGATATGTTGATGTTGGTTAAATTTAGGTGATTTTTGCTTAAGTAGAATTTAAGGAAAAAATTTCTAGACACTTGTGTAGGTTCAGCCAGCATGTATATGATAGGATATTGATGAGATTTGGTTGAGTTTGATGTTGTAGACGGTTAAATTAATACCGAAAAAGTCCGGTTTATAGCCCAGTTCAACGAAAAATTGAAAAGTATGAGAATCGATAAATTGGTATGTTAATAAGTGTGAATTGGAGACTTGAATAAGTAATTAGGTTGTTAAGTTATGAAATTGAAGTTAAAAGAACAAAAATTATCGAAATTAGCTTAAACCGACACTTCAATCGGTAAAACCGAGAAAGTAGGAAAAACAATCGAAAAAAGGTCCAATTGACCCCATTTAAGTTATAAATGAATAAGAATATGAAATAAGGATAAACTGAATGCAAATTGGGTTGTTTGTGGCAGCTTGAGGTATCGACACATAAAACGAGACAAACCTGGGACCCGGTGATTTAGGGCTGCCCTAGCCCCGTTAGGGTAAGGGATGTAATTTAAAGTAGTAATGACATCATGTACTTGTTTATATCACATAAAATGATTTAATAGATGTATGAAGAGTTTTCAAGGAAAACCAAGCCTTTCCGTTAGGAATTCCCGAAAGGAATAAAAACCTAATTTAATTCCTGAATCCAACCATTTTTGGTATATCACGTATGAGTTTTAATACAATAATATTTTATGTTAGAAATTTTATGATTTTAAGATTTCAACTTCAAATGATTTTAAGTACATATGAAAGCAAGTAAAGAAGTAAGGTTTTTCTGAGACTAGAGGGTAACCCAGTAGCTTATGTTGTGTGCACATCATGCCTACAACATGTGGTGTTCCGGCTGTGCCACTTTTAGTGCTTGTTACATTTCACCCATATAGTGATTGTCTCCACCTTTTTGGTGTTTGTCTTCACTACACATGGCACATGTTTCGTAGTATCTTGTGCCCGCGTAGCACGCATGTATGTTACCCACACGGTGAGTGCCACTGGTGTCTGTGCCCTAGTATGTGCTTGTTAAATTTTATTCAGATACTACGCTTATTTGTTGTACGACCCTAATCCCATCTACAACCCTTACCATGGCCATCAGTACTTTATTCCCTCTACGGAGGATGACGTATGTTTGCATGGTAGCTATTCAGACATAGCCTATTCTCCATGTTTTAATGTATGAATGTTTTGAGTATGAAAGAAAGTAAGTAAGCTAAAGTAAGTAAGAAGTATGTGAATTTTAAGTAAGTAAGCATGTATGTAAGTATGTTTCATTTCGAAGTAAATAAGTATGTATGTAAACCGAATTCCATAAGTATGTGTACGAATATTTTATTTCAAAGTAAGCAAGTAAGTTTATGCAAATGGATTTAAGTAAGTACGAAAGCATGTTAACCTTGATTTTCCACATGTTTTGGGATTGTCAGGATTTCTTTATATGTCTTTCTTACTAAGTTTATCAGAAGCTCATCCATTTTTTCCTCCATTTCAGATTACTTGCGATAGAATTTGCTCAGCTATTGCAAAGTACTCGACTAGCCTGTTGAATTTTGAGCCTCCCAAACTAACTTTTGTACACGCTCAGGTATATTCCTTGATGTTTATTTTCAGACAATGGTAATATACTAATATTGGATTTTACATGTATACTTTTGGGATGTAATCTAACGTTATAAAGTTGTAGAGAAATGGCTTGGGAAACAAATGAAATGTTGATGATGTTAAGTATGAATATAGTTGATGTACTAGTAATGTATTTTGAATTAGGAGGTGGTAAAGTTTAAGAAAATAAAAGTAACTGCATTGCGATAAGAAATTGTTGTTTATTGCAGGGAGGTAGATTAAAAATATAAGAGGTTGTGTTGCTGAAATTTCTAGCAAATCTTATACGGTTAAAGGATTAAATAATAGAATAAATTAAGTAACCTACACTGTACAGGAATACAACTTAAGTAAGAAAATAAGAATTCAACGAAAAAGTTAGCCTCTATTTTCGCGCTCTCGGGGCGTCATATTTTTTCTTTTGCTAGGAACTCTCTGTTGATCTGGCTTACCACAAGTTAGGAGTAACTGAACACTATCAACTCTTCTACCTTTAATTCTTTTGCTAACTTTAGCCTCATGACTAGGGCCTCGTACTCCGCTTCATTATTGGATGCTTTGAATTTGAACCTCAGGGCATATTGAAATTTCACGTTTCCTGGGCTAATAAGGATGAGATTTGAAATTTCACGTTTCTTGGGCTAATAAAGATAAGACTCGCTGTCACGACCCTTTTTTACCTAAAATCACTACAATTTTTTTTATATGTTCCTTTCCTTTCCCGGTCGTGAACATTCTCACCACCAAACAGTTGGGATATGAGTCAGTATTAGTCACCCTTTACCATCTACCATGCCAACCATCTTTTAATTTATTCAAAAGCAAACACGTATACTTTATAATTGAGGTTCTATACTTGTACGTGTTTACTAATATTTACATCCCCCATATTACATTCCAAAATGATTACTGTGCTATTACATGTTTAGATACAAAATGATACCAGTGTGTATACCTCTCGGTGATGGGAAGCAGCAGATACCAGGATGTAAGTCTCCAGCCACTCACTAACTACTGCGTGCGCTCTGTAGACGGGGAAAATGAAAGAGTGAGTGCAACTTGCTCAGTAAGGTAATAGTGTATGCAGGTAGATAACTACACTATCTACGTGCTTATAATGTCATGATATAAAATTTCTTTTATCTAAATCATGAGGAAATAGATAAAACTATGTTGCATGTGTGTAAATATATCATGTACTGTAAAACATGAAAGCAGGCATAAAGCCATGGAAAGTCATCATGTAAAACGTCTCATGCTCAGCATGTCAAATTATCATAGAACAATACATCATCCTTTAAAAACATCCCATAAGGTTCGACCCCTCCCTTAGTTCTACTCTGGATAACACAAATCATGTGATATCATGTGAGACAGGTGGTCACTGTATACAATCGAGGACTCTGCTGGCCAACTATGTCCTTATCATCCCAGACCACACGGATCCCGATATGCGGGGTATCACGCTGTAACTGGAGGTAGGTCAAATCCTACCCGTCAGAATATAAATCAAAATCATCACCACATGGTACAGCGTCCTCCTTGTGATATACACAGTACAACGTACTCCATGGACCCATATCACAGCAGGGGGTGCCTGTCGTAGGTCTTATCTACCCCATACCATGTATAACCGACTCAGTCTCAAGTGTATGTGCGAGCATCTCATCCATGTGACTAATAGTCTACACGAGGTATCCAGCACGGCTCGTGCAAGCATCTCATCCATGTGACACACAGTCTACACGAGGCATCTAGCACAACTCATTACATATCACAGTGTGAAAAGTCCAGTGCGAGCAAGGCCCTAGCACCATTTCATGCACAAGCAATAAAAATCCTCATACGAGCAATGCTCCAATACGACTTTATGCAAAATAAATAATGGTAAAATCATGTACGAGCAAAGCTCCAGTACAATTATGTGCATAAGAAATAATGAAACCTACATACGAGCAAAAGCTCCAATACGACTTGCATGCATCTCAACTCAAAATCTGGTGCAAGCTAGGCTCCAGCACATTTCATACATGTTAAAATATCAAAATCCAATGCAAGCAAGGCTCTAGCACGATTTATACTCATATAAATATGATAGGTGGCTCTATTTCGGTAAAACCCCTTTCAAAATTCAAAACCAGCACTGACACATGCTATTTCATGCAAATCGTGAAACAATTAGCCAACCTATCCTTTTTTTGCTCAAATCAAGGCATCATATCACATAAAAACATCAAAATCATGATATTCATGTAGTTTATTAGCCTTACTATCCTTTTCATAAAATTTGCTCCTAATGGCAAAATCGTATTTTTACACCGATACCCCGATTTTTATAAAAATTATTATTTTATTTCTAGCTACCTTAGGGAATTTCATGCCCTGTAAATACCCTAAAAAATGTGTAGATACCTCTAAGTACTCACAAAATCCCCTTACAGCAAATCACTCTGATCACTCTGTCTTTTCCAACGCTGAGATTCTATGCGATCTGTTTTGTTCCCAATTAAATCTCTGAAACTGCATATAATCATTTATCAGATTAAATACAATACTTCCATATGTATTTCACTTTCATTGGGCTTAATTTAAAGTATTGAGCCCATTTACTCTTATTAGGCCTAATTACCCCGTAATGCGCCTTACTCAGTCTTAAGATCATTTTCACTTACTATTCACTTTATCTGGGCCTATTGGGCTCATCAAGCCCATTAACAATTATTAGGCCCTTTCCTAGGCTCTTTCGATAGCTCATTTAGCCATTTACGACAATCAATTTTCAATTCAAATCATGAGGCATTTTATACGAAATTAATTCGTAACTTATGCGATGAATTTCTAACTCTTATAATTATACAAGTTGTCATAAATGAGATTTAATTACCTAAGATTCCATGATGGCATGAAAATCGAGACTGACTCGAACTCTCGTTTGTCGCCAATTATTGTGATATACATTTGTATAATTAAACCGAGTCAGTTTCAGTCAAATATATATTCAAATAAATTTTTCAAAAATTAAAACGATCAATTCAGGTCGATTACTGATTTATCCTTAGACCCAATGCATCATTGAATTTATTCTCCCTATTTTCCCTATCTTTTTTTCTTTTTTTTCTCTTTCTTGGATGAACCGGTTCAGTTCCACCTTCGCCATTCGGAGCTCTGTCGATTGGTTCTTCATCGGTTTCCACTTTCAGCAGATCCACAAGGACTAGTGGTGCAGGGATCTAGTGGTGACCAAGCCTCAGCTAGCCGAAAAGTGGTCGGCTCGACCCTTTCTTTCCTCGGTGTCAATGTCGTTTTTCTCCTTTCTCCGTTGTCGGCGCTGCCGGTCGGTTTTCTAGCCAATTCCATCGCCACTCGGCTCAGCCTTGCCTGTGGAGCCTTTGGTTGGTGGTGGTGCAGGGCAAATCGACACCGAGCTCGTCGGATTTTCCTCTTCTCTCTCTATCGTGACCCAAATTCCTTACATTTATATCAATAATTCGCACACATCATGACTACACATACGGACAGTTGGGCTATGAATCGATGTCAGTCGATGACTCCCATATACTTTAATTCATTCACTTCTTATGCATCCATAATAAGAAGTTATACTTATGATAATTTACAGAATTTTTACGTTCGTTTACATTGGTTTACATCCCAGTACTAGTATAAATACATAACTATACTCTGTCATATTTAGATACAAAAGGTTTCAAAAGTGTGTATACCTTTCGCAATGTGATAACAACTGCTAGCGAAAGGAAAATACAAGAATCTACCACAGAGCTCTCAGAAAGCACTGGGACTAATCTGTGGAGGGATGAGAAAAATGGGTGAGCAAACGTGCTCAGTAAGGAATAAATGAAAGCAGGTAGATAACCATACTATCACGATGCTTATAATGCATGGTTTATGCCGAAAATCCATGGCATTCACAAAACCAGTATAGTAAAACACATAGCCAAAAATTGAATATCAAAATTCGTTCAGAGTAAAATATGTTATCAAATCACAATTAGTTTCGTTATAGAAACCAATAAAAACAGGTGAGACTAGGTAGGGATCCACACAAATCCATAAGACATTTGGCCAAAGTCTGAGACCCCGAGCTATCACTAGCTAGGTGTGCAAGGGTATCTTAGAGTCCGAGGAGGGGATTAGTCTATCGATCGGCTCCTATCTAAGGACTATCACAGATCAGAGTAATGAAAAAGCATGCCCGAGTCCAAATACGCAATCCTCACATCCCATAGTGACACAGTACAGTGTACTTTGTGAACCATAGTACAATTACCATATAGTTGTAGGTGCCTGAGTCACAAGCTCACCACCCCAACCAAATAAATTATCAACCATAGCATGTCATCTCAGATCTAGTGCGAGTAAGTCAGTGTGACACATAGTCTAACATGAGGCTCCAGTACGATCTCAATCATACAGCACATAAAAATCAAGTGCGAGTGGATCTGGATAAATCCACAGACCTCATAGCTCCAGCACTGTTTCACCCACACAAATAGACAGCTGGCTCTATTTCCCACAACAGTGGTACTCAAAGCCGAGTTCGATACGTAAAATGGTGTAAAACACACATTTCATAAAAATGTGCAATTTAATGCATACAGCCAAATCGTGAGCCAGTCTATCATTTTGGTTTCACAACACCTCTTTTTCACATGTAAAACATCGTGTTCATGCACTTTATGCATTTTCAAATTTTTCCCCGAGTCTAGGGTATTTTCGTAATTTTCCCATATTTGGGTACTATCCAGAAATTTCATATCCATACTCTATACGGAATATAAGTGTATGTAAACGACGATAAAAATACATACAGTTATCTCTAAGAGCTCGTAAAGATCCCTTACCTGGAATCACGTCGATTGCTCTTTTACCTTTCCTCGTTTTTCGTATTTCAATCTATCTGGCTCCGTATATATCTCCGAGAGCCGAATTTCTTGATGGCACGTAAATTGAGACTCGCTCGAACTCGTATTTGTCACCTACCGTTGTGCTACACATTAATATATATTTAAATCGGTTAATTTCGATCAAATATAAATTCAAACTAATATTTCAAAAAATAAATCGATCAAATTTCGACCGCTTACCGGTCTACGGTTGTGCCGGAGCAACACCAAATTTTTTTCCAAATTTTTTTCTCTCTCCTCTTTCTCTCTCCTACTGAACCGGTTCGGACAGGTTCAACCCTTTTCACACTGAACCGGTTCGAATCGGTTCAGAGTCGATCTCGCCGTTGTCTGCTTTTTCAGTAGGTTCTCGGGCCGATTCTGTCGCCGTTCGACGAGACTTCACCAGGGGAACGTTCAGTCGACGGGGCTCGAGCCAAATCGGCGCCAATGTTGTCGAATCCCATTTTTCTCCCAGCGGCTTCTCCCCCGCCGATCTCCCTTTTTCCGGCGTTCCACTGCGCGTCAGGCTGCCTAGAGGTTGCCTGGAGGTCGGTCATCCTGGCCTATCACTTCCTTGCACTCTCTCGCCATCGTTGCTCGCCGGAGACGGAAGGTAGAGGGTTGATCGGGTTCTCGGTGTCTCTCGTGTTTTAGCTTCTAATTTCCCTTTTTTTCTTTGTTTTTTCGTTTTAGATTTCTTTTTCTTTTCAATTCTATATATATATATATATATATATATATATATATATATATATATATATTATATACAATATAATACAATATATATATCCAAATATCTACAAAAAAATACATAAATTAATACTAAAATATCTTAAAAATTTTAAATATTATAATAATAATAATAAAACAAATATTATTATTATTATTATTATAAATATTTTATTCTCATACTGCAATTTATACACTAAAATTTACACACCCTTGTACATATATTTTTATTTAATTTATTTCCACAAAATAGATGTACATTCTATTTCATTTTATCGCATTTATTTATTCCTCCGAAACATTTTTTTATATTTTCGGGATAAAATTGCCAAAATAGGGTACATTCCCGGTTTATCATTTTCGGACTAACTTCCCTTCTTGGAATCTCTATATTTTTGCGTTCTGAGTCCATATTTTTAATCAGTTTAACCTAATTTCATTCGGTTTATTCTAAATTTACCGAAACTCTTATTTCGATATTTTAAAACTTATCTGCTTCCAATTACATCAAATGAACTCAAAATTGTATTATTTCTTCCTTATTGATCGATATATCATAATTATATATTTCAAAATGATATATTCTTAAAGAAATAACACAAAGTTCGGGTCTTACATTTTCTCCCCCTTAAGAAATTTGGTCCTCCAAATTAGAACCAAGTCAGTCCTCGAATAACTCTGGATACTTCTCTCGCATTAAGCTCTCCAATTCCCACGTAGCTTCCTCTGAACTGTGGTACTGCCAGAGAACCTTAACCAAAGAGATCGTCTTAGACCGTAAGACCTTCTCCTTCCTGTCCAAAATTTGAATCCGCTTCTCTACATATGTCATATCCTTTCTGAGCTCCAACAGCTCATACTAAATCACATGTGCCGGGTCCGGATGGTACTTCCGAAGCATCAATGTGAAAAACGTTATGCACACTCGTTAACTCTGGTGGAAATGCCAACCTATAAGCCTTGTCTCCCACTCGATCCAAGATCTCAAATGGTCCAATGTAGCGAGGACTTAGCTTACCCTTCTTCCCGAATCTCATAATCCCCTTAGAAGGAGATACCTTCAAGAATACTGACTCACCGACAATAAACTCTAACGGTCTACGTCTCATGTCAGCATAGCTCTTTTGCCTACTTTGAGCTGTTCTCAATCTGTCACATGTCAACCGGACATCCTCAGAGGCTTGCTGCACCAAATCAGGAGCAAACATCTTCCGGTCACCCACTTCTTTCCATCTAATCGGAGATCGACACCTATGACCATATAGCGACTCATACGGTGCCATCCCAATACTCAAGTGATAACTATTGTTATAAGCGAACTCGGCTAATGAAAAATGGTCATCTTAGGAGCCTTTAAAATCTATCACACAAGTTCTCAACATATCCTCCAAAGTCTGGATGGTTCTCTCTGACTGACCATCGGACTGAGGGTGGAAAGTTGTACTGAAGCTCAATCGAGTTCTCATGGCTTTCTGAAAGTGTTCCAAAAAGTGGGAAGTGAAGTGGGAATCCCTGTCAGACACATACTCACTAGAATGCCATGTAGTCTCACAATATCCCGTACATATAAATTCGCCAATGCACTCAGAGTATCTGTAGCTCTCATAGCTAAGAAGTGAGTTGACTTCGTTAATCTATCCACAATCACCCAAATGGCATCATGGTTCCGTTGGGTCCTCGGTAAGCCCATGATAAAATCCATGGTGATGTGCTCCTATTTCAATGTCAGTATAGGTAGAGGCTGCAATAATCCCGTAGGCTTCTGATGCTCTACCTTAACCTGTTGACATACCAAACACTTGGCCACAAACTCTGTCACATCCCTCTTCATCCCTGACCATCAATACACTTTTCAAAGATTCTGATACATCTTATTGCTCCCCGGATGCAACATATAATATGATGAATGAGCTTCGAAAAAAATGAGTTTTCTCAACTTAGGATCATCAGGAACGCACACCCTGCCTCTGAATCTCAGTAATCCATCAGTGCTCAATTCAAAATCGACACTGGTACCCATCTGAATCTGACTAGCCATATTAACACAGAAGCGATCAATACGTTGAGCTTGTCTGATCCGGTCAATCAAATCCGGTTCTAATCTCAGACTAGCTATCACATACTATGTGTCAGTATCAGAAGGTGTCACATCTAAACTGAGACTCGCAAATTGCTCCAGCAGTTTATGTTCTCTGATCATCATGTCTGATACCATCTCACGACTCTTTCGGCTCAAAGCATCGGCAACTACATTTGCCTTGCCCGGATGATATATGATCTCACAATCATAGTCCTTCAGAAGCTCTAACCATCTACATTACCTCATATTCAAGTCCTTTTGTGAAAATAAATATTTCAGTTTGTGATCAGTAAATACCTGAAACTTCTCACCATACAAATAGTGACGCCATATTTTCAGTGCAAACACTACGGTTGCCAACTCTAAATCATGGGTCAGATAGTTCTTCTCATGGTCCTTAAGCTGTCGGGATCCATAAGTAACTACCTTCCCATCTTGCATCAATACATAGCCCAGTCCCTATCTCGATGCATCCGTAGATACAAAGAAACATCCTGAGCTGATCGGAATGGTGAGAATCGGTGCGGTGGTCAATCACTGCTTCAACTCTCTAAAGTTTTTCTCACACTTATCATCCCACTCAAATGCAACATTCTTCTGAGTGAGACGAGTCAAAGGAACAGCTAATTTCGAGAAGCCCTCTACAAATCGTCTGTAATACCCAGCTAAGCCCATAAAACTCCTGATCTCAGTGACTGTCCTGGGTCGTTCCCACTAAACTACTGCCTCTATCTTGGACAAATCAACAGACACCCCGTCCTTCGATACCACATGACCCAGAAATGATATCTGTTCTAACCAGAAGTCGTTACTGAGCTTGGCATATAACTGCTTCTCTTGAAGGGTTTGCAAAACAATACTCAAGTGCTGCTCATGTTCTTTCCTGGACTTCGAATACACCAATATATCATCGATGAAGATGAACACAAATCGATTCAGGTATGGCTTGAACACATCGTTCATCAAAGCCATAAAAGCTGTAGGAGCATTCGTTAACCCGAAAGGCATAACCAAAAACTCATAGTGACCATAACGGGTACAAAAGGCTGTCTTGGGTACATCTCCACTCCGGATTCTCAACTGATGGTACCCAGACCTCAGATCGATCTTGAAAAAGATCTATGCTCCTCTAAGCTGATCCAACAGATCATCAATACATGGAAGGGGGTACTTGTTCTTAATGGTAGCCTTATTCAACAACCGATAATCTATGCACAGTCGGAGGCTTCCATCTTTCTTCTTCACGAACAAGACCAAAGCTCCCTAGGGCGAGACGCTCGGTCTAATGAACCCCTTATCCAATAGATCTTGTAACTGCTTTTTCAGTTCCAACAACTCAACTGGAGCCATCCTGTATGGTGGTCTGGATATAGGCTCAATACTAGGTACCAAATCAATACAGAACTCCATCTCTCTGTCTGGTGGTAACCCTGGCAAGTCATCCGAAAAAGACATCCGAATACTCTCTGATCACTGGAATATCGGTCAATTCCAGTTATGCCTTATCTATGTCAACCACATGCGCAATAAAACCTTAAAAATAATATTATGCAATCAATTTAATATTGCATAAGTATTTCTTTTATATATACTCAAAAAAACTATACAACATGTTTCTCAGGTAGAGAAAACATTATCGTCTTAGAATGACAATCTAAGATAGCATGATTTGTAGCCAACCAATCCATTCCTAATATTACATCAAAATCAACATACTTAACAGGATAAGATCGGCTATCATACTCTTATCTCCTACCCTTAACTTACATTGCTTACACACATACTCAGTCATTTGACTACTTCCCATTGGTGTGCTAATTATCAACCTCTTACCTAAAGGTGTAGGTTTCACAAACTCTAATAATTTAAATGCACACGATGGTGATATGAATGAATGCGTTGCACTAGGATCAAATAGAGCTAATGCTTTAAGGTTAAAAATCAGAATTACACCTTTCACCACATCCAGTGAAACATCTACAATGCCCTGGTCAAGTGCATACATTCTGCCTTGGCCAACGACTTGCTTCCCCTTCTTCTCAGTCGTGGCTCTCCTTCTCGGAGTAGGAGTAATAGGTGAAACTTTCTCTGGTTCCTTACCCCTCTAAGAAGATACTTCAACTGATTCCAGGCAATCTCTCATCATGTGTCCAATCTTACCACACTTAAAGCACGCTTCTGACATCCTATAACAAGGTCGATTCTCGTGGAGTCCTTCATAAAGTCTACACCGATCTGGATTAGGTCGGGGGCCTCATATCACAATACCCCGAGCCAGAGCTACTGTCGGATGCACAGAAGGTCTAACTGCCCTACTCCGCGAATCATCGATCCTCTATCGCCCACTAAAAGGCCTCTTCCCCTCACTGTGACCTCTATCATCACCAAACCTCTTTCGATCTCTATCTCTACTCTTACCACCCTTTCCAAGCTCGGCAGTATAGAGTTCGTAGTCCTGCTCACATAACTGAGCTCGTCTAACGGCATCCTCATAAACTGAGATATCCAACGGGGCCAGTTGAGCTCTAATCGGTGGTCTTAGGCCCTCCATAAATCTATGGACCTTCTTTGATTCGCTGCCTATAGTATCGGGATCATATCTACCCAGAGATGTGAATCGAGATTCATACTCGTCCACAGACTTACTTCCCTGAGTCAAGCTCTGAAACTCTGTCTGTAGTTTTCGCTGAGTTGTATCCAAAATATATTGCCTATGAAAGGCATCCATGAAGATCTCCCATGTCAGTTCTCGATACCTAACCATCAAAATAGGCATAATAGAATTCCACTAGTGTTCTGCCTTGCCTGTAAACACAAAGGCCGCAAAGGCCACTTTCTCAGTTGAAGTACACCAAAAAAAACCTATAAAGTTTCTCCATCCTGCTAATCCATTCCTCGACCACTACCTGATCCTTCACTCCACCAAATGATGAAGGCTGAAGCTTCTGAAATTGCCTCAGTCGATCTAGCTCACAATCGTACTCCAGATCATCATTACCTTGACGAGGTGCAACTGGAGGAGGTACGAGCTGAACAGGAGGAATTTGTGGTGGTTCAACTCTCTGTGGTGCAGGTGCAGGCTATGCAGGTGGAGGGGTCTCGGGTGCAGCTGCTGCAGCAGTTGGTGCAGCATGTCCTGCTGTACCCTGGGCACTGCTAAAATTAGCCATAAACTGCCCCAATAATGTCACCGCTGTATCAAAGCGTCGCTCTAATCTCGAGTAACGAGCGCCAGAACTCTCAGTTGGTTCTCGAGAAGTACGTCTAGATGATGATCTACTCCGTCTCTCGGGTCTATCTCTGTGCCCTTAAGATCAAGAACTCTCTCCTCTACTACGATGTTTGTCAGACATCCTGTCTATTTCCTGTATATATATAACACAAATTTCAGTGAAATCACAACTTGGTATACACAATTGTATTTAAATAAAGCATACTGACAATGGGATGTAAACTTTCGTAGTTACTAATAACGACTCATATCAGACTAACTCTGCTCTGATACCACTTCTATCGTGATCCGAATTCTTTACATTTATATCAATAATTTCCACACATCACGACTGCACATACGGACAGTTGGGCTATGAATCGATGTCAGTCGATCAGTCCCATATCCTTTAATTCATTCACTTCTCATGCATCCATAATAATAAGTTATACTTATGATAATTTACAGAATTTTTACGTTCGTGTACATTGGTTTACATCTCAGTACTAATATAAATACATCACTATACTCTATCATATTTAGATATAAAAGGTTTCAAAAGTGTGTATACCTTTCGTAATGTGATAACAGCTGCTAGCGAAAGAAAAATACAGGAATCTATAACAGAGCTCTCAGAAAGCACTAGGACTAATCTATGGAGGGATGAGAAAAAAGGGGTGAGCTAACGAGCTCATTAAGGAATAAATGAAAGCAGGTAGATAACCATACTATCTACGATGCTTGTAATGCATGGTTTATGCCGAAAATCCATAGCATTCACAAAACTAGTATAGTAAAACACAGAGCCAAAAATCGAAAATCAAAATTCGTTCAGAGTAAAATATGTTATCAAATCACAATTAGTTTCGTTATAGAAACCAATAAAAACATGTGAGACTAGGTAGGGATCCACACAAATCCATAAGACATTTGGCCGAAGTCCGAGACCCCGAGCTATCACTAGCTAGGTGTGCAAGGGTATCTCAGAGTCATTGAAAACTCATCATGTGCATGTGCACTTTAAAACCATTAACATACTTTCTTACCTCATAAAATCAACACTTGTCAGGACTCAGCCCCTCCCTCGGACTTTCCTGACCTACAAAACATTTCAAACATGGATTTATTCATTAAGTAATAAACATGTGAGATAGACAATATAATAATGGAAATCTCTTCTAAGACTATGACCATATCTTGTGATCCCAGGTTACACGGATCAGGTGTGCGGGGTATCACCACTATCTGCTTCAGCACGAGAGGTGGGTCACGTCCAACTCGTCGGTCTATAGCAGAACAAATCATCATTCGAAGATGGCTTAACATAATCTCAACATGGTACAATGTACTCCATACTACTTGCACAGTACAACGTACTCTGTGGACCCATATCAACACATCATATCATGCCACATCTCAAAACGCACGTGCGAGCCTATTTAATCGGTGCGACACCCAGTCTACCCGAAACTCCTAGCACGGCTATCAACATGTCAAAAACCACGTGCAAGACAAGAAGTATGGTGGACATCTAATGCGAGCTACGCTTTAGCACCATGTCAAAACCAGTAAAAATTTGTGCGAGCTAAGCTCCAGCACAACATCACAGAAATCCATGTGAAAACTAGTACGAGCTAAGCTCTAGCACTCATGCGTATAAAAATACATCAAATCTCATGCGAGTCATACTCTAGCACGCTTTCATTCTCACGAAATCTATGTATGTGGCTCAAGACTTTGTAAAACATGGTTATAAACCAAATCAAATAATTTCTTATGCAAATCAATTCAAATAATAGCTAACCTACTAATCATTTGCTTAAAAGCAACAAAACAAGATTTTCAAAGCATTATGCTTTTGTTTTCATGCACATTTCTCAAAACCCAATTCTTACCCTTAAATCTCATTTCATTTCCTATTACCACATGCACTCTAGAAAACATAATGCGCCCCAAATTGCGCACAGATATCTCTAAGAGTCCACATAATTCCCTTACCTCGATTTACTTGGGTGCGACTCTCTTTCTCTTAGCTTTTTATGCTTTTGGCTCAACTTGCTTCGGTGTATCCTTGGGAGCTGCAATTCATTTATCAATCACTCGAGTTAATGTTGCTAACTCATCCTTTGACTTCAATTTGTCAACATATTTCATTAAGCTTATTTCATTAAGTTTGGCCCAATTCTACATTTAGTCATCATCAAGCCATTTTCAATCCAATTATCTAGTAACTCACTTTGTTACTAGTTTAGGACTTGATGTACAATGCTCTATCCTTACTCTCACATTCATTTATGCATTTTACCAATGCCTTAGCACACATTTTACCCTTTTTTGGTAAATCTCACAATTCATTTCCATAACACCATCTCAAGATCATACCCATAACACAATTATCATCTTAAGATATCTCATTCATCATTTATTTCAATACATTTTACTTTCTCACACTAGACCATTTCTAGGTTATAATTGTTCCATTACATTTTAGGTAGTTTCTACCATTACTATGCACCCCAATCAACCCCAACATCAATATCTAAACAAATGTACTTGGATTGGTGCCTTAGAAACTCACCTAGTTTGATTTCCTCATTGTTTCAAAAGAAAATACACATTTGGTCCTTCAATCTAACAAATGGTGTATTGTCTCCAAGCTATGTTGTTCTTCTCTTTGATATGAACAACTTTGTATCTAATGGCTTCCCTTCAAATTACTAGAAATGGGCTGATTTTAGAGAGACAAATCTAGGTTTTGGGTGAAAAAATGGAAAGGAAAGGTTGTTCCTGTGATTTACAGATTTTAACTACTCTTATTTATAGGATTGCTTGATGAGATCGATTTGCATAGGGGGAGATCGATCTGTATTGCTTAAATCCCTCTTTTTCATGACATTTTGAAAGCATGAGATCAATCTGTCGAGGCTAGAGATCGATCTGCTTAAGTGAATAAGATCGATCTACTTCAATGGACAAGATCGATTTGTCTCAGGCAGAGAGCTAAGGAGATCAATATGTCTAAGGGGGAGATCAATATGTCTAAGGGGGAGATCAATCTGCTCCAACCCAAGAGTTAAGCAGATCGATCTAGATTGAGGTGAGATCGATCTGTCTTACATATTTCACTCCAAATTGCCTTCTTTTGCACATGAGATCAATATGCCTTGAATGGGAGATCGATCTGGCCTTCATAAACTGCAATTCTACTGCTGTTTTTCCTAGATTTCCAAAGGTTATCTTGCTTTTGATTTGCTTAACTAGTCATTTTGCAATCTATATCATCTGGAGCTTGGCAATGCTCATTTCCTATGACTTTTGCATTATGAAACTTGTGCGTATCACTTAGGAATTAAAAGGATCGCATAATACTTCGTTTTACACTCATTTATGTGTTTTATGTCCATATACTCATCCCAGATGCTTAAAGTTTCATTTACTTAGTTTTGTGGCTATTTTAGCCCTTTCAAACCTTCACATGCATCCACAATACTCATTCATTCTCATTTGGACTTCATTCACATTCACTTGATCCAAAATCATCCATATTACATTTCCATGTACATATATACAAAGTTATACATATATGAGGTCTCACACAGTCAGACGTGTATTGCTGTGTGATCTTGCACGGAGCTGTCTGCACGAGATTTTGAGATGTTTTAAGGATAAAACTGTGTCAACCGGTCGTGTATTATTGTACGATCTTGCATAGACCTGCTTGCACGTGATTTTAAGTGATTTGATAAAATCGTGCCAGTTGGTCATGTATTGCTGTGTGATCTTGCACGGACCCGCTCGCACGTGATTTTAAGTGATTTGATAAAACCATGCTTGACCGACGTGTATTGCTATGTGATCTTGCACGTATTTACTCGCAAGTGATTTGAGACAAAGAGAACGATGATGAATTACATGTAAATGTGAATGATGAAATAATACGAAAATGTGAATGATGCCAAGGTCCATGGAGTACGATGTATCGTGCTGTGTGCACATGAGTACGTTGTACCGTGTTATTGAGAAATAGTGAAATGAGTAAGCCGATTGGGTAGCTGACCACTCCCACAGCACCTGACATCCCAACACACCTGGCCCGTGATTGCCAGGAGTCACTGACATTGGCCAATTATCCTATTAATTGATTCTTGATGATGAATATTCCGTCATGCCTTGCTTATTTGATTTATTTGAACTGAGTTTGATGAAGTGAATTTATAAATATGAAATGAGTTTTATTTTACTGCATTTGATTTAATTGATATTTTGCAGTAATGTTTTTTGTGATACCGACATTGTGAGAAAATAGTAATTTTCATTATACTACACTGACGGTATGATATTACTTCAAGCCCGTATTTTGTAGATAGTGTATTTATCTACCTGCCGCTTGATTTTTCTTACTGAGCATGTGGAGCTCACCCCTTACTTTACTCCACAAAGCCTCATCAATAGCTGGGAGTGTCTGTAAGTCGAATAAATTTGCACAGTCATATGTCAGTGAAAGACTCTTAAGCTTTAAAGGTATACCTGGCATAGACATTTATATTGTATCTAAATTTTGCAAGTACAGAAACGTATAAAGAAATGTATTTGGGGAAATGTGAACATGAAGGAACAATTATGATGATCAATTTTGTTTAAATTTGTCACAAAAAAATGAAATCTAGTACTTGTATTTACTGTTTCTGATCTGTTATCAACTCGTAGCCCAACCAGTAAAAGTGCGAGTAAAATGGGTCATTATAAAAGGTTCAACAATTAGATAGAGAAGGAAATCGACGTCAACATGTTACAAACTTTATAGAAACTTGTAATAAAGCTAGCACTGATGAAAGTCTGCTCTTTAAAAGGTAATTACTTTTATTGGCACATCGATCTCGAGCCTCAATTAATCAATAGTTGAGAATAATTTGAATGTGAGTTCCTTAATTATTTTTATAACACTTAGCGCATAGCTATCATGATGGAGATCACAAGCTCAAGCCAATAGAAGACAAGCTAGTCATTGGTTACATCTATAGGTGAAGAGATTTAAGCTTTAATTGCAAGGAACGACTATCTGAGACCTTTACCCTTGGTGTGTGCATTTAAGGAATGAATTAGGGATTAAGCTATATTCTTCAAGGTATTAAGCCCAAAACCTTTGAAGAATTGCTACCCTCGCACATGATATGGAACTAAATATGACAGGTGTTGGAAATCATGGACCTCATACACAAGAGCTAAAGAAAGGTAATGAGAAACACTCGAAGAAGGGGAAAAACTCTAATTTATAAGGGAGAAAGTAAAAAGTCTATGACTATTAACACTAACTCTCTCAAGATAGCCTCCAAATCAAAGAAAACTTAAAAGGCTAAACCTGCTCTTTCACAAGATATAAAAGGAAATATCATTTTGACAGACAAGAAATGAAACATCCATTCCTGGGTTAGTGTTTCAAACATCTTGAAGAACTCTTGTAGTCTAAACTGATTCAATTATTGGAAATGAAGTGGCTTAAGAAAGCTGATATGATGGATGATTCCAACTACTTTAAGTACCATCGGTTAATTAGTCACCTTTTGGAAAAGTATTTTGTGCTAAAAGACAAAATCATGCAATTCTATAAGGATGGAAAAATTGAGTTTGAACAAGAAACTATGGCATCAAATTTGGCATAAATAAGTATGGTTTCCCAGACAAACTTGTTAGGTACGACCATAAAGTTTGGTTGATTTGACCTATCATGCTATTTCCAATCTTAAAAAGAAAGAAATCAGTATTTAAAAGAGTAGGGGCAATACTCCCCTCAAATTAAAAATCAAGATTATGAGGGATAAACCCTAATGACACATAAAAGAGGTAAAAAGAAGAATCAACCAAAGCTTATGGTAGTGTCATTGAAGTTGGGATTATCGAAAAAGGAACTAAGAAACCAATGCTAAAGGTGATTAAATTGAAAGCAACTTCATCTAGACAAGAAAATATGATGAGTTACAATCCCAGACGATCAATCATTTTGAATTAATTCATGTCGGTTCAATTTAGAGCAAATGAGTTTGTTACCTTGACTTTCTGTTATGTTGGCGAAAATGAAAATGCTAAAAATGAAGATAGCAACATTAACAAAGTAGCATTTAAAGCTGGTCATTCTTGTGCTATCAAGATTAATTTTTCTTATAAAGATTTGCTATTAGGATCTAATCCCCACAACCACCCACTCTTTATTGTCAGGAAAGTTAATGAACAAATGATTAACAAGATCTTAGTAGACGATGGATACTTCCTTTGAAGACAATGAAAGAACTTGAAGTTTCTTTTAATGAATTATCATAAAAGTCACTTGATGATTCAAGGATTCAAACAAGGGTGCAATGAGCCTTCAAAAAAGTCAAACTCCATTTTTTTGTCAGTGATATGGAATCAAGTACATTATTTCCTATGACCGATGCTAAGATAACCCAAAACATGTTGTTAGGATGGCTATGGATCTACCAAAATAGTTTGGTTTCTTCAACTCTTCACGAATGCTTCTAGTATTGTAGAAATGGCCAAGTAAACACAATTCTTGCAGATGGTAAGCCAAATACTACCATAGATATGCATTTCACTGACACGAAGTTTTAATTGGAAAGTGCATTTATAGAAGAAACATTTCCAAATCAACAAGTCAATGATGTAAGTAATCAAAACAAAATAGAAAGGTTTGGCTTCTTTCGTCGATGAAGATGATGAGATTACTCAAGGTTTAAAGAATTTAGTTTTTCCACTCACAAGCTTGGAAGAATCAAAGGTTTTTAAACCTCTGCTGAAAGGATTTGTAAGGCTATTAGAAGGATCCCTTATTGAACATGATGATCTACCTTTGCATAGAGACATAGGATTTGATCCTAATGCTTAGAAACTGCTCAATAAGGCTAGATACAAGCATAAAGATGTTGCGAAATTGGTTGATGAACCAACCGAGGAAAATGCACAAAGTGCAACTAAGATCTGTCAAGTTTAGAGAAAAAAGAGTCACCATTTTGGCATTTTTAAGGGTAGACTTGGATTCCCTCCATTAAAATTGGAATTTAAAAAAAAAAAAAAAGCTTCCAGATGTATAAACGTGGAAAAAGTTCATAAAAAGAAAGAAAAGTAAGTCAAGCTGCTTAAAACTTCAGTTTTTGATTGCTTAGGTACACAATCCATACGATGTTCAATTTTTTACTTTTTGGGTGCACAGTCTCCTAGAAGGTGAGTTTTTGAACGAAGGAGGCGAAAACACATGAAAGCTTCTGTGAGTTAGAATGTCCATGTCTATTTGAGGGCTTAGGAATCTAAACTTCAAAAAGGCCTCGTAGAGATGAATATGAAATGGCTTCATGTTAGATGAATCAAAGGATTTCAAAAGCAAGATACATTTTTAAATGAAAAGACCAAGGAAATGGATTTTAACAATTGGTGAAACTTTGAAGGCTAAAAAGCACATTATCATAACAACCAAACAATTCTATCTTCTGTTCAGGAAGAGCTTGAAGAGACAAAAATCATGACAAGTAATCATTTCTCTGTAAAAGAAGTTGTTGAAAAATCTCAATAAGAAGAAGCTGAAGAGGCTTCTCTATTATTCAAAGAAGGAAGAAGGAAGATCAAAGATTGAAAAACCAAATTCTTCAAAGCTTCCATAAGTCTGAGGAAGAAGATCAAAGTTTGAAGAACCAAATTCTTTATAGCTTCCACAAGTCCAAATAGGAAGATCAAAGTTTTAAAAACCAAATTCTTCAGAGCTTCTACAAGTCCAAGGAGGCAGATCAAAGTTTTCAAACTAAATTCTACAAAGTTCCCATAAGTCCAAAGATAAAGATCAATGTTTGAAGAACCAAATTCTTCAAAGCTTCTACAAATCTAAGGAGGAAGATCAAATTTTGCAAAACCAAATTCTTTAAAGCTTTGACAAATCCAAGAAATAAGATCAAAGTTTGAAGAACCAAAATCTTCTAAGCTTCCATAGGTATGAGGAAGAAGATCAAAGTTTGCAAAACCAATTCTTCAAAGCTTCCACAAAGTCCAAGAAGGAAGACCAAAGTTTAAAGAACCAAATTCTTCAAAGCTTCCACAAGGGGAATAAGAAAGTTTGCCAAACCAAATTTTTCAAAGCTTCCACAAATCCAAGGAGGAAGATCAAAATCTGAATAACCAAAATTTTTAAAGTTTGAAAGCGATGTTGCTCCTAGGAAATAGCCTAAAATGGTCATCAAAAAACACAAAAAAGCTCGCTAAGTTGAAAATTTTACAAAATGACAACTTAGAAAAACGTTAGAGCACCCAAAAAAACAAAGCTCGTCGAGCTGAAAATCATGCAAAGGGCAACTTAAGTAAAACGTGGAGAAAAAAAGAGTTCTCTAAGCTGAAATTCCTGCAAATGACAGTTTAGGTAAAAATTAGATAGAAAAAAAAAAAAAGAAAAAAAACTTGCTTAGTTGAAATCTTGCAAAAGACAACTTACGCAAAAGTTAGATAAAAAAAATAAAAAATGTATCACATTATGGCTTGATCGTTCACTTTCAGAGGTACATAAGTAACTTTATTTCATTGCGAAGTTCAATCCAAACAAGAAAGAAGTCTATTTTTTACTTAAAATTTCAAATGTCACACTTCTTTCAAACGTAATGATTGAAGTGTTTAATTTTCAAGTAATTTTTTTTACAAGTTAAAGTTCCTCAAAGCTTTGATGAAAAAAAATTCTCGAAATATCATAAAATTATCCTTTAAAATGATGTGATCTACGTAATGTTATTCATAAATACAGAGCAGTAACAAAAAAAAAGGCTGTCTTTATTTCAAAATTGAAATGCATTACAATATGAAAAATGTCTTATGGATAAATCATGTACAATTCCCAAAAGAACAAAAATCTTTTATTGAAAAGAAAATCAAGATTTTCACTTGAAGTTCTTTAAATTGTCTTGAAAGGATTCCATCATACTTCCCAAAGATTTCTAGATTTTGATTGTAACATAAAACTCAATGAAATTCATCTCTGTACGAATTTTAAAGACAAGGAAAAGTTGTATGCGAGAACTTCATGCTTAAGTAATGGTGAATCTTTTAGGAAAATTTCAAGTGCTTGAAAGTAATCAATTTGATCTTTGATGAGATGCTAAAAGAAATAGAAGATTCAAGGTCATTGAATTTTTTAACTTGTAAAAGGAAGATTCTGCTATGCTTTTCAATGGGGAAGAATGACTAGTCATGAATTTTTTACTTGTATTGCATCAAAGTCTTGCACACATCATTGAAAAGTGAAGTTTTTGACCTGCGAAGTGGGTTTGGAACTCAAGAAAATAATTTCCTATGAAATTCTTAATGAGGAAAGCAAGTTTGAAACTCATAAAAAAATTTCTTGTGAAGTTCTCGATGAGGGAAGTGAGTATGAAATTCAGGAAAAAAATTTCTTCTGAAGCTCTTTATGAGGTTTTCTTCTGCCATTATCAATAATCTTGAAGGAACTCCAATACCTTTCTTCAATAAACAATGCTACTTCACAAAATTCCCAGGATTTTGAGTCTTGACATAAGATGAAATTGAAGACATTTTATTGTAGAAAAAAGTTGAAAAGCTTGGAAAAATTTTATGAACCATTCTTTCAAAGTGGCAGGAAATATAAAGATACCCTATATCAGGTTGATATATAATCAATGCGCAAAAGAATCCATTAATCCTTGTAATTGACACATTAATTGTTCCATGGAATTGCTTACCAAGAACTTAGAGCCTTAAACATATATTATTCAATACATACATACATATATATATATATATATATATATATATATATATATATATATATATATATATATATATACATATGAAAATGTTGAAAGCATGAACGGAAATTCAAAAAAAAAGAAAAGAAAATATAAGCCATTATTTTCTAAACCATAGTCATCCATTATTGTCTCTTAATACTTTTCATGAACCCAACAAGGCCAAAAGAGCATTTTCAAAGTCGAATTTGTTCGAGGCATGATTTTCCTTCAATGACATGGTGCTGGTTTGCTTCCAAGTAATCTCTGTACGTCATGCTTTGGTAGGCTGGCTGATTGTTGTCATCTACAAATTCAGGTGAAGGTCTCACCATTGTATCCAATGATGGTCCTAGAAATAAAGGAAAAGTCACCCTTCTCACTTTGTTGTTCACAATTTACCCGATGAATGGTACTTTTATATTTACCATTGGTTAAAACCTACCCAAACATGTAATAAAAGTAAACATTTTTCTTACAAAATATACTTGAAATAAGAATACTAAAGCATTAACAAAGGCAAAGTTAGAACGAACCTCAAGATGATCAGCAATATTAACGATAATCCAATTAGGGTTGATGTTAGCATTGAGCCATTTTCCCTTGTCCTGTAGTTGGAGACCCCCACTTACATTTTGCATGAGAAGGATTATGAGACCAGGATCATTATGAGGGAATTGACCAATTATGTTTGGAGCAGAAAAACGCGGTGGATAGTCATTTGCAGTGAAGAAATCGTAGCCTGATTCCAAATCCATTGCCTTTTCTATATAAGATTCTTCAAGTCCTAAAGACTTCGAAATCGCTCTAATTAAATTAATTCCCACTTCTCTCAACTTTTCGTTGTACTCTTGCAAAATCTCCCTGTCAACACTCAATATATAGAATCAGGATGAATATAAATACATATTTACATAAATTGTCATAAAGCTAGAGACATAAATTTTATGCTTCGATTGGTTTGTCGAAAATGATTTCTAAATTTTTTAATTTTTGATTGGCAGAGAATTGATTGGTCAATAGAAAATGATATCTAGGTCAACCAAAAATTAAGTCATTTTACTTAAAATTTTCTTAAGCTTTTGAAAAGGGAAATGTATTTTCCGAAAAATAGTTGTTTATGTGTAAAGTTATTTACTAAATTCGTAAGTGTAATTCTTTTTAAGTTAGACCATGGATATGATTTTTTTAACTTTTTATTTAATCTAACCCTACATAAAATATTATTATAACAAAAATATTCTTATTTACTTAGATTGAAAATTTTAAATATTAAAATATTAACAAAATAATCTTTCAATATTTTAATTTTAAATATTTTATTTTGTATATTCTTAATCAAATATTTTTATATGTCAATAATAAACAATATAATATGATATCTTAATTGTTGTGCATAATAAAAAGAATAATAAAATAAAATAAAAATAATAAAAGTGCGCCACGTGGCGCACGAAGAAAACAAGTGGGAGACCGGGTCTACCACATTGGAAACAGTATTACGAAAAATATAAATTATGTTGTTTGAATAATTTTGTTCTTAAATATTTTTGATTCTGCAAGACTCGTAAAACAGTCAAAAATGCTTAATTATTGGATAAATCTGTAATTAAAGGTGAAATTAATCCCTATAAATAAGGGTCAGGTATGATTTATGAAACTAATTTTCTATTTTGTTTACAGAAACTCTGTCAAATTCTCTTTCTGACTTAAGTATCAGAGTGCTTACGCATGAAAAAATCTCTGCGTCTCTCTGATTATTGTTTTTCTTGTAGAGTCTTTGGTAGTACGTGGTATAAATATCAAAGCGAAGACGTCAGCAATTCGTTACCGTTGTGTTTGGCGACAACATTAATAATATATAATAAAACTAATTTAATAAGTAATATATTTATTATCATAATAATTAATATTTTTAAAAATATATTAATATTTAAATTTAAGATGTAATGCTCTTATATTTTATTTAAAAATCTTTATATATCAATGTATTAAATACTTTCAATACAAAATATCATTATTTTAATAGTATAAATACTTTTAATATTTCAAAAATGAATAGTAATATATTATTAATATTTTGTATATGCATATATATTAAAAAGTAATATTACTTCATTAAAATATTACTATAAGTAATAATAAATAGTTTTCTTTTAAGCATTTAATAATATAATACTTTAATATTAAATATTATTTCCAAAAATATAGTTGTTTTTAATATTAATAAATTAATTAATAAATAATAAATAATAAACAATAAATAATTATTAATATTATATTATTTATGTTAATATCATTTGAATAAAGAAAATAGATTTTTCAAAAAAATTAAACAACAAAAAATATTTTTTTAATGATTCGTCCAAATAACGAAAAATTTTTAATTTTCAAGAAAATGTAAATATTTTTTAGAAATTATTTTTCGAACGTTATTTTCAATGAACGAAATGAGACTTTAATGTTCAATTTATTTTATTAAAAGCCTTGTATCAAGTTTGGAGTTTGGACATTCTTAAATTTAGAGTTTGTTTATTAACAAAAAAAGATCTTCCCTCCTATCGACTTTTAATTCCTTAAGATTTTAATAATGACCTGTATGATCTTTTGATAAAGTGTTGAACTTCTATATTTGTTAATTAGCATTATAGCTTTTCTCAATCATATATACAGCTGAATTTAAATTGGGACTTCTATTTTTATAGTACTCCATAAAATTGGAAGCATTTTCTTCTGTTAAATACGAAGAATTTGCATATATGTATACCTTAACTCAGCGGGGTCAGTTGGGCAATGGAACTGAGGATGAGAGGCAATCTTGAAAAATTCCCTGCTGACATGGTTGACATCGCCTCTTCCCCACCTTATCTTATCAGTCGAATTGCTGGTTTCGTACTTCCGTTTCTTCTCTTCGGATAGATCAAAAAACCTCTGAAGCGCCTCCATCGTAGCATTGATCAGACTATCTGGTATTGCATGATTGATTACCTGCCAATAAATATTAAGAGCAAAATACATAGACAAATCAACCAAGCCAAGCTTACACAACTAACCAAAGATACATGCATCAAATGTGGTGATCGTCATGAATGAATGTTTGGAAAAAACTGTTACTGCTATGTGTAGAAGTATTTGAAACTTGTGTAAATGTTCTGTATATAGTGCATATCAAGAAATAATGGGAAATATAGTTGTTTTAAATATTAATATTTTATATATTGTTAGAGGAGTGTTTTGACTTCACAAGCGATGTTAAGATGATAATAAATGTTTTAATTTATTTATTTTTATTTTCTTAATATATTTAAAGAACATATGTCATCATCCTAATATCACTTGTGAAGTCAAAAAATTTTATTAGTAATATATAAGATAATTATTCATATTTTAAACCATTTAAAAAATTGAACATTAAGAAATTAAAAAAAGAATTTGAACATAAAAACTACTGGAAATAAAAATTAAAATAATATAACAATGAAAACTTTATTCTACAATTAATCACTATACAACCAATATGGTAACATCATGACATAAACGTGCAGTCAAATTTCAAATGCCAGCAAGATACATGAATGATATGGCGAAAGACAAAAGGAAATTGAAGTTGAACAGGCAGCAAAGTTTAAAGTTGACATCAAGTCTGATGGGATTTGAACAACCAATGTTATCAAATCAAGTCATTACCGTGCAATATAATCAGGAATAGCAACAAAAGAGAAAATGGCAACAGATAAAATGAAACTATAGGCTAAGCATCAAATCAACGTGCATGAGACATGAGCTGGAATTTAAGCAAAAAGCTGGTAAACATCATAGAACCAAGGAGAAAAAACTGAAATACATGCAAACTGAAACAAATAAGGATCATCAGTCATGATTCTGTGTCAGCAGTCGACTACACATTCACGGGGGCATAAAGAAAAATATATTTCATATGTCATCCATGACATTTTTAAATTTCACGAAAAAAAAATAAATTATTGAAATCCAAAATTCCATATACCACATTAAAATATATTTAAAAATTAATTGATTAATATAATAAATAAAAAGATACTTTATGGCAATATTTTATACCATTTATAATATTAAAAATTTTTATCAATTATAAAGAAATTCTATTAACAACTTATAAATTAAATTTCACTAACCTATTTCATTAACCTAACTTAAACTCTAAAACATAAGAAAATAGATTTTATAAGCCTATCACTTAAGAAAATAGATTCATTTTCGAAGTATCATTAATATGTATTGCAAATGAGTTAAGTCCATAAATGAATAAACTCATGAATCACGCATTGAAACTTGTCCCCTACACGTATGACGAATGTACAATCAAGCGAATTTATTATTCAAACTAAGCAAAAACGTTGAGTGACAGGAACTGACGTGAAACTGATGATATGAAATAATGTGACATACACATGTAAATAATGTTCAACGTGTACACTATGTTAGAACTTAAAGCTACTCTCCAAACCACCAGCACAAGAGTAAGGGTGTAAAACGGGTCGAACGGTGCGGACCGGTGCGGATTAATACGGATACGGGTTTAAGCGGGTTGAGCCCGTTTAGGCCCGTATTTAAACGGATTAAATTTGTGGAGACCGATCCGATTCTAATGCGGGCCGGATCGGCCCGCGGACTGACTTAACTTCTTTTTTTGGAAATAAAGAATTGGACTTTAAAAAATAACGAATTGAATCTAAACACTTAATTAAGTCTAATTTTAATTTGTTAAATGATTATTGGGCTTTGGGAATTAACCAAAATTGTTATAAAATCAAATCACATAGATTTGAGACTAAAATACAAAGTTTAATTTGCAATTTTTTTAACAAGAGGAATATTAGTTCATTCATGATCAAATATAACAAGTTCAAAGCAAAAACCAAAATGATTTGGAGTTCTCCACTTAATTTCAAATTGTAAGTTAGTCACATAAAACAATATATTATGTACAAAAGCAAATTATGAGTTTGTAATATATATATTATTTCAGCATAAGCAATATATTATATCATAAGCAAGTAAGTCATAAAATTGTGAAAATAGTTCTACAAATATTATTATATTAATCCCAATAAAAATAAAATCCACAAACATAATATTCATTAAACAAACTCGCATTACAAATACAAATTACACATAACATAATATTATGGTCTAAATAATTAAATAAAGAATAGTAAATAAGTTTAAAAGTCATAAAATCTACGAGCATGCATTAAACTCCATATCAAACAACATTAAACTTGTGAGTTAATCTCATTATTCAAATTATTTGAATCATTTGATTCTTCCACCAATTTATCTTTGTTTTCCTCATCATCTTTCCAACCTATAAAATAAAATTTTCAATTATTAAATAAAAATACAATAACATTATTTTGGTAAATTTTCAATTTTTTTATTTTTGTAGTTTTGTTTGTTTAAACTTTAGAAATTAGAATAGGTAGAATGAGAATGATTTAAGACTTAGGTTTGATTGGTGTGTTGGTAAAATAGCCCGCGGGTTAGCCCGTATCCGTACGGGTTGGCCCGTATAAATTATTTACCCGACGGGCTTGACCCGTATAAGCCCATTTTTAAACGGATCACATATTGATAGACCGGATCGTTAAAAGCCCGCGGTTTTTACGGACCAACCCGCGGGCTTGAGCCCGTTTTACACCCCTACACAAGAGAAAACGATGAAACATTAACTTTAGGTGGGTAAATCCAAAACTCACAAACCTCCAGTGCTAGAGCCACCATCAACAGTTGGAGGAGCCACCAATAGCTGGTCCAGCGATGGGTGCTGTTTGCTTGACTGGTTTGGGTTCTCCATTATGGGTGCTGTGGAAGGAAGAAGAGAATGAGACATGAAAGAGAGAACCGAGAGAGAAGGGAGTGTTCTACCCCTATGCACACTTAGAGCAAAGTTAAAGTGGTCAATGGGCCACCACTTTTATATATATCTATATATATATATATGTATGTGTGTGTGCGCGCGCGTGCGCGCGCGTGCGCGCGCCAAGAAAAAACGATGAAACATTAACTTTAGGTGGCTAAATCCAAAACTCACAAACCTCCAGTGCTAGAGCCACCATCAACAGTTGGAGGAGCCACCAATAGCTGGTCCAGCGTTGGGTGCTGTTTGCTTGACTGGTATGGGTTCTCCATTATGGGTGCTGTGGAAGGAAGAAGAGAATGAGACATGAAAGAGAGAACCGAGAGAGAAGGGAGTGTTCTACCCCTATGGCACACTTAGAGCAAAGTTAAAGTGGTCAATGGGCCACCACTTATATGTGTGTGTGCGCGCGCGCAAAGGGTAAAGACTCCTTATACTCAATGAATCAATGAATCATGTGTTATAATTCATCTGATTATGCATTAACACATATATACAATATAATATATAAATATAGGTCACACTTCATCTAAAATTATACTATCAATTTAATGTATATGATAATAGGTAAACTTAACTAGTCCATAATATAAAGATAATTCAACATTCCTTCACTTGGATAGTTAATTAAGTTAACAAGCGAAACACCATGCAACATCAACATGTATTTATAAGCCCTCAATATACATTGTACTGATGGGATACAAATGTATAGACTTACAAATACTTTTAATCAACAACAACCATTTATAAGCCATAGAATGCATTGTACTAACAGGGTACAAATTTATAGACTTATAAACACTTCAACAACAATAATAGTATAAAAAGTGTGAAATGAAAATGATACGAAAATAAAATCAAATATTTATTTTTATTAAGTTCATGCATCCAAACCGAATGATTTATCGCTTTAATGAAAACACATGAGACTAACACAAAATGTCTCATCTAATAGAATGTCATATTCATCAAAATGCGCCCAAACAAAATATACATACATGGCAAGTAGGAATCCATCAATCACAATTGTATATATGATTAGGATTTATGTTTATATATATATATATATATATATAATGAGTTTAACCAAGAAAATATATTTATAAGTGTACAATAATTGAATAAGGAAACTATATAAACATTCATACATAATTAAATAAGAGAATAATTATATATATATATATATATATATATATATATATATATATATGTATACACACATTTGACAAACTTAAGATGTAGATATATATGCGTGCGCTAGTATGGATAGATAAATAAGGAAAAATTATGTATGAAATGAAAATATAAAGAATATATATTAGCATAATAAAGGATATAATTACATTAAAACAAATATGTATACTTTTAATATAAGTATATTATAAAAATAATAAATAAAAATTAATAAAAAATAAAATATGTATAGATATAATATAAATAAAAGGGATTGGCTTTCAAATGAAGCGAGTCCTCGGTCACCCAGGTGTGTTAACAATAAGAGGAGCAGAGGACTTAAGTCCTTAAGAACAGAAACGCGCAGAAGAAAAGAAAAAAAAAGAAGTGAAGGGCCGAGAAAGGAAAGAGAAAGAAACTGAAGAACGACGAGCAGGAAGGGAGCTAGAGGGATGAACTGTAGCATTGCTTGATAAATTGGTATTCTTAAAAACTTTTATTCCACATTATTTAAATTTTTACTTTTTTATTTAATTATTATTTTTAGTATTTAATCTTTACATCAAAATTAGTGTTTTAATTTATCTAAACTTCTCAAACTGGATTTATTTCTAATTTTTAACGTTTATTTTCTGATCAAATATGATCAAATATTCCCTGCAGATTTGTCAAACATTTTCTGTCATTCTCTCGTGATTTTTTACAAACTTAATTCTCTTTTGATTCATTGTTTTTCCTATAAATACAAAGATACAGAAAGCTTTCAGAATGCAACAACTTCATTTCTCATCCATCGATTCTCTCAGCTTCTTCTCGTTCTTATTGTTTTTCTAGTTAAGTTGATTTTCTTTTTTTCTTCTTTGCTGTTTCTATACTTTGGATAACGTCAAAAAAAGTTGTTGAATTCTAAGGGATTACAGTTATTGATAAAATAATCTTTAAAAACAATTTGATTACAGCAGGTTTTAAATTTTATTTTACTTGTTGATTCTTTCTACTATTGTTTTACACTAACTGATTTTATTTTCTGTGTAACTACCCAAAAAAAAGGGTTGAGAAAACATTTTTTCTCTTAAAATGAGATTTTTTTTTTCTTTTGCCTTTTTCGCTATCGTCAGCACCCTGATCTATTCTTTAGCAGCGCTCTATCCATTTGAACACTGAAAGCAATTCGAAAATGGCTTCCCTTCTTAAAGCATCTTCCAATGTATTTCGGTCGGAGAAGCTATCATTCTTGTCTAGAGGCAAGTCAAGACAAGTGAAAATCAATGGCTGAAGCAACAGCCTGGATGCCAGTTAGAAAATTTCAAATGGTATATGACAATTTAGTTTTGAAGCGTGTAATATTACACTTTCTTGAATGTAATATTGTTTCACACAGAAGTAAGTTATCCAGGATACAACAAAACCTTTATAGTTTTTTTTTTTTTTACGGATTATGAAAGATCAAGAGTAAGTGTTTCTGGAAATCAACCAAGAATTTATAGGTTCTGAATAGTTGTAAATCAATAGTTGTGATTATTTGTTAATTAATAATCATTAATTTTCAAATACAACTGTTCCAGACATAACTGAAAATATGTCTGTTGGAACAGTTAAATGTTTTTTTTAATTCAATTTTTAAAATTCAAAAAAAAATATTTAAATATATCTACAAATTTTAAAATTCAATTTTTAAAATTCAAAAAAATATGTATGTTCTAATAGTTAAATGTTTTTTTTTTTAAATTCAAAAAAAATATTTAAATATTTCTACAAGTTTTAAAATTCAAAAAAAATATTTAAATATTTCTACAAAAATAAAATATTGAGAATCAAGAGCTCAAGTACCCATCTTTTGACTTTCAAAATTAATTAAAATCTCAAGTAAGCCCACAATCCTTTAATACTTCAAGTTACACTTTAAGTTTGATTTTCTCTTATAAAAAAAATCATTGTTTTATCCGTAAGCAATATGAGATTTAATTCTATTACAACCTATCCAACAATGTCTCTTTTACCTACTCCACTTGAATCTTCTGTCATATCGATAGTGAATAAGCTACAGGACATTTTTGCTCAGCTTGGTAGTCAGTCCACCATAAAGTTGTCGCAGGTGTCGGTAATCTGAAGCCAAAGCAGTGGCAAGTCCAGCATGCTCCTCCAAACCAACCGTAAACTTGATGACTCTGAGGGAGGATGGATTCACCAAAGTTTGGGTTGTAACTTCTGATGCTTGTCAGCTGCAAGCCGCATATGGAGCGTGTCTTAACAGATAATTTTTTTAAATGTACTTAATGTAAGACTCAATTTTAGTTAAAACACAAAATAAGTATGTTCGTGAAAGAAATGATTGAAATGAAATTTTCAAACACGTTGAAGGGCAATACGGTCAAAAGATCGAAATTCGGTATTAATCGGGGCAAGAAAATTTAATTAAAAAATATGAGATTGAGAAATCTTTATCTATAACGAAGAAATAATTAAATTTCGGGTTAAATTGATCAAGATATAAATTTATTGGAATTAATCAGAATTTTCACCTCGGGAAATAATCCCGAAAATAATCGAAAAATATATCAAAAAGTCAAAATAATATCGAAAAATTCATTTATTGATTTAATGAATTAACTATAAATTTTTTTTAGATATTTTTGGATATTTTTGGATTTTTAATAATAAAATAAGGATTAAAATAATAATAAAATTAAATAATAAATTAAATTAAATTTTTAAAAAAATTTAAAAATCACGAAATCGCGATTTGGAAAGGAAGCAGACAACCGAGGCTGCCTCCACCGACGGACGGGGCCACTGGCGACTGAGATCCATCAAGGGAGCCCAGCCGAGAGGCGACCGAACCCGTGCGAGCCACCACCGGCACCAACAACGTCAGAATCCGACGAAATCGAAGGGAGAGAGAACCCGAGGGAGAAAAAGGAGATCGGTGGCAACCGACGCCGATCTAGCCCAACCGACCATAGCCGAGGGTTCCCCAGGTGCAGGCAACGCGATCAGTGGTGGCCACGGCCGGTGAAACCGACGGACGGCACCAAAAACGATGAAAAAGAGAAAGGGTACTGACGTCGAGGGAGAAAAGGTCGGACCGGCCACTTTTCGGCCACCTCGGGCCAAACCGAGACCAGATCCGTGCATCAGACAACCCCGCGGAGCTACTGGTGGCAAAAATCGATGGAGAACCGATCGGCGAGGCCTTAATCCGGTCGAACAGGACTGAACCGGCTGAACGAAACCGGTCTAAACAGGGTTGAACCGGATCGAACAGGTTCAACCAAGAAAGAGAGGAAAAGGGAGAAAAAGGAAAAAAAAAAAGAGAAAAAGGAAAAAAAAAAGGAAGATTTTCGGGGATACACCAGACTTCGGGTAAGTCGATACGAGGTCAAAAGTGACCGATTTGATTTTCAAAAAATTTATTTAAATTATATTTAATCGAAAAGTAACCCGGGATTAAATATAAAATTATGCAGTTCGACGATAAATTTCGAACGTGAGCCGATCGAACTTCGATTTGCGTACCATCGCATAATCTCGGGTAAGTAAAGCTCATTTACGACAATTGATGTAATTATTCGCGTATTAAAGATTTATTTTACAAATTATGGATTAAATTTCACATTTAGTGAATAATATTGGAATTGGAAATTAATTGTCGTAAATGATATACGGGCTATCCAAAGAGTTTGGAACGAAGCCCGATGATTATTGGTAAACTGAATGAGTCCAGTAAACCCGAAGAAGAGATTTAATAAGTATAAATGGGATGAAAATGGGTCGAGTCCCATTAAGGTGTAATTGGACCCAATCAAGTAAAACGGGCTCAGTACTTTAGATTGATCAGTGAATGTGATTTACTGATAAAGATAAGTGAATTGACCCAAAATATGTGGTTATATGTAGTTTCGTAGACTTGGTTAGCACGCATTTGGACTGAGAGATCGGGTATTATCGAGACGGGATAAGTTTGCGCGCGATTCCAGGTAAGGGAATTTTGTAGCTGCATAGAGATACCTATACGTATTTTTTAGGGGATTTACAGGGATTAGAATTTCTTAAAGTATCTAGAAATGAAATAATAATTTTTACGAAAATCGAGGCATGGGTGAATAGAAGAAAAGACTATATTGCCTCTGGGAGTAATATTTACAAAAATGATAGTAAGGCAAATAAATTACATGATTATCATGTTTTAATGTTTTATATGAATGTATTGCCTTGATTTAAGCAAATATGCACATAGGTTGGCTGTTGATTTCATGAATTATACGAAAGGGTACCAGTTTGTACTGGTTACGATTTTAATAGATGTTTTATCAAGATTGAGCCACCTATCATATTTACACGAGTAAAAAGAGTGCTAGAGTCTTACTCGCACTAAATTTTACTGATTTATTACTCATAAAAAGTCGTACTGGAGTATTGCTCGTATGAGAAATTTGTGTATGTACAAAAATTGTACTGGAGCTTCACTCGCACGAGATTTTAGATATCATGATATGCATAGCGTCGTGCTGGAGCTTCGCTCGCACTAGACGTGAGTTGACATGCATATAGTTCTGCGGAAGCCTCCTGTAGACTGTGTGTCGCAGAGAGTTGATATGCTCGCACATATACTTTGAGACATGGGTTGATTATCGACATAGTATTGGGGTGGATAAGACCTACGGCAGGCACCCTCAGACTATGACATGGGTCCACGAAGTACATTGTACCGTGTATGTCACACGGAGTACACTGTACTTTGCAGTCATGATGACTCGATGATGTTACTTGATATTCTTGAGGGTAGGATTTGACCCCACCTCCCGTCACAGTTGTGATGCCCGACACATCGGGATCCGTGTAGTCTAGGATCACAGGGACATAATATGGCCATAGTCCTCGATTTTCATACAGTAACCTACATGCCTCACATGATATCATACGGTCTGAATAGACTAGGACAAACCCGAATGAGGGGTAATGTCCCGATTTATGTTTTTAAATGAGATGCGATTTAATGAATCAAGGTATTCCCGAGGGATGTGTTTAGCCTTGATGTGGTTATTTTATGATAAAACAAATAAGTTTTAACGTGAAGAGTTTTTGATGAAACAAATAAGTTTTAATGTGACGAGCATGAGATGTCATACATGATGATTTTTTCATGTTTGTTTTATATGTCGATTTCATGATTTCTCTTATATGATATATACATACATGTGGAATCGTTTTAGTCTTACCTCATGCTTCAAATGTAAACGATTTTATATCATGACATTGTCAGCACGTAGATAGTATAGTTATCTACCTGCTTACATTATTGCCTTACTGAACAAGTTTCGTTCACCCTTTCATTTTTCGCCCCATAGGGTACATTCAGTAGAAGAGACCGACAGTAATCTTGCATTTCGGTTATCCGCTGCTTCCTATCAAGACTAGGTATGCACATTCATATAATTTTTGTATCTGAACATATAGAGGCACAGTACTGTACACAGATGTAATATTAGGAATGTATTTAGTTAAAATAAATTGATATGTAAATGTAATATGGAAAATAGATGTTAAGGTAAGTAACATGACAGGAGGGACTAACATTGACTCATAGCCCAACTGTTAGTGGTTAAACTGTTCACGACGGGTAAGGAAATGAAACAGCAAATAATTTGTAGTGATTTTGTTAGAACGGGTCATGACAAAAGGTGGTATCAGAGCAAAGATGGCCTGATATGAGTCGGTGTTAGTGGTTAATTAAATTTACATCCCCATGTACTGTGTATTGTTTAGATACAATTATGTATATCAAGATGGAACTGTAGCTAAGAATTTAGTTTTGAATGTAAGAATATAGTTTTTATAACTGATAGCCGCTATGGTAGAGGGGCTAGTACACATGCTCGAGGCCGTAGAGATCGGTCTGATATGAGTCATCACATGAGACTCAAGATGAGAGTGAGGTGGAGGCTGATGTTGAGCATACTCCACAGGGTCCTATAAAGAGACCAAACAGTATTGAGACACGCTCTGAAAGGATGGAGTGGAGTGTAGAAAATATTTCGAAGTTGTTTACTCAGTCTATGCAGGTAGTTGAGGATAGGCAGGGTAAAGCCTAAATAGATGCCTCAGACTATGGAGATTTTCACACCCCTCTGGTATTTAGCGAAGTAAAGAAACCAATAGTAGCTGAGGACTGGGTGAATGAGATAGCGAAATTGTATGGATTCTTTCAAAGTATGTCGACTGAGAAGGTGACTTTTAAATACGTTTATGTTAGAGGCGAGGCGGAGCATTGGTGACAGTCTGCTCGACCCATCTGAAGAGTTAGACGTCCAGAGCCGACATGAGAAATATTTCTGGATGTATTTCGGTGACAGAATATTTCGAACACTACTTAAGGAAAATTATAGGTAAAATTTCTTACAATGACCCAGAGACACTGGTTGATTGACGAGTATGAATCTCAATTTATATACCTGCCCAGATATGACCCCGACACTATGGGCATGAGAGTCTGAAAGCCCAAAAGTTCATGGAAGGGCTCAAATTGTCGATTAGAGTCCGATTGGCTCACTACTTATGTCGAGACAGTGCACAGAATACAGTTACGTGAATAATATCATGTGTTGGATGCCTCTGAGATTGGGAAAGGTAGTAAGGGCCAAAATAGAGACAAGAGAGAATAAAGAATGACAGAGATGTCAGAGTGGGAAAGAGACCAGTTGGTAAGAGATTAGAGTTGATGTGTCACAGGGTATGATGATTGGTAAGGCCCCAATGCATCCAATTTCAGTACTTTTGAGGGGGTATTGTGATTTGAGGACCCCGACCTGCTACGGAGTAGTGAAGCAGTGTAATAGTGTAACAGTGTAAGCAGCGTAGCAGTGTAAGCAATGTAAGATGTGTGGTAGATACCACGAAAGTAGGGCCTACATCTACACTTTATTGACTAAAATAGGTGTTAAGTGTGGTAAGACAGACTATTTATTTAATGATTGCTCAGAGTTGGGTGAGACTGTCCCACAGAAGAGCAAAGAGACAGAGAAAACCCTGTTAATATCTCTGCATCGAAAAGGGAGGCCACAGTCGGAGAGAAGGGGAAAGTAGGCTGTTGGACGAGGGCGAGTGTATGCCTTGGACTAGGACATTAATGATGTTTCAGATGATGTGGTGAAAGATACCACACTGGTTATGAATAATGAAGTAATTATGTTACTTGACCCTGGTGATACACAATTAGTCATACCGCATTCATTTGTATATAAGTTAGTGAAAGACAAGAATGCCTACACCCTTGGGCTCAAAGCTGATAGTTAGTACCCCAATAAAGGAGGGTTAACTAATAGAATGATTATAAAGAGATTATAAGTCGAAAACAGGGGAAGAAGTATAAGTCAGCCGATGTTATTCAAAAGAATATGAATAATTTGAAGTAATATTTGAGAATAAATGGGTCGGCTGCAAACTATATTGTTCAGAGTTCTATTCTAAGATAATGATATGGGTACCCCTGAAAAGTATACTGTAAGTTTTGACAAGTAGTAAAAGGGGTGTAGTGATTGAAATTAAAGGAGTATATGATAGTACTCACGGAATGAGTAATGATAAAGTTTGTTATAAGTGATATACAAAAGGAGATAAGCTTTTAGATGTGATAGATCCTGAATACAAAATCTATTGGAATAAGAGGCGTACGCAAGGTACGAATATCTCTGATATGTGAAATAATTTGGTTAAGCGATATGTAGTAGATATGAATTGCGACCAAGGATAAGGGGTGCATATATCCATAACCAGTCCATGTGGTCAAGTCTGATGGTTAATAAAGGTATTTCAAAATACCTCCCCGTCTGAAGACTTGACAGCGTCTAAAAGTATACACAACCTATAAATTAAAATCGACAGTCATAATATATACATTTAAAATTAGGGTACCTTTACTTGTACGATAAAGAAATATAGAATTTGATTAATTGTGAAGGTTTAAAAATTAATTAAAAATTTTATAAAAGCCGTTAATATAAGAAAAAAGAAATGACGTGGGTTAGTATCTTGAACGGAAGCGATTTCGAAATGACATTATACGTTTATGCGTACATAGGCAAGGATATGGGTGATTGAAATATTTAGTGGAACACAACTATGATGAGGTATTTAAACTTTACCTGGACCGATTTGTTATCATCCATATGGATGATATTTTGAGTGTATTTAAAGTCCAGGGAAAATCATAAACAACAATTGGAAATTGTTTTTACAGATGATTTGTTGAGAGTTCTTGAAATGGACTACTTTATTGACACGTTTAACTTAGAAAAGTTGAATTTGAATGGAATGATAGACGTGACAGGAGTTTTGGTGTACTGAAGTAATAAACTAACCACCGCATATATTCTCACCATACCCAATAGATTAAGAGGTTTCTCATGAGTCTATGGATACCTCAAAATAATGAATGGGCTGTGTATTGATGCAAAAGGGGAAGATAGTCGATTATGAATGAAGAAAACTCAAGGATCATGAAAGGACTATCCGACCCATGATTTAAAGTTGACAACGATAGTGGTTGTATTGAGTATATGACACTACTATGTATACAGTGAGAAATTTCAGGTATGCACTGATCATAAAAGCCCTGAGTATTTGTTTCAACAGAAAGAGTCGGATATGAGAACAAAGAGGGTTAGAGCTTCTGATGGATTATGATTGTGAAAATTGTACCACCCAGGAAAGGCTAATGTTATGGCCAATGCCTTGAGCAGAAAGAGCCTCGGGATGGTATTACATATGATGGTCAGGGAGCGTGAGCTGCTAGAGCAGTTATAAGCCTCAGTAGTGATGTGATCCCCTCTGATGATGACAGTGATTGTGTGACAGCTAGCCTGAGATTAGAGCCAGATTTGAGTGACCGGATTTGATAGGCTTAGCGTGATGATCGGCATGGTGTCGATAGTGTGGGTCAGATTCAGATGGGTACAATGACAGAGTTCACAGAGAGTGATGATGACTTACTAAGGTTCAGAGACAGTATAAGTGCTCCTCAGGACCACAGTGATGAGATAGAGTTATTGTCAAAAGCTCACTCTTCTGGATATACAGTGCATCCGAGAAGTAATAAATATATCGAAATCTTAAAAAAGGGTATTGGTGGTCAGATATAAAAAGAGACATGGCAGAGATTGTGAAAAAGTGTCTCGTATGTCAGCAGATTAAGGTAGAGCACTAGAAGTCTGCAGGGTTATTGCAGCCTCTACCTATATTGACACAGAAATAGGAGCAAGTTACTATGGATATTGTGATGGGTTACAGAGGACCCGGATAAATCACAAAGCTATCTGGGTGATAGTCGATAGATTGATTTAGTTTACCCACTTTCTGGTTAGGAAATCCCCAGATACTCTAAGTGTGTAGGCGGATTTATGTGTATGGAAGATTGTGGAATACCAAGTATTTTTCCAGTGAGCATTATATCATATAGGGATTCCCGCTTCACTTCTCACTTCTGGGAATATTGTTAAATCTATGGGAACCCGACTGAGTGTTAGCATAGCTTTCCATCCTCAGAAAGATGGTCAGTCAGAGAGGACTGTACATGTTCTAGAGGATATGATGAGAACGTGCGCCATTTATCTGATAAGCTCCTGGGATGATCAATTGTTACTAATCGAATTCGCCAATAACGACAATTGTCACTTGAGTATCAGGATGACTTTAGATGAGGCATAGTATGGCCATAAGGGTTGTTTCCCTACTTGGATAAGAAGAAGTGGGTGACAGATAGAAAATTGTTCCCGAATTGGTAAGACAAACCTTTGAGGATGTTCAGTTAATTGTGAAGGATTAAGAACACCTTAGAGCAGATAGAAAAGCTATGTTGACAAGGGACAGAAACCATTGGAATTCACCGAGGGTGAATTGGTATTGTTGGAAGTTACATGCCCTTAGGACATAGCATAAGGACGTAACGAGATTCGAAAAGAGATTGGACAAAGTGGAGATAAGGCCTATAGGTTGGAATTACCACCTGAATTAGTAGGCATCCACAATGTGCCCTATCTTATGATGCTTTGGAAATACTATCCGGATCCAGCATATGTGATTGGATATGAGCTCCAACAGCTTAGCTCAATGAAAATATAACGTATGATTGGAAAATCGATTCGGGTATTAAACAGGAAAGAGAAAGTGTTGAGGTTTAAGATGACCTCCCTAATTAAAGTATGTTGGTAGTATTACACTCCGAAAAAAGTCACTTGACAATAACAGTATATGATACAATAGACGTACCCGGAGTTGTTTATGGATCCATTTAACTTAGTTCTAATTTGAAGGACCAAATTTCTTAAATGGGGGAGATTATGTAAGACCCGATTTTAGTTAAAACACGAAATGAGTATGTTCGTGAAAGAAAGGATTGAAAAGAAATTTTCGAACATGTTGAAGGGCAAAACGGTCAAAAGATCAAAATTCGGTATTAATCGAGACAAGAAAATTTAATTAAAAATATGAGATTGAGAAATCTTGATCAATAACGAAGAAATAATTAAACTTTGGGTTAAATTAATTAAGATATAAATTTATTGAAATTAATCAGAATTTTCACCTCGAGAAATAATCCCGAAAATAATCGAAAAATATACCGAAAAGTCGAAATAATACCAAAATTTTTTTTATTGATTTAATAAATTAAATATAAATTTTTTTAGATATTTGGATATTTTTGGATTTTTAATAATAAAATAAGGATTAAAATAATAATAAAATTAAATAATAAATAAAATTAAATTAAAAAAATTAGAAATTACGAAATCGTGATTTGGAAAGGAAGCAAACAACCGAGGTTGCCTCCACCGATGGACGGGACCACCGACGACTGTGATCCATCGACGGAGCCCAGCCGAGAGGCGACCAACCCGTGCGAGCCACCACTGGCACCAACAACATCGAAATCTGACGTAATCGAAGGGAGAGAGAACCCGAGGGAGAAAAAGGAGATCGACGGCAACCGGTACCGATCTAGCCCAACCGACCATAGTCGAGGGTTCCCCAGGTGCAGGCGACGTGATTGCTGGTGGCCATGACCGGCGAAACCGATGGACGGCACTGGAAATGGCGAAAAAGAGAAAGGGTATCGACACCGAGGGAGAAGAGGCCGGATCAACCACTTTCTGACCACCTCGGGCGAAACCGAGACCATATCCATGCATCGGACGACCCCGCGGAGCTGTTGACGACAAAAGCCGATGGAGAACCGACCGACGAGGCCTTGAACGGAACGAACCGAACTGAACCGATTGAACCGAACCGATCTGAACTAGGTTGAACCGGACCGAACCGGTTCAGCCAAGAAAGAGAGAAAAAAGGGAGAAAAAGGAAGAAAAAGAGAAAAAGGAAAAAAAGAGGAAGTTTTCGGGGATACACCGGACTTCGGGTAAGTCGATACGAGGTCAAAAGTGACCGATTTGATTTTTGAGAAATTTATTTAAATTATATTTAATCGAAAAGTAACCTGAGATTAAATATAAAATTGTGTAGTTCGACGATAAATTTCGAACGTGAGCCGATCGAACTTCGATTTACACACCATCGCATAATCTCAGGTAAGTAAAGCTCATTTATGACAATGGATGTAATTATTCATGTATTAAAGATTTATTTTACGAATTACGGATTAAATTCCACATTTAGTGAATAATATTGGAATTGGAAATTAATTGTTGTAAATGATATACGGGCTATCCAAAGAGTTTGGAACGAAGCCCGATAATTATTGATAAGCTGAATGAGTATAGTAAACCCGAAGAAGAGATTTAACAAGTATAAATGGGATGAAAATGGGTTGAGGCCTATTAAGGTGCAATTGGGCCTAATCAAGTAAAACGGGCCCAGTACTTTAGATTGATCAGTGAATATGATATATTGATAAAGATAAGTGAATTGACCCAAAATATGTGGTTATATGCAGTTTCGTAGACTTGGTTGGCGCGCATTTGGACTGAGAGATCGAGTATTATCGAGACGGGATAAGTTTGCGCGCGATTCCAGGGAAGGGAATTTTGTAGCTGCATAGAGATACATATACGTATTTTTTAGGGGATTTACAGGGCCTAGAATTTCTTAAAGTATCTAGAAACGAAATAATAATTTTTGCGAAAACTGGGGCATGGGTGAATAAAAGAAAAGACGATATTGCCCCTAGGAGTAAAATTTACAAAAAGGGTAGTATGGCAAATAAATTGCATGATTATCATGTTTTAATGTTTTATATGAATGTATTGCCTTGATTTAAGCAAATATGCATAATGGTTGGCTGTTGATTTCATGAATTATACGAAAGGGTACCGGTTTGTACCGGTTACAATTTTAAAAGATGTTTTATCAAGATTGAGCCACCTATCATATTTACACGAGTAAAAAGAGTGTTAGAGTCTTACTCGCACTAAATTTTACTGATTTATTACTCATAAAAAGCCATACTAGAGCATTGCTCGTACGAGAAATTTATGTATGTACAAAAATCGTGCTGGAGCTTCGCTCGCACGAGATTTTAGATATCATGATATGCATAGCGTCGTGCTGGAGCTTCGCTCACACTAGATGTGAGTTGACACGCATATAGTCGTGCGGAAACCTCCTGTAGACTGTGTGTCGCAGAGTTGATATGCTCGCACGTATACTTTGAGACATGGGTTGGTTATCGACATAGTATTGGGGTGGATAAGACCTACGGCAGGCACCCCCAGACTATGATATGGGTCTACAGAGTACGTTGTACCATGTATGTCACACGGAGTACGCTGTATCGTGCAGTCATGATGACTCGATGATGTTACTTGACATTCTGGCAGGTAGGATTTGACCCCACCTCCCGTCACAGTTGTGATGCCCTGCACACCGGGATCCGTGTAGCCTGGGATCACAGGGACATAATATGGCCATAGTCCTCGATTTTCATACAGTAACCTACATGCCTCACATGACATCATACGGTCTGAATAGACCGGGACAAACCCGAAGGAGGGGTAATGTCCCGATTTATATTTTTAAATGAGATGCGATTTAATGAATCAAGGTATTCCCGAGGGATGGGTTTAGCCTTGATGTGGTTGTTTTATGATAAAACTAATAAGTTTTAACGTGATAAGTTTATGATGAAACAAATAAGATTTAATGTGACGAGCATGAGATGTCATACATGATGATTTTTCCATGTTTGTTTTATATGTCGATTTCATGATTTCTCTTATATGATATATACATACATGTGGCATCGTTTTAGTCTTACCTCATGCTCCAAATGCAAACGATTTTATATCATGACATTATCAGCACGTAGATAGTATAGTTATCTACCTGCTTACATTATTGCCTTACTGAGCAAGTCTCGCTCACCCTTTCATTTTTCACCCCACAGGGTACATTCAGTAGAAGAGAGCGACAGTAGTCTTGCATTTCGGTTATCCGTTGCTTCCTATGAAGACCAAGTATACACATTCGTATAATTTTTGTATCTAAACATATAGAGGCACTGTATTGTACACGAATGAAATATTGGGGATGTATTTAGTTAAAATAAATTGATATGTAAATATAATATGGAAAATAGATGTTAAGGTAAGTAACATGACAAGAGGGACTAACATCGACTCATAGCCCAACTGTTAGTGGTTAAACTGTTCACGACGGGTAAGGAAATGAAACAGCGAAAAATTTGTAGTGATTTTGTTAGAACGGGTCATGACACTTAATATTCTGGATGCCTTTGAACAATTAGTTGCTGATGTAGCACAATAGGTAAAAGGAGATTAAAGTATGATTAACTGTAGGAAGCACAAAACTTTCACTACAACAAATCTGGCAATTTGTGATGATTGTTCTATGTGACGCATTAAATTCCTTCACGTAAACTATATCATACGTAACGAATAATATAATTCATCACAGTTTTCTATTATTTTAATATTTCCTGTGACGATATAAAAAATCGTCACATGAAAGTGTCACTAAATATTTGGCGCCAAATTTTTCACTAAACATAAATGGAGGGAATTTTTTTGGTGACGTTTTTTTACTTTTGGTGACGATTTAATTTATTGTCATAAATGAATACTTTATATGTAACAAATTTATAGCATCTCATTTCTGTAAAAGCGTCACTAAATATTTGACACTAAATTTTATAATCAAATATAATTTGTGAAAAATTTTTTTATGATGTTTTGTATTTTTGGTCACGTTTGTGTTTTCATCATTAAAAAAACACATTTTATGTGATGAATTACTTTTCATGACATTTTCTTAAAAACGTCACTAACTATTGGGCCTTGCTTTCTCTAGAACAGGCCGTCCCTCTACCTCTGGGCCTCCACTCAAGTCTGTTGTCTGTATAAAATGAAATGGGACGCCGACACAAACAGTAACTGACCTAAGAAAAAGAATCCAGGGGAAAGTCAGAGGAGTTGAGTAGCCGGATTGCCGCCTAAACACCTCAAATGGCGAAGAGACAAGGGATTATATATTCTCCAAAACCATATAAGTCAGACCATCCCGTCTCCATCGGCGCCGCTACTCCTCTCGCTAATTTATCCCCCACCTTTATAAGTTTTCCATCCTACACTATTTTTCATTCTAATAACACTCCAAATTCAATAATAATTATTATGTCTATTTGATTACTGGGCTTACAGCTGCTGTTACATGATTGGTGGCTAGACATGGTGCAGCCCAGGGGCTTAGCTGTTGGAGTATTTGAATGTAGAGGGTGAGCTCTATCTGTAACTCACCTTTAATGTTCTTTTCGTTTAATTTCGTTTCTTGACAAAAATCGAAACATTTTTTTTCTTTTTGAAGCATAATTAATACTGAGTAATTAATTAATTGAAATTAGTTGGAGGCCAAGCCAAACTCTGACCTTATATTAGAATTAGACTTTAGTTTTAATGAACGGATTAGCTTTTTCTTGCTTTAGTGGTTTTATATGTATTATTGGTTGTATATGTCACGACCCAAATTACGTAAAAATCAGAGTAAATTTTTCGTTTTTTAATTTATTATTTAATTCTTACCTTTCTCTCATCGTGATCATCCTACAAATAGTTGGGCTATGATTCGGTGTTAGTCACCTCACACTATTACTAATCCATTTCCATAATCATATTCACATATCAGAGTTTACTATCTTTGACTTTTATTAAATACATACACAATGGCATTTATAACCCTACATCCCCGACATCATATCCGTTACAGTACTGTGCATTACATATTTAGATACAAAACTATACAAATGTGTATACCTATCTCTCGATGGGAAGCAGCGGATACCAAGATTGCAGGTCCTCAGCCGCTCAATAACTATTGCGAGTGCTCTGAAAAGATGAGAAAATAAGGGGGTGAGCAAACCACACGCTCAGTAAGGAAATTATGCAAGTAAGTAGATAGCTCCACTATCTACATGCTCATAATGCCATGCCCTTAAAATCCATTTCTTTTTATTAAAATCTCAAGCACAAAACCATGCATATATCCATGAAATAGTTTATCAAATCTATTTGTGCATCTAGAAAGCATGTAATTCATGCATCAATAGCATTTTATGTGACATACTTAAATCATAATTGGCATGAAGTAAAACAAGATCGTGCATTCTTTCATGTCATGTAAGACAATTCATGAATTTGAAATTAAAGCATGAAAAACTCCACTTGCTACTGCATTTAAATCATTTCATTTAAAACGCAGTATAAAACAACCCTTCCGGGTCAATCATCTTATAAAACAATTCATTATAAAATTCTCAGAAAAATCTATCATCGTAGTACAAAATCATAAAATCGAGGGCCTGACCCATCCCTTGGTTCTACCCTGGTCTATCCAGGCCACAAGTTATATCATGTGAGACAAGTAGGTGATTATATCAGTAACAACATAGGACTATGGTCATAACCTCGTGATCCCTGGCAACACGGTACCTAGTGTGTGGGGTATCACACCTGAAACGGGAGGTGGATCGTCCTACTCTCCAGAACAGTATAACACCAGGATTGCGAGGGCAAGGCTTACTGCCTCGTGGCTAATGCCACTCCACTCCAACAATCCCCACGGTACAGCGTGCTCCATGTGACATACACGGTACAACGTACTCCGTGAACCCAAGCTCAGTCAGGGGTGCCTGTAATAGGTCTTATCCACCCATATCATCTCTGTCTCAGTATGTACGTGTGAGCATATCATCTCACTATGACACACAGTCTACAGGAGGCTCCAACATGGCTATATGCATGTCATATAAATCCCTGTGCGAGCGAAGCTCTAGCACGGCTCCGTGCATATTCATGATATCAAAAAATCTCGTGCGAGCGAAGCTCTAGCACGGTTTCATAGAAATCAATGAAATCTGCGTATGAGCAGTGCTCCAGTACGACTTAAAATAATTATGAATTCTAGTAAATCCACGTACGAGCAATGCTCTAGTACGGATATGCATAAAAACTCAGTGAAAACCTCGTACGAGAAAAACTCCATTACGACTTTAAAATGACTTATAAAATCATATAAAACTTCGTGCGAGCAACGCTCTAGCACGAGTGAATGCTCAAGTAAATAGAAACTTCATACGAGCAATGCTCTAGTATGGCTTTATGCATAAATACATCAAATCTCGTGCGAGTTACACTCCAGCACGGCTTTTATGCAACATCATATCAAAACAGGATGCGAGCTAAGCTCCAGCACCTCTCGTGAATGTCAAATCATTAAAACTAGTGCGAGCAATCGCTCCAGCACCATTTTATGCATACCACGTCAAAACAAGTCAAAACATGTCAAAATAGAGTGCGAGCTAAGCTCCAGCACCACTCATGCATTTCACAAGAATAAAAATCAAGGCGAGCAACCGCTCTAGCACATTTCATGCATATGATGTCACACAAGTCAGTGCGAGCAAACGCTCAAGCACATTTATGCACACTCACAAACGCAGATATAGTGCGCGCTATGTACCGGCAGTATCTTTTTCCATATAAACTTGATAGTTGGCCCGTTTTCCAAATAATTTCATTTAAATACCAATAACACTTACGTAGTGTTATTTTAGGAAATTTATACAATTATTGGCCAATCTACCGATTTGCTTTGTTTAAAACCAATACAATTCCTTAATTCAGAAAATTCCTTAAATCATGCATTTCATGCATGTCATGCTTTCACTATCCTTAGGTAAACTTCCCTCAATAGGGGTAAAATAGTCTTATCCAACTTCGAGTCCTTAAAATCTTTTAAACCACTTTTAGGATCATTATACAATAACAGTGTATACATACATAATCAATGTATACAAAACTATTAAAATACACATAGCTACCTCTAGCTACTCACACAATTCTCTTACCTCATTTTCTGTACAGTCTGACCTTTCCACTGATGTCTCATCCGCAGTCTGATTTGCTTCGAATCTAATCTCTGGAACTGCGGATACACATTCATCAGGTTAAATACAATACAATTAATTGTATTTCATATTTTCTGGATTTAATTTAAATAATTGGGCCCGTTTACCCGAATTAGGCCCGATTGCACCATAATGGCCCTTAATCGGCCTTAAGCCCGTTTAACACACTTTATCGAGGCCTATTGGGCTCATTGGGCCCATCAGTATTTATTGAACCTCGTTCTAAATTCTCGGATATCTAAATTTAGTATTTACGACAATTTATCCAATTTTTCAGAATTTAATTCATTTATACGAAAATTATATCCGTAATTCATCAACATGCATAACGATGCAAATTGTTGTAAATAAAGGTTACTTACCTGAGATTCCATGATCGTACACAAATCGAGGCTGTCTCGAGCTCTTGTTTAACATCAATTGTCTAGCTACACAATTAAATAATTTTTCAGGTAAATTTTCAGTCGAATATTAATCAAATTAAATATTCTGAAATTTAAATCGGTCAATTTGACTGCTTATCGACTTACCCGTAGCTCGATTGCATCACTAGAATTTTCTCTAATTTTTTTCTCATTTTCTTTTTCCCTTTTTCTTCTTTTTTTTCCTTTTCTTTTTGGCTGAACCGGTCCGGTCCGGTTCAACCTGGTTTAGACAGTCGGTTCAGTCCGATTCGGTTCGACCGGTTCAGTCCAGTTCAGCCGGTTCAGTCACCATTTTGTTGTTTCTGCGCCGTTTGGCCGGTTCTCGGGTCGTTTTCGGTGCCGTTCGGTGCGCCATCGCCTGGGCTTCCAAAATCGGGCTTCGGTGTGGCTCGAATCGGCGCCGATGGCCTCCGATCAAATCCTCTCTCCCGTGGCCTCTCTTTTCATTTTCAACGTTCTTCGCCGTTCTCGACACGCGTGCCGACTGCCGGTGGTTCCCACGAAGCTCGTCGCCCTTCGTAGGTCCTCACCTGGGGTCCCTGGCCGCCAGTGGTGGCTCACCGGTGAGGGATCCTCGGTTCGCCCCTTTTGCTTTTCTATTTCGTTTCTTCTCTGTTTCGCAATTTCGAGATTTTCACGATTTTTTTTACATATACTTTATTTTATTATTTATAATTAAATTTTATTATTATTTTATTATTAAAAATCCAAAATATCTGAAAAATTATGATTTTATTCTTTAAAATAATAATAAAAATCTAAAAAATTCATATTAAATTCATTTAGTCCGTAAATGAATTTATCAGTCCGATTTTACCTTTTCGGTATATTTTTCGATTATTTTCGGGATAATTTCCTGAGGTGAAAATTCTGAAAATATATTAAATAAATTCATATCTTGATTAATTTAATCCGAAATTTAATTATTTCTTCGTTATTGATTAAGATTTCTCAAATCCCTATTTTTAATTAAATTTTCTTCTCGAATTTATACCGAATTTTGATCTTTTGACCGTTTTACCCTTGCACGTGTTCGAGAATACCATTTCAATCCTTTTGCATTTTTAAATGCACTCGAAAATTTCTATTCATTCCCTTTTTGCTCTTACGATAAAAATCGGGTCCTACAATCCCCCCACTTAAGAAATTTAGTCCTCCAAATTAGAACCAAGTTAAATAAGTCCATAAACAACTCCGGGTACCTCTATCATATCATACTCTTTAATTCTCATGTGACTTTTTTCCCGAAGTGTAATACTACCAATGGACTTGACTAGGGAGATCATCTTAAACATCAACACATTCTCCTTCCGTCTAATACCCGAATCAATTTCATACGTTATACTTTCCTTGAGCTAAGTTGTTGGAGCTCATATCTGATCACATATATCGGGTCCGAATAATATTTCTTAAGCATCAAAAGATAGGACACATTGTGGATGCCTATTAATTCAAGTGGTAACGCCAACCTACAAGTCTTATCTCCCACTTGTCCAATATCTCTATCTGAATCTCGTTACGTCCTTATGACATATAACTGTCAACAATACTAATTCTCCCTCAGTGAATTCCAATGGTTTTCTATCTCTTGTCAGCATAGCTTTTCTATATGCTCTGAGGTGTTCTTAATCTTTCGCAAATCAACTGAACATCCTCGGAAGTTTGTCTTACCAATTTGGGAACAATTCTCTATCTGTCACCCACTTCTTCTTATCCAAGTCGAGGAAACAACTCCCTACAGCCATACAATGCCTCATATAAATCATCCTGATACTTAAGTGACAACTGTCATTATTGACGAATCCAATTAGTAACAACTGATCATCCCAGGAGCTTATAAAATCAATGGCACACGCTCTCATCACATCCTCCAGAACCTGTACAGTCCCCTCTGACTGACCATCTGTCTGAGGACGAAAAGCTGTGCTAACACTCAATCGGGTTCCCATAGCTTCCTGAAAATATTTCCCAAAGTGGAAAGTGAAGCGGGAATCCCTATCTAGTATCATGCTCACTGGAACACTACATAATGTTTCACAATTTTCCATACACATAAATTCGCTTACGCACTCAAAGTATCTGGGGATTTCATAACCAGAAGGTGGGTAGACTTAATCAATCCATCGACTATCAACCAGATAGTCTTGTGATTCATCTGGATCCTCTATAACTCATTACGAAATTCATGGTAACTTGTTCCCATTTTCGTGTCAATATATAAGTAGAGGCTGCAATAATCCTGCAACTTCTTTTACTCTACCTTAATCTGCTGACATACGAGACACTTTGCTACAACTCTACATGTTTCTTTTTCATATCTGACCACCAATACCCTTTTTAGAGATTCCGATATATTTATTATTTCTCGGATGTACTGTATATCCCGAAGAGTGAGCTTCTAACAATAACACTATCTCAACAACTATAGTCCTAGGGAGCACTTATACTGTCTCTGAACCTCTGTAAGCCATCATCACTCACTGTGAATTCTGTCACTATACCCTTCTACATCTGACCCACACTATCGACACCATACCGATTATCATGCTAAGCCTGGCAAATCCGATCACTCAAATCTGGTTCTAACCTCAGGCTAGCTGTCACAAAATCACTGTCATCATCAAAATGGATCACATCACTACCGAGACTCATAACTGCTCTAGCAGCTCACGCTCCCTGACCATCATGTGTGATACCATCCCAAGGCTCTTTTTGTTCAAGGCATCAGCCATTACATTAGCCTTTCCTGGGTGGTACAATGTTCACAATTATAATCCTTAGAAGCTCTAACCCTCTTGGTTATCTAATATTCTACTCTTTCTGTGAAAACAGATACTCAGGGCTTTTATAATCAGTGCATATCTGAAATTTCTTACCATTTAAGTGGTGGCACCATACTTTCAGTGTAAACGCTACGATTCACAACTCTAAATCATGGGTCAGATAGTTTCTCTTATGGTCCTTGAACTATCTGAATCTATAAACGACTATCTTCCCATTTTACATCAATACACAACCCAATCCTTATTTTGAGGTATCCATACACATTGAAACCTCTTGAGCTGTTAGTCATGGTGAGAATAATTACGGTGGTCAGTTTATTACTTCAATATAACCAAAACTCACTGAAGCTACTTTCATACTTATCATATCACTCGTATGCAATCTTTTTCTGAACGACATGTGTCAACTGAGCAGTCCATTTCAAGAAACTCTTAACAACTCGTCTGTAAGACAGTTTCTTGTTGCTACTCATGCTCTTCCTTGGACTTCAAATACATCAAAATATCATCGTTACAGATGACAACCAATCGGTCCAGGTAAGGTTTAAATACCTCATAGTAGTTGAGTTCCACTAAATATTTTAATTATCCATATTCTTAACCTATGTACGCATAAATGTATAATGTCCTTTCGAAATCGCTTCTATTCAAGATACTAACCCACGTCATTTTCATTTTCTTATATTGACGACTTTTATAAAATTTTAATTTTTTTAACCTTCATGATTAATCGAATTCTATCTCTTTATCGTACCAGTAAAGGTACTCAAATTTTAAATGTATACTTTACGATTGTCGGTTTCAATTTATAGGTTATGTGTGCGCTTCCAGACGCTGTCTAGTCTTCAGGCAGGGAAGTATTTTGAAATGCCTTTATTAACCCTCAGACTTGACCACATAGAATGGTTGTGGATATATCTTCCTCTTATCCTTGGTCGCAATTCATATTCACTACAATCGCTTAATCCAAATTACTTACATATCAAAGATATCCTTATCTTGCATACGCCTCATATTCCAATATATCTCGTATTCAGGATCTATCACATCTCAAAGCTTATATCCTTTCATATATCACTTATAACAAACTCTTTCATTACTTGTTAAAACTTATAATACACTTTTCAGTGATATTTTCACCCCTATTTTCAACTTACAATCCCTATACCCATATTCAGTTAGTGAAAATTGGCAAACCATCATCCTCATCTTGTCTAAAGGTATAAGCTTCACATCTTTCCCTAGCTGATAAGCAACTGAAGGCGGTATGAATAAATGCGTGGCACCAGGATCAATTAAAATAATTACTTCATTATTCACAATCAGTGTGGTATCTTCCACCACTTCATATGAAACATCAAAAGTGTCCTGGTCCAAGGCATATACTCGGCCTCATTCAACATCTTATTTTCGTGGTAACTACCACTTATCCTACACTGTTCACACTTGCTACACGGTTACACTACTCTCACTGCTACAGAGCAGGTCGGGGTCCTCCAATCACAATACCCCTTAAAAGTATTGAAATTGAATACACATCTTACCCCGTGAGTCATCAACTCTAAGCTTTTACCGAACTACCTTTTTTTCATTCTGACATCTCTGTCATTTCCTATTCTCTTTTTGTCTCTATTTTGGCCCTTACTACCTTTCCCAATCTCAGAGGCGTGCAACTCATAATCTTATTCACACAACTGTAGTCTGCGCACTGCCTTAGAAGAGGTAGTGATATCTAACGGCCCAATCGAACTCTAATTGACAATCTGAGCCTTCCATGAACTTTCAGACCTTTCAACTTTCACTGTTCATCGTGTCCGAGTCATATCTGCCCAGGAATAAACTGAGTTTCATACTCGTTAATCAACCAGTTCCTCTGGGTCAGAGTAAAGAATTTCATCTGTAATTTTCTTTAAGCAGTGTCTGAGAATATTTCGTCACCAGAATACATATATAATTATTTCCCATGTCCATTCTAGATGTCTAACTATTAAGATGGGTCGAGCGGACTTCCACCAATGCTCCGACTCGCCCTCAAATCCCATACACACTCTGAGCAATTAACTCGCATAATATTCTCCACACTCCGCTCCAACTTCGCGAAGCGTGTCTCAATACTGTCCGATCTCTCTATCGGACCCTGTGGGGCATGCTCAACATCAGCCTCCACTTCAATCTCATCTTGAGTCTCATGTAGCGACTCAGTACTACTGTCGGGCCTACTACTACAGCCTCGAGCTCGTGTACTCGCCCCTCTATCATAGCGGCTATCAATTAACGAGTCTATTCTTGCATTCAAAACAAATTCTTAGCTGCACTTCCATCTCGATATACACAATTGTATCTAAATAATGCACAGTACATGGGGATGTAAACTTTCTTAACCTCTAACACCGACTCATATCAGGCCTACTCAAGCTTTGATACCAAAACTTGTCACGACCTAAATTACCTAAAAATCAGAGTAAATTTTTCGCTTTTCATTTATTATTTAATTCTTACCTTTCTCTAATCGTGACCATCCTACAAACAGTTGGGTTATGATTTGGTGTTAGTCACCTCACACTATTACTAATCCATTTCCATAATCACATTCACATATAAGAGTTTACTATCTTTGACTTTTATTAAATACATACACAATGGTATTTATAACCCTACATCCCCGACATCATATCCGTTTACAGTACTGTGCATTACATATTTAGATACAAAACTATACAAATGTGTATACCTGTCTCTCGATGGGAAGCATCGGATACCAAGATTGCAAGTCCTCAGCCGCTCAATAACTATTGCGAGTGCTCTGAAAAGATGAGAAAATAAGGGGGTGAGCAAACCACACGCTCAGTAAGACAATTATGCAAGTAAGTAGATAGTTCCACTATCTACATGCTCATAATGCCATGCCCTTAATACCCATTTCTTTTCATTAAAATCTCAAGCACAAAACCATGCATATAACCATGACATAATTTATCAAATCTATTTGTACATCTAGAAAGCATGTAATTCATTCATCGATAGCATTTTATGTGATATCCTTAAATCATAATTGGCATGAAGTAAAATAAGATCATGCATTCTTTCATGTCATGTAAGACAATTCATGAATTTGAAATTAAAGCGTGGAAAAATCCACATGCTACTGCATTTAAATCATTTCATTTAAAATGCAGTATAAAACAACCCTTCCAGGTAAATCATCTTATAAAACAATTCATTATAAAATTCTCAAAAAAATCTATCATCGTAGTATAAAATCATAAAATCGAGGGCCTGACCCATCCCTCGGGTCTACCATGGTCTATCCAGACCACAAGTATATCATGTGAGACAAGTAGGTGATTATATCAGTAACAATATAAGACTATGGCCATAACCTCTTGATCCCTGGCAACACGGTACCTAGTGTACGGGGTATCACACCTGAAACGGGAGGTGGGTCGTCCTACCCGCCAGAACAGCATAACACCAGGATTGCGAAGGCAAGGCTTACTGCCTCGTGTCTAATGTCACTCCACTCCAACAATCCCCACGGTGCAGCATACTCCGCGTGACATACACGGTACAACGTACTCCGTGAACCCAAGCTCAGTCAGGGGTGCCTGTAATAGGTCTTATCCACCCATATCATCTCTGTCTCAGTATGTACGTGTGAGCATATCATCTCACTATGACACACAGTCAACAGGACACTCCAACACGACTATATGCATGTCATATAAATCCCTGTGCGAGCGAAGCTCTAGCACGACTCCATGCATATTCATAATATTCTCGTGCGAGCAAAGCTCTAGCATGGTTTCATAGAAATCAATGAAATCTGCATACAAGCAACGCTCCAGTACAGCTTAAAATAATTATAAATTCCAGTAAAATCCACGTATGAGCAATGCTCTAGTACGGATATACATAAAAACTCAGTGAAAACCTCGTATGAGAAAAACTCCAGTACGACTTTAAAATGAGTTATAAAATCATATAAAACTTCGTACGAGCAATGCTCCAGCACGAGTGAATGCTCAAGTAAATCAAAACTTCGTACGAGCAATGCTCCAGTACGGCTTATTCATAAATACATCAAATCCCGTGCGAGTTACACTCCGGCACAGCTTTTATGTAATATCATATCAAAACAGGATGCGAGCGAAGCTCTAGCACCATTTTATGCATACCACGTCAAAACAAGTCAAAACATGTCAAAACGGAGTGCGAGCTAAGCTCCAACACCTCTCATGCATTTCACAAGAATAAAAATCAGTGCGAGCAACCGCTCTAGCACATTTCATGCATATGATGTCACACAAGTTGGTGCGAGCTAACGCTCAAGCACATTTATGCACAGTCACAAACACAGATATAGTGCGAGCTATGTGTCGGCACTATCTGTTTTCATATAAACTTGATAGTTGGCTCATTTTCCAAATAATTTCATTTAAATACCAATAACACTTACGTAGTGTTATTTTGGAAAATTTATGCAATTATTGGCCAATCTACCGATTTGCTTTGTTTAAAACCAATAAAATTCCTTAATTCGAAAAATTCCTTAAATCATACATTTCATGCATGTCATGCTTTCACCATCCTTAGGTGAACTTCCCTCAATAGAGGTAAAATAGCCTTTTCCTATTTCGAGTCCTTAAAATCTTTTAAACCACTTTTAATCATTATACAGTAACAGTGTATACATACATAATCAATGTATACAAAAACTATTAAAATACGCGTAGCTACCTCTAGCTACTCACACAATTCTCTTACCTCATTTTTTGTACAGTCTGACCTTTCCACTGATGTCTCATCACGCAGTCCGATTTTCTTCGAATCTAATCTCCGGAACTACGGATACACATTCATCAGGTTAAATACAATAAAATTAATTGTATTTCATATTTTCTGAGTTTAATTTAAATCATTGGGCCCGATTGCACCATAATGGGCCTTAATCGGCCTTAAGCCCGTTTACCACACTTTATCGAGGATTGGGCTCATTAGGCCCATCAGTATTTATTGAGTCTCGTTCTAAATTCTCGGATATCTAAATTTAGTATTTACGACAATTTATCAAATTTTTCAGAATTTAATTCATTTATGCGAAAATTAAATCCGTAATTCATCAACATGCATAACGATTCAAATTGTCGTAAATAAAGGTTACTTACCCGAAATTCCATGATCGTACACAAATCGAGGTTGTCTCGAGCTCTCGTTTAACATCAATTGTCAAGCTATACAATTAAATAATTTTTCGGGTAAATTTTCAGTCGAATATTAATCAAATTAAATATTCTGAAATTTAAATCGATCAATTCGACCACTTACAGACTTACCCGTAGCTCGATTGCATCACTGAAATTTTTTCCATTTTTTTCTCTTTTTCTTTTTCCCTTTTTCTTCTTTTTTTTCCTTTTCTTTTTGGCTGAACCGGTCCGGTCCAGTTCAACCCAGTTCAGACCACTGGTTCAGTCTAGTTCGATTCGGCTGGCTCAGTCTGGTTCGACCAGTTCAGTCACCATTTCCTCGTTTCGACGCCGTCTGATCGGTTCTCGGGCCATTTTCGGTGCCGTTCGGTGCGCCATCAACTGAGCTTCCAAAATCGGGCCTCGGTGTGGCTCGAATCAGCGTCGATGACCGTCGATCGAAGCCTCTCTCCCGCAGCCTCTCCTTCCGTTTTCGACGTTCTCTGTCGTTCTCGGTGCACGTGCCGACTTTCGGTGGTTCCCACGAGGCTCGTCGCCTTTCGTCGGCCCTCGCCTGGGGTCCCTGGCTGCAGTGGTGGCTCACCGGTGAGGGTCCTCGGTTCACCCCTTTTGCTTTTCGATTTCGTTTCTTCTCTGTTTCGCAATTTCCAAATTTTCACGATTTTGTTTTTTTACATTTACTTTATTTATTATTTATAATTAAATTTTATTATTATTTTATTATTACAAATCCAAAATATTGAAAAATTATTATTTTATTCCTTAAAATAATAATAAAAATTTCAAAAATTCATATTAAATTCATTTAGTTCGTAAATAAATTTATCAGTCCGATTTTTCCTTTTCGGTATATTTTTCGATTATTTTCAGGATAATTTTTCGAGGTGAAAATTATGAAAATATATTAAATAAATTCATATCTTGATTAATTTAATCCGAAATTTAATTATTTCTTCGTTATTGATCAAGATTTCTCAAATCTCTATTTTTAATTAAATTTTCTTCTCGAATTTATACCGAATTTTGATCTTTTGACCGTTTTACCCTTGCACGTGTTCGGGAATACCATTTCAATCCTTTTGTATTTTTAAATGCACTCGAAAATTTCTATTCATTCCATTTTTGCTCTTACGATAAAAAATCGAGTCTTACAGTATACAGGGACAGGTTGGCCCGTTTCATTGGGCCATCTCATTCCCATCTCCACTCTCTCGCGTCTAAAGCCAACTGTGGTTTCTTGAGCCTCCCTAATGCTCCTCCTTCAGGTTCCGATTATCTCTTTCAATTCATTATCAGTTTTTGTTTTTCTATTCCCACTTTACATAGTGGGTAATGAAGATATGACCTCTTTAAAACACACATATGACCTCTTTAAAACACACTCAAAATGTAGAAAGATGGATTCTTTTTTTTTTTTTGGATTGCTGGCAAAAAGACCAGATTTTCTAATTGCTTTGGTAGTTTGTGCATTAAGAAGCAAATTTAATTGTTTGGAAGGGATTGATGTGATAATGGAATGCTTAATTTATGGTTCTTTGATTTGGTTTTTAGAGCTTACACTTACACAAACTGGTTTGAAAGTAGGGAATTTGTTGATTGAGACTGACAGAATAAGCTGATGGGTTCTTTGTTAGTTTTCAAATTAGCAACTTGAATGTAGAAGTATAAGCCTTTACTCCATTCCATTGTTAATTCTTCTCAATTCACCTTGTTCACAATGTTTAGAACTTTATCTCACCTTTAATTGTTTTATTTCAAGCACTCATAGTATTCAGATACCAATTCTTTTACTTGCTCACCCTTCCTTTCCAAGTAATTAAATTCATACCTCTTTTCGGTCCACCATTATTGGGATTTACTTGAATATAGATTGCAAAAAGCGAGGATGATAGGACAGTAAGAGAGTTTGCAGTACTGGTGGATGCGTGTGAGGCATATTTTAACAAGGTGAGATACATATTATTCTAGGTAACTTGAAAGTGAAATTTCATGATAAATTCTTTGATTCTCTTTGTTTTCATCAGAATGGACAGCTTTCTAGTGAAGTAAAGTCTCAGAAGTCGTCTTTGATCCCAACCATGTTAGAGAGGTATTATCTTTCACTAGCTTGGTTTTTATTATTAGCAATGAGAATATGCCAGCCAACATGCTTCTTTATCTCACTTCAGGTTTATGGGAATGAAAGCTGCTTTTTTGACTAACAATTCTAGTTTGAAATCTTTTGGAGAAAAACTTGGCTTCAATGTATTGCAGTTGAATGGATTATTTGGAAATAGCAATTCTCCTCATGTATTGACAGTTGATAATTTGACTTCTGAATTTCTGACCTTACTTGGATTCTAAGGAGGGAAGATAATGGAATCCAGCCAAGATATATCAAAGTATGTATGTCATAGTAGATAAAGTGCTTGGTACTCGATCAGGATATGTCAAAGGACTTGGATATGGGCCTAAGGCTACAAATAAGACTTCAAATGCAAATGCTGCAAGTTTAAAAGAAAGTCTTAAAAAAACACAAGATGAACTTGAGCAATATAAGTCCACATTTGCAAATTTTCAAACTCAAATTCAGGCTATGACAAATGCTTTAATAGATACGGGAATCCAAGTACCTATGCCCCCATTTCCAGGTATATACTTTTACACCTCCATTTACAAGTAAAAAAATTGTTTTCATACTTTTACATCGTCAGATGGTCAATTTTTCACGAGGTGAAGCTTGAAAGAGAGCTGACAAGGCCACTGCCAAGTGGTGGGAATTTGAGTTTGGGGGATTTTCTCAAGTACAAGTCGCAAGAAGGAGTTAGAGTTCTGCTGCTAGTTTGGGATGACAAGACTTCCCATAGCAAGTTTTTCATTAACACGGTAAGGATTTTCTTCTTTTGTTTTTTAGGATATTCTCAGCAAATACTACTACTACTACTACTACTTACTAAGAATCTTATCTTTGTTCTACATCTTTGTCTTGACTTTGGTCTTTACTGATGTTAGCTTCTGCATAGTCATTTTCTTTTGTTCTAGATTCTACTTTAGGCTTTTCACATAACTGAGCTGTTTCAAAGTCGTGTACTTCAGTTTACTACAACTATTTTTTTCCCTAAAGAAGAAATTTCTTAATGATTTATTTGGCTTTAGTTCAAAGATGCTAGCTTTTTGCTTGTCATTACCAGGCAGCTTTTAAAACTTATGCTACATCGTTGAGATAGTGACCTTTTAGTTTAATATTAATTGGGATTCTTTAAGGGGACCAGGTTGATCTGTCTGTGGAAAATGGAAATCAAATATGATATACAATTTTACATATCTATTGTGTTTTGTTTTTGTTGATTGAGGCTGGATTTTCTTTAGATTTTGATACGGAATGCGTTCGAATGGAGGCGGGAGTGATGCAAACTCATGATGAAGAAACTCAAAAGTTTTTCAAGCACTCTTCTGTTTCATGTGTGCTCTCCCCTCGTTATGCCAGTAGTAAACTTAGCATTTTCAAGCAACTGGCATGCTTTATGCTATGGTCCATTTCTTCTTAAAGCACATGATTACTGCTGAGCGTAAATAGTAAAATTATTTTTAGGAACTGAAAGATGTACTGACTTTGTTGTGGCATGTAATCCAGGTTGTTGGAACCCTTTTTACTTACCATCAGAAATGTGTGATTGTGGATTCACAAGCAACTGGAAACAATCAAAAGATTACTGCTTTTTTAGGAGGTCTAGACCTTTGTGATGGTCGCTATGACACACCTGAACATCGACTATTTCAGGATCTTAATACTGTATTTCAAGATGATTATCACAATCCAACATTTTTTGTGAGTATATCATTGTTAGGAGTTTTCCAAGTATTTAATCTGCTAAACTGAAATTAGGTATGTTGTTAGCCAATGAATTAGGACTTCACCAGTTCTGAGCAAATATACTGCTAATTTCTCCACCTTAAGTACTCATCTGTGTAGCAAGTATAATCTTCAGCTAGTTTAATGAATTCTGAGGACAATTGCTCTTACTGGTTAAATTTATTTTCGTGTCTTTCCTTTAATTGTTAGGTAGGAACCAAGGGCCCAAGGCAACCATGGCATGATTTACATTGTAAGGTTGAAGGGCTAGCTGCTTATGATATTCTTACCAACTTTGAGCAGCGTTGGAGGAAAGCTACAAAGTGGTCAGAGTTTGGACGTCGATTCAAAAGGGTTACTAGGTGGCATGAAGATTCTTTAATAAAGTTGGAATGAATTTCTTGGATACTAAGCCCTTATGGATCAATCTCACCTGATGATCCTGATTTATGGGTTTCCAAGGAAGGAGATCCAGAGAGCTGGCATGTTCAGGTAATTACCGCACGCATCTTGAAGCAAAGCACTTCAAATTTATCTAAGCTCTTTCTGGTTCTTTGAATTGGCAAGTTTTTTGGTCTATAGATTCAGGATCTGTGAAAGGGTTTCATAAGGATGTTTACCAAGCAGAATCTCAAGTTTATCTCATATTGTAGTTCTTTTTTATTGTGTTTTTTTTGGCAAAAATGAGCATGAGTTTACTTATACACCTATCTTTCAAGGTTTTTGTTTCTGACTTGAGATTGCTAGATGACTTAGTATGTATTTTTGTGTAACTTGTCTTCACACATGAGTAATGCATCTTGTGCGCATAAATTAATTTCTCATTTTATAATCCTTTGATAGGTTGTTTTTTCATCATTTTCTGCTATTAATTTCTTATTGTCTTTCATAAATAATAATTTTAAATTTTATTTATTGTTTAATATATTTTATTTATCATTTGTTAATAATTGTTTATTGCAGCTTCAAGTGACTCAAACTCACCATCAACAGAAACACCCTCTACATAAGATTTAGATTGAGAGCTATGAGATGAACTTGTACCAATGATTTCCTATATCTGGTATATTTTGTTTCAAAAATTCAAATGTGATCGTCGTACTTTATTTAAGCTTTTGGATTTAGACAATGTGGATTATATTAGTTTTATTACATTTGGAACAGTAGTATTATTGGATTATGATTACATACTTTATTCAAGGTATTACATTTGAGATTCATTGCAAATCTTAGATCAATTATTTACTTTGCAATACTAGTTAAACTGGATTTTGCATGAGCAATATTATTTATATTTGATTATTTAAGAAAAATATAAACATTATTTAAATTTAAAGAAATTTGTCAATATTATTGCAACATTAAATATTTTATGAAGTATTATTGTCATAGGTAACACTAACTTATGTCACCTATAGTGTGACAATTTATATTTCGTCACCTAAAATTAAATTTTTAACCATCTTTAGTGACATTTAAAAGTTTTTATGACGTTAATTATATTGTAACAAATTGATCTTTCGTCACCTTAAAATAAATTTTAATTTTGTTAGTGACATTTGAAAAGTTTTTTAGTAGTATATGTGACGAAAATATGTCACTTATAGTTTGACAATTTAACATTTCGTCACGTAAAATTAAAATTATCACTATCTTTAGTGACATTTGAGAGATTTTTTGACGTTGCCTTACTATCATAGGTGACGGTAATATATGTCACATAAAGTGTGACATCACTAATATTAATAATTTTATCACATATTCTGTGACGTTATCGGTATTTAGTGACGAATATTTGTATTAATTTATGACTTATTCGGACGTCACAAAAAAGTAATCATAACATAACGTTGTTTACTATCATCACGTTAGATTCGTGAATAGGTGACGAAATAATAATATCGTCACGTTTGACCTTTAGCGACGACGCAAAGGTGACAAACGTCGTGACAACATAATTTTTGTCATAGAAATATATTGGTGACGAAAAATTAATATTTTGTAATATTAATTCATGCGTCACAAATTGCTAAATTTGTTGTAGTGATTTCATTCAGACAGTTTTTATATTGCATTGGATTTGGAAGCTTTTGTTTTTTTATTAGTGTTGATCAGTTTCTAAGCAAGCATACAGTGCTGATTATGATTACATGGCTGCGTAACGTTAGAATTTGATCATAAAGCCAGACTAAATTTAGAAATCCATTAATAAAATACCTGAGCTTTCTTTGGCTGCATGAAGAAGAACTGTTCTGCTCTGCTTGAAATATTTACTGTTTTTTGTTTGTTTCATCCGTTAGTTAATCTTCATTATCTAAGAATGAAATCTTTAGATAAAGGTGTTCTTTTATATATTTAATGTCCCAGTTATTTTTTGTTTTTGAAAATTATAACAAAGAAAAACTAAAAAAATAGCCTTTGAGTAATGAATTTCTTTGTTTCCCTCTTGTTTTTATATCTGAAAATGTTGAAATTGTCAAATTATTAAACATAAGTTTACATTTGCATTGCTCATGTTCTATTAAGTGATATCTCTGAGCATTATTAAAGTGCTCATATATAGTACTTTAATGTTATGATTGTAATGTATTGAACGTTTCAGACTGCTTCCTAGAGTTTTAAATGTTTAATGATGGAAAATGTGAAAGATGGCAATAAATAGATGTTTATACTGTCATTTTTTTATGATATTCTTTCCTTGCCAATTTGATAGAATTTTTATGTGAAAAAAATCTACTGTCTTGCATGGAACATTCTATTAGCAATTAAAGGACAAGTTAAGATAAATGGTTCAGTAGTGGTTTTAACATTATTTTCTAATCAATTTAAGAGAGGCAAGGAATAATTAAAGAGAACTATTATTGCAATGAACTGGCTATATGCCTATATCAATAATCAAAGAAGATGGTTGAGTCTCACTCATTCGTTAGTATTACTAGATTTTAAAATAATCATAATTAGTGTAGAGACTGAGATGATGAGATTTCTATCGAGAATGAATCTATAAATCTCTTCAAGTAATACATTTATTTTTTTAAAGTGGTTCAATGGGTTTTAGAGCTTTTAAAACACAGAGTCAGATTTCCAATTAAATACAAGTAATTTTAGTCAAAAACTCTCAAATATATTTTTTTATATATATGAATTGAGCTGATTATTGATGTTTGTATATTAATATTGTTGAACTGGATTCTTTTGATCTTCAAAGAATCTCAAACTTCAAGTTCTGTGCTCTTCAAGATGTACGCTATATAAAACTTCAAATATATTTATATAGATTAATTGTGTTCATCAAGATAGGTTGAGAGAGTGAGTTGAGCCTTTTAAATTCCTTTTTCATTTTCATTCAAAATTTCTTTATAACACTGGAATTAATTATAATTTACTGGAATGTTACAAGCATCATCATAATTTAGCGGGATTTATATACGTGAATGGATAGTAGCATGATTAAACTTTGTTTTTTAAATATTTATATGAGCATGCTTGAGAATAAATTAAGAATAATGTATAAGAAATTATAATACCATGGTAATGAGGATAATATGAGGGTTTATTTTGATTGCTTGATTGGAAATATTTGAGGAATGACAAGTGAAGTACATAAAGATTTAGATTACCATGTGGATAAGGATGATATATACATGATAAATTGTGATTATATCTTAGAGTATTTTACAAAAAAAAAAAGGGAGTTTAAAAGAATTATATGGATTGAATGTGAAATTTAGATGCTTTGAAGAGGTATATGATTTACATGAGGGAATTTTAATGCTTTGAGGAATTATTAACAAAACTTCCTTGATAATGGGGATGATATCGGATGTGATGATTGAGGATTAATAGTAACTCACTCATGCTATAAGATAAATTAGCATGAGGTCAATACGATGATGATATCGATATTTACCTAATTGCGGTATCTTGGTGACTATGTGGTAAAGTAATAATGAGATATTAAGAGAACCAATACTAATGGTGGGGTTTTAGAATCCATGCTGAGATGTAGATAGGACTCTGAAGTCTCGGGTTTGAGTTTTACTAAATGTGAGGTTAAGTTGAATAGATATACTCACAATCCCAATCATGGTCATTAGACTACATTTGTCAGATTCATGAAATATTTGAGAGGTACCATGAATTATGATATTTTTATATAGTGGATTTTTTGTTATACTAGAAGGATACAGTGATGCTAACTGAATTTCAAATTCAAATGAGACAAAATCCATTAGTGGTTTTGTTTTTACCTTTGGTAGGGGTGTTGTTGCAAGGAAATCAGCCAATTAGAATTTGTAGCTTTGGAATTGACTGATAATGGGGCTGAGTCATTGAGAAACCTTTTAGCTAATATTCGTTAGGTTTAAAACTAACATCTTCTGTGCTTTGCATTATGATTGCCAGCGGCAATAGACACTGCAAAAAACAAAACTTTCAATGGTAAAAATACACATTTCATTTGAGACATAGTGTGTTCAAGTAGCTACTAAATAATAGAAATATTTCAATTGATTATGTGAAGTCAGAAGTAAATTTGACTAATCCTCTTACTAAACCTTTAAGGAGAAAGTAATTTTTTGATGCATCGAAGGGAATATGACTTAAGCCAATTCGAGATTAATGGTGATGGTAACCAAACCTTTGTGATTGGAGATCCCATGAATAAGGTTTAATGGGTAATAACAAGTTACTGTTATTCCTACTAGCATTAATAAGTTTGTTCATTCCTATGATCTGTGTAAGTGTTAGATTGCATGAATAAAGCTCTTAATGTTTTTTATATCCCTTATGGGTGGTGTATATCATTGCAGCATGCATTTGATGAAAACAACTATGTGAGTGTGGAGTGGGGCTGCTCCTATGAAATTGTGGCATAATTTCTAAGCACTCATGAAATTACCAGCCACGCGCATGGCTTATTAGTGCAAAACAGCGTTTAATAACAAATAATTGTAAAGGTATATTGTGATTAATAAGACCTCTATTTTATAATAAAGATTGATTGGTTCAAGAAACTAAAACCTTCACCAATTACTCTATGAAATAAGTTTGGTTATTTTAGGTCTAGTTCAAGTCCAAAAAACACTAGATACAAAGCATTATACTCATAATTAACCCAGTAAATTTTTTTTTTCAAAAGTCTTTTTGAAATAGTTGGGGGATTGTTGGATAAATTGGTATTTCTAAAAAGACTTTTATTCTACATTACTTAAACTTTTACCTTTATTTAATTATTATTTTTATTATTTAATCCTTACCTGAAAGCTAGTGTTTCAGCATATCTAAACTTTCCAAACCAGATTTAATCTTGATTTCCAACATTCATTTTATGGTCAAATATTCTTTGCGGATTTTCAGGTCCAACATTTTCTACTAATTCTCTCATGATTTTTTCCAAATTTTATTCTCTTCTAATTCATTATTTTCCTTATAAATATAAAGCTATAGAAAGCTTTCAGAACACAACAACTTCACTTCTCATCATCTAATTCTCTCTGCTTTTTCTCGTCCTTATTATTTTTTTAGCTGGGTTGATTTTCTTTCTTTCCTTCCTTGTTGTTCCTATTCCATAGGCAAGGCCAGAAGAGCCTGCTGAATCATGGAGGATTACACCTGTTGGTGAAATAGTCCTCAAGGACAATGTGATTGCAGCATGCCTCAGGTTTTGTTTTACTTACTAATTTTTCCTATCATTTTTTACTTACTGATTTTTTTCCTACTAACAACAACAAGCATAGCAGGTGAAGGGAAAGAGAGAACAAAGTTGAGAATACAAGGTCCTCTACAAAAAGAAAACTGAAATGTCATCAGAGAGAGAAGAAGAAAAGAAACAAGAGCCGAAGGGATAAGAGTGAGACATGATCAAAAGAAGAAACATTTGCCCTCTGAAAAGCCAAGTGAAAGAGAGAGTCGTCGAGGGTGCTGAACAGGTATGATTTTGGGGTAAGAGCATTTCAATATTAAAGGCTGATGATGATAGTGATGATATCGACACAGCCAAGAAGGACTAGTAAAGTGAAGTTGTTGATTTAAGGCTGAAGTATGGCAGACAATGAAGGAGCTTAACCCGAATGCCCATGGCAGGCTTGAAGTGAAGAAGCTGATCTAACCAGAATAGAGCAGTGAAGGGGCTTCATTAGCTATAGATGACCAATTACTAGTAACGTTCCTCTTAGCTGAAAAAAGTTACGCAGCATGGGCAATCCTTCTCGGTTGAAGCATGGGAAACAGCTGAAGGCTGAGCCTTTCTAAAACCTATCCCTTTCGTAGCACTGGTATAAGTAATGTGTGTGGGGGATTAAGTAAAAGTTTGGTTGCATTTTATGAGTAATATAAGGCTATAAGAGATGAAATAATGGAAGATTAATAAAATAGATGAAGGATGAAGAGAAATTGATCTTAAAAAAATGTATATTGATGTATTAAATGTGCTGAGAAGGTTAGAAGTCTTAGATAATGGTTTAGTATGATTTTGTTATGATTTGGGAATGATTTGGAGGGTAAAAATTTATAGAAAAGTGTAGTTATGGTGTGAGGGACCGATCCCCTCCTTAAGAGATCAATACCCATGCCAAAAAATGGTAGAATTTTACTTTTTGGAAGAAAGGGATCGATCCCTAAGGAGAAGGGATCGATCTTTTAGATGAGACCCTAAAAAATAAGGCAATTGTATGACAGAGGGATTTATCTCCTCCCATGACAGATTTATCCCCCTGCCTTCGAAACAGCTTACCTACTCTTACTATAGACTAGAATGGTTGATTTAATTCATTTAAATCCCTCAACCCATTTCCCTTCCCTCATTCTATTTATTTTTGACTAGACCAAGGAAAATAAGAGAAAAGATAGAAGAACGGAGAAAGAAAGAGAAGAGAAGAGAGGAAGAGGAAGAGGAAGAAAAGAGTTTCCAAGCTTTTCACCCAAAGCTTGCCTTGCCATCCTTCACCATCATAGCTCGATTTAAAGGTTGAAGGAGGCAGTATTGATGAAAAAACCTTAGAAAGAAGATTTGGAGGTTTAAGGTAAGTTGAAGATTTAAGCTAAATGTTGAAAGGTTTATAGTTGTATTGTTATGACAAGGTGTTTAAGAGCTGTTTGATGCAGATTTTAGCCAATGAGCTTAAAGAAGGAAAAGCTAGGTTTTTGACAACTTCAAAGGGGTCAGGGTAAAAGTTTTGAGCTTTAAAAATTAATTGTTTATATGTTAAATATTAGTTTATATCTTGGCTTAATAAGAAGCATTAAGGAATATGTGGATTGTTAACCTTAAGGTTCGACCAAGAGTAGGCCTATTAATATGTAGGAACTATGCTAATGAGATGGAAATAATTAATGTATATTTTGTGAAAGTTCAGCCAAGGTATTTTAAGAAGTGGTTTGAGTTTAGGAATATGCTAAGACCCCATTTGTGTCAAAGACTACTCATAAGAGATAAGAGATATGTTTGTTGGTATGGTAGTGTCCAAAGGGACATGTTCAATGCATAAAGGTTATGAGAATCCATCAAAGTATCATAATTTAGAAATGTGTTGAAAACATTAAACTTAAGCTCATCTTTGTTAGTTCTTGGAAAGGTTTTAGTGTAGGATAGGTTTTGCAAGCACATCATGAGTGTCTTGACATGAAAAAGGTTTCCATGAAATGTATTTGATGTTCTGAAATGGTTTTGGCTCGGTTTGAGACTCAAAACCCAACCAAACTTGCATTTTTGGGCTTTAGGGATTAATCCCTCAAGATAAGGAGTCGGTCCCTCATCAAAATTTTTCAGAAAAAGGATTTTTGAGTTTAAAGGACTAATCCCCTATAATGTAGAGATCGATTCCCTCTACCTTTTGACTGTGGTAGAAGCATTAGGCATTTAAAGACTAATCCATCTTCTTCTAAATGATCTATCCCCTCTTCGGATTTTAAGCTAAAGTATATTTTCGAACCTCAAAACAACCCATTGACTTTCAAAATTGTTTTACAATACACCGACACATGTTTTGACAACCTATACACTATATTAGCTACATTGATAAGTGAAACTTGGGTCACTTTTAATGTTTTATTGGACGAGAGACTGATGGCTTATTACAAGCTTTTGAACATTGATTTGAGACGGCAGGCAACTTTTAGCATGTGTTCGTGTGTCAGGTTGCAAGCCTAGTGCTATCCTCACATAAGATTACTGAATGGTATTTGTGTTGGGTGGCAAGCCACGAAGAATCCCTGCACGCGTGTACTTAGTAATACTCTTAGTTGTGTCGAATGGCACTTTTCATGGCTGTTAGACCTGGACACGTCTATAACTTTCCAATACTCATCTGTCCTAAGATGTTGAGGACTCCGACCATGGCCATAGGTTACTTTTAGTTTAGTTGCAAACCAATTATATGTGTTCAGCCTAGTCTCCATCATTTGATTCAGTATTCAATTTTGATTCTGTAAGACCCGAAATTTTTCATTTCGAAAATTATTTCGGGAATATGGAAAAATATGTCAAAAAACAAAATGGGTATCTAAATATATACATGTGCATTTGAAAATCACTATATATATAATACATGCTAATAATATTTTTATAATAATAATATAAATAATATGAGATAATTATTATTGTATTATTATTATAATAATATTATATAATAGATATTTTAATCTATGTATTATAATATATTATTTTATATTATATTATATTAATAATATAATATAATATAATATAAAAAAAACACAAAGCAACAAAACGCGAAAAAAAAGGAAACAGAACTGAAAACGAGAGAGGAAAGGAAAACAAAAACAGCCCCATCCCCCGAAACCAAACACCGGCGAGAGAAGAGAGAGAAAGGAGGCGAACGGCTGTCGGGAAAAGAGAGAGCTTGTCGCCACCGGCCAGAGGACTCCTGCATTGCCACCGTCGGCAACCCAGAAATGCCGATCGACGAAGATGAAGAAACGTCGGCGAAGCCGAATAAAGAAAGGGTCGGACCGACCACTTTTTGGTGAGCTTTGCATCGAACACCACCAGATCCACGCATCGCGAGCCCCAACGGATCTTCTGGGAGTGGAAGTCGGCGAGGAACCGATCGAAAAAGAGTCCGAACGATGACTTGGCACTGAACCGGTTTGGACCAGTTCAGTGAAAAGCGGATCCGAACCGGTTCAGCCAAAAAAAAAGAGGACAAAATTTGGTGATGCCCCGGGTTTAAGGCGAAGCCAGTAAGCAGTGGAATTGATCGATTATATTTTTGAAAATTTTATTTGAATTTATATTTAACCGAAATTGAACCGGTTTAAATATATAAATGTGTAGCGGGACGAAAGTGAATTCGATCGAGTTTCGATTTGCGCACCATCACAGAAACTCGACTCTTAAAGGTATATTGGAGTCGGGAACGAGCGAGTGATTAGAAATTGGAAAGATAAAAGCGGAATCGACTGAGATTCCAGGTAAGGGATTTATGATTGCTATAGAGATAGCTGTACGTATTTTAATAAATCCCTGCATAAGAATAAATAGTATAGAATATATAGAGACTGAAAATCTAGGAAAGAACCTAGTGATAAATAAATTACGATATTACCCTTGTTATAGGGAAATACATACCGTTGAGTATCGGGAATGCAAGATTTGAAAAATTGCATGAATAGCATATTTTGATGTTTTCACTATAAAACTCTACTTTTTAGCAAGTATATGGATAGATTGGCTATTGTTTACATGATTTGCATTATGATAGCATGCTATTTATACTGAACTCTGATTTTGAGTTATTTTCAATGAAAATAGAGCCATCTATCAGATTTGTGAATGAAATAAATCGTGCTGGAATTGCGTGTTAAATAACGGGTTACACGATTATGCTTGCACGAAATTTTAAATGTTATTGATGATAAAAACTGTGTTGGAGCCCTCATGTCGACTGTGTATCACACTGACTTGCTTGCACTAGTTTATGAGACAAGGTTATGGTTGATGATTAATGCCGAGGTCGTAAAAGCCTTCCTACTCTTAGGTAGCCTCGAGCATACAGTATATTGATATAGTCCATGGCGTAGGGTGTATGGACAGGGTCCACAGAGTACGTTGTACCGTGAGACGATACATAAAGTACCTTATACCGTGTTGGCGTCTTTGGACAGATAATAGAGTAGAGATGAGTTGATGGGTTGGATTGACCCACCTCCCTAGGCGACTGACACCCTTGCACGCCTAGCTAGCGATTGCTTGGGGTCACTGACTATGGCCATATGTCCACATATGATTACATATCCCTACCTAGTCTCAAATCAATCTCAAATTGATTTCAAATTGATCTCAAAATGATCTCAAATGGTTTAAAAACTATGATTTGTGATTATGATGGAATCACTTATTACCAGTACCAGAGTAGTACTGATTTCAAAAATGAAAATAGAGAGAAATGTGATGATTTGAAATGTGGTTAAAGTGAAAACAAAAGCTTTCTATCGAATTAATGATTTCTGAATAGATACTATGGTTTATCAAATGCATTTGCCTTGTGATGTTAATAAGCATGCATTATAAGCACGTAGATAGTATAGTTATCTACCTGTTGTCATGTTTTACTTACTGAGCACGTTAGCTCATCCTTTTTTTCTCACTCCACAGATAAGGCTCATTAGAGCATCTTGCGGTCATCCCTGCTAGTTCTTTTGTAGTACAGCTCTCTTTGCTGCGCAAAGGTATATATATACACATATTTTGTATCTGAACACTAAATCGCACAAACATGTACTGTATAAATTACTGGGGATGTAACGTATAAAAAGAATGATTATATAAATAGATGTACAATTATGTTTAATATTTGATACATATGATTGAATAGAAATGAGTAACATCGACTCATAGCCCAACCAAATCTTGGGAATGAAATGGAAAAAAGGTCAACGATAACGGTCGTGACAGAAGTGGTATCAGAGCAAGGTTGGTCTGAATTGAGTCAGTGTTAATAATTAGAAAAGTTTACATCCCCCATGTTACTGTGCGTTGTTTAGATACACGTGTGTATATTGAGCTGTGAATTTACTGAAATTTGGGTTATGAACGCAGAAAATTATCAGAATATCTGATAGACACCATATTAGAGGAGAGAGTTTGCGATCTCGAGGACACAGAGATAGGTCCGAGAGACGTAGTGGATCTTCATCTGAGCATACTTCTCAGGAACCATCAGAGAGTTCTGATGCTCATTTTGCTAGATTAGAGCGGAACATGGACACAGTGATGTCATTGTTGGGGCAGGTTATGGCTAGATTTAATAGAGATCAGGGTACCGCAGGACAGACTGCACCTACTACTCCCATAGCAGCACCTGAGACCCCTGCACCTGCGTAACCTGCACCTATACAACATAGAGTTGAATCTCTACAGAACCCTCCTGTTCAGCTTGTACCTCCTCCAGTAGCCCCACAACCAGGTAGATATAATGATATGGGGTATGATTGTGAACTGGATAGATTAAGACAGTTTCAAGATTTTAAGCCTCCGTCTTTCAGCGGAATAAAGGATCCGGTAGTGGCTGAGGACTCGATCAATGAGATGGAGAAACTGTTTAGATTTTTCCAATGTTTAGCTACAGAGAGAGTAGCATTTGTCGCCTTCGTGCTTAAGGGTGAGGCAGAGCACTGGTGGAAGTCCACCAGACTGATATTGAGGGATCAGCATGTAGTGATATCATGGGAGATTTTTCTAGATGAGTTCCAGAGACAGTATATTTCGGATGCAGCTTAGAGGAGACTACAGATGGAATTCTAGAATCTGACTCAGGGGAACAAATCAGTGGATGAATATGAGTCGAGATTAGTTTCTCTAGGCAGATATGATTCAGATAGGATGAGTAGTACAACGAAAAAAGGTTTGCAAGTTTATGGATGGATTGAGACCTTCCATCAGAGCTAAATTAGCCCCGTTCGATATTACGACTTATTCTGAAGTTGTCAGATGGGCCCAACTTTGCAAACAGAATTATGAGTTCCATGTTTCTGAGTTCGAAAAAGTGGGCAAAAGCATAGATAAAGACAAGAAAAGATTTAGAGATGATAGGGGTGTTAGGGACAGTAGGAAGCCTATTGGGAAGCGTTTCAAAGGCACCGATGATTTACAGAGTAGAGCTGCTAAGCCACCTGTGTATCTGACCACAGCACCAGCCAGGGGTATCGTGATTGGTGGAGCCCGACCTACTACGATCAGTGCACGATTTATGGGAGATACCATGGTAACAGACCCTGTTTCTTTGCTAATAGACCATGTCATAGATGTGGTAAAGTATGGCACTTTATGAAAAATTGCCCAAAGTCAGTTGAGATAGCCCCACAGAAGGGCAAGGAGTCGGAGAGAGTTCCTACAGGTACTCCTACTCAGAGGAGGAGAGCCACAGCAGAAGAGAAGGGAAAGCAAGCTGTTGGCCAGGGCCGAGTATATGCATTAGACCAGGGGACAGCAGATGCTTCCACAGAAGTAATTAAAGGTACAATTCTGATTTTTGATTTGGAAGCCTTTGCCTTATTTGATCCTGGTGCTACGCATTCATTCATATCGCCTTCATGTGCATCTAAATTAGTAGAGTGTGTGAAACCTACATACATAGATAGAACATTGCTAATTAGCACACCAATGAGGGTTAGCCAATTAGCCGAACAAGTATTTAAGGGTTGTAAAGTAAGAATAGGAGATAAGAGTATGACAGCCGATCTTATTTTGTTAAATATGTATGATTTTGATGTGATATTAGGAATGGTTTGGTTGGATACAAATCATGCTGTCTTAGATTGTTATTCTAAGACTATAATGTTTTCTTAGGTAGAGGAAACTGAGAAATTGGTTGTAAGATTTTCTGAGAATAAATGAAGGAATGCAATTATTGTAATAGAATGAGTGAATTAATGTACTAATTATATAATAATATTTTGAAGGTTTTATTGCGTACGTGGTTGACATAGATAAGGCACACCCAGAATTGTTCGACATCCCCGTAGTTAGGAAATTTTCAGATGTCTTTTCGGATGAGTTACCAGGGTTGCCACCAGATAGAGAGATGGAATTTTGTATTGATTTGGTGCCTGGTACAGAGCCGATATCTAAACCACCATACCATAAGGCTCCAGTTGAGTTAGAGGAGTTGAAGAAATAATTGCAGGAACTATTGGATAAGAGATTTATAAGACCGAGCGTCTCACCCTAGGGAGCTCCGATCTTATTTGTTAAGAAGAAGGATGGAAGCCTCTGACTATGTATTGACTACCGGTTATTGAATAAAGCTACCATAAAGAACAAATATCCCCTTCCACATATTGATGATCTATTGGATCAGCTTCAGGGAGCACAGGTCTTTTCTAAGATTGATCTGAGGTCTAAGTACCATCAGTTGAGAATTCAGAGTGGAGATGTATCCAAGACAGCGTTTCGTACTCGTTATGGTCATTATGAGTTCCTAGTGATGCCATTCGGGTTAATGAATGCTCCTACAGCTTTTATGGCTTTGATGAATGATGTATTCAAGCCATACCTGGATAGGTTTGTGATCGTATTTATCGATGACATACTAATATATTCGAAGTCCAGAGAACATCATGAACAGCACTAAAGACATTCTTTCAGACCCTCCTGGAGAAACAGTTGTATGCTAAGCTCGGTAAGTGTGATGTTTGGCTAGAAAATTTTTTTTTCTGGGTCATGTTGTATCGAAGGACGGGATGTCAGTGGATCCGTCCAAGATTGAAGCAGTAGTTCAATGGGAACGACCCAGGACAGTTACAAAGATTCGAAGTTTTTTGGGTTTGGCTGGATATTACCGACGATTTGTCGAGGGTTTCTCGAGACTAGCCGCTCCATTGACTCATCTCACTTGAAAGAATGTTGCATTTGAGTGGGATGATAAGTGTGAAAAGAGTTTCATGGAATTGAAACATCGCTTGACCACACCGCACCAATTCTCACCATACTTACCAGCTCAGGAGGTTTTGTTGTGTATACAGATGCCTCTCATCAAGGGCTGGGCTGCGTATTGATACAGAATGGGAAGGTAGTTGCTTATGGATCCTGACAACTCAAGGACCATGAGAAGAACTATCCGACCCACGATTTAGAGTTGGCAGCCGTGGTATTTGCATTGAAAATATGGCACCACTATTTATACGATGAGAAATTTCAGATATTCACTGATCACAAAAGCCTCAAATATTTGTTTTCACAGAAAGAATTAAATATGAGGCAACGGAGATGGCTAGAGCTTCTAAAGGATTATGATTGTGAAATATTGTATCACCTGGGAAAGGCTAATATAGTGGCTGATGCATTGAGCCGAAAGAGCCTCGTGATGATATCTTATATGATGGTTAGGGAATACGAGCTGTTGGAACAGTTTGCAAGCCTCACTATTGATGTGATCCATTCTGACGCTGATAGTGGTTATATGATAGCTAGCTTGAGGTTAGAACAGGAGTTGATAGACCGGATTCGCTAGGCTCAGTGTGATGATCGGCAGTGTGTCGATATTGTATAATGGATTCAGAGAGGGATAGTGACTGAGTTCACAGTGAGTGATGATGGCTTGCTGAGGTTCAGAGGCAGAATATGTGTTCCCAAGGACCCACAGTTGATAAGATTGATATTGTCAAAAGCTCACTCATCGCTGTATACATTACATCCGGGGAGTAATAAGATGTATCAGAACCTCCGAAAGGTGTACTGGTGGTCGGGTATGAAGAGAGATGTGGTGGATTTTGTGGCGAGATGTCTTGTATGTCAGCAGGTGAAGGTAGAGCATAAAAAACCGACAGGGTTATTGCAGCCTCTACCTATACCGACATGGAAATGAGAGCACGTGGCATTTGGGTGATTGTGGATAGATTGACGAAGTTAGCTCACTTCTTAGCTATGAAAGCTACAGATACTCTGAGTGCATTGGCAGATTTATATGTACGGGAGATTGTGAGGCTACATGGTGTTTCAGTGAGCATTGTATCAGAAAGAGATTCTCGCTTCACTTCCCACTTTTGGAAACATTTTCAGGAAGCTATGGGAACCCAATTGAGATTTAGCACAGCTTTTCATCCTCAAACAGATGGTCAGTCAGAGAGAACCATTCAGATTCTGGAGGATACGTTGAGAGTGTGTGTGATGGACTTTAAAGGCTTCTGGGATGATCATTTGCCATTAGCCGAATTCGCCTATAATAATAGTTATCACTCGAGTATTGGAATGGCACCGTATGAAGCCTTATATGGTCGTAGGTGTCGTTCTCCTGTCAGTTGGGAAGAAGTGGGTGATCAGAAGATATTTGCTCCTGACTTAGTGAAACAAGCATCTGAAGATGTCCAGTTAATATGTGAAAGGTTGAGGACAGCTCAGAGTAGACAGAAACGTTATGTGGACACGAGGAGGAGACCCTTAGAATTCACCGTGGGTGAATCAGTATTCCTGAAGGTTTCTCCCTCCAAAGGGATTATGAGATTTGGGAAGAGAGGAAAATTGAGTCCCAGATATATTGGGCCATTTGAGATATTGGATCGAGTGGGAGATAAGGCCTACAGGCTAGCTTTGCCACCTGAGCTAGCAGGCATCCATAATGTCTTCCATGTCTCTATGCTTCAAAAGTATCATCTGGATCCGGCACATGTGATTCAGTATGAGCCATTGGAGCTCAAAGAGGATATGTCCTATGTGGAGAAGCCGATTCGGATACTAGATAGAAGGGAGAAAATGCTACGGTCCAAGACAATCCCTCTGGTTAAGGTTCTCTAGCAGTACCACACTTCGGAGGAAGTTACGTGGGAATTGGATAGCCTGATCGCAATAGGTATCCACAGCTTTTTGAGTGATAGTTTGGTTCTAATTTGGAGGACCAAATTTCTTAAGGAGGGGAGGAATGTAAGACCCGAAATTTTTCATTTCGAAAATTATTTCGGGAATATGGAAAAATATGTCAAAAAAATGGGTGTCTAAATATATACATGTGCATTTGAAAATCACTATATATATAATACATGTTAATAATATTTTTATAATAATAATATAAATAATATGGGATAATTATTATTGTATTATTATTATAATAATATTATATAATAGATATTTTAATCTAAATAGATATTTTAATCTATGTATTATAATTAATATATTATATTAATAATATAATATAATATAACATAATATATAAAAAAAACACAAAGCAACAAAACGCGAAAAAAAAAAGGAAACAGAACTGAAAACGAGAGAGGAAAGGAAAACGAAAACAGTACCCCTCCCCCGAAACCAACCACCAGCGAGAGAAGAGAGAGAAAGGAGGCGAACGGCGGTCGAAAAAAGAGAGAGCTCGTCACCACCGGCCAGAGGACACCTGCATCGCCACCGTTGGCAGCCCAGAAACGCCGATCGGCGAAGCGAAAGAAACGTCGGCGAAGCCGAAGAAAGAAAGGGCTGGACTGGCCACTTTCCGGTGAGCTTTGCATCAGACACCACCAGATCCACGCATTGTGAGCCCCGGCGGATCTTCTGGGAGTGGAAGCCGATGAGGAACCAGCCGAAAAAGAGTCCGAACGGCGACTTGACCACTGAACCGGTTCGGACCGATTCAGTGAAAAGCGGGTCTGAACCGGTCCAAACCGGTTCAGCAAAAAAAAGCGTAAAAAATTCGGTGATGCCCCGGGTTTAAGGCGAAGCTGGTAAGCAGTCGAAATTGATCGATTATATTTTTGAAAAATTTATTTGAATTTATATTTAACCGAAATTGAACCGGTTTAAATATATAAATGTGTAGCGCGACGAAAGTGAATTCGATCGAGTTTCGATTTGCTCACCATCATAGAAACTCGACTCTTGAAGGTATATTGGAGCCGGGAATGAGCGAGTGATTAGAAATTGAAAAGATAAAAGCGGAATCGACTGAGATTCTAGGTAAAGGATTTATGATTGCTATAGAGATAGCTGTACGTATTTTAATAAATCCCTGCATAAGAATAAATACTATAGAATATATAGAGACTGAAAATCTAGAAAAAAAACCTAGTGATAAATAAATTACGATATTACCCTTGTTTAGGGAAATACACACCGTTGAGCATCGGGAATGCAAGATTTGAAAAATTGCATGAATTGCATATTTTGATGTTTTCACTATAAAACTCTGCTTTTTAGCAAGTATATGGATAGATTGGCTATTGTTTACATGATTTGCATCATGACGGCATGCTATTTATACTGAACTCTGATTTTGAGTTATTTTCAATGAAAATAGAGTCATCTATCAGATTTATGAATGAAATAAATCGTACTGAAATTACGTGTTAATTAACGGGTTACACGATTATGCTTGCATGAAATTTTAAATGTTATTGATGATAAAAATTGTGTTGGAGCCCTCATGTCGACTGTGTGTCACACTGACTTGCTCGCACTGGTTTATGAGACAAGGTTGGTTGATGATTAATGACGAGGTCGTAAAAGCCTGCCTACTCTCAGGTAGCCTCGAGCATACAGTATATTGGTATAGTCCATGGCATAGGGCGTATGGACAGGGTCCACGGAGTACGTTGTACCGTGTGATTGTCCACGGAGTACGTTGTACTGTGAGACGATACATGGAGTACCTTGTACCGTGTTGGCGTCTTCGGACAGATAATAGAGTAGAGATGAGCTGATGGGTTGGATTGACCCACCTCCCTAGGCGACTGACACCCTTGCATGCCTAGCTAGCGATTGCTTGGGGTCACTGACTATGGCTATATGTCCATAAATGATTACATATCCCTACCTAGTCTCAAATCGATCTTAAATTGATTTCAAATTGATCTCAAAATGATCTCAAATGGTTTAAAAACTATGATTTGTGATTATGATGGAATCACTTATTACCAGTACCAGAGGAGTACCGATTTCGAAAATGAAAATAGAGAGAAATGTGATGATTTGAAATGTGATTAAAGTGAAAACAAAAGCTTTCTATCGAATTAATGATTTCTGAATAGATTACTATGGTTTATCAAATGCATTTGCCTTGTGATGTTATTAAGCGTGCATTATAAGCACGTAGATAGTATAGTTATCTACCTGCTGTCATGTTTTACTTACTGAGCACGTTAGCTCACCCCCTTTTTCTCTCACTCCACAGATAAGGCTCATTAGAGCATCTTGCGGTCATCCCTACTAGTTCTTTTGTAGTACAGCTCTCTTTGCTGCGCAAAGGTATATATATACACATATTTTGTATCTGAACACTAAATCGCACAAATATGTACTGTATAAATTACTGGGGATGTAACGTATAAAAAGAATGATTATATAAATAGATGTACAATTATGTTTAATATTTGATACATATGATTGAATAGAAATGAGTAACATCGACTCATAGCCCAACCAAATCTTGGGAATGAAATGGAAAAAGGTCAACGATAACGGTCGTGACAGATTCAGTATTCGATTTGATAAGTCTATGATTTGATAAGTATGATTTTGAAGCATGCCCATGTTATGTATCTGATTTGATAAGTATTTTTGGAAAATAATTGCATGATTTGAATCGTATTTGTGTTTCGCATCATTGTTTTGATGCTATTATGCTTGCAAATGTATTTCTTACTGAATGCATTGCTCACCTCTTCATTTCAAGACTGTCCTTGCAGAAATATGTGAAGTACCGTTAAGTGGATCGAATTCAAGAGCTTTTCCCAGTTTATTACTTGTTCACGCGAGGTATCTACCTCGTTTATCTTTTATTTCCAAACATTAAAGGCACAGCCTATGACATTTTTATATTCCTTTGTAAGTTATTTTTGTTGGGATATAACAGTAGGCTGTAATAGATGTCTAATATAGTTAGTTAAGCTAGATTGAATATCGATTATAGCCTTTTTTAAGGTGATGTACAGGGTGGATATAAGTTGATTCTTTTTGTAAGATTTATGATGAAATCAATGTGAATGCAATGTCTTATGGATTGGTTAAGTCCGATTAATGGATCACTAATTGCATCACTCTAATGTTTAGACTATGACCACAAACTAAAGAAATCACAATCATAATCATAAAGCATTAGCTAACTAAGTTAATCGCAACTTGCATTGAATGTAGGTGACTAATAGGAAGAAAGAAAAAGTTAATTCGCATTTTCGTAATTCTGGGACGTTACAGAGTTAGTATCAAAGCTAAAGTTGTATAGTGTATGTCAGTGTAGGCAGGCTAAGATTAGAGTTACATCCCAAGTGTCTTTATCTGTCTGGTCTTTAGAACGAGTATAACTATAAAGGGTTGTACTAAATTGACTATTTTAGATACAGATTAACAAGGTATCATGAGTAGACGATGGGGTAGACCTCAAAGGCTAGCCTAACCATCTCTATCACTTGCCCTATAACTCGAGAGTCAAAACTCTCGTATGTCTAGGCTCAAGTAGAGGCTTGAGCAAGGCTTTGAGGCCTTGACCACCATGTTTGCCTACCATTTCGGGGCAACCAACTCTGAGATAAATGGTCAACGAGCACTTCCTTTTCCTTTTTCGCTTCTAGCTCAATCACCACCAACAGCACATCTAGCCCTGCAACCACCTCTACCTTAGCCACAAGCTCCACTATAGCTTAGGTCGAAAAGTAAATCTAGTAGAATGGTAACCTTATTGAAGGACTTCTTAAGATGAATCCCCTAGTGTTTAAAGGTAATAAGGACCCAATGAAAGCTAAGAATTGGGTGTTTAACATGGAGAAATCCTTTGAGCATTTAGATTGTACCCCCACCAAGAAGGTATCCTTGGTGGCTTATGTACTAAAAGAAGAAGCCGAGCACTAGTAGAAGTTCATCCAAACAATCCAAACAGCGCATCATCTAAAGGCTATGTAGGAAGTTTTCATAGTTGCATTCAACAAGCAGTATATCCCACAGACTGCATGAAAGAAGTTGCAAGCTAACTTCTTGAATTTAGTTCAAGGGAACCTATCAGTGGATGCTTACGATTCCCACTTCACCGCCTGAGTAGATTCAATCCCGAGACAATGGGGGATGAGGAGCAAAAGACTGAGAGGTTTCTTTCGTTGTTGAGGTTGACAATCAAAGATAGATTCTCGCCTTTGATCTAACTACATTTGATTAGTCAATCAAAAGGACCAAAATAGTTTAGCAAGGATAAAGGGAAGAGATCCAATGATGCTCAATTGGGACAGCTCAAGAGGCTACAGTTTGATGAGCCTCGAACTAAGGTTGGTAAGCCTATGACTCCCTCCCCCACCACTCAGATAGCATTGGCCATTAAAGGCCTCTTGCAGCAAGGGACAATCTGTAAGAAATGGGGCAAGAGCCATAATACTCGTGACTCTCATTTGCTCACAAAAGCCTATTTCAATTATGAGCATGTGAGGCATATGATCAAGGACTACCCCATGTTGAAGGATTCACAGAAGCAGCTCGAGAGGCCTACTCAATCGAAAAGGCCACTGCAACTGAAAAGAGTAAAAAGTCGGTAACCTATGGGTGATAAGTCTCTAAAAAGTCTATTTTTAGGGGATATTGTTACATGAATTTTGATATAATTTTGAAATTTTTATGTAATTTCTTTCATATTTAATTAATTTTTTTCAAGTGAGAAAATTTAAGAAAAATGAAAAAGTTGAGGAAATGATGCGAAAATTAAGAAAAGTTGCCAATTTTTGTGTTTTAAACCCCTAAACCCTAATTTAACCACAAAATTTCAAACCCAAAACATTAACCTTTCTTATAAGATCTCAAACCAACTAATCCAAACCCATGCATAAGCCAAGCCCATATCTAAAATTTTTCTAACCTTTCAAACCACTTAAGCCCTATAGCACCAAAGCTACATGAATGTTTGAACCTTTTTCATGTAAGCCCGAGTTACACTCATTCAATAATTGGAATTCAACAAGGAAACAAAAGAGAATCTAGCCCAAGAAATTTGGCAGCCCAAGAAAAAGAAGAAAACCTATGCATCAAAAGAGGGTGGAGAGTTTAGTGACAACAGCTCGTTCTTCACCCTTTTTTCATGCCTTTGTTTAAATGCTTTCCTTAACTTAGATAGGAGTTTAGGCTATTATTTTCTTTCTTAAAGTAGATTTAAATGGAGTATAGTTTGGTTTTATGTTATTTTTTTCGAACTTGGTCTCGATTTCACATTGGTCCTAGTACGTTCAGTTTTTTGTTTTTGTTTAATAGCATTTTGACGTATGGTTTCCTCAGGTTGGCTGGCTTTCTCGAGCATCATGAGAGCTGCTTGAAGGTTACTAGCTGTTGGTGTCTTAGAGTTAAGTGAGAGGCGATAGAGGTTGGTCATGGTGTGATGTTGCGGCTAAAAGGCACCTCGGTGACCGCAAGCTTCTTTCTTCCTTCCCTTAGCTCACTCTCTATTTTAGTGATGTTTTATTTTTTGGTTTAAATTCCATATTGCTTTTATACTGTTGTGTGTTACTTTACTGTTTTGAATCTTTAAAGTTCGTAAACAATTAATTTAGTTTAAATTGCTAAGGTCTTACATACCATACGAAATCAGTTTACTACATGTTCGCTATATACCTTGCACTGCATTTTTCTTCTTTTTTTATTATGGTTGTAATTCCTGCACTGCTTCTTTGTGACAAAAATTTCGTTTTTGCATTTGTTTCTTCTGTTGTTATGTGTTTACGTCTTGACTGGTTGCTGTTTACTGGGGTCGTACACTACTGCTATGTGAACATATGAGGCATGGTTGCTGCTTTCGTTGGTGGTGTAGAGGAGTTGTTTTGTGTGATGACAGTGTAAGGAGTTGATGGCAGGGAAGCAGGATGTTGTGCGAAACATGGCTGTTTTGGCAAGAAGAAACTGGACATGGTTTGTACAAGGGCAATGCATGTGGCAAGGTAGTGCATGAGGCAAAGTAGTAGTTGGAGACATGGTGAAAAGTTGGACAGCAAAGAAAGCTATAGGCTTGGCTGTTGTGTGCACTGGGTCATTGGCAGAGTCGATTTGTTTCGTATTTAATTTTTCTTAACTTTTTTTATTAAGTTTTACTATTAACTGTTAGTTACTTATTTACTTTTATTATTAATTTTTAGCTATAGTAATAGTATTTGTAGTTAATTATTTGTTAAATTAAACTGCATGTTAAAGTGAAATTTTTTTATTTATTTCTAGTTTATGAATTAATCTTTAGCTTTTAGGTAATTTTAGTTTTACTTTAGTAATTTTTAATTTTAAATGCATTAGGATTTCTTAAAATTACAATTTGGAAATTTTCATTAGTTTGGATAAATCTAGGATGATCAATTTTAGTAATTAGCTAAAACAATTTTGATTAATCCTTGTGGGAACGATAATTTAGACTCACCTCTGGATACTTGTAGGCCGTATATACTTGCATGTGGATACCATTTAGGGTTGATAAAGGGTGAGTCTTTGCATTATACAAGGCGTCAGTTGAGGCCTCCACCGAAGTTATTAAAGGTAAGCTTCTTGTTTTTTGTATTGAAACACATGTATTATTTGATCATGGCTCTACACATTCCTTGGTGTCTTCAACATGCATTAGTAAGTTACATATAGAGCCTAAGCCTTTAGGTTATGTGTTGCATATTTATACCTCTATGCGAGAAAACGAAATGACAGATTTACCGTATAAGAACTATAAGATCAGGGTGGAAGATAGAGATATTATTGCAGATCTAATTTTGCCAAGTATTTGTGATTTTAATGTCATTTGGGCATAGATTGGTTAGCTGCTAATCGTGTTAGTTTAGACTGCTACTTTAAGATTGTAACTTTTTCTTCACCAACAGATGAGATGTATGTTTTGCCAATCATAAATGAAATTAGATAATTAAACGTTTTGTAAGTCTAATAAGATTTTTCTTAATGTTGGAGGATTTGTTGCTTATGTGGAGCATTTGAAAAGGGTCAAGGATTTTTTGGTGCTCAGGGATTTCTCGAATGTGTTCCTAGATGAATTGCCAGGGTTGCCACATGATAGGGAGCTAGAGTTCGCTATTAATTTGGCCCAGATGCTTAGCCAATATCAAAACCTCCCTATCGCATGACATTGGTTGAATTAGAAAAGCTGAAAAAACAGCTCCAAGATTTGTTGGACAAGGCTTTCATTTATCCGAGCGTCTCCCCATGGGATGCTCTTGTCCTATTTGTTCGAAACAAGGATGGTGGGTTAAGGTTGTGCGCTAACTATAGGTAGTTGAACAAGGCTATGGTGTTAAACAAGTATCCACCGCCTCGAATTGATGATCTTTTTGATCAACTTCAAGGTGCATCAGTGTTTTCCAAGATTGAATTGAGGTCATGGTACCATTAGGTAAAGATTAAGGAATCCGACATTCCGAAGATGGCTTTTAGGACGCATTACAGCCATTTTGAGTTTTAGGTAATGCCATTTGGCTTAATGAATGCACTGGTGGCATTTATGGGTTTGATGAATAAGGTGTTCAAACCGTACTTGGACCAATTTGTCATCATCTCTATTGATGACATCTTGGTGTACTAGTAGTTCCCGTAAGAGCATGAGCGACATTTGAGGATAGTACTGCAGACCCTTTTAGAGAAACAATTGTATGGTAAGTTAAGTAAGTGTGAGTTTTGGTTTGAGCATATAACGTTATTGGGTCACATTGTATCTAAATATAGGGTAATAGTGGATCCGTCCAAGGTTAAGGCGGTGCTAGAATGGGAAAGGCCAAAGAGTATCACAAAGATACGAAGTTTCTTAGGACCGGTCAAGCACTATAGGTGTTCTATGAAAGATTCCTCTAAGATAACAGCACCTATAACCCGATTCACATGCAAAGATGTTAAGTTTAAATGGTCAGACAAGTGTAAGGAGAGTTTCCAAGAGCTAAAGAAGAGGTTGACCTCAACACCAATTATAACCATTTCGAGTGGATGAAGAGATTTCACCTTTTACAGTGATACTTCCTTACAACGTCTGAGCTATGTATTAATGCAACATGGGAAGGTAGTTGCTGGATCTTGGCAGCTGAAGGATCATGAAAAGAACAACCTGATGCATGACTCAGCATTGATTGCTATGGTTTTTGCTCTCAAGATTTGGACGCATTATTTGTATGGTAAAAAGTTCCAAATCTATACCGATCACAAAAGCTTGAAGTACTTGTTTGATTATAAAGAACTCAACATGAGGCAGTGCTGGTGGATAAAACTCTCAACAGACTATAACTGTGAGATTCTTTGCCATCCGGGGAAGGTAAATGTAGTAGGGAATGCTTTAAGCTGAAAAGTGATGGTATCCAATATGATGGTTAAGGAGTGGGATCTCCTAGAATAGTTTGTTGGGCTTGGAATCGGTGTAGAACGTACTGAGAGCTATTTGCTAGCAAGTCTTCTGATAGAACTCAGTTTGACAGATCAGATCATGTTAGCATAGAAAGATGATCAAGAGTTAGTTGAGATTTCTATTTAGTTCTGTAAGGCCTGTATTTTCATATGTACCCTTATGATTTCATAAGTATACACTTGTACATGTAATATGAATCATAAGAGATGTAAGGTCCGTAAATTCAATGTACACACAAGTTTCATTATGAATAAATTATAAAAAATGGACCTTTTTAAGTGATGAATGTGGATTGAATGCAAAATGAGTGTTGAAGTAAATGAATATGAGTTAAGCTTTGAAAATCAAGAAAAAAGGTTGCAGCTAGAATGCTACAAAGCAAGAGGAGATCGATCTCATTGCCCAAAATGAAAAGAAAGAGCCTTTTGTGAAGGGGAGATCGATCTGGGAAGCAAGCAGATCGATCCCCTATGAAGAGCAGATCGATTTATCCTCAAGCAGATCAATCTCATTATGTCTTAGCCAGGAGTAGATCGATCTCATCCCTCTGGCAGATCAATCTGTTAAGTTCTCTGCCTGGGTAAGATCGATCTCATAACAAAGAGCAGTCGATCTCATAACAAAGAGCATATCGATCTTATGCCTCGACAGATTGATCTCTTAGGCTTAAAATTGAATGCCGAGAGGCTTAAAACATGAGAAGATCGATCCTTTACTTATCGAGATCGATCTCATCAAGTAATCCTATAAAAACTGAGTTGCTGAACTACATTGCACGAGAAACAAACCTCCATCTTCCATTCTTGAAACAAAGTGACCTAGTTTTCCCTCTCTAAATCTTCATTACCTTCCAAGCATTGTTGAGAAAAGTTCATTTCACTAAAGTTGTTCATAGAGAGGAGAAGAACAACATAGTTGGAAACTAGAGGTGAGTTGCTCAATTTAAGGAGAAAATGAGTTTTCCCTCAAACTTGCCAAAGAGGAGAAAAGTTGAGATTGGTAAGATTTCAATACACATATCTCATGTATGTTGATCTATATACTTATATGAGTTGATTGGTATATAGATTAATGGTTGAAACATCTTAGGACATGCTTAAACAACTATGACCTATAAATGGCTTAATGTGCCAAAATGAGAAAAAGTTGAGATGGCATGGATTTAAAGATTGGTTAAGCATGTATTGATGTTATTAAGCCTATATACATGGTTGTAAAATAGTTTGGTGAAGCTCATATGCTAGAACCGATAATGGTTGAAAATAAGCATATAAGGTGTTTGATGAAATGCCAAAATGAAATGAAATGATAAACTAGAGGCACTGAAGCTAAATTCTGGTTTAATAATGAACCAATAGACTCGAGGAGTCTAATGGATTCTCGAGAAACAAATAGAATGATTTAAATGGACTTAAGAAGAATGAAAGTCCCATAAGTTGTAACGAGGCCAGTAGGATGTAAATGGCCCAATCTGCATTGATTTGAATATCATGCAAGTAAAAATGAAGTGTATGAGATATAATGATGTTAAGTGTGAACAATTGCAGCTCCTGGATATAATCGAAGTCGATAAGACCAGATCACGAATAGTGGGATCGAAGGAAAATGATTCAAGCGTGATTCGAGGTAAAGAACTTATGCAAGCTATTAGAGATAGCTATACGTACGTTTTCCTACCAACTGTGTTCGAATGTATACGATAAGTATTAGATATCGATATATCTAGATGAAAACTCCGTCTGAAAATAAGTCTATAAGCATGAGTTGCATGACTTCTATGTTGATGTTGTGAAAAGAGGTTTTTACAAATGTTTTGAGAAAGAGTAATAATAGATGGGCTTCCAGTTTAGTAAATTGCATGTAAAGCTCTTAACGAGTGATTGAAAGGGGATTACCCTCTCACTCATACTCAGTAAATAGAGCCATTCTATTTCTTTTTTGTGTGAACTTGTGCTAGAGCTGAAGTGGCGATGGTAGGATTACCTGCCCTGCTCGCATAAACTTTTAAAAGGAAATTTGGAGAAAAAGTAAAAAATTGTGCTCGATGCCTCAGTGATGCTGTGTGTTCTACTCGAGAGCTTGCACTAGATTTTGGGAATCATGCTGGAGCCATAGAGTACTGCTTAGTGATCATGCTTTGAAAATGATCGCATGTGACCCCATCGATTTAAAGTGATGGGACAACCGTGCTTGATGCCTCGGGTGATGTTATGTGTTCCACTCGAGAGCTCACACCCGTACTCGATGCCTCAGGTATGTTGTGTGCTCTTACGTTGAGTTGCTCACATGTAGTCTCTTGAGCTTCTGTGTGATAAGCAAAATCGTGCTAGAGAGTCATGTATTGCTATGTGTCTTGCATCGACCTGCTCGCACATGGCTTATGGATGTGATGTAATGAGTATAAAATCGTGCTAGAGTCGTCGTGTATTACTGTGTGTCTTGCACAGACCTGCTCGCACGAGATTTTGAGACAACGGAAATAGGTGATAAGGATCCACGAGAGCACGATGTACCGTAAGCATTAGCCATGGGATACGATGTGCCGTGACTATCTTCATGATATCTGTTTTAGCTGAAGGGATGGTTGATCCGCCTCCCCAAGCATAGGGTTCCCGCACACCTGATCAGTGTTGCCTGAAATCCAACTTTGGCCATAAGTCTTATTATATCTGTGTGATATGACATTGTCACTACTATGTGAGATGACATATGTCCCCCTACTGTGTGTCTGGGGATGTGATAACCCATAATTATGTTTCATGTTCATTGATTTGTTGTGTGTAAAGTGATTTCTAAATGAACCTGTGTGGTTTTAAAGATGATCTGTGTGAGAAAATTATGTTGTGTGATTCTGTATGACTATGCATATAACCATCCCGCGAATTAATGATTTCGCATCGATGGAAGTATTTTAAAGAATGCGTATGATTTTTAAGGTAAATAAATGTATCTATTTTTGGCATGTAGATAGTGTAGTTATCTACTCGCTTTCATATTTTTCTTACTGAGCGCGTTATGCTCACCCCCTTATTTTCTCCTCCACAGATTATGCGCAATAGTGAGTTACAGCAGTCGTCCCTGCTAAGGTGTTCTCTAGTTCTCCAGCAGTATAGAGAGGTATACACTTGTGATGAAAAAATTTTATATCCTGTAAATTAATGCACAATCTAGTGATCTTTTGTACGAAATGGATGTATAATTAATAGAAACTAATGTAAACGCTTCCGCACATTTATATAAAACTCTAGTTTCTATTCTATTTCATTTAAATGAATTTATTAAACTATAAATGGATGAGATGTGAATTGGATGTTGACTCACACCCTAATCGTTAGTGGTAAGGTAAGTTCACGAGAAGAGGGTCGTGACAGTGATTGGTATCAAAGTAGAGTTGGTCTGATGTGAGTCAGTATCCATAGTTAGGAAATTATACATCTCTAAAGTACTGTGCATTATTAGGATACAATTGTGTATAACAAGCTGGAAAATGTAATTGAGACACTTATTATTGAGTATGCGGGATATCTGATAGACAATGTACTTGTAGAGGAGAGAGTTCGCGCTCTCAGGGGTGTAGAGATGAGCCCGAGAGGTGAAGTGGTTTAGTTCTAGTAGGGATCTACCTGGACTTAGTGAGGCCACTGAGGCACATATTGAGTAGTTACAGCGCAGTGTAGACACAGTTACGAAGATATTTACACAGGCAATGGCCAGATTTAAGGGTAGACAAGAGAACCCTATTGGTCAGGCTACTGCACCTGAGGCATATGAGCTGGCACAGCCTACACCGAGACCTCGGGCTGTAGAGGCAGAGATACCTGCACCCCCTCCAGTTCAGGACATTCTCCCACCAGATTAGGATCTTGTAACTCCACAACAGGTTGGTGGAGAGGGAGTTTATCACTGTGATTTGGGCAGATTAAAAGAGTTTCGGAAGTTCGGACCACCTTCCTTTATTGGGGTGAAGAAGCCAGTGTTGGCTGAGCATTGGATTCGCAGTATGGAAAAGCTCTACCAATTTTTCCATTGCTCTGTCGCAAAGAAGGTTACTTGTATTGATTTTGTATTAGACTGTGAGGCCGAGCATTGGTGGATGGCCACCCAGCCGATTTTGAATACACGTCACCCGGTGGTGACTTAGGATATATTTCTGGATGCTTTCAGGAGGCAGTACGTTACAGCCACTGCTCAGAGGAAGATGCAGATGGAATTTCTGACCTTGACTTAAGGGAACTATATAGTAGATGAGTACGAGTCTAGATTTACTTCTCTAGGTAGGTATAATACAGTGTCAGACCCGAGTTTTCGATTTACGTATGTAGCTTGTACCTTATGATTCCTATGTGTACGAACGTTATATTTCATAGTTGAATCATAAGAAGAGTATTTACTATCATGCAATCGACTAATTGAGAATTTAAAAAATGCATGTAAGCTACATAACAACGAGATAAGGGTTAAATTAATTTTCGAGCAAGTACAGGGGTAAAACGGTCAATTGACCAAAATTCGGTATAAATTCGATGAGAAAATTTTATTAAAAATATGAAATCGAGAAATCTTGATCAATAATGGGGCAAATATTGAATTTCGAGTCCAACTGATCGAGATATGAATTTATTTAATATTTTTAAAATTTTTATCTCGAAAAACGAGCCTAAAAATATTAAAAAAATATACCGAAAAAGTAAAATCGGATTGATAAATTCATTTACGGACTAAATGAATTTAATAAGGAATTTTTGAGATATTTTAGGGATATTTTAATATTATTTAAGGATTTAAAATAATATTAAAAATATATTATAAAGAAATTGAAAAAAAAAAAAGAAGAAGAGAAAATCTGAAACTTGAAACACGGGGAGAGAGAGAGCAACAAACCCACACGAAACCGACGAAGACGCGACCCGAGGGATTCATCACCGACGAGCCACCACCTGCGATCCCACGGTCGAGCCAGATAGCGAAAAAGGGAGAGGACCTCGGCGCGCACCCATCGGCACCGGTCACACCCTCCACCGACGCCGGACGTTGGCGAATCGAGGGAAAAACTACCGCGGAGAAAAAGTGAATTTCGACGGCCACCGCGGTGCTAGGCTCCGATCAAGCCCAGCCGAACGTTCCCCAGGCTATGGCGTACCGAACGGCGGTAACAGCTCCTGGAGAACCGGCCGGACGACGCCGGCATGGCTAAATCACCCCTGAACCGGTCGGCGGTTCAGGGCAGAACCTTATAAACTGAACCAGATCAGACCGGTTCAGCCAAGGAGAAAAGGGGAAAAAGAGGGAAAAAAAAGAAAGAAAAAGGAAAAAGGAAAATTTTTGAGAATTCACCGGACATCGGGTAAGTTGATACGAGGTCAAAAGTGACCGATTTAATTTTCGATAAATTTATTTAAATTATATTTAATCAAAAATTGACCCGGAGTTAAATATACGAAATTATGCAGTTCGACGATTGATTCCGAACGGAAGCCCGATCGAACTTCGATTCGCGCACCATCTCACAATCTCGGGTAAGTAAAGCTCATTTATGACAATTTATATGATTTATGCGTATTTAAGATTTAATTTACGTATTTCGGATTAAATTTCGAATTTAGTAAATTATATTGAAAATTTGAAAAAAATGTCGTAAATGATATACGGGCTATCCAAAGAGTTTGGAATAAAGCCCAATGGGTATTGATAAGCCCAATGAGTCAATAGACCTTGATGAACGGGCTTAATACGGATTAAGGCCCGATTAACGTGATTAAGGCCCATTAAGCGTAAACGGGCCCATTTTAGTGAAATGAACTGTATTAAATGTGTAATACAGTAGGAAAAATGTAATTAACTTAGTGAATGATTAAATGCAGCTCCAGAGTCATATTGAGAGTTGACCGGACTGCGAGATAGACAGCACAGAGGAAGAGAGGTCACACGACATGATCCGAGGTAGGGGACTCTTGCAAGTAGCTAAAGATATCTGTGCATATTTTCGTTGGATTTTACATTCACTGAAATTGTTTGAGGGTCAGAGAAAATCTATAATAATTATAGGGACTCGATAAGGGTAAATTACGATTTTGCCCTTAGTTAGGCAAAAAGTGAAATTTTGGGAAAAGTGGTAAAAAGCATGGAAATGATGTTTTGAGTGGTTTTACTGCTGTGTAGCAGAAGAGTAGGTGGATGGACTAATGTTTTGAGGTCGATGTAAACTAAGCACACTTTATAGTGCTGATTTTAGTGATTTTAAACATCCCTATTTTTAAAGAGCCATCTACCGAATTATGTGAAAACAATCGTGCTAGAGCACAGCTCGCACTTGATTTCAGATGTTTTTCACATACATTAGTGTTGGAGGTTTACTCGCACTACATTTACTTGACATGCATGATAGAGTACTAGAACATTGCTCGTACTCAGTTTTATGTGATTTGTGCATGATTGAGTACTGGAGCAATTAGCTCGTACTCGAGTTTTACATGAAATGCATGACAGAGTGCTGGATCGTTGCTCGTACTCGATTTTTCATGATTTGTACATGACATCATACTTGAGCGATTTGCTCGTACTTGATTTGTAATGAGAACTATGCATGACCTGGTGCTGGAGGTTTACTCGTACTAGTGTTGATATTTTGACATGCATATACAGTGTTTTGAGGTGGAGCGTTGATTGTGTGTCACACTCAAGACGCGCACTGTAGTTTTTCGTGATATATACACATGTTAGAAAAATCGTGATGATTTCCTCCGTGTAAACTGAGTGTCACACTGTTAAGATGTTCTCACGTGGATTTAGAGATGTGGCATTGATTCCATAGTATGAGGGCTAAGACCTATGGCAGGCACCCCGACTATGATGTATTTCCATGGTATGAGAGGCTAAGACCTATGGCAGGCACCCCGACCATGATGTATGGGTCCACGGGTGTACGTTGTACCGTGCATGTGGCATGGAGTACACTGTACCGTGTTTTGTGTTGTGGAGTTGTGGAGGAGAGTGTTGATAGCTGGCGGTTGTGATGGACTGACTCCCCACTCGTTACAGCAGTGATTGCCCCGCACACCGAGTACTGTGTTGCCTGGGATCACCATTGTTAGGAGGCCATAGTCCGGAGATGCTCTCTTACGGTAAGATCCTTAAGCCCAACATCCTTAAGCCAGAGTGGGCGGGGAGGCTCTATTCGACGGAGAGGCTCTTGTACATAGTCTTGAGAGATTGCATTTAGCCACTGAGTCTCACATGATATATCACATGTGTTTTACGATACGGGTAGACCTGAGGGATGGGTCGGAACCCGATTTGTTTGTGTTGTGATAAGAAATGCCATATTTATCGTGTTTTGAATGTAAATGGCATATTTTATATAAAGGCATTCTTAAATGATTAAATATGCACTATTTTACATGAATGCCTCTGATTGATAAACCAGCATGTGTTTAGTACATGGGATTTTAAATCTGTACTATATTATATATATTTTAAACATGCTTTTGAATTGAGAGAAGGAAAGGCAAAGCACTATTTTCAAGTAGATAGTATGGATGTCTACTTGCTTGCCTGATTTCCTTACTGAGCACGTTGATAGCTCATCCCATTCATTTTCCCCCCATCTCTACAGATTCTGGTCAGTAGATCGAGTCGGCCAGGGTATTGCATTCCTTTGTTCGCTGCCACTCCCCATCTAGCGAAAGGTATACACATGCGTATTCTTTTGTATCTGAACAATGTATACACACAGTGATGTACACGTTTTTAATAATGGGGGATGTAATTATATTTAAGTATATGAATTTACTTATGATATAAATGTCATGTATGTATGATACGTGAAAGAATGGTAAGATATGTATGGATGAGGAGACTAATGCCTATTCACAGCCCAACTATTGAGGAGATAAAGGTAAGTAAAAGTGAAAAATTTGTTGTGGTTTTTGGTAAAGTCGCGTGTGGAAGGAGGGCGTGACAGAGTGGTATCAGAGCCTAGTTGGTCTGATGTGTCTAGGTATTAGTACTTAGGAAAGTGTACATCCACATATCACTGTGTTTAGTTTAGTTACAATTGTGTATACAAGATGGGAGCTAGACAAATTAATGTTTGTGAATGCAGGAATCTAGCCTTTATGGCTAATACCAGCCATGGTAGAGGGGCGAGAGGTAGGGCTAGAGGCCCTAAAGGTAGGTCTGAGAGCCGAGATGAGAATGTGGGTACTAATGAGGTACCAGAGAGTATCGAGGCACGCTTCACGAGGATAAAGCGTAGCCTGGAGGTGATAGTAGGGCTGTTGGCACAGACTTTGCCAGGTAGACAGAGACAGGATGCAGAGACTGCGACTAGGAGGCAGTTGCACCTGATACACCTGCGCAGCCTGTACAGAGGCCACAGAATATTGATACTCCTACACCCTCACCAATTCAGGGTGGTAGAGGATATGGGTGTGATTTGGATCGGTTGCAACAGTTTCAGAAGCTTGGACCTCCATCTTTTCGAGGGTCAAAGACCCAGCTAGTGTAGAGGAGTGGATTAGCGAGATGGAGAAGTTGTACGACTTCCTTGATTATACGACTTCAGAGAGAGTCGTATTTGCTGCGTTCCTACTGAAGGGAACGGCAGAGCATTAGTGGAAGTCCACTAGGCCGATATTGAGAGCCCGACATGCTGAGATCAGTTGGGAGCTATTTTTGGATGCCTTCAAGAGGCAGTTTGTTCATGATACGGCGCACGTAGACTACAAGCCGAGTTTTTGGGATTGACCTAGGAGAGTCTCACAGTGGATGAGTACGAGACTAGATTCTTGGCCTTAGGGAGATATGATCCCGATACTATGTACAGTGAGACCAGGAAGGTCCACAGATTTGTTGATGGATTGAGACCGATGTTGCAGTCTAGATTAGTACCATTAGACATTGGTACATATGATGAGGCAGTGCGTAGAGCGCAACTTTGTGAGCAGGATTACGAGAGAAATGCCTCGGAGTTTAGGAAGTTCAGTCAGAGCCGAAATAGAGAGAGGAAGAGGCCGGCTAGAGATAAAGGGTTCAGTTATCGAGGAGAGAGGAGACTCTTCGGTAAGGGAACATGGATAAAGGAGGTGAGAGAGCGACCAGTTAGACCTCCTACATACCTGGCCATAGCTCCGGCGATGGGCATTATGATTGAAGGATCGAGGCCTACTACTGATCAGTGCAGCCGATGTGGTAGACATCATGGCGGTAGACCTTATCCGTTGAGCCCTGATGTGTGTTTTCGATGTGGGAAACAGGGGCATATTGCTAGAGAGTGCCCAGAGACATATGTGACTGCCCCACAAAAGGGCAGGGAGCATGATAGAGCTTCAGCTGGTACGTCTACTCAGAGAGGTAGAGCGACGGCAGAGGAGAAGGGGAAGTAGGTGATGGGTCGAGGGCAAGTACATGCCTTAGACCAGGACACAACTGATGCTTCTGCGGATGTGATTCGAGGTTTCATTGCGTACGTGGTGGATACGGATAAGGTACATCTGGAGTTGGTAGATATTCTTGTGGTCAGTGAGTACCCAGATGTTTTCCCGGATGAGTTGCTAGGGTTACCACCAGATAGAGAGATGGAGTTTTGTATAGATTTGGTGCCTGGTACTGAGCCTATTTCGAGACCACCGTATCGCATGGCCTTAGTTGAGCTGGAGGAGCTCAAGAGACAGTTGCAGGAGCAGTTGGATAGAGGTTTTATTAGACCGAGTGTTTCATCGTGGGGAGCACCGATTCTATTTGTGAGGAAGAAGGATGGAAGCCTCCGATTGTGTATAGACTACAGATTGTTGAATAAAGCTACCATCAAGAATAGATATCCCCTTCCACGCATTGATGACTTACTGGATCAGCTTCGGGGAGCGCAGGTCTTTTCTAAGATTGATCTGAGGTCTGGGTATCATCAGTTGAGAGTTCGGAGTGAAGATGTACCCAGGACAGCATTTAGGACTCGATATGGCCACTATGAGTTCCTAGTTATGCCATTCGGACTGACAAATGCTCCTGCAGCTTTCATGGCTTTGATGAACAATGTGTTCAAGCCATATTTGGATCAGTTTGTTATCGTATTCATCGATGACATATTAGTATATTAGAGATCCGAGGAGGAGCATGAGGAGCACCTCAGGATTGTATTGCAGACTCTACGAGGGCAGTAGTTGTATGCTAAACTCAGCAAGTGTGATTTTTGGTTGACAGAGATCTCATTTTTGGGACATGTAGTGTCGAGGGATGGTGTATCAGTAGATCCATCCAAGATTGAGGCTATAGTTCAGTGGGAACAGCCGAGGACAGTTACCGAGATCAGGAGTTTTCTAGGTTTAGCAGTGTACTATCGGACATTCGTTGAGGGATTTTGAAGTTGGCTGCTCTGTTGACACGTCTCACTCGAAAGAATGTTGCATTCATGTGGGACGAGGATTGTGAGAGGAGTTTTCAAGAGCTGAAGAGTCGATTGACCATCGCTCCGATTCTCACTATTCCTACCAGCTCAGGAGGATTTTTAGTATATATCGATGCTTCGCATCATGGACTGGGCTGTGTGTTGATGCAAGATGGGAGGGTAGTTTCTTATGGATCTAGACAGTTGAAGGACCATGAGAAGAACTATCCGACCCATGATTTAGAGTTGGCAGCAGTAGTGTTTGCGTTAAAGGTATGGCGCCACTACTTGTATGGTGAGAAGTTTCAGATATTTACCGACCACAAGAGCCTCAAGTACCTGTTCTCATAGAAGGAGCTGAACATGAGACAAAGAAGATGGCTAGATCTTCTGAAGGATTATGATTGTGAGATACTTTATCATCCGGGTAAGGCTAATGTTGTAACAGATGCTTTGAGTAAGAAGAGCCTTGGGATGGTATCGTATATGATGGTCAGGGAGCACGAGCTGCTAGAGCAGTTTGCTAACCTCAGTTTGGGAGTTGTGCCTTCGAACAGAGATGCGGATTGTATGATTGCAAGTCTACGCTTAGAGCCAGATCTATTGGACAGGATCAGACAAGCTCAGCAGACAGATCTGCAGTGCATCGATGTGATTGGTCAGATGCAAAGGGGTACAATGACAGATTTTGAGTTGAGTCCTGATAGACTACTGAGGTTCAGAGGTAGATTGTGTGTTCCTAAGGACCCAGAGCTCAGGAGATTGATATTGTCGGAAGCTCATTCATCGAGGTACACATTGCATCCGGGGAGTGACAAGATGTATCAGAACCTCCGGAAGGTGTACTGGTGGTCAGGTATGAAGAGAGATGTGGCAGATTTTGTGGCGAGATGTCTCATATGTCAGCAGGTGAAGGTAAAGCATCAAAGACCTGCAGGATTGTTGCAGCCTCTACTTATACCGATATGAAAATGGGAGCATATCACCATGGATTTCGTGATGGGTTTACCGAGGACCCGGAGGAATCACGATGCTATATGGGTGATCATAGATAGACTGACGAAGTCAGCCCACTTCCTAGCTATGAGAGCTACCGATACTCTGAGTACATTGGCAGGGTTGTATGTACGCGAGGTAGTGAGGTTGCTTGGTGTTCCAGTGAGCATTTTCTCGGATAGGGATTCCCGCTTCACTTCCCACTTTTGGGAACATTTTCAGGAAGCCATGGGAACCCAGTTAAGCTTGAGTACAGCTTTCCATCCTCAGACAGATGGTCAGTCAGAGAGGACGATACAGACTTTGGAGGATATGTTGAGAGCATGTGTGCTGGATTTTAGAGGCTCCTGGGATGATCATTTGCCACTAGCCGAGTTCGCCTACAACAACAGTTATCATTCGAGTATCGGAATGGCACCATATGAGGCCTTGTATGGCCGTAGATGTTGTTCCCCTATTGGATGGGAAGAAGTGGGTGATCGAAATATTTTTGCTCCTGATATGGTTACACAGGCTTCTGAGGATGTCCGGTTGATAGTTAAGAGATTGAGGACAGCTCAGAGTTGACAAAAGAGTTATGCTGACAAGAGACGTAGGCCACTTGAGTTCGCAGTAGGTGAGTCCGTGTTTCTGAAGGTTTCTCCTTCTAAGGGTATAGCGAGGTTTGGGAAGAGGGGTAAGCTGAGTCCTCGCTACATTGGACCCTTTGAGATACTCGATCGAGTGGGAGATAAGGCTTATAGGTTGGCATTGCCACCAGATTTGTCAGGCATGCACAATGTCTTTCACATCTCGATGCTTCGAAAGTATCACCCAGATCCGGCACATGTGATTAGTTTTGAGCCTTTGGAGCTCAGTGAGGGCATGTCATATGTTGAGAGGCCGATTCGAATACTGGATAGGAAGGAGAAGGTTTTAAGATCGAAGACTATCGGGTTAGTGAAGGTACTATGGCAGCATCACACTTTCGAGGAGGCTACTTAGGAGTTAGAGAGCTTGATGCGAGAGAAGCACCCCCAGTTGTTTGATGATTGATTTGGTTCGAATTTAGAGGACCAAATTCTTTTAGTTGGGGAGGATTGTCAGACCCGAGTTTTCGATTTACATATGTAGCTTGTACCTTATGATTCCTGTGTGTACGAACGTTATAATTCATAGTTGAATCATAAGAAGAGTATTTACTATCATGCAATCGACTAATTGAGAATTTGAAAAATGCATGTAAACTACATAACAGCGAGATAAGGCTTAAATTAATTTTCGAGCAAGTACAGGGGTAAAACGGTCAATTGATCGAAATTCGGTATAAATCCGATGAGAAAATTTCATTAAAAATATGAAATCAAGAAATCTTGATCAATAATAGGGCAAATATTGAATTTCGAGTCCAACTGATCGAGATATGAATTTATTTAATATTTTTAGAATTTTTGTCTCGAAAAACGAGCCTAAAAATATTAGAAAAATATACCGAAAAAGTAAAATCGGACTGATAAATTCATTTACGGACTAAATGAATTTAATAAGGAATTTTTGAGATATTTTAGGGATATTTTAGGATTTTTAATATTATTTAAGGATTTAAAATAATATTAAAAATATATTATAAAGAAATTGAAAAAAAAAAAGAGAAAATCTGAAACTTGAAACACGGGGAAAGAGAGAGCAACAAACCCGCACGAAACCGACGAAGACACGACCCAAGGGATTCATCACCGACGAGCCACCACCGGCGATCCCACGGCCGAGCCAGATACCAAAAAAGGGAGAGGACCTCGGTGTGCACCCATCGGCACTGGTCACACCCTCCATCGACGCCGGACGACGGCGAATCGAGGGAAAAACTGCCGCGAAGAAAAAGTGAATTCCGACGGCCACCGACGGTGCTAGGCTCCGATTGAGCCCAGCCGAACGTTCCCCAGGCTGTGGCGCACCGAACGACGACAGCAGCTCCCAGAGAACCGATCGGACGATGCCGGCACGGCTAAATCACCCCTGAACCGATCGACGGTTCAGGGCAGAACCTTCTAAACTGAACCGAATCGGACCGATTCAGCCAAGGAGAAAAGGGGGAAAAGAGGGAAAAAAAAGAAAGTAAAAGGAAAAAGGAAAATTTTTGGGAATTCACCGGACTTCGGGTAAGTTGATACGAGGTCAAAAGTGACCGATTTAATTTTTGATAAATTTATTTAAATTATATTTAATCGAAAATTGACCCGAAGTTAAATATACGAAATTATGCAGATCGACGATTAATTTCGAACGGAAGCCCGATCGAACTCTGATTCGCACACCATCGCACAATCTCGGGTAAGTAAAGCTCATTTACGACAATTTATGTGATTTATGCGTATTTAAGATTTAATTTACGCATTTCGGATTAAATTTTGAATTTATTAAATTATATTTGGAAAATTGAATAAAATGTCGTAAATGATATACGGGCTATCCAAAGAGTTTGGAATAAAGCCCAATGGGTATTGATAAGCCCAATGAGTCAATAGACCTTGATGAACGGGCTTAATACGGATGAAGGCTCGATTAACGTGATTAAGGCCCATTAAGCGTAAACGGGCCCATTTTAGTGAAATGAACTGTATTAAATGTGTAATACAGTAGGAAAACTATAATTAACTTAGTGAATGATTAAATGTAGCTCCAGAGTCATATTGAGAGTTGACCGGACTGCGAGATAGACAGCACAGAGGAAGAGAGGTCACAAGACGTGATCCGAGGTAGGGGACTCTTGCAAGTAGCGAGAGATATCTGTGCATATTTTCGTTGGATTTTACATTCACTAAAATTGTTTGAGGGTCAGAGAAAATCTATAATAATTTTAGGGACCCAATATGGGTAAATTACGATTTTGTCCCTAGTTAGGCAAAAAGTGAAATTTTGGGAAAAGTGGTAAAAAGCATGAAAATGATGTTTTGAGTGGTTTTACTGCTGTGTAGCAGAAGAGTAGGTGGATGGACTAATGTTTTGAGTCGATGTAAACTAAGCACACTTTATAGTGCTGATTTTAGTGATTTTAAACATCCCTATTTTTAAAGAGCCATCTACCGAATTATGTGAAAACAATCATGCTAGAGCATATCTCGCACTTGATTTCAGATGTTTTTCACATACATTAGTGTTGGAGGTTTACTCATACTACATTTACTTGACATGCATGATAGAGTACTAGAGCATTGCTCGTACTCAGTTTTATGTGATTTGTGCATGATAGAGTGCTGGAGCGATTAGCTAGTACTCGAGTTTTACATGAGATGCATGACAGAGTGCTGGAGCGTTGCTCGTACTCGACTTTTCATGATTTGTACATGACATCGTACTTGAGCGATTTGCTCGTACTTGATTTGTAATGAGAACTATGCATGACCTGGTGCTGGAGGTTTACTCGCACTAGTGTTGATATTTTGACATGCATATACAGTGTTTTGAGGCGGAGCGTTGACTGTGTGTCACACTCAAGACGCGCACTATAGTTTTTTGTGATATATACACATGTTAGAAAAATCGTGACGATTTCCTCTGTGTAGACTGAGTGTCACACTGTTGAGATGTTCTCACGTGGATTTAGAGACGTGGCATTGATTCCATAGTATGAGGGCTAAGACCTATGGCAGACACCCCGACTATGATGTATTTTCATGGTATGAGAGGCTAAGACCTATGGCAGGCACCCGACCATGATGTATGGGTCCACGGGTGTACATTGTACCATGCATGTGGCATGGAGTACACTGTACCATGTTTTGTGTTGTTGAGTTGTGGAGGAGAGTGTTGATAGCTGGCGGTTGTGATGGACTGGCCCCCCACCCGTTACAGCAGTGATTACCCCGCACACCGAGTACTGTGTTGCCTGGGATCACCATTGTTAGGATATGGCCATAGTCCGGAGATGCTCTTTTATGGTAAGATCCTTAAGCCCAACATCCTTAAGCCAGAGTGCGCGGGGAGGCTCTGTTCGACGGGGAGGCTCTCTTACATAGTCTAGAGAGATTGCATTTAGCCACTGAGTCTCGCATGATATATCACATGTGTTTTACGATACGGGTAGACCTGAGGGATGGGTCGGAACCCGATTTGTTTGTGTTGTGGTGAGAAATGCCATATTTACCTTGTTTTGAATGTAAATGGCATATTTTATATAAAGGCATTCTTAAATGATTAAATATGCACTGTTTTGCATGAATGCCTCTGATTGATAAACCAGCATGTGTTTAGTACATGGGATTTTAAATCTGTACTATATTATATATATTTTAAACATGCTTTTGAATTGAGAGAAGGAAAGGCAAAGCACTATTTTCAAGTAGATAGTATGGATGTCTACTTGCTTGCCTGATTTCCTTACTGCGCGCATTGATAGCTCATCCCATTCATTTTCCCCCCATCTCTACAGATTCTGGTCAGTAGATCGAGTCGGCCAGGGTATTGCATTCCTTTGATCCGTTGCCACTCCCCATCTAGCGAAAGTTATACACATGCGTACTATTTTGTATCTGAACAATGTATACACACAGTGATGTACACGTTTTTAATAATGGGGGATGTAATTATATTTATGTATATGAATTTACTTATGATATAAATGTCATGTATGCATGATACGTGAAAGAATGGTAAGATATGTATGGATGAGGAGACTAATGCCTATTCACAGCCCAACTGTTAAGGAGATAAAGGTAAGTAAAAAGTGAAAAATTTGCTATGGTTTTTGGTAAAGTCGCGTGTGGGAGGAGGGCGTGACATACAGTTACTATGAACTATCAAGATAGGAAGGTCCAAAAGTTTATTGAAGGATTGAGACCTTCAATCAGAGCTCGATTAGCCCTATATGACATTACCACCTATGACGAGGTAGTACACAGAGCTCAGCTATGTAAGCAAGACTATGAGTTGCATACCTCAGAGTTAAGTAAGAGTGGTAAGGACAAAGATAGAGATCAAAAGAGATTAGTTGATGATAGAGGGTTCAGAAAGGGCTAAAGGCTATTTGGTAAAGGGCCAAAGATTGAGGAGGTACGAAAGAGGCCTGTGAAGCCTCCAGCTTATCTAGCTTTACCTCTAGCTTTGAGAGGCATAGTTATTGGTGGACCCCGACCTACCACCGAGCAGTGCAGATTATGTGGTAGATACCATGGGAATAGACCATGCCCTATGAAGAGATCATGCTATAGATGTGGTAAACTAGGGCACATGGCTTGTGAGTGCATGTAGTTGATTGATACAGCCCCTCAGAAGGGCAAAGAGCCAGAAAAGGCTGCAGTTGAGGCACCTACGCCTAAGACGAAGGCCACAGCCGAAGAGAAAGGAAAACAAGCTGTTGGTCGAGAGCGAGTGTTTACATTGGACCAGGCTTCTGCAAAGACTTCTACGGATGTGATTAAAGGTACCATCCTAGTCTTTGATCTTAAAGCATTAGCATTGATTGATCCTGGTGCCACGCATTCATTCATATCACCTACCTTTGCATGTAAATTGATTAAACATGTAAAACCTGTACCTCTAGGTAGGATTTTGCTTATAAGCACTCCAGTGAGAGATTACGTCGTAACTGAATATGTATGTAATGGTTGTAAGTTAAAAATAGGGGAAAAGGACATATTGGCCAATGTCATTCTACTAAACATGAAAAACTTCGATGTAATATTAAAGATGGATTGGTTAGCTGCAAACCAAGCTGTTTTAGACTGTTATGCTAAAACGATAATGTTTCCTACCCCTGAAAAGTATGTTGTAAGATTTGCAAAGTAATGAGAGAAGTAGTAAATTATTTCCAAAGATGGATGATTTTATTAATCAAATGTGGTTACAATATGTTGAAGGTTTTATAGCATATGTGGTTGATTTGGATAAGGCACACCCGAAATTAGTTGACATCCCATTGGTTAGAGAATTTCCCGATATCTTTTCGAAAGAATTACCAGGGTTGCCACCAGATAGAGAGATGGAATTCTGTATTGATTGGTGCCTGGAACTGATCCGATATCCAAACCACCGTATCGAATGGCTCCAGTGGAATTGGAGGAGCTAAAGAAAAAGTTGCAAGAGCTGTTGGACAAGGGGTTTATCAAACTGTGTGTATCACCTTGGGGAGTATCGATTCTGTTTGTAAAGAAGAAAGATGTGAGCCTCCGACTGTGTATAGATTATCAGTTGTTGAATAAGGCTACCATTAAGAATAAGTACCCCCTTCCACGGATAGATGATCTATTGGATCAGTTACAGGGAGAGTAGATCTTTTCGAAGATTGATCTGAAGTCTGGGTATCATCAGTTGAGGATTCAGAGTGGAGATGTGCCCAAGATAATGTTTCAGACCCGTTATGGCCATTATGAGTTTTTGGTTATGCCATTTGGGTTGAGGAATGCTCCTACAGCGTTTATGGCATTGATGAATGATGTATTTAAGCCATACCTAGACAAATTTTTGATTATCTTTATAGATGACAGATTGGTATACTCGAAGTCCAGGGATGAGCATGCATAGTATTTAAGAACAGTGTTACAGACTCTCCTAGATCAGGAGTTATATGCTAAACTTGACAAGTGTGATTTCTGGCTGAGTGAAATATCGTTTTTGGGTCATGTAGTCTCGAGAAATGGTGTCTTAATGGATCCATCTAAGATAGAGGCCATGATATAGTGGGAGAGACCCAAGACGGTTACAGAGATCCCTAGTTTTCTAGGTTTAGCAGGTTATTACCGATGGTTTGTCAAGGGATTCTCTAAGCTGGCTGCTCTGTTGACACGTCTCACTCAAAAGAATGTGGCATTTGAGTGGGATGAAAATTGTGAAAGTAGTTTCTGTGAGCTAAAGCACAGACTAACCACTGCACCTATTCTCACCATACCCACCAGTTTAGGAGGTTACTCAGTGTATACAGATGCCTCGAGACAGAGACTGGGTTGTGTGTTTATGCATGATAGGAAGGTAGTAGCCTATAGATCCAGACAACTTAAGGACCATGAGAGGAACTACCTAACCCATGATTTAGAGTTGGCAGTTGTGGTATTTGCCTTAAAGATTTGGCGCCACTACTTATACGGTGAGAAATTTCAGGTGTATACGGATCATAAGAGCCTTAGATATCTACTTTCACAGAAAGAGTTGAATATGAGGCAGAGACGATGGATAGAGCTTCTGTAGGATTATGATTGTGAGATATTGTACCATCCAGGAAAGGCTAATGTTGTAGCGGATACCCTGAGTAGAAAGAGCCTCAGAATGGTATCGCACATGATGGTCAGGGAATATGAGCTACTAGAGCAGTTTGCTCACCTCAAGTTGAATATAGACCCTCTTGATGTTAACAGTGACTGTGATAGCTACCCTGTGAGTGGAACCGAATTTGATTGGTCGGATACGACAGGCGCAGCATGCCGATATACTGTGTGAGGATCGTGCGAGTTTGATTCAGAGGGGTGATGTGGCTAATTTTTTAGTGAGTGATGATGGCCCACTAAGGTTTAGAGGCATGATTTGCATTCCCGATGACCCAGAGTTAAAGAGATTGATTTTGACAAAAGCTCATTCATCGAGATATACATTGCATTCGGGGAGTAACAAGATGTATCAAAACCTTCGAAAAGTGTATTGTTGGTCAGGGATGAAAAAAGATATCGCAGAGTTTGTAGCAAGACGTCAAATATGTCAGCAAGTGAAGGTAGAGCATCAGAAGCCTGTAGGGTTATTGCAACCTCTACCTATACCAACTTGGAAATTGGAGTATGTCACCATGAATTTTATCATGGGATTGTCGAGGACTAAGAGGAACCATGATGCTATCTGGGTAGTGGTGGACAGACTGACGAAATTCATCGACTTTTTATCTTTGAAATCTACAGATACTTTGAGTAATTGGCGGAATTGTATGTACGGGAGATAGTAAGGCTACATGGTGTTCCAGTGAGCATCGTATCGAATAAGGATTCTCGCTTCACTTCTCACTTCTGGGAACACTTCCAAGAAGCTATGGGAACCCAGTTAAGCTTCAGTACCGCTTTCCACCCTCAAACTGATGGTCAGTCACAGAGAACTATCCAAACGTTAGAGGATATGTTGAGAGCGAGTGTTATGAATTTTAAAGGCTCCTAGGATGATCACCTACCGTTAGCCAAATTTGCATACAACAATAGTTATCACTCAAGTATCAGGATGGCACTATATGGTAAAAGGTGTCGTTCCCCTATTGGTTGGGAAGAAGTGAGTGAAAGGAAAATGTTTGCTCCTGATTTGGTACAGTAAGCCTCTGAGGTTGTTCAGTTGATATATGAGAGATTGAGAACAGCTCAGAGTAGGCATAAAAGTTATGCTGACATAAGATGGAGGCCACTAGAGTTCACTGTTGGTGACTCTGTATTTTTTAAAGTTTCTCCTTCAAAAGGGATCATGAGGTTTGGTAAGAAGGGTAAGTTGAACCCTCGGTATATCGGACCGTTTAAGATACTGGAGCTAGTGGGCATTCATAACGTCTTCCATGTATCTATGCTTCAAAAGTACCATCTAGATCTGACTCATGTGATTCGGTATGAGCCATTGGAGCTCAAAAATGATTTGACATATATAGAGAGACCGATCCAGATACTGGATAGAAAAGAGAAAGTGTTACAGAACAAGACGATTCCACTTGTCAAGGTTCTTTGGCAACACCATAATTCAGAAAAAGCGACTTGGGAGTTAGAGAACTTGATACGGGAAAAGTACCCCCGACTTTTTGAAGAGTAACTTGGTTCTAATTTGGAGGACCAAATTTCTTAAAGGAGTGGAGGGATGTAAAGCCCGTATTTTCATATGTACCTTTATGATTTCATAAGTATGCACTTGTACATGTAATATGAATCATAAGAGATGTAATGTCAGTAAATTAAATGTACACATTTGTTATATGAGTTGGTGATGTACACACAAGTTTCATTATGAATGAATTATAAGAAATGGACCTTTTTAAGTGATAAATGTGGATTGAATGCAAAATGAGTGTTGAAGTAAATGAATATGAGTTAAGCTTTGAAAATCAAGAAAAACGTTGCAGCAAGAATGCTGCAGAGCAAGAGGAGATCGACTCATTGCCCAAAATGAAGAGAAAGAGCCTTATGTGAAGGGGAGATCGATCTGGGAAGTAAGCAAATCGATCCCCTATGAAGAGTAGATCGATTCATCCTCAAGCAGATCGATCTTATTATGTCTCGGCCAGGAGCAGATCGATCTTATCCCTCTGGCAGATTGATCTGTTAAGCTCTCTTCCTGGTTAAGATCGATCTCATCCCTTAGATCAGATCGATCTTATAACAAAGAGCAGATCGATCTCATGCCTCGACTGATTAATCTCTTAGGCTTAAAATTGAATGCCGAGAGGCTTAAAATAGGAGAAGATCGATCCTTCACTTATGGAGATCGATCTCATCAAGCAATCCTATAAAAACTATCTTCGTCATATCTGTGTGAGCTGAAAGGATGATTGATCCGCCTCCCCAAGCATAGGGTTCCCACACACCTGATCAAGGTTGCCTGGAATCTAACTTTGGCCATAAGTTTTATTATATCTGTGTGATACGATATTGTCACTACTGTGTGAGGTGACATATGTCCCCCTGCTGTGTGTTTGGGGATGTGATAACCCATAATTATATCTTGTGTTCATTGATTTGTTGTGTGCAAAGTGATTTCTAAATGAACCTATATGGTTTTAAAGATGATCTATGTGAGAAAATTATGATGTGTGATTTTATTTGACTATGCATATAACCATCCCGCGAATTAATGATTTCGCATCGATGGAAGTATTTTAAAGAATGCATATGATTTTTAAGGGAAATAAATGTATCTATTTTTGGCATGTAGATAGTGTAGTTATCTACCTGCTTTCGTATTTTCCTTTTTGAGCACGTTATGCTCACCCCCTTATTTCCTCCTCCACAGATTCTGCGTAGTAGTGAGTTACTGCAGTCGTCCCTGCTAAGGTATTCTCCAGTTCTCCAGTAGTATAGAGAGGTATACACTTGTGATGAAAAAATTTTGTATCCTATAAATTAATGCACAGTCTAGTGATCTTTTGTACGAAAGGGATGTATAATTAATAGAAACTGATGTAATCGCTTCTGCACATTTATATAAAAATCTAGTTTCTATTCTATTTCATTTAAATGAATTTATTAAACTATAAATGGATGAAATGTGAATTAGATGTTGACTCGCAGCCCAACCGTTAGTGGTAAGGTAAGTTCAATAGAAAAGGGTCGTGACAAGCTGGGTCAAGACTCACAATCAGGGTATGTAATCAGTGGTGATGGTTTACTTTGGTTGAAGGGTAGAATTTGTGTTTCGAATAGTGATAACTTAAAACAGTTAATCTTTAAAGAGACACATAGTTCTCGATACACTATGCTCTCGAGCAGTAACAAGATGTACCACAATCTACACCATGTGTATATATGGGTTGGGATGAAAAGGGATATTGTTAAACATGTTGCAAGATATTTATTGTGCTAGCAAGTGAAGATTGAACATCAAAAGTAATTGGGGTTGCTTCAACCGTTGGCAATACCTACATGGAAAAAGGAACATGTCACCATGGGTTTCATCATGGATCTACCCAAGACTAGGAAAGGACATGATGCAATCTAGGTGATCAGAGACAGATTAACTAAGTCAGCTTACTTTATAACTATTAAGGCAACAAATTTTTTGAACTCTTTGGCTAATCTTTATGTGAAGAAATAATTCGATTGTATGGCACTCCAGTGAGTATCATTTTTTATAGAGATTCTCGACTTATATCTCGATTTTGGTAGCACTTTCAAAAAGAAATGGGATCTAAATTGAACTTTTGCACGACTTTCCATTTTCAAATCAATAGTCAGTTCAAAAGGACAATTCAAACCTTGGAGGATATGTTAAGGGCATCTACTATGGATTTCAAAGGTTCATGGGATGAACACTTGCCATTAGCAAAGTTTGCTAACAATAATAGTTTCCATGTCAGTATTAGAATGGTGTCTTATAAAGCCCTATATGTGAGAAGATGTCGATCTGCGATAGCTTGGGAAGAAGTTGGTGAACGAAAACTCTTAACTCCCAAATTAGTTGAGCAAGCTTCTGAAGGTGTTAAGATTATTTATGAGAGATTAAAGACTGCTTAAAGCAGGCAGAAAAGCTATGCTGATGCTCGTAGAAGGCATTTTGAGCTTCAAATTAGTGATTCAGTATTTTTGAAGATGTCTCCTAGTAAGGGCATCATGTGATTTGGGAAAAAGGGGAAACTAAGTACTCGGTTTAACGGTCCATTCAAGGTACTTGAGAGAGTTGGAGATATAGTCTACAGACTAGCCTTACCACCACAGCTATCTAGAGTACACAACATTTTCCATATCCCGATATTGAGGAAGTACCATTCGGACCCTTCTCATGTCAGAGAAAATGCACCATTAGAGATTAAAGAAGATATAAGTTATATGGAAAGGCCAATTTGGCTCCTAGATCGAAAGGAGAAGGTGCTTCAATCTAAGATTATTCCCTTTGTGAAGATGCTATGGCATCTCCACTCCATAGAAAAAGCTACATGGGAATTAAAGAGTCTCATGAAGTAGAAGCATCCTCACTTGTTTGATCAGGCTTAGAAGAATTTGAAGGAAAAAACTACCTAACTTGGGGAAGATGTAAAACCAACCATTTTTATAGCACTTGTATAAGTAATGTATGCATGGGATTAAGTGAGACATGTATTAAGACAAAGTTAATGCAAGAACGAATGAAAGCAAAATTGAGACATTTAAGTGTTCATTTTGGTTTCGTTGCATTTTATGAGTAATATAAGGCTATAAGAGGTGAAATGATGGAAAATTAATAAAATGGATGAAGAATGGTGAGAAATTGATTAAAAAAGTGTATATTGATATGTTTGATGTGTTGGAAGTCTTAAATAACGACTTAGTATGATTTTGGTATGATTTGAAAATGATTTAGAGGGTAAAAATCTACAAAAAACAAAATGCAGTTTTGGTATCAGGGACTTATCCCCTCCCTTAAGAGATCGATCCCTATGCCAAGGAACTATAGAATTTTACAATCTGGAACAAAAGGACTAATCACCAAGGAAAAGGGATCGATCCCCTAGCTGAGACCCTCGAAAATAAGGTAGTTCTATGAATGAGGGATTGATCTCTTCCCATGACAAATCGATCCCTCTGCCTTCGGAGTAGCTTACTTGCTCCTACTATGGACGAGAAAGGTTGATTAATTCATTTAAATCCCTAAACCCATTTCCCCTCCTTCATTCTGCCTATTTTTTACCAGACCAAAGAAAAAAGGAGAAAAAAAAAAGAGATATAAAAGAGAAAGAGAAGAGAAAAAAGGAAAGAGGAAAAGAGGAGTTTCCAAGCTTTAACCCAAAGCTTGCCTCACCATCTTTCACCCTCATAGCTTGATTTATAGGTTGAAGGAGGTAGTATTGATAAAGAAACCTTAGAAAGAAGATTTGGAGTTTTGAGGTAAGTTGAAGGTTTAAGTTAAATCTTGAATAAAGAAACCTTAGAAAGAAGATTTGGAGTTTTGAGGCAAGTTGAATGTTTAAGTTAAATCTTGAAAGATTTATAGTTTTATTGTTATGATGATGTGTTTAAGGGTTGTTTGATGTTGATTTTAACTAAAGAGCTTAAAGGAGAAAAAACTAGGGTTTTGACAACTTCAAAGGAGCTAAGGTAAGAGTTTTGAGCTTTAAGGATTAATTGTATATATGTTAAGTATTGGTTTATGTTTTGGCTTATCATGAAACATTAAGGAATATGTTTATTGTTTTGGCCAAGAATAGGCCTATTAATGTGTAGGAACTATGTTAATGAGATGAAAATAATTAATGGATGTTTTGTGAAAGCACAGCCAAGGTATTTTAAGAAGTACTTTGTGTTGAGAAAGGTGCTAAGGCCCCATTTGTGTCAAAGATTGCACACAAGAGGTAAGGGATATATTTGTTGGTATGGTAGTGTTTAAAGGGACAAGTTTAATGCATAAAGGTTAGGAGAATCCATCAAAGTATCCTATTTTAGAAATGTGTTGGAAACATCAAACTTAGGCTCATCTTCATTAGTTTTTGGAGTGCATCATAGGTTATGAATCTGTTTATTAGAAATTAGATTCAACAATCAATTTACCAGCAATCAATTTCAAAAAATTGTTTATAAGAAATCAAATTTTGGAAAGAGTAAAGTTTCATAATTATATAACCATTCAGTGATTGCTATTAACAAATTCGATTTTAGATTATTCATTGAACTGAACATTCATAACATGACATGCATTAGCATGTTGGGATGTATATGCATTAGGAAATCCGATTTGCAAGACTATACGAATCACAATTTCAGGAATAACAGGTCAATGTATGGTGGTTAGGTTAGGAAGGGAAACCGAGGTACATTGAAGAATTCTCTTCCCCTAAAAGACCTTGATAGCGTCTAGAAATACCATAAATCCGAAACCAAAAAAGGTTACTGATTAGTATAAGAAATGTTATAGAAATTATTATGTATGAACTTTTATTGTTGTACAATTTCAGTTCATTGCAGCATGCATTAGATTATAATATCATGTACGTTTATTATCCTTTACTTGTGTTGTTTACTTATTGAACCTTAAAGCTAACTCCCTCTCTATTTTCCATCACAGGTTAAGAAGAGAATAAAAAATTATTAGCTTTAATTATCCAGCTTCGAAGGTTTAACTTTGGAGATCTCGCAAATTACATTCGATATTTGATTATGCTGTGTAAATGTATTTATTTTCATACAGTTTTCTTCCAGTACATGAGTTAGGATACGTAATATGTCAAAGTAGGTTTACTCACATAAAATATTAAGTTTGGGATTTAAATAAATTTTTATAGTCAAAAGTGCCAAAAAGCATAAAATAATATAATATTTGCAAAACAATATTTTTAGAGAGATCAGGTTATCTGGAAATTATGAAACTGGATTGTATGATAGAATGTCAAGTGGTTATGATGACTAGGTATTTCAATTGAAATTTTGACTAAATGTGAATAGTGATTTGTGATCGGTATGATATTGTATTAGCAAGGGAAATATGCGTTTACGTGGAAAATCTGCCAAAATAAAATTTGGGCTTGATATCAATTTTTATTTGAACTAAGACCTTAGGTTCGAGGCATTAAACCAAACTAGGTAGTTTGTGACCTAGAAGTATTGTAGGACTATAAGACTATACTCACATGACAAACCAATGTTAAAGAAAAATGAAAAAGTTTGCTCAAAATTCTATACTTCCGCAATAAGTTACCGATTCCACGTAGCCTTGGGGTCGATACATCATTTCACCCTCGCCCTTTTTTTTATTCCTGGTTCGTTTCTATTTTTACACTCATCTTATCCTATTTTTTTTTTTAAATTATCTCAATTTCAATCAGCACAATCCCTGAGTTTCAGATGAATTAGCTTTTCAATTTCAAATATTAGTTTGATTTTCGATTCTAATGATAAATGTTTTTAGTGTTTATCATTTTTATATTTATTAGACAAAAATAAAAATTGAAAAGAAAATAAAGAAAGAAAATAAATGGGCCATACATAAATTAATTGACATAAAGGCTTAATCTCTTTTAACTTATTGGGTCTATTTTCATCAAAAATCCATACTTAACAAAAACAATCAAACCCGATTTCAACTAAAATCAAATTTTAAATCAAAGTAAAAAAAATTAATTAAATTCAATTATAATAGTCTTAATAATTAATTAAGATCTAATCACAATTGAATCTAATTAATTTAACTTTATTGACAAACTCATTCAATAGACTAGACAAAATATGGTGTCAACATTTATAATTCAAAGAAAATTAAAGAGTTTTACAAAATATTAGATCTAATTTTTTTTAATGACGATTTAAATTGATTTATGGTGGTTGAAATATTTCTCTGAATTTAAAAAAAGAATTAATCTCATTTCTGGTTTTTTCGAATTTTTTTAATTTTTTATCTTTTTCTAGGAAACATATTTTTTTCAAAAAAATAAAATTCCATATTTGTTAAATTCTTTTATGAATTTTTAGGTTTTATTTTTTAGTAATAAACACGAATGGTCACCCATTTTAGGTGACTTTTATTAAGGTCACTCAATTATGAAATCTAACGTTTTAGTCACTAACATTTTAGTAAGTATTCTTTTATTAACAACCATGGCTTAACTTAGTGGTCGTTATCCTTCTTTAAAAAGGATTAGGTCTAAGGTTCAAATCCTGCTTTCTCCCCTTGTACATTCTTGTGAACCAAAAGAAAGTATTTTTCTGTCACTCAGCTGTTAGTATCTAATAGAATGATAACAAGCCACATCACGGATAAAGTCAATAGTTGCATGGCATGCTCACGTCATAAAAAATGTCATATTGACATTTTTGATGTGGCTTAACATAAATTTTTTTATGAAAAAACCAAGTCAAAAAATCAAAAATAATTTCCAAACCTCAAGTTCTCAATGCACTGGATCTCTAAACCATTAAAAATGCTATAACAAAAAAACAAAAATTAGAAACTTATGTTATCTCTTGTAACTACCACATTCATGGCAGCTATAAATTGTAGTCAGTCAAGTCTTGTCAATCACTACAAGATTGTGTATTGTTGTTTCTTTTGATTTGTTGTTGCATTTAGGTTTTAAAATTCTCTTAACAATGAATAAAGTAGATGATCTTTTATGTGATGAATGGAATTAGATAAATTTGATAGATGAAGACTGTGAAGAACTAATTGTATCCACAAATGGTCTTTAACAAATTAAAGATTTGGGAAAGTTCTCTTTAGTGGTTCCTTACTTATTAATCGTCCTTTTAACCATGATGCCAAGTTTTCCACCTTAAAGCAAATTTGGGGACCAACCACAGAAGTGATCTTCAGGACTTTTTATGATAATATTTTTCTCTTCCAATTTTTTGCTAAATGGGATTATATAAGGGTCATAGTTTTATGATAATATTTTTCTCTTCCAATTTTTTACTAAATGGGATCATATAAGGGTCATAGAAGGCAAACGTTGGACATTTGAATGTAGTGTTTTGCTTCTCCATAAGTATGATAGGGCAAAATGTCCAAAGGACTATCTTTTCAATTCTGTACAGATTTGGGTAAAGCATATGATCTTCCACTATTATGATGAGGAAAGAAGTTGCAAATCATATAGGCTTATGGTTGGGAAATTTGATTGAAACAGATTTGGAAGATGAATTTGGTACTTGGGGATAGTTTATGAAGCTTAAAATGAGCTTTTGGTAGTTGCTCCACCAATAGCTATGAGTCTCTTATGCCATAACTATCGTGGTTTTAGCGGTCCACCAACAATTAGAGGGTTTAAAAAACTCCTTGCAAAAGAAAATCTAAATTTGTTTTCCTTTGTGAAACCAAGTTATGGAGTGCTAAAGTTGAAAGATTAAAACTCTTTTTGTGGACTTTCTTGATCTTTTTGTTTTAGTAGTTTATGAAGGAAAAATAGACTTTTACTTATACGGAATGATGATTTGAAGATATTGTTGAAGAGTTTTTCTGTAAAAACCACTATTTTCCCTTGTATTACCTAAACCTTAAGTGTATTGAGTTTGATATTCATTTGATGAAATGAAATGGATGGTATTTGTAAGGCTAAGGCCTCATGTAAAGATTAGATATATGTGTTAATGTGATTTAAAACGATTTATGGAAGAATATTGTATGTTTTGGGTTGGATGAGTAATAAGCAAATTCCCTTAATCATTTTCAACCAAAATGAACCAAGATATGCATTATGAAAATAAGTAATCGATCCCCTCCTCTTAAGGGATCAATCCCTAATTGGTATAATGCCCTTGGGAGTTAAAGGATCATGGAGGAATCAATCCCATCTAAGCCTAGGATCGATCCCCATTCGGTCGAAAACCTTTGGAGTTTGAAAAACCAAAAAGGATCGATCCCCTCTAAGCATAAGACTGATCCCCTAGTCTCATCTGCTCCTATTTAGGTGTGAAATACCCTATTTTAGCCATTTGAAATCATTTTCTTTCTCATCTTTTGTGTTTTCAGTCCAAAAAAGAAAGAAAAGGGGAAAAAACAAAAAGAAATAAAGGAAGGGATAGAATCACTCCACCTTCTTACTATTCTCTATAACATACCAAAATTTGGAGTCATTTGGAGATGATTTGGAGGCTCAAATCTTAAATAGAAGTACAGCCACTTTGAGGTAAGTTAGAGAAAGAATGCTCCAATCTCTAAGGTATGAAGATATATAGTTGTTTTAATATTTCTAAGGCTATTTTTGTGTTAATTTCAGTAAGGAAAGCTTGGAGAAGTGCCACCAAGCTTTGGCCAAACTTAGAGTATGAAGGTAAAGTATTTCTAAAAATTTTGTATTTAATATATGTGATGATTGGAGTAAGGATCTATAAATTGGCAAAAGTAGAATGTTAAAGGAAATTGAGTAAAGTTTATTTAGGGTTATGACTATAATGAACTTTTAGGGTTTGACTTGTGTGGTGGGATTTAATGTAGGAATGATCGAATGTATGAATCTGCGAAATAGTTTTTTGGATCATGATGAGTACACATTAGGATTAAAGGTTTATTATTAAGGCTAGGGTTGCATAGGTAGATGTTTCACAACTTATCCTATGATCCCTTTTTAACTTAAGCCCTTAGGTGCCTAGGTTGCCTTTTGGCTTGCACTCTATGGGTTATAAAAAGGGTGGTTTGGATTTTCTTTCCACATTCACAATTATAAAGTTTTCTTTTGGAGTGGTTTCTTTTCATTTTGAAGATTTTCTCTTCAGTTTTCGCTCTCCTTTTTTCAATCGAGGTCATCCTTACCAACTTGAGCTTTCCTTGGGTAAGTCCCATCTTCCTATATCTTCTTCTTCCCTTGAGATAGCCAACATTCCTAGCAAAGATAGCTCGGGCTATTTGCACAAGCTTGAGGCTACGTTAAATCCTACTTCAGCGGTTCAACCCTTGGCTGAGCCTGCCCAACCTGTCGAGTCCTCAAAAAATCTTTACTTTATAGGGTTGGGCCTCCCCAGTAGATTCCCACCAGAGCAGATGCCTAAGAGGTTTCGTTGGCTTGAGCCGAATATGCCATCAAAGAAAAGTCTTCATGCCATCAGGGTTCAGATCCACAACCGAGGTCAAATCCACATTAAAGAGCCCTCCTTTCAACGTGTTTCTCTAGACATATTGAGGGCTTTGAAAGGGGGCGCATTTCTCGAGATATGCCCTAATCGCTTTACGAAGAGGGCCTTTACCGAGCTGCTGAGGGTAGCTTTATTTTTGCTGAGTACCGTATAGATCGCCCTACCACTCAAATAGGTTGACACATGACCAAGGTAAAACAAAATAGTGGGTGCATCATGATGTCTTTCTGTCTAATTTTACCTTTCCTCTTCATCCTTTTGTGGTTGAGTTGTTAAATTTATACGGCCTAGCCCCATCTCAGCTCTTACCTAATATGTGGCATCATGTCGCAAGTTTCATGGTTTTTTCTGAAGGCCTAATGTTTCCTATCACCCTTGGTCTTTTCAAGTTATACTTTTCAATAAAGGTCAACCCTATGAACCGAAGTTGGTAGTACGTTACAGCTCGTCCTTGCAATAAGCTTTTTAGTTACATGCTTTCCTGGAATAAAACTTAAGAACTCCTTTCTTTTAGTTTGATTAACATTGGTTCAGAGGAGTGGTCAATGAGTAATAACCAACGCCCCAAGAAAGTAAGGGCCAATGAGATTGTTAGCATTTTTGGTGACAAGCTCGAGACTTATCACCAGATAAAATACACTAAGGGATTTTAAGAAAGTTCTCTGAAATGTCAAACGTCTAGTCTTCCCAGAATTTATAGGCCTTCTCGATCAAGAGGGAAGATCTGGTAACCAATGTTGACTTGCATTTTTCCTTGTCAGTTGCTCCTATGCTGAATATTAACTTTTTAGGTATGGTTGGCTAAGCACGCCCATTCAATTCTTCACTTCATCCAGCCTACTACTGATAGGCCCTAAGAGTATTACCGCAAGTGCACGGGTCGTATAAGTAATAATGAGATTTGAGTCCCGAGTTATCGTCTCACAGAGAAGTTGATTAGCCTAATTAACTACCGGTTAATCTTACCCTAAGTATATCCTAGCAAATTATGAAATTGAAGGGAGTGATCTACATGGCTAAAATTAAAAATACTGAAAGCAATAAAATAATAAAACTATAAAATAAAGAAAATAAAACCGAGCAAAATTTACAGTGCTCCTCGCAATTAAAATAAAAAAACTTACAAAAGAAATTAAACCAGTTAACAAAGCAAGATTAATTAAACTAACCTAAAATGCAATTAAACTAATTAATCAAAATGCAATTTAAACTAAACTAAAACTTAATGAAAATAAAGACTAAATTAAAATTAAAAATGCATGAAACACATTTAATCTAGATTAAATCTGAAGGTAACTTGTAAAATGCTAAACTAAAATTAAATCCTAAAACATAAAATATAAAATTAACTATTAACTAAAAATTAAGACTAAAAATTAAATTAACAAATTAAAACACTAGAACTAATCTAAATTGACAACTAACAACTATCCTAAACTAACAACTAATTTAACTATATAAAAAATGCAAGAAAAATGGATTAATGCAAAAGTTGAATGCTAAACAAAGCCTTAGGCAAATTTAAACCATCAAATTGTCCCTCCAAATACTATTCACGTGTCTTTCTAATTCCATGCTTATTTCCAGGCTGTGCTCACGAGTTGCCCGCTGCTTCAGGTATGTTGGTCCTGTCCAGCGCATGTGCTCAAGCTTGATCTGATGCTCTCGGTTCTAACCAGACACTGCTCCAACTACTGCTAGGTGCTCCAGGCTACTCGGTTTGCAAGATACTTGGTTCCAGGCACTATGCTACACTCTACTTCTACTGTTTCTGCAATCTGTTGTTGCTCTGCATCCCACCATTCTCGATTCCCGCTACCAGCTCGCTGCTATCTGCTTCTCGGTTCTGCAATATGCTCAAATCGTGTACAACAGCCGGGCCTCCAAGGGATGCTTCAATAGCAGCAGCAACCTATCACTGGTGAAATTCTGTTCTACACAGCCCAGCAGTCGTCCTACACTTCCTCTTGTAAATGGCACTCGATAGATTGCATCCAAGAATAGAATCACAATTAATAATCAAAAATGCCAAAAAAAAACTGGAAAAGCTAAGTAAATTTAATGCAACTATGAAGTAAAACATGAACCCGAACCTGTCTAAGTAACTAAGAATAAAGCAACAAAATAGAAAATAAAATACACACAAAACAGAAATTGAAACAAAGCTGGAACCAAGCTTAAACACCAAGTTCAATCCTTCACAACTTCAGCTACCACATCTGGATTAATGCAAAAGGCAGTCATGAAAAGAGAATGAACAGTAATTAATTCACAACACAGAGGAGAACAGAGGAAAGCTCTCGAATAGCTTACTACTGCTGTCCTCTCGGATTGCTTGCTGCCGCTGTTCTCTCGGATTGCTTGCTGCCGTTGTCCTCTCGGGTTTCCTTCTTGTGGTTCATGAGAGCAATTCAGCTCACCACAACCTTGAGACATGAAACCTTGGATCAAAGCAAACCGAGAGCTTACATTGAACACTTACAAAACAAAAATAAAACTTGAAAAATAAGGAAAACCGAGAGCTATCACTAAGAATGAAGAATTATGAAAATTAAAACTTGAAAACAAGGGAGTTGAATATCACTAAACCGAGAAGCATGAATGAGCAAATGAGGTTGCAAATCAACATGAAAAGTTTTTCATAAATGAAAGCAAGTGAATATGAACAGTAACGTAGAACATAGTTTCGGGAAAAGCTTCTAGCAATAATAAAAACTAAATTAATCTAACTAAGCTACTCTAACACTACTCCTAAATTACATTACATTACACTACTCTTACTCCTAAAAATTCCATAACATTTTCAATTGCCATCCTTTCCTATTTATACACACACTTAGGGGTAAATTTGTAATTTTTCCATCCTAGATGAGTTGGCATTTTTTTGGCCACTTATCTTCACACCATTGGCTCCTTGAAAAGATATTTCCATGTCATCGATCTTCTTGTCCAATTGGATGTGCTAGGTGGCATGGCTCGTGTTGTCTGTGTGGCTCAATCTCGATTTTAGCCTAATTTCGGTCCATTTTCTACCAAAATATTCAAAATTCCTTCGGATTTAAATTATCTGCAAACATGAGAATTTTAATTAAATAAAGGGGATAATTAACAAAATAAATTGGATATTTAAATAATTAATTAGGAAATTAAGCATAAATAATTCTAAAAATAAAGAATTATCAACTACTCACCAAACCAAGGCTGGGAGCGGAGGTCAGCAAACCCAACCTCAGGCCAAACAGGGTTGAGGTCAAATTTTGAAGTTTAAAAAGAAAACTTTAATTGTCGAAGTGGCCGGGACTGAGCTGTCCTAGAAAAGGCCTCACACAGTTGATGAAATTCTTACAAACAAGGAGGTGACGATGTGGTACCTTCGTCAGTGCAGCTGCTGATAATTCTATTTTTTATAGAATTATTTGTGCTTAAATTCCTAATTATTTACTTAATCCCCATATTAATTCCTTAATAATCCCCTGTATTTAATTAAAATTCCTATTTGTGCAGATAAATTAAATCCAGATGAAATTCAGTCATTTCAGATGAAATTGGGCTGAAAACGGGCTAAAAGAGACTGGACCACTTCCAATTTGCAGACCGAGTCACCAGTCGTTTAGACATGCGTAATGCCAGGTGTCGATATTTTATTTGCTCTGAAACGATAATATCAACAGACACGAAGCGAATATTCTGGAAAGCACACGCCGGGCCACATCGCACAACTAATTGGACAAAAAAACTGATGACGTGGAAATATCTACTCTGCAGCAAATCAAAAGAAGACAAGTGGCCAAACAATGCCAACTCATCTAGGATGACAATTTACCATTGTACCCCTATGATTTGTGTATAAATAGAGCATGGTGGCAATTGAAAAATCAAGTAGTTTTAGAGTAGTTTTAGAAGTAGTGTAGGTAGGGTAAATTAGATTAGCCTAGGGGTAGATAGTTATAGGATATTTTAGAATTTATTTGTTATTTTCCTTTCCGGTTAACAATTTCTTCAAGTGTTTTTACTGTTCATGAATCTTGTTTAAGTTCATTTCACAGATTATTTTCATTTTCATTCAAGCTCATTTCAGAATCAGTAAATCTTCCATTTGTCAATGTTTGTTCACAAGTATTTTTCCTTACTTTAGCTCTCGGTTTCTTGTTTCTTTTTCCCGAATCACTCAAGCTTTGTTATGCATTCGGTTTCTGCTTCTCCCTGTATCTATGCTGATGGTTTTGGTGCTGGAATGTGGGCTAATGCTAGGCATTAGTTCACATTAAAGCAATGTGGAACCATTGTATTAGAAAGCTAGAAGAGGGGAAATCGATGGTGATAAGTGAGCTGCGGGTCAGAGATCATTTTGTCACTGCTGTTTTCTGTTGTCTTGTTAATCTCTCTCGGTTTTAATCTTCTGGGTTGTTTCATGTTTTTGTTCTTTCTTTTCTTGATTGCATTCTGACTTATACACATCTTATGTTCAGTTCTTGGTAGCATTTAGAATGTAGCTTCCATCTCTTACGGCATTTTCATTAGTTTTCGTTAATCGTCCCATTTTCTGCATTTTCTTCCACATATTAGTTAGTTGTTCATTTTCTGATTGTTAACGGATATTGTCAAGTTTTTATGAGTTTTATCGATGTAGAGTTCCATGAAGTAATCTGTATAAGCAAAGGTTCACCATTAGTTTCATTTCTACTCTTTGTAATGCCCTGTTTTAGTCATTGCTCACTGTTTTTATCAGCTTTGTGCTAACTGGTTTTGTGCTTTGTTCTTATTGTTGCTGAGCACAAAGTTGAGCATCGAGGAGGCTGAAGATGATGTTAGAATAGAGTACAGCTGCTGCTGATGAAGTAAACCCGTGACCACCGCCTGAACCGAGACAAACCAGCAGTAGCCAAACCGAGGATGCACTGCAGCAGAAACCAGGAGCAGGGGATTAACCGTGAACAACCTGGCAGCAGGAAGGCATATGCGAGACCAGCAGGGACAAGAACCAGAAGCGTACTGAAGCATGGTGAGAGCAGCACTTGGAGACAGCACAGTTGGGAGCACCTGGACATACCTGAACCCTGGAGCAGCAGCAACCCGAGACCTGAGGCAGAAGCAGTACAGACCTGCAGCAGACAGCAGGAGCTCACCGCAGGACAACGCATGGCAAATGCACAGCTGCAGCACCTGGAGAGGAAGACAGTACAGCAGGAGCAGAGGCGAAAATGGCAGAGCATTTCCAGGAGGAAGAAACGTGTACAGTGCACAGTGCACAGTGCACAGTACACTTGGAAATATTTTCGGGACCACTTGCTCTTTTATGGCCTAAGGCCATGTTTGGCCTCATCCTTCCCTTTTATTTAATTAGTTAATGCATTTATATTTTTTGTTTTTATTAGTTGTTAATTAGGTTAGTTAATTCTAGTGTTTTAGTTTGTTAATTTCATTTTTAGTCTTAGTTTTTTTTTATTTAATAGTTAATTTTATATTTATATGTTAGGACTTTATTTTAGTTTAGTTGAAATCTAGATTAATTGTGTTCATGCATTGTTAGTTTAATTTGTTTTCTATTTAATTTGTTAGGTTTAGTTGCTTTGTTTACATAGTTTAACTTAGATTTAATTTAGTTGCATTTTATTTTAAGCTTATTTAATTTTAGTTTAATTAGTTTTATTGTTTAATTGCATTTTATTTTAATTGCATTATTAATTCTAACTGTTTTAATTTTATTTTGTAGGTTGTTTTTAATTGCTTGGAGTATTGTAAGTACTTCGAGCTTGGTTTTATTTTCTTTGTTTTATAATTGTTATTATTTTCAGTACTTTAATTTTATCTTAGTTGATCACTCACTTTAATTTCATAATTTGTTAGGATATACTTAGGGTAAAAGTAACCGGTAGTTAATTAGACTAACAACTTCTCTGTGGGACGATAATTACGGGACTCAAATCCCATTATTACTTGGACGACCCGTGCACTTGCGGATAGATACCCCTAGGGTTCGATCAGCTGCTGGTAGACCAGGCTTTGTCGAAAAGCACCTTCGAGAGCCCAGCCATTACACGTAAGATAGCTTCAGCCATTGTTTCTCTTTCAGATCGGTTTCATTTTTCCTATATGGCTATCTTACCATTTTAACTTTCTCAGAATTTTAACGAAGTTTTGGTGGCTTTCCAAATCAAGAGAAGCTGAACTCCCCATGCTCAGTTAATGCAATTGTAAGTCTACATTACGCTTCTTTGGCTACAGCCCATGCCACGAGAATCGAGGAGCAACTGAAGAAACTACATAAAGATTACAGCTCTTATTATGAAAAGTCTCACTCCTTGACTACTCAGCTAGAGGCATTCCGAGTTGAAAAGTTTGAAGCTAACTGTTTCGTGGCTAAAATGAGGGCTAAACTAGGCAAAATTAAGGGGGAACCTGCCTAGGTCTAAGAGACAAGAAAGGAAGCTATGGAGAAGTAGCTTAAGAGGGCTTAGCTAATTTCCAAAATACGCTGAAGTTCGATGCTACTACGAAAAGGGCCAACATGAAAGGGGCTAAAGGAGCTTTTGGTCTAGCGCTTTAGGAGGTCAACCATGTGTACTCAGACGCCGACCTCTCCATGATTTCTATCAACAATTTGAAGGTAGTCTGGCACAAGCCTGAAGCTACTAAAAAGACTGTCGAAGGTAAGACCATTGATGCTGAGGCCACAATTGCCACGAATGTTGAGACCAAAGAGGGTGATGTTGAGCTTCAAGATGATATCACAACTGCGTAGCTTCTCCACTACTTTTTTTTTTTTGCTTTATGTCTATCTAATTTTTCTAAGTGTTTAAGACTTTCATGTTCATTACTTTTGTTTGGGGCTTTCTAAGTTTAAGACTTGTGTATTTGCAACTTTTGTTTGAATGGTATGAGGTCTATTTTTGGACAATGTATTTGATTATTCACAGCAAGTAATCTTTTTCATTTTCGCTTTTTTTTTTTTAGTCTAAGACTTTTACTTTCCTTTTGTTTGCTTCGCGCCAGCCTAACTAAGAGCATCGACATGGTTTGAGGCATGTTCTACCCAATTTTCCTAAGTTGGACACATTTTCAATGGGACTTTACCGATCTAAGTTTCACCAGGTTGATCTTGTATCCGGGTGATTTGGCCGACCTGGGTTGTCTAGATATCTACCTGCGACATTTTTGATTTGGCTGGTTCATGTTGGCCATAAAATTGTAAAATCTTGCTGACTCATTGTTGCCCAGAACAGTCTCATGCCTAGGTGATGTTGCTGACCTGGTTTAATCCAGCTCAGTATTAAGCTTATGCATTGTTACCGACCTAGGCTTAGTCAAGGTTGGGTTCGGGGCACACACAATGTTGCCGACCTAAACAAATCCAGGTTGGTTTCGTTCTTGCTTAATATCACTAGCCTAAACTAATCTATTCAGTTTCGTGCTCATGTATCGATGCCGACTTGGACTAATCCAGGTTAGTCTTAGGCTTCAAAGTGTTGTCGACCTGAACTAGTCTAGGTCGATCGCGTTTATCCAAAATAAGGGTGTTTTAGGCATATTTCAACCGTTATATGACCGACCTAAGGCTGTGCTTTGGTTTTGATAAGGCTACACTGGTCATTATACAACATTTCCTTATTGATTTTATTTTCATAGGCCATAAAAGATATTGAGCGTAAAAGAAAATAGTTGCAAAACTAGTTGTAAAAGAAAGTCTAGATAACTCTTTCTTTCATTTGGAAATATTATCTTTTATAAAATTCCTTTCTAGCTTAGCTATTACAATTCACTCTTAACTTCCTACTGGTACTCCATGTTCAAATTACCAGCATTCCAAGTCCTCGGGATAGTGTTTCCATTCATGTCCTGTAACCTAAAGGTTCCTACTATGATTAGCTCTTTGATTACATATAGGCTTTCCCAGTTCGCGGCTAGCTTGCCCTCTACATCATCTTTACTTGAGTCTGCCACCTTCCTCAAAAGCAAGTCTCCTTTCTTGATTGCATTGTGTTTCACTTTTCTATCGTAATACCTTGACACCTTTTGTTGATATACGGCCATCCTAACCAACGCTTGGTCCTTTGTTCTTTTGTTAAGTCAAGGTTGGCTCTCAGTGCTTTTTCATTGCCAACTTCGTCGTTGAATTCCACTCTGAAGCTCGGCATTTGAATTTCCACAAGCATCACCGCTTAACTCTCGAAGGCTAAGTTAAAAGAGGTCTCTCTAGTTAGGTCTTTAGAAGTCGTTCTTAGGGGCCACAGAACCCTCGGATGCTTACTCGCCCATGCTCCTTTAGCTTCGTCTAGTCTCTTTTTTAGTGCGCCTAAGATTATCTTATTAGCCATTTCAGCTTGGCCATTGGCTTTAGGATAGGCCACCGAGGTGAATCGTAGGTTCATGCCCAGACTTCCACACCAGTCTTTAAACTGAATTGTCAAACTATTTTCCATTGTCGATGATGATCGCCTTAAGTAAGCTAAACTTGTATACAATATTTTTCCAGCAAAATGTTTCAAGTTACTTTTCTGTGGTTGCTGCCAAAGCTTCAGCTTCAATCTGTTTTATAAAGTAATCTATGGTTACTAAGGTAAACATGCGTTGTCTAAAAGCCATTGGAAATGGTCTTAGCACATTTATCCCCCACTACATAAATGGCCATGGATTTAAGAATGGGGTGAGGTTAGTCGAGGGTTGGTGTTAGATAGTTGTGAATCTCCAGCACTTGTCACACCTCTTTACCAACTTAGTAGCATATTTTACCATCGTAGGCCACTAATAGCCTTCTCTCAATATTTTTTATGAAAGAACTTTGGGCCTGACATGGTTACTGCAGATCCATGCATGTATTTCTCTCAAGGCATACTCAGTTTTGAAAGGGCTTAAACATATCAAATATGGCAAGATAAACGATCTCTTATACAACTTGATGTTGATGATGGTATATCGAGGTGCCTTCCTTCTCAAAGCTTTGGCTTCATTCTTTTCGTCGGGCAGATCTCCTATAGTCAAGTACTTTAAAAAGGGACTTATCCAAGAATTCTCCTATTCTATGACACAATTGACCTCCTTTCCCTTACTCACGCTCTACCTTTTTCCACATAAACCCTTGGTGCGACGCCTGAGCTAGTCCTTGTGGCCAATTTGGATAAAGAATCGAAATATTTTTTGACTTCAATATCCCCCTTATCTGATATTTTCTAATACGATACAAGAAGAGCTTAACCTTTTCTATGTACTTCACCATCATTTTTTGTGAAAGCCAAATTTTTGTACTAATGTTTATTTAAAAGCTAAGTCGAGAAGTTTAAGACTTACCTAAATGTTCATGTGGAGCCGAGGGTAGCTGAGACGCCCAAAATAGTGGCACGAGGCTCGAGGCACGAACTTTGAGGTAAGCACCCAAGTTTAAGTATCCTTTAAGAAAGCATGTTTATTAGTAAGTTTTGATGGTTTGAAAGTGAAAAAGCTAGCAAAACTCGATTTTATACTAAACCGAGCAAATGGGCCTAATGAGCCAAATAAATTCGAAATAAATTCTAGAAATTCACAAAATTATTCCGGGACCCTAGGAAATTAATATAAGGCATAATTGACATGGGGAATGAAGAGTTAGTGGAAATATGAGGTTTCGGTGATCAAATGAATTTTTAAAGTAAATTGAAAACCTTAAGCCATTTCAATCGGTAATGACCAAATCGCGCAAAATGGGCTCAATCAGGGAGCTTTTCTTAAACAAGTGGGCCCAAATTTTTATAAGACATACTAGAGACCTTGTAAAACACTTGAGAAGTGGAAATTTTGGAAGAAATGGGCTGAAAATAATTTTCATGGATTTTCTAAAACAGGGCTGTTGGCAGGCCCAAGCCTAGTACCTGCAGGCCTAGAAAGAAAAACCATTTTCATGACCTTCCAGAAGGTTTTTTGAGATGGGTTTTTCCAGAATAAATATCATTTAAAGGGCTTTCTGTAAAGGTAAAGAACACCACGAACCAAGCTGAAACGAGAGAGAACCACCCCTCCAAAGTTGACGTAGGCATCCTCTACCAATCCAACTTGTGTGATTTTTTCGGCAACTTTCAGACTTTGGTCAAGAAGGATAAAATCTTCCATCCTAAGCCCTCTATAACATATAAAAAAATCTAGCCAAAAAGAAGCTCTTTTACTAGGTGAAACACTAGAGAGAATAACAGGGGCAGAATCTACCCTGTTTTGAGGTGAGAGAAAAACTTAAATTTGAAAGTTTTTGGTTAGTTTTTAATGTTTTTTATGATTCTAAGTTGTATACATGTTGATTAATAGCTGAGAATCTTTGTTGTAGCAAAAAGGATTGGTCAAAGTTGTTCAACTAAGGTAAGAAGTTGATGGAAGAAGATGACGTTGAGATATGTTGATGTTAGTTAAATTTAGGTGATTTTTGCTTAAGTAGAATTTGAGGAAAAAATTTCTAGACACTTGTGTAGGTTCAGCCAGCATGTGTATGATAGGATAGTGATGATATTTGGTTGAGTTTGATGTTGTCGACGGTTCAATTAATACCGAAAAAGTCTGGTTTATAGCCCATTTCAACGAAAAATTCAAAAGTATGAGAATCGGTAAATTGGTATGTTAACAAGTGTGAATTGGAGACTTGAATAAGTAATTAGGTTGTTAAGTTATGAAATTGAAGTTAGAAGAACCAAAATTATCGAAATTAGCTTAAACCGACACTTCAATTGGTAAAACCGAGAAAGTATGAAAAATGGTCGAAAAAAGGTCCAATTGACCCCGTTTAAGTTATAAATGAATAAGAATATGAAATAAGGATAAATTGAATACTAATTAGGTTGTTTGTGGCAGCTTGAGGTATCGACACACAAAATGAGGCAAACCTGGGACCCGACGATTTAGCGTTGTCCTAGCCCCGTTAGGGTAAGGGATGTAATTTAAAGTAGTAATGACATCATGTACCTGTTTATATCGCATAAAATAATTTAATAGATGTATGAAGAGTTTTCAAGGAAAACCAAGCCTTTCCGTTAGGAATTCCCAAAAAGAATAAAAACCCGGTTTAATTCCTGAATCCAACCATTTTTGGTATATCACATATGAGTCTTAATACAATAATATTTTATGTTAGAAATTTTATGATTTTAAGATTTCAACTTCAAATGATTTTAAGTACATATGAAAGCAAGTAAAGAAGTAAGGTTTTTCTAAGACTAGAGGGTAACCCAGTAGCTTATGTTGTGTGCACATCATGCCAACAACATGTGATGTTCTGGCTCTGCCACTTTTAGTGCTTGTTACGTTTCACCCATGTAGTGATTGTCTCCACCTTTGTGGTGTTTGTCTTCGCTACACATGGCACATGTTTCGTAGTATCTCATGCCCGCGCAGCACGCATGTATGTTACCCACACGATGAGTGCCACTGGTGCCTGTGCCCTAGTATGTGCTAGTTAAATTTTATTCAGATACTACGCTTATTTGTTGTACGACCCTAATCTCATCTACAGCCTTTACCATGGCCATCGGTACTTTATTCCCTCTACGGAGGATGACGTATGTTTGCATGGTAGCTATCCGAACATAGCCTATGCTCCATGTTTTAATGTATGAATGTTTTGAGTATGAAAGAAAGTAAGTAAGCTAAAGTAAGTAAGAAGTATGTGAATTCTAAGTAAGTAAGCATGTATGTAAGTATGTTTCATTTCAAAGTAAATAAGTATGTATGTAAACCGAATTCCATAAGTATGTGTACAACTATTTTATTTCAAAGTAAGCAACTAAGTTTATGAAAATGGATTTAAGTAAGTACGAAAGCACGTTAACCTTGATTTTCCACATGTTTTGGGATTGTCAGGATTTCTTTATATATCTTTCTTACTGAGTTTTATCAGAAACTCATCCCTTTTTTCCTCCATTTCAGATTACTTGCGATAGAATCTGCTCAGCTATTGCGAAGTACTCGAGTAGCCTGTTGAATTTTGAGCCTCCCAAACTAACTTTTGTACACGCTCAGGTATATTCCTTGATGTTTATTTCCAGACAGTGGTAATATACAGATATTGGATTGTATATGTATACTTTTGGGATGTAATCTAACGTTACGAAGTTGTAGAGAAATGGCTTGGGAAACAAATGAAATGTTGATGATGTTAAGTATGAATATAGTTGATGAACTAGTAATGTATTTTGAATTAAGAGATGGTAAAGTTTAAGAAGATAAAAGCAACTGCATTGCGATTAGAAATTGTTGTTTATTGCAAGGAGGTAGATTAAAAATATAAGAGGTTGTGCTGCTAAAATTTCTAGCAAATCTTATACGGTTAAAGGATTAAATAATAGAATAAATTAAGTAACCTACACTGTACATGAATACAACCTAAGTAAGAAAATAAGAATTTAAGGAAAAAGTTAGCCACTATTTTCGCGCTTCCGGGGCGTCATATTTTTTCTTTTGCTAGGAACTCTCTGTTGATCGGCTTACCACAAGTTAGGGGTAACTAAACACTATCAACTCTTCTACCTTTAATTCTTTTGCTAAATTTAGCCTCGTGACCAGCGCCTTGTACTTCACTTCATTATTGGATGCTTTGAATTTGAACCTCAGGGCATATTGAAATTTCACGTTTCCTGGGCTAATAAGGATGAGATTTGAAATTTCACATTTCTTGGGCTAATAAAGATAAGACTCGCTATCACGACCCTTTTTTACCTAAAATCGTTACAATTTTTTCACTTTTTCCTTTCCTTTCTCGGTCGTGAACATTCTCACCACCAAACAGTTGGGATATGAGTCAGTATTAGTCACCCTTTACAATCTACCATGACATCCATCTTTTAATTTATTCAAAATCAAACATGTATACTTTATAATTAAGGTTCTATACTTGTACGTGTTTACTAATATTTACATCCCCCATATTACATTCCAAAATGATTACTGTGCTATTACATGTTTAGATACAAAATGATACCAATGTGTATACCTCTTGGTGATGGGAAGCAGCGAATACCAGGATGTAAGTCTTCAGCCACTCACTAACTACTATGTGCGCTTTGTAGACAGGGAAAATGAAAGAGTGAGTACAACTTGCTCAGTAAGGTAATAGTGTACGCAGGTAGATAACTACACTATCTACGTGCTTATAATGTCATGATATAAAATTTCTTATATCTAAAGCATGAGGAAATAGATAAAACTATGTTGCATGTGTATAAATATATCATGTACTGTAAAACATGAAAGCTGGCATAAAACCATGAAAAGTCATCATATAAAACGTCTCATGCTCAGCATGTCAAATTATCATAAAACAATACATCATCCTTTAAAAACATCCCACAAGTTTCGACCCCTCCCTTGGGTCTACCCTGGATAACACAAATCATGTTTAGTGTATATAAATTCATGTGATATCATGAGAGACAGGTTGTCACTGTATACAATCGAGGACTCTACTAGCCAACTATGTCCTTATCATCCCAGACCACACGGATCTCGATATGCGAAGCATCACGCTGTAATGGGAGGTGGGTTAAATCCTACCCTCCAGAATATAAATCAAAATCATCACCACACAGTACAGCATCCTCCTTGTGATATACACAGTACAACGTACTCCATGGACCCATATCACGGCCAAGGGTGCCTGCTGTATGTCTTATCTACCCCATACCATGTATAACCGACTCAGTCTCAAGTGTATATGCGAGCATCTCATCCATGTGACTAATAGTCTACACGAGGCATCCTACACGGCTCGTGCGAGCATCTCATCCATGTGACACACAGTCTACACGAGGCATCCAGCATGACTCATTACATATCACAGTGTGAAAAGTCCAGTGCGAGCAAGGCTCTAGCACCATTTCATGAACAATCAATAAAAATCCTCGTACGAGCAATGCTCCAATACGACTTTATGTAAAATAAATAATGGTAAAATCATGTACGAGCAAAGCTCCAATACAGTTATGTGCATAACAAATAATGAAACCCACGTACGAGCAAAAGCTCCAGTACGGCCTGCATGCATCTCAACTCAAAATATGGCACAAGCTAAGCTCCAACATATTTCATGCATGTTAAAATATCAAAATCCAGTGCGAGCAAGGCTCTAGCGCAATTTATACTCATATAAATATGATAGGTGGCTCTATTTCGGTAAAACCCCTTTCAAAATTCAAAACCAGCTTTGACACTTGCTATTTCATGCAAATTGTGAAACAATTAGCCGACCTATCCTTGTTTTGCCCAAATCAAGGCATCACATCACATAAAAACATCGAAATCTGATATTCATGCAGTTTGCTAGCCTTACTACCCTTTTTATAAAATTTACTCCCAAGGGCAAAATCGTACTTTTACACTGATACCCCGATTTTCGTAAAAAATATTATTTTATTTCTAGATACCTTAGGAAATTTCATGCCCTGTAAATACCCTAAAAATACGTGTAGATACCTCTAAGTACTCACAAAATCCCCTTACCTCAAATCACTTTGATCACTTTGTCTTTTCCAACGCTGAGATTCTACACGATCTATTTTGCTCCCAATTAAATCTCTGAAACTGCATATAATTATTTATCAGATTAAATACAATACTTCCATCTGTATTTCACTTTCATTGGGCTTAATTTAAACTACTGGGTCCATTTACTCTTATTGGACCTAATTACCCTGTAATGGGCCTTACTCAGTCTTAAGCTCATTTTCACTTACTATTCACTTTATATGGGCCTATTGGGCTCATCAAGCCCATTAACACTTATTAGGTCTTTTCCTAGGCTCTTTGGATAGCTTATTTAGTCATTTACAACAATCAATTTTCAATTCAAATCATGAGGCATTTTATACAGAATTAATCCGTAACTTATACGATGAATTTCTAACTCTTATAATTATACAAGTTGTCATAAATCAGATTTAATTACCCAAGATTCTATGATGGCATGCAAATCGAGACTGACTTGAATTCTCGTTTGTCACCATTTGTCGTGATATACATTTGTATAATTAAATCGGGTCAATTTCAGTCAAATATATATTCAAATAAATTTTTCAAAAATTAAAACGATCAATTCCGGTCGGTTACCGATCCTTAGACCCGATGCACCACTGAATTTTTTCTCCCCATTTTCCCTCACCCACACAAATAGACAGTTGGCTCTATTTCCCACAACAGTGGTACTCAAAATCGAGTGCGATACGTAAAACGGTGCAAAACACACATTTCATAAAAACATACAATTTATTGCATACAGTCAAATCGTGAGCCAATCTATCATTTTGGTTTCACAAAACCTCTTATCCACATGTAAAACATCTTGTTCATGCACTTTATGCATTTTCAAATTTTTTTCTCGGGTATAGGGGTATTTTCGTAATTTTCTCATATTTGGGTTCTATCCAAAAATTTCATATCTATACTCTATACGGAATATAAGTGTATGTAAATGACGATAAAAATACATACAACTATCTCTAAGAGCTCGCAAAGATCCCTTACCTGGAATCACGTCGATTGCTCTTTTACCTTTCCTCGTTCTTCGTATTTCAATCTATCTGGCTCTGTATATATCTTCGAGAGTCAAATTTCTCGATGGCACGTAAATCGAGACTCGTTCAAACTCGAATTTGTCACCTACCGTTGCGCTACACATTAATATATATTTAAACCGATCAATTTCGGTCAACTATAAATTCAAACTAATATTTCAAAAAATAAATCGATCAAATTTCGACCGCTTACCAGTCTACGGTTGTGCTAGGGCAACACTGAATTTTTTTCCCAAAATTTTTTTCTCTTTCCTCTTTCTCTCTCCTACTGAACCGGTTTGAACCGATTTAAATCGGTTCAACCCTTTTCACACTAAATTGGTCCAAACCGGTTCAGGGTCGAACTCGACGTTGTCAGCATTTTCGATTGGTTCTCGAGCCGATTCTACCGCCGTTCGACGCGGCTTCACCAGGGGAAAGTTCGATCTGCTGGGCTCGGGCTAAATCGACGCCAGTATTATTGAATCCCGTTTTTCTCCCCGCAGCTTCTCCTTCGTCGATCTCCCTTTTTTCGGCATTCCACCGCGTCGGGCTGCCTGGAGGTCCGTCGTCCTGCGCCGATCACTTCTTTGTACTCTCTCGCCGTCGTTGCTAGCCGGAGACGAAAGGCAGAGGGTCGATCGGGTTTCGGTTTCTCTCGCGTTTTAGCTTCTGATTTCCCTTTTTTTCTTCCTTTTTTCGTTTCAGATTTCTTTTTTTTTTCAATTCATTTTTTTATATATATATTTTATTATATACAATATAATACAATATATATCCAAATATCTACAAAAAATACATAAATTAATACTAAAATATCTTAACATTTTAAAATATTATAATAATAATAAAACAAATATTATTATTATTATTATAATATTTTATTCTCATAGTGCAATTTATACACTAAAATTTACACACCCTTGTACATATATTTTTATTTAATTTATTTCCACAAAATATATGTTCATTCTATTTCATTTTATCGCATTTATTTATCCCTCCGAAATATATTTTTTGATATTTTCGGGATAAAATTGCTAAAATAGGGTACATTCCCGGTTTAACATTTTCGGACTAACTTCCCTTCTTGGACTCCCTATATTTTTGCGTTATGAGTCCATATTTTCAATCGAATTAACCTAATTTCATTCGGTTTATTCTGAATTTACCGAAACTCTTATTTCAGTATTTTAAAACTTATTGACTTCCAATTACATCAAATGAACTCGAAATTGTATTATTTCTTCCTTATTGATCGATATATCATAATTACATATTTCAAAATGATATATTCTTAAAGAAATAACACAAAGTTCGGGTCTTACATTTCCTCCCCCCTTAAGAAATTCGGTCCTCTAAATTAGAACCAAGTCAGTCCTCGAATAACTCTGGATACTTCTCTCGCATCAAGCTCTCCAATTCCCACGTAGCTTCCTCTAAAATGTGGTACTGCCAGAGAACCTTAACTAAAGAGATCGTCTTAGGCCGTAAGACCTTCTCTTTCCTATCCAAAATCCGAATCGACTTCTCTACATATGTCATATCCTCAGTGAGCTCCAACAGCTCATACTGAATCACATGTGTCGGGTCCGGATGGTACTTCTGAAGTATCGAAATGTGAAAGACGTTATGCACACTCGCTAACTCTGGTGGCAACGCCAACCTATAAGCCGTGTCTCCCACTCGATCCAAGATCTCAAATGGTCCAATGTAGCGAGGACTTAGCTTATCCTTCTTCCTGAATCTCATAATCCCCTTAGAAGGAGATACCTTCAAGAATACTGACTCACCGACAATAAACTCTAAAGGTCTATGTCTCGTGTCAGCATAGCTCTTCTGCCTACTCTGAGCTGTCCTCAATCTATCACATATCAACCAGACATCCTCAGAGGCTTGTTGCACCAAATCGGGAGCAAACATCTTCCGGTCACCCACTTCTTCCCATCCAATCGGAGATCGACACCTACGACCATATAGTGCCTCATACGGTGCCATCCCAATACTAGAGTGATAACTATTGTTATAGGCGAACTCGGCTAATGGCAAATGGTCATCCCAGGAGCCTCTAAAATCTATCACACAAGCTCTCAACATATCCTCCAAACTCTAGATGGTTCTCTTTGACTGACCATTAGGCTGAGGGTGGAAAGTTGTACTGAAGCTCAATCGGGTTCCCATGGCTTCCTAAAAGTGTTCCCAAAAGTGGGAAATGAAGCAGAAATTCCTGTCAAACACAATACTCACTAGAATGCCATATAGTCTCATAATATCTCGTACATATAAATTCGTCAATGCACTCAGAGTATCTGTAGCTCTCATAGCTAAGAAGTGAGCTGACTTCGTCAATCTATCCACAATCACCCAAATGGCATCATGGTTCCATTGGTTCCTCGGTAAGCCCATGATAAAATCCATGGTGATGTGCTCCCATTTCCATGTTGGTATAGGTAGAGGCTGCAATAATCCCGCAGGCTTCGGATGCTCTACCTTAACCTGCTGACATGCCAAACACTTGGCCACAAACTCCGCCACATCCCTCTTCATCCTTGACCACCAATACACTTTTCGGAGATTCTGATACATCTTATTGCTCCCCGGATGCAACGTATAACTTGATGAATGAGCTTTGGACAAAATGAGTTTTTTCAACTCAGGATCATCGGAAACGCACACTCTACCTCTAAATCTCAGTAATCCAGCAGTGATCAATTCAAAATCGGCACTAGTACCCATCTGAATCTGACTAGCCATATCAACACAGAAGCGATCAATACGCTGAGTGTCACGACCCTCAACTTACCAAAATACGTATAAATTTTTCGCATTTTCATGCATCAATTGTTAATCATCCTTCCTCGATCGTGAATAACCACACTCATAACAGTTGGGATGCGTGTCGACGTCTAACTCACTCCACCATACCAATTCAATTTGAAATATTATTTATGAGTAAACACTTGTATAAGTGTATATATATCAGAGTTGTTACATGTGTTTACATTGTTTTACATCCCCAGTAGTTACATACAAAATGCTACTGTGCTATGTCTAGTTTAGATACAAAATAATCCAAGTGTGTATACCTTTAGCGATGGGATGCAGCGGATTACCAAAAAGTGAAACGCCTCCAGTCACGCTCACTCTATACTCAAATCTCTGTAGAGAGGGGAAAAATAAGGGGGTGAGCAAACCACACGCTCAGTAAGGCAATCATGCGAACAGGTAGATACTACACTATCTACGTGATCGTGATGCCATGCTCAAAAGCATTTCATTCATTATTTATCTCAAAACATGAGTGTATGATTGTGTTAATGGTATGTAAAGCATTCATGCTATTAAAATCAAATGCACATTTCAACTCAAAGCATGGTATAAATCATCATGCATAATTCACAATAAAAGCATGGCATTACCCATCATGCATTTTCACAATAAAGCATGGCATTAAACATCATGCATCTGTGCACTTTACAAACCATTAACAAATCAATTTCAACATTGGTCAAGTCTCGGCCCATCCCTCGGGCTTTCCTGACCCACAAATCATTTCAAACATGGATTTATTCTCAAATAGCATTAAACATGTGAGATAGGCAGTTCAACAATAGGTAATAACCTCAAGGCCTATGTACATAACCTGTGATATCGGCTACACGGATCAGGTGTGCGGGATATCACCACTATCTGCTTCCACACGGGAGGTGGGTCAAATCCTACCCGTCGGTCCATAGCAGATCTCGTCCGAAGACGGCACATCACAACTCAACACGGTACAATGTACCCCATGCTACATGCACGGTACAACGTACTCCGTGGACCCAATCAACACATCATATCACGCCACATCTCAAATGCACGTGTGAGCCTATTTAATCGGTACGACCTCTTGTCTACCCAAAGCTCCTAACACGGTTAATTAATCATGTCAAAACAATACACGTGTGAGCCTATTTAATCGATGTGACACCCAGTCTACTCGAAGTTCCAAACACGGCAACATGCATGGTGGGCATCCAGTGCGAGACAAACTCCAAGCACAATGCCAAATCAATTATGAAATCCATGTGAAAACTAGTGCCTCTTGCACTCATGTGTATAAAACACGTCAAATCTCGTGCGAGTCATACTCTAACACGCTTTCATACTCACGAAATCATGTAGGTGGCTCAAAACTTTGCAAAGTATGGTTAACAAAACCAAAACACACTCATTTCTTTTGCAAATCATTTCAATGTTAGCCAACCTACCAATCATTTGCTAAAAAGCAATAAAACATGATTTTCAAAGCAATATGCTTTTGTTTTCATGCACATTTCTCAAACTCCCAACTTTTACCCTTCAATCACCCAACATAATTTCCTAATCTCATGCATTCTAGCAAAACATTTAAGCGCCCAAATTGCGCACAAATATCTCTAAGAGTCCACACAATTCCCTTACCTCGATTTACTTGGTGTGACTCCTTTCCTTTTAGCTTCTCACGCTCTTGGCTCAACTCGCCTCGGCGTATCCTCGAAAGCTGCGATTCATTCATTAAATCAATTGAGTTAATGTATTTAACCCATAATTGACCTCACTAGTCAATATTATTCACTTATGCATTTTACAAATGCCTTAATCCACATTTTACCTCTTTTAGGTAAATCTCACAATCTATCCACTAACCACACCTTACAATCATACCACAATACTATTAATAACTTCTACATATCCCATTCATCATTAATCTCCATACATCCCACTTTCTCACTCTAGACCATTTCTAGGTCATAATCATTCCAATGCATTTTAGATAGTTTCTAACCATCCATACTCATGCCAAACAACTCCAAAATCAATTATATAAATAATGTACCATAGTTGGAGTGTTAGAATCTTACCCAATTTGATTTCTCTTCTTGCTCCAAATGGCAATACCCTTAACTCCTTCAATACCAACAATGGGAAAATACCTTCCAACTATGTTATTCTTCTCTTTGATAGGAACAACTTTCCCTCTAATGGTCTCTCTTCAAACCTCACTGAAAATGGCTGATTTTAGAGAGAGAAAGTTAGGTTTTTGGGTTGAAAGTGGAAGGTTAGTGTTTTTCCCAAAATTTTTTGATTTTCAGCACTCCTTATATAGAAATAGCTTGAGGAGATCGATCTGGTCCAAGAGGAGATCGATCTGGTCCCCTTAAATCCCTCTTTTTTCACGGCATTTTAAGCATGAGATCGATCTGTCGAAGCATGAGATCGATCTGCTCCCAAACAGAGAGCTAAGGAGATCGATCTGGGTGCTTGGGGATCGATCTTTTCACTACAGAATGCTTAGGAGATCGATCTGGCTCCATTGGAGATCGATCTGCTCTATTCCTTTGCCCAAATAAGAGCATTTTGGCTCTTCCAGATTGATCTCTCATCCCATGAGATCGATCTGCCCTTCACAATTTCCAGATTTTCTGCAGTTCTTCTGCAGCAACACTTAACAAACATCCTTAATTTGCTACCATGATCTTTTTCTCATCCATTCATCTTTGAGACTTGAAAATGGCATCCATCCTCACTTCATACACATTAAAACTTGTGTAGAATCTTTGTATGACCAATGGTACTTAGTATAAACAAATGGAAGTGCATACTCATGCAAATCTTCATTCCATTTACCACATTACTCATAATCCATTCTATTCATATTCTCCACATGTTTAAGTCTATTTCCTTACATTCATACATAATGTAACTTGTATGTACAATCACAACTCTTATTACAAGTGTGTACATTAACTTATGGACTTACATCACATATACTTCACTTATGAATTCATAGTACAACTCTATTTACATTTCTATGTACATATATACCATTATACATATACGGGGTCTCACACTGAGCTTGTCTGATCCAGTCAATCAAATCCGTTTCTAATCTTAGATTAGCTATCACATAATATGTGTCAGTATCAGAAGGTGTCACATCTAAACTGAGACTCGTAAATTGCTCTAGCAGTTCATGTTCCTTGATCATCATGTATGATACCATCCCAAGGCTATTTCGGCTCAAAGCATCGGCAACTACATTCACCTTGCCCGGATGATACATGATCTCACAATCATAATCCTTCAAAAGCTCTAACTATCTACGTTGCCTCATATTCAAGTCCTTTTATGAAAACAAATATTTCAGGCTTTTGTGATTAGTAAATACTTGAAACTTCTCACCATATAAATAGTGACGTCATATTTTCAGTGCAAACACTACGGCTACCAACTCTAAATCATGGGTCGGATAGTTCTTCTAATGGTCATTAAGTTGTCGGGATCCATAAGCAACTACTTCCCATCCTGCATCAATACATAGCCCAGTCCCTGTCCCGATGCATCCGTATATACAGAGAAACCTCTTGAGCTGGTCGAAATGGTGAGAATCGGTGCGGTGGTCAATCGCTGCTTTAACTCTCTAAAGCTTTTCTCACACTTATTATCCCACTCAAATGCAGTATTCTTCAGAGTGAGACGAGTCAAAAGAGCAGCTAATTTCGAGAAGCCCTCTACAAACCGTTTGTAATACCCAGCTAAGCTCAGAAAACTCCTGATCTCAGTGACTTTCCTGGGTCGTTCCCACTGAACTACTACCTCTATCTTGGACAGATCAACAGACACCCCATCCTTCGATACCACATGACCTAAAAATGATATCTGTTCCAACCAGAAGTCGCACTTATTGAGCTTGGCATATAATTGCTTCTCTCGAAGGGTCTGCAGAATAATACTCAAGTACTGCTCATGTTCTTCCCTGGACTTCGAATACACCAATATATCATCAATGAAGACGATCACAAATTGATCCAGGTATGGCTTGAACACATCGTTCATCAGAGCCATAAAAGCTGCAGGAGCATTCGTTAACCCGAAAGGGATAACTAAAAACTCATAGTGACCATAATGGGTACGAAAGGCTATCTTAGGTACATCTCTACTCTGGATTCTCAACTAATAGTACTCAGACCTCAGATCAATCTTGAAAAAGATTTGTGCTCCTCTAAGCTGATCCAACAGATCATCAATACGTGGAAGGGGGTACTTGTTCTTAATGGTAGCCTTATTCAACAACCGATAATCTATGCACAGTCGGAGGCTTCCATCTTTCTTCTTAACGAACAAGACCGGAGCTCCCCAAGATGAGACGCTCGGTCTAATGAACCCCTTATGCAACAGATCTTGTAACTGCTTCTTCAGTTCCAACAACTCAACTGGAGCCATCCTATACGGTGGTCTGGATATAGGCTCAGTACCAGGTACCAAATCAATACAAAACTCCATCTCTCTGTCTGGTGGTAACCCTGGTAAGTCATCCGGAAAGACATCCGAATACTCTCTGATCACTGGAATATCGGTCAATTCTGGTTGTGCTTTATCTATGTCAACCACGTACGCAATAAAACTTTCAAAATAATATTATGCAATCAATTTAATATTGCATAAGTATTTCTTTTATATATACTCAGAAAAACTATACAACATGTTTCTCAGGTAGAGAAAACATTATCGTCTCAGAATGACAATCTAATATAGCATGATTTGCAGCCAACCAATCCATTCCTAAATTACATCAAAATCAAACATACTTAACAGGATAAGATCGGCCATCATACTCTTATCTCCTACCCTTAACTTACATTGCTTACACACATACTCAGCCATTTGACTACTTTCCATTGGTGTGCTAATTATCAACCCTTACCTAAAGGTGTATGTTTCACAAACTATGATAATTTAAATGCACACAATGGTGACATGAATGAATGCGTTGCACCAGGATCAAATAGAGCTAATGCTTCAAGGTTAAAAATCAGAATTGTACCTTTCACCACATCCAGTGAAGCATCTGCACTGCCCTGGTCAAGTGCATACACTCTGCCTTGGCCGACGACTTGCTTCCCCTTCTCCTCAGCCGTGGCTCTCCCTCTCGGAGCAGGAGTAACAGGTGGAACTTTCTCTGGTTCCTTACCCCTCTGAGAAGATACTTCAACTGATTTCGGGCAATCTCTCATCATGTGTCCAATCTTACCACACCTAAAGCACGCTCTTGACATCCTATAACAAGATCGATTCTCGTGGAGTCCTCCACAAAGTCTACACCGATCTGGATTAGGTCGGGGGCCTCATATCACAATACCCCGAGCCGAAGCTGCCGTCAGATGCACAGGGGGTCTAACTGCCCTACTCCACAACTCATTGATCCTCTGTCGCCCACTAAAAGGCCTTTTCCCCTCACTGTGACCTCTATCAACAGCAGACCTCTTTCGATCTCTGTCTCTACTCTTACCACCCTTTCCAAGCTCGTCAGTATAGAGCTCATAGTCCTGCTCACATAACTGAGCTCGTCTAATGGCATCCTCATAAATCGAGATATCCAACGGGGCCAGTTGAGCTCTATTCGGTGGTCTCAGGCCCTCCATAAATCTATGGACCTTCTTCGATTCGTTGTCCATAGTATCTAGATCATATCTGCCCAGAGATGTAAACCGAGATTCATACTCATCCATAGACTTACGTCCCTAAGTCAAGCTCTGAAACTCTGTCTATAGTTTTTGCTAAGCTGTATCCGAAATATATTGCCTACAAAAGGCATCCATGAAGATCTCCCATGTTAGTTCCCGATACCTAACCATCAGAATAGGCATAGTAGAATTCCACCAGTGTTCTGCCTCGCCTGTAAACACAAAGGCCTCAAAGGCCACTTTCTCGATCGAAGTACATCGAAAAAACCTATAAAGTTTCTCCATCCTGCTAATCCATTCCTCGGCCACTACCGGATCCTTCACTCCACTAAATGATGGAGGCTGGAGCTTCTGAAATTACCTCAGTCGATCTAGCTCACAATCGTGCTCTAGATCATCATTACCTTGACGAGGTGCAACTGGAAGAGGTGCGGGCTGAACAGGAGGATTCTGTGGTGGTTCAACTCTCTATAGTGCGGGTGCAGGCTGTAAAGGCGCAGGGGTCTCAGGTGCAGCTGCTGCTGTAGTCAGTGTAGCCTGTCCTGCTTTACCCTGGGCATTGCCAAAATTAGCCATAAACTGCCCCAATAATGTCACTACTGTATCAAAGTGTCGCTTTAATCTCGAGTCGCGAGAACCAGAACTCTCAAATGGTTCTCGAGAAGTACGTCTAGATGAGGATCTACTCCGTCTCTCGAGTTTATCTCCCTGCCCTTGAGATCGAGAACTCTCTCCTCTACTACGATGTTTGTCTGACATCCTGTCTATTTCCTATATATATAACACAAATTTCAGTAAAATCACAACCTAGTATACACAATTGTATCTAAACAAAGCATAATGACAATGGGATGTAAACTTTCCTAGTTACTAACAACGACTCATATCAGACTAACTCTGCTCTGATACCACTTCTGTCGTGACCCGAATTCCTTACATTTATATCAATAATTCCCACACATCACGACTACACATACGGACAGTTGGGCTATGAATCATGTCAGTCGGTCACTCCCATATATTTTAATTCATTCACTTCTCATGCATCCATAATAAGAAGTTATACTTATGATAATTTACAGAATTTTTACATTCGTTTACATTGGTTTACATCCCAGTACTAATATAAATACATCACTATACTCTGTTATATTTAGATACAAAGGGTTTCAAAATTGTGGTTACCTTTCACAATGTGATAACAGCTGCTAGCAGAAGGAAAATACAGGAATCTACCACAGAGCTCTCAGAAAACACTAGGACTAATCTGTGGAGGGATGAAAAAAAAGGGGTGAGCTAATGCGCTCAGTAAGGAATAAATGAAAGCAGGTAGATAACCATACTATCTACGATACTTATAATGCATGGTTTATGCCGAAAATTCATAGCATTCACAAAACCAGTATAGTAAAACACATAGCCAAAAATCGAATATCATAATTCATTCAGAGTAAAATATGTTATCAAATCACAATTAGTTTTGTTATAGAAACCAATAAAAATAGGTGAGACTACGCAGGGATCCACACAAATCCATAAGACATTTGGCCAAAGTCCGAGACCCCGAGCTATCACTAGCTAGGTGTGCAAGGGTATCTCAGAGTCCGATGAGGGGATTAGTCTATCCATCGGCTCCTATTTAAGGACTATCACAGATCAGAGCAATGACAAAGCATGCCCGAGTCCAAAGACGCAATCCTTACATCTCATAGTTACACGGTACAGTGTACTCCATGTTGTCTACACAGTACAGCGTACTCTGTGAACCACAGTGCAATTACCACACAGTTGTAGGTGCTTGAGTTACAAGCTCACCACTCCAACCAAATAAATTATCAACCATAGCTTGTCGTCTCAGATCTAGCGCGAGAAAGTCAGTGTGACACATAGTCTAACACGAGGCTCCAGCACGATCTCAATCATACATCACATAAAAATCAAGTGCGAGCGAATCTGGATAAATCCACAGACTTCATAGCTCCAGCACGATTTCACCCACACAAATAGACAGCTGGCTCTATTTCCCACAATAGTGGTACTCAAAACCGAATGCGATACACAAAACGGTGTAAAACACACATTTCATAAAAACGTGCAATTTAATGCGTACAGTCAAATCGGGAGCCAGTCTATCATTTTGGTTTCACAAAACCTCTTTTCCAGATGTAAAACATCATGTTCATGCACTTTATGCATTTCTAAATTTTTCCCCAGGTCTAGGGGTATTTTCATAATTTTCTCATATAAAGGTACTATCCAGAAATTTCATATTCATACTCTATATGGAATATAAGTGTATGTAAATGATGATAAAAATACATACAACTATCTCTAAGAGCTCGCAAAGATCCCTTACCTGGAATCACGTCGATTGCTCTTTTACCTTTTCTCGTTTTTTGTATTTCAATCTATCTGGCTCCGTATATATCTCTGAGAGCCGAATTTCTCGATGGCATGTAAATCGAGGCTTGCTCAAACTCGTATTTGTCACCTATCGTTGCGCTACACATTAATATATATTTAAACCGGTCAATTTCGGTCAAATATAAATTCAAACTAATATTTCAAAAAATAAATCGATCAAATTTCAACCGCTTACCGGTCTACGGTTGTGCCGAGGCAACACCGAATTTTTTCTCAAATTTTTTTAATCTCTCCTCTTTCTCTCTCCTACTGAATCGGTTCGGACCGGTTCAACCCTTTTCACACTGAACTGGTCTGAATCGGTTCAGGGTCGATCTCGTCGTTGCCACCGTTTTCGATCGGTTCTCAGGCCAATTCTGCTGTCGTTCGACGCGGCTTCAGCAGGGGAATGTTCGGTCGGCTGGGCTCGGGCCAAATCGGTGCCGGTGCCGTTGAATCCCATTTTTCTCCCAGCGGCTTCTCCCTCGTCGATCTCCCTTTATTCGGCGTTCCACCGCGCGTCGAGCTGCCTGGAGGTTGCCTAGAGGTCGGTTGTCCTGCGTCGGTCACTTCCTTGCGCTCTCTCGCCGTCTTGCTCGTCGGAGACGGTAGGCAAAGGGTTGATCGGATTCTCGGTTTCTCTCACTTTTTAGCTTCTGGTTTCCCTTTTTTTTCTTCATTTTTTTGTTTCAGATTTCTTTTTCTTTTTTTTTTTTCAATTCTTTTTTATATATATTATATTATATACAATATAATACAATATATATCCAAATATCTACAAAAAAATACATAAATTAATACTAAAATATCTTAAAATTTTAAAAATTATAATAATAATAAAACAAATATTATTATTATAATATTTTATTCTCATAGTGCAATTTATATACTAAAATTTACACATCCTTGTACATATATTTTTATTTAATTTATTTCCACAAAATATATGCACATTCTATTTCATTTTATCGCATTTATTTATCCCTTCGAATTTTTTTGATAATTTCGAGATAAAATTGCCAAAATAGGGTACATTCTCGGTTTATCATTTTCGGACTAACTTTCCTTCTTGGACTCCCTATATTTTTGCATTCTGAGTCCATATTTTTAATCGGTTTAACCTAATTTCATTCGGTTTATTCTGAATTTACCAAAACTCTTATTTCGATATTTTAAAACTTATTGGCTTCCAATTACATCAGATGAACTCGAAATTGTATTATTTCTTCTTATTGATCGATATATCATAATTACATATTTCAAAATTATATATTCTTAAAGAAATAACACAAAGTTCGGGTCTTACACTCTCGGTCATTTCTCTCCCCTTCCGGCGGCGTTTTCCTCGTCGATTCTACCTGGGCGATGGTCTCCCTTCCCTTCTCAGCCTCTCGCTTCTCTCGTTCTTCGCACCAGTGTCGGAAACCAGGGAGGATCGAATTTCCAATCTCTCCCTTCCCTGTGTATCGTGCGACTGTTTCGCGCGATACAATTTCTTTTTTTTTCGTTTTCAATTTTCTTTTTTTATTTTATATATATTACATTATATTTTAATATAATATAATACATACAAAATATCTTAAACATAAAATATTATTATTATATTTTTATTTCTCTAAAAATATTTTTTATTTATTATTCTTTTTTGAAAATATTTTTTCATATTTTCGAGATAAATTCTCGATGTGAAAAAATTTCGGTTTTCACAATAATTTCGTATCTTAATCAATTGAACTTGGAATTCAATTATTTCTTCTTTATTGATCAAGATTTCATGAATCCATATTTATAATGACAATTTCTTAAGAAATATCACCGAATTTCGAGTCTTACATTCCTCCCCTCTTTAAGAAATTTGGTCCTCTAAATTGAACCAGATCAATCCATGAACAACTTCGAGTATTTCTCACGTATCATGCTCTCCAATTTCCATGTGGCTTTTTCCGAAGTGTAGTATTGTCGAAGGATTTTAACTAAAGGGTTCACATACTTCTTCGAAAAGTTCAAACAAAGTATTTATGATATCAAATGTTCGATTCAAAATATAAAGTAATTTATACAGGATTAACCTGCAGCTTATGTAATTAAACTTAACTCATATGCCAATACAAGTTGTAGCAAGTGAGGTTCACTTACACGAGACACCGTGATGGCACACAAATCGAGACTTGATCAAACTCGTGTTCGTCACCTATTGTCGCGCTACACGTTTATATATTTAAATCGGGTCAGTTTCGGTCAAATATAAATTCAAATAAATTTTTAAAAATTAAAACGGTCAAATTCGACCTCTTACTGGTTTATCCTTAAACCGAGGCATCACAAAATTTTCTCTCTTTTTTTTCTTTTTCTTTTTTCTAGCTGAATTGGTTCGGACCAGTTCAACCCATTTCCTTTCTACTGAATCGATCCAAATCGGTTCAGCCTTTATCTTCACCGATAGGCCTCGCCAGTCGGTTCTCGATCGGTTTTCGCATCCAACAGCTTCGTACCGTCGCACGACGCATAGGGTTAGCGGCGGCAAGCCTGGGCTAACGAGGATGAGGCCGGTTCGGCCTCTTCTTCTTCACGGCGTCACTCATCTTTCTTTCTCGTCGATCTGGCACTCCCTGCGTCGCTGGCGGCCACCACCTTTTTCCTTTGGCTGGCCGGCGTTGACTCTCTCCGCCCCTCTCTATCTCTCTTCCTGTTGCGGCCATTTCCCTGTCCTTTCTCTTTCATTGGTTTCTCCTCTGTGTCAACAGAGAAGGAACAGGAAAAGGAATCTTGATTCCCTTCCTCTCTTTATATATATATATATATATATATATATATATATTAATATATATTATATTAATATAATATCTTAAATAACTAAATATCTATATATACAAAATATATTATTATAATATTATATATATATAAATATCTACACATATATATTATTTTTTATATTTCTATGTATATTTATTTAATATATATAGACATTTGTTTCTAAAAATATTACCTCGTATATCCGAGATAAATTCCTAGGGTGAGAAATTTTGGGTTATCACAAAAACAAATCATATTCATATACTCCGATCAAACAATATCGCGTGCATATCCGATAAAACAGTTTGTAATCATATTGTTCCATAAACTAGTCAGACGTATACCAACATGAATAAAAATCTCAATAAAAACTTTCCCACTGTAACTACCAATGAGTCGTATCTACCTCAGAAACTACGGTGTCACCTATTGCCATAGATCCGTATTCTCTAGTCCTAGTGCTCAACTAAAATTGGAACATGTCACAATTATTACCTGACAAGCCATATTGCCCGTAAAAGAGTAGAGATACTCGGGCTATATTTATATGTTTTATCGGGAAATTAAAGAACCAGAACGTCTATACACGATAAAAACAATTCGAAAACATATTGAAACATAATTCGAAGTCTTCATAACAATCGATACGAAAAGCAATATATGCTTAATTTCATAAGCAATTAACATAAGCATAATAAGTTATATCTTTCATATCCTTTCAAAACACAATAGTAGTAAGATTATAAAGCATGGACATAAAAATTTGTGCAAGGTTTCAAACTTTACAAATCTAATACCATGCAGTTATAAAACATAGAACTCATAACATAGTTCGAAAAACATATAAAACAATTCAAAAACTCATACACAGTACCACATAGTTCTCAGTTCATAAAACTTAGGGCATTTACGAAATTCTTACTATAATACTGGGTAACAATTGCTTATTACCCAGCCTATATGGTAAAACGAAAATAGTTTATATCCCCATCGCAATTGATTCATTCACTATTTAGTTGATTCACATACTTATACAATCGATTCATACAAATCATATACATTATTCAAATGTCATTTCAAAGCATAAAAAAGGTTAGTATAGGACTAACCATAGCTTGTGTAATTAACTTACCAAAACTTCACAGGAGATTATCCTAACATAGCTTCAATCAACAAGCTTCCACCCACCACAATTATTCTAAATGAATTACTAGGTAAACCATTCATAGTGTCCGGAAAGTACCTTAAAGCCACTTATAGGCTACACTTTTACGTGATTTCACTTATGTCACCTTGAGTTATAAAGTGACAAAAGCTACTAATTCATACTTTTCGATCTTTCTAATTACACACATTACATCAGCACATGCTTATCACTGACATAACACTAAATTACACTATACTAGCAAAATTATCATTTTACTTTTAACTTTACCAATTACATAACTTTACATATGCATATCCTATGATCAATTTTCTTCCTCAATTACACTAATTTCATACCTAATTCCATGAATAAGAAACATATTAAAAAATCCCTATGGAATTACACCACTTCTTTTGTAAAACCCTAGGTGTCGAATCCAAATCCTCATTATACATTCATGCCCACTTCAAATTGACATCATACATCATCTTAATACATCATAGACATTAACATATATTAAATTGAAGTATAAAAACCAACCTTAACCAATAAATCCCAAATTAGCAGAATATGGAAGATAAGCTTAGAGGTGGTTTTGCTCCAATATAAAGGCATAGAAACACTTCATATAAGTCCTTAAACAACATATATAGAACACATGAATTGAAGAACTTAAATCTCAATAGATCTAGCTTAAACCGAAACTTACACTACTTTAGTAATCTAGCCATAACTTGCTCAAACAATGGAATTTACCTCTTAAATTTTACTATGTTGTAGCTAAGAAAGAGTAGAACAACTTTGTAGAGGATGCTTGAGCCAAAAGTGGCTGGAAATTGCCAAAAAAAAGTGGAGGTAAGCTTAGTAGTAGTGTGAAAATGGTGATTTCTCACTTTAAACAATTTTTCAAGAATTGTTCTAATGATTTTTGTTAATTTAATGGGGGAGGCTAACCATATGGGTGCATTTTAGTATCATAGGTGCATCTTAGACTAACAAATCTCATTTAATAATGTTTTAAACTTAAACTTTAATAGTTAAACCCGAATTTCCTTTAATTTCGATGTTTTTTATTCTACTGATTGACATCTCGATACTAAGTTTGACATGATAAATTAAGGGTTTGACATGATGAATTATATATCCTTAAATCCATTCAAGTATCCATTTGACTAGTGTGAAAAATCAACCTATAAACAAAATTGTCATTTTGGTAATTGTTGCACGTTTACTGAAATAATTCAAAAATTCAAATTTTGAGGGTTCGAAAGTTTGCCTAAGGTGAGATATCATCATTTTATGATGATTCAAATATGTTTGTGTAGGTGTGCACTCTTGTGGACCCCATGAACCCCTTCGTACGAAAGGTAACCTTGTTTACATCAAAATAGACAAAAGAGTATTTTAGTCATTCTGCAGTGTTCTAAAGCCATGCAATGGTACTGTGTAAACATCGCAAATTTTTCACGTATTAGGTTATTGCAATAAATAATAATTTAAACAATTAAGATTAAAATATGTGGTTACGAAGGATAATTAGGTTTGTAATTTTGGACATGAAGACTTAGAGGAAATAATCAAATAAACCATGTTATGCTAAGAGCAAATAACTATGGGAATGTGCATGAAACACATGTAAATCTATGTATAAATATATATATATATATATATATAAATCCATGTATACATATATATATATATATATTTATACATAGATATACATGCATAAATATACATGCATGGCCAAAAGCTTCATTAGAGATACACACAAGCATATGCGGCTGTTAACAGCAGCAATGAGACACAAAAATAGGAAACACAGGAGAGATGATGCTAAGCGCTGCCCCTAGAGGAAAGACGAGGAAGCTTGATTCGGCGAGGAGCAGAGAACATGACAAAAGCAGGAAAATATATATATATATATATACGTGCATGCTCATAAATATACATGCATGGCCAAAAGCTTCATTAGAGATACACATAAGCATATGCGGCTGTTAACAGCAGCAATGAGACACAAAAATAGGAAACACAGGAGAGATGATGCTAAGCGCTGCCCCTAGAGGAAACACGAGGAAGCTTGATTCGACGAGGAGCAGAGAACATGACAAAAGCAGGAAAACGTGATGCCTGGAAATGGAAGCGTGAAAGAAAAAGAAAATTCTGAAGCAAAGATGTAAAGACAGGTAGTCGGCTGTGATGCCTAGCAAATAAGACAGAAGAAAACGTGAGGCAGAAAAATAAGCAGGTGGGAGGCGTACGAAGGCTGGTGGTCTCGGTGGGAGCAGTTGAGAGCCATCTGAAAACACGAAAATGAAAAGAAAATAGGCGGAGGACAGAAATAAAATGGTAAGGAAACGAAGGGAAAGAGAAAAAAGGAATATATATATATATATACACACACATTGATATTAGACTAGTGGTTGCAGTCGAGAAGAAAGACAGACGCGTGAGAAACCAATTCGAAAACAGAAGGAAGAGGACGAGAGAGGGAGAGTAGGGAGCACAATAAAACAATTTGGTTTCCATTATTTTCCTCGGTATTGAACAAAGGAGGAAAAACTTGACAACAGAGGCGAGCACTAGAGGCGGCAGTGAGCTGGAGATTGGGCGACATGGCGGAAGTGTAATTGTGAAAGGCAAGGGCTGACTAGAGCAAGGCAAACCGCGAGGGAGCTGTGGAAACTAGGAAAACTGATCGGAGCAGAGGCAAATAGGGGAACAGTAGGTCGATGAAATTGAGTTGGAAGAGGAAAAGAGTGAAAATGATGCCAAAGCTTTTGGGAGAGTAGTGTCCAGGGGAGGAAAGAAGGGAAAATACAAGAAGCACACTAGATATAGAAGAGGAGAGTATAACCAGAGCTGGGAAATAGAGAACAACCGAGAGAATGGAGGAGACCGTGAGAGGTTGAGGTGAACAGGAAGCTGGTGACCACCGGAGATGGAGTGAACGGAAGGCCACCAACGTCGAACGAAAGTGGCAGAGAAGAAGACGAGTGAGGTAGCGTCGAGATGGTGAAAGAAGTCACGAAACAGTGTCCTCGGGTGATACTGGAAAAGAAGAAGAAGAAGAAGAAGAAGAAGAAAAGGAAAGAAAAGAAAAAGGAAAAAGAGAGAAATATATATATATATATTAGAGAATAGAGGAAAATTGAAGAAAGAAGAGGGTGTACTAAAATTTTGGGAAAAACTCGGGGGAAGACAATAAGAAAATATTAGTTCAAAATTTCTGAAGAAATAAACCGATTGGAGTGGACCCACTAACCCGCACTATTGAGGCATCGAGGACTACGGACAAACACCAAGGTAAGAAAAATTTTGTGTGCTGTTAAAGATAAATTCACGTATTTTTCTATGGACCATAGCCTATTTATTGGCATTTTTAACCGGAAAAAAGGTTAGTCAGCCTTTTTTGAATTGTTTATGAAACGAACTAAATTTATAAGCGATTTAAGAGAAATGATTTGCTTATAAAGTTATTCTGATGATATGTACTTAAGCGCGTACTGATTGTGTGTCGTATGGTCCGACTTGCACTAATTTTGAGACAAAATCGTTGGTGAGATCATGCTACACTACTATATGTTCAATTTCTATCTCTATGGTCCATAGAGTATGATATACCATGCAGTACGAACGCGAGTACGATGTATCGTGTTTCTGATTCTAGTCTTTGGACATTCTGATGTGTGAGTCGTATTGGGTAGTTGACCACTCCCACGGTAATTGACATCCTGGCACACTTGGCCCATGATTGCTCGGATTCACCAACATTGGTCAATTGTCATTCTAATATCTGATATAGCATGTTCTGCTTTATCTCGTCTATTTTATTTTCTGAACTGACCGTTTGAACGATATCATCTATTTGATTTTTCTGAACTATTTGTATGAACTATGTTATTTGGAAATCGTTATTCTACTGCTTAAAGTTTTGATTATGTATTTACGGTAGTAAATTGATTACACTGTCAATGTTGATTTCCGACTCCAATACGTACTGTGATTTTTGGAAACTGTTTATTCTGCTAATTAAAGTTCTGGATTATTGGTATTTACCATAGTAAACTGATTTCTCTATCGAAATTGATTTTGTTTCCAATTTTTCGACTTTGATTTCTCTGAATTGATAGTGGCTTTGTATATTTTTTCCTGATAAGCCTATTTTGCTGATATATATTTAGGTAGTGTATTTATCTACCTGCCACGTATTTTTTTTCATACTGAGCACGTTGAGCTCACCCCTTACTCTCCTCTACAGATCCTCATCAGTAGTGGAACCATCTTTTGTAAGTTAAAATCTTTTGCAAAGTCATATGTCAGCAAAGTATTCATCTGTATTTAAGGTATACCCAGTATAGACATCCATTTTATATCTAAATATTATAAGTATAATAATGTATAGAGAAATGTGTCTGAGGAATGTAAATACAAATATTTTGTAAAAGAACAATTTCGCTGATTAAATTGGAAAGTATTACCTTTGATTTGTTTAAATCTATTACCAAGAAATTTATTAGTTAGACTAATTTATTGTTCTGACCTATTATCAACTTATAGCCCAACCAAATGTGCAAAATTTGGGTCGTTACAGAAGTTGGTATCAGAGCAAGGTTGGCCTGATACGAGTTGATATTAAGAGTAAGAGAAAATTTGAAAAGTTCACATCCCCAGTATTACTATACATTGTTTAGATACAAACGGGTATACTTGGTTGTGTCTTACTGAGAAATTATGTCATTGAATGAAGGAAAACTAATTGATGAGGATGGTAGGTATTACAACCATACAAGTAGACGAGAGGGAATCATTTCTTAGGGTCGTAAAAATAGGCTTGAGAAATAGAGAGCGAATCCTTATCTGGATATATACCTCGTACTTTAACAGAAAATTATGAAGTTCGCTTCGTAAGATTTGAGAGGGGCATGGAAACAATGATGACATTGTTTGGTCAAGTGATAGTGACACAATAATAATGATGATGGTTAAAGTATGATTGTGACTTAGAGAAAGACTGAGACAATTTTGGAAGATAGTACACTATTATATACTGGAGTCAAGAATTCCATTGTAATGGAAAACTAGATAAATGAATTGGAAAACTTATATGGATTCTTAGGGTACGACCGTGAACTTAATATACTAAGGCAATTTCAGAAGTTTGAGCCTCTGTTTTTCAGTGGGGTTAAGAATTCAGTGGTTTTAGAAGATTGGATGAATGAGATGGAAAAGCTCTATGATTTTAGAAGTAACTCTACCGAGAAAGCTGCTTTTGCAATTTTGTGCTAAAAAATTGGAGAAGTTATACAGACTTTTAAAAAGCCTAACTGTAAAGAAGTTAGCTTTTGCATCATTGATATTAAAATGGGAAGCCGAACCTTGGTGAAAGTTCCCTTGATTTATTCTGAGGACTCAACAATTAGAAAGTCATAGAGATATATTTTTGGATGACTTTAGACGACACGGTACAACGGTAATTACATAATGAAATGGTTGAATTGGATATAAAGTAACAAGTCTGTGGATGAACATGAATTAAAATTATAGTTTTTTGGTGGGTGTCGAGACCAATAATAATAAATCCTATTCAAAATAAATTAAAACTGTAGTATAAATGAGTAAGGTCGTTTCCCAAGAGATTGGTAAGATTTATTTTTCTGCAAAAATGTTTAAAAAGAAAATAAATATGGGGATTTTGTTGTAGTGAGAATAAAAAGAGCAATTAAAATATAGCAAAGAAAAATCACTATGTAAAAATATTGAGAGAAAATTAATATGATGAACACATCCAACCAAAGGAATAATCTTAGAATGGGTTCAGGGAATTGATCATTGATGCAAAAATAAATTCTTTTAATCTTTACCAAATTGGTTATGGTTATTGGTACGACCTAACAACCTATCCATCCTTACTTCTTCGATAATCAGGATACGATCTCTAATTATTTCTCTTGTCAGTTAAATAACCTTAGATACGATCTTAAGATTTAATTTACCAATAGCATTGAAAACTAAAAAGACTACCAATTCTAACCAACAAACACACATATAGGTTCATTTAAGCTAGATTATATATCTTCTTAACATAAAATCGAAATCTTATCTGAAATCAATTTTGTTATTTACCACTTATATTAGAATGTCTAAACAATTACGGATTCAGGTTTCTAATTGGTGATATATTATCCTGACAATTGAACAAAATGCCATTTTTAAACAATCAATCAAAACAATAATTTAAACAAGCATAGAAGACATATAAATAATAAAGATATAAAAGAACAATATAAAACTAATTAGATCTCACAATTCTTGAAGAACCCAAACTTTAATTATCCTTTGGCTAGACTAAAAATTTAGCAAGCCATAAGTTCAAAGAAAAAACACAAAAGAAAAATAAAAATATATGAAGATTCAGTTCTCTCTCCCTAGCCACTCTTAGTCTATAAATACTAGATATCCTAGCCCTAGAATCTGTTTCCAAAGAAAAGTTCTCTGATTGAGTTTGATTACAATTAAACTTCTTTCCTTTTTCCACCACTTGCCAAAGATAATAATTGCATATATTTTCCTTAATAATTAAAATCTTCCACTTGTCATCTTTAGATTGTTTAAGTCAACTTTAACTACAAGTGATAGATCTTGACTTGAATTTCAAGATTTCTTCTGATTTTGTGACTTGAGCAGAATTTGCAGCTTTTAATCCATTTTGTCCATTTTCCTTCATTCACAATACAAAATAGAAAATATAAGTCAAATCCAAAAATTAAGTATATAAAAGAATTTAAATCATGGGAAAATATGACAATTAATATGTATAATATGCAACTTATCAAATTCCCCCACACCTAAACATTGCTTGTCCTCAAGCATACAATAGTCTAAATTCATAATTTCTTCTCATCATTCCTTCATCCTCTTCCTATGCTCATCCAAAACATATTCCTTTCAAGAATCAAAACAGAAGTTTTTAAAGCGAATTCTCATAACACACATGAATAGTGCCTTAATGACTCAATTAAATTCATAAAGCACATAGGATCCAACACTCTCGCAATTGGATTTCACTTATCACACTCTAAGTGTTTAAGGTATATATCAATGAACTCTCAAATCATTTCATAGAAGATTTCTTACCATAAGCTTGCAAATTGATCACATCTCTTCCACCAATGAATGAATTAAGATGTAAAAATCTAAGGGTCTAAAAAGGGTTGTAATGAAGTTTAGGTAAGGTATGACAAAAGGGATTTTTGGGTTAAAGAAATTGAAGGAATCATACAAAACTTTTCACATAAAATTCAAATCAATGATTTCTAAAGATGGCTTCCCATCACACTTATCCAATTATACAATGCGTACCTTTGATTGAACCACAAATAATTCCATAACTAGCTTCCAAGCATTGAAAATCTTACTTCTCTTTCTCTTTTTTTTTATTTTTTTTATTTTTTTATCATCATTTTTTTCTTCATTTTTCCTCCTTTTTTTTTGTTTTTCTTTTTCAAAAGAGAAGAACTCAATGAAAGCAATAGCTTGAAATACTAAATTTTCAACATATGCAATCTTTCCAAAAATATTTTGAAATTTCATGTGCATAAGTCTATATGATTCTTCAATTCAAGGTTCAAAAAGAGGGAAAATCAACAAAAAGGGTTTATCATGGCTTGTAATGTGGTTTAATCCAAAGAAAAAGGTTAGGCTCAAAGTGGTTTCTCTAGGGGTTAATAATAATAAGGGTAGGCTAGAAAAGAAAGGTATAATGACAAGAAAAATGGTTTAACCTAAATGCCCTTATTTGATTTATTGCATCATATTCAGCAAAGGAGTTGATTAAGACATGTATGATAGAGCAAGTTCTAGAATAGTCAACTATGCATGACATCCACACAAACAAAGAAAATAGAGCATAATGTAATGAATGCTCATAGGCTCAAATCTCACAAAAAATGATTATGTGTGCTAGATCTTATACACTTTTCCATCTAATGAATTAAAAGTAACTAATTACAATGTATTAATGAGAATTCAAAACTATTTTGCACATATGTAAATCACATTTTTTTCATGGGATAAGCATTGGAAAAATCTAAAACTCAAAGAGATCACAAACAACAACTAATGTACCTTTTGGAACAAAATTTTTATGGATTTGCAAAAATTTTCATGAAAATTAATCAAGAATGAAAGAAAAAGAAAACAAATATCAAAGTCACAATTAAATATCCTCCCCCACACCTAGACTATACATTGTCCTCAATGTATCAAATTAATGCTCATTAACTTTAAAATATCAAGAGAATTAAGAAACTTCCCTAAAAAATGTAGAGCAATGTAAAGTATTGCGTTGATTTCCACGACTTTGCCAATCCGAGCACGCTTACCAAAGGATGCAGCTCCTTAATTTCCACTGCTAACCCAACAAAAAAATTCGCACCCCGTGTGATTATTAATCTCCAACAAATAACTTCACCAGATTAGAAAATATTAATAATAAAAAGAATAAAGCTAAAATTCACCGGTAAGTAAAACAATCATCACAACAAAGTTTTTTTTTGTATTTTTTTCTTTTCTCTTTTTCTTTTTTTTTTTAGTTTTTTTCTGAAAATATATCAAATAAATAAATATACTAAGAGAAGGCTGGCTCTCAGTTCCGATGGTGAGGCCGGCGGTGGATATCGGTTCTGGACTGTAGTGCCGATGATTGGTGATCGAGAGCTCGGGCTGTTGCCGACAGGGGGCTCGAAAGAGTTGTTGGCTGCAATGGAGTTGTTGTTGTTGCTGTGAAGCTCGAAAAATTTGTGAAGATTGAGGCAGTCGATGGGCTGCCTCTCGGCTTGGTGGCTCGGGAAGAGGGGGGAATGGCTACCAGTCTCGGTTCCGGGGGCTTCCACCTGTTGGAAACTGAAGAAGCTGCAATCGGGGCATGAAGAAGGGAGTCGCGGGCTGCTGTGGTGGAGGGGTCTCGCATGAAAGGTGAGGCTGGTGTTGCCAGAAGTTGTTGCTGCTGCTGGATTCTAGGAGCTCTCGGGTGCTGCTGTGTTGCGGGACTCAAAATTTGGGAGCTCGGGAGGATGGGAGAGCCCGGGTATGGGTCCGTTGCCGTTGCCTGCTGTAGTCGAAGAAAGGGCTGTCGATGGTGTATGGATCACGGTCCGGTGGGTACTGGTCTCGGTTACTCCAGTCCGATGATACTTAGCTTTTGCAGACTCAGTGGTAGCCTTATAATTCGACACTGTGGCAGCTGCATTTCCATACTGAGATATTCCATAATTTGTGCAATATGCGGAGGCCAAGCTAGGACTGTTTGCAGATGAGCAGTAGCATTTCTTTTCTTTCTGACACCACGGGCTGGCTGAATGTACTTGCAAAGGCTTTGTCTTGCAAGGAGAGGGTGTGACTGTGGTCGAAAATGGGTCTCAGTTCTGGTGTGAAGCTCGGGGAGAGGGGAGTGCAGTTGCTGGAAATTGGGACTGGTACGCCGGAACTGCTTGAAACTGGAAGGGGTCGGGTTGAAGAGGGAGGAAGGGATCTATCGGGTTGCTGTTTGTATTTGGGAGGCTTGACGAATTGGTGGGTATGATTGCCGACAGAGAGTTCTCGGGTATGGAATTGCTGTAGTCGGTCAGTGCTGATCTCCGCTCCGGTGAAGAGGCTGTTGAAACAATCCATGCTGCGAACAGGAGCTTCTGTTGATGCCTGTGAGTGGGAACAAGAAGATCAGCCGAAGGAAAGAAAAAAATAAAATAAAAGAAAATAATTTTTCTTTTTAGTAATGTCACGACCCAAACTACCCAAAAATCAGAGTTAATTTTTCGCGTTTTATTATTTTTATTACTTAAATTCTTACCTGTCTTCTGATCGTGACCACACTCCACTAATAATTGGGCTGTGCGTCAATGCCAGTCCCACCATTCAATTACCATCTAACTTATTTCTTCTCCAGTCATTCATAATTGTCTACATTAATTATACATCCCCTAAAGTTACTTACAAACATGTTACTGTGCTATGCTTATGTAGATACAATATGTACAAGTGTATATACCTTATGTTGATGGACAACAGCGGATATCCAGAATGCAGAACTGAGTCGCCTCAACTTCAACTGGAGATTATCTGTGGGAGAAAATGAAAGGGGTGAGCACATCAAGCTTAGTAAGGCAATCCTACGAACAAGTAGGTAACCCTACTACCTACATGAACGTAGTGCCATGTATAAACCACCCTTTCTCCACACATTTTAAAACAAATGATATGAGTTATGATGTTATGTAAAACACATTTGCACGAAAAATTCAACATGCAATTATATTCAAAATCATATCTTTCTCGTTTAAAATTTCACAGTAAAGTCAGGACTCGACCCCTCCTTCGGGTGATCCTGACTCACACAAAATCATGAAAATTTGTTTACATCACATATGGGTTTAAAAAGCATGGAATTAACCATCATGTACATTTAATTTAAAACCCAGTTTCAATCATCGTCAAGATCAACATGCGAGACTAGGCAACGTCTGTATATCGGCAAATAACCAGGACTATGGCCATATGTGTCCTCGAGAGTTCCTCAGCTACACGGATCCTAGTGTGCGGGTTCTCCCATGATCGGGAACCGCCCGGGTGGTGGGTCAATCCATCCCGTCAGTCTTATCTGATCCCATGCATCCGAAGATGCTAACGTATCACAAAGATACCAACGTATCACATAGATACCACACGGTACATCGTACTCCATGCTACTTGCACGGTACATCATACTCCATGGACCCCTAGCCTTATCCCTCGTTCGGGCTCATCAGCTGGTCCTCCAACCCTTATCCCTCGTTCGGGCTCATCAGGTGGATCTCCAACCCTTATCCCTCGTTCGGGCTCATCAGGTTGTTTTTCTAACCTTTATCCATCGTTCGGGCTCATCAGGTTATTTTAACATGCCATGTCTCAAAACGCACGTGCGGGCCTATTTAATCGATGACACACAGTTAACCCGATGCTCCAAGCATGGCTTATCGTATGATCTCTGAAAAGTAGTGCGAGCGGTGCTCTAACACTGTCAGTAAATCAAGTAAAACTAGTGCGAGCTAAGCTCAAGCACTCTGTCACGAAGAATAGTATAAAAATCTGGTGCGAGTGAAGCTCTAACACCCTGTCTCAAAATCATATAAAAATATGGTGCGAGTTAAACTCTAGCACCCTGTCACGAAAATCATATATATATGTATACAAATCTGGTGCGAGTTGGACTCCAGCACCTATGCATGTAAAACTCTAGTGCGAGCTCTCGCTCTAGCACTAATGCATGCATTACACAAATCAAAATATCGTGCGAGCTGAGCTCTAGCACGTCACATGTCAATAAAACACGTAGGCGGCTCTGTTTCCTCAAAACAGTTTTCAAAACAATTTCACGTTGAAAGTATGCAATGCTGTGCATTTTCTTTCAAGGTTAGCCAGCCTACTAATGCATGCATCAAAACACCTCCAGAATGAGCAAGAACCTCTTGTTCTTGCTCCTCCCAATTTTTTTCTAAATTTGTAAATTTTACCCTTAACAAGGGTATTTTGGTAATTTACCCATTCGAGGCACTGAAATTATTAATTGACCTCTAGACCCTTCAGGTAATTTTTAAAGACTGCAAATGAACTTAAAATTGCGTAAAGTTACCTCTAGCAGTCCGCAGAATTCCCTCACCTTATTTTCCTGTCGAGTCTGACCTTTTCTTTTCTACTGTTGTCTCGTCGCGCAGTTCGATATGCTCCCAATCAAATGCCCGGAACTGCGTATCAATTTTCCTCAGGTCAGATAACATATAATTTAATTGTATTTCTTATTTTCTGGGCTTAATTTAAATCATTGGGCCCATTTACCCCGATAGGGCCCAATTGCACCTTAATGGGCCTTAATCGGCCTTAAGCCCGTTTTTCCACTTAATTTTCACTTTATCAAGGCCTATTGGGCTCATTGGGCCCACCAACAATTTATTGGGCCTCGTTCTAACTCTCGAATAGCTAAATTTATTATTTACGACAATTTATCTAAATTTCCATAATTTAATTCAATTTATGCATAAATCAAATCAATATCACGCATAACGAGGTAATTGTCGTAAATAAGGGTTACTTACCCCAGATTCCATGCTAGTCCGCAAATCGAGGCTATCTCGAGCTCTCGTTGGATGCCAATTGTCGAGCTACATAATTTCACAATTTTCCGAATAAATTTCCAGTCAAAAATTAATTAAATAAAATATTCCAAAATTTAAATCGGTCAATTTGACCGCTTATCGACTTACCCGAAGCTCTATTGCATCGCTGGAACTTTTTCCAATTTTTTTCTCTTTTTCTTTTTCCCTTTTTCTCCCTTCTTTCCCTCTCTTTTTGGTTGAACCGGTTCAGTCTGGTTCGGACCGGTTCAGACCGCCGGTTCGACCGGTTCACCGTCGGTTCACCGCCTTGCCGGTCGGTTCTCCGCCGGCTTCCACCGCCAGTGGCTCCGTGAGGTTGTCTGCATCTCGAATCTGCCTTCGGTTTGGGTCGAGGTCGCCGGAACGCCGCCGGTCCAGCTCTTCTCCCTCGGTCGTCGGACTCATTTTCCTTTTCCGCCGTTTTCGGCACCGTCCGTCGGTTTCGGTGGCTGCCACCACCACCAATCGCATCGTCTGGGCCTGGGGAGTCCTTGGCTGGGTTCGGGGTCGGCCAGATCGGCGCCGTTCGCCGCCGATCGAAACTCTTTCTCCCGCGGCTTCTTTCCCCCGATTCGCCGATCTCCGGCGTCGGTAGGCTGCACCGCCGGTACCATCGTGCTCACCGGGCGTCGCTCTACGTTTTTCGACCCTTGCCTGGGCTCAACGGTCGCCGGTGGCTTGCCGGTCTTCAGCCTCCGTTTGCTTCATTTTCTGTTCTGCTTTCTCCTTCTCTCTCCCCGATTGGTTTTTCAGATTTTTTTTTTCAATTTCTTTAATTTATTTTTATATATTAATTTATTTATTATCTATTTTTATTTTATTTATTTATATTATATTTTAATCATTAAAATATATTAAAATACCCAAAATATCACTTAAAATTATTATTTTATTCTAAATCAATTAAATTAATTTTATTTAATTCATTTTAATCCTTTTTCGGGTATAATTTCTCTGTATTTTCGAGATATTGTCCCGAATGACTTTTCGGTATATTTTTTGATTATTTTTGGGATTATTTTTCCGAACTAAAAATTTCAATTAATCCCGATTAATTCCAATAAATTAATATCTTGATCAATTTAACCCAAAATAAATTTATTTCATCTTTATTGATCAAGATTTCTCAAATCCATATTTTTAATTAAATTTTCTTATCGAAATTATACCGACCTTTGATCTTTTGACCATTTTACCCTTACACATATTCGGGATTAATTTAACCCGACTTCCTTCATACTTCCCCCATCTTTTCTTATTTAATTTCCGTATTTTAATTAAATTCGGGTCTTACAAGTAATTACTGGCAGAAGATGGTTTTCAGTAGGGCGTGGGCACGCCCTATCAAAAGACTTCTTCTGTATTTTTTTTTTTTTGAATAACCCAAAAACAGTTATAAATCTTATCTAATAAAATAACAAAAATTTAGAAAAATATTTGCTAAACAGAATATAAAGAGAAATTTTGGGTTGCCTCTCAAACAGCGCCTTTCTTTAAAGTCTTTGGCTAGACATAGTCATGCTCAATTGTATGTTGGACATTTCAACCCAATTTGTTCAACTTCATGCACTTGTAAACCTTCATAAAAAGGCTTTAAGTGATGACCCTTGACCTTAGAGATCTGAACTATATCCAAACTTTGAATTTCAATTTTACCACGAAGAAACACATTAGTAACAAGAAAATGACCTAACCATCTAGAACGAAATTTATTAGAAAATATTTTTAATTTAGAATGAGATAATATAACTTTCTGACCAACATAAAATTTTTTCTTGGAAACCATATGATCATGAAAAGCTTTTATCTCCTCCTTATAAATCACAGAGCTTTCATAGGCATGATTAATATTAAACTTAATGATTTCATCATCAAATTCCATTGTGAGTGTACCATTATGCATATCAATTTTGGTTCTAGATGTTTTTAAGAAAGGTCTTCCTAACAAAATTAACCATCTAGATGAGTCATCATCCTCCATATCAAGCACATAAAAATCAGCAGGAAAGATCAATCCATTTACTTGCACCAGAACATCCTCTAGAACACCTTCAGGATAAACGTTAGATCTATCAGCAAGCTGAATAATCACACAAGTCTCTTTTAATGGTCCAACATTCAAAGATTTATAAATAGACAGAGGCATGACATTAATTGAAGCCCCTAGATCTAACATTGCTCTTTCAATTTTAAGATTACCTACTTTACAAGGGATAATAAACATACCTGGATCCTTGCATTTAGGAGGTAACTTTTTCTGAAGGACAGCTGAAATATTCTCACCCATGTTTAATTACATCTTGCGAAAGATGTCAAAAATTTCTTTTTCCTCCTCCTCCTTTTTAGATTTGGATGATCTAAAAGGAAAATGAGGAATTGGTGCCAAAACTTTTTGTTGCGTGCCGTTAGGTTCCTTAGGGTGATCCAACTGTGGTTGGGATGCAGTAACTTCCTTTTCAGCTTCTTCTGGACGTGCTTTTGGGTTGTCTTGCTAGACTCCCCTACCTCGATTCCACTCCTTAAGGTCATTACACTAACATTCTGTTTGGGATTGATGACTATCTGTGAGGGTAATTTTCCTTGAGATTCCAGTCTATTCACAGAAATGGCTAGCTGACTCATTTTATCCTCCAGCTTCTTGATGCTTGTCCTTGTCTCCTGTTGAAATTGTTGTGTGTTAATTGCAAGTGATTTAACAATTTCTTCAAGAGACGTACCTGAACTTGAGGATGGATGATGTTGCTGTTGTTGTGGAGCAGGCTGGCTATATTGAGAATTCTGAAATTGAGGCCTTGCTCCGTAGCTAAAGTTGAGATGATTTCTCCACCCTGGGTTATAAGTATTTGAATATGGATCGCGATTCCTTTGTGGTGGACCTAAAAATCCTCCAACTGCATTTACGTGCTCATGAGGTTCATCTTGAAGTGTAGGGCACATGTCAGTTGGGTGTCCAGTAGCAGCACAAATTTCACATGCTTTAACTTGTTGTACGTTTCCCATTCCTATAGCCAATTGTTGAACAACAGATGTTAGATTAGCTATTTGATTCTCAAGAGAATGTGTATTTACCTCATTTACTCTCTTGTGAGATATATCTTGTTTGAATCCAAACTGCTGGGAGTTAGCTGTCATGATGGAAATCAAATCTCTAACCTCTCTAGGCGTCTTGTTCACTATCACACCTCCACTTGCTGCGTCCATCATCCTTCTTTCCATGGGTAATAATCCTTCATAAAAATATTGAATTAAGAGTTGTTTGGAAATCCCATGTTGAGGACAACTTGCACAAAGTTGCTTAAATCTCTCCCAGTATTCGTGAAGAGTCTCAATATCTTTCTGCTTAATTCCACTTATCTCTCTTCTAATGCTAGCAGCTCTTGAAACAGGGAAAAATTTGTCAAGGAACAATCTCACTTGTTGGCTCTACCGAGAGGGGGTGACTCGGTTTTCTAACAATTATGGCAAATTAAAAAATTAATCACAATTTAATCACAAATGATAATGAGCAATATAGTGCAATATAACAATTTAATGCAAAGTAGGGAAAAGAGAAACAAACACAATCGTTTATAGAGGTTCGGCCAAACTCTTGCCTACGTCCTCTCTCCTTGACCTTCTTGTCAAGTGCTTTCTTTCTCTCTTTCAATAGAGCTTACAATATTCCTTTTACAGGTTAAGGAATAACCTCTCTACCCTTAGCAATACAGAAATGTATTCACCCTTTTACAATGTCTCTCACTGAGGAACAATCCTCTTTTCTTTTTGGGTATGGATGAATACAGAATAAGGCTTTACAATGGGTAATGCTAACAAAGCTTATTGCACTTAAGCTTGTACAATAAATTTCAATTGATGAGCAATAGGGACACAAAGAATGAATGAATTAAAGCTTGAGAATGTTTGGAATGTTCAGCAATAGTGTCTCTATTCTCTTTGTCTTCAATGCTTGGTTAAATACTGAAGGGTTGGTAGTTGGAGCATTAAATGCTATTCTTCCCGTTGTGATTTGCAGAAACTAGCCGTTGGGTACCTCCAGTAGAGTGCCAGATCGATATGCCTTCTTGGCCAGATCGATCTCTTAGTTATAAATCCTGCAAGATTGAAGCACAAATACACAAGGAGATCGATCTCATAGGTTAGCAGATCGATCTGTTAGTTTAAAAATAATGTGGCAGATCGATCTGTCGAATAGGCAGATCGATCTCCTAATCTCTCTGTTTGAGGCAAGATCGATCTCCAGATCGATCTGCCATGCAATCTCGTAGAGAGGAGATCGATCTCTCAACAACACAGATCAATCTCTTTAGCTCTCTGACTTTGAGGAGATCGATCTCTTCCTTACCAGATCGATCTCATAAGTTCTCTATTTGAGTGTGGATCGATCTCTCAGATCGATCTATAGTCTTAAGCTCTTAAGAAAGATCGATCTCTTCATAGACCAGATCGATCTCTCAACTCTAGCTTGAACCAGATCGATCTCTTAACCCTTGCAGATCGATCTCATTCTTCCTAAATACCTTTGTAAAGATTTAAGGCTTACCAGATCGATCTCTTCCATCATGAGATCGATCTCTCATCAAGTAAAAACCCAGGAGATCGATCTCTCATCAGCCAGATCGATCTCTCATCAACAGAACTCTAAGTTCTGGTACTAATAACCTCTAAACATGTTTCTATATCAACTTAATGTTATAGAATTAACTTGTTTTGTCATTTCAAAATACATTAACTCAACAATCTCCCCCTTTTTGATATGACAAAACATAAAACAAACATGTTTAGTGAATTTTTGCAAAAGCTCCCCCTTTTTGTGAGCTCCCCCTTTCTTTTAGCTTTTTGGTTTTGTTACTTGCTTAACTCCCCCTCAATTTAATCATTCTTAGACACCTTTATGTATCTTAACACAATCACATGTGTCTTCTCCCCCTTTTTGTCATATCAAGAACACAAGAATAGAATACTCATCATTTCAAAATGAACTTTTTCATTAACACAACCAATGACATTTCATTAACACAAGTCAATCAACATTTCATTCAAGCAAATTCCTCACAGATAACATCAAGTAGCTTAAAATGTTGTAACTACACTAAATCAAAGCACCTAAGGCCTATGGTGAGGGAGGAGCACGATCCAAAAGATTCTCAACATGCTGCGTGTTACTTGGAGCTCATCGAACATCGCCTCTTGAGTCTCTTGAATCTTATCCACTCTTTGGTTTAAAGATGCAAATCCTTCATCGATTTTTTGAGTGAGGTCACTCACCATCTTCATAATGATCTCCATTTCTCCCGGTGGGGCTGCCGGTGCAGTGGACGGAGCCGTTGAGGACGATGGTTCCAGAGCTGGTGCAGCAGATGGGGCCACTGGCTTATTGGAGGGGTCTTCCTCCATGGCTTCAGCTGGCTGCTGGTCCCTCTTTTTCTTCCAATCTCCCTGGAAGTCTTTGTAATATCCCATATGATGAAGGGACCCAATATTGAGGACGCTCTTGGGAGATGGCAGTTCTCCGGTTTCGCCGCTGCAGTCGACGCCAACGCGGTGGAGAAGTAGGCTACCGGTTGCTGAAAAACGATCGTGGTAGCCTGTCCACGCACTATCTTCAGCCAGTCTTCGTATATGAAATGGACAAGATTTGGTTTTTGGCTTGTGGAGTGAATGTGATGGAGCCAAAAACGATCTAAGCGCCTAACGGTGGAATGACGAGTACCGAAAGGGCGGAGGTTCCAAGAGATTATGAGGTGGAGTAACCGAAGGTGCATTGGAAGGTTACTCGCCTTGTCCCCAGGGAGATCAAACTCAAAGGAGACTTCCTCATCTTCATTGATCAAGCCTTCATTTTTCATGTGGAAGGCCTGAGCTAAGATATCAGTATCGACAGAAACGGTTTTACCCATGACATGTTTTGAAACCGACAATTTTGCAAGTGTCATTTGGGTCAAAAATGAGTTCAGCATTGGAAAAGAATGCACGAACTAGATTTGGAGGGACGGGAGTGTTGATTTTTAAAAAATTCATCCAACCAAATTCTTCAAACTTGGAGACATATGGAAAATCAATGCGATTGAGGAAGGAGAAATCTATAGTTCGCCAATACTTAATTGGCATGTTTGAGAAATATTCCTCATATCGCTTTCTTTTTGCTGGTGTTTTAAAACACCGATTGAAGGAAGCAATGGAAGATGGAGGAATGGGTTGGGAGGATGAACCAGCCTCTACATTGGTTTTAGGAGGTTTGTGACCTACTGTCTTAAGCCTAGGCATGATTCTAGACTCTAAAGATGCGCTAAATAGATTCAAAAACGAGAAAAGCAATGAAACAGTACCTAGGTTTGCCCTAGAATTAAAATGAACACAAATTGAAGAAAAATTTTGAGAAAATCAGTAAGGAATGTTGGTTACAATACCGAAATTTGACACCGAGACGCAAGGAGGACCGTACGGAGATCGATCTGAGGAGAAATCGACAGTGATGGTGTGAGGGAATTTGGGAATTTGAAAGTTAGGTTTTGTGAAATTTGGGAAATTTTCGGGAGTTTATATACTGCAGGACACATGAGATCGATCTGTCGAGGCGACAGATCGATCTGTCACTTTCAGAAGCCAAGGGAGATCGATCTGTCGTATGGACAGATCGATCTGTTCGCAAACAGAGGCTTAAGGATATCGATCTGGTACATGCACAGATCGATCTGGAGTTTAACCGAGGCTTAGAGAGATCGATCTGCCAAATGCAAGGATCGATCTTCAGAATGCGAAAGCTTTGAAGAGATCGATCTGTCGTGGGGACAGATCGATCTGTATTTTAACAGAGACGAAAGGAGATCGATCTTATGGTTAGAAGATCGATCTGCTTAGCTTAACCTTGATGATTTAGGCTTGTTGGAAGTATAGAGATCGATCTATATTGCAAGGAGATCGATCTCTCATCCTCATTGCCAGAAAATCTTTGCAAAAACTCTTTTAAAATCAATTTGAAACCAAGATTTTTTTTGAAACACAAAAATCTTAAGAGATATTCATGAGTCCTAATTCACCTCTAAGGATACAAAACCTATCTTTATCAAGTGGTTTGGTGAATATATCTGCTATTTGATGTAAAGTATCAATGTACTCTAAGATTATATCCCCTTTTTGTACATGATCTCTAAGGAAGTGATGTCTAATTTCTATGTGCTTGGTTCTGGAGTGTTGAATAGGATTCTTAGACAGATTAATGGCACTGGTATTATCACATTTAATAGTGACTTGCTTCATGTCAATACCATAATCTCTCATTTGTTGTTTAATCCACAACACTTGAGCACTACAACTACCAGCTGCTATATATTCAGCTTCAGTTGTGGACTGAGCCACACTATTTTGTTTCTTGGAGAACCAAGAAATTAACCTATTTCCTAAGAATTGGCAAGTACCTGAAGTACTTTTCCTATCTATTTTGCATCCTCCAAAATCAGCATCTGAAAATGCATGAAGGGCAAAAGTAGAGTCCTTGGGGTACCAAAGTCCTAGTGAGGGAGTGTCTTTGAGGTATCTAAAGATTCTCTTAGTTGCCAATAGATGTGATTCCTTAGGAGAGGATTGAAATCTAGCACAAAGGCATACACTAAACAAAATATCTGGTCTACTTGCAGTTAAATAAAGCAATGAGCCTATCATAGACCTATAGAGTTTAGTGTCTACACACTTACCAATTTCATCTTTATCAAGCTTGATGTTGGTGCCCATTGGAGTGGCTTGAGGTTTGCAATTGTCCATTCCAAATCGCTTGAGCAAGTCCTTTGTATACTTTGCTTGATTGATGAAGGTTCCATCCTTTGTTTGCTTCACTTGAAGTCCCAAGAAGAATGTGAGTTCTCCCATCATGCTCATCTCAAATTCTTCTTGCATGATCTTAGCAAACTCTTGGCATAAAGACTCATTAGTTGAACCAAAAATAATATCATCTACATACACTTGTACAACTAATAAATCCTTATTTTTATTCTTAATGAATAAGGTGGTATCCACTTTTCCTCTTGAAAATCCCTTTTCTATTAAGAATTTTGACAACCTTTCATACCAAGCACTAGGAGCTTGTTTTAACCCATAAAGTGCCTTAGATAATTTAAAAACATGTTCAGGAAATTCATGATTTTCAAATCCGGGAGGTTGCTCAACATATACTTCTTCATTAATAAAACCATTTAAGAATGCACTCTTTACATCCATTTGATATAACTTGAAGTTTTTATAACATGCAAAGGCAAGTAACATTCTTATTGCCTCTAATCTAGCTACCGGTGCATATGTTTCATCATAGTCTATGCCTTCCTCTTGTCTATAGCCTTGAGCAACTAGCCCAGCCTTATTCCTTGTGATCACACTATTTTCATCCATTTTGTTCTTGAATATCCATTTAGTTCCAATTATTGAGTGATCACTAGGCCTAGGAACTAGTTTCCATACTTTGCTTCTCTCAAATTGATTTAATTCTTCTTGCATTGCTAGGAACCAATTATTGTCTTCTAAGGCTTCATTGACATTCCTAGGCTCAATTTGAGATACAAAGGCTATATATTGGCACATATTCCTTAGGGATGATCTAGTTCTAACTCCAAGAGTTGGATCTCCTACTATTTCACAATCTTTTACATATCCTAACTCTCTTGGTGCTCTAGGTTCTCTTTCTAAAACCTCTATTTCTTCTTCATCTTCTTTATTCAAGTCAAGCTTTTCTAGAAGGTCATCTTCTAAGCCTTCATCGAATATTCCAACATTTTCATCATTGGTTGAATCTTTAGATATATTATTTGATTCATCAAATATAACATGAATAGACTCTTCAACCATTAATGTTCTTTTGTTATATATTCTATAAGCCTTTGAATTCAATGAGTATCCTAGGAATATTCCCTCATCACTCTTGGCATCAAATTTTCCCAAATTATCTTTCCCATTATTTAGAACAAAACATTTGCAGCCAAAAGGATGGAAATAGCTAATGTTAGGCTTTTTACCTTTGTAGAGCTCATAAGGAGTTTTCTTTAGCATGGGTCTAATCATAGCTCTATTAATTATATAACATGATGTGTTTATAGCTTCAGCCCAAAAATACTTTGGTAAGTTATTCTCACATAACATAGTTCTAGCCATCTCTTCCAAAGTTCTATTTCTTCTCTCAACTACACCATTTTGTTGTGGTGTCCTAGGGGCTGAAAAATTATGGCTAATTCCTTGATCATTGCAATACTCATCAAATCCTATATTTTCAAATTCTTTGCCATGATCACTTCTAATGCTTGTTATTGTATATCCTTTTTCATTTTGGGTCACCTTTGAGTAAGTTATGAATTTCTCTAAGGCTTCATTTTTTACTTTCAAAAAGAACACCCAAGTGAACCTAGTGTAATCATCAACTATTACAAATCCATAGTGTTTCCCACCTAGGCTAGTGGTTCTAGTTGGTCCAAATAAGTCTAAATGCAGTAATTGAAGAGGTCTAGTGGTGGATACACTATTCTTAGGCTTAAAAGTTGTCCTCTTGTGTTTTCCTTTTGTGAGACCCCGTATATGTACAAGGATATATATGTACATAGAAGTGTAAATAGAGTTGTACTATGAATTCATAAGTGAAGTATATGTGATGTAAGTCCATAAGTAATGTACACACTTGTAATGAGAGTGGTAATCGTACATACAAGTTTCATTATGTATGAATGTGTAGAAATGGACTTAAACATGTGGAGAATGTGTGTAGAGTGGATTATGAATAGTTTGATAAAATGGAAGTAGAATTGCATAAGATGTGCACTTCCATTTTTGTTTATATTAAATACCATTGGTCACACAAAGATCCTACACAAGTTTTAATGTGTATGAAGTGAGGATGGATGCCATTTTCAAGTCTCAAAGATGAATGAATGAGGAAATGATCATGGTAGCAAATTAAGGATGTTTGGTAAGTGTTGTTGCAGAGGAACTGCAGAAAATCTGGAAATTTTGAAGGGCAGATCGATCTCATGGGATGAGAGATCGATCTGGAAGAGCCAGAATGCTCTTATTTGGAGCAAAAGAATAGAACAGATCGATCTCCAATGGACCAGATCGATCTCCTTAGCTCTCTGTTTGGGAGCAGATCGATCTCATGCCTCGACAGATCGATCTCATGCCTCCACAGATCGATCTCATGCTTCGACAGATCGATCTCAGGCTTAAAAATACCGTGAAAAGAGGGATTTTAAGGGACCAGATCGATCTCCTCTTGGACCAGATCGATCTCCTCAAGCTATTTCTATATAAGGAGTGCTGGAAATCAGAAAATTTCGGGAAAAACACAAACCTTTCACTTTCAACCCAAAAACCTAACATTCTCTCTCAAAAATCAGCCATTTTCAGTGAGGTTTGAAGAGAGACCATTAGAGACAAAGTTGTTCCTATCAAAGAGAAGAACAACATAGTTTGAAAGCAATTTCCCATTGTTGATATTGAAGGATTTAAGGGCATTGCCATTGGAGCAAGAAGAGAAATCAAATTTGGTAAGATTCTAACACTCCAACTATGGTATATTGTTTATTTAATTGATTTTGGAGTTGTTTGGCATGAGTATGGATGGTTAGAAACTATCTAAATACATTGGAATGATTTTGACCTAGAAATGGTCTAGAGTGAGAAAGTGGAATGTATGGAGATTAATGATGAATGAGATATGTAAAAGTTATTTATAGTGTTGTGGTATGATTTTAAGATGTGGTTAGTGGATAAATTGGGAGATTTACCTAAAAGAGGTAAAATGAGGGTTAAGGCATTTGTAAAATGCATAAGTAAATAATGTTGACTAGTGAGGTCAATTATGGGTTAAATATGTTAACTCAATCGATTTAATGAATGAATCGCAGCTTCCGAGGATACGCCGAGGCGAGTTGACCCAAGAGCGTGAGGAGCTAAGAGAAAAGGAGTCACACCAAGTAAATCGAGGTAAGGGAATTGTGTGGACTCTTAGAGATATTGTGCGCAATTTGGGCGCATAAATGTTTTGCTAGAATGCATGAGATTAGGAAATGTTGTTGTTGGGTGATTGAAGGGTAAAAGTTGGGAGTTTGAGAAATGTGCATGAAAACAAAAGCATATTGCTTTGAAAATCATGTTTTATTGCTTTTTAGCAAATGATTGGTAGGTTGGCTAACATTGAAATGATTTGCAAAAGAAATGAGTATGTTTTGGTTTTGTTAACCATATTTTGCAAGTTTTGAGCCACCTACATGATTTCGTGAGTAAGAAAGAGTGCATGAGGCACTAGTTTTCACATGGATTTCATATTGTTTTGGCATTGTGCTTGAGTTTGTCTCGCACTGGATGCCCACCTTGCATGTTGCCGTGTTTGGAGCTTCGAGTAGACTTGGTGTCACATCGATTAAATAGGCTCACACGTGCATTGTTTTGAGACATGGCACGTTAAAACAACCTGATGAGCCCGAACGAGGGATAAGGGTTGGAGATCCACCTGATGAGCCCAAACGAGGGATAAGGGTTGGAGGAACAGCTGATGAGCCCGAACGAGGGATAAGGCTGGGGGTCCACGGAGTACGTTGTACCGTGCATGTAGCATGGAGTACATTGTACCGTGTTATGATGTGATGTGCCGTCTTCGGACGAGATCTGCTATGGACCGACGGGTAGGATTTGACCCACCTCCCGTGTGGAAGCAGATGGTGGTGATATCCCGCACACCTGATCCGTGTAGCCGGTATCACAGGTTATGTACATATGCCTTGAGGTTATTACCTATTGTTGAAACTGCCTATCTCACATGTATAATGCTATTTGAGAATAAATCCATGTTTGAAGTGTTTGTGGTCAGGAAAGCCCGAGGGATGGGCTGGGACCTGACGTTGAATTGATTTGTTAATGGTTTTTAAAGTGCACGAATGCATGATGTTTAATGCCATGCCTTATTGTGAAAATGCATGATGTTTAATGCCATGCTTTTATTGTGAATTATGCATGATGATTTATACCATGCTTTGAGTTGAAATGTGCACTGAATTTTAATAGCATGAATGCTTTACATACCATTAACACAATCATACACTCATGTTTTGAGATAAACAATGAATAAAATGCTTTTGAGCATGGCATCACGATCACGTAGATAGTACAGTATCTACATGTTCGCATGATTGCCTTACTGAGCGTGTGGTTTGCTCACCCCCCTTATTTTCCCCTCTCTACAGAGATTTGAGTATAGATTGGACGTGACTGGAGGCATTCCCTTTTTGGTAATCCGCTGCATCCCATCGCTAAAGGTATACACACTTGGATTATTTTGTATCTAAACTAGACATAGCACAGTAGCATTTTGTATGTAACTACTGGCGATGTAAAACAATGTAAACACATGTAACAACTCTGATATATATACATTTATACAAGTGTTTACTCATAAATAATGTTTCAGATTGAATTGGTATGGTGGAGTGAGTTAGACGTCGACACACAGCCCAACTGTTAAGCGTGTGGTTGTTCACGATCGAGGAAGGATGATTAAGGATTGATGCATGAAAATGCGAAAAATTTGTACGTATTTTGGTAAGTTGAGGGTCGTGACACCTTTAACACAAGCTTCACATATTTCTTCATGATCAAAGGATATTTTGGGTAAGCCTATAACTAGATCCTTTCTAGCTAATTTAGATAGCACATGCATGCTAGCATGACCTAGTCTTCTATGCCATAACCAAGATTCCTTTTTGTTGTCTACCATTAAGCATATGTTTTCATTTTTGAGTTCATTAAGATAGACAATATATATGTTACCTTGCCTATGACCTAGAAAAAGAATTTTATTTGACTTAGGATCTATAACATTACACTTCATGCAATCAAAAATTACTTTGTAGCCTTTGTCACAAAGTTGACTAATGCTTAGTAAGTTATGCTTTAGACCCCTAACAAGTAATACTTTTTCTAAAGAGAAATGATCATTACCTATTGAGCCACTTCCTTCCACTTGGCCTTTGGAGTTGTCCCCAAAAGTGACTTCTCCACCAATTTTTGATTTGAAGGAATTGAAATGTCTTTTATTACCCGTCATGTGCCTTGAGCATCCACTATCTAAGTACCAAGCATCTTTTGTTTTAGCTTTGTGGCTATGCTCAATCACCTACAAAAAATCAAACTCAAGTCTTAGGTACCCAAATTTTCTTGGGTCCTTGGAGGTTAGTAAATGCAATTCTTGATCCCATTGGGATCCATTTTGCTAATGAATTACAGTCCTTGGAATGAATTACCTCTTTTGGAATCCATATCCTTTTTACTCTTTTTCCTTTAAGATTCCTCATCTTTATATTGCAATAATGTGACTTATGTCCCTTTCTATTACAATATGAACAAGTAATTGCAGGTTTATTCATGCTCTTCCTAGCAATAAAACTCTTAAGATGGGTCTCCCTACTTTGTGCATTATATCCTAAGCCATTTTTGTCAAAAAATGCCCTTTGGGTTTCTAGCATGCTATCTAGCTTTTGTTGCCCCATGTGAAATCTATTAAAGGAGTTATGTAGATTGTTATTTTTCTCCTTAAGGTCACAAATTTCTAGATTTGAAATCTCTAGTTTCTTTTCACATTCTAATTTATCTTTTAACATTATCTCATTTTCCTTTTTTAATTTAGATATTAACTTTTTATACTTCATGCTCATACATTCATACTCTAATGCAAGATCATCAAATGCATCTTGCAATTCATCAAATGAGTATTCATTGAGATTAGAGGTTACCTTTTGATCATCATCAATAGCCATGAAGCATAAGTTGGCAATGTCCTCATTTGATTCATCATCGGAGCAGTCACTGTCGCTCCATGTTGCCACCATTGCCTTCTTTTTATGGAACCTATCATTGGATCTTTTAAGAATAGGGCAGTTAAATTTTATGTGTCCAGGTTTTTTACATTCATAACACACAATAGAGTCTTTTCTACCTACTTCCTCTTGTTCTTTCCTATTGTTTCTCCTATTACTACTACTAGCTTTCATCCTCATGAACTTATTAAATCTTTTGGCAAACATTGCCATCTCAATATCCTCCTCACTGCCACTCTCATTTTTAATCTCCTCTTGAGCAGTGGATTTTAGAGCAACTCCCACTTTCTTGGGTGGCTCTTCATTTCTTTTAAGTTTCATCTCATAAGTGAGCAAGGATCCTATCAATTCATCTAGGCACAATGTGTGAGGATCCTTAGATTCCTCAATTGCCGTCACTTTAGCTTTCCATGATTTAGGTAAGCTATTTAAAATTTTCTTTACCATTTCAATATTAGAATATATTTTTCCTAAAGATTTTAATCCATTAATTACATCTGTGAATCTAGTGAACATATCACTAATTGATTCTCCTTCCTTCATCCTAAATAGCTCATAGTCATGTGTGAGCATACCTACTTTTGTCTCCTTCACTTGGGTTGTACCCTCATGAGTTATTGCCAATTTATCCCATATTTGCTTGGCATTATCACACCCGGAGACTCTATTGTATTCATTAGGACCTAAAGCACAAAATAATGTGTGCATAGCTTTAGCATTTAGCTGTGCACATTTAATGTCATTAGAATCCCATTCATCTTCTTCTTTGGGGATATCTCTTCCCTCTATTCTCTTTGTAGGGATTTGAGGTCCCTTAACTATAATTCTCCACACTTCATAATCATTTGCTTGAATGAATAACATCATCCTAGTCCTCCAATACGAATAATGTTCACCATTGAACATGGGAGGTCTAACCGTAGAGTGCCCCTCTCCTACCAAACTAGTTGCTACATTGTTAAGAGCCATTTGATCGTTTCTAACTCTTAGGAAGTTGTTCCTATGTGATTAAAGAGTCCTAGCTCTGATACCAATTGTTGGCTCTACCGAGAGGGGGGTGAATCGATTTTCTAACAATTATGGCAAATTAAAAAATTAATCACAATTTAATCACAAATGATAATGAGCAATATAGTGCAATATAACAATTTAATGCAAAGTAGGGAAAAGAGAAACAAACACAATCGTTTATAGAGGTTCGGCCAAACTCTTGCCTACGTCCTCTCTCATTGACCTTCTTGTCAAGTGCTTTCTTTCTCTCTTTCAATAGAGCTTACAATATTCCTTTTACAGGTTAAGGAATAACCTCTCTACCCTTAGCAATACAGAAATGTATTCACCCTTTTACAATGTCTCTCACTGAGGAACAATCCTCTTTTCTTTTTGGGTATGGATGAATACAGAATAAGGCTTTACAATGGGTAATGCTAACAAAGCTTGTTGCACTTAAGCTTGTACAATAAATTTCAATTGATGAGCAATAGGGACACAAAGAATGAATGAATTAAAGCTTGAGAATGTTTGGAATGTTCAGCAATAGTGTCTCTATTCTCTTTGTCTTCAATACTTGGTTAAATACTGAAGGGTTGGTAGTTGGAGCATTAAATGCTATTCTTCCCGTTGTGATTTACAGAAACTAGCCGTTGGGTACCTCCAGTAGAGTGCCAGATCGATCTGCCTTCTTGGCCAGATCGATCTCTTAGTTATAAATCCTGCAAGATTGAAGCACAAATACACAAGGAGATCGATCTCATAGGTTAGCAGATCGATCTGTTAGTTTAAAAATAATGAGGCAGATCGATCTGTCGAATAGGCAGATCGATCTCCTAATCTCTCTGTTTGAGGCAAGATCGATCTCCAGATCGATCTGCCATGCAATCTCGTAGAGAGGAGATCGATCTCTCAACAACACAGATCGATCTCTTTAGCTCTCTGACTTTGAGGAGATCGATCTCTTCCTTACCAGATCGATCTCATAAGTTCTCTATTTGAGTGTAGATCGATCTCTCAGATCGATCTATAGTCTTAAGCTCTTAAGAAAGATCGATCTCTTCATAGACCAGATCGATCTCTCAACTCTAGCTTGAACCAGATCGATCTCTTAACCCTTGCAGATCGATCTCATTCTTCCTAAATACCTTTGTAAAGATTTAAGGCTTGCCAGATCCATCTCTTCCATCATGAGATCGATCTCTCATCAAGTAAAAACCCAGGAGATCGATCTCTCATCAGCCAGATCGATCTCTCATCAACAGAACTCTAAGTTCTGGTACTAATAACCTCTAAACATGTTTCTATATCAACTTAATGTTATAGAATTAACTTGTTTTGTCATTTCAAAATACATTAACTCAACATCACTATTTCAATCCACGTGGTTATAGAACCAGGAGGTAAATAAAACAGTCAATCTTTTGCTCTATCAGCTAGTGAGAACGGAAAAGCTCGCATTTTAATTTGTTCTTCAGTAACTCCTTGTGGTTTCAGGCTTAAACATACCACGTGAAATTCTTTTAAGTGCTTGTGAGGATCTTCATTCTCAAGACCATGAAACTTGGGAAGCAAATGGTTTAAACCCGATCTTAATTCAAAATCTGCTTGCAGAGTTGGGTAATGAATGTAGAGGGGTTGTTGATTTACAAGTGGTGCGGCCAACTGCCTTAAAGTTTGCTCTTCTTCAGCCATTATTTCTTCAGTCTCAGAATCACCAGATGAATTGGTCAAATCAAGTGCTAAATTCAGTTCAGGGGATGAAGATGTACCTTCTTGTGCCTTTTGAATTTTAGTTTCCTTCCTATTCCACTTAGCTGTCTTTTCAATCTCAAGGTCGTATGGGATTAATTCACCTGCACGAAAAGAACGGGGCATCAAAATAAATCTAATTAAAAATCAATCCCCAGCAACGGCACCAAAAATTGGTGGGTGTCAAGACCAACAATAATAAATCCTACTCAAAATAAATTAAAACTGTAGTATAAATGAGTAAGGTCGTTTTCCAAGAGATTGGTAAGATTTATTTTTCTGCAAAATATTTAAAAAGAAAATAAATATGGGGATTTTGTTGTAGTGAGAATAAAAAGAGAAATTAAAATATAGCAAAGAAAAATCACTATGTAAAAATATTGAGAGAAAATTAATATGATGAAAACATCCAACCAAAGGAATAATCTTAGAATGGGTTCAGGGAATTGATCATTGATGCAAAAATAAATTCTTTTAATCTTTACCAAATTGGTTATGGTTATTGGTACGACCTAACAACCTATCCCTCCTTACTTCTTCGATAATCAGGATACGATCTCTAAGTATTTCTCTTGTCAGTTAAACAACCTTAGATACGATCTTAGGATTTAATTTACCAACAGCATTGAAAACTAGAAAGACTACCAATTCTAACCAACAAACACACATGTAGGTTCATTTAAGCTAGATTATATATCTTCTTAACATAGAATCGAAATCCTATCTGAAATCGATTATGTTATTTACCACTTATATTAGAATGCCTAAACAATTACGGATTCAGGTTTCTAATTGGTGATATATTATCCTGACAATTGAACAAAAGGCCATTTTTGCACAATCAATCAAAACAATAATTTAAACAAGCATAGAAGACATATAAATAATAAAGATATAAAAGAACAATATAAAACTAATTAGATCTTACAATTCTTGAAGAACCCAAAATTTAATTATCCTTTGGCTAGACTAAAAATTTAGCAAGCCATAAGTTCAAAGAAAAAACACAAATGAAAAATAAAAATATATGAAGATTCAGTTCTCTCTCCCTAGCCACTCTTAGTCTATAAATACTAGATATCCTAGCCCTAGAATCTATTTCCAAAGGAAAGTTCTCTGATTGAGTTTGATTACAATTCAACTTCTTTCCTTTTTCCACCACTTGCCAAAGACAATAATTGCATATCTTTTCCTTAATAATTAAAATCTTCCACTTGTCATCTTTAGACTGTTTAAGTCAACTTCAACTACAAGTGATAGATCTTGACTTGAATTCTAAAATTTCTTCTGATTTTGTGACTTGAGCAGAATTTGCAGCTTTTAATCCATTTTGTCCATTTTCCTTCATTCACAATACAAAATAGAAAATATAAGTCAAATCCAAAAATTAAGCATATAAAAGAATTTAAATCATGGAAAAATATGACAATTAATATGTATAATATGCAATTTATCAAATTGGTGTCGAGACCAACAATAATAAATCCTACTCAAAATAAATTAAAACTGTAGTATAAATGAGTAAGGTCGTTTCCCAAGAGATTGGTAAGATTGGGACTGAAGAAGCTGGAACTGAATGTGGGAGATGACGGGTGTTGCCGGTGTGGGGAAAGATTGCTCCGGTGGGTACTGCTCGGGGCTGTGACCGGCGCCAGGACCTGCAAATTGAAGAGTGAAGATGGTGCCGAGAAGGAGAAAGGATCTGCAAGTGAAGAAAGAGAAAAAAAAGAAAAAAAATGAGACGAGGAAAAAAAATCTGTGTTTTTTTTAGTATTATATTATATATAATATATATATTTTTTTTGGGACAGAAGTATAGTCCAGATACGTGGAGATGTAAAGTGAAGGAAGTCCAGAAACTCATAGGAGATACTGGGATCCTCAATTGAGCTAGGTTTGCTCCATTTGATATTATTTTGAGGAAGCAATGCGCAAGACACAAACATATGGATAAGACACAACTATGTGATTATGAGATATATGTCTCTAAAATTAATAAGAAAAGGAAAAGGTAAAGAGCGTGACAGAAAGATATTTACGGAAGAAAGAATAGTAGAAAAAGAGTAAAGTCACTCTAACTGGAAGAAAGAACTACAGAACGAACGGTATAAATGAAACTCAAAGGCCACACTGTTTACGCGATTGATAAGGATAAGGCGTGTCTGGAATAAAGAGACATTCCTGCAGACAGAGAGCTTTTTTGACATATATCTGGATAATCTACCAGAGTTACCACTAGATAGAAAAAAATGAAGTTTTGAAATTGATTTAGTACTTGGTACCGAACTGATGTTCAAACCACTATACTGAATGGCTTCGATCTGAAGAAGCAATTATAGGAAATTATATGATAAAGGGGATTATCAGACCAAGTGATTCACTTTGGAGTGTACTGGCATTACTTGTCAAGGAGATCCGGAGTCTTCTGGGTCATATTGTATCAAGAACGGGTATCAATTAGATTCTCCCAAAACAAAGGTTATAGATCAATGGGAAAAACCAAAAACTATTAAGAAGATTCAGAGTATGTGGGGTATAAAGAGAGTTTAGAATATGAATTACGTTTTGAATCTAAGGATTGTAATTTGTATGTGTTTGTGTTTCGAATGCGAAACTTAATTTGAGTAAAGAAAGGGTTTCGTTATAATTGATGTATGAAACGAGACAAGTTTTGAAGCTTGATAGATTTTGAATGCAAGTTATATTTTGAATAAGAGATGTATACGATGTATAAGTACTTCTAGTATGTCAAATGATTCAGATTAAGTGATATGAATTGAGAATGAATTGTGTCCAAAGGATAAATAAGAATCGCGATGAACTTTGGTATCCTACTCTCAATTAGAACTGAATCTTGAAACCCCTTATGCCCATAATTAGTTATATGGTCAGGTTTGATGACTAATAAAGGTATTTCAAAATACCTCCTTGCCTGAAAAACTTGACAACGTCTAGAAGTATCCTAATCCATAACCCAAAAGGAAAGTGTACATAGGTACCTCGAGACAAGAACTGGGCTACATATTGATGCAGAATAGAAAGGTGACTGCTTATGGATCTTGACAATTAAAAGATCATGAGAAAATTATTTAAGCCAATTTGGAATTAGCAACTGTAATAATTGCATTGAAATTAGGGCACCACTACTTGTGTGATAAGGAATTATAGAATTTTACTGATCATGAAAGTTCTAGACATTAAATTTCACGTAAGGAATTAAACACAAAAAAAAAAGAGAAATGGCTAGAGCTAGTACCTTGAGTAAAAAGAAACTCAGGATGGTGTAGTATAAAATTGTCAAAGAACGCGAACTATTGGAACATTCTGTGAACCTCAAATTGGATGCGGTTCTTCTGATACTAATGATTATTGTATGGTAGCTAACCTAAGATTTAAACACTAACTTGATTGATCGAATCAAAAAGGCTCAGCGAATGATAAGCATTGTATAGATATGGCTAGTTAGATACCAAAGGGTACTATAACAAATTTGGTATCGGCAGTGATGATTTATTAAGATTTAAAAGCATAATTGTTTACCCAATGATCTATAGTTAAAGGAATTGATATCGCCAGAGGCTCATTTATAGAGATATACCCTGCATCCGGAGAATAGCAAAGATTTATCAAATCTCCTAAAGGTATATTGGCAAACAGGTACGATAAGAGATATAACTGAATGTGTGACTAAATGTTCAGTAGGTTAAGGTAGAGTATCAGAAGCCTAAGATATTATTACAACATTTACCCATGCCAATACGGAATTGGGACCAGGTGCCCAGGAATTTAAAGGCTGTTGGAAGGACCGTTTGTCATTAGCAGAATTCGTATATAATGACAGTTACCACTTAAGTACCGAAATGGCACTGCACGAAGCGTTGTATGGTCGAAGGTGTTGTCCACTGATTTGGATGGGCAGAAGTGGGTGAAAGAAAAATATTTGCTTCCGATCTGGTTAAGCAAGCTGTTGAGTTAATGTATTTTGAAATGACAAAACAAGTTAATTCAATAATGCTAAGATGATATACAAACATGTTTAGAGGTTATTAGTACCAGAACTTAGAGTTCTGCTGATGAGAGATCGATCTGGGGTATGAGAGATCGATCTCCTGGGTTTTTACTTGATGAGAGATCGATCTCATGATGGAAGAGATCGGTCTGGCAAGCCTTAAATCTGTACAAAGGTATTTAGGAAGAATAAGATCGATCTGCAAGGGTTAAGAGATCGATCTGGCTAATGCTAGAGTTGAGAGATCGATCTGGTCGATGAAGAGATCGATCTCCCTTAAGAGCTTAAGACTATAGATCGATCTGAGAGATCGATCCACATTCAAACAGAGAACTTATGAGATCGATCTGGTAAGGAAGAGATCGATCTCCTCAAAGTCAGAGAGCTAAAGAGATCGATCTGTGTTGTTGAGAGATCGATCTCCTCTCTACGAGAGTGCATGGCAGATCGATCTGGAGATCGATCTTGCCTCAAACAGAGAGACTAGGAGATCGATCTGCCTATTCGACAGATCGATCTGCCTCATTATTTTCAAACTAACAGATCGATCTGCTAACCTATGAGATCGATCTCCTTGTGTATTTGTGCTTCAATCTTGCAGGATTTATAACTAAGAGATCGATCTGGCCAAGAAGGTAGATCGATCTGGCACTCTACTGGAGGTACCCAACGGCTAGTTTCTGCAAAACACAACGGGAAGAATAGCATTTAATGCTCCAACTACCAATCCTTCAGTATTTAACCAAGCATTGAAGACAAAGAGAATAGAGACACTATTGCTGCATATTCCAAACATTCTCAAGCTTTAATTCTTTCATTCTTTGTGTCCCTATTGCTCATTCATTGAGAATCATTGTAAAAGCTTAAGTGCAAAAAGCTACATTTGTCCTACCACTTTAAAGCCTTATATTGTATTCAGTCTTATCTTAAAAGAGAAGAGGATTGTTCCTCAGTGAGAGTAAATTGTAAGAGGCTGAATACTTTTTCTGTATTGCTAAGGGTAGAGAGGTTATTCCTTAACCTGCAAAAGGAACTGTGTAAGCTCTATTGAAAGAGAAAAAGAAAGCACTTGACAAGAAGGTCAAGGAGAGAGGACGTAGGCAAGAGTTTGGCCGAACCTCTATAAACGATTGTGTTTGTTTCTCTCTTCCCTACTTTGCATTAAATTGTTATATTGCACTATATTGCTCATTATCATTTGTGATTAATTTTTAATTTGCCATAATTGTTAGAAAACCGATTCACCCCCCTCTCGGTAGAGCCAACAATTGGTATCAGAGCTAGGACTCTTTAATCACATAGGAACAACTTCCTAAGAGTTAGAAAACGATCAAATGGCTCTTAACAATGTAGCAACTAGTTTGATAGGAGAGGGGCACTCCACAGTTAGACCTCCCATGTTCAATGGTGAACATTATTCGTATTGGAGGACTAGGATGATGCTATTCATTCAAGCAAATGACTATGAAGTATAGAGAATTATAGTTAAGGGACCTCAAATCCCTACAAAGAAAATAGAGGGAAGAGATATCCCCAAAGAAGAAGATGAATGGGATTCTAATGACATTAAATGTGCACAGCTAAATGCTAAAGCTATGCACACATTATTTTGTGCTTTAGGTCCTAATGAATATAATAGAGTCTCCGGGTGTGATAATGCCAAGCAAATATGGGATAAATTGGCAATAACTCATGAGGGTACAACCCAAGTGAAGGAGACAAAAGTAGGTATGCTCACACATGATTATGAGCTTTTTAGGATGAAGGAAGGAGAATCGATTAGTGATATGTTCACTGGATTTACAGATGTAATTAATGGACTAAAATCCTTAGGAAAAATATATTCTAACATTGAAATGGTAAAGAAAATTTTAAATAGCTTACCTAAATCATGGGAAGCTAAAGTGACAGCAATAGAGGAATCTAAGGATCCACACACATTGTCCTTAGATGAATTAATAGGTTCCTTGCTAACTTATGAGATGAAGCTTAAAAGAAATGAAGAGCCACCCAAGAAAGTGGGAGTTGCTCTAAAATCCACTGCTCAAGAGGAGATTAAAAATGAGAGTGGCAGTGAGGAGGATATTGAGATGACAATGTTTGCCAAAAGGTTTAATAAGTTCATGAGGATGAAAGCTAGTAGTAGTAATAGGAGAAACAATAGGAGAGAACAAGAGGAAGTAGGTAGAAAAGACTCTATTGTATGTTATGAATGTAAAAAACCGGGACACATAAAATTTAACTGCCCTTTTCTTAAAAGGTCAAATGATAGGTTCCATAAAAAGAAGGCAATGGTGGCAACATGGAGTGACAGTGATTGCTCCGATGATGAATCAAATGAGGACATTGCCAACTTATGCTTCATGGCTATTGATGATGATCAAAAGGTAACCTCTAATCTCAATGAATACTCATTTGATGAATTGCAAGATGCATTTGATGATCTTGCATTAGAGTATGAATGTATGAGCATGAAGTATAAAAAGTTAATATCTAAATTAAAAAAGGAAAATGAGATAATGTTAAAAGATAAATTAGAATGTGAAAAGAAACTAGAGATTTCAAACCTAGAAATTTGTGACCTTAAGGAGAAAAATAACAATCTACATAACTCCTTTAATAGATTTCACATGGGGCAACAAAAGCTAGATAGCATGTTAGAAACCCAAAGGGCATTTTTTGACAAAAATGGCTTAGGGTATAATGCACAAAGTAGGGAGACCCATCTTAAGAGTTTTATTGCTAGGAAGAGCATGATTAAACCTGCAATTACTTGTTCATATTGTAATAAGAAGGGACATAAGTCACATTATTGCAATATAAAGATGAGGAATCTTAAAGGAAAAAGAGTAAAAAGGATATGGATTCCAAAAGAGGTAATTCATTCCAAGGACTATAATGCATTAGCAAAATGGATCCCAATGGGATCAAGAATTGCATTTACTAACCTCCAAGGACCCAAGAAAATTTGGGTACCTAAGACTTGAGTTTAATTTTTTGTAGGTGATTGAGCATAGCCACAAAGCTAAAACAAAAGATGCTTGGTACTTAGATAGTGGATGCTCAAGGCACATGACGGGTGATAAAAGCCATTTCAATTCCTTCAAATCGAAAATTGGTGGAGAAGTCACTTTTGGGGACAACTCCAAAGGCCAAGTGGAAGGAAGTGGCTCAATAGGTAATGATCATTTCTCTTTAGAAAAAGTATTACTTGTTAGGGGTCTTAAGCATAACTTGTTAAGCATTAGTCAACTTTGTGACAAAGGTTACAAAGTAATTTTTGATTGCATGAAGTGTAATGTTATAGATCCTAAGTCAAATAAAATTCTTTTTCTAGGTCATAGGCAAGGTAACATATATATTGTCTATCTTAATGAACTCAAAAATGAAAACATATGCTTAATGGTAGACAACAAAAAGGAATCTTGGTTATGGCATAGAAGACTAGGTCATGCTAGCATGAGTGTGCTATCCAAGTTAGCTAGAAAGGATCTAGTAATAGGCTTACCCAAAATACCTTTTGATCATGAAGAAATATGTGAAGCTTGTGTTAAAGGAAAATACAAGAGGACAACTTTTAAGCCTAAGAATAGTGTATCCACCACTAGGCCTCTCCAATTACTGCATTTAGACTTATTTGGACCAACTAGAACCACTAGCCTAGGTGGGAAACACTATGGATTTGTAATAGTTGATGATTACACTAGGTACACTTGGGTGTTCTTTTTGAGAGTAAAAAATAGAGCCTTAGAGAAATTCATAACTTACTCAAAGGTGACTCAAAATGAAAAAGGATATACAATAACAAGCATTAGAAGTGATCATGGCAAAGAATTTGAAAATATAGGATTTGATGAGTATTGCAATGATCAAGGAATTAGCCACAATTTTTCAGCCCCTAGGACACCACAACAAAATGGTGTAGTTGAGAGAAGAAATAGAACTTTGGAAGAGATGGCTAGGACCATGTTATGTGAAAATAACTTGCCAAAGTATTTTTGGGCTGAAGCTATAAACACATCATGTTATATAATTAATAGAGCTATGATAAGACCCATGCTAAAGAAAACTCCTTATGAGCTCTACAAAGGCAAGAAGCCTAACATTAGTTACTTCCATCCTTTTGGCTGCAAATGCTTTGTTCTAAATAATGGAAAAGATAATTTAGGAAAATTTGATGCCAAGAGTGATGAGGGAATATTTCTAGGATATTCATTGAATTCAAAGGCCTATAGAATATATAACAAAAGGACATTAATGGTTGAAGAGTCTATTCATGTTGTATTTGATGAATCAAATAATATATCTAAAGATTCAACCAATGATGAAAATGTTGGAATATTTGATGAAGGCTTAGAAGATGACTTTCTAGAAAAGCTTGACTTGAATAAAGGAAATGAAGAAGAAATAGAGGTTTTAGAAAGAGAACCTAGAGCACCAAGAGAGTTAGGATATGTAAAAGATTGTGAAATAGGAGGAGATCCAACTCTTGGAGTTAGAACTAGATCATCCCTAAGGAATATGTGCCAATATATTGCCTTTGTATCTCAAATTGAGCCTAAGAATGTCAATGAAACTTTAGAAGACAATAATTGGTTCCTAGTAATGCAAGAAGAATTAAATCAATTTGAGAGAAGCAAAGTATGGAAACTAGTTCCTAGGCCTAGTGATCACTCAATAATTGGAACCAAATGGATATTCAAGAACAAAATGGATGAAAATAGTGTGATCACAAGGAATAAGGCTAGGCTAGTTGCTCAAGGCTATAGACAAGAGGAAGGCATAGACTATGATGAAACATATGCTCCGGTAGCTAGATTAGAGGCAATAAGAATGTTACTTGCCTTTGCATGTTATAAAAACTTCAAGTTATATCAAATGGATGTAAAGAGTGCATTCTTAAATGGTTTTGTTAATGAAGAAGTATATGTTGAGCAACCTCCCGGATTTGAAAATCATGAATTTTCTGAACATGTTTTTAAATTATCTAAGGCACTTTATGGGTTAAAACAAGCTCCTAGAGCTTGGTATGAAAGGTTGTCAAAATTCTTAATAGAAAAGGGATTTTCAAGAGGAAAAGTGGATACCACCTTATTCATTAAGAATAAAAATAAGGATTTATTAGTTGTACAAGTGTATGTAGATGATATTATTTTTGGTTCAACTAATGAGTCTTTATGCCAAGAGTTTGCTAAGATCATGCAAGGAGAATTTGAGATGAGCATGATGGGAGAACTCACATTCTTCTTGGGACTTCAAGTGAAGCAAACAAAAGATGGAACCTTCATCAATCAAGCAAAATATACTAAGGAATTGCTCAAGCGATTTGGAATGGACAATTGCAAACCTCAAGCAACTCCAATGGGCACCAACATCAAGCTTGATAAGGATGAAAGTGGTAAGTGTGTAGACACTAAACTTTATAGGTCTATGATTGGCTCATTGCTTTATTTAACTGCAAGTAGACCAGATATTTTGTTTAGTGTATGCCTTTGTGCTAGATTTCAATCCTGTCCTAAGGAATCACATCTATTGGCAACTAAGAGGATCTTTAGATACCTCAAAGACACTCCCTCACTAGGACTTTGGTACCCCAAGGACTCTACTTTTGCCCTTCATGCATTTTCAGATGCTGATTTTGGAGGCTGCAAAATAGATAGGAAAAGTACTTCAGGTACTTGCCAATTCTTAGGAAATAGGTTAATTTTTTGGTTCTCCAAGAAGCAAAACAGTGTAGCTCAGTCCACAACTGAAGCTGAGTATATAGCAGCTGGTAGTTGTAGTGCTCAAGTGTTGTGGATTAAACAACAAATGAGAGATTATGGTATTGACATGAAACAAGTGTCTATTAAATGTGATAATACCAGTGCCATTAATCTGTCTAAGAATCCTATTCAACACTCCAGAACCAAGCACATAGAAATTAGACATCACTTCCTTAGAGACCATGTACAAAAAGGGGATATAATTTTAGAGTACATTGACACTCTACATCAAATAGCTGATATATTCACCAAACCCCTTGATAGAGATAGGTTCTGTATCCTTAGAGGTGAATTAGGACTCATGGATATGCCTTAGGACTTTCATGTTTTAAAAATCTTGGTTTCAAGTTGATTTTAAAAGAGTTTTTGCAAAGAATTTCTGGCAATGAGGATGAGAGATCGATCTCCTTGTGATATAGATCGATCTCCATGCTTCCAACTAGCCTAAATCATCAAGGTTAAGCTAAGCAGATCGATCTTCTAACCATAAGATCGATCTCCTTACGTCTTTGTTTAAAGGCAGATCGATCTGTCCACACGACAGATCGATCTCTTCAAGCTTCCACATTCTGTAGATCGATCTTTGCATTGGGCAGATCGATCTTCCTAAGCCTCTGTTAAACGACAGATCGATCTGTGTGTAACAGATCGATCTCCTTAAGCCTCTGTTTGCGACCAGATCGATCTGGCCTTACGACAGATCGATCTTCCTTGGCTTTCTGAAAATGACAGATCGATCTGTCGCCTCGACAGATCGATCTCCTGTGCCCTGGAGTATAAATACCCGCGTAAAATTCCCAAATTTCCCAAACCCAATCTTCAAAATTCCCAAATTTCCCTCGCATTTCTTCCTTTGATTCGCGACCAGATCGATCTCTGTACGGTCCTCCTTGCGTCTCGGTGTCCAATTTCGGTATTGTAACCAACATTCCTTACTGATTTTCAAAATCTTTCTTCAATTTGTGTTTTTTTAATTCTAGGGCAAACCTAGGTACTGTTTCATTGCTTTTCTCGTTGTTGAATCCATTTAGTGCCTCTTTAGAATCTAGAATCATGCCTAGGAAGTCAGTAGCAAACAAACCTCCTAGAACCACTGTAGAGGCAGGTTCCTCATCACAACCCATTCCTCCACCTCCTGTCGCTTCCTTCAATCGGTGTTTTAAAACACCAGCAAAAAGAAAGTGATATGAGGAATACTTCTCATCCATGCCAATTAAGCATTGGCGAACCATAGATTTTTCATTCCTCAATCGCATAGACTTTCCATACATGTCAAAGTTTGAGGAATTTGGTTGGATGAATTTTTTGAAAATCAACACTCCCGTTCCTCCAAATTTAGTTCGTGCATTCTTTTCCAATGCCGAACTCCTTTTTGACCCAAATGACACTTGCAAAATTATCGGTTTCAAAACCTATGTCATGGGTAAATCAATTATAATAGACACTGAAATTCTAGCCAAAGCGTTTGATATACGCGATGAAGGCTTAACGAATGAGGATGAGGAAGTCCCCTTTGCGTTTGAACTCCCCGGGGACAAGGCGAGTAACCTTCCAATGCACCTTCGGTTACTCCACCTAATAATCTCTTGGAACCTCCGCCCTTTCGGTACTCGTCATTCTACCGTTAGGCGTTTAGATCGTTTTTGGTTCCATCACATTCACACCACAAGCCAAAAACCTAACCTCCCTCACTTTATATACGAAGATTGGCTGAAGATTGTGCGTGGACAAGCTACCACAATCGTTTTTCCACAACCGGCAGCTTATTTTCTCCACCGCCTTGGCGTCGACTGCAGCGGCTAAACCGGCGAACTCCCCTCTCCCAAGAGCGTGCTTAACATTGGGACCCTCCATCATATGGGGTACTACAAAGACCTCCGGGGAGAGTGGACGAAAAAGAGGGATCAGCAACCTGCAGAGGCTACGGAGGAAGACCCCACTGCTGAGCCAGTGCACCGACCTGCTGCACCCGCTCCAGAACCATCGGCTCCGCCCACTGCACCAACATCGTCTCCTGCTGACTTGGAGATGCTCATGACGATGATGAATGACCTCAGTCAGCAGATAAATGACGGCTTTGCCACTCAGCGGCGTATGATCGAAGACTTAACCCAAAGAGAGGATAAGATTCAAGAGACTCAAGAGGCGATGTTCGATGAGCTCCAAGTAACACGCTCTCACGTTGAGAATCTTTTGGATCGTGATCCTCCCTCACAATAGGCATTAGGTGCTTTGATTTAGTGTAGTTACAACATTTTAAGCTACTTGATGTTATCTGTGAGAAATTTGCTTGAATGAAATGTGATTTGACTGGATATTGGGTGAGTTAATGACAATGTTGATTTTGAAATGCCATGAATCTTCTATTTTGTGTGTGATTGATATGACAAAAAGGGGGAGAAGAAACATGTGTTGTGGTTGTGTTAAATGTTTTAAAAGAATGATTTAATTGAGGGGGAGTTATGATTTAATTGAGGGGGAGTTAAAATTTAACTGAGGGGGAGTTAAGTCATTAACAAAGTCAAAAGCTCACAAAAAGGGGGAGTTTTGCAAATTCACTAAACATGTTTATTTGATGAGTTTTGTCATATCAAAAAGGGGGAGATTGTTGAGTTAATGTATTTTGAAATGACAAAACAAGTTAATTCAATAATGCTAAGATGATATACAAACATGTTTAGAGGTTATTAGTACTAGAACTTAGAGTTCTGCTGATGAGAGATCGATCTGGGGTATGAGAGATCGATCTCCTGGGTTTTTACTTGATGAGAGATCGATCTCATGATGGAAGAGATCGATCTGGCAAGCCTTAAATCTGTACAAAGGTATTTAGGAAGAATGAGATCGATCTGCAAGGGTTAAGAGATCGATCTGGCTAATGCTAGAGTTGAGAGATCGATCTGGTCGATGAAGAGATCGATCTCCCTTAAGAGCTTAAGACTATAGATCGATCTGAGAGATCGATCCACATTCAAACAGAGAACTTATGAGATCGATCTGGTAAGGAAGAGATCGATCTCCTCAAAGTCAGAGAGCTAAAGAGATCGATCTGTGTTGTTGAGAGATCGATCTCCTCTCTACGAGAGTGCATGGCAGATCGATCTGGAGATCGATCTTGCCTCAAACAGAGAGACTAGAAGATCGATCTGCCTATTCGACAGATCGATCTGCCTCATTATTTTCAAACTAACAGATCGATCTGCTAACCTATGAGATTTTTCTCCTTGTGTATTTGTGCTTCAATCTTGCAGGATTTATAACTAAGAGATCGATCTGACCAAGAAGGCAGATCGATCTGGTACTCTACTGGAGGTACCCAACGGCTAGTTTCTGCAAAACACAACGGGAAGAATAGCATTTAATGCTCCAACTACCAATCCTTCAGTATTTAACCAAGCATTGAAGACAAAGAGAATAGAGACACTATTGCTGCATATTCCAAACATTCTCAAGCTTTAATTCTTTCATTCTTTGTGTCCCTATTGCTCATTCATTGAGAATCATTGTAAAAGCTTAAGTGCAAAAAGCTACATTTGTCCTACCACTTTAAAGCCTTATATTGTATTCAGTCTTATCTTAAAAGAGAAGAGGATTGTTCCTCAGTGAGAGTAAATTGTAAGAGGCTGAATACTTTTTCTGTATTGCTAAGGGTAGAGAGGTTATTCCTTAACCTGCAAAAGGAACTGTGTAAGCTCTATTGAAAGAGAGAAAGAAAGCACTTGACAAGAAGGTCAAGGAGAGAGGACGTAGGCAAGAGTTTGGCCGAACCTCTATAAACGATTGTGTTTGTTTCTCTCTTCCCTACTTTGCATTAAATTGTTATATTGCACTATATTGCTCATTATCATTTGTGATTAAATTGTGATTAATTTTTAATTTGCCATAATTGTTAGAAAACCGATTCACCCCCCCTCTCGCTAGAGCCAACACAAGCTTCTGAGAATTTACAATTAATTTGTGAAAGGCTGAGGACAGTTCAGAACAGGCAAAAGAAGTTACGCTGACCAAAGATGAAGACCTTTGGAACTTTCAGTTGGAAATTCAGTATTTCTAAAAGTTTCTCCTTCCAAAGGTATAATGAGGTTTAGGAAGAAAGAAAAGTTAAGTGCCCGATATATTAGACCTTTCGAGATCTTAGACCGAGTGGGAGACAAAGTTTATAGATAATTATCGAGTATTCACAATGTCTTCCACGTTTCAATGCTACGTAAATATCACCTGATCTGATCCATGTGATTAGGTATGAACCACTAGAGTTGAAGGAGGATATGACCTATGAGGAAAAGTCGATTCGAATACTGGATAGTAAGGAAAAGGCATTATGGTTTAAGACGAATCATTTGCTTAAGGTTTTGTGGCAATATCACGACTCTGAGGAGACCACGTGGGAATTAAAAAGTTTTATGTGAGAGAAATATCTGCATTTGTTTGAGGACTGATGTACTTCTAAATTTGGGGACCAAATTTTCCAAGGTGGGAAGAATGTAAACACCACAAATTTTTCACGTATTGGGTTATTGCAATAAATAATAATTTAAACAATTAAGATTAAATATATGTGGTTACGAAGGATAATTAGACTTGTAATTTTGGACATGAATACTTAGAGGAAATAATCAAATAAACCATGTTATGCTAAGAGCAAATAACTATGGGAATGTGCACGAAACACATGTAAATCTATGTATATATATATATATATATATATATATATATATATATATATATATATCCATGCATACATAGATATATATAAATGAATGTATACATGGTTCCACATGGCGGAGGACTCCATATAAAACATGCATATGAGGAAATATGTATATATGTATATATATATATATATATATATATATATCCATGCATACATAGATATATATAAATGAATGTATACATGGTTCCACATGGCGGAGGACTCCATATAAAACATGCATATGAGGAAATATGTATATATATATATATATATATATATATATATACAAATATACACATACGTATACGTGCATGCTTATAAATATACATGCATGGCCGAAAGCTTCATTAGAGATATACACAAGCATAAGTTACTGTTAACAACAGCAATGAGACACGAAAATAGGAAGCACGGGAGAGATGATGATGAACACTGCCCCTATAGGAAACACGAGGAAGCTGGATTCGAAGAGGAGCAGAGGGCGTGATAGAAGCAGGAAAACGTGATGCCTGGAAATGGTAGCGTGAAAGAAAAAGAAAATTTTGAAGCAAAGACGTAGAGGTAGGCAGTGGGCTGTGATGCCCAGCAAATAAGACGGAAGAAAACGTGAGGCAGAAAAATAAGCAGGTGGGAGGCGTACGAAGGCTAATGGTCTCGATGGGAGCAGTTGAGAGCCATCTGGAAACACGAAAATGAAAAGAAAACAGGAGGGAAGAAATGAAATGGCAGGGAAACGGAGGGAAAGAGAAAAAGGAAAAATATATATATATACATTGATTTTAGACTGGTGGTTGCAGTCGAGAAGAAAGACAGACGCGTGAGAAACCAATTCGAAAACAGAAGGAAGAGGACGAAAGAAGGAGAGTAGGGAGCACAGTAAAATAATTTGGTTTCCATTGTTTTCATCGGTACTGAACAGAGGAGGAAAAATTTGACAACAAAGGCAAACACTAGAGGCCGCAGTGAGCTGGAGATTGGGCAACATGGCGAAAGCGCAAACGTGAAGGGCAGGGGCTGACTGGAGCAAGGCAAACCGCGGGGGAGCTGTGGAGACTGGGAAAACTGATCGGAGTAAAGGAAAACAGGGGAACGGTAGGTTGGTAAAAATGAGTTGGAAGAGGAGAAGAGTGAAAATGGTGCGAAAGCTATCGGGAGAGTAGTGACCATGGGAGGAAAGAAGGGAAAATACGAGAAGCACACGGGATAAAGGAGAGGAGAGTGTAATCGGAGCTGGGAAACAGAGAACAACCGAGAGAAGGGAGGAGACCTTGAGCGGCAGAGGTGAACAGGAAGCTAGTGACCACCGGAGATGGAGTGAACGGAAGGCCACCAACGCTGAACGAAAGTGGCAGAAAAGGAGACGAGTGAGGCAGTGCCGGGAGAGTGAAGGAAGTCACGAAACAGTGTCCTCGGGTGATATCGAAAAAGAAGAAAAAAAAGAAAAAGAAAAAAAAAAGGAAAAAGAGAGAATAAAAAACATATATAATTCATAAATATATATTTTTATACATATATATATATATAAATATTAGAGAATAGAGGAAAATTGAAGAAAGAAGAGAGTGTACTGAAAATTTGGGAAAAACATGAGGGAAGACAGTCCGAAAATATTAGTTCGAAATTTTTGGAGAAACAAACCGATTGGAATGTACCCGCTGACTCGCACCATTGAGGCATCGAAGACTACAGACAAACATCGAGGTAAGGAAAATTATGTGTGCTATTAGAGATAAATTCACATATTTTTCTATGGATTTGTAGATATTGCATCCTAGGCCGAATATACCAAAAAATACAAATATCAAAATTTTAGAAAGCATTAGACCGATTTTATAGTACCAAGAATTATAGGAAACTTTAGTAATGATCACTTGGTCTATCTTCACCAAGATAAATTTAATATAATTTATTTAAATAAATATCGATATAGTTTTGATTATTGATTTTAATCGAAATTCCCTGGTTTACTCACCATAGCCTATTTATTGGCATTTTTAACTGAGAAAAAAGGCTAGTCAGCTTTTTTTGAATTGTTTTATAAAACGAACTGAATTTATAAGTAATTTAAAGGAAATGATTTGCTTATAAAGTTATTTTGATGATATGAGCTTGAGCGCGTACTGACTGTGTGTCGTACGGTCCGACTCACAGTGATTTTGAGACAAAGGCATTGGTGAGATCATGCTGCACTATTATCTGTTTTGTTTCTGTTTCTATGGTCCATGGAGTACGATGTCCCGTGCAGCATGCACGCGAGTACGATGTACCGTGTTTCTGATTCTGGTTTTTTGACATTCTAATGTGTGAGCCGTATTGGGTAGCTGACCACTCCCAGGCAATTGACATCCTGGCACACCTGACCCGTGGTTGCTCGGAGTCACCGACATTGACTAATTGTCATTCTGATATCTGATATAACATGTTCTGCCTTGTCTCGTCTATTTGATTTTCTGAACTGACCGTTTGAGCGATATCGTCTATTTGATTTTTCTAAACTATCTGCATGAATTGTGTTATTTGGAAATCGTTATTCTACTGCTTAAAGTTTTGGAATTCTATATTTACAGCAGTAAACTGATTACACTGTCAATATTGATTTCCGACTCCAATGTGTACAATGATTTTTGTAAACTGTTTATTCTACTGATTAAAGTTCTGGGTTATTGGTATTTACCACAGTAAACTGATTACTCTATCGAAATTGATTCGGTTTTCGATTTTTCGACTCTGATTTTTCTGAATTGACAATAGCTCTGTATATTTTTCCCGATAAGCCTATTTTGCTAATATATATTTAGGCAGTGTATTTATCTACTTGTCACGTGTTTTTTTTCTTACTAAGCACGTTAAGTCCCCATCTTACTCGCCTCCACAGATCCTCATCAGTAGCGGGACCATCTTTTGTAAGTTGAAATCTTTTGCACAGCCATACGTCAGCAAAATATTCATCCGTGTTTAAGGTATACCCAGTATAGACATCCATTTCGTATATAAATATTGTAAGTACAGTAATGTACAGGGAAATGTATCTGGGGAATGTGAACAAGAATATTTTGTAAAAGAACAATTTCGCTAATTAAATTGGGAAGTATTGCCTTTATTTTGTTTAAATTTGTTACCAAGAAACTTATTTGTTAGACTGATTTATTATTCTGACCTATTATCTACTCGTAGACCAACCAAATGTGCAAAATTTGGATCGTTACATGCTGTAAGTAATAAATTCATAGTTATTACACACTGAGCATATTAACTACAAGCATCAAACATATATAAATAAATTTGTCATCCAATCATAAGCATATTTGAGTTTTTAATCATCCTTTAACTAACAAGCATGATTTCAATAGTTCATTTCACATTAAATCTTTAGAGTGTATTTGAATGAAGAATTTTAAAACTTTAAAGCATTTCAAAATGTATCAATTTAAAATAATAGTATTTGCAATTGTTTTTTTGGATAAATATTAGAAAGAATATTTGAATACTAAAATTTGATGAAATAAAAAAATAAATGTAAAAGAAAAATAATAATATTATATAATAAAAAAAATATAAAAATATATACAATATATCTATCATTAGATTTGTAACAATGTATAGACATTATTAATAATATAAAAAACAAAAATATATTTTATTTAAATAACATAATATCTTTCTTTTTCAGTTTTATATTTAATAGTGGACCATGTGTAAATAAAGTAATAAAAGATTTGAACAAATTTTGATAAATTGCCTCTTTAAAAAGACTTTTAAGAGAGAGTTTGAGCATTCCAAATTTCTTTTAGGTATTCCTCTTATATTTTGAAATGTTTCAACTTTTTTATCAAATAAGAAAATTTAATTTAAATATTTTGATTAAAATAATTTTTTTCTAAAATCTCCTATCCAGCCTATTGATTAAAATTATATTCTTTTTAGTATCAAAATCTTAAATATTTAAAAACTAATGAATATAAAACGAGGAATATGCTTCACCTTAAGCCAATTTTTCTCTAAAAAATAGATTAATGGGCAATCATTATTTATAATATAAATGTTTGGTCATCGAAAACATCACCGCAGCTAGGGGTGTAAACGATACAGTGGTGCTCGCAAGCTACTCGGGCTCGACTCGAGCAAAACTCGAATTCGGCTCGATTTTAGTCGAGTCGAGCTCGAGCTCGAGCTACTCGAGCTATCGAGCGAGCCGAATTCGAGCACTTAAATACCCTACTCGAGTAGCTCGCGAGCCTAATCGAGCATCGAGTTTTTATATATTTTAATAATATAATAATATTTATATAATGATTCGAGCTTAATCGAGCCTAATCGAGCTTAATCGAGCCTAATCGAGCCTAATCGAGTTCGAGTAAAATATCGAGCTTATATAATCGAGCCTAATCGAGCCTAATCGAGTAGCTCGAATTCGATCTCGAGCCGAGCTCGAGCTTAAAAAATAAGACTCGATCGAGCTCGAGCCGAGTATCGAGCACCGAGTTTCGAGTCGAGCTCGAGCTCGAGTACCTCACTGTATCGACTCGACTCGACTCGATTACACCCCTAACCGCAGCCTGTCACAATTTGTGTTACGTTAAAAATTGAAAACCCGAGAAAATTCTGCCTAACTATATTGTTCTCTCTCCTTCTGTTTTGGCTTTTTTTTTTTAATTTAAAATTATAAAAGTAATTTCCATTTCAGGAAAAAAAAAGTCCAATTTGATTTTACAGGCTACCCAAAGGCTGACGCAAAACCAAAATTGAAAAAGAAAAAACAAAAAAAGAAAAAGAAAAAATCTCACGAAAACAAAAGCAAAGCCCTTCGACCAAGTCTAAGAGAGCGTAGAAAAATTTGGTCATTCTTCAAATAAAAAGACTACAGAATCAATCTCTCTCTTATTCTTCATCATTTTTGTTAGGTAAGATCCTCTATTTCAAAACCTTCAAAGATTTCTGTGTATTCTTTCTGTTTGGTGAAGTGGAGTATTATTTGTTTGATCACGTGGGGCAATAAATGCCATTCAAGCTTGCTTTTTTATTTCAATTACTATCTAATTTGTTGATTTTCTTTTTTCTCTATGATAAATGTGGTATTCAAGGATATATATAATTCGCGGAAAAATTCTAGGCTTGATTGGTTGGTATCCTTTTTATTTTTTAATTTCATACAAATTGTTATTATTCTTGGCATTTCTATAGTTTCTTATAATTGCAAAATTGGCTTATTGATGATCATGATCTAGAGCTGATTTTGATGAGCGTTTACTTATCAACTAGATATGATCTTCAGTTATTTCAATTAAAATCATAAGTTTTGCCTCAAAGTCATGATATTTAATGATAAAGTTATTGATTTTGCTGTAGCTTGTGTTTTTAGAATAATCAAGGATTTGGCACTTAGCAGCAGAGGAAGGTACTCATGGCTAATAGCGCGGCAGCATGTGCTGAAAGGGCGACTAGTGATATGCTGATTGCTCCCGATTGGGCTGTAAACTTGGAGCTTTGTGACATTATAAACATGGATCCAGGGTATCATTCTTTCTATTCTCACTTTGGTGGCCATTATTCTGTACTTTGCTAATTTCCGTTCTTTTATGCATTTTAATACCTATGACTGTGATTTGGGAATTAGATTGTTTTAAGCATAACTACTTTTACCTGGATTTTGTGAATTTTGGTATAAGTTATGCAATGTAAGCCACCTTATGCAATTTTCAAACTTGCAAGCCTTGCTTGCTAAGAGCAGCTTTAATCACTATTTAAATTGTTTAAGTCAAATTTTTTATGCAATCCATCTTTGGCTAGTGTAATATATCATCATAAGAGATTGCGATACTCTTTTGTGGCACAGTTCACTATAATTTAGTTGTCTGATAAGGGAAGAGGTGGAGCTTGGAGGGAGATTGCTGGATAAGCTCGATTTGTTCCACCATTTCTGTATATGAGAGCTTGGCTTTTCAGCTTCAATAAAAAAGTAGCTTGGCTCAAAAATACTGATGGCAAGTTCTCATGATTTGATTTTTTAAAAGAGAGTGATGAAGGGAGGGAGGGAGGGAGGGAAGGTGGAAATTTTTGGATCTTTAGAGTATGGTACCCTGTGTCTTGTAGGAGACGAGGAAGGAAAATTGTAGGGGAAATTTATATTTCATGAGTGAGGGATGGAGGGGGAGATTTTTAAAATCTTTTATGTGCTGTAGGTTGAAGGAAAAGAGGAGTATTTTTAGGGCATTCGCATACTTGTACCATCCTCTTGGATTCCTTTAGCTTGATTATGCTAGTAATAATTTTGAATTGGTGAGTCAAATGTTAAGACAGTTACCCTTGTTAGAATTCACACCTGACTTCACGTAATGTAGGACCCATATGCTGCAGCCTTGCTATTCTATACTCTCTTGGAAGTCTATTATTTAGTGTGTAGATGTCTATGTGATACTTTTAAGTTCTCATTCTTTCCTCTAAATCCGAGTCTCTATCCTTTTTTTTTTTTTTGGCGTTTTAATGTCTTTCTTGTGCACTTAGTGTACCTAGGTTGCTCTTGGAGTTGTAATTATCTTTTTACTAGGAAAAGCATTGAAGTGTCTGAAGTCTGAACTTGAGTGAAAATGTTTGAATAAACAGAAAAGATATGGTCTGATGCTAAGGAATGCATGGTGTGTATTATTTTCAGCTATTTAATTGTTTGAAGTATGATTTTGTGCTCCCAAGGGGTTTTGCATAGACCTGCAGCACACTCTCTAATGAAAGTTGCATGGTGGTCTTGCGATTGTGTTGAATGTGTTGGCGCCTTGGAATAACATGATCCTAGCTTATCATTCACATTCCCCCGATTTATGAGAATCCTAACTTATCAGGACTTAAATGAAAATTTTAGTTGAGTTTATTGACATTATTTGTCTATTGCAGACAAGCTAAAGATGCTTTGAAAGTTCTCAAGAAGCGACTGAGCAGTAAAAATCCAAAAATACAGCTACTAGTTCTTTTTGTGAGTTGCATGTTTCTCCCCTTGTTCATTTGTCTACAATCATGTGGTTCAAGTGACTACTAAATTGGTAACATCCTGTGTTTTTTCCTTAGTGGTGCATGATGACAAGAACTAATATGATACCGTATATCTGATATATTGGTCCAGGTATTGGATTCTCTCAGCAAAAATTGCGGTGAACATGTTTTTCAGCAGATTATTGAGCGCGATATTTTGCATGAAATGGTTAAAATAGTAAAGAAGAAGGTGACTTATCTTCTCTTGACCTGTGATATCTGACATTTCTTTTCAATTGTCCTCTTTCTGGTGCTTACTACTTGTATGCTTCCTGCTGGTTTAACTGTGCAGCCTGACTTGAATGTCAGGGAAAAGATACTTATTTTGATAGACACATGGCAAGAAGCCTTTGGAGGATCTAGAGGAAGATATCCTCAATATTTTGCAGCATATAATGAACTACGGGTAAATATTCTGTTGTGCCTTTATGTGCCTCTCCTTTTTTTTGTTGGCTCTTCATAAGAATCTAATTTTCCATGCACGAATATTACCAAACATGTTCTTTTTGTGCCTGAATATATTAGGTTCAAGGTCTGCTGCGCATCAATCCATGTAATACGTAACTTTAATTTCTTGTACCTCATGTTTGAACATAGAGAAAACACTTTTTATTGTTTGGTTTGGAACTGTGATGGAAGACTGGAAAATGATAGTTTTGTCATTTCACTTTCATTTTCTTTAGTTTATTGTTTCCTCAAAAAACGAACCAGATAAGTGTGTAAATAGCCCAGGGTTCTGGTGACTGAAAGGGTTTCTATTATTTGAGTTCCGACAATATATGCAAATTTTATGATTTAAAGTAATTCATATCCATGTTTGAGAAATGCTTATTAATTATTAAATCATTGCCGATGAAATCCCATTCTCAATAGCAGAAAAAAATGGAAACAAAGGCTAGAAAATGCACTCTGATAGGTTTTGTCTAAATTTAGCTTTAGAATCTTTATTATTATGATTTCCAGAAAACTTTGGTTCCAATATCATGAGGCTAATCCCAACTTCTCTCTCTCTCTCTCTCTCTCTCTCTCTCTCTCTCTCTCTCTCTATATATATATATATATATATATATATATATATATATATATATGTATATGTATATGTATATGTATTTGCATATGTATATGTATGTGTAGTATTATCTCCTTCTGACTTAATTTTTGTAAATTCTGCATAAATAATTTATGTTCATTTCTTATGTTTGAATAATCATGCTGCATTTTTTTTTTTTAATTATACTGTAAATTTCATTCATATGTTGGGTAGAATTGTTATGTAAAATATCAAAAAATTTGGATACCTTTATGTACACACAGAAACACAAACTGACTAGCAATTTGTGTGATTTCATGATTCTCCACTCCTGGCCTCTTTTGTTAATTACGTTATTTTTTTCTTCTGAGGTTGGTTGGAGCAATTTTGTTGTAAAATGTGTTTATTGACTTCTTACCCCTTTCAGAACTAAAAATCATTGCTGCTTATGCTGTTTGGAGAGTCAAACTTCCTGTCCTGGTGTTTTCTGTATCATATCTATCCATCTCTGTTTCATGAAGTTAAACTTTTTTTTTGTATATTTCAGGCTGCTGGAGTTGAATTTCCTCCTCGCGAAGAGAATAGTGTACCATTATTTACTCCACCTCAGACCCATCCAGTAACTCACCACCCTGCTTCTGCATATGAGGATTCTGCTATTGAGGCCTCTCTACAGTCTGATGCTTCTGGCTTCAGGTACTAATGTGCTAAAACCATAATACTCGAGTTGTGGATCACATGGTTGTCTTCGACACAACATTTTTTAAAACCTTTTCTTCACTTGAATTATTTTATAATATTTGATGCTTAATTCAATAATGACTTATTTTAAAAAAAAAAAAAAGGTTTGTTTTTGGTGTCTTTAAAATTTCAACATTTTTGCTTGGATCACATTTCTCTTCTCTTGCTTGTCATGTTTTATTTTTCGTTTACGTACATTGTAAATCATATGTGAATACTTATTTATGTCTTCACATGTATAAATCATCATTGCTTATGCTAAATTGTATACATTATAAAATGCATAATTATCTCACAATTTCTTTTTGTGTTCCTTGGCATTTTATATATAACTATGATAATGTCGAAATGATTTTTAAATTTATTTTCTTTAATAGATCTAAAATTGATGCGGGGCATTTTGCGAAAACCTTTCTTTAAACTTCATTTTTATTTTTCATTATTAAGCTAAATAAGGAAATAATTCTAGATAAATGGAAGTTAGAAAATTTTGATGGATTTTAGGTCACTGAAACGATAAAGAAGATATTGGCCAAAAAATTGATAAAAAAGATCCGTTTGGCCTAACTTTTGATAGATTGTTGTTGCCAGCTTAGAATTGTCACCTTTGTTTCAAAGATATTATTTTTCACTTTGGGGCATAAAGGCTAGAGCTTAAGCTATCCTTTTCCTTTTTTTTTTCTACTGGGTTAGACCATAATAAACCAATTTGAAGGTACTACGCTGCATTTCTCTTTCCATCTCCATGCATTAACAACTTTGCCGCCGACATATAAATTTCCTGTGTACATCTGCAATTATTTTTGTTATAGTAGCTTAGAGAGATTGAACTTCGTCTATTTTCAGCTTGCCAGAGATTCAAAATGCTGCTGGACTAGCCGATGTATTAATGGAAATGCTTAGTGCACTGGATCCCAAGACTCCTGAGGTAAAAACTTTGTTGTGTGAATGGATCATTATGCTTGTCACATGGTGTAAGCGGTTCTAGTTTTTCTGAATATCTGCTTGCTGATAAACATTGATTACTTGTATCGATGTGCAAACTGCAGTGCTTTCATTTTCTTCTTTATTTTCTATTTAGTATCAGGGAAGGTTTTTGTTCTGAATGTTAATCTATTTATCTAGGATCAGCTCCGTTAATTCCCTACCTGTTTCACTTACAGCAATGTGCTTTCTTAATTATTTGGCAGCAATATCTGTTTGGTTGGTTCTTTCTATTATTTTTCTGTGCCTTGCAGTTATGATGAATCATGCTTCTTTTCAGTTCATTCTAAGTCTTTGTTACTCATGCCAAAACATCTTACAAAAGTTTCCTCATTTATCATGAGCAGGATCATTATGACACCTGCAAATTATGAGTTGTAGAAAACTTATGCTCTCTTCTGAATGTAAATGTTGGTTTTTTTTTTTTTTCACTGCCGCAGCCTCATAAATAGACTCTTTATTACTGTATTATGAAACTTATTGGATAACCTCACTAATGTATGTTTTCTGATTTCTTTTTGCATTGCATATATGCATCTGGCTGTAGAAAAAAATGTAACATCATTTTAGGTCTTTCTTTTTTTGAGTTTCATGACTTATTCTGCTGCAACAAAAGTTAGTAAATAAATGATTCTAATTTATGCCAGCAATTAAATTAATAAATATTTTTAGCCTGATGCAAGTAAAATAATTAGTCCTTACTATTTTGGGTGTTTTGCAGGCTGTAAAGCAAGAAGTGATTGTTGACCTTGTTGATCAATGCCGATCTTACCAAAAGCGTGTCATGCTTCTTGTGAATAATACCACGTGAGAATCTGTTTGTATCTTTGGCTGAGTTCTTTCTTGTTAGAATAATTCTAATGATTGATTTTGCTTTTTCAGAGATGAGGAACTTTTATGTCAGGGGTTAGCACTAAATGATAGCTTGCAGCGTGTTCTTTGCCAGCATGATGACATTCTGAAAGGAAACACTGCTACGACAGGAGCAGTATCTGACACTCCTGTTCTGCCACTTGTTAATATTAACCATGAAGATGATGAATCAGAAGATGAATTTGCTCAGCTGGCTCACAGGTGACTTTATCATGTTATTCTTCCTCCCTTTTTTTTGCTTTCAAACATTTTTCTGTTAGTTTACTGAAAATATTTGCAATGTGCCGGATTAGCCTTGCACTTTGAAACCATGAAAAACTCAGACTGAAATTACTATCCATTCTAGTTCATCTACTTAGCACGTGGAAATGGTCTAGGGACACTTTACCACATTATGTTGACGTGTGGAACCCTGATCACCATTGGAAATTTTTTAATTTTTTTAATTTTTTTTTTCAGTGGAGTAACATGTTATAGGCTTGAGTAAAAATAGCTGCAGAATTGTATGGATGAAAGTCTAGCGTTTTGTCTTGTCTCTCTGTTCTCTAAAATGCAATCCATTTTGTTTTTTGGTTCATATTTAAGGGGGAAGGTTCGATAAAGCTTGGACCAAATCCCTTCAAAGCAGGAATAATAACCGTTAGACCAAATTTTAATTGTTAATGCAATCCATTTTGTTAAACACACCTAAAGACTGCTTTGAATATAGGTTCTTAAGGTTCGAGTAACCAGTCCTTAATTAAAGGCAAGACCCTTTATTTCTTGTCTATGTTGATTTTTGCCCTTAATCAAATTTAATGAATCAATGCCCTCATTTATTGCAGATCAGCAAGAGATAATTCTCAAGGGCTGGTCAGGAGAGCACCTAACAGTAAGCCTGCACGAGCTGGTCCACTTCTTCCTCCTCCACCCTCATCAAAAAGGCCTGTTGCAACAAGTGCCAGCATGGTTGATTATCTTAGCGGTGATAACTACAAATCTGAGGATTCCCCTGTAACAAGAGAACCGACACCTTATTCTGCTCCTAATCACACATACACAAGCTCCTCTCCACAGCTGATTTCTACTTTAGCTCCGTCATCCCCTCCTTCCCAGTCTGCTGACTCTGGATCCTCACCTGAGTTCAGAGGACAGCCTATATATGACAAACCAGCCTCCTTAAGCAAGTCTGCTGATGCTGAGCAGATGCCTCCAGCTCCATGGGACAGTCCTGCAGGAAGCCTTCCACCACCACCTTCCAGGTTTAATCAGAGACAGCAATTCTTTGAGCAACAACATGGTTATTCTGGTGATTCTTCTTATTCCAATAATGGATCTGCTTCCTCTTATGACAGCTTGGTTGGACAAACTCAAAATCTCTCGCTTAATTCAGCCCGAACCAAACAAGTAAAACCAGAAGATGCTCTCTTCAAAGACCTGGTTGATTTTGCGAAAGCCAAGTCATCGTCGTCATCCAAACCCGATAATAGGTCATTTTGATCATCTTGTGCAGTCAACATGGTTTTGGGTGGTACAGCTTGTGAACAGTTAATGGGTTAGCAGTTTTTGTATTAGATTATGAGGTTTCATGTTATTAAATGAACAGGAGTTTACACATTGCTTATGGTTTGTCTACGCTGTTTATTGGATTAATTCTGAGAAACACAGCTCATTGGATATATTCGTATATCCTAAATATTTTAATACTAGGTGTACTATTTTTTCCTTGTTTTATCTTTCACCGGGCTACTTGTCTTTGAAGTTCATTCAGTTGTTAGGTTATATACGAAGGAGGTAAAAGGATTGGAAAGCTTCATTGCCACTCTACGTTCTACGAAAATTTGGCATTCTCTCTTTGGTTCTTCTTCCTAGCTAATGATTGTCACCCCACGGACATCTATAACTGTATATTGGAGTAGTGTTCCAATCGGATACTGCTCATTTTTGTCTCCCAATTTTGCTCCGCGTGCTTCGTGTAGTGCTGACAAAAGTTAATTCTAGTACGTAAATTTGTCTGAACTGAATCGAGACTCATATGATTTAATTAAAGAAGTTAAAAAATTTCAAAGATGAAAAAATCGAACTCGAAAAAGTTGAGTCCGGATAAAATTTGAATTTGACATAATTCGAATTCAATACAATCTAAATTTGAGATCAATCAAACCCTAAAATTAAAAAAAAAAATCAAATTTATAATCTAAAAAATTTGAATTATAATTATATGATTATTTTAAAAAAAAATAAAATAATTAAATAATGTAAATAATACATTTTTTCCATTTCAAACTGTTCAATTTTGAAAGCAATTATTATTTATTATATAATTATATCAATAATATATTATTAACAAAATAAATATTGAATCTTTAAATTCAATTATTAAATAAAATTAACTTAAAACACTATATATATGAATATCAAAAAAAATCATATTATATTTATTGTGTTTATAATTATAATTGTAAACCTCCGAAAATTTACGGAATTGGAACGAGCACTAATCGAATTTGATCTAATTTATCTTGTTATTGTATAATTAAATTAATCATGTCAGGAATGACGAGATCAGGATAGACCGGTGATTTTATTTAAAATTCGATTTATGGAATTGAAATAATAATAATGATAATAATAATAGTAATGATAAGATAAGCAATGTGTATATATAGATATACAATTATTTTCATTATATAAATGTATGTATGTATTGATATAAATATAAATTATATATCTTGATTTTATAAATATACATTTATTTTGATTTTATAAAGGTATATATATAAATAAATTTATTTTGAGTATATAAAAGTATACATAAATGTATATATATATAAATATTTTTATTTTACAAATATATATTTTCTTTGATATATATATATGTATATATATTTATTTATTTTGAATATATAAATGTATAAATAAATGTATATAAAAATAAAATATATTTTGATTTTATATATATAAATGTATACAAATTTATTTGGATTTTATAAATATAAATGTATATATATATATGAAAACTATATATATGTTTTGATTATAATTATATATAAATATATATATATATGTATATGTATATATTTACAAATTAAATTTTATTTAGAAAAAAAGAGTGAACAATAACAAATCAAAGGGGTGAACAGTAAAAAAAAACCCTTAAATGAAACGGTGCGTTTCAAAGTGGGAGGCACTGCGCGCAGCGCGCGACCCACGCCTTGCCAGGCCTGCGTCTCGCCTACGCCCCTGCCTCTGCAACCCATCCTGCGTCTGGCCCCTGCGCGCCCCAGCACTCAGCACGCCAGACCTCCTGCAGCCCCCAGCGCGCACCACGCCGTGCCCTATCCTGCACAGTGCCAGACCCGATCGCCCCCTGCCTGTGCCCAGTCTGCTCGCACGAAAGACGACCAAGCTCTGCGTCCCTGTGTACGTGTCCCTACAGCCACAGTCTGCACCTAAGGCTCTGCACCAAGTCGCACCAAATGCTGTCTCAGACCTGCACCCTCCTGCCCCCAACGCGCCCCTGCCAGACCCCCTGCACACCCTGCACCTGCCTTCTGCATACTCCAGCGCCCTGCACGCTGCACCCTGCTGCACCGAGTCACGCACCCCAGCTGCACCCTCCTGCACCCAGCCTGCATAACACTACCCCCGGGTACATATATATATATATATATATATATATATCAACCAGGACGAGAGAGAAAGAGAGTTGGGAGAGAAACAGTGGAAGAGAAAAGAAACAAAGGAGAGCAGGGGAAGGGAGAGAGGATGTTAGAAGGTGGCATTCGGTGATGGTGAAGATGAAGATGATGATGAGGAGTGAGGGCCAAGAAGGGAAGAAGGAAATTGTGACGGGAGAGAAGCCGAGAGTTACTAGTTAGAGAGCTGAAATAGTGATGATGATGAAGATTGTGCTGGAAACCGAGATGATGATGTTGGCTGAAGCAAACATGGTGGTGATGAGGAAGATGGCCGAAAGGGAAGGAAGGAGGTGGTGATGATGGTGCTCGAAGAGATGGTGAAGGGAGGGCTGCCGTGGAAGTGAAGGGAAGCCGAGAAGGAGGGAGGAGAAGAAGAAGAAGAAAATGAGTTGGCGGCATATTCAAAGGCAACGGCAAAAGTATATTTATTTATTTAAATATATATATAAATGAAAAATAAGAAACTAAGAAAAAGACACAAGGAGTAAGGAAAAAATTTGGAAAATCTAGGAGGAGAGTTTCGGGAGATCCTTAATCGAGTAGGTGGGATCCATGACTTTAGTTAGAGGTATGACGCACGGACATTGATATAAAGAAAATTGGATTATGTTATTAGAGATGAATGCACGTATTTTTTGATGATTTTTGATAGATATGAATTTAAAAAATATATATTTATTTATGCTGTAGAAAAATTATTTATGAATTGTCAAAATTATACTGCATATATTTACTGTATATTTGGAGACTGCGAACCTTAAAATCAAATTTTGACACGCTGAACGTAGAAAATCCATAGACAAATTTTACTGTTCGAAATTTAAAAATAAATTTTAAGAAAATTCAAAATTGCCCTGATTTTTACTAAATAGTTATATTTAGTGTATTTAAATAAATATTGAGTGTTTTTAAAATTATCACGAAAAAACTTAAAATTACGAATTTGCACTCGAGACTATGTTTTATGAATTTTTAGCTGAAAAGGGTAAGACCAGCCCCTTTTAATCTATTTTAAACGTTAAAATGAGATTTAAGTGTTCTGAAGTTAAAACTGTGCTAGACAACCTATTTTGAACAGTTTCGTGAAACAAATGGAATTTTATATGTATTTTAAGACACGTGTACTGTTTATGAAAAATTTTAAATGAGATGTACTGAAGCGCGTGCTGACTATATTGCACGGACCGACTCGCATGACGAGATGTGCTTGAGCGCGTGTGTGACTGTGTGTCACATGGCCTGACTCGCACTGACAAGACGTGCTGGAGCGCGTGCTGACTGTATCGTACGGACCGACTCGCACTGACGAGATATGCTTGAGCGCGTGCTGACTGTGTGTTGCACGGCTTGAGTCGTACTGACGAGATGTGCTTGAGCGCGTGCAAACTGTGTCGCACGGTCCGACTCGCATTGGATTTTGATCTAAGTTATGAAGTAAAACCGTGTCACCCGTTGTGTATTGCTGTGTGATCTTGCACTGACTTGCTCGCATATGATTTTAAAGTGTTTTGATAAATCGTGCTTGTCAGACGTGTATTATTGTGTGATCTTACACGTACCTGCTCGCACGTGATTAGAGGTAAAGAAGGCGATGAAAATTATATGGGAATGTGAATGATGCCGAGTTCCATGGTGTACGATGTACTGTGCTGTGTACACATGAGTACGATGTACCGTATGACTGAAAATGAAATTATATGAAAATGTGAATTGAGAATGATGTCCAGTCCATGGAGTACGATGTACCGTGCTGTGTGCACATGAGTACGATGTACAATATTATTGAGAAATAGAGAAATGAGTAAGCCGATTGGGTAGCTGACCACTCTCACGACACTTGACATCCTAGCACACCTATCTCGTGATTGCCCGGAGTCACTGACATTGACCAATTGTCCTATTGATTGATTATTGATGATGAATATTTCGTCATGCCTCACTTATTTGATTTATCTTAACTGAGTTTTGATAAAGTGAATTTTTTATAAGAAATGAGTTTTATTTTACTGCATTTGATTTAAATGATATTTTGCAGTAATGTTTTCTGTGATACTGATACTGTGGAAAAATTGTAATTTTGTGATACCGATATTGTGAGAAAATGATAATTTTCACTGTACTACATTGAATTGTATAGTATTACTTGAAACCCGTATTTTGTAGATAGTGTATTTATCTACCTGCCGCTTGATTTTTCTTACTCAGCATGTTGAGCTCATCCCTTACTTTACTCCACAGAACCTCGTCAATAGCTGAGAGTGTTTCTAAGTCGAATAAATTTGTACAGTCATGTGTCAGCGAATGACTCTTCAGCACTAAAGGTATACTCGGCATAGACATTTATATTGTATCTATATTTTGCAAGTACAATAATATATAGAGAAATGTGTTTGGGGAAATGTGAACATGAAAGAACAATTATAATGATCAATTTTGTTGAAATTTGTCACCAAAAAAATGAAATCTAGTACTAGCATTACGATTTTGATCTAATATCGACTCGTAGCCTAACCAGTAAAAGTGTGAGTAAAAATGGTCGTTACAATAATAAATATATTTTCAATTTAAAATTTGATTTTATAATAAAATTGTTATAATATTTTATTATTTTTATTTCATATTAAAATTTTAATTTTAATTTTAATTCAATAATAAATCAAATATAAAAATATTTTATAATATTTTATATTGAATGTTAATGTTACATTGTATTAATCTCTTACTCCGAGTCTCTGATCTTGTGATATAAAATAATTATATAATCTATGTAAAGTGTATCATGTGTCTACGAATAAAATACATAAAATGGTTAATAAATAGTCTTTTATCATAACTATTTCTATAATATAATTATTGTTACCTTAAGTTAAATTTTTTTTTTATCACGCAATTTGAAACAAAATACATAAATAGAAAATGATACAGGTATCATATATTAATGATTTGTATATTATATTATAATAATCTCTTATCTTGTAAATATATAATAAAATATGTAATCTTTTATTGTAGGTACTATCTTGATAAAATTAATTATCTATTAAAATTAATTTGTTTATTATCTATTAAACATAAAATTAAAGTGTGGATAAAAAATTATTTCTAATATTAAAGTAAAGTGTAATTTAAAAATATATTATTGTAGTAATTGTTGTGTAAGCGGTTATTTTTATAAAATTAGTTTTTTAAATTTTATTGATATTAAGATTAATTATATTTAAGTAGTTATCATTATATTAATTAATTTATTAATATCTACTATTTAACATTCTAATTGGACATTTTATCAATTAGTGTAAATCTAATGTTACTATGTTAATGCCAACTTGATCAAATTAGTATTCAATTGGTGTATGACTATATATGATATGATTATGATATATCAAATGTTAATAATATAATGTCAATTGGTATGTATAATTTTTTTATTTCAACGTTCTAAAATTTTAGTGGATTATTTGATTAATTAGTGTATATTATATTTGATATAACAATGTTAATATTATGATTTATGTACAAACAAAAAAACAAAAAAGATATAAAATTGAGCTAATTAGCTGACTAATTATTCATATTAAGGTTTTTTTTTTTTTTTTGTAAATGATAACTAGTACATTTTTTTTAAATGTCTATAGATTTTGTGAATGATAAATATAATTATACCTAACATTAATGTTAAAATAGTCAAATTAGATCAATACTACTATTTCTATTAGTTTTTACATATCATGATTTTCTCGAAGTTTAAAGTATTGATTATTAAGGTTAAACCAATTATTAATACTCTTTTATGATATATTATAGTATTATTCAACATTGTAATTAAATAATTAGTTAACTAGTTATACAATTAAATCTAATGAAATTGATTTGATATTTGGAAAAAGAAAATAAATGTAAGAAAAATTTTTGAAAATTTAAAATTTTATTAAAAAATATAATATTATCATTTAAAATGCTAATAAAAAATTAAGTAAAGAAAAATATATAAGTTTGTTGGACAAGGAATGTACAAATTCCAATAGCCCAACTTTGGGGAAAAAAATCAATGGTTCAATGAGATATTAGTTTAACTTAAAGATACAAAATTATTTATATATGTTTACTTGTTTAATGTGATTTATTTATAATTTGTTAGTTATTTTTTTGAAATAATTTTTTTTATGTATTGTAGTTAATGATTTTGGATTTTCACTTTCCATTAATTTTACTATATATATTTTATTCAGGTTCACTTAAAAAATAAATTCTTATATAATCATATCATATAATTATATATTTTATGACAAATATCATAGAAAATTTTAAAAAAAGTAAATAATCCTTGCTAAGTGATAAAAGTATTAAAATGTAGAAATTTATATTTATATAAATATTTATTAAATTTTAACTTTAGTGTTTACGTTATATCTTTATTTAATTATATAAAAAATTTAAACTAATCATTACATTCAAAATTATAAAAATATTTATAACTCCTAAAATTTCAAAATAATTCGAATCTAGCTCTAAACCTACTTATTCGAACAGAACTGAATTAAAAAATATTCAAACTCGAAGCAAATCCAAACTTGAAAAACCTTAAACTTATAATTATTCGAATTCAAAAAAACTCAAATTCAAAAACACTCAAATTTAAGATAAAAAAAATCCAAATTTAAAATAATCTAAACTCAAAAACAACCTAAACTGAACTCATCCGATCTATCAGGTTCCGTGGCCATTGGTCTGTTTTTCTCAATTGACTATTTTTGTTTTTTTTTGGTCAAGTTCTTTTACCTATTCTGCAATCCGGAGGTGCTGCTCATCGTTGTTTCTATTTTTTACGCCACTCGCCTTGCTAATGGTCCTATTTTTCTCTTCCATTTCAGCCCTTTGATTTTTTTTATTAGCAACTTTTTGTTATTTACTCATGTCCTCTAAATTGGTTTTTACTTGGCTCTTCAACCTTTTTTTTTTAATCAAGTCTTCTAATTTACTTTTAGTTCTTCAATCTTTTATGGGTTAAACCATTTAATATGTTTTTATTTTTTAAATTATATTATTTAGGTATTGTTGCTTGAAAAAAAATTTTCTGAGGGTGACGTAATCATTTCTCTGATGGTAACTTTAAGTTACCAAAAAATTTTTAGGCCCCCAATCTGTATTTATTTTTAATTTTTTATCTATTTTCGATAATATATTATTGCACGAGAAGAAATTTGAGCTTGATACATTCGTTTAAACTTGAAAAAAAAATTAATAAATAAAAATCAAATTAATTAAAAATTAAAAATTCCAAAATTGCTAAAATAAATTGACGAAATAAAAAAATTATGTAAATTAATAATTATTTAATATCATTCCAAATTATTTTTTGTTATGCCTTCAAATTTATTTTTAACTCTTCAATTTTTTTGGTTAACCATCTAATCTATCTTTCTTGTAGATTTTTTAATTTATGTCCAATTAGGTATTGTTACTAAGAAAAAAAATCTAAATGTAACACGTAACCGTTTTTATATAGGTGATTTTAAACTTCCAAAATAATAATGAATTTTTTATAATTGATAATAATAAACACCGCGCCAGAGCGCAAGTTAAAATCTAGTATTTATAAAGATAAATAAATTAACTAGGAAGCTTCATGCTAGAATTGATTGAATTTTTACCATTATATATTCCAACAAAATGTGCAATATATACAAAATTATTTAAAATTCAAACGGAAATTTTTTTGGCATATATAAATTATTTTTGGAACACACTTCCCTCTCCATGCCTCCTAAAAATTTACATTAATTTATCCCCTTGAATGTATGAATAAACAAGGTTAAACTCAAAATTATATGAACAAAACTAGTTCAACTTTAGACCTAAAAAATTGTGTATATAATTCATGTTCGTGTTATGTAAAATCGTAATTTGTATCGTGTAAAAAAAATTTTCGGGTCAAGATTCATGTTGATACACCAAACATAACTTTTTTTTATTTTTTTTTAAAATTTATATATAATTTTTACTAATTTTTTATCCGTTACATCTTATGTCTTTTATTTATATTATTTTTATATCGTGTCACTATCTATGTTTATGATTACCAAGTCTATTAAGTTCAGTACCTTGGGAGGGGTAACCACAAGTTAATAGATTTGGTGCTGGAGAAAAAAATCATAAGTTTCTCTTAGGTTTTCCTTATTAGCATTTTGTTTGTCTTTGTACAAGTTGGTTCTTCACCATGTGATTGTTGAGGTTTTGCTCCTTTATTCTAAGAAGATTTCGTCTCTTTTAGTGTTTAGGGGTCTGGTTTTGGTTTTATTATTTTGTTTTGGTGATGTTCTTTTATTCTTAGCAAGGTTGGAGAATTCTTTTTATGATAGGTTCTAACGACCCGAAATTATAGACATTTTTCGGTTGGGCTACAAGTCGATATTAGGTCAGAACAGTATTCAGTTAAATTTTTTTTTCTCAGTAACAAATTTAAATAGAATATGTTCACAGTCCCTAGACACATATTGTATTGCATTACTGTACTTACATAATTTTAGATACAAAAGAATTTCTTACACTAGGTATACATTCGATGCAGAAATACGCTCCACGAAATCTTAACTATGCGGAATGCTTTATTAACGGAAGCGATCCCAACTACAGAGGAACTCTGTGGAGGAGAGTAAGGGGGGTGAGCTCAACATGCTCAGTAAAAAAAACCCCATAGCAGGTAGATAAATATACTACCTGCAAAATATATATATTTTTATATTGCTAAATCCAGAAAAGTTTCACAGATGATTTTCTCAGATATCAGATTGTAAAATTTGGAAAACAGATTTAATCTCGGCTAAAGCACAAATACCAGAAACAGATTCTTCAGAAACAGAATACGAAACAGTAATACATTTAACTACTGTTGTAAATCCAGAAAGTTCAGAGTTTTCAGTAGCAAAGCAGATTCCCAGATATTTCGGTTCAAGTAGACAAATTTAATAAATATTTTCAAATAGACGAGACAAGGCATGCATGCTATAACAGATATCAGAAATGACTATTGGACAATGTCGGTGACTCCGGGCAAATCACGGGCCAGGTGTGCCGGGATGTCAATCGCCGTGGGAGTGGTCAGCTACCCAAACGGCTCACAAATTAGAATGTCCAAAGACCAAAAACAGAATCAAAAGCACGATACATCGTACTCGTGGACCACAGATACAAATACAGATACAGATACAGATACAAAAGTGCAGCATGATCTCACCAAAGCCTTTGTCTCAAAATCAGTGCGAGACGGACCGTACGACACATAGTCAGTACGCGCTCAAGCACATTTCATCAGAATAATTTTATAACAGATCGTTTTCCTTAAATCACTTATAAATTCATTTGTTTGATGAAATCGTTCAAAACAGGCTGACTAGTCCTTTTTCAAAAAATCTTAGAAAACGGTCTATAAAAATTCAAAATTCAAGATTTTCAATAATTAAAACCGAATTCAAGTCACATCTTAATTTCTGCAAATCCTTAAAGTTTAATCCGTAAAATTTGATTTTTCAACTAAGCTCAAATCTCTAATTTTTCAGTCATAAAGCTCAATCTAGTCTTTTCGATAATTTCGATACTGCGATATTCAACTTAAATTTTATATCTACAAATATACAGAAATTACGCATATTTATCTCTAGCAGCAACGAGAATTTTCCTTACCTCGGTGTTTGTATTCGATCCTCGATTGTCTCGATGTAGCGAGTCGACGAATCCGATCCACTCGGGTTATTTCGATCGGAGCCTTTTTTTCCCGAGATTTTCAAATTTAGTACACTTATTTTCCTTTTCCAATTTTCCTCTATTTTCTATATAATATATATATATATATATTATTTTTTTCCTTTCCTTTGAATTTTCCCGCCTTTTTTTTCCTTTCTTCTTCTTCGTTTTTACTGCCCGCGGTTCCTGTTCACCACGCCATTCACCAGCTCACGGCTCTACTGGTTCCTCCTTCCGCTCCTCTTCCGGCGGCCACGTTTGGTCTCCTTCGTTCGCCACCGTTTTCCCCCGGCATCTGTTTAGGCTACCGCTACCCTGTTTCACATTATGTTTTTGTTCATCGTTCTTCCATCCTCTCTCGGCCTCCTGCTGCAGTCCCCTGTTTTCAGAACCTCTCGGTTCTTCTCTGTCTCCCATCTCCGGTTCTACTCTTCTCTTGTTTCAGCTCTCCTTTGTTTTCTAATTTCCAACAACTCTTCGAACTCCTCTGTCACACATCCCTCTCTCGGCAACGTTTTCTTCTTCACCACCTCCCACCATTACTGTCTCCAGCCCTCCACCTTTCACTCCACCAGCCTCCTTTGCCTACCTCTGTTTCAAGCTTTTCCATAACACTCTCGGCTCTACACCATTTCCAGCCTCTACACTCTCTCGCGAGTCACTTGCTGGCATGTCCCTTCTTCAGTTTTCTACTTCACTTAATCTCTCGGCTTAGGTTCTTTCCTCTCTTACTTTTCTGGTCTTCAGCTTGCTGTCTTAACTATTTCTTTCCTTCTCTCGATTGCTGCCACTCCAGACCAGCCATCAAAACAGCCATAAAATGCCACGACCAACCACCATTCGGAGCCCTCTTACACCAGTCTGAAGAATGCCTCGAGTACGCATCCTTTAAGCCTCAGACAGCCACCCGCTATTAGCGTAAAAGCCAACATTAAACAGCCGAAGACCCCTGTTCAAGCCAGCAACTAAATCCCAGTACCAGTCACTACGCGAGGCCCCTGTTCTCAAGCCTTGAATCGCGCGACGCTTCTCTATTTCTCGTCACACCTCCGCTTTCGTTCCTCTCCCTTTCCACTCTTCTCAGTGCTCCACTCTCGGTTACAGTTTTCTTGCTCATATTTCCTTTCCCACGTCTCTCCAAGCATGTGCAAGTTATGGGCACAGCAGTGCGTGAAGCAAAAATTGGAGTAGATTGGCAGAAGGCGTGTGCAGGATTGTGTTGATGCGTACAGGACTGATGATTTGCAGTGGGTTCGGTGCCTCAGTCTCTGTCATACACAATCAATCCATCTCCATCACTTGTGTGTTTATATGTGTATATTATTATTATTATTATTATTATTATTATTATTATCAATCCATCTCCATCACTTGTTTATATGTTTATTATTAACATATGTATATGTGTGTCTTTTCCATTTCACGTTTTTCCTCGGTTGTACAGCTTCAGTTTTGTGTTAGTTTACTGTCATCCAGCCTACCTCCCACTCACCTGCGATCCATCATAAGCTACCATTGCCTCTGACTTCCTTCTTTCTTTCTTCTGCCGTTGCCATTCCTACTATATTGTCCTAACATTCTACTATCTCCCTTGTTGCAGTCTGCCACTGCCACACTCGGTCATGTATATATATAATATGCATGTATATATACATAATCCCATGTTCTTGATCCAAATAATAAATATAATATCACATACCAACATGAATATATATATATATATATATATATATATTTATATATCTATGTACTGGGTAAATTTTTTTAAATGAATTTATAAATGGATTATTATTTCGTATAGATATTTCCTTAACTCATACGTACATATACTTTATTTCTATTTCCATCGATATTCATTCTTGATGCTAGTATAATTTAACTAAATTAATTCTTTTGAGCCTCTCCCTTACTATAATTAAAATTTCGATTAATTCACCTCCAATAGTACACATCATCAACTCTGTTTATCTAATTACTATACATAATCAAACTCAAGTACAAAAATTCATGGGGGTTTACATGGGTGGTTTGCAGGAATTAAGAACAAAATTCTCTCTCATTTAAAGATAGAATGAGGTGTTTGTCAATATAAAGTCACCACCAACCATTCTCTACTTATTTAAAACTATAGATAAGGTACTACTCTATGTTCAAAGTGTGGGTTTGAGAGTATGATTATATGTGAGAAAAGTGTTAGGCAGCCCCAGAACTATCTACCCTAGATGGTACCAATATAGTCTTAAGTTATCTTAAGTTTGCCTTTTGTTTGTATTAATATTGATATTTTAAATATTAGAAATATACTTTAGGTTCCTCCATTATCCGTAGAGTTCTCAAAGGCAGTTTCTCACCTTAAAAGTATTCAAGCAGTCTTATTTTACTTTTTTAAAGTGATTTTATCGTCCAATTCATTTTAATGTCTTATATATGAAATTTTTTTAAATTTTCCTAATTTCTATAGGTCAAATTTCTTTTACTTTTTTTTTCTTTTTTTCTTTTTTGCTTTTTATCTTTTATTTTTTTATCTTTTATCATTTATTTAATTAAAAATAAGCATTACTTATTTCTTATTAAATTTATTCTTTTAAATCTTCTATTATTCTAGTAAGATCTAAAAGAAAATTTCTCACTTAAAATTTTCTTAGTTGTTACATATTTGCAATCCCCCTAAGAATTTCATCACAGAATAAAGTTTGTTTACTTTCTCATTTTATTAAATTTAAATAATTTACAATTTAATTTTAAATCACACAAAAGTTTAATTTTATAATTTACGAGAAAATTCAGCATATTGAATGTATTATAAATTTTATAAATAATTCTAATTTAATTTTCTAACTTAATCTTATGTTTTAATTGCCATGTACCAATTTTCTTAAACTTTCAAAACATATTTTCATTTTTTTACTTAAATTTATCTCAGTCTAGTGTTGTATCTAATTTAATTAGTTTAATTTTCAACTAATTAAAATTTGTAGTTCCAATCTAACAGTGTTTGATGTGATTTCAAGTGATCATATCATAGTTCTGGATTACTTTTTAACTTTGCATTAAACTCTAGTTCCTAGCAAATATCATACTTCGATGAAACCCAATTACCAAAAATAACATATATCACATCACATCCTAAGTAGACTATAATTGACATCCAATACCATGAGGCATGCTGTATGTGATATCCGTTATAGCCCTTAGTACATCTCGAAATAACAGTGTTTACATCCCAACGTCATAAATACATAAATCGTGCATGAAAAAGTGTCTAGAAATAACAAACTGAAACTGTACAATAAGGTGTATACCTCTAACCAAAAGTAGCAGTGGCGGTGGAAGACATACCCTCCGAAGAGATACTTGATCTACTGCAGATAATTTGAAGGGAAAGAAGAAGGGGGTGAACTTGTGCCTAATAAGAAACATATACCAAGGAAAAGTATGTAAAATGTTTAATGCAAGCTCACAATTCATACTTATGAAAACAAAGCCAAAAAAATCATAAAACGGACATTTTCCTTAAAGTAGATTTAGGAGTTGAGGGATATGAAGTGATTTAGGGCACTTGCATATCCCTTAGATCCAACGCCTCGACTAAAAGGTACTATACATATGATGAGTATCATAATGAATGCAGACCAAATCATTTCATATGGACTTTGATCTAAAACTAATAAAAGTCTTCTATAAAAGTGATAGAAACACTATTCATAACTTATAAAAAATACATGACTTATTTACTTAAATTTATTATTTTCATAAACATACTTAAAACGTAAATTGTAACACATGCGTATCATAGGATTTCAAGCTAAAAACGTAGTCATAAAATCAAAATCGTAGCATAGGTGAGACGAGGCAGATATTCAAGTAGTAACATGCAATCATAACATAGGTCCTAAAAAGAGAAGTGATCTAATAGTCATGACCAAGGTCCGCAGTCCCACTAGATAGGTGAGTTCTGGGAAGACTGGAGATGTGGCCGAGTCTAGCAGCCAACTTAGCTTAACATAATAATAGTTGACAATACATATGCCTAGATAACATAGGGGTTGGTTGGGCACTGTCAACAACGCATGTACCAAAGAAGCCCACAATCTCAAAACGGTAGCTTAAAGCATAGTGACATAATATGATTCCTTCGTCTGCAATAGCGCATAATACATACTAATGAGAATCATGCTTTTCTTATGAAACATAATGCTTTTAGTTCAAAACTAATCGTGCCTCGATAGTTCCACTAAGAAAATAATGCTAAAATAGAGAAAATGAAATCAAATGATTAAATTAATTTATTTAAAATCGATTAAAATCTTAATTTATGAATTTTTATTTAAACTATGCAATTTATTGAAATATAATTATTTTCATGCGCTTAATGAGATTTTCGGTTTTCTTATAAATCAAATACTTGAAATCTTATTTTAACTTAAGTCAAATTTATGCTTATGTATGAATCATGCATGATGACTTATAATTTAAATCTTAGGTTGTAGACTGTGACGCCTCGGAAGCGCGGAAAATAGGGCTAATTTAAAACTTTTTACTAATTAGTTCACAATTAAGGGTGCATTCCTGTGCAGTGTCATACATCATCATAATTATCATGCCTCATGATCTCATCATAATATAGTATATATTGTATTATATACATTGCTCAATTCCAAGTTAATTAATCTTAATAGATCTCGTACATCACTGTACAATAAGTTTCTGTAAATATAACTCTAGTCTGGGTACATGAATAGTAAATATCTACCTCAGTACACAAAATACAGCCTAGAGCTCAAGTCCTCCACTAGCCTCTAACCCGTACGTCGCAGGGAACTCACTTCACTTGAAGCGATCTGGGGGGAAGAGAAAACAGGGTGAGCTTCCAAATCGCTCAGTAAGGGGGGTAAGGGAACTCAGTTATATAAACCATATCATACATCACAAATATGTATTTGTTTATGAAGCTCATTTGAAATCGTAGCATGAAAGATTCTCAAAACATCATCATCTCATAACTCATAAATCATGTGAAAACATGAAGGTAAAAAGGCTCAATATCGAGCACTCACAAGCATGTGTAAATATATGCGATAATGACTGTTCTCAAAATACGTGATAAAAATCACCTCAGTAAATATCACGTGACAAGGTCACAAAACACAACTCATGTGTAAAACGAGACTAGGCAATAAAACTCAATTAAAACTCGTCATGGCACATCAAATATGTAATCTCCTCTGGGTGTGCATCCCAGGCATCCTCGCATAGAGGGAACGTCGACAATATGGTCGTATGCATGGTATATTGGACTTTTATGTTACCAGAACAAGGCCCGGCCTTACATGCTACCAGAGCAATGCCTCGCCTCATGCACACTATCACGTGGTCCCTGGGTCGGTTCCCAGGCGGCCCACTCTCTCGGTCTTACATGCTACCAAAGCAAGGCCACCCAGCGTTACCAGAACAGGGGTCATCTCACGTTACCAAAACGGAGGCATCTCTCGTTACCAAAACGGAGGAATATCGGACTTACATGCTACCAGAGCAAGGCCTCCCAACGCTACCAAAGCGGAGGAATAATCGGACTTACATGTTACCAGAACAAGGCCTGTGGTCCCTGGGTCGATTCCCAGGCGGCCCACTATATCGGTCTTACATGCTACCAGAGCAAGACCCGATGTGTATTCAACATGACACGCCTAAGTCTCAATCATTAGCCATTATCTTATAAAACGTTATGCCTTCACGTAGAACTCATAATGGTTTTCTCTCGTAAAACTCATTTAAAACATTTGTGTACTCAACACAAAACATATTAAAATCGAGTTCCAACCGGCAAAACACGCACACATTTTCTCAAATCTCAATATCGCCTTAACGTAGAACCCAATTTACTTTTTACGCAAACTCAAAGGTTTATAAAGCAATTTCACACTCAGCTTATAAACTCATAAAATAATGGGCTTCAACCGGCTATAAAAACCGTGTGCAATTATATCACAACACAACACCAAACATGCTTGTATTCTCAAATCATGGTTCATGCTACAACGATTCATTAAAACACATACACAAATGATTTAGTTTTCCCTTACCTCTTTGCACCTCATATAGTGCAATCGTTTCCCCCGTATCACGGACTAGCCTCGCATTCCACTCTAGAACTCTCGAGCTGTCCAAACGATGTTAAAACATCAATACTCATTATCACATCAACCTCAATTCTCAAAATCGAGCATAATTGCTCATAACTCCTCAAATTTCTCAATTCTCATAACTCCATCACAAACCACAATCTCGCTCCCAACACCTCAATATTCTATATTTCCTATGCCACAATATCTATGCTAATACACCACATTGTCTAAATCTCCATTTATAGCTCAAAATTCTTAAATTTACCAAAGTTGCTAAATATCATCATCACTCCAACTACATTGTAATTTCATCAATCCCTAATCATTTTTCAGCTATTTCAACACAATGCCAACAACTATCATCACCAAAATCATCTCAAATATAAGGATCGAAGTTTAGAAATTACCCAAAACTTGTGGAGAGCTTATCTCTTGCCTTGATTCGATCCGTCTTTCGATTTTCAAGTATGTTGTTCTCCCTTGGGTGAGGAACAACTTTCCTTCTTGCCACAACTTCTGATTTGGACGAAAATGAGTGCTTTGGATGAGTGAGAAAGCTAGGGCTCGGTGAAAATGGGGGTTGGAAGAGAGAGAAAGTGAAATTACAGGAGAAAGCAGGGATTCCTTATATAGACTGAGGGTAGGAGATCGATCTGGCTCTTGATGAGATCGATCTGCATTTGAATTTGGGGACGATTTGGGGTAATTTATGCTTAGGAGATCGATCTGTCGAGGGGTGAGATCGATCTCTTTATGGCTTTATGAGATTGATCTGCGCCTTAGGGAGATCGATCTTCTCCCAAACAGAAACATTTGGAGATCGATCTCTTCCTCATGAGATCGATCTTCTCTCAAACAGAATCATACGGAGATCGATCCTCTTCCATTGGAGATCGATCTGCTCCTTAAATTCCTCCTTCCTTGTCATTTTTAACTCACCAGATCGATCTCTCCTTCTCCCAGATCGATCTGTCCTCATAACTTCATACTTATTTTAAACACTTAACATATAAATCTCCAATTATCATTCCCCAATTCACTTAGCTCAATAAATTATACTTCAAGTTCATATTACATAATTGAAATATGTCTGAAATTCTCAGATCTCACATAGACTTAGAAATATACTTGAGTCGAAATCAAATTACTAAATTTAGAAGGCATACTTAAGCATTTAACGAAACTCCAATAAATTTCAATTAAATTAAATTGGAGACGCTTGAATTAAAATCGTGCATTTTTTACCAAATCAATTTCTTGATTTAAGTCTTGAGACACGGATGTCTCTAGCACACATCTCTCACCTAACTGGCAGTGGAGACTTCTTAGATGTGGCCTCCAACTAAGCTAGGCTAGGCAATGCATATATATTACCTACATCATCCTCCCTGCAATTAGTTCCTTAGTTGCAATACTATACCAATTAGGTTTAATCAATATCAAATATATTTAGTGACAACTTAATATGTGACAACTAGTAGTGAAATTCATCGAATTAAATCATTTCTCTAATTCTTACTAAGTTGCCGAAAGCCTCACTTCCAATTTTATTCATTTACTTTGAATTTCAATACTTTAAAATACTTCCACATAATCTCATTTATATAAATTAATAACTAATTGGATTAAACATCTTCACTAACATTTTACATTATTCCTAATTCATATTCGTACCTTCTACATTTCAATATCGATACTAAGACTCCTACCATTAATATGGATCCTTTTAGTATTTTCAAGAATATTTAGATAGTACTTTAGTAATATTTCACGAAATATAACCATTTCTTCAATATTAATTCTTCATGTTCTTCATTCATCATATTAAATGTGCTAAAATACATTCTCTTACACATCGTTGTTATTCCATACCTTAAAATTTATAATGAAATGGTCATTAAATATCAAAAGCAATCCTTAAGACATTTGAGATTCTCCATCGAAACCATATAATTCTTGTAACATTATCCTTTGTTAAATACTCCAAAATATAATCACATTTTATCATAAGCAATTCATATTTTATTAATCTTATGCAATATGTCACTAACAATACTTGAATAGGTCATTTACTCTATCACCTTATACTTTCCACGTTTCATAACGCCACAAAAAATTCACCATTAAGTAAATCACACTAACCACATCTGTGCAAATTACTGACATAATCACCTTATACTTCCACAATTTATAATAACTCCAATAATCCATCCTTTACCAATTTGCCATTATATGGAAATATGAGAATTAGTGTAACTCTCCATAGTTTCATCTAGTAATATAATGCTAACAATCATACATATTACTTACCTTTCACCTTTCAATTCAGGAAATACTTGAAAATCCTTCTCCTTTGATTATTTTCCCAATAAAACTTTGCTGGCCGATCTTACTTCCTGGTTTTGCCTTGAAATTTAGCTACTTAAAACACCCCAAATTAGCAGCTGTGTGGCTCGGTTTTGGCGCCAAATTGGCCCCTGTCCAGCACCCTCAAACTACCTTTAACAACCTTAAACTCCCATTTTCAGGCTCACATCAGTGCCCAAGATCAGCCTTTTATCAACCCCCCTCTTTCTTAAGACTTGATCAACCACACACGAGGCCCCCTGCTTCCCACGGAAACCCACCTTGTCGAGCCCCCTTCAGCCTTCATATCTCTCTCGGCATTCTCTCTTTCTCCTCACATTTGCTCTCTCAACTTCCTTCTTTGCTTCAACCAAAACTCCAACTGAATCCCCTGTTTGAAGGTCTAAAGTAGCCCCTGACATAGCCTAAATCACCCTTGGAACAGCCCCTTAAGTCACGGTTTACAGCTCTCCGCAGTGCCTCATAAACAGTCACTGTACAGCCCCATTTAACGTCAGCTCCACCAACCTAGAACGTCCTTGAGCAACCACCAAAGAGAACAACCCTGTTTGACACCAAACGACCCTAGAACTCAGTCCAAGCTCTAGCCTCTAGCAGCTCTGCCTTCACGAGTCGCCATTCTCAGCTTCAGGTTTCCACCTCAAGCGGCCCCACTGTTTCAGCTTTCCCTTTTCGAGCCTCACCCCTGTTAGGAAATTTCAGTTTTTATATGACAATTTGGCTTTGAGGCGTGTAGTATTACACTTTCTTGAGTGTAATATTGCTTCACACAGAAACAAGTTACCCCAGGATACAACAAAGCCTTCGAAGTTTTCTTTGTGGATTGTGAAAGATCAAGAGTAGTGTTTCTGGAAATCAAGCAAGAGTTTTATAGGTTCTGAATAGTTGCAAATTAATGGTTGTAATTGTCTGTTAATTAATAACCATTGATTTCCAAACACAATTGTTCCAGATATAACTGAAAATATGTCTGTTGGAATAGTTAAATAAATTTTAAAATTCAATTTTCAAAAATTCAAAAAAGAAATAAAATAAAAATAAATATTATTATATAAAAAATGAAATATTTCAGAACCAAAAGCTCAAGTGCCCCAAGTGCCCATCTTTTGACTTTTAAATTAGTCAAAGTTCCAAATAAACCCACAAGCCTTTAGTAATTCAATTTATACTCTAAGTTTGATTTCCTCTTATAAACCCAATCATTACTTTATCTATAAGCAATGTGGGATAGAGTTCAATTACAAGCTATCCAACAATCCCCCACTAGCTTGTAATATAAGTATCTTTCACAACAAATATGATGCATACATGAATGTATCTGTTCGATTTAAACCTTCAATTTAGTGTAAGTACTTTAGGATGCTAACGAAGTACATGGTGTCCTAAGATTAAACCATGACTCCTTACGATTAGGATCGAAAGTACCACACATATCATATTTGTCTCTTCCACAAAGATCTCCTATTCATTCCTAGCACTATTTCAATGGCCATGTGCTAGCAATCCAATTTCTGTGAATATTTCAAGAGTAAGACCCCAAAACTCTTGTTGAAGCGGCACCACTTCATATTCACATAGGTGGAGATCCCTTTATTGTCTCTCTTACTTTAAGCAATTCCCATGAACGATCTCCATTAAGAGATTAATCTCAACCTCTCAATTGTAACAATAGCACTTTCTTCAATTTAAGTATGAGACTCCTAATATAAGTGCTAAATAGACACTAACCAATAACTTGTTATTACCCATTAAACTTTAGTAATTACCGGTTTGGTAATTCAAAGTTGGGTTACCATTATTGGTGTCTTGGGGGTTATACTTTAGTCTCATACTACATGCAGTCCTCCAGACTTTATCTCTTGGCAAAGCTTTACTAAGAGGATCAGCTAAATTTTCTGCAGACTTTACATATATAATTGTAATGGTACCACTAGAAATCAATTCTCTAATGTAGTCATGCCTTAGGCTTATATGTCTAGACTTACTGTTGGCTCTACCGAGAGGGGGGTGAATCGGTTTTCTAATGTTAATGGCAAATTTTAAATTAATCCTAATTTAATCAGCAAATGATAATGAGCAATACAATGAAATTAAACAAATTAATGCAAGATAGGGAAGAGAGAAACAAACACAATCGTTTATAGAGGTTCGGCCAATCTCTTGCCTACGTCCTCTCTCCTTGACCTTCTTGTCAAGTGCTTTCTTTCTCTCCTTCAACAGAAGTTACAATGTTCCTTTTTCAGGTTAAGGAATAACCTCTCTACCCTTTGCAATACAAAGAAGTATTCACCCTTTTACAATGTTTTTCTCACTGAGGAACAATCCTCTTCTCTTTTGAGGTAAGGATGAATACAATATCAAGCTTTAATGTGGGTAGGACAATTACAGCTTTTGCACTTAAGCTTATACAACAAACTCAATAAATGAGGAATGAAGACACAAGGAATGAAAGAATTAAACTCTTGAGAATGTAAGAAAAATGTACAGCAATGGTCTCTGTTCTCATTGTCTTCAATGCTTGGTTAAATACTGAAGGATTGGTAGTTGGAGCATTAAATGCTGTTTTTCCCGTTGAGATTTTTGCAGAACTAGCCGTTGGGTACCTCCAGTAGAATGTCAGATCGATCTGCCATCTTGGCCAGATCGATCTCTTGTTATAAATCCTGCAAGATCAAAGCAAAATAACACAAGAAGATCGATCTCATATATGAGCAGATCGATCTCATGATTTGAAAATATTAGAGGAGATCGATCTGTCGAATAGGCAGATCGATCTTCCAATCTCTTTGTTTGAGGCAAGATCGATCTATAGATCGATCTGCCAAGTAATCTCTTAGTGAAGAGATCGATCTCTTATTACCCCAGATCGATCTCCTTAGCTCTCTGACTTTGAGAAGATCGATCTCTTCCTATACCAGATCGATCTCATGAGCTCTCTGTTTGAGTATAGATCGATCTCACAGATCGATCTACTGTCTTTACTTTAGGGGAGATCGATCTCTTCCTAGATCAGATCAATCTCCTCAACTCCAGTATTAGGCAGATCGATCTCATAACCCTTAGAGATCGATCTCAATCTGCCTCAATACCTTTGTATAGGTTCACAGCTTAGCAGATCGATCTCATGTCTTTATGAGATCGATCTCTCATAACTCAGATCGATCTCTCATCTACAGAAACTCAAGTTCTGGTACTGATAACCTCTAAACATGTTTTTATATCATCTTTATATTATTGAATTTACTTGTTTTGTCATTTCAAAATATATTATCACAACAATCTCCCCCTTTTTGATATGACAAAACCTATTCAATCAACATGTTTAGTTAATTTGCACAAGCTCCCCCTTTTTGTAAGCTCCCCCTTTCTTTTAGCTTTTGACCTCATTACTTTCTTAACTCCCCCTTATTTTAATCATTCCTTTAAAACTTTAGACATGTTTCTTAAAGCCATTTACACATCTTTTAATTAACCCACATGCACTCTTTTCTTCTCCCCCTTTTTGTCATATCAATGACACTAAAGATTAAGGAAACAGTCCAACTGGAAGCACATTGTGCATTTCAAAATAGTAATTCATTTGAGCATATTTCAACAACAATATCACTGATATATCATTTCATTCAAGCAAATGCAGTACTAAAAACAACAAGAAGTACACATAAAAACTAACTAATGTTATCCTAATATGCATAGCCTACGGCGGAGGAACTCGATCCATAAGATCCTCAATGTGAGTGCGAGCGACCTGAAGGTCATCAAACATCGCCTCCTGAGTAGCATGAAGATTTGCAAAGCCTTCATCGACTTTGCGATTCAGTTCCACGAACAGCCGCTGCTGGGTTGCATGAAGGTTTGCAAAACCCTCATCGATCTTCCGGTTGAGTTCACTCATCATGGTCACTATGGACTCCATGCCAGTGGGTGTAGTGGGCTGAGCAGAGGAAGAGGATGGACCCTCAGTCGGTGCAGCAGGTGGAGCAAGGGGCTCGTCAGTGGGATCTTCCTCCATGGCTGCTGCAGGCTGCTGTTCCCGCTTCTTCTTCCAATCCCCTCGGAAGTCTTTGTAGTATCCCATGTGATGAAGTATTTCGATGTTTAGGACGCTCTTTGGGGAGGGCACTTCACCCGTTTCACAACTGCAGTCCACTCCAAGTCGTTGTAGAAAATACGCCAACGGTTGCGGAAAAACTATCGTGGTGGCTTGGCCGCGTACGATCTTCAACCAATCTTCATAGATAAAATGGATAAGGTTGGGTTTTTGACTTGTGGAGTGGATGTGGTGGATCCAAAAACGATCTAACCTCCTAACGGTGGAATGACGGGTACCGAAAGGACGAAAGTTCCATGAGATGATGAGGTGGAGTAACCGTAGGTGCATTGGGAGGTCACTCGCCTTATCCCTAGGAAGGTCAAACTCCAAGGGGACTTCCTCATCTTCATTTGTCAAGCCTTCATCGCTTATGTTGAAAGCTTGGGCTAGGACTTCATGGTCTATTGCAATGGATTTGCCCATGACATATGTTGTAAACTCGAGAATTTTACAAGTGTCGTGAGGATCATAGGTGAGTTCGACATTGGAAAAGAATGCTCGAACGATGTTTGGAGGTACGAGAGTATTGATTTTGAGGAACGACATCCAACCAAATTCTTCAAATTTGGATAGATAGGGAAAATCAATGCGGTTTAAGAAGGAGAAATCGATTGTTCGCCAATGTTTAATTGGCATGGTGGAGAAATATTCTTCATAACGCTTCCTTTTGGCAGGTGTTTTAAAACACCTGTTAAAGGTAGTGACTGAAGAGGTAGAAGGTGGTTGGTCTAGATTCTCTATTGGTTGTTCTCTTAATACGAGGCATTTTTCTAGACACAAGACACACTTAAAACTAGTTCTCTAAACAACTAACCAATGAAACAGTAACTAGATTTGACCTAGTGAGAAATTGAGCACAAAACTTCAAAAATTTTTGAGAAAAAAATCAAGAATGTGGGTTACTATACCAGTAAACGAGGGAGAGATGAGACGATGACCATACCGAGATCGATCTGAGGAGGAATCGAGAGAGGAGGTGCGAGGGAATTTAGGGATTTGAGATTTTGGAGATTTGAAATTTGGGGATTTTTCGCCAGTTTTTATAGTCCAGGGCACAGGAGATCGATCTGTCGAGACGACAGATCGATCTGTCATTTCCAGAAGCCCGAAGAGATCGATCTGTGGTTCCATAAGATCGATCTACAGAATACAGAAGCTTAAGGAGATCGATCTGTCGTATGCACAGATCGATCTGCTGTTTGACAGAGGCTTAGGGAGATCGATCTGCCAAATGCATAGATCGATCTTCAGAATACAGAGGCTTGAAGAGATCGATCTGTCGTATGCACAGATCGATCTTCTGTTTAACAGAGGCTTAAGGAGATCGATCTTATGGATAGAAGATCGATCTGCCTAGCTTAACCTTAATACTTTAGGCTTGTTGAAAGTATGGAGATCAATCTATATTGATAGGAGATCGATCTCTCATACTTGTTGCCCAGAAAAATCCTTGAAAAACTCTTTTAAAACCAACTTAAAACCAAGATTTTGAAGCATATACATCTTAAGGGATATTCATGAGTCCTAATTCACCTCTAAGGATACAAAACCTATCTCTATCAAGAGGTTTGGTGAATATATCAGCTATTTAATGTAGAGTGTCAATATACTCTAGAATTATATCCCCCTTTTGAACATGGTCTCTAAGGAAATGATGCCTAATCTCAATGTGCTTGGTTCTAGAGTGTTGAATAGGATTTTTAGATAGGTTGATAGCACTGGTATTGTCACATTTAATAGAAACTTGTTTCATGTCAATACCATAGTCTTTCATTTGTTGTTTTATCCACAACACTTGAGCACTACAACTACCTGCTGCTATGTATTCAGCTTCAGTTGTGGACTGAGCCACACTATTTTGTTTCTTAGAGAACCAAGAGATTAATTTATTTCCTAAGAATTGGCAAGTACCTGAAGTACTTTTCCTATCTATTTTGCACCCCCCAAAATCTGCATCTGAAAATGCATGTAGTGTAAAGGTGGAGTCCTTGGGGTACCAAAGTCCTAGAGAGGGAGTGTCCTTAAGGTATCTAAAGATCCTTTTAGTTGCTAATAAGTGTGATTCCCTAGGAGAGGATTGAAATCTAGCACAAAGGCATACACTAAACAAAATATCTGGTCTACTTGCAGTTAAATAGAGCAATGAGCCAATCATAGACCTATAGAGTTTAGTGTCTACACACTTACCACTTTCATCTTTATCAAGCTTGATGTTGGTGCCCATTGGAGTTGCTTGAGGTTTGCAATTGTCCATTCCAAATCGCTTGAGCAAATCCTTAGTATACTTTGCTTGATTGATGAAGGTTCCATCTTTTCTTTGCTTCACTTGAAGTCCCAAGAAGAAGGTGAGTTCTCCCATCATGCTCATTTCAAATTCTTCTTGCATGATCTTAGCAAATTCTTGGCATAAAGATTTATTAGTTGATCCAAAGATAATATCATCTACATACACTTGTACAACTAGTAAATCCTTATTTTTTTTTTTGATGAATAAAGTGGTATCCACTTTTCCTCTTAAAAATCCCTTTTCTATCAAGAATTTTGACAACCTTTCATACCAAGCTCTAGGAGCTTGTTTCAAGCCATAGAGTGCCTTAGATAATTTGAAAACATGTTCAGGAAATTCATGATTTTCAAAGCTGGGAGGTTGTTCAACATAGACTTCTTCATTAATGAAACCATTTAAGAATACACTCTTTACATCCATTTGATATAATTTGAAGTTTTTATAATATGCAAAGGCAAGTAACATTCTTATTGCCTCTAGTCTAGCTACCGGTGCATAGGTTTCATCATAGTCTATACCTTCTTCTTGTCTATAGCCTTGTGCAACTAACCTAGCCTTGTTTCTTATGATCACACTATTTTCATCCATCTTGTTCTTGAATATCCATTTAGTTCCAATTATAGAGTGATCACTAGGCCTAGGAACTAGTTTCCATACTTTGCTTCTCTCAAATTGATTTAATTCTTCTTGCATTGCTAGGAACCAATTATTGTCATCTAAGGCTTCATTGACATTCCTAGAATCTATTTGAGATACAAAGGCTATATATTGACACATATTCCTTAGAGATGATCTAGTTCTAACTCCAAGAGTTGGATCTCCTACTATTTCACAATCTTTTACATATCCTAACTCTCTTGGTGCTCTAGACTCTCTCTCTAATATCTCTATTTCTTCTTCATCTTCTTTATTTAAGTCTAGTTTATCTAATAAATCATCTTCTAAGTTTGGAATTTCCTCTAATTTTTCATCAAATATTCCAACATCCTCATCATTGGTTGAATCTTTAGATACATCATTTGACTCATCAAATATTACATGAATTGATTCTTCAACCATCAATGTTCTTTTGTTATAGACTCTATAAGCCTTTGAATTCAAGGAATATCCCGGAAAAATTCCCTCATCACTCTTGGCATCAAATTTTCCTAAATTATCTTTGCCATTATTTAAGACAAAACATTTGCAGCCAAAAGGATGAAAGTAGCTAATGTTAGGCTTCTTACCTTTGTAAAGCTCATAAGGAGTTTTCTTTAGCATGGGTCTAATCATAGCTCTATTAATTATATAGCAAGATGTGTTTATAGCTTCAGCCCAAAAATACTTTGGTAAATTATTCTCACACAACATGGTTCTAGCCATTTCTTCCAATGTTCTATTTCTTCTCTCAACTACATCATTTTGTTGTGGTGTCTTAGGGGCTGAAAAATTATGGCTAATTCCTTGATCATTGCAATACTCATCAAATCCTATATTTTCAAATTCCTTGCCATGATCACTTCTAATACTAGTTATTGTGTATCCCTTTTCATTTTGAGTCACTTTTGTATAGGCTATGAATTTTTCTAAGGCTTCATTTTTTACTTTCAAAAAGAACACCCAAGTGAACCTAGTGTAATCATCAACTATTACAAATCCGTAGTGTTTCCCACCAAGGCTTGTTGTTCTAGTTGGTCCAAATAAATCTAGGTGGAGTAATTGAAGAGGCCTAGAGGTGGATACACTATTCTTAGGCTTAAATGTTGTCCTTTTATGTTTTCATTTAACACATGCTTCACATATTTTTTCATAATCAAAGGACATCTTAGGCAATCCTATAACTAGATCCTTTCTAGCTAACTTAGAAAGTACATGCATGCTAGCATGACCTAGTCTTCTATGCCATAACTAAGATTCCTTTTTATTATCTACCATTATGCATATGTTTTCATTCTTAAGTTCATTAAGATAGATAATGTATATATTACCTTGTCTATGGCCTAAGAAAAGAACTCTATTTGACTTAGGATCTATAACATGACATTTCATACAATCAAAAGTTACTTTGTAACCTTTGTCACAAAGTTGACTTATGCTTAGTAAGTTATGCTTTAGACCCCTAACAAGCAATACTTTTTCTAATGAAAAATAATCATTACCTATTGAGCCACTTCCTTCAACTTGGCCTTTGGAGTTGTCTCCAAATGTAACTTCTCCACCAACCTTTGATTTAAAAGAGTTGAAGTGGCTTCTATCACCCGTCATGTGCCTTGAGCATCCACTATCCAAGTACCAAGCTTCCTTTGTTTTAGCTTTGTGGCCATGCTCAATCACTTATAGACAAATTCAACTCAAGTTTTAGGTACCCAAATTTTCTTGGGTCCTTTGAGGTTAGTGAAAGAAATTCTTGATCCCTTTGGGATCCATTTTGCTAATGCATTACAATCCTTTGAGTTAATGACTTCTTTTGGAACCCATATTCTTTTTACTATTTTTCCTTTAAGAGTCCTCATATTTATATTGCAATTATGTGATGCATGTCCCTTTCTATTACAATATGAACAAGAAGTTGAGAGTTTATTCATGCTCTTTCTAGCAATAAAGCTTTTAAGATGAGTCTCTCTACTTTTTGCATTATATCCTAACCCATTTTTGTCAAAGAATGCCCTTTGGGTCTCTAGCATGCTATCTAATTTTTGTTGACCCATATGGAACCTATTAAAGGAATTATGTAGATTGTCATTTTTCTCTTTAAGGTCACAAATTTCAAGATTTGTAATTTCTAGTTTCTTTTCACATTCTAATTTGTCCCTTAGCATTAACTCATTTTCTTTTCTCAATCTGGATATTATCTTTTTATATTTCATACTCATGCATTCATATTCTAATGCAAGATCATCAAATGCATCTTGCAATTCATCAAAAGAATATTCATTGAGGTTTGAAGTTACCTTTTCATCCTCAATCGCCATGAAGCACAAGTTGGCAATGTCCTCATTTGAGTCATCATCGGAGCAGTCACTGTCGCTCCATGTTGCCACCATTGCCTTCTTTTTGTGGAACCTATCATTGGACCTTTTAAGAAGAGGGCAGTTAAATTTTATGTGTCCTGGTTTTTTACATTCATAACACACAATTAAATCTTTTCTACCTACTTCTTCTTGATCTCTCTTAGTGTTTCTCCTATTACTACCACTAGCTCTCATTCTCATGAACTTGTTAAATCTTTTGGCAAACATTGCCATCTCAAGGTCCTCTTCACTACCACTCTCATTCTTAATCTCCTCTTGAGCAGTGGATTTTAGAGCAACTCCTACTTTCTTGGGTGGCTCTTCATTTCTTCTTAATTTCATCTCATAAGTGAGCAGTGATCCTATTAATTCATCTAAAGACAATGTGTGAGGATCCTTAGATTCCTCAATTGCAGTCACTTTAGCTTCCCATGATTTAGGTAAGTTATTTAATATTTTCTTGACCATTTCAATATTAGAGTATATTTTTCCTAAGGATTTTAATCCATTAATTACATCTGTGAATCTAGTAAACATATCACTAATTGATTCTCCTTCCTTCATCCTAAATAGCTCATAATCATGTGTGAGCATTCCTACCTTAGTCTCCTTCACTTGGGTTGTACCCTCATGAGTTATTGCCAATTTGTCCCAAATTTATTTGGCATTGTCACAACCGGAGACTCTATTGTATTCATTTGGACCTAAGGCACAAAATAATGTGTGCATAGCCTTAGCATTTAGCTAAGCAATTTAATATCATTTGAATCCCATTCATATTCTTCTTTAGGGATATCTCTTCCCTCTATTCTCTTTATAGGGATTTGAGGTCCTTTAATTATAATCCTCCACACCTCATAATCATTTGCTTGAATGAATAACATCATCCTAGTCTTCCAATAAGCATAATGTTCTCCATTGAACATAGGAGGTCTAACCGTAGAGTGCCCCTCTCCTACCAAACTAGTTGCTACATTGTTGTGAGCCATTTGATCATTTCTAACTCTTAGGAAGTTGTTCCTATGTGATTAAAGAGTCCTAGATCTGATACCAATTGTTGGCTCTACCGAGAGGGGGGTGAATCGGTTTTCTAATGTTAATGGCAAATTTTAAATTAATCCTAATTTAATCAGCAAATGATAATGAGCAATACAATGAAATTAAACAAATTAATGCAAGATAGGGAAGAGAGAAACAAACATAATCGTTTATAGAGGTTCGACCAATCTCTTGCCTACATCCTCTCTCCTTGACCTTCTTGTCAAGTGCTTTCTTTCTCTCCTTCAACAGAAGTTACAATGTTCCTTTTCAGGTTAAGGAATAACCTCTCTACCCTTTACAATACAAAGAAGTATTCACCCTTTTACAATGTTTTTCTCACTGAGGAACAATCCTCTTCTCTTTTGAGGTAAGGATGAATACAATGTCAAGCTTTAATGTGGGTAGGACAATTACAGCTTTTGCACTTAAGCTTATACAACAAACTCAATAAATGAGGAATGAAGACACAAGGAATGAAAGAATTAAACTCTTGAGAATGTAAGAAAAATGTGCAACAATGGTCTCTATTCTCATTGTCTTCAATGCTTGGTTAAATATTGAAGGATTGGTAGTTGGAGCATTAAATGCTGTTTTTCCCGTTGAGATTTTTGCAGAACTAGCCGTTGGGTACCTCCAGTAGAATGTCAGATCGATCTGTCATCTTGGCCAGATCGATCTCTTAGTTATAAATCCTGCAAGATCAAAGCAAAATAACACAAGGAGATCGATCTCATATATGAGCAGATCGATCTCATGATTTGAAAATATTATAAGAGATCGATCTGTCGAATAGGCAGATCGATCTTCCAATCTCTCTGTTTGAGGCAAGATTGATCTATAGATCGATCTACCAAGTAATCTCGTAGTGAAGAGATCGATCTCTTATTACCCCAGATCGATCTCCTTAGCTCTCTGACTTTGAGAAGATCGATCTCTTCCTATACCAGATCGATCTCATGAGCTCTCTGTTTGAGTATAGATCGATCTCACAGATCGATCTACTGTCTTTACTTTAGGGGAGATCGATCTCTTCCTAGATCAGATCGATCTCCTCAACTCCAGTATTAGGCAGATCGATCTCATAACCCTTAGAGATCGATCTCAATCTGCCTCAATACCTTTGTATAGGTTCACAGCTTAGCAGATCGATCTCATGTCTTTATGAGATCGATCTCTCATCCAAGAAATCCAGGAGATCGATCTCTCATAACCCAGATCGATCTCTCATCTACAGAAACTCAAGTTCTGGTACTGATAACCTCTAAACATGTTTTTATATCATCTTTATATTATTGAATTTACTTGTTTTGTCATTTCAAAATATATTATCACAACACTTACCATTATAAATATTATTGAAAGCACTAGACATAGTAACCTCACTATTACAATGTAAGGAAAGTGGTGGCATCGGTTGTGGCCACAACTCAATTTCAAACATCATATTTCTTAGCCACTCAGCTTCCTTACCAGCAGCAGCCAAAGCTATAAACTCAGCTTCCATAGTTGAGTGTGCATGACACGTTTGTTTCTTAGATGCCCAACTTATAACACCACCAGCTAGTGTAAATATCCAACCTGTAGTTGAAATATTATCACTAGCTTTTGCTATCCAACTAGCATCCGAATAACCTTTTAAAACAGCAGGAAATCCTGTATAACATAACTTTAATTTAGCAGTTCATTTTAGGTAGCCAAGTACCCTTTCAACTGCCCTTCTATGAGCTATACTAGGATTACTTGTAAATCTTGACAACTTACAAACAGTAAAAGCAATATTTGGTCTTGTACAATGCATAGCATACATCAAATTTCCTATAACACTAGCATACTTTAATTGCTCTATTGGTCTAGCATCATTCTTGACAAGTTTTACACTAGAATCATATGGAGTACTATATTTTTTTATCTTAAGATATTGATAATTATCTAACAACTTTTTTATGTAATGAGTTTGGTTTAATGCAAATCCACTATCATGCTTTGTAATCTTTATTCCTAATATTGTGTCTACTTCATTAAGATCTTTCATCTTAAATTTAGAAGTAAGAAAACTCTTAGTTTCATTTATACCTAGTAAGATAGTACCAAATATAAGCATATCATCAACATACAAACAAACAATGACTCCATAGTCACTAGTAAACTTAGAATAAATACATTTATCAGAAGTATTGTACCTAAAACCAAAGGATAAAATAGCAGAATCAAATTTCTCATGCCATTGTTTTGGAGCTTGCTTAAGACCATATAAAGATTTAATACACTTACAGACTTTGTGTTCATTACCAGGAAGAATAAATCCTTCTAGTTGTTCCATATAGAATTCTTCTTTTAAATCACCATTTAAAAATGCTGTTTTAACATCCATTTGGTGAATATGCAACTTATATATAGAAGCTAGAGCAAAAAGTATTCTAATGGATGTTATTTTAGCTACTGGAGTATAAGTATCAAAGTAATCTAAGCCTTTCTTTTGAGTGAAACCTTTACAACTAATCTTGCTTTAAAGGTTTGTATAGAACCATCCGAATTATACTTTCTCTTGAAAACCCATTTATTCTTTATAGGTTTTGATCCTGGAGGCAAATCCACTAAGATTCAAGTATTATTAGACATTATGGAGTTCATTTCATCATTTACAGCTTCTTTCCAGAAAGCTGAATCTCTTGAAGTCAAGGTTCACTTAAAGTTTTGGGCTCATTTTCAATGTTTAATAGTAACTTCATTTTCCTTAAAATTCTATCTCTACTACCTTCAACCAAAAATGTAATTTGATCAGGAGACACAAAATCAGGATCAATATGTTTTTCTTTTCTTATTCTCTGACTTTTTCTAGGTTCAGATGGTTCACTTATTTCTTTTCTTTTAGAAAGAGATTCATAGGCAGTAGATGTATTTTGATCATTTTCTGGTTCATGCACAACTTGATTTTTAATAAAATTATTTTCAAAAAATTCAACATGTATAGATTCTATAATGACATTAGATTGTAAATCTAATAGTCTATATGCCTTTGAATTTTGAGCATAACCTATAAAAACAGATTTAATACCTCTTGAACCTAATTTTGTTCTTTGAGAATCAAGAAGTCTATAATATGCTATGCACCCCCACACTTTAAAATAACTTAGATTTGGTTTCCTTCCATTCCATACTTCATCTGGTGAGATATGAGTCTTTTTTGAAGGAATCCTATTATGTGTGTAACAAGCAGTAAGCAAAGCTTCACCCCATAAGTTGAATGGTAATCTAGCATTTAAAATCATTGCATTTACCATATCAACTAAGGTCCTGTTTTTCCTTTCTGCTAAACCATTTTGTTGAGGTGTAAAAGGAGCTGATTTTTGGTGAATTATTCCATGATCTGCACAGAACTTATCAAATTCTGTTGAGAAGTATTCACCTCCTCTATCACTTATTATCTTTATTTTCCTTTCTTTCTGATTTTCAACTTTAGATTTAAATTCCTTAAATTTATTAAATGCCTCATCTTTGTTTCTTAGTAAGTAAACACTAGTATAACGTGAACAATTATCTATAAATGTTATAAAATATCTATTTCCTCCTCTTGTTAATTTACCATTCAATTCACAAATATCAGAATGAATTAAATCTAATAACTTTGTTTCACGTTCTACCTTAGGAAATGGTTTTCTAGTTATCTTAGCTTCTACACATATTTCACATTTATCTTGGTTATCATGCTTATAGGATATATAATTGTGTTTTGACATATATTTAAGCATAGCATAATTTAAATGTCCTAATCTAGCATGGCATAAAGTAAAAGACTCAACCATATAAGCAGAAGCAACATTATTTTTTTTATTAATACTTAGTTTGAACGTGCCATCAAGGGAATAACCCTTTCCTACAAACATAGCATTTTTAGTTATTACAAACTTATCAGATTCTAATACAATCTTAAGGCCTCTTTTGCATAACAGATTTGTAGAAACCAAGTTCCTCTTAACATCAGGAACATGATGCACATTGATAAGTGTGAGTGTCTGTCCGGATGTGAAATGGAGTATCACACTCCCTTTTCCCAGCACTTTAACAGGAGCATGGTTTCCCATAAAGACTTCACTTTGTTCTTCAGTATAAGTGTTGAAAAACTCTATGTTGTTACAAACATGTATGGTTGGTCCAGAATCAAGAAACCACTCCATGGTTCCTTTATTTGTTGCCATGTTCAGTTCAGTAACCATGGCCACAAATTCCATGTCATCATCTTTAACAACCATATTGACTTGATTATATTGTCCAAAACCATTGTCTTTATTCTTCTTGTCTTCTGCATTCTTGACTCTACAATCTTTGATGTAGTGTCCTTTCTTTCCACAATGAAAACAGGCCTTATCATCTTTTTGTTGTTGAACTTCTTGAATTCACCAGATTTCTGGACCTTAAGTTTGTTTTGATTCTTAACAAACTTATTTCCAGATTTTCCAGAATTGCTCCTTATGGCATTTACTTGTGAATTTCCATTTGAATTCACATCATTTTCTTTCTGGAGCTTTTCATCTCTGACTCGAGTTTCACACTCAATTTGTATATGAGTTTGAAATTGTTCCAGTGTGAAACTTTCTGGTGATTGTAAGACCTTTTTCCTGTAGTTGTTTCATGAAGGAGGCAATTTTGACAAAATTGCTCCAATTTGCAAAGTCTCAGGAATAGTCACTTCCAAATCTCTTAATCTGGAAACCAGTATTTGTAGTTCATGGACTTGATCCATGACTGGCATGTTATCAGTCATTTTAAAGTCAAAATAATTCAATGCCAAAAATTTATCTGTACATTTTTTTTCACTCTGGTATTTGGTTTCCAAGGCACTCCAGATCTCCTTAGGTGTTGCATAGTTTGCATAAAGATCATACAACCAATCTATCAATGAATTCAGTATATGTCCTCGACACACCAATTCATCCTCTGCACGTTTCTTTCTTTCTTCTTTTACTTCATTAGTATCTTCTGGTGTTGGTGCTGGCAAGGGTAGCAGATTCGTATCCAGAACATAGAAGACCTTAAGGGTGGTGAGAAGAAACTTCATCTTATCCTTCCATCTGGTGGAATTAGTCCCATCGAATTGGTTCAACTTGACAGGATCTTGTTGATTAATGAACACATGATTAGTAACAAGTGCCATATTAAGCAATATTACACTTAAATTGTTAGGAAATTTCAGTTTATATATGACAATTTGGCTTTGAGGCGTGTAGTATTACACTTTCTTGAGTGTAATATTACTTTACAAAGAAGCAAGTTACCCCAGGATACAACAAAGCCTTCAAAGTTTTCTTTGTGGATTGTGAAAAATCAAGAGTAGTGTTTTTGGAAATCAAGTAAGAGTTTTATAGGTTCTGAATAGTTGCAAATCAATGGTTGTAATTGTCTGTTAATTAACAACCATTGATTTCTATACACAACTGTTCCAGACATAACTGAAAATATGTCTGTTGGAACAGTTAAATAAATTTTAAAATTCAATTTTCAAATATTCAAAAAATAAATAAAATAAAAATAAATATTACTATATAAAAAATGGAATATTTCAGAACCAAGAGCTCATGTGCCCCAAGTGCCTATCTTTTGACTTTTAAATTAGTCAAAGTTCCAAATAAGCCCACAAGCCTTTAGTAATTCAATTTACACTTTAAGTTTGATTTCCTCTTATAAACCCAATCATTGCTTTATCTATAAACAATGTGGGATAGAGTTCAATTACAAGCTATCCAACAACCCCTGCTCTGTACTTTCTCTCATTTCTGTCCTTCCTCACTTCACCGCTTCAGCTATGCTTCTCTTCTTCAGCTCATTCACTTCTCTCTTTCATGCCTTTGCTTCGGGTTCTGCCTCCATGGGTCACCTTCTAGCTTCTCTCTTTCCTTATAATTTCCTTTGTTTAAGAGGCGGCAAGGTAGAAATATAACGAAGGCGAGAGGGAGATGAAGATGTTGCGAGTGGGGAAAGAGTGACGAGGGAGCAGGTGAGGTTTTTTTTTTTTTAATTTTGTTTAGAGTCGCGAAGTTTCTTTCTTTTTTTTAAATTTTTGTTTATTTTATTATTATTATTATTATTATTATTATTTTCTTTATATTATAACATTAATATCCAATACATCTTATTTTGATTTTATTTGTGTAGTAAACAAGCTCTATTAAAAATATATATATATATATATATATATAATAATTATCTTTTATTATGTAATATATATTCATTTACATTTTTTTAGTTATATCTATTATATAAATATAAGTTATATATGTATATATTCATTTCTATATATACTTACATATTTTCATGTATATCAATACTTATGCCTCTAAATAAAATATACATACTCATACATGTTTTTTTTATGTGTATTAATTTTTTTATTTATGTATGTATTTTCTTTAATTACGTACATATATGTATGAACTTATGCATGTATGCATGTTGCATGCATTAGTCGATGCATACGTGTCCTGATATATATAAAATTGTATATTGTTTTGTATCATTAACGTACATCACATATACGGTATACGTATACTTTTTAACTTTTTTTCGGCTTCTATTCTTGAAATCTTATTTCTAAAAATTTGAATCATGATCATGCATTCAAAACTCTAAAAATAACATTAAATACATAATTAGTTTAAGAAGAGTTGCAATTATCACATTAATGTTTTTTTTATGTTTTATGATGAAATCTAATCCAAAAAGTAGTAAAATAACCAAGTAGAACATAGGTGCACTAAGAAATATTAAACAAAACATCACTAACCAAATAATCAATTAGAAACAACAAATAAAATAATTAAAATTAATAAATTAAACTACCTCACCAACAACTAAAATCACTTGATAAATCAAATCAAATTAAGTTAATCAAACCAAGCAATTATTAAATCAACAAAATAATTTTGAAATAGATCAAATCCAATTAAATTCATTAAGCTAATTGCAAATTAAGAAAATAAATGATCAATAAAAAATGAATATCAAAATAAATAACCAAAACAAAACAAATAACAAAAAAAAAAATGAAATGCCCACAAATGAATCAGGCCGTCTGTGGGTCTGGTAGGAGCAAGGTGTGGGACGTTACGCAAGTTAAACCACCTTGTGTACACGGTGCTGCTTAAGCTTACTGTAAAAGACTTTTTTATTTTATTTTATTTTCCCCTCATTTTCAACATTAACCCACACTATTTACAATTATTTTTTTCTAAACTCTCTCAACTGTTTTTCAATCCAATCACCAATCCCAGAAATCGATCGTTCGCTGCCGTGTCATTCACTAGTAGTCGATGGCTGGAAAATACCCAAAATGTCCAAAATCATCCATCAAACCCTGCTAAACCAGAAACTAGCACCGAATTCCCTAAATGCCCATGGATCTTTATAAATCTAGAGAAAATCTGGTAGTTTTAAACCCAAAAAAAAAAAGACCTTTTCTCTCCACCATGAAAAACATTTATCCTTCCTATATATTGTCCTCTTCACATTATGTATCTATCCTTTAAATTTCGAACCCAAATTCCCCTAGGAAGACCTTTACCAAAATCTTAAGAAATAGCTTTTTTTTTGTGAATTTCTTGCTTGTGTTTGTGTATCTTCTTTATGATTGCCTCTTGTGTTGTTGATTCTTCATATCAATATTTTTGTTTATTAAAAAGTGGTTTTGTTCATGTTTATGGCTAAGGATGTATTTATGGGATTTCTCTATTGGCTGTGTTTAATTCTTTCTTTTTTAAGTTCATACAGAGTTTTTTTTCTGTTCTGGGTTGATGATGTTTTCTGATTAATGAACCCTAGAAAAAGAGAATCAATTTTTTCTATTTATTCCTCTTGATTCCTGCCTTGGCCGATCTCATTTGTTTTCTCCCGTTAGTCCTTCCCATTTCTCTCTCTAGCTCTCTTCTTGTTAAAATATTAATTTCTTCAATTTTAGTTCAATTAGGATTTTTATCACCATTTTTCTATTGATCTTTTTGAATTTTGTCTTATCTGGTCTTAATTTGATCCGAACCAATTTGAGTTCGAATGAGACTTTTTTTTATTTTTTCATTTTTCAATTTTTTTGATTTTCTTTTTTATTTCGGTTTCCCCCTTTTTATTATTTTTTAACTTTTTCTAGGTTTTTTATTTTTATTTTTATGGGTTTTCAAAAGAAGTAATAAATATTGATAATAACAATAAAATAGAAAAATAAAATAGTAGTTAAATGGGTCAAACAGTCAATTCTTTTATACTAGCCCACAACAAATCTCAAAACTAATTTGTCAATCTGAACCAAAAATCATATATCCAAAAACATTTAATTCAATGACAAGTTAGAAACTAAAAAAAAAAAAATTTTCAAAAGGCAAATCTTGGGGCATAATATATAGAACACGATTGACTTGCAATTACACGAGAAATAAGTTTTAATTTGTACTCGAATTAAGGGTAAAAACAATGGACTCAAATTAAAACTACCTGTGACCTCGAACAAAATATGGTGTATTTATTGAAAAAGAATGGGTTGAAAAGGAAATCGGTAAAAATTGTTCGATTGGAAACATCTTGTTTAAAAGAATGTTGAGAACTCGGAAGAAATGAATATTTTTTTTTTTGTTGCAAAATCAAGAAGCTTTCAATGGTTTATTCATTCGGGAAGTTATGTTGTATATGTAATGTGTCACGATCCAAAATTATCCAAAAATCAGAGTAAAATTTTAACGTTTTATTATTTTTTTCATACTTATATGTCCTCTAATCGTGATCACACTAATGAGACTTTTTTTTTTCATTTTTTAATTTTTTTGATTTTCTTTTTTATTTCGATTTCTCCCTTTTTATTATTTTTTAACTTTTTCTAGGTTTTTTATTTTTATTTTTATGGGTTTTCAAAAGAAATAATAAATATTGATAATAACAATAAAATAGAAAAATAAAATAGTAGTTGAATGGGTCAAACAGTCAATTCTTTTATACAAGCCCACAACAAATCTCAAAACTAATTTGTCAATCTGAACCAAAAATCATACATCCAAAAACATTTAATTCAATGACAAGTTAGAAACTAAAAAAAAAAAAATTTCAAAAGGCAAATCTTGGGGCATAATATATAGAACACGATTGACTTGCAATTACACGAGAAATAAGTTTTAATTTGTACTCGAATTAAGGGTAAAAACAATGGACTCAAATTAAAACTACCCGTGACCTCGAACAAAATATGGTGTATTTATTGAAAAAGAATGGGTTGAAAAGGAAATCGGTAAAAATTGTTCGATTGGAAACATCTTGTTTAAAAGAATGTTGAGAACTTGGAAGAAATGATTTTTTTTTTTTTTACAAAATCAAGAAGCTTTCAATGGTTTGTTCATTCGGGAAGTTATGCTGTATATGTAGTGTGGTTGTTAGATTGATGCAATCATCTTAAATAAACTTAAAGAACTTTACGTAGGCAAGACATTTTTGAAAAACTATTTTAAGAACAATAGTCTCTACATTGATGCAAATGATTTAGAAAACATTATTCTCAAGATACAATACTTATTTTTAAAAGAATATAATTGTAATTTTAATTTCTCTTATGAACTCATTTGAATTAAAACAAAAAATGAGAGCGCAAGAAAAAAAGTTCTAAAAATTTTAGAGTTTTGAAAGAAATGATATATTGTGTAATATAAAAATTAATGAAAGTATTTATAAGATTTTTTTTAACTAGACCCTTTCCTAACTAGACATTTTTTAATGAAACTATTAATGAAAGACCCTTTCCTAACTAGACATTTTTTTTACGGAAGCCCATGATCTATGGAATGAGCAACCATGTCCAAACGAATCTTTTTTTTTTAGTTTACAGAATGGGCAATCGAGTGCTTGAGCATGGTAGTCAAGTACCATAGCTTATTTTGCAAAAGGATAGAAAATTAGTCTTGAGAGTCGACTACCCTAGGTTATTTTTCTAGAAGAAGTAATTTTTCTATAGCGCAACCTACTCTTTATTTTTTATAGTCAATTGCCCAAGGCCAATTTTAAGCCATGATCTATTTCTTCATTTCAAACTTAATTTCATATTTAAAAAAAAATCAATTTATTAACACATATGCATACTACATGAATTTAACTTGTTTGATGAGAACATGTACGACTAACATCTTACAAGTATAAAATTTTGAAGAGGAAATTAAGGGTATTTATTAAATACATTGGTGATTATAGTTTTAAACATGGTTGTGAATTATTATATGATTATTTGAGAAGTTATGTTATAGTATATATAATTGCTTAATGCAAGTATACATATCTCTAATATTTTTAATCATGATTTTTGAAAAATACAAAATCTTTAAGTTGGTTAAATACATTCATAGTTCTAATTGTGACTAAGATTTGTTGCATGACTATGTAAAAATTAAGATAAACATGCATTCTGATATTGTGATATATGATTAAACTTTAGAATGATATTATTGATGTTTATTGATTCATGGTGAGCTTTTACATGAGTTAAAGTATAAGCTTTATATCATGAAGATTATTTTTTATGAGATTTATCATTTCATGATTAAGCATATGCTTTTTTGAGATTTGTATTACTAACATTTTTTTTTTGATAGTGGTCTTATCATCAAAGTCCACGTGTACAAGGATCAACCAATCAGAGGCCGCCACGTGTCAAACACAAATATAAGTCACGTGGCTGTTAGAGCAGTCGCGACACAGTCACTGGAATGGCGATAGAATCTCCACCCGACACTGTTGCTTGGTAGGCGACAGAGTCTCTAAGCGATAGAGACTCTGTCGTTGAGTCTCTACGCGACACAGTAGGTAGCGATAGACCTCTACTGCATGGATCGCGACAGAGCTCTACCGCATGAACTGCGATAGAGTTCTACCGCAGAGACCGCAGCAGAGGTCACGAAAACTCTGCCGCATATCGAACTCACCCGCATATAGTCAAACTCCAAGTCGCGACAGAGTACCTAATGACTCTGTCGCAGCCCAGACACGCGCCTGGGCTTCAGACCCGAATAATTACGGGCCTGAAGTATCCTTAAACCCGGGAAAACATGGAGCCCGACTTGACCCTAGAAGATGTCTATAAATAGACCAGGTATGGAAAAAGGTAAAAAAGAGGAATCTCTCTTGGATACTGCATCTCCTTTTTCTGATACATAGAATCTCTTCCAAAAGAACTTTCTAACTTAACCATCGGAGTGCGCGTGCAGGGACAAATCCCTGCACCTCTCTGACCTTCGTTCTTTTTGCAGAAGATTCGACGTACGTGGAAGACATCGCATCAGCATCACCTGGTTGTCGTTTAGCGCAACATCAACACGTGGAAAGCCTCACCCCGTTGTCGTTTATCGCTACATCAATTGGCGCCGTCTGTGGGAATCGAAATAAAAAGTCAGATTCCCCATTAAAATGGTGAGAACACGTTCTACAGCAGAGTATGCAGGGGGAGAGAATTCTGTGAGTCTCCCTGTCAGATCAGAGCAAGGACAAAGGCAGAATGAAAAGGGTGGCAGAGTGGCCCCAGTTTCGATGGAGGAATTTAAAGCTCTGAAGCGTCAGAATGAGGAGATGACGACAGCGTTGAAGGCTACGGTGAACTTCTTCAAAAACGCTCTCCCGCAGTTTAGCTTACCCCCAGAAGTGCAGCAGATGGTGGGGGAGAACACCCCGAGGCAGACCTACGAGAGAGGTCAACCCTCCACCATGGCGAATACTGGACAAGTTGAAGGGGTGCAGAATACTGCCACTGGACTGATTCCGAACTTTCCCGTGAATTTGGAGGATAACCCTGCAACGACATTGAGAGTAAACTCTACCTCATTTCAGAGGAATCGCCCTGTGGCAGGGTTACGGGAAGTGAATAATGCCGTAGACCTGACTGAACAGAGCTCACCCGCGTATATCAGGCGGCAGAGCTCACCCGCAGATCATAGACGGCAGAGCTCACCCGCGGCAGAGCTCAACCGCAGATCATATGCGGCAGAGTGCCCCCTCGGCACATAGACGACAGAGCTCACCTGCGGATCTCAGGCGGCAGAGCTCACCCGCAGATCGCAGGCGGCAGAGCTCGCCCGCGGCACATAGGCGACAGAGTTTTCCCGCGGCATTTAGGTGACAGAGTTCTCCTGCATGGCGCAGTATTTCTCCAGAGGAGTTGGGGCATGAATTCGAAGATCACAGGTCTGGGAGCGACGAAAACGAAAGAGTTCTGACCCCCGAGACTGTTTCGAGGGTACAAGATCAAATCCCAGAATGGGAGGTGCTGGAAGGAGTGCTTACCACTCGGACTCTTCTAGTCCCGAAGGAAGGGGACCGTGCTCGATTCAAGGGTCGAAAAATGTGGAGAGAGTTGTCGAAAGGATTTTGGAAAAAATGAAACTGGTGTCTCCTGATGATAGTCAAAGAAGGAGAATTTTGTTCAGTCCGGAGATTATGAACAAACCCTTGCCGAAGAAGTTTAAGATGCCTTCTATGGCCACTTACACAGGCAATGCAGACCCTTATGACCACATTCAAAGTTATGAGTCCCTCATGCTGCTACATGGATGGGAAAATGAAATCATGTGCAGAGCCTTTTCGCTTACACTGTCCGGGCATGCGTTGAAGTGGTTTAATGGGTTGAGCGAAGGTTCCATCTCATCCTTCGACCAATTGCGAAATGAATTTTTGAGAGTCTTCATGATCAATAGCCAGAGGAAGAAGGACGCTACTTATCTGCTCACTCTTAAGCAAGGGAATAAAGAATCCTTGAAGAGCTACGTAGATCGTTTCCGAGATACAGCCTTGGAGGTGAAAGATCTACCAGTAGGAGTAGCCATGACTGCAATGCTGCAAGGGACGAAGTCCGAGAAGTTGCAAGAATCCCTCTCCCTCGATCAGCCGGTGACACTTTCCGATCTGTTTACTAGAGCCAACAAATATGTGGCTCAAGAAGAAGTAATGAAGATGGTACAGTCACGAGAAGTGAAGGAAGAAAGAAAAAGATGTACCTGAAAGGAGCTCTTCTAGACCTAATAGATTGGATAAAGCTCCCAGGCTTAGGTACGAAAGCTACGCTAAGCTAAACGAGCCCCGTGCTGATATTGAAGGAACTGGACTGTTAGGATTCTCGAAGAACAAAGTAGAAAATGTAGGCCAACACATAGATGCCTACTGTGACTTCCATTTCGCTCATGGTCATTTTACGGAAAGGTGCAGAGGACTGATGGACCAATTGGAAAGGTTCGCGAGGGGAAGATTAATCGTTTCCTTTGGAGAAACGAAAGAGCTCATTACCCTCCCCGAGATCGAAGGGATAATCGCCCACAAAATAGGTAAAACAAGCCAAAAAATGAGGAAGAAGCTAGACCAAATCCCAGAAGGTAACCGACAAAATAATGAACCAACTGGACTAGCTATAAATGTCATAGTAGGTGAAAATTCAATGGCGAAAAATTTTTCTACCTCTCGTAAAACTTATGCGAGGCAAGCGTATCAAGTTCATATTGTTATGGAGGAGAGAGTAGATGAAGAGTCTATTATGTTCACCCTAGGAAATCAGGGAGATAATATCATCCCCCACGATGATCCCATGGTTATTTTAGCAGTGGTGATGAAATAGTTAATCGAATCTTGGTAGACAACGGAAGTTTGGGGAACAGGTAAAGGTAGTCGGGAAAGCCCAAAACATGTAACCCGACAAGTGTTATTTATGGTCGTAAAGTCAACTTCGACTGTTTATAACATGATTTTGGGAAGACCTCTATTAAATGCCATGAGGGTTGTCATCTCTCCTTGCTACCTGTTAATGAAGTTTCATACCCCCAATGGAGTTGAACAAGTGCAAGGGGATCGAAAGAAGGCCCGTACATGTTATATCACCCCTACTACATGCAAAGGAATAGAGAGAAATGAGGCGTTATCTATAGCTGACCTTCCAAAACCCCAACTTGTCGAAGATCTGGTGCTGAAAAAGTCGCACATAACCTATACTCTGAAAGAGAATGAAATTCACAGCTAATCGAGAAAATCACATTAAATCAGACGGATGATTGGGCCCAACACTCGTAACCTTATAATTTTGCAGGGAGGACATGGATTTCAAGTCACTTGAAATTATACTGGAATTAGCCATATACATTATGTTTCCTTTATATATTTTTACATCTTCACATTATTATCTGTTTATTTTGAATATGTTGTCATGAGATGCTTTGAATAGATGGAATTTCTCTATTCTTATATTTATCTTACTGATACTCATAAATATGAATCTTGTGACAGAAGACAGACGAGCCGTAAGAGCCTGAGGCGCAATAGCGTCACTGTGGCCAGGCATAAAAGACAGACGAGCCGTAAGAGCCTGAGGCGCAATAGCGTCACTGTGGCCAGGCGTGAAAAACAGACGAGCCGTAAGAGCCTGAGGCGCAATAGCGTCACTGTGGCCAGGCGTGAAAAACAGACGAGCCGTAAGAGCCTGAGGCGCAATAGCGTCACTGTGGCCAGGCGTAAAAGACAGACGAGCCGTAAGAGCCTGAGGTGCAATAGCGTCACTGTGGCCAGGCGTGAAAAGCAGACGAGCCGTAAGAGCCTGAGGCGCAATAGCGTCACTGTGGCCAGACGTAGAAGACAGACGAGCCGTAAGAGCCTGAGGCGCAATAGTGTCACTGTGGCCAGGGGTAAAAGACAGACGAGCCGTAAGAGCCTGAGGCGCAATAGCGTCACTGTGGCCAGGCGTGAAAAACAGACGAGCTGTAAGAGCCTGAGGCGCAATAGCGTCACTGTGACCAGGCGTAAAAGACAAACGAGCCGTAAGAGCCTGAGGCGCAATAGCGTCACTGTGGCCAGGCGTGAAAAACAGACGAACTGTAAGAGCCTGAGGCGCAATAGCGTCACTGTGACCAGGCGTAAAAGACAAACGAGCCGTAAGAGCCTGAGGCGCAATAGCGTCACTGTGGCCAGGCGTGAAAAACAGACGAGCCGTAAGAGCCTGAGGAGCAATAGCGTCACTGTGGCCAGGCGTAAAAGACAGACGAGCCGTAAGAGCCTGAGGCGCAACAACGTCACTGTGGCTAGGCGTGAAAAACAGACGAGCCGTAAGAGCCTGAGGAGCAATAGCGTCACTGTGGTCAGGTGTAAAAGACAAACGAGCCGCAAGAGCCTGAGGCGCAATAGCGTCACTGTGGCCAAGCGTGAAAAACAGACGAGCCGTAAGAGCCTGAGGCGCAATAGCGTCACTGTGGCCAGGCGTCAAAGACAGACGAGCCGTAAGAGCCTGAGGTGCAATAGCGTCACTGTAGCCAGGCGTGAAAAATAGACGAGCCGTAAGAGCCTGAGGCGCAATAGCGTCACTGTGGCCAGGCGTAAAAGACAGACGAGCCGTAAGAGCCTGAGGCACAATAGCGTCACTGTGGCCAGGCGTAAAAGACAGACGAGCCGTAAGAGCCTGAGGAGTAATTGCGTTGCTATAGCCAGACAATGGAAACATAAAGGCCGTAAGAACCGAAGACGCACTCGTGTCGTGGTGGTCAGGCCTCAGAAAAAGAATACTCTTTCGCAGAAAATATTCCTACCAAAGAGTGGGGAGCAATTGATAGTGGTCCTATCATCAAAGTCCACGTGTACAAGGATCAACCAACCAGAGGTCGCCATGTGTCAAACACAAATATAAGCCACGTGGCTGTTAGAGCAGTGGCGACACAGTCACTGGAATGGCGATAGAGTCTCCACCCGACACTGTTGCTTGGTAGGCGACAGAGTCTCTAAGCGATAGAGACTCTGTCGTTGAGTCTCTACGCGACACAGTAGGTAGCGATAGACCTCTACCGCATGGATCGCGACAGAGCTCTACCGCATGAACTGCGATAGAGTTCTACCGCAGAGACCGCGGCAGAGGTCATGGAAACTCTACTGTATATCGAACTCACCCGTATATAGTCCAACTCCAAGTCACGACAGAGTACTTAATGACTCTGTCGTAGCCCAGACACGCGCCTGGGCTTCAGACCCGAATAATTATGGGCCTGAAGTATCCTTAAACCCGGGAAGAACATGGAGCCTGACTTGACCCTAGAAGATGTCTATAAATAGACCAGGTATGGAAAAAGGTAAAAAAGAGGAATCTCTCTTGGATACTGCATCTCCTTTTTCTGATACATAGAATCTCTTCCAAAAGAACTTTCTAACTTAACCATCGGAGTGCGCGTGCAGGGACAAATCCCTGCACCTCTCTGACCTTCGTTCTTTTTGCAGAAGATTCGACGCACGTGGAAGACATCGCATCAGCATCACCTGGTTGTCGTTTAGCGCAACATCAACACGTGGAAAGCCTCACCTCGTTGTCGTTTATCGCTACATCATTTATTATTGAAACATTGAAAATGATAATTAGTAAGGATTTCTAGACAATAAAATGTAGTACCATTTAAATAAAAGCAATTAATTTGGTAACAAATTACTGTGGTGACAAATGGAGATGGCATAATTATAATGTTCAATTCACTTTGTAAAAGTGAGAATAATGAACATTAGTGAATGATTATTCGAGAGTAACATGTCTCGAGTCACTTATTCTAGTGTGCCTTTAAGAGTTACAATGAGATCTTCCTCTAACTTGTTAAGTTACAAGTATGAGTTTTAAATTTTCTATTTCAAACCAATTGGTGAATTAGAAAATTGAAAAGAAGATAATTTATAACAAAAGGTTATAAAATAAAGGAAGATATGGACTACTTGAAATCTTTTCTTTTGTGATTGAAATTATTTTTTATAGGAGTTATATTGATACTCTAATCTACAAGCTTAAAAAACTTCAAATAAAAGTATAGAGATAATGTCTTCAATGATGATGTGAATAATTAAGGACTTAAATTCATCAAGTGAAAGGTGGGTATTTTAAACAAGAAGACAATGTAAGACAAATGAAGAGGATCAAATCAAAAGTTTTCCTATTACGAGGTATGTTAATTTTAAAGAAGATAGACTTCAAATTTATCATTGTGCAACTAAGACAAATTTTGGATAAAATGAATTTCAAATTCACAAGTAATTGATTATCTTAAGTGATGAGATCACTTTAGATTATTGTGAAAAATAACATTAAGATCCAAAGACGGTTTAAAAATAGCAAAGTTGTTGTTAACAGAAACAATCATGTATTGCAAAGGTAGATAAAGTACTACCTATCAAACAAATGTTAGCGGATCCTCTAATTAAACTCTTATCGGGTGATAAGATTGCTAACCATTACAAGTATGAGATTACTACCAGTTACTAGGGTCTTAATTGATTCCAACTCTATCTCATTGATTTCACTTGGGATTAGTTTGGATGGGTAATGAGATTGAAAAAGATAAAATGACTATTAAAGAAATACGTTTTTTAATAAAATAATAAAAAATTAAAATTAAGGGTGGAAGGGTAATTTTACCCTTCCACTTTTTTTATCCTTTATGGTTTGGCACACCAGTTGCATGCCATTGACACCAACCAATGTGCCAAACGACCCCTTAGGGAATTAATTATTTAAGTTTAAAGAATAATATCTTCATTTGATGATCTTAATGTATGAAGTTCAAAAGTCTTTCAATCATGAATTGTCCAAGGAATTCATAAATGAGATATATGATATTCCCTATGCATTGTTTGTTGGAATAGTGAGAGTAATTAAAATTAAAGACTATTCTTTATAAGGTCTCATATCTAAATGCATTGTTAAATCACAATATTTGGTTGGACTAAAGTTCGTAATTAACTTATGTAACGACCCGTGACCTATAAAAATTCGTGAATTTTTTTTTGAAACTTCTGTTTGCAACTTAATCCCTTTATTCACTTAGGTTGTATTCCTGTTCAGTGTCAATTCATTTTCTAACTTCTTTATCCGTAATTATAATTAAGTTACACCTTTGAATTTACATGGCCGATAAAATTTCGGCAGTATAACGACTTATATATAAACCTACCCACCTGCAATTATCTCACAATATCCACCCTAGCTATCCACAACTATCAGATATGCTTTCCAAGTCATATCATCAAATCATTCTACATACTCCGAACATGTCTAGTTACTCCCAATAATCAATTTTTAAAAATATTCCCTTTATCCTTATACAGATTACATCTCGACACATTACTCTCAATAAATGTCTCTGCATACAAATAGTCTGGTAAAGAGATAGGAACGTATACCTCACGCATGTACGAAGGGTAGTCTGGGGAACTCGTATTCGTCAGTCTACGTCGTCTACGCAGCAATTACCATATGTAGTTTACTGCAGAAACAATCTGAGAGGTAGAGGGGTGAGCTTTTGGGGAAAAGCCCAGTAAAAAAATACATTTAAGATAATCCTGATATGTAAAAACATGCCAGAAATTATTCATGAAATAAACTTTGCTTCAAAAAAACTGATCATGAGTTTCTTTTAGAAACTAATATTTAGAAGATATGTAAACTTTCATTTCGTGCATAGCCATCATAAGAAATTATGAAGCATGAGTTTCTTTAAATCAAATACATGTTTAAATACTTCATAAAATTTTCATCATTCATAGATGATTTTATAAAATCATTGTTATTCATAAACATTTCATAAAACATAATTGTTCGTAAACAATTGTCATAAATATCATAAAAGAAACATAATCATTCATCAGTGTCATCATCACAATCGTCATTCATAATTAAATCGAGGAGACTAGGCTATAACTAAGTCATGCGATACGTGTCATTCTCCGTAGAGAGTCATCATACCTATGGCCATAGTAAGGGGGTTGTAGACTGTATCAGGGTCATACAATTCTTTCAGAAAATATGGGTAGTATCTATCTTACTTACTTTCACTAGCTCCTAGTTAGGACACGGGCACCAAAGGTACTCTCCGTGTGGGAAACATAAATGCGTGCTGCGCGGGCACGAGATACTCCCGAAACATCATCATAAACCACCAGTAGCAAGACATCTTCCACACAGGTTGAGTCAAGTGCTACAGGGACCCTACGTACCGGCACCCAAGTGGTGGAGCCGGAACACCACAAGAAGTAACCATGCATAAAGCTTATAGTCTCAAAAAATTTCTTTTCCCCTTTCCCTTTTTTTTATATACTTTTGAAATTGTCAAAAGTTTCTTTCAAAATATGAATATAGAATTATAAATCAATGTAAAGCTTCCATGCATTTTCATACTTTAGGGAAAATTCATTTCATAAACATGGATGTACTCGGGGAATATTTCTTAAAACAAAATAATTTTTCGTAAACCGTTCCATAAGTATGAAAGCAATTATAAATCATTTCAAAGCATAATGCTGCTTCATAAAATCTTTTCATCAATGAAATAAGGATTCATTATCAGAACTAAGTTAAATTGTACCCCTTACCTCGATTTCTCTATACCATCTAACATTTCCAAATGCTGAGATTTCGCTTAGTCCGATTTACTCCTAATTTGGTCCTCTGGAGCTGTAATGAATCACAAATCGTTTATTATTATTTCTTATAAACACGTAAGCAATGTAATTTCACTTTCAATAAAATTTTGGACCCAATTATTTTTATTGGGCATTATAGTCTCTTATTGGGCCTACCTCTATCCTAAGCCCGTTTCAACTCCCTTATTCAATCCTTAAAATCTATTTAACTATTTAGGCTCAATTACAATTTATGGGTCGTCCATTAGGTCATTAATGAGTTTAGGCCGATTGTTACAAAGGCTAGGCCCATTATAGACGTTTAGCTGACTACATGGCCTACTATCACTAACACGTCATTTTAAACCTCTCTAATTTCTTTGGATAGTTCATAATATCGTTTGCGATAGTCGTTTTTCCTCATTTCAATTATAACGCAATTTATACAAAATTAATCCGAAAATTATGCGATTAATTTCTAAATCGTATATTTTTACAAGTGGTAGAAAGTGAGATTCACTTACCCAAGATTTCATGATACCCGCAAGTCGAGGCTGATTTGAACTCCCATTTGTCGCCCATTATCGAGCTACACATTTATATTTTTTGGGTCAAATTCGATCATATACATATTTTTATAATTATTCTGACAATCAAATTGGTCCATTCGACCACTTACTGGCTCACTCGTAACTCAACTGCATCCTCGAATTTTTTCCTCATTTTTCTTTTTTTTGGCTAAATCGGTTCAACCCGGTTTGGACCGGTCCAGTTCACCCCGATTCAGTCCGGTTTAACTTTCTCCCTCGCCGTTCGGACCTTCGTCGATCGATTCTTCATCGGTTTCCACCTCCGGTGAATCCGCGAGGCTGCGCAGTGCGTGGATCGGGTGACGGTTTTGCTTGGGCTCGCCAGAACAAGGCCGGTTCGACCCTTCTCCCTCTTACCGATGCTGTCCTCTCTTCTCCTTCGTCGTTCTCCGTCTTTCGTCAGTTTTCTCTGGGTTGGCTGGTGCCGACTCCCTCGGGTCGATGTCTTCCCCTCGCCATCGGCCTCTCTTCCTCTCTTTCTCTCCCCTTCCTTCGGTCTCTCCCTCTCCCTTTTCTCTTCGTTTTCTCTTTCCATTTTCTTTCGCCGCCACCGCTTACCGCCGGATTTCGGCTGGCCGGCGTCGGTGGCTTCTTCTCCCTTCGCCGGGTCACCTCGCCGGGGCCTCAGCTTCTCCTCCTTGCTACTGCTTCTTCCGATCTGGGGAAAGGAATTTCGATTCTCTTCCCTCAATATCGCGCGACACTGCTTTCAATTTTTCATTTTTTTTATATTTTATTTATTTATATTTATTATTATTATATATATTATATATAATTTATTTATTTATTTTTATTTATTTATTATTTATTTTTTAAAATTTACATTTATCTATTTGTTTTATTTTATATCAGACTTAAAATTTCATTTCCACTTGTACTTTTTTACGAACAAATTTACAGGAAAATTTTGGGGATTTACATTCTCCCCACCTTTAAAGAATTTGGTCCTCCAATTTCACCTTGCTCCTTCAGAATAGATCAGACTACTTCTCTTTCATGAGGTTCTCTAGCTCCCATGTAGCTTCTTCAACCGAATGGTGTTACCAGAGAATCTTTACTAAAGGAATAGTTTTCGATCGATGTCTTTTCCTTTCTGTCTAAAATCCGGATAGGTTGCTCAATGTAGCTCATATCCTCTTGAATGTTCAAGGGCTCATACTCAATTATGTGTGAGGGATCCGGATTATACTTCCTTAACATCGAGAAGTGGAAGACATTATGTACCCCAGAAAGCTACGGGGGTAAGGCAAGTCTGTAGGTTACGTCTCCCACTCTCTCTAGAATCTTAAATGGACCAAATGAAGCGAGGACTCAGTTTCTTTTTCTTTCCATAGTTCATAATACCCTTGCTCGGGGATACTTTTAGAAACACGGAGTCCCTAGTCTGAAACTCAAGTGACCGTCTATGCTTATCTGCATAACTCTACTGACTACTTTGTGCGGCCTTACGTCTATCACAGATTATCCGAACACCTTCTGCTGCCTGTTCCACCATATCGGATGTCAAAATCTTTTTGTTACCCAGTTCTTCCCAAGCCACTGAAGACCTACATCTTCTATCATACAAGGCCACATAAGGTGCCATCCCGATGCTAGCATATTAGTTGTTGTTATAAACAAACTCTGGAACATCCCATTTCATTTCGGGCTACCAAAACACCTTTCGTTGATTTTGGTACATCTTGGTAGTACCATGATGCAGAATGTACTTACTACTATGGGCTTCAGTCAAAATTAATCTCCATATTAAAGATCAACCACTTGTTAAATTAACAATGATCCCAAAGTTGTAACTTAAATCCAATCACACTTCGACTGCTCCCTCTAATATGACATTCAAATATAATCGTGAAAACCTCAAAGTTATTGTTCATAACATTATCCGGGGTCAGCATAATTCTTTGTTCACCAAATTTCTTAGAATAAAATTTCCAAATCATGTTAAGTAATTATAACCACATAAAACTTTAAATCTAAATAATCATCTCGACAAATTTTTCAGTCACTTATAAACTATTGGATATTGATTTTCTTTTCGTTTTCATCGTATCAGAATATTTAACATCAGTTGACCATCATACACTACGATAAAGATGAAATCAATATAACAAAAATTTGTAATAGACATGAGTTTTTCACACCCAACAAATTCAAACATAAATCTATGAGTATCCAACCCATCTCTAATCTCAATTATCAATGGCTTTCAAGTCCCATAGATCAATTATAGATGACGATGGAACTCTTTGCAAAGATTATAATATCATAGTCCAAAATTTTTCTATTAGCCAAATACACTATTAACTTGAACTAAAAGTTAGAGCTTAGGAACAATAGAAAGAAAATCAGTTGATAATTTCAATCATTATAACTCAAAATAATAAAATTCATATTAAGATCACAACTCCAAACACCAATCACATATATCACATAATCTCATTGATTCCTCAATCTTTGGAATCGTTATCACAATTTAATCACTTTCATTATTAACAAATTAATAGCACTCTATGTAGAAGTTTAGAGATTGTTCTGCAACGACTTGAATAATTTATCAATTCATATCCTCAAGTTGAGATACTTTTCTCTTTATTTTACTAACCAAAATCACTTCAAATTAAGCAATTATCCTCTTTAAATACAAGGTTGATTCCAGCCAATAGAAAATCTTACATTATACAATAATAAATTTTCTGCTGATGATCTTCAATTACTGCCCAAAATCTACATTCCCACATAGGATTCCTTTCCACTTGATATTGAACAATTAATCCATATTCCATAGTTCATACGATTTCATTAGAATGAAATTCATTTCTTCATCTTCACAAGTAATGGTATTCTGACTTCCAACACGAATATGATGACTGTCAATTTCAATTTATAGGTTATGGATTAGGGTACTTCTAGATGCTGCCAAGTCTCTCAGGCGGGGAGGTATTTTGAAATACCTTTGTTAGCCATCAGACTTGACCACATAAACCGATTATGGATTTAAAGATTCAAGGTTTAGTCCCAATAGAAAGTAAGATACCATAATTTATCACAATTTTACATCTATCCTTTAGTCAGAACTTATTCTCAATTCATACCACTTGGTTCCGAATCACTTCACATACAAAGATATTCTTACTTTGCATACACTTCTTATTCCGATGTAACTTCTATTCAAAATTTATTACATTTCAAACTTGTCTCATTTCGTACATCAATTATATCAGAACTCTTTCCTTATTCCAATTTAGTCTCGCATTCGAAACATAAGCATGAGCAATTTACAATCTTTAGAGTCGATACGTAATTCATATTCCAAGGTCTTCCTATATCTTAAACTCTGAATCATCTTTAAGAGTTTTGAGTCTTTCCCACTGATCCATAATTTCTGCTTCAGGAGAATCCAATTAACTCTCATTCTTAACATATCGTGACCAAGAAGACTCCGGGTCTCCTTAACAATATGCCAGTACACATCAAAGTGAATCACCTGGTTTGATAATCTCATTTTCATGTAATCCTTATAATTGTTTTCTCAGCATTTTTAATTTTATTAAAACTATTCAGTACAGAGATCTGAATAATTAATTCGATGTCAAGTATTAAATCAATTTCAAAATTTCACCTTTCAATTTAGTGGTAACTCTAATAGATCCTCCGAATACGTGTCGAAAATCCCTTCGTCTACTGGGGTGCCTTTTTAATCCAAACACGCCCTAACTTTATCAACCACATAAGTAGTGTGACCTTCACTTATACTTTTAGTTATGTGATTCATCTTTTAGTTACAGTGACTTTACTCTATCACTCTCACTACTTCATTAGTACATCACTTTTCTGTCATTTTCTATACCTTGTCATTTTCTTAGTAATCTCGAGAGTATATATCTCATATTCTCATAGTTGCGCCTTATGCACTGCTCTCTCAAAATAACATCAAGTTGAGCTAACTTAGCTTGATTAAGGATCTCAGTACCTCCTATGAGTTTCCTGGATTTTCTCCGTTTCACATCTCTACTTATTCAGATCATTCTTTTTCCAAAGCTATAAATTTAATTTCATAATCATTCATAAACTTGTTACTTTATGTCTGATTGCAATCACTTCATCCATAATGGCCACTTTATTTCATTCAGATTGTGTTGCCGCTTAAGGGCCTTCATAATATATCCCATGTAATTTTCTGATGTCGCCTCTTGGATTAAATCGGGAAACTTCCCTCTGAGTTCGACTTTTCATTTCGATACTGTTGCTACAAAGACTACTTTCTTTATAGTAGCACACTCAGAAAATCCGTGTAGCTTCTCCAATCCTTTATCGTAAAAGTTACAAAAGTAACTTTCTCGGTAGAGTTACTTCTAAAATTATCAAGCTTTTCTATCTCATTCATTCAACACTCCGAATCACTGAATTCTTAACCTTGTTGAAAAATGGAGGCTTAAACTCTTGAAACTGCCCTCAATTTATTAAGCTCACAATCATACTCTAAGAATCCATCCGAGTTTACCAATTTAATTTTCCCGTTTTCTATGACAATTGGATTTTTAATTTCAGCATGTAATAGCATACTATCCTCCGAAATCAGCTCGGTCTCTATCCATTAGTGAACTTACAGACATTTCTTGACTTCACTGACTTTAACATTGGGTCATACATATTCAGGGATATAATTCATAATTCATACTCATAGACAAATTAATTTCCTTGTGCTAGACCTATAAATTCCATTCGTAGTTTCCTTAATCTAATTCATTCAGTTCTCTATAACTACCGGGTCCTTTATCCCATTTAACAACGGTGGTCTGCAGTTCTGAAACTGTCTTATCTAGTTTAGCTCCTACTCCTAACTCAAGTCATCATCATTCTGCTGTGGAGCTAAAGGAGCAGGCATATTGTAGTTATGAAACAATCTCTACAAGTTGTGCGGGCGTATCGGGAGTAATCTGTCTGTCTATTCTTTCGTCTACCCCATCACTTAACATAGCCTGTGTCCTAATTTTCCTTAATATGTTCAATACTCCACTCAACCTTAGCAGAGTGTATCTCAATACCATTTGTCCTTTCCACATGACCTGATGGAGCACGCTCAACATCAGTGTAACGACCCATAACCTATAAAAATCCAGGGTAAATTTTTTTTTTGAACTTCTACTTGCAACTTAATCCTTTATTCACTTAGGCTGTATTTCTGTTCAGTGTCAATCCTTAAAAATATTTCATTTCATTTATCCTTATATAGATTTCATCGCGACACATTATTTTCAATAGATGTCTGTACATACAAATAGTCTGGTAAAGAGATAAGAATGTATACCTCACGCATATACAAAAGGTAGTCGGGGAAGCTCATATCCACCAGCCTACGTCGTCTACACAGCATTTTATTAACTATAATTCACTGCAAAAATCTGAGAGGTAGAGGGGTGAGCTTTTGGAGAAAAGCCCAGTAAGATAATACTCTTAAAGAAGTTCTGATATATAAAAGCATTTGAAGTTGTTTATATAACGAAACTTAAAGCAATACATAAATTTTCTTTTCATGCATAATCGTCATAAAGCATGCGTGTCTTTAAAACAAATCACATGCTTAACCATTTTACAACTTTTCATAAACCTTTCATGAACATTTCATAAATCATTTCGTAAACATCTCATGAATATTTCATAATCATTTCGTAAACATTTTATGCATATTTCATAATCATTTCAAAAACATCTCACGAATATTTCATAATCATTTCGTAAACATTTCATGCATATTTCATAATCATTTCGTAAACATCTCACAAATATTTCATAATCATTTCATAAATATTTCATGAAGCATATCGGTCGTAACCGATTTTCGTATATATCATGAAAACACGAATTCATTCATCATAGTCGATTTTCATAATCAAATCGAGGAGACTAGGCTATAACTAAGTCATGCGATACTTGTCATTCTTCGTGGAGAGTCATCATACCTATGGCCATGGTAAGGGGGGCTGTAGACAGGATCAGATTTGTACAGCAACAATAATTATAAACATGGATAGTATCTTCTTATTTCTTATCATATACTAGCACATAGCTAGGGCATGGGCACCTGTGGCACTCACCGTGTGGGGAACATTTATGCGTGCTGCGCGGGCACGAGATACTACCAAAACATCATCGTAAACCACCAGTAGCACGACATCTTCCACACAGGTTGAGTCAAGTGCTAAAGGGGCCAACGTACCGGCACCCTAAGTGGTGCAGCCGGAACACCACAAGAAGTAACCATGCATGAAGCCTGTAGTCTCAAAACAAAGTTTCAAAATCTTTCTTGGGTTTTATAACCCATAAACTCATATCGAGTAATAAAATCGAATTCCTTGAAATCTGAAACTCTTTTATAAAACAGAAAGACTGCGTGGCACTTTGTTCCCGTATGACTCAAGAGGTGGCCCCCACAATCCCCTTTCGAAAACAAATTCATTTTCTTAAATACTTTTGAAATTGTCAAAAGTTTCTTTAACAATATGGATATAAAAAATAAATAAATGTAAAACATCCATACACTTCATACCTTAGGAAATTCATTTCACAACATGGAAAGTACTCGGAAAATATTTCGATAAATTAAAACATGCATCGTAAACAGTTTCACAAGTATAAAAGCATTGATAAATCACTTCAAATCATATGCTCTTTCATAAAATCATTTATTGGTGACACAAAAATGTATTATCAGAACTAAGTTAAATAATACCCCTTACCTCGATTTAACGAAAATCTCGAATTCGAGTGGTAACGCCTCCTAGTATCTCCCTTAAATCCTTTTATGATTCTCATACACCGAAATTTGTATTTCTTAGTATCCTATCTATCGAATTAACTACGATGCGTCAAAATCGTAACCTTGCTTACCTAGGCGAAAATACACTCGAAATTATAAAATACGTACAATTATCTCTAAAACTTGTAAAAATTTATTACCTCGGTGTCTGTCCGTAATCCTTGATTACTTCGACTTAGCGAGTCGACGGGTCCGGTCCTCTCGGTAAATTTCTCGGAGCTTTTTCCCGAATTTCCAAAATTTAGTACCCTTATTTTCCTTCCTCGATTTTTCCTCTATTTTCAATAATATATATATATATATTTATATTACTTTGTTCTCCTCTCTTTTTTTTCTCGATTACTATTCATCCTTTTCTTTTCTCTTTTTTTTTTCCTTTTCCTTTGAATTTTTCTGCCACTTTCGTTCCTTCTTCATTTCTATTTTGCTGGTTACTAGCAAGGTTACTGTTCATCATCATCAACTTCTCCAGAGGCTCACGTTGCCATCACCTCATCATTCTACTTCACTCGGCCATCATCTCACAACCTTGCCAGCTCTGGTGCCATTCCTCTCCTATCTTCCCTTGGAACCGAGGAGGACCCCTGTTCTCGTCTTCAGTTTGCCACCAAATGGAGAAGGTCGAAATGCTTTGATTTCCTCCTCCTACCTCTCAACTTGGTTCTAGTCGTCCTGACCCCCTCTCGGTGCAACTATCATTTCGAAGCTCTCTCTCTCACACGTTTCTCAAGTTTCCCACCAATCCTCCTCGCCTCTGTTTTGGTTCTCAGTTTCCAGGGAGGTGGAGTTCCCTGTTCCTCCCTCCTCTCCCCGATGTCCTCTTCTCCTCGTCATTCTGTTTTGTTTTCTGCCCTCTGCCTTCTTGCTCTCTTCCTCCCTCGGCAATCACCCACCTCAAAGGCACCCAAAACAACTCCACGACCAGCGCCTATCCTGCTTCAAGTTTCCTTCATGTTCTTTCTTCCACTGTTGTATCTCTAATTGCATAGTTTTATTTGCATGTATAATTCCCATCTTATAGCAGTATCTTATAGCAGTAGAATAACACTCCTAGTCACGTTTTCATCATCTCCTTTTACCAACTCGTTCATCATTTCTTTCCCGTTTTCTCTCTCATGTTTCATGCCTTGGTCAGGCTTTATTTCCTCTCTTGCAACAGATCATATGCAAGTTGTCCAGCCCCGTTTTGGTCTGACATTCCTACTGCTGCTTCAGTAATATATATATATATATATATAACCTACCTAACAATTCAGATTAATAGGCCATCACAATTTCCTCGGTCTCGAGTCTTTACCTCTCGGATTATAACTTTCAACATTTCCTTTCTTCCTCTTCGATTAATTCAGATTCATCATTGTCACCTTCATGTTTTTCTTTCTTTTCTTTCATCAAATTAGCACTGCTTACTGCAGGCTGTTTACGACAAGCATCACATCTCCCTTCTTTTGTTTCCATCCCCGTGTCTCTCTCTGCTGCATTTCCAGTTTTTATTTATTTATTTATTGTATTATATGTATGTATATATTTTATCCAAGATTATTTCCTTGTGGGAGCAGGCCGGACTTCACTCTTTAGCCCTATACACGTCTCCTGCAGCAGCATGTTATTTCTCTGCTTCTCATTTAATTATGTTCAGATTTTCTCTCATAATTTTATGTTGATGGGACACCTTCACATTGTTTCGATTCTCTTTTTTTTGTCAGGTTTCCAGATTTACATTTTCCTCTCCCTTTTCTGCTGCAGCTCGGTATGGACACATATGTATGTATCATTTTCCTTTGTCGTGTTAGCCTTGGGGTCAGGTCTTATCTCCTTTACTGCCAGCTTAATCCATTCTTCCATCTTTGTTTGCTATTGTTCGCCACTCTTACCTGTTCATTCCTTTCCAAGTTCAATGTTTCACCGCACAATGTATGTACTTATGCAGAAAAATGCTTTATAATGGATATCCATTACTTGTTATGTACATATATATATATATATATATATATATATATATATATGTATATATATATATATGTATGTATATATTTAATAGTCTATGTATATGTATATAAATATATACATTGATGTTCAATTGCTAATTTCCTTATAGTATTTGAATTGAGTTAACTTAATACTTATACTTTCCTATCATAGGGAATCATTCATACTGAAATCTAGCTCCTTAAAATTTGTTTTATCCTTCACCATTTATTTGTTCTTCAAGTTAAAATACTTTAATTAATCAAATTCTCTTAAATTTCCTCTCGTGTTAAATATAATTTAATTAAAATCATTTACCAATGAAACACATTGAAACCCAATAGTTTATTTGTTATTCCTTAATAAGATCAATACAAGAAAATTCATGGTGTTTACATTCTCTCCACCTTAGGAAATTTGGTCTCCAAATTTAAAATTACATCACCCTTAAACAATTGTGGATATCTCTCTCGCCTTAAACTTTTCGATTACTACGTGGCATCTTCCGTGATACTACCACAAAATTTTGACCAAAGGAATCGTCTTTGACCGTAATGCCCCTTTTTTTCTTTCTTTTCCTGTTCAAGATCCGTATCGGTTTCTCCACATTTGTCAAATCATTTTCTTTTTCAATTTCAGTGGTCCACACTTAATCACGTATGTCGGATTCGGATGACACTTGCGTGGTAACCGATATTATATACGAATTCTGCTAATGACAAACGGTCCTTTCGAAGCCTTTAAAATCTTGGCCTCGTACTCTTAATTCCATATTGGCATGGGTAAAGATTGTGATAATCTCATAGGTTCCCTGCACTCTACCTTAACCTGCTGATATAAGAGACATTTAGTTACAAATTCAATTATTCTCTTATCGTACCAGATTACCATCATACCTTCAAGATATTTTGATAAATTTTACTATTCTCAGGATGCGAAGTAAATCTCTATGAATGAGCCTTTGCTGACATCAATTTCTTTAACTATAGATCATAGATACACAATTCTATTTTTAAATCTAAATAAATTCTTAGTACCAATACTCAAGCTAGTTGCAGCACCCATCTGGGTCTGATTAGCCACATCAATATGGTACTTATCACTACACCGAGCCTGCTCGATTTGATCAATCACATCCAGTTTTCAACTCTTAGGCTGGCTACTACGATATAAGTGTCAATATTATAAAGGAACCACATCCCATTGAGGTTCACTAAATATTTCAATAACTCTTGTCCTTGACCAACATACAAAACATCATCTCAAAATCACTTCTGCTCAAAGCACTAACTCGAGTCATTTCACTTTTTCTTGTATTTGACAGCTTTTGTAAAATTTAATACTTAAACCTTCATGATCAGTAGAATTTCATAATTCTTTACCGCACAAGTAATGATATCCTGACTTCAAACACAAATATTTCGATTGTCAATTTCAATTTATCCTTTAGTCACACTTATTCTCTGTTCATATCACTGACCTGAATAATTTAATTTACCAGAAGTATTCATACATCGTATACATCTCTTGTTCATGTAACTTGTGTTCAGAATCTATCACATTTCAAGCTTGCCTCATTTCGTACATCAGTAATAACGAAATCATTTCCTTACTCAAATTGAGTCTCGTATTCGAAACATAAGCATATACAATTTATAATTCTTAGATTTGATACGTAATTCATATTCCAAAGTCTCCTTATACCCTAAACTCCAAATCATCTTGACAAATTTGGGTCTTTCCCACTGATCTATAATCTCTATTTTTGGGAGGATCCAATTGACTCCCATTTTTTGATACAAAGCAACCCAAAAAGCTCTGGATCTTCTTAACAATTAATGCTTGTGCACTCCAAAGTGGATCACCAAGGTCCGATAACCTCTTTTTCATGCAATCATTGTATTTGCTTCTTCAGCATTTCTAATTCAATCAAAGCCACTGAGTACAGTGGTCTGAATAATTAATTCGATGCCAGGTGCTAAATCAATTTCAGAACTTCACCTTTCAATTTAGTGATAATTCTGATAGATAATCCGAATATGTCGAATAACTCTTTGTCTACTGGGGTGTCTTTTTACTCCGAATACACCCTAACTTATCAATGATATAAGCAATGTGACCTTCACTTAAACTTTTAGTTCTGTAATTCATCTTCCAGTTACAATGACTTTACTCCATCACTTCCACTGCTTCTTTAGTACATCTCTTTTCTGTCACTCTCTTTACCCTTTTCATTTTCTTAGTAACCTCGAAATATACATCTCATATCATCACAGTTGTGCTATGCGCACCGCTTCCTCAAAATAACATCCAATGTGGCTAATTTAGATCGACTGAGGATCTTAGTACATCCTATGAATTCCCTGGACTTTCTCCGTTTCACATCTCTACTTATCTGGATTATACTTCTTCCAAAACCATAAATTTAATTTCATATTCATCCACAGACTTGTTACTTTATGTCCAATTGTAATCATTTCATCCATAATTGCCACTTTATCTCATCTGGAAGGTGTTGTCGCCTAAGGACCTTCAAAAATATACCCATGTAATTTACTGATGTCGGCTCTTGGATTAAATCGGGGAACTTCCCTCCGAGTTCGACATTTCATCTCGATATTGATGCTACAAGGGCGACTTCTTTATAGTAGCACACTCTGAAATTTCGTGTAGCTTCTCCAATCCTTTTAACACAAAAGTTGCAAAAGTAACTTTCTCGGTAGAGTTACTTCTAAAATCATCAAGCTTTTTTATCTCATTCATTCAACAATCTGAATCATTGAATTCTTAACCTTGTTGAAAAACAGAGGCTTAAACTCTTGAAACTGCCCCCGGTCTATTAAGCTCACTGTCATACCCTAAGAATCCATGCAAGTTTTCCAATTTAATTCTCCAGTTTTCTATTACCATTGGATTCTTGATTTCAGTATGTAATAGCATACTATCCTCTGAAATCAGCTCGGTCCTATCCGTTAGTGAACTTACAGACATTTCTTGACTTCACTGCTCATAACATTGGGTCATACATTTTTAGGGATATAATTCATAATTCATACTCATAGACAAATCAATTTCCATGTGCTAGACCCATAAATTCCATTCGTAACTTTCTTAATCTCATTCATTCAGTTCTCTATAACCACCGAGTCCTTTATCCCATTTAACAATGACGGCCTGCAGTTCTTAAACTGTCTCATCTAGTGTAGCTCCTACTTCTAACTCAGTCATCATCATTTTGCTGTGGAGTTACAAGAGCAGGCATATTTGTAGTTTTGAAACATCTCTACAGGCTGTGTCGGCGCATCGAAAGTAATCTGTCTGTTTATTCTTTCGTCTACCCGATCACTTAACATAGCTTGTGTCCTAATTTTCCATAATATGTTTAATACTCCACATAACCTTAGCAAAGTGTGTCTCAATACCATCTGTTCTTTCCACAAGACCTGATGGAGCACGCTTAACATCAGTTTCAATCTCGATATCATTTATGAGTCTCATATGTGACTCTGCATGATTCTCAGGCGTATCTCTGCGGCCTCTATCTCGTGATCTAATTCCTTACGTAAACCCAACACTAAGTCTTAACTTAATTAGGTATACTTACTCTACAACCAGACAAGTATAGACATTTGGGATGTAATCTTATCTTTTTTATTGACACTGACAGTACTAGACAGCTTTTGCTCTGATACCACTAAATGTAACGACCCGTAACCTATAAAAATTCAGGGTAAATTTTTTTTTTGAATTTCTACTTGCAACTTAATCATTTATTCACTTAGGCTGTATTCATGTTCAGTGTCAATCCCTAAAAATATTTCATTTCATTTATCCTTATACAGATTTCATCTCGGCACATTATTTTCAATAGATGTCTGTGCATACAAATAGTCCGGTAAAGAGGTAAGGATGTATACCTCACACATATACAAAAGGTAGTCTGGGGAAGCTCATATCCGCTAGCCTACGTCATCTACGCAGCACTTTATTAACTGTAATTCACTGCAAAAATCTGAGAGGTAGAAGGGTGAGCTTTTGGGGAAAAGCCCAGTAAGATAATACTCTTAAAGCAGTTCTGATATATAAAAGCATTTGAAGTTGTTCATAGAACGAAACTTAAAGCAATACATAAATTTCCTTTTCATGCATAATCGTCATAAATCATCCGTGTCTTTAAAACAAATCACATGCTTAACCATTTTACAACTTTTCATAAACCTTTTATGAACATTTCATAAATCATTTCTAAGCATCTCATGAATATTTCATAATCATTTTGTAAACATTTCATGCATATTTCATAATCATTTTGTAAACATCTCACGAATATTTCATAATCATTTCGTAAACATTTCATGCATATTTCATAATCATTTCGTAAACATCTCACGAATATTTCATAATCATTTCATAAACATTTCATGAAGCATATCGGTCGTAACCGATTTTCGTATATATCATGAAAACACGTATTCATTCATCATAGTCGATTTTCATAATCAAATCGAGGAGACTAGGCTATAACTAAGTCATGCGATAGGTGTCATTCTCCGTGGAGAGTCATCATACCTATAGCCATGGTAAGGGGGGCTGTAGACTGGATCAGGTTCGTACAACAATAATAATTATAAACATGGATAGTATCTTCTTATTTCTTATCATATACTAGGACATAGCTTGGGCACGAGCACCTGTGGCACTCACCGTGCGGGGAACATTTATGCGTGCTGCGCGGGCACGAGATACTACCAAAACATCATCGTAAACCACCAGTAGCACGACATCTTCCACACAGGTTGAGTCAAGTGCTAAAGAGGCCAACGTACCGGCACCCCAAGTGATGCAGCCGAAACACCACAAGAAGTAACCATGCATGAAGCCTGTAGTCTCAAAACAAAGTTTCAAAATCTTTCTTGGGTTTTATAACCCATAAACTCATATCGAGTAATAAAATCGAATTCCTTGAAATCTGAAACTCTTTTATAAAACAGAAAGACTGTGTGGCACTTTGTTCCCGTATGACTCAAGAGGTGGCCCCCACAATCCCCTTTCGAAAACAAATTCATTTTCTTAAATACTTTTGAAATTGTCAAAAGTTTCTTTAACAATATGGATATAAAAAATAAATAAATGTAAAACATCCAAACACTTCATACCTTAGGAAATTCATTTCACAACATGGAAAGTACTCGGGAAATATTTCGATAAATTAAAACATGCATCGTAAACAGTTTCACAAGTATAAAAGCATTGATAAATCATTTCAAATCATATGCTCTTTCATAAAATCATTTATTGGTGACACGAAAATGTATTATCAGAACTAAGTTAAATAATACCCCTTACCTCGATTTAACGAAAATCTCAAATTCGAGTGGTGACGCCTCCTAGTATTCTCATACACCGAAATTTATATTTCTTAGTATCCTATCTATCGAATTAACTACGATGCGTCAAAATCGTAACCTTACTTACCTAGGCGAAAATACACTCGAAATTATAAAATACGTACAATTATCTCTAAAACTTGTAAAAATTTATTACCTCGGTGTCTGTCCGTAATCCTTGATTACTTCGACTTAGCGAGTCGACGGGTCCGATCCTCTCAGTAAATTGCTCGGAGCTTTTTCCCGAATTTCCAAAATTTAGTACCCTTATTTTCCTTCCTCGATTTTTCCTCTATTTTCAATAATATATATATATTTATATTACTTTGTTCTCCTCTCTTTTTTTCTCGATTACTATTCATCCTTTTCTTTTCTCTTTTTTTTCCTTTTCCTTTGAATTTTCCCGCCACTTTCCTTCCTTCTTCATTTCTATTTTGCAGGTTACTAGCAAGGTTACTGTTCATCATCATCAACTTCTCCAAAGGCTCATATTGCCATCACCTCATCATTCTACTTCACTCTGCCATCATCTCACAACCTTGCCAGCTCCGGTGCCATTCCTCTCCTGTCTTCCCTTGGAACCGAGGAGGGCCCCTGTTCTCGTCTTCAGTTTGCCACCAAATGGGGAAGGTCGAAGTGCTTTGATTTCCTCCTCCTACCTCGTCAACTTGGTTCCAGTCGTCCCGACCCCCTCTCGGTGCAACTATCATTTCGAAGCTCTCTCTCTCACACGTTTCTCAAGTTTCCCACCAGTCCTCCTCGCCTCTGTTTTGGTTCTCAGTTTCCAGGGAGGTGGAGTTCCCTGTTCCTCCCTTCTCTCCCCTGTGTCCTCTTCTCCTCGTAATTCTGTTTTTGTTTTCTGCCCTCTGCCTTCCTGCTCTCTTCCTCCCTCGACAATCACCCACCTCAAAGGCACCCAAAACAACTCCACGACCAGCGCCTATCCTGCTTCAAGTTTCCTTCATGTTCTTTCTTCCACTGTTGTATCTCTAATTGCATAGTTTTATTTGCATGTATAATTCCCATCTTATAGCAGTATCTTATAGCAGCAGAATAACACTCCTAGTCACGTTTTCATCATCTCCTTTTACCAACTCGTTCATCATTTCTTTCCCGTTTTCTCTCTCACGTTTCATGCCTTGGTCGGGCTTTATTTCCTCTCTTGCAACAGATCATATGCAAGCTATCTAGCCCCGTTTCAGTCTGACATTCCTACTGCTGCTTCAGTAATATATATATAATCTACCTAACAATTCAGATTAACAGGCCATCATAATTTCCTCGGTCTCGAGTCTTTACCTCTCGGATTATAACTTTCAACATTTCCTTTCTTCCTCTTCAATTAATTCAGACTCATCACTGCCACCTTCATGTTTTTCTTTCTTTTCTTTCACCAAATTTGCACTGCTTACTGCAGGCTGTTTACGACAAGCATCACATCTCCCTTCTTTTGTTTCCATCCCCGTGTCTCTCTCTGCTGCATTTCCAGTTTTTTTTTTTAATTTATTTATTGTATAATATATATGTATATATTTTATCCAAGATTATTTCCTTGTGGGAGCAGGCCGGACTTCACTCTTCACCCCTATACACGTCTCTTGCAGCAGCATGTTATTTCTCTGCTTCTCATTTAATTATGTTCAGATTTTCTCTCATAATTTTATGTTGATGGGACACACCTTCACATTGTTTCGATTCTCTTTTTTTTGTCAGGTTTCCATATTTACATTTTCCTCTCCATTTTCTGCTGCAGCTCGGTATGGACACATGTATGTATCATTTTCCTTTGCCGTGCCAGCCTTGGGGTCAGGTCTTTTCTCCTTTACTGCCAAGTTAATCCATTCTTCCATCTTTGTTTGCTACTGTTCGCCACTCTTACCTGTTCATTCCTTTCCAAGTTCAATGTTTCACCGCACAATGTATGTACTTATGCTGAAAAATGCTTTATAATGGATATCCATTACTTATATATATATATATATGTATGTATATATTTAATAGCCTATGTATATATATATAAATATATACATAGATGTTCAATTGCTAATTTCGTTATAGTATTTGAATTGAGTTAACTTAATACTTATACTTTCCTATCATAGGGAATCATTCATACTGAAATCTAGCTCCTTAAAATTTGTTCTATCCTTCACCATTTATTTGTTCTTCAAGTTAAAATACTTTAATTAATCAAATTCTCTTAAATTTCCTTTCGTGTTAAATATAATTTAATTAAAATCATTTACCAATGAAACACATTGAAACCCAATAGTTTATTTGTTATTCCTTAATAAGATCAATACAAGAAAATTCATGGTGTTTACAATTAGTTTTAATCTCGGTATCATTCATGAGTCTCATAAGATGACTTTACATGATTCTTAGGCCTATCTCTGCGGCCCCTAGTCCGTGATCTAATTCCTCACGTAAACCAAACATTAAGTCTTAACTTCATTAGGTTTACTTAGTCTACAACCAGACAAGCACAAACATTTGAGATGTAATCTTATCCTTATTATTGACACTGACAGTACTAGACAACATTCGTCCTGATTCTACCTTAAACTGTAACGACCCGTGACCTATAAAAATTCGTGAAATTTTTTTTTTTGAAACTTCAGTTTGCAACTTAATCCCTTTATTCACTTAGGTTGTATTCCTATTCAGTGTCAATTCATTTTCTTACTTCTTTATCCGTAATTATAATTAAGTTACACCTTTGAATTTACATGGCCGATAAAATTTCGACAGCATAACGGTTTATATATAAACCTACCCACCTGCCATTATCTCACAATATCCACCCTAGCTATCCACAACCATCAGACATGCTTCCCAAGTCATATCATCAAATCATTCTACATACTCTGAACACGTCTAGTTACTCACAATAATCAATTTTTAAAAATATTCACTTTATCCTTATACAGATTACATCCCGACACATTACTCCCAATAAATGTCTATGCATACAAATAGTTTGGTAAAGAGATAGGAACGTATACCTCACGCATGTACGAAGGGTAGTATGGGGAACTCGTATCCGTCAGTCTACGTCGTCTACGCAGCAATTACTATATGTCGTTTACTGTAAAAACAATCTGAGAGGTAGATGGGTGAGCTTTTGGGGAAAAACCTAGTAAGAAAATACATTTAAGATAATCCTGATATGTAAAAACATGCCGGAAATTATTCATAAAATAAACTTCGCTTCAAAAAAACTGATCATGAGTTTCTTTTAGAAACTAATATTTAGAAGATATGTAAACTTTCATTTCGTGCATAGCCATCATAAGAAACTATGAAGCATGAGTTTCTTTAAATTAAATACATGTTTAAATACTTCATAAAATTTTCATCATTCATAGATGATTTTATAAAATCATTGTTATTCATAAACATTTCATAAAAATTAATTGTTCGTAAACAATTGTCATAACTATCATAAAAGAAACATAATCATTCATCAGTGTCATCATCAGAATCGTCATTCATAATTAAATCGAGGAGACTAGGCTATAACTAAGTCATGCGATACGTGTCATTCTCCGTAGAGAGTCATCATACCTATGGCTATGGTAAGGGGGTTGTAGACTGTATCAAGGTCGTATAGCCCTTTCATAAAATATAGGTAGTATCTATCTTACTTACTTTCACTAGCACCTAGTTAGGACACGGGCACCAAAGGCACTCTCCATGTGGGAAACATAAATGCGTGCTGCGCGGGCACGAGATACTCCCGAAACATCATCATAAACCACCAGTAGCAAGACATCTTCCACACAGGTTGAGTCAAGTATTACAGGGGCCCTATGTACCGGCACCCAAGTGGTGGAGCCGGAACACCACAAGAAGTAACCATGCATGAAGCCTATAGTTTCAAAAAATTTCTTTTCCCCTTTCCTTTTTTTTTTTTTATACTTTTGAAATTGTCAAAAGTTTCTTTCAAAATATGAATATAGAATCATAGACCAATGTAAAGCTTCCATGCATTTTCATACTTTAGGAAAAATTTATTTCATAAACATGGATGTACTCGGGGAATATTTCTTAAAACGAAATCATTTTTCGTAAACCGTTCCATAAGTATGAAAGCAATTATAAATCATTTCAAAACATAATGCAGCTTCATAAAATCTTTTCATCAATGAAATAAGGATTCATTATTAGAACTAAGTTAAATTTGTCACGACCCAAACTACCCAAAAATCAGAGTTAATTTTTCGCATTTTGTTATTTTCTTTCATGCTTACCTGACCTCTGATCGTGACCACACTCCACTAACAAATTGGGTTGTGCGTCAATACCAGTCCCACTATACATTTACCATATAACTTAATTCTTTCTCAGTCATTTACAAGTGTTTACAATATTTATACATCCCCTAGAGTTACTTACAAACATGTTACTGTGCTATGCTTATTTAGATACAATTTATACAAGTGTATATACCTTAAATGATGGGCAGCAGCGGATATCCGGAATGCAGTACTGAGTCGCCTCAACGTCTACTGGAGATTATCTACGGGAGAAAATGAAAGGGGTGAGCACATCAAGCTCAGTAAGGCAATCCTACGAACAAGTAGGTAACCATACTACCTACATAAACGTGGTGCCATGCATAAACCACCCTTTCTCCACACCTTTAAAAACAGATGATATGAGTTATGATGTTATGTAAAACACGTTCGCATGAAAAATTCAACATGCAACTCATTTTAAATAATTTCTTTCTCATTTAAAAATTTCACAATAAAGTCAGGACTCGACCCCTCCTTCGGGTGATCCTGACTCACACAAAACCATGAAAATCAGTTTACATCACACATGAGTTTAAAAAGCATGAAAATAATCATCATGCACATTTAATTTAAAACCCGATTTGATCTCATCAAAATCGTCGACATGCGAGACTAGGCAACGTCTGTATATCGGTAAATAACCAGGACTATGGCCGTGTGTCCTCGTGAGCCCCTCTGCTACACGGATCCTAGTGTGCGGGGTCTCACCCTGATCGGGAATCGCCAGGGAGGTGGGTCAATCCAACCCATCAGTCTTATCCGATCCCACGCATCCGAAGATGCCGTATCCGAAGATACCCCGTATCACAAAGATACCACACGGTACATCGTACTCCATACTACTTGCACGGTACATCGTACTCCATGGACCCATACCGCTCTAGGTACTCCAGCCCAAATGGCCTGCTTCCCACAGAGAGGTTTTGTTTCTTATATCATATCTCAATAATCATGCCATGTCTCAAAACGCACGTGCGAGCCTATTTAATCGGTGACACACAGTCTACCCCATGCTCCAAGCACGGCTCATCGCATGTTCTCATAAAAATCAGTGCGAGCGATGCTCAGCACTCTCATCAAATCAAGTAAAATTGTCAGAGCCCGCTTTACATCCCCACAAGGCCGCCAACCTCATCCCTCGCTCTCACCCCACTTAAGAGGTCTTTTGAGCCTGTTGGGCCTTTTGGCTAACTCCAAGGGCAGACAACGCTACTCTCAATAAATCCAGTAAAACTAGTGCGAGCTAGGCTCTAGCACTATATATATATGAATCACATGAAAATCATATAAAATCTGGTGCGAGTAAAACTCCAGCGCCCTATCTCGAAAAAGCATGTGAAATCTGGTGCGAGTTATACTCTAGCACCTATGCATGTAAAACTCTAGTGCGAGCTCTCGCTCCAGCACTAATGCATGCATCACACAAATCAAACATCGTGCGAGCTGAGCTCTAGCACGTCACATATCAATAAAAACACGTAGGCGGCTCTGTTTCCTCAAAACAGTTTTCAAAACAATTATATCGTTGAAAGTATGCAATGCTGTGCATTTTCTTTCAAGGTTAGCCAGCCTACTCATGCATGTATTAAAATGTCTCTAGAACAAGCAGAAACCTATTGTTCTTGCTCTTCCCAATTTTTCCTAAATTTATAAATTTTACCCTTAACAAGGGTATTTTGGTAATTTGCCCATTCGGGGCACTAAAATTATTATTTGACATCTAGACCCTTCAGATAATTTTTAAAGACTGCATATGACTTTGAAATTTCATAAAGTTTACCTCTAGTAGTCCGCAGAATTCTTTTACCTTATTTTCCTGTAGAGTCTGACCTTTTCTTTTCCACTGTTGTCTCGTCGCGCAGTCCGATATGCTCCCAATCAAATGCCCGGAACTGCGTATCAATATTCCTCAGGTCAGATATCATACAATTTTATTGTATTTCCTATTTTCTGGGCTTAATTTAAATCATTGGGCCCGTTTACCCCTATTGGGCCCGATTGCCTCTTAATGGGCCTTAATCGGCCTTAAGCCCGTTTTCCACTTAATTTTCACTTTATCGAGGCCTATTGGGCTCACTGGGCCCACCAACAATTTATTGTGCCTCGTTCTAACTCTCGAATAGCTAAATTTATTATTTACGATAATTTATCTAAATTTTCATAATTTAATTCAATTTATGCAGAATTTAAATTTATATCACGCATAACGATGTAAATTGTCGTAAATAAAGGTCACTTACCTGAGATTCCATGATAGTACGAAATTCGAGGCTGTCTCGAGCTCTCGTTGGATGTCAATTGTCGAGCTACATAATTTCATAATTTTTCGGGTAAATTTTCAGTCGAAAATTAATTAAATAAAATATTCCAAAATTTAAATCAATCAATTTCGACCGCTTACCAACTTACCCGAAGCTCGATTGTATCACTGGAATTTTTCTCGATTTTTCCTCTTTTTCTTTTTCCCTTTTTCTTCCTTTTTTCCTTCTCTTTTGGCTGAACCGGTTCAGTCTGGTTCGGATAGGTTCAGATCGTCGGTTCACTTCGGTTCGACCGGTTCACCGTCAGTTCAAGGCCTTGCCGGCCGGTTCTCCACCGGCTTCCAGCTCCAGCAGCTCTGTGAGGTTGTCCGCAGCTCGAATCTGGCCTCGGCTTCACCCAAGACCGCCGGAAGGTCGCCGGTCCAGCCGTTCTCTTTTCTGCCGTCGAAACCCATTTTTTTCTTCCGCTGTTTTCGGCGTTTTTCGGCAGCTTCGCCAGTCGTGGCTGCCACCAATCGGCTCACCGACGCCTGGGGAACAATCAGCTGTGGTCGGTCGGTGCCGAATCGTCGCCGATCGTCGGGATCGGCTTCTCTTCTCTCGGTTTCAATTTCTCCGTTTTGCTCCACTGTTAGCCGCCGTTCGCGTCTCTGTTAGGCCGGTGGTGGGTCGGCCTTCGTCGGGCTTCCCTTCGTCGGCCTCTGTCGGTCGTCGTTTCGCCGGCAGGGGCTCGGCCTCTGCTTCGTTTCCGTTTTCCTTTTCTTTCGCGTTTTTCGTTTTCAGTTTCACTTTTTTTTTCAAATTTATTTATTTATATTTATAATCTATTTTAATATTATTTAATTGATTAAATTAGTCTAAAATATTCAAAATATCTTAAAAAATTATATTTTATTCATTTAGTCTATAAATTAATTTCTCGGTATTATTTCGGCTTCCCGGTATAATTTCTGATTATTTTTCGGGATTGCTTTTCGCAGTAAAAATTTCGGTTAATTTTAAAAATTAATATTTTGATCAATTTTAACCCAAAACATATGTAATTCTTCGTTATTGATCGAACTTCCTCAATCCATTATTTTTAATAATTATTTCTTGTTAAATTATACCGGCTTTCGATCTTTTGACCGTTTTACCCTTGTACATGTTCGGGATTAATTCAGTCAAACTTTCCTTCACGAACACTCATTCATTTTATGATTTGAATCCTTATTTTCAGTCCGAATCCCATTCCTTTAAATTTGTGAACATTTTTATTCCTCATAAAATTTACGATTTAATTTCGGGTCTTACAAATCTCCCCCACTTAAGGAATTTGGTCCTCCAAATTAGAACCAAGTCATATGAGTCCATATACAACTCCAGGTACATCGATCGTATCATACTCTTAAATTCTTATGTGACCTTCTCCGGAGTGTATTACTACCAAAGGACTTTAATTAGGGAGATCCTCTTAAACCTCAATATTTCCTCTTTCCTGTTTAATGCCCGAATCAACTTATCAATATACTTATATTTTCATTAAACTGAACTTTTGGAGTTCATATTCGATCACCTATGCTGGGTCTGGATTGTATTACCGAAGCCTCAAAAGCTGAGACACATTGCGGGTGCCTGTTAATTCAGGTGATAACACTAACCTACAGGTCTTATCTCCCACTTGTCCAATCTCTCAAAATATTCAATCCAGCGAAACTCGATTTACCTTCTTCCAAAAGTTCGCTATGTCCTTATTCTCTTAGGACAATAAACATTTCAATCATACTAATTCACCCTCGGTGAATTCCAATGCTTTTCTATCTGCTCTGAGGTGTTCTTAATCTCTCACTCTTAACTAAACATCCTCAGAGACTTATTATCCAAAAGTCGAAAATAATTCTATCTGTCACCCACTTTTTCTTATCCAATTTGGGGAACAACCCCTACAGCCATACACTGCCTCATATCTTGTTATCCTGATACTCAAGTGGCAACTGTCACTATTGACGAATTCGATTTGTAATTACTGATCATCCCAGGAGCATAAAAATCAAGGGTGCACGCTTTCATCATATCCTCCAGAACTTGTACAGTCCTCTCTGACTGACCATCTGTCTGAGAACGAAAAGCTGTGCTAATACTCAGTCGGGTTCTCATAGCTTCCTGAAAAATATTCCTCAAAGTAGGAAGTGAAGCGGGAATCCCTATCTGATACCATGCTCACTGAAACGCTACATAATGTTTCATAACCATTATTATACATAAATCCTCATACACACTCTGAGTATCTGGGGAGTTCATAACCAGAAGGTGGGTAGACTTAGTTACTCTATCGACTATCATCCAAATAGCCTCGTAATTTACCTGGGTTCTCTGTAACCCATCATAAAATTCATGGGGACTTGCTCTCATTTTCGTGCCATGTCGATATAGGTAGGTGCTGCAATAACTCTGCAGACTTTTAATACTCTACCTTACTCTGCTGACATACTAGGCACTTTTTCACAACCTCTACAATATCTCTTTTCACATCTGACCACCCATACCCTTTTTGAAATTTCGATATATTCTTTACTTCCGTATGCACTGTATATCCCGAAGAGTAAGCTTTTGACAATATTACTATCTCATCAACTGTGGTCCTGGGGAGCACTTATACTGTCTCTGAACCTCTGTAAATCATCATCACACTCTGTGAACTCTATTACTGTACCCTTCTGAATCTGACCCACACTATCGACATTATGCCGATCATCACGCTAAGCCTGTCAAATCCGGGCACTCTTATCCGGTTCTAGTCTCAGGCTAGCTGTCACACAATCACTGTCATCATCAGAAGGGATCACATCAATATTGAGGCTCACAACTGCTCTAGCAGCTCACGCTCCCTGACCATCATATGTAATACCATCCCGAGGCTCTTTCTGCTCAAGGCATCAGCCATCACATTAGCCTTTCCTGGGTGGTACAATTTTCACAATCAAAATCTCTCAGAAGCTCTCACCCACTATGTATTCTCATATTCGCCTCTTTCTGTGAAAACAAATACTCGGGCTTTATGATCAGTGCATATCCAAAATTTCTCACCATGTACATAATAGTACCATATCCTCGATACAAATACTACCGTTGCCAACTTAAAATCATGGGTCAGATAGTTTCTTTCATGATCCTTGAGTTATCTGGATCCACAATCGACTATCTTCCCTTTTTGCATCAATACACAGCTCATTCATTATTTTGAGATACCCATACACACTAAGAACCTCTTGAGCTGTTGGGTATGGTGAAATTAATCACGGTGGTCAGTTCATACTTCACCACACCGAAATTCACGTCACATCTATCATCTCACTCAAAGACCACATTTTCATAGTTAAACGTGTCAACCAAGAAGACCATATTGAGAACTCGCAACAACCCATTTGTAAAAGTCATTTTCTAATTATTGCTTACAATTTGCCTTAGACTTTAACTACACCCAACATATCATCAATAATGATGATTACAAATCGGTCCCATCCTTGACTTATTTACTCATAAGCGTATAAAATCCTTCAAAATCGCTTACATTTTTAGGTACTAACCTGCGTCATTTCCTTTTCTTATCTTAACGGCTCTTATTAAATTCTAATATGTTAACCTTTATGATTTGTCGAATTTTAATATTCTTATCATCTTAGTAAAAGTATCCTAATGCTAAAGGTAGTTATTACGACGATCGATTTCACGTTATAGGTTTTATATATATATATATATAAATATATATATCTAGACGCTGTCAAGTCTTTAGGCGGGGAGGTATTTTGAAATACCTTTATTAACCTTTAGATTTAACCATATTTACTTTATATACCAGTCCATGTGGTCACAATTTATATTCGCTACTAATTGCTTTAATCCTAATTACTTCATATCGTAAAGATGTTCTTACCTAGCATACGCCTCTTACTCCGATACATCTTGTATTTAGGATCAAGCATCTCTCAGAGATTATCTCCTTAGTGTATCAATTATAACGAAACTCTTGTCATTATTCGTTCCATGAGTACAATCCCTTAATTTCAACTGTTGCACCCCTTTTTATCACTTGTCAACACTTACAGTATACTTTTCAGTGATGTTTTCACCCCTGTTTTCAACTTAAAATCTCTATATCCATATTCCGTTAATTAATCCACCTCATTGGGGTACTCATTTATTAGTATTGTGCCCAATGATGTAGGCATTCATGCCTTTTACTCACTTATATGCGAAGGAAGGCGGTATGAATAAATGTGTGGCACCAGGATCAATGAACATATGTACTTCATTATTCATAACAAGTGTGGTATCTTACACCACATCCATGAAACGTCAATAGTGTCCTGGTCCAAGACATCCTCTCGTCTTCGTCCAACAGCCTACTTCCCTTTTTCTTTTTGGCTATGGCCTCCCTTCTCGTTGCAGCTATACCAACGAAGTTTTTCTCTGTCTCTTTACTTTTCTGTGGGGCGATCTCGCCCAACTCTGTGTAATCAAAATCAATGATCCGTCATACCACACTTAACGGTCATTTTCATCAATACAGTGTAGGTATAGACCCTCCTTCCGTGGTATCTACCACACATCCCACACTGCTTACAGTGCTTACACTGCTACACTGCTTCGTAGCAGGTCGGGGTCCTCCAATCACAATGCCCCTCAAGAGTACCAAAATTGGATGCACTAGGGTCTTACCAATTATCTTAGCCCATAACTCGTCACATCAGATCTTTTACCAATTACCATTTTTCCATTTTAACATCTTTGTCATTTCTCGATTCTTTTTTCTGTCTCTATTTCAGCCCTCAAATCCCATGCATACTCTGAGCAATTTGCTCCCAAAATATTCTCCACACTCCGTTCCAACCTCGCGAAGCGTGTCTCAATACTGTCCGATCACTCTGTCGGACTCTGAGAGGCAGGCTCAACATTAACCTCTATTTCAATCTCATTCCGATTCTCATAGGTCAACTCAGCACAACTTAGCAGACTCAGGTCTACCTGTGAGACCCCGTACATGTATAGCTATGTATATAGGAACATGGGAATGTAAATAAAATCATAAGTAAGATGATGTATTGTAATGTTAAGTGTATGCAATGTAAGTTCATAAGATTATGTACGCACTTGTAGTAAGAGTTGTAATTATACGTACAAGTTGCATTATGAGTGAGTAGGAGGAAATGAACTTAAAACGGGAAGAATGTGATCGAAATGGAATATGAGAAGTATAGTAAAATGGAAGGAAAGATTTACATAAGTGTATATTTCCATTCGAGTAATATCGTATATATTTGGTCATACAAAGATTCTACACAAGTTTTAATGTGTATGTAGTGAGGATGGATCCCATTTTTCAAGTCTCAAAGATGAATGAATGAGAAAATGATCATGGAAGCAAATTAAGGGTGCTTGGTAAGAGTTGTTGCAGAAAAACTGCAGGAAATCTGGAATTTGTGAAGGCCAGATCGATCTCATAGGATGAGAGATCGATCTGGGAGAGCCAGAATGCTCTTATGTGAGAAATGAAAGGGAACAGATCGATATCCAAAGGAAGCAGATCGATCTCTTTAGCTCTCGGGTTGGGAGAAGATCGATCTCCCCTAAGACCAGATCGATCTCTCTAGGTCTCGGGTTGGAAGCAGATCGATCTCCCCTAAGACCAGATCGATCTCCTTAAGCTTCTGTTTGACAACAGATCGATCTCCAGCCTCGACAGATCGATCTTCTACCTTTAAAACGTCTCAGAAAAGAGGGATTTTTGAGGAACAGATCGATCTCCACCCAAGGAAGATCGATCTCATCAAGTCAAAACTATAAATGGGAGCAGTTGGATCATCAGAATTTCGGGAAAACATTTCCATTTCACTTCAACTCAAAGAAATCTAGTTTCTCACTCCTAAATCCAGCCATTTTCAGTGAGATTTAAGGAGAGGCTATTAGAGACAAAGTTGTTCACATCAAAGAGAAGAACAACATAGTCTAGAGGCATTTTCCCATTTGAAGGATTGAAGAAATAGAGGGCAATCCTAATTGGAGCAAGAGGAAATCCAATGAGGTAAGTTTCTAATGCAAATACCCAAGTACATTGGTTTGGATATTGATATGGGAAATGGTTAGTATGCATATTGTGAATAGAACTACCTAAAATGGTATGAGATGCATATAGCTTAGAAATGGTCAAGTGTGAGAAAGTGGAATGTGGGAGTATTTTTGATGAATGGGATATCTTGAGTGGATGAGTATGTTGTGGAAATGGTTTGGAAATGTTGATATTAGGATAAATTGGGAGATTTACCACAAAGGGTAAAATGTGTAAATAAGGCATTGGATAAATGCTTAGTTGAATAAGAGTTAGAAACATTAACTTAAATGTTGATGGATGAATTTCAGTTTCGGATGATACGCCGGAGCAAGTCGAGATGAGAACGCGAGGAGCATAAGGCGGATAGTTGCACACACAAGTAAAACGAGGTAAGGGACTGTGTGTTAGCTATAGAGATGTTCGTACGTAATTACAGCAATTTCGTAGATATATTGCTAGGACTAGTACGATATTATAATCCTATGAAATGAGGTAGAAGTATGAAAAGTACTATGATGTATATATATGTATTGAGAAATGGGATAGGGTAAGGAAATAGCATGATATGCATGTTTTCAATGATTTTCTCAATTTTACATTGTTATTTATGATTGAGAAATGTTGATGATAGGTTGGCTAATTTTACATGTTTTAGCATGATGAGGCATGCTGTATGAATAAACGTGTTTTGAGTTTTAAAAAGAGAAAATAGCCATCTATCAGTTTTGAGATGAGATTTGGTGTTGAAGCGTTAGCTCACACCCGGTTTAAAGCCTTGATGTACCGTGCGGGAGTTTTAACTCGCACGGAGATTTTGAGAAAGTGCGAGAACTATGCTCGTACCTGTTTTGTTGAGTTAAGGTAAACCTGGGGGTCTGGGACCCAAGGGGATACCAGCCGACGGCCAATTGAACGGGCTGGGCCTTAACGATAGATCGTACCGCGCTGGAGCTTTGCGTTGACTGTGTGTCACGCTACTTGCTCGTCTGGTATATGAGACATGGTTTAAGGATAAAAAGTCCATCGGAGTTGGAGTATGGACTTGGGTCCACGGTTGTACGTAGAACAGTGTAGTCACCCGTTGGTATACTATGTACCGTGCTGGGTGCACGTGAGTACGAGTATCGCGTAGATGACACACGACGTATCTTCACCGTGAGTATACGAGGAGATGAGGTGGATTGAGATGAGCCGGAGGTTAGGACTGACCCATCCCCCTTCAGGCGAAGTGATACCCTGTGCACACCAGATCAGTGAGGCCTGGGATCACTGACTGTGGCCATAAGTCGTGGATATTTGATTGCCTAAAATTCCATGCCTGTCTCAGAGATTCGAGAAAACAGAGACAATCTCAGAAAAGCAAGAGATTTGCGAGAAAGAATTATTTGAGAAGTGAAAGAGATTTTGTGTTTTAATAAATCTCCGATTTCACACTCGTGTCATGAGGGCACTATTTATGAGCATGTTTTAAATGGAAGTTTGACATTTGATTTACACGAAAATGCTCTTGAGAAATATGTGTTTAAATGCATTGTTCGTATAATATTTCCATTTATAACGAAAACATGGTTTTGGTTTATGCATGCATGGGCTATGTAGGTAGTACGATATCTACCTGCTAGCATACATTTCCTTACTGAGCCGTGGTTTGCTCATCCCACTATTTTTCCCCCTCCAGGTACTGAGAAGTAAGAGAGCGGTGGTCTCTAAGTCTTTTGTGTTGAACAGCTCCCACAATCCGCAAAGGTATAAGATTTGTATACACGAGTATTTTGTATCTAATATATTGTATCGCACAGTTATATCTTGGAATTGTAATCAGTATTATGGGGATGATATGTAAACACTTGGTATTTATACAATTAATTTTGTGTATTTACACACACACCTGGGAGTGTGAATTAAAGTTTTAAATATTCCGCTGTAAATAAATAAATTTTTAGTAATTGCATCTTCTCACAGCCCAACCGTGGTAGAGATTGTATGGATAGAAGGGTTCCCGAAAACGGGGCATGACAGGCTTGGTATCAGAGCTTGGTTGGTCTGATGTGAGATGATGCTTAGGACTAAGAAAACATACATCCCCAAGTTACTGTGCGATATTTAGATACAAATGTGTATACGGAGCTGGTAGTGAATTAAATGTTTGTTATAACGCAGGAAAGTTATTAGGCTAGTGAGTTATGCCTGAGAGACACCGCAAGAGGGGAGAGAGCTCAAGAGCTCGAGGGCAAAATGACAGGACTGAGAGGCACAGTAGATCATCCTCTAGTCATGAGCCCCAGGAACAGATAGAGGCTTCTGATCCTCGAATCACTCGATTGGAGGAAGACATGCGCACGATGATGACCATGATGGGTCAGATCATGGCTAGGTTTGAGGGTACACCTGGTACAGCGGGACAGGCTGCACCGAATCCCCCAGCAGCTGCACCTGAGCCTGAGAATGTTGCACCTGCGCAAGCTGAACCGGCTAGGCCACGGGAACCTCATACCGCTCTAGGTACTCCAGCCCAAATGGTCTGCTTCCCACAGAGAGGTTTTGTTTCTTATATCATATCTCAATACTCATGCAATGGCTCAAAACGCACGTGCGAGCCTATTTAATCGGTGACACACAGTCTACCCGATGCTCCAAGCACGGCTCATCGCATGTTCTCATAAAAATCAGTGCGAGCGATGCTCAGCACTCTCATCAAATCAAGTAAAACTGTCAGAGCCCGCTTTACATCCCCACAAGGCCGCCAACCTCATCCCTCACTCTCACCCCACTTAAGAGGTCTTTTGAGCCTGTTGGGCCTTTTGGCTAACTCCAAGGGCAGACAGCGCTACTCTCAATAAATTCAGTAAAACTAGTGCGAGCTAGGCTCTAGCACTATATATATGAATCACATGAAAATCATATAAAATCTGGTGCGAGTTAAACTCCAGCACCCTGTCTCGAAAAAGCATGTGAAATCTGGTGCGAGTTATACTCTAGCACCTATGCATGTAAAACTCTAGTGCGAGCTTTCGCTCCAGCACTAATGCATGCATCACACAAATCAAACATCGTGCGAGCTGAGCTCTAGCACATCACATATCAATAAAAACACGTAGGCGGCTCTGTTTCCTCAAAACAGTTTTCAAAACAATTATATCGTTGAAAGTATGCAATGCTGTGCATTTTCTTTCAAGGTTAGCCAGCCTACTCATGCATGCATTAAAATGTCTCCAGAACGAGCAGAAACCTCTTGTTCTTGCTCTTCCCAATTTTTTCTAAATTTATAAATTTTACCCTTAACAAGGGTATTTTGGTAATTTACCCATTCGGGGTACTAAAATTATTATTTGACCTCTAGACCCTTCAGATAATTTTTAAAGACTGCATATGACTTTGAAATTTCGTAAAGTTTACCTCTAGCAGTCCGCAGAATTCCCTTACCTTATTTTCCTATAGAGTCTGACCTTTTCTTTTCCACTGTTGTCTCGTCGCGCAGTCCGATATGCTCCCAATCAAATGCTCGGAACTACGTATCAATATTCCTCAGGTCAGATATCATACAATTTAATTGTATTTCCTATTTTCTGGGCTTAATTTAAATCATTGGGCCCGTTTACCCTTATTGGGCCCGATTGCACCTTAATGGGCTTTAATCAGCCTTAAGCCCGTTTTCCACTTAATTTTCACTTTATCGAGGCCTATTGGACTCACTGGGCCCACCAACAATTTATTGGGTCTCGTTCCAACTCTCGAATAGCTAAATTTATTATTTACGACAATTTATCTAAATTTCCATAATTTAATTCAATTTATGTGGAATTTAAATTCATATCACGCATAACGATGTAAATTTTCATAAATAATGGTCACTTACCCGAGATTCCATGATAGTACGAAATTCGAGGCTATCTCGAGCTCTCGTTGGATGCCAATTGTCGAGCTACATAATTTCATAATTTTTCGGGTAAATTTTCAGTCGAAAATTAATTAAATAAAATATTTTAAAATTTAAATCGATCAATTTCGACCGCTTACCGACTTACCCGAAGCTCGATTGCATCACTGGAATTTTTCTCGATTTTTCCTCTTTTTCTTTTTCCATTTTTCTTCCTTTTTTCTTCTCTTTTGGCTGAACCGGTTCACTATGGTTCGGACCGGTTCAGATCGTCGGTTCACTCCGGTTCGATCGGTTCAACGTCGGTTCAAGGCCTTGCCGGTTGGTTCTCCATCGGCTTCCACCGCCAGCAGCTCCGTGAGGTTGTCCGCAGCTCAAATCTGACCTCGGCTTCACCCAAGACCGCCGGAACGTCGCCGGTCCGGCCGTTCTCTTTTCTGCCGTCGAAACCCATTTTTTTCTTCCGCTGTTTTCGGCGTTTTCCGACAGCTTCGCCGGTCGTGGCTGCCACCAATCGGCTCACCGACGCCTGGGGAACAATCGACTGTGGTCGGTCGGTGTCGAATCGTCGCCGGTCGTCGGGATCGGCTTCTCTTCTCTCAGTTTCAATTTCTCCGTTTTGCTCCACCGTTCGCCGCCGTTCGCGTCTCTGTTAGGCCGGTGGTGGGTCGGCCCTCGTTGGGCTTCCCTTCGTCGACCTCCGTCGGTCGTCGTTTCACCGGCAGGGGCTCGGCCTCTGCTTCGTTTCCGTTTTCCATTTCTTTCGCGTTTTTCGTTTTCAGTTTCACTTTTTTTTTTAAATTTATTTATTTATATTTATAATTTATTTTAATATTATTTAATTGATTAAATTAGTCTAAAATATTCAAAATATCTTAAAAAATTATATTTTATTCATTTAGTCTATAAATTAATTTTTTGGTATTATTTCGGCTTCCCGGTATAATTTCTGATTATTTTTCGGGATTGCTTTTTGCAGCAAAAATTTCGGTTAATTTTAAAAATTAATATTTTGATCAATTTTAACCCAAAACATATGTAATTCTTCGTTATTGATCGAACTTCCTCAATCCATTATTTTTAATAATTATTTCTTGTTAAATTATACCGGCTTTCGATCTTTTGACCGTTTTGCCCTTGTACGTGTTCGGGATTAATTCAGTCAAACTTTCCTTCACGAACACTCATTCATTTTATGATTTGAATCCTTATTTTCAGTCCGAATCCCATTCCTTTAAATTTGTGAACATTTTTATCCCTCATAAAATTTACGATTTAATTTCGGGTCTTACAAAATTGTACCCCTTACCTCGATTTCTCTTACCATTTAACATTTCCAAATGCTGGGATTTCGCTCAGTCCGATTTACTCCTAATTCGGTCATCTGGAGCTGTAATGAATAATAAATCGTTTATCATTATTTCTTATAAACACGTACGTAGTGTAATTTCACTTTCAATAAAATTTTGGACCCAATTATTTTTATTGGACCTTATAGTCTCTTATTGCGCCTACCTCTATTCTAAGCCCGTCTCAACTCCCTTATTCAATCCTTAAAATCCATTTAACTATTTAGGCTCAATTACAATTTATGGGTCGTCCATTAGGTCATTAACGATTTTAGGCCAATTGTTACAAAGGCTAGGCTCATTATAGACATTTAGCTGATTACATGGCCTACTATCACCAACACGTCATTTTAAACCTCTCTAATTTCTTTGGATAGTTCATAATATCGTTTGCGATAGTCGTTTTTCCCAATTTCAATTATAACAAAATTTATACGAAATTAATTCAAAAATTATGCGATTAATTTCTAAATCGTATATTTATACAAGTGGTAGCAAGTGAGATTCGCTTACCCAAGATTTCATGATACCCGCAAGTCGAGGCTGATTTGAACTCCCATTTATCGCCAATTATCGAGCTACACATTTATATATTTTTTAGGTCAAATTCGATCAAATACATATTTTTATAATTATTCTGACAATCAAATTGGTCCATTCAACCACTTACCGGTTTACCCGTAATCGACTGCATCGTCGAATTTTTTTCCTCATTTTTTTCTGGCTGAACCGGTTTAACCCGGTTCGGACCGATCCGGTTCACCCCGGTTCTGTCCGATTCAACTTTCTCCCTCGTCGTTCGAAGCTTCGTCGACCGGTTCTTCGTCGGTTTCCACCTCCGGTGAATCCGCGAGACTGCACGGTGCGTGGATTGGGTGACGGTTACGCCTGGGCTCTCCGGAACAAGGTCGGTTCGACCCTTCTCCCTCTCGTCGACGCTGTCCTCTCTTCTCCTTCACCGTTCTCCGTCTTTCGTCGGTTTTCTCTGGGTTGGCTGGCGCCGACTACCTCGGGTCGACGTCCTCCCCTCGCCATCGGCCTCTCTTCCTCTCTTTCTCTCCCCTTCCTCCGATCTCTCCCTCTCCCTTTTCTTTTCGTTTTCTCTTTCCCTTTTCTTTTGTCGCCATCGCTTACCACCAGATTTTGGCTGGCCAGCGTCGGTGGCTTCTTCTCCTTTCGTCAGGTCACCTTGTCGGGGCCTCAGCTTCTCCTCCTTGCTGCTGCTTCTTCCGATCTAGGGAAGGGAATTTCGATTCCCTTCCCTCAATGTCTTCAGTGTCGCGCGATATCGAGCGACACTGCTTTCAATTTTTCATTTTTTTATATTTTATTTATTTTTAGTTTTTAATTATTATATATATTATATATTATTTATTTATTTATTTATATTTATTTATTTATTTATTTTTTAAATTTACATTTATCTATTTGTTTTATTTTATATCAGACTTAAAATTTTATTTCCACTTGTACGTTTTTATGAATAAATTTATAGAAAAATTTCGGGAATTTACAACTAAAATCTATTTTTAGTAGAGTGTTTGTATAAAAGAAGGTTGTGACTTGATAAGTCTTTTTATGCTAGAGAAGTGAAAGGACACTTCTTATGGATTATTGGTTAATCTTGGAGTATTTGCTAACACAAGATAAAGACAAAGTCCCACGACAAAAATGCGTTGCATTTTTTTTTTTTTTTTGGAGAAACTTATGAACTAATATAAAAGGTGAATATGATTCCTTATATCTAAAATCAAATTTAAAGGTTCAAGCCTTAGCCACCTTTAGATATACACCTTACATAAGAACAAACTTGCATTTTTTTTCTTAATGTTGCATAAATTGCATACACATGTATTCTTTGATAATAATTGGGGGATTGTTGTATATATTATCAAAGAGTATATTATTTCAAAAGGAAACATGTTTTGAATTCATTTAGATTAGATATGTGTTAAAAAAAAAAAATATTTAGCAGTATGAATTTGAGTTTGAAATAAAAGACAAAACACAAGTTGTTAAAAATTTGGCCTGAGGCGGTTGTAAGGGAGTTGAATGCTTAAATGGACAGGTGCAAAAAATTGCCTTGAGCTATTGGCCCTGAACATAAAACAGGTGTTGTTTAAAAAAAAATGCCTAAAACAGCTTATTGTGCTATAGAGCAGTCGACTACCTTAAAGCCTACAAGATTTTTGTGTGTTAAAAATACTAGAGCAGTCGACTCTCTTTCTCATACATTCTATTGTACATCCTTGAAATTCAAAAAATAAATTTACTGGTCATATCTATTTATTTTAATAGTCATGATTTTTCGTTTAAAAAATGACTAATCATAAAAAGGTATTTCTAACTTCGTTTGAAACTTATAAATAATTTCATAAACATTGATTTTCTTATAATCTCTCATTCTTATCTTTAAAATTTTGAAATTTCATAACACTCTTTCTTACGCTTTTTTTTTTTTCAAGTGAGTTAATAAAAAGAATTTAATATAAATTAAATTACTTTCGGAGTAGGCCTCGTATTCTGAAAAAAAAGTTTCCTAAACCATTTTCATCTGTGTAAAAAAATTATTGTTCTTCAAATAGCTTCCTAAAAATGCCTTCAGGGTTCTAAATAGCAGTTCTGTTACCCGATAGCGGCCGCTATTTTGCAGTGGCAGCACCGTCTGCCACCGCTATTGACACAAAAGCGGCTGTGAATTTTATTCTCAACAAAAGCGACTGCCAAACCGCGACAAAACAGTGTAACAAAAAATAGCAGCAATAACGAGCAGTTATTGCCATTACTCCGCTTTCCATTTTCTAAAAAAAAAAAAACCATGTTGCAACTCTGCTCTCTGTTTCTCTTGATTTTGGGAATATCCATGCTTTTGAGTTGAACCAAGTCCAATGGTTTCATCATTGGGTGCCGATGAGGGGATTTATTAGGAAGAAGAAGAGTGGAAGAGAAGAGAGTGAGGGTTGGGCTGAGTTGAGTTGAGAGCTTGAGAGTTGAGACTTTAAGGGCAGAGAAGAGAGACCATGAGATTGAGAGTAGTGGAGACAGGCTAATAAGGTCGACGAGGGTACTGGCCTCTGAGTGAAAGTGAAACTTGAAACTGAAATTGGAAGTCTGATTTTTTGGTTGTGGCAGGAGTAGATGGGGGATTGTGTAGGTGGGCTATGGGTGATTCGGTGGGAGAGGAAATTTATTTTTTATATTTTATTAATCTGGCTAATTTTTATTTAGAAAAGAATTTTAATTTAGATTAAACTATGATTTAGAATAAATTTTAGATTTGGGAATTTTATTTTTAGGGCTATATTTTTTTAAGAAGAATTTTTTAATTTATGATTAAAGTTTAGGATTTCTCAATTATCATAAGTAATTTTTTAAATATGGATGCTTTATTATAATTTCAAAAAAATATGAATATTTTTTTAAGTAAATAATAGATATGTCATAAACTACTTTAAAAGTTAAAAAAAATAAAATTTTTATGATATAATTACAATTATTCCATTTTATATCAAATTGTGTGAAATTAAGAAAACAAAATTTACAATAGCAATGATAGTAATAATTTCGATAATTTTTATTATATTCGTAATCATAATAAACGCAACGTGATAAAAAATGCTATCACAATTTAAATCCTTAGCTTTACCTACCAAATTTTTTTCTTTCGACTCAACTTGATTTTGCATCAATCTATAGCCACACCATTTTTTTTTTTTTGGATCGGACATGTATATGCTGCTATTCTCTTATCTTTCATTTCTCTTCTGAATTCCTTTGAGTTTGAGTTAACACTTGATAGCATGGGTTGCTACATCGGGGTCAATGTGCAATGAAAATATATATGGAAAGCACAATGAATGATGATGATTCCAATAACTTCGAGTTGAGGCAGCTGCAGGACGGAAGGACTACAAAGACAGAGACAAGAAAATGGCATATATTTTATAGACCCGACAGGTTTAGAATAAAGAAAGCTAGGACCTACTCTTGTCAGGAGTATATATATATATATATATATATATATTGTTTTTGGTAGAAAAGGAAACAGAAACGAAACTAGACTTGAAAGAACCCTGAAATTCATCAAATACCAAGCAACCTGAGAATCAAATTATAGTTTGTGATTCTGAGAGTTTGTTGATGTTATCATTCATTCATTGAGATGTAAGGATGTCGCCAAAACCTGAATGCAAGACGTTGCCATTTGCTAAAGTAACTGAATTTCTTTGAAGAACCCAACATATCATTCACCAAGACACAAACAAAGCTTCAATCTTTACAACAAAGAAATTCCTTTAAAATATGCATATACATTCTACCAATTAAAGGCACATTTTAAGCAAGAAGGCAACTCGTCCACGACTATCCCTAGAAACTTTGATAGATATTCCATTTTCTTTTTTATTTTTGGGATGGATTTTTATATACATAGAACATGAGAGACAAAAGGGATAATAAGGGTTTTTTACTCTTTGGCCAAGCATAACGGTAGATAACAAGAAGTTAAGCAACATTAGTTATTTATTGGTCACTGATCATTAATGAAGCTTCTGCCAGGACTGCCAAACTGAACATATATATATATATATATATATATATATATTTTCTATATATATATATATATATAGAAAGAGAGAAGAAATGGCTAAGAAATGGCTAACTGTTGTTGCTGTTGCTGAGAAGGTGAGCACCAATGAAGTATAGGCTTGCCAGCTTCAGTTTTTTATACAGAAGGTTAAAGATCTTTCGCTTGATTCTTCCTCTACTGGGAGGAACTCGGCACCTCTTCTTCCTCCTATTCATCTTGTTCCCACCTTCAACTGCTTCTCTATGACACTGCATTGCCGACTCTTTAATCTCAGACATTTTTTCTAATCCACACGAGTCAGAGAAAGAAGAGAGAGAAAGTAATATGTTTGCATGGGAAAATAACATCGAACAATTAATATGCCGCAAAAATATAAATAATATTGTATGAGAAGGAACCTTCCTACCACTTTCATACACTTCACAATAAATTTCATAAAAGTTTTTTCTTTTCTTTTCCATATGCAATTCGACTTTCACAATATATATATATATATATATATATATATATATATATATATATATAACTATGTTTTGGGTTCATGGGATTTCTTTTTGTTTTTTTTTTTTGTTTTATTTCTTTTTTATTTGTGAGCTTTTTAAAGACGCACTAAATGGCTCCCAAAGTTGCCGTTGGACATTTACGTCAGAATCAGAAGTTGTGGAATGGTAATTGGGCCAATGTTGGGATGTTTTAAACAGAGTCCCGATAAGAAAAGATAGCTCATATTTCTTTTAATTTTCTATTTTTATTATAATTTTAATTCATTCTATTATTTTATCCGTTTTTGAATGATGATGATGATGATGATGATGGTGATGATAATAATAATAATAATAATAATAATAATAATAATAATAATAATATTCAGAATCAAGACAAGGAATGTATCTAGATTTTTTAAAATAAAAAATTAATAAAAAAACAAAATAATGTATAAAAAATCAAATAAGAAAGGAAGGAAGAAAAGTGAAAAAAAGAAGAAAATAACAAAAGATGACAAATTTGTTTGGATCGAAAAAAATTCAAACATGTAATATTTGAGCAAATTTTTTTTAAAAAAAGATAATCATCATCATCAGAATAATTATTTCAATATATTGGATTAAATTATATGAATCAATATATAAACTCACGTTAAGTCGTCAATATGAATTTTTTTTTTCTATTCATTTTTATATAAAGTAATGTATTTTTTCACCAATAGTACCGTCGTATCTTTTTGAATAACTTTTTTTGAAAGGTTAGTTTAGATGAACGGTGTGATTGGTTTTAATAAGATTAAAAATGATGAAAAGATACTTAATGATATATCTTTTTTTAATAAAATAATAATGAAAGAAATAAAAGTAAGGGCAAAAAGGTAAAAGCATAATCTTTATATATATATATATATATATATATATATATATATATATATTTTAGTGAGGCAAACGCGCCTCACTGGTAGCTACCGGGCAGCCAAACTAAGCTTAAGTTTTTCTCAATTTACCTCTAACTTTAACCATTTTTTTTTATCATAAATAACCTCTACTCTTCTAACTAGAGTTGTTAAGAATCTATGTTTGTATGCGTCCAAATTAACGTAAACGACTTTTACAATCTTGTTTTCAATAGGTACCACTCCAACTTTCTCACGAATGTCTTCATTCCTCATGTCACAACATACGCATTTCTGTTACACTCATCTTTTGTTTATTCAATCTTTAAGTCACCTAACATTCACTACTATATAACAATGTTGGTCTAACAACCATCTTATAAAACTTGCTCTTCAACCATAATGGATTTCCTTTATAGCATTTGTAAGCTTCTACCTTCATTTTTTTTCCATTTTATCCATTTTTGTTTATATTTTATTTAATTTAGCTAATTTTTATCTTGTTATTCAGTTAGTTAATTAATTAAATATTTCAATTATTGTAATTTAGTTATTTTAATTAAGTATTACATTTGTTGTGCTAATTAGTTGATAAATTAATTATGTTAATTGGTGAATAAATTAATTAAACATGTTATTTAATTAGTTATAATTTATCTAGTTCGTAAGTATTCGTTAGTTTTTTTTTAATGTACTTTATATATGTTTTAATATGTAGACCCAAATGATTTGCTAGATTAAGCTAGTTTTAGAAATTAGGATTAACTACTTATGACCTTAGAAAATAAAAAATAACAATAACAATCAAAACCAAGCACAATTTTCATAGTAATATCTTAGGTATTCCAATTTTTTTCTTTAAATCAAAACTTAAATTATTTTAAATTCCATAAGTTAATTCATAAATCATAGATTTTGAGTACAAATTATTTCGACGATGGAATTCCAAGAAAATTGCACTTGAGTAGCATTTTTGGAAATTTCTAAGAGAATTCTTTTTAGGTTTGACCAGCTTAATGGAAGGTCTAAAGAAAACTCTAAAAAAAATCAAAATATTTAAACTCATTTTCCAACAAAGATAAAATAAAAATAAAACATAAAACAAAGAATAAAAATGAAACTTAAAATTTTTAAAGATGATAAGGATGAATAAAGAGTCAAAATTAAAATAGATCTCATAAGACACTTAATTGATTTGACAATGGAGCCTCTTCGAGAAAGACGATTAGTCCGCTTTAAAGACTCCTGAAGTAGAAAATATTTTCCAAGTAGTTTGGGTAATTTGATTAGAAAACTTTTCAATATCAAAATTAAAGGCAAACTTAAGATGACATAAGACTTAGCTGGTATCATTTAGGATGAATGTTGTAAGGGTTCTAATTCTTTCTCAGACTTAACCATACTCTTGGACCCTAAACTTTGAAAGTATACCCATATCTTGTCCATAAATTTGAATAAATAACTAGTCACATCTAGATCAAATGATTGATGGTGAATCTTCCTTTACGTCTAGCAGAGAGGCTTTCAGCACTCAACACATTATAATAGCTTGGTCACTTTCTTAAGGACATAGAGTGTTAGGCTAATGATTAGCTTAAGTTATCCTAAGTTTTTGTCTAGTAGATTGTATCATAATATCTAATTATATCACATATTAATAAACATGTGTTTCTTCAACAAGCACTTCACATGCATGTACATACATCAGCCCTCAACACGAGCTTTATCCCTTTTCAGGAGGGAATAAAGTACAACCACCTTCATGAGATGATAACCTTCACACAAACTAGTGGAATAATCACCCTTAAGTTGAAACTGTGACGACTGCCCTCCCCGCACCAGGTCACAGTGTCACTCAACTGTATTATCCTCTTTGGCAGCCCTACAGGCTCCTTACAGTTTTCTCGGGGAATACTACCCTAATTCGCATCCCACATGGTTCGAATCTAAAACCTTAAAGTCTTTGTCCTTACACACATGATACCAATAATTTGACAGAAATTTGGAGATTTTGAAAATTGGTTAGAATCTGGTTCGTGGATGACAATTTATGAATGTATTTGGGTTGAACTCATTGCTTATTATGCTAAATTTCATCTATTGTTAGGAATTACACTATGAACATGGAAGAGGAGTATTCAACCACTTAGAGAAAATTAGGAGAAACATATAATACTTAGGAATTTTAAGCTTAAATCGTTTAAATTACAATAAGAACAAAAAAGACTGTCATGACTCGTGACCTCTATAATTACCCCGAAACGCGAAATTAAGCGGAAAGCATTTTAAAGTGAACTAATATTAGTTAATGTTTGCTAATTGTTACTTTAGGATCTTTTACTTATCGTTTTCGTACCCGTTATGGGTTAAAACTTTAAAACTATTAGGTGAAAGAATTTATTAAAGTCTTAAGATTTTCTAAAAATTTCGACAGCATAACGACTGCAATTGGACCGAACCAACATGCAAATGAGAGCAATATGACAACCAATAACCTCAATCTCCAACCACATGATCAAATCTCACAAAGACAACCATCATTGTTCACCATATAATATCAACATAATCCCAAAATCATATCAGCAACCTTATTTATCCACAACTAACAATCAAAAGATTTCAACATCATGTCCGTTCATAAAATTCCAAATTCAACCTAGCTTCATAATAACCTACTTAGAAAGGTGTATTGTCATGAAAAGATAATATTAACTTCCAACTTTAAAATCGAGATTTTAACTCGTCATCTTTAATTGGTATATATCAGAGAACCTTAACTCACTTCCTTAAAATTCCTACCTCTATAAAGAAACAGCTAATACATCCCAAAACAACAATTTACATATGTCTGTGCATACAAACAAGTCTGAAACAAAAACTTTACACTTGTTGTTGCGTATACTTTTTGCACGAGAACCGTGCACTTAGCACGAGGAACCAACAAATTTCGAGTGGTTCACCCACGAATCAATCTTAAATGTTTTAAAGAAAGGGGTGAGCAATCACACGCTCAGTGTAATGACTCGTAACCTGTAAAAGTTCGGAGAAATTTTTTTTTGAAACTTCAACTTGCAACTTAATCCTTTATTCACTTAGGTTGTATTCGTGTTCAGTGTCAATCCTTAAAAATATTCTCTTTCATTTATCCTTGTACAGATTTTATCCCGAAACGTTACTTTCAATATATGTCTGTGCATACAAATGGTCTGGTAAAGAGATAGGAATGTATACCTCACGCATGTACAAAAGGTAGTCTGGGGAAACTCATATCTGCCAGCCTACGTCGTCTACACAGCATTTATTAACTTGTAATTCACTGCAAAAATCTGAGAGGTGCAGGGGTGAGCTTTCGAGAAAAAGCCTACTAAGAAAATACATTTAAAGTAGTCCTGATATGTAAAAGTATGCAAGAAATCATTCATGAAATAAACTTTGCTTCAAAAAAACTGGTCATAAGTTTCTTTTAGAAACTAATATTTAGAAGATATGTAAACTTTCATTTCGTACATATTTATCATAAGAAATTATGAAGCATGATTTTCTTTAAATCAAATACATGCTTAACTACTTCATAAAATTTTCATCATTTACAGATGATTTCATAAAATCATCATCATTTGCAAACATTTCATAAAACATAATCATTCTTAAACATTTCGTCATAAATCATAATTGTTCGTAAACATTTCATCAAAATCTCATAAAAACATAGTCATTCAACATCATAAACGCATTCATAATCATAATCGCCGTTTATTCATAATCGTGGAGACTAGGCTATAACTAAGTCATGCAATACGTGTCATTCTCCGTAGAGAGTCATCATACCTATGGCCATGGTAAGGGGAATGTAAACTGGATCAGGGTCGTACAACACTTTCATAAAATATGGGTAGTATCTATCTTCTTTACTTTCTCTAGCACCTAGCACGAGTACCCAAGGCACTCTCCGTGTGGGAAACATGCATGCGTGCTGCGCGGGCACGAGATACTACCAAAACATCATCATCATAAACCACCAGTAGCAAGACATCTTCCACATAGGTAGAGTCAATGCTACAGGGGCCCTACGTACCGGCACTCAAGTGGTGGAGCCGGAACACCACAAGAAGTAACCATGCATGAGGCCTATAGTCTCAAAAATTTCTTTTCCCCTTTCCCTTTTTTTATGTTTTTTAAATTATCAAATGTTTCTTTCAAAATATGAATATAGAATCATAAATCAATGTAAAGCTTCCATACATTTCATACTTTAGGAAAATTCATTTCATAAACATGTAAGTACTCGGGGAATATTTCTTAAAACTAAATCATGCTTCGTAAACAGTTCCACAAGTATGAAAGCAGTTATAAATCATTTCAAAATATAATGCTGCTTCATAAAATCTTTTATCAATGAAACAAGAATTCATTATTAGAACTAAGTTAAATGATACCCCTTACCTTGATTTATCGAAAATTTCAAGTTCGAGTAGTAACGCCTCCATGTATCTCCCTTAAATCCTTCTACGATTCTCCTTATCGAAATTTGTATTCTTAGTATCCTATTTATTTGAATTACCTACGATGCGTCAAAATCATAACCTTGCTTACATAGGAAAAATTCACTTGAAATCATAAAATATGTACCGTTATCTCTAAAACTTGCATAAATTTTTTACCTCGGTGTCTGTCCGTAATCCTTGATTGATTCGACTTAGCGAGTCGGCGAGCCCAATCCACTCGGTTAATTTTTCGAAACTCTTTCCCGGGATTTCCCAAATTATTTGTGTCTCTTTCTCTATTCCAAATATATATATATATATATATATATAATAAATAAATTCCCTTCTTTCTTTCTTTTATTATATTCTTTTCTTTTCTTTTTCTTTTCTTTTTCTTTTTTTTTTCTATTTTTTGGTTTACTATTCATCTTTTTTTTTTTTAATTTATTTCCTTTCCCGGCATTCTCTTCTTCCTATTTCCTTTCTTCCTTCTTCAGTTTCAGTTGTTCGAGGTTCTTGTTCACCATGTCTTCACCAGCTCATGTTGTCGCCCCATTCGTCTCTTTCTCTGCCACTTTGTTCGACGTTGGTGGCCTTCCGTTCACTCCATCTCCGGCGGTCTCCAACGATCTGTTCACCTCTACTCCTGGCAGTTTCCTCCCTCTTCTCGGTCGCACTCAGGTTTCCATTTTCGGTTCTACTCTTCTCTTGTATCCTTTTTACTCCTCGGTTTCCCTTCTTCTTCAAGGCCTTGATCACCTTTACCTCCTCGGCAACTCCATACTCATCACCAGCGTTTTGTTCTGGCCACCAGCATCATCATCATCATCTCTCTGTTCTCCCCTGTTTTCAGCAACTTCTAGCCCTGCCATCGGAACCAAGAGACCCTGTTATAGACTCCCATTTTCTGCTGCGTTTTAAAGACCATTTTTACACAGTTCTTGTATTGTCCCAAAACTAGCTCCAATCTGTTTCTGATTTCTCCTTCAATCCTCCCTGTACCACCTTCTAAATCAGTCTTCATTCTCAGTTTCTTCCTTCCTTTCTTTTTTCTTCACTGCCGAGCCTTCACACGTCTCTCATGTACTCCTTCCTTTTCATGTTTTAGGCGCATGTCAACTGCTCTTGCTTCTACCTTGTTCTCTCCGTTCAGCCTTCAGTTCCAGTCTCTAACAACCTCGATCTCGTGCCCTCGTTTTCCAGCTTTCCCTCTTCTCTCGGTACCGCCGTCACCTTCATCACCATTATCATTTTCACCATCACCTTCCCTATTCTCGTCCACTGTCTCTCTCACACTTTTTCTCTTTTTAGCTGCTTAAAATCTTCTTAATGTCTCTGTGACCGCTTCTTCCTCGGTCCTAAATATTTTCCTCCTTAAATTTCCTTTCCCAGTTTCCAGCCCATCTTCTCCTTGCTGTCTCTTTCTCTCGGCTCACTCTCTGTTCAGGCTTTTCTGTTCACATCTCATTAATTTCCTTCTCCCTCATGCTATCTCCCTCGGTTTTCACTTGGTTTACAAGCTGACCTCTTGCCTACGCCTTCATATATTCATTTGTTTAGTTTCTTTTTTTTTTTTGTTCAGCAACGCATCCATTACTATTATTTTTCCTTTAGGGTCAGTACCTATCATCATCACTCCCCGTGTTTCAGTTTTCTATTTCCAACCCCCCAGCTGTTTCGTTTTCAGTCCTCTTTTCCTCTGCTATGAGTTTCACGTTTTCCTTTCATGACTTTACCTTCCACTGACAGCACACTACATTGTATGTACTGTGTAATACATATTTCTTAATCCTTTCATTTCAGTTTTCAGACTTCAATCTATTGCTTTTATTTTATTTCTTATGTCAGCTCCTGCCATACCAAATTTGTTTTTCACTGCCGAGTACTAGCTTCATTTCCACTCCATTATCCATATACTAGTCAATTGTTGTTTCTATTATTTCATATCATAAATCATCACCATTTCCATCCTAAGCCTCGGGTCCATCGTTTATATATATATATATATATATATATATATATATATATATATATATATATATATATATATTTTTTTTTTTTTTTTCATTCCCCGAACACCATCATTTTTCATTCTTTCTTCTTCACATTTCCTCACACTAAGCTATCTCCCATATCAGTCTTTCCTTACATTTTCTTCTTTTCTTTCCATTATGCGCAAGCCCTCGGGATTGGCTTCATTTTAGAAGCCAATTCCATAAGTTGGGGGATGTGTATGTATACTTATACATATATATTTATTTATTTTTACATGTATAAACCTACTTTTTTTTCTTGAAGTATAATTAAATAATTTATATATATTTATACATATCATTACACTAAATAATTTTTCTTTATTGTATTATAATTAGATTTAGTCTGATAATCATGTATACTTCAAAAGAAATATTTATTTGCTTGAATTTGTCAAAATATCTCATACCATATTTAAATCTTATTAATCATCCACAAAAGCACCTTTTTAAATCTCAACGGTTTAATTGTTATTTATTGATAAAACCGAGTATGTGAAAATTTATGGTATTTACACTCAGTAAGGAAGACATATAACCGAAGCTAATAAAATACCATGTTGGGGTAATTAAAGTTATCATGCAATTACATCATTCGCTTTCAAAACTATACATAAGCTTCGGTTTTAAGTCTTAAAAGGTAAAGATTTCATAAATAGCGGGGAATAAAAATGTGTCATATTAAACAGCCCATTTAAAATCAGAACACTTCACAAATCATGCTAACATAACTCATAGCTGATAAACTAGGGTGCAAAATCAAGACACGGGAAAACTTTGAAATTCGGTAATCGGACACTCTTACCGAAAACTTGTAAATTTGACAAAATCATGCATGAGCTCAATTCAAACATTCAATACAAATAAAAGAGAAGTGACACAATCCTTAGCTTGTCATGGAACCAATTACACAATGAATACACCTATGACCATAGTGACTACCGCCCTATCCTAATTGATCAGGTCTCGGACTAGGGTACTAAAGACAGGATTAAGGTCTATAGTAGTAGGTAGCATAAATGTCTCGATGCCACGAAGGCATTTTCGTGAAGCACTTGGTACCGTAGGGCAATCACATAGAACCTCCTACCGGTGCTAGAGATGACTCTCACGACCCATAAACTCAATGCCACACAGGTATCCCCATGAAACACTTGGCACCGTAGGGCAATCACATAGAACCTCCTATTGGTGCTAGAGATGGCTCTCACAGGACATGACTGCCACAAAGGCATTTTCAGGGATCGCCAACAATCTAAAAAAGATACCACCACAATTGGTGTATAGTATAAGTACGCAAATCACCACAATTCAAAACCAAAAGTTCGAGAAAATAAATCATTGATTGTTAAAACGTGCAATATTATTTCAAAACAAACAACCATCATTTTTAACAACATTGTACTTTCCCAAATCATAGTCAAAACAGCCCATGCAACTAAGTTGTAAATGTGGCGCAAGACTGGATAAAATGATAAAATCAAAGATACGATGCTTGCATGCAATATGGGTTTAACGCTTTTAAATCTGTTGGTACAAAAACAGTACGCTTACCCACTGTAACTGAGATTTGGCTATGGCTAGTAAAACAAACAATAGTTGCAGAATCAGTTAAAAATAAGGTAAGGTGCAAACTAGTCTGAGTAAGTCCTAGCTAACTAACTAAGCTAATAGCCTGCGGTTTCTAGTCGTATTTTAATTTAACCTAAGGTACCGTATTAGCAACAAATTATATAAATCCCTTACCACCAAAATGATGCGCAAATTAATATCCTTCCTCGCATTAGGCACGCATATATGTGCCTAAGTCTCCTCGACAGCTGGTGGTGCGATAACTGCAATTCCACAAATAAATATTAACTTACTATCATTCGATCATAATATTTCTGACTATGAATTATACAAAACTGCTAATTTAGCATCTTCCATACTTGCGTATTTTTTAGTTACGACCAGGCGCACTACCTAATTTTTGCGTGAAACTACCCTGATTCTTGCTATTTTCGATATCTTCCAAGATTCAGCCTATTATTACTCATGGATTTATCATTTAGATTTTTCTATTATACTTCAAAGTAGCCAAAACCTTATTTCCAACATCAAGTCATAACTTTCATCCAAAGTACTGACTTGTAATCCTATACATGTGCTAATTACATGATAATTTCATGTTTTAATTCTTCATAGCCTATTTTAACATGAATCCTCCAATTATCATCATTATAGCTAAAACTTCCAACCTAGTAACCTAACTTGTATATCTTAGATTTTAATCATAAATTTTAGGACTACACTATTCTTATTGATACGTTAATTTTGTCCAAATTATACTAATTGGGCCTTAGTAATGTAGCTACACCAAGAGTTAACTAGCTTGGATTTTAAGGATTTACCTTATTAAATTAAGCTCCTATACCGGACTAAACTATATAAGCTAATTCGTACATTAACATTCAAGCAATATAGTATTTAACTACATGTTGAGGTATAAGAGCTAGCGGTCTTACAGAAACCTTTATGTTTGTAGCTTGTGATGGGTAAGAATTAGAGTGCCTTACTAGTCCGCATAACATCAGTAAAGAACAATCAAGGAACCTTTTAGTTTGTAATATATTTAAGCCCGAAATGTAACAAAGCTAAAAAGTCGGCATTAGGGTAGAGCTATACTTAGCAATTTTAAACATAATATTAGACATAATATGGGTGACACGGTGAACATGACACAAAAACTTGTATGGATTTTGAAAAAAAATGTGTTTTATATTTAGTTGTATCGACACGAATTTTGACACATCACTATTCGTATTTACATGTGTCTGACACACTAAAATATGTGTAAGGCATGGAAAATATGTGTAAATAAATTGTTGTCGCACTAGTACATGTTTAACACACATAAGACACGATAAATATGTTTGAATAAATCGTTGTCATACTAGTACACGTTTAACACACGTGAGACATGAAAAATACGTTCAAATAAACCATGTTACACGAGTATACATTTAACATGTGTAAGACACAATAATCAATATTAATAATGTGTTTATGAGAAGATTTTAACATTGGCCAAAAACTCTTATTAATAAGTGTTTTACCAAGTTAAGCAAGCTTAGAACCTAAAATAATTTGCTATGAAAATTAATTAATATATCTTAGAATAAACTATATTTGAGAGTTTAATTATCAAGTTTAACAAAATATTGTTGGCAAAAAATGATGAAGCGTAATAATAAAATTAATCATAAAATTTAATTAGTCGATTATGCTTAATATAATAAGACTTTTAAGTTTTAAATATAAGCACTAAAATAAAGAAAAAATTCTAAACAAAAAATTCAAGAAGATTTTCTACTTTTTTATCTCCCTTCAACAAAGATTGCAGTTTATCTAAATGCATAAATACAACTTCAAGGCAAACTAATCACAATTTTTTTGTTTTTCTTCTATATGTGGATGATATGATTATCACTGGTTATGACCAATCTTACATTTTGAAACTATAAAAAACCTTCACCAGCAATTTGAAATGAAGGAACTTAGACCTCTCAACTATTTCTTGGGACTTAAAGTGCTTCTACATCTAATGGGTATTATTTTTACAAGCCAAATATGCATTTGATTTACTTTTTTGAGCTAGTATTACTGACTATAAAACTGTCTCTAATTCTTTGGAAACAAATGCTAAACTTACTTCAATGGAGAATGTATTTAACTTACTAATCCTATGCATGTTTTATCACCAGCTTGTTGATAGCCTAATTTATCTCACAATAACTAGATCTGATATTGCTTATGATGTCCATCTAATTAGCCAATTTATGGCTACTCCTTGTTCAAGTTATTTTTCATCAGCTCTTTGGATTCTTCACTATGTTAAAAGTACTCTATTTTTGTAGACTTCATTTCTTTACACATACTTCTTTGACTTTATCTGGGTATTTTAATGCTGATTGGGGAGAAGATCCTACTAGTCAATGTTCTACTACAAGTTATTGTTTCTTTTTGGGAGTTTCACTTATTTCGTGGCGAAGCAAGAAACAAATTATAATTGCTTGATCTAGCACTAAACTAGAATATCAAGCTTTTGTTGATGCCACTTAAGAATTACTTTGGCTTCAATGTCTACTAGAAGATATAGGTATCCACAGCCCTTCCTCAGCAAACTTCATTGAGATAATTGTAGTGTCATTCATATTACTCAAAATTACGTGTTTTATAAGTGCACTAAGTATATTGAAATTGGTTATCATTTTGTATATCATCATGTTGCACAAATAACTATTTATGTGACTTTAGAATATTATTCTAATCAATTTGCTAATATATTTTCCATGACACATTTTCCAGTTATTTTCAACATTTAGTTTACAAATTCAAAGTGGCATCTAAATTACCACATGGAGTTTGAGGGAGAATTAATGTAATATTTTGCAATTGTGTAATCAATCGTAATTTAAGAGTTTACGATTTTTTTTATTAGAATAATATCTAGGATTGCATAATTATGTTTGGCTGATTCTCTTCCTAATTGGTGAAAATATTTTGTATATAAATGGAACGCCCTTGTTGATTATGATTAACTACGTAATTACAAAGCATTATCGTAAGAATTTTATATTTTTAAGTATTAAGCAATCAAACACCAATTTCCTCATTTTGTGAGAAAAAAGAAATCTTAATTGAAATGTGGCATCGTAAATAGAGTTGATACATAATATATACACGTATATACCATATTTCACAGCATACAAGCTTAGGGGTGATCATATTTCAACTTTAACTAAATTAATTAATCAAATCAATTTAATTTGATTAATCTGACGACATCGAATTAATTTTAATTAATTAATAAAAATAATTTTGAAAGAATTTCGACTTTCAAATAAATCGGTTCGAAAACCAAATTAACCAAAATTTAACCGAAATATAAAAAATTTAAAATAAAACTAAATATATAACTAAATATAATATAATTAATATTTGAAGTTTTGATAATATTTTAAATTTAATGTTAAAGTTTTTATATAACAGTTTGATATTTACATATTTTGCTAGATAATTTTATTTAATATGTTTCAAAAACCAAAAAAAATAGAAATTTAAAATATTATTTTATTATTCATTTAATTTGAAAAGTAATCGAATTGGTTAAATTTTTTAAATTCATAAATTTGATAAGGTTAATAAAAAATAAATTTTATTTTCTTAAATTTTAACTAAATTTGAATTGAAATTAATCGAATCAATTGAATAAATACTCTTAAGTGAACTTCTATCGTTATCTAATACCATATTAATGTAATATGCACCAACTGCGGCCGGGTTTGGAAAGTAACGAACGAGTTGTCGTAGGTAGATGGATTTTTTTAGTCATCTCATATTAAGCATAACAGAGAGGAGAGAAAAGGAACCTTCCTGTAAGAAATATAGGAAGCTTCCACAGCTGTTTTAGAGTGACCGATATTGGGCGATCATTTCTAAGAGAAGGAACCTTCGCTTCATCTTAATATCATGTACTTAAATTTTAAATGAACTTTCCTTAAATATTTCAATGTGGCATGCACCAAAACATTATCTTATTTAATTTTGTCGTCGATCAAAATGAATTTTAGTATATGTAACACTAATTAAGTACTTTCTCATCTTTCTTGTTACAATTCATATACTGTCGCCTTCACTCGTCCTTAAACTAATTGCTTCAATGGAACTTGGTGGCAGTACCCATTATTAGGACATGATCCTCTTGGCAATTAAAGACACAAAATAGCATGAAATATATAGATTTATTTATAGCATATGAGCATGCATTTAGCTCAATAATATGGGCACATATATAAATCTTCTTGTTCGACGAGTCAAGTTTAAATTTATTTTTTGCCAAATTAAATAATAATAATAATAATAATAATAATAATAATAATAATAATAGTTGTCTCTAAAACAAAATTGGGGAAGCAAATTAGACATCATGAAACATGATCAAAAGCTGTTGTTATGACAAATTATATTTTCTTTTTTTCTTTCGGTACGTATGAAAACCCATGCACTTGATCTTAGACTTCTGATGTTTATCTCATAAGTTTTAATAGTGCTTCATAGATACAATAGCACTTCATTCACATCACCGTACGCAGATTCGCTTTCATCTCACTCTATGCTTCAAATATATCGCTCAAAGCCTAAAGAAACAATGATAAAATGGGTAGGATCGTGTGTAATAAATAACAAGAAGATGCATGAATATTCTTTTTAATGCCTCAAACTGCCGCTTGACGAAATGCACGCATGTTACGGTTCTCGACGGTTGAAGAGAAGATGACTAATCTTTCTGACTGTGACTTTAAGCTGTTGAAAGATTTTACTGAAGATTCTGCGTTTTATGTCCCCTCTCACATGCGGAGCACTGCATTCTTCCTTTTTGTTGCATTTCTTCTTCATCTTTATCACTCAGCTTTACATGGCATTGACGATCGATGATCTAATAATTTATATACACAATAATTAGTAAATAGACAATTAGTTGGAGAGTTTGATCAACAACGAATATTGAATTTTTTAATAATAATAATAATAATAATAATAATAATAATAATAATAATATTATTATTATTATTATTATTATTATTATTATTATTATATGTACATATCTATATATAAAAGATATATAATGAATGAATTTATGTCTTTGTTAAAGCCATGCCAAATCAATCATAATCAAAGTGGTTAAGAACAGGAAACTAATTCTTTTTCTGATTCCAGAGAATCGATTGAACATTGGAAGCGTCGAGGGTACTCCTATAGCTAGATTTATATCGGAATATCTCATTTCAAGCAATGGAATGCTACAATTAGGCAAAAAGAAACTTCCCCTTAATTAAAATAACTAAAAGTTGAGACTCATCTGCAGTGAACACGATCATTTTAATTCAACCATGTACTTATTAATTAATTTTATTTTATCTACCTTAATTAGCTGGCTTGATGCCGACTATTTAATTTGGAGTTACTAAATATTTTTTACTATATTAAATTTTGTTATATTCTCACGCCAACTTCTGCCTTATGTATGTTGGAATGAAGTTAATTCCTATTAGTAAAGAAGAATATAGAATATTAGTGACGGTGGACATGAGAATTCTTGAAAATATATAGCTTTTTGTCACTGAATTCTTTGAAATATTAAACCTTGAAATGACAGCCTTAATTAACATTACTTAATTAGTTCGTTATATATATATTATATTTGATACATTAATAATATATATTTTTATGAGTTGTCAATTAATAATAAGATGTCATCTCATTAACGAATAAATTTTAAAAATATATAAATTTTTAAAAATAAATAAAAATACTTCAATGATATTAAATTTTAAGAGTCTACATTTTTTTTTTAATTTCTCTCAATAATGAGATGTATACAAAAATTATACACTTTCAATTCTTCAAATAAAAACTTTATATTGAAGTTCCCTCATGCTGTTGAAATCTTGGTCAAGTTTTAATTATAGAATCTGGCTCTTCAAGGTTGTTATAATGTATAGGATAGACATTTGGAGCTATCTTCTTCAATAAAGTTTTTCTTAATTATATAATTAAAAATTTTGAAATTATTTAAGGTTTAATTACAATTTACGAGCACTCAGGCCGGCATCCAAGGTAATTAACCACATACATGTCATGTCAGACGTAACAGGCAGCAGCATCAGCACAGATCTACGTCAGGAAACAAAGACCAAGAAACATATAGAGAATGATGTTTTATATTTTGTACAAGGAATGGATAAATACTTCAAAGTCATGAGTCAATTACAATTTACAATACACATATTTTGTTTAATTGCCTAATGATTTTTCTCAATCTCTCGAAACAAGTTTGTCATCTTGTATATTGCTAGATTTCATAGGTTACAATGCATTACAGATATATCTGAATATTAAAGTTGGTCAGGTTAGAATGTATTACGGATATATCTGAATATAAGTTGGTCAGATTAGATACGGATCACAACTTCAGATCCGGCAAAACTTTGGATCAGATTAAAATAAATCCAAAAATCCAATTTGACCTGTTCTCGGATGCTTATACCTAGAGTTTCAAGAAAAAGTTATGTTTCTGTACCAAGGTTTCCTTGAAAAACGACTTAGAAAGATCAGAACCTTAATAATAGTATCATAACAACTTTACTGTTAATTTACAAAGCAATAAATAAAATAGACATTCGTTTATGAATGAACAAATGGATTCAGTATCAGATGAATAGAGCATTTACATAATCGGTTCAGCAAATGCATCAATCACAAAAGAATCAGAAGAAAAATCCTTCTTTCATGAAATGGATGCCTTGGCTTTTGAGTCTTAAAATTTAACTTTTATTGTAGCGTACTGCACTTTACTTGTCTTTGGCTTGTGTTGCAGCCACCCGTACACAAATCAAAGAAGAAATGTAACTAGAGCTTGAAATATGGATTTTGGACTTCCCCACTTTGCTGGTGGAGAGTTACTTTCCTTATCTGCAGATAACAAATGTTGAACCTGATCTCCGACTTTTCCCTGATCAACATAAATAATGCCAGCAGTTGAATTACTCGATATTGATATTTCTAATAATGCTATGATTTTTTCAAATCAATTATGCCCTTAAGCAAAAACTAGCTCAGTTATTGAGGTTAATCAATTTCCTTGGACAAGAGTTACCACTCGAACACTGGCATTGGTAATTTTTTGAGAGACAAGTAATTAAGCAGCTATTGCATATAGGCAACAAATTATGAAACCATTTAAAAGGGGGTTGATATTACCTCAGCAGCATCCTTGAGTGGTCCCCAACATTCCACACGATTGTACTTTGGCAAGCTTGAATAAAAGTAAACACAAACTAAAGCATCCATTAACTCAGGGTGTTCAGTGAAAAAGGACTGAATCTCCATGGAGCACAGCTTTAAGTACCTAGTTTGCATTGCAACAAAAGTTCAGCAAGTATCATCACCATCAGTGTCACTAGCATTGCAACTAAATACAGCATGCTTGAAATAGAAATCTGTGTATTAAATGGCTAAATGAAGGAGTAAATTCATATTGAGATCACGAATATACCATGTCAAAGTCAAAAACATCGAACCTGAATTCTAAATTTCTAATTATCTGTTAGTCTTCTTCTTCTGTGATGTAAGGAACACTTACCAAAGGTTATTCCTTTGAGAAAATGTGGTGTATCTAAACTCAGCTGCGAGGTCAAGCAAGAGATTTGGACCGCTTACATAACAATGCACATTGAGAAGCATGGTCTCTTTCACTTTCTTCCACTCAGCAACCACATCATCTTTGTTATACCACCCTTTCAACTACCATGGACACATGCATGTGTAGAAGTACTATTAGTTAGATGTTTCTAATCAAAATTCTTCGAACTGCAACTGTATTCACAATATGGCAACTTCATACTGAACACAAATAGCTAACTCCTCCATGAAGATTTAACTGTTTCTATTTTATACCTCCACCAAACGTTTATATGTATTAAAATATATATATATATATATTTGGTGCAAAGTTCAAATCCCAAGAGATACTAATAAAATTTGTACCTGATTAAGGTCGATGATATTAGAGATGGTTAATGTTAAGTTAGCTGTGAAGTCAAAGTGGGAAAGGATGTAGGTTCTTGGGATGATTGCAGAATAATTTTTTAGCCCCTCCCATATGAAGACAACTTTGAGTTTTTTGAAGCTTTGAAGGTTGCTGGAGGACCCAAATGCCCTGCAGCCTGGAATTGAAAATTGTCAATATGCTATTCATTTGGGCAATTAGGGGCCTTTGGGAATGTATTCAATGCTTAAGAATGCATATTTTAATCATTAATAAAGTAAGCATAGATTGCAGCAGAGCTCTTTGATGCATGTGTCTAATTTCAATGCTAAAGAATGTATATTTTGCCTTCAAGGAGACATTCAATAAGTTTGGAACAACAAAGAACTGGAAAACCCAACTAGAATATCTAGCAATGAGTTCAACTGCATGTTTTTTCAGTACAATGTATAAACTGTTGTAGGGAAAGTATGGTGAAAGACAGAATTGAAGGATCTCAATGTGACATTGCTATACATATGTGGATGTGAGAAAACACTTTAAGGAATGCAACTTCTATGTCTTCTAGATTTTGATAGAACATGGCGTATAATGCTTATTTCATAATATGCAAAAGGGAACGAAAGGATCCATAAATGTGCGAATCATGAGTGAATATCGCGAAAGAACAACCTCTCCAACAATTACTATTCTAAGCTAATGATGAGACTTAGTAAAGCTGTTATATAAGCAATATAGCTAGAGGACCGCTCAGATGTTTCGAACCAAGCAACAGGATATGCCATATTTTAGAATAGTCTTCATGAAGCAATAAATTAAACAAAAAAGACTAGGAAGAATAAAACTAATGTGGAGTGTAGAAAAGGACTAGCAAAAAGGAAAACCCAATGATAACATTGCTTAATGCGGTGCTCTGCTGTATTTCATAACTACAAAAGACTATTTCGCACTATTATTCAGATGATGAAGGTGAGGATGCAAAGCAATGGCGGAGGAAATTACCTAGGTTTTATGTTACATGAAATCAAGAAGGCACCAAAGATCATTCCTGTAACAAAAAGAGGACTCACAAGTACTGTTCAAAGATAAATTGTTGACAAGTTTTGCCGCTGCAGGAAATATGTCATTGCAGGAACTTGTGCGGAAATGAAATCAGGTGTATGCTGCAAGTCTATTGATGCAATGGTATTTAATATTTCCCAACTGAATCGCCCAAATAGATGACATGATTTTCTGATATAAGCCTACAAGGCTGCCAATACCAAGCGGAGCTGAAAGGGTACTGTTAACATGATCCAACTATTAGATTATAGTATGTCTTTTGCTCTATGGTGTCTGTCATACATTTCCTTATATTCATAAACAGTCTAAGCAAAGCTCCAGCAAGCCAAAATGAAAGAACAAGTTGAGAGCCAGTGGTGCTTAAAACTACAATAAAAATGCCATTGTCTAAAGTAGATTCCACGCCAAAAACAGCCTAATTTTCATAATCAATTTGAATGTTACTAAAGCATTCAGCTCAAAATACCTACATGGCATTTATATATGACAATGCCAAAGAGAGGACAGAAGTAAACCTCAGAGAAAAGGGTGTTGTAGGAGGCTCCAGCATTGTTGTCAATAGAAGAAACCTGAAGCTGAAAAGGACGGAATTTTCTTTTCATGACACCAAAGCCTTCCAATGGAGAAGGTGGAAAGCAGGCATAGTAAGCAGAACTGCAGGCCATGGAAAAAGCATAACCTACTCTTTCTCTTCTTCTTCATTGTTCAAAGCCCACCATTGTCTTCTGTGAGAGCTTTTTCGGAGAGAAAGAAAAGGAATGATATGATTGATGGGTACTGTCGATTGTGGAGATTTGATGTTCAAATATTTTGATTTTTGGTTTCACGTGGATTTGTGATTCATTAGACCCCACTCGACCAAAATCTATGTCAAGGCCTTCCCTCCACACAGTTGTTTTTTATATAGAAAATATTGCCCGTTAGATGGTGAATGGCTGTTGGAGTTTGAATGTTGCGCCTTGTCATCTATATTTCCTGAAATTTCGATGACTTTCAGATAACATAATGACGTGGCATTAGTGGGATCAATTGGCTCCCAGTTTGGATCTCACCGTACCTATGGTGCGGTGAATCCAGTGGCTACAATAGTAATTGGACAATTTTTTATTATGAAATGATGTTTTTAATTTTTATTTTTAATTATTTTATTAAAAATAATTATTATTTTATTTTTTTAATCTTAACGGAATCAATTTCATTTCATCGAAATCAATCTTATCGTCCAACCAAATTAATCTTTACTTTCTCAATGGCTAACTAGTCAACTGCGTAAATTTCCTTGATTATCTTGTTAGAATAAGGTGACACTAAATTATAGTATTAACAATGAAACGCTTCGAAAGTGTGAAAAATCAGATTGAATTTTTCTCATTCTTACTTATTGTTATCTCACGCCCAGTGTAGGTAACCAAAATTTCCTTTAACTAATCTGAATGATTTAATATGAATTACTTTAGTCCATGTGAAAACCAAATTTTTTCATATTACTATTCATTCTAAGTTAAACAGAAAAGTCTAAAACTCATGTAAATATTCATATAGGGCCTAGAATGATCGAGACATACGAAGCTCGAGACACGTATTTCGAGGTAAGGATGCAATTTTAAATATTTTTCAAAAAGTGTGATTTAAAGCATGTTTTGATAATTAGAAAGTGAAACTAATGTATTAGAAGTGAAAAAGTTAGTGAAACTCGAGTTTACACTAAACTTAGCAAATGAGCCTAGTAAGAAGAATAAATTCGGAATAAATTCTAGAAATTCACGAACACTTGGAAAATGAAAAATTGGAGGAAAATGGGTCGGACCTAATTTTTATGGATTTTACAAAACAGGGCAGTGAGCTGCCTTGCTTTAGGAATCTATATACCCATTAGACTTGACCTGATTTAAGTGTCCAAAAAATATAAGCCTCTCCAAAATTAAACTATACTTAATAAGCTTTCCATAGGCTCTTAAATCACTTGGAACCAACTAACCACGAGAGAGAACCAGTAAGAACAAGTTGTCGCCAGCGTCCTTGTGTACCCAGATGGCGTGAGTTTTTTGGCCATCTTCCGGCCATTTTTAGGTGACAGTCAAGAAAGATCAAATCTTCCTCCTTAACCCCTCTATAACATATAAAACATTCAACCCCAAAGGAAGTCATTTGCTAGGTGAAAATCTTGTGAGAAGAACAGGGGCAGAAACTGCCCTGTTCTAAGGTGAGAGAAAGCTTAAATTTTGAAAGTTTTTTATTGGTTTTTCTTGTTGTCTTGGATGATTTTAAGATGTTTACATAAGCTTACACGTAAGGACATCCCGTTTGTATAGTCTAAGCAGTGTGAGCAAAGTTTTCAAGAGCTTAAACGGAGATTGACGACAGCACCCGTTTTGACTATCCCAAGTGGGTCTGGAGGCTTCGCAGTTTATAATGATGCTTCCCATCAGGGTTTGAGGTGCGTACTCATGCAGCACGAGAGAGTAGTCACTTATGGTTCATGCCAGCTTAAGGACCATGAGCAGAACTACCCCACGCATGATTTGAAATTAGTTGTTGTGGTATTTGCTTTGAAGATATGACAGAATTATCTGTATGGGGAAAAGTTTCAGATCTTCACTGACCATAAGAGTCTGAAGTACATCTTCAACCAGAATGAGCTTAATATGAGACAGAGACAATGGATGAAGCTCCTTAAGGACTACGATTGTGAGATTCTGTATCATTCGAGGAAGGCAAACATAGTTGCTAATGCCCTGAGTAGGAAGAGCATGGTTTCTGCTATGATGATTAGGGAATGAGATTTATTGAAACATTTCGTCGGACTCAGGATCAGGGTTGAGGAAGTGAAGGTCAGATTTATGGCTAGCCTACAGATAAAGCCTAGTGTTTTAGATTAGGCCAGATGTAAGACCTGAATTTTTATCATATTTCCTTATGATTCACTTGATGTAAACATGATTATATGTAAATTGAATCATAAGAAGAGTTTTACGTGAATGAAAAATGCAAATGGAATGAATAAAAATTCCTGAATGCATTTAGAGATCAAACGGAGACTGAAATGGCCACACATTAAACGAATGATATTCGGACCATTCAGATTGAAGATAAGAATTTAAAACACGAAATGAGGAAGTGTTCGTGAAAGGAAGTTGTGTCGATTTGGTCCCGAAAATGTTAAAGGGTAAAACGGGCAAAAGACCCGAAATTCGATGTCAATTCGGTAAGAAATTTACACTGTAAACATGGATTCAAGAAATCTTGATCAATAAAGGAAAAATAATTAAATTTCTGGTTAAATTGATCAAGATATGAATTTATTGAAATAAATCGAAATTTTCACTTTTGAAAATTACCCCGAGAATATTGGAAAAATAACTCGGGAGATAAATAAGATAAATATATATTTAATTGATTTAAATATATATATATATATTTAAATATTTTAGGTATATAATATATTATATTATATTGTAATAATATATAATATAATATAAAATAAAAAAGTCAAAGTCAAGTCAATAAAAAACAAGAAAGTAGAAAGCAGAATTGCGATTTCGCGATTCTGCAAAGAACAGAAGGAAGAGGCTGAAGAACCGAGGGAGCCTCCCCCTTCTGCCTTGTTGATTGGAGGCTGCCACCGAGGAGAAGAACCAGTCGAGCCTCGCCGGCGCTGGTAGTAGGAGAAGAATCACGGTCGGAAAGGGAAAAAGAGAGGGAGAGAGAAAATCGAGGGAAAAAGAGAAAAAAAAAAGAGGAAAGGGAGGTGATCGGCGGCAGGAGGAATGAGGAGTACCTCACTACCGGCCAGAGAGGGACGACGACGGTGTCGATCCAGGCACAGATCGACCAGAAACGGCACCGATCGGAAGAGAAAGAAAATGGGTACCGACGCAGAGGAGAGAAGAGGCCAAACCGACCACTTTCCGGCGAGCTTTGGTGAAACCGACCCCAGATCCATGCATCGGACTACCCTGCGAACAAGCTAGAGGCGAAAGTCGACAGAGAACCAGCCGGCGAAGCCCCGAACGGTGAGGGAGAAAGTTGAACCGGACTGAACCGGGCTGAACCGGACTGATCTGAACCGGGTTGAACCGGACCGAACCGGTTTAGCCAGAAAAAGAAGAAAAAGAAAAAGAAAAAGGAAAAATGAGAAAAATTCGATAATGCAATCGAGCTCCGGGTAAGCCGGTAAGTAGTCAAATGGACTAATTTAATTTTCGAAATAATTATTTAAATATATACTTGATCGGATTTAACCCGAAAAATTTAAATGTGTAGCTTGATAATCGACGACAAACGAGAGCTTGAGTCAGTCTCGATTTGTGTACTATCATGGAATCTTGGGTAATTAACCATTATTTATGACAAATTTCATCGTTATGCGTGTTAAAAATTTACCGCATAAATTACGAATTTAATTTTCGTATTAAATGAATTATATTATGGAATTTGAGATAAAATGTCGTAAATAATTATTGGAGTTATCCAATAATTTAGAACGAGGCCCAATAAATTGTTGGTGGGCCCAATAAGCCTAACAGTCCTCGATGATGTGATTAGTAAATGAAAAATGAGATTAAGGCCGATTAAGGCCCATTAAAGTGCAATTGGGCCCATTAAGAGTAAACGGGCCCAATGTTGTAAATTAAGCTCATTAAAAGTAAAATCCAAATAAAATGTACTGTATTTAACCCGATAAATGATTTTCTACAACTCCAGAGAATATATTGGGAGTTAAACAGATCGGGTGATCGGTAACAACGAAAAAGGTAGAATGATCAGAGAAAATTGAGGTAAGGGAATTGTGTAAGTAGCTAGAGGTAGCTACACGTATTTTCGGGTAGAGTTTCAAATAAGTAAATTGTATATGAGAAATATCGGTAGAGACCCGACAAAGTAAAATTATCGTTGTGCCCCTACTAAGGAAAATTTTAAAAAAGTTAGGATTGGATTGAAATATGCATAAATATCACGCTTTGAGTGTTTTCACAATGAAATATTGCTTTTAGCACATGATTTAATATTTATTTTGACTCGATAGGGTAAATGATGATTTTGCCCCTGTGAAGGGTAAATATTTCAACTTTTTGAAAAAGTCATGAAAAGTAAGAACTTAGTGTTCTTGATGTATTTTAATACTTTTCAACAATGATATGGGTAGGCTGACTGAAGTTTTATTAACTTACATGAAATAGCATGTGGCAGGTGCTGATTTTGATTTCGAAAATCATTTTTTTAAAATTGAGCCACCTACATGATTTATGTGGAAACAAGACGTGCTGAGAGCATTATTCGCACGAGATTGATATGATTTGTGCATGTGACAGAGTGTTGGAAGCGTGGCTTGCACTCTATTTTACATGATTTTATACATGACATAGTGTTGAGAGTTTTGCTCGCACTAGATTTTTATATGACTTGCATAAGGTCGTGCTGGGAGCTTCGGGTAGGCTGTGTGCCACACCGATTAAATAGGCTCGCACATGCATTTCGAGACATGGCGTTAGATATTGAGATGACATGGGCATGGGGTGTACGCTGTACCGTGCTTGCAGCATGGAGTACGTTGTACCATGCTGTGAGATCTGCGAATTTCAGACATATTTTATTGATGTAATAATAATTTGAAGTGTAATTTATTGAGCTAAGTGAATTGTGGGAATGATAATTGGAGATTTATATGTTAAGTGTTAAAATAAATGTGAAACTATGAGGACAGATCGATCTGGGAGAAGGAGAGATCGATCTGGTGAGTTAAAAATGACAAGGAAGGAGGAATTTAAGGAGCAGATCGATCTGGGAGAAGGAGAGATCGATCTGGTGAGTTAAAAATGAGAAGGAAGGAAGAATTTGAGGAGCAGATCGATCTCCAATGGAAGAGGATCGATCTCCTTATGATTCTGTTTGAGAGAAGATCGATCTCATGAGGAAGAGATCGATCTCCAAATGATTCTGTTTGGGAGAAGATCGATCTCCTCAAGGAGCAGATCGATCTCATAAAGCCATAAAGAGATCGATCTCACCCCTCGACAGATCGATCTCCTAGGCATAAATTGCCCCAAATCGTCCCAAAAATTCAAAGGCAGATCGATCTCCTCAAGAGCCAGATCGATCTCCTACCTCCAGTCTATATAAGGAACCCCTGTTTTTCTCCTGCAATTTTACTTTCTCTCTCTTCCAACCCCATTTTCACCGAAAACCTAACTTTCTCACTCATCCAAAACACCCATTTCCGGCCGAATCAGAGGTTGTGGCAAGAAGGGAAGTTGTTCCTCATCAAAAGGAGAACAACATACTTGGAAATCGAAGGACGAATCGGATCGAGGCGTGGGTTGTGCGTCTCACAAGCTTTGGGTAATTTTTAAACCTCGATCTTGATATTTGAGATGATTTTGATGATATTGGTGGTTGTCATTGCGTTGAAATAGCTGAGAAATGATTAGGGATTGATGGATTTGCAATGTGGCTGGAGTGATAATGATATTTAGCGATTTTGGTAATTTTGGAAATTTTGAGCTATAAATGGAAATTTAGACAATGTGGTGAATTAGCGTAGATGATTTGACATGAGAAATGTAGGACGTTGGGATATTGTGAATGAGGTTGTAGTTTAGGGTAGAGTTACGAGAATCGAGAGATTTGAGGTGTTATGAGCAATTATGCTCGATTTTGAGAATTGAGGTTTATGTGATAGTTGAGTATTGATGTTTTAACATCGTTTGGACAGCTCGGGAGTTCCAGAGTGGAATGCGAGGCTAGTCCGTGATACGGGGGAAACGATTGCACTATACGAGGTGCAAAAAGGTAAGGGAAAACTAAACCATTTGTGTATGTATTTTGATGAATTGTTAGCATGAACCATGATTTGAGAATACAAGCATGTTTGGTGTTGTGTAGTGATATAATTGCACACGGTTTTTATAGCCGGTTGGAGCCCATTATTTTATGAGTTTATAAGCTGAGTGTGAAATTGCTTTATAAACCTTTGAGTTTGCGTGAAAAGTTAATTGGGCTCTACGTTAAGGCGATATTGAGATTTGAGAAAATGTGTGCGTGTTTTGCCGGTTGGAACTCGGTTTTAATATGTTTTGTGTTGAGTACACAAATGTTTTAAATGAGTTTTATGAGAGAAAACCATTATGATGTTCTACGTGAAGGCATAACGTTTTATAAGATAATGGCTAATGATTGAGACTTAGGCGTGTCATGTTGAATACACATCTGACCTTGCTCTGGTAGCATGTAAGACCGATATAGTGGGACGCCTGGGAACCGACCCAGGGACCACAGGCCTTGTTTTGGTAACATGTAAGTCCGATTATTCCTCCGCTCTGGTAGCGTTGGGAGGCCTTGCTCTGGTAGCATGTAAGTTCGATATTCCTCCGTTCTGGTAACGAGAGATGCCTTCGTTTTGGTAACGTGAGATGACCCCCGTTCTGGTAACGCTGGGTGGCCTTGCTTTGGTAGCATGTAAGACCGAGAGAGTGGGCCGCCTGGGAACCGACCCAGGGACCACGTGATAGTGTGCATGAGGCGAGGCATTGCTCTGGTAGCATGTAAGGCCGGGCCTTGTTCTGGTAACATATAAGTCCAATATACCGTGCATACGACCATATTGTCGACGTTCCCTCTATACGAGGATGCCTGGGACGCGCACCCAGAGGAGATTACATATTTGATGTGCCATGACGAGTTTTAATTGAGTTTTATTGCCTAGTCTCGTTTTACACATGAGTTGTGTTTTGTGACCTTGTCACGTGCGATTTACTGAGGTGATTTTTATCACATATTTGGAGAACAGCCATTATTGCATATATTTACACATGCTTGTGAGTGCTCGATGTTGAGCCTTTTATCTTCATGTTTTCACATGATTTAACGAGTTGTGAGATGATGATGTTTTGAGAACTTTCATGCTACGATTTCAAATGAGCTTTATAAATAAATACATATTTGTGATGTGTGAAATGGTTTGTATAACTGAGTTTCCTCACCCCCCTTACTGAGCGATTTAGAAGCTCACCCTGTTTTCTTTCCCCCCAGAGTTCTTCAAGTGAAAAAGGATTTCCCTGCGACGTACGGAGTAGTGGCTAGTGGAGGACTCGAGCTCCAGGCCATATATATTGTATCTTGAGGTATATTTTATCTTTTCATGTACCCAGACTATTATTGTAATTACAGACACTTGATGTATATCATTGTATGGGATGTATTAGGATTAATTAACTTGTAATCGAGAAATGGGTATATTACGATATTTATTATATCATGATGAGATCCTGAGGAATGATACTTATGATGATGTATGACACTGCACAGGAATGCACCTTTAACTGTGAATTAATGAGTAAAAAGTTTTAAATTAGCCATATTTTTCGCACTTCCAGGGCATGACACATGCTGTGATATATGATGTGTAGTCTTCGGACTAGGGATCTGATTGGCTGGCGGGATGGTTTGGTACCCACCTCCTGGGGCAGCCTCAAATGTGATGTGATACCCCGCGTACCTGATCAGTGTAGCCTGGGATCACATGATATGGCCATAGGCCTAGAGTTATTACCCTTATTCTTGCCTAGTCTCACATGTCACTTACTTTATGAAATTGCATGTCACTTACTTGCGAAATCGCATATTATTTGCTTTGCAAAATCACATATTACTTATTTCTTGATTATGTGATTTCATGATTATATATTGTGGGACCGAGTCTTGATGATTTTGGGGTGGATGTGGATTTGAAATAAAAGACATGTTTTGATATAATGTGCATTATTTAAATAGCATGACGCATAATTTCATGCTTTATCTGTCATTTCATGCAATGAATTGCCAATTTGAAATAAATGGCATGTTTTAACATAATGTGCATTATTTAAACAGCATGAAGTATAATTTCATACTTTATCTGTCATTTCACGAAATATATTGTTTTATACGAATTATTTTACTTGACATAAAAGTATGCATGTTTTCGTATTTAAGAACGATTTCGAAAGAGAATGATTTATTGCATGGCATCATGAGCATTTAGATAGTGTGGTTATCTACTTGCTTGCATGATTGCCTTACTGAACGCGTGGTTTGCTCATTCCCTTTATTTTCCCATCTTTTCAGAGCACTTGCAGTAATTACTGAGATGCTGAGGACTTGCATTTTTGGTATCCGCTACTTTCCTATCATTGAAAGGTATATACACTTGGTATGATTTTATATCTAAACATGTATTAGCACAGTAATCAATTTGGAATGTAATATGGGGGATGTAAATATTAGTAAACACGTACAAGTATAGAGTCTCAATTATAAAGTATACGTGTTTGAATTTAAATAAAACTAAAGATAAATGTCATGGTAATTGGTAAAGGGTGATTAATACTGACTCATAACCCAACTGTTTTGTGGTGAGAATGTTCACGATCAGGAAAAGAAAGGAAAAAGAGAAAAATTTGTAGCGATTTTAGGTAAAAATGGGTCGTGACACCAGAGCAGGACAGAGAAATAATCAGAAGTTACTGGACATGGTTAGCCAAGCTGAGCAGACCTCGTAGTCAGATTTTGTGGTCAATGATGATAGGCTACTAAGGTTTAAGGGTCGTATTTGTATTCCAAGCGATGATACCATGATGCAGCAGATTTTGAGGGAGTCCCACTGTTCCCATTACACCATGCATCTAGGCAGTACCAAGATGTACCAGGATTTGCGTAAGGTGTATTAGTGGAGTGGTATGAAATGGGATGTAGCAGAATTTGTGGCCAGATGTTTGGTGTGTCAGTAGGTGAAAACTGAGCATTAGAAGCCCGAAAGATTACTTAAGTCATTGTCCGTGCTTACATGGAAATGAGAGCATATCACCATGAACTTTATCATGGGATTACCGAGGACCCAGAGAGGTCACGATGCAATCAGGGTGATAGTGGACAGATTGACGAAGAGTGCCCACTTCCTTGCCATCAAGAGCACGAATTCCTTGAGTGCCTTGGCAGAGTTATATGTCAGAGAGGTAGCTTGTTTTCATGGTACCCTCGTGAGTATTATGTTTGACAGAGATTTCAGGTTCACCTTCAGATTTTAGACTCATTTTCAGGAAGCCATGGGATCTCAGTTGAATTTCAGTACCACCTATCATCCTCAGACTGACGGTCAGTCCGAACGGGCTATTCAGACCTTGGAAGATATGTTAAGGGCATGTACATTAGACTTTAAGGGTTCATGGGATGATCACCTGCCCCTTGTCGAGTTTGCCTACAATAATAGTTATCATGCCAGTATCGGTATGGTACCTTATGAGACTCTGTATGGTAGAAGGTGTAGATCCCCGATAGCTTGAGAAGAAGTGGGTGACAAAAAAGTATTTGCTCCCGATCTGGTTGAGCAGGCAGTTAATGGTGTACAGATTATTTGTGATAGATTACGGGCTACTCAGAGTCAACAGAAGAGTTATATCGATGTGCGTAGATGGTCACTTGAGTTTCAGGCTGGTGATTTTATATTTCTTAAGGTGTCTCCAAGTAAGGGTATCATGCTCTTCGAGAAAAAGGGAAAGTTGAGTCCTCGTTTTATTGGTCCGTTTGAGGTATTAGAGAGAGTAGAAGATGTCACCTATCGCTTAGCTTTGCCCCCACAGCTTTCTGGGATTCATAATGTCTTACACGTCTCCATGTTGAGGAAGTATAATCTGGATCCCTCCCATGTCATTGAGTATGAAGCTTTAGACATGCAGGGAGACATGAACTATGTAGAAAAACCTATCCGGATCCTCGACAAGAAAGAAAAGGTGCTTCAGACGAAGAGAATTTCATTGGTAAAGGTTCTCTGGAAGCACCACTCGACAGAAAAAGCAACTTGAGAATTAAAGAGCCTGATGAAAGAGAAGTATCCATGTTTATTCGACGAACCTGATTGAATTTGAATGACCAAATTCCTAAAAGGTGGGGAGGAATGTGAAACTTGAATTTTCCCATATTACTATTCATTCTAAGTTAAACTAAGAAGTCTAAGACTCATGTAAATGTTTATGTAGGGCCCAAAATGATCGAGACGCCTGAGATAGTGGCACGAAACCCAAGGCATGTATTTTGAGGTAAGGATGCAATTTTAAATATTTTTCAAAAAATATGATTTAAAGTATGTTTTGATGATTATAAAGTGAAATTAAGGTGTTAGACGTGAAAAAGTTAGTGAAACTCGGGTTTACACTAAACCGAGCAAATGAGCCTAGTAAGAGGAATAAATTCGAAATAAATTCTAGAAATTCATAAAAATTATTTCGAGACCATAGGAAATTCACATAAGGTATAATTGACATGGGGAAGAAGAGGGAGTGGAAATAATGAGGTTTCAGTGTTAGAACTAATTTTTAAAGTAAATCAAAAACCTTAAACGATTTCGATCGGTATTGATCAAATCGCGCAAAGTGTGCTCAATTGGGGAACTTTTCTTAAACCAGTGGGCCCATACTTTTTATGAGAGGCATTAGGGACATATTAGAACACTTGAAAAATGGAAAATTGGAGGAAAATGAGCCGGACCTAATTTTTATGGATTTTACAAAATAGGGCAGTGGGCTGCCCTGCTTCAGGAATCTATATACCCATTAGACTTGACCCAATTTGAAGCCCATCCAAAGGTTCAAAAACTCTAAGCCTCTCCAAAATTAAACTAGACTTAATAAGCTTTCCATAGGCTCTTGAATCATGTGGAACCGACTTACCATGAGAGAGAACCAGCAAGAACAATTTGCCGCAGGCGTTCTTGTGTAACCCAGATGGTGTGAATTTTACGGCCATTTTTCGGCCATTTTCAGGCGACGATCAAAATGATCAAATCTTCTTCCTTAAACCCTCTATAACATATAAACAATTCAGCCTAAAGGAGGTCATTTGCAAGGTAAAAATCTAGTGAGAATAACAGAGGTAGAAACTGCCCTATTTCGAGGTGAGAGAAAGCTTTAATTTTGAAAGTTTTTGATTGACTTTTCGTATTTTTTTGGGATGATTTTAAGATGTTTACATGTTGATTGATAGCGTAGAATTCTTGTTGGTGCAAAAATGGCTGGTCAAAGTTGGTCAAAGTTTCCAAGAAATTATTGGAAGATGATGAACTCATGATATGTGATTGTTTGGTGTTGTATGATGAATTTTAGTTAAGAAAGAATTGTTGAAATGATTTCTAGAGAAGAGTGTAGTTTCGGGCAGCATATGTAGAGTAAGGAAGTGATGAAATTTGACTGTGTTGGATGTTATAGACAGTTAAATTTATACCGAAAAACTCGATTTGTAGCTCAGTTAAGTGAAAAATGGTAAAAGTGTGAAAAATTGACAATTGGGGTGTTGTGAATGATTAAATGGAGTTTGAAATAAATGTTTAAGCTATTAGGTTGATAAGTTATAAATTTGATGGAAAAAAAACTAATGAAATAGCTTAAACCAAGACTTTATCGGTAAAACAGAGAAAATAGGAAAAATGATCAAAAAAAGGTCTGATTGACCCCGTTTGAGTTTCAAATGAATATAAATATGAAGTAAAGATGAAATTGAGCATCAATTTATGGTTTTGAAATTGTTTTGGACAGCTCGAGGCGTTAGCACGTGAAACGAGGTGAAATCGACACCCGGCGATTCAGGGCTATCTCGGCTTCATTTAGGTATGGGATGTAATCGATTTCAATACTCGAGTTCCTTATTTACGAATAAAAAATTGGTGGCATGTAAATGTTTTATGAAATAAGCATAAACCCCAAGAAAGACCTATAGCCCGAGTTTTCTTACCCAAGTGCATGTTTTGTTGTATTTGAGCTCGATTGTGTGATTTTAAAGTTTTGCGGACAAAATATACGTATATGCGTATGAGATTTATGAAGCAAACTATTATGAGCTCTATGATGAATGCAAACTATTTTCAGTATAATAATGGTACGTTTGAGACTGTAGGATCAACAACATACGAGTTAGGAAAACCTGGGGGTCGATTAAGTAAGACGCAAGGGAATTCTAGCCGACAGCCTGGGATCAGGCTAGACCTTGACCATGTTATGTATATCCTATGTGTCTGTCATGATGCTCTCCTTTATTTATATGAGATACCACCTGGGTGGCGTTGAGATGATGCTGTATGACTCTGATCTAGTCTACAACGTTACCATGGCCATAGGTACATGATTCCCTCTTCGGAGGATGCCCTCTTTCGAGGATGACTAGATTCTCTCTTCGAAGGATGCCCTCTTTTGAGGATGGAGTGGTGATTTCTGTCATGATATGAATAGTAAATGCCTAGTCTCCATATTATTATGAGATATGATTTGATATGATAATGAGACGATGTTTTGAGTATATATATACTCAGATGATTTTTTTATCACGTAGTTTGAGGTGTGAATTGTGTCATTGTTCTACTAATAACTTGATTATTGTTTTTTATTTTAAATGCACTCCTTATTGGGCTAGTTGAAGCTCACCCCCATTTTCCCTTCCTCTCAGATTTCTTACAGTAATTGCCAGTGCTTGCTGCGTACGTGACATAGGCTGGTGGACGAGACTCTCCCTGGCTATTTTTTGTACACGTGTAAGGTATAATTCATTTTGTATCTAGACAACTTATGTAGTACAGATGCTTGCATATAATTAAACGTTTGGGATGTAATCAGCGTTGTACATGTATATAATTGGAAAGTGAGTCGTTTTAATGCTATGGGATATGATGAAATTGGATATGGATGTTTGGGAGTTCTTGAATGTCTTCGTAATAAAATGGACACAAAACTAACTGCTTGAGATTATTATGTGAGTTTTGAAATTTGCAAGAAGATAGAGATATATATAAAGAGTTATGCTGCTGGATTTTCGTTAAAAGTGATATAAGTATAATCGAAGATGAAGAGTTTAATAATGAAAAGATAAGATACGAACTGACACTGTGTAGGAATACACCTTGCGTATAAGTTGAATTATAAGATAAAATTTTAAATTAGTCATAGATTCCACGTTTTCGAGGCGTTACAGTCTGTGGTCCTAGTCAAATCAATTGTAATGCATTTAAACTGTACCCAAATCTTAGCATAGTGCGTAATTTATTTCATGCACCACAAGTAATCACTTTAATGAAAGTTGGCAACTAAGCTACTATGATCTATTATAACTTAGATTACATCCCATAGTACCATATGACATAAATAAAAGCACATACATCTATACTTATAGCTATAGATAAATAGCAAAGTAGAGGCATATACCTTGCATAGTACAAAAGCTAACCTGAGAACCTGGTGTCCACTAGCTTAAGGTGTGTACTCTACCGTCACTGTAAATAATCTGAAAGTGGAGGAATGAGCTTTTGGGAAAGCCCAATAAGAAATACATTTAAAATTTTAATAGCATCAAAACGATTTAGAATTATCATAATACTGTAAAATCGACTATGCATTTCAAACATTTAAAATATATCAAATCTCTTGATCAACAGTGAAGTTGAGGTCAAATTTCACATAAGAATAGTACAAATATAAGTTCAGAAGTCAAATCAAAATGCTTCACATAGTTTACGAATAAATCGCACAATGTTCACAACGTAAATCAGGAGGAGACTAGACAAGAGTTCCTGATAACATCATGTTGTCATATAATAAAATGTCATCCTCAACGGAGGAAAAATATTACCAATGACCATAGTAGGTTGTAGACTGGATCAAGATTGTACAACAGTTTTCATAATCACACAACTAGCAAATAGCTAGGGCACGGACACCAATAGCACTCACTGTGCAGGTAATGACAAGAACATGTCGCGTGGACATGAACATCACTTAAAATAACTAGCACACAACTAAGACACAAGCACTAGTAGTACTCATCGTGCGGGTAATGACCTGAACATGTCATGTGAACATGATTATCACTCAAGATAACTAGCACGTAGCTAGGGCATAGGAACCAGTAGCACTCACCATGCAAGTAATGATATGGACATGTCAATTGGACAAAATCATCTAATATAAGTTCGCTATATAGGCGCTACATGGCATGGTTGTGGCATGCACTATGAGTAGCCTAAGTCTCAAAACATTTTCACATATAATCACATATTATTTCATATGAGTAATTCAAATCCTTTCAAATAATTGGCTTGATTAAATCAAAGTATAATACAGAATCATATCGTATTTATAAGCTTAAAGAAATTCAAATGTAAATCATGCCTCAAATATCTCATGCATATGCACATGATTTTCGAAGGTAGCCTATAATCACAAGAATTCAAAATATAATGCAATATAACATTTTCAAGATCATAAAATAATTAATTCACATAAACATGGGCTACTTCACAAAGCATAAATGAAATTTGCATTTTTAAAGTCAAATCATATAGTAGATGTGTTTAAAAGAAGTAAGTACGTTTTTGAAATCTTTAAGTAATTCCAAGACATTTAAATAGATTAATAAAATCTCATTTTAAATAAAGAAATCCTAAAATTTGAGTTTCTGAAATAAGTAGGTTAGTTTTCCTTAAAAATCTAATTCAAGAATCTAAAAACGATAATTCTCCGTAAGCTTAAGGTTTCCAATCTCCAGTCAATTTTTCAGGTAAATTTCAATAATTTTTCTTTTGCAATTTACACTTCAAATAATTTCAATAATAAATTTAAAGTAATGGAGACAACATTAATATTTTAAATACACCACTTCTCTCAATTTACCAAGGATCACAAACTTCGCCATTTGCGTCCAAAGGATTTTCTTATGCTTTTTCAATAAATTCTTACATAATAATCATGTTCTTCGTACCATTTCTTTATTTAAGTTTCCCAATTACTTCAAAATCATAACTTATTATCACCTTAAAAATTATTAAAATTTAAATCCACAACTTCCAAATACAACAAGGGCAGCTCACACTTCCATCCTGAAATTAATTCCTCGTTAGTTCATTTGCCAACTAAGCTACACCTAAGGGTACGTTTGGTTTGGGGAAAAAAATTATCTTGGAAAATAAAATTACCTTTTATTCAGGAAAAAAATTTTAAGGGGTAAATTCTAAGGAAAAAAAATTACTTTAGATCCAAAAGAAAAAATTTTTGACTCAGGTAATCTAAAAATACCACATGATTCGAAGGTAATCATTTTACCCCAAATTTTTTCAAAATTGAGCACTGTAAGTAAAATAAAATGACTGGTAAAAAGGAAAAGAAACGAACCAAACGAGAAAATCGAATGACGATAAAAAAATTACGAGGGGAAAAAAAATTACCCCTAACCAAACGCCCGCTAAATGTTACTTTTATTTAAAAGGAGTGCTCTGTACTCTTCCAACCAAGTCAACCGAAACTACCATAAATCATCATGAATGGCTGCTTCGGTGCCCTCCAACTCAGCATCAACAACTACATTTCAAACCCTCTTATCACTTCACTGCTAGGGATGTCAACGGGGCGGGTACCCGCTAATTTTGAGGTACCCGAACCCGAACTCGATTAACAATTATAAAATCCGAACCCGATCAAAACCCGATTATTTTTTTAAGATACTACCCGAACCCTACCCGAATAAATTTTATACTACCCGTTAATTACCCGAACCCGATTAATTACCCGATTATTCAACCCATAATTTGACAACCCGTTTAGTAACCCGAACCCGAACCTGAAACCCGAAAAAAGTCATCTAATTTTGTATAAATCAAAAATAAAAATTAAACAACAACATACATATTCTATCATAATTAAACAAATTTAATAATTCAACAAACCACTTGAAACCATAGCAAATAAACAAATCATAAAAACATATTTATGAAACTACAAACAAACATAATTTAAGTAAAAATTAAAAAACATATTTGAAGTTTATTGGAATCATGATAAATCTTCATTCTTCATCATTATTAAAAATGTCACTTGAATCCATAGTTGTAGATGCTCCTACAAACAAAATAAATAAAATATTAGTCTTGAGCTAAAATATAATAATAGACTACTTTTGAAAAAGAAACAAATAAAATAAAAAGAGTTATAACAAATAAATTATTTACCTCCTACGTCACTCCTTAACCAATTTTGGCAACACATCAATGCCTCCAAAGTGTTCGGATTAAGTCTTCTTCGATGACTACTCACTAGGGATGTAAACGGGGCAGGTACCCGTTAATTTTGGACTACCTGACCCGAACCCTATAATTACCCGATTAATTTTTGAAACAATTACCCGAACCCTACCCTAATAAATTTTGCACTATCCGTTAAATACCCGAACCCGTGTAATTACTCGATTATTCAATTTATATTTTGACAACCCGTTTAATAACCCGAACCCGAAACTCGACTATGAAAAAAATTATTCTAACATCAAAAATCAAAAACATAAAATTAAATAAAAACATACATGTTTCATCATAATTAAACAAACTTTAATAGTTCAACAAGTAACTTGAAACCATTATGAGTGTATAATATATACCATAGTATTTCTAATTTGATACATTTGATTTCTTATGAAGTTATGATATATTTATGTAATGTAAATTAATTTAATCAATGATAATAATATTAAATGATTAAAAAGATGTAGACCTTAAATTGATAATTAATATTTTCATTACAATTTGTATCATATACATATACTATAGTATCATATATGTAAAATGATCATATATTATAATATCATATATTATAATTATACTATAATATCATATACTATAATATGAAGTTATCAATTTATCATATACTTAAAATTTTAATTTGAATCATTGATTTTTTTGAGTAAACAATGTTTTATTATAATTAATAATTTCAATTTTAAATACAATTTGTATCATATACATGTACTATATTAGTATCATATATAATACATGTAAATGGTCAATTTGCAAGAATTACATCTTAATCAAATTTGAAACTTTTATCATTTTAATTTCAGTAGTTTATATTTAAAATTTAAATACTTATTATCTTAAACATAATTTACTAATTTAATTTCATAATTATTTTATTATAATGTTTCATTAATTTTTTAACTAAAAAATGTTTTACTATAATTGATAATTTCAATTTTAAGTATAATTTATATCATATACAAATACTATATTAGTGTGTGTGTGTGTGTATATATATATATATTTATATATATATATATATATATATATATATATATATATATATATATATATATATATATATATATATATATATATATATATATATATATATATATAAGAATTTGATTTTAACTAAATATGAAACTTTTATTATTTCAATTTCAGTACCTCGTATTTAAAATTTTAAGACATATTATCTTAAGCATAATTAACTCAATTTAATTTCACAATTATTTATTTTATTATTATTTTTTATTAATTTTTTTAGTCAACAATGTTTTATTAAAATTGAAAATTACAATTTTAAATACAATTTGTATTATATAAATATACTATAAATTGATATCATATATGCAAGTGACTAATCATTAATGTGTAAGAATTGCATTTTAACTAATTATGAATTTTTTTAAATTTAATTTTAGTACATTATATTTAAATTTTTAAAACTTATTATTTTAAGTGTAATCAATTAATTTAATTTCATAATTATTTTTATTATGCTAATTACTAATTTTTTTTAGACACATAATTTTATTGTATAAATATTTTTTAGAACACATTATGTCAAATATAAGTTATGATTTACTTGACAAGTTCATTGTATAAAGTTTAAAAGATAAATGTTCAAATCCCCACAACCTTAAAAATTATATTTTGTAAGCAAAAAATAAACGGGTTCGGGTACCCGAACCCGTTTAATAACCCGATTTCATTAATCGGGTTCGGGTACCGGGTATCCGAGGGGTACTACCCGAACCCTACCCGAACCCGTCACGGGTAGTGAAATTACTACCCGAACCCGATTAAAACCCGTTTATCGGTACCCAAATCCGATTTAAATGGGACGAGTAGTATCGGGTACCCGTTTACACACTACCCATTTACATCCCTATTCACTGCCCTTCACATGCAATATATATTTATTTTAGACTTAGATGGGTGCTGCACTTATCCCTCGGTTAACAACCCTTATGGCTGTACCGAACCAACAAGCTCCTTGGTTTCAGCCTTACTTTTGCTACTAACCCAAGACAGAGGAAGTCCCTTGGTGAGCTTACCCCTCTGCTGCTTCTAGTTGTTTCAAACTGAAACTCCTCATTGTCCCTTCCGGTTTTGGTCAGCCACCAGAACTCATCCACGCCACCTATTCCTCCTTCCTCACGTGGCTTCCTACTCTTTTACTACCCTGTTTCAAATCACCGAGAACAAGGAACGATGGCAGTTTTTTTCTGCAGTGCGTCTTCAACCCAGGTCCTCTCTAAATCGAGAGTTCCCAGCCCCTCACTGCTTCCTAAACTACCTAAGTTTCCAGCCCAAAACCTCACTCTTGCCAACCTATTTCTCAAACCTCCCCTGTTGCTTCTTTCTTTTCCCTCGTCATCAACCTCCCCTGCGTTACCTTGCCGGAAACTGCAAGAAAGATGAGAAGCAAGTCTCGGCTTTCTCCCTTTCACGTGGCAACCTCAACCTCTCCTGTACCGATCGCCGCACCCTAAACCAAGTAAGTTTTCTGCTTTCTTTCTCTTTCTTTTCTTTTTACACCATCGTCGTCCTCGTCAATCCTTCAAGGAAAACTCGAGAGACTTCCAGCCTTTACCTTCACCTCTGTCTCGCCATTGCACCACGGAGGATGTCTCGGTTCAGCTGGGCTTATTTCCGTTTCAGCCTTCCATCATCATCCTTAGGCACCAATAATGGCTCCCGTAATCACCCAGCGGCAGGACAGGAGATAGGAGGCCACCGCTTCTTCAAGCCCTTCACGCTTCACCTATGTTTTCTACTCACCGAAACCGCCAACGACAATAGAGATCAGTCCAAGCTTTTCCCTCTCTTCGGCAAAGCTCTTCCCCGCTTCAAGTTTCTCTCTCTATCAAGCGTCCCAAATCTTGACCTTTTGAAATTACAGAGGTTAGCCTCTCTTTTGATGAAGTAAATCTCCCACCAAAACGAAAATGATGTTGGGGGTGGGGTGGTTGCGGATTGGCTTCCTTTGAAGCCAATCTTGTACTCTAACCAATAAAAAAGTAATATTATTATATAAACATATGTTATATATAAAATAAATTTATAATACATTTGGGAAATAATAATTTGGGTACAACATTTATATAAATATGCATATGTTTACGTATAATTATATACTCTCTTTTTACTTTCAAGCCTTGGATTCTTATTCTTTTTAATCGTACACTAGTATTGTATGATATACTTATTTCTGTATTTAGTATTTATATATATATATATATATATATATATATATATATATTCATTTTTGAGTGTGGAGTATTTTTATTTCATTAATTTTTACTTATCTTAACCTTAAATAAAATTTTTGATTAAGTCGGAAATACAAAATCTAAGCGCATTGACATTTTTAATTTAATCTCTCACCTTTTTACGCATAAGCTTCATAATCATTTCTAACTTTCTTGACTTTTCCTTTTGCTTCTCGTATCCTACAACGAATACATGTTTTATAATGACTAATCGATCATTTCACTTAAATAGAATATAATTAAGTATCAAATTCAAGGAGTTTACAAACAAAATAATAAAAACAACTCCCAATTGTTTGTTATAAAAATTAATAATGGAAAATGAAGGGTTGAATGCTCAATTAAATATTCAATCTATAGAAAGCTCATTTCAAGATTAAACTTTTTATGGTTTTTAATCAACGTCTTCAAATGTAACACATCATCATCAAGGTGAGTGAAAATTTGCACTTTTGAAATTTAAGATAGTTTGATTTCAATTGATTGATATTTTTTAAAATTTTAGTTATTTCTCTGAATTTTGATATTAAAATCTTTGAATTTTCAATGTTTCTAAGGGTTTTAAGGAAAGGTCCAACAATATCAACTCATTTAAGTTAATTATATTTAGCTATCCCGTGAAGAAGGATTATGAAGGAGGCTCCATTTTCTATTACTAAGATCTTGAGGTATTAAGGTAGATTTCTTGTACTCATCACCACAAAAAAAGTTAAAAAGACTACGTTTAAAAAATGTAGTCTATGACTTAAGATTATGCTTTTGTAATCGTAGTTTATTTTAATATGTTCTCAAGTAGTATAGATTATATTTGAGAAGAATCGTAGTCTTCCTTAGTATAATATAGACTAAGCTTGATTAAAGTAAACTTAGTCTAATAACATAATATAGACTATGATTTTACTTTTAACATGTGTTTAATTTATTGATAAATTTGAAGTTATACAAATTGAATTTTTGGATTAATGGACTATGTTTTACCAAAACCAAGAGAAGCTGTCACATACAGATTTTCTTAAAATTTTCGAACAAATTTTTCATTTTTTCTTACTTTGGTTTACCTACGTTCAATGTAGATTCTTACTTAGTCAATTTTTTTTATTGAATCATAATTACTTAGGTCTCAAACATAATGTGTAACGATCATTTTTATGGTACAATATGGTTGGGTTACGAGTCGATGTTAGATCAGAACAATACATCTTTGAACAAAGCCAAAGAAAATATTTTTCGATTAATCAGAATAATTATTCCTATGCAAAAATATTCACATTTACATCCCCAGATATACCATCATTTACATTACTGCACATACAAAATTTTAGATACAAAATAATGTTTGTCCTGGTATACCTTTAATGCAGAATATTACTTTGCGAAAGTATGATTGTGCAAAAGAACCCTACTTACAAAAGTGGTTCCAGCTACTGATGAGGCTCTGTGGGGAAAAATAAGGAGTGAGCTAAACGTGCTTAGTAAAAAAAAAATATGTGGCACATAGATAAATACACTATCTATATATTTGCATAATTTGATTATTATGCAAATTATATAGAGTTATTGGCAATTCAGTAAAATCAAAGTTGAAAATCAATAACAGTGTCAATGTCGATAGTATAAACGTTGTACTGCAATAAATACAGGTTCTAAAACTTTATACGGTAGAACAAATGATTTCCTAACAATAATACAGTTCATACGGTCAATTCAGAAAATCAAATAGACAGACAAGACAGAACATGCTATAACAATAATCAGTATGACAATTAGCCATGAAAGTGGTCAGCTACTCAAACAGTTCACAATACAATATGTTCTAAGACCGATAGCATGGTACAGCGTACTCACATGCGTGTGCACTCCGTAGACCATAATAATAGTAGCGATTCAGTAACAATAACAATGTAGCATGATTAATTATTGTCTTTGCCTCAAAAGCCAGTGCGAGTCAAGCCGTGCGACACAGTCAGCACGCGCTCAAGCACATTATATCAATACTAATTTATAAGCAATTCATTTTCATCAAATCAATTTTTAAAATTCAGTTCGGTACATAAACAATTCAAAAAGAGATTGGCTCATCCATTTTCGGTTAAAAATCTCAGTGTGCAATTTGTGGCAATTAAGACTATGGACTTTTTGGTTAAAATCAATAATTAAAAACTACATTGATATTTATATAAATAAACTAAATAAATTTATATCGGTAAAGATAGACCGATTAACTGAGGCTAAGGTTTTTCTATAAATTTGATAACTATAAAATCGATATAGAGTATTCTATAATTTCGATGACTATAAAATCGACTTAAAATTTTATGTCTACAATTCCACAGAAGATACACGTAATTATCTCTAGCAGCACATATAAATTTTCCTAGAATTTATATCTATGATTTAACAAAAAATATATGTAGATATCACTAATAGCTCACAACAAATTTTCTTACCTCGGTGTCTGTCAGTAATCCTCAATACCTCAATGATGTGAGTCAATGAGTCTGCTCTAATCGGTTTATTTCTTCGAAACTTCAAACTAATATTTGTATAAATATTTTCGAACTGTTTTTTTCTCGAATTTCCCAAATTCTCTCTGCACTCTTTCCTATCTCCAATATATATATATATATATATATATATATATATATATATATATATATATATATATATATATATATAAACTTTGTTTTCCTTTCTTTTCTTCTCTTCTTCGATTTCGCGCCTTCTTCTTATATTTTCTTTTTCTTTTGTCTTCTTCCTCACTGGTCACCCGACGACACTATTCATAGTCTCATTCATTCCTCTCGGCGCTGCCACCTCCTCTATCAGTCACGTTTCTGCCACCTTCATCATCATCATCATCCATCTTTCAACTCTGCCCCGGCTCCGGTGCCCTTCTGCTGCCTCTGTTCCAGCTCACCAACGATCAGCCGTGAGGTACCATTGCTGTCCCCTACCGAAAGTCTCCCTGGCAGTAGCTCTCGTTTCACTGTTTCCTTCTATTATTTCGTTCCCTTGCCCTCTTCATCTTCATAGCTTCTTACTTTAGCCAAGTTGCCTAGTTTCTGAGTAAGGCCGAGTGGAAATGCTGCTCCTTCTCGTTTTTCCAGTCGTTCGGCAACTCAGCTTCCTTCATCGTCTTCCTCGTTTGCTTCAGTTTTCTCTTCTTTGCTCCGGTCACCACTGCTCCATCATTCACTCAAGAATTGCACCTCGGCTATAGATGAAACAAGGGGTTAAAAGAGAGTCAGCACTTCCATTACGTCTCTACTCTTCCTCTGCCCATTTCAACTATTTTTCTACTTCTTCATGTTGCCTTATACTCATTTTCCTTTCTTAGTTTCCATCACTCATCATCAATACTTCCTTTCTGCTTTGTTTCTTCAGCAACTGATCGCTCTTCCACTGCAGGTTTTTGGTGCCAGGAGATGGGGTAGTGAATGATGAAGAATGGCAAAATGAAGGTGGATGGAGTAAGTGCTCTGCCAAGGAAATCTGGTAGGTTGGATCCGATTTTCCTCTATCAACCCCCTTTACTCTGACTTTCCAGCATCATGTCATTTCATTTTATATATTATTATTATTATTATTATTTGTTTTTGCTTTCTCGCCTTCATCTTTCTTTTTCCCCGTTGTCTATTACTATTTTTGCTGCAGAGGGGCAGCAAGCAGCACCTCCAATGCACTGCCATATTTTAGACCTTTCCCCTTACAAGCACTCTTACCATATATATATATATATATATATATATATATATATATATATATATATATATATATACATAATACAATATAACCTCCCTTGACTCTGATACCAACAACTCATCAAGATCGATAGAGAGATTAGTAGATGAAATAATTAATAAAAAAAATAAAAATAAAATAAATAATAAAACAAGCAATTAAAAACTTATATAAGATAAAACATAAAAATATAAAACATTAGGCGGCAGAGCCAGCCATTAAAATAAAAGCATAGGCGGCAAAGCCAGCCATTAGAACAAATAAAGAAAGCATAAAGAAAATAATAAAGATAAATATTATTCTAAAAATACTTACATAGGTTTTGGATATGAATCCAGAGAGAAAGAGGGAAGAGGATTGAAAGAGAGGAGAGAGAGAGAGAATGAGTTCTCTTGAGAGAAACTTACAAAGAGAAACTAAAATGATGTCCCTCTTGGAAGGAGGGTCACATCTATTTATAACCAAATTTTGGTACTGTAGGTAAATAGTGCCTTCTCGGTTTACTGTTTTGTCACGCGGACACTATAGATAAATAGTATTTTGTTTGCAGGTGAGGCACTGTGCATGAATAGTATCTGGTCTGCTTGCCGACAGTCTACTATTTTTGTTTTATTGGGGGTAGTATACCAAAACAGTCGTCTTCATTATCATCCGCCAAGTTAATGGAGGCCATGGAGGAAGCGTCTGAAGCTATGGAGTCTACCAGGGATTCTGAGCTATAATTTGAAAGAAGTTCCTTCATTATAGCGAATTATACTTCTTTTCTTTTTGTCGCTGCTAGGAGGGCGCTGGTTTGTGACTTCTAGGCCAGGAACTAATTGTGTTCTGATCCTGGGTGCAATATACCCTGGTTTTTGAGCCATTTTTTGGACTCTTTCTTTGGATAATGTGTCAAAAATTTTGAAAGAGGTCCACCATTTGGTTTTGAATCTCCTTATGATAATAGTAATATTATTTTCAACATTGTAGTATAAGTTCCAGGCTGAAACCTAAGGAACAAAGAATTTTACCGAGAGGTGATAGATTGAGGGAAATCTTTTCTCAAGGTCTGTAGGTTTTAGATGGGTTTTGAACAGGTTGTAGCTTTCCTATAATTTTGGGGGAAGAATATCGGGGATAACCCCATAGAGGTTCCACCAATGGACGAACCATGAAGGAAGGATAGAGATGTTGATTTTATTGTTCATGTAGAACAACCAGGTGTGGGTAAATTTAATGTTTTGGATTAAAGGCATATTGTACCAAGCTTGCTGATAATCCCAGTAGTTAAAGGTTTTACAGAATTTTTGCGATAGATTCAGGGGAAGGGTTTTTGATTGGGAAAGGTCTTAGTTCTAATCGGAGGGATTAAGAGCCCTGAGTATTTTACAGGTGGAATAAGAAAGGGTTTTGGATTCAGCATAAGCAAAATGCTTGAAGGTGGCTGAACCTGTGGCTTCTAGAATGAATTGGTAATATTCCTAGGTTTTTGATAATTCCCATGGTTTAAAAAACCAATTTTTTGGAAAATTCTTTGGTTGGCGATAATGGGTTTTGGATAAACAAATCCTTGTTCTACCGAGACAATATTTTGAAAAACTGGTTTTTTAATAAATACTGATTTCTTTGGTAGTTTTTGTTGAGACACAACAATTTTGGAGGAGCTTGAAGATTGCTCCAAGGAATTTTGTAAAAAAGTTTTGGAAAGGGTTTTTGAGGAAGAAAATTCTCCTTTCCTTGTTTCTGAAAATACTTTATGTGTTTTACCTGTTTGGACCGTTATGGTGGTTTTTGCCTCGTCCTCGGTTAGTTTATGGATTTCCTTCTTGATTTGGGGGGCTCCTTCAGTTTTGAAAATTTCTGAGGTTGGAATTTCCAGTGAGCTTTTAAGTGCTCAGACCAGCTCAGGATGTTTGGCTATTGATTGGAGCCATTCAGTGACTTGGTCCTTTTTGTCTTCTGGAGATAGGGATTTTTGTGTAGCTTGTGCTGCTTCATCATCTTCCATGATCTGTGACCATGGAACTACTGTTTTGCTTTGGGAAGCTTTTTGTTTTCCTTTGTCTTTTCTAGGTGGCATTTAGGTAGTCTGTTTTGGAGAAATTCTCTGGTTAGAAAATCAGGTAAAGAATTGGATTCTCCCGTTATATATTCAATATTAAAATCAAATATATTAAGAATAGCCTGCCATCTGGCAAAAATTTGTTTTGATGCAATATTTTGAACATCTTTTTGCAAAATTTCTTTTGCTGATTTACAATCAATTCTTAATAAAAAAAATTTGATTTAACAAATCACTTTGAAATTTTGTAATGCATAAAACAATGGACAAAATTTCTTTTTTGATAGTAGAATAAGATTTTTTACAGTCATTCCAATGTCCTGAGGTGAATTGTACAACTACCTCTCTATGGTCTTGGACCTGTTGAAGAATGCCGCCATAGCTTATGTCACTGGCATAGTTTCCACAATTTTAGGAAGATTAAGATTTGCTAAGTGAAGACAGGGTATTCTAGTAATTTGGGTTTTAATTTTTTGGACAAGATTGGTATGTTCTTCTGTCCAAGGTAAAGGGTGTTTTTTCAATCTATTATGAAGGGGTTTTGCCATTCGACTAATGTTTGGGCAAAAATCTAGGACATAGTTCAGACTTCCTAGAAAATGTTGTAACTGGGTTTTATCAAGAATTTTATCTGAAAATTTTAAAGCAAACTCTAGGCTTCTTTCTATAGGGGTGATGGTTCCCTGATGAATATAATGTCCAAGAAACTAGACATTTGTTTGGAACAGAGAAATTTTCTTGGCTGAGACAACTAAGCCATTTTGTCTGATAACGTAGAAGAAAATTTTTAGATTTTTTAGATGTTGTTCAATAGAATTAAAGAAAACTAAAACATCATAAATATAAACAATACAGAATTCAGAATAAGGATTAAAAATATCATTCATAATTCTTTGGAATTCTGAAGGGGCATTTTTTAAACCAAAGGGCATAACATTCCATTTGTACTGGCCGAACGGGACAGTAAAGGCTGTTTTATACCTATGGCTTGGATCAATTTGGATTTGCTAGAAACCGAATTTCATATCGAATTTTGAGAATGCAAATGAGGAATGAAGTTTTTGGAGCAAATCCTTTTTGTTTGGAATGAGATATCTAATCCATTTTAATGCTTGGTTAAGAGGTTTGTAATTGATTACTAACCTAGGAGTACCTCGTTCTATTTCAGCAGGCTTGTTAACATAGAAAGTTGCGCAACTCTAAGGGGATCAAAATCTGGAAATTAATCCATTAGAAAGAAGATCCTGTATTTCTATCCTACAGAATTGTTCTAGTTCTCCGTTCATTTGGATTGACCTAGCTTTAGTAGGAATATTCTTTTCATTGAAATTGGGCTCATAAGGAAGGTCAACGACATGTTGTTTCCTATTCCAGAAAGCATTTGGCAAATCTGAGAAAATTTCCTTTTCAAATTGGGTTTTGATGTTAGAAATCAGTTTTTGAAAAGATTCTGTTTTGAGTTGACGCTCAATTTTTTGTAATTGAAGATTTAAAAAAAAAAAACAAAATATCATTTTGCTTTCCTTTTATAAGTAAAGCTATTTCATTATTATAAATAGAATTGGCTTTTATAATATTAAGATTTCGTGTTTTTGGTTTTTCCATAAAATCAAAATTTAATTTGACATTTTTTGTTTTGAAAGATATTCCATCATAAGTGACTTTATAGGGAGTAATCAAATTAATAAAAGGTATCCCTAATATGAGAGAATGATGAATATCATTAACTAAAACAAAAGAGGTTTTGATACGAAATCCATTATTTAAAATACTTGCTTCTGTTTTTCCCGTAAGATTCATTTTGGAGTTATTAGGAGAAGTAAGTTTTTCAGAAGTTGTTTGGTGAAAACGTTTTGGTACTAAATCGGTTTTGATGCAATTTAGATTTGCTCCTATATCAAACAAGACAATAGTATCTAATTTAAAATTATTTGAGAAAACTAATGAGATTTTGATAATATATTTCCTAGAAGTTATTTCTTTTAATAAAAAGAGAAAATCTTCCGGGACAATTTCAAGGTTTTCTAATTTATCTGTTTTAGAATCTTGATCACTAGTTTCACTATCGCTGGATTCTAGGTTTGTTTTAGCAATGAGAGACTGAATGATTTTGGAGTCATGCTGTTGTTTTCTTTGAGTTGTTTTACTTTGGATTTGAGAATTTTGATATCCTTGTAGATATCGTTGATAGAAATGGAGGATGATTTTGAAGGTTTCTTCTTTTCTATGATGGTTTTGAGATCATAGAGCTTTGTCGAGGGACTTAGAAGGGTGGTTTTATTCTCTAGAATGGTTTCAAGAGATTTTTTGAGCTGGTCAAGATATTTCTTTTGGATTTCTTGGTCATTTATATATTGGACCATATCAAGAAGAAGGCTTTGCTCTTTTGTAAGTATATTGAGCGTTTTTTATTCGATAGAAGAATCAGAGTGAGAGGCTATTTCATCTATTTGAGGATCAGAAGTTTCGTCTGAGCTAGTTTCTGATTCAGAAGATTCTTGGATGAAAAGAACCTGGATTTTTTCGAGAATATCTTAATCGATTTGAAGTTGTTGGACTTTTTTGGATAGATGACAATATTTAGAGATATGGCCTTTTTTTGCCACACTTGAAACATTTGACATCATTGTTTTTAGGATTGGGCCAAAAACAAGGTCTTGGGCTTTTTCTGGGTTTGTAAACAGTTTTTTCTTCCGGTGCCTATTTCCAAAAAGGTTTTTTGTAACTTTGTCTAAAAGTATTTTTGGGCTTTGTGAGTTTGGGCTTTTCTGGTCTTTTGCTACATTGGCCATGACAGGGTTTTTCGTGATCAAAGTAATCAAACTGTTTGCAGAAAGATCCTAATTCTTTTTTGGATTGCCTGAGCTCCTTTTTCAGGCGTTTTTTGAGTTTGAGGTTTTGGCAAATTAATTGGCCTTGGTTTTGGGTAAAACTGATTAGTTCACCATAGGTAAGTTGATCATATGGGATTGTATGGGTTCCCATAGTTTCTCTAATTTTGGTTCTAACCTTTTCTCCTAAGAGAGTTGGAAGACCTGCAAGAAATTTTTCTTTCCAAAAAGGTTGGTTTGAGTCATCTCGAAGCATAACCCTAGTGAGGAAGGTAGACTTGTATCACTGGAATTCACTAAGCTTTCTGCATTTAAGATTTGATAATAAGTCGGCATTTTTATCCTTAAGATGTGATGGATCTCCTATAAAATGCTTGATAACTGTGAATATAAGAGTTGACACTGCATCTTGGATAGGATTTCCTAGGTGATCTAAGATTGGTTCATCTTCATCACCGGTTTGAATAGCGTTTAAGATTTCTAGTTGATCAGAAGGTTTTAGATGGTAGTCCTACCATCCTTTGAGCTATCCTGAAAATCCTGCTATAAGAAGTTCAGCAACAGTTTTATTAGTCGTATTTTGCTGGGTTTATACGCATTTGACGTCATTGTCATTTGTTGTAAGAGATTGAGGATTTGGTATTCGGACATTCCATCTATATTCCATTCGTAGATAGAAGACGCATTATACCTTGGTTGGACTATCGTACTTGGTTGGTTTCCTAGTTCGATTTCTGGGTACCTAGACTGTATAGCAAGAGGCTTTGGATTGTACCAGTGGACTTTATGAATTTTTAGAGATGAGAATTGTTCATCTTCATAAAAGCTTTGGCCAGATGTTTGGCTAGGTTTCTGTAGAACAGAGACACTTTGTTGGGTTTCTTCAGCTTGTTTTGATATTTGGCTGGAGGAAGGGATAATTAAAGAATCTAGTTTTTGCTGGATAGCTTGAAGGAATTCAAGTCTGTTAGACGAAACTTCAGTTTTTACAGAGTTTGAAAAATGATAGGGTTTTTGGTATCAGAGCCAAGAGAGGTTGTATTGTTTCTGATTGAAAATTTCATTTTAAAAACTTAAATTTCTATTTCTTGTGATATCGTTCCGTCGTTCCACTAGTGGTCCCGGCAGTAAGACTCAAAGAGGCAGTGAGGCCGTTGGTTTAGCTGGTGAGTTTGTTCGATATCATCGGAAAGAAAAAATTTATCTTTTCAAAATGGAGTCTTTGCTCAGGAGAAATACTTCTTTTTCTTCATCTGCTACAAGCAAAACCCAGTCCGATCTAGTGAATAGTGATGAGACAATTAATTTTGAAAACATCTCTTCAAAAATTGATGATTGAGAAATTCCAAAAGTCCATCGAGACCAAATTTATAAGACCAATAGGTTAAATCTCTTCTCCAATTATACAATCAGAACCCATGACAGAGATATCCAACTCTCAAAACCCTTTGAAACTATTCCTCTACTTTCTCAGGAATCCTTAGAAAAGCATTCCAAAAAGGGGTATAGATATATCCATATAGGACTTGTCCAAATAGGTCTTAAACCTTTAACCAAGGAAGGATTAAACACTTCAATCCTAGCAGCTCTCAGGGATGCAAGATTCAAAAATTTTCAAGACTCTCTTCTAGGAACTATTGAGTCAAGTCTTTGCAAAGGACCAGTCTCTTTTGATTGTTATCCAAATTTTACAGTCTCTTTAAAAGACAAAAATATTTTAAAATCTTTAATCCTCCATATTAAAACCCATAACTATCATATGTTAGAAGGGTAAATCCCAGTAGCTTTGATTTTTTGAGTCCACTATAAAGCTATGATGACGGCCTTCAACACAAAACATAAATTCCAAAGTGAAAAGGGTCAAACACTCCTTTTGCAAATGGATCTATCCAAATCCTATGTTATTATCCCAAAACCCATTCAATGGAAAGATATCCAACTTCCCGATGATTGGATCTTAGATGGAGCGGTTCAGCCAGAAGAACCCATTCCTTCTCCAGAACCAAATATTCTCATCAAAAACATTACCCAATTCAGTAACGGTAGGGTTAATATCAGTTTTAATAGAGCTTCAAGTTCTAGATTTTTCGACGTTTCTTCTTTTGAGTCTATAGATTTAGCAAGAAGCCGAAAACTCCCATATGTCATAAATCTTCCATTTACTGAACAGGTTCCAGATTTCGCTAATTTTCAGCCAAATCTTCCTCCGGTAATTAATCTCCCCTTTAAACCCAGGTATTCTACTTCTGATTTACCATATACTACTTTAGAAAATATTGATTTTTCTAAAAATATTCCTCAACCTGTGTACTAACAAGCACAAAACCAATCTCCTCCAGAGTCTCCTCCAGCGTCAGTCATAACTGAAAACATGGCGAATGAGCTAAACGTTCTCGAAAAAGAATTTGTTCTTGACAAAACTTACCTGCATAATGATTTTTACTCTGCAGAAAATACTGAAAAAAGAATGTGGTTTTTCAAAAACTTCCTTTCTTCAAGAAAAGAAATTCAAAGTCAATTTTATGATTTTGTTTTACAAAACAAAGTTCACATCTTATTCTTCGATTGGTTCGAAATATATGCCGAAAAATATAGTATTTTATATCCTTTCAAAACCCTCAATCCAGTCACCCTTAGAAAAAAACAAGCTCCTATCTGGGAAACTGCCTCTGAAACTGTTGAATCAGACCATCCTCCATTTAGGAATTTCTCTTTCTCGCATGCAGAACAAAAAATCGACGCTTGTCGAGTCAAAATTCCCCAGGATTCTGATTCCATTAATATTATAAATATTATTTTACAAAACAACTTTACTAATGTTTCCCTCAAAACCATTAGCAAACAGCTTTCTCGTCTCGACCAGACAATACCTCTAATCACGACGACTAGCAAAACCACTACTTCAAAACCAACCATAGAACATCAAAAGGCTAACCCTATGTTCAAGCCCTATCATTTTTCAAACTCTGCAAAAACTGAAGTTTCTTCAAACAGACATGAATTCCTTCAAGCTATCCAGCAAAAAATAGATTCTTTGATTATCCCTTCCTCTAGTCAAATAACAAAACAAGCTGAAGAAACCCAGAAAAGTGTCTCTGTTCTACAGAAACCTAGCCAAACCTCTGGCCAAAGCTCTTCTGAAGATGAACAATTCTCATCTCCAAAAATTCATAAAGTCCACTGCTACAATCCAAAGCCTCTTGCTATACAGCCTAGGTATCCAGAAATCGAATTAGGAAACCAACCAAGTACGATAGTCCAACCAAGGTATAATGCGTCTTCTATCTACGAATGGAATATAGATGGAATGTCTGAATACCAAATCCTCAATCTCTTACAACAAATAACAATGGCGTCAAATGCGTATAAAACCCAGCAAAATACGACTGATAAAACTGTTGCTGAATTTCTTATAGTAGGATTTTCAGGACAGCTCAAAGGATGGTGAGACTACCATCTAAAACATTCTGATCAACTAGAAATCTTAAACGTTATTCAAATCGGTGATGTCACGACCCAAATTACCAAAAAATCAGAGTAAATTTTTTGCTTTTTAATTTTCTTACCCGTCGTGAACAGTTACACTACTAAACAGTTGGGCTATGATTCAGTGTTAGTCACCTCTTACCTATTTACCATTCCATTTTCATATTTCATTTACATATCAATTTATTTTAAATAAATACATCCCCAATATTACATCCATGTACAGTACTGTGCCTCTATATGTTCAGATACAAAAATTATACAAATGTGTATACCTGGTCTTGATAAGAAGCAGCGGATATGACTACTGTCGTTCTCTTCTACTGAATATACCCTGTGGGGTGGAAAATGAAAGGGTGAGCATAAACAGCTCAGTAAGGCAATAATGTAAGCATGTAGATAACTATACTATCTACGTGCTGATAATGTCATGATATAAAATCGTTTATATTTGGAGCATGAGGTAAGACTAAAACGATGCCACATGTATGTATATATCATATAAGAGAAATCATGAAATCGACATATAAATCAAACATGGAAAATCATCATGTATGACATCTCATACTCGTCAAATTAAAACTTATTTGTTTCATTACAAACTTATCACGTTAAAATTTATTTGTTTTATCATAAAACAACCTCATCAAGGTCAAACCCATCTCTCGGGAATACCTTGATTCATTAAATCGCATCTCATTTAAAAACATAAATCGAGATATTACCCCTCCCTCGGGTTCGTCCTAGTCTATTCAGACCGTATGATATCATGTGAGGCATGTAGGTTACTGTATGAAAATCGAGGACTATGACCATACTTTGTCCCTGTGATCCTAGGCTACACGGATCCCGGTGTGCGGGGTATCACAACTGCAATGGGAGGTGGGGTCAAGTCCTACCTGCCAGAATATCAAGTAACATCATCGAGTCATCATGACTGCACGGTATAGCGTACTCCGTGTGACATACACGGTACATCGTACTTTGTGGACCCATATCATAGTGGGGGTGCCTGCCGTAGGTCTTATCCACCCCAATACTATGTCGATAACCAACCCATGTCTCAAAGTATACGTGCGAGCATCTCAACTCTCTGTGACACACTGTCTACAGGAGGCTTCCGCACGACTATATGCATATTAACTCACGTCTAGTGCAAGCGAAGCTCCAGCACTATGCTATGCATATCATGATATCTAAAATCTCGTGCGAGCGAAGCTCCAGCACGGTTTTATGCACACACAAATTTCTCGTACGAGCAATGCTCCAGTACGACTTTTCATGAGAAATAAATCAGTAAAATTTAGTGCGAGTAAGACTCTAGCACTCTTTTTACTCGTGTAAATATGATAGGTGGCTCAATCTTTATAAAACATCTTTAAAATTGTAACCGGTACAAACCGGTACCCTTTCGTATAATTCAAGAAATCAACAGCCAACCTATGTGCATATTTGCTTAAATCAAAACAATATATTCATATAAAACATTAAAACATGAAAATCATGCAATTTATCTACCTTACTACCCTTTTTGTAAATTTTACTCCCAGGGGCAAAATCATCTTTTTCTTTATTCACCTAATCTCCGGTTTTCACAAAAATTATTATTTCGTTTCTAGATACTTTTAAGGAATTCTAAGCCCTTTAAATCCCCTCAATAAATACGTATAGAAATCTCTATGCACCTATAAAATTCCTTTACCTCGATTCACGCGTAAACTTATCTCGTCTCGATAATATCCGATCTCTCAGTCCAACTGCGCGTCAACCAAGTCTACGAAACTGCATATAACCACATATTTTGGGTTAATTCACTTATTTTTAGCAGTATATCACATTTACTGATCGAATCTAACGTACTGGATCCGTTTTACTTTATTGGGCCCGATTATACTTTAATGGGTCTCGAGCCCGTTTTCAGCCCGTTTATACTATTTAAATCCCTTCTTCGGGTTTACTGGGCTCATTTATCTCACCTATAATTATCGGACTTCGTTCCAAACTCATTGGATAGCCCGTACACTATTTACGATAATTACGTTATAATTTCGATTAATATTCCTTTTTATACAGAATTAATCCATAAATTTCGTAAAATAATCGAAACTCTGTATTAAAGGACTCATATTATCGTAATTAAAATATACTTACCCAATATGATGCGGGGTTCAAAAATCAAAACTCAATCGGCTCTCGTTCGGCTTTGTCGTAAAACTGCACAATTATATATTTAATTCCGGGTTAATTTTCAATCAATTATAATTTAAATAAATTTCTTTGAAATCAAATCGATCACTTTTGACAGCTTACCGACTTACCCGAAGTTCGATGTATCCCCGAAAATTCTTCCCCTTTTTCCTTTTTTCTATTTTTCTCCTTTTTTCCCTTCTTTCTTGGCTGAGCCGGTTCGGTCCGATTCAACCTGGTTCAGATCGATCCGGTTCAATCGGTTCAATCTGGTTCGGCCGGTTCATCGCCTTGTCGGCTGGTTCTCTGTCGGTTTCCGCCACCAGTAGCTCCGCGGGATCGTCCGCAGCTCGAATCTGCCCGCGGTTTTGTCCAAGGCCGCCAGAAAGTCACCGGTCAAGCCTGTTCTCTCCACCGTCGGTACCCATTTCCTCTTTCCGCCGTTTTCGGTGCCATCTGCCGGTTTCGCCGGCAGTGGCCACCACCAATCTGCTCCGTATCACGTGAGGAACCTTCTATGGTCGGTGGTTGGGGTCAAATCGACGTCGGTAGCCGCTAATCGGAGCTCTTTCTCCCGCAGCTTCTCTCCCCGATTCGTCGATCTCCGATGAGTTCCACGGCGCGTCGTCGGCGCTGTGAAGTCGCCCGGGGTCGGGCTGCCTTCGCCGGCCCTCGCCTAGGTCTCTGGCCGCCGGTGGCTCGTCGGTGGTCTCCTCGGTTTTGGCTTCCGTTTTCCTTCTTCTCTCTCCCCGAAACTTTCAATTTCTGATTCTTTTTTTTGAATTAATTTAATTTAATTTATTATTTAATTTTATTATTATTATTTTATTCAATATTATATTATTATTTTACCAAAATATCTAAGATAAATTATTATTTAATTTATTTAATGAAGAAATAATTTTCTCGGTATTATTTCAGCTTTTCGGTATATTTTTTGATTATTTTCGGGATTATTTCCCGATGTGAAATTTTCGGTTAATTCCAATAATTTCATATCTTGATCAATTTAACTCGAAATTTAATTATTTCTTCGATATTGATCAAGATTCTCAAATCCATTATTTTTAATTAAATTTTCTCATCGAATTTATACCGACATTCGATCTTTTGACCGTTTTGCCCTTCAAGGTGTTCGGGATGAATTTAACCCGACTTCCTTTCGCGAATACTCATTCATTTTGTGTTTTTAAATAAATTCGGGTCTTACAAAATCTCCCCCACTTAAGAAATTTGGTCCTCCAAATTAGAACCAAGTTAAATAGATCCATAAACAACTCCGGGTACGTCTATTGTATCATATACTGTCATTCTCAAGTGACTTTTTCTGGAGTATAATACTACCAACATACTTTAATTAGGGAGATCATCTTAATCTCAATACTTTCTCCTTCCTGTTTTAATACTCGAATCAATTTTCCAATCATACGTTATACTTTCATTGAGCTAAACTGTTGAAACTCATATCTGATCACATACATTGGGTCCGGATAATATTTTCGAAACATCATAAGATGGGACACATTGTGGATGCCTGCTAATTCAAGTAGTAATGCCAACCTACAGGTCTTATCTCCCACTTTGTCCAATCACTCAAAAGATTCAATCTAATGAAACTCAATTTGCTTTCTCTTCAAATCTCTTTATGTCCTTAGAACCAGTAACTTCCAACAATACTAATTCACTATCGGTGAATTTCAATGATTTCTGTCTCTTGTCAGCATAGCTTATCTATCTGCTCTAAGGTGTTCTTAATCCTTCACAATTAACTGAACATGCTCAGAGGTTTGTGTTACTAATTCGGGAACAATTTTCTATCCGTCACCCACTTTTTCTTATCCAAATCGGGGAAACAACCTTTACGGCCATACAATGCCTCATCTGAAGTCATCCCGATACTCAAGTGACAACTGTCATCATTGACGAATTCGATTAGGAACAATTGATAATCCCAGGAGCTTATCAAATCAATGGCACACGCTCTGATCATATCCTCCAGAACCTGTACAGTCCTCTCTGACTGACCATCTGTCTGAGAATGGAAAGCTGTGCTAACACTCAATCGGGCTCCCATAGCTTCCTGAAAAATATTCCCAGAAGTGGGAAGTGAAGCGGGAATCCCTATATGATACAATGCTCACTAGAACGCTACATACTGTTCAACAATCTCTCTTACACATAAATCCGCCTATACACTCAGAGTATTTGAGGATTTCATAACCAGAAGGTGGGTAGACTTAGTCAATCTATCGACTATCACCCAGATAGCCTTATGATTTATCCGGGTCCTCTGTAACCTATCACAAAATTCATGATAACTTGTTCTCAATTTCGTGTCAATATAGGTAGAAACTGCAATAACCTTGCAACTTCTTTTGCTTTACCTTACTCTGCTGACATACGAGACACCTTTTCCACAATCTTTACCATGTTTCTTTTCATATCTGACCACCAATACTCTTTTCTAAGATTTTGATATATTTATTACTTTTCGGATGCACTGTATATTTCGAAGTGTGAGCTTCTGACAATAACTCTATCTCATCAATGTGGTCCTGAGGAGCACTTATAATGTCTCTGTACCTCAGTAAATCATCATCACTCTCTATGAACTCTGTTACTGTACCCATCTGAATCTGACCCACACTATCGACACCCTGCCGATCATCACGCTAAGCCTGTCAAATTCGATCACTCAAATCCGGTTCTAATCTCAGGCTAGCTGTTACACAATCACTGTCATCATCAGAGGGGATCAGATCACTACTGAGGCTTACAACTACTCTAACAGCTCACACTCCCTGACCATCATATGTAATACCATCCCGAGGCGCTTTCTGTTCAAGGCATGGTACAATTTCCACAATCATAATCCCTCAGAAGCTCTGACCCTTTTTGTTCTCATATCCGACTCTTTCTGTGAAAACAGATACTCGGAGCTTTTATGATCAATGCATACCTGACATTTCTTACCATATACATAGTAGTGTCATATACTCAATACAACCACTATCGCTATCAACTTTAAAGCATGGGCCGGATAGTCCTTTCATGATCCTTAAGTTGTTTGGATTCATAATTGACTATCTTCCCCTTTTTGCATCAATACACAGTCCATTCATTATTTTGAGGTATTCATAGACTCATGAGAAACCTCTTAATCTATTGGGTATGGTGAGAATAAATGCAGTGGTCAGTTTATTACTTCAGTACACCAAAACTCCTATCACGTCTATCATCCCATTCAAATACATTAATAAACATTCAAATACAACTGGGTTTAGCACTTCACAAATGCCTTTTTCCACAACATTAATAAACATTAGCCGACCCATCTACAAGCTTGCTTAAAACAAAGCAATTTCGTTTTGAAAGACATCAAGACATTAGATTTATGCAATTATTAGCCTTACTATCCCATTTCATAGAATCCACTTCCAAAACTAAAAATCACACCTATACTCATTCTCATTCATGAATACCATCAATCATTTACTTTAGCAACCATGCACTTCGTAAAACACCCAATATTCACCCATAAATTTAAAGTACGAGCAGCTACCTCTATATACTCACAAAATTCCCTTACCTGGAATCGTGATGCGTGATTCCACTTCCTTAAGCTGCTTACTCGTACGGTTCGATTCGTCTTTAACGAACTCTTCGAAACTGCACAAAATCGTATCCCGCATTATATTCGATCCATATAATATGACATCGTGCGTTCACTATAGTCAATTCGACCTATAGTTTTCTATTAACGCTTATGAGGCCTCGTTTCATTACTTTACCCATAACTCGAGTCTATGGATTCTTTTAGGCCTATTAATTTATTCCGAATCGATATTAAATCGACATTAAGCTCATAGTGTTCAAATTTCATGAATTCCCTCACTATGGCATTTTATCAAGCATATACATACTCATTTTCACAATTCCTCCAAACTCACAATGTAATTTCATTTAACCATCTAAAATCATAAACATTACCTCAATAACAACTTTAGCATGCCCATAAATCATAAACTCATTCAACCCATATATTCTCACATTATACCCATTCTAGGTTTTCTAGGTCACACCAATTCCACCACATCCCTAGATAATTTATCCATCAATACTCATGCCAAACAACTCCAAAATCAATTAAATAGACAATGTATTTGGATTGGAGTGTTAGAATCTTACCAAATATGATTTTTCTTCTTGCTCCAAATGGCAATGCCCTTATCTCCTTCAATACCCACAATGAGATTTTGGGTTCCAACTATGTTGTTCTCTTCCTCAAGATGAACAACTTAATGTCTAATGGTCTCCCCTCAATTCTTGCTGGAAATGGCTGATTTTAGAGAGGGAAAGTTAGGTTTTTTGGGTTAGAAATGGAAGATTGGTGTTTTTTCTGAAATTTTCAGATTTTCAGCCCTCCTTATATAGAAATAGCTTGAGGAGATCGATCTGGTCCAAGAGGAGATCGATCTGGCCCCCTTAAATCTCTCATTTTCATGAAATTTTTAAGCATGAGATCGATCTGTTGAAGCATGAGATCGATCTGGGTGCTTGAGGATCGATCTTTTCATCACAGAATGCTTAGGAGATCGATCTGGCCCCATTGGAGATCGATCTGCTCTATTCTATTGCCCAAATAAGAGCATTCTGGCTCTTCCAGATTGATCTCTCATCCTATGAGATCGATCTGGCCTTCATGTTTTCCAGATTTCTTGCAGTTTCTGTCACGACCCAAACTACCCAAAAATCAGAGTTAATTTTTCGCGTTTTATTATTTTCTTACTTAATTTCTTACCTGTCCTCGAATCGTGACCAACACTCCACTAATAATTGGGCTGTGCGTCAATGCCAGTCCCACCATTCAATTCCCAACTAACTTATTTATTCTCCAGTCATTTATAATTGTTTTATTATTTATACATCCCCTAAAGTTACTTACAAACATGTTACTGTGCTATGCTTATGTAGATACAATATGTACAAGTGTATATATACCTTATGTTGATGGGCAGCAGCGGATATCCGGAATGCAGTACTGAGTCGTCGCAACTTCAACTGGAGATTATCTGTGGGAGAAAATGAAAGGGGTGAGCACATCAAGCTCAGTAAGGCAATCCTACGAACAAGTAGGTAACCATACTACCTACATGAACGTAGTGCCATGCATAAACCACCCTTTCTCCACACATTTTAAAACAAATGATATGCATTATGATGATATGTAAAACACATTTGCACGGAAAATCATCATGCAATTATTATAAATCATTTCTTTCTCAATTAAGATTTTCACAATAAAGTCAGGACTCGACCCCTCCTGCGGGTGATCCTGACTCACACAAAATCATGAAAACGTTTACATCACACGTGGGTTTTGAAAAGCATGGAAATACCATCATGCAATTTAGTTTTAAAACCCAGTTTAAATCATCATAAAAGTCATCAACATGCGAGACTAGGCAACGTCTGTATATAGGTAAATAACTAGGACTATGGCCACATTTGTCCTCGTGAGTTCCTCAGCTACACGGATCCTAGTGTGCGGGTTCTCACCATGATCGGAACCGCCCGGGAGGTGGGTCAGTCCATCCCGTCAGTCTTATCCGATCCCCGGCATCCGAAGATGCTGCATCCGGAGATGCCGTATCCGAAGATACCACACGGTACATCGTACTCCATGCTACTTGCACGGTACATCGTACTCCGTGAACCCATATAATATCTCTAAGTACTCCAGCCCAATTGGCCTGCTTCCCACAGAGGTTTGTTTCTCAATACTCATGCCATGTCTCAAAATGCACGTGCGAGCCTATTAAATCGGTGACACACAGTCTACCCGATGCTCCAAGCACGGCTCATCGCATGTTCTCATAAATCAGTGCGAGCGATGCTCAGCACTCTAATCAAAAAAAGTAAACTGGTAGAGCCCGCTTACATCCCCACAAGGCCGCCAACCTCATCCCTCACTCTCACCCCACCTAAGAGGTCTCTTGAGCCTGTTGGGCCTTTTGGCTGACTCCAAGGGCAGACAGCGGTACTCCACAAATCCGGTAAAACTAGTGCGAGCTAAGCTCAACACTCTGTATATAAATCATGTGAAAATCGGGTGCGAGTTAGACTCTAGCACCCTGTCACGAAGATCATGTAAAATCTGGTGCGAGTTAGACTCTAGCATCGTGTCATGAAAAGCAAATGAAATCTGGTGCGAGTTATACTCTAGCACCTATGCATGTAAAACTCTAGTGCGAGCTCTCGCTCCAGCACTAATGCATGCATCACACAAATCGAAAATACCGTGCGAGCTGAGCTCTAGCACGTCATATGTCAATAAAACACGTAGGCGGCTCTATTTACTCAAAACAGTTTTCAAATCAATTTCACGTTGAAAGTATGCAATGCGGTGCATTTTCTTTCAAGGTGAGCCAGCCTACTCATGCATGCATCAAAAACACCTCCAGAATGAGCAGGAACCTTTTGTTCTTGCTCCTCCCAATTTTTCCTAAATTTTTAGATTTTACCCTTAACAAGGGTATTTTAGTAATTTGCCCATTCGGGGCACTAAAATTATTATTCGACCTCTAGACCCTTCAGAATATTTTAAATGACCGCTAATGAATTTAAAATTGCGTACTGTTACCTCTAGCAGTCCGCAGAATTCCCTTACCTCGATTCTCGTCGAGTCTGACCTTTTTCTTTTCCAATGTAGTCCCGTCGCGCAGTCCGATATGCTTCCAATCCACTGCCCGGAACTGCGTATCAACATTCCTCAGGTCAGATATTATGCAATCTAATCGTATTTAATACTTTCTGGGCTTAATTTAAATCGCTAGGCCCATTTACCCCTATTGGGCCCGATTGCACCTTAATGGGCCTTAATCGGCCTTAAGCCCGTTTTCCACTTAATTTTCACATTATCGAGGCCTATTGGGCTCATTGGGCCCACCAATAATTTATTAGGCCTCGTTCTAGCTCTTGAATAACTAAATTCATTATTTACGACAATTTATCTAAATTTCCATAATTTAATTCAATTTATGCGGAATTTAAATCAATATCACGCATAACGAGGTAATTGTCGTAAATAGGGGTTACTTACCCGAGATTCCATGCTAGTCCGTAAATCGAGACTGTCTCGAGCCCTCGGTGGATGCCAATCGTCGAGCTACACAATTAATTACATTTTCGGGTAAACTTTTCGGTCGAAATTTAATTAAATAAAATATTTTAAATTTAAATCGGGTCAATTTGACCGCTCACTGACTTACCCGAAGCTCGATTACACCACAGGAATTTTCCCCAATTTTTTCTCTTTTTCTTTTTCCCTTTTTCTTCCTTTTTTCCTCCTCTTTTTGGCTGAACCGGTCCGGTCCGGTTCAACCCGGTTCGGACCGCCGGTTCGGTCTGGTCCGGTTCGACCGGTTCTGTCCGGTTCGGCCGGTCCAGGCTCCCTTTGGTCGTGCCGGCACCGTTCGGCCGGTTCCCGACGCGATTCCGGTGCCGTTTGGCTCGGCTTCACATGGGCATTCAGAATCTGGCCTCGGTTGGTGCCGAAACGCCGCCATCGCCGGTGAATCACCTCTTCTTCCCCCGCGGCTGTCTCCTCCCGATCCGGCGGATTCCGACGGTTTCGTCGGCCAATACCGGTCTCAAAAGGACCGGCTCCTCCTCCTGATCACGCCGGTACCCGCCGTTCGCCCCCAGCTGCCGTGGATCACCGGCACCGACTCCGTTTTTCCCGCGATCTTCTCCTCCTCCGTTCGGCGATCTCTGGCGTCGGTAGGCTGCACCGCCGGTACCATTGAGGTCGCCGGCCTCTCCTCTTCCTCGCCGGCTCCTCGTCGGGGTCCCTCGCCGCCGGACAGCTCGTCGGGCTCCTTGGGTTAATCGGCTTCCGTTTGGTTTTCTCTCTCCCCGACCCTTTTCTCTTTTTTTCTTTTTTTTACAATTATTATCTTATTTAACAATTTATTTTAATATTATTTAATTGATTAAATTAGTCTAGAATATTCAAAATATCCTAAAAAAATTATATTTTATTCATTTAGTCTATAAATTAATTTCTCGGTATTATTTCGACTTCCCAGTATAATTTCTGATTATTTTTCGGGATTGTTTTTCGCAGCGAAAATTTCGGTTAATTTTAAAAATTAATATTTTAATCAATTTTAACCCGAAACATGTTATTTCTTCGTTATTGATCAAAATTATTTAATCCCTTATTTTTAATTAATTTTTCTCATCGAATTTATTCCGACTTTCGGTCTTTTGACCGTTTTGCCCTTACCCGTGTTCGGGATTAAATTTAACCCGACTTTCTTCATACTTCCTCCATCTTTTCTTATTTAATTTTCGTATTTTAATTAAATTCGGATCTTACAACTCTCCCCCACTTAAGGAATTTGGTCCTCCAAATTAGAACCAAGTCATAAGAGTCCATATACAACTCCGGGTACATCAATCGTATCATACTTCTTTAATTCTTACGTGACCTTCTCCGGAATGTATTACTACCAAAGGACTTAATTGGGGAGATCATCTTAAACCTCAATACTTTCTCTTTCCTGTTTAATGCCCGAATCAACTTCTTCAATATACTTATATTTTCATTAAATTGAACTTTTAGAGTTCATATCCTATCACCTCTGCTGGATCTGGATAGTATTCCCGAAGCATCAAAAGTGGGACACATTGTGGGTGCCTGCTTATTCAAGTGGAAATGTCACCTACAGGTCTTATCTCCCACTTGTCCAATCTCTCAAAATATTCCATCCAGCGCAACTCAATTTACTTTCTTCCAAAAGTTTCGTTATGTCCTTATTCTCTTAGGACAAGAAATGTTTCAATCATATTAATTCACCAAGGGTGAATTCCAATACTTATCTATCTGCTCTGAGGTGTTCTTAGTCTCTCATCCTTAACTAAACATCCTCAGAGACTTGTTATCCAAGTCGAAAATAATTCTACTTGTCACCCACTTTTTCTTATCCAATTTGGGGAACAACCCCTACAGTCATACACTGCCTCTTAACTTGTTATCCCGATACTCAACTGCCAACTGTCGTTATTGGCAACTTTAATTAGAAATCAACTGATCATTCCAGGAGCTTATAAAATCAATGGCACACGCTTTCATCAGATCCTCCAGAACTTGTACAGTCCTCTCTGACTGACCATCTGTTGAGGATGGAAAGCTGTGCTAATACTCAGTCGGGTTCCCATAGCTTCCTTAAATATCCTCAGAGGTAGGAAGTGAAGCAGGAATCCCTATATGATACTATGCTCACTGGAACGCTACTTAATGTTCCACAAACTGCCTTACACATAAATTCTCATACACATTCTGAGTATCTGGGGAGTTCATAACCAGAAGGTAGGTAGACTTAGTCAATTTGGCGACTATCACCAAATAGTCTCCTGATTTATCCGGGTCCTCTATAACCCGTCATGACATTCATGGAGACTTGTTCTCATTTTCTGTGCCGTGTCGATATAGGTAGGTGCTGCAATAACTCTGCAGCCTTTTAATACTCTACCTTACTCTGCTGACACACTAGGCACTTTTCCACAATCTCCACAAATATCTCTTTCCACATCTGACCACCCATACCCTTTTTGAGATTTTGATATATAATCATTACTTTCCGTATGCACTGTATATCCCGAAGAGTGAGCTTCTGACAACATTACTATCTCATCAACTGTGGTCCTGGGGAGCACTTACACTGTCTCTGAACCTCTCTGTAAATCAAAATCATACTCTGTGAACTCTGTCACTGTACCCTTCTGAATCAGACCCAAACTATCGACATCCGGTCGATCATCACGCTAAGCCTGGCAAATCCGGGCACTCTCATCCGGTTCTAATCATCAGGCTAGCTGTCACACAATCAATGTCATCATCAGAAGGGATCACATCAATACTGAGGTCCACCACTGCTCTAGCAGCTCACGCTCCCTGACCATCATATGCAATACCATCCCGAGGCTCTTTCTACTCAAAGCATCAGCCTTTCCTGGGTGGTACAATTTTCACAATCAAAATCTCTCAGAAGCTCTAACCCACTATGTATTCTCATATTCGCCTCTTTCTGTGAAAACAGATGCTCGAGCTTTATGATCAGTGCATATTCATAATTTCTCACCATGTACATAATAGTACCATATCCTCGGTACAAGTACTACTGCTGTCAATTTTAAATCATGGGTATCTTCCCATTATACATCAATACACAGCTCCATCATAACTTTGAGGTATCCATGCTCACTGAGAACCTCTTGAGCTGTTGGGTATAGTGAAATTAATCACGGTGGTCAGTTCATACTTTACTACGTCGAGATCCATATCACATCTATCGTCTTAGTTATCATCTCATTCCAAGACCACGTTTTCTTAGTTAAACGTGTCGACAAAGTATATCCTTTTAGAACTAGCAGCAACCATCTGTAAAAGCAATTTTCAATTATTGCTTATAAATCGCCCTGGACTTTAACTACACCCAGCATATCACCGATACTGCTGATTACAACTCGATCTAAACCTTGACTTATTTATGCATAAGCGTATAAGATCCTTCTCAACCGCTTACGTTTTCAGGTACTAACCTGCGTCATTTCCTTTTCTTATCTTAACGGCTCTTATTAAATTTTACTATGTTAACCTTTGTAATTTGCCAATTTTTAATGTTCTTATCGTCTTAGTAACGGTATCCTAATGCTAAAGATATTTATTACGATGATCGATTTCCTGTTATAGGTTATATATATATCTAGACGCTGTCAAGTCTTTAGGCGGGGAGGTATTTTGAAATACCTTTATTGACCTTCAGACTTAACCACAACTACTGGTTATGGTTATACCCATCTTTATCCTTGGTTATAATTTATATTCCTTACTAATTGCTTAATCCCAATTACTTCATATCGTAAGGATGTTCTTACCTAGCATACGCCTCTTACTCCAATACGTCTTGTATTTAGAATCTACCTTATCTTAAAGATTTTCTCCTTAGTGTATCAATCATGACGAAACTCTTGTTATTATTCATTCAGTGAGTACAGTCCTTTACTCCTGAAATTTTCAACTGTCGCACCCCTTTTTATCACTTGTAGACACTTACCGTATACTTTTCAGTGATGTTTTCACCCTTGTTTTCAACTTAAAATCTCTATATCCATATTCCGTTAATTAATCCTCCTCTAATGGGGTACTCATTTATCAGTATTGCCCAATGATGTAGGCATTCATGCCTTTTTACTCACTTATATTCGAATGAAGGCGGTATGATTAAATATGTGGCACCAGGATAAATAAACATATGTACTTTATTATTCATAATAAGTGTGGTATCTTACACCACATCCATGAAACATCAATAGTGTCCTAGTCCAAGACATCCTCTCACCTTCGTCCAACAGTCTACTTTCCTTTTTCTTTTCGGCTATGGCCTCCCTTTTCGTTGCAGTAATACCAACGAAATTTTTTTTTTCTCTCTGTCTCTTTACTTTCCTGTGGGAAAATCTCGCTCAACTCTGAGCAATCAAAATTAATGGTCCGTCTTACCACACTTAATGGCCATTTTCATCAATACCGTGTAGGTATAGACCATCCTTCTGTGGTATCCACCACACATTCTACAGTGATCACACTGCTACTCTGCTTCGTAGCAGGTCGGGGTCCTCCAATCACAATGCCCACAAGAGTGCCCAAAATTAGATGCACTGGGGCCTTACCAATTATCTTAGCCCATAACTCATCAAATTAAATCTCTTACCAGTTTCCATTTTTAACATCTTTGTCATTTCTTGATTCTCTTTTCTGTCTCTATTTCAGCCCTCATTACCTTTCCCAATCTCAGAGGCATGCAATTCATATTTTATTTATCCAACTGTAAATCTGCGCACTGTCTCGGTATAGGTAATATCTCACGGGCCAATCAGACTCTAATTGAAAAGTTGAGTCGTTTCATGAACCTTTAAACATCTCGATTGTCACTTGTTCATAGTGTCGAGGAATTATCTGCCCAGAGTATAATCGAGTCTCCATGCTCGTCAATAAATCAAATCCTCTGGGTCAAAGCAAGGACTTTAATCCGAAATTTCCTTTAAATCATGTCCGGGATATCCTGTCACCGAAACATATCTAAGATATTTCTCATCTCAACTCTTAAGATGGGTCGAGCGGGTTTCCACCAATGTTCCGCTGCGCCCTCTGATCTCATACATAATCTGAGCAATTAGCTCCTCAAAATAATCTCCACACTCCGCTCCAATCTCGCGAAGCGTGTCTCAATACTGTCCGATCTCTCTGTCGGACTCTGTAAGGCATTCTCAACATTAGCCTCCATTTCAATTTCATCATGATTCTCATAGTCAAACTCAGCACGACTTAGCAGATTCAGGTCTACCTCTACGACCTCTGCCTCGTGCACTATCTCATCTAACGCGACTCATATTAAGCATTCCTGCATTCTCAACCATTTCTTAGTTAAGCCCATCTCGATATACACTATTGTATCTAACTAAGCACAGTAACACGGGGATGTAATTTCCTAATTACTGACACTGACACACATCAGACCAATTGTGCTCTGATACCACCTTTGTATGTCACGACCCAAACTACCCAAAAATCAGAGTTAATTTTTCGCGTTTTATTATTTTCTTACTTAATTTCTTACCTGTCCTCGAATCGTGACCAACACTCCACTAATAATTGGGCTGTGCGTCAATGCCAGTCCCACCATTCAATTCCCAACTAACTTATTTATTCTCCAGTCATTTATAATTGTTTTATTATTTATACATCCCCTAAAGTTACTTACAAACATGTTACTGTGCTATGCTTATGTAGATACAATATGTACAAGTGTATATATACCTTATGTTGATGGGCAGCAGCGGATATCCGGAATGCAGTACTGAGTCGTCGCAACTTCAACTGGAGATTATCTGTGGGAGAAAATGAAAGGGGTGAGCACATCAAGCTCAGTAAGGCAATCCTACGAACAAGTAGGTAACCATACTACCTACATGAACGTAGTGCCATGCATAAACCACCCTTTCTCCACACATTTTAAAACAAATGATATGCATTATGATGATATGTAAAACACATTTGCACGAAAAATCATCATGCAATTATTATAAATCATTTCTTTCTCAATTAAGATTTTCACAATAAAGTCAGGACTCGACCCCTCCTGCGGGTGATCCTGACTCACACAAAATCATGAAAACGTTTACATCACACGTGGGTTTTGAAAAGCATGGAAATACCATCATGCAATTTAGTTTTAAAACCCAGTTTAAATCATCATAAAAGTCATCAACATGCGAGACTAGGCAACGTCTGTATATAGGTAAATAACTAGGACTATGGCCACATTTGTCCTCGTGAGTTCCTCAGCTACACGGATCCTAGTGTGCGGGTTCTCACCATGATCGGGAACCGCCCGGGAGGTGGGTCAGTCCATCCCGTCAGTCTTATCCGATCCCCGGCATCCGAAGATGCTGCATCCGGAGATGCCGTATCCGAAGATACCACACGGTACATCGTACTCCATGCTACTTGCATGGTACATCGTACTCCGTGAACCCATATAATATCTCTAGGTACTCCAGCCCAATTGGCCTGCTTCCCACAGAGGTTTGTTTCTCAATACTCATGCCATGTCTCAAAATGCACGTGCGAGCCTATTAAATCGGTGACACACAGTCTACCCGATGCTCCAAGCACGGCTCATCGCATGTTCTCATAAATCAGTGCGAGCAATGCTCAGCACTCTCATCAAAACAAGTAAACTGGTAGAGCCCGCTTACATCCCCACAAGGCCGCCAACCTCATCCCTCACTCTCACCCCACCTAAGAGGTCTCTTGAGCCTGTTGGGCCTTTTGGCTGACTCCAAGGGCAGACAGCAGTACTCCACAAATCCGGTAAAACTAGTGCGAGCTAAGCTCAACACTCTGTATATAAATCATGTGAAAATCGGGTGCGAGTTAGACTCTAGCACCTTGTCACGAAGATCATGTAAAATCTGGTGCGAGTTAGACTCTAACACCGTGTCATGAAAAGCAAATGAAATCTGGTGCGAGTTATACTCTAGCACCTATGCATGTAAAACTCTAGTGCGAGCTCTCGCTCCAGCACTAATGCATGCATCACACAAATCGAAAATACCGTGCGAGCTGAGCTCTAGCACGTCATATGTCAATAAAACACGTAGGCGGCTCTATTTACTCAAAACAGTTTTCAAATCAATTTCACGTTGAAAGTATGCAATGCGGTGCATTTTCTTTCAAGGTGAGCCAGCCTACTCATGCATGCATCAAAAACACCTCCAGAATGAGCAGGAACCTTTTGTTCTTGCTCCTCCCAATTTTTCCTAAATTTTTAGATTTTACCCTTAACAAGGGTATTTTAGTAATTTGCCCATTCGGGGCACTAAAATTATTATTCGACCTCTAGACCCTTCAGAATATTTTAAATGACCGCTAATGAATTTAAAATTGCGTACTGTTACCTCTAGCAGTCCGCAGAATTCCCTTACCTCGATTCTCGTCGAGTCTGACCTTTTTCTTTTCCAATGTAGTCCCGTCGCGCAGTCCGATATGCTTCCAATCCACTGCCCGGAACTGCGTATCAACATTCCTCAGGTCAGATATTATGCAATCTAATCGTATTTAATACTTTCTGGGCTTAATTTAAATCGCTAGGCCCATTTACCCCTATTGGGCCCGATTGCACCTTAATGGGCCTTAATCGGCCTTAAGCCCGTTTTCCACTTAATTTTCACATTATCGAGGCCTATTGGGCTTGGGCCCACCAATAATTTATTAGGCCTCGTTCTAGCTCTTGAATAACTAAATTCATTATTTACGACAATTTATCTAAATTTCCATAATTTAATTCAATTTATGCGGAATTTAAATCAATATCACGCATAACGAGGTAATTGTCGTAAATAGGGGTCACTTACCCGAGATTCCATGCTAGTTCGTAAATCGAGACTGTCTCGAGCCCTCGGTGGATGCCAATCGTCGAGCTACACAATTAATTACATTTTTGGGTAAACTTTTCGGTCGAAATTTAATTAAATAAAATATTCCAAATTTAAATCGGGTCAATTTGACCGCTCACTGACTTACCCGAAGCTCGATTACACCACAGGAATTTTCCCCAATTTTTTCTCTTTTTCTTTTTCCCTTTTTCTTCCTTTTTTCCTCCTCTTTTTGGCTGAACCGGTCCGGTCCGGTTCAACCCGGTTCGGACCGCCGGTTCGGTCTGGTCCGGTTCGATCGGTCCAGGCTCCCTTTGGTCGTGCCGGCACCGTCCGGCCGGTTCCCGGCACGATTTCGATGCCGTTTGGCTCGGCTTCACATGGGCATTCAGAATCTGGCCTCGGTTGGTGCCGAAACGCCGCCATCGCCGGCGAATCACCTCTTCTCCCCCCGCGGCTGTCTCCTCCCGATTCGGCGGATTCCGACGGTTTCGTCGGCCAATACCGGTCTCAAAAGGACCGGCTCCTCCTCTGATCACGTCGGTACCCGTCGTTCGCCCCCAGCTGCCGTGGATCGCCGGCACCGACTCCGTTTTTCCCGCGATCTTCTCCTCCTCCGTTCGGCGATCTCCGGCGTCGGTAGGCTGCACCGCCGGTACCATTGAGGTCGTCGGCCTCTCCTCTTCCTCGCCGGCTCCTCGTCGGGGTCCCTCGCCGCCGGACAGCTCGACGGGCTCCTTGGGTTAATCGGCTTCCGTTTGGTTTTCTCTCTCCCCGACCCTTTTCTCTTTTTTTCTTTTTTCTTTTTTTTTTTTTACATTTATTATCTTATTTAACAATTTATTTTAATATTATTTAATTGATTAAATTAGTCTAGAATATTCAAAATATCCTAAAAAAATTATATTTTATTCATTTAGTCTATAAATTAATTTCTCGGTATTATTTCGGCTTTCCGGTATAATTTCTGATTATTTTTCGGGATTGTTTTTCGCAGCGAAAATTTCGGTTAATTTTAAAAATTAATATTTTAATCAATTTTAACCCGAAACATGTTATTTCTTCGTTATTGATCAAAATTATTTAATCCCTTATTTTTTATTAATTTTTCTCATCGAATTTATTTCGACTTTCGATCTTTTGACCGTTTTACCCTTACCCGTGTTCGGGATTAAATTTAACCCGACTTCCTTCATACTTCCTCCATCTTTTCTTATTTAATTTTCGTATTTTAATTAAATTCGGGTCTTACAGTTTCCTTGTTGCAACTCATACCAACACATCCTTAATCTGTTGCCATGACCATTTTCTCATCCATCCACCTTTATAACTTGAAAATGGCATCCATTCATACCTTATGCACATTGAGACTTGTGTGCATTCATTGTATGTCCAAAGGTATGCTATATAAAACCAAATGGAAGCATAACTTCATTCCATTTTACCACACTACCCATTTTAAGTTTCAATCACATCCATGACTTATAAGAACTCATTTCTTCATATTCATACTCAATGGAACTTGTATGTACGTTACAAATCATATTATGTAAGACCCCGTATATGTATAAGGGTAATGTGTGTACTTGGATTAAATAATATGAATGGACTTGTGATGTAAAGTATGATTGATGTAAGTCCATGGATTTAATGTATGTATGTGTAATATAAATTGTAACGTACATACAAGTTTCATTGAGTATGAATACGGAGAAACGTGTTCTAGCAAGTGATGGATGTGATTGAGACTCAAAATGAGTAGTGTGGTAAAATGGAATGGAGTTATGCTTCCATTTGGTTTTATGTTGCATACCTTTGAATATACAATGAATGCACACAAGCTTCAATGTGCATAAGGTATGAATGGATGCCACTTTCAAGTTATAGAAGTGGATGGATGAGGAAATGGCCATGGCAATTGATTGAGGGTGTGTTGGTATGAGTTGCAGCAATGAAACTGCAGGAAATCTGGAAAACATGAGGTCCAGATCGATCTCATAGGATGAGAGATCGATCTGGAAGAGCCAGAATGCTCTTATTTGGGCGAAAGAATTGAGCAGATCGATCTCCAATGGAGCCAGATCGATCTCTCAAGCATTCTGTGGTGGAAAGATCGATCCCCAAGCACCCAGATCGATCTCCTTAGCTCTCTGTTTGGGACCAGATCGATCTCATGCTTCGACAGATCGATCTCATGCCTCAACAGATCGATCTCATTGCTTCGACAGATCGATCTCAGGCTTAAAAATGCCGTGAAAAAGAGGGATTTTAAGGGACCAGATCGATCTCCTCTTGGACCAGATCGATCTCCTCAAGTCAACTCTATATAAGGAGAGCTGAAAATCTGGAAATCTCGGAAAACACCAAACCTTACAATCTCAACCCCAAAAACCTAACTTTCCCTCTCTAAAAATCAGCCATTTTCAGTGAGATTTGGAGAGAGATCATTAGAGGCAAAGTTGTTCCTATCAAAGAGGAGAACAACATAGTGAGAGGGCATTTTCCCATTTTTGGAATTGAAGGAGTTGAGGGCATTACCAATTGGAGCAAGAAGAGAAATCATATTGGTAAGATTCTAACACTCCAATCTAAATGCATTAGCTATTTAATTGATTTTGGAGTTGATTGGTATGAGTATTGATGGATAAACTACCTAAGAATGTAGTGGAAGTGGTGTGACCTAGAAATCTAAAATGGGTATAATGTGATGATATGTGGGATTGAATGAGCCTATGATTTATGGCATGCTAAAGTTGTTATTGGGGCAATGTTTATGATTTTAAATGGTTAAATGAGATTACATTGTGAGTTTGGAGGAATTGTAGAAATGGGTATAAATATGCTTGATTAATGCCATAGTGAGGGGATTCATGAAGTATGAACACTATGAGCTTAATATCGATTTGATATCGATTTTGAGTAAGTTAATGGGCCTAAGAAGATCCATAGACTCGAGCTATGGGTAAAGTAATGAAACGAGGCCAAATAAGCTTTAATAGAGGCTATAGATTAAAGAGACTATAGCAAGCACAAGGGTTGCATAATATGGATCGAATATAATGCGGGATACGATTTTGTGCAGTCCCGAAGAGTTCGTTGAAGACGAATCGATCCGTACGAGTAAGCAGCTTAAGGAAGTGGAATCACGCATCGCGATTCCAGGTAAGGGAATTTTGTGAGTATATAGAGATAGCTGCTCGTACTTTGAACTTGTGGGTGATTATTGGGTGTTGTATGAAAATGCATGAATTGCCCAAATAAATGATTGATGATATTCGTGAATGATAATGAGTATATGCGTGGTTTTGGATTTGAAGTGGATTCTATGAAAGGGGATAGTAAGGCTAATAATTGCATAAACCTAACGTTTTGATGTTTTTCCAAAACGAATTGCTTGGTTTTAAGCAAGCTTGTAGATAGGTTGGCTAGTATTGTGATGTTGTTGTGGAAAAGCAAATTGTGAGTGCTAAACCCGAATTGCCGGGATTGATAATTGTATTTAAGCCGCCTATCATATTCGTATGACATAAATCGCGCTAGAGCCTCACTCGCGCTGGATTTCTATGTCTTCATTTGTATGAAACGTGCTAGAGCCTAGCTCGCACCTTGATCTGAATTATGATGATGTTTATAAACCGTACTGGAGCTTCTGCTCGTACGTGGATTGTGAATGGTTATCTTATGAGTATAACCGTACTAGAGCTATGCTCGTACGCGCCTCTTTATGAGAAGATGCATGATGCATGAGTCGTGCTAGAGCTTTGCTCGCACAAGTTTGTACAATGGGATTCGTATAGGGTTGTGAAAGTGGGTAAGATCCTTAAGCCTTACATCCTTAAGCCAACATCCTTAAGCCCAAAGAGGCGGGGAGGCTCTGTTAGGCAGGGAGGCTCTCCTACATGGGTATGGTAAAGGTGGGATCCTTAAGCCAACATCCTTAAGCCCAAAGAGGCGGGGAGGCTCTGTTAGGCAGGGAGGCTCTCCTACATGGGTATGGTAAAGGTGGGATCCTTAAGCCAACATCCTTAACCCCAAAGAGGCGGGGAGGCTCTGTTAGGCAGGGAGGCTCTCCTACATGGGTATGGTGAAGGTAAGATCCTTAAGCCCTACATCCTTAAGCTAACACCCTTGAGCCCGAAGAGGCAGGGAGGCTCTGTTAGGCGGGGAGGCTCTGTTCGGTGGGGAGGCTCTCTTACGGAAAGGACCCTTAAGCCCTACATCCTTAAGCTAACATCCTTAAGCCCGAGGAGGCAGGGAGGCTCTGTTAGGCGGGGAGGCTCTGTTCGGCAGGAAGGCTCTCCTTCACGGAAAATAGAAAACTCTTGGTATGGGGTAGATAAGACCTAGGAATGGCACCCCCAATCATGATATGAGTTGCGGAGTACGATGTACCGTGTATATCACATGGAGTACGATGTACCGCATGATGGTTATGTGATGAGAAAGTCTGGCGAGGGATAATTCATCTTCGTGCCAGCATGATACCCCGCACACCTGGATGCGTGTGGTCTGGGATGATTTATGATGTAATGATTCACATAGGCACTTTTGATATAGTGACCTAGATTTATACACATGCGTGAATTGTGGAATGTAAATGTGGTTGTGGTTTGTGAGTGGATTTGGTGGTGTTATGTTGTTGGTTCAAAAAGGAAGTTTCTAAATGAATTGCCCTTTTTATGAATTTAAATGAGATCGAGCATGAGATGATTTATACATGATGTCTTACCATGTTTTATATGCCAATTTTACATGACTTTGATACATGATATATATGTATACTCATACGGCATAGTTTTATTCCTCATGCTCCTACCATAAATGATTTACGCATAACACTATCAGCATGTAGATAGAGTAGTTATCTACCATGCTTGCATTATTGCCTTACTGAGCGTGTGGTTGCTCATCCCACTCTATTTTCCCCCCTACAGAGCGTGCATAGTAGCCCAGTGAGGGCTGAGGCGTATTATTTTGGACTCCGCTGCATCTCCATCGCTAAAAGGTATATACACAGTGATTCTTTTTGTATCTAAACAATGTAAAAGCACAGTATCCTTTTGAGTTGTACTTATGGGGGATGTAGATGTCAGTAAAACATGTATTCGTATAAGTACACGATTAAATGCACATGTATGACATCGTTTTAATTTATTGAGAATGAATGAGATGTGGTGATTATTATTGGCTCACAGCCCAACAGTGTGTGGTGAGTTTAGTTCGCGACCGGGTAAGGTAACAGTAAAACGCGAAAAATTTTCAGTGATTTCGGTTAAAGAGAATAGAATTGGGTCGTGACATATTACACATACGTACATTGAATCCATGGACTTACATCAATCATACTTTACATTACAAGTCCATTCATATTTATTACACATTACAACTCTACATATACGGGGTCTCACACGATAGCCATAAAATTATGTTATGCATCATGATAAATGTTGATCAAATTATTTATGTGATTTTGATCTAAATTTAATCCAAATTTTCTAAAAAATGATCAGAATGCTTAATTCATAGCTTAGCAAAATTTATAGTTTACTTAATTTTCTAAATTTTATTAAGCACACTTAAAACATAACTCATCATAAAGGATGCTTAAAACATAGCTCGTCATAGTTCATTTCATTGAAATTTCATACTTAAAACTTAATCGTAAAATCATAGATCATAATCATAAATCATAAATCATAAAATGTAATCATGATATAAGTAAGACAAGACAGATAACCAAGCAGTAACATGCAATTATAACATAGGTCCCAAGTAGGGAAGTGATCTAATGGCCATGATCAGGGTTTGTAGTCCCACTGGACAGTTGAGTACTGGAAAGGCTGAAGACATGTTCAAGTCTAAACAACCCTTTAACTTAGCTTAAACATAAACATAGCATAGAGATTGGCTGTGCTTCGCTAACGATAAATGTACCGAGAAGCCTACAGTCTCAAAACATAGATTAAAAAATATAATTTAAAATGTAGCTGAAAGCATAACTTAAATCATAACTCAAAGCACAACTTAACTTAGCTTAAATTATAGCTTAAAGCATTGCTTAACTTAGCTTAAATCATAGCTTAACTTAGCTTAAAATCATAGCTTAATCATAATCATATCCCAATAATCCCACTAAGAAAAACAATTGTAAAACTGAGCAAGGAAATCAAAAGATCAATTTCACTTATTTGAAATCGATTTAAAAATCATAATTTATGTAAATTTATTTAAAACTATGCAACTTACTAAAATATAAATATTTTGATGCACTTAATGGGATTTTTGGTTTTTTTTTTCTTCTTAAGATCGAGTTCTTAAAACTCTTTGCTTAGCTTAAAGCGAATTCTTATGCTTATGCATGATTCATGTAGGGGAAAAATAGCTTAGGTCTTAAATCTTAATCTTAGGTCTTATTTATAAACTTAAATGACATACTTAGGAAATAACGAAATTTTGATAAATCGAATTTAATTTCAATTTAAAAACGCTTAATTGAAAATCATGTGTTTTGAGACAATGATGCTTCGTGCACACTCCTTTACTTAATTTGCAGTGCAAATAGTCGATCCAACCTCCGAGATCTGTAAGACCCACTTTTTATTACTTGTTGATGCATTTTCTTATGATTCATGTGATGTACACTTCCACATGTTGATTGAATCATAAGAAGAGTTTTGACTGAATTAAACTTGCAAATGGAATAAAACCAAATATCGGTGAATGTATGAAGTAGCCAAATAAGGGACGAGATGGTCATAGGCCAAACGAATGGGATCGAAATTAAGTTGACAGAAAATAAAAATTTAAAATAAGAAAAGATAGTGAGTGTATGAAGGAAAGTCGGGTTAAATTGGTTCCGAACAGGTGCAGGGGTAAAACGATCAAAAGACCAAAATTCGGTATAAATTCGATAAGAAAATTTTAATTAAAAATAAGGATTTAGGACATCTTGATCAATAATGAAGAAATTATCAAATTTCGAGTCCAATTGATCAAGATTCGAAATTATTTAGAATTACCAAAAATTTACTTGGGACAATATCTCGAAAATACAGAAAAAATATACCGAAAAAGGGTTAAAATACAATAAATAAATTAAATAAATTAATTATTAATAAAATAAAGAATTTATTAGATATTTTAGAATTTTTTTGAGTATTTTAATGATTATAATATTAATAAAATAAATTATAAATAATAATAAAAAATAAAAATTGAAAATCGAAAATTGGGAAAAAACTCGAAATTGAAAACCGACAGAAGCGAGAGCCAAAGACCCGAACCACCCACAACCACCGAAGGTCGACGATCCCAGATGAAGACAGGAGGAGAAAGAGGACAGGCCAGTGAACACTCTGGCATCGATGATGAGCGTCGACAACGGCTGAGTCTGGCGAACGGAGGAGGAGAAAATCGAGAGGAAAACGAGCCCAATTTCGGCGATCCATGACAGCTGGGCGTGAGCGGTGGGCACCAACGTGATCAGGAGGAGGAGGCAGTCCTTTTGAGACCGGTAGTGACCGACGAAATGGCCAGAACCGTCGACGACGGCAAAGACCAGAAACGACACCGTTTAGCTGAGAGGAAAGCGGAAGGATAAGGAAGGAAAAGGAAGAAAAAGAGAAGGAAAAGAAAAGAAAAGAAAAGACAAAAAAGGGAAAAAGGAAAGAAAAATTACCAGGGACGACTCGAGATTCGGGTAAGTTGACCGAGGGTCGAGATTTACCTATGGGTAAATTTTAAAAATTTATTTCATATTATATTTAATGGAAAATAACCCAAAGTAATCCAATTGTGCAGTTCTACGACAAAGCCTGAACGAGAGTCGATTGAGCTCCGATTTTCGTACCCCGCTTAGCATTCGGTAAGTACATTTTAATTACGACAATTAGAGTCCTTAATGCAGAGTTAAGGTTATTTTAGGGGTTTTACGGATTAAATTCTGCATAAAATAACTTATATTTGGATTTTTGAATAAATTGTCGTAAATAATATACGAGCTATCCAATTAGTTTGGAACGAAGCCCGATGAGTATTGGTAAGCCAAATGAGCCCAATAAACCCGAAGAAGGGATTTAATAAGTAGAAACGGGCTAGAAATGGGTCGAGGCCCATTAAGGTGCAATCGGGCGCAATAAAGTAAAATGGGTCCAGTACTTTAGATTTGATCAATATGAGTGAAATACTGATAAATATATTCGACTTGACCCAAATATGTGGTTATATGCAGCTCCGTAGACTTGGTTAGAGCGAATTTGGATTGAGAGACCTGGTATCATCGAGACGGGATAAGTTTGCGCGTGATTCTAGGTAAGGGAATTTTACGGGCTGCTAGAGGTAACTTTACGCAATTTCGACATCATTTACATTCCCTAAAATTGTCTGAAGGGTTTAGATTTAAGATAAAAATTTTAGTGCCCTAGATGGGTAAATTACCAAAATACCCTTGTGAAGGGTAAAATTTTCAAATTTAGGAAAGTTGAAAGGAGCAAGAACAAGAGGTTCCTACTTGTTCTTGAGGTGTTTTGACACGTGCATGACTAGGCTGGCTAGCTTTTAAATAAAATCCATAACATTGCATATTTTCAACAATGTTGATTTTCTGTGAAACTGATTTGAGAAATGTAGCCGCCTACGTGATTTTCTAGAAATGTGACGTGCTATAGCTCAACTGCCATGAGTTTTGCTTTGTGTGATGCATGCATTAGCGTCGGAACAGGGGCTCGCACTAGAGTTTTACATGCATTGGTGCTAGAGCTTAGCTCGCACCAGATTTTTCATGATATTCGTGACAGGGTGTTTGAGCTTAGGTCGCCCCAAATTTTTACATGATTTTCATGACAGGGTGCTGGAGTCTAACTCGCACCAGATTTTCACATGATTTGTGTAACAGAGTACTAGAGCTTAGCTCACACTAGTTTTACTTGATTTTATGAGAGTGCTGGAGCATCGCTCGTACTAGTTTTATGAGAACATGAGATGAACCGTGCTTGGAGCGTCGGGTAGACTGTGTGTCACACCGATTAAATAGGCTCGCACGTGCATTTTGAGATAGGGCATGAGTATGGATATGAGATATGGGTCCACAGAGTACGTTGTATCGTGCAAGTAGCATGGAGTACACTGTACCATGTTGGGCTTGATTATATGGCATCTTTGGATGCATGGCATCTTTGGATGCCTGGATGCAAGTGGCATCTTCGGATGTGAGTGGCATCTTCAGATGCGAGTGATCGGACAGGGCCGACGAGATGGACTGGCCCACCTCCCGGGACGGTTCATGATCGTGGTGAGACCCCGTACACTAGGATCCGTGTAGCAGTGGGATCACGAGGACATATGACCATAATCCTAGTTATTTGCCTGAGATATACATATATTGCCTAGTCTCTCATGTTGATGATTTTGAGAAACACATTTTATGGATTTTTGTGTGAGTGTGGATCACCCGAGGGAGGGGTTGAGTCCTGACTGAGATGTGATTGTGATGAGAATAAAACTGGGATTTAAACTCTTACATGTTATCATTGCTTTAAAAAGTATTTTATTTCATGATTTTATGTGAGTCAGGAACACCCAAGGGATGGGTTAAGTTCTGACTTTGTTGTGAAATGTTAACAAGAATGAAATGATTTAAATGGATTTGCATGATGAGTTTTCATGCTCTTTGAAATCCATATGTGAACTTGTTTTACATGACATCATGATTCATAGCATCTGTTTTGAAATGTGTGGAGAATGGGTGGTTTATGCATGACACTATGTTCATGTAGGTTTTATGGTTATCTACTTGTTCGTAGGATTGCCTTACTGAGCTTGATGTGCTCACCCCTTTCATTTTCTCACACAGATTTCTTTTAGTAGACTTAGAGGCGACTGAGTACTACATTCCAGACATCCGCTGCTGCCCATCTTTTGAGGTATATACACGTTGTATATAAATATTGTATCTAAGTAACATAAGCATGGTACTATATTCTGTATTGACACTGGGATGTATAAACTGGGTACATATGGGAAATAAATGAAAGAAAATTAGTGCATAACATATGAGTTTATATTTAATTTAAATTGTGCACTATTTGTAAAATGTATGATGATGATATGGGCACTGACATGCAGCCCAATTACTGGTTGTGGTTGGTCATGATCAGAGGTCAGGTAAGTATGAAAGAAAAACGAAAAATTTACTCTGATTTTTGGGTAGTTTTGGGTCGTGACAAGATCAATCTAGACTACGCATATATGTAGTCTACTCCATCAACCTCCTCGGACGATCAAATCTACATTGCCGAACCAAATTCTTAGTAATTTCCTTACTCTTATCTTTCCTTATTTATACTTAATAAATTCCACACTTAAATGATTTATTTTCCTTATTCTTATTTGAAAATATATTTTCTAAATATATTTTCCATAACTCATCATTTTTCCTTAACATAAGCTTATATAGCTTAACTTTCATAATTTAATTCCTTAGTTACCTTAACTTTCATGATGATATGGGCACTGACATACAGCCCAATTACTGGTTGTGGTTGGTCATGATTAGAGGTCAGGTAAGTGTGAAAGAAAAACGAAAAATTTACTCTGATTTTTGGGTAGTTTTGGGTCGTGACAAGATCAATCTAGACTACGCATATATGTAGTCTACTCCATCAACCTCCTCGGACGATCAAATCTATATTGCCGAACCAAATTCTTAGTAATTTCCTTACTCTTATCTTTCCTTATTTATACTTAATAAATTCCACACTTAAATGATTTATTTTCCTTATTCTTATTTGAAAATATATTTTCTAAATATATTTTCCATAACTCATCATTTTTCCTTAACATAAGCTTATATAGCTTAACTTTCATAATTTAATTCCTTAGTTACCTTAACTTGGCCAATTGGCCCGTAATGCTTAATTTGTATTATACTTCATCCTTAACCTTATAATTTATTTAATTTCACTAAATTAAGTCTCCATATCTATGAGACCCCATATATGTATAATTTTGTAACATATGTGGAATGAATTATGTATGAATCATAAGATATATATATATATATTTTGAAGTTTTAAGTGTGATTGGAATGGTGAATGAATGTGGAAGTGATTAAGAATGAGTTTGAATGAGGAGATTGCAGTAAAAATGATGTGGGATGAAGGCCAGATCGATCCTATGCAAGGAGAGATCGATCTCATGGCCTGGAGAATGCAAAATCAAGCATGTTGGAAGAGGCAGATCGATCTCTCACTCAAGCAGATCGATCTCCTTAACTCTCGGGTTGGACCAGATCAATCTCCTCTTAAGGCCAGATCGATCTCCTTAACTCTCTGCATGAGACAGATCGATCTTGTTCCATTGAAGCAGATCGATCTCAAGCCCTCGATAGATCGATCTCATGCTTTCAAAATGTCGTGAAAATGAGGAATTTAAGCAAGGCAGATCGATCTCCCCTCTATGCAGATCGATCTCATCAAGCAAATTCTATATATATGGAGCAGTTGGATCTGCAATTCATGACAAACAACTCTACCTTTCCAGTTTCAATCCAAAACCTAGTTTTCTCACCCAAAATCATTCCATTTTCATAGAGATTTGAGAAAATATCATTAGAGCAAAGTTGTTCCTTATAAAAAGAAGAACAACATACTTTGGAAACAAAGTTACATTGGTTGATTGGAGGAGCAAAGGTGCATTTCCACTTAGAGCAAGGAGAAAATCAAGCTAGAAGAGTTTCTAATGCAACAATCTAAGTACATTTGTTTAGATATTGATTTTGGAGTAGATTGGTATGTACATTAATGGTAGAAACTACCTAGAAATGCAAAGGAACAATTATGACCTAGAATGAGTCTAGTGTGAGAAAGTGAAATATATTGGAAGTAATGATGAATAAGATATCATAAGGTGATAATGGTGTTGTGAGTATGATTTTAAGATGGTGTTATGGAATGAATTGTGAGACTTACCCAAAAAGGGTAAAATGTGTATTTAAGGCATTGGGTAAAATGCATAAATGAATGAGAGAGTAGGGGTAGAGCTTTGCACATCAAGTCCTAAATAAGTAACTAAGTGAGTTACTAGATAAATTAGTTAAAAGTGGCTTGATGATGGCCAAATACAAAAATAGGCTAAACTTAATGAGTTAGGCTCAATGAAATATATTGACTAGTTGAAATCAAAATATGAGTTAGCAAGATTAACTCAAGTGATTGGTAAATGATTTGCAGCTCCCGAGGATACACCCAGAGCAAGTTGAGCCAAAAGTGCAAGAAACAAAAAGGAAGAGAGTCGCTCCCAAGTAAATCGAGGTAAGGGAATTGTGTGGACTCTTAGAGATATCTGTGCACATTTTGGGGCGCATTATGTTTTCTAGAATGTATGTGATAATAGGAAATGAAATGGGTGATTGAAGGGTAAAGAGTTGGGTTTTGAGAAATATGCATGAAAACAAAAGCATGATGCTTTGAAAATCCTGTTTTATTGCTTTTTAGCAAGTGATTGGTAGGTTGGCTAACATTTGAATTGATTTGCATAAGAAATGATTTGATTTGGTTATAACCATGTTTTGCAAAGAATTGAACCACCTATATGGATTTCGTGAGAATGAAAGCGTGCTAGAGCATGACACGCACGAGATTTGATGTGTTTTTATACACATGAGTGCTGGAGCTTAGCTCGCACTAGTTTTCACATGGATTTCTATGATGTTGTGTTGGAGCTTAGCTTGCACAGATTTTATACTGGTTTTGACATGGTGCTGGAGCATAGCTCGCATTAGATGTCCATTATACTTATTACCATGCTTGAGATTACTCGTATGTGGTTTTTTAACATGTTGATAGCCGTGCTAGGAGCTTAGGGTAGACTGGGTGTTGCATCGATTAAATAGGCTCGCACGTACATATTGAGATGTGGCGTGATATGATGTGATGATACAGGTCCACGGAGTACATTGTACCGTGCATGTAGCATGGAGTACGTTATACTGTGTTGAGATTGTGATATGTCGTCTTCAGACGATGTTTAGATCTGCTATAGACCGACGGGTTGGACGTGACCCACCTCTCATATGGAAGTAGATAGAGGTGATACCCCACACACACCTGATCCGTGTAGCCTGAGATCATAGAGGATATAACCATAGTCTTAGAGGAGATTTACTTTATTATATTGCCTATCTCGCATGTCTCTTGCTTTATGAATGAATCCATTTTTTGAAATGCTTTGTGAGTCAGGACAGTCCGACGGAGGGGCTGAGTCCTGACAAGTGTTGATTTTATTGAGATGAGAAAGTATGATAATGGATTTAAAGTGCACTTGTGCATGATGATTTTTCCCATGCCTTATTGTGAAATATGGATGATGGTTTTCCATACCTTGTATTAAATTGTGCACTGAATTTTAATAAGCATGATTTGTTTTACATGCCATTAACACAAGTATGAACTAATGATTTGAGGTGTGATGATGAAATGTGTGGATTTGAGCATGGCATCACGATCACGTAGATAGTACAGTATCTACCTGTTCGCATGATTGCCTTACTGAGCATGGTGTTTGCTCACCCCCCTTATTTTCCCCTCTCTACAGAGCATTGAGTATAGACTGAGAGCGATTGGAGGTTTTCCTTTTTGGTACCCGCTGCATCCCATCGCATAAGGTATACACACTTGTATAATTTGTATCTAAACTTGCAATAGCACAGTAGCATTTTGAATGTAATCATTGGGGATGTAAGCAATGTAAACACATGTAAACAACAACTCTGATTTATTTATACAAGTGTTTACTTCTAATTTTTAATGCAAATCAAATTGTTATGGTTAGAAGAGGTAAGCAGCGACACACAGTCCAACTGTTGAGAGTGTAGCTGTTCACAATCGGAGTAAGGTAAGAATGAATAATAAATAATGTATGAAAAACGAAAATTTTGTAATGATTTTTGGTAAGTTGAGGGTCGTGACAAAAGTTGGTATTAGACCTGAGTTGGTCTGACGTGTGTCGGTATTTAAAATACTTAATAAATTAGAAAATTACATCCCCAATGTTATTGTGCTTGTTTAGATACAATTATGTGTGTGTCGATGGGTTGACTAAGAAATTGATGCGAATGTAGGGAATTGAGCATTATGCCTAATACCAGTCGCAGTAGAGGGGCGAGAACGCAAGCTAGAGGCCGTAGAGGTAGGCCAGGAGGTCATGTTGTGCCACAACTACACGAGACTCTGGAAGAGGTTAAGGTGGAGGCTGAGGTTGAGCATGCTCCACAAGGTCCAAAAGAGAGACCTGAAAGTATTGAGGCACGCTTCGCGAGGGTTGAGTAGAGTATAGAGATGATCTTGGAATTGGTCACTCAATCTTTACCTGGAGTTGGGGGCAGACAGAGTCCCGCTACACAAGGTGAGGCTGAGTAGGTGGCAGCTCCTGAGGCACGGGCACAACGAGCTCAGAGACCTCAGACGAAAGATACACCTACACCCCCAGCTGCATAGGATATGCCTACACCTGTTGCTACACCACAGGGCAATAGAGGTTGGGGTTACGGATGTGATTTGGATAGACTACGACAGTTTCAAAAGTTTGGATTGGATAAATGAGATTGAGAAGTTATATGGGTTCTTTGAGTGCACTACTACCAAGATGGTAGCATTTGCCGCATTCATGCTGAAGGGATCAACAGAACATTGGTGGAAATCCACCAGGCCTATTTTGAGAGCCTGGCATATAGAGAGCAGTTGAGATGTATTTTTGGAGGCTTTTCGGAGACAGTATGTTCCATATACTGCGCAGCGAAAGCTAAAGATGACATTTTTGGGACTGACCTAAGGGAGCAGGACGGTGGATGAGTATGAGACGACCTTTATCTCCCTGGGTAGATATAATCCTGATACAATGGGTAATGAGGTCGAGAAAGTCCAAAAGTTTATGGATGGACTGAGACTAACCATCAGATCTAGATTGGTTCCCCTGGATATACTGACCTACGAAGAGACAGTGTGTAGGGCGCAATTGTGTGAACAAGATGTTGATAGGATTGCCTTAGAGTTTGGGAGGGTTAGTAAAGTGAGAGACAGAGATAAAAAGAGACCCGTGCTGGATAGAGGCTTCAGTTATAAGGAAAGCAAGAGATTTTTCGGGAAGAGGTCGAGGATCGAAGAGATCCGGGAGAGGACAGTTAATCCTCCCATAAATCCAGCTCTAGCTCCAGTGAAGGGAATTGTGATTGGAGGGCCACGACCTACTACAGAACACTGCAGCAAGTGTGGTAGGTACCATGGTACTCGACCATATTATGGACCTCCTGCAGTATGCTTCAGAAGTGGGAAACCAGAGCACATAATCTGAGATTGCCCAGAGATGACAGAGAGAGCCCCATAGAAGGGCAAGGAGCCTGAGAGAGCTCCTGTTGGTACTCTCACTCCAAGACGGAGAGCGATAGCTAAAGAGAAGGGTAAGCAGGTGATTGGTAGAGGGCGAGTTCACGTGCTGGACCAGGATACCGCGGATCAGTCTACAGATGTGGTGAAAGGTACCATTTTGATCTTTGACCTTGAAGGTTATGTTTTGATAGATCCTGGTGCCATGCATTCATTTGTATCGCCTCCATTTGCACATAAATTGTTTGAATATGTAAAGCTTACCCCTTTAAGTAGGAAGATGCTGATAAGCACTCCCATGAATAATAGTTAGCTAGTGGAGTATGAAATTAGAGATTGTAAGTTGAAAGTAGGGGAAAAAGAAATGTCAGCCGACCTCATCTTAATGTATATGAGTGATTTTGATGTAATCCTAGGAATGGATTGGTTTGCTGCAAATCGTGCTTTAGTAGATTGCTTTTTTAAGATGGTGACATTTTCAGGGGTAGATAGCATTACCATAAGTTTCCTCAGAAAACATTGTAAAGTAAATTTCCCTTGAAAAGAAATGAAAGTAAAAGTTAGTTTCAATCTAAATAGATGAATCTTTACCATGCTGACTAAATTGATATATATTTGAAGATTACATTGCTTATGTGGTTGAGACGGATAAGGCACATTCGGAGTTGATAGACATCCCAATGGTCAGAGAATTTCTAGATGTCTTTCCGAATGAATTACCAGGGTTACCTCTAGATAAAGAGATAGAGTTTTGTATAGATTTGACACCTGGTACAGAGCCGATATCCAAGCCACCGTACAAAATGGCTCAACTTGAGTTGGAGGAATTGAGGAAACAATTACAGGAGTTGTTGGAGAAGGGGTTCATCAGACCGAGTGTATTGCCTTAGGGACCATCGGTTCTGTTTGTAAGGAAGAAGGATGGAAGCCTCTGACTGTGTAATGATTACAAGTTGTTGAATAAGGCGACCATCAAGAATAAGTACCCCTTCCACGCATCAATGACTTGTTGGATCAACTTAGGGGAGGGCAGGTCTTCTCCAAGATAGATCTGAGATCTGGGTATCATCAGTTGAAAATTCAGGATGAAGATATATCCAAGACAGCTTTTCGCACCCGATATGGACATTATGAGTTTATAGTTATGCCATTCGGGTTGACAATGCTCCCGCAGCTTTTATGTCATTGATGAATGAGGTGTTCCACCAGTATTTGGATCGATTTGTTATCGTGTTTATTGATGATATACTGGTGTACTCGAGATCTAGAGAGGAGCATGAACAACAGCTAAGGATAGTGCTACAAACCTTTGAGAGAAGAAGTTGTACGCTAAACTCAGTAAGTGCGACCTTTAGTTGGAACAGATCTCTTTTCTGGGTCATATAGTATCGAAGGATGGTGTGTCAGTGGACCCATCAAATATTGAGGCAGTGGTACAGTGGCAGAGACCCCAGATAGTAACAAAGATCAAAAGTTTCGTGGGTTTACCTAGATATTATCGAAGGTTTGTGGAGGGATTCTCAAGATTAGCTGCTCTTTTGACACGTCTCACGAGGAAGAATGTAGAATTTGTGTGGGACGATAAGTGTGAAGAGAGTTTCAGGAGTTGAAAAGGAGATTAACCACAGCTCCAATTCTTACCAATCTTACTAGCTCATGAGGTTTCTCAATGTATACAGATGCATCACACCAAGGACTGGGTTATGTAGTTATGCATGATGGAAAGGTAGTTGCATATAAGTCTAGATAGTTGAAGGATCATGAGAGAAACTACCCGACCCATTTTTTGGATTTGGCGGCTGTAGTGTTTGCGTTGAAGATATGGCGCCACTACCTCTATGGTGAGAAATTTCAAGTATTTATAGATCATAAGAACCTTAAGTACCTGTTCTCACAGAAAGAGTTAAACATGAGAAAGAGGAGATGGCTCAAACTTTTAAAGGATTATGATTGTGAGATCCTGTACCACTCGGGTAAAGCGAATGTAGTTGCTGATGCACTAAGTAGGAAACATCTCGGGTTGGTATCATTCATGATGATTAGGGAACATGAGCTATTGGAACAATTCATGAACCTCAGCTTGGATGTGACTTCGCCTGATACTGATAGTGGCTTTATGATAGCTAGCCTACGTTTGGAATCGGATCTGGTAGATCAAATTCGGCAGGCTCAGTGGATGGATTAGTAGTGCAGTGATATTGTCAGGCAAATACAGAGGGGCATAGAGATTGATTTTGAGTTAGGTTCCGATGGATTGTTGAGGTTTAGAGGTAGGATATGTGTTATTGATGATCTAGAGATCAGGAAGTTGATCTTGACAGAGGCTCACTTATCGAGGTATACGATACATCCAAAGAGTACCAAGATGTATCAAAACCTTCGAAAAGTTTATTGGTGGTCTGGGATGAAGAAAGACATTGCTGAATATGTCACTAAATGTCTCGTCTGTCAACAGGTGAAGGTAGAGCATCAGAAACCTGCAGGATTATTGCAGCCTCTACCGATACCGACTTGGAAGTGGGAGCACGTCACCATGGATTTTGTGATAGGATTACTAAGGACCCGTAGAGGTCATGATGCCAGATGGGTGATTGTGGATCGGTTGACGAAGTTAGTCTATTTCCTAGCTATGAGAGCTACCGATACTCTGAGCCAGTTAGTGAACTTGTATGTGCACGAGATAATGAGGCTAGATGGAATTCCAGTGAGCATTGTTTTTTATTTGGATGCCCGCTTCACTTCCCATTTATGGGAGCATTTTCAAGAAGTAATGAGGACCCAGTTGAGTTTTAGCACTGCGTTTCATCCTCTGACAGATGGTCAGTCAGAGAGGACTATACAAACCTTGGAGGATATGTTGAAAGTGTGTACATTGGATTTTAGAGGCTCCTGGGATGACCATTTGCCACTCGCAAAGTTCGCCTATAATAACAGTTTTCATGCGAGAATCGAGATGGCACCATATAAGGCATTATATGGGCGTAGATGTCGTTCCCCTATTGGATGGGAAGAGGTTGGTGACATACAGATCTTTGCACTAGATTTGGTTAGACAGGCCTTTGAGGATGTCTAGTTGATTTGTGAAAGGTTATGGATAGCTCAGAGCAGACAAAAGAGTTATGCTGATAGGGGACAGAGACCACTAGAGTTTATTGTGGGTGAGTCAGTGTTTTTGAAAGTTTCTCCCTCGAAGTGAATAATGAGATTCGAGAAGAAGGGAAAGTTGAGCCCTCGATATATAGGGCCATTTGAGATACTAGATAAAGTGGAAGATAAGACATACAGGCTAGCATTGCCACCTGAGCTAGCGAATGTACATAACGTCTTCCACATATCCATGTTGTGGAAGTACCACCTGGACCCGGCGTATGTGATAAGGTAATGAGCCTTTGGAGCTCAATGAAAGCATGGCACACATTGAGAAGTTGGTTCAGATATTAGATAGAAAGGAGAAAGTGTTGAGGACAAAGACAATCCCCTTAGTGAAAGTCCTTTGGCAACATCACACTGTGGAAGAAGCCACATGAGAATTAGAGAGTTTGATGCGGGAGAAGTATCCTGAGTTTTTCACAGAATGATTGGTTCTAATTTGGAGGACCAAATTTTCTAAGTGGGGGAGAATGTGAGACCCCATATATGTATAATTTTGTAACATATGTGGAATGAATTATGTATGAGTCATAAGATATATATATATATATATTTTGAAGTTTTAAGTGTGATTGGAATGGTGAATGAATGTGGAAGTGATTAAGAATGAGTTTGAATGAGGAGATTGTAGCAAAAATGATGTGGGATGAAGGCCAAATCGATCCCATGCAAGGAGAGATAGATCTCATGGCCTGGAGAATGCAAAATCAAGCATGTTGGAAGAGGTATATCGATCCCTTACTCAAGCAGATTTATCTCCTTAACTCTCGGGTTGGAGCAGATCGATCTCTTCTTAAGGCTAGATCGATCTCCTTAACTCTCTGCCTGAGACAGATCAATCCTGTTCCATTGAAGCAGATCGATCTCAAGCCCTCGACATATCGATCTCTTACTTTCAAAATGTCATGAAAATGAGGAATTTAAGCAAGGCAGATCAATCTCCCGTCTATGCAGATCGATCTCATCAAGCAATTTCTATAAATATAGAGCAGTTGGATTTGTAATTCAAGGCAAACAACTCTACCTTTCCATTTTCAATCCAAAACCTAGTCTTCTCACTCCAAAATCATTCCATTTTCATAGAGATTTAAGAAAATATCATTAGAGTAAAGTTGTTCCTTATAAAAAGAAGAACAACATACTTTGGAAACAAAGCTACATTGGTTGATTGGAGGAGCAAAGGTGCATTTCCATTTGGAGCAAGAAGGAAATCAAGCTAGGTGAGTTTCTAATGCAATAACCTAAATACATTTGTTTATACATTAATGATAGAAGCTACCTAAAAATGCAAAGGAACAATTATAACTTAGAATGAGTCTAGGGTGAGAAAGTGAAATATATTGGAAGTAATGATGAATGGGATATGTCAAGGTGATAATGGTGTTGTGAGTATGATTTTAAGATGGTGTTATGGAATGAATTATGAGACTTAACCAAAAAGGGTAAAATGTGTATTTAAGGCATTGGGTAAAATGCATAAATGAATGAGAGAGTAGGGGTAGAGCAATGCACATCAAGTCCTGTGACGCCCCGGAAGCACAAAAAATAGGGCAAATTTAAAACTTATTTGCATCAATACACAATTCTAGGTGCGTTCCTGTGCAGTGTCATGCATCATCATATATAAATTATAAAACTTTCACCTCAGGATCTCATCATCTAATATTTATATATCATACCATATACATTCCTCAATTCAGAGTTAATTAATCCTAATACATCCCATACATCATTGTTCATCAAGTGTCTATAAATACAGCTTTAGTCTGGGTACATGAAATGTTAAAGTATACCTCAAAACACAATATACGGCCTGGAGCTCAAGCCTTCCACTAGCCACTACGTCGTATGTCACAGGAAACTCTCTTCACTTGAAGAAATCTGGGAGATATTAAAAGTAGGGTGAGCTTCTAAATCACTCAGTAAGGGGGGGTAAGGGACTCATTAACAAAATCATCAATTACACAGCACAATCGTTTTGTTTTGTAGGTGAAACTCAATAAGCTCAATAGAAAACGTAGCATGAAACCATTAAAACATCATTATCATCTCATTTCTCTAAAATCATGCAGAAACATGAGAGTAAATGGCTCAGTACAAAAACCATAGTTAAAACATGTAGAAATCAGGATGCGATAATGACTTTTCTCGTAAAAACGTGATAGAAATCACCTCAGTAGTAATGCACGTGGCAAAGCCACAAAACACAATCTCATGTGTAAAACGGAGACTAGGCAAATAAAACTCAGATAAAAACATTCGTCATGGCACATCAAAATAATCTCCTTAGGGTCTGCATCCTAGGCATCCTCAAAAGAGGGAACGTCGACAATATGGTCATGTACATGGTATATTGGTCTTATGTGCTACCAGAAGAAGGCCTGGACTTACATGCTACCAGAGCAAGGCCTCTCTTCATGCACACTATCGGTCTTACATGCTACCAAAGCAAGGCCTATCTTCATGCACACTATCGGTCTTAGATGCTACCAAAGCAAGGCCCGGATGTCAGACTCGTATTTTATGTAGCTTATTCCTTATGATTCCTATGTGTACAAATACTCTATTATTATAGTTAAATCATAAGAAGAGAATTTACTAGATTTAAAGTGTATGCGAAATGATTTGACACGCATAAGCTACATAAAAGACCTAATGCGAGCTATAAGAGTCACAGGCTAAACCGAGTGGATCTGAATCATTCTGACTGAAAATAAGAACTTAAAATGAGAAAATATAGGGAGCTTATGAAGGAAAGTCAGTTTGATTTAGTTCCGAACACAGAGAACGAGAGTAAGAACTAAAAAGGGTAAAATGGACCTTTTTAGCGAGTTAAGGTATTTAAGGTGTTTTGGGTATATTTATCTACCGAAAACAGCCTAAACGCAAAGACGAGAGTGTAAGACATAAGATATGACACTTTCAAAATTTTGAGAAAAAGTCAACTTGGTCAATGATTAAGGAAAAAGTCAACTATAGTTAAGAAAAGTGGATTTTTACCATAGTTGACTAACCATGGTTAAAAATTAACCTAAGTATGGAGAAAAATTTGGAAAAAAAATATTCTTGGTCAGAATACAAGATAATTATCCTCGAAAGTAAGGAAAATTTATTCGAAAGGATTCCAGATTAAATTAAATGAATAAAAATGTAATGGGCCTAAAGTGAAGATTTTAAAGCCCATGAAGGTATACTAATCGTAGATCAAAATTCTTAGGTCCCTTAGACTTAATTGTTAGACCAATTGATAGGCCAAATATTTAGACAATTAAAGGCCCGAGGTATAGTAAAAGTTTCAGCCCGAAAGTCCATTAAGAAAGCCTAAACTGAGAGGCCTAATTGAAAAGCCCATTAGGTAAATATCTAACCATAGTTAAAGTTAACTATGACTCATTAGGTGACTCATAACTAAGCCTTAGAAAGTCAATCTTAATGGCTGAAAGTAAGGCTTAATGGCTTATAAAATCAGCCACACCATTGTCATCTTCACCATACCATTCTCGGCTAGAAGAAGGAAACCATTGAAATACATTATCCAAGCTTTCTCTCACTAGAAATCACTAGGAATTAGGCATATTTGGAACTTGCATTCTTCATGAAAGTTGTTCCAAATTGAAAGGAGAGTGACATATGTTGGAATTGGCTATCAAGAAGCCATAGAGTGCAAACTGTGAGGCCCCAAAGTTTCAGCTAAGTGTGAACACAAATACTACATATATTTTCAAGCTTTTAAATTCATATATGTTAATGTATGAATGATTTTAAGTATATTGGTATATGTTTTAAGCATTGAAACATATGAACTCAGTATGATCATGGTTAGGCCGAGAGTGAGTAGTGAAATATTGATGAATGCCCATATGATTTTAAGGCATAAATGGGTTAATGTACATGTGTTAATGGTTATGGTATAATTAGAATTAATCAAATTGATTAATTAATAATGTATTAAGTTGGCAATCAAGGTGCTTGATAAAATGCCTAAATGAACTATGTGATGCTTAAGAATGTTGCCAACTAAGTGTTTGTGAAAATGCTTAAGTGAGTTGGCTAAACAAATAGACATGGACGACATGCCATGGTGTGACCGACTGCATGGAGAGCTCTTGGCCATGGCATGTGGTTGAGAGGTCCAATGGGCCAAGCCCAATTGATTTCGACCCAATGTGATATAATGAGTCTAGGATAAGCCCAATAAGAGTTGATGGTCTCCATAAGCCCAATAGGCCCAACAAAAATATATAGTAAAATGGAAATGGGCTTAAGGTATAGTTAGGCCCATTAAGGATTAGTAAAGCCCATTAAGGGAAATAGATTGTATTTAATGTGAAATACAGTAGGAAAAGTGTAATAAACCTGATAAATGGTTATATGCAGCTCCAGAGATTATTGAAGGAGCAAATCGGACTGCTGGATTGAGCAGCGTTGAGAAAGTAAAATTTCTCGAGTGATTACAAGTAAGGGACTTTTGTGAGTAGTTAGAGATACCTGCACGTATTTTTGTCTGCTTTTACATTCACTTAAAAACTCTGAGGGTCAGAGAAAGTGAATAATAATTATTGTGACTCGATAGTGGTAAATTACGATTTTGCCCATAATTAGTTAAAAAGTCAACTTTTGTGAAAAGTTGTTAAACGCATGGAAGCCACCATTTTGAGTGTTTTACTGCTATTTAGTAGAAGAATAAATAGACGAGCTAATGATTTTAAGGTTGATGTGATTTAAGCACACTTTATAGTGCTGATTTTGATGTTTTGAAAATCATCCCTTTTTAAAAAGCCATTTATCATATTATGTGAGGATAAATCGTGCTAGAGCACAACTCGCACTTGATTTCATATATTTTTCACATATATTAGTACTGGATTGTGATTCGCACTAGATTTCCATGACATGCATGATAGAGTGCTGGAGTTATTACTCGTACTCAGTTTTATGTGATTTATGCATGAGAGAGTGCTGGAGCGATTAGATCGTACTCGAATTTTACATGAGATATATGACAGAGTGCTAGAGCGTTGCTCGTACTCGATTCTTCATGATTTATACATGATATAGTACTGGTGCTATTGCTCGTACTTGATTTGATGATTGTGTGCATAACATGGTATTGGAGCTATTGCTCGTACTTGATTTGAAACATGAACTATGCATTGACCTAGTTGCTGGAGGTTTACTCGGACTACAGTGTTTGAACGGAGTGCCTACTATGAGTCGCGCTCAAAGGCGTGCATTGTAATGTGATATATAATACATGTTGAAAACTGTGCTTGATTTCCTCGTGTAGACTGAGTGTTACACTATGAGAGGTTCGCATGTGGATTTAGAGACGTGGTATGATATTCCTTGGTTTGAGGGCTAAGACCTATGGCAGGCACCCCGACTGTGATGTAGGGTCCACGGAGTACGTTGTACCGTGCATGTGGCATGGAGTACACTGTACTGTGTGGTGTTGTGGAGTTGAGGAGGATATAGCTGATGGTTGTGATGGATTGACCCCCCTCCCGTTGCAGCAGTGATGCCCCGCACACCAGGATTCCGTGTAGCCTGGGATCACCATTTTCAGATATGGCCATAGTCCAGGATACTATTTGCATTTTTACCATAGAGTCTCACATGATATATCACCTGATTGACTGATTTATTTATGATACGGATAGACATAAGGGATGGGTTGGAATCCAATTTTGTGTTGTGAATGATCTAAATGCCATATTTACTGTGATTTAAATATACATGGCATGATTTATCTAAAGGCATTGTGATATTATAAAGATGCATTATTTTGCACTACATGCCTACATTTGAGAAAGCAAGCATGATTTCTATACATGAGATTTAATATGTACAAGTATATATATTTTTAAAGACATGCTTTTAAAGTGAGTTAAGGAAATGATATTTTCAAGGCATAGCATTATTTTGAGTAGATAGTGTAGATGTCTACTTGCTTGCCTGATTTTCTTACTGAGCGCGTTGTACGCTCACCCCCATTTCTTTACATCTCTCTAGAGAGCATCAGTAGTAGAGTGAGAGCATTTGAGGGATAGTATTCCTGTTGTCCGCTGCTATTTCCTATCAATTGACAAGTATACATATTTTGTACTGTTATGAATCTAAACATAGAAACAGCACAGTGATGTATACGATATATATTATGGGGAATGTATTTATATTAGATTTTATATAATCTCACGTGTATTATGAAAGAAGTTACAGTTAGTAACAGTATATTGACATGTATGTATGATAATGGATGATATGGTATGTGAGAAAGCTAACATCGAATCACAGCACCAACCAATTATGAGAGGAAAGGTAAGTTAAAAATGTGAAAAATTTGTAGTGGTTTTGGTTAAGTCACGGATTGAGGTCCTGACATCGGACTTACATGCTACCAAAGCAAGGCCACCCAATGCTACCAGAGCAGGGGTCATCTCACATTACCAAAACAGAGGCATCTCTCGCTACCACAGCGGAGGAATATCAGACTTATATGCTACTAGAGCAAGGCCCGGACTTACATGCTACCAAAGTAAGGCTCGATGTGTGATCACATGACACGCCTATGTCTCACTAACAGCCAATATCATATAAAACCGTTTTGCCTTCACGTAGAGCTCATAATGGTTTCTCTCATAAAACTCTTCTAAAAACCTTTTTGTACTCATCACAAAACATGTCAAAACCGAGCTCAAACCAGTAAAACCACGCACACATTTTTTCAAATTTTAGTACGCCTTAACATAGAGCCCAAACCCCTTTTTACTTTTAAACTTAAATAGTTTGTAAAACAATTACACATTTTGTTTACAACCCATAAAAATTGGGCCCCAACCGGCTATAAAATCGTGTGCAATAAATCAATCACAACTCGTAAAAACATGCTTATTTTCTCAAATAACATTTCATGCTACAAATATCATCACAAATCACATACACAAATGAGTTAAAGTTTTCCCTTACCTTGTTGCACCTCTATAGTACAATCATTCCCCTGAACGACGAACTAGCCTCGCATTCCTCTCTGTAACTCCCGGGCTGTCCTAACGATGTAAAAACATCATCAACACGTCATCACATTGTCTCAAATCTCAACATCGAGCATAATTGCTCACATTCTCATTAAACATCTCAAGTAAACTCATTACACTCTAAAGGTCACAATAACTTCACAAACCAAATTCTCATAATTTCTCAGTACCTTAATAATTCTATCAACCCTAATCATTTTCAGCCACAATCACATAAATCTACTTCAAAATCAAGGATTAAAGCTTAGAAATTTACCCAAAACTTGTGGAGTGCTCAATTCACGCCTCAGCTGAAATCGTCCTTTGATTTCCAAGTATGTTGTTCCCCTTTTGATAAGGAACAACTTTCCCTCTTGCCACAACCTCTTATTCGAACGAAAATGAGCGTTTTGGAGGAGAAATAAGGCTAGGGATTCAACTAAAATGGGGATTTTTAGTTTTTTTGAGAGAGAAAATATGAATTCCAGTAAAAACACAAGGGTCCTTTTACAGGCAGAGGGTAGGAGATCGAGCTGCTTCCATTGGAGATCTATCTGCCTTTGAATTGGGAACGTTTTAGGTAATTTTTATGCCTACCAGATCGATCTGTCATGGGATAAGATCGATCTCATAATCTTGAGGAGATCGATATGCTATTTACAGAAACATTTGGAGATCTATCTGTTCATGTAGGAGATTGATATGCTCTTTACAGAAACATTTGGAGATCGATCTGCTCTTATAGGAGATCGATTTGCTCTTTACAAAAACATTTGGAGATCGATATGCTCCTATAGGAGATCGATCTGCTCTTTACAGAAACATTTGGAGATCAATCTGCTCCTATAGGGGATCGATCCCTTTAAGGTAGAATCACAAGGAGATCGATCTACTTCCATTGGAGATCGATTTGCTCGTTTAAATTTTTCATTCTTTGTCACTTTGGCCTACCAGATCGATCCACTCTTCTCTAAGATTGATCTGGCCTCATAGTTTCACACTATGGTTACACACTTGGCATAAAATCTCCATATATAATTACCATAATTTACTCCATTGATTACTTTTCATTCAATACTCATTCATCACTTAGAAATTTCATTCCTTACCACCTCAATTTATAAGTACATCACATTTAGCTCAATCAATTACACTTCATGTTCACATTACATAATTGGATGTGTATAGAATTCTCAGGTCTCACAAGTCCTAAACAATTAACTAAGTGAGTTACTAGAGAAATTGGTTATAAGTGGCTTGATGATGGCCAAATGCAAAAAAGGGCCAAACTTAATGAATTAGGCTCAATGAAATATATTGACTAGTTGAAGTCAAAATATAAGTTAGTAAGATTAACTCAAGTGATTGGTAAATGATTTGCAGCTCCCGAGGATACACTCGAAGCAAGTTGAGCCAAAAGTGCAAGAAACAAAAAGGAAGAGAGTCGCTCCCAAGTAAATCAAGGTAAGGGAATTGTGTGGACTCTTAGAGATATCTGTGCGCATTTTGGGGCGCATTATGTTTTCTAGAATGTATGTGATAATTGGAAATGAAATGAGTGATTGAAGGGTAAAGAGTTGGGTTTTGAGAAATATGCATGAAAACAAAAGCATGATGCTTTGAAAATCCTGTTTTATTGCTTTTTAGTAAGTGATTGGTAGGTTGGCTAACATTTGAATTGATTTGCATAAGAAATGATTTGATTTGGTTTATAACCATGCTTTACAAAGAATTAAGCCACCTACATGGATTTCATGAGAATGAAAGCGTGCTAGAGGATGACTCGCACGAGATTTGATGTGTTTTTATACGCATGAGTACTGAAGCTTAGCTCGCACTAGTTTTCACATGGATTTCTATGATGTTGTGTTGGAGCTTAGCTCGCATAGATTTTATACTGGTTTTGACATGGTGCTGGAGCATAGCTCACATTAGATGTCCACCATACTTATTACCGTGCTTGAGATTACACGCACGTGGTTTTTTGACATGTTGATAGTTGTGCTAGGAGCTTCGGGTAGACTGGGTGTCGTACTAATTAAATAGGCTCGCACATGCATATTGAGATGTGGCGTGATATGATGTGATGATACGAGTCCACGGAGTACGTTATACCGTGCATGTAGCATGGAGTACGTTGTACCATGTTGAGATTGTGATATGCCATCTTCGGACGATGTTTAGATCTACTATAGACCGACGGGTTAGACGTGAGCCACCTCCCATGCGAAAACAGATAGAGGTGATACCTTGCACACCTGATCCATGTAGGCTTGGATCACAGAGGATATGACCATAGTTATAGAGGAGATTTCCCTTATTATATTGCCTATCTCACATGTCTCTTGCTTTATGATTGAATCCATGTTTTGAAATGCTTTATGAGTCAGGACAATCCGAGGGAGGGGCTGAGTCCTAATAAGTGTTGATTTTATTGAGATGAGAAAGTATGATAATGGCTTTAAAGTGCACTTAAGCATGATGATTTTTTCGATGCCTTATTTGTGAAATACGTATGATGGTTTTCCATGCCTTGTATTAAATTGTGCACTGAATTTTAATAGCATGATTTGTTTTACATGGCATTAACACAAGCATGAACTAATGATTTAAGGTGTGATGATGAAATGTGTGGATTTGAGCATGGCATCACGATCACGTAGATAGTACAATATCTACCTGTTCGCATGATTGTCTTACTGAGCGTGGTGTTTGCTCACCCCCTTATTTTCCCCTCTCTACAAAGCATTGAGTATAGACTAAGAGCGACTGGAGGTTTTCCTTTTTGGTACCCGATGCATCCCATCGCGTAAGGTATACACACTTGTATAATTTTGTATCTAAACTTGCAATAGCACAGTAGCATTTTGAATGTAATCATTGGGGATGTAAACAATGTAAATACATGTAAACAACAACTCTGATTTATTTATGCAAGAGTTTACTTCTAATCTTTAATGCAAATGAAATTGTTATGATTGGAATAGGTAAGCATTGACACACAGCCCAACTATTGAGAGTGTAGCTGTTCACGATCGGAGTAAGGTAAGAATGAATAATAAATAATGTATGAAAAGAAAAAATTTTGTGTCGATTTTTGGTAAGTTGAGGGTCGTGACAATATCCACCTAATTCCCATCACACAGTCCAAGTCTCCATAAGTTCTTATTTAAGCTTTTAAATACATCATTTGGCTATATGATAAATCTCTTTAATTTTTGGCCCAAAATTAATCTTAACATAATTTTATTTAACTTAATACATCATCATAACCCTAAATTAAGGTCATTAACCCTAAAATGAACATGGTGGCCAAATACCCTTACGAAAGCCTATCCATGATCTTCACTTCATAATAATCCAAAACATCAACAATTTACATATCTTAAACCTTATAATTAATCAACATGTTAAACCCCAAATTGATATCCTCCTAACCTTACCTGTCCATCTTGGCCAAAACCTTAAACAACATTATCTTCATGCCATTTCACAATCCACAAGTTCAAGCAACATTCAAGCATGCCAAATTAAGCAACTTAAACACCAAAATAAAAAATCAAAGCTTCTTACCATTCCTTGGCTCTTGGACCAGCTTAAACCACCTCTTTCCTCAAGATTTTTGCTGTAAATGACTACCTATAATCAGCCTTAAAACCTTACAATTAGTCATGCTTAGCAACCTTAGAAAGAAAACCACAAAACTTAACTCACCAAGATGCAAGATAATTACTATGTCCTGTTCTTCTTAGCTAAAAATCACCTTCAAAATGAGCTTTATAAATCCCACCAAAAAAATATATGTTGTAGAGAACTTCCAATAGTAAAATCGATTTCAAAGGACCCTAGTCAAATAATGATATTTGATGGCTCAAAAAAATGGAGAAAATGAGGGACACCTCAGCTAATGATGTTTTTGACTTGGGTGTTCTTTGTTTTCAGGTTTCAATTGAGATAAATGAAGTAAATGGACCTTAAATAAAGTATATTAATATCTTAATACAATTTGAATTCCACGGTCTAATTTTTTATCACAAATTAGATGTAACAACCATCTTAAATCAGGCAGCCTTGTTGGATCATATGCTAGTAGAGTAGATAAGGTCATGCACTGTTTTGAGCAATTGGCTTTCTTAGCCTTGCCATCTGATTTGAACCATGATTTCTTCAACAAATTTCTCCATTTTGAGTATACTTTAATCCAAAATTAACTTCAAATTTTAATATGATCCCTATGATTTAGGTGCATTTCTTGGCCTATCTCACTTGTGTCCATGGTTTTGAGTCTTCATTTTGCAAATTAATTTTTGCCACTTAATCAACCTTAATTAATCACTTTAAAACTTCATTTCATCATTTAATTGAATTAATTAGATCATATATTTTTCTTGGTTTCAAATAAATTTCTTTTGATCATCATTTGGCCAAGTTTATGCACTTAAACTTCAAGAATTCATCCTAAAATACTTGGCTGTTTACAAGCTAATAATTCAGCCTTAATTATACTTTAACATACCACTTTTCTTTCTAAATAATTCTTTAAATCTTGTAGGTGCAATGCACATTAACATGATCATTCCTTGGATGGCATAAAATTAGCATTTTGCATGCTTAAGCATTATTCCCTAAGGTAGCTCTCAATTTCCTACCTTGTTAGCTTAAATACTTAATCATTCTTATCTTTTTGCTCATAATCGATAAACATGCATTTGAAATCATATAATTTCCTTCTCATAGCATACTTCCATAGTCAATACATTATATCAAATGTAAACCCCACAAAATTTTCTTGTACTCGATTTTAAGTGAACCAATTGGAATTAAATATATGCTTATTGAAGGAAAATTAATTGAATATGTAATTTAACATGAAGAACTTAAGTGAATTTAATTAAATAAAATAAAATCTTAAAGTTTGTATTATGTGCACAGAACAATACAAGAAACCAAGTGATGATATTGCAATATTATGCTACAAGCAAATATGTTATAAGGTGAATTCTAATAGTTTAATCCAGCAATTTAAAGAGTAAAGAATTGACTCTATTTACTTAGTCAATTTGAAGCCAATCCCATTTTCGAGGACTTTAAATTTGCTGCTATTTGCAACAGCTGAAGGAGATGGGAAATGATGAATTGGGATGTCACAATCGGCTGCACATGAATACACACAAGTTGGATAACTGAGGGTGAAGTCAGTGAAGAAGGGATGGTCGATCGGTGCAGGAAAAGAAAAAAAAGGAATGGAAACGTTATGGACTGTAATAGATTAATGACCTTGGTGTGAAGGGAAAAAGGAAGCCTGCAAAGACACTATTGCAGTAGTCTAGGGAATGAGAATGTCAACGCACTGAACACACATTCACTTAAGAGATTGAGGATGGTAGTGCATGGTGAGAGAAGATATCAAAAGAATATACATATATATAAAAGAGGTGTTAGCTGTTCGGCAGAAAAGAAATGAAAGAAAGAAAATGAGAGCTAAAATGAGCTGGAAATGACGTGATGAGGGGCCGACAAAAGCTAGAGGAAATGTACAAAACGAGAAAAGAAAATATAGTAATAATAATAACACAAGTCGAATGATGTTGAGGAGGAAGTGTGGCGCCTGAGAGCAGACCAAAAGGAAGGATGGATTGACTGAAAAACTAAGCCTTTCGGCGAAGGTGAGAATGATGTGGAGCAGTTGGGGATAACATGAAACAAACTGAAATGAAGAGCAGCAACAATGTTTGACCAGACAGAAAACGTGGGAGTATGATTGAACAGAGGTTATGTGTGATCACTTGAAAGAAGAAAAAATGAAATGAACCGAAAATATAAGGGTTGAAGAGAGAGGGGCTATTGCGGTCGTTTTGGAGCTAACTTAAGGGGCTGATTAGGGGTGTTAATTTGCTGAGGAAGAAGGCGTCATTCAGGGCTGAAATAGTAGGGAACATAGGAGCCACCTTCTCTCGGGTAAAACAACAAAGGCAGAGAAGATGAAGGCATAGATATGTATGCTTGAAGGTTGTGACTGAAGTAGAAATCAGGAAGGAGAGGAAGGAAGCATCGACCTTTACCGTGGGAAAATAGAACAGAACAGAAGCAGGGACACTTGAGAAGGCAAAGTCGTGAGGATGATTAAGATGTTGGCAGAGTCGCGAGGAAGATAAAGGCAGAGTCCTGAGGATGATGAAGATGATGGCAGAGTCGTGAAGATGATGAAGATTATGGCAAAGTCATAAGGATGATGAAGAAGATGGCAGAGTTGAGAGGATGATGAAGATGATGGTAGAGTCGGGCGAGCAGTGAAGAAAGACGCAAAAAAAAATATATTTATAGAAATAGTAGCCAATAGAGATAGTGAAAACAAAGAAGGGTGTGTAAAGAATTTAGGAAACTCGAGGGAAGAACGGCCTGGAAATGTTATGCAATATTATTCAAAGCTCTGGAGAAATAGATAGATTAGAACGGACCCACTAACTCACAACACTGAGGTATGACAAGAATACCGTCTGCCACCGAGGTAAGAAAAATTTTATGAGCTGCTAGAAATATTTACATGTATTTTCCGTTGAACTGTAGATATATATTTTAGGCTGATTTTATAGCTATGAAAATTATAGTATTTTAGCCTTAGTTAAATGACCTAACCTTACTGATAAAATTTAATTTATTTACATAGACACCGATACGACCTAAATTATTGTTTTTAATTGAAAATCCCTAAGTTTAATGACCACTTATTGGATACTGAGATTTTAACCGAAAAATGATGAGTCAGCTCCTTTTTAAATTGTTTTATATACTGAACTGAGTTTAGAACTGTTTTAATGAAAATGAGCTGTTTATCAATCTGTATCGAATAAATGTACTTAATCCGCGTGCCGACTATCCGTTGCACCACCTGGTTCGTACTTACTGGAGACAATGGGCTTAATTGAGACATGCTACACTATTACTGTTACTGTTCCTGATATTGTTATTGTTACTATTACTATGGTTCATGGAGTACGATGTACGTGCGACATGCACGTGAGTACGTTGTAGCGTGTTTTCATATTCGGACATAGTATACTGTGAGTCGGTTGCTTAGCTGACCAGTCCCACGATGATTGACGTCTTAGCACACCTGATCAGTGATGCTCGGAGTCACCGACATTGGCCAATTGTCATACTGTCTATAACATGTATTGCCTCAACTCGTCTATTTGTTTTACTGAACTGACTATATGAATTGTATTATCGCATGAAAATTATTATATCCTACTGTGTAAAGCTTTTAGAACTCATGATGAATTCAACATAATGTTTGCTCTATTGAGACTGATACTGTTATCATTTTTTCAACTCTGATATTTTACTACTTGCAAAAAGCATGGTATTTTCTGTATGATAAACCTTTTATGCTCATGTAGTTAGTGTATTTATCTACCTGCTACATTCTTTTTCTTACTGGGCACGTAGAGCTCATCCCTTACTTTCCTCTACAGAGTCTCATCAGTAGTTGGGACCACTTTTGTAAGTAGGATTTCGTTTGCACATCCATATTTTCGCGGAGTATTCTTCTGCATAAAAGGTATACCCAGAATAGGCATTATTTTGTATTTAAATTTTGGTAAGTACAGTAATGTTTATGAAATGTATCTGGGGATGTAAACGTAATTATTTTGTAATTAAACGATAATTCTAATTAACTGAAAAAAATGTCCTTCTGATTTTAATCTATGATGTTAATATTATGCTATGTTTGCATATAAACGATAAGAAAATTTATTGTATTGATCTAGCAACGACTCGTAGCCTAACCAAATTGTAAGTAAACCAGGCTGTCACAGAAATTGGTATCAGAGCGAGGTTGGCTTGATACGAGTTGATATTAGGAGTTAGAAAAAGTTAGAAAAGTCTACATCCCCAAACATCACTGTACATTGTTTAGATACATTTGAGTATACCTGGCTGCATTTTACTAAAAATTTTGTTACTGAATGTAGGGAAAACAATTAATTATGGCTGGTAGACCTCGCGATCGACCGAGCAAACGGGGGGGCACGTCATCCCGATGTCAGGAGGATAGGCCTGAGAGACGGGATGGTTCTCCATTTGAATGGACTGCCTATAATCCTACTGAAGTTTCTGAAACCCAAATCACTAGTTTGAAACGTCGCATGGAATCGATAATGAATTTAATCGGCCAAGTAATGGCGAGGTTGGATAATGTACTGAGCATTGCTACCCAGGCTGCACCGACTACTCCGGCTGCCTCACCTAATACACTAGCGCCTGCTCAGACAGCGCTCATGCCACTGATAGAAGAACCTTCTACTTCTCCATCTACTACATTGCCACAAACCCCACTTGTACCACAATCACCGGCACCAGTAGCTCTATAGAAAAGTAGTGACGAGATGGGGTATGATTACGAGTTGGATAGACTAAGACAATTTTAGAAGCTGAAGCCACCATCATTCAGTGAGGTTAAGAACCCAATGATAACAGAAGACTGGATTAATAGAATAAAAAAGTTATATGGGTTCTTCTGGTGTTCGACCATAAAGAAAGTGGCCTTTGCTGCCTTTATGTTGGAAGGAGAGGCCGAGCATTGGTGGAAGTCCACTCGACCGATCTTAAGGGCTAGATGTCACGACCCTCAACTTACCAAAATACGTACAAATTTTTCGCATTTTCATGCATCAATCCTTAATCATCTTTCCTCGATCGTGAACAACCACACACTTAACAGTTGGGCTGTGTGTCGACGTCTAACTCACTCCACCATACCAATTCAATTTGAAACATTATTCACGAGTAAACACTTGTATAAATGTATATATATCAGAGTTGTTACATGTGCTTACATTGTTTTACATCCCCAGTAGTTACATACAAAATGCTACTGTGCTATGTCTAGTTTAGATACAAAATAATCCAAGTGTGTATACCTTAAGCGATGGGGTGCAGCGGATTACCAAAAGGGAAACGCCTCCAGTCACGCTTACTCTATACTCAAATCTCTGTAGAGAGGGGGAAAATAAGGGGGGTGAGCAAACCACACGCTCAGTAAGGCAATCATGCGAACAGGTAGATACTGTACTATCTACGTGATCGTGATGCCATGCTCAAAAGCATTTAATTCATTGTTTATCTCAAAACATGAGATTATGATTGTGTTAATGGTATGTAAAGCATTCATGCTATTAAAATTCAGTGCACATTTCAACTCAAAGCATGGTATAAATCATCATGCATAATTCACAATAAAAGCATGGCATTAAACATCATGCATTTTCACAATAAGGCATGGCATTAAACATCATGCATCCGTGCACTTTAAAAACCATTAACAAATCAATTCAACGTCAGGTTCCAACCCATCCCTCGGGCTTTCCTGACCACAATCACTTCAAACATGGATTTATTCTCAAATAGCATTAGACATGTGAGATAGGCAGTTCAACAATAGGTAATAACCTCAAGGCCTATGTACATAACCTGTGATACCGGCTACACGGATCAGGTGTGTGGGATATCACCACCATCTGCTTCCACATGGGAGGTGGGTCAAATCCTACCCGCCGGTCCATAGCAGATCTCGTCCGAAGACGGCACATCACATCACAACACGGTACAATGTACTCCATGCTACATGCACGGTACAACGTACTCCGTGGACCCCCAGCCTTATCCCTCGTTCGGGCTCATCAGCTGTTCCTCAAACCCTTATCCCTCGTTCGGGCTCATCAGGTGGATCTCCAACCCTTATCCCTCGTTCGGGCTCATCAGGTTGTTTTAACATGCCATGTCTCAAAACAATGCACGTGTGAGCCTATTTAATCGATGTGACACCAAGTCTACTCGAAGCTCCAAACACGCAACATGCAAGGTGGGCATCCAGTGCGAGACAAACTCAAAGCACAATGCTAAAACAATATGAAATCCATGTGAAAACTAGTGCCTCATGCACTCTTTCATACTCACGAAATCATATAGGTGGCTCAAAACTTGCAAAATATGGTTAACAAAACCAAAACATACTCATTTCTTTTGCAAATCATTTCAATGTTAGCCAACCTACCAATCATTTGCTAAAAAGTAATAAAACATGATTTTCAAAGCAATATGCTTTTGTTTTCATGCACATTTCTCAAACTCCCAACTTTTACCCTTCAATCACCCAACAACAACATTTCCTAATCTCATGCATTCTAGCAAAACATTTATGCGCCCAAATTGCGCACAATATCTCTAAGAGTCCACACAATTCCCTTACCTCGATTTACTTGGTGTGACTCCTTTCCTTTTAGCTTCTCACGCTCTTGGCTCAATTCGCCTCGGCGTATCCTCGGAAGCTGCGATTCATTCATTAAATCGATTGAGTTAATGTATTTAACCCATAATTGACCTCACTAGTCAATATTATCCACTTATGCATTTTACAAATGCCTTAATCCACATTTTACCTCTTTTAGGTAAATCTCACAATTTATCCACTAACCACATCTTAAAATCATACCACAACACTATAAATAACTTTTACATATCTCATTCATCATTAATCTCCATACATTCCACTTTCTCACTCTAGACCATTTCTAGGTCATAATCATTCCAATGTATTTAGATAGTTTCTAACCATCCATACTCATGCCAAACAACTCCAAAATCAATTAAATAAATAATGCACCATAGTTGGAGTGTTAGAATCTTACCCAATTTGATTTCTCCTCTTGCTCCAAATGGCAATGCCCTTAACTTCTTCAATATCAACAATGGGAAAATGCTTTCCAACTATGTTGTTCTTCTCTTTGATAGGAACAACTTTGTCTCTAATGGTCTCTCTTCAAACCTCACTGAAAATGGCTGATTTTTGAGAGAGAATGTTAGGTTTTAGGGTTGAAAGTGGAAGGTTTGTGTTTTTCCCGAAATTTTCTGATTTTCAGTACTCCTTATATAGAAATAGCTTGAGGAGATCGATCTGGTCCAAGAGGAGATCGATCTGGTCCCTTAAAATCCCTCTTTTTCACGGTATTTTTAAGCCTGAGATCGATCTGTCGAAGCATGAGATCGATCTGTCGAGGCATGAGATCGATCTGTCGAAGCATGAGATCGATCTGCTCCCAAACAGAGAGTTAAGGAGATCAATCTGGTCCATTGGAGATCGATCTGTTCTATTCTTTTGCCCAAATAAGAGCATTCTGGCTCTTCCAGATCGATCTCTCATCCCATGAGATCGATTTGCCCTTCAAAATTTCCAGATTTTCTACAGTTCCTCTGCAACAACACTTACGAAACATCCTTAATTTGCTACCATGATCATTTCCTCATTCATTCATCTTTGAGACTTGAAAATGGCATCCATCCTCACTTCATACACATTAAAACTTGTGTAGAATCTTTGTATGACCAATGGTACTTAATATAAACGAAAATGGAAGTGCACATCTTATGCAATTCTATTTCCATTTTACCAAACTATTCATAATCCATTCTACACACATTCTCCACATGTTTAAGTCCATTTCTACACATTCATACATAATGAACTTGTATGTACGATTACCACTCTCATTACAAGTGTGTACATTACTTATGAACTTACATCACATATACTTCACTCATGAATTCATAGTACAACTCTATTTACACTTCTATGTACATATATTCCCTTATACATATACGGGGTCTCACATTCTCCCCCACTTAGAAAATTTGGTCCTCCAAATTGGAACCAATTATTCTGTGAACAACTCGAGATACCTCTCCCGCATCAAACTCTCCAATTCCCATGTGGCTTCTTCCACAGTGTGATGTTACCAAAGTATCTTCACCAAGGGAATTGTCTTTGTCCTCAGCACTTTCTCTTTTCTGTCCAATACCCGAACTGGCTTCTCAACATAGGTCATACCCTCATTGAGCTCCAAAGGCTCATATCTTATCACATTTGCCGGGTCCGGGTGATACTTCCTCAACATGGATACGTGGAAGACGTTATGCACACTTGCCAACTCTGGAGGCAATGCCAACCAATACGCCTTGTCTCCCACCTTATCAAGTATCTCAAATGGCCCTATATATCGACAGTTCAACTTTCCCTTCTTCCCAAATCTCATAATTCCCTTCGAAGGGGAAACTTTCAGAAACACTGACTCACCCACCTCAAACTTTAGTGGTCTCCGTCTCTTGTCAGCATAACTCTTTTGCCTGCTCTGAGCTGTCCGTAACCTCTCACATATCAATTGGACGTCCTCAGAGGCTTGTCTAACCAAGTCGGGAGCAAAGATCTGTCTGTCACCAACCTCTTCCCATCCAATAGGGGAACGGCATCTACGCCCATACAATGCCTCATATGGTGCCATCCCGATACTCGCATGAAAACTATTATTATACGCGAACTCTGCGAGTGGCAAATGGTCATCCCAGGAGCCTCCAAAATCCAATGCACACGCTCTCAACATGTCCTCCAGGGTCTGTATAGTCCTCTCTGACTGACCATCTGTCTGAGGATGAAACGCGGTGCTAAAATTCAACTGGGTCCCCATCGCTTCCTGAAAATGTTCCCAAAAGTGGGAAGTGAAGTGGGCATCCCTATCAGAAACAACGCTCACTGGAATTCCATGTAGCCTCACTATCTCGCGCACATATAGGTTCGCTAACTGGCTCAGAGTATCGGTAGCTCTCATAGCTAGAAAATGGGCTGATTTCGTCAACCGATCTACAATCACCCATATGGCATCATGACCTCTCCGGGTCCTCGACAATCCCATCACAAAATGGTGACATGCTCCCACTTCCATGTCGGTATCGGTAGAGGCTGCAATAACCCTGCAGGCTTCTGATGCTCTACCTTCACCTGCTGACAAACGAGACACTTAGCAACATATTCAGCAATGTGCTTTTTCATTCCCGACCACTAATAAACCTTTCGAAGGTTTTGATACATCTTGGTACCCCCTGGATGTATCGTATACTTCGATGAGTGAGCCTCTGTCAGGATCAACCTTCTGATCTTTGCGTCATCAGGAACACATATCCTACCTCTGAACCTCAATAATCCATCCGAACTCAACTCAAAGTCTGTATCTATACCCCTCTGTATCTGCCCGACAATATCACCACACTGCTGATCAACTCGCTGAGCCTGTCGGATTCGATCTACCAGATCCGGTTCCAACTGCAGGCTAGCTATCATAAATCCACTATCAGCGTCAGGCGGGGTCATATCCAAACTGAGGTTCATGAACTGTTCCAACAGCTCGTGTTCCCTGATCATCATGAATGATACCATCCCGAGATGCTTCCTACTCAATGCATCAGCAACTACATTTGCTTTACCCGGGTGGTATAGGATTTCACAATCATAATCCTTTAACAGCTCGAGCCATCTCCTCTGTCTCATGTTCAACTCCTTCTGTGAGAACAGGTACTTAAGGCTCTTATGATCTGTATAAATCTGAAATCTCTCACCATAGAGGTAGTGGTGCCATATCTTCAGCGCAAACACCACCGCTGCCAACTCCAAGTCATGGGTCGGGTAGTTCCTCTCATGATCCTTTAACTGTCTTGATCCATAGGCTACTACCTTCCCATCCTGCATCAATACACAGCCCAGTCCTTGGTGTGAAGCATCCGCATACACTGAGAAACCTCCTGAGCTGGTAGGAATGGTGAGTATTGGAGCTGTAGTTAATCTCCTTTTCAACTCCTCAAAACTGTCTTCACACTTTTTGTCCCACACAAACTCTACATTTTTCCTCGTGAGACGTGTCAAAGGAGCAGCTAACCTCGAAAATCCCTCTACAAACCTTCGATAATACCCAGCTAAACCCAGGAAACTTCTGATCTCTGTCACTGTCTGGGGTCTCTGCCACTAAACTACGGCCTCAATCTTAGATGGATCCACTGATACTCCATCCTTTGATACTATGTGACCCAGAAAAGAGATCTGTTCCAACCAAAAGTCACACTTACTGAGTTTAGCGTACAACTTCTTCTCTCGGAGGGTTTGTAGCACTATCCTTAAATGCCTTTCATGTTCCTCTCTAGACCTTGAATACACCAGTATATCATCAATAAACACAATAACAAATCGATCCAAGTACTAGTGGAATACCTCATTCATCAAAGACATAAAAGCTGCGGGAGCATTCGTCAACCCGAATGGCATAACCATAAACTCATAATGTCCATACCGGGTGCGAAAAGCTGTCTTGGGTACATCTCCATCTCGTATCTTCAACTGATGGTACCCTGACCTCAGATCTATCTTGGAAAAGACCTGCGCTCCTTTAAGCTGATCCAACAGATCATCGATGCGTGGGAGGGGATACTTATTCTTGATGGTGGCCTTATTGAACAACCGGTAGTCTATACACAGTCGGAGGCTTCCATCCTTCTTCCTTACAAACAGAACCGGTGCTCCCCAAGGTGAGACGCTCGGCCTGATGAACCCCTTCTCCAGCAACTCTTGTAATTGTTTCCTTAACTCCTCTAACTCAACTTGAGCCATCCTGTATGGTGGCTTGGACATCGGCTCTGTACCAGGTGCCAAATCTATACCAAACTCCATCTCCCTATCTGGAGGTAACCCTGGTAACTCATCCGGAAAGACATCTGGAAATTCCCTAACCACTGGTATGTCTTCCAATTCCGGACGTGCCTTATCCATCTCAATCACAAAAGCGATGAATCCTTCACATTATTCTTTCCACCATTAGTATCATAAATCATCTCATCACATACATAAATGAAATCAAATTTATCTTTCATACATCATGTATCAAGATTATACTCATCACACTTATAAAAATCATGTTCTTTAATTTCATTTCACAAAATTAAGTACAAGATTGTCTATCTTTGGAAACATCAAGGTTTTAGCATGATAATCCATAACAACATGATTGGCAGCCAACCAATCTATTCCTAGGATCACATCAAAATCACTCATGTTTAATAAAATTAAATCGGCTGCCATCTCTTTACCTCCTATCTTCATTTTACAATCCCTATATATATGCTCAGTCAACTGACTATCATTCATAGGGGTAGATATCAACAACATCTTATCAAGCAGCGTGGGTTTTACATGCTTCAACAATTTACATGCAAAGGATGGCGAAATAAAGGAATGCGTGGCACCAGGATCAAACAGTACATAAGCTTCTAAATCAAAGATTTGGATGGTACCTTTTACCACATCTGATGACTGATCTACAGTATCCTGATCCAGTGCGTGCACTCGTCCTCTGCTTACACCCACTACTTGCTTCCCCTTTTCCTCAGCTGTAGCCCTCCTCCTCGGAGCAGCTGTACCAACTGGAGCTCTCTCTGGTTCCTTGCCCTTATGTGGGGCTCTCTCTATCATCTCGGGGCAATCTCTGATTATGTGCCCTGGCTTCCCACATCTGAAGCATACAACCTGAGGTCCGTAACATGGTCGAGTACCATGGTACCTACCACACTTGCCACACTGTTCTGTAGTAGGCCGTGGTCCTCCAATCACGATTCCCTTAGCTGGAGCAATGGCCGGATACATGGGAGTATCAACTGTCCTCTCTCGGATCTCATCAATTCTCGGCCTCTTTCTAGAGAACCTCTTGCTCCCTTTATAGCTGAAGCCTCTATCCATCATAGGTCTCTTCTTATCTCTGTCCCTCATTTTACCAACCTTTCCAAACTCCGAGGCGATTCTATCAACATCTTGTTCACATAATTGCGCCCTGCGCACTGCCTCCTCATAGGTCGGTATATCCAGGGGAACCAATCTAGACCTGACAGTTGGTCTCAATCCATCCACAAACTTCTGGATCTTCTCGACCTCATTACTCATCGTGTTGGGATCATATCTGCCCAGGGATATAAAAGCAGTCTCATACTCATCCACAGTCATGCTCCTTTGGGTCAGTCCCAAAAATGCCATCTTTAGCTTTCGCTGGGCGGTATCCGGGACATACTGTCTCCGGAAGGCCTCTAAAAACACATCCCAGCTGATCTCAGTATGCCGGGCTCTCAAAATAGGCCTGGTGGATTTCCACCAATGTTCTGCTGATCCCTTCAGCATAAAAGCGGCAAATGCTACCATCTCGGTAGTAGTGCACTCAAAGAACCCATATAATTTCTCGATCTCATTGATCCAATCCTCAGTCGCTACTGGGTCCTTTACTCCACTGAAAGACGGCGGTCCAAACTTTTGGAACTGCCGCAGTCTATCCAAATCACATCCATATCCCCAACCTCTACTGCCTGGCATGGCAACCGGCGTAGGCACATCCTGTGTGGGCGGGGTATCTGTCGTCTGAGGTCCTTGGGCTTGCCTCTCTCGTGCCTCAGGAGCTGCTGCTTGTTCGGCATCACCCTGTGTAGCGGGACTCTGTCTACCGCCAACTCCAGGTAAAGATTGAGTGACCAATTCCAAAATCATCTCAATGCTCCGCTCAATCCTCGCGAAGCGAGCCTCAGTACTCTCGGGCCTCTCCTCTGGACCCTGTGGAGCGTGCTCAACGTCGACCTCCACCTCAACATCCTCCTGAGCCTCGTGTGTTTCTGGCTCAACACGACCCCCAGGCCTACCTCTACGGCCTCGAGCTTGTGCTCTCATCCCTCTACCGCGACTGGTATTAGGCATACTTACTCAGTTCCCTACATTCACAACCAATTACTTAGTCAACCCATCGACATACACTATTTGTATCTAAACAAGCACAGTAACTTGGGGATGTAATTTTTTTCACTTATTAAGTATTTTAGACACGACACACGTCAAACCAACTCGAGTTCTGATACCAACTTCTGTCACGACCCTCAACTTACCAAAATACGTACAAATTTTTCGCATTTTCATGCATCAATCCTTAATCATCTTTCCTCGATCGTGAACAACCACACACTTAACAGTTGGGCTGTGTGTCGACGTCTAACTCACTCCACCATACCAATTCAATTTGAAACATTATTCATGAGTAAACACTTGTATAAATGTATATATATCAGAGTTGTTACATGTGTTTACATTGTTTTACATCCCCAGTAGTTACATACAAAATGCTACTGTGCTATGTCTAGTTTAGATACAAAATAATCCAAGTGTGTATACCTTTAGCGATGGGGTGCAGCGGATTACCAAAAGGGAAACGCCTCCAGTCACGCTTACTCTATACTCAAATCTCTGTAGAGAGGGGGAAAATAAGGGGGGTGAGCAAACCACACGCTCAGTAAGGCAATCATGCGAACAGGTAGATATTGTACTATCTACGTGATCGTGATGCCATGCTCAAAAGCATTTAATTCATTGTTTATCTCAAAACATGAGTGTATGATTGTGTTAATGGTATGTAAAGCATTCATGCTATTAAAATTCAGTGCACATTTCAACTCAAAGCATGGTATAAATCATCATGCATAATTCACAATAAAAGCATGGCATTAAACATCATGCATTTTCACAATAAGGCATGGCATTAAACATCATGCATCCGTGCACTTTAAAAACCATTAACAAATCAATTCAATGTCAGGTCTCGGGCTTTCCTGACCACAATCACTTCAAACATGGATTTATTCTCAAATAGCATTAGACATGTGAGATAGGCAGTTCAACAATAGGTAATAACCTCAAGGCCTATGTACATAACCTGTGATACCGGCTACACGGATCAGGTGTGCGGGATATCACCACCATCTGCTTCCACACGGGAGGTGGGTCAAATCCTACCTGCCGGTCCATAGCAGATCTCGTCCGAAGATGGCACATCACATCACAACACGGTACAATGTACTCCATGCTACATGCACGGTACAACGTACTCCGTGGACCCCCAGCCTTATCCCTCGTTCGGGCTCATCAGCTGTTCCTCCAACCCTTATCCCTCGTTCGGGCTCATCAGGTGGATCTCCAACCCTTATCCCTCGTTCGGGCTCATCAGGTTGTTTTAACATGCCATGTCTCAAAACAATGCACGTGTGAGCCTATTTAATCGATGTGACACCAAGTCTACTTGAAGCTCCAAACATGGCAACATGCAAGGTGGGCATCCAGTGCGAGACAAACTCAAAGCACAATGCCAAAACAATATGAAATCCATGTGAAAACTAGTGCCTCATGCACTCTTTCATACTCACGAAATCATGTAGGTGGCTCAAAACTTGCAAAATATGGTTAACAAAACCAAAACATACTCATTTCTTTTGCAAATCATTTCAATGTTAGCCAACCTACCAATCATTTGCTAAAAAGCAATAAAACATGATTTTCAAAGCAATATGCTTTTGTTTTCATGCACATTTCTCAAACTCCCAACTTTTACCCTTCAATCACCCAACAACAACATTTTCTAATCTCATGCATTCTAGCAAAACATTTATGCGCCCAAATTGCGCACAATATCTCTAAGAGTCCACACAATTCCCTTACCTCGATTTACTTGGTGTGACTCCTTTCCTTTTAGCTTCTCACGCTCTTGGCTCAATTCACCTCGGCGTATCCTCGGAAGCTGCGATTCATTCATTAAATCGATTGAGTTAATGTATTTAACCCATAATTGACCTCACTAGTCAATATTATCCACTTATGCATTTTACAAATGCCTTAATCCACATTTTACCTCTTTTAGGTAAATCTCACAATTTATCCACTAACCACATCTTAAAATCATACCACAACACTATAAATAACTTTTACATATCTCATTCATCATTAATCTCCATACATTCCACTTTCTCACTCTAGACCATTTCTAGGTCATAATCATTCCAATGTATTTAGATAGTTTCTAACCATCCATACTCATGCCAAACAACTCCAAAATCAATTAAATAAATAATGCACCATAGTTGGAGTGTTAGAATCTTACCCAATTTGATTTCTCCTCTTGCTCCAAATGGCAATGCCCTTAACTTCTTCAATATCAACAATGGGAAAATGCTTTCCAACTATATTGTTCTTCTCTTTGATAGGAACAACTTTGTCTCTAATGGTCTCTCTTCAAACCTCACTGAAAATGGCTGATTTTTGAGAGAGAATGTTAGGTTTTAGGGTTGAAAGTGGAAGGTTTGTGTTTTTCCCGAAATTTTCTGATTTCCAGCACTCCTTATATAGAAATAGCTTGAGGAGATCGATCTGGTCCAAGAGGAGATCGATCTGGTCCCTTAAAATCCCTCTTTTTCACGGTATTTTTAAGCCTGAGATCGATCTGTCGAAGCATGAGATCGATTTGTCGAGGCATGAGATCGATCTGTCGAAGCATGAGATCGATCTGCTCCCAAACAGAGAGTTAAGGAGATCGATCTGGTCCATTGGAGATCGATCTGTTCTATTCTTTTGCCCAAATAAGAGCATTCTGGCTCTTCCAGATCGATCTCTCATCCCATGAGATCGATCTGACCTTCAAAATTTCCAGATTTTCTGCAGTTCCTCTGCAACAACACTTACGAAACATCCTTAATTTGCTACCATGATCATTTCCTCATTCATTCATCTTTGAGACTTGAAAATGGCATCCATCCTCACTTCATACACATTAAAACTTGTGTAGAATCTTTGTATGACCAATGGTACTTAATATAAACGAAAATGGAAGTGCACATCTTATGCAATTCTATTTCCATTTTACCAAACTATTCATAATCCATTCTACACACATTCTCCACATGTTTAAGTCCATTTCTACACATTCATACATAATGAACTTGTATGTACGATTACCACTCTCATTACAAGTGTGTACATTACTTATGAACTTACATCACATATACTTCACTCATGAATTCATAGTACAACTCTATTTACACTTCTATGTACATATATTCCCTTATACATATACGGGGTCTCACACTAGACATCGGGTGATTTCATAAGACATCTTCCTTGATGCTTTTCGAAGACAATACATTCTGGATACTGCCTAGAGGAGGCTACATGCAGAATTCTTGAACTTGACATAGGGGAATAAATCGGTGGATGAGTATGAATCCAAGTTCACCTTTTTGGGAAGATATGATTTGGACACCATGAATAATAAGGGGAGGAAGGTAAAAAAATTTATGGATGGATTAAGGCCTTTGATTCGAGCCCAATTAGTCTTGTTGGATATCAGCATTTATGAAGAGGTAGTTCGCCTAGCCCAGCTATGTGAGTAGGATTATGAGATGCATGCCTCTGAGTTTAGTGAGGTGGGTAAGGGTAAGGATTGAGATCGGAAGAGGTCAGCTGAGGATAGAAGTGTAAGAGAGGGCAGAAGGCTATTTGATAAGCGACAGAAAAATTATGATTTGTCGCGGGGTGAGATGCTTAAGCCTCATATTTACCAAACTTCAACTCCAACCAGGGGCATTGTGATTGGAGGACCTCGACTTACTATAGAGAGGTGTAAGTTTTACGGGAATAACCATGGTAGCAGGCCCTGCTATTTGAAGACTAGGGCTTGCTTCAGATGTGGGAAAACGGGGCTCTTGGTCAGAGATTGTCTTAATAGTTTCACCATCGAAGGGTATTATGAGATTCGGTAAGAAGGGCAAGCTAAGCCCTAGATACATCGGACCCTTCGAGATTTTGGAGAGAGTGGGAGATAAGGCGTATAGGATGGCATTGCCACCGGACTTGGCGAATGTCCACAACGTCTTCCACGTCTCGATGCTTCAGAAGTATCACCCGGACCCGGCACACGTGATAAGATATGAGTCGTTGGAGCTCAATGAGAGTATGACGTATGTTGAGAAGCCGGTTCGGATATTGGACAGAAAAGAGAAAGTGTTGCGGAATAAGACAATTCCTTTGGTGAAAGTTCTTTGGCAACATCACACGACGGAAGAGGCCACATGGGAATTGGAGAACTTGATACGGGAGAAGTACCCCCAACTTTTTGAAGGGCGACTTGGTTCTAATTTGGAGGACCAAATTCCTTGAAGGAGGGGAGAATGTGAAACCCCGTATATGTATAGTTGTAATGTGTAATGAATGTGAATGGACTTGTAATGTAAAGTATGATTGATTTAGGTCCATAGATTCAATGTACATAATGATAGTATGATTTTGTAATGTATACACAAGTTCCAAGTTGTATGGATATGAAGAAATGAGTTCTTGCAAGTGATGGATGTGATTGGAACTCAAAATGAGTAGTGTGGTAAATGGAAGGAAGTTGCATGAATATAAATGCTTCCATTAGGTTTTATATATCATACCTTTAGACATACAATGAATGCACACAAGTTTCAATGTGCATAAGGTATGAATGGATGCCATTTTCAAGTTATAAAGGTGGATGGATGAGAAATTGGCCATGACAACAGATTAAGGATGCACTGGTGTGAGTTGCAGCAAGGAAACTGCAGGAAATCTGGAAAACATGAAGGTCAGATCGATCTCATAGGATGAGAGATCGATCTGGAAGAGCCAGAATGCTCTTATTTGGGCAAAGGAATAGAGCAGATCGATCTCCAATGGGGCCAGATCGATCTCCTTAACTCTCTGTTTGGGAGCAGATCGATCTCATGCTTCGACAGATCGATCTCATGCTTAAAATGCCGTGAAAATGAGAGATTTAAGGGGACCAGATCGATCTCCTCTTGGACCAGATCGATCTCCTCAAGCTATTTCTATATAAGGAGTGCTGGAAATCTGAAAATTTTGGGAAAAATACCAATCTTCCATTTCTAACTCAAAAACCTAACTTTCCCTCTCTAAAATCAGTCATTTTCAGCAAGAATTGAGGGGACATCATTAGACGCTAAGTTGTTTATCTTGAGGAAGAGAACAACATAGTTGGAACCCAAAATCCCGTTGTGGGTATTGAAGGAGCTAAGGGTATTGACACTTGGAGCAAGAAGAAAAATCAGATTTGGTAAGATTCTAACACTCCAATCCAAATACATTGTCTATTTAATTGATTTTGGAGTTGTTTGGCATGAGTATTGATGGATAAATTATCTAGGGATGTGGTGGAATTGGTGTGACCTAGAAAACCTAGAATGGGTATAATGTGAGAATATATGGGTTGAATGAGTTTATGATTTATGGGCATGCTAAAGTTGTTATTGAGGTAATGTTTATGATTTTAGATGGTTAAATGAAATTACATTGTGAGTTTGGAGGAATTGTGAAAATGAGTATGTATATGCTTGATAAATGCCATAGTGAGGGAATTCATGAAATATGAACACTATGAGCTTAATGTCGATTTAATACTGATTTTGAATAAGTTAGTAGGCCTAAAAGAATCCATAGACTCGAGTTATGGGTAAAGTAATGAAACGAGGCCTCATAAGCGTTAATGGGAAACTATAGGTCGAATTGACTATAGTGAACGCACGATGTCATATTATATGGATCGAATATAATGTGGAATATGATTATACGCAGTTTTGAAGAGTTCGGTGGAGACGAATCGAACCGTATGAGTAAGCAGCTTAAGGAAGTGGAATTACGTATCGCGATTCCAGGTAAGGGAATTTTGTAAGTATTTAGAGGTAGCTGCTCGTATTTTGAACTCGTGGGTATATAAGGCTTTGGAAATGTGCATGGATTTATAGAAATGTGTTTTGACGATGTATGGATGTGACTATGAATAATTGTATGAGATTTGGTGGTTGAAATGGTATTGTAAAGAAATGGGATAGTAGGGCTAATAATTGCATAAATCTAATGTTTTGATGTTTTTCAAAACGAAATTTGCTTGGTTTGAAGCAAGCTTGTAGATGGGCCGGCTAGTGTTTTATTGTTATTGTGGAAAAGCATTTATGAAGTGCTAAACCAGATTACCGGGATTGTGTGATTGTGTATGAGCCGCCTATCGTATTTGTATGACATAAATCGCGCTAGAGCCTCGCTCGCGCTGGATTTCTATGTTTTCACTTGTGTGAAACGTGCTTGAGCTTAGCTCACACTTTGATTTGAATTGTGACGATGTTTTATAAATCGTACTAGAGCTTACGCTCGTACGTGGATTTGAGTGGTTTTTCTTATGCATATAATTGTACTGGAGCTATGCTCGTACGTGGTTTCTTCATATTTTTATGCATAAATGTCGTACTAGAGCGTTGCTCGTACGAAGTGATTGGTTTTGATGCATGAATTCGCGCTAGAGCGTAGCTCGTGCTGGTTTTCACACTGTGGTATGTATGAGGCTGTGGTGAGAGATACGGATTGGTGTTTAGGGAACCCAATAGGCCTAACAGACCTCTTGAGTGGGGTGAGGGTGAGGGGCTAGGACCTGACATCATCCATTCAGGGAACCTAACAGGCCTAACAGACCTCTTGAGTGGGGTGAGGGTGAGGGGCTAGGACCTGAATCAGGGAACCCAATAGGGGCGAGCAAGGCCATGAGGGGTTAGGACCTGGTATTGAGGTTACTCCCACGCGCTCTTGAGACTATAAAGGTTACACTTGGTATGGGGTAGATAAGACCTACGGCAGGCACCCCGAACCTTGTTATGGGTCTGCGGAGTACGATGTACCGTGTATATCACACGATGTACCACGTGGTGGTTACTTGAATTGAGAAAGTCTGGCGGAGAACTAACCCACCTTCGTACCAGCATGATACCCCGCACACCGAGATCCATGTGGTCTGGGATGATATGTGACAATTGGCCAACGTAGTCACTTGAGATATAGTAACCTGTCTCCTTGCTTGATTTACTTACTACCACATGATTTTAAATCTCTAAGTGTGATTTGTGATTGTTTAAGGTAGACCCGAAGGAGGGGTCGAGCCTCGTGGAATTGATTTGTGAAATGAAAATGAGGTTATGATTGTGAATTGATGTGATGAGATTATATGTGTTTGAGAAAGAGTTTTATGACGTGGGTTTAAAAAGGAGGTTTCTTAATGAATTGCCCTTTTTATGAATTTAAATGAGATTGAGCATGAGATGATTTATACATGATGTTTTTACCATGTTTTATATGCCAATGTACATGGTTTTGATACATGATATATATGTATACTCATATGGCATAGTTTTATTCCTCATGCTCCTACTGTAAATGATTTATGCATAACACTATCAGCATGTAGATAGAGTAGTTATCTACCATGCTTGCATTATTGCCTTACTGAGCATGTGGTTGCTCATCCCTCTCTACTTTCCCCCTCCTACAGAGCGTGCATAGTATCCCAGTGAGGACTGAGGCATTGTGGTTTTGGACATCCGCTGTTTCCATCGTCGAAAGGTATATACACATGATTCTTTTTGTATCTAAACAATGTAAAAAGAACAGTAGTCTTTTGAGTTATAATTATGGGGGATGTAGATGTCAGTGAACATAACTTGTGTAAGTTAATGATTAACTTATAAATGTATGACATCGCTTTATTTAACTGAGAATGAATGAGATGTGATATTTATTATTGACTCATAGTCCAACAATGTGGTGGTAAGTTAGTTCACGACCAGGTAAGGTAAATGTAAAACGTGAAAAATTTTCAGTGATTTTCGATTAAAAAGAATGAAATTGGGTCGTGACAGAGATTGGTATCAGAGTTGTGTTGGCCTGATGTGTGTCATTAATAAAACGTAGGAAAGTACATCCCTATAGTACTGTGCTTTTGTTTAGATATAACTGTGTATACCATAATGGATTAAGCTTAATAAATTATTACAATACAGGAAGTTAGGCACTATGCCAGTTACACGCAAAGGTAGAGGGCCGAGAGCACGTGCTAGAGGCCGTAGGGTAGGCCTGAGAGCCATGCGGAGCCACAGATTGAGCAGGCTCCACAGAACCCTGCTGAGAGAGCAGAGGATACTGAGGCTCACTTCGCTAGGTTAGAGCGGAGTATTGAGAATTTGGTGGAGATAGTCACGCAGGCCTTGGGCGCCGGTGACAGATGAGGTCCCGCGGCACAGCCTACTACTGAACAGGCAGCTGCAGAGGCAGAGAGACCTCAGACTACAGAGACTGCTACTGCTACACCACCTCCAGTACAGGATACAGATTCTCCTATTGCTCCACAGCAGAGCGGTAGTGAGTTGGGTTATGACTGTGACTTGAGTAGGTTGCGAGAATTTCAAGCGCTGAAACCCCCAGTGTTTAGATGGGTGAAGGACCCAGTGGTTACGGAGGATTGGATGTATGAGATGGAGAAACTATATAGGTTTTTCCGATGCACTTCAGCTGAAAAGGTAGCCTTTGCCGTGTTTATGTTGAAAGGCGAGGCCGAGCATTGGTGGAGGTCCATCGAGGTTATTTTGAGGGCCAGACACTCTGACATCTCGTGGGAGATATTTCTAGAGGCCTTCAGGAGACAGTATATCCCAGCCACCGCACAGAGGAAATTGCGGATGGAATTTATGAATTTGGTTCAGGGGAACCATACTGTGGACGAGTATGAGTCCAAGTTTATGTCCTTGGGGAGATATGACCTAGATACGATGGGCAGTGAGACTCGAAAGATACAGAAGTTCATGGATGGATTGAGATTGGCCATCCGGACTAAGCTAGCTCCCTTCGACATTATGACTTATGAGGAGGCTGTACATAAGGCTCAGTTGTGTGAGCAAGACTTTGAGCGGAATGCCTCCAAGCTTGGAAGAATCAGTGTTAGAAAGGACAGAGACCGGAAGAGATCCGGTAGGGATACAGTGGCTAGGAAAAGAGGCCCAAGGTATTTTGAGAAGAGACCTAAGATCAAGGAGGTGCAGGAGAGAGCTGCTAGATCTCCCGTATACCCAGCCTTGACTGCACCAAGGGGTATAACTATTGGAGGACCACGACCTACCACAGATTAGTGTAAGAGATGTGGGAGATACCATGGGACTAGGCCATGTCAGATGCCCCATGTTTCGTGTTTTAGGTGTGGGAAGCCAGGACATATATCGAGGTTCTGCAATGAGATGATTGAGACTGCCCCACAGAAGGGCAAGGAGCCTGAGGGAGCTCCTGTTGAGATAACAGCCCCGAGGAGGAGGGCTACGGCTGAGGAGAAAGGGAAACAGGCTGCGGGTGTGATCAGAGAAAGAGTACATGCACCGGATCAGGACACCGCAGATGCTTCGACGGATGTGATTAAAGGTACCATCCGAATCTTTGATTTAGAAGCATTGATATTATTTGATCTTGGTGCCACGCATTCTTTCATATCACCTTCCTTTGCACATAAATTGTTGAAGTATATGAAACCAACATTGTTGAATAAGATGTTGATGATTTCCACACCAATGAATGATAGTCAATTGACTGAGCATGTATGTAGAGATTGTAAGTTAAAGATAGAGGGAAAGGAAATGATAGCCAATTTAATCTTGTTGAATATGAATGATTTTGATGTAATATTGGGAATGGATTGGTTGGCTGCCAATCAGGTTGTTATGGATTGTCATGCCAAGACATTGATGTTTTCAGGATTAGACAACCTTATTGTAAATTTTGATGAAAAGAAATGATATGAAACTTGTATATTTGTGGTAAATAAGAGAGTATAATTTTTAAACGCATATTGCTTGAGAGATAAATTATTTGTTTATGATAAATGTTGAATGTGGAGTGATGGTTTATGTTACTAACGATGGAGAGAATAATGTGAAGGGTTCATCGCATACGTGGTTAATATAGATGAGGCACACCCAAAATTGAGGGATATACTCGTAATTGTGGATTACCCTAATGTCTTTTCGGATGAATTACCAAGACTACCACCTGAAAGGGAAATGGAATTCTACATAGAGTTAGTGCCTGGTACAGAGCCGATATCGAAACCACCTTATAGAATGGTTCCGATAGAATTGGAAGAGCTGAAGAAACAGCTGCAAGAGTTGCTGGAGAAGGGGTTTATTAGACCGAGTGTCTCACCTTGGGGAGCACCAGTTCTATTTGTAAGGAAGAAGGATGGAAGCCTCCGACTGTGTATAGATTATCGGTTGTTGAATAACGCCACCATTAAGAACAAGTACCCTCTTCCAAGGATCGACGATTTGTTGGATCAGCTCCAAGGAGCCGAAGTGTTTTCTAAGATAGACCTACGGTCAGGGTACCATCAGTTGAGGATCAGGAGTGGAGATGTACCCAAGACAGCATTTCATACCCGTTATGGCCACTACGAGTTTTTAGTGATGCCATTCGGATTGACGAATGCTCCCGCAGCATTTATGGCACTGATGAATGATATATTCAAGCCATACCTGGACAAGTTTGTAATATTGTTCATTGATGACATTTTGGTGTATTCCAAGTCCAGGGAAGATCATGAGGAGCACTTGAGGACAGTTCTGCAGACCCTCCGAGAGAGAGAATTGTATGCCAAACTCAGCAAGTGTAACTTTTGGTTGGAGCAGATCTCATTTCTGGGCCATGTTGTGTCGAAGGATGGGGTATCAGTAGATCCATTTAAGATAGAGGCAGTTGTACAGTGGGAACAGCCCAAGACAGTTACTGAGATCATAAGTTTTTTGGGATTGGCAGGATATTATCGGAGATTTATAGAGGGTTTCTCCAAACTAGCTACTCCATTGACACGCCTCACGAGAAAAGATGTTAAATTTGTATGGGATGAGGCATGTGAGAGGAGTTTTGAGGAGCTTAAGCGTCGATTGACCACTGCTCCAGTCCTCACCATTCCTACCAGCTCAGAAGGATTCTCGGTGTATACGGATGCATCACACCAGGGACTGGGCTGTGTACTTATGCAGGATGGGAAGGTAGTTGCCTATGGATCTAGACAGTTGAAAGATCATGAGAGGAACTACCTAACACATGATTTGGAGTTGGCGGCCGTGGTATTTTCTTTGAAAATATGGCGCCATTATCTCTATGGTGAGAAATTTCAGGTGTTCACAGATCATAAGAGCCTTAAGTACCTGTTCTCGCAGAGAGAGCTGAATATGAGACAGAGGAGATGGCTCGAACTCCTAAAGGACTATGATTATGAAATCATGTACCACCCGGGTAAGGTAAATGTAGTTGCCGATGCTTTGAGTAGAAAGAACCTTGGGTTGGTGTCATATATGATGGTACGGGAACATGAATTGTTAGAACACCTTGCGAACCTCAGTTTGGATGTAACCCCACCTGGTTCAGAGAGACTTGAGATCGTGGCTAGTTTGAGACTAGAGCCAGAGTTGATTGGCTGTATTCGGTAAGCCCAGCAGAGCGATCGACGATGCATCGATTGGCTGAGGCAAATACAGATAGGTGTGGGTATTGATTTTGAGCAGAGTGCTGATGGGTTATTGAGGTTTAGAGGCAGAGTATGTGTTCCCAAGGATCCTGAGATCAGGAGAATGATTTTATCAGAGGCTTACTTATCGAAGTATACGATACATCCGGGAAGTACCAAGATGTATCAAAACCTTCGGAAGGTTTATTGGTGGTCTGGAATGAAAAGAGACATTGCTGAATATGTCGCTAAGTGTCTCGTTTGTCAGCAAGTGAAGGTAGAGCATCAGAAGCCTGCAGGATTATTGCAGCCTCTACCGATACCGACTTGGAAGTGGGAGCATGTCACCATGGATTTTGTGATGGGGTTACCGAGGACCCGCAGAGGTCATGATGCCATATGGGTTATTGTGGACCGGTTGACTAAGTCCGCCCATTTCTTGGCTATGAGAGCTACCGATACACTGAGTCAGTTGGCGAACCTGTATATTCGAGAGATAGTACGGCTACATGGTGTACCAGTGAGCGTTGTTTCTGATAGGGATGCCCGCTTCACTTCCCATTTTTGAGAACACTTTCAGGAAGCGCTGGGGACCCGACTGAGTTTTAGCATCGCTTTTCATCCTCAGACGGATGGGCAGTCATAGAGGACTATACAGACCCTCGAAGATATGTTGAGACCGTGTGTGCTGGATTTTAGAGGCTCCTGGGATGACCACCTGCAATTAGCCGAGTTCGCTTATAATAATAGCTAACATGCGAGTATCGGGATGACACCCTATGAGGCATTGTACAGGTGTAGATGCCGTTCCCCTATTGGATGGGAAGAGGTTGGTGACAGACAGATTTTTGCTTCGGACTTAGTGCAGCAGGTATCTGAGGACGTCTAGTTGATATGTGAGAGATTACGGACAGCTCAGAGCCGGTAAAAGAGTTATGCTGACAAGAGACGGAGACCACTAGAGTTTGATGAGGGTGAGTCGGTATTTCTGAGAGTTTCACCATCGAAGGGTATTATGAGATTCGATAAGAAGGGCAAGCTGAGCCCTAGATACATCGGACCCTTCGAGATTTTGGAGAGAGTGGGAGATAAGGCGTATAGGTTGGCATTGCCACTGGACTTGGCGAATGTCCACAACGTCTTCCACATCTCGATACTTCGAAAGTATCTCCCGGACTCGGCACACGTGATAAGATATGAGCCATTGGAGCTCAATGAGAGTATGACGTATGTTGAGAAGCCGGTTCAGATATTGGACAGAAAAGAGAAAGTGTTGCTGAATAAGACAATTCCCTTGGTGAAAGTTCTTTGGCAACATCACACGGCAGAAGAGGCCACATGGGAATTGGAGAACTTGATACGATAGAAGTACCCCCAACTTTTTGAAGGGCGACTTGGTTCTAATTTGGAGGACCAAATTCCTTGAAGGAGGGGAGAATGTGAGACCCCGTATATGTATAGTTGTAATGTGTAATGAATGTGAATGGACTTGTAATGTAAAGTATGATTGATTTAGGTCCATGGATTCAATGTACATAATGATAGTATGATTTTGTAATGTACACACAAGTTCCATTTTGTATGGATATGAAGAAATGAGTTCTTGCAAGTGATGGATGTGATTGGAACTCAAAATGAGTAGTGTGGTAAATGGAAGGAAGTTGCATAAATATAAATGCTTCCATTAGGTTTTATATAGCATACCTTTGGACATACAATGAATGCACACAAGTTTCAATGTGCATAAGGTATGAATGGATGCCATTTTCAAGTTATAAAGGTGGATGGATGAGAAATTGGCCATGAGAACAGATTAAGGATGTGTTGGTGTGAGTTGCAGCAAGGAAACTGCAGGAAATCTAGAAAACATGAAGGCCAGATCGATCTCATAGGATTAGAGATCGATCTGGAAGAGCCAGAATGATCTTATTTGGGCAAAGGAATAGAGTAGATCGATCTCCAATGGGGCCAGATCGATCTCCTAAGCATTCTGTAATGAAAGGATCGATCCTCAAGCACCCAGATCGATCTCCTTAGCTTTCTGTTTGGGAGCAGATCGATCTCATGCTTCGACAGATCGATCTCATGCTTAAAATACCGTGAAAATGAGAGATTTAAGGGGACCAGATCGATCTCCTCTTGGACCAGATCGATCTCCTCAAGCTATTTCTATATAAGGAGTGTTGGAAATCTAAAAATTTTGGGAAAAATACCAATCTTCCATTTCTAACTCAAAAACCTAACTTTCTCTCTCTAAAATCAACCATTTCCAGTAAGAATTGAGGGGAGATCATTAGACGCTAAGTTGTTCATCTTGAGGAAGAGAACATAGTTGGAAGCCAAAATCCCATTGTGGGTATTGAAGGAGCTAAGGGTATTGACACTTGGAGCAAGAAGAAAAATCAGATTTGGTAAGATTCTAACACTCCAATCCAAATACATTGTCTATTTAATTGATTTTGGAGTTGTTTGGCATAAGTATTGATGGATAAATTATCTAGGGATGTGGTGGAATTGGTGTGACCTAGAAAACCTGGAATGAGTATAATGTGAGAATATATGGGTTGAATGAGTTTATGATTTATGGGCATGCTAAAGTTGTTATTGAGGTAATGTTTATGATTTTAGATGGTTAAATGAAATTACATTGTGAGTTTAGAGGAATTGTGAAAATGAGTATGTATATACTTGATAAATGCCATAGTGAGGGAATTCATGAAATATGAACACTATGAGCTTAATGTCGATTTAATATCAATTTTGAATAAGTTAGTAGGCCTAAAAGAATCCATAGACTCGAGTTATGGGTAAAGTAATGAAACGAGGCCTCATAAGCATTAATTGGAAACTATAGGTCGAATTGACTATAGTGAACGCATGATGTCATATTATATGGATCGAATATAATGTGGAATATGATTATACGCAGTTTTGAAGAGTTCGGTGGAGACGAATCGAACCGTACGAGTAAGCAGCTTAAGGAAGTGGAATCACGTATCGCGATTCCAGGTAAGGGAATTTTGTAAGTATTTAGAGGTAGCTGCTCGTATTTTGAACTCGTGGGTATATAGGGCTTTGGAAATGTGCATGGATTTATAGAAATGTGTTTTGACGATGTATGGATGTGACTATGAATAATTGTATGAGATTTGGTGGTTGAAATGGTATTGTAAAGAAATGGGATAGTAAGGCTAATAATTGCCTAAATCTAATGTTTTGATGTTTTTCAAACGAAATTTGCTTGGTTTTAAGCAAGCTTGTAGATGGGTCGGCTAGTGTTTTATTGTTGTTATGGAAAATCATTTGTGAAGTGCTAAACCCGATTACCGGGATTGTGTGATTGTGTATGAGCTGCCTATCGTATTTGTATGACATAAATCGCGCTAGAGCCTCGCTCGCGCTGGATTTCCATGTTTTCACTTATGTGAAACGTGCTTGAGCTTAGCTCACACTTTGATTTGAATTGTGACGATGTTTTATAAACTGTACTAGAGCTTACGCTCGTACGTGGATTTGAGTGGTTTTTCTTATGCATATAACTGTACTGGAGCTATGCTCGTACGTGGATTCTTCATATTTTTATGCATAAATGCCGTACTAGAGCGTTGCTCGTACGAAGTGATTGGTTTTGATGTATGAATTCACGCTAGAGCGTAGCTCGCGCTGGTTTTCACACTGTGGTATGTATGAGGCCGTGGTGAGAGATACGAATTGGTGTTCAGGGAACCTAATAGGCCTAACAGACCTCTTGAGTGGGGTGAGGGTGAGGGGTTAGGACCTGACATCATCCATTCAGGGAACCCAACAGGCCTAATAGACCTCTTGAGTGGGGTGAGGGTGAGGGGCTAGGACCTGAATCAGGGAACCCAACAGGGGCGATTAAGGCCATGAGGGGCTAGGACCTGGTATTGAGGTTACTCCCACGTGCTCTTAAGACTATAAAGGTTACACTTGGTATAGGGTAGATAAAACCTACGGCAGGCACCCCCAACCTTGTTATGGGTCCGCGGAGTACGATGTACCGTGTATATCACATGGAGTAAGATGTACCACGTGGTGGTTACTTGAATTGAGAAAGTCTGGCGGATAACTAACCCACCTTCGTACCAGCATGATACCCCACACACCGAGATCCATGTGGTCTGGGATGATATGTGACAATTGGCCAACGTAGTCACTTGAGATATAGTAACCTGTCTCCTTGCTTGATTTACTTACTACCACATGATTTTAAATCTCTAAGTGTGATTTGTGATTATTTAAGGTAGACCCGAAGGAGGGGTCGAGCCTTGTGGAATTGATTTGTGAAATGAAAATGAGGTTGTGGTTGTGAATTGATGTGATGAGATTATATGTGTTTGAGAAAGAGTTTTATGACGTGGGTTTAAAAAGGAGGTTTCTTAATGAATTGCCCTTTTTATGAATTTAAATGAGATTGAGCATGAGATGATTTATACATGATGTTTTTACCATGTTTTATATGCCAATGTACATGGTTTTGATACATGATATATATGTATACTCATATGGCATAGTTTTATTCTTCATGCTCCTACCATAAATGATTTATGCATAACGCTATTAGCATGTAGATAGAGTAGTTATCTACTATGCTTGCATTATTGCCTTACTGAGCGTGTGGTTGCTCATCCCTCTCTACTTTCCCCCTCCTACAGAGAGTGCATAGTAGCCCAGTGAGGACTGAGGCATTGTGGTTTTGGACATCCGCTGCTTCCATCGTTGAAAGGTATATACACAGGATTCTTTTTGTATCTAAACAATGTAAAATGCACAGTAGTCTTTTGAGTTATAATTATGGGGGATGTAGATGTCAGTGAACATAACTTGTGTAAGTTAATGATTAACTTATAAATGTATGACATCGCTTTATTTAACTGAGAATGAATGAGATGTAATATTTATTATTAACTCACAGCCCAATAATGTGGTGGTAAGTTAGTTCACGACCGGGTAAGGTAACGGTAAAACGTGAAAAATTTTCAGTGATTTCGATTGAAGAGAATGAAATTGGGTCGTGACATAGTATTTATAGACTAAGAGAAGGCTAGGGAGAGGAATCTTCATCATCATCATCATACACATACAATTTTATATTCTTCTTTAGTGTTTTTCTCTGAACTTATAGCTTGCTAAATTATTTAGTCTAGCCAAAGGATAATTAAAGTTTGGGCTCTTCAAGAATTGTGAGATCTAATTAGTTTTATTTTGTTCTTTTAGATCTTTATTATTTATATGTCTTCTATGCTTGTTTAAATTATTGTTTTGATTGATTGTGTAAAAAAGGCCCTTTGTTCAATTGTTAGGATAATATATCACCAATTAGAAACCTGGATCCGTAATTGTTTAGGCATTCTAATATAAGTGGTAAATAACATAATTGATTACAAATAGATTTTCAATTCTATATTAAGAAGATATATAATCTAGCTTAAATGAACCAACATGTGTGTTTGTTGGTTAGAATTGGTAGTCTCTCTAGTTTTTAATGTTGTTGGTAAATTAAATCTTAAGATCATATCTAAGGTTATTTAACTGACAAGAGAAATAATTAGAGATCGTATCCTGATTATCGAAGAAGTAAGGAGGGATAGGTTGTTAGGTCGTACCAATAACCATAACCATTTTGGTAAAGGTTAAAATAACTCATTTTTGCATCAATGATCAATTCCATGAACCTATTCTAAGATTATTCCTTTGGTTGGATGTTTTCATTATATTAATTTTCTCCCAATATTTTTACATAGTGATTTTTCTTTGCTACATTTTAATTTTTCTTTTCATTTTCATTACAACAAATCCCCATATTTATTTTCTTTTTAAATATTTTGTAGAAAAATAAATCTAATCAATCTCTTGGGAAACGACCTGACTCATTTATACTACAGTTTTAATAAATTTTTTAGTAGGAATTATTATTGTTGGTCTCGACAGCCACTAATTTTTGGCGCCGTTGTCGGGGATTGGTTATTAATTAGATTTATTTTGATGCCCCGTTCTTTTCGTGCAGGTGAATTAATCTCATACGATCCTGAGATTGAAAAGACAGCTAAGTGGAATAGGAAGGAAACAAAAATTCACAAGGCACAAGAAGCTACATCTTCATCCCCTGGACTGAATTTAGCACTTGATTTGGCCAATTCATCTAGTGGTTCTGAGACTGAAGAAATAATGACTGAAGAAGAGCAAACTTTAAGGCAGTTGGCTGCACCACCTGTAAATCAACAACCCCTCTGCGTTCATTAACCAACTCTGTAAGCAGATTTTGAATTAAGATCGGGTTTGATCCATTTGCTTCCCAAATTCCATGGTCTTGAGAATGAAGATCCTCACAAGCATTTGAAGGAATTTCATGTGGTATGTTCAAGCCTGAAACCATAAGGAGTTACCGAAGAGCAAATCAAAATGCGAGTTTTTCCGTTCTCACTAGCTGATAGAGCAAAAGATTGGTTGTTCTATTTACCTCCTGGTTCTATAACTACGTGGACTGAAATGGTGAGACTATCCTCGGATAAATTTTTCCCTGCTTCAAAAGCTGCCAGCATTAGTAGAGAAATATGTGGAATTAAGTAGAAAGACATTAAGACTCTTCATGAATACTAGGAAAGATTTAAGCAACTCTGTGCAAGTTGTCCTCAACATGGGATTTCTGAACATCTCTTAATTCAATACTTTTATGAATGATTGTTACCCATGGAAAGAAGGATGATGGACACATTTCCAATTTATAGATCCTTACTCCAATCATCACAAATATTAAATACATAATTTTTAGAAATACTTTACCTTCATACTCTAAGTTTGGCCAAAGCTTGATGGCACTTCTCCAAGCTTTCCTTACTGAAATTAACACAAAAATAGCCTTAGAAATATTAAAACAGCTATATATCTTCATACCTTAAAGATTGGAGCATTCTTTCTCTAACTTACCTCAAAGTGGCTGGACTTCTCTTTAAGATTTGAGCCTCCAAATCATTTCCAAATGACTCCAAATTTTAGTGTGTTATAGAGAATAGTAAGAAGGTGGAGCGATTCTATCCTTTCCTTTATTTCTTTTTGTTTTTTTTTCTTTCTTTTTTGGACTGAAAACACAAAAGATGAGAAAGAAAATATTTCAAATGGCTAAAATAGGGTACTTCACGCCTAAATAGGAGCAGGTGAGACTAGGGGATAGGTCCTATGCTTAGAGGGGATCGATCCCTTTGTGGTTTTTCAAACTCCTAAGGTTTTCGACCAAATGGGGATCGATCCTAGGCTAAGATGGGATTGATTCCTCCGTGATCCTCTAACTCCCAAGGGCATTATACCAATTAGGGATTGATCCCTTAAGAGGAGGGGATCGATTACTTATTTTCATAATGCATATCGTGGTTCATTTTGGTTGAAAATGATTAAGGGAATTTGCTTATTACTCATCCAACCCAAAACATGCAATCTTCTTCCATAAATCGTTTTAAATCACATTAACACACACACATATATATATATATATATATATATATATATATATATATATATCTAATCTTTACATGAGACCTTAGCCTTACAAATACCATCCATTTCATTTCATCAAATGAATATCAAACTCAATACACTTAAGGTTTACGTAACAAATACAAGGGAAAATAGTGGTTTTTACAGAAAAATTCTTCAACAATATCTTCAAATCATCATTCCGTATAAGTAAAAGTCTATTTTTTCCTTCATAAACTACTAAAACAAAAAGATCAAGAAAATCCACAAAAAGACTTTTAATCTTTCAACTTTAGCACTCCATAACTTGGTTTCACAAAGGAAAACAAATTTAGATTTTTCTTTTGCAAGGAGTTTTTTAAACCCTTTAACTGCTGGTGGACCGCTAAAACACAATAGTTATGGCATAATAGACTCATAGCTATTGTTGGAGCAACTACCAATAGCTCATTTTAAGCCTCATAAACTATCCCCAAGTACTAAATTCATCTTCCAAATCTATTTCAATCAAATTTCCCAACCATAAGCTTATATGATTTGTAACTTCTTTCCTCATCATAATAGTGGAAGATCATATGCTTTACCCAAATCTGTAAAGAATTGAAAAGACAGCCCTTTGGACATTTTGCCCTATCATACTTATGGAGAAGCAAAACACTACATTCATTTTCCTTCTATGACCCTTATATGATCCCATTTAGCAAAAAATTGGAAGAGAAAAATATTATCATAAAAAATCTCGAAGATCACTTCTGTGGTTGGTCCCCAAATTTGCTTTAAGGTGGCAAACTTGGCATCATGGTTAAAAGGATGATTAATAAGTAAGGAACCACTAAAGAGAATTTTCCCAAATATGTAATTTGTTGAAGACCATTTGTGGATACAATTAGTTCTTCACAGTCTTCATCTATCAAATTTATCTAATTCCATTCATCACATAAAAGATCATCTACTTTATTCATTGTTAAGAGAATTTTAACACCTAAATGCAACAACAAATCAAAAGAAACAACAATACACAATCTTGTAGTGATTGATAAGACTTGACTGACTACAATTTATAACTGCCGTGAATGTGGTAGTTACAAGAGATAGCATAAGTTTCTAATTTTTGTTTTTTTGTTATAGTATTTTTAATGGTTTAGAGATCCAGTGCATGAGAACTTGAGGTTTGGAAATTATTTTTGATTTTTTTATTTGGTTTTTTCATAAAAATATTTATGTTAAGCCACATCAATAATGTCAATATGACAATTTTTATGACGTGAGCATGCCATGCAACTATTGACTTTATCCGTGATGTGGCTTGTTATCATTCTATTAGATACTAACAGCTGAGTGACAGAAAAATACTTTCTTTTGGTTCATAAGGATGTACAAAGGGAGAAAGCAGGATTTGAACCTAAGACCTAATCCTTTTTAAAGAAGGATAACGACCACTAAGTTAAGCCATGGTTGTTAATAAAAGAATACTTATTAAAATGTTAGTGACTAAAATGTTAGATTTCATAATTGAGTGACCTTAATAAAAGTCACCTCAAATGGGTGACCATTCGTGTTTATTACTCGAAAATAAAACCTAAAAATTCATAAAAGAATTTAACAAATATGGAATTTTATATTTTTTGAAAAAAATATGTTTCCTAGAAAAAGATAAAAAATTAAAAAAATTCGAAAAAACCAGAAATGAGATTAATTCTTTTTTTAAATTCAGAAAAATATTTCAACCACCATAAATCAATTTAAACTGTCATTAAAAAAATAGATCTAATATTTTGTAAAACTCTTTTATTTTCTTTGAATTATAAATGTTGACACCATATTTTGTCTAGTCTATTGAATGGGTTTATCAATAAAGTTAAATTAATTAGATTCAATTGTGATTAGATCTTAATTAATTATTAAGACTATTATAATTGAATTTAATTAATTTTTTGACTTTGATTTAAAATTTCATTTTAGTTGAAATCGGGTTTAATTGTTTTTGTTAAGTATGGATTTTTGATGAAAATAGACCTAATAAATTAAAAGAGATTAAGCCTTTATGTCAATTAATTTATGTATGGCCCATTTATTTTCTTTCTTTATTTTCTTTTCAATTTTTATTTTTGTTTAATAAATATAAAAATGATAAACACTAAAAAAATTTATCATTAGAATCGAAAATCAAACTAATATTTGAAATTGAAAAGCTAATTCATCTGAAACTCAGGGATTGTGCTGATTGAAATTGAGATAATTTTAAAAAATAAAAATAGGATAAGATGAGTGTAAAAATAGATATGAACCAGGAGAAAAAAAAGGGCGAGGGTGAAATGATGTACCAATCCCAAGGCTACGTGGAATCGGTAACTTATTGCGGAAGTATAGAATTATGGGCAAACTTTTTCACTTTTTCTTTAACATTGGTTTGTCATGTGAGTATAGTCCTACAATACTTCTAGGTCACAAACTACCTAGTTCGGTTTAATGCCTCAAACCTAAGGTCTTAGTTCAAATAAGAATTGATATCAAGCCCAAATTTTATTTTGGCAGATTTTCCATGTAAACGCGTATTTCCTTTGCTAATACAATATCATACCAATCACAAATCACTATTCACATTTAGTCAAAATTTCAATTCAAATACCGTGTCATCATAACCACTTGACATTCTATCATACAATCCAGTTTCACAATTTCCAAATAACCTAATCTCTCTAAAAATATTATTTTGCAAATATTATTTTATTTTATGCTTTTTGGCACTTTTGACTATAAAAATTAATTTAAATCCCAAACTTAATATTTTATGTAAGTAAACCTACTATGACATATTACGTATCCCAACTCATGTACTGGAAGAAAATTGTATGAAAATAAATACATTTACACAGCATAATCAAATATCGAATGTAATTTGCGAGATCTCCAAAGTTAAACCTTCGAAGCTGGATAATTAAAGTCAATAATTTTTTATTCTCTTCTTAACCTGTGATGGAAAATAGAGAGGGAGTTAGCTATAAGGTTAAATAAGTAAACAACACAAGTAAAGGATAATAAACGTACAGGATATTGTAATCTAATGCATGCTGCAATGAACTGAAATTGTACAATAATAAAAGTTCATATCTAATAATTTCTATAACATTTCTTATACTAATCAGTAACCTTTTTTGGTTTCGGATTTATGGTCTTTCTAGATGCTGTCAAGGTCTTTTAGGGGAAGAGAATTCTTCGATGTACCTCGGTTTCCCTTCCTGACCTAACCACCATACATTGACCTATTATTCCTGAAATTATGATTCGTATAGTCTTGCAAATCAGATTTCCTAATGCATATACATCCCAACATGATAATGCATGTCATGTTATGAATGTTCGGTTCAATGAATAATCTAAAATTGAATTTGTTAATAGCAATCACTAAATGGTTATATAATTATGAAACTTTACTCTTTCCAAAATTTGATTTCTTATAAACAATTTTTTGAAACTGATTGCTGGTAAATTGATTGTTGAATCTAATTTCTGATAAACAAATTTATAACCTATGATGCACTCCAAAAACTAATGAAGATGAGCCTAAGTTTGATGTTTCCAACACATTTCTAAAATAGGATACTTTGATGGATTCTCCTAACCTTTATGCATTAAACTTGTCCCTTTAAACACTATCATACCAACAAATATATCCCTTACCTCTTGTGTGTAGTCTTTGACACAAATGGGGCCTTAGCATCTTCCTCAACACAAAGTACTTCTTAAAATACCTTGGCTGCGCCTTCACAAAACATCTATTAATTATTTTCATCTCATTAACATAGTTCCTACACATTAATAGGCCTATTCTTGGCCAAAACAATCAACATATTCCTTAATGTTTCTTGATAAGCCAAAACATAAACCAATACTTAACATATATACAATTAATCCTTAAAGCTCAAAACTCTTACCTTAGCTCCTTTGAAGTTGTCAAAACCCTAGCTTTTTATCCTTTAAGCTTTTTGGTTAAAATCAACATCAAACAACCTTTAAACACATCATCATAACAATAAAACTATAAACCTTTCAAGATTTAGCTTAAACCTTCAACTTACCTCAAAACTCCAAATCTTCTTTCTAAGGTTTCTTTATCAATACTACCTCTTTCAACCTATAAATCAAGCTATGAGGGTGAAAGATGGCAAGGCAAGCTTTGGGTTAAAGCTTGGAAACTCCTCTCTTCCTCTTTCCTTTTTTCTCTTCTCTTTCACTTATTTCTCTTTTTTTTTCTCTCTCTTTTTTCCTTGGTCTGGTCAGAAATAGGCAGAATGAAGGAGGGGAAATGGGTTTAGGGATTTAAATGAATTAAATTAACCTTTCTCGTCCATAGTAGGAGCAAGTAAGCTACTCCGAAGGCAGAGGGATCGATTTGTCGTGGGAAGAGATCAATCCCTCCTTCATAGAACTAACTTATTTTCGAGGGTCTCACCTAGGGGATCGATCCCTTTTCCTCGGTGATTCGTCCTTTTGTTCCAGATCGCAAAATTCTACAGTTCCTTGGCATAGGGATCGATCTCTTAAGGGAGGGGATCGGTCCCTCATACCAAAACTGCATTTTGTTTTTTTGTAGATTTTTACCCTCTAAATCATTTTCAAATCATACCAAAATCATACTAAGTCGTTATTTAAGACTTCCAACACATCAAACTTATCAATATACACTTTTTTATATCAATTTCTCACCATCCTTCAACCATTTTATTAATTTTCCATCATTTCACCTCTTATAGCCTTATATTACTCATAAAATACAACCAAACCAAAATGAACACTTAAATGCCACAATTTTGCTTTCATTCGTTCTTGCATTAACTTTATCTTAATACATGTCTCACTTAATCCCATGCATACATTACTTATACAAGTGCTATGAAAATGGTTGGTTTTACATCTTCCCCACGTTAGGTAGTTTTGTCCTTCAAATTCTTCTAAGCCTAATCAAACAAGTGAGGATGCTTCTACTTCATGAGACTCTTTAATTCCTATGTAGCTTTTTCTACGGAGTGGAGCTACCATAACATCTTCACAAAGGGAATAATCTTAGATTGAAGCACCTTCTCCTTTCGATCTAGGAGCCAAATTGGCCTTTCCATATAACTTATATCTTCTTTAATCTCCAATGGTGCATTTTCTCTGACATGAGAAGGGTTCGAATGGTACTTCATCAATATCGAGATATGAAAAATGTTGTGTACTCTAGATAGCTGTGGTGGTAAGGCTAGTCTGTAGCCTATATCTTCAACTCTCTCAAGTACCTCGAATGGACCGATAAACCGAGTACTTAGTTTCCCCTTTTTTCCAAATCGCGTGATGCCCTTACTATGAGACATCTTCAAAAATGCTGAATCACTAATTTGAAGCTCAAAATGCCTTCTACGAGCATCAGCATAGCTTTTCTGCCTACTTTAAGCGGTCCTTAATCTCTCATAAATAATCTTAATACCTTCAGAAGCTTGCTCAACTAATTTGGGAGTTAAGAGTTTTCGTTTACCAACTTCTTCCCAAGCTATTAAAGATCGACATCTTCTCTCATATAGGGCTTTATAAGGCACCATTCTAACACTGACATGGAAACTATTATTGTCAGGAAACTTTGCTAATGGCAAGTGTTCATCCCATGAACCTTTGAAATCCATAGTAGATGCCTTTAACATATCCTCCAAGGTTTGAATTATCCTTTTGGACTGACTATTGATTTGAAAATGGAAAGTCGTGTAAAAGTTCAATTTAGATCCCATTACTTTTCGAAAGTGCTCCCAAAATCGAGATGTAAATCGAGAATCTCTATCAAAAGTAATACTCACTGGAGTGCCATGCAATCAAATTATTTCTTCACAGAAAGATTAGCTAAAGAGTTCAAAAAATTTGTTGCCTTAATAGTTATAAAGTAAGCTGACTTAGTTAATCTATCTATGATCACCTAGATTGCATCATGTCCTTTCTTAGTCTTGGGTAGATCCATGATGAAACCCATGGTGACATGTTCCCTTTTCCATGTAGGTATTGGTAAAGGTTGAAGCAACCCCACCTACTTTTGATGTCCAATCTTCACTTGCTGGCACACTAAATATCTTGCAACATGTTTAGCAATATCCCTTTTCATCCCAACCTATATATACACATGGTGTAGATTGTGGTACATCTTGTTACTGCCCAGGAACATAGTGTATCGAGAACTGTGTGTCTCTTTAAAGATTAATTGTTTTAAGTTATCACTATTCGAAAAACAAATTCTACCTTTAATCCAAAGTAAACCATCACCACTGATTACATACCCTGATTATGAGTCTTGACCCAGCTTGTCACGACCCTCTTCTCGTGAACTTACCTTACCACTAACGGTTGGGCTGCGAGTCAACATCCAATACATCTCATCCATTTATAGTTTAATAAATTCATTTAAATGAAATAGAATAGAAACTAGAGTTTTATATAAATGTGTGGAAGCGTTTACATCGGTTTCTATTAATTATACATCCTTTTCGTGTAAAAGATCACTAGACTGTGCATTAATTTACAGGATACAAAATTTTTTCATCACAAGTGTATACCTCTCTATACTACTGGAGAACACCTTAACAGGGACGACTGCAGTAACTCACTACTACGCAAAATCTATGGAGGAGGAAATAAGGGGGTGAGCATAACGCGCTCAATAAGAAAAATATGAAAGCAAGTAAATAACTACACTATCTACATGCCAAAAATAGATAGATTTATTTCCCTTAAAAATCATATGCATTCTTTAAAATACTTCCATCGATGCGAAATCATTAATTCGCGGGATGGTTATATGCATAGTCATACAGAATCACACAACATAATTTTCTCACACAGTTCATCTTTAAAACCATACAGGTTCATTTAGAAATCATTTTGCACACAGCAAATCAATGAACATAAGATATAATTATGGGTTATCACATCCCAAAAGACATAGCAGGGGGACATATGTCACCTCATACAGTAGTGACAATGTCGTATCATACAGATATAATAAGACTTATGGCCAAAGTCGGATTCCAGGTAACCTTGATCAGGTGTACGGGAACCCTATGCTTGGAGAGGCGGATCAATCATCCTTTTAGCTCACACAGATATCACGAAGATAGTCATGGCACATCGTACCCCATAGCCAACACTCACGGTACATCGTGCTCCCGTGGATCCTTATCACAAATTTTCGTTGTCTCAAAATCTCGTGCGAGCAGGTCTGTACAAGACACATAACAATACACGACGGCTCTAGCACGGTTTTGTACTCATTACATCACATCCATAAACCACATGCGAGCAGGTCGATGAAAGGCACACAATAATACATGACGGCTCTAGCACGATTTTGCTTATCACACAGAAGCTCAAGAGATTATGTGCGAGCAACTCAGCATAAGAGCACACAACATACCTGAGGCATCGAGCACGAGTGTCAGCTCTCGAGTGGAATACACAGTATCACCCGAGGCATCAAGCACTGTTGTCCCATCACTTTAAATCGAGGGAGTCACTTGCAAGCATAATCAGAGCAAGATCACTAAGTAGTACTCTATGGCTCCAACATGATTCCCAAAATCTAGTACGAGCTCTCGAGCGAAACACACAACATCACTGAGGCATCGAGCACAATTTTGTTTTTTCTCCAAATTCCCTTTGAAAAGTTTATGTAAGCAAGACTGGTAATCCTACCATCGCCACTTCGGCTTTAGCACAAGTTCACATAGAAAAGAAATAGAATGGCTTCATTTACTGAGTATGAGTGAAATGGTAATCTCTCTTCAATCACTCATTAAGAGCTTTACATGCAATTTACTAAATCGAAAGCCAATCTATTATTACTTTTTCTCAAAACGTTTATAAAAACCTCTTTTCACAACATCAACATAGAAGTCATGCAACTTATGCTTATAGACTTATTTTCATACGTAGTTTTCATCTAGATATATTGATATCTAATACTTTTCGCATACATTCACACAGAACAGATAGGAAAACGTACGTATAGCTATCTCTAATAGCTCGCATAAGTCCCTTACCTCGAATCACGCTTGAATCATTTTCCTTCGATCCCACTATTCGTGATTCGATCTTATCTACTCCGATTATATCCAGGAGCTATAATTGTTCACACTTAACATCAGTATATCTCATACACTTCATTTTCACTATCATGATATTCAAATCAATGCATATTGGGCCATTTACATCCTACTGGCCTCGTTACAACTTATGGGACTTTTATTCTTCTTAAGTCCATTTAAATCATTCTATTTATTTTTCGAGAATCCATTAGACTCCTCGAGTCTATTGGTTCATTATTGAACCAGCATTTAGCTCTCAGTGCCTCTAGTTTATCATTTCATTTCATTTTGGATTTCATCAAACACCTTATATGCTTATTTTCAACCATTATCGGTTCTAGCATATGGACTTCACCAAACTATTTTACAACCATGTATATAGGCTTAATAACATCAATGCATGCTTAACCAATCTTTAAATCCATGCCATCTCAACTTTTTCTCATTTTGGCACATTAAGCCATTTATAGGTCATAATTGTTTAAGCATGTCCTAAGATGTTTCAACCAATAATCTATATACCAATCAACTCATATAAGTATATAGACCAACATACATGAGATAGGTGTATTGAAATCTTACCAATCTCAACTTTTCTCCTCTTTGGCAAGTTTGAGGGAAAACTCATTTTCTCCTCAAATTGAGCAACTCTACCTTTAATTTCCAACTATGTTGTTCTTCTCCTGTCTATGAACAACTTTGGTGAAATGAACTTTTCTCAATAATGCTTAGAAGGTAATGAAAATTTAGAGAGGAAAAACTAGGTCACTTTGTTTCAAGTATGGAAAATGGAGGTTTGTTTCTCGTGCAATGTAGTTCAGCAGCTCAGTTTTTATAGGATTGCTTAATGAGATCGATCTTCATAAGTGAAAGATCGATCTTCTCCTATTTTAAGTCTCTCGGTATTCAATTTTAAGCCTAAGAGATCGATCTATTGAGGCATGAGATTAATCTGCTCTTTTTTGTGAGATCGATCTGCTCTAAAGGATTAGATCGATCTTAACTAGGCAGAGAGCTTAACAGATCGATCTGTTAGAGGGATGAGATCGATCTGCTCCTGGCCAAGTCATAATAAGATCGATCTGCTTGAGGATGAATCGATCTGCTCTTCATAAGGGATTGATCTGCTTGCTTCCCAGATCAATCTCCCCTTCACAGAAAGCTCTTTCTCTTCATTTTGGGCAATGAGATCGATCTCCCTTACATTGAGATCGATCTCCTCTTGCTCTGCAGCATTCTTGTTGTAACTTTTTTTCCTGATTTTCAAAGCTTAACTCATATTCATTTACTTCAACACTCATTTTGCATTCAATCCACATCTATCACTTAAAAAGGTCCATTTCTTATAATTCATTCATAATGAAACTTATGTGTATATCACAAACTCATATAACAAGTGTGTACATTTAATTTACTGACCTTACATCTCTTATGATTCATATTACATGTATAAGTGTATACTTATGAAATCATAAGGGTACATATGAAAATATGGGCCTTACATTCCTCCACTCTTTCAAGAAATTTGGTACTCCAAATTAGAACCAAGTTACTCTTTAAAAAGTCGGGGGTCCTTTTCCCGTATTAAGTTCTCTAACTCCCAAGTCACTTTTTTCGAATTGTGGTGTTGCCAGAGAGCCTTGACAAGTGGAATCGTCTTGTTCAGTAACACTTTCTCTTTTCTATCCAGTATCTGGATCGGTCTCTCTATATATGTCAAATCATTTTTGAGCTCCAATGGCTCATACCGAATCACATGAGTCAGATATTGATGGTACTTTTGAAGCATAGATACGTGGAAGACGTTATGAATGCCTGCTAGCTCCGATGGCAATGCTAGCCTGTAGGCCTTATCTCCCACTCGCTCCAGTATCTCAAACGGTCCGATATACCGAGGGTTCAACTTACCCTTCTTATCGAACCTCATGATCCCTTTTAAGGGAGAAACTTTAAAAAATACAGTCACCAACAGTGAACTCCAGTGGCCTCCATCTTATGTCAACGTAACTTTTCTGCCTGCTCTAAGCTGTTCTTAATCTCTCACATATCAATTGAACAACCTCACAGGCTTGCTATATCAAATCAGGAGAAAACATTTTCCTTTCACCCACTTCTTCCCAACCAATAGGGTAACGACACCTTTTACCATATAGTACCTCATATGGTGCCATCCCGATACTTGGGTGATAACTATTGTTGTATGCAAATTCGACTAACGGTAGGTGATCATCCCAGGAGTCTTTAAAATCCATAACACTCGCTTTCAACATATCCTCAAACGTTTGGATGGTTCTCTCTGACTGACCATCAGTTTGAGGGTGGAAAATGGTACTGAAGCTTAACTGGGTTCCCATAGCTTCTTGGAAGTGTTCCCAGAAGTAGGAATTGAAGCGAGAATCCTTATTCGATACGATGCTCACTAGAACACCATGTAGCCTCACTATCTCTCGTACATACAATTTCGCCAAACTACTCAAAGTATTTATGGATTTCATAGATAAAAAGTGGACGGATTTCGTCAGTCTGTCCACCACTACCTAGATAGCATCATGGTTCCTCTTAGTCCTCGATAATCCCATGATAAAATCCATGGTGACATGCTCCAATTTCCAAGTTGGTATAGGTAGAGGTTGCAATAACCCTACAAGCTTCTGATTCTCTACCTTCACTTGTTGACATATTAGACATCTTGCTACAAACTCTGCGATATCCTCTTCGTCCCTGACCACCAATACACTTTTCGGAGGTTTGGATACATCTTATTACTCCTCTGATGCAATGTATATCTCAATGAATGAGCTTCTATCAAAATCAATCTCTTTAACTCTGGGTCATCGGAAATGCAAATCCCGCCTCTATACCTCAGTGGGCCATCATCACTCACTAAGAAATCAGCCACATCACCCCTCTGAATCAGACTCGCATGATCCTGACACAGTAGATCGGCATGTTGCGCCTGTCGTATCCGGTCAATCAAATCCAGTTCCACTCACAGGCTAGCTATCACACAGCCACTGTCAACATCAATAGGGTCTATATCCAACCTGAGGTGAGTAAACTGCTCGAGCAGCTCATATTCCTGACCATCATGTGCGATACCATTCCGAGGTTCTTTTTTCTCAAGGTATCTGCTACAACATTAGCCTTTCCTGGATGGTACAATATCTTACAATCATAATCCTTCAGAAGCTCTATCCATCGTCTCTGCCTCATATTCAACTCTTTCTATGAAAATAGATATCTGAGGCTCTTATGATCTGTATGCACCTGAAATTTCTCACCGTATAAGTAGTGGCGCCAAATCTTTAAGGCAAATATCATGACTGCCAACTCTAAATCATGGGTCGGGTAGTTCTTCTCATAGTCCTTAAGTTGTCTGGATCCATAGCCTACTACATTCCCATCCTGTATCAACACACAACCCAGTCTCTATCCCGAGGCATCTGTATACACTGAGTAACCTCTTGAACTGGTGGGTATGGTGAGAATAGGTGCGGTGGTCAGTCTAGGCTTTAGCTTGCAGAAACTACTTTCATATTTTTCATCCCACTCAAATGCCACATTCCTTTAAGTGAGACGTGTCAACGAAGCAGCTAGCTTAGAGAATTCCTCGACAAACCATCTGTAATAACCTGCTAAACCTAGAAAACTAGGGATCTTTGTACCCGTCTTAGGTCTCTCCCACTATATCACAGCCTCTATCTTGGATGGATCCACTGAGACACCGTTTCTCGAGACTACATGACCCAAAAATGATATTTCACTCAGCCAGAAATCACACTTGTCAAGTTTAGCATACAACTCCTGATCTCGGAGAGTCTGTAACACTATTCTCAAATGCTGCGTATGCTCATCCCTAGACTTTGAGTATACCAATATGTCATCTATAAAGCCAATCACAAATCTATCCAAGTATGGCTTAAACACATCATTCATCAATGCCATAAAAGCTACAGGATCATTCGTCAACCCAAATGGCATAACCAAAAACTCATAATGGCCATAACGGGTCCGAAACATTGTCTTGGGCACATCTTCACTCTGAATCCTCAACTGATGATATCTAGACTTCAAATCAATCTTCGAAAAGATCTACGCTCCCTGTAACTAATCTAGTAGATCATCTATCCGTGGAAGGGGGTACTTATTTTTGATGATAGCCTTATTCAATAACCGATAATCTATACACAGTCGGAGGCTCACATCTTTCTTCTTTACAAACAGAACCGGTGCTCCCCAAGGTGATACAATCGGTCTGATAAACCCCTTATCCAACAGCTCTTGCAACTGTTTTTTTAACTCCTCCAATTCCACTTGAGCTATTTGATACGGTGGTTTACATATCGGCTCAGTTCCAGGCACCAAATCAATACAGAATTCCATCTCTCTATCTGGTGGCAACCCTGGTAATTCTTTCGAAAACACATCGGGGAATTCTCTAACCACTGGGATGACAACTAATTCCAGGTGTGCCTTATCCAAATCAACCACATATGCTATAAAACCTTTAACATATTGTAACCACATTTGATTAGTAAAATCATCCATCCTTGGAAATAATTTACTACTCCTCTCATTACTTTGCAAATCTTACAACATACTTTTCAGGGGTAGGAAACATTACCGTTTTAGCATAACAGTCTAAAACAGCTTGGTTTGCAGCTAACCAATCCATCTCTAATATTACATCGAATTCTTTCATGTTTAGTAGAATGAGATTGGCCAACATGTCCTTTTCCCCTATTTTTAACTTACAACCATTACATACATATTCAGTTACTATGTAATCTCTCACTGGAGTGCTTATAAGCAAAATCCTACCTAGAGGTATAGGTTTTACATGTTCAATCAATTTACATGCAAAGGTAGGCGATATGAATGAATGCGTGGCACAAGGATTAATCAATGCTAATGCTTTAAGATTAAAGACTAGGATGGTACCTTTAATCACATCCGTAGAAGTCTCTGCAGAAGCCTGGTCCAATGCAAACACTCGTCCTCGACCAACAGCTTGTTTCCCTTTCTCTTCGGCTGTGGCCTTCCTCTTAGGTGTAGGTGCCTCAACTGCAGTCTTTTCTGGCTCTTTGCCCTTCTGAGGGGCTGTATCAATCAACTACATGCACTCACGAGCCATGTGCCCTGGTTTACCACTTCTATAGCATGATCTCGTCATAGGGCATGGTTTATTCCCATGGTATCTACCACATAATCTGCACTGCTCGGTGGTAGGTCGGGGTCCACCAATAACTATGCCCCTCGAAGCTGGAGGTAAAGCTGGATAAGCTGGAGGCTTCACTGGCCTCTCTCATAACTCCTCAATCTTTAGCCCTTTACCAAATAGCCTTCAGCCCTTTCTGAACCCTCTGTCATCAACTAACCTCTTTCAATCTCTATCTTTACCCATACCACTCTTATTTAACTCCGAGACATGCAACTCATAGTCTGGCTCACATAGTTGAGCTCTGTGTACTGCCTCGTCATAGGTGGTAATGTCAAATGGGGCCAATCGAGCTCTGATTGAAGGTCTCAATCCTTTAATAAACTTCTGGACCTTTCTGTCTTGATAATTCATAGTAACTGTATTATACCTGCCTAGAGATGTAAATCTAGACTCGTACTCATCTACTATGCGGTTCCCTTGAGTCAAGGTCAGAAATTCCATCTGCATCTTCCTCTGAGCAGTGGCTGAAACGTACTGCCTCCTAAAGGCATCTAGAAATATATCCCAAGTTACCACTGGGTGAAGTGCACTTAAAATCGACTGGGTGGCCATCCACCAATGCTCGGCCTCACCCTCTAATATAAAGGTAGCAAAAGTAACCTTCTTTGTGGCAGAGCAATGGAAAAATCGGTAGAGCTTTTCCATACTGCGAATCCAATGCTCAACCAACACTAGGTTCTTCACCCTAGTAAAGGAAGGTGGTCCAAACTTCTGAAACTCTCTTAATCTACCCAAATCACAGCCATAAACTCCCTCTCAACCAACCTGTTGTGGAGTTACAGGATCCTGATCTGGTGGGGGAATATCCTGAACTGGAGGGGGTGCAGGTATCTCTGCCTCTACAGCCCAAGGTCTCGATCCAGGCTGTGCAGGCTCATCTGGCTCAGGTGCAGTAGCCTAACCAATAGGGTTCCCTTATCTACCCTTAAATCCGGCCATTGCCTATATAAACATCTCCATAACTGTGTCTACACTGCGCTGTAACTACTCAATATGTGCCTCAGTGACCTCACTAAGTCCAGGTGGATCTCTACTATAACTAAACCACTTCGCCTCTCAGGCTCATTTCTACGCCCTTGAGAGTGCGAACTCTCTTCTCTACGAGTACGTTGTCTATCAGACATCCTGCATACTCAATAGCAAGTGTCTCAGTTAGATTTTCCAGCTTGTTATACACAATTGTATCCTAATAATGCACAGTACTTTAGAGATGTATAATTTCCTAACTATGGATACTGACTCATATCAGACCAACTCTACTCTGATACCAATCACTGTCACGACCCTCTTCTCGTGAACTTACCTTACCACTAACGATTGGGCTTTGTGTCAACATCCAATTCACATCTCATCCATTTATAGTTTAATAAATTCATTTAAATGAAATAGAATAGAAACTAGAGTTTTATAAAAATGTACGGAAGCGTTTACATCAGTTTCTATTAATTATACATCCATTTCGTACAAAAGATCACTAGACTGTGCATTAATTTACAAGATATAAATTTTTTTCATCACAAGTGTATACCTCTTAATACTACTGGAGAACTGGAGAACACCTTAGTAGGGACGACTGCAGTAACTCACTATTGCGCAGAATCTGTGGAGGAGAGAATAAGGGGGTGAGCATAACGCGCTCAGTAAGGAAAATATGAAAGCAGGCAGATAACTACACTATCTACATGCCAAAAATAGATAGATTTATTTCCCTTAAAAATCATATGCATTCTTTAAAATACTTCCATCGATGCAAAATCATTAATTCGCGGGATGGTTATATGCATAGTCATACAGAATCACACAACATAATTTTCTCACACAGATCATCTTTAAAACCACATAGGTTCATTTAGAAATCACTTTGCATACAACAAATCAATGAACATGAGACATAATTATGGGTTATCACATCCCCAAACACACAGGAAGGGGACATATATAACCTCACATAGTAGTGATAATGTCATATCACACAGATATAATAAGACTTATGGCCAAAGTCAGATTCTAGGCAACATTGATCAGGTGTGCGGGAACTCTATGCTTGGGGAGGCGGATCAACCATCCCTTCAGCTCACACAAATATCACGAAGATAGTCACGGCACATCATATCCCATGGCTAACGCTCATGGTACATCATGCTCCCCTGGATCCTTATCACCCATTTTCGTTGTCTCAAAATCTCGTGCGAGTAGGTCTGTACAAGACACACGACAATACACGACGGCTCCAGCACAGGTTTGTACTCATTACATCACATCCATAAACCACGTGTGAGCAGGTCGATGCAAGACACATAGCAATACATGACGGCTCTAGCATGATTTTGCTTAACACACAGAAGCTCAAGAGACTACGTACGAGCAACTTAGCGTAAGAGCACACAACATACCTGAGGCATCGAGTATGGGTGCGAGCTATCGAGTGGAACACACAGCATCACCCGAGGCATCAAGCACGGTTGTCCTATCACTTTAAATCGATAGGGTCACATACAAGCATAATCAGAGCATGATCACTAAGCAGTACTCTATGGCTCTAGCATGATTCCCAAAATCTAGTGCGAGCTCTCGAGTAGAACACACAACATCACTGAGGCATCGAGCACAATTTTGTTTTTTCTCCAAATTCCCTTTGAAAAGTTTATGCGAGCAGGGCAGGTAATCTTACCATCGCCACTTCGGCTCTAGCATAAGTTCACACAAAAAAGAAATAGAATGGCTCCATTTACTGAGTATGAGTGAGAGGGTAATCCCCCTTTAATCACTTTTTAAGAGCTTTACATGCAATTTACTAAACTGGAAGCCAATCTATTATTACTCTTTCTCAAAAAACGTTTGCAAAAACCTCTTTTCAGAACATCAACATAGAAGTCATGCAACTCATGCTTATAGACTTATTTTCAGACGGAGTTTTCATCTAGATATATCGATATCTAATACTTATCGCATACATTCACACACAGCAGGTAAGAAACTGTACGTATAGCTATCTCTAATAGCTCGCATAAGTCCCTTACCTCGGATCATGCTTAAATCATTTTCCTTCGATCCCACTATTCATGATCCAATCTTATCGACTTCGATTATATCCAGGAGCTGCAATTGTTCACACTTAACATCAGTATATCTCATACACTTCATTTTCACTTACATGATATTCAAATCAATGCAGATTGGGCCATTTACATCCTACTAACCTCGTTACAACTTATGGGACTTTCATTCTTCTTAAGTCTATTTAAATCGTTCTATTTGTTTTTCGAGAATCCATTAGACTCCTCGAGTCTATTGGTTCATTATTGAACCGGCATTTAGGTCTCAATGCCTCTAGTTTATCATTTCATTTCATTTTGGATTTCATCAAACACCTTATATGCTTATTTTCAACCATTATCGGTTCTAGCATATGGATTTCACCAAACTATTTTACAACCATGTGTATAGGCTTAATAACATCAATGCATGCTTAACCAATCTTTAAATCCATGCCATCTCAACTTTTTCTCTTTATGGCACATTAAGCCATTTATAGGTCATAGTTGTTTAAGCATGTCCTAAGATATTTCAACAATTAATCTATATACTAATCAACTCATATAAGTATATAGATCAACATACATGAGATAGGTGTATTGAAATCTTACCAATCTCAACTTTTCTCCTCTTTTGCAAGTTTGAGGGAAAACTTATTTTCTCCTTAAATTGAGTAACTCCACCTCTAGTTTCCAACTATGTTGTTCTTCTCCTCTCTATGAACAACTTTGGTGAAATGAACTTTTCTCAACAATGGTTGGAAGGTAATGAAGATTTAGAGAGGAAAAACTAGGTCACTTTGTTTTAAGAATGGAAGATGGAGGTTTGTTTCTCGTGTAATGCAATTCAGCAGCTCAGTTTTTATAGGATTACTTGATGAGATCGATCTCCATAAGTGAAGGATCGATCCTCTCCTGTTTTAAGCCTCTCGGCATTCAATTTTAAGCCTAAGAGATCGATCTATCGAGGCATGAGATCGATCTGCTCTTTGTTATGAGATCGATCTGCTCTTTGTTATGAGATTGATCTTAACCAGGCAGAAAGCTTAACAGATTGATCTGCCAGAGGGATGAGATCAATCTGCTCTTGGCTGAGACATAATGAGATCGATCTGCTTGAGGATGAATCGATCTGCTCTTCATAGGGGATCGATCTGCTTGCTTCCCAGATCAATCTCCCCCTTCATAGAAGGCTCTTTCTCTTCATTTTGGGCAATGAGATCGATCTCCCTTGCATTGAGATCAATCTCCTCTTGCTCTGCAGCATTCTTACTGTGACTTTTTTTTCCTGATTTTTTAAGCTTAACTCATATTCACTTACTTCAACACTCAGTTTGCATTCAATCCACATTCATCACTTAAAAAGGTCCATTTCTTATAATTTATTCATAATGAAACTTATGTGCACATCACGAACTTATATAACAAGTGTGTATATCGAATTTATGGACCTTACATCTCTTATGATTCATATTACATGTACAAGTGTATACTTATGAAATCATCAGGGTAAATATGAAAATACAGGCCTTACACAGCTAAATTGCAATCTCAACTAACTCTTGATCATCTTTCTGTGCTAACCTGATCTGATCTGTCAAACTCAGTTCTATCTGAAGACTTGCTAGCAAACAGCTCTCAGTATGTCCTACACCGATTCCAAGCCCAACAAACTATTCTAGGAGATCGCACTCCTTAACCATCATATTGGATACCATCACTTTTCGGCTTAAAGCATTCACTACTACATTTAGCTTCCTCGGATGGTAAAGAATCTCACAGTTATAGTCTATTGAGAGTTTCATCCACAATCACTGCCTCATGTTGAGTTCATTCTAATCAAACAAGTAATTCAAGCTTTTGTGATCAGTATAGATTTGGAACTTTTTACCATACAAATAATGCCGCCAAATCTTGAGAGCAAAAACCATAGCAGTCAATGCTGAGTCATGCATCGACATGATCCTTCAGCTGCCAAGATCCAGCAATTACCTTCCCATGCTGCATTAATACACAGCTCAGACGTTTTAAGGAAGCATCATTATAAACGGTGAAATCTCTTCATCCACTCGAAATGGTTATAATTAGTGTTGAGGTCAACCTCTTCTTTAGCTCTTGAAAACTCTCCTTACACTTGTCCGACCATTTAAACTTAACATCTTTGCACTTGAATCGGGTTATCGATGTTGTTATCTTAGAGGAATCTTTCATAGAACACCTATAGTGCTTGACCAGTCCTAAGAAACTTCGTATCTTTGTGATACTCTTTGGCCTTTCCCATTCTAGCACCGCCTTAACCTTGGACGGATTCACTGATACCCTATATTTAGATACAATGTGACCCAAGAACGTTATATGCTCAAACCAAAACTCACACTTGCTTAACTTACTGTCAGGACCCCTTCTCAATCCATGACTTTATCCAAAATGACTATAAATCTTTCACATTTTTAACTTACCTTTCCTCTCTTCAATGGTTGGGCTGTGATTCGATGTCAGAGTCCTCACTTACCACATCATCCATTTCATACAAACATGTCAATATATTATTACTGACTGTAACTGCTTTTATTATACATATAAGATTATATAAAATCTAATACAAATACATTCCCCATAATATATAACGTTTACATCACTGTGCTGTTTCTATGTTTAGATACACAACTGTACATAATATGTATACCTGGCGATCAATAGGAACTCGCAGTGGACTTTGGGACACTATCCCTCGATAGCTCTCGCTCTACTGACGCTCTGTAGAGAGATGTAAAGAAAGGGGGTGAGCATACAACGCGCTCCGTAAGGAAATCAGGCAAGCAAGTAGATATCAACACTATCTACTCAAAATAATGCTATGCCTTGAAAACATTATTTCCTTTACTCGCTTTAAAAAGTATGTCTTGAAATATAATATATATACTTGTACAGAATAAATCCCATGTATAGAAAATCATGCTTTCTTTCTCAAATATAGGCATGTAGTGCAAAACAATGCATCGTATATAAATCATGCCTTTATGTAAATCATGCCATGCATATTTAAATCACAATAAACATGGCATCAAATGATTCACAACACAAAATCGGAGTCTGACCCATCCCTCAGGTCTGTCCGCAGTTTAAATCATTCAATCAATGTGATATATCATGTAAGACTCTGTGGTTTAATGCAAATAGTATCCTGGACTATGATCATATCCGAAATGTGATCCCAAGCTACACGGAATCCTAGTGTGCGGGGCATCACTTACTGCAACGGGAGGGGGGTCAGTCCATCACAACCGCCAGCTATATCCTCCTCAACTCCACAACAACACATGGTACAACGTACACCTCGTGCCACTCAGACACGATACAAAGTACACCCGTGGACCCATCCTCACGGTCAGAGTGCCTACCATAGGTCTTAGCTCTCGCACCCGTGGAATATCAACATCACAGTCAGGGTGCCTAACATAGGTCTTAGCCCTCGCGCCTGTGGAAATATCATACCACATTCACAAATACCCTCATGCTGGCCATCCTCTCAAAATGTGAAACTCAGTCACACAAGAATGCGGCATGAATAGGTACCATGTATATAATATCACATACAGTGTGCGCCCTCGAGTGCGACACACAGTCGACACTGCGCTCGAACACTGTTTCACATCACAAACTCAACTCTAGTGCGAGCAACCTCCAGCAACTAGGCCAATGCATAGTTCATGTATTAAAATCAAGTACGAGCAATAGCTCCCAGTACCGTGCTATGCACAATATCAAATCAAGTACGAGCAATAGCTCCAGTACTATGTCAAGTATAAACCATGAAGAATCGAGTACGAGCAACGCTCCAGTACTCTGTCATGTATCTCATGTAAAACTCGAGTACGAGCTAATCGCTCCAGCACTCTGTCATGCATATATCATATAAAACTGAGTACGAGTAAAAACTCCAGTACTCTATCATGCATGTCATGGAAATCTAGTGCGTATCAAAATCCAGCACTAATGTTATGTGGAAAACATATGAAATCCAGTGCGAGCTGTGCTCTAGCACGATTCATTCTCACATAGTATGATAGATGGCTATTTAAAATGGATTGTTTATAAAACATTAAAATCGGCACTATAAAGTGTGCTTAAGTCACATCAACCTTAAAATCATTAGCTCATCTATTTATTTTCATGCTAAACAGCAGTTAAACACTCACAATAATAGTTTCCATGCTTTTCGTAACTTTTCACAAAAGTTGACTTTTTGACTAACTAGGGGCAAAATCGTAATTTACCACTATCGGGTCGCAATAATTATTATTCACTTTCTCTGACCCTCAGAGTTTTTAAGTGAATATAAAAGCAGACGAAAATACGTGCAGTTATCTCTAACTACTCGTAAAAGTCCCTTACCTCGGATCACATCACGTGACCTCACTTCCTCGGTGCTGCTCAATCTCGCAGTCCGATCAGCTCTCAATGTAAACTCCGGAGCTGTAAACAACCATTCCTCAAGTTAATTATACTTTTCCTACTGTATTATACATTAATACAGTTTATTTTCCCTTAATGGGCCTTAAAAATCCTTAATGGGCCTAACTAGGCCTTAAGTCCATTTTCATTTTACTATTCATTTTCGTTGGGCCTATTGGGCTTGTGGGGACCACCAACTTTTATTGGGCTTGTCCTAGGCCCATTACACCTTATTGGGCCTAAAATAATTGGGCTTGGCCCATTGGGCCTCTCGGCCACATGCCATGGCCGAGAGCTACTCATGCCTCGGTTTCACCATGGCATGCCATCCATGCCTATTATCTAGCCATTTTCACTTAGTCATTTTCACAAACACTTGGTAGGCAACATTACCAATCATCACATAGTTCATTTAGGCATTTTATCAAACACCTTGATTGCCAACAAATTACATGTATTAATTAATCAAATCGATTAATTCTAATTACACCATTAACATTAATACATGTACACTAATCCATTTATGTCTTAAAATTATATTGACGTAATTTAGCATCCCATTACTCACCCTCGGCCTAACCCATTTCATGGTGATTTAATATGTTTCAATGCTTAAAACATATATCAACATACTTGTAATCATTCATACATTAACATATATGAAATTGGAAATTAGAAAATATACCAATTGTTATGTTCACCCTTTGGCCGAAACTTTGGAGGCTCTCGGTTTGCACTCTATGGCTCCTTGATAGCCAATTCCAACATATGTCAATCTCCTTTCAATTTGGAACAACTTCCATGAAGAATGCAAGTTCCAAATATGCCTAATTCCTAGTGATTTCTAGTGAGAGAAAGCTTGGAAAATATGTTTCAATGGTTTCTTCTTCTAGCCGGATTTGGTGTGATGAAGATGACAATGGTGTGGCTGAATTTATAAGCCATATACTTAGCCATTAAGCTTTACTTTCCAGCCATTATACTTGACTTTCCAAGCCTTAGCCATGAGTCACCTTATGAGTCACCTTATGAGTCATAGTTAACTTTAACTATGGTTAGATATTTATCTCATGGGCTTTTCCATTTGGGCTTCTCGGTTTGGGCTTTCGGGCTGAAATTTTTACTATACCTCGGGCCTTTAATTGTCTCAAAATTTGGCTGATCAATTGGTCCAACAATTTGGTCTAAAGAACCTAGAAATTTCAACATACGTTTAGTATACCTTAATGGGCTTTAAAATTTTTACCTTAGGCCCATCACGTTTTTAACCATTAAATTTATTCCGGAATCCTTCCGAATAAATTTTCCTTACTTCTGGGGATGATTATCTTGTATTCTGGCCAAGAATATTTTTCCCCAAATTTTTCTCCATACTTAGGTTAATTTTTAACCATGATTAGTCAACTATGGTAAAAGTCTACTTTCTTAACTATAGTTGACTTTTTCCTTAACCATTGACTATGTTGACTTTTTCTTAAAATTTCGAGAGCATCATATCTTATGTCTTACACTCTCATCTTTATATTCCCGGTGGATAATTTCACCCGAAACTCCTTTTCTCGCCAAAAAGGTCCATTTTATCCTTTTTAGCTTTTACACTTGTTTTATATGTTCGGGACTAAATCAAGCTGACTTTCCTTCATGAGTTCTCTACGCTCTCTGATTTTAAGTTCTTATTTTCAGTCAGAATGATTTAGAATAACTCGGTTTAGCCTGTGATACCCATCGCTCACATTAGGCATTTTATGTAGCTTTTGCGTTTTAAATCATTTCAATAACACGTTAAGTCTAGTAAATACTCTTCTTATGATTCAACTATAATTACATAGTGTTCATACACATAGGAATCATAAGGTACAAGCTACAAAAAAATATGGGTCTGACAATCCTCCCCTACTCAAAAAATTTGGTCCTCCAAATTAGAACCAAGTCAGTCCTCAAATAGGTGAGGGTACTTCTCTCGCATCAGACTCTCTAGTTCCCAAGTAGCTTCCTCTGAAGTATGATGCTGCCAGAGAATCTTCACTAATCCGATGGTCTTCGATCTCAATACCTTCTCCTTCCTATCCAATATCCGAATCGGTCTCTCAACATATGACATGTCCTCTCGGAGCTCCAAAGGCTCGTAACTAATCACATGTGCCGGATCCGGGTGATACTTCCGAAGCATCGATATGTGGAAGACGTTATGGACACCTGATAAGTCCGGTGGCAATGCCAACCTATACGCCTTATCTCCCACTCGATCAAGTATCTCAAAGGGTCCAATATAGCGAGGATTTAGTTTCCCTCTCTTCCTAAATCTCGCTATACCCTTGGAAGGAGAAACTCTCAAAAACACGGATTCACTAACTGCAAACTCTAGTGGCCTACGTCTCCTGTCAGCGTAACTCTTCTGTCTGCTCTAAGCTGTCATCAGTCTCTCTACAATCAAGCAGACGTCCTCAGATGCTTGCATAACCATGTCAGGAGCGAAAATCTTACGGTCACCCACTTCTTCCCATCCAATAGGGGAATGACATCTACGGCAATACAAAGCCTCATACGGTGCCATCCCGATACTTAAATGATGACTGTTGTTGTAGGCGAACTCGGCTAGTGGCAGGTGGTCATCCCAGGAGCTCCGATAGTCTAGCACACATGCTCTCAACATGTCCTTCAGAGTCTGTATGGTCCTCTCTGATTGACCATCTGTCTGAGGATGGAAAGCGGTGCTCATACTCAACTAGGTTCCCATGGCTTCCTGAACATGTCCCCAAAAGTGGGATGTGAAGCGGGAATCCCTATCAGAGACTATGCTCACTGGTACACCATGTAACCTCACTACCTCACGTACGTACAGTTCTACTAATGAACTCAGAGTATCGGTAGCTCTCATAGCTAGGAAGTGGGCTGACTTCGTCAGTCTGTCGACGATCACCCATATAGCATCGTGATTCCTGCGGGTCCTCGGTAAACCCATCACGAAATCCATGGTGATATGCTCCCATTTTCATGTCGGTATAGATAGAGGCTGCAATAGTCCTGCAGGTTTCTGATGCTCTACCTTCACCTGCTGACATATGAGACACTTTGCCACGGAGTCTGCTACATCTTTCTTCATACCCGACCACCAGTATACCTTCCGGAGGTTCTGATACATCTTGTTACTTCCCGGATGTAACGTATACTTTGATGAATGAGCTTCCGCCAATATCAATCTCCTGAGTCCTGGATCCTCGGGAACACACAATCTGCCTCTGAACCTCAGTAGTCCATCAGAACTCAACTCAAAATCAGTCACGGTGCCCTTCTACATCTGACTACTCACATCCATACAAAATGGATTAGTCTGCTGAGCTACTCTGATCCTGTCAAACAGATCCGGCTCCAAGCATAGACTAGCTATCACATAGCCTGTATCCATGTCAGAAGGCACGACTCCCAAACTGAGGCTAGCAAACTGCTCTAGCAAATCATGTTCCCTAACCATCATGTACGATACCATCCCCAGGCTCTTCCTGCTCAAGGCATCGGCTACAATGTTAGCCTTACCCGGATGATAAAGTATCTCGCAATCGTAGTCCTTCAGAAGCTCTAGCCATCTTCTTTGTCTCATGTTCAGCTCCTTCTGTGAGAACAAATACTTGAGGCTCTTGTGGTCGGTAAATATTTGGAACTTCTCACCATATAAGTAGTGACGCCATATCTTCAACGCAAACACTATTGCAGCTAGCTCCAAATCATGGGTCGGATAGTTCTTCTCATGATCCTTCAGCTGTCTGGATCCATAAGCAACTACCTTCCCATCCTGCATCAATACGCAGCCCAGTCCCTGATGCGAAGCATCGGTATACACTGCAAATCCTCCTGAGCTGGTAGGGATAGTGAGAATTGGAGCGGTGGTCAATCGACACTTCAACTCCTCAAAACTCTTCTCATAATCCTCGTTCCATATGAACTGTACACTCTTTTGAGTAAGACGTGTCAACGGAGCAGCCAACTTCGAAAATCCCTCAACAAATCTCCGATAGTATCCAGCTAAACCCAGGAAACTCCTGATCTCGGTGACTGTCTTCGGCTGTTCCCACTGAACTACAGCCTCTATCTTAGATGGATCAACTGATACACCATCTCTCGATACAACATGTCCCAAAAATGAGATATGTGACAACCAAAAGTCACACTTACTAAGCTTAGCATATAACTCATGCTCCCGTAGCGTATGCAACACGATCCTGAGGTGCTCCTCATGCTCCTCCTTGGATCTCGAATACACCAATATGTCATCGATAAAGACGATAACAAACTGGTCCAAATATGGCTTGAACACATCGTTCATCAAAGCCATGAAAGCAGCTGGAGCATTCGTCAATCCGAATGGCATGACCAAGAACTCATAATGGCCATATCGGGTACGAAATGCTGTCTTGGGTACATCTCCACCCTGAACCTTCAGCTGATGATACCCAGACCTCAGGTCAATCTTGGAAAAGACCTGTGCTCCCTGAAGCTGATCTCACAAGTCGCCAATGCGTGGAAGGGGGTATCTATTCTTGATGGTGGCCTTATTCAACAATCGGTAGTCTATACACAATCGGAGGCTCCCATCCTTCTTCCTCACAAATAGAACCGATGCTCCCCAAGGTGAAACACTCGGTCGAACAAAACCCCTATCCAACAGCTCCTATAACTGTCTCTTGAGCTCCTCTAGCTCAACTAAGGCCAAGCGATATGGTGGTCTCGAAATAGGCTCCGTACCAGGTATAAATCTATGCAGAACTCCATCTCTCTGTCTGGTGGTAACCCTGGCGATTCATCCGGGAAAACATCTGGGTACTTACTGACCACAGTAATATCTGACAACTTCAGATGTGCCTTATCCATATCTACCACGTACGCAATGAAACCTTGATATGTTGAAGGTTTTCTAAATCAATAATCACGTAATAATCATAACTACTCCTTTCATTTATTCTTATTAAACTTTACAACATATCTAGTAGGGTGAGGAAACATAACTGTCTTAGCATAACAATCTAAAACAGCATGGTTTGCAGATAGCCAATCCATTCTTAATATTATATCAAAGTCACTCATACTTAGTAATATTAGATTGGTTGTCTTCTCCTTATCCCCTACTCTCAACTTGCAGTCATTAAATACATATTCTACCACTTGACTACTATTCATAGGCGTACTAATCAACATCATCATATATAAATGTGTACGCTCTACATGTCTTGCTAATTTACATGCAAATGAAGGCGATACAAAAGAATGTGTGGCACCAGATTCAATTAAAACATATGCTTCAATATCATAAATCAGGATGTTACCTCGAATCACATCCGATGAAGCATCAGCTGTTCCCTGGTCCAAAGCATGTACTCGCCCTTGACCCATCACTTGTTTTCCCTTCTCCTCTACCGTCACTCTACCTCTCTGAGCAGACGTACTAGGTGGGGTTCTATCAAACTCCCTGCCCCTCTGTGGTGCAGTCACAAATGGCGCTGGGCACTCTCTAGCCATGTGCCCCTGTTTCCCACATCGGAAACATACCATAGCACCCTGTGAACACGGTCTATCTCCATGTGATCTACCGCATCTTCTGCACTGATCTGCAGCAGGTCTCTGTCCTCCTATGACAATGCCCTTTGCTGGGGCTACAGTCGGATAAGCAGGAGGTCAAGCATATCTCTCTCGTGCCTCCTCTACCCGTGATCTCTTATCGATGAGTCTCTTCCCTCCTCGATAATTGAAATCTCTAGCCGGCCTCTTCTTCTGTATATCTCGACTACGGCTAAACTTCCCAAACTCGAAAGCATTCCGGTCATAATCCTGCTCACATAATTGCGCCCTGCGCACTGCTTCCTCATAGGTCACTATGTCAATGGGACCAACTTGGACCGTAGCACCGGCCTCAACCCGTCGATAAACCTGTAGACCTTCCTGGTCTCACTGTACATGGTATCCGAGTCATATCTTCCTAGGGATAGGAATCGAGTCTCATACTCGTCCACAGATAAACTCCCCTGGTGTAGTCCCAAAAACTCTGCCTGAAATTTCCGCTGCGCGGTGTCAGGAATAAACTGCCTCCTGAAGGCCTCCCGAAATATATCCCAACTGATATCTGTGTGTCGGGATCTCAATATAGGTCGGATGGACTTCCACCAATGTTCTGCAGCTCCCTTCAGTAGGAACGCAGCAAACGCGACCATCTCCGAGGTCGTACACTCGAAGAATCCATAAAGCTTCTCCAGTTCTGCTAACCACTCCTCAGCAGCCACTGGGTCCTTGACCCCACTAAATGATGGAGGTCTAAACTTCTGGAATTCTCGCAACCGATCCAAATCACATCCATATCCTAATCCACTACCACCCGAAACCGGTGGGGGTGTAGGAGTATCTACGGTCCTCTGTGCATCAGCTGTCTACGTAGGTGTATCAGGGGCAACTGCCTCTCCTGTAGCAGCTCCTGCCTCCTGTCCCTGCCTACCTAGCATCGTCTGTGCCAGTATCTTGATAATAGTCTCGAGACCATGCTCTAATCTCGTGAAGCGTGTCTCTGCACACTCGGGTGCCTCAGTAGCACCTGGAGTCTCATGCGTAGGTAATGGTCCGGCAGCGGCTCATCCCTCGGGTCTATCTCTCCGGCCTCGAGCCCTACCTCTCATACCTCTACCACTACGCGTATTTGCCATATAGGCAAAGTTCCTGCATTCATAATAATGAATTAGTCCATCTCCTATCCGGTATACACAGTTATATTTAAACACAGCACAGTACTATGGGGATGTACACTTTCCTATTTTCTAACACCGACTCACATCAGACCAACCTCTGCTCTGATACCATTCTGTCATGGACCCCTTCTCAATCCATGACTTTATCCAAAATCACTATAAATTTTTCGCATTTTCAACTTACCTTTCCTCTCTTCAATGGTTGGGTTGTGATTCGATGTCAGAGTCCTCACTTACCACATCATCCATTTCATACATACATGTCAATATATTATTACTGACTGTAACTGCTTTTATGATACATACAAGATTATATAAAATCTAATACAAATACATTCCCCATAATATATAACATTTACATTACTGTGTTGTTTCTATGTTTAGATACACCTGGCGATCGATAGGAACTAGCAGTGGATTCTGGGACACTATCCCTCGATAGCTCTCGCTCTACTGACGCTCTGTAGAGAGATGTAAAGAAAGGGGGGTGAGCATATAACGCGCTCAGTAAGGAAATCAGGCAAGCAAGTAGATATCAACACTATCTACTCAAAATAATGCTATGCCTTGAAAACATTATTTCCTTTACTCGCTTTAAAAAGCATGTCTTGAAATATAATATATATACTTGTACAGAATAAATCCCATTTACAGAAAATCATGCTTTCTTTCTCAAATTTAGGCATGTAGTGCAAAACAATGCATCGTATATAAATCATGCCTTTATGTAAATCATGCCATGTATATTTAAATCACAATAAATATGGCATCAAATGATTCACAACACAAAATCGGAGTCCAACCCATCCATCAGGTCTATCCGCAGTTTAAATCATTCAATCAATGTGATATATCATGTAAGACTCTGTGGTTTAATGCAAATAGTATCTTGGACTATGATCATATCCAAAATGTGATCCCAAGCAACACGGAATCCTAGTGTGCGGGGCATCACTTACTGCAACGGGAGGGGGGTCAGTCCATCACAACCGCCAGTTATATCCTCCTCAACTCCACAACAACACACGGTACAGCGTACACCTCGCGCCACTTAGACACGGTACAAAGTACACCCGTGGACCCGTCCTCACGGTCAGAGTGCCTACCATAGGTCTTAGCTCTCGCACCCGTGGAATATCAACATCACAGTCAGGGTGCCTAACATAGGTCTTAGCCCTCGTGCCTGTGAAAATATCATACCACATTCACAAATACCCTCATGCTGGCCATCCTCTTAAAATGTGACACTCAGTCACACAAGAATGCGGCATGAATAGGTACCATGTATGTAATATCACATACAGTGTGCGCCCTCGAGTGCGACACACAGTCGACACTGCGCTCGAACACTGTTTCACATCACAAACTTAACTCTAGTGCGAGCAACCTCCAGCAACTAGGTCAATGCATAGTTCATGTATTAAAATCAAGTACGAGCAATAGCTCCCAGTACCATGCTATGCACAATATCAAATGAAGTACGAGCAATAGCTCCAGTACTATGTCAAGTATAAACCATGAAGAATCGAGTACGAGCAACACTCCAGTACTCTGTCCTGTATCTCATGTAAAACTCGAGTACGAGCTAATCGCTCTAGCACTCTGTCATGCATATATCATATAAAACTGAGTACGAGTAAAAACTCCAGTACTCTATCATGCATGTCATGGAAATCTAGTGCGTATCAAAATCCAGCACTAATGTTATGTGGAAAACATATGAAATTCAGTGCGAGCTGTGCTCTAGCACGATTCATTCTCACATAATATGATAGATGGCTATTTAAAAGGGATTGTTTATAAAACATTAAAATCAGCACTATAAAGTGTGTTTAAGTCACATCAACCTTAAAATCATTAGCTCATCTATTTATTTTCATGCTAAACAGCAGTTAAACACTCACAATAATAGTTTCCATGCTTTTCGCAACTTTTCACAAAAGTTAACTTTTTGACTAACTAGGGGCAAAATCGTAATTTACCACTATCGGGTCGCAATAATTATTATTCACTTTCTTTGACCCTCAGAGTTTTTAAGTGAATGTAAAAGCAGACGAAAATGCGTGTAGTTATCTCTAACTACTTGCAAAAGTCCCTTACCTCGGATCACGTCACGTGACCTCACTTCCTCGGTGTTGCTCAATCTCGCAGTCCGATCAGCTCTCAATGTAAACTCCGGAGCTGTAAAAAACCATTCCTCAGGTTAATTATACTTTTCCTACTGTATTATACATTAATACAGTCTATTTTCCCTTAATGGGCCTTAAAAATCCTTAATGGGCCTAACTAGGCCTTAAGTCCATTTTCATTTTACTATTCATTTTCGTTGGGCCTATTGGGCTTGTGGGGCCCACCAACTTTAATTGGGCTTGTCCAAGGCCCATTACACCTTATTGGGCCTAAAATAATTAGGCTTGGCCCATTGGGCCTCTAGGCCACATGCCATGACCGAGAGCTACTCATGCCTCGGTTTCACCATGGCATGCCATCCATGCCTATTATCTAGCCATTTTCACTTAGTCATTTTCACAAACACTTGGAAGGCAACATTACCAATCATCACATAGTTCATTTAGGCATTTTATCAAACACCTTGATTGCCAACAAATTACATGTATTAATTAATCAAATTGATTAATTCTAATTACACCATTAACATTAATACATGTACACTAATCCATTTAAGTCTTAAAATTATATTGACATAATTTAGCATCCCATTACTCACCCTCGGCCTAACCCATTTCATGTTGATTTAATATGTTTCAATGCCTAAAACATATATCAACATACTTGTAATCATTCATACATTAACATATATGAAATTGGAAATTAGAAAATATACCAATTGTTATGTTCACCCTTTGGCCGAAACTTTGGAGGCTCTCGGTTTGCACTCTATGGCTCCTTGATAGCCAATTCCAACATATATCAATCTACTTTCAATTTGGAACAACTTCCATGAAGAATGCAAGTTCCAAATATGCCTAATTCCTAGTGATTTCTAGTGAGAGAAAGCTTGGAAAATATGTTTCAATGGTTTCTTCTTCTAGCCGGATTTGGTGTGATGAAGATGACAATGGTGTGGCTGAATTTATAAGCCATATACTTAGCCATTAAGCTTTGCTTCCAGCCATTATACTTGACTTTCCAAGCCTTAGCCATGAGTCACCTTATGAGTCACCTTATGAGTCATAGTTAACTTTAACTATGGTTAGATATTTATCTCATGGGTTTTTCCATTTGGGCTTCTCGGTTTGGGCTTTCTTACTGGGCTTTCGGGCTGAAATTTTACTATACCTCGGGCCTTTAATTGTCTCAAAATTTGGCCGATTAATTGGTCCAACAATTCGATCTAAAGAACCTAGAAATTTTAACATACGTTTAGTATACCTTAATGGGTTTTAAAATTTTTACCTTAGGCCCATCACGTTTGTAACCATTAAATTTATTCCGGAATCCTTCCGAATAAATTTTCCTTACTTCTGGGGATGATTATCTTGTATTCTGACCAAGAATATTTTTCCCCAAATTTTTCTCCATACTTAGGTTAATTTTTAACCATGATTAGTCAACTATGGTAAAAGTCCACTTTCTTAACTATAGTTGACTTTTTCCTTAACCATTGACTATGTTGACTTTTTCTTAAAATTTCGAGAGCGTCATATCTTATGTCTTACACTCTCGTCTTTATATTCCAATAGCTCCCGGTGGATAATTTCACCCGAAACTCCTTTTCTCACCAAAAAGGTCCATTTTACCCTTTTTAGCTTTTACACTTGTTTTATATGTTCGGGACTAAATCAAGCTGACTTTCCTTCATGAGTTCTCTACGCTCTCTGATTTTAAGTTCTTATTTTCAGTCAGAATGATTTAGAATAACTCGGTTTAGCTTGTGATACCCATCGCTCACATTAGGCATTTTATATAGCTTTTGCGTGTTAAATCATTTCAATAACACTTTAAGTCTAGTAAATACTCTTCTTATGATTCAACTATAATTACATAGTGTTCATACACATAGGAATCATAAGGTACAAGCTACAAAAAAATTTGGGTCTGACACTTACCATACAATTGTTTCTCTCAAAAGGTTTGCAGTACTATCCTCAAATGTCGCTCATGCTCTTACGGGAGCTGCGAGTACACCAAGACGTCATCAATAGAGATGATGACAAATTGGTCCAAGTACAGTTTGAACACCTCATTCATCAAACCCATAAATGCCACCAGTGCATTCATTAAGCCAAATGGCATCACCTGAAACTCAAATAGTTGTGATGCGTCCTAGAAGCCGTCTTTGGAATGTCGGATTCCTTAATCTTTACCTAATGGTACCTTGACCTCAATTCAATCTTGGAAAACACTGATGCACCTTGAAGTTGATCAAAAAGGTCATCGATTCGAGGCGGTGGATACTTGTTTTACACCATAGCCTTGTTCAACTACCTATAGTCAACGTACAACCTTAACCCACCATCCTTGTTTATGACAAATAAGACAAGAGCACCCCATAGGGAGACGCTCGGATAAATGAAGGCCTTGCCGAACAAATCTTGGAGCTGCTTTTTCAGCTTTTCTAATTCAACCAATGTCATGCGATAGGGAGGCTTTGGTATTGGCTAAGCATCTGGGCCAAATCAGTAGCGAACTCTAGCTTCCTATCATGTGGCAACCCTTGCAATTCATCTAGGAACACATTCGAGAAATCCCTAAGTAGCGAAAAATCCTTGACCCTTTCAAATCCTCTACAGAAGCAACAAATCCTTCAACATTAAGAAAAATCTTATTAGACTTACAAAACGTTTAATTATCTAATTTCATTTATGATTGGCAAAACATACATCTCATCTGTCGGTGAAGAAAATGTTACAATCTTAAAGTAGCAGTCTAAACTAACACGATTAGTAGCTAACCAATCTATGCTCAAAATCAAAAATACTTAGCAAAATTAGATCTGCAACAATATCTCTATCTTCCACCCTGATCTTATAGTTCTTATACAGTAAATCTATCATTTCGTTTTCTCGCATAAAGGTATAAATATGCAACACATAACCTAAAGGCTTAGGCTCTATATGCAACTTACTAATGCATGTTGAAGACACCAAGGAATGTGTAGAGCCATGACCAAATAATACATGTGCTTTAATACAAAAAACAAGAAGCTTACCTTTAATAACTTCGGTGGAGGCCTCAACTGACGCCTTGTATAATGCAAAGACTCACCCTTTATCGGCCCTAAATGGTATCCAAATGCAAGTATATACGACCTACAAGTATCCAAAGGTGAGTCTAAATTATCGTTCCCACAAGGATTAATCAAAATTGTTTTAGCTAATTACTAAAATTGATCATCCTAGACTTATCCAAACTAATGAAAATTTCCAAATTGTAATTTTATGTAATCTTAATGCATTTAAAATTAAAAATTATTAAAGTAAAACTAAAATTACCTAAAAGCTAAAGATTAATTCATAAACTAGAAATAAATAAATAAAATTCACTTTAACATGCAGTTTAATTTAACACACAATTAACTACTAATACTATTACTATAGCTAAAAATTAATAATAAAAGTAAATAAGTAACTAACAGTTAATAGTAAAACTTAATACAAAAAGTTAAGAAAAATTAAATGCGAAACAAATCAACCTTGCCAATGACCCAGTGCACACAACAGCTAAGCCCAAAGCTTTCTTAGCTATCCAAGTTTTCACCATGTCTCCAACTACTACTTTGCCTCATGCACTACCTTGCCACATGCATTGCCCTTGTACAAACCATGTCCAGTTTCTTCTTGCCAAAACAACCATGTTTTGCACAACATCTTGCTTCCCTGCCATTAACTCCTTGCACTGTCATCACCCAAAACAACTCCTTTACACCATCAACGAAAGCAGCAACCATGCCTCCTATGTTCACATAGCAACGTCTATCATCCAGCTTGTGTCTCGCAGCAACAACGTACGACCCTAGTAAACAGCAACCAGTCAGGACGTAAACACATAACAACAGAAGAAAGAAATGCAAAAACGAAGTTTATGTCATAAAGAAGCAGTGCAGGAATTACAAACATAATAAGAAAAGAAGAAAAATGCAGTGCAAGGTATATAGCGAACATATAGTAAACTGATTTCGTATGGTATGTAAGACCTTAGCAATTTAAACTAAATTAATTGTTTACGAAATTTAAAGATTCAAAACAGTAAAATAACATACAACAGTATAAAAGCAGTATGGAATTTAAACCAAAAAATAAAACATCACTAAAATAGAGAGTGAGCTAAGGGAAGGAAGAAAGAAGCTTGCGGTCACCAAGGTGCCTTTTAGCCGCAACCTCACACCATGACCAACCTCTATCGCCTCTCACTTAACTCTAAGACACCAACAGCTAGTAACCTTCAAGCAGCTCTCATGATGCTCGAGAAAGCCAGCCAACTTGAGGAAACCATATGTCAAAATGCTATTAAACAGAAACAAAAAACTGAACATACTAGGACCAATGTGAAATCGAGACCAAGTTCGAAAAAAATAACATAAAGCCAAACTATACTCCATTTAAATCTACTTTAAGAAAGAAAATAATAGCCTAAACTCCTATCTAAGTTAAGGAAAGCATTTAAACAAAGGCATGAAAAAAAGGGTGAAGAACGAGCTGTTGTCACTAAACTCTCCTCCCTCTTTTGATGCATAGGTTTTCTTCTTTTTCTTAGGCTGCTAAATTTCTTGGGCTAGATTCTCTTTTGTTTCCTTGTTGAAGTCCAATTATTGAATGAGTGTGACTTGGGCTTGCATGAAAAAGGTTCAAACATACATGTAGCTTTGGTGCTATAGGGCTTAAGTGGTTTGAAAGGTTAGAAACATTTTAGATATGGGCTTGGCTTATGCATGGGTTTTGGATTAGTTGGTTTGAGATCTTATAAGAAAGGTTAATGTTTTGGGTTTGAAATTTTGTGGTTAAATTAGGGTTTAGGGGTTTAAAAGATAAAAATTGGCAACTTTTCTTGATTTTCGCATCATTTCCTCAACTTTTTCATTTTTCTTAAATTTTCTCACGTGAAAAAAATTAATTAAATATGAAAGAAATTACATAAAAATTTCAAAATTATATCAAAATTCATGTAACAATATCCCGTAAAAATAGACTTTTTAGAGACTTATCACCCATAGGTTATAGACTTTTTACTCTTTTCGGTTGTAGTGGCCTTTTCGATTAAGTAGGCCTCTCGAGCTGCTTCTGCGAATCCCTCAACGTGGCGTAGTCCTTGATCATATGCCTCACATGCTCATAATTGAAACAGGCTTTTGTGAGCAAATGAGAGTCACGAGTATTATGGCTCTTGCCCCATTTCTTACAGATTGTGCCTTGCTGCAAGAGGCCTTTAATGGCCAATGCTATCTGAGTGGTGGGGAAGAGAGTCATAGGCTTACCAACCTTAGCTCGAGGCTCATCAAACTGTAGCCTCTTAAGCTATCCCAATCGAGCATCATTGGATCTCCTCCCTTTATCTTTGCTTTTACCTCGGGACCCATACTCTACCTGTATAACTTTCAATCCTTGCTAAACTATTTTGGTCCTTTTGATTGACTAATCAAATGTAGTTAGATTAAAGCCGAGAATCTATCTTTGATTGTTAGCCTCAACCAAGAAAGAAACCTCTCAGTCTTTTGCTCCTCATCCCCCATTGTCTCGGGGTTGAATCTACTCAGGCAGTGAAGTGGGAATCGTAAGCATCCAATGATAGGTTCCCTTGAACCAAATTCAAGAAGTTAGCTTGCAATTTCTTTCATGCAGTCTGTGGGATATAATGCTTGTTGAATGCAACTATGAAAACTTCCTACATAGCCTTTGGATGATGCGTTGTTTGGATTGTTTGGATGAACTTCTACTAGTGCTTGGTTTCTTCTTTCAGTACATAAGCCACCAAGGATACCTTCTTGGTGGGGGTACAATCTAAATTCTCAAAGGATTTTTCCATGTTAAGCACCCGATTCTTAGCTTTCATTGGGTCCTTATTACCCTTAAACACTGGGGGATTCATCTTAAGAAGTCTTTCAATAAGGTTACCATTCTACTAGATTTACTCTTCGGCCTAAGCTATAGTGGAGCTTGTGGCTAAGGTAGAGGTGGCTACGGGGCTAGATGTGCTGGTGGTGGTTATTGAGCTAGAAGCGAAAAAGGAGGAGGAAGTGCTCGTTGACCATCTATCTCAGAGTTGGTTGCCCCAAAATGGTGGGCAAACATGGTGGTCAAGGCCTCAAAGCCTTGCTCAAGCCTCTACTTAAGCCTAGACGTACGAGAGTTTTGACTCTTAAGTTATAGAGCAAGTGATAGAGATGGCTAGGCTAGCCTTTGAGGTCTACCCCATCGTCTACTCATGATACCTTGTTAATCTATATCTAAAATAGTCAATTTAGTACAACCCTTCATAGTTATACTCGTTCTAAGGACCAGACAGATAAAGACACTTGGGATGTAACTCTAATCTTAGCCTGCCTACACTGACATACACTATACAACTTTAGCTTTGATACTAACTTTGTAACGTCCCAGAATTACAAAAATGCGAATTAACTTTTTCTTTCTTCCTGTTGGCTCTACCGAGAGGGGGGTGAATCGGTTTTCTATAGTTAATGGCAAATTTAAACTAATTTGAGCTTAATTAACAAATAATGGATAAGCGATATAATGTAATGAAACAAATTAAAGCAAGATAAGGAAGAGAATATCAAACACAGTAGTTTATAGAGGTTCGGCCAATCTATTGCCTACGTTCTCTCTCCTTGACCTTCTTGTCAAGAGCTTTCTTTCTCACTTTCAACCAAAGTTACACACTCCCTTTTTCAGGTTAAGGAATAACCTCTCTACCCACTTAAACAATGGTGTATTCACCCTTTTACAGAATTTGTCTCACTGAGGAACAATCCTCTTCTCTCTTAAAGATAGGATGAATACAATATCAAGCTTTTAATGTGGGTAGGACAAATACAACTTTTTCACACAAGCTTATACAACAAACTCAATAAATGAATATTGAAGACAAATGGAATGAAAGAAATAAACTCTTAAGAATGTACAGAAATGTGCAGCAATGGTGTCTCATTACTCAGTGTCTTCAATGCTTGATTATATACTGAAGGATTGGTAGTTGGAGCATTTAATGCTGTTTTTCCCGTTGAGATTTTTGCAGAAATAGTCGTTGGGTACCTCCAGTAGAAAGCTAGATCGATCTGCCATCTTGACCAGATCAATCTCTTAGTTATAATTCATGCAAGATCAAGGTAAAATGAAGCAAGGAGATCGATCTCATATATGAGCAGATTGATCTCACAATTTGAAAATGTTAAAGGAGATCGATCTATCGAATAGGCAGATCGATCTTCCAATCTCTCTGTTTGAGGCATGATCGATCTATAGATCGATCTGCCATGTATTCTCGTAGTGAGGAGATTGATCTCTTGTTAACCCAGATCGATCTCCTTAGCTCTCTGACTTTGAGGAGATCGATCTCTTCCTATACCAGATCGATCTCATGAGTTCTCTGTTTGCGTACAGATCGATGTTACAGATCGATCTACTGCCCTTAACTTTTGTTTTAGGGGAGATCGATCTCTTCCTATACCAGATCGATCTCATCAACATCCTGTATTAGGCAGATCGATCTTATAACCCTTATAGATCGATCTCAACCTTCCTCAATACCTTTGTACAGGTTCAAACCTTAGCAGATCGATCTCATGTCTTTATGAGATCGATCTCTTATCCAAGAAAACCCAGGAGATCGATCTCTCATACCACCAGATCGATCTCTCATCTTCAGGAACTCAATTTCTGGTAATGATAACCTCTAAACATGTTTTTGTACCATCTTTATATTATTGAATTTACTTGTTTTGTCATTTCAAAATATATTAACTCAACAATCTCTCCCTTTTTGATATGACAAAACCTATTTAATAAACATGTTTAGTTTCCTACTTGTATGTGTGCAAAAACTCCCCCTTTTTGTAAGCTCCCCCTTACTATTGGCTTTTGGCCTCTTGACTCCCCTTCAGTTTAATTATTCCTTTAAATCATAGCATGTTTAACATGTTTACTTATTCTTATTCTTCTCCCCCTTTTTGTCATATCAATGACATTGAAAGTTTAAGCAATACTCTGTTCATTTCAAAATAGCATTTCATTAGAGCTCATTGCAACAATAACTCAGATGACATATCATTCAAGCAAATGCAGTTCAAACAACAACGAGTAATTACAAAACATAGAGAAACTAGACCTATCAAATACGTCCTATGGTGGAGGAGGAAATTGATCCATAAGGTCCTCAACATGAGTACGAGTGACTTGAAGCTCATCATACATCGCCTGCTGAGTAGCATGAAGATTTGCAAAGCCTTCATCTATTTTGCGGTTCAACTCCATGATCATTGTCTGCTGGGTGGCATGAAGGTTTGCAAAACCTTCATCTATCTTTCGGTTCAGCTCACTCATCATTGTCACAATGGACTCCATACCAGTGGGTGAGGGAGCAGGTGCAGTGGGTGGAGCAGTCGATGACGATGGACCCTCAGTGGGTGCAGCAGGTGGAGCAGGGGGCTCATCTGAGGGGTCTTCCTCCATGTCGGCTGCAGGCTGTTATTCCAGCTTCTTTTTCCAATCGCCTCTGAAGTCCTTGTAATAGCCCATGTGGTGAAGTGTCCCGATGTTTAAGACGCTCTTCGGGGAGGGTACTTCACCCGTTTCACAACTGCAGTCCACTCCAAGTCGTTGGAGAATATATGCTAACGGTTGCAGAAAAACAATCGTGGAAGCTTGCCCGCGCACGATCTTCAACCAATCTTCATATATAAAATGGATAAGGTTGGGTTTTTGGCTTGTGGAGTGAATGTGGTGGATCCAGAAACGATCTAACCTTCTAACGGTTGAATGACGGGTACCGAAAGGATAGAGATTCCATGAATAATGAGGTGGAGTAACCGTGGGTGCATTGGTAGGTCACTCGCCTTATCCCCGAGAAGATCAAACTCTAAGGGGACTTCCTCATCTTCATTGGTCAACCCTTCATTTCGCATGTGGAAGGCTTGGGCTAAGATATCAGCGTCTATAGGAATTGACTTACCCATGACAAAAGTTTTAAACCCGAGAATTTTGCAAGTATCATCAGGGTCATAGATGAGTTCGACATTAGAAAAGAATGCCCTGATGATGTTTAGGGGTACGGGAGTATTGATTTTGAGAAACTGAATCCACCTAAATTCTTCAAATTTGGGTAGATAAGGAAAATCGATACGGTTTAAGAAAGAGAAATCAATGGTTTGCCAATGTTTAATTGGCATGGTCGAGAAATACTCTTCGTATCTCTTCCTTTTTGCAGGTGTTTTAAAACACCTGTTGAAGGTAGTGACTGAAAAGGGAGGAATGGATTGAGAGGAGGATCCTTGATCTACACTAGGTCGAGGAGGTTTTTGGCCTGCTCTCTTAAGTCTAGGCATTGTTCTAGACACTGGAATCACTCTAGATGATTCTAAAAACTAGTTCACTAAAAAACTAACCAATGAAACAGTAACTAGATTTGACCTAGAGAGAAATTGAGCACTTAGCTAAGAATTTTGAGAAAAAATTTTGCAATGTAGGTTACTTGATCAAGAATCGAAGAGAAGATTTGACAAATTTCTTACCGAAGATCGATCTGGAGGGAGAATCGAGAGATGAGGTGTGACAGGAGGTTAGGGATTTGAGATTTTGGAGATTTGAAATTTGGGGATTTTTCTCCAGTTTTTATAGTCCAGGGCACAGGAGATCGATCTGTCGAGACGACAGATCGATCTGTCATTTTCAGAAGCTCGAAGAGATTGATCTGTGGTACCACAAGATCGATCTTCAGAATACAGAAGCTTGAGGAGATCGATCTGTCGTATGCATAGATCGATCTGCTGTTTAACAGAGGCTTAGGGAGATCGATCTGCCAAATGCACAGATCGATCTGCTATTTAAACAGAGGCTTAAGGAGATCGATCTTATGGATGAGAAGATCGATCTGCCTTGCTTAACCTTAATGCTTTAGGCTTATTTGAAGTATGTAGATCGATCTATATTGATAGGAGATCGACCTCTCATACTCTTTGCCTAGAAAAATCATTGAAAAACTCTTTTAAAACCAACTTAAAATCAAGATTTTGAAGCATATACATCTTAAGGGACATTCATGAGTCCTAATTCACCTCTAAGGACACAAAACCTATCTCTATCAAGAGGTTTGGTGAATATATCAGCTATTTGATGTAAAGTGTCAATATACTCTAGAATTATATCCCCCTTTTGAACATGATCTCTAAGGAAATGGTGCCTAATCTCAATGTGCTAAGTTCTAGAGTGTTGAATAGGATTTTTAGATAGATTGATGGCACTGGTATTATCACATTTAATAGAGACTTGTTTCATGTCAATACCATAGTCTTTCATTTATTGTTTAATCCACAACACTTTAGCACTACAACTACCTGCCGCTATGTATTCAGCTTCAGTTGTGGACTGAGCCACACTATTTTGTTTCTTAGAGAACTAGGAGATTAATTTATTCCCTAAGAATTGGCAAGTGCCTAATACTTTTCCTATCTATTTTGCATCCCCCAAAGTCTGCATCTGAAAATGCATGAAGTGTAAAAGTGGAGTCCTTGGGGTACCAAAGTCCTAGAGAGGGAGTGTCCTTAAGGTATCTAAAGATCCTTTTGGTTCTTAATAAGTGTGATTCCCCAGGAGAGGATTGAAATCTAGCACAGAGGCATACACTAAACAATATATCTGGTCTACTTGCAGTTAAATAGAGCAATGAACCAATCATAGACCTATAGAGTTTAGTGTCTACACACTTACCACTTTCATCTTTATCAAGCTTGATGTTGGTGCCCATTGGAGTTGCTTGAGGTTTGCAATTGTCCATTCCAAATCGCTTGAGCAAATCCTTAGTATACTTTGCTTGATTGATGAATGTTCCATCCTTTGTTTGCTTCACTTGAAGTCCCAAGAAGAAAGTGAGCTCTCCCATCATGCTCATTTCAAATTCACCTTGCATGATCTTAGCAAACTCTTGGCATAAAGATTCATTAGTTGATCCAAAAATAATATCATCTACATACACTTGAACAACTAGTAAATCTTTATTTTTATTTTTGATAAACAAAGTGGTATCTACTTTTCCTCTTGAAAATCCCTTTTCTATTAAGAATTTTGACAATCTTTCATACCATGCTCTAGGAGCTTGTTTCAGACCATAGAGTGCCTTAGATAATTTGAAAACATGCTCAGGAAATTCATGATTTTCAAAGCCGGGAGGTTGCTCTACATACACTTCTTCATTAATGAAACCATTCAAGAACGCACTCTTTACATCCATTTGATATAACTTGAAGTTTTTATAGCATGCAAAGGTAAGTAACATTCTAATAGCTTCTAATCTAGCTACCGGTGCATAAGTTTCATCATAGTCTATTACTTTTTCTTGTCTATAACCTTGTGCAACTAATCTAGCCTTGTTTCTTATGATCACACTATTTTCATCCATTTTGTTCTTGAATATCCATTTAGTTCCAATTATAGAGTGATCATTAGGTCTAGGAACTAGTTTCCACACTTTGCTTCTCTCAAATTGATTTAATTCTTCTTGCATTGCTAAGAACCAATTATTGTCATCTAAGGCTTCATTGACATTTTTAGGTTCTATTTGAGATATAAAGGCTATATATTGACACACATTTCTTAGAGATGATCTAGTTCTAACTCCAAGGGTTGGATCTCCTACTATTTCACAATCTTTTACATATCCTAATTCTCTTGGTGCTCTAGACTCTCTTTCTAATATCTCTATTTCTTCTTCATCTTCTTTGTTTAAGTTAAGTTTTTCTAATAAATCTTCTTCTAAATTTGGAATTTCCTCAAATATTCCAATATCCTCATCATTGGTTGAGTCTTTAACTACATCATTTGACTCATCGAATATAACATAAATTGATTCTTCAACCATCAATGTTCTTTTGCTATATACTCTATAAGCTTTTGAGTTCAAGGAATATCCTAGAAAGATTCCTTCATCACTCTTGGCATCAAATTTTCCTAAATTATCTTTCCCATTATTTAAGACAAAACATTTGCAGCCAAAAGGATGGAAGTAGCTAATGTTAGGCTTCTTACCTTTGTAAAGCTCATAAGGAGTTTTCTTTAGCATGGGTCTAATCATAGCTCTATTAATTATATAGCAAGATGTGTTTATAGCTTCAGCCCAAAAATATTTTGGTAAATTATTCTCACACAACATGGTTCTAGCCATTTCTCCCAATGTTCTATTTCTTCTCTCAACTACTCCATTTTGTTGTGGTGTCCTAGGGGCTGAAAAATTATGGCTAATTCCTTGGTCATTGCAATACTCATCAAATCCTATATTTTTGAATTCCTTACCATGATCACTTCTAATACTAGTTATTGTGTATCCTTTTTCATTTTGAGTCACTTTTGTATAAGCTATGAATTTTTCTAAGGCTTCATTTTTCATTCTCAAAAAGAACACCCAAGTGAACCTAGTGTAATCATCAACTATTACAAATCCATAGTGTTTCCCACCAAGGCTTGTTGTTCTAGTTGGTCCAAATAAATCTAAGTGGAGTAATTGAAGAGGCTTAGTGGTGGATACACTATTCTTAGGCTTAAATGTTGTCCTTTTATGTTTTCCTTTAACACATGCTTCACATATTTTTTCATAGTCAAAGGACAACATGGGTAATCCTATAACTAGATCCTTTCTAGCTAACTTAGATAACACAAGCATGCTAGCATGACCTAGTCTTCTATGCCATAACCAAGATTCTTTTTCATTGTCTACCATTAGGCATATGTTTTCATTTTTTGAGTTCATTAAGATAGACAATGTATATATTACCTTGCCTATGACCTAGAAAAAGAACTTTGTTTGACTTAGGATCTATAACATGACATTTCATGCAATCAAAGATTACTTTGTAACCTTTGTCACAAAGTTGACTTATGCTTAGTAAGTTATGCTTTAGACCCCTAACAAGCAATACTTTTTCTAATGAAAAATAGTCATTACCTATTGAGCCACTTCCTTCAACTTGGCCTTTGGAGTTGTCCCCAAATGTGACTTCTCCACCAACCTTTGATTTAAGTGAGTTGAAGTGGCTTCTATCACCCGTCATGTGCCTTGAGCATCCACTATCCAAGTACCAAGCTTCCTTTATTTTAGCTTTGTGGCAATGCTCAATTACCTACAATCAAAATTCAAACTCATGTCTTAGGTACCCAAATTCTCTTAGGTCCTTTGAGGTTAGTGAATGCAATTCTTGATCCCTTTGGGATCCATTTTGCTAATGCATTAAAATCCTTTGAGTTAATTACTTCTTTTGGAACCCACATTCTTTTTACTATTTTTCCTTTAAGAGTGGTCATCTTCATATTGCAATTATGTGATGCATGTCCCTTTCTATTACAATATGAACAAGTAGTTGAAGGTTTATTCATGCTCTTTCTAGCAATGAAGCTTTTGAGATGAGTCTCTCTACTTTTTGCATTATATCCTAGCCCATTTTTATCAAAGAATGCTCTTTGAGTTTCTAACATGTTATCTAACTTTTGTTGTCCCATATAAAATCTATTAAAGGAATTATGTAGATTACTATTCTTTTCTTTTAGGTCACCAATTTCAAGATTAGTAATTTCTAGTTTCTTTTCACATTCTAATTTGTCCTCTAGAATTAACTCATTTTCGTTCTTCAATTTAGATATTATCTTCTTATATTTCATACTCATGCATTCATATTCCAATGCAAGATCATCAAAGGCATCTTGCAATTCATCAAAAGAATATTCATTGAAGTTTGAAGTTACCTTTTCATCCTCAATAGCCATGAAACACAAGTTGGCAATGTCCTCATTTGAGTCATCATCGGAGAAGTCACTGTCGCTCCATGTAGCCACCATTGCCTTCTTTTTGTGGAACCTATCATTGGACCTTTTAAGAAGAGGGCAGTTAAACTTTATGTGTCCTGGTTTTTTACATTCATAACACACAATTGTATCTTTTCTACCTACCTCTTCTTGATCTCTCTTGTGGTTTCTCCTATTACTACCACTAGCTCTCATTCTCATGAACTTGTTAAATATTTTGGCAAACATTGTCATCTCAAGATCCTCTTCACTACCACTCTCATTCTTAATCTCCACTTGAGTAGATTTTAGAGCAACTCCCACTTTCTTGGGTGGCTCTTCATTTCTTTTCAACTTCATCTCATAAGTGAGTAGTGATCCTATTAATTCATCTAATGACAATGTGTGAGGATCCTTAGATTCCTCAATTGCGGTCACTTTAGCTTCCCATGATTTAGGTAGGCTATTTAATATTTTCTTGACCATTTCTATATTAGAGTATATTTTTCCTAAGGACTTTAATCCATTAATTACATCAGTGAATCTAGTGAACATATCACTGATTGACTCTCCATCTTTCATCCTAAATAGCTCATAATCATGTGTGAGCATTCTTATCTTAGTCTCCTTTACTTGGGTTGTACCTTCATGAGTTATTGCCAATTTATCCCAAATTTTTTTGGCATTGTCACATCCGGAGACTCTATTGTATTCATTTGACCCTAAAGCACAAAAGAGAGTGTGCATGGCCTTAGCATTTAGCTGAGCACATTTAACATCATTTGAATCCCATTCATCTTCTTCCTTAGGGATATCTCTTCCCTCTATTCTTTTTGTAGGGATTTGAGGTCCTTTAGTTATAATCCTCAATACCTCATAATCATTTGCTTGAATGAATAACATCATCCTAGTCTTCCAATAAGCATAATGTTCCCCATTGAACATAGGAGGCCTAACCGTAGAATGCCCCTCTCCTACTAAACTAGTTGCTACATTATTGTGAGCCATTAGATCGTTTCCTACTCTTAGGAAGTTATTCCTATGTGATTAAAGAGTCCTAGCTCTGATACCAATTGTTAGCTCTATCGAGAGGGGTGGTGAATCGGTTTTCTATAGTTAATGACAAATTTAAACTAATTTGAGCTTAATTAACAAATAATGGATAAGCGATATAATGTAATGAAACAAATTAAAGCAAGATAAAGAAGAGAATATCAAACACAGTAGTTTATAGAGGTTCGGCCAATCTCTTGCCTACGTCCTCTCTCCTTGACCTTCTTGTCAAGAGCTTTCTTTCTCACTTTCAACGAAAGTTACACACTCCCTTTTTCAGGTTAAGGAATAACCTCTCTACCCTTTTAAACAATAGTGTATTCACCCTTTTATAGAATTTATCTCACTGAGGAACAATCCTCTTCTCTCTTAAGGATAGGATGAATACAATATCAAACTTTTAATGTGGGTAGGACAAATACAACTTTTTCACACAAGCTTATACAACAAACTCAATAAATGAATATTGAAGACAAATGGAATGAAAGAAATAAACTCTTAAGAATGTACAGAAATGTGCAGCAATGGTGTCTCATTTCTCAGTGTCTTCAATGCTTGATTATATACTGAAGGATTGGTAGTTGGAGCATTTAATGCTGTTTTTCCCGTTGAGATTTTTGCAGAAATAGCCGTTGGGTACCTCCAGTAGAATGCCAGATCGATCTGCCATCTTGACCAAATCGATCTCTTAGTTATAATTTCTGCAAGATCAAGGCAAAATGAAGCAAGGAGATCGATCTCATATATGAGCAGATCGATCTCACAATTTGAAAATGTTAGAGGAGATCGATCTGTCGAATAGGCAGATCGATCTTCCAATCTCTCTGTTTGAGGCATGATCGATCTATAGATCGATCTGCCATGTATTCTCGTAGTGAGGAGATCGATCTCTTATTAACCCAGATCGATCTCCTTAGCTCTCTGACTTTGAGGAGATCGATCTCTTCCTAGACCAGATCGATCTCATGAGTTCTCTGTTTGCGTACAGATCGATCTTACAGATCGATCTACTGCCTTTAACTTTTGTTTTAGGGGAGATCGATCTCTTCCTATACCAGATCGATCTCATCAACATCCTGTATTAGGCAGATCGATCTTATAACCCTTATAGATCGATCTCAACCTTCCTCAATACCTTTGTACAGGTTCAAACCTTAGCAGATCGATCTCTCATACACCAGATCGATCTCTCATCTTCAGGAACTCAATTTCTGGTACTGATAACCTCTAAACATGTTTTTGTACCATCTTTATATTATTGAATTTACTTGTTTTGTCATTTCAAAATATATTAACTCAACACTTTCTATTAGTCACCTACATTCAATGCAAGTTGAGATTAACTTAGTTAGCTAATCCTTTATAATTATGATTGTGATTTCTTTAGTTCGTGGTCATAGTCTAAACATTAGAGTGATGCACTTAGTGATCCATTAATCGGACTTAACCAATCCATAAGACATTGCATTCACATTGATTTCATCATAAATCTTACAAAAAGAATCAACTTATATCCACCCTATACATCACCTTAAAAAAGGTTATAATTGATATTCAATCTAGCTTAACTAACTATATTAGACATCTTTAACAGCCTAATGTTATATCCCAACAAATATAACTTACAAAGGAATATAAAAATGTCATAGGCTGTGCCTTTAATGTTTGGAACTAAAAGATAAAAGAGGTAGATACCTCGCGTGAACAAGTAATAAACTGGGAAAAGCTCCTGAATTCGATCCACTTAATGGTACTTCAAGTATCACTGCAAGGACAATCTTGAAATGAAGAGGTGAGTAACGCATTCAGTAAGAAATACATTTGCAAGCATAATAGCATCAAAACAATGATGCGAAACACAAATACGATTCAAATCATGCAATTATTTTCCAAAAATACTTATCAAATCAGATACATAACATGGGCATGCTTCAAAATCATACTTATCAAATCATAGACTTAACTTATCAAATCGAATACTGAATCAAAATTGAATACTGAATCAAATGATGGAGACTAGGCTAAACTCATATAATTGATTTGCAACTAAACTGAAAGTAACCTATGGTCATGGTCAGAGTCCTCAACATCTTAGGATAGATGAGTATTGGAAAGTTATAGACGTGTCCAGGTCTAACATCCATGAAAAGTGCCACTCGGCACAACTAAGAGTATTACTAAGTACGCGCGTGCAGGGATTCTTCGTGGCTTGCGACCCAACACAGATACCATTCAGTAATCTTATGTGAGGATAGCACTAGGCTTGCAACCTGACACATGAACACATATGCTAAAAGTTGCCTGTCGTCTCAAATCAATGTTCAAAAGCTTGTAGTAAGCCATCAGTCTCTCGTCCAATAAAACATTAAAAGCGACCCAAGTTTCACTTATCAATGTAGCTAATATAGTGTATAGGTTGTCAAAACATGCGTTAGTGCATTGTAAAACAATTTTGAAAGTCAATGGGTTGTTTTAAGGTTCGAAAATATACTTTAGCTTAAAATCCGAAGAGGGGATCAATCATTTAGAAGAAGAGGGATTAGTCTTTAAATGCCTAATGCTTCTGCCATGGTCAAAAGGCAGAGGGAATCGATCTCTACATTATAGGGGATCAGTCCTTTAAACTCAAAAATCCTTTTTTCTAAAAAATTTTGACGAGGGACCGACTCCTTATCTTGAGGGATTAATCCCTAAAGCCCAAAAATGCAAGATTGGCTGGGTTTTGAGTCTCAAACCTAGCCAAAACCATTTCAGAACATCAAATACATTTCATGAAAACCTTTTTCATGTCAAGAAATTCATGATGTGCTCGTAAAACTTATCCTGCACTAAAACCTTTCCAATATCTAACAAAGATGAGCCTAAGTTTAATGTTTTCAACACATTTCTAAATTATGATACTTTGATGGATTCTCCTAACCTTTATGCATTAAACATGTCCCTTTGGACACTACCATACCAACAAACATATCCCTTATCTCTTATGAGTAGTCTTTGACACAAATGGGGTCTTAACATATTCCTTAACTCAAACCACTTCTTAAAATACCTTGGCTGAACATTCACAAAATATACATTAATTATTTCCATCTCATTAGCATAGTTCCTACACATTAATAGGCATACTCTTGGTCGAACCTTAAGGTTAACAATCCACATATTCCTTAATGCTACTTATTAAGCCAAGATATAAACTAATATTTAACATATAAAAATTAATTTTTAAAGCTCAAAACTTTTACCTTGAACCCTTTGAAGTTGTCAAAAACTAGCTTTTCCTTCTTTAAGCTCATTGGCTAAAATCTGCATCAAAACAGCTCTTAAACACCTTGTCATAACAATACAACTATAAACCTTTCAAGATTTAGCTTAAATCTTCAACTTACCTAAAAACTCCAAATCTTCTTTCTAAGGTTTTTTCATCAATACTGCCTCCTTCAACCTTTAAATCGAGCTATGATGGTGAAGGATGGCAAGGCAAGCTTTGGGTGAAAAGCTTGGAAACTCTTTTCTTCCTCTTCCTCTTCCTCTTCCTCTCTTCTCTTCTCTTTCTTTCTTCTTTCTTCTATCTTTTCTCTTATTTTCCTTGGTCTAATCGAAAATAGATAGAATGAGGGAAGGGAAATGGGTTGAGGGATTTAAATGAATTAAATCAACCATTCTATTTATAGTAGGAGTAGGTAAGCTGTTTCGAAGGCGGGGGGATAAATCTTTCATGGGAGGAGATAAATCCCTCTGTCATACAATTGCCTTATTTTTTAGGGTCTCAGCTAAGAGATCGATCCCTTCTCCTTAGGGATCGATCCCTCTCTTCCAAAAAGTAAAATTCTACCATTTCTTGGCATGGGCATTGATCTCTTAAGGGAGGGGATCGGTCCCTCACACCAGAACTACACTTTTCTATAAATTTTTACCCTCCAAATCATTCCCAAATCATAACAAAATCATACTAAGCCATTATCTAAGACTTCCAACCTTCTCAGCACATTTAATACATCAATATACATTTTTTAAGATCAATTTCTCTTCATCCTTCATCTATTTTATTAATCTTCCATTATTTCATCTCTTATAGCCTTATATTACTCATAAAATGCAACCAAACAAAAACGACCACTTAAATACCACAATTTTGCTTTCATTCATTCTTATACCAACTTTGTCTTAATATAAGTCTTACTTAATCCCACACACACATTACTTATACCAGTGCTACGAAAGGGGTGGGTTTTAGAAAGGCTCAGCCTTCAGCTATTTCCCTGCTTTAACCGAGAAGGATTGCCCATGCTGCGTAACTTTTTTTCTGCTAAGAGGAACATTGCTAGTAATTGGTCATCTATAGCTAATGAAGCCCCTTCACTACTCTATTCCGATTAGATCAGCTTCTTCACTTCAAGGTTGCCATGGGCATTCGGGTTAAGCTCCTTCATTGTCTGCCATACTTCAGCCTTAAATCAGCAACTTCACTTTACTAGTCCTTCTTGGTTGTGTCGATATCATCACTATCATCATCAGCCTTTAATATTGAAATGCTCTTGCCCCAAAATCATACCTGTTCATCACCCTCGACGACTCTCTCTTTCACTTGGCTTTTCAGAGGGCAAATGTTTCTTCTTTTGATCATGTCTCGCTCTTATCCCTTTGGCTTTTATTTCTTTTCTCCTTCTCCCTCTGCTGACATTTCAGTTTTCGTTCTGTAGAGGATCTTGCATTCTTAACTTCGTTCTCTCTTTCCCTTCACTTGCTATGCTTGATGTTGTCAGTAGGAAAAAGATCAGTAAGTAAAAAATGATAGGAAAAATTAGTAAGTAAAACAAAACCTTAGCCATGCTACAATCACATTGTCCTTAAGGACTTTCACCAGCAGGTGTAATCCTCCATGATTCAACAAGCTCTTCTGGCATTGCCTATGGAATAGGAACAACAAAGAAGGAAAGAAAGAAAATCAACCCAGCTAAAAAAAAAATAAGGACGAGAAAAAGCAGAGAGAATCAGATGATGAGAAGTGAAGTTGTTGTGTTCTGAAAACTTTCTATAGCTTTATATTTATAAGGAAAATAATGAATTAGAAGAGAATAAAATTTGGAAAAAATCATGAGAGAATTAGTAGAAAATGTTGGACAAGAAAATCTGCAAAGAATATTTGACCATAAAATGAATGTTGCAAATCAAGATTAAATTTGGTTTGGAAAGTTTAGATATGCTGAAACACTAGCTTTCAGGTAAGGATTAAATAATAAAAATAATAATTAAATAAAAAGGTAAAAGTTTAAGTAATGTGGGATAAAAGTTTTTTTAGAAATACCAATTTATCCAACAATTCCCCAACTATTTCAAAAAGACTTCTGAAAAAAACTTTTACTAGGTTAATTATGAGTATAATGCTTTGTATATAATGTTTTTTGGAGTTGGACTAGACCTAAAATAACAAAACTTATTTCATACAGTAATTGGTGAAGGTTTTAGCTTCTTAAACCAATCAATCTTTGTTATGAAATAGAGGTCTTATTAATCACAATATACCTTTACAATTCTTTGCTATTAAACGCTGTTTTGCACTAATAAGCCATGCGCGTGGCTGGTAATTTCATGAGTGCTTAGAAATTATGCCACAATTTCATAAGAGCGGCCCCACTCCACACTCACATAGTTGTTTTCATCAAGTGTATGCTGCAATGATATACACCACCCATAAGGGATATAAAAAACATTAAGAGCTTTATTCATGCAATCTAGCACTTACACAGATCATAGGAATGAACAAACTTATTAATGCTAGTAGGAATAACAGTAACTTGTTATTACCTACTAAACCTTATTCATGGGATCTCCAATCACAAAGGTTTAGTTACCATCACCATTAATCTCGAATTAGCTTAAGTCATATTCCCTTCGATGTATCAGAGAATTACTTTCTCCTTAAAGGTTTAGTCAGAGGATTAGTCAAATTTACTTCTGACTTCACATAATCAATCGATATATTTCTATTATTTAGTAGCTACTTGAACACACTATGTCTCAAACGAAATGTGTATTTTTACCATTGAAAGTTTTATTTTTTGCAGTGGCTATTGCCGCTGGCAATCATAATGCAAAAGCACAGAAGATGTTAGTTTTAAACCTAACGAATATTAGCTAAAAGGTTTCTCAATGACTCAGCCCCATTATCAGTCAATTCCAAAGTTACAAATTCTAATTGGCTGATTTCCTTGCAACAACACCCCCACCAAAGGTAAAAACAGAACCACTAATGGATTTTGTCTCATTTGAATTTGAAATTTAGTTAGCATCACTATATCCTTCTAGTACAACGGAAAATCCACTATATAAAAATATCATAATTCATGGTACCTCTCAAATATTTCATGAATTTGACAAATGTAGTCTAATGACCATGATTGGGATTGTGAGTATAGTAAAACTCAAACCCGAGACTTTAGAGTCCCATCTACATCTCAGTATGGATTCTAAAACCCCACCATTAGTATTGGTTCTCTTAATATCTCATTATTACTTTACCACATAGTCACCAAGATACCGCAATTAGGTAAATATCACTATCATCATCGTATTGACCTCATGCTAATTTATCTTATAGCATGAGTGAGTTACTATTAATCCTCAATCATCACATCCGATATCATCCCCTTAATTATCAAGGAAGTTTTGTTAATAATTCCTCAAAGCATTAAAATTCCCTCATGTAAATCATATACCTCTTCAAAGCATCTAAATTTCACATTCAATCCATATAATTCTTTTAAACTCCCTTTTTTTTTTTTGTAAAATACTCTAAGATATAATCACAATTTAGCATGTGTATATCATCCTTATCCACATAGTAATCTAAATCTTTATGTACTTCACTTACTTGTCATTCCTCAAATATTTCCAATCAAGCAAATCAAAATAAACCCTCATATTATCCTCATTACCATGGTATTATAATTTCTTATACATTATTCTCAATTTATTCTCAAGCATGCTCATATAAATATTTAAAAAACAAAGTTTAATCATGCTACTATCCATGCACGTATATAAATCCCGTTAAATTATGATGATGCTTGTAACATTCCAGTAACTTATAATTAATTCCAGTGTTATAAAGAAATTTTGAATGAAAATGAAAAAGGAATTTAAAAGGCTCAACTCACTCTCTCAACCTATCTTGATGAACACAATTAATCTATATAAATATATTTGGAGTTTTATATAGCGTACATCTTTAATCACCCACATTTGAAGAGCACAGAACTTGAAGTTTGAGATTCTTTGAAGATCAAAAGAATCCAGTTCAACAATATTAATATACAAACATCAATAATCAGCTCAATTCATTTATATAAAAAAATATATTTGAGAGTTTTTGACTAAAATTACTTGTATTTAATTGGACATCTGACTCTGTGTTTTAAAAGCTCTAAAACCCATTGAACCACTTTCAAAAAATAAATGTATTACTTGATTTGAAAATCTCATGCTCGATAGAAATCTCATCATCTCAGTCTCCACACTAATTATGAATATTTTAAAATCTAGTAATACTAACGAATGAGTGAGACTCAACCATCTTCTTTGATTGTTGATATAGGCATATAGCCACTTCATTGCAATAATAGTTCTCTTTTATTATTCCTTACCTCTCTTAAATTGATTAGAAAATGATGACGAAAACCACTACTGAACCATTTATCCAAGGATTTAAATTGCGGTTGCAGTCACGTTTTCGGCTGCGTTGCGTTTATCGCAGTTTCAGATATAACGGAGATTATTGCGGTCATAACGGTCATCGCAGTCGTGAAATTTTTTTAATATTGCATAACTTTTTTAACGGACGATAGCAGTAATAACGGTCGATAGCGGTAATAACGATCATTGATAGTGGTAATAACGGTCGATAACGATAATAACGGTCTTCGATAGCGGTCATAACGGATCAATTACGATCATTGTGGGTGTGAATTTTTTCACACCCGTTATTTTACACATAGCGGTAACGACAGTGACCGCTACCGCTATTTAAATCTCTGCATTTATGTCAACTTGTCCTTTAATTGCTAATAGAATGTTCCGTGCAAGACAGTAGATTTTTTTTCACATAAAAATTCTATCAAATTGGCAAGGAAAGAATATAAAAAAAAATGACAGTATAAACATCTATTTATTGCCATCTTTCACATTTTCCCTCATTAAACGTTTAAAACTCTAGGAAGCAGTCGAAACGTGCAATACATTACAATCATAACATTAAAGTACTATATATGAGCAATTTAATAATGCTCAGAGATATCACTTAATAGAACATGTGCAATGCACATGTAAACTTATGTTTAATAATTTGACAATTTCAACATTTTCAGATATAAAAACAAGAGGGAAACAAAGAAATTCAGTACTCAAAGGCTATTTCTTTAGTTTTTCTTTGTTATAATTTTTCTAAAAACAAAAAATAACTGGGACATTAAATATATAAAAGAACACCTTCATCTAAAGACTTCATTCTCAGATAATGAAGATTAACTAACGGATGAAACAAACAAAAAACAGTAAATATTTCAAGCAGAGCGGAACAGTTTTTCTTCATGCAGCCAAAGAAAGCTCAGGTATTTTATTAATGGATTTCTAAATTTAGTCTGGCTTTATGATCAAATTCTAACGTTACGCAGCCATGTAATCATAATCAGCCCTGTATGCTTGCTTAGAAACTGATCAACATTAATACAAAAAACAAAAGCTTCCAAATCCGAGGCAATATAAAAACGGTCCTGAATGAAATCCAAAGTTTTGTGATTGCTACAGTTTGTCATACTTTAATCTCCTTTTACCTACTGTGCTACATCAGCAGCTAATTGTTCAAAGGCATCAGAATATTAAGCAGAATTAAAAAAAAAAAAAACTTATCTGTTAAGAAACGCTCCATATGCGGCTTCCTGCTGACAAGCATCAGAAAGAATCAACAAGTAAAATAAAATTTAAGGCGTGCTTTAATTGCATTGTTTTTAAAAAATGAAAACAACAAAGAAGAAAAAAAAATCAACCTAACTAGAAAAACAGTAAGAACGAGAAAAAGCAAAGAGAATCGGCGGATGAGAAGTGAAGTTGTTGCATTCTGAAATCTTTCTGTATCTTTGTATTTATAAGGAAAATAATGAATCAAAAAAGAATTAAATTTGTAAAAAAAAGGCAGAAAATGTTTGACAAATCTGCAAAGAATATTTGATTATATTTGATCAGAAAATAAACGTTGAAAATTAGAAAATATTTATTCTTTATATTTTCATTTCATACATAATTTTTCCTTATTTATCTATCCAGACGAGCGCACTCATATATGCCTACATCTTAGGTTTGTCAAAGCGCACTCATATATGCCTACATCTTAGGTTTGTCAAAGCGCACTCATATATGCCTACATCTTAGGTTTGTCAAATGTATATATATATATATATATATATATATATAAAATTATTCTCTTATTTAATTATGGATGAATGTTTATATAGTTTCCTTATTCAATTATTGCACAATTATAAATATATATTCTTGGTTAACTTTATTCATATATATATATATATATATATATATATATATATATATTTATTTATTTATTTATTTACACATATATATACATACATAAATCCTTATCATATATACAACTGTGATCGATGGATTCCTACTTGCCATATATGTATATTTTTTTGCACGTATTTTGATGAATATAACATTTTATTAGATGAGACATTTTGTGTTAGTCTCATGTGCTTTTATTAAAGACGCATCATTCGGTTTGGATGCATGGATCTAATGGAAACGAATATTTGATTTTGTTTTCGTATAATTTCCATTCCACACTTTTTATACTACTATTGTTGTTGAAGTGTTTATAAGTCTATACATTTGTACCCGGTTAGTATAATGCATTTTGGGGCTCATAAATGGTTGTTGTTGATTTAAAGTATTTATAAGTCTATACATTTGTACCCCATCGATATAATGTATTTTGAGGGCTTATGAATACATGTTGATGTTGCATGATGTTTCGCTTATTAACTTAACTGTCCAAGTGAGAGAACGTTGAATTATCTTTATATTACGGACTAATTTACTTATTATTATATACATTAAATCGGTAGTATAATTTTGAATGAAGTGTGACTTATATTTATATATTATATTCTATATATGTGTTAATCCATAATGAGATGAACTGTAACACATGATTCAGTGAGTATAAAGAACCTCTACCCTTGGCATATATATATATATATATATATATATATATATATATATATATATATATATATATATATATATATATATAGTGGTGGCCCATTGACCACTATAACTTTGCTCTAAGTGTGCATAGGGGTAGAACACTCCCTTCTCTCTCGGTTCTCCCTCTCGTGTCTCCTTCTCTTCTTCATTCTACAGCACCCATAATGGGAGAACCCAAACCAGTCAAGCAAACAGCGCCCATCGCTGGACCAGCTATTGGTGGCTCCTCCAACTGTTGATGGTGGCTCTAGCACTGGTGGTTTGTGGGTTTTGGATTTACCCACCTAAAGTTAATATTTCATCCTTTTCTCTTGTGCTGGTGGTTTGGAGAGTAGCTTTAAGTTCTAACATAGTGCACATGTTGAACATTATTTAAACGTGTATCTCACATTATTTCATGTCATCAATTTCACGTCATCAATTTCACGTCATTTCCCGTCATTCAACGTTTTTGCTTAGTTTGAATAAGAAATTCGCTTGATTGTACATTAGTCATACGTGTAAGGGACAAGTTTATTACGTGATTCATGAGTTTATTCATTTATGGACTTACTCATTTACAATAAGTATTAATGATACTTCGAAATCTAAGGTTAAATGAATCTATTTTCTTAAGTGATAGGCTTATAAAATCTATTTTCTTCTGTTTTAGAGTTTAAGTTAGGTTAGTGAAATTTAATTTATAAGTTGTTAATAGAATTTCTTTATAATTGATAAATTTTTTTAATATTATAAATGGTATAAAATATTGCCATAAAGTATCTTTTTATTTATTATATTAATCAATTAATTTTTAAATATATTTTAATGTGGTATATGGAATATTGGATTTCAATAATTTAATAATTTTTTTTTTCGTGAAATTTAAACATGCCATGGATGACATATGAAATATAATTTTCCTTATGCCCCTGTGAATGTATAGTCGACTGCTGAAACAGAATTCATGACTGGTGATCCTTAGTTGTTTCGGTTTGCATGTATTTCAGTTTTTTCTCCTTGGTTCTATGATGTTTACCAGCTTTTTGCTTAAATTCCAGCTCGTGTCTCATGCACGTTGACTTGATGCTTAGCCTATAGTTTCAGTTATCTGTTGCCATTTTCTCTTTTGTTGCTATTCCAGATTATGTTGCACGTTAATCACTTGATTTTATAACATTGGTTGTTCAAATCCCATCACATTTAAACTTTGCCGCCCGTTGAACTTCAATTTCCTTTTTGTCTTTCGCCATTTCATTCATGTATCTTGCTGGCATTTGAAATTTGACTGCACGTTTATGTCATGATGTTATCACATTGGTTGTATAGTGATTAGTTGTAGAATAAAGTTTTCAGTGTTATATTATTTTAATTTTTATTTCCAGTAGTTTCTATGTTCAAATTCTTTTCTTAATTTCTTAATGTTCAATTTTTTAAATGGTTTAAAATATGAATATTTTATACTAGGATGATAACATATGTTATTTAAATATATTAAGAAAATAAAAATAAAAAAATTAAAACATGTATTATCATCCTAATTTCGTTTGTGAAGTCAAAATATTCTACTAACAGTATATAAAATATTAACATGTATCTTTTATTTATTGTATTAATTTATTAATTTTTAAATATATTTTAATGTGGTATCTGAATTATTGGATTTCAATAATTTGTTAATCTTGTTGGTAAAATTTAAAATATGAATAATTATCTTGTACATTACTAATGACATTTTTTGACTCCACAAGTAATTTTAATATGATGACATATGTTCTTGAAATATATTAAGAAAATAAAAATAAATAAATTAAGACATGTGTTATCATCCTAACCTCTCATGTGAAATCAAAATACTTCACTAATAGTATATAAAATATTAACATTTAAAATATTACCATAAAGTATCTTTTTATTTATTGTATTAATTTAATAATTTTTAAATATATTTTAATGTGGTATATGAATTATTGGATTTCAATAATTTGTTAATCTTGTTGGTAAAATTTAAAAATGTTATGGACCATATATTAAATATAATTTTCCTTATGTCCCCATGAATTTGTGCCTATAAATGGAGTCGACTGATGACTCAAAATTCATAACTAGCTAGCCTCCCTCCATTTGCGCAAGCTCTCTTTCTCTATCCCTCATGGCTGACAGTATTTTAGATTCACTGCTCACACAATCTCCTGTTCAGAACAACGAGACCAACTCCGTCCCTCCAAGCAAATATGGTGTCGATTCCATTGGTGACTCAAGTTTAGAAGTAAATGATGCAATTCCCATCATTGATTACACTCTGCTTACCTCTGATGATCCAGATCAACGTTCCCAAGCCATTCAAAAAATTGGCAAAACCTGCACTGAATATGGGTTCTTCGCCGTACGAATAATTTCCCATTATTTCTTGATATGCACTATATACAGAACATTTACACCAGTTTCAAATACTTCTACACATAGCAGTAACAGTTTGTTCCAAACATTCATTCATGACGATCACCACATTTGATGCATGTATCTTTGGTTAGTTGTGAAAGCTTGGCTTGGTTGATTTGTCTATGTATTTTGCTCTTAATATATATTGGCAGGTAATCAATCATGCAATACCAGATAGTCTGATCAATGCTACAATGGAGGCGCTTCAGAGGTTTTTTGATCTATCCGAAGAGAAGAAACGGAAGTACGAAACCAGCAATTCGACTGATAAGATAAGGTGGGGAATAGGCGATGTCAACCATGTCAGCAGGGAATTTTTCAAGATTGCCTCTCATCCTCAGTTCCATTGCCCAACTGACCCCGCTGAGTTAAGGTATACATATATGCAAATTCTTCGTATTTAACAGAAGAAAATGCTTCCAATTTTACGGAGTACTATAAAAATAGAAGTCCCAATTTAAATTCAGCTGTATTTATGATTGAGAAAAGCTATAATGCTAATTAACAAATATAGAAGTTCAACACTTTATCAAAAGATCATACAGGTTATTATTAAAATCTTAAGGAATTAAAAGTCGATAGGAGGGAAGATCTTTTTTTGTTAATAAACAATACTTTAAATTTAAGAATGTCCAAACTCCAAACTTGATACAAGGCTATTAATAAAATAAATTGAACATTAAGATCTCATTTCGTTCTTTGAAAATAACGTTCAAAAAATAATTTCTAAAAAATATTTACATTTTCTTGAAAACTAAAAATTTTTTATTATTTTGATGAATCATTAAAAAAATATTTTTTGTTGTTTAATCTTTTTGAAAAATCTATTTCTTTATTCAAATGATATTGACATAAATAATATAATATTAATAATTATTTATTGTTTATTATTTATTATTTATTAATTAATTTTTTTAATATTAAAAACAACTATATTTTAGAAAATAATATTTAATACTAAAATATTATATTATTAAATGTTTAAAAGAAAACTATTTATTATTACTTATAGTAATATTTTTAATGAAGTAATATTACTTTTTAATATATATATATATATATATGCAGATACAAAATATTAATAATATATTACTATTTATTTTTGAAATATTAAAAGTATTTGTACTATTAAAATAATTATATTTTGTATTGAAAGTATTTAATTCACTTATATATAAAGATTTTTAAATAAAATATAAGAACATTACATCTTAAATTAAAATATTAATATATTTTTAAAAATATTAATTATTAAGATAATAAATATATTACTTAGTAAATTAGTTTTATTATATATTATTCATGTTGTCGCCAAACACAACGGTGACGAATTGCTGACGTTTTCACTTTAATATTTGTACCACATGCTACCAAAGACTCTGCAAGAAAAGCAATAATCAGAGAAACAGATTTTTTCATGTGTAAGCACTCCGATGCTTAAGTCAAAAAAAATTTTGGTAGAGTTTCTGTAAACAAAATAGAGACTTAGTTTCATAAATTATATCTGACACTTATTTATAAAGATTAATTTCACCTCTAATTACGTATTTATCTTCTAATTAAATAATTTTTTTACTGTTTTACGAGTCCTACAGAATCAAAAATATTTAAGGACAAAATTGTTCAAACAGCATAATTTATGTCTCAGGGCAATATTGTTTCCAAGGCGGTAGACCCGATCTCCCACATGTTTTTTTCGTGCGCCACGTGGCGCGCTTTTATTATTTTTTATTTTATTTTATTGTTCTTTTTTATCATGCACAACAATTAAAATATCATATTATATTGTTTATTATTGACATATAAAAAATATTTGATTAATAATATACAAAATAAAATATTTAAACTTAAAATATTGAAAGATTTTTTGGTTAATATTTTAATATTTAAAATTTTCAATCTAAGTAAATAAGAATATTTTTGTTATAATAATATTTTACGTAGGTTTAGATTAAATAAAAAGTTAAAAAAATCATATCCAGGGTCTAACTTAAGAAGAATTACACTTACGAATTTAATAAATAACTTTACATATAAACAAATATTTTTCAAAAAATACATTTCCCTTTTCAAAAGCTTAAGAAAAATTTTAAGTAAAATGACTTAATTTTTGGTTGACCGGGATATCATTTTTTATTGACCAATCAATTCTCTGTCAATCAAATATTAGAAAATTTAGAAATCATTTTCTTGAAATCATTTCCGACAAACCAATCGAAGCATAAAATTTATGTCTCTAGCTTTATGACAATTTATGTAAATATGTATTTATATTCATCCTGATTCTATATATTGAGTATTGACAGGGAGATTTTACAAGAGTACAACGAAAAGTTGAGAGAAGTGGGAATTAATTTAATTAGAGCGATTTCAAAGTCTTTAGGACTTGAAGAATCTTATATAGAAAAGGCAATGGATTTGGAATCAGGCTACGATTTCTTCACTGCAAATGACTATCCACCGCGTTTTTCTGCTCCAAACATAATTGGTCAATTCCCTCATAATGATCCTGGTCTCATAATCCTTCTCATGCAAAATGTAAGTGGGGGTCTCCAACTACAGCACAAGGGAAAATGGCTCAATGCTAACCTCAACCCTAATTGGATTATCGTTAATATTGCTGATCATCTTGAGGTTCGTTCTAACTTTGCCTTTGTTAATGCTTTAGTATTCTTATTTCAAGTATATTTTGTAAGAAAAATGTTTACTTTTATTACATGTTTGGGCAGGTTTTAACCAATGGTAAATATAAAAGTACCATTCATCGGGTAATTGTGAATAACAAAGTGAGAAGGGTGACTTTTCCTTTATTTCTAGGACCATCATTGGATTCAATGGTGAGACCTTCACCTGAATTTGTAGGTGACAACAATCAGCCAGCCTACCAAAGCATGTCGTACAGAGATTACTTGGAAGCAAACCAGCACCATGTCATTGAAGGGAAATCATGCCTCGAACAAATTCGACTTTGAAAATGCTCTTTTGGCCTTGTTGGGTTCATGAAAAGTATTAAGAGACAATAATGGATGACTATGCTATATATATATATATTGAATAATATATGTGTAAGACTTTAACTTCTTGGTAAGCAATTCCATGGAACAATTAATGTGTCAATTACAAGGATTAATGGATACCTTTGCGCATTGATGATATATCAACCTGATATAGGGTATCTTTATATATCCTGCCACTTTGAAAGAATGGTTCATAAAATTTTTCCAAGCTTTTCAACTTTTTTCTACAATAAAATGTCTTCAATTTCATCTTATGTCAAGACTCAAAATCTTGAGAATTTTGTGAAGTAGCATTGTTTATTGAAGAAAGGTATTGGAGTTCCTTCAAGATTATTGATAATGGCAGAAGAAAACCTCATAAAGAGCTTTAGAAGAAATTTTTTTTCCTGAATTTCAAACTCACTTCCCTCATCGAGAAGTTCGCAAGAAATTTTTTTATGAGTTTCAAAGTTGCTTTCCTCATTAAGAATTTCATAGGAAATTATTTTCTTGAGTTCCATACTCACTTCGCAGGTAAAAAACGTCACTTTTCAATGATGCGTGCAGGACTTCGATGCAATAGAAGTAAAAAATTCATGACTATTCATTCGTCCCCATTGAAAAGCTTAGCAGACTCTTCCTTTTACAAGTTAAAAAATTCAATGACCTTGAATCTTCTATTTCTTTTAGCATCTCATCAAAGATCAAATTGATTGCTTTCAAGCACTTGAAATTTTCCTAAAAGATTCACCATTACTTAAGCATGAAGTTATCGCATACAACTTTTCCTTGTCTTTAATATTCGTACAGAGATGAATTCCATTGAGTTTTATGTTACAATCAAAATCTAGAATTCTTTGGGAAGTATGATGGAATTCTTTCAAGACAATTTAAAGAACTTCAAGTGAAAATCTTGATTTTCTTTTCAATAAAAGATTTTTGTTCTTTTGGGAATTGTACATGATTTATCCATAAGACATTTTTCATTGATGGTGGTCGTGTCACCAGAATCCACGTATACAACTATCCGCCAACCAGAGAATGTCACGTGTCAGAACAAGAATAAGCCACGTGGCTGATGTGGCGACAGTGTGGTCACGCGACAATGATACTTTGTTGAGCGACAGATGTTCGAGGCGATAGGGATTCCGTCGCCTGGTATGTGTGCTGCACAGTTGGCGCGACAGACCTCCATCGCCCCTATTGCGACATAGGTCTCCCGCATTGCCCCCGCGGTAGAGGTCTCCCGCATTGCCCCCACTGTAGAGGTCTCCCGCACAGCCTGCGGTAGAGGTCTCCCGCACAGCCTGCAGCAGAGGTCTTTCGCATAGTCTGCGGCAGAGGTCCATGGGTACTCTGCCGCCTACCGATTCCCCCGCAAGCTACTTAACCCGAAGCGCGACAGAGTGCTCCATGACTCTGTCGCGGCCCAGACACGCGCCTGGGTCTCAGCTCGAACCGACTTAGAAGAAACCTATAAATTTGCCGAGGAGCTCTCAGAAAGAGGGACGAGAAAAAAGAACAAAAAAGCAGGGAGAAATACTTCAACTCTTTGAATTAAGAAACACATTCTCTTCTTCTTACATACACAACTCCCGATTACTTACTTAATCATCGGAGTGCGCGTGCAGGGACAGATCCCTGCGCCCTCTGATTCCTGTTGTTTTTGCAGAACATACGAAGAACACGTGGAACAAATCGCACCGACGTCACTTCTTTGTCGTTAGCGCAATCAGACTACGTGGAAGGTAAATTCCTGTTGCTGTTCATTCAGGTTACATCAATTGGCGCCGTCTGTGGGAAGCTGACAAAAAGTCAGGTTCTCTATTCAAATGGTGAGGACACGCTCTACAGCAGAGTTGACAGGAGGACAGAATTCCGTGAGTCCCCCTGTCAGATCAGAACAGAGACGGAGACATAGTGAAAGGGGTGACAGAGAAGCCTTGGTTTCTCTAGAAGAATTTGAGACCCTGAAACGCCAAAATGAAGAGACTACGACAGCATTAAAAGCTATGGTGAGCTTCTTCAGGGACGCTCTCCCCCAATTCAGCTTGCCTCATGAAATGCAACAGTTAGTGGGGGAAAGCACGCCGAGGCAGACCTATGAGAGAGGTCAGCCCTCCACCCTGGTAAACGCTGGACAAGAGGCAGGAACACGAAATAATGCCACTGCAGATCCAGCAAGACAGAGTTCGCCCACAGCACCTGTGCAGCAGAGCTCACCTGCAGACCTTGCGCGGCAGAGGTCTCCCCCAGCGGATAGGCGGCAGAGCTCAACCGCGGACCGTAGGCGACAGAGTTCACCCACAGCACCTGTGCGGCAGAGCTCACCCACAGACCTAGCGCGGCTGAGGTCTCACCCAGCAGATAGACCACAGAGCTCACCCGCGGCTCAACGGCGGTAGAGCTCACCCCCAGACTTCAGGCGACAACGTTCTCTTGCGGAACCCGTACGGCAGAGCTCTCCTGCGGACTACATGCGGCAGAGCTATCTCGCAACACATACGCGACGGTGCTCTCCCGCCGCTGATAGGCGGCAGAGTTCTCCTCTGCCCGGCAGGCGGCAGACTTCTCCTCTAGCCGATAGGCGGCAGAGTTCCCCCACATATCGCAGCTCATCTCCCGTGGAGTTGGAACATGATTTAAGAGAATATAGGGCTGGGGAGCGACGGAGACAGAGAGGTCCAGACCCACGAGAAGGTCTCAAAATCTCAAGTCCCGAAATGGGAGGTGCTGGAAGGGGTGCTTATCAGTCGGACTCTTCCAGACCCGAAGGGACATGGCCACACTCAATTCAAGGGTCGGAGAATGTGGAGAAGGTCGTCCAACGGATCCTTGAGAAGAAAAAATTGGTGTCTCCGGATGATGGCCAAAGGAGGAGGATTCCATTCAGTCCGGAGATCATGAACAAACCTTTGCCGAAGAAGTTTAAAATGCCTTCTATGGCTACTTACACTGGCAAAGCAGACCCCTATGATCACATACAGAGTTATGAATCCCTCATGCTGCTGCATGGATGGGAGGAAGAAATTATGTGCAGAGCTTTTTCTCTCACATTGTCTGGGCAAGCTCTGAAGTGGTTCAACGGGTTGAACGAAGTTTCGATCTCTTCTTTCGATCAATTGAGGAATGAATTCCTCAAAGTCTTCATGATCCACAGCCAGAGAAAGAAAGACGCTACTTACCTACTCATGCTTAAGCAAGGGAATAAAGAATCCTTGAAGAGCTTTGTAGACCGCTTCCGAGATGCAACCTTGGAAGTGGAAGATCTGTCGGTAGGGGTAGCCATGGCTGCAATGCTACAAGGGACATGCTCCGAAAAGCTGCAAGAATCCCTCTCTCTTGATCAACCGATGACAATCTTCGATCTCTTTGCTAGGGCCAATAAGTATGTGGCCCAAGAAGAGGTGATGAAGATGATACAGCCCAGGGAGGCAAAAGAAGGAAAGAAGAGAGAGAGAGACGCGCCCGAGAGAAGCTCTCCAAGACCCGTGAGAGTAGACAAAGCCCCTAGGCTCAGGTATGAAGGTTATACCAGGTTGAACGAGCCTCGCACTGCGATATTGGCAGAAATCGAAGGGGCGGGATTGTTGGAATTCTCCAAGAAGAAAATTGGAGACGTAGGACGAAACTCTGAAGCCTACTGTGAATTCCATTGCGCTCACGGTCACCCAACAGAGAGGTGCAGAGATTTAATGGATCAGTTGGAAAAACTGACCAGAGAGGGGAAGATCAACCGCTTCCTGTGGAGGAGCGAGAGACCCCGTTACCCTCCGCGTGACCAAAGGAATGACCTTTCGCGGACCGGGTTGAATGATGATAACAGAAGGAATAGGCCCAAGAATGAAGCAATCAGGCCCATCCCCCGAGCCAATCCGCCAAACAACGAACCTACAACCCCCACAATAAATGTTATTGCAGGCGGGGAATCAATGGTGGGAAGCTCCTCTACTTCCCGCAAAAGCTACGCAAGGCAAGCGTATCAGGTTAACGTTGTGATGGAAGAACAAGAGGATGAAGAACCCATCATGTTCACTCCGACTGACAAAGGTGATATTGTCACGCCTCATGACGACCCCATGGTGATATCCACGATAGTGGCCAAACACCCGATGAGCAGAGTCCTGGTCGATAACGGGAGCTCAGTGAACCTAATCTATTGGAACTGCTTCGAAAAGATGAGCATATCTGAAGATAGGTTGAAACCCGTTATGACGCCACTATACGGATTCACGGGCGAGCGAGTGAAGGTGGCAGGGTCCATAGAGTTGCCTGTGACTCTCGGAGAGCACCCGAAGGATGTGACCCGGTAAGTATTGTTCATGGTAGTCAGGTCAACCTCCGCTGCCTACAACATGATCTTAGGTAGACCTGTTCTGAACGATATGAGGGCGGTGATATCCTCTTGCTATCTATTAATGAAGTTCCCCACTCCCAACGGAGTCGGGCAAGTACGTGGAAACCAAAGGAGTGCCCGTACTTGTTATCTCGCTTCCACCGCCAACAAGATAGCACAGAGAAAAGAAACCTTATGTATAGATGATCCGCCCAAGCCTCAGCCTGTAGAAGAAACTGAGGCCATTGAGCTAACAGAAGGGGATGAGCGAAAAAAGGCATTCATAGGGACTCAACTGGGCGAACAACTAAAGAATGAGATAGTCGAGTGCCTGAGAAGAAACTCGGATGTCTTCGCCTGAAGTCTGGCGGACATGCCCGAAATCAGTCCCGAAGTGATCTGCCATGAGCTTAATGTCATACCCGGGCACAGACCTGTCAAACAGAAGAAGAGGAGTTTCACTTTGGAACGACAAAAAGCAATCACTGAAGAAGTGAGTAAACTCCTGGGCGCCGGATTCATCCGAGAGGTCTACTACCCTGAGTGGTTGGCCAACGTAGTGATGGTAAAGAAATCTAGCGAGAAGTGGTGAATGTGTGTGGACTTCATCGATCTGAACAAAGCCTGCCCTAAAGATTCATACCCCCTACCTCGGATAGACAGACTGGTAGACGAAACATCCGATTACGAATTCCTCAGTTTCTTGGATGCTTTCTTCGGGTATCACCAAATCATGCTTCACCCAGAAGACGAAAAAAAGACTTCCTTTATAACCGACAACGAAACCTATTGCTACCGGGTAATGCCGTTCGGTTTAAAGAACGCGGGAGCCACCTATCAACGAATGGTGAGCAAAGTGTTCAAAGATCTTCTGGGAAATACCATGGAAGCCTACGTGGACGATATGATCATCAAGAGCCGCGTAGGAGAGTCTCACGCTGATCAAATGTCCAGGGTATTCGAAGTATTGAGGAGATTCAACATGAAGCTAAACCCCGAAAAGTGCTCATTCGGGGTAAGATCAGGGAAATTCTTAGGCTTCATGATCACTAATAGGGGCATTGAGGTGAATCCTGAAAAGGTACAGGCGATCATTGACATGAAACCCCCAACCACCGTAAGAGAGGTCCAGAGATTGACAGGCAGAATAGCAGCTCTGAATCGCTTCTTGTCAAAATCAGCAGAAAGGAGCTTGCCGTTCTTCAAAACTCTACGAGGGGAAAGAACTTCGAGTGGACGGGAGATTGTCAAAAGGCCTTCGAGGACCTCAAGGAATACTTGAAACAGTTGCCTTTATTAACAAGGCCCCTAGAAGGAGAGCAACTCTATATGTATTTGGGAGTCGGTGATTTCGTCGTCAGTGCGGTGCTAATGAAGACAGATGAAATGGTGCACCGTCCCATCTACTACGTGAGCAAAGTGCTATTGGAGCCAGAGACCCGCTATCCGCTAGCCAAAAAGCTAACATTAGCCCTTGTGATGGCCTCGCGAAAGCTGCGCCCTTATTTCCAAGCGCACCCTATCACCGTCTTGACAAATAAACCGTTGAGACAAATCCTTCAGAAACCTGAACACTCAGGCAGGTTAGTAAAATGGGCAGTGGAACTTGGAGGATACGATATCACATTCTAACCGAGACAGGACATCAAGGGTCAAGCCTTGGCGAATTTTATAGTGGAGTGCACTAGCTCGAGCGACTGCGATGAAAGGGATGTTCAACCATGGTCGCTATATGTCGACGGGGCGTCAAGTGCAAACGGAAGCGGGGCATGTGTAGTCCTGATATCACCAGAAGGGAAACCCCTGGAATACTCCTTACGGTTTGGGTTCCCTAGCTCAAACAAAGTAGCGGAGTACGAGGCTTTGGTAGCCGAGATGAGGCTGGCTGAAGTGCTGCAGGTTCACCACTTGGTAGCACATAGTGACTCTCAATTGGTGGTGAACCAGTTCAACGGATAATATGAGGTACGGGAACCGATGCTGGTCCCTTACTTGAAGAAAGTTCAACTTCTGGCCCAGACTTTCAAAAGCTTTCAGCTGACACAAATCAACCGGTCCGAAAACACACATGCTGATTCACTGTCTAAGTTAGCCTCCTCCAATGAGACATTAGGAAGGATAGTGAAGGTAGAGAGGCTCGAATGGCCTAGTATTGAAGGGGTCGAAGTGTGTGACATTCACGTTGGAGACGACTGGAGATCCCCATTCAAACAGTATCTCACCGAAAGGTACACTCCCCCAAGATAAAGACGAGGCTCGTCACTTGAAAGTACAAGGGGCGAAGTTCACACTCATCAATGGAGAACTGTACAAAAGGGGATATTCGTCACCATTATTGAAATGTCTGGGACCGGAACAAGCAAGCTATGCCCTAGCAGAAGTGCATGAAGGAATTTGTGGCGAACACTTAGGAGCAAGAGCCCTTGCTGCTAAAGTACTGCGATCGGGATTCTACTGGCCAACGTTGAAGAAAGATGCGATGGACCAAACCCGCAGGTGTGACAAATGTCAGAGGTTTGCGCCTATCACAACAGCCCCAGTGACTCCCTCTCAAGGCACAGTACAGCCAATTCCTTTTGCACAATGGGGATTGGACATCCTTGGACCTTTCCCATTAGCCACGGGCTAAAGAAAGTTCCTGTTAGTGGCTACCGATTACTTTACAAAGTGGATTGAAGCGGAGCCTTTAGCCACAATCATGGAAAAGAAAGTGGAGGCAATGGTGTGGAAAGACATTATCTGTCGATTCGGAATTCCCCGCATCTTAAATGCCGACCATGGAAAGCAATTTGATTGCAACGTCTTCCGTGAATTTTGTAAGCGCCTCAACATTCAGGTAAGGATCTCTTCAGTGTCATATCCTCAAGCTAATGGACAGGCCGAGGTCAGTAATCGGACTATCCTTCATGGGCTGAAGACCAGGCTAGACAAAGCTAAAGGGGCATAGGTGGACGAATTGCCTAGTGTTTTATGGGCATATCGTACCACCAGTTGTGTGTAGACCAGAGAAACGCCGTTCAGCCTCGTATACGGCACAGAAGCACTGATCCATGTGGAAATTGGAGCGTTATCACCAAGAGTGGTGCCCTTAGTAGAAGAAGAAAATTCACAAGCTCTAAGAGAAGGCTTGGACCTACTCGACGAGTATAGAGAAGCCGCAGCTATTCGATTGAAATCCTATCATCAGAGGGTGGCCAACTATTATAATAGCCGGGTGAGAGATAGGACGATGTTCGAGGGATATCTAGTGCTCAAAAAGTCGCATATCACGAATGCCCTAAAGAAAGACGAAAAATTCAGAGCTAATTGGGAAGGTCCATACAGAATCAGATACAAGATTGGACCTAACACCTGTGTCCTGGAAACTCTACAAGGGAAGAAGATAGGGAAAACCTGGAATTCAAATCACCTAAAGCTGTATTGGAATTAAGCACCATATTTTCTTTCCCAAACATTATTATCATTTATTTATACTATCACAAGATATTGTTATCAAATCATCACGCAGAATGTCATTTTATTATACATCTGCAACTTCTATGCATCTAAATCTTGTGACAGGATATCAGAAGAGCCGTAAGAGCCTGAGACGCTATGCGTCACTGTGGCCAGGAGTATATTCAGCCGAGCCGTAAAAGCCTGAGGCGCTATGCGTCACTGTGGCCAGGCGTGTATTCAGACGAGCCGTAAGAGCCTGAGGCGCTATGCGTCACTGTGGCCAGGCGTACATACAGCCGAGCCGTAAGAGCCTGAGGCGCTATGCGTCACTGTGGCCAGGCGTACATACAGCCGAGCCGTAAGAGCCTGAGGCGCTATGCGTCACTGTGGCCAGGCGTATATTTAGAAGAGCCGTAAGAGCTTGAGTCGCTATGCGTCACTGTGGCCAGGCGTATATTCAGCCGAGCCGTAAGAGCCTGAGGCGCTATGCATCACTGTGGCCAGGCGTATATTCAGACGAGCCGTAAGAGCCTGAGGCGCTATGCGTCACTGTGGCCAGGCGTACATACAGCTGAGCCGTAAGAGCCTGAGGCGCTATGCGTCACTGTGGCCAGGCGCACATACAGCCGAGCCGTAAGAGCCTGAGGCGCTATGCGTCACTGTGGCCAGGCGTACATACTGCCGAGCCGTAAGAGCCTGAGGCGCTATGCGTCACTGTGGCCAGGCGTACACTCTGCCGAGCCGTAAGAGCCTGAGGCGCTATGCGTCACTGTGGCCAGGTGTACACTCTGCCGAGCCGTAAGAGCCTGAAGCGCTATGCGTCACTGTGGCCAGGCAATAAAAACATCAAGGCTATAAAAACTAAAGACGCATTCACGTCATAGTAATCAAGCCTTAAACAGTTATACGTTAACGCAAAAAATTCTTTCTGAAAGTATACCTTTCATCAAGAATTGGGGAGCATACACGAATACATTCAAAGCGAATATATACAAGCATAATAAACAAACAGACAAAGAATGATAAATGATAAATAGAGAAGTAATGCGATACGAAGCATGAACAAAAATCTTGATTTCATTTCATTCAAAAGCTATTACAAATAGATCCTTAGTAGATCTTTACAATTACATTCAACAAAAGTACAAAATTAAAACAAAAAGGACAACAAAGTACTTGAAAAGAAAAACAAAAAACAGAAATAGCTATCTACTCTTCGGGAGAAAGCTGGGGATCAGCTACAGACGGACCTCCACTACCCAGGGACTGCTGCTGACCCTCCTCGCCGTCCAAATCAAGAAGAGCGTTAATAGGCTCGGGAGCACCGCCAAATCCGCGGGCTCCCAAGGACCGGTGAGGTTGGCGAGGTCATCTTGAGTGGTCCTCTCGAATAGTTCATCCGCGGGTTCAGCCCCAGGTTCATACTTGGTCCAGTCGGGGGCCTCGAATAGCATTGCCTCGTTCGTATATTGAAGCTCGGGGAATTCCTCGCCATCCCTATGCTTCTCTAACCATGATTGGGCAAGATAGAACTCGTACTTTACATAGGGATTCGAGAAATCCTCCTTCCGCCTCAAGCAGTCTTTGGAAAGGTGGTACTCCTTTATGGCTTCCGCCCGGATGCTATCGATCTCTACTCGGGTCAAAGTAGGAGCAGCTTGACTTTCTAAATTGGCAACGCGTTGCTCAAGCTCCTGATTTCGAGTGAGTAAGGACCCGTAGTTGGACTGCATACGATCCAGCTCGGCATGGGCCTCCTGAAGATCCTCGTGGAATTTGCCAGATCGGGCTGTCTCGACAGTGAGATCCCCCTTTGCCTGATTCAGGTCCTGGTGAATTTTCGTGAGCTGCTCCTCCAAGCTTCGAACCAAATCCGGAAGTTTGGACAAGTTATTGACAGTGTTGGATAACTCCATAACCTTGTCCTTCAACTCCCGGATTTCTTTATCGGCCCGCTCCCGATAGGCCCTGTGCTGGGCATTGTTGGCCACGGTTCTCTGAGCCAGCTGCAAAGAAATGAAAAAAGTTAGATTCAAAGAATGTAGCAAAAAGGAGTCAAACAAAGAGGAGTATGAAACTTACCCTCAATGCCTCCATGTCGGCTAAGTCCTCCCCCTCCGGATAATTCTGAAATATTCTCGCCTCGTCCCGAGGAAGGATGGAAGACCAACTAATCCGGGAAGCCACCCCGGGAGTATCCAAAGTATCATTGTCGCGAACCCCGGGGTAAACTCTAAATTCGGCCCCTCTCATAATAAAACCCCCATCCACGGGGTAGGACCTCTCATCAGCAAGGCCTATCCTCGGAAGTATTGGTCTGTTTCCCATCGAACCCTCGATGTATAAGCGCCTTCGATTCTTCCGCTGAGACGGAATGATATTGCACTCCGCACGCTCCTCGGAGCGGGATCGCCCGGATGACCCGAAAGCCCCCCGTGAAGATGAGGCAACTCTCCCCTATCCCGAGAGGGATCCCTCTGCTCCGAAGGAGGGGGAGGCATCGCCTGGCTAGAAATAGGGGGGTCCGAGCACGAGGTAGCTGAGAGGGGACCGGTGCCTCGCTTGGGACATCGTCGGCTAAACGATGCCTCTTCCTGGTAGGAGCACTGGAAGGACCAACCTTCGAGACCTGACGACCCAACGATTGCCGGAAGTGACTCATTTCTGCAAAAAAGGAAAAGAAAACAAATCAGTGGTCAAAAACTGATCAAAAACAGCAAGTAGTATAAAGAATTAAAAGTTACCGTCAGGAGAATCGAGATGCTCCTGAAGGGACTCTATATTTATTGCGTCGTCATCAGGGAGCACCATGAAAGTGGAGCCGAACCCTTCCCAGCCAGTCAGGTCGGCTAAGGGTTCGCTGCCAGAACTAGACTCCACGTTGGTACTCCCTATATCCTCCTGTGGCCTTACAGGTTCAGGATTTAACTCGGGGGAAGCCGAAGGCGGAGGATTAGACGAGGGAACAGAAGGCCCGACAACAGGGACCGGACTCACACCCCAGCCAGCTGATATCAAATTTTCATTTGATATAAGGCTGTCAAGGCTAATGGGATGATTGACCAACAGTTTGTTGACGTCTGATGATAACTGCTCCCTAAGTGTGGAAATCCTGGGGCCCTTGGAGATTTCTCGCCTAGTCTCCCAACGAGTGGGGAAATCCAGGCCCTCGGGCACTTCCACAACAAGCCACTCCGTCTCGAAACCATGAAGCTTGTTAGCAGGTTTTTCGAACAACCCGTTCTCAAAACCGGGCTGATACACCCGCTGAAGAGAGTAAGGCACTAAGTCGGGGCTCCCTCGAAACCTAAAAAATACATCTAAGAGAGGAAGGGACGGAGGGACGTCCCTTAAATGGCAGTGCACGGTGAACCCTACTAATTGCATCCATGCATGAGGATGCAGTTGTCCCGGGGATACCCTGTGCGTCCTAAGGAAGGAAACCTCGAAATCGGATAATGGGAAGCGGAGTCCTAACTCTAAGGCCGCCCTAAAAATGACTACCCCGTCGGACACGCGACGTATGTCACTCTCCTGAGGGGTTGGGAGTCTATAAGAATATCCCTCGGGTAAAGGAAACCTAGATACTAGGTCTCGGACGTCGGCTTCCTTTAAAGTCGACCTAACGCCTAGGTCTATTTGTTTTCCTACATCATGGCCAGCCATTTTAGGAGTTAGGAAACCAAAAAGTGGGATTACGGACTACTAAATCACCTAAAATGAAGGTGAGGAGAACTGGCGACAGAGTCTCAAGAAGCCGCGACAGACTTGCGACACAGTGATGTGTATGCGGCAGAGTTGCGATAGAGTTGCGGCAGAGTCACGAGAGAGTGTCCTGAGAGTCGCAGCAGAGTGTCTTTGTGAGAGAACTGAATAGCGACAAGGACAGCCAGGGGCCCAGTATATATAGCGGCTCGCCTGCGTCGCCACACGAGCGAAAATCCGACCCGACCCGAGAAAACTCCAGACCCAGATCCTCTTTCGCAGGAAAAATTCCTACCAAAGAGTGGGGAGCAATTGATGGTGGTCGTGTCACCAGAATCCACGTGTACAACTATCCGCCAACCAAAGAGTGCCACGTGTCAGAACAAGAATAAGCCACGTGGCTGATGTGGCGACAGTGTGGTCACGCGAGAATGATACTTTGTTGAGCGACAGATGTTCGAGGCGACAGGGATTCCGTCGCCTGGTATGTGTGCTGCACAGTTGGCGCGACAGACCTCCATCGCCCCTATTGCGACATAGGTCTCCCGCATTGCCCCCGCGGTAGAGGTTTCCCGCATTGCCCCCACTGTAGAGGTCTCCCGCACAGCCTGCGGCAGAGGTCTTTCGCATAGTCTGCGGCAGAGGTCCATAGGTACTCTGCCGCCTACCGATTCCCCCGCAAGCTACTTAACCCGAAGCGCGACAGAGTGCTCCATGACTCTGTCGCGGCCCAGACACGCGCTTGGACCTCAGCTCGAACCGACTTAGAAGAAACCTATAAATATGCCGATGAGCTCTCAAAAAGAGGGACGAGAAAAAAGAACAAAAAAGTAGGGAGAAATACTTCAACTCTTTGAATTAAGAAACACATTCTCTTCTTCTTACATACACAACTCCCGATTACTTACTTAATCATCGGAGTGCGCGTGCAGGGATAGATCCCTGCGCCCTCTGATTCCTGTTGTTTTTGCAGAACATACGAAGAACACGTGGAACAAATCGCACTGACGTCACTTCTTTGTCGTTAGCGCAATCAGACTACGTGGAAGGTAAATTCCTGTTGCTGTTCGTTCAGGCTACATCATTCATATTGTAATGCTTTTCAATTTTGAAATAAAGACAACCTTTTTTTTTTGTTACTGCTCTCTATTTATCAATAACATTACGTAGATCACATCATTTTAAAGGATAATTTTATGATATTTCGAGAATATTTTTTTCATCAAAGCTTTGAGGAACTTTAACTTGTAAAAAAAAAAAAAATTACTGGAAAATTAAGCACTTCAATCATTACGTTTGAAAGAAGTATGACATTTGAAATTTTAAGTAAAAAATAGACTTCTTTCTTGTTTGGATTGAACTTCGCAATGAAACAAAGTTACTTATGTACCGCTGAAAGTGAACGATCAAGCCATAATGTGATACAATTATTATTATTATTATTATTATTTTTATCTAACTTTTGACTAAGTTGGCTTTTGCAAGATTTCAACTAAGCAAGCTTTTTTTTTCCTATCTAATTTTTACCTAAACTGTCATTTGCAGGAATTTCAGCTTAGCAAACTCTTTTTTTCTCCACGTTTTACTTGAGTTGCCCTTTGCATGATTTTCAGCTCGATGAGCTTTGTTATTTTGGGTGCTCTAACGTTTTTCTAAGTTGTCCTTTTGTAAAATTTTCAACTTAGCGAGCTTTTTGTGTTTTTTGAGGACCATTTTCGGCTATTTCCTAGCAGCAACAACTTTAAAAATTCTGGTTATTCAGATTTTGATCTTCCTCCTTTGACTTGTGGAAGCTTTGAAAAATTTGGTTTTGCGAACTTTGATATTCCCCTTCGGACTTGTGGAAGCTTTGAAGAATTTAGTTCTTTAAACTTTGGTCTTCCTTCTTGGATTTGTCGAAGCTTTAAAGAATTTGGTTTTGCAAAATTTGATCTTCCTCCTTAGATTTGCAGAAGCTTTGAAGAATTTGGTTCTTCAAACATTGATCTTTATCTTTGGACTTATGGAAACTTTGTAGAATTTAGTTTGAAAACTTTGATCTTTCTCCTTGGACTTGTAGAAGCTCTGAAGAATTTGGTTTTTAAAACTTCGATCTTCCTATTTGGACTTGTGGAAGCTATACAGAATTTGGTTCCTCAAACTTTGATCTTCTTCTTCAGACTTATGGAAGCTTTGAAGAATTTGGTTTTTCAAACTTTGATCTTCCTTCTTCCTTCTTTGAATGATAGAGAAGCCTCTTCAACTTCTTCTTATTGAGATTTTTCAACAACTTATTTTATAGAGAAATGATTAGTTGTCATGATTTTTGTCTCTTCAAGCTCTTCTTGAACAGAAGATATAAATTGTTTGGTTGTTATGATCATGTGCTTTTTAGCCTTCAAAGTTTCACCATTTGTTAAAACCCATTTCCTTGGTCTTTTCATTTGAAAATGTATCTTGCTTTCGAAATTCTTTGATTCATCTAACATGAAGCCATTTCATATTCATCTCTACGAGGCCTTTTTGAAATTTAGATTCCTAAGCCCTCAAATAGACATGGACATTCTAACTCACAGAAGCTTTCATGTGTTTTCGCCTCCTTCGTTCAAAAACTCACCTTCGAGGAGATTGTGCACCCAAAAAGTAAAAAATTGAACATCGCACGGATTGTGTACCTAAGTGATCAAAAACTGAAGTTTTTAGCAGCTTGACTCACTTTTCTTTCTTTTTAGTAACTTTTTCCACGTTTATACATCTTGAAGCTTTTTTTTTTTTTTTAATTTCCAATTATAATGTAGGGAATCCAAGTCTAACCTTAGAAATGGAAAAATGGTGACTTTTTTTTCTCTAAACATGACAGATCTTAGTTGCACTTTGTGGATTTTCCTCTGTTGGCTCATCAACTAATTTTGCAACATCTTGATGCTTGTATCTAGCCTTATTGAGTAGTTTCTAAGCATTAGGATCAAATCCTATGTCTCTATGCAAAGGTAAATCATCATGTTCAACAAGGGATCCTTCTAATAGCCTTACGAATCCTTTCAATAGAGGTTTAAAAACCTTTGATTCTTCCAAGCTTGTGAGTGGAAAAGCTAAATTCTTTAAACCTTGAGTAATCTCATCATCTTCATCGACGGAAGAAGCCAAACCTTTCTATTTTGTTTTGATTGCTTACATCATTGATTTGTTGATTTGGAAGTGTTTCTTCTACAAAGGCACTTTCCAATTAAAACTTAGTGTCAGTGAAATGCGTCTCTATGATAGTATTTGGCTTAACATCTGCAAGAATTGTGTTTACTTGGCCATTTCTGCAATACTAGAAGCATTTGTGAAGAGTTGAAGAAACCAAACTATTTTGGTAGATCCATGGCCGTCCTAACAACATGTTTTGCGTTATCTTAGCATTGATCACTGGAAATAATGTACTTGATTCCATATCAATGACAAAAAAATGGAGTTTGAATGGCACCCTTGTTTGAATCATTGAATCATCAAGTGACTTGTGATAATTCATTAAAAGAAACTTCAAGCTCTTTCATTGTCTTCAAGGAAGTATGTTGATAGCGAATCCATTATCTACTAAGATCTTATTAATATTTTGTTCATTAACTTTCCCGATAATAAAGAGTGGGTGGTTGTAAGGATTAGATCCTAATACCAAATCTTTATAAGAAAAATTAATCTTGATAGCACAAGAATAACCACCTTTAAATGCTACTTTGTTAATGTTGCTATCTTCATGTTTAGCATTTTCATTTTTACCAACATCATAAAAAGTCAAGGTAATAAAATCATCTGCTTTAAATTGAACCGACATGAATTAATTCAAAATGATTAATCGTCTTGGATTTTAACTCATCATATTTTCTTGCCTAGATGAAGTTGCTTTCAATTTAATCACCTTTAGCATTGGTTTCTTAGTTTCTTTTTCGATAATCCCTACTTCAATGACACTAGCATAAGCTTTGGTAGATTCTTCTTTTTACCTCTTTTACGTGTCATTAGGGTTTATCCCTTATAATCTTGATTTTTAATTTGAGGGGGAGTATTGCCCCTACTCTTTTAAACACTGATTTCTTTTTTTGAGATTGCAAGTAGCATGATAGGTCAAATCAACCAAATTTTATGGTCGTACCTAACAAGTTTGTCTGGGAAACCCTAATTATTATGCCAAATTTGATGTCATAGTGCCTTGTTCAAACTCAATTTTTCCATCCTTACAGAATTGCATGTTTTGGTCTTTCAGCACAAAACACTTTTTCAAAAGGTGACTAATTAAGCGATGGTACTTAAAGTAATTGGGATCATCCGCCATATCAGCTTTCTTAAGCCACTTCATTCCCAACAATTGAATCAGTTTAGACTACAAGAGTTCTTCAAGGATGTTTGAAACACTAGCCCAGGAATGGATATTTCATTTCTTGTCTGTCAAAGTGATATATCCTTTTAATTTATCTTACGAAAGAGCAGGTTTAGCCTCTGAAGTTTTCTTTGATTTGGAGGCTATCTTGAGAGAGTTAGTGTTAATAGTCATAGACTTTTTACTTTCTCCCTTATAAATCATAGTTTTTCCCCTTCTTCAAGTGTTTCTCATTACCTTTCTTTAGCTCTTGTGTATGAGGTCCATGATTTTCAGCAACTGTCATATTTAGTTCCATATCATGTGCGAGGGTAGCAATTCTTCAAAGGTTTTGGGCTTAATACCTTGAAGAATATAGCTTAATCCCCAATTCATTAAATGCACACATCAAGGGTAAATGTCTCAGATAGTCGTTCCATGCAATTAAGGCTTAAATCTCTTCACCTATAGATGTAACTAATGATTGGCTTGTCCTTTTATTGGCTTGAGCTTATGATCTCCATCATGATAGCTATGCGCTAAGTGCTACAAAAATGATTAAGGAACTCACATTCAAATTGTTCTCAACTATTGATTAGCTGAGGATCGAGATCGATGTGCCAATAAAAGTAATTACCTTTTAAAGAGAAGACTTTCATCAGTGCTAGCTTTATTACAAGTTTCTGCAAAGTTTATAACATGTTTACATCGATTTCCTTTTCCATCTAATTGTTGAATCTTTGGAGTTTATAATTCTCAAGCATTTTAAGATATTAAATCTTTTGAAAATAGGGCTTGGCATATGTGTATGAAGGTTGGGTGACATCATCAACTTGATCTTTGATGGCTTCTTTGAGAAGATATTCAATTTTACTAGCATTGACGACCCCATCATCCTTCTCTTGAGAGCTTTTAGCAGCTTCCATAGGTTGTGGATCTTTGACAACTTGCATGGAGGAATAATTACCATCTTCTTGAAGCCGTGGCTGTAAATTTTGGCCTGAAGATATTTGTTGTTTTTTAGTGAGGTTGCTAATTCTTTCCATCATGAAAACAATGTGGTTGTATCTTCATGCTTGATTAAAGGAACTTCATAGTTTTTACTAGAAAGCAACTTGTTCTTCTATTGATGTAGATCCAGTTGTCGTGATAACAACTACACAAGAATTTGACTTTAAAGGAGATGATGGAACAGTACTACTACTTGAATAAGCATCTTGCTCCTTGATTAGTAACTGGCAACTAACACTTGTTTCATGAGAATAAACAAGTTACCTAGCAAAGGATTCTTCTCTATTTTGGGAAGAAGTCTCATAAGGTGGATTTTGGTTAAGTACCAAAAGAGTTGAGCTTAAATCGGTTAAAGAGCTTTTCTCTTTCTGCTAGTGTCACAGGGATAAGAGGATTCACTCAAGCAGACTCGAGAGTTGGCATATTAAGACAGTTCCTCTTGTAGAATATTGAATTTTGCAAACTTAAATTTGGAAGAAAAAAGATGGGAGGTAAAGATGATCCCACCGAGCGCGCAAAAATTTGTATACACAAATTTCGAGTTGAAAATTAGACTTGAAACTCTTGGAGACAAATGTCAATTTCTTTTATATATATATAATTGTGGAAGTTACAATCTCTAAATATTATTGACATAAAAAAAAATATTCTGATTTTTTCTTTGGGAAGATTTGCTTCGAGGTCTGATAAGCTTGTTCTTGAATAGTGGAATTAATTAATTGTGTTTCATATGATGAAAAAAGGTCAAAACGCAACTTTTGAAATTTCTTCAAAAGTTCTTCATGTTTTTTAAAATTTCTTCAAATCTTGAGACCTTGATCTTTAAGACTTTGGAGAGACTAATCTTCTTCTCTTAAGAATTGTTCAAAAGTCCTTAAATTACTTGGAGAAACACTGTATTTATAATGCTAACCTACCAAGTGAGAGATTTCTAAGAAAACATAACTTTTGAGTTCTAAAAGAATTTAATTTCTTTAAATGCATCTCTAAAAGAATTTTAATTTAACCAAAAATAAAAACCGTGGACTCATGGGTGAACTGTGACCCATAAATCCTTAATTCAAATTTATTTCTCAAATATTTTAATAAAATGATTTAATTTAACTGGTCAAGCTAAGTAAATTTATCTTTAAATTAATTATAAATTTAATAATTTAGTAATTAATTCTATAATTAATTTAAAAGATGCCTTGATCAACATGGTAATATATGATTTGTTACTTAAAAATTCTTTAATTAATTTGTTAAAAGAATTTCATTGAAGACAAGACAATTTGAGATTAGGTAAAAGGTTTCCTCCTTTTTGCAGACTGACCATTCGGTACACTTCAAATTCAATTATTGTATTCTCTGCCAACTCTTTCCACCTTTTATTTCGATCATATAAATCAAGGGAAAGTCATATCTCAAACAAATTCAAGTTTAAGTGATCGTAATTCTCTCAAGGCTACCTATTAATACTTTCACGGTATATTCGTGTCTACTATAAAATAAGATGTAATTGTAAATCATTGTTGGCTTGTTTGATGGGTTTTAATATTGTCTCCCCGTGACTCTCACTTACTAGCCCAACGTGTGTAAGTTAAGCAGAAACCGTTATTGAAGTACTAGTATTAACTAAGTTATTATTAGTTCTTTTATGAATCTTTTTACTTGTCGTTTTTGTGTCCGATATAGGTTAAAGCTTTAAAACTATTAGGTTGAGAAATTTGTTTAAGTCCTATGATTTATTATAAATTTCGACAGCATAACGGCTGCAATTGGACCTAATCCATCCTGCAAATAACCTCAACACACAATTTATATCCTTAATCATCAACCACAATCCAATTTTCAACAGCTATTCTAATTATCCACAAAGTAATGTTAGTAGCATCTCATCATAACCCGATCATCTAAAATTTAATATCGACTTAGTTCGTATTAACCCATATAGATTGGTATGTTAACATGAAAGTGGAGTACTAAACTTCTACTCGAATATCAAGACTTAACATCATCATCATCAAACTCAAAGAGAAGAAACCTAAATACATTCAACTAGTATTCTTACTACAAAACATAATTCGATTAGTGCATCCACATGATAACAATCGTGCGTACAAGTCTGAAATAAACACAGCATAACTGGCGTATACCTCCTTTACAGATCTACTCACTGTGTCGGGAGAAGCCTGCGGGTCCGATCGAGCTCACAAAATGAAGGCGACTCCTAGCTCACCCAGATCAATTTGAAATGTTTTCAATAAAAAAGGAGTGAGCAACCACATGCTCAGTAAGGATAAATTATACAATCTGTAGATAGCAACATACCAGCTACGAAAATATTTGTAAACTTCCTCTGTTTTAGGAAACATACCAAGAAAACATATGAAAATTAGTCCAAACTCATGGCAACATGTTGGTTTCCAAAGCATGCAAGCAATTTAAGATAAATTGAGTTCTGATAACATACTTTTAACGGAATTTGGATAAAAGCTTTTTGATAGCATGTAAAAACCATTAAAAAAAAGCATGCAGACTACAAGTAGTAGACTATGGGCTCAAATTCAGAAGTTGTAAAAAAATTAAGATGCAGCAAAAATCCCTATCATAAGTCATGAGGTAAAGCAACTAACCAGGAAATAAATCTAGGCCATAGTATCTACTACCCTATCCTAACTGATTAGGCTTCTGGAGTAGGGTACTGAAGGCTAGATCAGGGTCTACTGTCACGACCCCTTTTCATCCTTTTTATCTAAAAATCACTATAAAATTTTTGCATTTTCGTTTCCCTTCCCGGTCGTGAACGTTCTTACCACCACACAGTTGGGCTATGAGTCAGTATTAATCATCATTACCATTCATCTTTCATTTAATCAGGAGTAAGCACATGTATTTAAAGGCTTAAGTTCTACATTTATACATGTTTGCTAACACTTACATCCCCCATATTACAATTCAAAATGATTACGATGCCATTACATGTTTAGATACAAAAATAATTCATGTGTGTATACCTCTTTGTAATGGAGAGCAGCGGATAGCCAAACACAACGCCTCAGTCCTTCACTAGGCTACTATGCGCGCTTTGTAGAGGGAAAAATGGAGGGATGAGCAACCACAAGCTCAGTAAGGCAATAATGCAAGCATGGTAGATGACTACACTATCTACATGCTTATAATGTAATGACATAAATCATTTGTATTCAGAGCATGAGGAAATATTAAAATTATGCCACATGTATATACATATATCATGTACTAAAAACATGGAAATGGGCATGTAAACATGGAAATCATCATGTGAAACCTCTCATACTCATCATAATAAATACTTATCAGTTTCATCTCAAATCACATAGTTCATCATAAATCATTCCCTCAAGGTGTAACACCTTGTCAAAACATTAGCAAAACTCATCAAAACAATGCATCATTCCTTTAAAACACACACAAGGTTCGACCCCTCTCTCGGGTCTACCCTGGACAACATAAATCATCATCGATATCTAGAACCATGTGATATCATGTGAGACAGGTGGTCACTATAAACCAAGGACTCTGTTGGCCAACTATGTCATAATCATCCCAGACCACACGGATCCCGGTGTGCGGGGCATTATGCTAGAACGAAGGTGGGTTAGTCCAACGCCAGGCTTTCAAATCAACATCACAACCACGCAGTACAGCGTACTCCGTGTGATCTACACGGTACAACGTACACTGCGGACCCATATCATGGTTGAGGGTGCTTTCCGTAGGTCTTATGTACCCCATGCCATGCATAACCTACTCAGTCTTAAGTGCACGTGCGAGCATCTCATCCGTGTGACTAGAAGTCTACACGAGGCATCCAACACGGCGCGTGCGAGCATCTCATCCGTGTGACACAAAGTCTACACGAGGCATCCAGCACGACTCATTACATATCACAGTGTGAAAACTCAGTACGAGCAAAGCTCTAGCATGATTTCATGCATCATTAGCAAATATCCTCGTACGAGCAATGCTCCAGTACGACTTTATGCATAACAAATAATGAGGAAATCAAGTACGAGCATAGCTCCAGTACGGTTACACGCATAAGTAAATCGATCAAATCCCACGTACGAGCTATTAGCTCCAATACAGCTTATAAAACATCATAACTCAAAATATAGTGCGAGCTAGGCTCCAGCACATTTCATGCATATTAAAGTATTGAAATCCAGTGCGAGCGAAGCTCCAGCACGATTTAACTCATATAAGTATGATAAGCGGCTCTATTTCAACAAAACACTCTCAAAACCAAAGTTAGCACCTAACTCGTGCTATTTCACAAAATCATGAAATCACTAGTCAACCTATCCGTAAATTTTGCTTAAACCAAAGCAATGTATTTCGTAAAAATACCAAAATGTGATTTATGCAATTATTAGCCTTACTAGTCCCTTTTCATAAAATTTACTTCCCACAAACCAAAACCATTTATATGCGACATCGTTCATACAAACCATTATTTCATTCTAGATAACCATAAAATTACAAAGCCCTATAAACACCATCAAAATACGAGTAGCCATCTCTATATACTCACAAAATTCCCTTACCTGAAAATCACGTCGTGTAATTCCACTTTCTTAGAGCTGCTTAATCATGCGGTTCAATTCGCCTCCAACGAAATCTCCGAGACTGCACGAAATTACATATTACACTGGTAGGTAGTAGTAAAACAGTATATGACACATCACTAAGAAGTACACGTATATGCCACCAATGCATAATCATGAAGCACTTAGCACCGTAGGGAAATCACTCAAAACATCATACTAGTGGTAGAGATAGTTCTCATGACTCGTATCCCGATACCACAAAGGTATCATTGTAAAGCACTTGGCACTGTAGGGCTGTCATGACCCTATTTATCCAAATCATCTAAAAGTCGCACCAAATTTTTTCACATTTTTCTTTTCCCTTACCCAGTCGTGAACAACCCTCACCAATCACAGTTAGGAACCATCATTTCTCATTCATTTCCAATTAATCAAAAATATTGTCATACATGGAAGTAAGTCATAAGCTTATACGTGGCATGTTTTTCTAACATTTACATCTCTTATATCACAATTCAAAATGACTACTGTGCCTTTACATGTTTTGATACAAAAGGAATCCCTGCGTGTATACTTCTTGGCGATGGAGTGCAGCGAATGTCCAAATACAATGCCTCAGTCCTCACTGGACTATTATGTACGCTCTGTAGGGGAAAAAATAGAGGGATGAGCAATCACACGCTCAGTAAGACAATAATGCAAGCATGGTAGATAACTACACTATCTACATGCTAATAATGTCATGGCATAAATCATTTATAGTCGGAGCATGACGAAATAAAACTATATCGCATGTATATACATATATCATGTACTTAAAACATGGAAACGGGCATGTAAAACATGGTAAAATCATCATGTAAAGCCTTTCATGCTCATCGATATCAAAACTCATCATAAAAAGGGAAATTCATTAAGAAACATCCTTTAAGATTTGCCACATTATCAAAACACATCAAATCTCATCAAAAATAGAACATCATTTCTTTAGACAAAATCCCACAAGGCTCGACCCCTCCCTCGGGTCAACCCTAGACAGCACAATCACACTCAGTGTATAAAATCATGTGGTACTATGTAATATTATGTGAGACAGGCGGTCACTATATCTCAAAGACTATGTTAGCCAACTATGTCATAATCATCCCAGACCACACGGATCCTGGTGTGCGAGGCATTATGCTGGAACGAAGGTGGATTAGTTCTTCGCCAGACTTTACAACTCATCATCACAACCATGCGGTACAACGTACTCCATGTGATATATATAGTACAACGTACTCCACGGACCCATATCATGGTTGGGGTGCCAGTCGTAGGTCTTATCTAACCCATGTTATGTGTAACCTATATAGTCTTAAGTGCACATGGAAACTTTTCATCTTGTAAAAGAGCCTCCCCACCAACAGAGCCTCCCCACCCATCGGGCTGAAGGATGATAGCTTAATGATCCTACCGTAAGAGAGCCTCTGCACAAAACAGAGCCTTCCCACCCCGTCGGGCTTGAGGATCTTACCAAGTCCATGGCATCATACATACCACAGTGTGAAAACCTGTGCGAGCTAATCTCCAGTACGATTTATGCATCATCAATAAATCTCCACGTATGAGCAATGCTCTAGTACGATTTTATGCATAAAAACATGAAGAAATCATGTATGAGCACAGCTCTAGTATGGATATATACATAAGAAAGTCAATCGAAATCCACGTGTGAGCAAAAGCTCCACTACAGTTTATAAAACATCACCACATTTCAAATCAAGGTGCGAACTAAGCTCCAGCATGTTTCATATATATGAAAACACTCAAAATCCAATACGAGCGAGGCTCCAACACAATTTAACTCACATAAATACGATAGGCGGCTCTATTTCAACACAACATATTTCAAATCAAAGTCAGCACATGCCTCGTGCTTTTTCAAGAAATCATAGAAATCAAATAGCCAGCCTATCCCTCATTTTGCTTAAACCAAAGCAATGAGTTTTCGTAAAAGGATCAAAACATGTGATTTATGCAATTATTAGCCTTACTATCCATTTTTTCTAAGAATCACTTCAAAATCAAACCACAGACATATACAATTGTAGTTATTCCCATACACACCATCAAACACTTTTCTAGATACTCATGCATTTTTTCAAAGCCCTATATTTACCCACAAAATACAAGCAGCTATCTCTATATACTCACAGAATTCCCTTACCTGGAATCATGTCGTGTGATTTCACTTCCTTAAAGCTGCTTGATTGTGCAATTTGATTTGCTTCCAACGAAGTCTCTGAAACTGCACGAAATTACGTTTCACATCAATTCAGTACAATATAACACAACTCTTGTGTTTACTATAGTTGATTCAACCAATAGTCTTCATAATACTTGTAAAGCCTCATTTGATCGCTCTATTAATATCTTGAGAGTCTATTGGACTCTTTTTGATCCATTAATTCATACTAAACTGATATTCAAAGCCTATAGTGTCTCTAGTTCATCATTTACTTCACTATAGCATTTTGTCAAATATCTTATATACTCATTTTCATAATTTGATTATCCTCATAATGTAGTTTATTTCTTCATCTTAAAATCATACATATTACCTCATAAACACTTTAGCATAGTCCATTTATCATCAACTCACCCATGTCATAATTTCCCACTCTAGACTCATTCTATTCTCTAGGTCATACTTGCTCCATCACATCCTAGGTAGTTTCTATCATTAGTATACACACCAATCAACTCAAAATCAATAGCTAGATGAATGTACATTGGATTGGTATATTAGAAACTCACCTAGTTTGATTTTCTCCTTGCTCCAAATGGGAATACACCTTTGCTCCTTCAATCCAACCAATGGGGTATTGATTCCAAACTATGTTGTTCTTCTCTTTGAAATGAAAAACTTTGCTCTAATGGCTTTTTCTCAAATCTTAATGGAAATTGGGTGATTTTAGAGTAAGAAAACTAGGTTTTAGATTGAAAATGGAAGGAAATGGTTTAATCCTATGAAATGCAGATCCAACTGCTCCATATTTATAGAATTGGCTTGATGAGATCGATTTGCATAGGGTGGAGATCGATCTGGTCCTCTTGAATTCCTCAGTTTCACGACATTTTGAAGACATGAGATCGATTTGTCGAATGCATGAGATCGATCTGCTTCAATGAAATAAGATCGATCTAATCAATGGAACAAGATTGATTTGTCTCAGGCAAAGAGCTAAGGAGATCGATCTGGCCCTTAAAGGAGATTGATTTGCTCCAGCCCGAGAGTAATGGAGATCGATCTGCTTGAGTGAGGGATCGATCTCCCTCTTCCAACATGCTTGATTTTGCATTCTCCAAGTCATGAGATCTACCTCTCCTTGCATGGGATCGATCTGGCCTTCATCCAACACCCTTTTTACTGCAAATTCCTCATTCAAACTCATACTCAATCACTTCCACATTCATTTATCAATCCATACACACTTAAAACTAAAAAACATCCAATTCTTATGATTCATACATAATTCAACTTGTTTTTACATCAAACAATCATATACATTGCACTGAAATTTAAGGGTTTTACAAGGGTAATCACATAGAACCTCCTATAAGTGCTAGAGATGGCTCTCACGGATCATGACTGCCACACAGGCATACTAAGGGTAACTAGCAATCTCAGTTAAAAAATTATTCATCATCATGCATGGTTATTAAATTCATCTCAAATCAATATCATAAACACTGAAAAAAATGTATCACTTGACTTCAAATACAACAATTTCAACAATTTATCAAACCAATATATCACCAGGTATCTCAAACTCTTCGAGTTTACGCAAACAGCCCATGTAATTTATTTCAAACTCGAAACTATTCACAACAAATTTTCTTTATCGGAAACACTTAAAATTTAGTTAAGAGTATTTGGTATCAATTACATTCAAATCATTAAATTGGTAAATTAAAAATGCGCACTTAGACACGAGAATGACAACTTTAATTCCCTAACTAGAAAAACTAACCCAGATTCTTAGCAACCAGTTATTTCTATTAATCGACTTCTTACCCTCGGTATCCCAATAGCTACAGTTCATATATTTCCCTTACCTCGTAAATAAAGCTAGTTAGCTCCTCTCCTAGCCTTAGGCACGTACATATGTGTCTATGCCTCCTTTTCACCCACCTTATCACTTGAAGAGCTATTTGCTGCTAATTTCATATATATGGTACACCAAATTATCAGTTTTATACTTATTTCAGTTTATAACTAAAAGTAAAACTTCCAAAGTGTCATACTAACTCGCTTTTTACGCCCATATACTAACATTGGGCTTTAAACTTGTGTAACAATATTATAAATACAAGATTCTAATTTATTATATACCTTACTAAATTTCACTAACTAATTGGTCGAATCTTTTAGCTAAGTTCCCACCTCATTTTATATCCATTTATATCAAGCTTAACAATTAAAATGTAAATTCATATCTGGTTTCATATAATTAGTAGTTCACCTCTCTATAAATTGATTTATAGGAAAGTATCCCATTTTCTTCATGTGGCCACAACTTAGAATTTAGTATCTTTTTCTTATGGTTTAAATTATTCATGCAACATAGGACAATGTCATTTACACTATATTTTGTCAACTTGAATCTTTAAATTCCAATCATACTAGATTATGCTTAATTGTTTCAAGGTGGCCAAAACCATTCTCCAACACCAAATCTAAGTTCTTCATCCACAAAACTTTCATGTAAATCAAATTTATGTATTACTTTTAACTTAAATTGTAGTTTAAATTCTACGTAACTATTTTAGCATAATATTCTCAATTTTTTCCTTCATAGCTGAACCTTTATTCTTTACCCAACTTATGTACTTTAGGTTTTAAACCATACAACATTAAAACTATATTATTCATATTACAATTTAATAACTTCAAAACTTAAATTCCCAAATTGAACAATCTTTTTTTTTTTTCCAAATTTTCCTAAGTGGCCGAATATCTATTATCCTTGCCCACAATGTGATTTTCAACAATTAGTTAAATTCATCACTAATACTCTTTCAATTTAGCTAAAACAATTAAATTAAACCCCTAATTTTTGAAATCCCCTATTTTTTCCCAAATTATAAACCCTAATTTTTCCTAACATCTCCAAAACCAAAATTAAATTGAATCCTACACTAAACATACTCTTATAACACTAAATAAGAAAGAATTTAATCAAAACTAGGCTTACTTACCTTGTATTTTCTCCTTGGCCAAAACTCTTACTCTTAAAACCCAAAAACTTCTCTTAAAATTTCATAGAAATCGTGCTATTCTTTGGCTAAACTTAGCATTAAGCTAATGTGGATGATCTTCCTACACTAATTTTGGCTAGCCCATGTATTATTTTCTTTTTTTTTTTATTTGGCTCTCGGTTCCTCTGCTGTTATTGTAAAAAAGGAGAAGAAAAAAAGGGTAGGGGTAGGGTAATTTTTGTAATTTTGGGTTCTTTTTAGAGGTCTTACATTTCTCCCCATCTTAAGGAATTTAGTCCTCCGAATTCTCGAGCCAAGTTAGAAAAGATGTGGGTATCTCTCTCGCATCAAGCTCTCCAACTCCTACGTCGCTTCCTCAGTAGTGTGATGTTGCTAGAGAACTTTGATGAGAGTATGATTTTAGATCTTAGGGCTTTCTCCCTTCTATCAAGAATCTGAATAGGTTTCTCTTCAAAACATAAGTCATTCCCCATCTCTAAGGGTTCGTAAGCTATGATATGAGATGGATCGGGCTGATATCTACGAAGCATAGACACATGAAACACATTATGTACCTCAGCTAGCTGGGAAGGTAAAGCTAGTCAGTACGCTACCTCACTGACATGCTCCAATATCTCGAAAGGTCCTATGTACTGAGGACTCAACTTATATTTTGGACCCTAAAGACTCTTGAATTTGCTTCCAAAATCGAGACGTGAACCTAGAGTCCCTGTCAGAGGTGATACTAACTGGGGTTCCACATAGTCTCACTATCTCTTTGATAAACAACTTTGCTAATACATTTAAGGTTGCAGTGGAGTTAATGGCCAGCAAATGAGCTGATTTGGTAAGTCAATCTATTACTACTCGGCTCGCTTTATGATTTCTTCGAGTTTTGGGTAGGTCCATAATAAGATCCATGGTGATGTATTCCCACTTCCAAGTTGGTATAGGTAGGGGTTAAAGTTAACCTGTTGGTTTTTGGTGTTCTACTTTCACTTGTTGGCATACAAGACACCAAGCTACAAAGTCGCAACATCCCGTTTCATTTCGGGCCACCAATACACTTTGCGTAAGTTATGGTACATTTGTGTACTACTAGGATGTATAGTGTATCTACTACTGTGGGCTTCAGTCTAAATTAACCTCTTTAGATCCTCATCACTGGGCACAGAGATCCAACCTTGGAATCTCAACAGTCCATCCCTACCAATCTCAAACTCCATATTTTGGCCCTTATGAATCTGTTCAAAGACCTTAACCAACTTCTGATCAAACTTCTGAGCTTGTCTAATATGTTCCATCAACTTCGGTTTAACCCTAAGACTATCAATTATAGGACTTTGCTCGAGAGGTGCTATTTCAATACCCAAACTTGCAAACTATCCTAACAAATCTCATTTTTTCATCATCATATTGGATGTCATACCCACACTCTTTCTACTCAAGGCATTGGCTACAACATTTGCTTTTCTTGGGTGATACAGTATTTCATAACAACTCTATCCATCTACGTTGTGTTATGTTCAACTCCTTCTGAGAGAATAGATATTTAAGACTCTTGTGATCTATATAAATCAGAAACTTTTCTCCATAGAGGTAGTGTCTCCATATTTTCAATGCAAATACTACTGCTGCCAACTCTAGATCATGTGTGGGGTAATTCTTTTCATGCTCTTTCAACCGTTGGGAGCCATATACAACCATTTTTCCATTCTGCATTAACACACAACCCAATCCGTTGAGAGAAGCATTACTATACACTGTAAATCCTCCAAGACCATCTGGTATGGTAAGGATTGGTGCAGAAGTTAACCGATGCTTGAGCTCTGGAAAACTGTGATCACACGCATTACCCCACTCAAACTTGACATCTTTACGAGTGAGACGCGTCAAGGGTGTAACAATTTTCAAAAATCCTTTGACAAACCTTCTATAATACCCGACTAATCCAAGAAAACTATGTATCTCTGTCAATGTCTTTAGTCTCTCCCAATTCATTATTACCTAAACCTTGGATGGATCAATAGATACCCCATCCTTGTTCGCTATATGGCCTAGAAAACTAATCTGCTTCATCCAGAACTCGCATTTGTCAAATTTTGCATAAAGCCTCTTCTCCCTAAGTGTCTGAAGGACAAGGCACACATGTTGTTCATGCTCTTCCATGGAACGGGAATACACTAGGATATCATCTATAAAGACAATAACAAACTTGTCTAAATACTCTTTGAAAACTTCATTCATCAGGTTCATGAATGCAGCAAGGACATTCGTTAAGCTAAAGGCATAACCAGGAATTCATAGTACACATAGCAAGTTTGGAAGGCAGTCTTGGGTATGTCCTCACCTCTTAGTTTCAACTGGTGATATCCCGACCTTAAGTCTATTTTTGAGAACACCTTGGCACCCTTCAATTGATCGAACATGTCTTCAATCCTTGACAAAGGGTACTGGTTCTTGATAGTGGCCTTATTAAGCATTCGGTAATCGATGCACAACCTCAAACTGTCATCTTTCTTCTTCACAAAGAGCACCAGTGCTCCCTAAGGTGATACACTTGGGCGGATGAAGCGTTTATCTAACAACTCTTGGAGTTGCTTTTTCAACTCTTCTAAAACTATTGGTGCTAACCTATACAGAGGTTTAGAGAGAGGTTGAGTTCCGAGGACCAAGTCAATGGCGAACTCCAACTCTCTATCAGGGGGTAATCCAGATAACTCTTTTGGAAATACATCGAGAAAGTCTTTCATTACTAGAATATCATTGAGGTTGGGCTTCGACTTCTCATCACATTCCACAAAAGCTATGAAACCTTCATGAAGTAATGTATTCTCATGAGACACACATTATATAACCAAAAAGTTCCATTTATTATTATTTATCCTTAAAGGTTACAACGCACTTCTCAGGTATATACAATGTCATAGTTTTCCTAAAATAGTCTAAACTAGCTCTATGTGTAGCTAATCAATCCATTCCTAATATTACATCAAAATCTAACATGTTTAATAAAATCAGGTTAGCTAACACTACCTTATCACCTGTCCTAACTTCACAGTTCCTATACACTACCTCGGTTGTTTGTGACTCTTTCATTGATTTCTTTACAAGAAGTACGTAACCTAGAGGTTCGGGTTCTACAGACAACTTCCTAGTAAAAGTAAGTGACACAAAAGAGTGCGTGGATCTGAAATCTATCAATACAAAAGCTTTAACATTAGATATAAAAACATTACCTTTGACGACTAAAATAGAAGCATCTGTAGACTCTTTGTCCAACTTGAATACCCTTCATTGACTAATAACCTTTTTTCCCTTATCTGTTGTAGCTGCTAGGGCTAGAGGAATGGTTCTAACTACCCAAACTAGTGTGGTCCTCATATTGGGACATTCCCGCATCCAGTGTCCCATCTCACCATAATGGTAGTAAACTCCGTAACTCCTCTGGCAAGGCTAGTTAGGTGGGTGTCTTCCCTCACATCGCCTGCACATAGGGGAATAGTATGGTATAAGGGCACTTTGAGTAGGAGGAACCCTCGGTCTAGTAGTCAAGCCTCTAGATGCACCTACCTTCTGTATTGCTCTGCTCTTTATTCTAAGAGGGTCGTCTATCATCATACCTTTTCCATGAAACTCTCATCCTAGACAGAAACTCAACCTGTGATATCACCATATCTTGCTCTACAAATTAAGCTCTCTGGATGGCATCAGCATAGGTTCGGATGTTTAGTGGGGCTAGTTTGCTCCTAATGGTCGGTCTCAACCCCCTATGAACTTCAAAGTCTTCTTCAGCTCATTCTTGGCTATATCCGGCTCATAACGGCATAAGGTAGTGAATCTTGATTCGTATTGGTCTACCGTCATATTGCCTTGCACCAAACCCAGGAAATCTGCTTGATTCTTTCTCTGAGCACACTTTGGAATTTACTACTCATTAAACACCTCCAAAAACACTTCCCAGGGGATTTCGGCGTGCTTGACCAATAAGTTTTGCTCTATAGAAGTCCACCAATGGTCCTCTTCACTCTCCAACACATAAGTGGCCAGCGTCTTCGTACTGCTACACTCCATATACTTAAATATCTTTTCTAATTTCATAACCCACTCTTCAGTTATCGTGGGATCCTTGACACCTTTAAAGTAGGTGGATTCATCTTCTGGAATTGTTTCAACCGAGCCATGTTCCTTTCCATCAAGTCTTGAACTGGCTATTGTACCTCTTGAGGTTATGGTGTAGCAGGTGGTGGAGGTGGTGGTTCAGGTATTTGTGGAGCTGGTGGTGGAGGATCTTAGGAAGCAAGTTGTGGAGGATTTTATGGTACTGGTTGTGGCTCGGGTGGTGATGGTGGTGGAGTTTGTGGAGTGTTTACGAAGTTTACGAAAGTAGCCATAAACTGAGTAAGTACAGTAGACATTTACTCTATAGTTTGCTCAAGTCTAGCTATCTGAATGTTCGGACTACCCGGATGGGGAGGGGGAGGTACTAAAGGTGGCGGAGCCTGTCTACCTCTACCTCGGCCTCTTCCCCGTCTCCCGCTCATATTTACTCAATCACTTGAACAAAGATCACAAACATACTAGTGAGATCAATGGCATACGCAGTGTATATATTTAAGACATGCACGGTATAAGGGATGTATTGCTATACTAGCTAACCTATACTGACACGACCTAACAACAAGCTACTTTGATACCAAACAAATTGTCATGCCCTATGACTCCCGCTTGCTAGCCCAACACGCATAAGTTAAGAAGAAACCGTTATTGAAGTACTAGTGTTAACTAAGTTATTATTAGTTCTTTTATGGATCTTTTTACTTGTCGTTTTTCTGTCCGATATAGGTTAAAGCTTTAAAACTATTAGGTTGAGAAATTTTTGTTTAAGTCCTATGATTTATTAAAAATTTCGGCAGCTTGACGACTGCAATTGGACCTAATCCATCCTACAAATAGCCTCAACACACGATTTATATCCTCAATCATAAACCACAATCCAATTTTCAATAGCTATTCTAATTAACCACAAAGTAACGTTATTAGCATCTCATCATAACTCGATCATCTAAAATTTAATATCGACTTAGTTTGTATTAACCCATATAGATTGTTATGTTAGCATTAAAGTGGAGTACTAAACTTCTACTCGAATATCGAGACTTAACATCATCATCATCAAACCCGAAGAGAAGAAACCAAAATACATTCAACTAGTATTCTTACAACAAAACATAATTTGATTAGGGCATCCCACATGATAACAACCGCGCATATAAGTCTAAAATAAACACAACATAACTGGCATATGACTCCTTTACAAATCTACTCACGGCATCGTGAGAAGTCTGCAGGTCCGATCAAGGTCAAAAAATGAAGGCGACTCCTAGCTCACCCAGATCAATCTAAAATGTTTTGGATAAAAAGGGGTGAGCCACCACATGCTAAGTAAGGATAAATTATACAATACGCAGATAGTAACATACCACCTATGAAAATCTTTGTAAACTACCTCTGTTTTAGGAAACATACCAAGAAACATATGAAAATTAGTCCAAACTCATGGCAACATCCCAGTTTCCAAAGCATGCAAGCAGTTTAAGATAAATCAAGTTCTGATAACATACTTTTAATGAAATTTAGACAAAATTCAATAAGTAAACCTCAGCTTTCTGATAGCATGTACAAACCACTAAAAAAAAAAAGCATGCAGACGACAAGTAGTAGACCATGGGCTTAAATTCAGAAGTTGTGTAAAAAGTGAGATGCAGCAGAAATCCCTATCATAAGTCATAAGGCAAAGCAACTAACTAGGAAACAAATCTATGGCCATAGTATCTACCGCCTTATCCTTTCAGGTTTCTGGACTAGGGTACTGAAGACTGGATCAGGTCTACAGTAGTAGGTAGTAGTAAAACGGTACATGTCACATCACTCAGAAGTACACGTATATGCCACTAATGCATAATCATGAAGCACTTGACATTGTAGGGAAATCACTCAGAATAGCCTACCGATGCTAGAGATGGTTCTCACGACCCATATCCCGATACCATAAAGGCATCACCACGAAGCACTTGGCACTGTAGGGCAATCACACAAAACCTCCTATAAGTGCTAGAGATGACTCTCACAGATCATGACTACCACACAGGCATAGTAAGGGTAGCTAGCAATCTTAGTTAAAAAATTATTCATCATCATGCACGGTTATTAAATTCATCTCAAATCAATATTGTATACACTGAAAAAAATGTATTACTTGACTTTAAATACAACAATTTCAACAGTTTATCAAACCAGTATATCACCAGGTATCTCAAACTCTTCGAGTTTACGAAAACAGCCCATATAATGTATTTCAAAACTGAAAACTATTCACAACATATTTTCTTTATCGGAAGCACTTAAAATTTAGTTAAGAGTATTTGGTATCAATTACTTTCAAATCATTAAATTGGTAAATTCAAAGTGCACACTTAAACACGGGAATGACAACTTTAATTCCCTACCTAGAAAAACTAACCCAGATTCCTAGCAACCTGTCATTTCTATCAATCGACTTCTTACCCTCGGTATCCCACTAGCTACGATTCATATATTTCCCTTACCTCGTAAATAACGCTAGTTAGCTCCTCTCCTAGCCTTAGGCACGCATATATGTGCCTATGCCTCCTTTTCACTCACCTTATCACTTGAAGAGGTATTTGCTTCAAATTTCATATATATGGTACACCAAACTGTCAGTCTTATACTTATGTCAGTTTATAATTAAAAGTAAGAACTTCAAAAGTGTCATACTAACTCGTTTTCTACGCCCATATACTAACATTGGGCTTTACCCTTGTGTAACAATATTATAAATACAAGATTCGAATCTATTATATACTTTACTAAATTTCACTAACTAATTGGCCAAATCTTTGAGCTAAGTTCCCACCTCATTTTATATCCATTTATATCAAGCTTAACAATTAATGTCACGACCCGTTCTACCAAAATCACTACAAAGTTTTCATTTTTTCATTTCCTTAACCGTCGTGAACAGTTCCTCCACTAACAGTTGGGCTATGAGTCGATGTTAGTCCCTCCTGTCATGTTACTTACCTTAACATCTATTTTTCATATTTCATTTACATATCAATTTATTTTAACTAAATACATCCCCAATATTACATTCCGTGTATAATATTGTGCCTCTATATTTTTAGATACAAAAATTATATGAATGTGTATACCTGGTCTTGATAGGAAGCAGCGGATAACCAAAATACAAGACTACTGTCACTCTCTTCTACTGAATGTACCCTGTGGGGTGGAAAATGAAAGGGTGAGCGAAACTTGCTCAGTAAGGCAATAATGTAAGTAGGTAGATAACTATACTATCTACGTGCTGATAATGTCATGATATAAAATCATTTATATTTGGAGCATGAGGTATAACTAAAACAATGCCACATGTATGTATATATCATATAAGAGAAATCATGAAATCGACATATAAAACAAACATGAAAAAATCATCATGTATGGCATCTCATGCTCGTCACATTAAAACTTATTTGTGTTCATTATAAACTCATCACGTTAAAATTTATTTATTTCATCATAAACTCATCACGTTAAAACTTATTTGTTTCATCATAAAATAACTACATCAAGGCTAAACCCATCAATCGGGAATACCTTGATTCATTAAATCGCATCTCATTTAAAAACATAAATCAGGACATTACCCCTTCTTCGGGCTTGTCCTGCTCTATTCAGACCGTATGATATCATGTGAGGCATGTAGGTTACTGTATGAAAATCGAGGACTATGGCCATATTTTGTCCCTGTGATCCCAGGCTACACGAATCCCAGTGTGTGGGGCATCACACCTGTAACGGGAGGTGGGGTCAAATCCTACTCGCCAGAATATCAAGTAACATCATCGAGTCATCATGACTGCATGGTACAGCGTACTCCGTGTGACATACACGATACAACGTACTCCGTGGACCCATATCATAGTTTAGGGGTGCCTGCCGTAGTTCTTATCCACCCCAATACTATGTCGATAACCAACCCATGTCTCAAAGTATACGTGCGAGCGTATCAACTCTCTACGACACACAGTCTATAGGAGGCTTCCGCACGGCTATATGCATGTCAACTCACGTCTAGTGCGAGCGAAGCTCCAGCACGACGCTATGCATATCATGATATCTAAAATCTCGTGCGAGCTAAGCTCCAGCATGGTTTTGTACACACACAAATTTCTCATATGAGCAATGCTCTAGTACAACTTTTTATGAGTAATAAATCAGTAAAATTTAGTGCGAGTAAGACTCTAGCACTCTTTTTACTCGTGTAAATATGATAGGTGGCTCAATCTTTATAAAACATCTTTTAAAATTGTAACCGGTACAAACCGGTACCCTTTCGTATAATTCATAAAATCAACAGCCAACCTATGTGTATATTTGCTTAAATCAAAGCAATACATTCATATAAAACATTAAAACATGATAATCATGCAATTTATCTGCCTTACTACCATTTTTTTAAATTTTACTCTCAGGGGCAATATCATCTTTTTTTTTAATTCACCCATGCCCCGATTTTTGTAAAAATTATTATTTCGTTTCTAGATACTTTAAGAAATTCTAGGCCATGTAAATCCCCTCAAAAATACATATAGAAATCTCTATGCACCTATAAAATTCCCTTACCTCGATTCTTTGTACAGTCTGACTTTTCCAATTCTACCGATCACCTGATCCGTTTAGCTCCCAATATGTACTCCGAAGCTGCAGATAAGTATTTACCATATCAGTTTAACCCAATAAATATAATTCTCGTGTTTATTATAGTCGATTTAACTAATTGGGTCAATTTACTCTTATTGGGTCCGATCGCACCTTAATGGGTCTCGACCCATTTTCAGCCCGTTTCTACTTATTAGATCCATTCTTCAGGTCTATTGGGCTCTCAATACCCTTGGGCTTTGTTCCAAACTCATTGGATAGCCCATATACTATTTACGATAATTACGTTACAATTCTGATTAATATTCCTTTTTATACAGAATTAATTCATAAAATAATCTTAACTCTGCATTGAAGACTCTAATTGTCGAAATTAAAATGTACTTACCCAATGCTATGTAGGGTATGAAAATCGGAGCTCAATCGGCTCTCGTTCGGGCTCACATACATGATCTATCGTCGAATTGCACAATTTTATATTTAATTTTGGGTTAATTTCTAATTAAATATAATTAAAATAAATTTCTCGAAAATCAAATCGGTCACTTTTGACCTCTTATCGACTTACCCGAAATTAGATGTATCCCTAAAAATACTTCCCCTTTTTCCTTTTTCTCTTTTTTTCCTCTCTTTCTTAGCTGAACCGGTTCGGTCCGGTTCAACCCGGTTCAGACCGGTTCGATTCACTCCAGTTCACTCCTGTTCGATCGGTTCAGGGCCTCATCGGTCGGTTCTCCGTCGGCTTCCACCGCCAGCAGCTCCGTTGGGTCGTCCGATGCACAGATTTGGGGTTGGTTTCGTCCAAGGCCGTCGAAAAGTGGCCGGTCCGGCCTGTTCTCTCCTGGCCATCGGTACCCATTTTCTTTTTCATCGTTTTCGGGGCCATCCGTCGATTTCGCCGGTCGTGGCCACCACCGATCGCGTCGCCTGCACCTGGGGAATCCTCGACTGGGGTTGGTTGGGGCTAGATCGGCGTCGTTCATCAAAAATTTCTCTTCCCCCTCTCGATTTCTTTGTTTCTCGTCATTCCTCTCGCCGGTTGCCGCCGTTCGTGGCTCTTTTAGGCCGGTGGTGGCTCGGTTATGGCCTCCTCTCGCATGGCTCATTGCCGGTCACCGGCAAGGGGCTCGGCTCCTCGATTTTTCTGCATAGTTTTCATTTTCGGTTTCTTCAGTTTGTGTTTCAGATTTCTTTCTTTCTTTTTTTTATTATTAATTAATTAATTTATTTATTTATTTATTTTATTGATATTTTAATCAATAAAATATATTAAAAATCTAAAATATCTACAAATAATTTGTTATTTTATTCAAATTAATTTATTTAATTTATTTTAACCCTTTTTCGGTATATTTTCTTCATATTTTCGGGATATTATCCCGAGTGAATTTTTCGATTAATTCTAGTAAATTCATATCTTGATCAATTTAACCCGAAATTTAATTATTTCTTCGTTATTGATCAAGATTTCTCAATCCCATATTTTTAATTAAATTTTCTTGTCCTGATTAATATCGAATTTTGATCTTTTAACCGTTTTTCCCTTGCACGTCTTCGGGAATTTCATTTCAATCTTTCTTTCACGAACATATTTGTTTTGTGTTTTAACTAAATTCGGGTCTTACATAATCTCCCCCACTTAAGAAATTTGGTCCTCCAAATTAGAACCAAGTTAAACGGATCCATAAACAACTCCAGGTACGTCTATTGTATCATATATTGTCATTCTCAAGTGACTTTTTTCGGAGTGTAATACTACCAACATACTTTAATTAGGGAGATTATCTTAAATCTCAACACTTTCTCCTTCCTGTTTAATACCCGAATCGATTTTCCAATCATACGTTATACTTTTATTGAGCTAAGCTCTTGGAGCTCATATCTGATAACATATGCTGGGTCTGGATAGTATTTCTGAAGTATCAAAAGATGGGACACATTGTGGATGCTTGCTAATTCAGGTCGTAATGCCAACTAATAGGCTTTGTCTCCCATTTTGTCCAATCTCTTTTCGAATCTCGTTATGTCCTTATACTGTGTCCTAAGGGCATGTAACTTCCAACAATACTAATTCACCCTCGATGAATTTTCAATGGTTTCTGTCTCTTGTCAGCATAGCTTTTCTATATGCTCTGAGGTGTTCTTAATCCTTCACAATTAACTGAACATCCTCTGAGGTTTGTCTTATCTATTCGGGAACAATTCTCTATCTGTCACCCACTTCTTCTTATCCAAATCAGGGAAACAACCCTTACGGCCATACAATACCTCATCTGAAGTCATCCCGATACTCAAGTGACAACTGTCATTATTGACGAATTCGATTAGTAATAACTGATCATCCCAAGAGCTTATAAAATCAATGGCACACGCTCTCATCACATCCTCCAGAACCTGTACAGTCCTCTTTGACTGACCATCTGTCTAAGGATGGAAAGCTATGCTAACACTCAATCAGGTTCCCATAGCTTCCAGACAAATATTCCCAGAAGTGGAAAATTAAGCGGGAATCCTTATATGATACAATGCTCACTGGAAAAATACTTGGTGTTCCACAATTTTCCTTACACATAAATCAGCCTACACACTCAGAGTATCTAGGGATTTCCTAACCAGAAGGTGGGTAGACTTAGTCAATCTATCGACTATCACCCAGATAGTCTTACGATTCATCCGGGTCCTCTGTAACCCATCACAAAATTCATGGTAACTTGTTCCCATTTTCGTGTCAATATAGGTAGAAACTGCAATAACCCATAACTTTTTTTGCTCTACCTTACTCTGCTGACATACGAGACACTTTTTTCACAATCTCTACCATGTCTCTTTTCATATCTGACCACCAATACCATTTTCTAAGATTTTGATATATTAATTACTTCTTGGATGCACTGTATATCTCGAAGAGTGAGCTTCTGACAATAACTCTATCTCATCACTGTGGTCTTGGGGAGCACTTATACTGTCTCTAAACCTTAGTAAGTCATCATCACTCTCTATGAACTCTGTCACTGTACCCATCTGAATCTGACCCACACTATCGATACCCTATCGATTATCACGCTAAACCTGTTAAATTCGATCACTCAAATCCAGTTCTAATCTCAGGCTAGCTGTCACACAATCACTGTCATCATCAGAGGGGATCACATCACTATTGAGACTTACAACTGCTCTAGCAGCTCACGCTCCCTAACCATCATATGTAATACCATCCCGAGGCTCTTTCTACTCAAGGCATTAGCCATTACATTAGCCTTTCCTGGGTGGTACAATTTCCACAATCATAATCCCTCAGAAGCTCTAACCCTCTTTGTTCTCATATCCGACTCTTTCTGTGAAAACAGATACTCGGGGCTTTTATGATCAGTGCATACCTGAAATTTCTCATTGTATACATAGTAGTGTCATATACTCAATACAACCACTATCGCTGTCAACTTTAAATCATGGGCCGGATAGTCCTTTCATGATCCTTGAGTTGTCTGGATTCATAATTGACTGTCTTCCCCTTTTGCATCAATACACAGCTCAATCATTATTTTGAGGTATCCATAGACTCATGAGAAACCTCTTAATCTATTGGGTATGGTGAGAATAAATGTGGTGGTCAGTTCATTATTTCAGTACACCAAAACTCCTGTCACTTCTATCATCCCATTCAAATACAACTTTTTCTAAGTTAAACGTGTCAATAAAGTAGTCCATTTCGAGAACTCTCAATAAATCATCTGTAAAAATAATTTTGAATTGTTGCTTATAATTTTCCTTGGACTGTAAATACACCCAAAATATCATTAATATGGATGATAACAAATTGGTCCAGGTAAAGTTTAAATACCTCATCGTAGTTGAGTTCCACTAAATATTTCAATCACCCATATTCTTGACCTATGTATGCATAAACGTATAATGTCATTTCGAAATCGCTTCCGTTCAAGATACTAACCCGCGTCATTTCCTTTTTCTTATATTAACGGCTTTTATAAAAAATTTTAATTAATTTTTAAACCTTCACTATTAATCGAATTCTATATTTCTTTATCGTATAAGTAAAGGAACCCTAATTTTAAATATATATATTACGACTTTCGATTTCAATTCATAGGTTGTGTATACTTTTTGACGCTGTCAACTCTTCAGGCGGGGAGGTATTTTGAAACACCTTTATTAACCTTCAGACTTGACCACATGGACTGGTTATGGATATATCTACCCCCTTATCCTTGGTCGCAGTTCATATCTACTACATATCACTTAATCCAAATTATTTCACATATCAGAGATATTCGTACCCTGTATACGCCTCTTATTCCAATAGATTTTGTATTCAGAATCTATCACATGTAAAAGATTATCTCCTTTCGTATATCACTTATAACAAACTCTGTCATTACTCATTCCGTGAGTACAATCATTTACTCCTTTAATTTCAATCGCTACACCCTTTTTTCGGTGCAGAGATACCAATAGGGTTTTCTCTGTCTCTTTACCCTTCTATGGGGCAGTCTCACCCAACTCTGAGCAATTATTAAATAATTGGCCCGTCTTACCACACTTAACGCCTATTTTAGTCAATAAAGTGTAGGTGTAGGCCTTAATTCCGTGGTATCTACCACACATCCTACACTGCTTACACTTCTTCATTGTTTACTCTGCTACACTGTTACACTGCTCTCAGTACTTACATTGCTCCACTGCTCACCCTACTAACATTGCTCCACTGCTTCGTAGCAGGTCAGGGTCATCAAATCACAATACCCCTCAAAAGTACTGAAATTGGATACACTGGGGCCTTACCAATCATCTTACCCCGTGACTCATCAACTCTAATCTCTTACCAACTGGTCTCCTTCCCGCTCCGACATCTCTTTCATTCTCTATTCTCTTCTATCTCTATTTCGACCCTTACTACCTTTCCCAATCTCAGAGGCGTGCAACACATGATATTATTCATGCAACTATATTCTGCGCACTGTCTCGACATAGGTAATGATATCTAACGGGGTCAATCAGACTCTAATCGACAATTTGAGCCTTTCCATGAACTTTCAGGCTTTTCGACTCTCACTGCCCATAGTATCGGGATAATACCTGGGCAAGTATATAAACTGAGATTCATACTCGTCAATCAACCAGTGTCTCTGGGTCAGTGTAAGAAATTTTACCTGTAATTTCCCTTAAGTAGTGTCCAAAATATTCTGTCACCGGAATACATCCAGAAATATTTCTCATGTCGACTCTGGACGTCTAACTCTTCAGATTGGTCGAGAAGACTTCCACCAATGCTCCGCCTCGCCGCCAACATAAACGTATTTAAAAGTCACCTTCTCAGTCAACATACACCGAAAGAATCCATACAACTTCGCTATCTTATCCACCCAATCCTCAGTAACTATTGGTTTCTTTACTTCGCTAAATATCGGAGGGGTGTGAAAATCTCTATAGTCTGAGGCATCTGCTTAGGCTTTACCCTGCCTATCCTCAACTACCTGCATAGACTGAGTAAAAAACTCTGAAATATTTTCTACACTCCACTCCATCCTCTCGAAGTGTGTCTCAATATTGTTTGGTCTCTTTATAGGACCCTGTGGAGTATGCTTAACATCAGCCTCCACCTCACTTTCATCTTGAGTCTCATGTGACGACTCATTTTACTCTCAGGCCAATTTCTACGGCCTCGAGCATGTGTACTCGCCCCTCTACCATAGCGACTATCAGTTATAAAAACTATATTCTTGCATTCGAAACTAAATTCTTAGCTACAGTTCCATCTTGATATACACAATTGTATCTAAACAATGCACAGTACATGGGGATGTAATTTACTTAACAACTAACACCGACTCATATCAGGCCAACTCTGCTCTGATACCACCTTTTGTCACGACCCGTTCTACCAAAATCACTATAAATTTTTCTCTTTTTCATTTCCTTACCCGTCGTGAACAATTCCTCCACTAACAGTTGGGCTATGAGTCGATGTTAGTCCCTCCTGTCATGTTACTTACCTTAACATCTATTTTTCATATTTCATTTACATATCAATATATTTTAACTAAATACATCCCCAATTACATTTCGTATACAGTACTGTGCCTCTATATGTTCAGATACCAAAATTATATGAATGTGTATACCTGGTCTTGATAGGAAGCAGCGGATAACTAAAATGCAAGACTACTGTCGCTCACTTCTACTGAATGTACCTTGTGGGGTGGAAAATGAAAGGGTAAGCGAAACTTACTCAGTAAGGCAATAATGTAAGCAGGTAGATAACTATACTATCTACGTGCTGATAATGTCATGATATAAAATCATTTATATTTGGAGCATGAGGTATGACTAAAATAATGCCACATGTATGTATATATCGTATAAGAGAAATCATGAAATCGACATATAAAACAAACATGTAAAAATCATCATGTCTGGCATCTCATGCTCGTCACATTAAAACTTATTTGTGTTCATCATAAACTCATCACGTTAAAACTTATTTGTTTCATCATAAAATAACCACATCAAGGCTAAACCCATCAATCGAGAATACCTTGATTCATTAAATCGCATCTCATTCAAAAACATAAATCGAGATATTACCCCTCCTTTGGGTTTGTCCTGATCTATTTAGACCGTATGATATCATGTGAGGCATGTAGGTTACTGTATGAAAATCGAGGACTATGGCCATATTTTGTTCCCATGATCCCAGGCTACATGGATCCCGGTGTGCGCGGCATCACAACTGTAACGGGAGGTGGAGTTAAATCCTACCCGCCAGAATATCAAGTAACATCATCGAGTCATCATGACTGCATGGTACAACGTACTCCGTGTGACATACACGGTACAATGCACTCCGTGGACCCATATCATAGTCTGGGGGTGTCTGCCGTAGGTCTTATCCACCCTAATACTATGTCCATAACCAACTCATGTCTCAAAGTATACGTGCGAGCATATCAACTCTCTACGACACACAGTCTACAGGAGGCTTCCGCACGACTATATGCATGTCAACTCACGTCTAGTGCGAGCGAAGCTCCAGCACGATGCTATGCATATCATGATATCTAAAATCTCGTGCAAGCGAAGCTCCAGCACAATTTTGTACACACACATATTTCTCGTACAAGCAATGCTCCAGTACGGCTTTTTATGAGTAATAAATCAGTAAAATTTAGTGCGAGCAAGACTCTAGCACTCTTTTTACTCGTGTAAATATGATAGGTGGCTCAATCTTTATAAAATATCTTTTAAAATCGTAACCAGTACAAACCGGTACCCTTTCGTATAATTCATGAAATCAATAACCAACCTATGTGTATATTTGCTTAAATCAAAGCAATACATTCATATAAAACATTAAAACATGATAAGCATGCAATTTATCTGCCTTACTACCCTTTTTTGTAAATTTTACTCCCAGGGGCAATATTGTCTTTTTCTTTATTCACCCATACCCTGATTTTCGCAAAAATTATTATTTCATTTCTAGATACTTTAAGAAATTCTAGGCCCTGTAAATCTCCTCAAAAATACGTATAGAAATCTCTATGCACCTACAAAATTCCCTTACCTCGATTCTCTGTACAGTCTGACTTTTCCAATTCTACCGATCACCTGATCCGTTTAGCTCCCAATATGTACTCCGGAGCTGCAGATAATTATTTACCATATCAATTTAGCCCAATAAATATAATTCTCGCGTTTACTATAATCGATTTAACTAATTGGGTCAATTTACTCTTATTGGGCCCGATCGCACCTTAATAGGCCTCGACCCATTTCCTGCTCGTTTCTACTTATTAGATCCATTCTTCGGGTCTATTGGGCTCTCAATACCCATTGGGCTTCGTTCCAAACTCATTGGATAGCCCATATACTATTTACGGTAATTACGTTGTAATTTCGATTAATATTCCTTTTTATACAGAATTAATCCGTAAAATAATCATAACTCTACATTGAGGACTCTAATTGTCGAAATTAAAATGTACCTACCCAATACTATGTGGGGTATAAAAATCGGAGCTCAATCAACTCTCGTTCGGGCTCACATACACGATCTATCGTCGAACTGCACAATTTTATATTTAATTTCGGGTTAATTTTTGATTAAATATAATTTAAATAAATTTCTCGAAAATCAAATCGGTCGCTTTTTTCCTCTTATCAACTTACCCGAAATCTGATGTATCCCCGAAAATTCTTCCCCTTTTTTCCTTTTTCTCTTTTTCTCTTTTTTTCCTCTCTTTCTTGGCTGACCAGTTCGGTCCAGTTCAACCCGAGGTTCAGACCGGTCCAATTCAGTCCAGTTCACTCTGGTTCGGTCAGTTCAGGGCCTCACCAGTCGGTTCTCCACCGACTTCCACTGCCAGCAGCTCTGTTGGGTCGTCCGATACACGGATCTGGGGTTAGTTTCATCCAAGGCCGTCGAAAAATGGTCGGTCCGGCCTATTCTCTCCTGGCCGTCGGTACCCATTTTCTTTTCCGTCGTTTTCGAGGCCGTTCGTCGGTTTTGCCGGTCGTGGCCACCACCGATCGTGTTGCATGCACTTGGGGAAGCCTCGGCTGGGTTGGTTGGGGCTAGATCGGCGTCATTCGTCGAAAATTTCTCTTCCCCCTCTCGGTTTCTCTGTTTCTCGTCGTTCCTCTCATCGATCGTCGCCGTTTGTGGCTCCTTTAGGCCGGTGGTGGCTCGGTTGTGGCCGCCTCTCGCATGGCTCGTCGCCGGTCGCCGGCAAGGAGCTCGACTCCTCGATTTTTCTGCTTTTCATTTTCGGTTTCTTCAGTTCGTGTTTCAGATTTCTTTCTTTCTTTTTTTATTTATTATTAATTTATTTATTTATTTATTTATTTTATTAATATTTTAATCAATAAAATATATTAAAAATCTAAAATATCTACAAAAAATTTATTATTTTATTCAATTTAATTTATTTAATTTATTTTAACCATTTTTTGGTATATTTTCTCTGTATTTTCGGGATATTGTCCCGAGTTAATTTTTCAATTAATTCTAGTAAATTCATATCTTGATCATTTAACCCGAAATTTAATTATTTCTTTGTTATTGATCAAGATTTCTCAATCCCATATTTTTAATTAAATTTTCTTGTCCTGATTAATATCGAATTTCGATCTTTTGACCTTTTTGGCCTTGCATGTGTTCGAGAATTTCATTTCAATCCTTTCTTTCACGAACATACTCGTTTCGTATTTTAACTAAATTCAGGTATTACAATTAAAATGTAAATTCATATCTGGTTTCATATAATTAGTAGTTCACCTCTCTATAAATTGATTTATAGGAAAGTATCCCATTTTCTTCATGTGGTCGCAACTTACAATTTAGTATCCTTTTCTTATGGTTCAAATTTATTCATGCAACATAGGACAACACTACAAGAAAAAGGGCCATCAGCGACAGAATTAGCGACGGAGTTTCCGTCGCTATTTTTATATTTCTGTTGCAAATGGGTATTAGCGTCGAAATTTGCGACAAAAAAATTCGTCCCAAATGCCGTCGCTAAATTTGAAGTCGCTGAAAGTTTCCGTCGCTGATGGAAAAATTTTGTCGTTAATTCCGTCGTAAATAATTTTCGTCGTTGAAAACTTTTTTCGACGAAATTTCGACGCTATTTTTTTCGTCGCTAAATGGAATCAGCGACGGATTTCTGTCGGTAATAGATGTATTTAGAATAATTAAACTTTCGTCGGTAAAACGAAACAACGACGGATTTTTCGTAGCTAAAAATTTCGTCGTTGAAAGAAATTAGCGACGGAATTCCGTTGCTAATTAAGATAACGAGATTTTCGTCGGTAATAGTTTTCAGCGACGAACTTCTGTCACTGATTTATTTGTTTAATTTTATAACGTATCTGTTGCTAAAAGTATTCAGCGACGAAATTCCGTCGCTGATACTTTCCGTCGTTGAAGGAAATTAGCGACGAAATTTCGTCGCTAATTGAAATAAGGAGATTTTCATCGGTAATAGTTTTCAGCGACGAATTTCTGTCGGTAATTTATTTGTTTAATTATATAAAGTATCTATTGCTAAAAGAATTCAGCGACGAAATTCTGTCGCTGAAAACTTCACAAGAAAAAAAATTCCGTCGCTAAAAGTCTTCAGCAACGGATTTCCGTAGATAATTTTACTATATATTTTTAGTATATTTGTTGCTTAAATTTGTGTTCCTAAAATAAAATCACAGACATTTATAAATCGATAGAAACAAACAAAAAAATATATCACAACTATATATCAAAACTAACATCAACTATTAATTGAAAATCATCATCATATATAGTCCAATCAAACCATCATCAGAAATATCATCCAGAATTCACGCATCTGAAAACAAAATATTTAAATTAAATGTGTACTCTCATTGATCCAGACGACCTCCTGATCCAAACGGTCCAGGTCCAGGTGCTCCTATGTTATTGGCATTCCTTGCCATCAAGTTCATCATCTGATCTATAAAATCAGACAACTTTCCTTCCAGATTATCAATCTTGTTTGAAATGACTCTGACGTCCTCTTTCACTTGCTGCACCTCTGAATTTGTGTCATGAGTACCCATCACACCAGGAGTAGGATAAGGAAAAGGACTATAAGCTGAATCAGATGCGCAAGAAGATTAGGTGGAACCAGAGGCAGATGCAATGTTTGTGCCTATTTGTAAATCAATGCGATTTGGCCTAGTCCCAAATCCGTATGTATGTGTACGCGTACTCTCCATCCCTCCAATTACCTCACACCATGCAGCTCGATCAAAATGAGGATGGGTGCTTATATCCTCGCTGTATTTCTGAGTCAATAAAGTAGCGTACTTTTCTTACAATGTAATTAGAATAAGGATAATAAACAATAAACTTTAATAACGAGAAGAAGCCAATAGAATGCATTACGTACACTGACAGATTTAGACTTGTTGTCTACATAATCACCATCTCCACCTAAACGTCTATGCGTCCGATTAAACAATTCTTTATATGTCGGTGCTCGACCTAGACGTTGCGCCTACATTAAAAGATACGTAATTTTTCATAGAAAGATATGAAATTCTTTTAAGTAATAAAAATTACATTAAAATAAATAAAACAGTAAAATAAATGTTATTATTTGGACTTACCATCCTATATTCATGTACCGAAAAAGATACAGAACCGCTTGTATGCTTTGTTATCGTTCCTTCTTTTTCCGTCAACCGATTCTGTTTTCCTTTTTTTGACTTCTCCTCCCACCTTTCAGTCCCCCATTCATTCTCAACTAATTGATCCCATATTTGGACTGAAATCCATTTCGACTTGTTGTACCCTTTACAGTCAGATATTTTATCCGTATTAAAATATTGCATTGCTTGTCTTCTCTCCAACTGTAGCAGGTCTCTAAAACGTGACTTGCATAAGTGCTCCCAAATTGTATAAACATTATTGGTTTGGTTAGCAGACCACCTAAACTTCTCCTGCAAAGAAAAATAAATGATAATTATCATTTCGATACGTTTATGACCAATTATCAAGTTATTTACTTCAAAGTAATGTACTTGAAATTTATTCCACATCTGTGCTTTCACTTCATTTGAAACCCTTTTCCATGTTGGCCATGGTTTCGAGTAATGTTGTTTAATTAAATTGGATATAGTCCGCACTCCCTTCGAGTCTTGAAAAGAACTGCAAAAAAAAAAACATATCGCCAAATATTATACCATATTTAATATCATAGTTGTACGAAAATATAACAAAATTAGAAGCAATATACCTATTACCAAGTGGCGTCAGGAATAACCTATGCTCTGGATTTTTCGGTGTTTCAAGACTCTGATTTGGGCCTCTTGTTCTTTTCCAACCACTACCACTACCACTACCACTCCCACTCCCACTACCACCTGCAGTATGTGTAGCCTCCTCAGTAGATATTCTTCGCCCGGGTAATGGTTGTTGTACCGCTGATGGAGGAGCTGGAGCTAGAATGGCATCATCATCGTCGTCATCATCATTATCATGAGCTGGATCAGGTCGACTTGAAGATGGAGTTGGTTGCGCGAGAGGCCGAGAACGAGGCTGATTTGAACGGTGAGCAAAAGGTAGATCAGGAGCCTGAGCATGAGGCTGAGTATGCTGCTGAGATTGAGGCTGAATGTAAGAGTCAAGATTATAGTCAAACTTCAATCCATGTATAGTCTCCATTGCAGGTGAAGGAGACTTGGACCTAGATGATCGTTGTGCTAACCTTTTCAATCTTCTCATTTGCAATACAGATAAAATAATTATGTTCAGAAATAAGTAAAAGAAGTCCAATAATATTGATTTTACAGATAAATGAAGTCCAATAATATTTGATTAATTCTTACTATTCGTTATTGTAATCACTGTCATCTTCTCTATCATTACGAACTGCTTCATCATTCCATACTTCATCTTCTTCTTCTTCTTCTTCTTCTTCTTCTTCTTCTTCTTCTTCTTCTTCTTCTTCTTCTTCTTCTTCTTCTTCTTCTTCCACTTCCTCTTCCTCCTCCTCCTCCTCTTCTTCTTCTTCTTCAGCAAATTGATTGACTTCTTCATATTCCCCACTAATATGAACAGTAGGGTTGTCCAATTCGTCTGAATATGCAACTATTCTAGGATTTGAAACTTCCACTTCTTGGTAAACTCCTTCGTTCGGATCTAGAATCTGTCCACTGTCATTTCATCGAAGGCTAAATCTACTTCGTGCCTTTGTTTTGAATATGACCCACCAATGACGACGATCTTTTTTTGTAGAAGGATAAGGACTAAAGTACACTTGTTGGCTCTGTTCAGCTAATATAAAAGGTTCATTACTGGCAAGTACAGATTTATGCTTGATATCAACAAGACCATGACGGGGATCAACATGAAGACCTCGTTCTATATGAAACCAATGACACTTGAATAACACAACTTTATTTCCAATTCCAAAGTACTCTAATTCGATTATATCTATCAGTATGCCATAAAAATCACGATCAAAATCATTGTAACAGCTGCCTTTGACACATACACCACTGTTTATTGTTTTTTGAGATCGACCATAATCCAATGTATGAAACTTGAAACCATTTACAAAATAACCTTGATAACTCCTTATTATACGTCCAGGACCATGAGAAATCTCAATAATACATGGATCTGTTTGAGTGGCATGTTCAAATACCTGAAACCCTGCAAAACCAATCATTAAAAGACTAAGAAATTAAGTTCAAACTACTGATTGTTCTATTTTTATAGTACTTACATATTGTTTAAACCATTGTGAAAAATGATCATGACGTGCTTTCTCTAATTGTGCATCGCTGATATTCGGATGATCTCTTTTAATCATATCATCAAATGACCTACAATGACATTTAAAACTAAATAATATAACAACTATATCAACCATATATTTTTAAATTAAACGATGGGTTAAATTTAGATAACTTACTGAATATAGGAGATTATTTCCTCACAATTCATTAACACATATATACACGCAGCATTGTAGTCATCTTCCTCCAAGTATCGAGCATTATTTTTTGTCGGCCCAATTAGTCGACCCGGACGTCTAAAAATGGACAAACGTCCCATCGGATCGACATCTCCTCCATCATCATTACGTGGTGGACAAGTCAATCTTGTTTGAACTTCAGGTTCAAAATACAAGGCACAAAAGTTTCCAATCTCCTCCCTTATGTATGCCATACATATCGACCCTTCTGGATGAGCTTGATTTTTCATTTTCTTTTTTAAGTGATGCGAAAATCTGAATTAAATATTGTAAGCAATTAAATTTTATTAACTTTTTCAAATAGAATATTTGGGATGATAAATATTAATATAACAATACATAAAGATTAACTATAAGTGATTACCTCTCAAAGGGATACATCCATCGATATTGCACTGGACCGCCCAGCATAGCCTCATAAGGCAAGTGGATTGGAAGATGCTTCATACAATCAAAAAAATGAAGGGGGAAAGATCTTCTCTAATTTGCAAATGGTTTGTACAATGTTCCTTTGTAAAACTTGCATGTGATCTACACGTATTTCTGGTAAGCATACATCCCTGAAAAAATGAGATAGCTCTGTGATTGCATCCCAAATTGGATTGGGAACAAAATCACGAATAGCTTTGGGAAGTAAGCACTGCATAAAAATGTGACAGTCATGAGATTTCATTCCGTAGAACTTGCATTCATCGACATTAACACACCGAGCTATATTTGATGCAAACCCATCAGGAAGCCTTAACTCTTTAACCCAAGCACATAGTCTTCTTTGCTCCTCCTTGCTTAGAGTGAATGAAGCTTTAGGCTTTAATATTTTTCCTTCACTGTTCACCAATTCTAAATCTTTTCTTTTGCAAATGAAGGCCATATCCATTCTTGCATTTATTTTATCTTTAGTTTTACCCTTAACATCCATCAGGGTGTTAAACAAATTGTCAAAAATATTTTCTCAATATGCATGACATCCAAATTGTGTCGAATAAGATTAGTATGCAATAAGGCAATTCCCAGAATATACTCTTCTTCACCCAATTATGAGATACCCCAAACCCTGAAGGTTTTTGTGGACCACATTTTTTTCCATATGGTGAATCTTCGATGGCATCTAATTGTTGCAATACTTCTTCACCTGACAATCTTTGCACTGGAGGATCATGATCTACCCTTTTACTAAATTTGTCACATTGCCTCCTGAAAGGATGATTAGGAGGCAAAAATTGACGATGACAATCGAAAAAGTAAGGCTTTCGTCCACACTGCAACCTAAAGGCCTTTGTACGTTCCATGCAATGAGGACAAGATAATCGACCATAGGTGCTCCACCCAGACAACATTCCATAAGCAGGAAAGTCATTAATCGTCCATAACAATGCGACCCTTAACATAAAATGTTGTTTTCTGTGAGCATCATAAGTCTCAACACCATGTTCCCACAACACCTTTAACTCATCAATTAAAGGTCTCAAGAAAACATCAATGTTATATGATGGACTTTTCCTTCCGGGAATTATCATATTGAGAAACAAATATGGTTGCTTCATGCACATCTATGGAGGTAAATTGTAAACAGCAAGCATTACTAGCCAACAAGAGTATTGTAAGATCCCGTATATGTATAATGATAATGTGTACCCTTGGATCAATAATATGAATGGACTTGTGATGTAAATTATGGTTGATGTAAGTCCATGGATCCAATGTATGTATGTGTAATATAAATTATAACGTACATACAAGTTTCATTGTGTATGAATGCGAAGAAATGAGTTATGCTTCCATTTGGTTTATGTTGCATACCTTTGAATATACAATGAATGCACACAAGTTTCAATGTGCATAAGGTATGAATGGATGCCATTTTCAAGTTATAGAGGTGGATGGATGAGGAAATGGCCATGGCAATAGATTGAGGGTGTGTTGGTATGAGTTGCAGCAATGAAACTGCAGGAAATCTGGAAAACATGAGGTCCAGATCGATCTCATAGGATGAGAGATCGATCTGGGAGAGCCAGAATGCTCTCATTTGGGCGAAAGGATTGAGCAGATCGATCTCCAAAGGAGCCAGATCGATCTCTCAAGCATTCTGTAGTGGAAAGATCGATCCCCAAGCATCCAGATCGATCTCCTTAGCTCTCTGTTTGGGGCCAGATCGATCTCATGCTTCGACAGATCGATCTCATGCCTCAACAGATCGATCTCATTGCTTCGACAGATCGATCTCAGGCTTAAAAATGCCGTGGAAAAGAGGAATTTTAAGGGACCAGATCGATCTCCTCTTGGACCAGATCGATCTCCTCAAGTCAACTCTATATAAGGAGAGCTGAAAATCTGGAAATCACGGAAAAACACCAAACCTTTCAATCTCAACCCCGAAAACCTAACTTTCCCTCTCTAAAAATCAGCCATTTTCAGGGAGATTTGGAGAGAGATCATTAGAGGCAAAGTTGTTCCTATCAAAGAGAGGAACAACATAGTGAGAGGGCATTTTTCCATTCTTGGAATTGAAGGAGTTAAGGCCATCACCAATTGGAACAAGAAGAGGAATCACATTGGTAAGATTCTAACACTCCAATCCAAATGTATTAGTTATTTAATTGATTTTGGAGTTGATTGGTATGAGTATTCATGGATAAACTACCTAGGAATGTAGTGGAATTGGTATGACCTAGAAATCCCAAAATGGGTATAATGTGAGGATATGTGGGATTGAATGAGCCTATGATTTCTGGCATGCTAAAGTTGTTATTGGGGTAATGTTTATGATTGTAGAGGGTTAAATGGAATTACTTGGTGAGTTGGAGAAATTGTGAATATGGGTATGTTTATGATTGATAAAATGCCATAGTGAGGGAATTCATGGAATATGAACACTATGAGCTTAGTGTCGATTTAACATCGATTTTGAGTAAGTTAATGGGCCTAAGAAGATCCATAGACTCGAGCTATGGGTAAAGTAACGAAACGAGGCCTAATAAGCTTTAATAAAGGCTATAGGTTAAATTGACTATAGCAAGCACATGGGTTGCAATATATGAATCGAATATAACGCGGGACACGATTTTGTGCAGTCCCGAAGAGTTCGTTGAAGGCGAATCGAACCGTACGAGTAAGCAGCTAAAGGAGGTGGAATCACGCATCGCGATTCCAGGTAAGGGAATTTTGTGAGTATATAGAGATAGCTGCTCGTACTTTGAGCGGTGGGTGAATATTGGGTGTTGTATGAAATGCATGAATTGCCCAAATAAATGATGGATGGTATTTGTGAATGATGATGAGTATGTGTGTGGTTTTGGATTTGAAGTGGATTTTATGAAATGGGATAGTAAGGCTAATAATTGCATAAACCTAACGTTTTGATGTTTTTCCAAAACGAATTGCTTGGTTTTAAGCAAGCTTGTAGATAGGTCGGCTAGTATTGTATTGTTGTTGTGAAAAGCATTTGTGAGTGCTAAACCCGAATTGCCGGGATTGATAAATTGTGATTAAGCCGCCTATCACATTGGTATGACATAAATCGCGCTAGAGCCTCGCTCGCGCTGGATTTCTATGTCTTCATTTGTATGAAACGTGCTAGAGCCTAGCTCGCACCTTGATCTGAAAACTATAGTGATAGTTATAACCGTACTGGAACTTCGGCTCGTACGTGGATTTTGAGTGGTAGTCTCACGAGTATAACCGTACTAGAGCTATGCTCGTACGCGCCTCTTTATGAGAAGATGCATGATGCATGAGTCGTGCTAGAGCTTTGCTCGCACAAGTATGTACAATGGGATATGTATAGGATTGTGAAAGTGGGTAAGATCCTCAAGTCTTACATCCTTAAGCCAACATCCTTAAGCCCAACGAGGCGGGGAGGCTCTGTTAGGCGGGGAGGCTCTGTTTGATGGGGAGGCTCTCTTACGGTGGGATCCTTAAGCCAACATCCTTAAGCCCAAAGAGGCGGGGAGGCTCTGTTAGGCAGGGAGGCTCTCCTACATGGGTATGGTAAAGGTGGGATCCTTAAGCCAACATCCTTAAGCCCAAAGAGGCGGGGAGGCTCTGTTAGGCAGGGAGGCTCTCCTACATGGGTATGGTAAAGGTGGGATCCTTAAGCCAACATCCTTAAGCCCAAAGAGGCGGGGAGGCTCTGTTAGGCAGGGAGGCTCTCCTACATGGGTATGGTAGAGGTAAGATCCTTAAGCCCTACATCCTTAAGCTAACACCCTTGAGCCCGAGGAGGCAGGGAGGCTCTGTTAGGCGGGGAGGCTCTGTTCGGTGGGGAGGCTCTCTTACGGAAAGGACCCTTAAGCCCTACATCCTTAAGCTAACATCCTTAAGCCCGAGAAGGCAGGGAGGCTCTGTTAGGCGGGGAGGCTCTGTTCGGCAGGAAGGCTCTCCTTCACGGAATATGGAAAACTCTTGGTATGGGGTAGATAAGACCTAGGAATGGTACCCCCAATCATGATATGAGTTGCGGAGTACGATGTACCGTGTATATCACATGGAGTACGATGTACCGCATGATGGTTATGTGATGAGAAAGTCTGGCGAGGGATAATTCATCTTCGTGCCAGCATGATACCCCGCACACCTGGATGCGTGTGGTCTGGGATGATTTATGATATAATGATTCACATAGGCACTTTTGATATAGTGACCTAGATTTATACACATGCGTGAATTGTGGAATGTAAATATGGTTGTGATTGTGAGTTGATTTGGTGGTGTTATGTTGTTGGTTCAAAAAGGAAGTTTCTAAATGAATTGCCCTTTTATGAATTTAAATGAGATTGAGCATGAGATGTTTTATACATGATGTCTCTACCATGTTTTATATGCCGATGCACATGATTTGATACATGATATATATGTATATTCACATGGCATAGTTTTATTCCTCATGCTCCTACTATAAACGATTTATGCATAACACTATCAGCATGTAGATAGAGTAGTTATCTACCATGCTTGCATTATTGCCTTACTGAGCGTGTGGTTGCTCATCCCACTCTATTTTCCCCCCTACAGAGCGTGCATAGTAGCCCAGTGAGGACTGAGGCGTATTATTTTGGACTCCACTGCATCTCCATCGCTAAGAGGTATATACACAGTGATTCTTTTTGTATCTAAACAATGTAAAAGCACAGTATTCTTTTGAGTTGTACTTATGGGGATGTAGATGTCAGTAAAACATGTATTCTTATAAGTACACGATTAAATGCACATGTATGACATCGTTTTAATTAATTGAGAATGAATGAGATGTGGTGTTTATTATTGACTCACAGCCCAACAGTGTGTGGTTAGCTTAGTTCACGACTGGGTAAGGTAATAGTAAAACGCGAAAAATTTTCAGTGATTTCGGTTAAAGAGAATGGAATTGGGTCGTGACAAGTATGATCTCGATGCCGGGCCATAAGGACAAAAACCATCTGCACACAAACCAAGTCTTACATTCCGAGGATCAGCAGCAAACGATTGGTGAATACGATCGAATTTTTGCCATGCCTCCCCATCAACAGGATGATTGAGCACTCCGTTAGTATTTCGACTTTCACCATGCCATGTCATAAACTTAGCAGTCACTGACGACATAAAAAGCCTTTGCAACCTCAAAATTAATGGCAAATAATGTAACACCTGATAAGGTATCCTTATTCCTCGTCCACCAACTGTTGAGATAGGTTTATATCGAGGATGACCACATATTTGACAATACTCCTCCTCTGCATGTTCTTTATCAAACAACAAACAATTATTCTTGCATGTATCTATTTTTACATAACTAAGACCCAACTTTTCTAGCTTCTTATTCATTTCATAGTTGGTTTGTGGCAAATTATCATCTTCTGGTAACATAGGCTTCATAATCCCCAACAAATGATTGAAGCATGCTTCACTTATATTAAACTCTGACTTCCAGTTCAAAAGTTGTGAAACAGCCGATAATGTTGTGTGCGTTGAACAACCAGGCCATAGTGGTTCTTCTGCATCATTCAATAGAGAATAGATGTATGTAGCAGATGCATCTGGATGTTGCCCATCACATCTTGAATTGTTCACAGAATTACCAATTACGTCATCCTCCTTATGAAAAGCATCCGTAACCATTCTAACATATGGATTTTGTTCTTCAGGTCTCACACCAGATAGTGGATCAACTGTTTCATTTATATTTTGCGATGACTGTCCTTCTTCAATTTCTCCGTGTTTATCCCAAGTGGTATACCCAACAACAAAACCTTTGTAATAAAGGTGTTTACGCACCTTATCCACTTCCAAGAATTGTTTATTCATACATTTGCTACAAGGACATTTAATTCGATTTCCACTAACTACCTCCGGATAACAAAATGCAAAAGTAATAAACTCTTCAACTCCATCCAAAAATTCATTTCTAATGAATCCATCTACATCTAATCGACAATACATCCAAGATCTATCCTTATCCATTTTTCACACAGATAATATTATATCTGAAAATATAGAATAACAAATACACTATATCAGCAAATAATTTTTGTCAATTAAGTAAATCAGAGGAAAAAATTTATAATAATTTTTTTATGAATGATCCTCTCGAATGAATAACCCTAAATAACCCTAAAACGTAACTGTTCAATAACATATGCCTATGTATTCTTCGTTCATATTTACTTTAATTATTTATTAATTTCCAAATAATATATAAAACTAAAAAATAAAGAAATAATTTTGTAATACATATTATAAACATGTAATTTAAATTGAACTTACCTTTAATGTATGTCGTATATGACAGTTGAATTTGAAAATATAACTTGAAGGTAAATGGTGGCTGTCGAAACCAACAATAATAATTCCTACTCAAAATAAATTTAAACTGTAGTATAGTTGAGTAGGGTCATTTCCCAAGAGATTGGCTAGATTTATCTTTCTGCAAAATATTAAAAAGTAAAATGGGGATTTTGGGAAAATGAAAATAAAAATTAAATTCTAGGCAGGTAAAATCGCTATATAAAAATTGAGAGAAAATCAATATGATGAAAACATCTAACCAAAGGAATAATCTTAGAATGGGTTCATGGAATTGATCATTGATGCAAAAATAAATTCTTTTAATCTTTACTAAATTGGTTATGGTTATTGGTACGACCTAACAACCTATCTCTCCTTACTTCTTCGATAATCAGGATACGATCTCTAATTATTTCTCTTGTCAGTTAAACAACCTTAGATACGATCTTAAGATTTAATTTACCAACAACATTGAAAACTAGAGAGACTACCAATTCTAACCAACAAACACACATGTAGGTTCATTTAAGCTAGATTATATATCTTCTTAACAGAGAATTGAAATCCTATCTGAAATCAATTATGTTATTTACCACTTATATTAGAATGCCTAAACAATTACGGATTCAGGTTTCTAATTGGCGATATATTATCCTGACAATTGAACAAAGGGCCCTTTTTGCACAATCAATCAAAACAATAATTTAAATAAGAACAGAGGACATATAAATAATAAAGATATAAAAGAACAAAATAAAAACTAATTAGATCTCACAATTCTTAAAGAACCCAAACTTTAATTATCCTTTGGCTAGACTAAAAACTTAGCAAGCCATAAATTCAGAGAAAAACACTAAAGAAAATATAAAATTGTATGAATATTCAAGAATTCAGAATTCAGATCCCCCTAGCCACTCTTAGTCTATAAATACTAAATATCCTAGCCCCAGAATCTGTTTCCAAAGGAAAGTTCTCTGATTGAGTTTGATTACAATTAAACTTCTTTCCTTTTTCCACCACTTGCCAAAGACAGGTTTTGTATATATCTTTCTTAATAATTAAAATCTTCCTCTTGCCATTTTTAGACTGTTTCAGTCAACTTCAGCTACAAGAGATAGATCTTGACTTGAATTCCGAGATTTCTTCTGATTTTGTGACTTGAGCAGAATTTGCAGCTTTTAATCCATTTTGTCCATTTTCCTTCATTCACAATACAAAATAGAAAATATAAGTCAAATCCAAAAATTAAGCATATAAAATAATTTAAATCATGGGAAAATATAACAATTAATATGTATAATATGCAACTTATCAAATTCCCCCACACCTAAACCTTGCTTGTCCTCAAGCATACACTAGTCAAAATTCATAATCTCTTCTCATCATTCCTTCATACTCTTCCTATGCTCATCCAAAACACATTCCTTTCATGAATTAAATCATAAGTTTTTAAACTGAATTCTCATAACACACATGAATAGCACTTTAATGATTCAATTAAATTCATAAAGTACACAAGATCTAACACCCTCGCAATTGGATTTCACTCATCACACTCTAAGTGTTTAAGGTATATATAAATGAGCTCTCAAGTCAATGCATAGAAGATTTCTTACCATAGGCTTGCAAATTCATCATATCTCTTCCACCAATAAATGAATTAAGATGCAAAAATCTAAGGGTCTAAAAGGGTTGTATTAGGGCTTAGGTAAGGTATGATAAAAGGATTTTTTAGGTTAAAGAAATTGAAAGAATCATACAAAACTTTTCACATAAAATTCAAATCAATGATTTCAAAAGACTGCTTCAATCACATAATTTTCAGAACGAACTTCCAAGTAATAAAAATTACACTTCTCTTTCTCTTTTTCTTTTTCTTTTTTTTCATTTTTTTTCATTTTTCATTTCTTCATTTTTTTTTCAACTTCTTTTTTTTTTTCGATTTTCTTTTTCAAAAGAGAAGAACTCAATGAAAGCAATAGCTTGAAATACTAAATTTTCAACATATGCAATCTTTTCAAAAATATTTTGAAGTTTCATGTGCATAAGTCTATATGATTCATCAATTCAAGGTTCAAAAAGAGGAAAAATCAACAAAAGGGTTTATCATGGCTTGTAATGTGGTTTAATCCAAATAAAATGGCTAGGCTCAACGTGGTTTCTCTAGGGGTTAATAATAATAAGGGTAGGCTAAAAAAGAAAGGTAAATATCAAGAAAAATTGGTTTAACCTAAATGCCCTTATTTGATTAATTGCATCATATTCATCAAAAGGGGTTGATTAAGACATGTATGACAGAGCAAGTTCTAGAATAGTCAACTATGCATGATAATCACACAAACAAAGAAATAGAGCATGATATAATGAATGCTTATAGGCTCAATTCTCACCAAAAAGGTTTGTCTGTGCTAGATCCTATACACTTTTTCATTTAATGAATTAAAAGTAACTACTCAGTGTTGTAATGAGAATTTAAAATTGTTTTGCACATATGCAAATGACATTTTTTTTTTTTTTGGAATAAGCATTGGAAAAATCTAGAACTCAAAAAAAATTACAAACATTAACTAATGTACCTTTTGGAACAAAATTTTTATGGATTTGCAAAAATTTTCATGAAAATTAATCAAGAATGAAAGAATAATGAGACAAACATCAGAGTCACAATTAAATATCCTCCCCCACACCTAGACTATACATTGTCCCCAATGTATGCAGAATAATTGCTCAGACACTGTAAAAGAATTAAGAGAATTAAGAAACTTCCTTGAAAAATGTTGAGCACCATGAAGTATTGCGTCGATTTCCACGACTTCGCCAATCTGAGCACGCTTATGAGCGAAAGAAACTTCTTGATTTCCACCGCTAGTGAATGAAAATTTTCTCTCCCCCTACGATTGCGATTGACAATCTCCAATAAGTAAAAATAAATACACAAAATCAAATAATATTAATAATAAAAATGATATAATTAAAATTAGTCACTTAAGTAAAACAATCACCACAATAATTTTTTTATTTTTTGTTTATTTTTTGTTTATTTTTATTTTTTTTGAAAATATAGCAAAAATATATAAAACAAAAATCAGAGAATGCTGCCGGTTGGGGACTGGAGATGCGGCTGGTTGTTGGAAATTAGGAGAGGTCACGGGTTGCTGATGGTTGGGCGAGAGGTTGCAGTGCAGAGCCCGATGAATTGTCGATCACCAATGCTGATGATGTTCGGGATTGGAGGCTCGGGAAGAGAGGAGTTCAGCTGCCGGAACGTTGCTGCTGGTTCTAATTGGGGAAGACCGGTCTTGGTTCTCATCAGAACTGCTGCAGTCTGTATTGGGAGGCTGTTGTTGCTGCCGAATCTGTTGGACTGTTGCTGGACAGTGGGGAGCAAGCGGCTGATGGAGTTTGAACTGGTGCTTCGCCGGAGCTGGGTACTGCCTGATCGGTTGCTGGGTTGCTACTCGGGAAGAGGAGAGTCACGGGTTAGAGCTGTGAAGATGCTACGGGTTGCTTCTGCTGGTGTGTTTCTCGGTTCTGTACTGCCGTGAGTCTCGGTTCGTGAAGAGGGATGGAACTATGGTGGTGCCGACGGCGTGAAGCTGCAGTTGGTCAGTGCTGGTTGGGGACTGGAGGAAGCTGGGAGGAAGGGAGATGACCGGTAAGAAGGGAGCTCGGGGAGATGAAGAGGGTGCCGAGAATGGGGGGTCTGCAGGAAAAGAAGAAAATAAAAAAAATAAAAATAAAAATATTAATAATAATAATACCGAAAAAAAATAAATAAATAAATAAATATATATATATATATGTAAATATTTTTTTTTCTGTGGAGATGGCAGAAGAAGTGTATTGATAGGGCGTGGGCACGCCCTATCAATACTTCTCTTCTGCAAAAAAAAATTTTTTTTTTGGGCAGAAGAGGGCTTTGAATAGGGCGTGGGCACGCCTTACTCAAACACAGCTTCTGTAAAAAAATTTTTTTTTAAGATAAATATAAATCTTATCCAATATTAATAAAATAACAAAATTAAAAAAAAATATTTGCTAAACAAAAATAAAGAGAAATTTTGGGTTGCCTCCCAAACAGCGCCTTTCTTTAAAGTCTTTGGCTAGACATAGTCATGCTCAGTTATACGTTGGACATTCCAACCCAATTCGTTCAATTTCATGCACTTGTAAACCTTCATAAAAAGGCTTTAAGCGATGACCCTTGACCTTAGAGATCTGACCTGTATCCAAACTTTGAATTTCAATTTTACCACGAGGAAACACGTTAGTAACAACATAAGGGCCTAACCATCTAGAACGGAATTTACTAGAAAATATTTTTAATTTAGAATGAAATAGTATAACTTTCTGACCAATATAAAATTTTTTCTTGGAAACTATATGATCATGAAAGGCCTTTATCTCTTTCTTATAAATCCTAGAACTCTCACAGTCATTATTGATATTAAACTTAATGATTTCATCATCAAATTCCATTGTGAGTGTACCATCATGCACATCAATTTTAGTCCTAGATGTTTTTAAGAAGGGTCTTCCTAGCAAAATCAAAGATCTAGATGAGTCATCATCATCCATACCAAGCACATAAAAATCAGCAGGAAAGATTAATCCATTTACTTGCACCAAAACATCTTCTAAGACACCATCAGGATAAAAATTAGATCTATCAGCAAGTTGAATAATCACACCAGTCTCTTTTAATGGTCCAACATTCAAAGATTTAAAAATAGACAGAGGCATGACATTAATTGAAGCTCCTAGATCTAATATTGCTCTTTCAATTTTAAGATTACCTACCTTACAAGGGATAGTAAACATACCTGGATCCTTGCATTTAGGAGGTAACTTTTTCTGAAGGACAGCTGAAACATTCTCACCCATGCTAACAAATTCATTACCTTTCAGTTTCCTTTTGTTGATACACAACTCCTTGAGAAATTTGGCATATCGAGGTACCTGTTTAATTACATCAAGCAAAGGAATATTTACCTCAATCTTGCGAAAGATGTTAAAAATTTCTTTTTCCTCCTCCTCTTTTTTAGATTTGGATGATCTAAAAGGAAAAGGAGGAATTGGTGCCAAAACTTTTTGTTGCATGACATTAGGTTCCTTAAGGTGATCGAACTGTGGCTGAGATACAGTAACTTCCTTTTCAGCTTCTTCTTCTGGAATGCGCTTTCGGGTTGTCTTGCTAGACTTCCCTACCTCGGTTTCACTCCTCAAGGTCATTGCACTTACATTATGTTTAGGGTTGATAATTGTTTGTGAAGGCAATTTTCCTTGAGATTCCAGTCTGCTTACAGAAGTGGCTAGCTGACTCATTTGATCTTCCAGCTTCTTGATGCTTGTTCTTGTCTCCTGTTGAAATTGTTGTGTGTTAATTGCAAGTGATTTAACAATTTCTTCAAGAGACGTACCTGAACTTGAGGATGACTGATGTTGCTGTAGTTGTGGAGCAGGGTGGCTATATTGAGAATTCTGAAATTGAGGCCTTGCTCCATAGCTAAAATTGGGATGATTTCTCCACCCTGGGTTATAAGTGTTTGAATATGGATCGTGATTCCTTTGGGGTGGACCTGGAAATCCTCCAACTGCATTTACGTGTTCATGAGGTTCATCTTGAAGTGTGGGGCACATGTCGGTTGGGTGTCCAGTAGAGCGCAAATTCCACAGGCTTTAACTTGTTGTACGTTTCCCATTCCTATAGCCAATTGTTGAACAACAGATGTTAAATTAGCTATTTGATTTTCAAGAGAATGTGTATTTACCTCATTTACTCTTCTGTGAGGTATGTCTTGTCTGAATCCAAACTGTTGGGAATTAGCAGCCATGGTGGAAATCAAATCTCTAGCCTCTCTAGGAGTCTTGTTCACTATCGCACCTCCACTGGCTTCGTCCATCATTCTTCTTTCCATGGGTAACAATCCTTCATAAAAATATTGAATTAAGAGTTGTTCGGAAATCCCATGTTGAGGACAACTTGCACAGAGTTGCTTAAATCTTTCCCAGTATTCATGAAGAGTTTCAATATCTTTTTGCTTGATTCCACATATCTCTCTTCTAATGCTAGCAGCTCTTGAAGCAGGGAAAAATTTGTCAAGGAACAATCTCACTATTTCAGTCCACGTGGTTATAGAACCAGGAGGTAAATAAAACAACCAATCTTTTGCTCTATCAGCTAGTGAGAATGGAAAAGCTCGCATTTTAATTTGCTCTTCAGTAACTCCTTGCGGCTTCAGGCTTGAACATACCACGTGAAATTCTTTTAAATGCTTATGAGGATCTTCATTCTCAAGACCATGAAACTTGGGAAGCAAATGGATCAAACCCGATCTTAACTCAAAATCTGCTTGCAAAGTCGGGTAATGAATGCAGAGGGGTTGTTGATTTACAGGTGGTGCAGCCAACTGTCTTAAAGTTTGCTCTTCTTCAGCCATTACTTCAATCTCAGAATCACTAGATGAATTGGTCAAATCAAGTGATAAATTCAGTTCAGGGGAAGAAGATGTACCTTCTTGTGCCTTTTGAATTTTAGTTTCCTTCCTATTTCTCTTAGCTGTCTTTTCAATCTCAGGGTCGTACGGGATTAATTCACCTGCACGAAAAGAACGGGGCATCAAAATAAATCTAATTAAAAACCAATCCCCGGCAACGGCGCCAAAAATTGGTGGTTGTCGAAACCAACAATAATAATTCCTACTCAAAATAAATTTAAACTGTAGTATAGTTGAGTAGGGTCATTTCCCAAGAGATTGGCTAGATTTATCTTTCTGCAAAATATTAAAAAGTAAAATGGGGATTTTGGGAAAATGAAAATAAAAATTAAATTCTAGGCAGGTAAAATCGCTATATAAAAATTGAGAGAAAATCAATATGATGAAAACATCTAACCAAAGGAATAATCTTAGAATGGGTTCATGGAATTGATCATTGATGCAAAAATAAATTCTTTTAATCTTTACTAAATTGGTTATGGTTATTGGTACGACCTAACAACCTATCTCTCCTTACTTCTTCGATAATCAGGATACGATCTCTAATTATTTCTCTTGTCAGTTAAACAACCTTAGATACGATCTTAAGATTTAATTTACCAACAGCATTGAAAACTAGAGAGACTACCAATTCTAACCAACAAACACACATGTAGGTTCATTTAAGCTAGATTATATATCTTCTTAACAGAGAATTGAAATCCTATCTGAAATCAATTATGTTATTTACCAATTATATTAGAATGCCTAAACAATTACGGATTCAGGTTTCTAATTGGCGATATATTATCCTGACAATTGAACAAAGGGCCCTTTTTGCACAATCAATCAAAACAATAATTTAAATAAGAACAGAGGACATATAAATAATAAAGATATAAAAGAACAAAATAAAAACTAATTAGATCTCACAATTCTTAAAGAACCCAAACTTTAATTATCCTTTGGCTAGACTAAAAACTTAGCAAGCCATAAATTCAGAGAAAAACACTAAAGAAAATATAAAATTGTATGAATATTCAAGAATTCAGAATTCAGATCCCCCTAGCCACTCTTAGTCTATAAATACTAAATATCCTAGCCCCAGAATCTGTTTCCAAAGAAAAGTTCTCTGATTGAGTTTGATTACAATTAAACTTCTTTCCTTTTTCCACCACTTGCCAAAGACAGGTTTTGTATATATCTTTCTTAATAATTAAAATCTTCCTCTTGCCATTTTTAGACTGTTTCAGTCAACTTCAGCTACAAGATATAGATCTTGACTTGAATTCCGAGATTTCTTCTGATTTTGTGACTTGAGCAGAATTTGCAGCTTTTAATCCATTTTGTCCATTTTCCTTCATTCACAATACAAAATAGAAAATATAAGTCAAATCCAAAAATTAAGCATATAAAATAATTTAAATCATGGGAAAATATAACAATTAATATGTATAATATGCAACTTATCAGTAAAAAAAAAAAAAGCATCCGTAAACATTGAATGTATGTAACGTGCATATAAGAAAAGTTAATATCTACAATAACAAAATCAATAAACTAAAAATATCAATTATAACAAAATAAATCAAATTAGCTAACATTAATATACATAGATTTAAATCTTGAAACTGAATATGTGGAGAATTATATTTCAAAGTCCTAAGTTTCCTTAGAAATTCGGCAGCATAACGACTGCAATTTGTCTCTACCCAACCTACAAATAATACTATATAGTAGTCCAAATCATCAATACAATTCATGCATATTAAATCATCTCAACAACCTTAGTTATCCACAACTAACAATCATGCTTTCCAACAAACATCATTGTCCTAAAAGTCCCATTTAGTCTAACCTACCCCTTCCATTCTCATGCAAATTTTCCACGATTAATTGATGCAAACTTATTAACCAACAATTCTGTAAGACCCGAATTTAATTAAAATACGAAAATTAAATATGAAATAAAGGAGTATTTGTGAAGGGAAGTCGGGTTAAATTAATCCCGAACACGTGTAAGGGCAAAATGGTCAAAAGATCGAAAGCCGGTATAATTTCGATAAAGAAATTTAATTAAAAATAATGGATCGAGAAATCTTGGTCAATAAAGATGAAATAAAAATTATTTTGGGTTAAATTGATCAAGATATTAATTTATTGAAATTAATCGGGATTAATCGAAATTTTTAGTTCGAAAAAAATAATCCCGAAAATAATCGAAAAATATACCGAAAAGTCACCCGGGACAATATCCCGAAAATACGGAGAAATTATACCCGAAAAAGAGGTTAAAATATAATAAATAAATTAAATTAAATTAAATTAATTAAATTAGAATAAAATTATAATTTTAAGTGATATTTTGGGTATTTTAATATATTTTAATGAATAGTATAAAAATAAATAATAATAATAATAAAAATAAAATAAAAAAAAACCACAGCTGAAACGCGAAATCGCGCGAAAACGGAAGAAAACGAAGCAGCCGAAATGCCGAGGAGCCCCCGACGGCCAGGCGACCAGGCGAGGCCGACGAAGGCAAGCCCGACGAGGGTCGACCCACTACCGGCCCCTTGGAGACCCGAACGGCGGCCACCAGTGAGCAAAAACGGCGGAAACCGAAGCCGAGGGGGGGAGAGAGATTCCCGGCGAACGGCGGCGCCTTGGCTCCGATCGACCCCAGCCGAAGCTTCCCCAAGCGACGGTGAGCAGATTGCCGGTGGTGGCAGTCACCGAAACCGACGGACGGCGCCGAAAACAGCAAGAGATGAAAGTGGGTACCGACGGAGGATGAGAACGGCCGGACCGGCGACTTTTCGGTGGCCTTGGGAGAAGCCGAGCCCAGATCTGAGATGCGGACGACCCAGCGGAGTGATTGGCGGTGGAAGCCGACGGAGAACCGGCCGAAAAGGTGGTGAACCGGCGATGAACCGGTTGAACCGGAGTGAACCGGTGGTCTGAACCGGTCCGAACCGGACTGAACCGGTTCAGCCAAAAAGAGGAGGAAAAAAGGAAGAAAAAGGGAAAAAGAAAAAGAGAAAAAATTGGAAAAAATTTCTATGATGCAATCGAGCTTCGGGTAAGTCGATAAGCGATCAAATTGACCCGATTTAAATTTTGGAGTATTTAATTTAATTAATTTTGGGCTGAAAACTTACCCGGACAAATTGTGGAATTGTGTAGCTCGACAATTGGCATCCAACGACAGCTCGAGACAGCCTCGAATTTCGTACTAGCATGGAATCTCGGGTAAGTGACCCTTATTTACGACAATTGCCTCGTTATGCGTGATATTGATTTAATTTACGCATAAATTGAATTAAATTATGGAAATTTAGATAAATTGTCGTAAATAATCGATTTAGCTATTCGAGAATTAGAACGAGGCCCAATAAATTATTGGTGGGCCCAATGAGCCCAATAGTCCTCGATAAAGTAAAAATTAAGTGGAAAACGGGCTTAAGGCCGATTAAGGCCCATTAAGGTGCAATCGGGCCCAATAGGGGTAAACGGGCCCAATGATTTAAATTAAGCCCAGAAAGTATTAAATACGATTAAATTGCATAATATCTGACCTGAGGAATATTAATACGCAGTTCCGGGCATTTGATTGGGAGCATAACGGACTGCGCAACGAGATAACATTGGAAAAGAAAAGGTCAGACTCTACGGAAAAATAAGGTAAGGGAATTCTACGGACTGCTAGAGGTAAACTTTACGAAGTTTTAAATTCATTGGCAGTCATTTAAAATTATCTGAAGGGTCTAGAGGTCAATTAATAATTTTAGTGCCCCGAATGGGCAAATTACTAAAATACCCTTGTTAAGGGTAAAATCTAAAAATTTAGGAAAAATTGGGAGGAGCAAGGACAAGAGGTTCCTGCTCGTTCTGGAGGTATTTCAACACATGCATGAGTAGGCTGGCTCACTTTTAAAGAAAAATGCATAGCATTGCATATCTTAAACGATGTGATTTCTGTGAAAACTATTTTGAGATAACTGAGCCGCCTACGTGTTTTATTTACATGTGACATGCTAGAGCTCAGCTCGCACGATGTTTGATTTGTGTGATGCATGCATTAGTGCTGGAGCGAGAGCTCGCACTAGAGTTTTACATGCATAGGTGCTGGAGTCCAACTCGCACCAGATTTGCATACATATATATATGATTTTCGTGACAGGGTGCTAGAGTCTAACTCGCACCATATTTTTATGTGATTTTTGAGACAGGGTGTTGGAGCTTCGCTCGCACCAGCTTTTCATATGGTTTGCATACAGAGTGCTAGAGCTTAGCTCGCACTAGTTTTATTTGATTTACTGACAGTGTTAGAGCACCGCTCGCACTACTTTTCAGAGATCATACGATAAGCCGTGCTTGGAGCATCGGGTAGACTGTGTGTCACCGATTAAATAGGCTCGCACGTGCGTTTTGAGACATGGCATGTTAAAATAACCTGATGAGCCCGAACGAGGGATAAGGGTTAGAGATCCACCTAATGAGCCCGAACGAGGGATAAGGGTTGGAGATCCAGCTGATGAGCCCGAACGAGGGATAAGGCTGTGGGTCCATGGAGTACGATGTACCGTGCAAGTAGCATGGAGTACGATGTACCGTGGGGTATCTTCGGATACGGTATCTTTGTGATACGGGGTATCTTTGTGATACGGTATCTTTGTGATACGGGGTATCTTCGGATACGGCATCTTCGGATGCGTGAGATCGGATAAGACTGACGGGTTGGATTGACCCACCTCCCGGGCGGTTCCCGATCAGGGTGAGACCTCGCACACTGGGATCCGTGAAGCTAGAGGGACTCACGAGGACACATTGGCCAGTCCTGGTTATTGCCGTTATACAAATATTGCCTCGTCTCGCATGTCGACGATTTTGATGATTTAAACTGGGTTTTTAAACTAAATTTGCATGATGGTATTTCCATGCTTTTCAAACCCATGTGTGAATGTAAATTGATTTTTATGGTTTCGTGTGAGTCAGGATCACCCGAAGGAGGGGTCGAGTCCTGACTTTATTGTGAAATTTTTATATGAGAAATATATGATTTTGAATATTATTGCATGTTGATTTTCCGTCCAAATGTGTTTTACATAACATCATAACGCATATCATTGTTTTAAAATGTGTGGAGAAAGGGTGGTTTATGCATGGCACCACGTTCATGTAGGTAGTATGGTTACCTACTTGTTCGTAGGATTGCCTTACTGAGCTTGATGTGCTCACCCTGTCACGACCCAATTCCATTCTCTTTAACCGAAATCACTGAAAATTTTTCGCGTTTTACTGTTACCTTACCCAGTCGTGAACTAAGCTCACTACACACTGTTGGGCTGTGAGTCAATAATAAACACCACATCTCATTCATTCTCAATTAATTAAAACGATGTCATACATGTGCATTTAATCGTGTACTTATACGAGCACATGTTTTACTGACATCTACATCCCCCATAAGTACAACTCAAAAGAATACTGTGCTTTTACATTGTTTAGATACAAAAAGAATCACTGTGTATATACCTCTTAGCGATGGAGATGCAGCGGAGTCTAAAATAATACGCCTCAGTCCTCACTGGGCTACTATGCACGCTCTGTAGGGGGGAAAATTGTCACGACCCGAATTACCTAAAAATCAGAGTAAATTTTTCGCTTTTTCATTTATTATTTAATTCTTACTTTTCTCTCGTCGTGACCATCCTACAACACAGTTGGGCTATGATTCGGTGTTAGTCACCTCACACTATTTAACATTTCATTCCCATAATCATATATCAGAGTCTACTATCCTTTTTACTTTAAATAAACACATACCCAATGGTATTTACATGACTCTACATCCCCGACATCATATCCATTTACAGTACTGTGCATTACATATTTAGATACAAAACCATACAAATGTGTATACCTGTCTCTCGATGGGAAGCAGCAAGCAGCGTATATTAAGCATGCAAGTCCTCAGCCGCTCAATAATTATTACAAGTACTCTGAAAAGATGGGAAAATAAGGGGGGTGAGCAAACCACACGCTCAGTAAGGCAATTATGCAAGTAAGTAGATAGCTCCACTATCTACATGCTCATAATGCCATGCCCTTAAATCCATTTCTTTTCATTTAAAATTACACGCACAAAGTTATGCATATTCAATGCCATAGTTTATCCAAAACTATTTGTGCATATATAAATCATGTAACTCATGCATTCAAAGCATTTTATGTGACATCATTAAATCATATTAAGCATGAATTTAATCAAGATCATGCATTCTTTCATGTCATGTAAGACAATTCAAGGTTTTCAAATGAAAGCATGGAAAACACATCATGCCACTGCATTTAAATCAATTCATTTAAAACGCAGTATAAAATAACCCCTCTGGGTCAATCATCTCAAAACTCATAAAACAATTTGTTATATTTCATTATAAAACTTGAGTTATAAAACCACCCTTCTTTCAGGGTCACATATCATAAAATCATATGAAATCATAAAATCATCAAATCGGGGGCCTGACCCCTCCTTCGGGTTTACCCTGGTCTAACAGACCACAAGTTATATCATGTGAGACAATCAGGTAATTAACAGTAACATCGAGGACTATGGCCATTTCCTAGTGATCCCTGGCAACACGGTACCTAGTGTGCGGGGTATCACACCTGAAACGGGAGGTGGGTCGTCCTACCCGCCAGAACAGCATAACACCAGGATTGCGAGGGCAAGGCTTGCTGCCTCGTGGCTAATGCCACTCCACTCCAACAATCCCCACGGTACAGCGTACTCCGCGTGACATACACGGTACAAAGTACTCCGTGAACCCAAGCTCAGTCAGGGGTGCCTGTAATAGGTCTTATCCACCCATATCATCTGTCTCAGAATGCACGTGTGAGCATATCATCTCACTGTGACACACAGTCTACAGGAGGCTCCAACACGGCTATATGCATGTAATATATATCCCTGTGCGAGCGAAGCTCAAGCACGGCTCCATGCATATTCATGATATCAGAAAATCTCGTGCGAGCGAAGCTCTAGCACGATTTCATAAAAATCAGTGAAATCTGCGTACGAGCAGCGCTCCAGTACGACTTAAACTGATTATAATTTCATGTAAATTCCACGTACGAGCAACGCTCTAGTACGGATATGTATATAAATTCAGTGAAAACCTCGTACGAGAAAAACTCCAGTACGACATTCAAATGAATTATGAAAACCATGTAAAACTTTGTGCGAGCAATGCTCCAGCACAAATGAATGCTCAAGTAAATCAAATCTCGTGCGAGTTACACTCCAGCACGGCTTTATGCATAATTAAATCAAATCTCGTGCGAGATTCACTCCAGCACGGCTTTATGCAATATCAAATCAAAACAGGATGCGAGCTAAGCTCCAGCATCTCTCATGCATGTCAAATCATTAAAACTAGTGCGAGCAATCGCTCCAGCACTATTTTATGCATACCACGTTAAAACAAATCAAGACATGTCAAAACAGAGTGCGAGCTAGGCTCCAGCAGCTCTCATTTCACAATAATAAAAATCAGTGCGAGCACCATGCTCTAGCACATTTCATGCATATGATGTCACACAAGTCGGTGCGAGCAACTGCTCAAGCACATTTATGCACATTCACAAACGCAGATATAGTGCGAACTACGTGTCGGCACTACCTGTTTCCATATAAACTTGATAGTTGGCCTCTTTTCCAAAGAAATTTCATTTAAATATTAATAACACCTACGTAGTGTTAATTTGGGAAACTTATGCAATTATTGGCCAATCTATCGATTTACTTTGATTAAAACCAATCAAATCTTTAATTCGGAAAATTCCTTAAATCATGCATTTCATGCATGTCATGCTTTCACCATCCTTAGGTGAACTTCCCTCAATAGGGGTAAAATAGTCTTTTCACCTATTTCGATCCTCAAAATTATTTAAACCACTTTTAGGATCTTTATACATCATCAAGGCATACATACATATTCAGTGTACAGAACACTATTAAAATACGCGTAGCTACCTCTAGCTACTCACACAATTCCCTTACCTCATTTATCTGTACAGTCTGACATTTACATCGATGTCTCGTCACGCAGTCCGATTTGCTCCGAATCCAAATCAAATCTCCGGCACTGCGGATAAATGTTCATCAGGTCAAATACAATACAATTAATTGTATTTCTTAATTTTCTGGGCTTAATTTAAATCATTGGGCCTGTTTTCCCATATTGGGCCCGATTGCACCTTAATGGGCCTTAATCGGCCTTAAGCCCGTTTACCACAATTTATCGAGGCCTATTGGGCTCATTGGACCCATCAATATTTATTTAGCCTCGTTCTAAATTCTCAGATAGCTTATGAATTATTTACGACCATTTTATCCCAATTTCTAGAATTTAATTCATTTATACGGAAATTAAATTCGTAATTCATGCGTTAAATATCAATCACGCATAACGATACAAATTGTCGTAAATTAAGGGTCACTTACCCGTTATTCCATGATCGTATACAAATCGAGGCTATCTCGAGCTCTCGGTTGATGCCAATCGTCAAGCTACACAATTAAATATATTTTCGGGTAAACTTTCAGTCGATTATTTATCAAATTAAATATTTTAAAAATTAAATCGGTCAATTCGACCGCTTACCGACTTACCCGAAGCTCGATTGCATCACAGGAATTTTCCCCAATTTTTTTCTCTTTTTCTTTTTCCCTTTTTCTTCCTTTTTTCCCTTTCTTTTTGGCTGAACCGGTCCGGTCTGGTTCAACCCGGTTCGGACCGCCGGTCCGGTCTGGTCCGGTTCGGCCGGTTCTGTCCGGTTCGGCCGGTCCAGGCTCCCTTTGGTCGTGCCGGCGCCGTCCGGCCGGTTCTCTGGCCGATTCCGGTGCCGTTCAACGCGCCATGGACTGGGCTTCTCAAATCAGGCCTCGGCCTGGGTCGAATCGGCGCCGATGGCCGCCGATCGACGTTTCTTCCCCGCGGCATCTCCTTCGTTTTTTGACGATTTTCGGCCACTTCGCCGCGCGTCGCTGCCGCCTGTGGGCTCGCCTGAGGTCGGCCGACCTTCGCCGACCCTCGCCTGGGGCCCTTGGCCGCCGGTGAGGCTCGTCCGTCGTCTTCTCTTCCTCGGCTCGCCTTTCGCGTTTTCTGTTTCTTTTCGCCACTGTTTCTTCCAGATTTCGTTTCTTTCTTTTTTTTATTATTTATTTATAATTTATTTTTAATATTATTTTAATCAATAAAATAATATTAAAATACACAAATATCTTTTAAAAATTTATATTTTATTCATTTAATCTGTAAATAATTTTCTCAGTCCGATTTTACCTTTCCGGTATATTTTTCGATTATTTTCGAGATTATTTTTCGATGCGAAAATCCCGGTTTATTCCAATAAATTCATATCTTGATCAATTTAACCCGAAATTTAATTATTTCTTCGTCATTGATCAAGATTTCTCAATCTCATATTTTTAATTAAATTTTCTTGTCCCGATTAATATCGAATTTTGGTCTTTCGACCATTTTGCCCTTGCACGTATTCGGGAATGTCATTTAAGTCCTTTTGCATTTTTTAAATGCACTCGAAAATATCGGGTCTTACAATCTCCCCCACTTAAAAAAATTTGGTCCTCCAAATTAGAACCAAGTAATATGAGTCCAGAAATAACTCCGGTTACATCTATCATATCATATACAGTCATCCTCAAGTGACTTTCTCCGGAGTGTAATACTATCATCATACTTAACTAGGGAGATCATCTCAAACCTCAACACTTTTTCCTTCCATTTAGTGCCCGAATCGATTTCTCCAATCATACGTTATATTTTCATTGAGCTAAACCGTTGAAGCTCATATCCGATTACATATATCGGGTTCGGATAATATTTTCGAAACATCATAAGATAGGACACATAGTGGATGCCTGTTTACCCAAGTGGTAACGCCAATCTACAGGTCTTATCTCCCACTTGTCCAATATCTCTATCCGAATGTCGTTACGTCCTTATGCTCTTAGGACAAGTAACTATCAACAATAATGATTCACCCTCGGTGAATTCCAATGATTTTCTGTCTCTTGTCAGCATGAATTTTCTGTCTGCTCTGAGGTGTTCTTAATCTCTCACAAATCAACTGAACATCCTCAGAGGTTTGTCTTACCAATTCGGGAACAATTTTCTATCTGTCACCCACTTCCCTTATCCAAGTCAGGGAAACAATCCCTATGGCCATAAAATGCCTCATATAATCTCATCCTGATACTCAAGTGACAACTGTCATCACTGGCGAATTTGATTAGTAGCAACTGATCATCCCAGGAGCTCATAAAATCAATGGCACACGCTCTCATCACATCCTCCAGAACCTGTACAGTCCTCTCTGACTGACTATCTGTCTGAGGGTGGAAGCTGTGCTAACACACAATCAGGGTCCCATAGCTTCCAAAAACATATTCCCAGAAGTGGGAAGTGAAGCGGGAATCCCTATCTGATATCATGCTCCCTGGAACGCTACATATTATTTCACAATTTTTCATTCACATAAATCCGCCTACACACTCAGAGTATCTGGGGATTTCATAACCAGAAGGTGGGTAACTGAATCAATCTATCGACTATCACTCAGATAGCCTCGTGATTCATTAGGGTCCTCTGTAACCCATCACGCAATTCATGGTAACTTGTTCCCATTTCCGTGTCAATATAGGTAGAGACTGCAATGACCCTGCAACTTCTTTTACTCTACCTTACTCTGCTGACATACGAGACACTTCTCCACAATCTCTACAATATCACTTTTCATACCTGACCACCAATACCCTTTTCAGAGGTTCTGATATATTTATTACTTCTCGGATGCACTGTATATCCCGAAGAGTGAGCTTCTGACAATACTATTATCTCATCAATGTGGTCTTGGGGAGCACTTATACTGTGTCTGAACCTCTGTGAATCATCATCATACACTGTGAACTCTGTCACTATACCCTTCTGAATCTGACCCACACTATCGACACGATGCCGATCATCACGCTAAGCCTGGCAAATCCGATCACACAAATTCGGTTCTAACCTCAGGCTAGCTGTCACACAATCACCGTCATCATCAGAAGGAATCACATCACTACTGAGGCTCAAACTGCTCTAGCAGCTCACGCTCCCTGACCATCATATGTAATACCATCCCGAGGCTCTTTCTGTTTAAAGCATCAGACTTTACATTAGCCTTTCTTGGGTGGTACAATATTCACACTCATAATCCTTAGAAGCTCTAACCCTCATGGTTATCTCATTTTCTACTCTTTCTGTGAAAACAGATACTTGGGGCTTTTACAATCAGTGCATACCCGAAATTTCTTACCATTTAAGTGGCGACGCCATACTTTTAATTTAAACGCTACGGCTGCCAACTCTAAATCATGGGTCGGATAGTTTGTCTCACGTTCCTTGAGTTATTTGGATCTATAAACGACTATCTTCCCATTTTACATCAATACACAGCCCAATTCTTATTTGGAGGTATCCATACACACTGAAACCTCTTGAGCTGTTAGTTATAGTAAGAATACTTACGGTGGTCAGTTCATTACTCCAATATACCAAAACTCATTGAAGCCATTTTCATACTTATTATACCACTCGTATGAAATCTTTTTCCAAACGAGACATCTCAACTGAGCAGCCCATTTCAAGAAACTCTCAACACCTCGTCTGTAAGACAGTTTCTCATTGCTACTCATACTCATCCCTGGACTTCGAATACATCATAATATCATCGCTGTAGATGACAACCAATCGGTCCAGGTAAGGTTTAAATACCTTAACGTAGTTGAGTTCCACTCAATATTTCAATTTTCCATATACTTGACCTATGTACGCATAAACGTACAATGTCATTTCGAAATAACTTTCGTTCAAGATACTAGCTCACGTCATTTCTTTCCCCTTATATTGACGGCTTTTTTTATAAAATTTTAATTTTTAAACTTTCATGATTAATCAAGTTCTATATTTCTTTATCGTACCAGCAAAGGTACCCAAATTTTAATGTATATATTATGACCGTCGAATTCAATCTATAGATTATGCGTGCGCTTCTAGACGCTGTCAAATCTTCAGGCAGGGAGATATTTTAAAATACCTTTATTAACCCTAAGATTTGACTACATACTGGGTGTAAATTTATCCACCCCTTATCCTTGGTCGCAATTCATATTCACTACTTATCGCTTATTCCAATATATCTCCTTTAATATATCACTTATAACAAACTCTTTCCTTACTTGTCAAACTTATAATTCACATTTCAGTGCTGTTTTCACCACTATTTTCAGTTAGTGAAAATCAGCTAACCATCATCCTCATGCCTAATGGTATAGGCTTCACATTTTTCACTAACTTGTAAGTAATTGAAGGCGGTATAAATAAATGCGTGGCACCAGGATCAATTTAAAATAATTACTTCATTATTCACAACCAGTGTGGTATCTTTCACCACATCATATTAATCATCAATGGTGTCCTGGTCCAAGGCATACACTCACCCTCATCTAACATTTTATTTTCGTGGTAACTACCACACATCTTACACTGTTCACACTGCTACTCTGTTATACTGTTACGTAGCAGGTCGGGGTCCTCAAATCACAATACCCCTTAAAAGTGTTGTATTTGGATACACTGGGGCTTTATCAATCAACTTACCCCATGACTCATAAGCTCTAATCTTTTACCAAACTACCTTTTCTCGTTCTGACATCTTTGTCATTCTTTATTCTCTTTTTGTCTCCATTTTGGTCCTTACTACCTTTCTCAATCTCAGAGGCGTGCAACTCTTGATCTTATTTACACAATTGTAGTATGCGCACTGCCTCGGCATAGGTAGTGATATCTAACGGGCAAATCGGACTCTAATTGATAATCTGAGTCCTTCCATGAACTTTCAGATATCTTGACTCTCACTGTTCATCATGTTCGAGTCACATCTGCCCAGAAATATAAACTGAGTATCATACTCGTTAATCAACATGTTCCTCTGGGTCAGAGTAAAGAATGTCATCTGTAATTTCCTTTAAAACAATATCCGGGATATTCTGTCACCGGAATACATATAGAATTTTTTTCCATGTCCATTCTGGACGTCTAACTCTTCAAATGGGTCGAGCGAACTTCAATTAATGTTCCAACTCGCCCTCCAATCACAAACATACTCTGAGCAATTAGCTTGCAAAATATTGCCCACACTCCGCTCCAACCTCGCGAAGCATGTCTCAATATTGTCTGATCTCTCTGTCAGACTCTGTCCGATCTCTCTGTCAGACTCTGTCTGATCTCTCTGTCGGACTCTGTGGGGCATGCTCAACATTAGCCTCCACGTCAATCTCATCTCATGTCTCATGTGGCGACTCAGTACAACTCTCGAGTCTACCTCAACGGCCTCGAGCTCGTGTACTCGCCTCTCAACCATAGCGGCTATCAGTCAATGAGTCTATACTTGCATTTAAAACCAAATTCTTAGCTGCACTTCCATCTCGATATACACAATTGTATCTAAACAATACACAGTACATGGGGATGTAAACTTCCTTAACCACTAACACCGACTCATATCAGGCCAACTCAAGCTCTGATACCATTAAACCTGTCACGACCCGAATTACCTAAAAATCAGAGTAAATTTTTCGCTTTTTCATTTATTATTTAATTCTTACTTTTCTCTCGTCGTGACCATCCTACAACACAGTTGGGCTATGATTCGGTGTTAGTCACCTCACACTATTTAACATTTCATTCCCATAATCATATATCAGAGTCTACTATCCTTTTTACTTTAAATAAACACATACCCAATGGTATTTACATGACTCTACATCCCCGACATCATATCCATTTACAGTACTGTGCATTACATATTTAGATACAAAACCATACAAATGTGTATACCTGTCTCTCGATGGGAAGCAGCAAGCAGCGTATATTAAGCATGCAAGTCCTCAGCCGCTCAATAATTATTACAAGTACTCTGAAAAGATGGGAAAATAAGGGGGGTGAGCAAACCACACGCTCAGTAAGGCAATTATGCAAGTAAGTAGATAGCTCCACTATCTACATGCTCATAATGCCATGCCCTTAAATCCATTTCTTTTCATTTAAAATTACACGCACAAAGTTATGCATATTCAATGCCATAGTTTATCCAAAACTATTTGTGCATATATAAATCATGTAACTCATGCATTCAAAGCATTTTATGTGACATCATTAAATCATATTAAGCATGAATTTAATCAAGATCATGCATTCTTTCATGTCATGTAAGACAATTCAAGGTTTTCAAATGAAAGCATGGAAAACACATCATGCCACTGCATTTAAATCAATTCATTTAAAACGCAGTATAAAATAACCCCTCTGGGTCAATCATCTCAAAACTCATAAAACAATTTGTTATATTTCATTATAAAACTTGAGTTATAAAACCACCCTTCTTTCAGGGTCACATATCATAAAATCATATGAAATCATAAAATCATCAAATCGGGGGCCTGACCCCTCCTTCGGGTCTACCCTGGTCTAACAGACCACAAGTTATATCATGTGAGACAATCAGGTAATTAACAGTAACATCGAGGACTATGGCCATTTCCTAGTGATCCCTGGCAACACGGTACCTAGTGTGCGAGGTATCACACCTGAAACGGGAGGTGGGTCGTCCTACCCGCCAGAACAGCATAACACCAGGATTGCGAGGGCAAGGCTTGCTGCCTCGTGGCTAATGCCACTCCACTCCAACAATCCCCACGGTACAGCGTACTCCGCGTGACATACACGGTACAAAGTACTCCGTGAACCCAAGCTCAGTCAGGGGTGCCTGTAATAGGTCTTATCCACCCATATCATCTGTCTCAGAATGCACGTGTGAGCATATCATCTCACTGTGACACACAGTCTACAGGAGGCTCCAACACGGCTATATGCATGTAATATATATCCCTGTGCGAGCGAAGCTCAAGCACGGCTCCATGCATATTCATGATATCAGAAAATCTCGTGCGAGCGAAGCTCTAGCACGATTTCATAAAAATCAGTGAAATCTGCGTACGAGCAGCGCTCCAGTACGACTTAAACTGATTATAATTTCATGTAAATTCCACGTACGAGCAACGCTCTAGTACGGATATGTATATAAATTCAGTGAAAACCTCGTACGAGAAAAACTCCAGTACGACATTCAAATGAATTATGAAAACCATGTAAAACTTTGTGCGAGCAATGCTCCAGCACAAATGAATGCTCAAGTAAATCAAATCTCGTGCGAGTTACACTCCAGCACGGCTTTATGCATAATTAAATCAAATCTCGTGCGAGATTCACTCCAGCACGGCTTTATGCAATATCAAATCAAAACAGGATGCGAGCTAAGCTCCAGCATCTCTCATGCATGTCAAATCATTAAAACTAGTGCGAGCAATCGCTCCAGCACTATTTTATGCATACCACGTTAAAACAAATCAAGACATGTCAAAACAGAGTACGAGCTAGGCTCCAGCAGCTCTCATTTCACAATAATAAAAATCAGTGCGAGCACCATGCTCTAGCACATTTCATGCATATGATGTCACACAAGTCGGTGCGAGCAACTGCTCAAGCACATTTATGCACATTCACAAACGCAGATATAGTGCGAACTACGTGTCGGCACTACCTGTTTCCATATAAACTTGATAGTTGGCCTCTTTTCCAAAGAAATTTCATTTAAATATTAATAACACCTACGTAGTGTTAATTTGGGAAACTTATGCAATTATTGGCCAATCTATCGATTTACTTTGATTAAAACCAATCAAATCTTTAATTCGGAAAATTCCTTAAATCATGCATTTCATGCATGTCATGCTTTCACCATCCTTAGGTGAACTTCCCTCAATAGGGGTAAAATAGTCTTTTCACCTATTTCGATCCTCAAAATTATTTAAACCACTTTTAGGATCTTTATACATCATCAAGGCATACATACATATTCAGTGTACAGAACACTATTAAAATACGCGTAGCTACCTCTAGCTACTCACACAATTCCCTTACCTCATTTATCTGTACAGTCTGACATTTACATCGATGTCTCGTCACGCAGTCCGATTTGCTCCGAATCCAAATCAAATCTCCGGCACTGCGGATAAATGTTCATCAGGTCAAATACAATACAATTAATTGTATTTCTTAATTTTCTGGGCTTAATTTAAATCATTGGGCCTGTTTTCCCATATTGGGCCCGATTGCACCTTAATGGGCCTTAATCGGCCTTAAGCCCGTTTACCACAATTTATCGAGGCCTATTGGGCTCATTGGACCCATCAATATTTATTTAGCCTCGTTCTAAATTCTCAGATAGCTTATGAATTATTTACGACCATTTTATCCCAATTTCTAGAATTTAATTCATTTATACGGAAATTAAATCCGTAATTCATGCGTTAAATATCAATCACGCATAACGATACAAATTGTCGTAAATTAAGGGTCACTTACCCGTTATTCCATGATCGTATACAAATCGAGGCTATCTCGAGCTCTCGGTTGATGCCAATCGTCAAGCTACACAATTAAATATATTTTCGGGTAAACTTTCAGTCGATTATTTATCAAATTAAATATTCTAAAAATTAAATCGGTCAATTCGACCGCTTACCGACTTACCCGAAGCTCGATTGCATCACAGGAATTTTCCCCAATTTTTTTCTCTTTTTCTTTTTCCCTTTTTCTTCCTTTTTTCCCTTTCTTTTTGGCTGAACCGGTCCGGTCCGGTTCAACCCGGTTCGGACCGCCGGTCCGGTCTGGTCCGGTTCGGCCGGTTCTGTCCGGTTCGGCCGGTCCAGGCTCCCTTTGGTCGTGCCGGCGCCGTCCGGCCGGTTCTCTGGCCGATTCCGGTGCCGTTCAACGCGCCATGGACTGGGCTTCTCAAATCAGGCCTCGGCCTGGGTCGAATCGGCGCCGATGGCCGCCGATCGACGTTTCTTCCCCGCGGCATCTCCTTCGTTTTTCGACGATTTCCGGCCACTTCGTCGCGCGTCGCTGCCGCCTGTGGGCTCGCCTGAGGTCGGCCGACCTTCGCCGACCCTCGCCTGGGGCCCTTGGCCGCCGGTGAGGCTCGTCCGTCGTCTTCTCTTCCTCGGCTCGCCTTTCGCGTTTTCTGTTTCTTTTCGCCACTGTTTCTTCCAGATTTCGTTTCTTTCTTTTTTTTATTATTTATTTATAATTTATTTTTAATATTATTTTAATCAATAAAATAATATTAAAATACACAAATATCTTTTAAAAATTTATATTTTATTCATTTAATCTGTAAATAATTTTCTCAGTCCGATTTTACCTTTCCGGTATATTTTTCGATTATTTTCGAGATTATTTTTCGATGCGAAAATCCCGGTTTATTCCAATAAATTCATATCTTGATCAATTTAACCCGAAATTTAATTATTTCTTCGTCATTGATCAAGATTTCTCAATCTCATATTTTTAATTAAATTTTCTTGTCCCGATTAATATCGAATTTTGGTCTTTCGACCATTTTGCCCTTGCACGTATTCGGGAATGTCATTTAAGTCCTTTTGCATTTTTTAAATGCACTCGAAAATATCGGGTCTTACAAAAATAGAGTGGGATGAGCAACCACACGCTCAGTAAGGCAATAATGCAAGCATGGTAGATAACTACTCTATCTACATGCTGATAGTGTTATGCATAAATCGTTTATAGTAGGAGCATGAGGAATAAGACTCTGCCATGTGAATATACATATATATCATGTATCAAATCATGTGCATTGGCATATAAAACATGGTAGAGACATCATGTATAAAACATCTCATGCTCAATCTCATTTAAATTCATAAAAGGGCAATTCATTTAGAAACCTCCTTTTGAACCAACAACATAACACCACCAAATCAACTCACAATCACAACCACATTTACATTCCACAATTCACGCATGTGTATAAATCTAGGTCACTATATCAAAAGTGCCTATGTGAATCATCACATCATAAATCATCCCAGACCACACGCATCCAGGTGTGCGGGGTATCATGCTGGCACGGAGATGGATTATCCTTCGCCAGACTTTCTCATCACATAACCATCATGCGGTACATCGTACTCCATGTGATATACACGGTACAGCGTACTCCGCAACTCATATCGTGATTGGGGGTGCCATTCCTAGGTCTTATCTACCCCATACCAAGAGTTTTCCATATTCCGTGAAGGAGAGCCTCCCTGCCGAACAGAGCCTCCCCGCCTAACAGAGCCTCCCTGCCTCCTCGGGCTTGAGGATGTTAGCTTAAGGATGTAGGGCTTAAGGGTCCTTTCCGTAAGAGAGCCTCCCCACCGAACAGAGCCTCCCCGCCTAACAGAGCCTCCCTGCCTCTTCGGGCTTAAGGATGTCAGCTTAAGGATGTAGGGCTTAAGGATCTTACCTTTACCATACCCATGTAGGAGAGCCTCCCTGCCTAACAGAGCCTCCCCGCCTCTTTGGGCTTAAGGATGTCGGCTTAAGGATCCCACCGTAAGAGAGCCTTCCCACCAAACAGAGCCTTCCCGCCTAACAGAGCCTCCCTGCCTCTTCGGGCTTAAGGATGTTAGCTTAAGGATGTAAGGCTTAAGGATCTTACCCACTTTCACAACCTTATACGTATCCCCTCGTGCAAACTTGTGCGAGCAAAGCTCTAGCACGACTCATGCATCATGCATCTTCTCATAAAGAGGCGCGTACGAGCATAGCTCTAGTACGGTTATACTCATAAGACAACCACTCAAAATCCACGTACGAGCAGAGGCTCCAGTACGGTTTATAAACATCATCACAATTCAATTTCAAAGTGCGAGCTAAGCTCGAGCACGTTTCACACAAGTGAAAACATAGAAATCTCGCGCGAGCGAGGCTCTAATGCGAATCATATCACATACACACGATAGGCGGCTTACATGCATTCAAAACATCTCATAATATGTTTAGTGCCTCGTATGGGCCATTTCACAACATCATTCAAGTACTAGCCAGCCTATCCTTTTATTTGCTCAAATCAAAGCATTGTGTTTTGTAAAAGCATTCAAAACACATGATTTATGCAATTATTAGCCTTACTATCCCTTTTTCATAACATCCACTTCAAATCCAAAACCACGCATATACCCATCATCTTTCACGAATACCATCAACATTTATTTGAGAAATCATGCATTTCATACAACACCCAATATTCACCCAATTCAAAATACGAGCAGCTATCTCTATATACTCACAAAATTCCCTTACCTGGAATCGCGATGCGTGATTCCACTTCCTTAAGCTGCTTACTCGTACGATTCGGTTCGCCTTCAACGAACTCTTCGGGGACTGCACAAAATCGTATCCGCATTATATTCGATCCATACAATGCAACCCTTGCGCTTGCTATAGTCAATTTAACCTATAGCCTCTATTAACGCTTATACGGCCTCGTTTCATTACTTTACCCATAACTCGAGTCTATGGATCTTTTGAGGCCTATTAACTTATTCAAAATCGATGTTAAATCGACATTAAGCTCATAGTGTTCATATTCCATGAATTCCCTCACTATGGCATTTATTCATCACATACATATCCATTTCCACATTTCTTCCAACCCACCATGTAATTCCATCTAACCATTAAAATCATAACATTATCCCAATGACAACTTTAGCATGCCATAAACCATAAGTTCATTCAATCCCACATATCATCACATTATACCCATTTTAGATTTCAAGGTCACACCAATTTCACAACATTCCTAAGTAGTTTATCCATCAATACTCCTATCAATCAACTCCAAAATCAATTAAATAGCTAATGCATTTGGATTGGAGTGTTAGAATCTTACCAATATGATTTCTCTTCTTGCTCCAATTGGTAATGCCCTCAACTCCTTCAATTCCAAAAATGGGAAAATGCCCTCTCACTATGTTGTTCTCCTCTTTGATAGGAACAACTTTGCCTCTAATGATCTCTCTTCAAATCTCACTGAAAATGGTTGATTTTAGAGAGGGAAAGTTAGGTTTTTGGGGTTGAAATTGTAAGGTTAAATGTTTTCCGAAATTTCCAGATTTTTCAGCTCTCCTTATATAGAAATGACTTGAGGAGATCGATCTGGTCCAAGAGGAGATCGATCTGGTCCCTTAAAATCCCTCTTTTTCACGGCATTTTTAAGCCTGAGATCGATCTGTCGAAGCAATGAGATCGATCTGTTGAGGCATGAGATCGATCTGTCGAAGTATGAGATCGATCTGGTCCTAAACAGAGAGCTAAGGAGATCGATCTGGCTGCTTGAGGATCGATCTTTTCACTTACAGAATGCTTGGCAGATCGATCTGGCTCCATTGGAGATCGATCTGCTCTATTCGTTCACCCAAATAAGAGCATTCTGGCTCTTCCAGATCGATCTCTCATCCTAGGAGATCGATCTGGACCTCATGTTTTCCAGATTTCCTGCAGTTTCATTGCTGCAACTCATACCAACACACCCTCAATCTATTGCCATGGCCATTTCCTCATCCATCCACCTCTATAACTTGAAAATGGCATCCATTCATACCTTATGCACATTGAAACTTGTGTGCATTCATTGTATATTCAAAGGTATGCAACATAAAACCAAATGGAAGCATAACTCCATTCCATTTTACCACACTACTCATCTTGAGTCTCAATCACATCCATCTCTTGCCATAACTCATTCCTTCATATTCATACTCAATGAAACTTGTATGTACGTTACAATTCATATTACACATACATACATTGAATCCATGGACTTACATCAATCATAATTTACATTACAAGTCCATTCATATTATTTGATCCAATTACACATATTACCCTTTTACATATACGGGGTCTTACACACCCCTTTCATTTTCTCCCACAGATAATCTCCAGTTGAAGTTGCGACGACTCAGTACTGCATTCCGGATATCCGCTGCTACCCATCGACATAAGGTATATATACACTTGTACATATTGTATCTACATAAGCATAGCACAGTAACATGTTTGTAAGTAACTTTAGGGGATGTATAAATAATGTAAATAATTATAAATGACTGGAGAAGAAATAAGTTAGATGGTAATTGAATGGTGGGACTGGCATTGACGCACAGCCCAATTATTAGTGGAGTGTTGGTCACGATTCGAGGACAGGTAAGAATTTAAGTAAGAAAATAATAAAACGCGAAAAATTAACTTTGATATTTGGGTAGTTTGGGTCGTGACAAATTCCTTATAAATTTCCAGCTAAAGGATTTATATTTGATGCAATTTTCTGCATTTTCATTATATATATATATATAGAAGCATTATGTATTTTTCAAAAGTTGAGTGGGTCATATGACATAAATCATCATCGTGAGCTGCGTCACTAGCTACAATTTTTACAATTTTCAATTATTCTATTTAAAGTAGAAAATGATTATAAATTTAGAGCTTCCAATTAACAGTGAAGATTTTGTGTCTTTGCCGACCAGAGGACTGTGGAGGGACAAATAAACTATGAATGACAAAAATAAATATAAATAACAAAAACAATAAGATGAAGGAGAAAGATGATTTTTACGGATGTCAAAGAGTAACACAAAATAGAAATTCAGGTGATTTAGTTTTTTTTTCTCTTTTCATTTTTTTTTTACATGTTAGGTCTACTCTCCATTACCCAAGCGTGAGTTATATATATACTATATTATCTTCAATTAGTTCAAAATATATCTCTTTTCTTTTTTCTTCTCTCAATTTTGAATTAAAAAATAATACATATATATATAAGTTGTTGATAGAGTTTTTTGGGTGAATTTTTAAAGTTTTAATAAAATCAAATTACATATTTAAATTGACATATACAGATGTAAAAAGAAAAAGAAAATAGTTCATGCGATTGAAGTTGAAAAAAAAATAAAAATTAAATGTTTGTCATCATTTTAGTGTCTCTTTATGAATGATAAACAGTATTTTTTTAATAAATCTAACATATGCCAGTTGAATTGAATCACTACAGACTTCACGTTATATTATACTATTTCTATTGCATGTGAATCATTTAATAAATTTTTATTTTCTATAAATAAACTCTTATTCATTCAAAATAATCAATTAAATCTAAATCTATTAAACAATACCAACTATAGTTTGGATCCCTGTAGTACATGGTAACTGTCACAATAGTTTTCTGTATTGCCATATGCAACATGTACAATACAAACTAAATTTAGTGTCGTTTAATAAATTCAAATTTAATTATATAATTTTTAAAAATTAAGAGTTTAAAAATAAAAATTTATTAATTTATATAAAATAAAATATTGAGCATATAGATTCACTTTGATTAAAAAAAAAAAAAACTCGATCAAGAGCCTCATAACTTTCCACCAACACCAAAGACATCAACAATATATATATATATATATATATATATATATATATATATATATATATATATATATATACGCACACGTATACATTATAAAACTATTTATTTTCTGATCAGTTACTAGTAAACAACAATACATAAACAACCACTCTATTAATACAAAAGGCAAGCTACATACACATGATCATCTCCAAATGTCACAATATCAAAACCTTGTATACTAAATTATCTTGTTTTTTAGTATAATATTTACACATTACTTTAATCCAATTCCTATTCATTACAAAACAGAAAAGAGGAGCTTGGAACCTGCAACCCAGTAATTGGCATGCTCAGACAGAGGAGTCTTCAAAGACCATCATTTTGCAAAGATATTACTACTTGACAAATATGGAATTCAAAACAGGGTTAAAAATAAAATCCTTAAAGACGGTAAAAAAGAACAACATTGAATTGTCCCTAGCTAAAACTCAATCCCTAGCTAGAAATCCCCAAATATGTTTTCAGCCATTTCTTGTAATTTCTCCAATTTCATCATGTACTGTAAGCAGGGCGTCAAATTCACACAATCACATAGCTAATTAAAACATTAAAAAGCAAAAATAAAACGAAAAAAATTGATACAGTTGATAATTTCAAGTTGCAGGGCGAGATTGTTACCAGCGTTGGAGGGAGAGAAAATGCTGACCGTCGGTGACAGGGGAAAAGGAAGAGGGCGGTGACGGGGGAAAGGGAAGCCGTATGCGGTGGCCGCGGGGTGAAGCTGCTGGGCCGGTGATGGGGGCAAAGGGAAGAGGTCGGTGACGGCTAGGAAGCTGGGTTTGGCACACCGAAGAGAGCGACTGGGGTGAAGAAATCGAGTTGGGTGAAATGATGTCAGGAAGACTGAAGGAAAATAGGGCTCGAAAAAATTTAAGAGTTAAGGGGTTTTCAGTGACGGATTCAGCGACGTAATTTCGTCGCTGATACGGGAATTAGCGACGAAAAAAAAGTATAAAAAATTGAGAATTTTTTAACGCATCTGCGACGAAATTTCGTCGCTGAAAACTTTCTACGACGGAATACATCTGCGACGAAATTTCGTCGCAGAAATGAATCAGCGACGGATAGGAACTTCCAAGGATTCTGCGATGGAATTCCGTCGCTGAATACATATAGCGATGAAAATATTTAAGCGACGGAATTCCGTTGCAGATAGCTTTCAGCGACTGAATAACAAGTTTAAAAAATTTTGAAATTTTTTCATGAATCTGCGACGGAATTTCGTCGCTGAAATATTTCTAGAAACGGAGGATATATGCGACGAAATTCCATCGCAGATAGCTTTCAGCGACGGAATAACGAATCTAAAAAATTTGAAAATTTTTCATGAATCTGCGACGGAATTTCGTCGCTGAAATATTTCTGCGACGGATGATATATGTGACGGAATTCCGTCGTAGTAAGTAGTTAGCGACGAAAATTCAAAAAAAATATGAGAAATTGCCACACTTCTGCGACAAAATTTCGACGCAGAATACCTATAGAGACGGAATATATCTGCGACGGAATTTCGTCGCAGAATACTTTAAGCGACGGAATAAAAAGTTTAAAAAAATTTGAAATTTTGTCATGTATCTGCGACGGAATTCCATCGCTGAATCATGTCCGAGACGGAAGGTTTCAGCGACGGATATCCGTTGGTGATTTTTTCAGCGACAGAAATATATTTGTAACGTTTACCGACGGAATTCCATTGCAAATTCGTCGCAAATTAAATTTTTTAGCGACGGAATAATTCCGTCGCTAATTTTCGTCGCTGAAAATCAGTTTTCTTGTAGTGCAGTGTCATTTACGTTATATTCTATCAACTTGAATCTTTAAATTCCAATGATACTAGATTATTCTTAATTGTTTCAAGGTGTCAAAAACCATTCTCCAACAACAGATCTAAGTTCTTCATCCACAAAACTATCATGTAAATCAAATTTATATATTACTTTTAATTTAAATTGTAATTTAAATTCTAGGTAACTATTTAGAATAATATTCCCAATTCTTTCCTTCATGGCCGAACCTTTATTCTCTACCCAACTTATGTACTTTAGGTTTTAAATCATACAACACTAAAACTATATTATTCATATTTCAATTTAATAACTTTAAACCTTAAATTCCCAAATTGAACAATCTTTTTTTTTTCAAAATTTTCCTAAGTGGCCGAATATTTATTGTCACGACCCGTTCCTACCTAAAATCGCTACAAATTTTTCGTTTTTTCATTTCCTTTCCTGGTTGACACGCCCTTAGGGTATTGTCCGCAAGTGCACAGGTCGTACAAGTAATAATGAGATTTGAGTCCCAAAATTATCATCCCACAGAGAAGTTGACTAGCCTAATTAAGTACCGGTTAATCTTACCCTAAATATATTCTAGCAAATTATGAAATTAAAGTGGGTGATCAACTAAGGCTAAAAATTAAAAGTACTGAAAATAATAACACTAAAAACTAAGCAAAAATAAAACCGAACTAAAAATTACTTACAATACTCCACGCAAGCAACTACCTACAAAAGAAAATTAAAACAATTAATTAAGCGATCAAAATAAAATGCTAAAATAAAGAACAAAATTAATTAAGCTAAAATTAAACAAACTTAAAGTAAAATGTGAATGTAATTAAACTAACTAAGAAAATGCAATTTAAACTAACTTAAAGTCTAAAAAGATAAAAATCTACTTACCTAAAGAAATTCTTAAACTTAACTCTAACTAAATGCTAATAAAGCAAAATTTAACTAATGCATGCAAATAAATTTAATCTAAATTAATTCTAAATATAACTCATAAAATACTAAACTAAAAATTAAATCCTAATATGTATAAACTAAAATTAACTATTAACTAAGACTTAAAACTAAAGATTAAATTAACAACTTAAAATATTAAATTTATCTATCAATTACCACTATCCTAACTAATACTAATGAAAACAATCAAAAAAATGCAAAAAACATCAAATTGCAAAGCAGCAATAGCCAAACGTGGCTTTAGACAACATTAAAACAAAGTGGTCCCGATAAGTTGGTACTGTTCACGTTCTTCTCCAAAACATTTCCAAGCATTCTCAGTTCCCAGCTGCTGTCCACTTATTGCTGCAAGTATCCTCTGCACTCAGCTCTCGGTTTTGCATGTGGCCTGTTGCTCCAAGTGTAAATAGGTGCTGCTTCAGACGTGGTCTTCAACACCAATCTTCCATGACATGCGTTGGCCAGGTGCTGCTCCCGCTCCCGCTAGTATCTACTGCAACCGACAACGACATGCATTACTATCCTGTTCCTCTTGTCATCCAGCTGTACCACGAATCTATTGATGTCTTCATTCCCGATCTTCCTTGGTCTTCAATCTACATCCAATCAACCTCAACCCGTGACGAGGAAAATGAAAATAAACAGTAAATAAAAGTTATAACAGGGGAGAATAGAGGAGAAACACACAACCATTTACTGCAACATTCATGGTTTAAGAGATGCCAACACTAAGCATGAAGCAAAGCCAAATTGATGGTAATATAACTTAGAAGAGAGGTTACTAATAAGTGAAGAAAATAAAAGAATTAAACCGATAGAACAATTGATTCGAACTGAAAAACTAAATCTAAAAAAATGTTAACAGTAAGAATTGATGAAACAGAGCATGAACTTTTTTATGTTGAGGTATTTCTTCATTCACAAACAATGGATCACGGTGAAGAAGATTAATCAAACATCAACCAAGACATTTCCAGTAGCCACGGTTTCTTTCCAGTAGCCACGGTTTCCTTCATTCCTCAATCAAACCGATATTGTTCTACCCTTTCAATATTACCAGTCGATACACAGATTAATCCCAACTTATTAGATCGGCAAAAATGAATTAGAACATCATGATCGGTATTAATGATTAAAGCTTTACAAATGATGTGGACTACAACCAAAAAAATAGATTAAACTTCTAGCAAGAAAATGATTTGAACGTGTAAAGTAAACTGGATTGGTAAAGAATAATTCTAAGCAACCGAGATATATGAATTTAAAAATAAGAGATTTCCATAATCAATTCAATTGAATAGAACAGTAGCTAAAAAAAAATGGAAGCTAGAAGAAAAAAACTATTCGGCAGAATAATGAAAAAGCAAGGAAAGTAAGACTTTTTAAAGTTAACCTAAAAAAAAAAACTATTCTACCCTATTTTTCCACCCCTTTTCCAATTGCCATCATTTTCTATTTATATTCACATTTAGGGGTACAATTGTAATTTTTTCATCCTAGATGAGTTGGCATTGTTTGGCCACTTGTCTTCACACCATTGGCTCCTTAAAAAATAATATTTCCATGTCATCTGTCTTTTTGTCCAATTGGATGTGCTAGGCTCGTGTTGTCTGCGTGGTTCAATCTCGATTTTAGCTCAATTCCAGTCCATTTTCTACCGAAATATTCAAAATTCATCTGGATTTAATTTACCTACAAACATGAGAATTTTAATTAAATAAAGGAGATAATTAACAAAATAAATTGAGGATTTAAATAATTAATTAGGAAATTAAGCACAAATAATTCTAAAAAAATAGAATTATCACACCCCCAAACTTGAGTTTTGGCTTGTCCTCAAGCAAAACAAAATAATTGTAGGAATGACAAGTACTAAACACAATAATTTTTCCAATATTATCCTCAAAGAATAAGTACAGACTATGATCTTAAAGATTCACAATTACAAGTCCAAGATTCAAAATTATTCAATCATAAGTCTTAACCCAAATTGGACTCCTCGTGAGTGTGTGAAAAATGTCAAAGTCACTTCACAGTACATTATTCAGATCAGATTATGCAAACACAGTGAATGCAAAGTCAATGACATGTGATCAGTCCCATAAGTTTGCTTTTCACTTCTCTCTCCACTAATGTAGTCACACTTAATCAAAGATCAATAGGACTTCATTAAGCTTGTAATGTAAGGCTGGGGCTAAGGTATGATAAAGTCGATTTAGGTTTAATTATCCCTTAACATGCATTATTTTCAGGATCTTAATGTAAGAACTCAAATTTATTCCCCCAAACTTATTTATTTCACTAAACATTTTATTCTACTTTTGTATTTTTCTTCTTTCTTCTTTTTCTTTTTCTTTTTCTTTCATTTTCTTTTCATCTTTTTTTTTTGAACATTCACTATCACCAGATACCCATATGTACAAAGCTTAAAATATATCCCAATGACTCATGCTTTCGGGGTAGGGGATAGGAACAAAGTATTTAAGCTAAGGAAAATTATAAGCAGGTGTATTTACAGAGAAAGACTTATTTGGCCTAGATGGGTGACTAGGGATAAAGTATGTACAGGGATGGCTCGAAAGGCTCAAACGATCCAAAGATGGCCTAAATCATCTCCCTAATTAAGTGTGATCTAATATTTCGCCTCGAGATTAGATCAAATAAATTCTAGAATATGATACACGAAATCAACTAAACAAATGCAATCCTAAGTCCACATAAGCTTTCTCTAAATAAATATATAAATTCATGACATGACATGTGCGTAAGATGAAGAAATCACAATCAGAATCAAGACAAATTCAAGAATTCAACTTCATGCTTTTCCTATAATCATGCTTCTTAGTCAATCAAAATCAGACATAATCACGGGGTCATATCATCGAAATATGAGAAAACTACATGCTAAGTACTAAATCATCCCAAAATCAAACAATTTAAGCTCAGATTTTCGAAAAAAATTTGAAAAAATTTTCAAATTTGCCCAAATTTTTGAAAAATGCTCAAGTGATATCACCTCCCCCAAACTTAAAGTGCACAATGTCCTCAGTATGCAGATAATATAAGAATTAAAGTTCATAAACAGAGTACTCCCCTTTCTGATGATGATGAATAATTGAAGCTTGATTAAAAAGGTAATTCTAGAAAAGACATCTGCAAAATAAACAAAGAAAGAAACAACAAAAAAGAAAAGAACTTTACAGAAAGTGAAAGAAAAATGAAGCTAAGTAGCAGGATCAGAAGTAGGAGAGTTAGCTAAAGTGGTCACAGAATGCTGATGATCAAACCCTCCCCCAAAATAGTGTTTCAGTCTGCCCCTATTAACCTTAAAGGGTTGATTCAGGGTCTCATCCATAATTTTAATGACTCCATGAGGGAATACTTGTGTAATGGTAAAGGGACCTGACCACCTAGACTTAAGCTTTCCTGGAAACAACTTCAAGCGTGAATTAAACAACAGAACCTGCTGGCCTGGCTCGAAGTCTCTCTCCTTAATTTTCTTATCATGTCATCGCTTAGTCTTTTCCTTGTAGAGCTTGGCATTCTCATATGCCTGCAACCTGAACTCATATAACGGATTAAGCTGTAGCAGCCTCTTCTCCCCTACTGCCTCTAAATTGAAATTCAGGTTCTTAAGGGCCCAATAGGCCTTGTGCTCTAGCTCTACTGGTAGATGACAAGTTTTACCATAAATAAGCTGATAAGGGGACATTGTCACGACCCAAAACTACCCAAAAATCAGAGTAAATTTTTTGCCTTTTTGTTATTTTCTTTCATGCTTACCTGTCCTCTGATCGTGACCACACTCCACTAACAAATTGGGCTGTGCGTCAATGCCAGTCCCACCATACATTTACCATATAACTTAATTCCTTCTCAGTCATTTATAAGTGTTTACAATATTTATACATCCCCTAAAGTTACTTACAAACATGTTACTGTGCTATGCTTATTTAGATACAATACGTACAACTGTATATACCTTAAATGATGGGCAGCAGCGGATATCCGGAATGCAGTACTGAGTCGCCTCAACATCTACTGGAGATTATCTGTGGGAGAAAATGAAAGGGGTGAGCACATCAAGCTCAGTAAGGCAATCCTACGAACAAGTAGGTAACCATACTACCTACATGAACGTGGTGCCATGCATAAACCACCCTTTCTCCACACATTTTAAAACAGATGATATGAGTTATGATGTTATGTAAATCCATTCGCATGGCAAAATTCAACATGCAATTATTTCAAATCATTTCCTTCTCATTTAAAAATTTCATAATAAAGTCAGGACTCGACCCCTCCTTCGGGTGATCCTGACTCACACAAAACCATGAAAATCAGTTTACATCACACATGGGTTTAAAAAGCATGGAAATAACATCATGCAAATATAGTTTAAAACCCAGTTTTGATCTCATCAAAATCGTCAACATGCGAGACTAGGCAACATCTGTATATCGGTAATAACCAGGACTATGGCCGTGTGTCCTCGTGAGCCCCTCTGCTACACGGATCCTAGTGTACGGGGTCTCACCCTGATCGGGAACCCCCCGGGAGGTGGGTCAATCCAACCCGTTAGTCTTATCCGATCCCACGCATCCGAAGATACCCCGTATCTGAAGATACCGTATCCGAAGATACCCCGTATCCGAAGATACCACACGGTACATCGTACTCCATGCTACTTGCACGGTACATTGTACTCCGTGGACCCATATATCATATCTCAATACTCATGCCACGTCTCAAAACGCACGTGCGAGCCTATTTAATCGGTGACACACAGTCTACCCGATGCTCCAAGCACGGCTCATCGCATGTTCTCATAAAATCAGTGCGAGCGATGCTCAGCACTCTCATCAAATCAAGTAAAACTATCAGAGCCCGCTTTACATCCCCGCAAGGCCGCCAACCTCATCCCTCACTCTCACCCCACTTAAGAGGTCTTTTGAGCCTGTTGGGCCTTTTGGCTGACTCCAATGGCAGACAGCGCTACTCTTAACAAATCCAGTAAAACTAGTGCGAGCTAGGCTCTAGCACTCTATATATGAATCACATGAAAATCTTATAAAATCTAGTGCGAGTTAAACTCCAGCACCCTGTCTCGAAAAAGCATGTGAAATCTGGTACGAGTTATACTCTAGCACCTATGCATGTAAAACTCTAGTACGAGCTCTCGCTCTAGCACTAATGCATGCATCACCCAAATCAAAACCTCGTACGAGCTGAGCTCCAGCACGTCACATGTGAATAAAAACACGTAGGCGGCTCTGTTTCCTCAAAACAGTTTTTCAAAACAATAATATCGTTGAAAGTATGCAATGCTGTGCATTTTCTTTCAAGGTTAGCCAGCCTACTCATGCATGCATTAAAATGTCTCCAGAACGAGCAGAAACCTCTTATTCTTGCTCCTCCCAATTTTTCCTAAATTTGTAAATTTTACCCTTAACAAGGGTATTTTGGTAATTTACCCATTTGGGGCACTAAAATTATTATTTGACCTCTAGACCCTTCAAATAATTTTTAAAGGACTGCAAATGAACTTAAAATTTCGTAAAGTTACCTCTAGCAGTCCGCAGAATTCCCTTACCTTATTTTCCTGTCGAGTCTGACCTTTCCTTTTCCACTGTTGTCTCGTCGCGCAGTCCGATCTGCTCCCAATCCAATGTCCGGAACTGCGTATACATATTCCTCAGGTCAGATATTATACAACTTAATTCTATTTAATACTTTCTGGACTTACTTTAAATAATTGGGCCCATTTATCCCTATTGGGTCCGATTGCACCTTAATGGGCCTTAATCGGCCTTAAGCCCGTTTTCCACTTAATTTTTACATTATCGAGGCCTATTGGGCTCATTGGGCTCACAAACAATTTATTGGGCCTCGTTCTAACTCTCGAATAGCTCAATTTATTATTTACGACAATTTATCTAAATTTCCAAAATCTAATTCAATTTATGTGGAATTTAAATTCATATCACGCATAACGATGTAAATTGTCGTAAATAATGGTTACTTACCTGAGATTCCATGCTAGTCCACAAATCGAGGCTGTCTCGAGCTCTCGTTTGACGTCAATTGTCGAGCTACACAATTTCATAATTTTTCGGGTAAATTTCCAAATCGAAAATTAATTATATAAAATATTCCAAAATTCAAATCGGTCAATTTCGACTGCTTATCGACTTACCCGTAGCTCGATTACATCGCCGGGATTTTTTCCCAATTTTTCCTCTTTTTCTTTTTCCTCTTTTTCTCATTTTTTCCTCTCTTTCTTGGCTGAGCCGGTTCAGTCCGGTTCAGACCGGTTCGAACCGCCGGTTCACCCCGGTTCACTACGGTTTATCGCCTTGCCGGTCGATTCTCCGCCGGCTTCCACCTCCAGTGGCTCCATTAGGTCGTCCGCAGCTCAAATCTGGCCTCGGCTTCACCCAAGTCCGCCGGAAAGTCACCGGTCCGGCTGTTATCCTCTTCGCCGTCGGTGCCATTCCTCTTTTCCGCCGTTTTCAGCGTTTTTCAGCCGTTTCGCCGGTCGTGGCCGCCATCAATCCGCTCGTCTGCACCTCGAGAAGCCTCAGTTGGGGTCGGGGTTGTCCAGATCGGCGCCGGTGGCCGCCGATTTGGCTTCTCCTCTCTGCGGCTTCTCTCCCTCGGTCTGGCGTTCTCCGGCGTCGGTGGGCTGCACCGTCGGTACCAGGGAGGTCGCCGGCCTCTCCTCTTCCTTTTTCGGCCTTCACCTGGCCGATTGGGTCGCCGGTGGTCGTCCGGCCTTCTCCCCAATTTCGGCTTTGTTTCCGTTTTCTCACTTCTTCTCTCTCCCCGATTTCTGATTCTTTTTTTTTAACTTATTAATTAATTTATTTTTATTTATTTATATTATATTTTAATCATTAAAATATATTAAAAATACACAAATATCTCTTAAAATATCCTTAAAATTATTATTTAATTCTAAATTAATTAATTTAATTTTATTTAATTTATTCATCATATTTTAACCTTTTTTTCAGGTATAATTTCTCCGTATTTTTGGGATATTGTCCCGAATGACTTTTTGATATATTTTTTTGATTATTTTTGAGATTATTTTTCGATTTAAAAATTCCAATTAATCCGATTAATTCCCATAACTTCATATCTTGATCAATTTAACCCGAAATAAATTTATTTCACCTTTATTGACCAAGATTTCTCAATCCATTATTTTTAATTAAATTTTCTTATCGAAATTACACCGGCTTTCGATCTTTTGACCGTTTTGCCCTTGCACGGGTTCAAAGATTCCATTTCAGTCCTTTTGTATTTTTAATTTTCGTGTTTAACTAAAATCGGGTCTTACATAATCTCCCCCACTTAAGGAATTTGGTCCTCCAAATTAGAACCAAGTCATATGAGTCCATAGACTACTCCGGGTACATCAATCGTATCATACTTCTTTAATTCTCATGTGACCTTTTTTCGGAGTGTAACACTATCAAAGGACTTTAATTAGGGAGATCGTCTTAAACCTCAATACTTTCTCTTTCATGTTTAATGCCCGAATCAACTTCTTCAATATACTTGTATTTGCATTAAGCTGAACTGTTGGATCTCATATCCTATCGCCTATGCTGGATCTGGATAGTATTGTCGAAATATCAAAAGATGAGACACATTGTGGGTGCCTGCTTATTCAAGTGATAATGCCAACATACAGGTCTTATCTCCCACTTGTCCAATCTCTCAAAAATTTCATTCAGCAAAACTCAATTTGCCTTCTTCCCGAGTCTCGTTATGTCCTTATTTCCTTAGGACAAATAAGTTCAACCATACTGATTCACCCTCAGTGAATTCAATGCTTTTTGTCTGCTCTGAGGTGTTCTTAATCTCTCACTCAACTGAACATCCTCAGAGACTTATTATACTAATTCAGAAGAAATTTCTATCTGTCACCCACTTTTTCTTATCCAATTTTGGGGAACAACCCCTACAGCCACACACTGCCTCATATCTTGTTATCTCGATACTCAAGTGCCAACTGTCGTTATTGGCGACTTCAATTTGTAACAACTGATCGTTTCAGGAGCTTATAAAATCAATGCACACACTCTCATCATATCTTCCAGAACTTGTACAGTCCTCTCTGACTGACATCTGTCTGAGGACGAAAAGCTGTGCTAATACTCAGTCGGGTTCCCATAGCTTCCTAAAAATATCCTCAGAGGTGGGAAGTGAAGCGGGAATCCCTATATGATACCATGCTCACTGGAACGCTACTTAATGTTCCACAATCTTCCTTACACATAAATTCTCATATACACTCTGAGTATTTGGGGATTTCATAACCAAAAGGTGGGTAGACTTAGTCACTCTATCGACTATCATCCAAATAGCCTCGTAATTCACCTGGGTTCTCTGCAACCCATCACGACATTCATGGAGACTTGCTCTCATTTTTCGTGCCGTGTCGATATAGGTAGAGGCTGCAATAACCCTGCAGACTTTTAATACTCTACCTTATTCTGCTAACATACTAGGCACTTTTCCATAATCTCTACCATGTCTCTTTTCATATCTGACCACCAATACCCTTTTCAGAGATTTCGATATATTCTTTACTTTCCGTATGCACTGTATATCCCGAAGAGTAAGCTTCTGACAATATTACTATCTCATCAACTGTGGTCCTGGGGAGCACTCATACTGTCTCGAAACCTCTGTAAATCATCATCACACTCTGTGAACTCTATCACTGTACCCTTCTGAATCTAACCCAAACTATCGACATCATGCCGATCATTACGCTAAGCCTGTCAAATCCAGGCACTCTCATCCGGTTCTAATCTCAGGCTAGCTGTCACATAATCATTGTCATCATCAGAAGGGATCACATCACTACTGAGGCTCACAATTGCTCTAGCAGCTCACGCTCCCTGACCATCATATGGGGTACCATCCTGAGGCTCTTTCTAGTCGAGGCATCAGCCGTTACATTAGCTTTTCCTGGGTGGTACAATTTTCACAATCAAAATCTCTCAGAAGCTCCAACTCACTTTGTATTCTCATATTCGCCTCTTTCTATGAAAACAGATACTTGGGGCTTTATGATCAGTGCATACCCAAAATTTCTCACCCTGTACATAATAGTACCATATCCTCGGTACAAATACTACCGTTGCCAACTTAAAATCATGAGTCAGTTTATTTCATGATCAAGGAGTTGTCTGACTCCATAATTGTCTATCTTCCCTTTTTGCATCAATACACAGCTCATTCATTATTTTGAGTCATTCATACTCACTGAGAACCTCTTGAGCTGTTGGGTATGGTGAAATTAATCACGGTGGTCAGTTCATACTTCACTACACCGAAATTCATGTCACATCTATCATCTTATTTATCATCTCATTCAAAGACCACGTTTTCTTAGTTAAACGTGTCAACCAAGTAGACCATATTGAGAACTCGCAACAACCCATTTGTAAAAGCCATTTCCAATTATTGCTTACAATTTTGCCCTGGGCTTTAACTGCACCCATCATATCATCAATAATGATGATTACAAATCGGTCCAGGTAAAATTTAAATACTTCATCGTAGTCGAGCTCCACTATTTATTTCAATCGTCCATATCCTTGACTTATTTACGCATATGCGTATAAGATCCTTCAAAATCGCTTACGTTTTTCAGGTACTAACCTGCGTCATTTCCTTTTCTTATCTTAACGACTCTTATTAAATTTTACTATGTTAACCTTTATTGTCGAATTTTAATATTCTTATCGTCTTGGTAAAGGTATCCTAATGCTAAAGGTATTTATTACGACGATCGATTTCACGTTATAGGTTATATATATATATACTTTTAGACGCTGTCAAGTCTTCAGGCGGGGAGGTATTTTGAAATACCTTTATTAACCTTCAGACTTAACCACATAGACTGGTTATGGTTATATCCATCTTTATCCTTGGTTATAATTTATATTCCCTACTTATCATTTAATCTCAATTACTTCGCATATTAGGGGTATTCCTTACCTAGAATATGTCTCTTACTCCAATACATCTTGTATTTAGGATCTATCTTATCTTAAAGATTATCTCCTTTCGTATATCCCTCATGACAAAACTCTTTCATTATTCATTCCGTGAGTACAATCCTTTACTCCTTTAATTTCAACTATTGCATCCCTTTTTATCACTTGTCAACACTTACAGTATACTTTTCAGTGATGTTTTCACCCCTATTTTCAACTTAAAATCTCTATATCCATATTCCGTTAATTAATCCTCCTCTATTGGGGTACTCATTTATCAGTATTGTGCCCAATGATGTAGGCATTCATGTCTTTTACTCACTTATATGCGAATGAAGGCGGTATGAATAAATGTATGGCACCAGGATCAATGAACATATGTACTTCATTATTCATAACAAGTGTGGTATCTTACACCACATCCATGAAACATCAATAGTGTCCTGGTCCAAAACATCCTCTCGCCTTCGTCCAACAGCCTACTTTCCTTTTCTCTTCGGCTATGGCCTCCGTTTTCGTTGCAGCTATACCAACGAAGTTTTTCTCTGTCTCTTTACTTTTCTGTGGGGCGATCTCGCCCAACTTTGTGCAATCAAAATTAATGGTCCGTCTTACCACGTTTAACGGCCATTTTCATCAATACAGTGTAGGTATAGACCCTCCTTCCATGGTATCCACCACACATTCTACAGTGATCACACTGCTATTCTGTTTCGTAGCAGGTCAGGGTCCTCCAATTACAATGCCCCTCAAGAGTGCCAAAATTGGATGCACTGGGGCCTTACCAATTATCTTACTCCATGACTCATCAAATTAAATCTTTTACCAATTACCATTTTCCATTTTAACATCTCTATCATTTCTCGATTCTCTTTTCTATCTCTGTTTCAGCCCTCACTACCTTTTCCAATCTCAGAGGCGTGTAATTCATGTTCTTATTTACCCAACTGTAAATCTGCGCACTGCCTCGGTATAAGTAATATCTCACTGGCCAATCGGACTCTAATTGAAAAGTTAAGCCATTTCATGAACTTTTAGACATCTCGACTATCACTTGTTCATAGTGTCGAGGTAATATCTGCCCAAGAATATAATCGAGTTTCATACTCATAAATCATACTCATCAATAAATCAAATCCTCTGGGTCAGAGTAAGGATCTTTATCTATCATTCCCTTTTAAATAATGTCAGGGATGTCCTGTCACCGGAATACATCCATAAACATTTCTCATCTTAGCTCTGGATGTTTAACACTTAAGATGGGTCGAGCGGGTTTCCACCAATGCTCTGCTGCGCCCTCGAATCTCATTCATAATTCTGAGCAATTAGCTCCTCAAAATAATCTCCACACTCCGCTCCAACCTCGCGAAACGTGTCTCAATACTGTCCGATCTCTCTGTCGGACTCAGTGGGCATACTTAACATTAGCCTCCATTTCAATTTCATCCTGATTCTCACAGGTCAACTCAGCACGACTAGCAAACTCAGGTCTACCTCTACGACCTCTGCCTCGTGCACTATCTCATCTAACGCGACTCATATTAGGCATTCCTGCATTCTCAACTATTTCTTAGTCAAAACCCATCTCGATATACATTATTGTATCAATCCAAGCACAGTAACACGGGGATGTAATTTCTAATTACTGACACTGACACACATCAGACCAATTGCGCTCTGATACCACCTTTATATGTCACGACCCAAAACTACCCAAAAATCAGAGTAAATTTTTTACGTTTTTGTTATTTTCTTTCATGCTTACCTGTCCTCTGATCGTGACCACACTCCACTAACAAATTGGGCTGTGCGTCAATGCCAGTCCCACCATACATTTACCATATAACTTAATTCATTCTCAGTCATTTATAAGTGTTTACAATATTTATACATCCCCTAAAGTTACTTACAAACATGTTACTGTCCTATGCCTATTTAGATACAATACGTACAAGTGTATATACCTTAAATGATGGGAGCAGCGGATATCCGAAATGCAGTACTGAGTCGCCTCAACGTCTACTAGAGATTATCTGTGGGAGAAAATGAAAGGGGTGAGCACATCAAGATCAGTAAGGCAATCCTACGAATAAGTAGGTAACCATACTACCTACATGAACGTGGTGCCATGCATAAACCACCCTTTCTCCACATATTTTAAAACAGATGATATGAGTTATGATGTTATGTAAATCCATTCGCATGGCAAAATTCAACATGCAATTATTTCAAATCATTTCTTTCTCATTTAAAAATTTCATAATAAAGTCAGGACTCGACCCCTCCTTCGGGTGATCCTGACTCACACAAAACCATGAAAATCAGTTTACATCACACGTGGGTTTAAAAAGCATAGAAATAACATCATGCAAATATAGTTTAAAACCCAGTTTTGATCTCATCAAAATCGTCAACATGCGAGACTAGGCAACATCTGTATATCGGTAATAACCAGGACTATGGCCGTGTGTCCTCGTAAGCCCCTCTGCTACACGGATCCTAGTGTGTGGGGTCTCACCCTGATCGGGAACCGCCCGGGAAGTGGGTCAATCCAACCCGTCAGTCTTATCCGATCCCACGCATCCGAAGATGCCGTATCCGAAGATACCCCGTATCCGAAGATACCGTATCCGAAGATACCCCGTATCCGAAGATACCACACGGTACATCATACTCCATGCTACTTGCACGGTACATTGTACTCCGTGGACCCATATATCATATCTCAATACTCATGCCACGTCTCAAAACGCACGTGCAAGCCTATTTAATCGATGACACAGTCTACCCGATGCTCCAAGCACGGCTCATCACATGTTCTCATAAAATCAGTGCGAGCGATGCTCAGCACTCTCATCAAATCAAGTAAAACTGTCAGAGCCCGCTTTACATCCCCGCAAGGCCGCCAACCTCATCCCTCACTCTCACCCCACTTAAGAGGTCTTTTGAGCCTGTTGGGCCTTTTGGCTGACTCCAATGGCAGACAGCGCTACTCTCAACAAATCCAGTAAAGCTAGTGCGAGCTAGGCTCTAGCACTCTATATATGAATCACATGAAAATCTTATAAAATCTGGTGCGAGTTAAACTTCAGCATCCTGTCTCGAAAAAGCATGTGAAATCTGGTGCGAGTTATACTCTAGCACCTATGCATGTAAAACTCTAGTATAAGCTCTCGCTCTAGCACTAATGCATGCATCACCCAAATCAAAACATCGTGCGAGCTGAGCTCCAGCACGTCACATGTGAATAAAAACACGTAGGTGGCTCTGTTTCCTCAAAACAGTTTTTCAAAACAATAATATCGTTGAAAGTATGCAATGCTGTGATTTTTTTTCAAGGTTAGCCAGCCTACTCATGCATGCATTAAAATGTCTCCAGAACGAGCAGAAACCTCTTGTTCTTGCTCCTCCCAATTTTTCCTAAATTTGTAAATTTTACCCTTAACAAGGGTATTTTGGTAATTTGCTCATTCGGGGCACTAAAATTATTATTTGACCTCTAGACCCTTCAGATAATTTTTAAAGGACTGCAAATGAACTTAAAATTTTGTAAAGTTACCTCTAGCAGTCCGCAGAATTCCCTTACCTTATTTTCCTGTCGAGTCTGACGTTTCCTTATCCACTGTTGTCTCGTTGCGCAGTCCGATCTGCTCCCAATCCAATGTCCGGAACTGCGTATAAATAGTCCTCAGGTCAGATATTATACAACTTAATTGTATTTAATACTTTCTGGGCTTACTTTAAATCATTGGGCCCATTTATCCCGATTGGGCCCGATTGCACCTTAATGGGCCTTAATCGGCCTTAAGCCTGTTTTCCACTTAATTTTTACATTATCGAGGCCTATTGGGCTCATTGGGCCCACCAACAATTTATTGGGCCTCGTTCTAACTCTCGAATAGCTCAATTTATTATTTACGACAATTTATCTAAATTTTCAAAATCTAATTCAATTTATGCGGAATTTAAATTTATATCACGTATAACGATGTAAATTGTCGTAAATAATGATTACTTACCCGAGATTCCATGCTAGTCAGCAAATCGAGGCTGTCTCGAGCTCTCGTTTGACGTCGATTGTCGAGCTACACAATTTCATAATTTTTCGGGTAAATTTCCAAATCGAAAATTAATTAAATAAAATATTTCAAAATTCAAATTGGTCAATTTCGACCGCTTATCGACTTACCCGTAGATCGATTACATCGCCGAAATTTTTCTCCAATTTTTCCTCTTTTTCTTTTTTCCCTTTTTCTCATTTTTTCCTCTCTTTCTTGGCTGAACCGTTCAGTCCGGTTCAGACCGGTTCGAACCGCCGGTTCACCCCGATTCACTCTGGTTTACCACCTTGCCGACCGATTCTCCGTCGGCTTCCACCGCCAGTGACTCCGTTGGGTCGTCCGCAGCTCGAATCTGGCCTCGGCTTCACCCAAGTCCGTCGGAAAGTCACCGGTCCGGCTGTTCTCCTCTTCGCCGTCGGTGTCATTCCTCTTTTCCGCCATTTTCAGCGTTTTTCGACCGTTTCGCCGGTTGTGGCCGCCATCAATCGGCTCGTCTGCACCTCGGGAAGCCTCGGCTGGGGTCGGGGTTGTCCAGATCGGCGCCGGTGGCTGCCGATTTGGCTTCTCCTCTCCGCAGCTTCTCTCCCTCGATCCGGAGTTCTCCGGCGTCGGTGGGCTGCACCGTCGGTACCAGGGAGGTCGCCGGCCTCTCCTCTTCCTTTTCCGGCCTTCACCTGGCCGATTGGGTCGCCGGTGGTCGTCCGGCCTTCTCCCCGATTTCGGCTTTGTTTCCGTTTTCTCACTTCTTCTCTCTCCCCGATTTCTGATTCCTTTTTTTTAACTTATTAATTAATTTATTTTTATTTATTTATTTATATTATATTTTAATCATTAAAATATATTAAAAATACCCAAATATCTCTCAAAATATCCTTAAAATTATTATTTAATTCTAAATTAATTAATTTAATTTTATTTAATTTATTCATCATATTTTAACCTTTTTTTTCGGGTATAATTTCTCCGTATTTTCGGGATATTGTCCCGAATGATTTTTCGATATATTTTTCGATTATTTTCGAGATTATTTTTCGATTTAAAAATTCCAATTAATCCCGAGTAATTCCCATAACTTCATATCTTGATCAATTTAACCCGAAATAAATTTATTTCACCTTTATTGACCAAGATTTCTCAATCCATTATTTTTAATTAAATTTTCTTATCGAAATTACACCGGCTTTCGATCTTTTGACCGTTTTGCCCTTGCACGTGTTCGAAGATTCCATTTCAGTCCTTTTGTATTTTTAATTTTCGTGTTTTAACTAAAATCGGGTCTTATAGACATACCTAAAGGTGTTTTGAAGGCTGTCCTATATGCCCAAAGTGCATCCTCTAACCTAATGGACCAGTCCTTCCTACTTGGGTTCACTGTTTTCTCCAAGATCCCCTTAATTTCCCTATTGGACAACTCTACTTGGCCACTCGTCTGTGGGTGATAAGCAGTGGCTACCTTATGTTTGACCCCATATTTCTTTAACAGCCCATCAAAACTTCGATTGCAAAAGTGGGATCCTCCATCACTAATGATAGCCCTAGGTGTGCCAAATCGTGTGAAAATATTTTGTAAGACCCGAATTTAATTAAAACGTGAAATTAAAAATGCAAAAGGATTGAAATGGAATTTTCGAACACGTGAAGGGTAAAACGGTCAAGAGACCAAAATTCGGTATAAATCAGGACAAGAAAATTTAATTAAAAATAATGGATTTGAGAATCTTGATCAATAACGAAGAAATAATTAAATTTCGAGTCCAATTGATCAAGATTCAAAATTTTTTGAAATACCGAAAAGTCAATCGGGACAATATCCCGAAAATACAGAGAAATTATACCGAAAAAAGGGTTAAAAATATAATAAATAAATTAAATTAAATTAAATTAATTAATTTGAATAAAATAATAATTTTTGTAGATATTTTAGATTTCTTTAACATATTTTATTGATTAAAATATTAATAAAATAAATAAATAAATAAATAATAAATTAAATTAATTCAAAAAAAAACCCAAACTGAAAACCAAAAATCGATCTCCTGGCTCCGACGAACGGCGGCACGATGGAGGGCGAGGCGACCGGTGAAGCAAGGCCAGATTCATAATCCCCTTTTTTTGGTTTTGAAAAATAAAAATCTTACAAAAAATAATCTTTAAAAAATACTTAAAAGTAATAAAATAGTAGTAAAATTTATTGTTAATACTTGAGAATATGTATTATTAATTCTAACTTAGTAATTACTGATATATGTCAGTATTAGTAAAGTGTCCATTTTCAAAACTAATGGATTAAAATTGAATTATGCCAAAACTTTGAGGATCTTATTGAAATTTATCCTCTAATTTATAATTATTTTTAAAATTAATTTATACTTTTATTTATTTGCATGTAATTAATCTCATTTTGATTAAATAAATATTAAAAACAAAATTAAAAAGTTAAAGCCCAAGGCAAAATGTAACCTTTTATATTATGATTGTTAGATAATAAATATATTCAAATGATGTTGAATGCTTGAAGTTATGGATTTGATATAAGTTTATTTGATATTTGTTTAATGTTTATTTCAAAATTTTATTGTGTTTATTTTACTAAAAAAATTAGATATTAATATAAATTTTCTTTTTTATTTTTTAAAATATGGACCAATTCATTTAAGCCTATTAACCCTTAAAAAAAAAGGATATTTTAACCCTGCCCATATTTTTGCCTAACCTTGAAAGGGCTAGCAAAATGCCTATCTGACATTTTTGTTTCCAAGCCCACGAGGCACTAGTTGTTACTAGTTAAAACCAATATAATAATAATAATAATAATAATAATAATAATAATAATAATAATAATAATAATAAACGTAATTAAAACCATCCTAACAGGGTAAACTGACATCAGATCCTACAATTCCAAATTGGCATAGAAGATATGGGTTTGCGCTAGTTTTCTCTTTTATTTTTCTTTTTTTTTTTTTGTTTAAATGCAGAAATCATTAAAATTTATAAGTCTATGAACAAGTGCAATGGCAAAAAAAAAAAAAAAGAATCTTATGAAAGAAATTTTGGAAGACAGAATTTAATTTGATTAGCTATACAATAAATTGGATTTGAAACGAAATTCCAAGTTGAAATTCAAAATACAAATTAGTTGAGATAAACTTTGATAATTAAGAGAACGAAAACAAAGATTAAAACATTCTGTCATATATATACGGTGGGAAAATATATATATATATATATATATATAGGATAATTATTTTATATATTGAGGGTCAAAAAATTTTATTGGTGGTGTATAATTATTCATATATATGTATTATCCTGCTTGTAAAATTAAAAAATTTTACTGATAATTTATAAAATATTAGTCTTATATACATATATATATATATATAAATAATTATCATATACAATGTAAATAAATTTTTTAACTTCATACACGAAATTAAGAAAATTATATATGTCTAATTTTATTTATTTTTTTAAATTTTTAAATGATATGTGTAATTATCTTAATATCGTTAGTTGAATAAAAAAATTCACTTAATATATATATATATATATATATATATATATATATATATATATATATATATATAAAACAAAACAAACTTTTCATTAGGTTGGGACAGAACATAGGAGAGAAATATTAAATCATGGTGTTAGACCCATTCTTTCCATCTATAAACATTGTCCCTACCAGAAGCAAATTTCAATGACAATCATCCATTGACATTGTTATTTCTTTTTCTTCTTCCTACCCTCACCAGATTATTTATACTTGCCGACGCTACAATGAATTACATGAAGTCCTTGAAATTTTAGCCCTTCCACCCCACGTGTGGCTATGACAACGTTGACACGTTTAAGTCTTTGTTGATCTCTTAGTTTCCAATTGTGTTTTAGTCTTTCCGGAAATTTTGAGACCAATTATAATATTTAATGTTAATTTCCGTTCAAATTATATCAAATAATGAAATCTAACTGTATTAAATAATAATTATTTTAATAATATAATTATATAATATGATTTGAATAAGAACGGAAAATCATAGTTTTTTATAATAGTTTTCATCAACTTGTATGACAATTCAACGTATGTCAACATCTGAATTTCCTTGGTAGAAATTGCCTTTCTTTCGTGATTTTAGCCTCCAGTTTCGTTTTAATTTTTGTCCATTAACTTCCAACGTATTTACGGAAATATTGAAAGGGATGAATTTTTTAAGGTTTAAAAAGTGTTAAACTACCAACGTCAAGTTGGCTTAGTTCGTAAAATTGTCTGAATCAACTTAAATGATCTCACGTTGGATTGAAGTCTTTATTAAATGGCCAGCTTCTGTGCTCTCAATTTTTGGTACAGGCTGCTTCCCTGCTCAGTGTTTTTTGCTTTTATTGTATTTTTCCTATTTATTACAGGTTATAAAGAGTTCTTTCAAAAAAAATGAAATGTTAAAGAGCTCATAGTGATTTAAAACCTTTTAAGTCTATTTGACTCGTTTATTATCTTAATTCTCTCTGTACCTTAATTATAATGAATGTAATTTTTGTATTTTTTAAAAAATAATTTTAAAACAATTGATAATTATAATTATTTTTTAAAATTAAATTTGATTGCATTGCTTTTTTTTTTTATGACGTGATATGTTAACCTCAAATATATTTACTTATTGCATGGTACATACACATTAATAAATAAATAAAAACTTTATTTTCTATTAAAATGCTAAAAATTATTTTTTTTTAATTTAAAAGATTATTAACTATTTTTATTATTTAATATTATATTTTTATATTGTATGTTAATGTGTTGCATAAACAAAAAAAAAAAAATCTACCTCACCATATCAAATAATCACCAAAATGTATATCATCGAAATTAAAGACATAATCTTAATAATATTGTTACGAATTGTTCTTAAATCAAATTTAATATAAATTAATGTATTAAATTTATTAAAATTAAAATAAAGGGTCTAAAATAACAGAAGAATAACAAATATAATAATAAATGATAATCTCTATTAAATTCTTTTATGAAATATTTAGTATATATTAATTTGGGTAATTAAAATAATGCTTATGATTTCATTAATATTCTAGACGGTTGATAATTAGCTATTTGAATCAATATGTGAATAATTATAAGCATATAATTAGATGTGTGAAAGTCATGGAAATCATAGAGGTGATTTTACACACACACACGTGTGTATATATATATATATATATATATATATATATATATATATATATATATTTATTTATTTATTTATTTATTTATTTATTTATTTATTTATCACTTCAAGTACAGGGCTACCTCCATCATAATTTTGAGACAACTAATGACTCTGTGAACCAAAGTAGGGTCGATTGACTGATTTTTGTTCATAAAAAAGGAAGCAGAAAATGAAGTAGGGTTGAATATTGTTACTTCCTTTTCCGTTGAGGGAAGAATTATGACGGTAAGAGAAAAATTGCTACTTAAGACTGGTGGTGAAGTAAAGTAGCTAGAATTCTTTTCTAAGTTTTCCTTTTTCCATTTTGATTTTGCGTTTGGGTAAGGTGAAAGGAGATGATAGCATCATGGCTTTGCATAAAAAGTGGTGATTTCACGGGCTCATGAACTTCAATTATTGTTCAATATTCATCATAAAGGAAAAAGAAAAAGAAATGACAGATAAAAGCAAACAAAGACTCTTAATAAGACAAAAATTTTACAAAAGTAAGAGGTTAAAATCCACTACTGCTTTTGGGACATGTGTAATTTAAATGTAATTTATCACTCATATTGGGTATTATACTAGTGAAAATTTTTAATTTACATCTGAATTAAAAGGTTGCTACATGTTTCTTTTTTAATTAATATTTTATTTTAATTTTTTACTGTATCTTAAATATATATAATGTTTTTAATGTTATTTGTAAAATTTAAAAACTCATTGTATCAAATAATTTCTTGACTAAAATGATTAAAATTATTTAAGAAAATTTTCTTTTTATTACATGCATCACCATGAAATGCTTTACCACATCTAAATAAATAAATAAATAATTTCAATATAGCCAAAAACATAAACATAACAAAAAATTATTACTTTTGCCAAGTCACTTTATAAAATCAGTTAATATATATAACCTCAACTATAAATCTATTAATTTAAATCCAAAGTTAAATAATTAAATTCAATATAAAATTAAAATTTATCAAAATAGCTCTATATTTGTACGGAAGATCTTTTACTTTAATATCTAGCTTTAAATTGCAATATCTAAACTACATCTTTCGCTTCAAAAAATTTTTCCAAATACACGTGTTATCATTAAATTCGTATTTGTAAAATTCCTAAAATGAAAAAGAAATATAATTTCGTCATATTTATGTATGTATTGCCTTCTATGTCAAGGTAGACTTGTCCATTGTTCTAATTAATGGATTTTATGGATGAAGAGTTAAGGTTTTCAAAAGGGGAGATATTTTCCTAACTGCCCTTTAATATAGACTATGAAAGGTGCCACAGCTTCGTGGATATAGATGGGGTAGCGTGCTTAAGGGAGAGAGGTGTGCAAGTTATGAGCCGTGAGGAAATGGATATATGGAAGCATGATTGGATTCTTGGGCTTGATCAACATAGTGAGGAGTATCTTTATGAGCTGAATCTACCAAGGAAAGTTGCTGATGTTATGGACAGAAAAGATAGTTGTTGGAAGTAAGATAAAATAAAGGGATTATTAAACCAATATAGTCTCCAGGCTATCAAAGCAATTCCTATCCGCAAGGAGGGTAGAAAGGATAGAATTATTTGGCCAGATGCTAGTTAATGATGGTGTGTATAGTGTTAAAGTTGGTTACCATAAATTGAAAGATGCAGAGATAACGGTGATGAAGCAGAAACCGTCTTCTTCTCATGTAATAAAATACTCTATGTGGTTCTTACTAAGACTCAAATTTTTTTGTGGAAGGCTTGTACAAATTCAGTGGCTACAGCTAATATATATATATATATATATATATATATATATATATATATATATATAAAAGATAATTATTTTATACATCATTAGTAGAATTTTTTATTCTACAAGTAAAGTTAACACGAAAATATATATATTTTTTAAAATATTAAAAAATAAATAAATAAAATATAATCATATATGTTATCATTTTAATTCTGTTTATAAAAAGTGCTGAGAAGATTGTTGAGCATGTTGTACTGTTATGCGAATGGACTTCGAATGTGCGGTTTGGATTGCCTATTGGATATAAGGGTGGAAAGGAGGATATTAACATGCAACCTTGATGATTGAATTGATGGTTTGTGTAAAATGTTTGATACATGGAAAGAGGAGGGTAAACGATTGATGGTTGTAATTGCACATACAATATGTGCTATATGGAAGGAAAGGTGTTATGCTATTTTTAAAAATAGGAGTCTAGATCTTATGGATGTTATAAGGAAAATTAATTTAGTAGCAATGAGAGTCCCAAATTATTAGATGAAGAAAATAGTTCGGAGTGTATAGGGAAAGCAAGACTGCAAAGTTGGTAGAAGCCTGAGATGAACTGGGTTAAAGTTGACTATGTGGTGCTTTTTTACTCTAGTAAAGAATATAATGGTGGAATTGGGATAATTATTAGAGACAATAATGGTAGACTTTAATTTTGGTGCACTGGGTAAGAGTATACTTGTTTAGAGTAGTATTGAAGCAGAAGCAGTGGCTGTTAACTCATGAGATATATTAGCTACATAAATGGATCTAAGCAGGATATATAATAATTGAAATGGATTCAAAATTATTAAATGAGGAAATTACAAGGAAGAATATGAAGACTAACTGGAGGATAGCTTGGTAGCTACGAGTCCAAAAGGGAAATGTGTCTGTCAAATTGGGTGAATCAGCCCCCATTTTCCTTGGTGTATATGCTGAATAAGGAATGTCTTCCTGCTCCTCCTGAAGCTTAGTTTTGTGAGGAGGGCTAAGGACTGTGAGGTATAGTATTGCTTGATAATATCTCTTGTTGAGTGATTAGCTGCTGTATGAGGAACCAAGGAACTCCATGTGTATTTGATTTCTATCTGGTTTTATTTCTTAATGAAAATTTCAGTCTTTAGGCCAAAAACACACGCATTTTTTAAGTTTATTTTAATATTCATAGTTGATACTTTAACTCTTTTCTTGGTCAAAATGACAGAAACATGTGAGTATAGAAAATTTGTCAATTTAATGATTAAATTTCGTAATGACTTTCCTACTTTATAGTTTAACTATTGAATTAATTAATTTTTTCTTATCCATTTTCTTTTTTCTTATCAAGAAAAACCTTAATGTTAAGGCGTCCTTTTCCAAGCACAAATTAAGTACATAATTATGAATTTGTAATAATTATATGTGCGACTCGATGGTTGGCATTCTTTTAATTATAATTATAATGACAAATTAAGACAGTTGTTGTTTGATATATCTTGGAAACAAATTCGGTGCAGTTGATACTACTAACATCAAATGAAACAAAAATAAGTGAACTTAAAGTTTAACATTTGTTTGTGTTGACATCTTAACAGCTCCTTGAGTAAACCCAACCAAATTAAAAGGAACACTTCCTCCCTATATTTTTTGAATTATAGAAGGGATCAGCCAAGAGAATCTTTCTTTAATCAGTCTATATCAAACCATGAAAGACAATGTATAGAACCTTTTTTTATCTTTAATTTGATAATAAAGTTGGGGATGGAGAACTTAAATTTTGAGCATTATAACGCCATGGCCATTTGTTGAACAGTATGAATGATTCAAATATCATAACGTTCGTATTTATTTTTTAGGTTTTTTTAGGTCAAAAAGGAAAAGGGAAAAAGAGGTAGTCACGCTCCTCGCAATCATAACTCCGCTTTTCTAATACTTGGTGTTTAAGAGTTGCATTACCGCTACTTTATAGTTTTATGGTAACTGCATGAACTCTATGAAGAAACCATGGTTTCTAGTTCAGGCTTATGTAAACCTAGCAAAATTATGTACCAGATTTACTCAAAAATAAATTATAAATAAAAAATAGTCATTGTAAAGCGTCAACATTAGATTTAGAAATAAATATAATACATTATTGCTATTTTTTGAGAGAAGGAAATTTTGCAGCTGATATGTTGGCGAAATCTGCTTGCCATCTGGACCGGAGTTATGAGACACTTTCCTTTCCACCAAGAGATGTTAGATCCATACTGATAGCTGAGGAAAGGGATGTAGCTTTCCCGAGAGGTTTTAGCTTAAGGTTTTTATTTCCGTGTAACCAAAAAATAATAATAATAAATCTATATTTAAAAAGTTGGATTTGATTTCTCATTTCATTAAAAAAGAAACAAAAAGATCAAAATTGTCATTATTCTTCTCAATACTAAATTGTCATTAAAATTGAATTTTATAAATTTCGTCAATAAGGAAATTAAGATCAAATTTATCATTGTATATAAGTCAATATTGAATTTTTCATTGTATTTTAATTTTTTTAAATTTTATCATTTTACTTTCAGTTCTATTGATAGTTAAACATAAATATAACAGCAATGATGAAATTTTGTCATTTACATTAGCAAAATATCTCATAAAATATTTTAATTTCATTACTTTTTGTCTCAAAATAAAAGAACTTGAAAGTGTAGTGACAAAATTTGTCATTTGTATTAATAAAAATTATTCCATAAAATACTCTAATTATTTTTATTATTTTTGTTCAATAATTACGAATCGAAATTAGAATGATAATATTTAATAAAATTAAATTACAATAATAAATTTTCAGTAAAATTGAAATTCATTATTGAATCACAGTAGATTTGCTCACGAGGTAAGACTGTTTGGTGATTTTTCGAGCATGTGGGTTTGGCGTGCTTATGCACGAATTTTCATTTATGGGCTTGACTTGTGAAAATATTTTATTATTAAATAATTATATGATTTAATTGTAATTTTAAATTAGAATAATAATATTTTGATATAAATATATAAATCTAAATTGAAAGAGCTAAATAATTTTTATTAAGCTAGCAAGAAGCGTCAACTGGGCCTAACTCTAATTATGGCACACGTGATTCATGCTATAATCGTCAATTTTACCTAATCTCATCTACTTTCAGTTTTATTAGTTTTTGGATGAAAATAGTGGAATTGAAATATTTCGCGAAATATTTGTTAAAGGAAAAAAAATTTATGTAATTCTTATATACTTTTAATGAAAAATCAATAAAATTTAATAAAATTGAAGCAAGTAATAATTAAAATATCATCACATTAAGTCATAATATAGTTTAACCTTAGTCTAAAAAAAAAATCTAAATAGTGAAATAGGCTTAAATTGACAATTCTGTCTTGGCAAATGGACCCAAATGAATGATTGCAAGACCGCAGACGGGTGAACCTTGCCCAGCTTATACGGTACTAAAATACTCCTAATCAATACACCAACTTTATCTTACCAATGTTTTCAAGCCGTGTCCAACACTCATTGGATTCGTTAACCAATCACACGGCTTTTTACAGCAACGTTAGCAAAAAGATTATTTTTAACATGTAAAGTATATCAAGAAAAGCTTAATTAAGTTAATAAAATAAAAGTTAAACCTTTTTCCTTTTGAAAAAAATAATAATATCAACCGTGTAAGTTTACAGTCTTTTATTTTTTATTAAAATAGCATTAAATAACAAAAATAGTTATCAAACAATTCCACTAATCACTCAAAAGCTGAAAGTGGGAGAAGCTTAATCAATCAACATCATTAACCAGGGTTAAAAGAAAAGAAACGAAAAGAAAAGGAATGAAAACAAAACAAAAGAAGTTGAGTTGTATGATAGATTGATTCGTATGAGTTGTTTTTGGGTTAGATTTTATAGAGTTTGAAATTTTTTAGATTTTTTTTGAGTTCGAGGTTTTTCGGATTTAGTTTTTTTGAATTCAAGTTTTTTTATATTTGAATTTTTTTAGATTTGAATTTTTTCGAATTTGATCCCAGTTTGAATTTGATAGATTTAGCATATTGACTTCAAATTATTTTGAAACTTTTTTAGTTATGAACTTTTTTTTTTATATTTTGATTGTAATAATTAATTTAATTTTTATATATATGAAAATTTAATAAATATTTATTATATATATACAAATTTTTACACTTTAATATTTATAATATGACAAATTATTTACTTTTTTAATTTCCTACAATATTTTCTATAAATAGTATATATAATTATATTCATCAATTGCAAAATAGATATTATGAAAAAAGTATCAATTATCTTTTACAAAAAATACTTAATATGAATAATTGGTCATTTAATTAGCTCAATTTTATTTTTCATTTGTTTTTTGTTTGTTCATAAATCATAATATTAACATTTTTCATTAAAAATAATCGTATACACCAATTAATTAAATGTCACATTAAAAATCTAGAATGTTGAATAAAAAATTATATTTATCAATTGATCTCATGTCCAATTGTCACAGGGTCGTTCTCTCCTATAGAACTTTTCCCAGTGATGGCCTAAGTTTCCCGCAACTTAGTACAGCTTATCTTCACACTAACCCAAATCCGGGTCAATACGCAGCGATATAGCACTTGAGTAAGAAAACGACTCGACAAAGTATACCAATAAAGCAAAGAACACTCAACCTTTAGAGAAAAGAATCTTTCTATTAATCTGCAATAAAAAGGAATACAATATTTAGCCAAGAAGACCGCTCTTAGCTATCACTCTCTTTCTTCCTGAATGATTCTCTCACTGAATGATAATTGAATACATTCTACCCCCTCCCCTGGGGTTTATATAGGCAAGTGAGGACATCCCCCTCACGTAGGCAACTGAGTTTGATTACAACAGAAACTCTATAGGATTAATTTCTACTAAACTAAGGACTCTCCGGATGATCGCCACCTTAATGCTCTTCAGAGTTTATATCTGTGATAATCTACAGTGATTCGGTCTGCCAAGACTTCTCCGCTTATCCTGGCTTATGACCCGCATTTATCCTTATCCCGATTTTTAAGGATTCGCCTTAACTTGCCACCCGCAAACTTCGATCATCGTCCGTTAGCGTCTCCGTTTCATTCTTGGCAATCCGCCCAAGTCAAGTGCCTGTCTTGCCTGTTTCGGTGCGCGTCCCGTTGCGCCCCGTGTAAAGCTTTCCCGCGCTCCGCACTCGTCACAGCGCCCCTAGTCGAACCCTTGCGAGCTGGGCGCTTGGTCAAGTAGTTAGGGTCTAACAAACCCTCCCCCCGTTGGAGGAAGCCGATGCCCTCATCGGAATGAGCTCCAAATGCGCCTTGATCTCATCCTCGAATTGCCACAAAGAAGTGTCTTTCTCCCAAGTAGCGTCTACCTCATCTTCACCTTCCCACTGCACCAAGTAGTAGGTTCTCTAATTCTTCCTAGTCGTTCCCTCAACCTTGCGGTCAAGTATCTTTACCACCTTCTTCTCGAAATGGCTTCTCACAGTAAGTGGAGCTTTCCTTACCTGTTGTCTCCCCGGATCAACATTTTCGTGGTAAGGCTTCAAAAAGCTCACGTGAAAAGTATAATACAACTTCATGCTTTCTGGCAGTTTCAGCTGATAAGCCACCGCACCTACCCGCTTTATAACTTCAAAAGGGCCATCGTATTTTTGCACTAGACCTTTGTGATACAGCTTGTCTGTGACTTGTCTCCATATCTGAGGCGTCAGTTTGAGTAACACCTTGTCACCCACCTCAAATTCTAGTGCCCGCCTATGCTGATCCGCATATTTCACCATCCTCCTTTGTGCCTTCTCCAAGCTCTCCCTAGCCTGTTCCATCAACTCTTGACGGTCTTGCACAAATCTGTATGCTACTGGGCATTCCCCTTGGGACTTAGTCTTTGCTACCTCTAAAGGTGTAGCAGGTTGATGTCCAAATACTAACTCCACTGGACTCATACCTGTGAAAGATGATCTATGCATATTATAGCAAAACTGTGCAGAATCGAGCAGACTCACCCAATTCTTTTGGCTTGCGGTCACATAGTGCCTCAAATACTCTTCCAACAATGCATTAATCCGCTCCGTCTGGCCATCTGTTTGCGGATGATTAGCCGTTGAAAACTTTAATTCTGAACCTATCAGCTTGAACAAGTAAGTCCAGAATCTCTCAGTAAACCGAGTATCTCAATCGCTCACTATATCCTTGGACAATCCAAAGATCTTCACCACATGATTCAAAAACAACTCTGCAGCTTCATGTGCGGTACATGCATGTGGGGCTGCTATGAACACAGCATACTTAGAAAAACGATCTACCACCACCATTATAGATTTCATCTTGTTTATCTTCGAAAATCTCGTAATGAAATCCATAGAAACTGATTCCCATATCCTCTCAGGGATAGGCAGTGGTTGAAGCAAACCCGCTTGCTTCTTCCTCTCGATTTTATCAATCTGGCATATGTGGCATGTACGAACATATAGTTCGATGTCTTCCTCCATCTTCGGCCAGTTTTATGTCCTTGACAACAATGCCAACATCCTCTCCACTCCAGGATGTCCTGCCCACTGAGGGTCGTGGGTTTCTTTCAGCAACTCTTTCCTTAGTCCCCCACCAGATGGAACATAGAGTCGATTGCCTTTGGCATACAGCAAATCCCCCTTGAGCCAATACCTACGAACTTTGCCCAATTTAACGTTCTCCCTGAGCTGTTCATAAGTCTTATCTGCTGATGTCTGCTGCCTTATCCTGTCAATTAGGTTAGTCTCAATAGCGGATAATGAAGCAACATAAGACTGAACTATCTTAAAACTCAACGCGTCCGTCACCTGGTTCTCCCTTCCTGGTCTATATACCCTGGTGAAATCAAACTCTGCAAGGAATTCTTGCCACCGTGCCTACTTTGGGCTCAGCTTCTTCTGTGTCTTGAAATAAGTGTTAGCCACATTGTCTGTCACCACCACAAATTTCGTTCCCAACAGATAATGCTTCCACACCTCCAAACAATGCACAACCGTCGTCATCTCCTTCTCATGAGCTGAATATCGCATTTTCGCATCCTTCAGCTTTTTTACTTTCATAAGCAATGGGGTGCCCTTCTTGGACCAGCACCCCTCCAATGGCTCGGTCTGAGGCATCCGTGTGAACTTCAAATGGTAGCTTAAAATCTGGCAGTCTCAACACTGGCTCGGATGTCACTGCCTCCTTGATCTCTCGAAAAGTCCGCTCACATTCATCAGACCACACCCACTTTTTGTCCTTTTTTAAAAGATCAGTTAAAGGACTCACCATCTTGCTATATCCCTTGATGAACCGTCTATAATAGTTGACCAGTCCTAAAAAAGACCGCAGCTCCGGGACCTTCGCAGGGGCTTGCCATTCAACAATGGCTTGGATCTTCCTCTCATCCATCCGTATTTTTTCACTGCTAATTTTGTGACCTAGGAATATAATCTTCCGCTGGCAAAACTCACACTTCTCATTTTTCACATAAAGAGAGTGCTTCCTCAAAGTCTCGAACACCACCCTGAGGTGCTCCACATGTTCTGCAAGCGTCTGGCTATACGCCACAATATCGTCTAGGTATACCACCACAAAGTGATCCAGGTACTCATAAAGGACATCATTCATCAAATTGCAAAATGTCGCAGGTGCATTAGTTAAACCAAAAGGCATAACTAAAAATTCAAAAGAGCCATACCTCGTCACACAAACTGTCTTAGCTTCATCTCCTTCGGCAATCCTTACTTGCCAATATCCTGATCTCAGGTCTAACTTGGTAAAATATGCCGCCTTCGACAACCGATCGAACAGATCAGTGACATTTGGAACTGGATATTTATTCTTGACCGTTACCTTGTTCAAGGCTCGGTAATCCACACACATTCTCAGTGTGCCATCCTGCTTCCTCTGGAACAAAACTGGGGCTCCATATGGTGCCTTTGATGGTTGGATATATCCCGCATCCAACAACTTACCAAGTTGTTTCCTTAACTCGGCCAGCTCCAAAGGACTCATCCTGTAAGGTGCTCGTGCAGGTGGTCTAGTTCCCGGTTCCAACTCGATCTTATGATCAATGGCGCGTTTAGGTGGTAGCGCCTTGGGTAATTCTCGGGGCATTACATCCTTGTAATCGTTCAGCACCACCGCTACTTCATCTGGTACCTCGACAACCGTGTCTGGTTTCACCTCAACCAGGGCAGCAAGTATGGTTGTCTCCCCCTTCTTCAACCCGGTGTTTACTTGTGAAGCCGACTGTAGCAACGGCTTCCCAGCACCTTGTCCTCTCTCCGCAGGGACAAAGTTTGAACACGTCTCGTCAGATATCATCAATCCACCCAAATGTGGAATAGCAAATGCCTTTGCTTGCACAAAGAATTCAATGCCCATGATCACATCAAAATCATCTATAGGTAAAGCCAAGAACTTACAATCCTGTTGCCAAGTACTTATCTTCACCAATGCGGTAGCCGTTCCTTGGATACCTTGGGCCTTAGAATTGACTGCTTTCACCTGATTGTTACTCCTCGTGACTTTCAGGCCAAGATGCTCAACTGCGTTTAATGAAACGAAGTTGTTGGTTGCTCCTGTATCAAGCATCGCTCGAATCGGTCTCCCATTCACCTCAGCTTTAACATACATTAGTCCCTTATGAGGAGCTTGTTGCTCGGTTCGAATAGCGTTGAGCAACTGCATCGGGGCAACTCTTGGACATTCGTCATCCGGATCCTCCTTACTCATGAGGGCCGCCAACTTGGTCCGTCTAGGGCAATCTCGAGCCTTGTGATTCCCATTACACAAGAAACAACTCCAATCTCCATTGCTTTGGGGTGGATCCGGTCCCCTCGGCTTAGAAGACTCAGCCTTCTCCTTGTTTCTCTGGTGCTTCTTCCAATCCTTCTTGCCTTTCCCCCTTATTTCCATCAGGATGGTTCTTCTTCCTTTCCCCAATGTTCAAAAAAGAACCCAGTTTGTAATCCGTCAAACTGTCTGCAGCCGCAATTACCTGTGGCAGATCCTTCACGTTCTGCCTACGTAACTCAGCCTGAGCCATGGCTGAAGTCCTGAGAAAAAGTTGAACAACTTCTCCTCCTCTGACACATTCTTGACGTCCAACATCAAAGAGCTAAACTCCTTGACATAATCTCGCACAGAACCCGTGTGCTTCAATTTCTTGAGTGCCTCTCTCGCAACCCATGCCGCGTTCAAGGGAAGGAATTGATCTCGTAACTCCTTCTTCAGTGCGTCCCATGTTTCAATCCTCGGACGATCAGCACTATCATCATCTGCCAGTCTGCTTCGCCACCATAGATTAGCATCACCTGAGAGGTACATGCTAGTGATTGTAACCTGGTCCTACTCCGGTATTCGAGCAGCTTTGAAGTACTGCTCCATATCCCAAAGAAAATTCTCAAGCTCCTTCGCATTACGAACTCCTTAGGTTCAGGCACCTTGATCTTCTTCTGAAGATCGCTACTATCACCTCCCCTACTACTACTAGATGCCTCCCCATGGTCTATAGCAGTCATTGCGAGTTTTATCAGTAAAACGTCAGCTTTAAGGGAATTTAACTGCACCTCAAATTTATCCGATAGATCACGAACATGCTGCATGATGTTGGTGTACGATTAGCATGCTCCTTTTGCATGTCAAATGCCAGCTGTGTCAGCTCCTGGACACTGCCTGCCATGGCCTGAATCTGCTCAGCCATTGTACCCACCTCCTCTTGCGGTACGCCCACCATTGCTTCAAGTACAGCAACTCTGTCAGCCAACTCATGTGCCATGATCCAGAACTCAGCTCTGATACCAAATTGTCACGGGGTCGTTCTCTCCTATAGAACTTTTCCTAGTGATGGCCTAAGTTTCCCGCAACTTAGTACAGCCTATCTTCACACTAACCCAAATCCGGGTCAATACGCAGCGATATAGCACTTGAGCAAGAAAACGACTCGACAAAGTATACCAATAAAGCAAAGAACACTCAAGCTTTAGAGAAAAGAGTCTTTCTATTAATCCGCAATAAAAAGGAATACAATATTTAGCCAAGAAGATCGCTCTTAGCTATCACTCTCTTTCTCCTTGAATGATTCTCTCACTGAATGATGATTGAATGCATTCTACCCCCTCCCCTGGGGTTTATAAAGGCAAGTGAGGTCATCCCCCTCACGTAGGCAACTGAGTTTGATTACAACAGAAACTCTATAGGATTAATTCCTACTAAACTAAGGACTCTCCGGATGATCGCCACCTTAATGCTCTTCAGAGTTTATATCTGTGATAATCTCCAGTGATTCGGTCTGCCAAGACTTCTCCACTTATCCTGGCTTATGACCCGCATTTATCCTTATCCCGATTTTTAAGGATTCGCCTTAGCTTGCCACCCGCAAACTTCGATCATCGTCCGTTAGCGTCTCCGTTTCATGCTTGGCAATCTGCCCAAGTCAAGTGCCTGTGTAAGACCCGAATTTAATTAAAATACGAAAATTAAATAAGAAAAGATGGGGGATGTATGAAGGAAGGTCAGGTAAAATTAATTTTCGAAACAAGAGCAGGGGTAAAATGGTAAAAATACCAAAAACCCGGTATTAAGGCGATAAGAAAATTTTAATTAAAAATAAGGATGTAAGATATCTTGATCGATAATGAGAAAATTATACAATTTGGGTCAATTGATCAAGATTCAAAAATTTTAAAAATACCGAAAAATTACCGGAATGATATCTCGAAAAGCGCGAAGGAATAATATCAAAAATTTGGAGAAAAATATATTTAATAAATTAAATTTAAATTAAATAAATTAAATTAGAATAAAAATAATATAAGTGTAGATATTTTGGATTTTATGGAGTATTTTAATGAATAGTGAAATAATTAAATAAATAAATAATAATAATAATAATAATAATAATAATAATAATAATAATAATAATAATAAAAGAATCTGAAACAAAAAAAAGAAGAGAGAAACGGGTCGGGGAGAGAGAAAGAGAAGCGGAGACGAAAACGGAGCCCGACGAACCCGAGGGAGACCGGCGAGCCGTCCGGCGGCCAACGGCCAGGCCAAGGGCCGGAAAAGGAAGAGGAGCTTCAGGCGATCTCCCTGGCATCGGCAGCACGACCAACCGACACCGGAGTCCGACGAATCGGGGAGAGAAAGGCCGACGGGATTGAGGGGCTCGGTCCCGGCGAACGGCGGCGTCTTGGCTCCGATCCGACCCCGCAAACGATCCCCAGGCCGAGACGGTTCTGTTGAGGCCATTGGATGTCGACGAGACGGTCGAAATCGCCTGCGACGGCCAAGAGGAGAAATGGGTCCCGACGGCCGGAGGAGAACAGGCCGGACCGACCATTTTTCGACGAGCTCGAGGCTAACCAAGCCCAGATTCGTGATGCGGACGACCCAATGGAGATGCTGGCGGTGGAAGCCGACGGAGAACCGGCCGGCAAGGCAGTGAACCGGCCGAACCTGAGTGAACCGGGGTGAACCGGTCCGAACCGAACTGAACCGGTTCAGCCAAAAAGAGAGGAAAAAAGGAGAAAAAGGGGAAAAAGAAAAAGAGGAAAAATTGGGGAAAATTTCAGTGATGTAATCGAGCTTCGGGTAAGTCGATAAGCGGTCAAATTGACCGATTTAAATTTTGGAGTATTTAATTTAATTAATTTTGGGCCGAAAACTTACCTGGAAAATTGTGAAATTGTGTAGCTCGACGATTGGCATCCAACGACAGCTCGAGACAGCCTCGAATTTTGTACTATCATGAAATCTCGGGTAAGTGACCCTTATTTACGACAATTTACATCGTTATGCGTGATATGAATTTAAATTTCGCATAAATTGAATTAAATTATGGAAATTTAGATAAATTGTCGTAAATAATCGATTTAGTTATTCAAGAATTAGAACGAGGACCAATAAATTATTAGTGGGCCCAATGAGCCCAATAGGCCTCGATAAAGTGAAAATTAAGTGGAAAACGGGCTTAAGGCTGATTAAGGCCCATTAAGGTGCAATCGGGCCCAATAGGGGTAAACGGGCCCAATGATTTAAATTAAGCCCAGAAAATAGGAAATACAATTAAATTGTATGATATCTGACCTGAGGAATATTATACGCAGTTCCGGGCATTTGATTGGGAGCATATCGGACTGCGCGACGAGACAACAGTGGAAAAGAAAAGGTCAGACTCGACAGGAAAATAAGGTAAGGGAATTCTACGGACTGCTAGAGGTAACTTTACGCAATTTTAAGTTCATTTGCAGTCTTTAAAAAATTACCTGAAGGGTCTAGAGGTCAATTAATAATTTTAGTGCCCCGAATAGGCAAATTACTAAAATACCCTTGTTAAGGATAGAACTTACAAATTTAGGAAAAATTGGGAGGAGCAAGGACAAGAGGTTCCTGCTCGTTCTGGAGGTATTTTAACACATGCATGAGTAGGCTGGCTCACTTTTAAAGAAAAATGCATAGCATTGCATACCTTAAACGATGTAATTTCTGTGAAAACTATTTGGAGATAACCGAGCCGCCTACGTGTTTTTTTATTTACATGTGACGTGCTAGAGCTCAGCTCGCACGATGTTTGATTTGTGTTATGCATGCATTAGTGCTGGAGCGAGAGCTCGCACTAGAGTTTTACATGCATGGGTGCTAGAGTCTAACTCGCACCAGATTTTACATGATTTTCGTGACATGGTGCTAGAGTCTAACTCGCACCATATTTTTACATGATTTTTGAGACAGGGTGCTGGAGTTTAACTCGCACCAGATTTTATAAGATTTTCATGTGATTTATATGCAGAGTGCTGAGCTTAGCTCGCACTAGATTTACTGGATTTGTGGAGTAGCGCTGTCTGCCCTTGGAGTTAGCCAAAAGGCCCAACAGGCTCAAAAGACCTCTTAGGTGGGGTGAGAGTGAGGGATGAGGTTGGCGGCCTTGTGGGGATGTAAAGCGGGCTCTGCCAGTTTTATTTGATTTGATGAGAGTGCTGAGCATCGCTCGCACTGATTTTATGAGAACATGTGATGAGCCGTGCTTAGAGCATCGGGTAGACTGTGTGTCACCGGTTAAATAGGCTCGCACGTGCGTTTTGAGACGTGGCATGAGTATTGAGAAACAAAACCTCTCTGTGGGAAGCAGGCTATTTGGGCTGGAGTACCTAGAGTGATATGGGTCCATGGAGTACGATGTACCGTGCAAGTAGCATGGAGTACGATGTACCGTGGGGTATCTTCGGATACGGTATCTTTGTGATACGGGGTATCTTCGGATACGGCATCTTCGGATGCGTGAGATCGGATAAGACTGACGGGTTGGATTGACCCACCTCCCGGGCGGTTCCCGATCAGGGTAAGACCTCGCACACTGGGATCCGTGAATCTAGAGGGACTCACGAGGACACATATGGCCAGTCCTGGTTATTGCCGTTATACAGATATTGCCTCGTCTCACATGTCTACGATTTTGATGAAATCAAACTGGGTTTTTAATCTAAATGTGCATGATGGTTATTTCCATGCTTTTAAACCCATATGTGATGTAAACGAATTTTCATGATTTTGTGTGAGTCAGGATCACCCGAAGGAGGGGTCGAGTCCTAACTTTACTGTGAAATTTTAAACGAGAAAGATATGATTTTGAATATAATTGCATGTTGAATTTTCCGTGCAAATGTGTTTTACATAACATCATAACTCATATCATCTGTTTTAAAATGTGTGGAGAAAGGGTGGTTTATACATGGCACCACGTTCATGTAGGTAGTATGGTTACCTACTTGTTCGTAGGATTGCCTTACTGAGCTTGATGTGCTCACCCCTTTCATTTTCTCCCACAGATAATCTTCAGTTGAAGTTGCGATGACTCAGTACTGCATTCGGATATCCGCTGCTGCCCATCAACATAATGTATATATACACTTGTACATATTATATCTACATAAGTATAGCATAGTAACATGTTTGTAAGTAACTTTAGGGGATGTATAAATATTGTAAATAATTATAAACGACTGAAGAAGAAATAAGTAATATGGTAAATGTATGGTGGGACTGGCATTGACGCACAGCCCAATTTGTTAGTGGAGTGTGGTCACGATTCGAGGACAAGTAAGAATTTAAGTAAATAAACAAAACGCGAAAAATTAACTCTGATTTTTGGGTAGTTTGGGTCGTGACATATAAAGGTGGTATCAGAGCAGCAATTGGTCTGATGTGTGTCAGTGTCAGTAATTAGAAAATTACATCCCCGTGTTACTGTGCTTGGTTAGATACAGTAGTGTATATCGAGATGGGTTTTGACTAAGAAATGGTCGAGAATGCAGGAATGCCTAATATGAGTCGCGTTAGATGAGATAGTGCACGAGGCAGAGGTCGTAGAGGTAGACCTGAGCCTGCTAGTTGTGCTGAGTTGACCTATGAGAATCAGAATGAAATTGGAATAGAGGCGAATGTTGAGAATGCCTCACAGAGTCCGACAGAGAGATCAGACAATATTGAGAGACGCTTCGCGAGATTGAAGCGAAGCATGGAAATTATTTTGAGGAGCTAATTGCTCAGATTATGAATGAGATCAGAGGGCGCAGCGGAACATTGGTGGAAACCCGCTCGACCCATCTTAAGTGTTAAACATCCATAGCTAAGATGGGAAATCTTATTGGATGTATTCCGGTGACAGGATATCCCGGACATGATTTAAAGGAAAAATTTCTTACACTGCCCAAGAATACTAAATTGATTATGAGTAAGAAACTCAGTTATATTCTTTGGTAGACATTACCTCGACACATGAACAGTGACAGTCGAGATGTCTAAAAGTTTATGGAAGGGCTCAGATTGTCAATCAGAGTCCACTTGGCCCCGTGAGATATTACCTATACCGAGGCAGTGCGCAGATTTACAGTTGGGTAAATAAGAACACGAATTGCACGCCTCTGAGATTGAAAAAGGTAGTGAGGGCTGAAATAGAGACAGAAAAGAGAATCGAGAAATGACAAAGATGTTAAAATGGGAAAATGGCAATTAGTAAAAGATCTAATTTGACGAGTCATAGAGTAAGATAATTGGTAAGGCCCCAGTGCATCCAATTTTGACACTCTTGGGGGGCATTGTGATTTGAGGACCTCGACCTGCTACGAAGTAAGGTAGCAGTGTAAGCACTGTAAGCAGTGTGAATGTGTGGTGGATACCACGGAAGGAGGGTCTATACCTACACTGTATTGATGAAAATGGTCGTTAAGTGTGGTAAGACGGACCATTGATCTTGATTGCTCAGAGTTGAGCGAGATTGCCCCACAGGAAAGTAAAGAGACAGAGAAAAACTTCGTTGGTATAGCTGCAGCGAAAAGGGAGGCAATAGCCGAAAAGAAAAGAAAAAGGAAAGTAGATTGTTGGACGAAGGCGAGAGGATGTCTTGGACCAGGACACTATTGATGTTTCATGGATGTGGTGTAAGATACCACACTTGTTATGAATAATGAAGTACATATGTTCATTGATCCTGGTGTAACACATTTATTCATACCGCCTTCATTCGTATATAAGTGAGTAAAAAGGCATGAATACCTACATCATTGGGGACAATTCTGATAAATGAGTACCCCAATAGAGGAGGATTAATTAACGGAATATAGATATAGAGATTTTAAGTTGAAAACATGGGTGAAAACAGTACTGAAAAGTATACTGTAAGTGTTGACAAGTGATAAAAAGGGGTGTAACAGTTGAAATTAAAGGAGTAAAGGATTGTACTCACGAAATGAATAATGAACAAGAGTTTCGTTATAATAGATACATTAAGGAGATAATCTTTAAGATGAGATATGCTTAATTCTGATTACAAGATGTATTGAAGTAAGAGGCGTATGCAAGGTGAGAACATCCTTACGATATGAAGTCATTAGGATTAAAGCAATTAGTAGCGAATATGAATTGTGACCACATGGACTGGTATATAAAGTAATTGTGGTTAAGTCTGAAGGTTAATAAAGGTATTTCAAAATACCTCCCCGCCTGAAGACTTGACAACGTCTAAAAGTATATATGTATAACCTATAACGTGAAATCGATCGTCGTAATAGATAACTTTAGCGTTAGGATACCTTTACCAAGACGATAAGAATATTAGAATTCGACAAATCATAAAGTTTAACATAGTAAAATTTAATAAGAGTCGTTAAGATAAGAAAAGGAAATGACGCAGGTTAGTACCTGAAAACGTAAGCGATTTTGAAGGATCTTATACGCTTATACGTGGATAAGTTAAGGATTAGACCGATTTGTAATCATATTATCGATGATATGTTGGGTGTAGTTAAAGTCTAGGGCAAACTGTAAGCAATAATTGGAAAATTGCTTTTACAAATGGGTTGTTGCGAGTTCTCAATATGGTCTACTTGGTTGACACGTTTAACTAAGAAAACGTGGTCTTTGAATGAGATAACAAATAAGATGATAGATGTGACATGAATCTTGGTGTAGTGAAGTATGAACTGACCACCGTGATTAATTTCACCATACCCAACAGCTCAAGAGGTTCTCAGTGAGTATGGATACCTCAAAATTATGAAGGAGCTGTGTATTGATGTATTATGGGGAGATAGTCAAGTATGGAGTCAGACAACTCCTTGATCATAAAATAAACTATCTGACCCATGATTTAAAATTGACAACAGTAATTATACCGAGGATATGGTACTATTATGTACAGGGTGAGAAATTGTGGATATGCACTGATCACAAAGCCCGAGTATCTGTTTTCACAGAAAGAGGCAAATATGAGAATACATAGTGGGATAGAGCTTCTGAGAGATTTTAATTGTGAAAATTGTACCACCCAGGAAAGGCTAATGTGATGGCTGATGCCTCGAGCAGAAAGAGCTTCGGGATGGTACCGCATATGATGGTCAGGGAGCGTGAGCTGCTAGAGCAGTTATGAGCCTCAATATTGATGTGATCCCTTCTGATGATGACAGTGATTGTGTGACAGCTAGCCTGAGACTAGAACCGGATGAGAGTGCCCGGATTTGACAGGCTTAGCGTGATGATCGGCATGATGTCGATGGTTTGGGTCAGATTCAGAAGGGTACAGTGACAGAGTTCACAGAGTATGATAATGATTTACAGAGAGGTTCAGAGACAGTATGAGTGCTCCCCAGGACCACAGTTGATGAGATAGTAATTTTGTCAGAAGCTCACTCTTCAGGATATACAGTGCATACGGAAGGTAATAAGAATATATTAAAATCTCGAAAAGGGTATTGGTGGTCAGATGTTAAAAGAGACATGATAGAGATTGTGAAAAAGTGCCTAGTATGTCAACAGAATAAGGTAGAGTATTAAAAGTCTGCAGAGTTATTGCAGCACCTACCTATATCGACACGGCACAGAAAATGAGAGCAAGTCTCCATGAATGTCGTGATGGGTTACAGAGGACCCAGGTGAATTACGAGGCTATTCGGATGATAGTCGATAGAGTGACTAAGTCTACCCACCTTTTGGTTATGAAATCCCCAAATACTCAGAGTATATATGAGGATTTATGTGTAAGGAAGATTGTGGAACACTAAGTAACGTTCCAGTGAGCATGGTATCATATAGGGATTCCCGCTTCACTTCCCACCTCTGAGGATATTTTTAGGAAGCTATGGGAACCCGACTGAGTATTAGCACAGCTTTTCATCCTCAGACAGATGGTCAGTCAGAGAGGACTGTACAAGTTCTGCAGGATCCGATGAAAGCGTGTGCCATTGATTTTATAAGCTCCTGGAATGATCAGTTGATTTCTAATTGAATTCGCCAATAGCGACAGTTGTCATTCGAGTATTGGGATAACAAGATATGAGGCAGTGTATGGCTGTAGGGGTTGTTCCCCAAATTGGATAAGAAAAAGTGGGTGACAGATAGAAATTATTTTCGACTTTGGATGATAAGTCTCTGAGGATGTTTAGTTAAGGATGAGAGATTAAGAACACCTCAGAGCAGATAGACAAGTATTGGAATTCACCTTTGGTGAATTAGTATGGTTGAAAGTTACCCGTCCTAAGGGAATAAGGACATAGCGAGCTTTTGGAAGAAGGTAAATTGAGTTGCGCTGGATGGAATATTTTGAGAGATTGGACAAGTGGGAGATAAGACCTGTAGGTGGAATTTCCACTTGAATAAGCAGACACCCACAATGTGTTCTAGCTTTTGATGCTTCGGCAATACTATCTAGATCCAGCATAGGTGATAGGATATGAATTCCAAAAGTTCAGCTTAATGCAAATATAAGTATATTGAAGAAGTTGATTCGGGCATTAAACAGGAAAGAGACAGTATTGAGGTTTAAGACGATCTCCCTAATTAAAGTCTTTTGGTAGTAATACACTCCGGATAAAAGATCACATGAGAATTAAAGGAGTATGATACGATCGATGTACCCGGAGTTGTATATGGACTCATATGACTTGGTTCTAATTTGGAGGACCAAATTCCTTAAGTGGGGGAGAGTTGTAAGACCCGAATTTAATTAAAATACGAAAATTAAATAAGAAAAGATGGGGATGTATGAAGGAAGGTCGGGTAAAATTGATTTTCGAAACAAGAGCAGGGGTAAAATGGTAAAAATACCAAAAACCCGGTATCAAGGCAATAAGAAAATTTTAATTAAAAATAAGGATGTAAGATATCTTGATCGATAATGAGGAAATTATACAATTTGGGTCAATTGATCAAGATTCAAAAATTTTAAAAATACCGAAAAATTACCGGAACGATATCTCGAAAAGCGCGAAGGAATAATATCGAAAATTTGGAGAAAAATATATTTAATAAATTAAATTTAAATTAAATAAATTAAATTAGAATAAAAATAATATAAGTGTAGATATTTTGGATTTTATGGAGTATTTTAATGAATAGTGAAATAAATAAATAAATAATAATAATAATAATAATAATAATAATAATAAAAAGAATCTGAAACAAAAAAAAAGAAGAAGAGAGAAACGGGTCGGGGAGAGAGAAAGAGAAGCGGAGACGAAAACGGAGCCCGACGAACCCGAGGGAGACCGGCGAGCCGTCCGGCTGCCAACAGCTAGGCCAAGGGCCGGAAAAGGAAGAGGAGCTTCAGGCGATCTCCCTGGCACCGGCAGCACGACCAACCGACGCCGGAGTCCGGCGAATCGGGGAGAGAAAGGCCGACGGGATTGAGGGGCTCGGTCCCGGCGAACGGCGGCGTCTTGGCTCCGATCCTACCCCGCAAAACGATCCCCAGGTCGAGACGGTTCTGTTGAGGCCATTGGATGCCGACGAGACGGCCGGACCGGCCATTTTTCGGCAAGCTCGAGGCGAATCAAGCCCAGATTCGTGATGCGGACGACCCAACGGAGATGCTGGCGGTGGAAGCTGGCGGAGAATCGGCCGGTAAGGCGGTGAACCGACCGAACCGGAGTGAACCGGGGTGAACCGGCGGGTCTGAACTGGTCCGAACCGGACTGAACCGGTTCAGCCAAAAAGAGAGGAAAAAAGGAGAAAAAGGGGAAAAAGAAAAAGAGGAAAAATTGGGAAAAATTTCAATGATGCAATCGAGCTTCGGGTAAGTCGATAAGCGGTCAAATTGACCGATTTAAATTTTAGAGTATTTAATTTAATTAATTTTGGGCCGAAAACTTACCCGAAAAATTATGGAATTGTGTAGCTCGACGATTGGCATCCAACGACAGCTCGAGACAGTCTCGAATTTCATACTAGCATGGAATCTCGGGTAAGTGACCCTTATTTACGACAATTTACATCGTTATGCGTGATATGAATTTAAATTCCGCATAAATTGAATTAAATTATGAAAATTTAGATAAATTGTCGTAAATAATCGATTTAGTTATTCAAGAATTAGAACGAGGCCCAATAAATTATTAGTGGGCCCAATGAGCCCAATAGGCCTCGATAAAGTGAAAATTAAGTGAAAAACGGGCTTAAGGCCGATTAAGGCCTATTAAGGTGCAATCGGGCCCAATAGGGGTAAACGGGCCCAATGATTTAAATTAAGCCCAGAAAATAGGAAATACAATTAAATTGTATGATATCTGACCTGAGGAATATTATACGCAGTTCCGGGCATTTGATTGGGAGCATATCGGACTGCGCGACGAGACAACAGTGGAAAAGAAAAGGTCAGACTCGACAGGAAAATAAGATAAGGGAATTCTACGGACTGCTAGAGGTAACTTTACGTAATTTTAAGTTCATTTGCAGTCTTTAAAAAATTACCTGAAGGGTCTAGAGGTCAATTAAAAATTTTAGTGCCCCGAATGGGTAAATTACTAAAATACCCTTGTTAAGGGTAGAACTTACAAATTTAGGAAAAATTGGGAGGAGCAAGAACAAGAGGTTCCTGCTCGTTCTGGAGGTATTTTAACACATGCATGAGTAGGCTGGCTCACTTTTAAAGAAAAATGCATAGCATTGCATACCTTAAACGATGTAATTTCTGTGAAAACTATTTGGAGATAACCGAGCCGCCTACGTGTTTTTTTATTTACATGTGACGTGCTAGAGCTCAGCTCGCACGATGTTTGATTTGTGTTATGCATGCATTAGTGCTGGAGCGAGAGCTCGCACTAGAGTTTTACATGCATGGGTGCTAGAGTCTAACTCGCACCAGATTTTACATGATTTTCGTGATAGGGTGCTAGAGTCTAACTCGCACCATATTTTTACATGATTTTTGAGACAGGGTGCTGGAGTTTAACTCGCACCAGATTTTATAATATTTTCATGTGATTTATATGCAGAGTGGTGAGCTTAGCTCGCACTAGATTTACTGGATTTGTGGAGTAGCGCTGTCTGCCTTTGGAGTCAGCCAAAAGGCCCAACAGGCTCAAAAGACCTCTTATGTGGGGTGAGAGTAAGGGATGAGGTTGGCGGCCTTGTGGGGATGTAAAGCGGGCTCTGCCAGTTTTATTTGATTTGATGAGAGTGCTGAGCATCGCTCGCACTGATTTTATGAGAACATGTGATGAGCCGTGCTTGGAGCATCGGGTAGACTGTGTGTCACCGGTTAAATAGGCTCGCACGTGCCTTTTGAGACGTGGCATGAGTATTGAGAAACAAAACCTCTCTGTGGGAAGCAGGCCATTTGGGCTGGAGTACCTAGAGTGATATGGGTCCATGGAGTACGATGTACCGTGCAAGTAGCATGGAGTACGATGTACCGTGGGGTATCTTCGGATACGGTATCTTTGTGATACGGGGTATCTTCGGATACTGTATCTTTGTGATACGGGGTATCTTTGGATACGGCATCTTCGGATGCGTGAGATCGGATAAGACTGACGGGTTGGATTGACCCACCTCCCGGGCGGTTCCCGATCAGGGTGAGACCTCGCACACTGGGATCCGTGAAGCTAGAGGGACTCACGAGGACACATATGGCCAGTCCTGGTTATTGCCGTTATACAGATATTGACTCGTCTCACATGTCGACGATTTTGATGAAATCAAACTGGGTTTTTAAACTAAATGTGCATGATGGTTATTTCCATGCTTTTAAACCCATATGTGATGTAAACGAATTTTCATGATTTTGTGTGAGTCAGGATCACCCGAAGGAGGGGTCGAGTCCTGACTTTACTGTGAAATTTTAAACGAGAAAGATATGATTTTGAATATAATTGCATGTTGAATTTTCCGTGCAAATGTGTTTTACATAACATCATAACTCATATCATCTGTTTTAAAATGAGTGGAGAAAGGGTGGTTTATACATGGCACCACGTTCATGTAGGTAGTATGGTTACCTACTTGTTCGTAGGATTGCCTTACTGAGCTTGATGTGCTCACCCCTTTCATTTTCTCCCACAGATAATCTCCAGTTGAAGTTGCGACGACTCAGTACTGCATTTCGGATATCCGCTGCTGCCCATCAACATAATGTATATATACACTTGTACATATTGTATCTACATAAGTATAGCACAGTAACATGTTTGTAAGTAACTTTAGGGGATGTATAAATATTGTAAATAATTATAAACGACTGGAGAAGAAATAAGTAATATGGTAAATGTATGGTGGGACTGGCATTGACGCACAGCCCAATTTGTTAGTGGAGTGTGGTCACGATTCGAGGACAGGTAAGAATTTAAGTAAATAAACAAAACGCGAAAAATTAACTCTGATTTTTGGGTAGTTTGGGTCGTGACAGCCTGTCTTGCCTGTTTCGGTGCGCGTCCCATTGCGCCCCGTGCAAAGCTTTCCCGCGCTCCGCACTCGTCACAACGCCCCCAGTCGAACCCTTGCGAGCTGGGCGCTTGGTCAAGTAGTTAGGGTCTAACACCAATTTAGAATGTTTAGGGGGTTTGAACCTTGACCTTTTAATTTCCAGGCAAAACTCTTTGCATATAAGTTATATTTTATGTTTAATGTAATACAGTAAAAAAAATATATTTATACAATAAAACTTTGTGAGTTTAAAAAAATTAATAAATCATAATAAAAATAATTATAAAATTAAATTAGCTAATTACACTTAAAATAATAATTTTTTAAATTTTAAGCATAGGTCACTAAAATTAAATTAATAAAAACTTTCATAATTAGTTAACATGCAATTCTTACACATATATGATACTATAGCATATGTATAAAAATATGATACAAATTGTAATTAAAATTGTAATTATCAATTTTAATAAAATATTATTGAGTCAAAAATATTAATGAAATTTATAATAAAATAATTATGAAATTAAATTAGTTAATTATGCTTAAGATAATATATTTTTAAATTTTAAACATAAGGTACTAAATTAAATTAATAAAAGATTCATAATTGTTATGATGCAATTCTTATGATACAAATTGTATTTAAAATTGTAATTATCAATTTAAATAAAATATTGTTGAGTCAAAAATATAAATGAAACATAATAATAAAATAATTATGAAATTAAACTAGTTAATTATACTTAAGATAATATGTTTTTAAATTTTAAGAATAAGGTACTAAACTAAATTAATAGAAGTTTCATAATTAGTTAAGATGCAATTCTTACTTATTGACCATTTACATATACGATACTACAGTAAATGTATATGTATATGTATATGATTTGAATATACTACAAATTGTACTTAAAATTATATTTATTAATTTTAGTAAAACATTATTGACTCAAAAAAATTAATGAAATATAATAATAAATAATTATGAAATTAAATCAATTAATTATGTTTTAGATAATATGTTTTTAAATTTTAAACATAAGACACTAAAATTAAATTAATACAAATTTCATAATAATTAATAAGTTACAACTTACACACACAGACATACGCATGTATGTGTGATGTATAATTTTATATATATATTGACAATTTTGTCTAACTTAACATACATTAAATATTACTCATTTGTATAAAATACAAGTACATGTATTTATATGTACAGGCTTTTTGGAATTGAGAAACTTTTTACGTTTGATTTTATGAATTGAAGAACATTTTTGTGTTATTATATTTATTTTGGACATTATACTTGTATAGTTGTATTATTTGATTTAGTTATTTAAATTTTCTTTTGAATTTAAAAACAATATATTTTAATTTTAAGATTATGCTTTTTATTTTCAAATAAATTTAAATATTTTTTTTATACTTGAAACTTTAAAAGAATATAATTTAAATTTAATTTTGTTAATAATTCTTAATTGTTTTGCACAAAATATCAAATTCAAATCAATGTTATAATTATATAATGATTTTTATATATTTGATTTATTATTATATTAAAATTAAAATTTAAAAATGAAATACACATAATATAATAATATAATAATTGTTTTCATAATAAAATCAAATGTTATATTTAATAATATATTTATTATTTATTATTATAAATACAATAAGTATGATATTAAAAATTATTTGATATTCATATATATATATCGTGTTTTAAGATAATTTTATTTAATAATTGAATTTAAATATTCAATACTTATTTTGTTGATAAGATATTATTGATATAATTGTGTAATAAATAATGATTATTTTAAAAAAAATTAAATTTCAATTAGAAAAAATGTATCATTATTTTTTTTATTTTATTTTTAATGAAATAAGCATAACTATAATTTGAGTTTTTTCAGGTTATAAATTCTATTTTTTTGGGAGCTCGAGTTCGAGTCTGTCTTGGGTTTGGGTCGTATCAGTCTTGGGTTATGTCGGATTCGGATCATGTTGAGTTCGAGTTATGGCGGATTCGGATCGAATCAGGTTCGAGTTTTTTTAGTTCGATCTTTTTCGGACTCAATCCTTTTTGGGTTCGAATTTTTTTGGGCTGAATTTTTTTCTAGTTTGGATCTTTAACTTTTTTATCAATTTGGATTAATTTCAAATTTGATCTCAAATGAGTTTTTGAGCTGGGACTAGCTTTTGTCAGCTCTTAGAAGAAGAAAATTTTATGATTTTTTCATTCATGATTATTATAATAGTGACTAAGAAAATTTATTTTTTACATATAACTTTCTTTTATAAAAATACAAATATTCTTAGTAGAAAATATAATAGAAGATTCATATCTATGCTTTGTCCTTAAGCAACATTTTCTATCACCAAATTAAAGGAATACGAGATTTAGCGATCGAAACATAATTGATTAATTAAGTTTTTCAGACACAGTTTAGTAACCTGACAGTGAACTTGTTAGATATGATGCGAAGATTGAGCTAAAAATCCAAACATCAAAACATGGAAAAGAGAGGGGGGTGGGGGGGTGGTTGCTGGATCCTGGGTGTTTTTAAATCCACATAAAAAGAAAACAAAGGCAAAATCTCCTCAAAAGACAAAAAATATTGGAGAAAAATGAGAAAGGGATGGCCCTCTAGAATTTCTTGACTTTATGAACATAAAACCCCACACACAATAGCCCAAACCCCCATCCCAATCCCATTAAAATCAATTTGTTTTCAGAAATGATAAAGTGGCTAAAACGGTCGGTGAAGATAATTGCTCTGCACCCACCTTCTCTTAAACAAGCTTCAATCAATCCCCTGCCTCTTCCTTTGCCTTCCTCCCAACTTTCTTCCAAAAACAACATGCTTGATCCTGGAACAAAACTGCCCAAATCTTATGTGACTTTGTCCGACCACATAGGAAGGAGATTCAGTGACAGTTATGATCCTGCCATGAACTATGATTCTAGAGTGCAAAAGACAGCTCATAATTATGCCAATTATAGGAGTTGTAACAGCATGGAAAGGAGGTTTGGAGCTGAAACTTCCTTGATGGAAGATGAGTCCGGAGTTTCCACGCCTCCTTTATGGAGAACTAGTCCTCCCAGGAGTCCTCCGCCTCCACGGAACATTAATTACCGATGCCTATCGCCATCATCGAAAGCTCAAGCTATAGCTAGAGGCCAAAGGGAGCTTATGGAAATGGTTAGTAGAATGCCTGAGTCTTGTTATGAACTTTCCTTGAAAGATCTTGTGGAGCATCAGCCTGTGGTTGTGGAATCAAAACAGGAGACCTTTTCTGAAGCGAGAGTTGCGATCAATGAAGATGCATACAAGAAAGAGGAGGGGAAAAAGAAGAAGCAGAACAATCCGAAACCACAAATTAAAAGAAGTGGGAGCATAGATAACGGAGGGTTTCTTCTGAAAATGGTGTTTCCAATTTCCTTGGGGTCGAAGCAAAAGAAGAAGAAGAACAAGAATGACTCTAGTACAAGTCAAAATTCTAAAGTTTCCCCAAAGCCAACGGTATCAGATGCATCTGGTAAGAGTGTAGATAAAGAGTGGTGGAAGAAGAGATCGGGATCGAGTGAGAGTGAGAGCGGTGGATCGACTATAAACAATGGAAGCACCAAAAGCAGCCGCAGTAGCAGCAGTAGCAGCAGCAGCAGCTGCAGGAGCATCAGCAACAGCAGCCGCAGGTGTGTTACGACTGAAACTTTTTGTGATCTTATTCGGTGCTTTCATGAAATTGAGTGTTAAAAATTCGAGCTTTCAAATTGATTTTGGTAAATGTGAGAGGAAGATCTGGGAATTAATGTTTTCACAACCATAGGCGGAACAAAAGAAAATGAAACTGATTAAATGAGTAATAATTGAATTTTCATTTCAATAATTAGTACTAAGCTCAATTTTTTCCTCACCATAAATCAAATTGGGTATTTCATGATTGTAGAGTAAGTTCTACGTAGATGCAGAGGAGCCGGTACTGTAGCCTGTAAATGCAGAGATGCAGAGTCATTGACCTAATTGTTTTATAACGCATAGCAAGTAAAATATTTATTTATTGAAAATTCTAGAATAGGTATATAGCTGAAATTTCCATCTCACGGTATCCTAGTCAAAAGTCTTTTCTCAATAAAGAAACAAAAGGAGAAAAAATCATGTACGACATACATTTTATTTGAATTCAAACTTAGAACCCTTTTATATACCAATCAAGTAACGCAAACATATTCTGATATTAAACTAGACCTCCATTTTGAAGGTGAGGTATTTGCTACTATCAGCAATTAATGCTTAAGCAAAATTGTCAAAAGCTATTGTGAATTATAGGATTAAAAAAAAGTGGGGATAGTCCCCTGCTGCATTTGTACAATTTACCTCAAATTTAAGCATAATTAACAATAATTGGCATATCAGTTAATACTGTTGTAGTTGCTTGGAAACTTGCTTCACCGGTTGAACAGCTTACACTAGATTGTAAGGTTACAATACATAGCTCAATGCAGGACCCTGCAATCAACCCTAGATTTCAGCTATGTATAACAGCTATAGATTGTTGTATCTGAACTTGAGACTGCACCAAAGTGGAAAAGGCCAGTGTTTATCAGCTGTAACGTTTTGTTCTTGTTTGCAATGCAGGCATAGGGGGAGTGGTTGTTTGGCTTTCCTTCTGATTAGGAAAGGCAAAGTGTCGCGGTGAAAGAGGGCAGCCTTCAGCCTTCTTTGAAAAATGGAGTTCAATGTGTAATTATCTTTCCAATAATGTTAAAGGTTAAGGTACAGTGGATACCGGAGATTGTCACAGCAGAGAGATGCAGCTAAGCCTGTGTATAATATTCAGAGATTCTAATTAAAGAGTGCTGTTTTTTTTTTCCCCTCCTACATAAATTGAAGATGAATCATGATTTTGCTTACAATATGCTGTAGCTAGCCTCAGGTTTGTTTAAAATGAGCGCAGTACAAGTGATTGCACAGCAGTGCCAAGATGAACAAACTGATTTATGAGGAATCTGTGAATGAAATCTCTTGGCTTAGCAATCGGATTAAAACTATATTTTCTACGTTTTCTCCCTTTACTTTCGTACGTGTGTACATATGTATACACATATAGACAACGGTTACGTAAAAATATTAACGACAGTGATCGAAAATACAAACAGTAATATTTTTAATTTTGATTTTTTTTAAACATAAAAGTTTCAAGATTTTAGATATTCCTATACAAACTCAATAAAAAACACTGTTTATAAAAAACATAATTTTCAATAATAAAAATCATTACTTAAACTAGTTTAAACATACTAATCGAGTTGAATTGATCCAAAATTGGATCTATCCAATTTGGTCCATAACTGGAACCCTTAAAGTTTAAAGAGTTCTGATTTACTTAAACTCCAATCCGGTAAAATACTAGATTGGAGTAGTATTCACAATCCGATATAGGTCTAAAACCTAAGGTTCTTGTACCGATTTGATTCCAATCCGGAATTGATCTGGAGTGCAACGACTATATAGGTATTGCACTCCTTTTTGCCTGTCAGCAAGCCGTTAAGCAACGCTGAATAGTTGTTGCCTCTGGTTTTATTTTTTTTTTCCTTTTTTATTTGTTTCTTCTTTCATTTTTCCTATAAATACTCCCTCCATTCTCATTTTCTCTCCAAACAATTTCTTCAATTAACTCAAATTCCCTCAAAATTACTCACATTATTCTCTTAAATTCCTTTTTTATATTTATATTTATATTTTTTTACCATTCTTAAATTTTCTTTCAATAATATATATTACTTTCAAATTCTTTATTATGCAATTTATTTCAAATTTTTATCTTATTATAATTATAAATTAAAATTTCTAATTATTTTAATTGTAAAAAAAAAGGTCAAATTTTTTTCTTCATTGAATATGTATCTCGTGTTCCTACTTACATCCTCGAATCAAAGAAGAAGTCTTTCAATGAATTTTAGCTTGATATTCATATAAAGGTGGAGGCTCCGATTATGACCCACCACCAGAAAACACAATCATTTGTTGTCACCCTCGTCGCTACAATTACAACATCTTGGAGATTGAATCACCCTAAAAAGAGTAAAGTATGAAAACACATTGATATTGTGCAAAAGGAAGGTACATTCGAATATTTTTTTTTTCTAGTTTGTAAATTATGTAAAACGAATTGTACCTATAAAATGGGTGGCGGTGAAGGGTATGACCACGTTTAAAAAAATTTTAGTTAGTAAACATAAAATTTGATTCGCATACAGTAGAACCACAAACTACTAAGGAGGGATCTAAACTCAAATTAATCCACAAATTTAGTGGAATTAATTGGGTTTCTGAAATAAAACAAAACTAAACATGATTTAGTTAAATTCATAGTTAGATAAGAACAACTTTTCACAATTATGAAAAGTTTAGATACTTAGGATATCTTTGCCAATATTTACATACAGCTAAACAATCAATCTCTAGACATATTTTAAGAAATGATTGCATGAAAATGTATTTAAAATATAGGATGTCTTCAATTGAAAATATTAAAAATGTTATTTAGGGTTAGTTTAACAAGCGATATCTGGATTAATATTAATGACCTAAGTTTTTGTAATTACTTATCATTGGATTGGTGAAAATTGATGCATGCAAAAACACATTTTATTTTTATATTTATTAGATCAATTGCATACGACATATACCATAACATAATATATTACTAATATGTGTAAAAATTATTGTATTGAAACTAATTTTTTTTTTATTACTTTAAATAATGCATCCAATAATTATGCGGATATTCTAATTTTAACTAATAATTTAAAACCAATTTTAAATTATTAATTAAAATTGGAATATTTCTTTGTATTTGATTTGCATGTCATAGAATTAATTTGTGTTCTAAATGGTTTCAATGTTAATAGTATAATTTTTGTTCAAAAAAAATTATATCTCTAGCAAAATGAATAGGTAATTCACATCACAAACATGAATAGAAGCAAATTTGTAACACAAGGGGTATTAATCTCATTTTATTTATAACATAAGTAGATTTGTACCGATTTCGATTCCAATCCGGAATTGATCTGGAGTGCAATATATAGGTGCATTTGTCCTGTTGTCAGTAGGCCGTTAGGCAATGCTATATACTTGTTGCGTTTTGTTTTATTTTTTCCTTTCTTTTTTGGTTTTTATTTCATATTTCTTATAAATACTCCCTCCATTCTCATTTTCTCTCCAGACAATTTTTTTAATTAACTCAAATTCCCTTTAAATTATTCACATTATTCTCTTAAATTCCTTTATTATATTTATATTTATATTTACCTTTACTTACCATTCTTAAATTTTCTTTCTGTAATATATATTTATTTACTTTCAAATTCTTTATTTTATCTTATTATAATTACAAATTAAAAGTTCTAATTATTTTAATTTAAAAAAATGTCAAGTTTTTTTCGTCATTCAATAATCGTATCTCGTGTTCCTACTTGCATCCTGGAATTAATGAAGGAGTTTTTCAATGAATTTTAACTTGATATTCATATAAAGGAGGAGACTCCGATTATGACCCACCATAAGAAGACACAATCATTTGCCGCCACCATCGTCGCTACAATTACAACATCTTCAAGATCGAATCGCCTTAAAAATAGTAAAGTATGAAAACATTTTGATATTGTGCAAAAGGAGGATACATCCAATTTTTTTTTTTTAGCTTGTAAATTATGTAAAACGAATTCTACTTATAAAATGGGTGGCGTTGAAGGGTATGGGTACGTTTAAAAAATATTTAGTTAGTAATCATAAAATTTGATTCAGATACCGTACAAACACAAACTAAGGAGGGACCCAAACTCAAATTAATCTACAAATTTAGTGGAACTAATTGGGTTTTTGAAAATGGCAAAACTAAACGTGGTTTAGTTACATTCGTAGTTAGGTATGAATAATTTTTCACAATTGTGAAAAGTCTAGATACTTGGGATATCTTTGCCAATATTTACAATATGCTAGCCAATCAATCTCTAGACATACTTTAAGAAACGATTGCATGAAAATGTATTTAAAATATAGGATATTTTCAATTGAAAATATTAAAAATGTTATCTAGGGTTAGTTTGACAAGCGACATTTGGACTAATATTAATAGCCTAAGTTTTTGTAATTACTTGTTATTGGATTGGTGAAAATTGATGTATGCAAAAACACTTTAAAAAAAAAAAATATTTGTTAGATCAATTGCATACTGCATATACCATAGCATAATATATTACAAATGTGTGCGTAATTTATTGTATTGAAACTAAATTTTTTTCCTATTACTTTAAATAAAGCATCAAATAATAATGCATATATTCTAATTTTAATTAATAATTTAAAACCAATTTTAAATGGAGTATTTTTTTCATATTAGATTTGCATGTCCTAGAATTAATTTGTGTGTTCAAAAATGGTTTCAATGTTAGTAGTATAATTTCAATTGAAACAAATTATATCTTTAGCAAAATGGATACGTAATCCACATCACAATCATGAATGGAAGCAGATTGTAACACAAGTGGTATTAATACCATTTTATTTCCATTTCTCTTGGAAATAAGATGGAATTCACTCCTTCATCTACTTTCATATGGGCATAAATTGTTAGTGACTATTAAGTGCAAGACTTGATTATGAAATAAAGATGGATGACTTGGTCACGATATGTCAGACCCGAATTTTCGATTTTACGTATGTAGCTTGTACCTTATGATTCCTATGTGTACGAATATTATATTTTCATAGTTGAATCATAAGATGAGTATTTACTACCTACAATCGATTAATTGAGAAATTAAAAATACATGTGACCTACATAACAGCGAGATAAGGGTTAAAATGATTCCCGAACAAGTACAGGGGTAAAACGGTCAATTGATCGAAATTCGGTACAAATCCGATGAGATAATTTCATTAAAAATATGAAATCGAGAAATTTTAATGAAAAACGGGGTAAATATTTAATTTCGAATCAAATTAATCAAGATCCGAAGTTATTTAATATTTTTAGAATTTTTGTCTCGAAAAACGAGCCCAAAAATAGTAAATAAATATACCGAAGAGGCAAAATCGGACTGATAAATTCATTTACGGACTAAATGAATTTAATAAGAATTTTTGAGATATTTTTGGGATATTTTGGTATTTTATTATTATTTAAGTAATAAAATAATAATAAAATTATATTATAAAGTTAAAAAAAAAGGGATCAGAAGCAAAAATCGGGGAGAGAGAAAGTGAGAGATACGGACGCAGACCCGAGGGAGAGAAACCACCGGACGGCCACCGTCCGGCTACCCCAGCGGCCAGCGAACGGCCGGAAAAGGAAGCCCGGCACCGTGCGCACCCATCGGTACCGGTCACACCCTCCACCGACGCCAGACGCTGGCGAATCGAGGGAAAAACCACCGAGGAGAAAAAGTGAAATTCGGCGGCCACCAGCGGTGCTTAGGCCCGATCGAGGCCCGATAATCGTTCCCCAGGCTGTGGCGCTCCGAATGGTGGCAGTGGGACCTGGAGAACCGGTCGGACGACGCCGGCACGGCCAAAAGACCCCTGAACCGGTACTTGGTTCAGGGCAGAACCTTCCAAACTGAACCGGACCGGACCGGTTCAGCCAAGGAGAAAAGGGGAAAAGAGGAAAAAAGAAGGAAAAAGGAAAAAGAAAATTTTCGAGAATTCACTGAATTTCGGGTAAGTCGATACGAGGTCAAAAATGACCGATTTGATTTTCGATAAATTTATTTAAATTATATTTAATCGAAAATTGACCCGGAGTTAAATATACAAAATTGTGCAGTTCGATGATTAATTCCGAACGGAAGGCCGATCGAACTCCGATTCGCGTACCATCGCATAATCTCGGGTAAGTAAAGCTCATTTACGATAATTTAAGTGATTAACGCATAGTTAAGATTTATTTTACGCAATTCAGATTAAATTTCGAATTTAGTGAATTATATTCGAAATTTCGAATAAACTGTCGTAAATGATATACGGGCTATCCAAAGAGTTTGGAATAAAGCCCAATGGGTATTGATAGGCCCAATGAGTCGATAGACCCTAATGAAGGGAATTAATACTGGAAAAACGGGCTTAATACGGATTAAGGCCCAATTAAAGTGTTAAGGCCCATTAAGAGTAAACAGGCCCATTTAAGTGAAATGAACTGTATTAAATGTGTAATACAGTAGGAAACGTGTAATTAATCCAGTGAGTGGTTAAATGCAGCTCCAAAGTCATATTGAGAGTGACCAGACTGCGAGATTTGGACAGCACGGGGAAGAGAGGTCACACTACGTGATCCGAGGTAAGGGATCTTTGTGAGCTCTTAGAGATAGCTGTATGTATTTTCATCGTCGTTTACATACACTTAAATTCCGTATAGAGTATGAATATGAAATTTCGGGATAATACCCAAATATGAAAAAATTATGAAAATACCCCTAGACCCGGGAAAAAATTTGGAAATGCATAAAGTGCATGAGCATGATGTTTTACATGTGGAAAAAAGGTTTTATGAAACCAAAATGATAGACTGGCTCACGATTTGACAGTATGCATTAAATTGCATGTTTTTATGAAATGTGTGTTTGCACCGTTTTACTTATCACACTCGGTTTTGAGTACCACTGTTGTGGGAAATAGAGCCAGCTGTCTATTTGTGTGTGTGAAATCATGTTGGAGCTATGAGGTCTGTTGATTTATCCAGATCCGCTCGCACTTGATTTTTGTTGTGATTTGTGATTGAGATCGTGCTGGAACCCACGGGTTGAGTAGGAGGCTGTCGCAGCAGGGGCCCAGAGAGGTCGCCTGTGGTAGGCAGGACCTCACACACTGATTTGCTCGCACTAGATCTGAGGCGACAGGCTATGGTTGATAACTTATTTGGTTGGGGTGGTGAGCTTTTGACTCAGGCACCTACAACTATGTGGTAATTGTACTGTGGTTCATGGAGTACGTTGTAGCGTGTAGACAACATGGAGTACACTGTACCGTGCAACTATGGGATGTGAGGATTGCGTCTTTGGACTCGGGCATGCTTTGTCATTGCTCCGTTTTATGATAGTCCTTAGATAGGAGCCGATGGATAGACTAATCCCCTCCTCGGACTCTGAGATACCCTTGCACACCTAGCTAGTGATAGCTCGGGGTCTCAGACTTTGGCCAAATGTCTTATGGATTTGTGTGGATCCCTGCCTAGTCTTACTTGATTTTATTGGTTTCTATAACGAAACTAATTGTGATTTGATTTCTGTGATGAAAACCATTTAAAATGAGAACATGATTTAAATGTGAGTTTCAATACTGAACACAGAAATATTTTACTCTGAACGAGTTTTGACATTTGAGTTTTGGGCATTAAATTGCTATGTGTTTTAACTATAATGGTTTTGTGATTGCTATGGATTTTCAGCATAAACCATGCATTATAAGCATCGTAGATAGTATGGTTATCTACCTGCTTTCATTTATTCCTTACTGAGCGCGTTAGCTCATCCCTTTTTTTTCATCTCTCCACAGATTAACCATAGTGCTTCTGAGAGCTCTGTGGTAGATTTCTGTATTTTCCTTCCGCTAGCAGCTGTTATCACATTGCGAAAGGTATACACACTTTTGAAATCTTTTGTATCTAAATATGACAGGGTACAGTGATGTATTTATATTAATACTGGGATGTAAACCAATGTAAACGAACGTGAAAGTTCTGTAAATTATTATAAGTACAACTTCTTATTATGGATGCATGAGAAGTGAATGAATTAAAGTATATGGGAGTGATCGACTGACATCGATTCATAGCCCAACTGTCCGTATGTGTAGCCGTGATATGTGAAAATTAATGATATAAATGTAAGGAATTCGGGTCACGACACGATACACACAGATAGGTACCACAACATCAACACCCTCATAAATCTCACCTTCATCGAGAGACCAAAGTTCTTAGTGAGGAAGGATCCAATGATGGTCACATGTCATTGTAAAAGGTGAGAAGTGATATGTGAAATGTGACACAGATTATTAAGGATGAAGTGAAACATTACAAAATAAAACGCGAATGAGATTGCTAGGAACATGGGACATGATTGAAGGAATTTTGACCATCCAAATGTCTTAAACATAGGTAGATAAGGAAAGATAATGGGGGATGATAACAAAGTTGATAAGCTTCCCTATTCTGAATTTGGTATTTATAAACTTGGTATCAAACCATTCTTCGACCTGTTCTTTCTTAAAACATGAGTCTAAGTAAACTAAGGTGTAGGCGAACGCGAGGATTGACCCGAGTAACATTTAGAGGCCTGGGCAAACATTTTGGAATGTTTGGTGGGTTGGCTCTTAGGTCTATTTGACATGGTGACTAGAGGATAGACATGAGGTGGATTAAAAACATGGGATTTAGGCAAAGTAACGATAATGTAAGGCTTAAGGAATGAGTGTACTTGTAGATAATGAACACAAACTAACCAATGTACACAATTTTAACTTTTACTCTATGCTTAATAATCTAATTCTAGTGAAATTAAATGAAATGAGAAGAGAATTTTACCCCAAAACATAAGGAACGAAGACCTACTTATTATTAGATTAAAGGGTGAGCATTTAGGTGCCGATGGAGTGAAATGAGGATGGGATTTGATTGATTTAGGATGAAATTTAACTGAGTTTTTTAAAAAATTTAGAGAGTATTGAGAGGCAATGGTTGTACTAAGAGGAAGTTTCAAAGGAATAATGAATCGTGCCCTAACTTGACCCTTATTACGCTTTCGGAATGACAAGTATCGATTCTTCATTCGTCGGGTATCGATACCTCTTGAATAGGGTTGTCACGACCCTCAACTTACCAAAATACGTACAAATTTTTCGCATTTTCATGCATCAATCCTTAATCATCCTTCCTCGATCGTGAACAACCACACGCTTAACAGTTGGGCTGTGTGTCGACGTCTAACTCACTCCACCATACCAATTCAATTTGAAACATTATTTATGAGTAAACACTTGTATAAATGTATATATATCAGAGTTGTTACATGTGTTTACATTGTTTTACATCCCCAGTAGTTACATACAAAATGCTACTGTGCTATGTCTAGTTTAGATACAAAATAATCCAAGTGTGTATACCTTTAGCGATGGGATGCAGCGGATTACCAAAAAGGGAATGCCTCCAGTCACGTCCAATCTATACTCAAATCTCTGTAGAGAGGGGGAAAATAAGGGGGGTGAGCAAACCACACGCTCAGTAAGGCAATCATGCGAACAGGTAGATACTGTACTATCTACGTGATCGTGATGCTATGCTCAAAAGCATTTAACTCATTATTTATCTCAAAACATGAGTGTATGATTGTGTTAATGGTATGTAAAGCATTCATGCTATTAAAATTCAGTGCACATTTCAACTCAAAGCATGGTATAAATCATCATGCATAATTCACAATAAAAGCATGGCATTAAACATCATGCATTTTCACAATAAGGCATGGCATTAAACATCATGCATTCGTGCACTTTAAAAACCATTAACAAATCAATTCAACGTCAGGTCCCAGCCCATCCCTCGGGCTTTCCTGACCACAATCACTTCAAACATGGATTTATTCTCAAATAGCATTATACATGTGAGATAGGCAGTTTCAACAATAGGTAATAACCTCAAGGTCTATGTACATAACCTGTGATACCGGCTACACGGATCAGGTGTGCGGGATATCACCACCATCTGCTTCCACACGGGAGGTGGGTCAAATCCTACCCGCCGGTCCATAGCAGATCTCGTCCGAAGACGGCACATCACATCACAACACGGTACAATGTACTCCATGCTACATGCACGGTACAACGTACTCCGTGGACCCCCAGCCTTATCCCTCGTTCGGGCTCATCAGCTGTTCCTCCAACCCTTATCCCTCGTTCGGGCTCATCAGGCGGATCTCCAACCCTTATCCCTCATTCGGGCTCATCAGGTTGTTTTAACATGCCATGTCTCAAAACAATGCACGTGTGAGCCTATTTAATCGATGTGACACCAAGTCTACTCGAAGCTCCAAACACGGCAACATGCAAGATGGGCATCCAGTGCGAGACAAACTCAAAGCACAATGCCAAAACAATATGAAATCCATGTGAAAACTAGTGCCTCTTGCACTCTTCCATACTCACGAAATCATGTAGGTGGCTCAAAACTTGCAAAATGTGGTTATCAAAACCAAAACATACTCATTTCTTTTGCAAATCATTTCAATGTTAGCCAACCTACCAATCATTTGCTAAAAAGCAATAAAACATGATTTTCAAAGCAATATGCTTTTGTTTTCATGCACATTTCTCAAACTCCCAACTTTTACCCTTCAATCACCCAACAACAACATTTCCTAATCTCATGCATTCTAGCAAAACATTTATGCGCCCAAATTGCGCACAATATCTCTAAGAGTCCACACAATTCCCTTACCTCGATTTACTTGGTGTGACTCCTTTTCTCTTAGCTCCTCACGCTCTTGGGTCAACTCGCCTCGGCGTATCCTCGGAAGCTGCGATTCATTCATTAAATCGATTGAGTTAACGTATTTAACCCATAATTGACCTCACTAGTCAACATTATTTACTTATGCATTTTACAAATGCCTTAACCCTCATTTTACCTCTTTTAGGTAAATCTCCCAATTTATCCACTAACCACATCTTAAAATCATACCACAACACTATAAATAACTTTTACATATCTCATTCATCATTAATCTCCATACATTCCACTTTCTCACTCTAGACCATTTCTAGGTCAAAATCATTCCAATGTATTTAGATAGTTTCTAACCATCCATACTCATGCCAAACAACTCCAAAATCAATTAAATAAACAATGTACCATAGTTGGAGTGTTAGAATCTTACCAAATTTGATTTCTCTTCTTGCTCCAATGGCAATGCCCTTAAATCCTTCAATATCAACAATGGGAAATTGCTTTCAAACTATGTTGTTCTTCTCTTTGATAGGAACAACTTTGTCTCTAATGGTCTCTCTTCAAACCTCACTGAAAATGACTGATTTTTGAGAGAGAATGTTAGGTTTTTTTTTTTTTGGGTTGAATGTGAAAGGTTTGTGTTTTTCCCGAAATTTTCTGATTTCCAGCACTCCTTATATAGAAATAACTTGAGGAGATCGATCTGGTCCAAGAGGAGATCGATCTGGTCCCTTAAAATCCCTCTTTTTCACGGCATTTTTAAGCCTGAGATCGATCTGTCGAAGCATGAGATCGATCTGTCAAGGCATGAGATCGATCTGTCGAAGCATGAGATCGATCTGCTCCCAAACAGAGAGCTAAGGAGATCGATCTGGTCCATTGGAGATCGATCTGTTCTATTCTCTCGCCCAAATAAGAGCATTCTGGCTCTTCCAGATCGATCTCTCATCCCATGAGATCGATCTGCCCTTCAAAATTTCCAGATTTCCTCTGCAACAACACTTACCAAATATCCTTAATTTGCTACCATGATCATTTCCTCATTCTTTCATCTTTGAGACTTGAAAATGGCATCTATCCTCACTTCATACACATTAAAACTTGTGTAGGATCTTTGTATGACCAATGGTACTTAACATAAACAAGAATGGAAGTGCACATCTTATGCAATTCTACTTCCATTTTACCAAACTACTCATAATCCATTCTACACACATTCTCCACATGTTTAAGTCCATTTCTACACATTCATACATAATGAAACTTGTATGTATGATTATCACTCTCATTACAAGTGTGTACATTACTTGTGGACTTACATCACATATACTTCACTCATGAATTCATAGTACAACTCTATTTACACTACTATGTACATATATACCCTTATACATATACGGGGTCTCACATTCTCCCCTACTTAGAAAATTTGGTCCTCCAAATTGGAACCAATTATGCTGTGAACAACTCGGGATACCTCTCCCGCATCAAACTCTCCAATTCCCATGTGGCTTCTTCCACAGTGTGATGTTGCCAAAGTATCTTCACCAAGGGAATTGTCTTTGTCCTCAGCACTTTATCTTTTCTGTCCAATACCCGAACTGGCTTCTCAACATAGGTCATACCCTCATTGAGCTCCAAAGGCTCATATCTTATCACATGTGTCAGGTCCGGGTGATACTTCCTCAACATGGATACGTGGAAGACGTTATGCACACTTGCCAACTCTGGTGGCAATGCCAGTCTATACGCCTTGTCTCCCACCTTATCAAGTATCTCAAATGGCCCGATATATCGAGGGCTCAACTTTCCCTTCTTCCCAAATCTCATAATTCCCTTCGAAGGGGAAACTTTCAAAAACACTGACTCACCCACCTCAAACTCTAGTGGTCTCCGTCTCTTGTCAGCATAACTCTTTTGCCTGCTCTGAGCTGTCCGTAACCTCTCACATATCAATTGGACGTCCTCAGAGGCTTGTCTAACCAAGTCGGGAGCAAAGATCTGTCTGTCACCAACCTCTTCCCATCCAATAGGGGAACGGCATCTACGCCCATACAATGCCTCATATGGTGCCATCCCGATACTCGCATGAAAACTGTTATTATACGCGAACTCTGCGAGTGGCAAATGGTCATCCCAGGAGCCTCCAAAATCCAATGCACACGCTCTCAACATGTCCTCCAGGGTCTGAATAGTCCTCTCTGACTGACCATCTGTCTGAGGATGAAACGCGGTGCTAAAATTCAACTGGGTCCCCATCGCTTCCTGAAAATGTTCCCAAAAGTGGGAAGTGAAGCGGGCATCCCTATCAGAAACAACGCTCACTGGAATTCCATGTAGCCTCACTATCTCGTGCACATATAGGTTCGCTAACTGGCTCAGAGTATCGGTAGCTCTCATAGCTAGAAAATGGGCTGATTTCGTCAACCGATCCACAATCACCCATATGGCATCATGACCTCTCCGGGTCCTCGGCAATCCCATCACAAAATCCATGGTGACATGCTCCCACTTCCATGTCGGTATCGGTAGAGGCTGCAATAACCCTGCAGGCTTCTGATGCTCTACCTTCACCTGCTGACAAACGAGACACTTAGCAACATATTCAGCAATGTGCTTTTTCATTCCCGACCACCAATAAACCTTTCGAAGGTTTTGATACATTTTGGTACCCCCTGGATGTATCGTATACTTCGATGAGTGAGCCTCTGTCAGGATCAACCTTCTGATCTCTGCGTCATCAGGAACACATATCCTACCTCTGAACCTCAACAATCCATCCGAACTCAACCCAAAGTCCGTCTCTATACCCCTCTGTATCTGCCCGACAATATCACTACACTGCTGATCAACTCGCTGAGCCTGTCGGATTCGATCTACCAGATCCGGTTCCAACTGTAGGCTAGCTATCATAAATCCACTATCAGCGTCAGGCGGGGTCATATCCAAACTGAGGTTCATGAACTGTTCCAACAGCTCGTGTTCCCTGATCATCATGAATGATACCATCCCGAGATGCTTCCTACTCAATGCATCAGCAACCACATTTGCTTTACCCGGGTGGTATAGGATTTCACAATCATAATCCTTTAACAGCTCGAGCCATCTCCTCTGTCTCATGTTCAACTCTTTCTGTGAGAACAGGTACTTAAGGCTCTTATGATCTGTATAAATCTGAAATCTCTCACCATAGAGGTAGTGGCGCCATATCTTCAGCGCAAACACCACCGCTGCCAACTCCAAGTCATGGGTCGGGTAGTTCCTCTCATGATCCTTTAACTGTCTTGATCCATAGGCTACTACCTTCCCATCCTGCATCAATACACAGCCCAGTCCTAGGTGTGAAGCATCTGCATACACCGAGAAACCTCCTGAGCTGGTAGGAATGGTGAGTATTGGAGCTGTAGTTAATCTCCTTTTCAGCTCCTCAAAACTTTCTTCACACTTCTCGTCCCACACAAACTCCACATTTTTCCTTGTGAGACGTGTCAATGGAGCAGCTAACCTCGAAAATCCCTCTACAAACCTTCGGTAATACCCAGCTAAACCCAGGAAACTTCTGATCTCTGTCACTGTCTGGGGTCTCTGCCACTGGACTACGGCCTCAATCTTAGATGGATCCACTGATACTCCATCCTTTGATACTATGTGACCCAGAAAAGAGATCTGTTCCAACCAAAAGTCGCACTTACTGAGTTTAGCGTACAACTTCTTCTCTCGGAGGGTTTGTAGCACTATCCTCAAATGCCTTTCATGTTCCTCTCTAGACCTTGAATACACCAGTATATCATCAATAAACACAATAACAAATCGATCCAAATACTGGTGGAATACCTCATTCATCAAGGACATAAAAGCTGCGGGAGCATTCGTCAGCCCGAATGGCATAACCATAAACTCGTAATGTCCATACCGGGTGTGAAAAACTGTCTTGGGTACATCTCCATCTCGTATCTTCAACTGATGGTACCCTGATCTCAGATCTATCTTAGAAAAGACCTGCGCTCCCTTAAGCTGATCCAACAAATCATCGATGCGTGGGAGGGGATACTTATTCTTGATGGTGGCCTTATTCAACAACCGGTAGTCTATACACAGTCGGAGGCTTCCATCCTTCTTCCTTACAAACAGGACCGGTGCTCCCCAAGGTGAGACACTCGGCCTGATGAACCCCTTCTCCAGCAACTCTTGTAATTGTTTCCTTAACTCCTCTAACTCAACTTGAGCCATTCTGTATGGTGGCTTGGACATCGGCTCTGTACCAGGTGCCAAATCTATCCCAAACTCCATCTCCCTATCTGGAGGTAACCCTGGTAACTCATCCGGAAAGACATCTGGAAATTCCCTAACCACTGGTATGTCTTCCAATTCCGGATGTGCCTTATCCGTCTCAATCACAAAAGCGATGAATCCTTCACATTATTCCTTCCACCATTAGTATCATAAATCATCACATCACATACATAAATGAAATCAAATTTATCTTTCATACATCATGTATCAAGATTGTACTCATCACACTTATAATAATCATGCTCTTTAATTTCATTTCACAAAATTAACTACAAGGTTGTCTATCTTTGGAAACATCAAAGTTTTCGCATGACAATCCATAACAACATGATTGGCAGCCAACCAATCCATTCCTAGGATCACATCAAAATCACTCATGTTTAATAAAATTAAATCGGCTGCCATCTCTTTACCTCCTATCTTCATTTTACAATCCCTATATATATGCTCAGTCAACTGACTATCATTCATAGGGGTAGATATCAATAACATCTTATCAAGCAGCGTGGGTTTTACATGCTTCAACAATTTACATGCAAAGGATGGCGAAATAAAGGAGTGTGTGGCACCAGGATCAAACAGTACCTAAGCTTCTAAATTAAAGATTTGGATGGTACCTTTTACCACATCTGAAGACTGATCTGCAGTATCCTGATCCAGTGCGTGCACTCGTCCTCTGCTTACACCCACTGCTTGTTTCCCCTTTTCTTCAGCTGTAGCCTTCCTCCTCGGAGCAGCAGTACCAACTGAAGATCTCTCAGGTTCCTTGCCCTTTTGTGGGGCTCTCTCTATCATCTCTGGGCAATCTCTGATTACGTGCCCTGGCTTCCCACATCTGAAGCATACAACCTGAGGTCCGTAACATGGTCGAGTACCATGGTACCTACCACACTTGCCACATTGGTCTGTAGTAGGCCGTGGTCCTCCAATCACGATTCCCTTAGCTGGAGCAATGGCCGGATACATGGGAGTATCAACTGTCCTCTCCCGGATTTCATCAATTCTTGGCCTCCTTCCAGAGAATCTCTTGCTTCCTTTATAGCTGAAGCCTCTATCCATCATAGGTCTCTTCTTATCTCTGTCCCTCATCTTACCAACCTTTCCAAATTCCGAGGCGATTCTATCAACATCTTGTTCACATAATTGCGCCCTGCGCACTGCCTCTTCATAGGTCGGTATATCCAAGGGAACCAATTTAGACCTGATGGTTGGTCTCAATCCATCCACAAACTTCTGGATCTTCTCGACCTCATTACTCATCGTGTTGGGATCATATCTGCCCAGGGATATAAAAGCAGTCTCATACTCATCCACAGTCCTGCTCCCTTGGGTCAGTCCCAAAAATGCCATCTTTAGCTTTCGTTGGGCGGTATCCGGGACATACTGTCTCCGGAAGGCCTCTAGAAACACATCCCAGCTGATCTCAGTTTGCCGGGCTCTCAAAATAGGCCTGGTGGATTTCCACCAATGTTCTGCTGATCCCTTCAGCATAAAAGCGGCAAATGCTACCATCTCGGTAGTAGTGCACTCGAAGAACCCATATAATTTCTCGATCTCATTGATCCAATCCTCAGCCGCCACTGGGTCCTTTACTCCACTGAAAGACGGCGGTCCAAACTTCTGGAACTGCCGCAGTCTATCCAAATCACATCCATATCCCCAACCTCTACTGCCTGGCGTAGCAACCGGCGTAGGCACATCCTGTGGGGGTGGGGTATCTGTCGTCTGAGGTCCTTGGGCTTGCTCGCCCGTGCCTCGGGAGCAGCTGCTTGCTCAGAATCACCCTGTGTAGCGGGACTCTGTCTACCGCCAACTCCAGGTAAAGATTGAGTGACCAATTCCAAAATCATCTCAATGCTCCGCTCAATCCTCGCGAAGCGAGCCTCAGTATTCTCGGGCCTCTCCTCTGGACCCTGTGGAGCGTGCTCAACGTCGACCTCCACCTCAACATCCTCCTGAGCCTCGTGTGTTTCCGGCTCAACACGACCCCCAGGCCTACCTCTACGGCCTCGAGCCTGTGCTCTCATCCCTCTACCGCGACTGGTATTAGGCATACTTACTCAGTTCCCTACATTCACAACCAATTACTTAGTCAACCCATCGACATACACTATTTGTATCTAAACAAGCACAGTAACTTGGGGATGTAATTTTTTTCACTTATTAAGTATTTTAGACACGAAACACGTCAAACCAACTCGAGCTCTGATACCAACTTCTGTCACGACCCTCAACTTACCAAAATACGTACAAATTTTTCGCATTTTCATGCATCAATCCTTAATCATCCTTCCTCGATCGTGAACAACCACACGCTTAACAGTTGGGCTGTGTGTCGACGTCTAACTCACTCCACCATACCAATTTAATTTGAAACATTATTTATGAGTAAACACTTGTATAAATGTATATATATCAGAGTTGTTACATGTGTTTACATTGTTTTACATCCCCAGTAGTTACATACAAAATGCTACTGTGCTATGTCTAGTTTAGATACAAAATAATCCAAGTGTGTATACCTTTAGCGATGGGATGCAGCGGATTACCAAAAAGGGAATGCCTCCAGTCACGTCCAATCTATACTCAAATCTCTGTAGAGAGGGGGAAAATAAGGGGGGTGAGCAAACCACACGCTCAGTAAGGCAATCATGCGAACAGGTAGATACTGTACTATCTACGTGATCGTGATGCCATGCTCAAAAGCATTTAACTCATTATTTATCTCAAAACATGAGTGTATGATTGTGTTAATGGTATGTAAAGCATTCATGCTATTAAAATTCAGTGCACATTTCAACTCAAAGCATGGTATAAATCATCATGCATAATTCACAATAAAAGCATGGCATTAAACATCATGCATTTTCACAATAAGGCATGGCATTAAACATCATGCATTCGTGCACTTTAAAAACCATTAACAAATCAATTCAACGTCAGGTCCCAGCCCATCCCTCGGGCTTTCCTGACCACAATCACTTCAAACATGGATTTATTCTCAAATAGCATTATACATGTGAGATAGGCAGTTTCAACAATAGGTAATAACCTCAAGGTCTATGTACATAACCTGTGATACCGGCTACACGGATCAGGTGTGCGGGATATCACCACCATCTGCTTCCACACGGGAGGTGGGTCAAATCCTACCCGCCGGTCCATAGCAGATCTCGTCCGAAGACGGCACATCACATCACAACACGGTACAATGTACTCCATGCTACATGCACGGTACAACGTACTCCGTGGACCCCCAGCCTTATCCCTCGTTCGGGCTCATCAGCTGTTCCTCCAACCCTTATCCCTCGTTCGGGCTCATCAGGCGGATCTCCAACCCTTATCCCTCATTCGGGCTCATCAGGTTGTTTTAACATGCCATGTCTCAAAACAATGCACGTGTGAGCCTATTTAATCGATGTGACACCAAGTCTACTCGAAGCTCCAAACACGGCAACATGCAAGATGGGCATCCAGTGCGAGACAAAATCAAAGCACAATGCCAAAACAATATGAAATCCATGTGAAAACTAGTGCCTCTTGCACTCTTCCATACTCACGAAATCATGTAGGTGGCTCAAAACTTGCAAAATGTGGTTATCAAAACCAAAACATACTCATTTCTTTTGCAAATCATTTCAATGTTAGCCAACCTACCAATCATTTGCTAAAAAGCAATAAAACATGATTTTCAAAGCAATATGCTTTTGTTTTCATGCACATTTCTCAAACTCCCAACTTTTACCCTTCAATCACCCAACAACAACATTTCCTAATCTCATGCATTCTAGCAAAACATTTATGCGCCCAAATTGCGCACAATATCTCTAAGAGTCCACACAATTCCCTTACCTCGATTTACTTGGTGTGACTCCTTTTCTCTTAGCTCCTCACGCTCTTGGGTCAACTCGCCTCGGCGTATCCTCGGAAGCTGCGATTCATTCATTAAATCGATTGAGTTAACGTATTTAACCCATAATTGACCTCACTAGTCAACATTATTTACTTATGCATTTTACAAATGCCTTAACCCTCATTTTACCTCTTTTAGGTAAATCTCCCAATTTATCCACTAACCACATCTTAAAATCATACCACAACACTATAAATAACTTTTACATATCTCATTCATCATTAATCTCCATACATTCCACTTTCTCACTCTAGACCATTTCTAGGTCAAAATCATTCCAATGTATTTAGATAGTTTCTAACCATCCATACTCATGCCAAACAACTCCAAAATCAATTAAATAAACAATGTACCATAGTTGGAGTGTTAGAATCTTACCAAATTTGATTTCTCTTCTTGCTCCAATGGCAATGCCCTTAAATCCTTCAATATCAACAATGGGAAATTGCTTTCAAACTATGTTGTTCTTCTCTTTGATAGGAACAACTTTGTCTCTAATGGTCTCTCTTCAAACCTCACTGAAAATGACTGATTTTTGAGAGAGAATGTTAGGGTTTTTTTTTTTTTGGGTTGAATGTGAAAGGTTTGTGTTTTTCCCGAAATTTTCTGATTTCCAGCACTCCTTATATAGAAATAACTTGAGGAGATCGATCTGGTCCAAGAGGAGATCGATCTGGTCCCTTAAAATCCCTCTTTTTCACGGCATTTTTAAGCCTGAGATCGATCTGTCGAAGCATGAGATCGATCTGTCAAGGCATGAGATCGATCTGTCGAAGCATGAGATCGATCTGCTCCCAAACAGAGAGCTAAGGAGATCGATCTGGTCCATTGGAGATCGATCTGTTCTATTCTCTCGCCCAAATAAGAGCATTCTGGCTCTTCCAGATCGATCTCTCATCCCATGAGATCGATCTGCCCTTCAAAATTTCCAGATTTCCTCTGCAACAACACTTACCAAATATCCTTAATTTGCTACCATGATCATTTCCTCATTCTTTCATCTTTGAGACTTGAAAATGGCATCTATCCTCACTTCATACACATTAAAACTTGTGTAGGATCTTTGTATGACCAATGGTACTTAACATAAACAAGAATGGAAGTGCACATCTTATGCAATTCTACTTCCATTTTACCAAACTACTCATAATCCATTCTACACACATTCTCCACATGTTTAAGTCCATTTCTACACATTCATACATAATGAAACTTGTATGTATGATTATCACTCTCATTACAAGTGTGTACATTACTTGTGGACTTACATCACATATACTTCACTCATGAATTCATAGTACAACTCTATTTACACTACTATGTACATATATACCCTTATACATATACGGGGTCTCACAAGGGTACCTATACCTTCTAGGCTTCATCTTCATTTTATACCTTCTAGGTTTAGGGTATTGATACCATAAAAGGGGCAGCGATCCCTCAACTACAGATTGTCAAACAAATGCTTTGAAATATCAAATTTTAACATCCAAAAACTTGATTTTTATGTATTTAAACATATTAAGCACTATAATCAATCAACATATAATATTCTTGACTTGCATAAACATCAAATCACTCATAATAACACAATTTAATCAAGGATCAAGAGTATATTTCATTTTTGGTACTAAAAACATATTAAAGCATGTTCCAATTAGCTCAACAAGGCATTTTAGCATAGTGACACCACTAATCATAAGTTAAAGCATATTCAATTCATTCAAGACTTCCTCAAACATTATTCAAACATAATCGCACTATGAATAACATAAATTCGACCAATTCATTGAAGGTGCATGAAATGTACATGCAATACCGTGAATACAACAACATCAATACATCTAAGACATTGTGCATGAAAGTCACTTAAAAGTGCATAAATTCATACTTACATTACTCATTTGCTTTATTGCTCATATTAGTTTTATGTCCTCAAATCCAAATACGAGCAAATCTTTGATGTGACAGAGCATGGTGGTGAAATGCTTTGTAAATGAGACACTGATAGAATTTTAATTCTTTCATGTTTATCCTTACACAAAGATGTTAGTCTCTTGAAATGAAAACTTATTAGTAGCATTAATGTTTATATAGTCAAAATTTTCAGCTATTCAATTGTTACTCAAATCAAAAGAAAAATATATTCTATAAGTTTAACTTTCCAAAAAAATTCAAGAAGAATAAGGTTGGCACTAAAGCTAACGTTTTAAATTAAAACACATAATTTTGGCCATATAACACATTAAGCTCTTAGAAGACATATTTATCAATCTTTAGATCATATTTTATTCTCAAAGATCAATATGTCAACTCAACTTGTATGCCATAGTATTTATGACTTAAGGTAACATTATAAGCTATACAAATGATCGATTTACTTAAGTTATGTTGAAATCATCTTAAGTTCAAGTTAGATCAATTAATCATATGTGCTTACATCTTGACCATAATAACACATGCATCAAAATATATTTCGTTAAGCATAAAGAATATATTCAAGTCACAAAACATAATCTTGTAAACATACTTGGCAAAAATAAATTTCTTAAATTTTGATAATCATTATAATACGAAGGTAGTATTATTTAAGGCATGCTCATTATCAACATATAGAGTTCTTTAGGCATAATGAAGATGATCAAGGTGGAACATAGACAATTTTCTTAGACATGAGATCCACACCTATCATTAGTCTATAGCTCACTTATCAAACAAAAGAGGCAATAGGACAAGATCATGACAATCAATGAATCCACTAGTGTGCTATAATTGATATACTCAATAATCAATCATAAGCAAAAGGGCAAGGAATGAGTATTATTAGAAGCATTGATAACATCTGTATGAAGTAAAACAATTTTCTTAGAGTTTACCCATCTCCCATTTGTATGTCTAGAGCAACCAATCTTCAAGAGAATCTTATGTGGCTCATTGCTCTTACACATCTATAAGAGAAACTCCTCATTTGATCTTCAATATCTAAATAGCTTTGGGTCCTTGAATGCTAGTATGCACAATTTTGGTTTCTTAGGAATCCATTTTAACAAATTATCATGAGTTTAATGTATTCTGAGGAATCCATACTTTTTTAACTACCTTTCCTCTAAATACGATTTGTCTAGAGGTGTATAATGTGAAAAGTGTCCTTTCCTATGACATAAAGCATATGTATGTGAAGCATTATGAATATCCTTTATATTTACATGAAAATTCTTAAGATGAGTCTTTTTGTTGTATGCATTGTATCCTAAACCATCTTTATTAAAGTATTCTTTTTGTGACTCAAGCATATGATTTAGTTTTTGTTTTGCCATGTAGAACCTTTAAAAGGAACTATTCCAATTTTTTTTTACTTAAATTATCTACTTTAATGTTTAAGCTTTCCAATTTTTTTCTAGATCTATATTTGTCTTAGTCAAAAACTCATTTTCATTTTTCAATTTAGAAATCATATTCCCATATTTAATCTTCATGTATTCAAATTCATTGGTCAAGTCATTAAATGCATCTTGCAACTCATTAAATTTATAATCATTAGTTTCACAAAAACTAAAGGTGGCCATGGACTCATTAATTATCATAAAGCACAAGTTGGCAACTTCACTCTCTATCTTTTTTTCTTCATTGGAGTAATTGATATCACTTCAAGCGGCTATCATAGTTTTCTTCATAGGTCTACTCTCATTTTACCTTTTGAGCATAAGACATTTAAACTTAGTGTGTCCCGATTTCTTACACTCAAAGTACATTATGGGATATTTATCCCTTTTACTTGTTTCACCTTTAATTACCTCTTAGGTCTCCTACCATTTTCATTAGGCATCATCTTCATGAATCTATTAAATCTCTTTGGAAAATATGATCATTTCTAGGTCATTATCCTTATCATCACTCTTTTCTTTATTTACTATAATGTCTTCTTGGGTGAAGGACTTCAATACTACTTCTGCTTTCTTAGGAAGCTTTTGATTTCTCTTAACCTTCATCTCAAAAGTGATAAGTAACCCCATAAGTTCATCAACGAATAAGAAGTGAAGATCCTTAAATATCTCAATGGCGATCACTTTAGCCTTTTAACTTTTTGGTAGGCTATTAAGAATCTTTTTGACCATCTTTATATTGAGTAGGTCTTCCCTAGGGCCTTGAGTCCATTGACTATGTCTTTAAACCTATTAGCTATATTAGCTATGGACTCCTCGGGCTTCATTTGAAAAGCTCATAATCTTCGTTAAACATCCAAATCTTAGTTTCTTTTACTTGATTGGTTTCTTCATGTGTGATAGCCAACTTCTCTTATATTTCCTTGGCATTTTCACATAAAGAGACTTGATTATACTCACTTGCTCTTAAAGCATAAAACAAGGTATGCATAGTTTTAGCATTTAATTGTGTCATTTTAAAATCATTAGAGTTCCATTTATGTTCATCTTTAATAATTTTTACATCTCTTACTTTTTTTTAGGACCATGAGACCCTTTACAATTACTCTCCCACATTTCACAATCGTTTGCCTAGATGAATAACATCATCTTAGTCTTTTAATATGAGTAATTATCATCATTAAACAGTGAGGACCTAATGGTGGGATGTCTCTCTCCTCTTAGTGACGTAACAACATTTGTTTGAGCCATTATGAATCATTTTAGCTCTTAGGTTGTTAGACCTTAAGGTTCAAGAGCTTGTGATCTCATAGAAATTGTTGGCTCAACTAAACTATGACGTTGGTTAATCAAAATTAACACAAATAAAGTAGAAATTAAAAAGAGATATGGTAGAGAAATGAAAACAAAGCGATTTATAGAGGTTCAACCTTCCTCGTGCCTAAATCCTTTCCCTTGAGCTTTCTTTAAAAAGTTTCTAGATCCATTAGTGAATTATTCTTGTACACTCTCCTTTTCTAAGGCAAAGGAGTAATCTTAAACACTCATTTTTTAAGGCTAAAGAGTAACCTTTCACTCTGCACTTAATGTAGCTATCTAAATTCTTTACAAAAAATCACTCTAGGGCTTCTCTCCCCGTAGTTCACAATAGATATGTTGGATATAAGTGTGTAATCTTATAAACCTCTAAAAAATGTGGATGATTACAAATTTTATCTCTAGGAATAATTACAAGATGAGAATAAGGAATACAAAAGAACTTTGGCTCAAGAAGATGGAAGATTTCAATGTTGATGACATGAAGTTGTAGTAATTGCAAGCTCTGACCCTTTGAGGCTGCTTCCTTTTATATCCCTCTATGAAATCAAGCTATTGGTGTGCATTAATTGCATTTCTTCTCACTGCAACAAATAGAAAACTAGCCGTTATTTTTTGTCAAGCACGAGGGTATCGATGCCTTATCTTGAGATATTGATTACTTGTGAAGATATCTTGCAATTCAAAATATTGGGTATTAATACCTAAATCTTAAACTATTCATACAAAATAAAGCTTTTGTTTCTGTATGAGGTAAATGATAATTGTATCGAAACCTTCCTTCAAATCCTTCAAATTTTAAATTAAGGGAATTGATACCTTGGTTTTGAAACATGAAGTTCTGGCAATTTAATGTAGGCAATTACTTCACTATGGTAAATCATGATTTTATCACATATGCATTCACAAATATTTTATTCAAACACATGTATACTTGTGATTTAAACACTTTCCAACTTAGCAATTTTTCAAAGTTGTGTATTTTATTTAAGTTCAAATCGAAAATTGCTAAATTCATATTTTAAATGTTAATTCTTTTTAAGTTCTAATGCATATCAAATTTCAATCCTACGTAATTTAAAGCTAATAACAAGATTTCTCATCAAATTTTTAATCAGCTTGTTAATCCTTTTGGCCAAAAGACTACAAATAACAGAAACAAATCCTTCAAAGAAAGTTATTGGTCGCTTTTTCAATGAATGACCGTTTCAAACTTTTCAAAAGGAATTAATATCAAAAGATATAGTAAACTCTACCACATATCCTGTCATATGGGGATAGAGATTGGTAGTTCAGGGAAGTATGATTAGAATAATGCATTAGCATCATTTCACTCACAAATAGAAAACAAAATAGAGATTGTGGTAGAACAGAAAAGTAAAAGAGCAACAAATAAAAGAAAATTGCCAGATTAGTTAAAAGATAAGCATATATATAAACTCACTGGCACACAAATCCTTTTTGGGGCATTGACGTTGATCTGCTGATGATCTAGCCAACAACTATTTTTCTTGTGTTAGCAATAACTTCTAAAAAATGGCTTTGCTATTTGCCTATACGAAGAAAGTATTAGGTAGTAACTAGTTCTTTCTTTAGAAACGATTGTTAGTAAAGCATTTTAAATTAGTTAAAACATCCCTGCTAGTCAGAACGACTGTTCACTAGCACTGTAGCATTTTTCCAAGCCAAGGAATCCAAGCTTAAGAAGGTGACGTGGAAGCATAAGAAGCCTAGGTTTTTCTCAAAATGTATATAACACATGGTTAATGGTAAGAATGAGTTACTACAAACTTTACATAGAATCCTTAACGTCCAATTAATTACAACTACTATTTAATTACTAAATAATTTTTCTTCTAAAGATCTCCCAATAAAGTTGTCAAAAATTAGGTGGGATTTATATGCAAAGGAAAATTTTTTTTTATGGTTTGTTATGTATTATAAATTTCAGTTTGAACCCAAAATAGTTTCATCTCATACCCTCAATTATAAAAAAAATTAATAAGACAAAGATCATATAACCTTATCTAATGCACATATTTTAGGCACTCACAAAGAATATTAAAGTTTTTAAAATTCTAATAGTCCATAAAAAATTTAGTGCTTTTTTACTTAAATTTTTATAGTAATAATAATTAAAAAAAAAACAGTGTGCATCACTTCATTACAACCCTGTATTGCCTGCAGCGCCATCCACAATAATTATATTACAAGAAATGTTCATTAACCTAAAAGTCAAACCTGTCTAAATCCACGACATCCTCAAACATCTCATAAATGATCTTATTAAGAATTATTATAATAACACTAGAATCTTCACAATTTTGAACTGTTGTGCATATATAAAATGAACTACGAGAATGGGAAAGGAAGAAAGTTTTGAGGAAGCGAACTTTATTCAAATTGTAAAGAATTAAAAGTAACAATCTGGGGTAAATTAAAGCAAGAATTAAAAGACAGAAAAATAACTACTAACTTTTAGACTATATATGCAATGCATGCAAGAGGAGTACATTTGGGCCAACCCAAATTTCTAAAGTTTCTGTTCTCCCTGCAACCGAAACCCAGAAATGACAAAGGGAAAACCCTCACCAATTGGGTTGTGCCTTCGGCTTCCCATTTTCCTTACTAGCTCTTTTAATTGTATGAATCCAAGTTAGGGCCGCATTAATTGAAGTAAATTGATAAGGAAAATAAATAGCCCAAGATTCACAAAAATTAAAATTGTAATTCCAAAGTTAAAAAAAAAAGTGTATGCTAAAAAAAAATTGTATTTTTATTACAAATATGAATTAAAATAATTTAAATAATCAAAATTTAGTTTAATAATTATTATTATTTTTAAAAATTAAATTTAAAGTTTAATTTTTTATTCTTTTATATTTGTTAGGGAACAAAATATTGAAATGATTTAAACTTGCTCACCGTTTGAACAGATTAATGTTAATCAACGAAAAGAAATAGTGAAATATAAACACGGTTGTCCTGCAAACACTGCCACGTTCAAGCTGTCCTGTCCACATTATAGAACTTGTTCTGATCACAGTTGACGACGGCACGCACTTTTCCTCTATTTGTCGTATCCAAATGTCTAGAATCTCAATGACAGCTGGATGGTGATGAAACCTTCGTTTGGAGCAGGAAAATGACGTGCAAAATTGGTGTTATTGCACCAAACAATTGTTTCAATTCAGCCGGGAAACCTCAGCACTGGAGCCCCACAATTTTGCCCATTGAGTTGCATTTGGATTCTAATATTCCTTCGTTGTCTAAATCCTTTTTTCCGTCTCTATCATTTGGCCCCAAATTGTTGTCTGCCGCACCATCTTTTTAACTTGCAAACAAATTAGTTAAAAAATTTGGACCACATATTTTACAAATATTAATGTAGACCATTTGTTCCTAAAAATTATATTTTCACTTTCGAGCCTTTGAAGTAGAAAATTGGAAAGTGAAAAATTAAAAGATGAAAAACACTTTTTTTTTCTTATTTATGTGCTTGATAAAAAAATAAAAAAGAAAATATAATTTTTTTCCATTACTTACTAAAAAAATAAAAAAAATAAAATTACATTAATTTACCATTAAACATTTAATTAGTTAAGATAACAAAATAAAATTAAAAATATAAAAGAGAGTTTTGCAAATTTAACGTACTTGACTCAAATCTTGCTTTTTTTCTCTCTATTATTTTTTTAATTTGAAATCATTTGATTTTGTTAATAATGAAAAAAAATAGTAATTTTTTTCCTCACACTTTTCTTTCTTAGAAAGCGTTCACAAAATCCGTTTTCTTTTCACTTTTCTACACATTCCTATCCATCATTCCACTTTTTCACCTTACTAAGCACATTCTTAATAGGAATTAAGAAACTATAAATAGTAACTAATATTAAAATAATATCTTTAGTCAATGCAATTTATTGAGTGTTTTTTTTTTTAATAATTAAGGGATAAAGTGAGTCTGTTTGGGCAAGAATCTAAACTTTAAACATGTCAAAACGCTTCTTTGATCACTCGATTACAAAATTATTAGAAATTTCTTAAGTGATTTATACAAATAAAAATAATTAGATGGTTGATGTTAGTTTTTTTCTTTTGAAATTATCAATTTTCGAAAAAAAATCAATATGATATCAAAATCAACTTATGTTAAGGAATTCTCTCTTCCATTTAAACTATATAGTTTATTTATCTCTGTCAACTAGGTGTAAGGCTGTAAATGAATCAAGTTACTAATGAGCTATTTGAGCTCGACTCAAAAATTTCTCGAGTTTAACTCATTTATTTTTTGGTTGAACTCAAGCTCGAGTTATTCGAGTAATGAGTTGAGCCGAGTTCGAGTATCTTAATATCTAGCTTAAGCGGCTCGTGAACCTAATTGAACTTTTTTGAATGTATATTTTTTTATATTTTATTATCAATTTATTGTGTCACCCTCAAAATATATGGTTGAAAAATAACAAATCAAGCATATAGAGTTAAGTTTGAGCTTATCAAGTAAAACTTGAGTAGTTCAATTATTTTTTCAAGTTGAGCTCGAGCTTCAAAAACTAAAGTCAATCGAGCTTGAGCCAAGTTTTGAGTCTCAAATTTTCAAGTCGAGCTATGTTCGAGCTAAGTTCGAATCTAATACTGAATCTTATCGAATTGGCTCAATTATGCCACTACGTCGAGGGCAACTATGGAACACCCTAATGTATAGATTGGAGGTGAAAGGAATTTGGAGATTTAAATGCATGATAACCTAAATACCATTAGTTAATCTAATATAACCTATTTGGCTTATTGCACTTGCATGTTGATTAGAAGGTGAGTAATTAGAGAAAGAAAAGTTATAATTAAGTGTAAACGTCTAATTTTGTCCAAACCAATAAATTTATGTTTGGATGGAACCTTATTTTAATCTTGGAAATTTGAACAAGAAAATTTGCTCATTAACCAATTTGATTTAAACAAACTCGAAGTTATCAGCTTGTTTAATTAGTGAAACAAACTCTGAGTGAATTTTACAATTGATCAAGATTGAGCCAACTCTGATCAAATTCAAATTCAATTCAAGTCACATGAAGTTTGAGTCATTTGTCAAAACCCATTATAATTCAATTTTAAACCATTAGGCCTTTTTTTGGTAAATTTCATCTAGGTCTCTAAAATTTGACCCTAATCCAACTTTAGTCTATTAAAAATTAAAAATGGATATTATGTCCCAAACTTTTCGATTTCTCAGGACAAATTAGTTCTTCCATTAGTCAACTGTTAAGTCAATAGTTAAAAAGTTAATTTTGATACCATTTTACCTCGTAAACCACTTGGAGTGCTTCAAATACTCTTACCAATCAATAATGAATAAGGAATAGGCTTTGAAAAGTTAGTTTTCTTCTTTCATTTAAATTTATTTTTTATTTATTTACTTATTATTTATTGTTTATTATTTTTACTTATTAGGCACTATACTAAGTAACACATTATTGTTGTTGTTTTTATACATTATTTTTAACAACAATAATGTGCTACTTAGTACAGTACAAATAAATAAAAATAATAAACAAAAAAAAATAATAAATAAATAAGTAAATAAATAAACAAATTAAAAAGAAAAAAGAAAACTAATATTTCAAAGCCTAGTAGCTCTTAGTATTTCTTTATTCATTTTTTCTTAGTTTGAGTATTTGAAGCATTACACATGATTTAAGGGGTAAAATGGTTTCAAAATGAAGCTTTTAACAGTTGACTTAAAGGTTGACTAACGAAAAGATTAACTTGTCATGTGAAATAAAAAAACTTGGGGTGAAGTGTCCATTTTTATATTAATGGACTAAAGTTAAATTATGGTCAAATCTTAAATACCTAAATGGAATTTACTTTTTTTTTTTTTTTAAATTAAGTTGTTTGGCTTGAAGCCTATAGCTTTGGCGAGTCCAAATTCAAGAGGTGTAATTATATGGGCTTGAAAAGCCCAAACCCATTCCATAATAAGCCTAAATTATATCCTTGGGCCAAGTTCAAAAAATAAATAAGTAAAGGATAATGGTAACAAATAAATATTTAATTAATTAAAAAAAAGGAAGAGTAATTGGTGTCGTGCACGACACTAGGTACAACCCCTCAGCCACCCCACTTCGCCAGCCCCTACTTCCCCTCCCTTATCATGGCCATGGCTATCCTAGATTTTTTGGGATATAATCTTCCATATTTCCTTAAAAAAGGATTTCACTAGCAAAAACAAGGACACTACCAACATCCATCCAAAACTTTTCAACTAATTGAATTCACAAGATAGAAACTATCACCATTTTTAAAGTTTCAACCTTTACAACTATCAAACCACCTCCCACTTACTCCTACACTCACTACCAATAAAACCATGACAAATAATTAAAACCTTTTCCACAAAAACACAACCAACACACCAAAACCTATGCACCACTATTCTTCAAACTAGACCCCACAAGTCTTCTCCTACCACTGAAAATAGAGAACATAAAAAAACTAACTATTAAGCCATAAGCAACACACAAATCAACCACATATATACCCAAAAAATTCAAAATCGAGTCCTAAGAACTAGATCTAGGGCAATCTATAAAGTTTTAGAGGAAATCACTAAGGAACAATGAAAGAGAGAGCTAATAACTATTTTTTTGAGATTTTTTTTCTAAAGTTTTTTATGTTAGTAAGTTGTGGTCGAATAGTAACTAATGCAGGATTCCATGCCCCTTGAAATTTTTTAGTTAGTACTGACCAAAGATCCAAACGTCGGCTGAATTTTTCGATGACAATAGTTTCGATCTGTTAAAGTTTTTAAAGAGAGACACTCTCTTTTATTGAGAGAAAGTTTAACAATAATAAGCTAAAAAATTCTAACCTTTCATAGGTGACATGTATCATCTTTACAATCTTAATTGATCTATTTGCTTACTGAAACTTTGTTAAAATTCTTGACTAAGTATCGGAGTACACAGAGGAGAAAACTCCTACACCTTCTGATTGTCTTCTTTCTTCTAGAGTTCTTGGAAATAGACCAGCGTGAAGATCGAGATTCGTACATTATCAAAATTTATCATTATAAACAGGCAACCATAATTAGTAGCCTAGATTATTTGTATCAGAGTTGGGATATCTAACAGTTAATTAGGAATTGTTGCACATGTTAATTTTATGGCTAACTTAAATTCGTATTGATAACTCCATGAAAATAAAGCTATTTTGTACTTAATTTCTTAATTAATTAATTAAATCCCCTTATTATTCTATTAATTATCTCTTTTGTTTTAATTAAATTTCCCATGTTTTGCATAAAAATAAATTTTGGATAATTTTTAGTTATTTTTGTAGAAAATGGATTGAAAATGGGCTGAAAAGGAGACTGAGCCACTACACTGTCGTCCTATAGCATGAGTCACCAATGTTCTCTCTCCTTAACACCTATGATGCCAAGTGTCTATCTCATTCATCTATGATGGACAAGAACAATGAACACCTTGACCAACACATGAAGGACATATGCCCTTCCCATATGCATGCTTAGGTGGATAAGAAGACAAAGGAAGGTTTTGGAAGAGGGAGATGTATCCATGGTTGGTTAAAGGCTTGGATGACATGGAAATATCTTCTCCAAAGAGCTAATGACATGAAGAGAAGTGACCAAGTATTGCCAACTCATCTAGGATAAGAATTCCCTTTATACCCCTAATTTTAATGACTATATAAAGAAAAAGATGGGAGCTTTGTAGCATGGTTGGCTACATAGGAATAGGCTTTATTTTCTTATTCTTTTCCTTTGTTTTTTAAGAGCAGAAAGTAGCCACCATTTTTTTTTGAAGCTTTCTTCCATTTACCTTTGTTTTGCAACATTTTAATCGCTTTAATGCAAGCTTTGAATTTCTTCTTTAAGCTTTGATATTTATTTTTATTTCAAGCATTTCAATACTCTTTTCCCCTGTCTTTTTCGTCTCATAATTGAGTTCTATAAAAATGGGAGCTTGAGAGGTTGCAAAATTACCTCCAAAACTCTTGTTCTTAAGCTTGGTCCACATTTTCCTTTTCTTGATTTATTTTACTATTTTTCAACTTAGTTTTAGTTGTTTATCAATTTCTATTTACTATTTTGGAAGGCTATATTAGAGTTATATATTAGTTTTTAATGTTTTAAACAAAAAAAAGAAATTAGGAATCGTTTTTTTATATTACTATTTATGTAGCTTTATTTGTAGGACTCTTTTATACCTTACGTTGAGTTTTATTTGCTTTCAACCACTTCAATGTCACTTCATATTATTTTGTTATATTCCTTGGAGCTCTGTAAGTATTTCTGCTCCACTTATTTATTTTCTAGTAATTTTATTATAAGCCAGATAGATCACAGTAAAAATTATTCATAATTATCTAGGATATTCTTAAAGTAAGATTAACTAATACTTAGTTAAGCTTAGCGCCTTCTCTGTGGGACGATAATCTAGAGCTCAAATCGCTTTATTACTTGTACGACCTGTGCACTTGTAGTAGACACCATTTAGGGTTTATCAAGTTTTTGGCACCGTTGCCAGAGAATGATGCTGAGCCATTAACTGATGTCGAAGAAATTATGCTTAGGTACACTTCTAGTTTTGTACATACTTAGGGTATAAATGTTTAGAGCCTTCACTTAGTAAATCTTTAAGGACTTATGAATGTCTGTATGCATAGAGCCAAGAGTTTTGATTACTTTCCTTTAGATATTGAAATAGAGAGAACATTTAGAAAAATAAAAAAGGACTCTAGGAAAAGAGTAGCTTTGTTGCAAGACACGATGGTTGAAAATAGAGAGATCATGATCGTAGGAGATTATGCAGTCCCGACCATAGGAGGGTATTATATTGGCATCAGGCCACCTGCTGTTCCAACTAGCAACTTTAAGATTAAGCCTTCAATCATCTAGATGATCCAAACTTCTCTTTAGTTTAGTGGGCTTCCCCATAATGACCCAAATGCTCACTTAGGAAATTTCCTAAAACTGTGCAATACCTTTAAGCATCATGGGCTTTTGGATGATGTACTTATGCTTAGGCTATTCCCTTTTTCTCTTAGAGATAGAGCTAGACACTAGTTGACTTCTTTATTCCATGGTTTCAGCTCCACATGGGATGAGTTGGCCTATTAATTTTTAGCTGAATTCTTTTCTCCTTCCCAGATGGCCAAATTATGTTGTGATATATCCTCATTCTCTCAATTCGACTCTGAGTCCCTTCTTGATGCCTAGGAGAGATACAAGGACCTTTTTAAGAAGTGTCCTCATCATGGCCTTCCTTTATGACTATAAGTTTAAACCTTCTATAATGGACTCACTAGCCAGATTAGGACTATCGTCGACACTGCCGTTAAAGAAGCTTTAATGTGCAAGATGAAGGAGGATGTATATAATTTGTTAGATAAGATGACAACTAACAATTATCAGTTCTCATCGGACAGACAACTACCTAAGAAGGCTGTTGGAATTTATGAGTTATATGCATTATCTACCTTGACCTCTCAAATTGTCAATCTTACAAAGAAAGTAGAATCTCTTAGTACCCAGCTTAGTTCTACCCTTAATCCTAGTCCTGTTTTAGCTACCTAAAGTCCTTTCATCTCATGCATTTTGTGTGGTGGTACACACTCTATTGATAAATACCCATTAAACCTAGAGTCTATTCAGTACATTGCCCTACCCAGGAGGCAATAGAACAATCTATACTCAAGTATCTATAATCTTGGTGAAGGAATCATCCTAATCTCTCTTAGAGCCAAAATTAGTTGTAGTCATCCATTTCTAGACTTTTGGGACCTCCTGGCTTTCAGCCTCAACTCGTACACGTATAACCACCTCAGTAGATCCCACATTATTATTCTCATCATTCCTATCAGTCACATCAGTTTTAGCATCATCCACCACTACCACCACAATCTGTGTAGCCCCAACATATACCTATACCTACAGCTAAAAAGAAACCTTCACTTAAGGAGATGTTCATGACTATCCTGCAGAATCAAGTTGCTTCCATTAAGAACCTGAAAGTTCAAGTTAGACAGATAGCTAATTCTCTCAGCTAGCGTCCACAAGGGGCCCTTCCTAGTAATACTAAAGCTAATCCCGTTAAACAAAGGGAGGGTAAGGAGCACATTAAGGCCATAACCTTTAGGAGTGATGGAAAGTTGGATGATCCACATACTAAGTCCAGTCCTATTGAGCCAATAGAGGCTCCTATGTTTTAAAGAAGCAGCCTAAAAGGAGCAGGTACATGAGGATCAGGCTGCAGAGAAACCTAAGATATATGCTTCTTCATTTCTTCAGCTTCATGTTCTTTTATTTTCTTGCCTTACACATGTTAACACTACACCTCCTCCATTTAAGCCACCGATACCCTTTCCTCAAAGGTTTCAAAACCAAAAGCTTAATCAACAGTTTGCTAAAATTCTAGAGGTGTTTAAGAAGCTTCACGTTAACATTTCTTTTGCTGATACTTTAAAGCAGATGCCTAATTATGTGAAGTTTATTAGGGATATCCTCTGGAGAAAGAGAAGACTTAAGGATTATGAGATAATGACACTTACTGAGGAGTGCAGTGCCACATTCAGAGGAGATTACCCCCAAGCTCAAGGATCCATGTAGCTTTACCATACCTTGCATTATAAGAGACCAATTCTTTGGTAGAGGCCTATGTGATTTAGGAGCCAGTATTAACTTGATGTCTTGGTCTATATATCAGAAGTTAGGAGTGGGAGCAGCAAAGCTTACCATAGTGACTTTCAATTAGCAGATGACCCATTAAGTATCCAAAAAGGGTTATCGAGAGTGTCTTGGTTAAGGTGGATAAGTTTATCTTCTCTGCGATTTTTATTGTGTTGGATATGGAGGAAGATAAAGAAGTCCTTATCATACTAGGTAAGCTTTTCTTAGCTACTAATAAGACCTTGATAGATGTACAGAAGGGAGAATTGACCATGAAAGTTCATGATCAAGAGGTGACTTTTATTGTTTTTAAATCTTTGAGGTTTCCTAATGACTCTCATGATTGTTTTAGGATGGACCTAGTTGGAGTATCATGGAGGAGTTCTCTAGGACACATCCACTAAACCCTTTAGTGACTCTTTTACTAAAATTTGTTGATCATAAGGAATATAATGAGGATGATGATGATGTCTATGAGGCACTACAGTTGTGGAAGGTTTCTCCTCTGAGATCATCTAGTTTGAGACTTTAGACACCTTATCTACTCTAGCATTAGGTGTCTCTCCATTCACTAGTGACCTTCCAACTTTAGAGCTTAAGCCTGTTATAGTGTTTGCTACTCTTTCACTGATCAGGAGGAGAAGTTATTATAAGTTTTGATAGAGTATGAAGGCTAGTTTATCTCTGATCTTAAGGACATTAGTCCTTCTATTTGTATGCATAAGATATTGTTCGAGGAGAGGTATAAGTTATCAGTTGAGCATCAGCATAGGCTGAATCTCGTGATAAAGAAGTGGTCAAAATGAGATAATTAAGTAGTTAGATGCTGGGATCATATATCCAATTTCTAACAGTGCCTGAGTAAGCCCAGTTCAATGTGTCCCCAAGAAGGAAGAGATGACTATGATTGAGAACGAGAATAATGAGCTCATCCCCACTATAGCTGTCAGTAGTTGGCGTGTGTGTATAGATTATTAGAAGCTCAACAAAGCCATAAAAAAAGACCACTTCCCTTTGCCCTTTATTGACTAGTTGGTTATGAGTTCTACTGCTTGGGGATGGTTATTCTGTGTACAATCAGATAGCTATAGCCCTAGAAGATCAAGAAATGACCATATTCACCTATCCTTATGAGATATTTACATTTAGGAGGATGCCTTTTGGTTTTTGCAATGCACCTACTACCTTTCAACGTTGCATGATGGCCATTTTTAATGATATAGTGGAGGATATTTTAGAGGTTCTCATGGATGATTTTTTTGTATTTAGGGATAGCTTTGACCTCTATTTACATAACTTGGCACTGGTGTTAAAGAGATGTAAATAGACAAATTTGGTGCTGAATTGGGAGAAGTGCCACTTTATGGTTAGGAAAGGTATCGTGCTTGGGCAAAAGATCTCATCGAAAGTGATAAAAGTGAAGAGAACTAAGGTGAAAATCATTGAAAAGTAACCTCCCCTACCTCTGTTAAAGGAATCAGGAGTATTTTGGGCCATGCAGGCTTTTATAGAATCCATAAAGAACTTTTCTAAATCTCAAAGCCTTTGTATAATCTTCTTAAGAAGGATACTGCATTCTGTTTCAATGAGCATTGCTTGGACGCATTTAAGACTTTGAAGGAAAAGTTAGTTACTGCCCATATGATCATAGCTCCGGATTGGTTTAGCTTTTGAACTAATGTGTGATGCGAGTGATTACGCAGTTAGGGCTGTACTTGGATAGAGAAAAGGAAAAGTCTTTCATACTATCTATTATGCAAGTCAGACTCTAAATAAAGCCTAGCTAAACTATGCTACCATCGAGAAGGATGTTGGCTGTGGTATTTGCTTTTAATAAGTTTTGCTCGTATCTCACTGGCACTAAGGTGGTAGTGTACACTGATCGTGTTGCCATTAAGTACCTAGTCTCTAAGAAGGATGTAAAACCTATATTTATTAGATGGATCATTTTGCTTCAGGAGTTTAACTTAGAAATTAAGGATAAGAAAAGGGATTGAAAATCAGATAGCTGACCATCTATCTAGATTGGAGAGTAGACTTAAAGAAGATGAAACAATAATTAATGAGTCCTTTCCTAATGAGCAGTCGTTTGCTTATGGGTACTCTAGTTTGCTTTGGTATGCTGACTTTGTTAACTATTTGGTAAGTAATGTGATGCCATTGGATTTGACTCCTCAACAGAAGAAGATTCATTCTTATATTATTTGCATACTGAGGACACTGTGCACTTAAAGTTTGGGGGAAGGGATTCACTTAATCATTTTTGAAAATTTTTGAGCAAAATCATAAACTTTTCAAAATTGTTTTTCAAAACATGAGCTTACACTGTTTTGTTTTTAGATGATTTAGTACTTAGCATATTGTTTTCCCATATTCTGATAATATAACCCTATAATTTAGTCTGACTTTGATTGACTGGGAAGCATGATTGTAGTGAAAGCATGAAGTTGATTGCTTGAATCTGTCTTGATTCTAATTGCGATTTCCTCACTTTATGCACATATCATTTCATGGTTTTGTCTGCTCATTTAGAGAAAGCTTATGTGGATGTAGGATTGCATTTGTCATCTGATTTTGTGCATCATATCCTAGAATTTGTTTGATCTTCTCTCGAGGTAAAATATTAGATTATACTCGATCAAAGAAATGATTTAGGCCATCTTTGGATTGTTTGAACCTTTCTAGTCATCTTTGTACATATTTTATCCATAGTCACCCTTCTGGGCTAAATAAGCCTTTTTTTGTACAACTTGCATGATTTTCGTTAGCCTAAACACTTTTTCCTATCCCTTACCTCGATAGCATGTGATGTCACTGGGTATGTTCAGAGTTATATACATATGAGTTGTGGGTGATAGTGGGAAAGAGAATATAAAAAAAGAAAAGAAAATGTAAACAAATAAAAAAGAAAATAAAAAAGTTTAGCAAGCAAATAAGTTTAAAGGAAATAAATAAAGTTTTAAAAATTAAAGATCCTAGAAATAATGCACGATTAGGGGTATTGGAGCTTAGATCTACTTTATCATACCATAATGCTAGCCTTACATTACAAGCTCAAATGAAGTCCTATTGATCTTTGATTAAGTGTGACTACATTAGTGGAGAGAGAAGTGAAAAGTAAACTTATGGGAGTGATCACTTGTCATTGACTTTGCATCTCTGTGTTTGCATTATTTGATCCGAGTGGCATACTCTAAAGTGGCTTTAACATTATCATACACACACGAGGAGTTCGATTTGGGTTAGAACTTATGATTGAAAGATTCTGAGTGTTTGACCTATAATTGTGAATCTTTGAGATCGGAGTCTGCACTTTTTCTTTGAGGATAATATTGAGAAAATCAATCTATTTTGTACTTGCTATTTCTTACATATGTTTCATTTTACTTGAAGACAAGCAAAAACTCAAGTTTGAGGGTATGATAACTCTATGAAAATAGAGTTATTTTGTGCTTAATTTTTTAATTAATTAATTAAATCTCCTTATTATTCTATTAATTATCCCCTTAATTTGTAGATAAATAAATTTTGGATGGTTTTCAGTCACTTCATTAGAAAATGGATTGAAATGGGCTGAAAAGGAGATTGGGCCATTACACATTCGTCCTTTAGCATGAGTTACCAATGTTCTCTCTCCCTGACACCTAAGATGCCAAGTGTCCATCTCTTATTCATCCTTGATGGATAAGAATAAATGACTCCTTGGCCAACACATGGAGGAGACACACCCTTGCCATCTTACCCCTTGGGGAGGATGAGTAGGCCTTTGAAATTGAGCTTGTCTAAACACTTGTGGCATAGCAAATGGATATATTCCATCTTGGGATGTAAGAATTGGACGTGGACCAAATTCGGGAGGATATATAGGATCTTCCATACTATGTTGTTGAACCCATTCTTGGACTACAGCTTCCTCTACTACTCTTTTGGCTTTTGTCACGACCCATTTTTACCAAAAATCGCTACAAATTTTTTGCTTTTTCCTTTCTTTTCCCTATCGTGAACATTCTCATAATAAAACAGTTGGACTATGAGTCAGTATTAATCACCCTTTACAATTTACCATGACATCTATATTTTAATTTATTTAAATTCAAACACATATACTTTACAATTGAGACTCTATTATTGTATGTGTTTACTAATATTTACATCCCCCATATTACATTCCAAATTGATTACTATGCTATTACATGTTTAGATATAAAATCATACCAAGTGTATATACCTTTCGATGATGGAAAGCAGCGGATACCAAGAATGTAAGTCCTCAGCCGCTCACTAATTACTGCAGGTGCTCTGAAAAGAGGGGAAAATAAGGGGAATGAGCAAACCACGCGTTCAGTAAGGCAATCATGCAAGTAAGTAGATAACCACACTATCTAAATGCTCATGATGCCATGCATTAAATCATTCTCTTTCGAAATCGTTCTTAAATACAAATTTCATGCATACTTTTATGCCAGATAAAATAATTCATATAAAACAATTTATTTCGTGAAATGGTAGATAAAGCATGAAATTATACTTCATGCTGTTTAAATAATGCACATTATGTCAAAACATGCCATTTATTTCAAATTGGCAATTCATTACGTGAAATGGCAGATAAAGCATGAAATTATGCGTCATGCTATTTAAATAATGCACATCATATCAAAACATGCCATTTATTTCAAATCCACATCCACCCCAAAATCATTAGGACTCAGTCCCACAATATCAAATCATGAAATCACAAAATCAAGTAATGAGTAATATGTGATTTTGCAAAGCAAATAATATGCGATTTCGCAAGTAAGTGACATGCAATTTCATAAAGTAAGTGACATGTGAGACTAAGCAAGAATAAGGGTAATAACTCTAGGACTATGGTCATATCCTATGATTCCAGGCTACACTGATCAGGTGTGTTGGGTATCACCTTATTTGCTTCCACACGGGAGGTGGGTCAAGTCCAACCCGTCGGTCCATAGCAGATCTGAATATCGTCTGAAGATAGCATATCACAATCTCAACACGGTACAACGTACTCCATGCTACCTGCACAGTACAGCGTACTCCGTGGACCCATATCAATATATCACATCACGCACGTCTCAATAAACACGTGCGAGCCTATTTAATCGGTGTGGCACACAGCCTACTCGAAACTCCCAACACGGCCCTCAGCATGTCATAAAACAATGTGTGAGTAGTCTCAAGCATGACAATAAGTATAGTGGACATCTAGTGCGAGCTATGCTCCAGCACCATGTCAAAACTCGTATAAAAACTAGTGCGAGTTAGGCTCTAGCACAATGTCATGTATAAAATCATGTAAAAATCGAGTGCAAGCCAAGCTTCTAGCACTCTGTCACATGCAAAAATCATGTCAATCTCGTACGAGTAATGCTCTCAGCACGTTTTGTTTCCACATAAATCATATAGGTGGCTCAGTTTTCAAAGAATGGTTTTCAAAACCAAAATCAGCACCTGCCACGTGCTATTTCATGTCAATTGATAAAACTTCAGCTGGCCTACCCAATTTCTTGTTGAAAAGCATTAAAATACATCAAGAACACTCAGTTCTTGCTTTTCATGACTTTTTTCTAAAAGTGAAAATATTTACCCTTCACAGGGGCAAAATCATCATTTACCCTCTTGGATAAAAATGAATATAATATCATGTGCTAAAAAGCAATATTTCATTGTGAAAACACTCAAAACATGATATTTATGCATATTTAAATCCAATCCTAATTTTTCTAAAATTTTCCTTAGTAGGGGCAAAACAGTAATTTTCTACTTTGTCGGGTCTCTACCGATATTTTTCCATATACAATTTAATTATTCTAAACTCTACCCGAAAATACGTGTAGCTACCTCTAGCTACTTACACAATTCCCTTACTTCAATTTCTCTGATCATTTTACTTTTTTCGTCGTTACCGATCACCCGATCTGTTTAACTCCCAATATATTCTCTGGAGCTGCAGAAAATCATTTATCGGGTTAAATACAATACATTTTATTTGTATTTCACTTTTAATAAGCTTAATTTACAGCATTGGGCTCGTTTACTCTTAATGGGCTCGATTGCATCTTAATGGGCCTTAATCGGCCTTAATCCTATTTTTTATTTACTAATCACATTATCGAGTCTTGTTGGGCTCATTGGGCCAACCAACAATTTATTGGGCCTCGTTCTAAACTCTTGGATAACTCCAATAATTATTTACGACATTTTATCTCGAATTCCATAATATAATTCATTTAATGCGAAAATTAAATCCGTAATTTATGCTGTAAATTTTTAACACGCATAACGATGTAATTGTCGTAAATAAGGGTTAATTACCCGAGATTCTATGATAGTACGTAAATCGAGGCTGACTCAAGCTCTTGTTTGTCACCGATTATCGAGTTACACATTTATATTTTTCGGGTTAAATCCGATCAAATATATATTTAAATAATTATTTCGAAAATTAAATTGGTCCATTTGACCACTTACCAGTTTACCTGGAACTCAATTGCATCACCGAAATTTTTCCATTTTTCATTTTCTTTTTCTCTTTCTTTTTCTTCTTTTTCTGGCTGAACCGGTTCTGTCCGGTTCAACCCAGTTCAGATCAATTCGGTTAAGCCCGGTTCAGTTCGGTTCAACTTTTTCCCTCGTCGTTCGGAGCTTCGCCGATCGGTTCTTTGCCGATCTTTTCCTCCAACTTGTCTGCGGGGTAGTCCGGTGCATGGATCTGGGGTCGGCTTCGCCAAAGCTCGTCGAAAAGTGGTCGGTCCGACCTCTTCTCTCCTCCGGCATCGGTACCCAATTTTTTTCACGTCATTCGGTGGTGTTTCAGGCCGATCTGCGCCTGGATCGGTGCCGTCGTCGTCCCTCTCTGGCCGGTGGTGAGTCATTCCCCCTTCCTCGACCGCCAATAGTCCCCCTTTCCTCTTTTTCCCTCTCTTTCTCTCGGTCTCTCTCCCTCTCTCGCCTACCGCGGCTCTCCTCCCTCTGCCAGCGCCGACGAGCTCAGCTGCCTCGTCGGTGAGCAGATGGGGGCTCGGCTCCCTCGGGTCTCCTGCTTCTTGCCTTCTGTCTTTCTCAAACAGAATCGCAACTCGCGATTCTGTTTTCTTCTTTTTTTTTCATTGACTTTGACTTTTGACTTTTTTTTTTTAATTTTTAATTTGTTATATTTTATTATATTATATTTTATTAAAATATAATACAATATAATATACCTAAATATTTAAATATATATATTTAAATCAATTAAATATATATTTTATCTTATTTATTTTTTGGGGTATTTTCAAATATTTTCGGGATAATTTTTCGATGTGAAAATTTCGGTTTATTCCAATAAATTCATATGTTGATCAATTTAATTCGAAATTTAATTATTTTTCCTTTATTGATCAAGATTTCTTGATCCATGTTTATAGTGTAAATTTCTTACCGAATGAACATCGAATTTGGAGTCTTTTGACCGTTTTACCGTTTAACGTGTTCGGGACCAAATCGACACAACTTCCCTTCATGAACCCTTTCTCATTTCGTGTTTAAAATTCTTATCTTCATTCTGAATGGTCCGAATCCCATTAGTTTAATATGTGGCCATTTTAATCTCCATTTGATCTCTAAATGCATTCGGGAATTTTATTCATTCAATTTGCATTTTACATTCACGTAAAACTCTTCTTATGATTCAATTTACATATAATCATGTTTACATCAAGTGAATCATAAGGAATATGATCAAAATTCGGGTCTTACATAAAATCTCCCCCACTTAAGAAATTTGGTCCTCCAAATTAGAACCAAGTCAAGTGGGTCTATAAACAACTCCGGTTACGTCTATCGCATCATACTCTTTAATTCTCATGTGCCTTTTTTCGGAGTGTAATACTTCCAAAGGACTTTAACTAGGGAGATCATCTTAGACCTCAACACTTTCTCCTTCCGTCTAATACCCGAATCAACTTTTCAACATACGACCTACTCTCTTTGAACTTGAACGGTCTCCGTCTCTTGTCAGCATAACTTTTCTGCTGCTCTGAGGTGTTCTTAATCTCTCACACATTAACTGAACATCCATCAGAGGATTTTCTTACCAAATCGGGAGCAATTATCAGTCAGTCACCCACTTCTTCCCATCTAAATCGGGGAAAATCCTTATGGCCAAACAATGTCTCATATAATGTCATCCCGATACTTGAGTGATAACTATCGTTGTAGGCAATTTAGGAAATGACAAGTGATAATTCCAGGAGCTTTGAACATCAATCGTACACGCTCTTTAAATATCCTTCAGAACCTGTACAGTCCCCATTGACTGACCATCTGTCTGAGGATGGAAAGCTGTGCTAACACTCAACTGGGTTCCCATGACTCCCTGAAAAAATGTTCCCAGAAGTGGGAAATGAAGCGGGAATCCCCATCTGATACAATGCTCACTGGAAAATTACATAGTATTCTACCATCTCTCTTACATATAAATCAGTCTACGTACTCAGAGTATCAGTAGCTTTCATAGCTAGTAAGTATCAGACTCAGTCAATTTATTGACTATCTCCCAAATAGCCTTGTGATTCTCGCAAGTCTTCTGTTTCCCATCATGAATTTTATGGTAACATGTTCCCATCTCTGTGTCGATATAGGTAGAGGTTGTAATAACCCTGCAGACTTATGATACTCTACCTTACTCTACTGACATACTAGACACTTTTCTACAATCTCAACAATGTCTCTTTTCATATCTGACCACCAATACCCTTTTTGAGATTCTAATACATTTTATTACTCACCTGATGCACTGTATATCTTGAAAAAATGAGCTTTTGACAATAAACATCTCATCAACTGTGGTCCTTGGGAGCATTTATTTTGCCCCTGAACCTCAGTAAGCCATCATCACTCACTGTGAACTCGTCACTGTACCCGTCTGAATCTGACTCACACTATCGACATCCTGCCGATCATCATGCTAAGCTTGTCGAATCTAGTCAATCCAATCCGGTTCTAATCTCAGGCTAGCTGTCACATAATCACTGACAGCATCAGAAGGGATCACATCACTACTGAGGCTCACAAACTGCTATAACAGCTCACGCTCCCTGACCATCATGTGTGATACCATCCCGAGGCTTTTTCTGCTCACGACATTAGTCATAACATTAGCCTTACCCGAGTGGTACAATATCTCACGATCATAGTCCTTCAGAAGCTCTAGCCCTTTTTGTTATATCATTTTCAATTCTTTCTGTGCAAACAAATGCTTAGGGCGTTTATGATCAGTGCATACATGAAATTTCTCACCGTAAAAGTAGTGGTGCCATACACTCAGTGCAAACATTATGGCTACCAAATTTCTAAATTATGGGTCAGATAGTTTCTCTCATGGTCCTTCAACTGTCTGGATCCATAAACGACTATCTTCCCGTTTTACATCAATATACAACCTAAGTCTTATTTTGAGGCATCCATAAATACTGAGAAATCTCATAAGCTATTAGATATGGTGATAATGAATATGGTGGTCAGTTTATGTTTCAACATGCCAAAACTCACAGAAGCTACTTACACACTTATCATCCCACTCAAATACAACTTTCTTCCAAATGAGACGTGTCAATGGAGCAGCCCATTTCAAGAAATCTTCAACAAATCATATTAAAACAATATTCAATTGCTGCTCATAATCTTCCCTGGACTTCGAATGTACCAACATATCATCGATAAAGATGATAACAATTCGGTCCAGGTAAAGTTTAAATATCACATTCATTAATGTGATAATGGGTACGAAAAATTGTCTTGGGTACATCCACATCCCAAATCCTCAACAAATGATACCCAGACTTCAAATCGATCTCGAAAAGATCTGTGCTCTCCAAAGCTAATCCAATAGCTCATCAATACATGGAAAGGAATACTTATTCTTGATGTTAGCCTCGTTTGACAACCAATAATAATTTCTTTGTCCGAGGCTTCCATCTTTCTTTTTCACAAGCAAGACCAGTGCTCCTCATGGTGAGACACTCAATCTGATAAATCCTTATCCAATAACTCCTGTAATTGCTTCTTTAGTCCATTCAGTTCCACTGAAGCCATTTATACAGTGGTTTGGTTATCGGCTCAACACCAGTTACCAAATCAATACAAAATTCCATCTTTCTAACTGGTGACAACCCTGGTAGATCATCTAGAAAGACATCAGGTAACTTCCTGACAATTGAAATATCTGTCAACTCTGGATATATCTTATCCATATCAATCACATAAGCGATGAAATCTTCTCATCATTACTCATTCCGTTATTACAATCATTTACTCCTTTAATTACAACCATTACACCTTTCATCACTTGTCAAAACTTACAGTCTTTACATACACATTCAGTTAGCTGATTATTATTCATTAGGGTGCTAACTATTGGCATTTTGCCTAAAGGTATAGCTTCACCTCTTTCACTAACTTATATGCTAACGAAGGCGATATGAATAAATACGTGACACCAGGATCAATTAAAACAACTGCTTCAATATTAATAATCAAGATGGTACCTTCCATCACATCAGATGAAGCATCAATAGTGTCCTGGTCCAAGGCATACACTCACCCTCAACTAACAGCCTATTTCCCTTTTCTCTTCGGCTGTGACATTCTTTTCTGGTACAGAGGTATCGGTAAGGTTTTCTCAGGCTCTTTGCCTTTCTGTGGGGCAATCTCACCCAACTCTAGGTAATCCTTAAATCGATGACCCATATTACCACTCTTAACACATGTTTTAGTCAATCAGATGTGGGGCCTATTTTCGTGGTATCTACCACACATCTTACATTGTTTCGTAGTAGGTTGGGGTCCTCCAATCACAATACCCCTCGTAAACGCTGAAACTAGATACACTGGGAGCTTATTAATCATCTTACCCCATGTCTTATTAACTTTAAATCTCTTGCCAAATTGCCTCCTTCCCATTCTGACACGTTTGTCATCCACTATTCTTTTCTATCTTTATTTCGGCCCTTATTATCTTTTCCAAACTCTGAGGAGTGTAATTCATAATCTTATTCGTACCACTGTGGTTTGATCACTGTCTCGTCGTATGTAATGATATCTAACGGGACCAATCAGACTCTGATAAATGATCTGAGTCTTTCCATGACTTTTGAACCTTTCGATTCTCACTGTTCATAATGTTGAGTTATACCTGCCCAGGGATGTAAATCGAGATTCATACTCGTCAATTGACCTGTTCTTATAGGTCAAAGTCCGAAATATACTATCTCTGTGCATCCAAAATTATCTCTCATGTCAGCTCTGGATGTCTAACTTTAAGATAGGTCGAGCTGACTTCCATCCATGTTCCGTCTCGCCATCCAACATAAACATATCAAAAGTCACTTTCTCGGTTAACACATACACCGATAGAACCCGTACAAATTCGCTATCTCATTCATTTAGTACTCAATAGCTACTGGGTTCTTTACCTCACTAATTATTGATAGTATAAACTTTTAAAATTGTCTTAACCTGTCCAGCTCATAATCTTATTCCAAATCATTACCACTCTACTGTAGAGCTACAGGCAAAGACGTATCCAAAACCGTTGAGGTGTTGAAATTTCTATAGTCCGAGGCATCTGTACAGGTTGTGCAGCTAGGTTTTATCAGCCCTTAGCTCCCTGCATATACTGAGTAAACAACTCTAAAATATTCTTCACACTCTGCTTCAACCTCGTGAAGCATGTCTCAATATCGTCCGGTCTCACTGTGAGACCCTATGGAGTATGTTCAACATCAACCTCCACCTCAATCTCATCTTAAGTCTCATATGATAACTCAATATTACTCTCAGGCCCACCTTTACGGCCTCAAGTACAAGTACTCGCCCCTCTACCGTAGCAGCTATCACTTATAATGACTATATTTTTGTATTCATAACCCTTTATTAGTCTGATCCCATCTCGGTATACACAATAACATCTAAACAAAGTACGATAATATGGGGATGTAACTTTCTTATTTACTAATACCGACTCATATTAGGCCAATGCAGCTCTGATACCACCTCTGTCACGACCCATTTTTACCAAAAATTGCTACAAATTTTTCACTTTTTCCTTTTCTTTCCCTGTCGTGAACATTCTCACCACAAAACAGTTGGGCTATAAGTCAGTATTAATCACCCTTTACAATTTACCATGACATCTATCTTTTAATTTATTTAAATTCAAACACGTATACTTTATAATTGAGACTCTATTATTGTACATGTTTACTAATATTTACATCTCCCATATTACATTCCAAATTGATTACTGTGCTATTACTTGTTTAGATATAAAATCATACCAAGTGTATATACCTTTCGATGATGGAAAGCAGCAGATACCAAGAATGCAAGTCCTCAGCAGCTCACTAATTATTGCAAATGCTTTGAAAAAAGGGGAAAATAAGGGGAATGAGCAAACCACGTGCTCAGTAAGGCAATCATGCAAGCAAGTAGATAACCACACTATCTAAATGCTCATGATGCCATGCATTAAATCATTCTCTTTCGAAATCGTTCTTAAATACCAATTTCATGCATACTTTTATGCCAGATAAAATAATTCGTATAAAATAATTTATTTTGTGAAATGGCAGATAAAGCATGGAATTATACTTCATACTGTTTAAATAATGCACATTATGTCAAAACATGCCATTTATTTCAAATTGGCAATTCATTACGTGAAATGGCAGATAAAGCATGAAATTATGCATCATGCTATTTAAATAATACACATTATATCAAAACATGCCATTTATTTCAAATCCACAACCACCCAAAATCATCAGGACTCAATCCCACAATATAAAATCATGAAATCACAAAATCAAGTAATGAGTAATATGTGATTTCGCAAAGCAAATAATATGCGATTTCGTAAGTAAATGACATGCAATTTCATAAAGTAAGTTACATGTGAGATTAGGCAAGAATAAGGGTAATAACTCTAGGACTATGGCCATATCCTGTGATTCCAGGCTACACTGATCAGGTGTACGGGGTATCACCTCATCTGCTTCCACATGGGAGATGGGTCAAGTCCAACCCGTCGGTCCATAGCAGATCTGAACATCGTTCGAAGATGACATATCACAATCTCAACACGGTACAATGTACTCCATGCTATCTGCACGGTATAACGTACTCTGTGGACCCATATCAGCATATCACATCACGCCACGACTCAATAAGCACGTGCGAGCCTATTTAATCGGTGTGGACACAGCCTACTCGAAGCTCCCAGCACGACCCTCAGCATGTCATAAAACCAGTTGCGAGTAGTCTCAAGTATGACAACAAGTATAGTGGACATCTAGTGCGAGCTATGCTCCAGCACCATGTCAAAACTCGTATAAAAACTAGTACGAGCTAGGCTCTAGCACAATGTCATGTATAAAATCATGTAAAAATCGAGTGCAAGCCACGCTTCCAGCACTCTGTCAGATGCACAAATCATGTCAATCTCATGTGAGTAGTGCTCTCAGCTGTTTTGTTTCGACATAAATCATTTAGGTGGCTCAGTTTTCAAAGAATGGTTTTCAAAACCAAAATCAGCACCTGCCACGTGCTATTTCATGTTAATTGATAAAACTTCAGCTAGCCTACCCAATTTCTTGTTGAAAAGCATTAAAATACATCAAGACCACTCGGTTCTTGCTTTACATGACTTTTTTCTAAAAGTGAAAATATTTACCACCCTTCATGGGGGTAAAATCGTCATTTATCCTCTTGAGTCAAAATGAATATCATATCATGTGCTAAAAAGTAATATTTCATTGTGAAAACACTCAAAACATGATATTTATGCATATTTCAATCCAATCCTAACTTTTCCAAAATTTCCCTTAGTAGGGGTAAAATGGTAATTTTTTACTTTGTCGGGTCTCTACCGATATTTTTCCATATATAATTTAATTATTCGAAAATCTACCCGAAAATATGTGTAGCTACCTCTAGCTACTTACACAATTCCCTTACTTCAATTTCTCTGATCATTCTACCTTTTTCTTTGTTACCGATCACCCGATCTGTTTAACTCCCAATATATTCTCTGGAGCTGCAGAAAATCATTTATCGGGTTAAATACAATACATTTTATTTGTATTTCACTTTTAATGAGCTTAATTTACAGCATTGGGCCCGTTTACTCTTAATGGGCCCGATTGCATCTTAATGGGCCTTAATCGACCTTAATCCCATTTTTTATTTACTAATCACATTATCGAGGCTTGTTGGGCTCATTGGGCCGACCAACTGTCATGACCCGTTCTCAATCCATGACTTAACCAAAAATCACTACAAATTTTTCGTATTTTTAACTTACCTTTTCTATCTTCAATGGTTGGGCTGTGATTCGATGTTTGAATCCTCGCTTACCACATCATCCATTATCATGCATACATGTCAATATACTGTTACTGATTGTAACTGTTTTTATAATACATGTGAGATTATATAAAACCTAATACAAATACATTCCCATAATATATATCGTATACATCACTGTGCTGTTTCTATATTTAGATACATAACCATACAAAATATGTATACATGTCGATCGATAGGAAATAGCAGTAGACTCAGGAATACTATCCCTCAAAAGCTCTCACTCTACTACTGATGCTCTGTAGAGAGATGTAAAGAAAGGGAGGTGAGCATACAACGCGCTCAGTAAGGAAATCAGGCAAGCAAGTTGTCTACACTATCTACTCAAAATAATGCTATGCCTTGAAAACATCATTTCCTTAACTCACTTTAAAAGCATGTCTTTAAATATATATATATATATATATACTTGTACAGATTAAATTCCATGTACAAAAATCATGCTTTCTTTCTCAAATGTGGCATGTCGTGCAAGACAATGGATCTTTATAATATCACAATGCCTTTAGATAAATCATGCCATGTATATTTAAATCATAGTAAATATGGCATTTAAATCATTCACAACACAAAAATCGGAGTCCGACCCATCCCTCAGGTCTGTCCGCAATTAAATCAGTCAATCAGGTGATATATCATGTGAGACTCTGTGGTGAAAATGTAAATAGTATCTTGGACATGATCATATCTGACAATGTGATTCCAAGCAACACAGTACTCGGTGTGCGGGGCATCACTGCTGCAACGGGAGGGGGGTCAGTCCATCATAACTGCCAGCTATATCCTCCTCAACTCCACAACAACACACGGTACAGTGTACCCCATGCCACATGCACGGTACAAAGTACTCCCGTGGACCCTACATCACAGTCGGGGTGCCTGCCATAGGTCTTAGCCCTCAAAACCATGGAATATCATACCACGTCTCTAAATCCTCATGCTAATCCTCTCACAGTGTGACACTCAGTCTACACAAGGAAATCAAGCATGGTTTTCAACATGTCTTATAAATCACACTACAGTGAGCGCCTTTGAGCGCGACTCATAGTCGACACTCCGCTCAAATACTGTTTCACATCACAAACTCAGACTCTAGTGCGAGTAAACCTCCAGCAACTAGGTTAATGCATAGTTCATGTATTCAAATCAAGTACGAGCAATAGCTCCAGTACCATGCTATGCACAATCAAGTCAAGTACGAGCAATAGCTCTAGTACTATGTCATGTATAAATCATGAAGAATCGAGTGCGATCAACGCTCTAGCACTCTGTCATGCATCTCATGTAAATCTAGTGCGAATCAAAATCCAACACTAATATATGTGAAAAATATATGAAATCCAATGCGAGCTGTGCTCCAGCACGATTTATTCTCACATAATATGATAGATGGCTCTTTAAAAAGGGATGTTTTACAAAATATCAAAATCAGCACTATAAAGTGTGCTTAATTTACATTAACCTTAAAATCTTTAGCCCATCTATTTATTCTCCTGCTAAACAGCAGTTAAACACTCAAAATGGTGGTTTTCATGCTTTTTTCAACTTTTCACAAAAGTTGACTTTTTTCCTAACTAAGGGTAAAATCATAATTTGCCACTATCGAGTCACAATAATTATTATTCACTTTCTCTAACCCTCAGAGTTTTTAAGTGAATGTAAAAGCAGACGAAAATACGTGCAGGTATCTCTAACTACTCACAAAATTCCATTACCTGCAATCACTTAAGAAATTTCACTTTCTCAACGCTGCTCGATCTAGCAGTCCGATTTGCTTCTCCAATACTCTCTAGAGCTGCATATAACCATTTATCAGGTTAATTACACTTTTCCTACTGTATTTCACATTAAATACAGTCTATTTCCCTTAATGGGCTTTAATAATCCTTAATAGGCCTAACTATGCCTTAAGCCCATTTTCATTTTACTATTCATTTTCGTTGGACCGTTTAGACTTGTGGGGCCCACCAACTCTTATTGGGCTTGTCCTAAACCCATTACCTCACATTGGGCTTTTTACATTTGGGCTTGGCCCATTGGGCCTCTCGACCACATGCCATGGCCGAGAGCTATCCATGCCGTCGGTCATGCCATGGCATGCCAGCCATGTCCCTTTCCTTAGTCAATTCACTTAGGCATTTTCACAAACACTTGGTTGGCAACATTCTTAAACATCATATAGCTCATTTAGGCATTTTATCAAACACCTTGATTGCCAACTAATTACATGTATTAATTAATCAAATTGATTAATTCTAAGTACACCATAATCATTAACACATGTACATTAATCCATTTATGCCTTAAAATCATATGGACATTAATCAATATCTCACTACTCACTCTCGGCCTAACCAATATCATAGTGATTTCATATGTTTCAATGCTTAAAACATATACCAATATACTTAAAATCATTCATACATTAACATATATGAAATTGAAAACTTGAAAATATACCAATTGTTGTGTTCACACTTGGTCGAAACTTTGGAGGCTCACGGTTTGCACTCTATGGATCCTTGATAGCCAATTCCAACATATGTCACTCTCCTTTGAATTTGGAACAACTTCTACGAAGAATGCAAGTTTCAAATATGCCTAATTCCTAGTGATTCTAGTGAGAGAAAGCTTGGATAATTGTATTTCAATGGTTTCCTTGTGTAGCCGATAATGGTGTGATGAAGATGACAATGGTGTGGCTGATTTTATAACCCACTTACTTAGCCATTAAGCCTTACTTTCCAGCCATTATACTTGACTTCCTAAGCCTTAGTCATGAGTCACCTAATGAGTCACCTTATAAGTCATGGTTAGCTTTAACTATGGTTAGATATTTATCTCATGAGCTTTCCATTTGGGCTTCTCAGTTTGGGCTTTCTTAATGGGCTTCAGGCTAAATTTTTTACTATATCTCGGGCTTTTAATTGTCTAAATATTTGGTCAATCAATTGGTCCAACAATTCGGTCTAAAAGACTTAAGAATTTCGATATACGTTTAGTATACCTTAATGGGCTTTAAAATTTTCGCTTTAGGCCCATTACGTTTTTAACCATTAAATTTAATCTGGAATCCTTCCGAATAAATTTTTCTTACTTTCGGGGATGATTATCTTGTATTCTGGCTAAGAATATTTTTCTCCAATTTTTTCTCCACACTTGGGTTAATTTTTAACCATGATTAGTCAACTTTGGTAAAAGTCCACTTTCTTAACTATAGTTGACTTTTTCTTTAACCATTGACCAAGTTGACTTTTTCTCAAAATTTCAAAAGTGTCATATCTTATGTCTTACACTCTTGTCTTTATGTTTCAACCGTTCCCGGTAGATAATTACACCCGAAACACCTTAATTACCTTAACTCGCCAAAAAGGTCCATTTTACACTTTTTAGCTTTTTCTCTCGTTCTTTGTGTTTGGAACTAAATCAAGCTGACTTTCCTTCATGAGCTCTCTATACTTTCTCATTTCAAGTTCTTATTTTCAGTCAGAATGATTCAGATCCACTCGATTTAGCTTGTAACTCTTATAGCTCACATTAGGCTTTTTATGTAGCTTTTGCGTGTTAAATCATTTAACTAACACTTTAAATCTATAATTTACTCTTCTTATGATTCAACTATAATAATAGAGTGTTCATACACATAGGAATCATAAGGTACAAGCTACATAAAATACAGGTCTGACACCAACAATTTATTGGGCCTCGGTCTAAACTCTTGGATAACTCCAATAATTATTTACGATATTTTATCTCGAATTCCATAATATAATTCATTTAATGTAGAAATTAAATCGTAATTTATACGGTAAATTTTTAACACGCATAACGATGTAATTATCGTAAATAAGGGTTAATTACCCAAGATTCCATGATAGTACACAAATCGAGGCTGACTCGAGCTCTCGTTTGTCGTCGATTATCGAGCTACACATTTATATATTTTCGGGTTAAATCTAATCAAATATATATTTAAATAATTATTCTAAAAATTAAATTAGTCCATTTGACCACTTACCGGCTTACCCGGAACTCAATTGCATCACCAAATTTTTTTCATTTTCCTTTTTCTTTGTCTTTTTCTCTTTCTTTTTCTTCTTTTTCTGGCTGAACCGGTTCGGTCTGGTTAAACCCAGTTCAGACTGGTCCGGTTTAGCCCGGTTCAGTCTGGTTCAACTTTCTCCCTCGCCGTTCGGAGCTTCATCGACCAGTTCTCCGTCGGCTTCCGCCTCCAGCTTGTCCGTGGGGTAGTCCGGTGCATGGATCTCATGTCAGTTTCGCCAAAGCTCATTGAAAAGTGGCCGGTTCGGGCTCTTCTCTCCTCCGACATCGGTACCCAATTTTTTTCGCGTCGTTCAGCAGCGTTTCAGGTCGATTTGCCCCTGGATCGGTGCCGTCATCGTCCCTCTCTGGTCGGTGGTGAGTCATTCCCCCCTTCCTCGGCCGTCGATCGTCCCCCTTTCCTCTTTTTCCCTCTCTTTCTCTCAGTCTATCTCCCTCTCTCACCGGTCGTGGCTCTCCTCCCTCTGCCAGCGCCTGCGAGGCTCGGCTGCCTCGTCCGGTCCATCCGTTGGGCTCCTCGCCGGTGAGCAGATGGGGGCTCGTCTCCCTCGGGTCTCCTGCTTCTTGCCTTTTGTCTTTCTCAAACAGAATCGAAACTCGCGATTCTGTTTTCTTCTTTTTTTTTCATTGACTTTGACTTTTGACTTTTTTTTTAATTTTTAATTTTATTATATTTTATTATATATTATTTTATTAAAATATAATATAATATATTATATACCCAAATATTTAAATATATATTTAAATCAATTAAATATATATATATTTTATTTTATTTATTTTTTGAGATATTTTTCTAATATTTTCGAGATAATTTCTCGATGTGAAAATTTCAGTTTATTATAATAAATTCATATCTTGATCAGTTTAACCCGAAATTTAATTATTTTTCCTTTATTGATCAAGATTTCTTGAATCCATGTTTATAATGTAAATTTCTTATCGAATTAACACCGAATTTCGAGTTTTTTGACCGTTTTACCCTTTAACGTGTTCAGGACCAAATTGACACAACTTCCTTTCATGAACCCTTTCTCATTTTGTGTTTTAAATTCTTATCTTCATTTCGAATGGTCTGAATATCATTCGTTTAATATGTGGCCATTTTAATCTCCATTTGATCTCTATATGCATTCGGGAATTTTATTCATTCCATTTGCATTTTACATTCACGTAAAACTCTTCTTATGATTCAATTTACATATAATCATGTTTACATCAAGTGAATCATACAGAAATATGATCAAAATTTGGATCTTACACCTTTGCTTAGACTTTTCAACAACTTGGTAATTTAGGCCAATTACCCTTTCATTTCCTTGTGGGCTTTTCCATTTTCTATATGTGAATGCTTTGTTCTTCTTCCATGATCTTAGCCCAGTAACGAGTGTTGTGTCAACAAACCTTTGGTTGAGCTATCTACGAATCTTTATTACCACAATTAAGAGTTTATCATTTTTCATGTGGTGATGCTGGAAAGATTTTGCAAATGCATTATTTAAAAAAAATGAATGACGATGAATGAATGGACAAAATGCAACATATTTTTCAATAAAAAAAATCATGGATGACATATGCAAGAAAATGTTTTGGTAAAGTCAACCAAAAGCAAACAGATATGGTCAAGCATGTGCCATAAGTAAAAGGGTTTTCTACATTATAAGTCAATATGGCTCTATCTTGAGGTCGGTCTCCTTAAGTTCATTGTATGCTTGGTTTGAATTTTTCAAAGGTCTAAAGGTTTCCAAATCACTGCTCACTTGCGTCTACACAAGACTAATAAGGCACCTTGATCCTCGCCTATTATAGGCTCAAATGGAAAGGGTTTGATTCGAGTGGGAGTATTTCGATTGCTATTACGAAGGTTATTACCTCACAAAAGCAAAGGTACTCTACTCCCTCCTAAAGAGACAGTGCTCGGGTATAGAGCTTATGCTATGTAAATGAATATATCATGTAGGTAGAGGAATAAACCAAGTGTAAAAAACATCACATCTTTAACACAAAAGTGCACATGACATGAATGAGAATGAATCAAAATTTCTTTTTCTTTAAAAATTAATTTATGGAAAATCTTGTTAAATATTTATTAAGATAAGTTTTAGGTAAAACATGAATATTTATTGCTTGACTCTAAAAAATCCTCAGTGGAGTCTCTAGGCTGTCAAAATGATTTTCGTCGGTAGACTCTATTACTAAACGATTTTTGAAAGCACAAAGGGAGTCGCCACGAATCTTTTTTTGACCAGGTGTGATTGACCACCTAAAAACATTTATCTTTTTAACAAATTCTTGAAATAAAGTTTTATTAAAAAGACAATTTTGGTTCGTGAAAACAAAGTTTGGGTTCGGGAGTTCGGTTATGGGTGGGGAAGGATTAGTACCCAACAACGCACATTTAAAAGCGTTATCCTTTAATTTTAATAAAATAGTTAATTAAATATTTTAAAAGATTTCCCTTTATTTTCTTAAAAGAATTTCTTTCATTTTATTTTTATTTTTATTATTTTTTATTAGAAATAAATGAAAATCTCTTGTATTGAAAGCTATAATAAAGTACATCAATAATTTTAGAAGTATTTCAGATAATTTTTCACCTAATGATTTTTTTAAAATCGCTACTTGCGATTTCTATAGAATCTTTTCTTTAAGAGATCCACAATTATTTTAAAATTTACATGAATGCATGTGATGCAGGTAGATAATACATGATGCATATGACAAAATTATTTTTATTTTTTGTAACGTCTTAGAAACGTGGAAGTTAGGGCTGACTTTTTTTTAAAACAACTTAATTTCTTATTTAAGTTGCATTGCTATTTAGTGTCGATTACTTAACATTTCATTTCTTAATCCTTTTCATTTGAATGGAATTTGCCTGCAAAACAGCTTATTCATGAACTTCCCTGCCTGCAATATTTAAAAATACAATTTATAATCCCAATCCAGTTACTTTTAATCACCTTTCATAATCAATAATGATTTCCGTAACATCCATTTCATTCCATTACTTTAATACCTCGAAATGACATTTTATTGTATAAACTGTAAGTTAACAAACTTTACATACACACTAATATAGATTACATCCCAAAATATCTTTTACACACAAGTGTCTATGCTGTATAGGATGTCTGGTAATAAAAACAAGAGTATAACTTAAAGTGTACCAAAGGTGGCTTGGGGAGAGAGTCGTATCCACCAGCCTACGTCGAATACACGATAGATGTAGAAAGATCACTGCAAATAATCTGTAAAAGTAAAGAAAGAGGAGTGAGCTTCTAAAAATCCCAGTAAGAAATGCATTTAAAATAGTCCTAATATCCAAATATATGAAAAACGGAATGCTTAAAGTATCCATTTCATACTTTAAATCATTTTCGAATACTTTCGTACAAAGTTTCGAAAAACAAACATGTATCGAAACATACTTAGCTTCGGAAAGCAAATCAAACACATTTGAATAACATATATCATATATCACAAAACTTATCATAGTACTTTTGAAATCACATAGGATATCATGGAGACTAGGCAGATCCATATATCTAGCATAGGTCATGATCACTCAACCTTCGAAGAGGGAATCAAACAAACAAACAAAGTACCAATGGCCATGGTAAGGGAACTGTAGACTAGATCAGGGTCGTACAGCGCCTTGCGCCACTAAGAACCAAAACAAAACATGCACGAAGTGGCAAAAATTATCCCACGAAGGACTAAGCACATAAATGACCAAAACAAACATGTACGATGTGGGCATAACATGCACGACGTAGGGAAAATCAAGCACCATATGGGCATAACATGCATGATGTGGTTAAACATGCTCCACAAAGAACTAAAACAAACATACATGATGTGGCATAAGGTATGCACCACGAAGGACCAAGCTCCACACGGGTCATGCATGACAAGTTTCATAGACTACATGTGTCACGACACTCAACTTACCAAAATACGTATAAATTTTTCGCATTTTCATGCATCATTTATTATTCATCCTTACCTCAATCGTGAACAGCAACTCTCCTCAATAGTTGGGCTGTGTGTCGACGTCTAACTCGCTTCACCATGCCAATTCAATTTGTATATTATTTATAAGTAAACACTTGTATAAATAAATCAGAGTCGTTGACATGTGTTTACATCATTTTACATCCCCCATAGTTACATACAAAATGCTACTGTGCTATGTCTAGTTTAGATACAAAATTACAACAGTGTGTATACCTTACGCGATGGGATGCAGCGGATTACCAAAAAGGAACGCCTCCAGTCACGCTCACTCTATACTCAAATCTCTATAGAGAGGGAAAAATAAGGGGGGTGAGCAAACCACACGCTCAGTAAGGCAATCATGTGAACATGTAGATACTGTATTATCTACGTGATCGTGATGCCATGCTCAAAAGCATTTAGTTCATCATTTATCTCAAAACATGAGTGTATGATTGTGTTAATGGTATGTAAAGCATTCATCCTATTAAAATCTAGTGCACAATTTAATTTCAAAGCATGGTATAGATCATCATGCATAATTCACAATAAAGCATGGCATTAACCATCATGTGTTTTTCTCAAATAAGCATGGCATTAACCATAATGCATTTTTCACAATAAAGCATGGCATTAACTATCATGCATTTTCTCAAATAATCATGGCATTAATCATCATGCTTCGGTGCACTTTAAAACCATTAACAATCAATATCTCAAAACAATTTAACACTTGTCAGGTCTCAGCCCATCCCTCGGACTGTCCTGACCCACAAATCATTTTAAACATGGATTTATTCTCAAAGTAATAGACATGTGAGATAGGCAATTCAATAATAGGTAATAACCTCAAGGTACATAACCTGTGATACCGGCTACACGGATCAGGTATGCGGGATATCACCACTATCTGCTTCCACACGGGAGGTGGGTCAAATCCTACCCGTCGGTCAATAGCAGATCTCGTCCGAAGATGGCACATCACAATCTCAACACGGTACAACGTACTCCATGCTACATGCATGGTACAACGTACTCCATGGACCCAATCAACACATCATATCACGCTACCTCTCAAATGTACGTGTGAGCCTATTTAATCGGTACGACCTCTTGTCTACCCGAAGCTCCTAACACGGCTAATTAATCATGCCAAAATAATGCACGTACGAGCCTATTTAAACGATGTGACACCCAGTCTACTCGAAGCTCCAAGCATAGTAACATGCAAGGTGGGCATCTAGTGCGAGCTAAGCTCCAAGCACAATGCCAAAACCAATATGAAATCCATGTGAAAACTAGTGCCTCTAGCACTCATGTGTATAAAACACGTCAAATCTCCTACGAATCGTACTCTAGCACGCTTTCATTCTCACGAAAACAATGTAGGTGGCTCATTTCTTTGCAAAGTGTGGTTAACAAACCAAAACAAGTCATTTCTTTTGCAATTCATTTCAAATGCTAGCCAACCTACCAATCACTTGCTAAAAAGTAATAAAACATGATTTTCAAAGCATTATGCTTTTGTTATCATGCACATTTCTCAAACTCCCAACTTTTACCCTTCCATCACCCAACATCATTTCCTAATCTCATGCATTCTAGCAAAACATTTAAGCGCCCAAATTGCGCACAGATATCTCTAAGAGTCCACATAATTTCCTTACCTCAATTTACTTGGTGCGACTCTTTTCCTCTTAGCTTCTCACGCTCTTGGCTCAACTCGCTCTGGCGTATCCTCGGAAGCTGCGATTCATTCATCCAAATCAATTGAGTTAATGTTTTTAACCCATATTTGACCTCACTATTCAATATAATTCACTTATGCATTTTACCAATGCCTTAATCCACATTTTACCCCTTTTAGGTAAGTCTTATAATTTATTCACCAACAACATCTTAAAATCATACCCATAACACTATTGTCACCTCTAGACATCCTATTTCTCATTAATCTCCATACATTTCACTTTCTCACACTAGACCATTTCTAGGTCATAATCATTCCAATGTATTTTAGATAGTTTCTAATCATCCATACTCATGCCAAACAACTCCAAAATCAATTAAATAGACAAAGTACCATAGTTGGAGTGTTAGAATCTTACCAAATCTGATTTCTCTTCTTGCTCTAAATGATAATGCCCTTAGCTCTTTCAATACCAACAATGAGATAATGCCTTCCAACTATGTTGTTCTTCTCTTTAATAGGAACAACTTCGCCAGTAATGGCCTATCTTCAAATTTTACTGAAAATGGCTGATTTTAGAGAGAGAAAGTTAGGTTTTTGGGTTGAAAATGGAAGGAAATGGTTTTTCCCAAAATTTTTAGATTTTTATCACTCATTTAATAGAAATAGCTTGAGGAGATCGATCTGCACTAGGAGGAGATCGATCTGGTCCCCTTAAATCCCTCTTTTTCATGGCATTTTAAGCATGAGATGATCTGTCGATGCCTGAGATCGATCTGCTCCCAAACAGAGAGCTAAGGAGATTGATCTGGGTGCTTGAGGAACGATCTTTTCATTACAGAATGCTTAGGAGATAGATCTTGCCCCATTGGAGATCGATCTGCCCTATTCCTTTGCTCAAATACAAGCATTTTGGCTCTTCCAGATCGATCTCTCATCCTATTAGATCGATCTGAGCTGCATAATTTCCAGATTTTGCTGCAGTTTCCTGCAGAAACTTATACAAAAAATTCCTTAATTTGTTGCCATGGTCATTTTCTCATCCAATCATCTTTGAGGCTTGACAATGACATCCATACATACCTTATACCTATTGAAACTTGTGTAGAATTTTTGTATAGCCAATGGTGCATGATATAAACCAAATGGAAGTGCACAACTTATGCATATCTTCCTTCCATTTACCACACTACTCATATTCTATTTTACTCACATTCTCCAGATGTTTAAGTCCATTTCTTCACATTCATACATAATGTAACTTGTATGTACAATCATAACTCCTATTACAAGTGTGTACATTAACTTATGGACTTACATCACATATACTTCACTTATGAATTCATAATACAACTCCATTTACATTTCTATGTACATATATACCATTATACATATACGGGGTCTCACATTCTCCTCCACTTAGAAAATTTGGTCCTCAAAATTAGAACCAATTCAATCTATGAATAACTCGGGATACTTCTCCCGCATCAAACTCTCCAATTCCCATGTGGCCTCTTCCACAGTGTGATGTTGCCAAAGAACCTTCACCAAGGGAATTGTCTTTGTCCTCAATACTTTCTCTTTTTTGTCCAATACCTGAACTGGCTTCTCAATGTATGTCATACCCTCATTGAGCTCCAATGGCTTGTATCTTATCACATGCGCCGGGTCCGGGTGATACTTCCTTAACATGGATATGTGGAAGACATTATGCACACTTGCCAACTCTGGTGGCAATGCCAACCTATAAGCCTTGTCTCCCACTCTCTCCTAAATCTCGAAGGGTCCAATGTATCTAGGGCTCAGCTTGCCCTTCTTACCAAATCTCATAATTCCCTTCGTAGGAGATACTTTCAAGAACATCGACTCACCCACATCAAACTCTAGTGGTCTCCGTCTCTTGTCAGCATAATTCTTTTTTCGACTCTGAGCTGTCCGTAATCTCTCACATATCAATTGGACGTCTTCAGATGCCTGTTGCACTAAGTCAGGAGCAAAAATCTGTCTGTCACCAACCTCTTTCCATCCAATAGGGGAATGGCATCTACGCCAATACAATGCCTCATATGGTGCCATCCCAATACTCGCATGAAAACTATTATTATAGGCGAATTTTGCAAGTGGCAAATGGTCATCCTAGGAGCCTTCAAAATCCAATGCACACGCTTTGTATAGTCCTCTCTGATTGACCATCTGTCTGAGGATGAAACGCGGTGCTAAAACTCAACTGGGTCCCCATCGCTTTCTAAAAATGTTTCCAAAAGTGAGAAGTGAAGTGGGCATCCCTATCAGAAACAACGCTAACTGGAATTCCATGTAGCCTCACTATCTCGCGCACATATTGGTTCATTAACTGGCTCAGAGTATCGGGAGCTCTCATAGCTAGAAAATGGGCTGATTTTGTCAACCGATCCACAATCACCCATATGGCATCATGACCTCTCTGGGTCCTCGGTAATCCCATCACAAAATCCATGGTGACATGCTCCCACTTCCATATCGGTATTGGTAGAGGCTGCAATAACCCTGCAGGCTTCTGATGCTCTACCTTCACCTGCTGACAAACGAGACACTTAGCAACATATCCTGCAATGTGCTTTCTCATCCTAGACCACCAATAAACCTTTCGAAGGTTTTGATACATCTTGGTACTCCCTGGATGTATCGTGTACTTCGATTAGTGAGCCTTTGTCAAGATCAATCTTCTAATCTCTGCATCATCAGGAACACATATCCTACCCCTGAACCTCAATAATCCATCCGAACTCAACCTAAAGTCCGTGTCTGTACCCCTCTGTATCTGCCCGACTATAACACGGCACTGCTGATCAACTCGCTGAGCCTGTTGAATTCGACCTACTAGATCCGGTTCCAACTGTAGGCTAGCTATCATAAATCCACTATCAGTGTCAAGCGGGGTCATATCCAAACTGAGGTTTCTGAACTATTCCAACAGCTCGTGTTCCCTGGCCATCATGAATGACACCATCCCGAGATGCTTCCTACTCAATGCATCAGCAACCACATTTGCTTTACCCGGGTGCTACAGGATCTCACAATCATAATCCTTTAACAGCTCGAGCCATCTCCTCTGTCTCATGTTCAACTCTGTTTGCGAGAACAGGTACTTAAGGCTCTTATGATTTGTGTAAACCTGAAATCTCTCACCATAAAGGTAGTGGCGCCATATCTTTGGCACAAACACCACCGCTGCCTACTCCAAGTTATGGGTCGGGTAGTTCCTCTCATGATCCTTTAACTGCTTTGATCCATAGGCTACTACCTTCCCATCTTGCATCAATACATAGACCAGTCCTTGGTGTGAAGCATCCCATACATCGAGAAACCTCTTGAGCTGGTAGGAATGGTGAGGATCGGAGCTATGGTTAATCTCCTTTTCAACTCCTCAAAACTTTCCTCACACTTATCGTCCCATACAAATTCAACATTTTTTCTCGTGAGACGTGTCAAAGGAGCAACTAACCTCGAAAATCCCTCTACAAACGTTTGATAATATCCAGCTAAACCCAAAAAACTCATGATCTCTGTCACTGTCTAGGGTCTCTACCACTGAACTACGACCTCAATCTTAGATGGATCCACTGATACTCCATCCTTAAACACTATGTGACCCAAAAAAGAGATCAGTTCCAACCAAAAGTCGCACTTGCTGAGTTTAGCGTACAACTTCTTCCCTCGGAGAGTCTATAGCACTATCCTTAAATGCCTTTCATGCTCCTCCCTAGATCTTGAGTACTCCAATATACCATCAATAAACACAAAACAAATCGATTCAAATATTAGTGGAATACCTCATTCAACAATGACATAAAAGCAGCGGGAGCATTCGTCAACCCGAATGGCATAACCATAAACCCATAATGTCCATATCGGGTGCAAAAAGCTGTTTTGTGCACATCTCCACCTCGTATCTTCAACTGATGGTACCTTGATCTCAGATCTATCTTGGAAAAGACTTGCGCTCCCTTAAGCTGATCCAACAAATCATCGATACGTGGAAGGGGATACTCATTCTTAATGGTGGCATTATTCAACAACCGGTAATCTATACACAGTCGGAGGCTTCCATCCTTCTTTCCTACAAACAGAACCGGTGCTCCCCAAGGTGAGACACTCGACCTGATGAACCCCTTCTCCAGTAACTCTTGTAGCTGTTTCCTTAGTTCTTCCAACTCAGCTTGAGCCATTCTATAAGGTGGCTTGGATATTGGCTCTGTACCAGGTGCCAACTCTATACCAAACTCCATCTCCCTATCTAGAGGTAACCCTGGTAACTCATCCGGAAAGACATCTGAAAATTCCCTAACCATTGGAATGTCTCCCAATTCCGGACGTGCCTTATCCGTCTCAATCACATAAGCGATGAAACTCTTCACATTATTCTTTGCACCATTAGAAATCATAAATCATCATATCAACATATGTAAATTGTAAATTAAATTCATCTCTACAGTATCATGTACAAGATTGTACTCACCACTCTTATAATAATCATGTTCTTTAATTTCATTTCACAAAATTCACTACAAAGTTGTCTATCTTTGGAAACATCAAAGTTTTTGCATGACAATCCATAACAACATGATTGGCAGCCAACCAATCCATTCCTAGGATCACATCAAAATCATCCATATTTAATAAAAATTAAATCGGCTGCCATTCCTTTACCTTCTATCCTCATCTTACAATCTTTACACATGCTCAGTCAATTGACTATCATTCATAAGGATAGATATCATCAACATCTTATCAAGCAGTGTGAGTTCTACATGCTTCAACAATTTACATGCAAAGGATGGTGATACAAAGGAATGCGTGGCACCAGGATCAAACAGTCCATAAGCTTCTAAATCAAAGATTTGGATGGTACCTTTTACCACATCCGATGACTGATTCACAGTGTCCTGGTCCAGTGCATGCACTCGTCCTCTGCTCACACCCACTGCCTGCTTCCTTTTTTCCTCAACTGTAACCCTCCTCCTCGGAGCAGCTGTCCCAACTAGAGCTTTCTCTAGCTCCTTGCCCTTCTGTGGGGCTCTCTCAATCATCTCTGGGCAATCTCTGATTATGTGCCCTGGCTTCCCACATCTGAAGTATATTACCTGAGGTCTATAACATGGTCGAGTACCATGGTACCTACCACACTTGCCACGCTGTTCCGTAGTAGGCCGTGGCCCTCCAATCACGATTCCCTTAGCTGGAGCAATGGCCGGATAAATGGGAGTATTAACTGTCCTCTCCCGAATCTCATCAATCCTCGGCCTCTTTCCAAAGAATCTCTTGCTTCCCTTATAGCTGAAGCCTCTATCCATCACCGATCTTTTCTTATCTCCGTCCCTCATCTTACCAACCTTTCCAAACTCTGAGGCGATTCTATCAACATCTTGTTCACATAATTGCGCCTTGCGCACTGCCTCCTCGTAGGTCTGTATATCCAGGGGAACTAGTCTAGACCCAATGGTCGGTCTCAATCCATCCATAAATTTTTGGATCTTCTCGACCTCATTACTCATAGTGTTGGGATCATATCTGCCCAGGGAGATAAAAGCAGTCTCATACTCATTCACAGTCCTGCTCCCTTGGGTCAGTCCCAAAAATGCCATTCTCATCTTCCGTTGTGCGGTATCCAGAACGTATTGTCTCCGGAAGGCCTCTAAAAAAATATCCCAGCTGATCTCAGTATGTCGGGCTCTCAAAATAGTCCTGGTGGACTTCCACCAATGTTCTGCTGATCCCTTTAGTATGACAGCGGCAAACGCTACCATCTTGGCAGTAGTGCACTCAAAGAACCCATATAATTTCTCGATCTCATTGATCTAATCCTCAGCCGCTACTGGGTCCTTTACTCCACTGAAAGATGGTGGTCCAAACTTCTGGAACTATCGCAGTCTATCCAAATCACATCCATTTCCCTAACCTCTACTGCCTGGTGTAACAACCGGCGTAGGCACATCCTGTGTGGGTGGGGTATCTGTCGTCTGAGGTTTTTGGGCTTCCCTTGCCCGTGCCTCAGGAGCTGCCGCCTGCTCGGCATCACCCTGTGTAGCGGGACTCTGTCTACCACCAACTCCAGATAAAGATTGGGTGACCACCTCCACAATCATCTCAATGCTCCGCTCAATCCTCGCGAAGTGAGCCTCAGTACTCTCGGGCCTCTCCTCTGGACCCTGTGGGGCGTACTCAACATCAGCCTCCACCTCAACATCTTCCTAAGCCTCGTGTGTTTCTGGCTCAACATTACCCCCAGGCCTGCCTCTACGGCCTCGAGCCTGCGCTTTCATTCCTCTACCGCAACTGGTATTAGGCATAACTACTCAATTCCCTACATTCACCACCAATTACTGAGTCAACCCATCAACACACACACAATTGTATCTAAACAAACACAGTAACATGGGGATGTAATTTTTCAACTTATTAAGTATTTTAGACATGACACACGTCAGACCAACTCAAGCTCTGATACCAACTTCTGTCACGACCCTCAACTTACCAATATACGTAAAAAATTTTTGCATTTTCATGCATAATTTATTATTCGTCCTTACCTCAATCGTGAACTGCAACTCTCCTCAATAGTTGGGCTGTGTGTTGACGTCTAACTCACTCCACCATACCAATTCAATTTGTATACTATTTATAAGTAAACACTTGTATAAATAAATCAGAGTCGTTGACATGTGTTTACATCATTTTACATCCCCAATAGTTACATACAAAATGCTACTGTGCTATGTCTAGTTTAGATACAAAATTACAACAGTGTGTATACCTTACGCGATGGGATGCAACAAATTAGCAAAAGGGAACGCCTCCAGTCACGCTCATTCTATACTCAAATCTCTGTAGAGAGGGGAAAATAAGGGGGTGAGCAAACCACACGCTCAGTAAGGTAATCATGCAAACAGGTAGATACTGCACTATCTACGTGATCGTGATGCCATGCTCAAAAGCATTTAGTTCATCATTTATCTTAAAACATGAGTGTATGATTGTGTTAATGGTATGTAAAGCATTCATGCTATTAAAATCCAGTGCACAATTCAATTTCAAAGCATGGTATAAATCATCATGCATAATTCACAATAAAGCATGGCATTAACCATCATGCGTTTTTCTCAAATAAGCATGGCATTAACCATCATGTGTTTTTCACAATAAAGCATGACATTAACCATCATGCATTTTCTCAAATAAGCATGGTATTAATCAACATGCTTCGGAGCATTTTAAAATCATTAACAATCAATATCTCAAAATAATTCAACACTTATCAGGTCTCAACCCATCCCTTGGACTGTCCTGACTCACAAATCATTTCAAATATGGATTTATTCTCAAAGCAATAGACATGTGAGATAGACAATTCAATAATAGGTAATAACCTCAAGGTTTATGTACATAACCTATGATACCAGCTACACAGATCAGGTGTGCGGAATATCATCACTATCAGCTTCCATACGGGAGGTGGGTCAAATCCTACCTGTCGATCCATAGCAGATCTCGTCCGAAGACGGCACATCACAATCTTAACATGGTACAACGTACTCCATGCTACATGCACGGTACAATGTACTCCATGGACCCAACCAACACATCATATCAAGCCACATCTCAAACGCACGTGTGAGCCTATTTAATCAGTGTGACCTCTTGTCTACCTGAAGCTCCTAGAACGGCTAATTAATGTCAAAACAATGCACGTGCGAGCCTATTTAATCGATGTGACACCCAGTCTACTCGAAACTCCAAGCACGGCAACATGCAAGGTGGGCATCTAGTTCAAGCTAAGCTCCAAGCACAATACCAAAACCAATATGAAATCCAAGTGAAAACTAGTGCCTCTAGCACTCATGTGTATAAAACACGTCAAATCTCGTGCGAATCGTACTCTAGCACGCTTTCATTCTCACGAAAACAATGTAGGTGGCTCATTTCTTTGCAAAGTGTGGTTAACAAACCAAAACAACTCATTTCTTTTGTAATTCATTTCAAATGCTAGCCAACCTACCAATCACTTGCTAAAAAGCAATAAAACATGATTTTCAAAGCATTATGCTTTTGTTTTCATGCACATTTCTCAAATTCCCAAATTTTACCCTTCAATCACCCTACATCATTTCCTAATCTCATGCATTCTAGCAAAGAATTTAAGCGCCTAAATTGCGCACAAATATCTCTATGAGTCCACACAATTCCCTTACCTCGATGTACTTGGTGAGACTCTTTTCCTCTTAGCTTCTCACACTCTTGGCTCAACTCGCTCTGGCGTATCCTCGAAAGCTGCGATTCATTCATCCAAATCTATTGAGTTAATGTTTTTAACCCATATTTGACCTCACTATTCAATATAATTCACTTATGCATTTTACCAATGCATTAATCCACATTTTACCCCTTTTAGGTAAATCTTACAATTTATTCACCAACAACATCTTAAAATCATACCCATAACACTATTGTGACCTCTAGACATCCCATTTCTCATTAATCTCCATACATTTCACTTTCTCACACTAGACTATTTCTAGGTCATAATCATTCCAATGCATTTTAGATAGTTTCTAACCATCCATACTCATGCCAAACAACTCCAAAATCAATTAAATAGACAAAGTACCATAGTTGGAGTGTTAGAATCTTACCAAATCTGATTTCTCTTCTTGCTCTAAATGACAATGCCCTTAGCTCCTTCAATACCAACAATGGGATAATGCCTTCCAACTATGTTCTTCTTCTCTTTGATAGGAACAACTTTGCCTGTAATGGTCTTTCTTCAAATCTTACTGAAAATGGCTGATTTTAGAGAGAGAAAGTTAGGTTTTTGGGTTGAAAATGGAAGGAAATGGTTTTTCCCAAAATTTTTAGATTTTCAGCACTCATTTTATAGAAATAGCTTGATGAGATCGATCTGCACTAGGAGGAGATCGATTTGGTCCCCTTAAATCCATTTTTTTCACGGCATTTTAAGCATGAGATCGATTTATCGAAGCTTAAGATCGATCTGCTCCTAAACAGAGAGCTAAGGCGATCGATCTGGGTGCTTGAGGATCGATCTTTTCATTACAGAATGCTTAGGAGATTGATCTTGCCCCATTGGAGATCGATCTGCCCTATTCCTTTGCTCAAATACAAGCATTTTGGCTCTTCCAGATCGATCTCTCATCCTATGAGATCGATCTGACCTGCATAATTTCCAGATTTTGCTGCAGTTTCCTGCAAAAACTTATACCAAAACTTCCTTAATTTGCTGCCATGGTCATTTTCTCATCCAATCATCTTTGAGACTTGGCAATGACATCCATACATACCTTATACCTATTGAAACTTGTGTAGAATCTTTGTATAGCCAATGGTCCATGATATAAACCAAATGGAAGTGCACAACTTATGCACATCTTCCTTCCATTTACCACACTACTCATATTCTATTTTACTCACATTCTTCACATGTTTAAGTCCATTTCTTCACATTCATACATAATGTAACTTGTATGTACAATCACAACTCCTATTACAAGTGTGTACATTAACTTATGGACTTACATCACATATACTTCACTTATGAATTCATAATACAACTCTATTTACATTTCTATGTACATATATACCATTATACATATACGGGGTCTCACAACATGATGTCTTTTGTCTCAAATCAAAGCTCTCATATCCCTTTTCGGGCTTGTTTAACCACAGACTGACAGAATCAAGCTTATATCAAATTTTCATATTTTCGAAGCATATTCATAAAACACATTTTCATGTCAAAACTTGCTTTTCACTAGGCAAATGACTTTGGATTTGGCTGAAATGTTAATATGTTGTAGGGAACTTTTAGGGATAAAATCGATCCTTCTTGGCCGAACTCTAATTTTGCTTGGAAGATGGCTGGAAAAATTTGAGAAGGAAAAAGTAGGGAAGACGTGTATGGCATATTTCCAGGGAGAGATCTCTCTGGTTTCTTCCCATTTCAAGGCATATAATACCTTTTTGGAAAATGGAATTGGGTCTACTTTCTTGGGATGAAAGGCCAGGTCCAAAGCTTATCTATAACCCTTCCAAATTGGGCCATTTCTTCAGCCTAGCAAAAGCTATATAGGCTGCCCCGTATTCAAAAAAATTTTAAAAATTATTTTTCAGCTTATTTGTTAAATTTTACATTCTCCAATGTTCTACTATGTCTTTGGTTATTGTCCAAGAAGTTTGGGGTCCACTTGTTTTGGAAAAATTTTTGTTTTACGCGATTTAACATTTTCGACGCTAAATCGTTAAGATTTTTTGTTTGCTTTAAAACTTTATTTAAGGGTTCTAACCTCACTTTTCCAACTCTAATTTAATTCTCCAACTTAAATATTCCTCATACTGATTTCCTATGGGCTCAAAGTAATTTTCTCAAATTTACGAAAATTATTTTGAATCTATTTCGGGTTCTTGAGAAATTTTTTTGTTTATCGCTAACTCAAGTTTTTATTAGCTTTTTTCTCTTTCGATGCTTTAGTTTTACTTTCTAACCATGAAATCATAATTATAAATGCAACCTCTCGAGAAAAGACTTTAATTTAAAATATTATCTCGGGTTTCATGCCCCAAGCTTTGTGCCCTTGATCCAGGTGCTTCGGTTGTTTTGGGCCCTGCATAATATTATTTCGAGTCTTTTAATTTCTTTCTAGTTTCCGAATAAACAACAATATGAAAGTTTTGGGTTTCACATTATTTTTAACTTTATTTATTTTAAACAACGATTCATTTTATTGAAAAATCACACTAAATATTCTAATACTCCTGGTATTAGTTGGTGAATTTTTCTCACCTAAAGATTAGTTAGGAATCACGACTTGTGAATTCCGTAGCATCTCATCATTAGATATAAAATTGATCTTTTTATTCATTTTTATTTGTTGTCTTATTTTTATTTATTTTATTTTTAAAAAAACTAATTTATTTTATTAAAATAAGAAATCTTGATATCGAAATAAAATCACTTAAATATTCCAATATGCTGGTAACATTTAAGCATTTTCATTCGATCCTAAAGATTATCACCGAATCATTACTTGTGATTTCTAAGAAATCTCATCATCGAAACTTAAACTCATATTTTTATTTATTTTTTATTATTCTTTTATAAAAATTTATTTCATAAGAAATTTTTATATCGAAATAAAATCACACCCTAACCCTTGTAGAAACGCATTACTGTACATCGCAAAGCCCCCGATCCATTAGGTATAGTCAGGACCGATGCTGTGTTTAACCTTTGTTTTAACTCCAAAAGATTGTTCTCACACTTATCCTACCACTCAAACTTAACATGCCTCTGTGCGAGGTGAGTCAATGATGCAATTCTCCTAGATAACTTTTCTACAAACCTTCTGTAGTACCCCATCAATCCCAAAAAGCTTCAAACTTCCGTAACATTCTTCGGTCGTTCTCAATCAATCACTACTCTAACCTTAGAGGGATCCACCGGCACCTCGTCTTGCGAGACTATGTGACACAAGAATGCTATATTGTCCAACTAGAACTCACAATTATCTAACTCGCCACACAATTATTTCTCTCTGAGTATTTGAAGGATTGTCTGTAGATGCCACTCATGCTCCTCTCGAGACTCAGAGTATACCAAGATGTCATGAATGAATATGACAACAAACTGGTCTAGGTAGGGCTTAAACATCTCATTCATTACATTCATGAACGCCATTCATTACATTCATGAACGCTACAGGGCGTTCGTCAGTTTGAAAGGCATTACAAGGAACTCGTAGTAACCATAATGAATCCTAAAAGCGGTCTTGGGGACATCTTTCCTTTTGATCTTTTATTGGTGATATCCCAACTTTAAATCAATCTTAAAAATGTGAATACACCCTACAACTGGTCAAACAAATCGTCAATTCTAAGGACTGGGTATTTATATGCAATAGTTATCCTAAGGGCTCAGGCTCTATATGCTGTTTGCTAAGAAATAACATAGATGCTTTAATACTAGAAACTAAAAGTTTATCTTGGATAACCTCGATGAAAGCATCAGGTAACCCCTTATCTAGAGTTAATACATGCCTTTGAGCCATAAGTTTCTTCCTCTTCTCTACTATGGTAGCCTTCCTTTGGGGGCCTAGCTTCTCAGGTTGTGGTTGTAGAGTTTTAAGTGTAGCGCAATCTCTGACCATGTGCCCAGTTTGTCCACAGTTGAAACAACCCCCGATGTGCTAGTAACAAGGTCGGGACCCATGATGCTTGCCACAAGACTTACATACTGAGTCTTGTTGCTAAATGCTCCGTATGGTTAAAGTACCAGGTGTAGTGGTTTGGACGATAGTAGCGAAATAAGTCAGAAGACCTAATAGCTTGAGTTTGAGTCTCATTAGTCCTTTGTCTCTTGGACTAACCCCTCTTCTAAGTATATCAATACTTCTCCGTCCTTTTGCCCCTGTCTGAGCTCTTACCATTTACCTCATACTATGCCAAAGTCACATCCAATCTCACTCAACCAATTGAGCTTGCGAGATAGCCTCATCGAAGGTAGTGATGTCAAACGCTAACAATTTGTCTTTAATGGCAGGTCACAATCCTACCAGAAACCTCTCAAACTTTTTTTCTTCATGTTTGACTGTCTCCATATCAAACTGATTTAGTGCGGTGCATAGGCATCCACTATAAGGCTATCCTAAGCCAATTTCAAAAATTTACACTACATCTTCTTTTGGGCTGTCTGTGGGATATACTGCTTGTTAAAGGCTGCATAGAAGGTTTCCCATGTTATCTATGGATGCTTATGGCTCCATATCGTCTTGGAGGACTCTCCTTGAGCATGTAGGAAGCTAAGAAGACCCTCTCGGAGTGGGAGCAACCCATGTATTCAAGGGACTTGTCAATGTTCAACACCTAATTCTTTGCCTTAACTGGATCTTTGACCCCTTAAACATTGAAGGATACATCTTCAAGAGATTCTTTAATAAGCTCATATTCCTGTCCACTCTATCCTTGGCCCTAGGCTGTGGCGGTGCTATGGACAGAAGTGCTTGCCCATACGGTTCGAGTAGAGGTAGTTGTTGGGGAGGAGGAGGTGAAGGTGTTTGTGTTGGTGGAGGTGACACTGTTGGTGCTTGAGGTTGCGGTGTTTGTGGTGCCGATGCTTGTTACTCATCGATGTCTGAATTTGCCCCTAACTGCAGTCAGTGCTTTGAATCCTTGCTCAAGCCACTTCTCAAGCCTCAAGATGTGAGAGTTGAGACACTCGGGCTATAAAGAAGGTGGTGAATGTGGCTGAGCCGGTCTTCCTGGCCTACCACGTCTCCCGCTCATGTTGTTTCCTTATTCACCTATACCCAACAGATGATTAAGTGCAATTTTTAAGCCTTTATGCATAGTCTAAGACTAGATAAGTATAAGCACACCAAATGCTACTCTAATTCTGACCTATCTATATTGATATGCTATAGACTCTCTCACTCTGATAGCATGTCTATAATGTCTTGCTGAAGCGAAAATAGAGACTAACTTTTTCCTTTCGTTCTCGTAAATGCCTACGTGTAGTGCAGGATGCGATTAACCTAGTTAGCTAATAGTTTACTAAGTCAATAGTAATTCACTTTAGTCCGTGGTCCCATTAGCATAGTTAGTGATGACTTATAGTTATTTCACTATCATCATTTCCATCCACTTACATGTATAAGCTACATTTATTCATTTTATAGTAAACATCACTAATACAGAAGGATTATACTTTGATTCCTATACAACTCGCCTAAGCATCCAATGGCCAAAAATACATAAATGTGTTTACAATGTCTAGGAAATAAACCATACAAAAGAGAGGTTATACCTTACAAAGTATACTAGTTAGCTTAGGGAGACTCTGGGTCCACCAGCCCAAATCTTGTACTACGAGAGGCTCACCGTCAGAAATATAGGAAAAGTCCTATAAGAGATACATGTAGGAGCAAAATAGCAAAACACAATTTGTATGAGAATAAATCATGCATAATAAATCAAGTTCGAAACTAGTCGTAATATATTTAAAAATACATATTATCTGCATGTCTAAAAGCATAAAGGGAGTACAATCGAAAACATATATCAAAATCATGTCCGTAAGCTTAGTTTGGAGTCATTTAGAATCATAATTCAAAAACATAATCAAAAGCATACTTTAAAATTGTATCCGAAATTAAAATTCAAAAGCATATCCAAAAACATAAAGTAAAGACTAGGAAAGGTCCATATAAATGTTATGTCAAAATGCATAAGTCCCTATCAAAGGGAGAAGTACACCAATGACCATGGTCTTACTGTAGACTGGATCAAGGTCGCACATCGTTCAAAATCATAGTTACAAAATCATAGTTACATAATGTCATACATAGGTTGAGTACGAAACTAGGGCTAGGCACATGTATGAGCATCATATAGTGCTCACCATAGAGGAAAGTTAACCGTGGGAATATTGCATGTCTAGTGGAGATGCTCACCAGTATGATTGCCACGTAGGCATAAATATGGGTGCCAAGTCTTAAAAATTAATTTCGAAAATCATATCCAAACATATGCAACCAAAATAAAACCATCTTTTACTTATCATAAGGTAGCCCACTCATTTTGTATCGAAATAAGTTCTAAAACATAGTACATAAACTTTCAAAACCCTTTTTGTAACCATAGCGGCCACCATTGTTTTAAAATATATTTATAAGGCTTAAAACCAAATCTTGAAGAAGGGGATCGATCCTATGGAACTAAAGGATTGGTCCTTAAAAGTCAAATTGCAAACACTTTCAAGACCGTGAAGGGGATATCAATCTTATAACATAAGGGATCGATCCTTTATGCACGATCATGCGTTTTTCTAGGTTCTCAACCCCAAAACCATCCAAAATCATTTGAAAAACACTTCAAAAGATTATAAAACCATTATTTCATAATAAAATGCCTTTGCATTGATTTAAAAGAGTCACCTAAGCTAACCTATGGCTTAAAAATATGTTTTCAAGGCCTAAGATCCTATGTTTCATCCAAAAGCAATCATTATCACAAATCATGCATTGAAAACAATTATAGTTGGTTGCTACCAACTTCCACATATCCCTTACCTTAAATACACCACAAGATCAGGCTGAGGCTATAGCACCACATAATGTTCCCTTTAGCTAGATGCATTCTTAATTAGCCTAGCTGCCAAATGAATTCAATGCATCAATTTCTTATCCATAAATATGCTTAATCACTTATTTGTTGCATCCTATACCCCTAATGAGCTTATAAGAACCATGCTAAACCCATTAGCAACACTTAGTGTCATAAATACTCCTTATGACTCAAACAACTACTTCATAAGCATCTTAGATACAATTTAAGTTTCTATTCTTTCCATACTACACATGATCATTATGGTCAAGCCCTAAATCACTTTTTCTATTTTTATTCAAGAACCTACTTCAGACAATTCGTAGATCCCTCACACAAACATCACATATATTAATTTCATTATTTATAAAAATTCCTTACCTCTAAACCTTAGGTTTGGCCAAGCCAAGAAACACCTTTCCAATCTTCTTTGCTATAAGGGAACACCCTAAATGATCTTAGAACCACCCTAACAACATCATAAATTCATAGTTTAAAGGTTAGAGATTTTCTCTCTCTAATTGACCTTAGGAAAGTTGCAACTTCTCTCTATGATTTCTCCTTCCAAATGACTTCCAATGGCTCCCAAGTGAAGATATGTGGTAGAGGATGATAGGAAGAAGATTTGGCCTAAGTCTCTCAGTTGGCTTTTCCTTCTTTCCTCCCTTTTACCTTCTTTCTTTCCTTTTTCTTTCTTTTTCCTTTTCTTTTATTATTTTCTAAGGAAGTTGTCGAGAAAGAGCATGAATAGGGCCAGCCAAATTGGGGTATTCTTACCCTGAATAGGAGGAGGTAAGGTTAGGGAGTCAATCCATTGTTCTGAGGGGATCAGTCATTAAAGCGAATCCCAAACACTCTCGATAAATAGGGGATCGATCCTTGATGGTAGGGGATCGATCCCTTTTTGGTAGAATACAAATTTCTATAGTTCAGTGGCTAAGGGATTGATCTTTGAGGATAAGGGATCAATCTCTTCTTGGCAGAATGCAATTTAGACCAATTTCCTTCATATGGGATCGATCCTCTAGGGGAGGGGATCGATCTCTCATACTAGAACTGTATTTTCTGCAGATTTTTCACTTTGTAAATCATTCCACCACCACACTAATTTCACTCCAAGCCATCATCCAAGGTTTCCAACCCTCCCAACACACCAAACATACCCATTTACACTTGTTTGGATTGACGTCTCATCATCATTCATTCATTTCACCCATTTTCCATTTATTACTCCTTTTTATAACTTATTTAGCCATTTTATGCAACTTTAATACCCAAAATGTGCATGTGGCCTCAACAAATCACATTTTCATTCAATAATGCACTAAACTTGTCTTACTACACTTAATGAGAAAACTTAAAGTACATAAAAGTATGAGGTTTCATAAATATTTTTTTACGTAGGGTTCATATTTTAATGAATATCATATATTATGGAATAGAATTTTTTGATTAAAATAAACAACTTAAATTTTGATCATATTATGTTAATTACTTAATAAAACATTACCCCTTGGTCAAAATAAGAGATATTTAACTCTTCAACACTTCAACTCAAGAAGGGTTTTGGTTTACTAAAAATTTGATCTCAATATTTCATTAAAAATCCTTGACCACTTTGTTTGTATTACCGATATGAAAAGATATATTATTATCAAAACCGAGCACCAAATATTTTGTGATTGAATTGGATCAACTTTGTATTTTAATTTTTTATTTTATTTTATATAAATTCATTTTTAATTAAAATATATATGCACTTGCTATGGAAACAAATGTTCATTATTTATGGAAATTAGTAATTTACTCTTTTCTGGCTTTATATATATTTCATGTACTTGATTCTTTTCGTTTTGTTGATTGTATTAACATTAAGTTTACACTTGATGATGCTAAACAACCCTAAAGGGGTTATTTGGAGCTAGAGAAAATACAACAGCAATTTCTTTTGGGAGACTCTGAAACGGGCAGAAAACTGAGATTAATCGACTAGAGTACCATTTGCTAAGGAAAGAAGCAAGGTGGTTTGGGAATCCTCAATTTGAACATTTGTAATCAAGCTTTTCTCCTTAAATGGCCTTGGAGATATGGATTGGATTCCATAGCTCTTTGGAAAGATGTTATCCGCGAGAAATACTTTCTTCACTCATCTATTTGTGGCCTTCTCCTCGTTTTAATGGACCTACTTCTTGAGTGTGAAGCGATATTCCAAAGAACTGGTGTGAGGGTGAGCTTTCTAACTTTATAAACTCTAGCTTTGTCTTTTTGTGCAGGTAATGGAGAAAAAAATTCGACCTTGGACTGATCCTTGGATTTACAGTCTTATATTAAAGATGCTTTTCCTATAATCTTCTCTCTTTCAGTCAATAAATAAGGAGTTATTAAAGATTTTGGTCGATGGAATAGATCAGTTTTTGAATGGAACTTCCAATTACAAAGGAGAATCTTCGATTGGGAAATCTCACAATGGCACTACTCAATTCTGTTTCTCTAACATAGTTTTCTCAAGACCAATTAGCTTGGCGATACACCACCAACGGGGACTACAACTCAACATCTTTCAAAAATGCACTGGAGAAACTCTCTATGACTTCATTGCCTATTGAAAGCTTTGTTTGGAAAGGTTTGGCACCACCAAAATTTGAGTTGTTCTGCTTGAAAGTTCTTAAGAATAAACTGCCAACTGTCGAGCTACTTTACAAAAGGAAATGTTTGTTGAATATTGGAAACAAATATACTTTCTGCAATGAGCAAGATTCAATTGATCACGTTTTGATTCATTGTCATTATTCCTGGGAAATTTGGTGCACCTGTTCTAGCTAGTGGGATATCTCTTGGGTTATTCCAAGTTCAATAGGTCTTCTCTTCCTCTCATGGAGAGATCTCAACAAAGGAATCACAACAAATATGTCTAAGAATTCCTCTTTTATGCTAATGCTGGTCGATAAGGCTTTCTAGAAATGAGAAAATTTTTAAAAATAAAACCATTTCTTCTCTCCAAGTTTTTCTTTTTGTTCGGGTTAGACTATGTTGGTGGCTCAAAGTTATTCACCCTGACCTTGATACGGTGCTCCTTAACAACAATATCCAAGATATTATGTTCTCATCTTTTCAAAGGAGACGCAAGATTCCGACTGTCTAGTCTCCTCCACCGACAGAAGCTTGGAAATTAAATGTCGATGGTTCATCCAAAGGTAAACCAGGTTCGACAGGTATTGGAGGTATGCTGGGTAATAATGAAGGCAACATCATTATGATGTTCTATAAAAATATCGGTGTTGCGGATCTGAACTTCGCTGAGTTGATGGCTGTTGTTGAAGCAATCTCTGTTGTCTCAATGGCAAACTTCACTATTATTCTTTATTTGATTATTGAAAGTGATTCAAAAGTGGTCATTTCGTAGCTGAGCAACGTACCGGACAACCATAGAAACATAATAACATCTTCAACAAATTGCATAACCTTCAATCTTGTTTGGTCTCTAACTCTTTTGTTCATGTGTTTAGAGAGAAACTTTTTTGTTGACTCTTTAGCCAAACTAGAAGTCCAAAGACCCCATAATTTTGTAACTTGAATCTAATCACTCTTCTTTTATTAATAACATCCCATTACTATAAAAAAAAAAAATGTTAAACAACCCTTTCATTGCATCAAATAAGAACAACTTTTCAAGTCAATTAAGATTATACATGATTAAGAATATGCACGTCAGGAGACTGCATGAGTTTAGTTATCCAATCATTATTTTTATAAAATGCAAAAAGGGTTACAATAAACGATTATCTCATAATAATTTAAATTTGGTGCAAGTATTTCGCATATGCTTTATATACTAGGAGATAATTTTTCCTCTTAAAGTTGGATAAAAATGGAGATAACTAAACATACAAAACTTAATTAAGTGACGATAGGTGGGAGGATTGAAGGTTTGTTGGATTTTTTTTTTTTTTTCTAAGCCAAGTTTATAGTCAGTGATAAAAAGGATGCAAAGCTAGTAATAACTAACCATCGAAGTTTCGATACAATCCATAGAAACAATAATAACACCACAACAAAGCTATTAGATCTAACCATCTTAGATATTATGACAAATCACACTGTTAATGTGATATAGATGTTTGTTGGACTTTAATATTAGCTAGATTATCTGTATTAGAAATTAATTACCCCACCCAGCAGATAATCCAAATACGTAATGACAGTAATTAAGCAAACAATAACGAAAGAAGGTAGGTAACGTACAATCTATCAAAAAAAATCTGCCAAGCTAATCGGCGCAATTTATTGCGTGTATATTCGGTAGATGGGAAACTCTTATGGCAGTGATATCTAACTAGCTAGGATTATAATCTCATATAGATCGGTATATATATATATATATATGTATTATTTTAAGAATAAACACCAAGTTCTTGTCGATAATATTTTAAAAGTGATTAAAAAAATTATAATATTGTTGTTGTTCACTTACAACGGTGATTAATTGTTGACGTTTTCGCTTCGATATTCATGTCACATGTTTTAGAATGCCTTTGCAAAAGAAAGAAAGATCAGAGGGACGCAGAGATTGATTCCTGCATTGGCACTCCGATACTTAAATCAGCCAGAGAATTGTGTAGAGTCTCAGTAGAAAAATTTATAATTAGGTTAACGAATCGTACCTGACCTCTATTTATAATGATTTACTTTGTTATTAATTACATTTTTGTCCTTTTTATTTTACTCAGGACTTGTATCATTTCTCATATGTTTTTTCCGTGCGCCACGTGATACATTTTTCGTGCGTCGCGTGACATACTATTATTATTCTTTTATCATGCACAACAAATATATTTTTAAATTTAAAATCGAATCCGAACAATTTTAATTCTTACCCACGGCACACATTATCAAAAATATTAAAACTTTCAGTTGATATAATTAAGGATAAGGAGTTTCCGACTTGGAATATCTCTCTGAAATAATGGCCAACTTTTTATAGAAAAAAATGTGTTGCAGGAATTTTAAAAATCAGTTGAAAAACAGAGGAGGAAATTAAGGGGTGTCACACCAGGCAAACAGGACATGCATTTACATCTTCCCAACCCAAGGGAGGGTGTGAATATAATGAGACAAGAAGTTATCTTCACTCCAAATTTTCTCTCCTGGTGAACACAACTTTTCCTTTCACCAATTTCTCATTATCTTCTTCTTTCCTCTTCATACTGTTTAGCAATATATATAAATATATATATATATATATATATATATATATATATATATAATATAATATAATATAATATAATATAAAAGAAGAAAGAAAAGGCAACTTGTTTGAGTGTTAATATTATCATGGGAAGTTGGGGGAGAAGATCAAGTGCTATTGTTCATCATATCAGGGCATTTTCAATGATGGATTTCAGGGGTTCTTCTTGGAGCTATTCTAATTTCCAATCTGATTCTTCAACTTTAATACCACGTTCGTTTCCATACAATCTAGCTTCCTTTTTCTCGGTTGAGCGTTTCAAATCCACTGTAGCTGGAAAACAATTGGATCCTCGATATGCCAGTGACAACGATGACGATATTGATGACGATGATCAGGTAATTACCCACAATTCACTTTGATAATTAATTATTCATCAGTTAAAACCTATGAAATATTAAAGATTTTTAGCGGTTTCATTCCTTCTTAGTTAAATTTTACAGTTACTTAAAAGGTGATTTATTTGCTACTATATATATATATATATATATTAATAAAAATTTCTTTTTCTTTCTATTGGAGAATTAATGAAAAGGTTGAATCCGATTCTTTCAGTATGCTTTATGTCGAATGCTGGAGTGTTACTATATAATTATTTCAAAACTAAAGTCAAGTGTTTTTTTATATATATTTAAATTTATTGGGTATTAAAAATTTAAAAAAAAAAAAACTTGGAATGAATAATTTTTTTTTTATTTTAATTGTTTCGGGTGTTACCTTTTTTCAATTATATTAATTTTTAGAGAGAAAATAAAAAACTTGCAATCAATTTTTTTCTTTATTTTTTATTTTAATTATTTCCAACGTTACCTTTTTCTTAGTATATTAATAAAAGATATGTGATAAAACTTGCTGAAATGTAAGGATAGCGATGGACTGAGTATTTATTATTTTTGAGGTACTTGTATGTTAATTTGATTAACTATCAAATTATTTTTATTTATTATTGGAATCCAGTTCATATAATATAAAGAATCTATAATAACCATCAAAACTGATTAAATACCTATTTATTAAGTTGAAACTTGGTTTTCAAATTCAAATTTAAAATCAATTTTAAAATAATTAAAAATAAATATATTATATTAACAAAGATATTATTTACATTGTAATTTGAATATAGTACGTGCTTTAAGTTTACTATTCAAAACTTATTCAATCTTGTAATGTATGGTAATTTTACTGTTCAAATCTTATCAAAATTTAGTTATGTAATATTTTAATCTTATTTAAACGAATAAAGTAATATAAAATATCGGCTTATGGAATATCCATTACCTTACCTTTCTCAGGGAAATCTAGTTAAAAGAAAAAAAAAATACTACTTACTGTTGCCGTGCATAACATAATTTTCCTTCAATTCAAAAGTTGGTTTAAAAATTGGTATAGTAGAATTTTTTTTAAATTAATAAATTTTTTAAATTAATAAAAAATTATAATCTCAACTCAGACTACTATAAAAATAATAAACTCTTCTATAGTAATAATTAATAATTTTGTTTTAAACATGATGTAAAATTTTAGTCTAACACTTATATAAATTAATAATTTGATAAAAACATAATGTATTACATAATATTCAAGAATTAGAAAAATATTTCAAGATTCTTTTATTTTAAGAAGCAAAAAAAGTATAAGATGTTTTATATAAGATATATTTGTAAAGAGATTTTTAAAGAGTTTATTGATCAAAATAATATTTTTAAGAAAAACAAAATAATACTTTTAAGAAAATTAGATGCTATATATTTATTGAAGAAATTTAAAGAATTTAAAATATTTTCTAATACAAAATAACAATTTAGGATAGAAATCCTCTAAATTAATAAACCTCTTAAATTCAATGATGAATTTCTAGATATTAGTTTAAAAGGCCTTTACTGTATAAAGATTCAACTGCTTGACGGTAATATCTTTGATTGGTTCGATTTCCCTCTATTCTTTTCAAACCATCACTATTCGCCTCCCACACAATGCTTTGTTAGAGCGGTAACGGGTTCTTTTTCTATCAATTTCCGAATTTATTAGAATTAACACCGAGATTGAAATTGAAATAAGATAAAATAAAATATTATTAAAGTTATATAGTTTTTAATAAAATAATAAAAAATTAAAATTAAGAGTAAAAAAGTAATTTTATATTTTATCCATTTTTATCCAGTTATGATAGAATCCAACCACACCTCTAATCAATTAGGTCAATCTCTTTTTTACATTTTAAAATTTTCTTTAAATCTAACATTAACTTAAATTAAGTTTTGACTCAATAACTAAATATATTTTTAATTTTTTTTTGCATCAAATAAATATAAGCTCTTAATTTTTAATTTTACCTTAAAAAATTGTAAAATTTTCTTTTACTATAGATGAATAGCAAGTTTTCTAAATAATATAATTAAATTCAAATATTTTAAATAATATTAATTGTTATTTGAAAACTAGCCTGAATAATTTTATGGGTTGCCACAAAGCATGCCACATGTATAATACAAACGAAAATTAATGTCATTTAATAAATTTGAATTTAATTATATTATTTTGAAAAAGAAGGTTTATATAGTAAAATTAAAGATTAAGATTTTATATCCATTTTTAAAAAATATATATATTTATTTGACTGTAAAGCCCTTGGTTTTTCATTGATTTCTTTATATTTAACAATTTTTTTTTTTAGGGATTTTGATTAAATTGAATTTGGAAATTGTATGAATGAAGCAATTTGCAATAATTTTATTGGGATTTTGATCATATTGAATTTGGGAATGTTTGAATAAATCAATTTGTCAGTTCCTAACCCATTTAACTGAATTAATGTAAATAAATTTTATACAATTGAGATAAAAATTAGATATAGAAATTTAAGTGATGTTAAATAAACTATTGGATTATAAATTATATATACTTAATTTATTCTTTTTTACTTTCGCAGGCATTGGATTTTCCAGGCGGAAAAATTACATATATTTCTGAAATTAAATTCATCCCAGGATCTTCTCATAAAAGAATACCTTGTTATCGAGTTCTTGATGATGATGGAAGGCTAATTAGAAATAGTGATTTGGAACAGGTATCCATACTTTTTACGAAAAAAATCTAAGCTTAATAATGTTGGAAGTTTAATATGATTTGAAAGTAGAAGAGATCATTATATCAGTGGTGCAAATTACAAAATTCATGTTAAACTATAACAATAGGTCAAGAAAGAATTGGCGGTAAAAATGTACAGTGGCATGGTTACTCTGCAAATGATGGATGCTTTGTTCTATGAAGCACAAAGGCAAGGGAGAATATCCTTCTACATGGCATCAATCGGCGAAGAAGCCATTAACATAGCATCTGCTGCTGCACTTAGCAATGATGATATTGTTTTACCCCAGGTAACAATTTGGATAATAACAAAGAAAATGTACATTACGTTCAGTTGATCATATTCTAATAATGTTTACCTAGTACCGAGAACCTGGAGTTCTATTATGGCGTGGTTTCTCACTGCAAGAATTTGCCAACCAATGCTTTGGAAACAAGGCTGATGGTGGGAAAGGTAGGCAGATGCCAATCCATTACGGATCAAGCAAGCACAACTATATCACTGTTTCATCCCCCATTGCGTAAGATATCTTAATCTTGAACTCTGAATTCATAACCACATTTCAACCATTGGTTTCCAACCATTGAATGTTTTCGTTCTGTGCATGTGCTTGATAGAACTCAGCTTCCTCAAGCTGCAGGCATTGCTTATGCTCTTAAGATGGATAAGAAGGATGCGTGTGCTGTTGCGTTTATTGGGGATGGTGGTACCAGTGAGGTTTCTGAATAAAAAATCTCTTGATCCTCTTAATTTTTTTTTCTATGAGCTAGAACTTGTTTGCCACTTTCTCATTGATTAATAATTGCATTTTCAGGGTGATTTTCATGCTGGTTTGAACTTTGCAGCGGTTATGAAAGCCCCAGTCATTTTTGTTTGTCGCAACAATGGCTGGGCCATAAGTACACCAATATCAGAACAATTTCGAAGTATGTTTTAATTCATCAATGGTTGACAGACTCCCAATATTTCCTGATTACAGTCCCAATTTCTACTCTGTCATTGAGACTCATTCGAACTATATATAGGCTTGATAGAATCAGTTATGTTTGGCAGGTGATGGTATTGTTGTCAAGGGCCAAGCTTATGGAATCCCAAGCATCCGGGTGGATGGAACTGATGCACTTGCTGTTTATAGTGCAATTCATGCTGCTCGCAAGATGGCAATAACTGAGCAAGGACCTGTCTTAGTCGAGGTAAGATCTGACTTGGTATTCCTTCCAAATGCCAACACAATATGTTATAAACTTTCCTGGTAAGACATTGAATTTGTTCTCAAGATTCAATTCTGCCATGCAAACATAGAAAACAGAAAACTACGTTAATTGGAAATTGGGAAGTGACACCATTACTAATTGCTCTTGGCAGATTCTCTGATAAACTAAAAACTCTTTTGATCTTAACAACTGCAGACTCTTGCATATAGAGTAGGACACCATTCCACATCTGATGATTCGACCAGGTATCGTCCTCTCGAAGAAATCGAATACTGGAAAATGGATCGAAACCCTGTAAATAAATTCAGAAAATGGGTTGAAACTAATAGCTGGTGGAGTGAAAGAGATGAAGCCGAACTTCGAAGTAGCATAAAGAAGCAGGCGAGTGCATTTATGTTCAGAACAAAATGGTTTAAAGTACTTTTCAGTGCCAAGTAATTTTCTTCTAATCAATTACATTTGTTGTGCAGCTATTGCAAGCTATTCAAGTAGCAGAGAAAACAGAGAAACCTCCACTTATCGAGTTGTTCTCGGATGTCTATGATCTTCCACCATCTAACCTTCTTGAGCAAGAGAAACAACTCAGAGAAACTATCAGTAAACATGCACAAGACTTTCCCTCTGATGTTTCTCTGAATTAAGCAGTTTTCTAACCTTCAAATATGAAGAGAGAAAGTTTCAAGTTAAGAATTGTTACTTGATAATGTAAGCTAGGTATATGGCTCCATTTACTTTCACTTTAACTAGATGGAGTCTTTCAGAGCGGTAATTGTTGAAGGGCAAAACATCAGGAAACAATTATTGCAAATGAGAAAACTACATGAGAATAGGAATAATATAAGTGAAAAATTTCGAGGGTCAAAAAAAGTTCTCGAATTTTAATGTGATCATCACTAAAATTAATTTTTTTTAATTAATTAAGTACTTAAATTTAATTTTTACTCAATTAAATTTTTTTATTGACATTTGACGGCAAAAAAAAATCGAAAAAAGAGTTAAAAACTCTCCTAAATGCCATTTTTAATTTTTTAAACCAGATTTAACCAAGATTCTTTATAATATTTATAGTTGACAAACAAAATTTTTGATTCGTTCATGAAAATACTTAATTAAGTAGAAATTAAAATTTAAATGCTTATTTTATTACCAAAAAAGAAAAAAAAAGTGAAAGGACTTAGATGATAATCAACTTAAAGTTCAAGGGCTTTTCTAACCCATAGCAGATGACATTTTTAAGAAGTTTGACCTTTTATATGTACCACAAACTGTGAATTCTGCTTTTGCTGAAATGGAAATTGAAATTCCTGTTGCTTCCTTCTCGTTTAGAGGCTTTTGCAAGTGTCACAGACAAGAAGACTTATATCCTAATTAAAATATCAAAATGCAGCAGAGACTCAGTAATGCTATTTATATTTCTGTCTGTTACATTCCACAAGCTCCGTCAATCATAAGTTACTGAAATAAGAAAGAAAGCAATTGCGAGATTACAAGCAATTTCCTCATGTTCATTAAATTTTTTGTGATTTAAGATTCTCATGTCATATTTAGTGTATAGGATGATGGATCTGATATGATTGAATAATAATAATAATCCTATTTTATGTTTGATCCATACATTAAGAGAAGAATTGGATTGCAAGGAGCATTACTCATTCTCCTAATATAGGAAATAGAATAATGTAATCCTCTCCAAAATGTAAGGATTGTTTCTAATCCCATGACATTAAAAATACATACTCATTTTATTTATTTTATCCTTAAAATTTATATTTAAAAATCAATTTAAGCATTTCATAAAATAATAAAGATTATTCTTTAATTAATTAACCCAAATTATTTTTTTCTTTCTTTTCACTTTTTACTTATTTTCTTGTTTTTGAATAAAGAAAAACTATAATTTTGTAAAATAATATTCTTTTAACAATTCTTTTTTTTTTCAAAATTGTGTTTTAGATATAATTAAATTTTTAAATCATTTTCTTAGAAAATAAATTTTTAAACATAAAAATTGTTATAAAATATATATTTTTAAAATAGTTTTTTTACATTAAATTTGATTTTTTATTCTATTCTTTTTGCCTATAGGAAAAGAAAAGAAAAGAAAAGAAAAGGGAGAAAGGAAAGGAAAAAATCGTTATTAGAAATTATATATTTTTTAGGTTAAAAATTTTGACTTATTAAATTTAACTCTTCTTTTTCCTTCTAATTGGCCAAAAAAATTAATGTTAACTAAAAAATAAAATTATTTCATAGAAAACTCATTTTTTAAAAATAAATATATTTAACTTACAGTTAAAGGAAATTAATTTAAATTTAAATACTATAAAGAAATGAAAACAAAAAGGAAAGAACAGAAAAAAAAGTGAAAAAAATACAAAACTTTTTTATAAAAATTATTTTTAACAATTTACATTTTTGTAAAAAGTAAATTAAATTTTTTAAGAGATTATTTTTTTTAAAAAAAAATCAGTCAATAAATTTAACTTTTAATTATAATATTATAAATAATATTTAACAATTTAAATTTTGGCTTATATTTGTAATAAAAAATTATAAACTTAAATTATGTTACTTTAAAAAAGAGTTCTGAAAAAAATCATTTTATACTACTTTTAATTTTACACATAACAAATATGTGGAAAAATATAAAAATAATCCTATTTTATTCTTAATCCTTGTACACACCAAATATAAAATAGGATGATACAATCTAATCTTATCCTATCTACAATCTTATATTATCATATTATATCCTATCCTTATCCCATACACTAAACATGACCTCAATGTATAATATTATTTTACAATGGCCCAGCCCAGTCGGACCAGTCCAACTGGCCATGGCCACCCCTCTTGGGTCCACAACATCGATTGCTGTGACATCAACTGCTGTTGACATCGTTACTCATTCGTATTATCCGCTTTGAAAGCCCCAAAGGCCTCTCACGGTTTTATCAAGATAAATACCCCAATTCACGTCTCACATGGTTCGAACCCAAGACCTTAAAGTCTTTATTCTTATACACATGATACCAATTGTTCCACTAGGGTCAATGGTACCAGAAGTGCACGAATAAAGGACTAGGTCCTGAGTTCGAGCCTATTGGGACACGAATGAGGATATTTACCTCGATAAAATTGTGCGGGTCAGTGGACCCAAAGCAGACAGTACGGATGAGTAACGATGTCACAGCAGTCGATGTTGTGGGCCCAAAGAGGGGTAGGCCATAGCCGGTTGGGCTTGGTTGTTACAATAAAACGCGCGTTTTATTGTAACAACCAAGCCTAGTCGGACCAACCCAGCCGGCCATGGCCACCCCTCTTAGGCCCACAACATTGACTACTGTTGACATCGTTACTCATCCGTATTGTCCGCTTTGAAAGCCCCACAGGCTCCTCAAGGTTTTATCGAGGTTGTTAGGTTGATATATTTTGAAATGACAAAACAGTAATTCAAAAATGGTTATGATAAATTAAGGAAGTTTTAAAACATGTTAAGAAATTAATTGGAACATATTGAGATATAATCGTTGCCAAAAATTGGGTCTTAAAGGATGAGAGATCGATCTGCTCAAAGGTTAAAGACATAAAACAAATACTGGGATGAGAGATCGATCTCCAAGGGTTATGAGATCGATCCTTGCTAAAACAGAATGTTTATGAGATCGATCTGGTCAAGTTAGAGATCGATCTCCTCTAAGACAAGGGTAAAGGTGATCGATCTGTAGATCGATCTACGTTTAAACAGAATGTTTATGAGATCGATCTCATATGGATAGAGATCGATCTCCTCAAGACAGTAAGCTTATGAGATCGATCTGGTGTATTTAGAGATCGATCTCCTCCACACGAGAACACTTATAAGATCGATCTATAGATCGATCCTCTTTAAACAGAGAGTTTATAAGATCGATCTTCTGGTTCGACAGATCGATCTTCACTAACATATTATGAATTATGAGATCGATCTACACAATAATGAGATCGATCTCCTTGCTTTGAATTGCTTTGTAATTGTAGGAATTTGAATTGAAAGATCGATCTTGTCAAGATAGAATATCGATTTGGCACTCTACTGGAGGTTCCCAACGGCTCTTTCTGTAAAATCTTCAATAGGAAAAACTGCATTTAATGCTTCACCAACTTGCTGAGCCTATAAATAGAAGTCATTAAGACATTCAAAAGATGAGAAGCAATCCTAAAAAATACTGCAAGCATATTCTTTGTGTCTTCAATTTAGAGTGCATTAAATTTCCATTCAAAGCTTGTAACCAAGTGTTTTCTTGTTGTACCTACCTTTGATCAATTTACTATTATATTCATTCTCATTCAAAAGAAAAAAAAGATAGAGTTTCCTTGTGATTAAATTCTGTAAAAGGGAGTGAATAGCCTTATTTGAGAAGAGATAGAGAGGTTATTTTTAACCTTGAAAAGAAAATTGTATTGATCACTTTAATAGTGAAAGAGAAGCCTTGACAAGAAGGTCAAGAAGAGATGACGTAGGCAAGCGTTTTGGCTGAACCTCTATAAATCTCTGAGTTTGCTATTTCTCTTCCTTATCTCTTTTGTTTTACTGCACTTTATTCTATTGCTTAATATTGTCATTTATTTGGTTAATTGCAATTCTATCTTAAAGAGTTTAAATTTAGCATTTAGACTAGAAAAATCGATTCACCCCCTTCTCGGTTGAGCTAACAATTGGTATCAGAGCTTGGACTCTTGAGTATATTGGAGTAAAATCCTAAGAGATTAGAAAGATCCTATGGCTCAAACTAGTGTAGCAACCCATATGGTAGGGGAAGGGCACTCTACGGTTAGACCACCTATGTTCAATGGTGAAAATTATGCCTATTGAAAAACTAGGATGATGCTATTTATTCAACCAATGATTACGAAGTATGGAGAATTATAGTTAAAGGACCTCAAATCCCAACTAAGAAAGTAGAAGGAAAAGATGTCCCTAAGGAGGAAGATGAGTGAGATAATTTTGACATAAAAACTATTCAACTAAATGCTAAGGCAATGCACACATTGTTTTGTGCTTTAGGAGCAAATGAATACAATAAAGTTTCTACATGCGAAAATGCAAAACAAGTGTGAGATAAATTGTCCATAACTCATGAAGGAACTACTCAAGTCAAGGAAACTAAAGTAGGGATGTTTACTCATGACTATAAGTTATTTAGAATGAAAGAAGGAGAGTCCATTAGTGAAATGTTCACTAGATTTACAGACATTATAAATGGGCTTAAATCTTTGGGAAAGATTTATACTAACATAGAAATGGTTAAGAAAATTTTAATTAGTTTACCAAAAACTTGGGAAGGCAAAGTAATGGCCATTGAGGAATCAAAGGACCCCCATACATTATCTCTAGATGAACTAATTGGGTCATTCCTTACTTATGAGATGAAACTCAAAAGAAACGAAGAAATTCCCAAAAAGGTAGGAGTTGCACTAAAATCTACTACTCATGAAGAACTAAGGGATGATTATAATGAGGAAGATATAGAAATGGCAATGTTTGCTAAAAGGTTCAAGAAATTTATGAAACTAAGGGAAAATAGTAGTTCTGGGAAATTCCATAGGAAAGAACAAGACAAAGAAGAATTAGGTAGAAAAGATAGAGATACTATTGTTTGCTATGAATGCAAAAAACTTGGCCACATTAAATTTAATTGTCCTTTACTAAAGAGATCAAGTGATAGGAAACACAAAAAGAAGGTGATGATGGCAACATGGAGTGATAGTGACAGCTCCGATGATGATACAAATGAAGAAATTGTCAATCTATACTTTATGGCACTTGAAGATGAGAAGGTAACTTCTAATCCTAATGATTAATCTTTTGATGAATTACAAGATGCATTTGATGATCTTGCAATGAAATATGAGTGCATGAGCTTGAAGTATAAAAAAATGATTTCTAAACTAAAGAAAGAAAATGAGTTGCTCCTAAATGTTAAAATAGAATGTGAAAAGAAATTAGAAAATACAAATCTAGAAATCCATGACTTAAAAGAAAAGAATAGTAATTTGTATAATTCTTTAACTAGATTTTACATGGGTCAACAAAAACTAGATCACATGCTAGAGACACAAAAGACATTCTTTGATAGAAATGAGTTAGGATATGATGGCAAAAGTAGAGAAACTCATCTAAAAAATTTTCTGGTTAGAAAGAATATGCATAAGTCCTCTACTACTTGCTCACATTGTAATAAAAGAGGACATACATCATATAGATGCAATATGAAAATGACCACATTTAGAGGAAAAATAGTTAGAAAGGTTTGGGTACCAAAAAATGTGGTAAATTCAAAAGACATTGATGTAATATTGAAATGGATCCCAAAAGGATCAAAACTTCTACTTACTAACTCCAAAGGACCCAAGAAAATTTGGGTACCTAAAAAAAGTTTGAATGATGATTGTAGGAGCTTGAGCATTGCTACAAGACAAAGACAAAGGAAGCTTGGTACTTAGATAGTGGATGCTCAAGACATATGACTGGTGATAGAAGCCACTTCAACTCATTCAAATCTAAGGTTGGTGGAGAAGTCACTTTTGGGGACAATTCCAAAGGCCAAGTTGAAGGAAGTGGATCTATTGGTAATAATTCTTTCTCAATAGAAAAATGTTTTACTTGTTAAAGGACTAAAACATAATTTGCTTAGCATTAGTGACAAAGGTTACAAAGTAATTGTTGATTGCTTGAACTGTCATGTGATAGACACTAAATCAAATAAAGTTCTTTTCTTAGGACATAGACAAGGTAACATATATATAGTATATTTAAATGAACTTAGAAATGAAAATGTATGCTTTATGGTAGATAAAGAAAAAGAACCTTGGTTGTGGCATAGGAGACTAGGTCATGCTAGCATGCATGTATTATCTAAGCTAGCTAGAAAAGATCTTGTTGTAGGTTTATATAAGCTGTTCTATGATTATGATAAAATTTGTGAAACTTGGGTCAAGGGAAAACATAAAAGGATATCATTCAAATCTAAAAATTATGTGTCAACCTCTAAACCTCTTCAACTACTTCATCTAGATCTTTTTGGTCCAACTATAACAACTAGTCTTGGGGGTAAACACTATGGAATTGTTATTGTAGATGATTATACTAGATTTACATGGGTATATTTCTTAAGAGTCAAGAATGAAACTTTAAAAAAATTTATCACCTATTCAAAATTAGCCCAAAATGAAAAAGGTCATACAATAACAAGTATTAGAAGTGATCATGGCAAGGAATTTGAAATCTTGGTTTTGATGAATTTTGCAATGATCAAGGAATTAGCCATAACTTTTCAGCTCCTAGGACACCACAACAAAATAAGGTTGTTGAAAGGAGAAATAGAACCTTAGAGGAAATGGCTAGAACAATGTTATGTGAGAATAATCTACATAAGTATTTTTGGGCTGAAGCCATTAACACCTCATGCTATATTATAAATAGAGCCATGATTAGACCAATCTTGAAGAAACCCCTTATGAGCTTTACAAGGGAAAGAAGCCAAATATTAGTTATTTTCATCCTTTTGGTTGTAAATGCTTTGTCCTAAATAATGAAAAAGACAACTTGAGAAAATTTGATGCTAAAAGTGATGAAGGAGTCTTTTTAGGCTATTCTTTAAATTTAAAGGCATATAGAGTGTACAACAAAAGAACCTTGATGGTAGAAGAGTCAATTCATGTAATATTTGATGAGTCAAATGATGCATCTAAAGTTTCTACCAATGATGAGGATATTGAAATATATAATGAGATTTTAAAGGAATCCTCAAGGATAGAAGATAACTTATAAGAAAATCTTGACATTAATAAAAAGGAAGAAGATGAATAAGAACTAAAAATACTAGAAAAAGAATCTAGAGCACCAAGAGAACTAGGATATGTCAAAGATTGTGAAATTGTTGGTGATCCAAATCTAGGAGTTAGAACAAGGTCTTTACTAAGAAATGTATGTCAATATATAGCCTTTGTATCTCAAATTGAACAAAAAAATGTCAATGAAGGTTTAGATGACAACAATTGGTTTTTAGCTATGCAAGAGGAACTAAATCAATTTGAAAAAAGTAAAGTGTGGAATTTAGTTCCTAGACCTTGTGAGCATCCTATAATTGGAACTAAATGGATCTTCAAGAACAAGATGGATGAAAATAGTGTGATGTTAGCACTGAATTTTATATATGTTTAGGACCCTTTTTACTTAGTTATTTGATTTGTTCTTTGTAATATATGGTATGTTTTATGTGTTTTGTGTACTTGTGCAGGAAAAAGAATAATTTGGAGAAGTCAAGGCTTTTGGAGCTAGTTCTGATGATTTCGTGAAGAATTGAAGTTATAGGGTGTTGATCGTGACTTATGCTGCAACAATAGAAGAAACTGGACAATGCATAGCAGATTTGAGGAATTAATACTATTGCCGCAGCATAGCAGTTTGATTAGGGCAACACTGTTTTGCCATGTGGCCTTTCGCGATTTAGTATTTGAAAACCTTATAAATAGTCTTTTTATCAGAATTTCGAAGGGGGCTGCTGCTCAAGACTTCAAGATTAATTTAGCTCCATTGAAACTTCATCTTTTTCACCTTTTTCACCATATTTGTTCTTGGGATGTTAGATTTGATTTCTTGGATAATTATTATGATGTCTAGGAACTAAACTCCTTTTTCCTAGAATCGATGTAACCAACTTTGGGCATATTGCAATTACTTTGTGATGTTGTTTAGATGATTTCAATTGTGTTTATTTAATCTACTTGTTCTTAATGCTCTAGTTGATTGGCCACCAATTAGATGAATTATTATAAGAATCCGACACTCGAGAGAGGAGATTGTTTATATGCACAAGGGTAGATTAACATAGGATATTGTTAGATCGAGAGGTTGACAATTCTTATGAGCCATAGAGAAACATGTTACTATTGCTTAATGAACCCTATTATTTGATTCTGAATCAAGAGGTTAGGATTAGGTAAATTAGGTATGACTGTTTAAAACTCGAGAGAGATAAACAGAAAATAGTTTTGGCTATAAACAATTTGAAATAAAAAGAATAATTGATCAAAGGAGTTGCATGAACCCTAGTTAGGTGAAATCGGTTTCTAGGAATATTTTGCTATTGATATTTTCATTCGTGATTATTGTGATTTGCTTTAATTGATTTGTTTCGTAGTTAACAGTTAGAATAGTTAAATAGGATTTTAACCAACATTCATTGATTTTCTAGATAAAGCTCAAGATTGTTGATTATAGTGATTAGCGGTAGACACAGTTCTCTGTGGGATGATACTCATATTTACTCTATACTCAAAAATTGACCTGTGCACTTGCAGTAGTGTTCCATTTAGGACAACATGTGATTATAAGAAACAAGGCTAGGCTAGTAGCACAAGGTTATAGGCAAGAGGAAGGGATAGACTATGATGAAACCTATGCACCGGTAGCAAGATTAGAAGCAATAAGGATGCTATTTGCTTTTGTATGCTACAAAAATTTCAAGTTGTATCAAATGGATGTGAAAAGTGCATTTTTAAATGGATACATAAATGAGGAAGTTTATGTAGAGCAACCTCCCGGTTTTGAAAGTCCAGAATTTTCTGAACATGTTTACAAACTTTCTAAAACACTTTATGGTTTGAAACAAGCTCCTAGAGCTTGGTATGAAAGACTTTCAAAATTCTTAATAGAAAAGGGATTTTCAAGAGGAAAAGTGGATACAACCTTGTTTATCAAAACTAAGAATAAAGATTTACTAGTTGTTCAAGTATATGTAGATAATATCATTTTTGGATTAACTGATGAATCTTTATGTCAAGAGTTTGCTAAGATCATGCAAGGTGAATTTGAAATGAGCATGATGGGAGAGCTCACATATTTCTTGGGACTTCAAGTAAAGCAAACTAAGGATGGAATCTTCATCAATCAAGCCAAGTACACTAATGATTTGCTCAAACGATTTGGAATGGATAACTGCAAACCTCAAGCAACTCCAATGGGCACCAACATAAAGCTTGATAAAGATGAAAGTGGTAAGTGTGTAGATACTAAGCTATATAGGTTTATGATTAGCTCATTGCTTTATCTTACTACAAGTAGACCTGACATTTTGTTTAGTGTGTGTTTATGTGCTAGATTTCAATCCTCACCTAGAGAATCACACTTACTAGCTACAAAAAGAATTTTTAGGTATCTTAAAGACACACCACTAGGACTATGGTACCCTAGAGATTCCACTTTTGCTCTTCATGCATATTCTGATGCAGATTTTCGAGGATGTAATATAGATAGGAAAAGTACTTTAGGAACCTACCAATTCTTAGGGAATAGATTAATATCATGGTTCTCTAAGAAACAAAATAGTGTAGCACAATCCACAACTTAGGTAGAATATATAGCAGCTGGTAGTTGTAATGCTCAAGTGTTGTGGATTAAGCAACAAATGAGAGATTATGGTATAGACATGAAACAAGTTTCTATTAAGTGTGATAATACTAGTGCAATTAATCTCTTCAAAAATCCAATTCAACACTCTAGAACAAAACATATTGAGATTAGGCATCATTTCCTTAGGGATCATCTGCAAAAAGGGGATTTATAGAATATATTGATACATTGCATCAAATAGCTGATATTTTCACCAAACCTTTTGACAGAGATAGATTTTATGTTCTTAGAGGTGAATTAGGACTTATGAATGCTCCTTAAGGTTTATAGCCTTCAAAACTTAAATTTCAAACTTATTTTCAACTGATTTTTCAACTCATTTTCTGGACAAATGGTATGAGAAATCGATCTTTTTATATTATAGATCGATCTAACATGCTCAAATTGACCTAAAGCAGTAAGGTTATGCTAAGAAGATCGATCTTCAATCCCATAAGATCGATCTCTTTAAGCTTCTATATTTTACAGATCGATCCCTGCATTTGGTAGATCGATCTCCTTAAAGTTTCTGTATTTTTTAGATCGATCTAATTAAACAACAGATCGATCTCCTTAAGTTTTTGGGAATTACAGATCAATCTAGTCACTAGACAGATCGATCTCCTTAGCCCTAGGCTATATATACTATTCAAAAAATCCCCAAAATTTCAAAAACCCATTTCAAAATCCCTAAATCTGCGTCGCACCTCTCCTTCCAATTTCTCTCTCGGATCGATCTCTGGTAAGGTTTTCATCGAATCTATTCCATTAATCTTCATCTTAGAAACCTACATTGTTGATTTTAATTCAAAATTCCTTGTTTTCATAGATTAATCTGCCTTAGGGTTCCTATTGAACTGTTCTATTGCTTAGGAATCTGTTAGAGAACTGCTTAGAGCATCCTTAGGTTGGGTTTTAGCTGATTGAATAGTGAACATAATGCCTCATCTTAAGAGAGTCGCAAACAAAGAATCTAGACAACCCTCAAATGATGCTAGACCCTCCTCCTCACAGCCACCCAATGTCCCTGCATCCTCTGTCACAACCTTTAGTAGGTGTTTTCAAACTCCCGCTAAAAGAAAACAATTTGAAGAATACTTCTCCACCATGCCCATCAAACACTGGAGAACTATAGACTTCTCTTTCCTTGCACGCATTGACTTTCCATATTTAACAAAAATGCAAGAATTTGGTTGGCTTCCCTTTCTCAAAATTAAGACCCCTACTCCTCCTAATATTATTAGGGCTTTTTTCTCAAACGCTGAACTTATTTATGATCTTGATGACCCGTGTCAAATTCTCGATTTTAAAACCTTCGTCATGGCCAAGAGCATCTCAGTAAATACCAATCTTTTAGCCCGCGTTTTTAAGATTGAAGACAAAGGTTTAACTAATGAGGAAGAAGAGGTACCTATCAAATTCAATCTTCCCAGAGACAAGGCTAGTGACCTACCCATGCACCCTAGGTTACTTCACCTAATCATATCCTGGAACCTCCGACCCTATGGTACCCGACACTCTACAATTCATAAACTAGACCATTTTTTGCTCCATCATCTTCATTCCCCTCAAAGCTAAAAACCTAACCTCGTCCATTTCATCTGTTGGCTCTACCGAGAGGGGGGGTGAATCGGTTTTCTAACAATTATGACCGATTTTAAATTAATCGCAATTTAAACACAAGTGATAATGAATAAAACAGTGCAATATAACAATTTAATGCAAAGAGAGGAAAAGAGAAACAAACACAGCAACTTATAGAGGTTCGGCCAACTCTTGCCTACGTCCTCTCTCCTTGACCTTCTTGTCAAGTGGTTTCTTTCTCTCTTTCAATAGAGTTTACAAAGTTCCTTTTACAGGTTAAGGAATAACCTCTCTACCCTTAACAATACAGAAAATGTATTCACCCTTTTACAATAACACTCACTGAGGAACAATCCTCTTTTCTTTTAAGGTGAGGATGAATACAGAATAAGGCTTTTCAGTGGGTAGGACTAACACAGCTTGTAGTGCTTAAGCTTGTACAATCAATCTCAATTAATGAGCAATAGAGATACAAGGAATGAAAGAATTAAAGCTTGAGAATGTTTGGAATATTCAGTGATAGTCTCTCTCATTTTTGCTTTGTCTTCAATGCTTGGTTATATACTGAAGGTTGGGTAGTTGGAGCATTTAATGCAGTTTTTCCCGTTGAGATTTGAAGAAAATAGCCGTTGGGAACCTCCAGTGGTCAGACAGATCGATCTCCTATCTTGGCCAGATCGATCTCCTAGTTTTAATCCTGCAATGACAAAGCACAAATACACAGGGAGATCGATCTCATACATTACCAGATCGATCTGTTAGTTTAAATAGGCAGAGGCAGATCGATCTGTCGAATAGGCAGATCGATCTCCTATCCTCTCTGTTTGAGGCAAGATCGATCTCTCAATACACCAGATCGATCTCTTAAGCTCTCTGACTTTGAGCAGATCGATCTCTTCCTTACCAGATCGATCTCCTAAGTTCTCTGACTTAGAGCAGATCGATCTCTTAACCCTTGCAGATCGATCTCTTTTTACCTTAAACCCTTTACACCGTTTTAAGGCTTGCCAGATCGATCTCTTCCATCATGAGATCGATCTCTCATCAAGTATAATCCCAGGAGATCGATCTCTCATACCCCAGATCGATCTCTCATCAGCAGAACTCTAAGTTCTGGTCCTGATATCTTCTAAACATGTTTGTATACCATTTTAACATTATTGTATTAACTTGTTTTGTCATTTCAAAATATATTAACTCAACAATCTCCCCCTTTTTGATATGACAAAACTCATCCAATAAACATGTTTAGTGAATTTGCAAAATTCCCTTTTTGTGAGCTTTTGACTTTGTTAAAGATTTAACTCATCCTTAGTTAAATCTTAACTCCCCCTTAGTTAGCTCTAGCTCTTAACTCCCCCTCAATTAAATCATCCTAACTCCCCCTCAATTAAATCATCCTAACTTCTTTTAAACATTTAACACATGTTTCTTCTCCCCCTTTTTGTCATATCAATCACACATAGTCATTAACTCACAAAATGCAACATTGTCAAAACCATGGCAGTTCAAAATCAATATTGACTCACAAAATGCCACATTTTCATAAACAATCAATTTATATTGCATTCAAGCAAATTCAGTACAAAAAGCAGTGCGGAATGATATAACTAAACTAAACCATACACCTAAAGCCTAATGTGATGGAGGATCACGATCCAAAAGCTCCTCAACATGCGTGCGCGTCACTTGAAGTTCATCGAACATTGCCTCTTGAGTTTCTTGAAATCTATCCACTCGTTGAGTCAATTCGGCAAACATACGCTGCTGAGTGGTATGTCCTTCATCGATCCTCTGACTGAGGTTGCTTATCATCTTCACGATCAGCTCCAAGTCAGCAGGAGACGATGTTTGTGCAGTAGGCGCAGCTGTTGAAGATGACGGTTCAGGAGCTGGTACTGCAGGTGGATGCACTGGCTCAGCAGTGGGGTCCTCCTCCATAGCCTCAGCAGGTTGCTGTTCTCTCTTTTTCGTCCAATGGCCTCGGATATCTTTGTAGTATCCCATGTGATGGAGGGTCCCGATGTTGAGGACGCTCTTGGGAGAGGGCAGTTCTCCGGTTTCGCAACTGCTGTCTATCTTGAGGCGTTGAAGAAAGTATGCCAACGGTTGAGGAAACACTATCGTTGTCGCTTGGCCTCGGACTATTTTTAACCAGTCTTGGAAGATGAAGTGAACTAGATTGGGTTTTTGACTGGTGGTATGGATATGATGAATCCAAAACCTATCTAGCCTCCGAATAGTTGAGTGTCGAGTACCAAACGGACGAAGGTTCCACGAGATGATGAGATGGAGTAGTCGGGGATGCATCGAAAGTTCACTTGCCTTTTCCCCGGGAATATCAAACTCTAAGGGAACCTCTTCATCTTCGTTTGTCAAACCTTCGTCACGTATGTCGAAGGCTTGGGCTAAAATTTCAGGGGTTACGGCAATTGAGCGTCCCATGACAAACGTTGTGAAACCAAGGATTTGACAGGAATCAATGGGATCGTAATTGAGTTCGGCATTGGAAAAGAATGCACGAACGAGATTTTGAGGTACGGGAGTGTTTATTTTCAAAAAGGACATCCAACCAAATTCCTCAAATTTTGACACGTATGGAAAATCAATGCGATTGAGGAAAGAAAAATCTATAGTCCGCCAATGCTTAATTGGCATGGTTAAGAAGTACTCTTCGTATCGCTTCCTTTTTGCAGGTGTTTTAAAACACCTATTGAAAGAAGCGATGGAAGCGGAAGGAGTGGGTTGGGATGAGGAACCTGCCTCTCCTGTGGTTCTAGGTGGTTTGTTTGCTACTGACTTCCTAGGCATGATTCTAGGTTCTAAATTCGCCTAAACAAATTCAACAGAGAGAAAAGCAATGAAACAGTACCTCGGGTTGCCCTAGAATGAATAACAACACAAATCAGAGAAAATTTTTGAGAAATTTGTAAGAGATGTGGGTTAAAATACCAGAATTTGACACCGAGACGCAAGGGAGACCGTACGAGGATCGATCGGAGGAGGAATTGAAGAAGAGGATGCGAGGGAATTGGAGAATTTGAATTTTAGGTTTTGGGAGATTTGGGGATTTTTCGCGGCTATTTATACTCCAAGGCATAGGAGATCGATCTGTCGAGGCGACAGATCGATCTGGTACTCCCAGAAGCGAAGAGAGATCGATCTGTCGTAGGGACAGATCGATCTGGTCGAAAACAGAGGCTTAAGGAGATCGATCTGGTACATGCACAGATCGATCTGTAGAATGCGGAAGCTTGATGAGATCGATCTGTCGTGGGGACAGATCGATCTGCCTTTAGACAGAGACGTAAGGAGATCGATCTTATGGTTAGAAGATCGATCTGCTTAGCTTAACCTTGATAATTTAGGCTTGTTTAAGGGATAGAGATCGATCTATATCTCAAGGGGATCGATCTCTCATCCTTTTTGCCAGAAAATCTTTGCAAGAAATCATTTAAAAAACAACTTGAAATCAAGATTTTTACAACATGAAAGTCCTAAGGCATACTCATGAGTCCTAATTCACCTCTAAGGATACAGAACCTATCTCTATCAAGGGGTTTGGTGAATATATCAGCTATTTGATGTGTAGTATCAATATACTCTAAGATTATATCCCCTTTTTGTACATGATCTCTAAGGAAGTGATGTCTAATTTCTATGTGCTTGGTTCTGGAGTGTTGAATAGGATTCTTAGACAGATTAATGGCACTGGTATTATCACATTTAATAGACACTTGTTTCATGTCAATACCATAATCTCTCATTTGTTGTTTAATCCACAACACTTGAGCACTACAACTACCAGCTGCTATATACTCAGCTTCAGTTGTGGACTGAGCAACACTGTTCTGCTTCTTGGAGAACCAAGAAATTAACCTATTTCCTAAGAATTGGCAAGTACCTGAAGTACTTTTCCTATCTATTTTGCAGCCTCCAAAATCAGCATCTGAAAATGCATGAAGGGCAAAAGTAGAGTCCTTGGGGTACCAAAGTCCTAGTGAGGGAGTATCTTTGAGGTATCTAAAAATTCTCTTAGTTGCCAATAGATGTGATTCCCTAGGAGAGGATTGAAATCTAGCACAAAGGCATACAGTAAACAATATATCTGGTCTACTTGCAGTTAAATAAAGCAATGATCCAATCATAGACCTATAGAGTTTAGTGTCTACACACTTACCACCTTTATCTTTGTCAAGCTTGATGTTGGTGCCCATTGGAGTGGCTTGAGGTTTGCAACTCTCCATTCCAAATCGCTTGAGTAAGTCCTTGGTGTACTTTGCTTGATTGATGAAAGTTCCATCCTTTGTTTGCTTCACTTGAAGTCCCAAGAAGAATGTGAGTTCTCCCATCATGCTCATCTCAAATTCCCCTTGCATGATCTTAGCAAACTCTTGACATAAAGACTCATTAGTTGAACCAAAAATAATATCATCTACATATACTTGTACAACTAGTAAGTCCTTATTTTTATTTTTGATGAATAATGTGGTGTCTACCTTTCCTCTTGAGAATCCTTTTTCTATTAAGAACTTTGACAACCTTTCATACCAAGCTCTAGGGGCTTGTTTTAACCCATAAAGTGCCTTAGACAATTTGAAAACATGTTCAGGAAATTCATGATTTTCAAATCCGGGAGGTTGCTCTACATAGACTTCTTCATTAATGAAACCATTCAAGAATGCACTCTTTACATCCATTTGATATAACTTGAAATCTTTATAACATGCAAAGGCAAGTAACATTCTTATTGCCTCTAATCTAGCTACCGGTGCATATGTTTCATCATAGTCTATGCCTTCCTCTTGTCTATAGCCTTGAGCAACTAGCCTAGCCTTATTCCTTATGATCACACTATTTTCATCCATCTTATTCTTGAATATCCATTTAGTTCCAATTATAGAGTGATCATTAGGCCTAGGAACTAGTTTCCATACTTTGCTTCTCTCAAATTGATTTAACTCTTCTTGCATTGCTAGGAACCAATTATTATCCTCTAAGGCTTCATTGACATTCCTAGGCTCTATTTGAGATACAAAGGCTATATATTGGCACATATTCCTTAAGGATGACCTAGTTCTAACTCCAAGAGTTGGATCTCCTACTATTTCACAATCTTTTACATATCCTAACTCTCTTGGTGCTCTAGGTTCTCTTTCTAAAACTTCTATTTCTTCTTCATCTTCTTTATTCAAATCAAGCTTTTCTAGAAAGTCATCTTCTAAGCCTTCATCAAATATCTCAACATTTTCATCATCGTTGGTTGAATCTTTAGATATATTATTTGATTCATCAAATATAACATGAATAGATTCTTCAACCATTAATGTTCTTTTGTTATAAACTCTATAAGCCTTTGAATTCAATGAATATCCTAGAAATATTCCCTCATCACTTTTGGCATCAAATTTTCCTAAATTATCTTTTCCATTATTTAGAACAAAGCATTTGCAGCCAAAAGGATGGAAGTAACTAATATTAGGCTTCTTTCCTTTGTAGAGCTCATAAGGAGTTTTCTTTAGCATGGGTCTTATCATAGCTCTATTGATTATATAACATGATGTGTTTATAGCTTCAGCCCAAAAGTACTTTGGCAAGTTATTTTCACATAACATGGTCCTAGCCATCTCTTCCAAAGTCCTATTTCTTCTTTCAACTACACCATTTTGTTGTGGTGTCCTAGGGGCTGAAAAATTATGGCTAATTCCTTGATCATTGCAATACTCATCAAATCCTATATTTTCGAATTCTTTGCCATGATCACTTCTAATGCTTGTTATTGTATATCCTTTTTCATTTTGAGTCACCTTTGAGTAAGTTATGAATTTCTCTAAGGCTTCATTTTTTACTCTCAAAAAGAACACCCAAGTGTATCTAGTGTAGTCATCAACTATTACAAAACCATAGTGTTTCCCACCTAGGCTAGTGGTTCTAGTTGGTCCAAATAAGTCTAAATGCAGTAATTGAAGAGGCCTAGTGGTGGATACACTATTCTTAGGCTTAAAGGTTGTTCTCTTGTGTTTTCCTTTAACACAAGCTTCACATATTTCTTCATGATTAAAGGATAGTTTGGGTAAGCCTATGACTAGATCCTTTCTAGCTAATTTGGATAGCACATGCATGCTAGCATGACCTAGTCTTCTATGCCATAGCCAAGATTCCTTTTTGTTATCTACCATTAAGCATAAGTTTTCGTTTTTGAGTTCATTAAGGTAGACTATATATATGTTACCTTGCCTATGACCTAGAAGAAGAATTTTATTTGACTTAGGATCTATAACATTACATTTCATGCAATCAAAAATTACTTTGTAACCTTTGTCACAAAGTTGACTAATGCTTAGCAAGTTATGCTTTAGACCCCTAACAAGTAATACTTTTTCTAAAGAGAAATGATTATTACCTATTGAGCCACTTCCTTCCACTTGGCCTTTGGAGTTGTCCCCAAAAGTGACTTCTCCACCAATTTTCGATTTGAAGGAATTGAAGTAGCTTTTATCACCCGTCATGTGCCTTGAGCATCCACTATCTAAGTACCAAGCTTCTTTTGTTTTAGCTTTGTGGCTATGCTCAATCACCTACAACAAAAAAAATAAACCCACTCAAGTCTTAGGTACCCAAATTCTCTTGGGTCCTTGGAGGTTAGTAAATGAAATTCTTGATCCCATTGGGATCCATTTTGCTAATGCATTGCAGTCCTTGGAATGAATTACCTCTTTTGGAATCCATATCCTTTTTACAATTTTTCCTTTAAGATTCCTCATCTTTTTAGTGTAATAATGTGACTTATGTCCCTTCTTATTACAATATGACCAAGTAATTTCAGGTTTATTCATGCTCTTCCTAGCCATAAAACTCTTAAGATGGGTCTCCCTACTTTGTGCATTATACCCTAAGCCATTTTTGTCAAAAAATGCCCTTTGGGTTTCTAACATGCTATCTAGCTTTTGTTGCCCCATGTGAAATCTATTAAAGGAGTTATGTAAATTGCTATTTTTCTCCTTAAGATCACCAATTTCTAGATTTGCAATCTCTAGTTTCTCCTCACATTCCAATTTATCTTTTAACATTATCTCATTTTCCCTTTTTAATTTAGATATTAACTTTTTATACTTCATGCTCATAGATTCATACTCTAATGCTAAATCATCAAATGCATCTTGCAGTTCATCAAAAGAGTATTCATTGATATTAGAAGTTACCTTTTCATCATCATCAATAGCCATGAAGCATAGGTTGGCAATGTCCTCATTTGATTCATCATCGGAGCAGTCACTGTCACTCCATGTTGCGACCATTGCCTTCTTTTTATGAAACCTATCATTAGATCTTTTGAGGAGAGGGCAGTTAAATTTTATGTGTCCAGGTTTTTTACACTCATAACACACAATAGAGTCTTTTCTACCTAATTCCTCTTGTTCTCTCCTATTGTTTCTCCTATTGCTATTGCTAGTTCTCATCCTCATGAATTTATTAAATCTTTTGGCAAACATTGCCATCTCAATATCCTCCTCACTGCCACTCTCATTTTTAATTTCCTTTTCAGCAGTGGATTTTAGAGCAACACCCACTTTCTTGGGTGGCTCTTCATTTCTTTTAAGCTTCATCTCATAAGTTAGCAAGGAACCTATTAATTCATCTAAGGATAATGTGTGTGGATCCTTAGATTCCTCTATTGCTGTTACCTTAGCTTCCCATGACTTAGGTAAGCTATTTAAAATTTTCTTTACCATTTCAATGTTAGAATATATTTTTCCTAAAGATTTTAATCCATTAATTATATCTGTAAACCTAGTGAACATATCACTAATAGATTCTTCTTCCTTCATTCTAAAGAGCTCATAATCATGTGTGAGCATACCTACTTTTGTCTCCTTCACTTGGGTTGTACCCTCATGAGTTATTGCCAATTTATCCCATATTTGCTTGGCATTATCACACCCGGAGACTCTATTATATTCATTAGGACCTAAAGCACAAAATAATGTGTGCATAGCTTTAGCATTTAGTTGTGCACATTTAATGTCATTAGAATCCCATTCATCTTCTTCTTTGGGAATATCTCTTCCCTCTATTTTCTTTGTAGGGATTTGAGGTCCCTTAACTATAATTCTCCATACTTCATAGTCATTTGCTTGAATGAATAGCATCATCCTAGTCCTCCAATATGAATAATGTTCACCATTGAACATGGGAGGTCTAACCGTGGAGTGCCCCTCTCCTATCAAACTAGTTGCTACATTGTTAAGAGCCATTTGATCGTTTTTACTCTTAGGAAGTTGTTCCTACGTGATTAAAGAGTCCTAGCTCTGATACCAATTGTTGGCTCTACCGAGAGGGGGGGTGAATCGGTTTTCTAACAATTATGACCGATTTTAAATTAATCGCAATTTAAACACAAGTGATAATGAATAAAACAGTGCAATATAACAATTTAATGCAAAGAGAGGGAAAGAGAAACAAACACAGCAACTTATAGAGGTTCGGCCAACTCTTGCCTACGTCCTCTCTCCTTGACCTTCTTGTCAAGTGGTTTCTTTCTCTCTTTCAATAGAGTTTACAAAGTTCCTTTTACAGGTTAAGGAATAACCTCTCTACCCTTAACAATACAGAAAATGTATTCACCCTTTTACAATAACACTCACTGAGGAACAATCCTCTTTTCTTTTAAGGTGAGGATGAATACAGAATAAGGCTTTTCAGTGGGTAGGACTAACACAGCTTGTAGTGCTTAAGCTTGTACAATCAATCTCAATTAATGAGCAATAGAGATACAAGGAATGAAAGAATTAAAGCTTGAGAATGTTTGGAATATTCAGTGATAGTCTCTCTCATTTTTGCTTTGTCTTCAATGCTTGGTTATATACTGAAGGTTGGGTAGTTGGAGCATTTAATGCAGTTTTTCCCGTTGAGATTTGAAGAAAATAGCCGTTGGGAACCTCCAGTGGTCAGACAGATCGATCTCCTATCTTGGCCAGATCGATCTCCTAGTTTTAATCCTGCAATGACAAAGCACAAATACACAGGGAGATCGATCTCATACATTACCAGATCGATCTATTAGTTTAAATAGGCAGAGGCAGATCGATCTGTCGAATAGGCAGATCGATCTCCTATCCTCTCTGTTTGAGGCAAGATCGATCTCTCAATACACCAGATCGATCTCTTAAGCTCTCTGACTTTGAGCAGATCGATCTCTTCCTTACCAGATCGATCTCCTAAGTTCTCTGACTTAGAGCAGATCGATCTCTTAACCCTTGCAGATCGATCTCTATTTACCTTAAACCCTTTACACCGTTTTAAGGCTTGCCAGATCGATCTCTTCCATCATGAGATCGATCTCTCATCAAGTATAATCCCAGGAGATCGATCTTTCATACCCCAGATCGATCTCTCATCAGCAGAACTCTAAGTTCTGGTCCTGATATCTTCTAAACATGTTTGTATACCATTTTAACATTATTGTATTAACTTGTTTTGTCATTTCAAAATATATTAACTCAACATCATCTATGAGGATTGGCTGAAGATAGTACAGGGTCAAGCCTCAACCATCGTCTTCCCTCAACCCCTTGCCTTCTTACTGCAAAAACTCGAGGTTGACTACTCTTGCAAAACTGGTAAGGTGCCCTCTACGAAAAGTGTCCTGAATATCGGAACCCTTCATCACGCGAGATACTACACAGACCTCCATGGACAGTGGAGAAAGAAGACCGAGTTATCTCAGGAGGCAGCTATGGAGGAGGATATTCCAACTGAGCCTTCTGCACCTCCGACTGAACCTTCAACACCTCCCGCTGCAAACACTGTACCTACTGCTTCATCTTTCGACGCCATGGAATCGCTTATAGCTATGGTTATGCAACTTAATAGGAAGATGGATGAGGGCTTTGTAAATCTCCATGCCACACAGCAAGCCATGTTTGATGAGTTGCAGGTCACCCATGTTGAGTTAATGTATTTTGAAATGACAAAACAAGTTAATTCAATAATGTTAAGATGATATACAAACATGTTTAGAAGTGATTAGTACCAGAACTTAGAGTTCTGCTGATGAGAGATCGATCTGGGGTATGAGAGATCGATCTCCTGGGTTTTTAATTGATGAGAGATCGATCTCATGAAGTAAGAGATCGATCTGTCTAGCCTTATAACGTGGTAAAGAGATTAAGGTAAAATGAGATCGATCTACAAGGGTTAAGAGATCGATTTGGCTAATGCTAAAGTTGAGAGATCGATCTGGTAAGGAAGAGATCGATCTCCTCAAAGTCAGAGAGCTAAAGAGATCGATCTGTGTTGTTGAGAGATCGATCTTGCTTCAAACAGAGAGTTAAGGAGATCGATCTTCCTATTCGACAGATCGATCTGCCTCATTACTTTTAAACTAACAGATCGATCTGCTAACCTATGAGATCGATCTCCTTGTGTATTTGTGCTTCAATCTTGCAGGATTTATAACTAAGAGATCGATCTGGCCAAGAAGGCAGATCGATCTGGCACTCTACTGGAGGCACCCAACGGCTAGTTTCTGCAAAAACACAACGGGAAGAATAGCATTTAATGCTCCAACTACCCATCCTTCAGTATTTAACCAAGCATTGAAGACAAAGAGAACAGAGACACTATTGCTGCATATTCCAAACATTCTCAAGCTTTAATTCTTTCATTCTTTGTGTCCCTATTGCTCATTCATTGAGAATCATTGTAAAAGCTTAAGTGCAAAATAGCTACACTTGTCCTACCACCTTAAAGCATTAAATTGTATTCAGTCTTATCTTAAAAGAGAAGAGGATTGTTCCTCAGTGAGAGTATATTGTAAGAGGCTGAATACTTTTTCTGTATTGCCAAAGGTAGTGAGGTTATTCCTTAACCTGTAAAAGGAAATTTGTAAGGTCTATTGAAAGAGAGAAAGAAAGCACTTGACAAGAAGGTCAAGGAGAGAGGACGTAGGCAAGAGTTGGCCGAACCTCTATAAGTTGTGTTTGTTTCTCTTCCCTTCTCACTGCATTAAATTGTTATATTGCACTGTTTTATTCATTATCATTTGTGTTTAAATTGTGATTAATTTAAAATCTGCCATAGTTGTTAGAAAACCAATTCACCCCCCCTCTCGGTAGAGCCAACAATTGGTATCAGAGCTAGGACTCTTTAATCACGTAGGAACAACTTCCTAAGAGTTAGAAAACGATCAAATGGCTCTTAACAATGTAGCAACTAGTTTGATAGGAGAGGGGCACTCCACGGTTAGACCTCCCATGTTCAATGGTGAACATTATTCATATTGGAGGACTAGGATGATGCTATTCATTCAAGCAAATGACTATGAAGTATGGAGAATTATAGTTAAGAGACCTCAAATCCCTACAAAGAAAATAGAGGGAAGAGATATCCCCAAAGAAGAAGATGAATGGGATTCTAATGACATTAAATGTGCACAACTAAATGCTAAAGCTATGCACACATTATTTTATGCTTTAGGTCCTAATGAATATAATAGAGTCTCCGGGTGTGATAATGCCAAGCAAATATGGGATAAATTGGCAATAACTCATGAGGGTACAACCCAAGTGAAGGAGACAAAAGTAGGTATGCTCACACATGATTATGAGCTTTTTAGGATGAAGGAAGGAGAATCAATTAGTGATATGTTCACTAGATTTACAGATGTAATTAATGGACTAAAGTCCTTAGGAAAAATATATTCTAACATTGAAATGGTAAAGAAAATTTTAAATAGCTTACCTAAAGCATGGGAAGCTAAAGTGACAGCAATAGAGGAATCTAAGGATCCACACACATTGTCCTTAGATGAATTAATAGGTTCCTTGCTAACTTATGAGATGAAGCTTAAAAGAAATGAAGAGTCACCCAAGAAAGTGGGAGTTGCTCTAAAATCCACTGCTGAAAAGGAGATTAAAAATGAGAGTGGCAGTGAGGAGGATATTGAGATGGCAATGTTTGCCAAAAGATTTAATAAATTCATGAGGATGAGAGCTGGTAATAGCAATAGGAGAAACAATAGGAGAGAACAAGAGGAAGTAGGTAGAAAAGACTCTATTGTGTGTTATGAATGTAAAAAACCTGGACACATAAAGTTTAACTGCCCTCTTCTCAAAAGATCTAATGATAGGTTTCATAAAAAGAAGGCAATGGTAGCAACATGGAGTGACAGTAACTGCTCCGATGATGAATCAAATGAGGACATTGCCAACCTATGCTTCATGGCAATTGATGATGATGAAAAGGTAACTTCTAATATCAATGAATACTCTTTTGATGAACTGCAAGATGCATTTGATGATTTAGCATTAGAGTATGAATCTATGAGCATGAAGTATAAAAAGTTAATATCTAAATTAAAAAGGGAAAATGAGATAATGTTAAAAGATAAATTGGAATGTGAGAAGAAACTAGAGATTGCAAATTTAGAAATTTGTGACCTTAAGGAGAAAAATAGCAATTTACATAACTCCTTTAATAGGTTTCACATGGGGCAACAAAAGCTAGATAGCATGTTAGAAACCCAAAGGGCATTTTTTGACAAAAATGGCTTAGGGTATAATGCACAAAGTAGGGAGACCCATCTTAAGAGTTTTATTGCTAGGAAGAGCATGAATAAACCTGCAATTACTTGTTCATATTGTAATAAGAAGGGACATAAGTCACATTATTGCAATATAAAGATGAGGAATCTTAAAAGAAAAATTGTAAAAAGGATATGGATTCCAAAAGAGGTAATTCATTCCAAGGACTGCAATGCATTAGCAAAATGGATCCCAATGGGATCAAGAATTGCATTTACTAACCTCCAAGGACCCAAGAGAATTTGGGTACCTAAGACTTGAGTGTGTTTATTTTTTTTTGTTGTAGGTGATTGAGCATAGCCACAAAGCTAAAACAAAGGAAGCTTGGTACTTAGATAGTGGATGCTCAAGGCACATGACGGGTGATAAAAGCCATTTCAATTCCTTCAAATCGAAAATTGGTGGAGAAGTCACTTTTGGGGACAACTCCAAAGGCCAAGTGGAAGGAAGTGGCTCAATAGGTAATGATCATTTCTCTTTAGAAAAAGTATTACTTGTTAGGGGTCTAAAGCATAACTTACTAAGCATTAGTCAACTTTGTGACAAAGGTTACAAAGTAATTTTTGATTGCATGAAATGTAATGTTATAGATCCTAAGTCAAATAAAATTCTTCTTCTAGGTCATAGGCAAGGTAACATATATAGTCTACCTTAATGAACTCAAAAATGAAAACATATGCTTAATGGTAGATAACAAAAAGGAGTCTTGGTTATGGCATAGAAGACTAGGTCATGCTAGCATGCATGTGCTATCCAAATTAGCTAGAAAGGATCTAGTTATAGGCTTACCCAAAATACCCTTTGATCATGAAGAAATATGTGAAGCTTGTGTTAAAGGAAAACACAAGAGAATAACTTTTAAGCCTAAGAATAGTGTATCCACCACTAGGCCTCTTCAATTACTGCATTTAGACTTGTTTGGACCAACTAGAACCACTAGCCTAGGTGGGAAACACTATGGTTTTGTAATAGTTGATGATTTCACTAGGTTCACTTGGGTGTTCTTTTTGAGAGTAAAAAATGAAGCCTTAGAGAAATTCATAGGTTACTCAAAGGTGTCTCAAAATGAAAAAGGATATACAATAACAAGCATTAGAAGTGATCATGGCAAAGAATTTGAAAATATAGGATTTGATGAGTATTGCAATGATCAAGGAATTAGCCATAATTTTTCAGCCCCTAGGACACCACAACAAAATGGTGCAGTTGAGAGAAGAAATAGAACTTTGGAAGAGATGGCTAGGACCATGTTATGTGAAAATAACTTGCCAAAGTACTTTTGGGCTGAAGCTATAAACACATCATGTTATATAATTAATAGAGCTATGATAAGACCCATGCTAAAGAAAACTCCTTATGAGCTCTACAAAGGTAAGAAGCCTAACATTAGTTACTTCCATCCTTTTGGCTGCAAATGCTTTGTTCTAAATAATGGAAAAGATAACTTAGGAAAATTTGATGCCAAGAGTGATGAGGGAATATTTCTAGGATATTCATTGAATTCAAAGGCCTTTAGAATATATAACAAAAGAACATTAGTGGTTGAAGAGTCTATTCATGTTATATTTGATGAATCAAATAATATATCTAAAGATTCAACCAATGATGAAAATGTTGGAATATTTGATGAAGGCTTAGAAGATGACTTTCTAGAAAAACTTGACTTGAATAAAGAAGATGAAGAAGAAATAGAGGTTTTAGAAAGAGAGCCTAGAGCACCAAGAGAGTTAGGATATGTAAAAGATTATGAAATAGTAGGAGATCCAACTCTTGGAGTTAGAACTAGATCATCCCTAAGGAATATGTGCCAATATATAGCCTTTGTATCTCAAATTGAACCTAGGAATGTCAATGAAGCCTTAGAAGATAATAATTGGTTCCTAGCAATGCAAGAAGAATTAAATCAATTTGAGAGAAGCAAAGTATGGAAACTAGTTCCTAGGCCTAATGATCACTCAATAATTGGAACTAAATGGATATTCAAGAACAAGATGGATGAAAATAGTGTGATCGTAAGGAATAAGGCTAGGCTAGTTGCTCAAGGCTATAGACAAGAGGAAGGCATAGACTATGATGAAACATATGCACCGGTAGCTAGATTAGAGGCAATAAGAATGTTACTTGCCTTTGCATGTTATAAAGATTTCAAGTTATATCAAATGGATGTAAAGAGTGCATTCTTGAATGGTTTCATTAATGAAGAAGTCTATGTAGAGCAACCTCCCGGATTTGAAAATCATGAATTTCCTGAACATGTTTTCAAATTATCTAAGGCACTTTATGGGTTAAAACAAGCTCCTAGAGCTTGGTATGAAAGGTTGTCAAAGTTCTTAATAGAAAAAGGGTTCTCAAGAGGAAAGGTAGACACCACATTATTCATAAAAAATAAAAATAAGGACTTACTAGTTGTACAAGTATATGTAGATGATATTATTTTTGGTTCAACTAATGAGTCTTTATGCCAAGAATTTGCTAAGATCATGCAAGGAGAATTTGAGATGAGCATGATGGGAGAACTCACATTCTTCTTGGGACTTCAAGTGAAGCAAACAAAGGATAGAACATTCATCAATCAAGCAAAGTACACCAAGGACTTGCTCAAGAGATTTGGGATGGACAATTGCAAATCTCAAACCACTCCAATGGGCACCAACATCAAGCTTGACAAAGATGAAAGTGGTAAGTGTGTAGACACTAAACTCTATAGGTCTATGATTGGTTCTTTGCTTTATTTAACTGCTAGTAGACCAGATATATTGTTTAGTGTGTGCCTTTGTGCTAGATTTCAATCATCTCCTAGGGAATCACATCTATTGGCAACTAAGAGAATCTTTAGATACCTCAAAGACACTCCCTCACTAGGACTTTGGTACCCCAAGGACTCTACTTTTGCCCTTCATGCATTTTCAGATGCTGATTTTGGAGGCTGCAAAATAGATAGGAAAAGTACTTCAGGTACTTGCCAATTCTTAGGAAATAGGTTAATTTCTTGGTTCTCCAAGAAGCAAAACAGTGTAGCTCAGTCCACAACTGAAGCTGAGTATATAGCAGCTGGTAGTTGTAGTGCTCAAGTGTTGTGGATTAAACAACAAATGAGAGATTATGGTATTGACATGAAATAAGTGTCTATTAAATGTGATAATACCAGTGCCATTAATCTGTCTAAGAATCCTATACAACACTCCAGAACTAAGCACATAGAAATTAGACATCACTTTCTTAGAGACCATGTACAAAAAGGGGATATAATTTTAGAGTACATTGACACTCTACATCAAATAGCTGATATATTCACCAAACCCCTTGATAGAGATAGGTTTTGTATCCTTAGAGGTGAATTAGGACTCATGGATAAGCCTTAGGATTTTTTGTGTTTCAAAAATCTTGGTTTCAAATTAATTTTAAATGAGTTTTTGCAAAGATTTTCTGGCAATGAGGATGAGAGATCGATCTCCTTGCAATATAGATCGATCTCCATACCTCCAACAAGCCTAAATCATCAAGGTTAAGCTAAGCAGATCGATCTTCTAACCATAAGATCGATCTCCTTACGTCTCTGTTTAAAGGCAGATCGATCTGTCCACACGACAGATCGATCTCTTCAAGCTTCCGCATTCTACAGATCGATCTTTGCATTTGGCAGATCGATCTGCCTAAGCCTCTGTTAAACGACAGATCGATCTGTGTGTAACAGATCGATCTCCTTAGGCCTCTGTTTGCGACCAGATCGATCTGGCCTTACGACAGATCGATCTTCATTAGCTTTCTGGAAATGACAGATCGATCTGTCGCCTCGACAGATCGATCTCCTGTGCCCTGGAGTATAAATACCCGCGTAAAATTCCCAAATTTCAGAAACCCAATCTTCAAAATTTCCAATTTTCCCTCGCATCGTTTCCTCCGATTCCTCCTCAGATCGATCTCTGTACGATCCTCCTTACGTCTCGGTGTCAAAATCTGGTATTGTAACCAACATTTCTTACTGATTTTCTCAAAATCTATCTTCAATTTGTGCTCATTTTGATTCTAGGTCAAACCTAGGTACTGTTTCATTGCTTTTCTCACTGTTGAATTTGTTTAGACGAATCTAGAGTCTCGAATAATGCCTAGACTTAAGAAAGTAGGAATCAAACCCCCTAGAACCACTGAGGCAGGTTCCTCATCACAACCCATTCCTCCACCTCCTATCGCTTCCTTCAATCGGTGTTTTAAAACACCAGCAAAAAGAAAGCGGTATGAGGAATATTTTTCAACCATGCCAATCAAGCATTGGCGCACTATCAATTTTTCATTCCTCAATCACATAGACTTTCCATACATGTCAAAGTTTGAGGAATTTGGTTGGACAAACTTCTTGAGAATCAACACTCCTGTCCCTCCAAATCTCGTTTGCGTATTCTTTTCCAATGCCGAACTCGTTTATGACCCCGATGACACCTGCAAAATCCTAGCCTTCAAAACCTTCGTCATGGGTCAATCCATTATAATTGACTCTGAAGTTCTAGCCAAAGTGTTTGATATACGCGATGAAGGCTTAACAAATGAGGATGAGGAAGTCCCCTTTGCGTTTGAACTCCCCAGGGATAAGGCGAGTAACCTTCCAATGCACCTTCGGTTACTCCACCTCATAATCTCGTGGAACCTCCGCCCTTTCGGTACTCGTCATTCTACCGTTAGGCGTCTAGATCGTTTTTGGCTCCATCACATCCACACCACAAGCCAAAAACCTAACCTCCCTCACTTTATTTACGAAGATTGGCTGAAGATTGTGCGTGGCCAAGCTACCACAATAGTATTTCCACAACCAGTGGCTTATCTTCTCCACCGCCTTGGTATCAACTGCAGCGGCGAAACTGGCGAGCTACCATCTCCCAAAAGCGTGCTTAACATTGGGACCCTACATCATATGGGGTACTACAAAGATTTTCGGGGAGAGTGGACGAAAAAGCAAGAACAGCAACCTGCTGAGGCTGAGGAGGACCCCACTGATGAACCAGCACACCAACCTGCTGCACCAGCTCAGGAACCATCGGCTCCGCCCACTGCACCAACATCGTCTCCTGCTGAATTGGAGATGCTCATAACGATGGTGACGGACCTCAGTCAGCAGATTAATGACGGCTTTGCCACTCAGCGGCGTATGATCGAGGACTTAACCCAACGAGTGGATAAGATTCAAGAGACTCAAGAGGCGATGTTCGATGAGCTCCAAGTAACACGCACGCATGTTGAGAATCTTTTGGATCGTGATCCTCCCTCACAATAGGCATTAGGTGCTTAGATTTAGTGTAGTTACAACATTGTTAAGCTACTTGATGTTATCTGTGAAAAATTTGCTTGAATGAAATGTGATTTGATTGGATATTTGGTGAGTTAATGAAAATGTTGATTTTGAAATGCCATGAATCTTCTCTTTAGTATGTGATTGATATGACAAAAAGGGGGAGAAGAAACATGTGTTGTGGTTGTGTTAAAGGTTTAAAAGAATAATTTAATTGAATGATTTAATTGAGGGGGAGTTAAGATTTAATTGAGGGGGAGCTATGATTTGAATTCAGGGGGAGTTAAGATTTAACTGAGGGGGAGTTAAGTCATTAACAAAATCAAAAATTCACAAAAAGGGGAGTTTTGCAAAATCACTAAACATGTTTTAATTGATGAGTTTTGTCATATCAAAAAGGGGGAGATTGTTGAGTTAATGTTTTTTGAAATGACAAAACAAGTTAATTCAATAATGTTAAGATGATATACAAACATGTTTAGAAGTGATTAGTACCAGAACTTAGAGTTCTGCTGATGAGAGATCGATCTGGGGTATGAGAGATCGATCTCCTGGGTTTTTAATTGATGAGAGATCGATCTCATGAAGTAAGAGATCGATCTGTCTAGCCTTATAACGTGGTAAAGAGATTAAGGTAAAATGAGATCGATCTACAAGGGTTAAGAGATCGATTTGGCTAATGCTAAAGTTGAGAGATCGATCTGGTAAGGAAGAGATTGATCTCCTCAAAGTCAGAGAGCTAAAGAGATCGATCTGTGTTGTTGAGAGATCGATCTTGCTTCAAACAGAGAGTTAAGGAGATCGATCTTCCTATTCGACAGATCGATCTGCCTCATTACTTTTAAACTAACAGATCGATCTGCTAACCTATGAGATCTATCTCCTTGTGTATTTGTGCTTCAATCTTGCAGGATTTATAACTAAGAGATCGATCTGGCCAAGAAGGCAGATCGATCTGGCACTCTACTGGAGGCACCCAACGGCTAGTTTCTGCAAAAACACAACGGGAAGAATAGCATTTAATGCTCCAACTACCCATCCTTCAGTATTTAACCAAGCATTGAAGACAAAGAGAACAGAGACACTATTGCTGCATATTCCAAACATTCTCAAGCTTTAATTCTTTCATTCTTTGTGTCCCTATTGCTCATTCATTGAGAATCATTGTAAAAGCTTAAGTGCAAAATAGCTACACTTGTCCTACCACCTTAAAGCATTAAATTGTATTCAGTCTTATCTTAAAAGAGAAGAGGATTGTTCCTCAGTGAGAGTATATTGTAAGAGGCTGAATACTTTTTCTGTATTGCCAAAGGTAGTGAGGTTATTCCTTAACCTGTAAAAGGAAATTTGTAAGCTCTATTGAAAGAGAGAAAGAAAGCACTTGACAAGAAGGTCAAGGAGAGAGGACGTAGGCAAGAGTTGGCCAAACCTCTATAAGTGACTGTGTTTGTTTCTCTTCCCTTCTCACTGCATTAAATTGTTATATTGCACTGTTTTATTCATTATCATTTGTGTTTAAATTGTGATTAATTTAAAATCTGCCATAGTTGTTAGAAAACCGATTCACCCCCCTCTCGGTAGAGCCAACAACCCACACATGTGTTGACGAACTCTTGGAGCATTTTCCTCCTCCATCTTAGGATTGTTTTTCTAGTTATACTTGACTTACTATAACTATTTTGCTTGAATTGTGTTTCCTTATTTTGAAATGACATTAAGTTTCCAAGTTTTGGTTTAGATATATGCTCAATGCTGTGTTGGTAACTGCTTTGTTGATATATATCTGGTCCATATTACCATGCTCAATGTACCTTCTTGATATGACAAAAAGGGGGAGAAAAGAGTGCATACATTAAGGGGGAGCATAAATTAATGGGGAGTTTGGAACTGTGTTTAAGGGGGAGATTAAACATGTTTTAAACTTAGTTTATTGAATAAGTTTTGTCATATCAAAAATGCGGATATTGTTAGGTTGATATATTTTGAAATGAAAAAACAGTAATTCAAAAATAGTTATGATAAATCAAGGAAGTTTTAAAACATGTTAATAAATTAATTGGAACAGATTGAGATATAATCGTTACCAAAAACTGGGTTTTAAAGGATGAGAGATCGATCTCATGAGATGAGAGATCGATCTGCTCAAAGGTTAAAGACACAGAACAAATACTGGGATGAGAGCTCGATCTCCAAGGGTTATGAGATCAATCCTTACTCAAACATAATGTTTATGAGATCGATATGGTCAAGTTAGAGATCGATCTCCTCTAAGGTAAGGGTAAAGGTGATTGATCTATAGATCGATCTATGTTCAAACAGAATGTTTATGAGATTGATCTCATATGGATAGAGATTGATCTCCTCAAGACAGTAAGCTTATGAGATCGATCTGGTGTATTTAGAGATCGATCTCCTCCACACGAGAACACTTGTAAGATCGATCTCCTCCGCACGAGAACACTTGTAAGATCAATCTATAGATCGATCCTCTTCAAACAGAGAGTTTATAAGATCGATCTTCTGGTTTAACAGATCGATCTTCACTAACATATTATGAATTATGAGATCGATCTACACAATAATGAGATCGATCTCCTTGCTTTGAATTGCTTTGTAATTGCAGGAATTTGAATTGGAAGATCGATCTGGTCAAGATAGAAGATCGATCTGGCACTCTACTGAAGGTTCCCAATGGCTCTTTCTGTAAAATCTTCAACGGGAAAAACTACATTTAATGCTTCACCAACTTGCTGAGCCTATAAATAGAAGTCATTAAGACATTCAAAAGATGAGAAGCAAACCTAAAAAAATACTACAAGCATATTCTTTGTGTCTTCAATTTAGAGTGCATTAAATTTCCATTCAAAGCTTGCAACCAAGTGTTTTCTTGTTGTACCTACCTTTGATCAATTCACTGTTATATTCATTCTCATTCAAAAGAAAAAGGAGAGAGAGTTTCCTTGTGATTAAATTCTGTAAAAGGGAGTGAATAGCCTTATTTGATAAGAGGTAGAGAGGTTATTCCTTAACCTTGAAAAAGAAATTGTATTCATCACTTTAATAGTAAAAGAGAAGCCTTGACAAGAAGGTCAAGAAGAGAGGACGTAGGCAAGCGTTTTGGCCAAACCTCTATAAATCTCTGAGTTTGCCATTTCTCTTCCTTCACTCCTTTGTTTTACTGCACTTTATTCTATTGCTCAATATTGTCATTTATTTGGTTAATTGCAATTCTATCTAAAAGAGCTTAAATTTAGCATTTAGACTAGAAAAACCGATTCACCCCCTCTCGGTTGAGCCAACAGAGGTAAATACCTCAATTCGCGTGGCTAGTGATTCGAACCTAAGACCTTAAAGTCTTAGTTTTTACACACTTAGTACCAATTGTTCCAGTTGGATCAATTGGTACCAAGTGTGTAAGAACTAAGACTTTAAGGTTTTAGGTTCGAACTACTAGGGACGCGAATTGGGATATTTACCTCGATAAAAACATGAAAGGCCTATAGGGCTTTCAAAGCAGATAACACGAATGAGTAACGGTGTCAACAGCAGTCGATGTTGTGGGCCCAAGAGAGGCGGCCATGGCCGGCTGGTTGGTCCGACTGCGCTAGGCCGTTATGTTACCACATTACATCTAAGATGTTATCGTTAAATATTGACACAAATTCTAACTAGGAGTCATTTTGGATTTTGGTGAAATTTTATTAGTTAGAAAATTACTTAGGAGTTTTTGTTGCCAAAAAGATGACGGGCTTGTTGATGGTGGACCAATTTCTTCCTTATTGGATCAACCATAAAACAGAAGGTCCATTGGAGTTTTATCCAATTAGTTTTATCCACTAGAGTCTTAGTTAATGAATCGCCTTTGGGTATAGTGGAAAATGGAATGAAAGTGTTTGAAATGTTAAAGAGAGAGTTCATACCTTTGCCTTTGCGTAACATCTCTGTTTATGGGAGATGCTTCCTCTTTGCATGCAATCCACATCCCTCATGCAAGAGGCATGCATGAGTGGGCGTCTATTTGCAGAAGTGGGGGCCACTCCCTGTTAACGTACTGTTTAGTGGACGAGTGCGTTGTCACGACCCAAATTACCTAAAAATCAGAGTAAATTTTTTCGCTTTTTCATTTATTATTTAATTCTTACTTTTCTCTCATCGTGACCATCCTACAAATAGTTGGGCTATGATTCTGTGTTAGTCACCTCTCACCTATTTACCATTCCATTTCCATAATCACATTCATATATCAGGATTTACTATCCTTTGACTTTAGCTAAATACATATATAGTGGTATTACATTACCTTACATCCCCGACATCGTATCCATTTACAGTACTATGCATTACATATTTAGATACAAAACTATACAAATGTGTATACTAGTCTCTCAATGGGAAGCAACGGATACCAAGATTGCAAGTTCTCAATCGCTCACTAACTACTGTGAGTACTCTTAAAAGATGGGAAAATAAGGGGGGTGAACAAACCACACGCTCAGTAAGGCAATTATGCAAGTAAGTAGATAGCTACACTATCTACATGTTCATAATGCCATGCCCTTAAAATCCATTTCTTTTCATTAAAATCTCAAGCACAAAACCATACATACATCAATGACATAGTTTATCAAAACTATTTGTGCTTATAGAAATCATGTAATTCATGCATCAAAGGCATTTTATGTGACATCATTAAATCATACTTAGCATGAGGTAAATCAAGATCATGCATCATTTCATGCCATGTAAAACAAATCATGAGAAACAATTCTTTTCATGAATCTTACTATTAACGCATCGAAAACTCATCATGCTACTGCATTTAAATCATTTCATTAAAGCTCAGTATAAAATAACCCGAAGGGGTTAAGAATCTCATAAATCAAACTCATTAAAATTCATTAAAAAACTTCAATTATAAAATCACCCTTCTTTCAGGGTCATGTATCATAAAATCCTCTAAAAACATCTATCAGCATAGTAGAAAATCATAAAATCGAGGGCCTGACCCCTCAATCAGGTCTACCCTGGTCTATCGAGACCACAAGTTATATCATGTGAGACATGTAGGTGATTATATCAGTAACATCGAGGACTATGGCCATAACCTAGTGATCCCTAGCTACACGGTACCTAGTGTGCGGTGTATTACACTTGAAACGGAGGTGAGTCAATCCTGCCTCTAGAACAACATAACATCAGGATTACGAGGGCAAGGCTTGCTACATCGTGGCTAATGCCACTCCACTCCAACAATCTCCACGGTATAGCGTACTCCACGTGACATACACGGTACAACGTACTCCATGAACCCAAGCTCAGTTAGGGGTGCCTGCAATAGATCTTATCCACCCATACCATCTCTGTCTCAGTATGCACGTGTGGGTATATCATCTCACTGTGACACATAGTCTACAGGAGGCTCCAACACGGCTATATGCATGTCATATAAATCCCTGTGCGAGCGAAGTTCTAGCACGGCTCCATGCATATTCATGATATCTAAAAATCTCGTACGAGCGAAGCTCTAGCACAATTTCATAAAAAAATCATTAAAATCTGCGTACGTGTAGCACTCCAGTACGACTTTAAAATGAGTTATAAATCTATATAAAATCATAAATCATTCAAAACCTCGTGCCAGCAACGCTCTAGCATGGTTTCATACATAAATAAATCAAATCTCCTGCGAGTTACACTCCATCACGAATGAATGCTTAAGTAATTCAAAACTTCGTACGAGCAACGCTCTAATACGGTTTTATGCATAAATACATCAAATCTTGCGCGAGTTACACTCCAGCACAGCTTTTATGCAATTATCATATCAAAACAGGATGCGAGCTAAGCTCCAGCACCTTTTTATGCATATCAAGTCATAAAAACTAGTGCGAGCAATCGCTCTAGCACCTTTTTATGCATATCAAGTCAAAACAGTCAAAACAGTCAAAATAGAATGCGTGCTAGGCTCCAGCATCTCTCATGCATTTCACAATAATAAAAATCAGTGCGAGCAACCGCTCTAGCACATTTCATGCATATGATGTCACACAAGTCGATGCGAGTAACCGCTCAAGTACAATTTATGCACACTCACAAACTCAGATATAGTGCGAGCTATGCGCCAGCACTATCTGTTTCCATATAAACTTGATAGTTGGCCCATTTTCCAAATAATTTTCATTTAAATCTTAATAACACTTACGTAATGTTATATTGTGAAATTTATGCAATTACTAGCCAATCTATCGATTTTCTTTGCTTAAAAACCACGAAAATTTCTTAAATCATGCATGTCATGCTTTCACCCTCCTTAGGTGATTTTTCCCTCAGTAGGGGTAAAATAACATTTTACCTATTTCGAGTCCTTAAATTTTTTTATTTATTTCTAGGACCTTTTATACATATTCTGTGTATACATGCATATTCAGTGTATACAAAATCTATTAAAATATGCGTAGCTACCTCTAACTACTCACACAATTCTCTTACCTCATTTTTCTGTACAGTTTGACCTTTCCACTGATGTCTCGTCATGCAGTCCGATTTGCTGCCAATCCAATATTCGAAACTACGGATAAATATTCATCAGATCAAATACAATATAATTAATTGTATTTTCATATTTTGTGGGCTTAATTTAAATAATTGGGCTCGTTTACCCATATTGAGCCCGATTGTACCATAATGGGCCTTAATCGGCCTTAAGCCCGTTTTTCACTTACTACTATTCACATTATCGAGGCCTATTGGGCTCATTGGGTCCATCAGTATTTATTGGACCTCGTTCTAAACTCTCGAATAGCTTAATTATTTATTTACGACAATTTATCTTAAATTCCTGAATTTAATTCATTTTATACGGAATTAATCCGTAATTTATGCGGTAAATTTTACCACGCATAACTATGCAAATTGTCGTAAATAAGGGTTACTTACCCGAGATTCCATGATAATACGCAAATTGAGGTTGACTCGAGCTCTCATTTGACGTCAATTGTCAAGCTACACAATTAAATATTTTTTTGGGTAAATTTTCAGTCAGATATTAATCAAATTAAATATTTCAAAATTTAAATCGATCAATTTCGACCGTTTTTTGACTTACCCGTAGCTCGATTGCATCATTGGGATTTTTCTCCATTTTTTTCTCTTTTTCTTTTTCCCTTTTTCTCTTTCTTTTCCTTCTTTTCTGGCTGAACTGGTTCGGTTTGGTTCAATCCGATTTAGTCTGGTTCGATCAATTCGGAGCTTCGCCGATCGGTTCTCCGTCGGCTTCAGTCGTCAGTAGCTCCGCGGGATCGTTCGAAGCTCAGATCTGGGGTCGATGTGGTCCGAGGTGGTCGAAAAGTGGTCAGTCCGGCTCTTCTCCCTTCCGGCGTCGGTGCCTTCCTCTTTTCTTGCCGTTGCCGGCGCTGGCCGCCGTTTCCCCAACTATTTTCGCCCCCATTCGGCTCGGCATCACGTGGGGGTCTTTCGGTGGTCGGTGGCTGAGGTCGAATCGGCGCCGGTTGCCGGATTCCTCTCTCCCTTTCTCCTCTCGGTTGGGCTTCCTCGGTTTCTCTCTCTCGCCATCGATCGTCACCTCGTCAGATATCGCCTGGGGTCGATGTCGGCGTGGGGTTTGTCCTTCAGCCACTCGCTCAGACCGGTCGTCGGTGATTGATGAGGCACCCTTGGTTGCCTCAGTTTTGCCTTTGCTTCGTTTCTTCAGAAATCGCATTTCGCGATTTTCTGTTTTTTATTTTATTTTATTTTGTTTTATTTTATTTATTTATAATTTATTTTTATTATTATTTTAATCCATTAAAATATTATTAAAATTCCAAAAATATCTAAAAAAATTATATTTTATTCATTTAACCAATTAAATGAATTTATCGATCTTAGTTCGTCTTTCGGGATAATTTTTTTAATATTTTCGGTATAATTTTTCGATGTGAAATTTTTGGTTAATTCCAATAAATTCATATCTTGATCAATTTAATCTGAAATTCAATTATTTCTTTGTTATTGATTAAGATTCTCAAATCCATTATTTTCAATGAAATTTTCTTGTCACGATTATACCGGATTTCAATTTTTTGATCGTTTTACCCTTGCACGTATTCATGAATTCCATTTCAATCCTTCATTTAATCTTTTCTCATTTCGTGTTTTAAATAAAATCGGGTCTTACAATCTCCCCCACTTAAAAAATTTGATCTTTTAAATTAGAACCAAGTCAGATGGGTCCATAAACAACTCCGGGTACGTCTATTGCATCATACTCTTTAATTCTTATGTAACTTTTTTTGGAGTGTAATACTACCAAAGGACTTAACTAGGGAGATCATCTTAAACCTCAACATCTTCTCCTTCCGTCTAATACCCGAATCGATTTTTTTCAACATACGTTATACTTTCATTGAGCTAAGCTGTTGGAGCTCATATCCGATCACATATGCTGGGTCCGGATATTATTTTCGAAGCATCAAAAGATGGGACACATTGTGGATGCCTGCTTATTCAAGTGGTAACGTCAACCTACAGGCCTTATCTCCCACTTTGTCCAATCTCTCAAAGGATTCTGTCTAATGAAACTCTATTTGCATTCTTTCTAAATCTCATTATGTCTTTATGCCCTTAGGACAAGTAACTGCCAACAATACTGATTCACCCTTGGTGAATTCCAATGGTTTCTATCTCTTGTTAGCATAGTCTTTTTTGTCTGCTCTGAGGTGTTCTTAATCTCTCACAAATCAACTGAACATCCTCAGAGGTTTATCTTACCAATTCGGGAGCAATTCTCTATCTGTCACCCACTTCTTCTTATCTAAGTCGGGGAGCAACCCCTACGGCCATACAATGCCTCATATAAAGTCATCCCGATACTCAAGTGATAACAGTTATTATTGGTGAATTCGATTTGTAACAACTGATCATCCCAGGAGCTTATAAAATCGATGGCACATGCTCTCATCATATCCTCCAGAACCTGTACAGTCCTCTTTGATTGACCATCTGTCTGAGGATGAAAAGCTGTGCTAACACTCAGTCGGGTTCGCATAGCTTTAAAAAATATTCCCAGAAGTAAGTGAAGCGAGAATCCATATCTGATATCATGCTCACTGGAACTTTACATAATGTTTCACAATCTTCCATACACATAACTCCGCCTACGCACTTAGAGTATCTGGGGATTTTCATAGCCAAAAGGTGGGTAAACTTAATCAATCTATCGACTATCACCCAGATAGCCTCGTGATTTATCCGGGTCCTCTGTAACCGATCACAAAATTCATTGTAACTTGTTCCCATTTTTGTGTCAATATAGGTAGAGGCTATAACTTCTTTTGCTCTACCTTAATCTGCTGACATACGAGACACTTTTTCACAATCTCTTCAATGTCTCTTTCATATCTGACCACCAATACCCTTTTCAGAGATTCTGATATATTTATTACTTCTCGAATGCACTGTATATCCCGAAGAGTGAGCTTCTGACAATAACGATCTCAATAGTTGTGGTCCTGGAGAGCACTTATACTGTCTCTGAACCTCTGTAAGTCATCATCACTCACTGTGAACTCTATCACTGTACCCTTCTGAATCTGACCTATACTATCGACACCATGCCGATCATCATGCTAAGCCTGTCAAATCCGGTTACTCAAATCCGGTTTAAATCTTAGGTTAGCTATTACACAATCACTGTCATCATCAGAAGGGATCACATCACTAATGAGGCTCACAACTGCTCTAACAGCTCACGCTCCCTGACCATCATATGTAATACCATTCTGAGGCTCTTTTTGCTCAAGGCATCAGCCATCACATTAGCCTTTCCTGGGTGGTACAATTTCCACAATCATAATCTTTCAGAAGCTCTAACCCTCTTTGTTCTCATATCCGACTCTTTCTGTGAACATAGATACTCGAGGCTTTTATGATCATTGCGTATCTAAAATTTCTTACCATATAAGTGGTGGCGTTATACCTTAAGTGTAAACACTACGGTTGCCAACTCTAAATCATGGGTCGGATAGTTTCTTCGATGGTCCTTGAACTATCTGGATCCGTAAACGACTATCTTCCCATTTTACATCAATACACAGCCCGATCCTTATTTTGAGGTATCCATACCCACTGAAACCTCTTGAGCTGTTGGTTATGGTGAGAATAATTACAGTGGTCAGTTTATTACTTCAATATACCAAAACTCACCGAAGCTACTTTCATACTTATCATCCTACTGGCATACAATCTTTTTCGAACAAGATGTGTCAACTGAGCAGCCCATTTTGAGAAACTCTCAACAACTCGTCTGTAAGACAATTTCCTGTTGCTACTCATGCTCTTCCCTGGACTTCGAATACATCAAAATATCATCGCTAAAGATGATAACCAATAGATCCAGGTAAGGTTTAAATACCTCATCGTAGTTGAGTTCCACTAAATATTTCAATCACCCATATCCTTTACCTATGTACGCATAAACGTATAATGTCATTTCGAAATCGCTTTCGTTCAGGATACTAACCCACATCATTTCCTTTTTCTTATATTAACGGCTTTTATAAAATTTTAATTTTTTTTAAACCTTCATGATTAATCGAATTCTATATTTTTTTATCGTACCAGCAAAGGTACCCAAATTTTAAATGTATATATTATGACTGTCGATTTCAATTTATAGGTTATGTGTGCGCTTTTAGACGCTGCCAACTCTTCAGGCGGGGAGGTATTTTGAAATACCTTTATTAACCCCCAGACTTGACCACATAGACTGGTTATGGATATATCTTCCTCTTATCCTTAACCGCAATTCATATTCACTACATATCACTTAATCCAATTTACTTTACATATCAAAGATATTCTTATCTTGCATACGCCTCTTATTCCAATATGTATTGTATTCAGGATCTATCACATCTCAAAGCTTATCTCCTTTCATATATCACTTATAACAAACTCTTTCATTACTTGTTAAAACTTACAGTATACTTTTTTTTTCTCCTGGGGTAACCATATCACTATTTGAGGATAGAAATATGAACAACATAGTTTGCAGCTGAATCAATCTATTCTTAAATATTACTTCAAAATTATTTATATTCCATTGAATAAAATCGGCTGACGTATCCTTTTTTCCCCGTTTTCAACTTATAATCCCTATACCTATATTCAGTTAGTGATAATCATCTAACCATCATCATCTTGCTTAAGGGTACAGGTTTCACATCTTTCACTTGCTTATAAGCAACTGAAGGCGGTATGAATAAATGCGTGGCACCAGGATCAATTAAAATAATTACTTCATTATTTACAACCAGTGTGGTATCTTCCACCATATCAGATGAAATATCAGTAGTGTCTTGGTCCAAGGCATACACTCGCCCTCATCCAAGATCCTACTTTCCTGTTCTGACATCTTTGTCATTCTCTATTCTCGTTTTGTCTCAATTTCGGCCCTTACTACCTTTTCCAATCTTAGAGCCATGCAACTCATGATCTTATTCACACAACTATAGTCTGCGCACTGCCTCGGCATAGGTAGTGATATCTAACGGCCAATCGGACTCTAATTGACAATCTGAGCCCTTCCTGAAATTTCAGACATTTCAACTCTCACTGTTCATAGTGTCGAGGTCATACCTACCCAAGAATATAAATCGAGATTCATACTCATTAATCAACCAATTCCTCTAGGTCAGACTAAAGAATTTTATCTGTAATTTCCTTTAAGCAGTGTCTGGGATATTCTGTCACCGGAATACATCTAGAATTATTTCTCATGTCCATTATGGATGTCTAACTCTTAAGATGGGTTGAGCGGACTTCTACCAATGCTCCGACTCGCCCTCAAATACCATGCATACTCTGAGCAATTAGCTCTCAAAATAGTCTCCACACTCCGCTCCAACCTCGCGAAGCGTGTCTTAAATACTGTCTGATTTCTCTGTCGAACTTTGTCTGATCTCTCTGTCGGACTCTGTGGGGCATGCTCAATACACTTCACTCTCATCTTGTGTCTCATGTGGCGACTCAGTATGACTCTCGAGCCTACCCCTACGACCTCGAGCTTGTGTACTTGCTCCTCTACCATAGCGGCTATTAGTTAATGAGTCTATATTCTTGCATTCAAACCAAATTCTTAGCTGCAATTTCATCTCGATATACATAATTGTATCTAAATAATGCACAATACATGGGGATGTAAACTTTCTTAACCACTAACACTGACTCATATCAGGTCAACTTAAGCTCTGATACCAAAAACAGTCACGACCCGAATTACCTAAAAATCAGAGTAAATTTTTTTGCTTTTTCATTTATTATTTAATTCTTACCTTTCTCTCATTGTGACCATCCTACAAACAGTTGGACTATGATTCGGTGTTAGTCACCTCTCACCTATTTACCATTCCATTTCCATAATCACATTCATATATCAGGATTTACTATCCTTTGACTTTAACTAAATACATATACAATGGTATTACATCACCTTACATCCCCGACATCATATCCATTTACAGTACCGTGCATTACATATTTAGATACAAAACTATACAAATGTGTATACCTATCTCTCGATGGGAAGTAGCGGATACCAAGATTGCAAGTTCTCAATTGCTCACTAACTACTACGAGTACTCTGAAAAGATGAAAAAATAAGGGGGTGAACAAACCACATGCTCAGTAAGGCAATTATGCAAGTAAGTATATAGATCCACTATCTACATGCTCATAATGTCATGCCCTTAAAATCCATTTCTTTTCATTAAAATCTCAAGCACAAAACCATGCATACATCAATGACATAGTTTATCAAAACTATTTGTGCATATAGAAATCATGTAATTCATGCATCAAAGGCATTTTATGTGACATCATTAAATCATAATTAGCATGAGGTAAATCAAGATCATGCATCATTTCATGCCATGTAAAACAAATCATGAGAAACAATTCTTTTCATGAATCTTATCATTAACGCATGGAAAACTCATCATGCTACTGCATTTAAATCATTTCATTAAAGCTCAGTATAAAATAACTCGAAGGGGTTAAGTATCTCATAAATCAAACTCATTAAAATTCATTAAAAAACTTCGGTTATAAAATCACCCTTCTTTCAGGGTCACGTATCATAAAATCCTCTAAAAACATCTATCAGCATAGTAGAAAATCATAAAATCGAGGGCCTTACCCCTCCATGGGGTCTACCTTGGTCTATCAAGACTACAAGTTATATCATGTGAGATATGTAGGTGACTATATCAGTAACATCGAGGACTATGGCCATAACCTAGTGATCCCTAGCTACACGGTACCTAGTGTGCGGGGTATCACACCTGAAATGGAGGTGGGTCAATCCTGCCGCCAGAAAAACATAACGTCAGGATTGCGAGGGCAAGGCTTGCTGCCTCGTGGCTAATGCCACTCCACTCCGAAAATCCCCACGGTACAGCGTACTCCGCGTGACATACACGGTACAACGTACTCCGTGAACCCAAGCTCAGTCAGGGGTGCCTGCAATAAGTCTTATCCACCCATACCATCTCTGTCTCAGTTTGCACGTGTGGACATATCATGTCACTATGACACACAGTCTACAGGAGGCTCCAACACGGCTATATGCATGTCATATAAATCCCTATGTGAGCGAAGCTCTAGCACGACTCCATGCATGTTCATGATATCTAAAAATCTCATGCGAGCGAAACTCTAGCACTGTTTCATAAAAATCATTAAAATCTGCGTACGAGTAGTACTCCAGTACGACTTTAAAATGAGTTATAAATCCATATAAAATCATAAATCATTCAAAACTTTGTGCGAGCAACGCTCCAGCTCGGTTTCATACATAAATAAATTAAATCTTGTACGAGTTACACTCTAGCACGAATGAATGCTTAAGTAATTCAAAACTTCGTACGAGCAACGCTCTAATATGGCTTTATGCATAAATACATCAAATCTCGTGCGAGTTACACTCCAGCATGACTTTTATGCAATTATCATATCAAAACAGCATGCGAGCTAAGCTCCAGCACCTTTTTATGCATATCAAGTCATAAAAACTAGTGCGAGCAATCGCTCTAGCACCTTTATATGCATATCAAGTCAAAACAATCAAAATAGAGTGCGAGCTAGGCTCCAGCACCTCTCATTCATTTCACAATAATAAAAATAGTGCGAGCAACCACTCTAGCACATTTCATGCATATGATGTCACACAAGTCGGTGTGAGCAACCGCTCAAGCACAATTTATGCACACTCACAAACTAAGATATAGTGCGAGTTATGCGCCAGCATTATCTGTTTCCATATAAACTTGATAGTTGGCCCATTTTCCAAATAATTTTCATTTAAATCTTAATAACACTTACGTAGTGTTATATTATGAAATTTATGCAATTACTGGCCAATCTATCGATTTGCTTTGCTTAAAAACTATGAAAATTCCTTAAATCATGCATTTCATGCTTGTCATGCTTTCACCCTCCTTAGGTGAATTTTCCCTCAGTAGGGGTAAAATACCATTTTACCTATTTCGAGTCCTTAAAATCTTTAATCTATTTGTAGGACCTTTATACATATTCTGTGTATATATACATATTCAGTGTATACAAAAGCTATTAAAATATGCGTAGGTACCTCTAGCTACAGTATGATCTTTCCACTGATATCTCATCATGCAGTCCGATTTGCTTCCAATCCAATCTTCGAAACTGCGGATAAATATTCATCAGATCAAATAAATTATAATTAATTGTATTTTATATTTTTTGGGTATAATTTAAATCATTGGGCCCGTTTACCCATATTAGGCCTGATTGTACCATAATGGGCCTTAATCGGCCTTAAGCCCGTTTTCCACTTACTATTCACATTATCGAGGCCTATTGGGCTCATTGGGCCCATCACTATTTATTGGACCTCGTTCTAATCTCTCAAATAGCGCAATTAATTATTTATGACAATTTATCTTAAATTTATGAATTTAATTCATTTTATAGGGAATTAATTTGTAATTTATGCAGTAAATTTCTACGACACATAACTATGCAAATTGTCGTAAATACGGGTTACTTACCCGAGATTCCATGATAATACGTAAATCGAGGTTGACTCGAGATCTCGTTTGACATTAATTTTCAGTCGGATATTAATCAAATTAAATATTTCAAAATTTAAATCGGTCCATTTCGACCTCTTTCTGACTTACTCAAGCTCGATTGCATCACTGGAATTTTTTTCAATTTTTTCTCTTTTTCTTTTTCCCTTTCTCTCTTTCTTTTCCTTCTTTTCTGGCTGAACCGGTTCAGTCCGGTTCAACCCGGTTCAGTCCGGTTCGATCGATTCGGTGCTTCGTTAATCGATTCTTCGTCGGCTTCAGTCCCCAGCAGCTCGCGGGATCGTCCGAAGCTCAGATCTGGGGTCGGTGTGGTCCGAGGTGGCCGAAAAGTGGTCGATCCGGCTCTTCTCCCTTCCGGCATTGGTGCCTTCCTCTTTTCTGGCCGTTGCCAGCGCTAGCCGTCGTTTCCCCGGCTGCTTTCACCCCCATTCGGCTTGGCATCACGTGGGGGTCCTTCGATGTTCGGTGGCTGGGGTCTAATCGACGTCGGTCATCAGATTCCTCTCTCCTTTTCTCCTCTTGGTTGGGCTTCCTCGATTTCTCTCTCTCTCTCCACCGATCGCCTGTGGTCGACGTCGACGTGGGGTTCCTCCTTCAGTCGCTCACCTGGGTCAGTCATCGGTGATCGGTCAGGCACCCTTGGTTGCCTCGATTTTGCCTTTGCTTCGTTTCTTCAGAAATCGCATTTCACGATTTTTTGTTTTTTATTTATTTTTATTTTTATTTTATTTTATTTATTTATAATTTATTTTTATTATTATTTTAATCCATTAAAATATTATTAAAATTATGAAATTCTAAAAAAATTATATTTTATTCATTTAACCAATTAAATGAATTTATCGGTCTTAGTTCGTCTTTTGGGATAATTTTTTGAATATTTTTGGGATAATTTTTCGATGTGAAATTTTTGGTTAATTCCAATAAATTCATATCTTGATCAATTTAATCCGAAATTCAATTATTTCATCGTTATTGATCAAGATTCTCAAATCCATTATTTTTAATGAAATTTTCTTGTCACTATTATACCGAATTTTGATCTTTTGACCGTTTTACCCTTACACGTGTTCGAGAATTCCTTTTCAATCCTTCATTTGATCTTTTCTCATTTCGTGTTTTAAATAAAATCAGGTCTTACATGCGTAGTTTTGTAATCAATCCACATTATTCATTTAGAGGGATAGTGAACCCAGTTGGTCCATCTCTTGTCAAGCTAAGCTCCAAGGCCTTTATTTTAAGGTTTTTTTAGACTGTGGCTTGTAAGGCCCAACGTAATTGGGCTAACCCATTCAATATTGTGTAGTAACACAACGCTCTCGACAAGCTCCAATTTCAAAGTGACTGGTGCTTGGCAAAAATATTATGTTCAAATCGTTGTTACTGCTTACAATTGTTTTTGGGGTGCCATCTACTGTGCTCACCTAGTAGATTGGAATGCCTTTTGGTGTGTTCGCCAATTCCCTCTTTTTTTTTTTATCAAATTCTTTATTGGATATTCCACGTGTTCTTTTATAAGTTGTCTATGTTCCAAAATTCTTAGAAGGCTTTTTGAAATTTAATTTTTTAAAAAAAAAAATCTATGCTAGCTTGCCATTTTCGTACCTAGGACATTTGATATTTCCATGTGGTTGAAGCTGATGGAACAGGTCATGATTAGTGCAACCCAGCAATCCTTACTCACTCTGCGTGGTACACATAGATAGGTGGGAGTTATGGTTGTGTGTTTTCAGTTTCATATCCATTATCTATTAATTCTTCATTTATCCTACACGACCATCATTCCTACTCATTGTAGCACTCGATCTTTCTCAGAAAAACTCTCCTCACTCACTCTTTTCTTCTCTTGCAATCCTTGCAGATTTCTTCCTACTTCTTTAATAAGTTTCACTTTATTTATTTCTTACATTCATCATGTTTGTTAAAAGTCTAGTTGGTGTCCAATACGAAGGCTAGTGGTTGACTATTAGGTATACGATCAATGAAAGGCTAACTAAGATCAGCGACTTTAGCTTCACTAATATAGGCATCATGGCTAGTTAAAGTTCCATTTATATGTGGATGCACTCCAAAACGACCTTAGATTTCCTTTAAAACCTTTCTTTAATGGCGTTTATAATGAATTTGATATAGCATCTTCGCAGCTAAACCTAGTAGCTTAGAAAATGTTAGTTGCTTTTTACATAGGTTGTAGAGAAGCCAACATAGTGCCTAACTCTAGGATATTCAAGCATTTTTATACTCGTAGGCACACAGCTGGCTTTAAGTGGTACCATTTTCAAGCTAGGCAGTATCTATTACAGATCTCCTAGCAATAAGAAGAATTTGAATGACCGTTTCTTTGGCCATTCAAAAAAAAATATGGTTTTAAGGTAGATGTTAATTAGCGAATAGCTAATCATAAGGTGAACTAAATCTTCAAATTAATTAAGGCAGAGGAAGTCCTTGCTTGTAGGATAGAGAAAATTAAAGTTTAGGGTGATATTATTAGTGATATCACCTTATTGGTAAGATATTGGCTTGACCTCTACCCTTATGGTTTACGTTTTGTTTCTTTTCCTCGCCTTAGGAATACTAGACCAAGTATCCCTCCAAGTGACATTTTGGTGAATAGGCTTAATCGTAGTGTTGGGCGAGTTCATCGTATAATTAAGGACAAGGATTCAAAGTGGTCAAAAGGAGATCTAAGAGGTGAGCTTCAAGGTATTTTACTCCTAACTTGTTTTTTTTTCTATTTCCTTTCAATTTATCTAAGCTCTAATGCATTGTCTTATATCTTTTGTAGAACTTAGAAGGTTAATGTTACTAACTGAGGGGCAGGAGTTCTAACCAACCTGCTACTGGTAAGGGCTCACCTGATTTGCCACAATGTAGCTCTTCCCCTATTGTGACCAAAAAGCTTAAACATGGGGCAATTCATATCTAAGATGGTGTCATTCCTGTTGTTGAAGTCTCTCCTCTTACTTCTCGTGACATTGTAGAATATTTGATGCAGTTGTTAATACAAGTGATGTTGCTACTGGTCAAAAGAGGTCAACTTTTGATGGTGATCGTGCCCTTGATAGTCCTTATCTTTATTACCAAAAGTTGAGAAATGTCAGAACCTCATCTCAATTCATGACTTTAACCAAAATCACTACAAATTTTTCGCATTTTAACTTACCTTTCCTCTCATCAATGGTTGGGCTGTGATTCTATGTTAGCTTCCTCGCATACCATATTATCCATTATCATACATACATGTCAATATATTGTTACTGACTGTAGCTTCCTTTATAATACATGTGAGATTACATAAAGTCTACTACAATTACATTCCCCATAATATATATCGTATACATCACTGTGCTGTTTCTATGTTGAGATTCATAACTGTACAAAATATGTATACCTGTCGATCGATAGGAAATAGCAGTGGACTCAGGAATACTATCCCTCAATAGCTCTCACTCTATTGCTGATGCTCTGTAGAGAGATGTAAAGAAAGGGGGTGAGCATACAACGCGCTCAGTAAGAAAATCAGGCAAACAAGTAGATATCTACACTATCTACTTAAAATAATGCTATGCCTTGAAAACATCATTTCCTTTACTCACTTTAAAAGCATGTCTTTATATATATATATATATATATACTTCTACAGATTAAATCCCATGTACAGAAATCATGCTTTCTTTCTCAAATGTAGGCATGTAGTGCAAAACAATGCATCTTTATAATATCACAATGCCTTTAGATAAATCATGCCATGTATGTTTAAATCACAGTAAATATGGCATTTAAATCATTCACAACACAAAATCGGAGTCCGACCCATCCCTCAGGTCTGTCCGCAATTAAATCAATCAATCAGGTGATATATCATGTGAGACTCTGAGGTGAAAATGTAAATAGTATCCTAGACTATGATTATATCCGACATGTGATCCTAAGCTACACGGAATCCTAGTGTGTGGGGTATCACTGCTGCAACAGGAGGGGGGTCAGTCCATCACAACCGCCAGCTATATCCTCCTCAACTCCATAACAACACATGATACAGTGTACTCAATGCTACATGCATGGTACAACGTACACCCGTGGACCCTACATCACAGTCGGGGTGCCTGACATAGGTCTTAGCCCTCAAAACCATGGAATATCATACCACATCTCTAAATCCTCATGCGAATCCTCTCACAGTGTGACACTCAGTCTACACAAGAAAATCAAGCATGGTTTTCAACATGTATTATATATCACATACAATGCACGCCTTTGAGTGCGACTTACAGTCAACACTTCGCTCAAATATTGTTTCACATCACAAACTCAACTCTAGTGTGAGTAAACCTCTAGCAACTAGGTCAATGCATAGTTCATCTATTAAATCAAGTACGAGCAATAGCTCCAATACCATGCTATGCATAATATCATCAAATCAAGTATGAGCAATAGCTCCAGTACTATGTCATGTATAAATCATGAAGAATCGAGTACGAGCAACGCTCCAACACTCTGTCATGTATCTCATGAAAAATCAAGTACGAGCTAATCGCTCCAGCACTCTCTCATGCATATATCATATAAAACTGAGTACGAGTAATAACTCCAGCACTCTATCATGTATGTCATGGAAATCTAGTGCGAATCACAATCCAGCACTAATATATGTGGAAAATATATGAAATCCAGTGCGAGCTATGCTCCAGCACGATTCATTCTCACATAATATGATAGATGGCTCTTTAAAAAGGGATGATTTACAAAATATCAAAATTAGCACTATAAAGTGTGCTTTAATTCACATCAACCTTAAAATCATTAGCCCATCTATTTATTTTTCTGCTAAACAACAGTAAAACACTCAAAATGGTGGTTTCCATGCTTTTTACAACTTTTCACAAAAGTTGACTTTTTTCTAACTAAGGGTAAAATTGTAATTTACCACTATCGGGTCACAATAATTATTATTCACTTTCTCTGACCCTAAGAGTTTTTAAGTGAATGTAAAAGCAGACGAAAATACATGCAGGTATCTCTAACTACTCACAAAAGTCCCTTACCTAGTAATCACTCGAGAAATTTCACTTTCTCTGCGCTGCTCGATTCAGTAGTCCGATTTGCTCCTCCAATAATCTCTGGTGCAGCATATAATCATTTATCAGGTTAATTACACATTTTTTCACTATGTTTTATATTAAATACAGTCTATTTCCCTTAATGAGATTTAATAAACCTTAATGGGCCTAACTATGCCTTAAGCCCATTTTCCATTTTAATATTCATTTTCGTTGGGCCTATTGGGCTTGTGGGGCCTACCAACTCTGATTGGGCTTATTCTAGACTCATTACATCACATTGGGCCTAAAATATTTGGGCTTGGACCATTGGACCTCTCGGCCACATGCCATGGCCGAGAGCTATCCATGCCGTCGGTCACACCATGGCATGCCGGCCATGTCCCTTTCCTCAGCCAATTCACTTAGGCATTTTCACAAACACTTGGTTGGCAACATTCTTAAACGTCACATAGTTCATTTAGGAATTTTATCAAACACCTTGATTGCCAACTTAATACATGTATTAATTAATCAATTTGATTAATTCTAATTACACCATAATCATTAACACATGTATATTAACCTATTTATGCCTTAAATTCATATGGGCATTCATCAATATTTCACTGCTCACTCTCGGCCTAACCAAGATCATAGTGATTTCATATGTTTCAATGCTTAAAACATATACCAATATACTTAAAATCATTCATACATTAACATATATGAAATTGAAAACTTGAAAATATACCAATAGTTGTGTTCACACTTGGCCGAAACTTTGGAGGCTCACGGTTTGCACTCTATGGCTCCTTGATAGCCAATTCCAACATATGTCACTCTCCTTTCAATTTGGAACAACTTTCATGCAGAATGCAAGTTCCAAATATGCCTAATTCCTAGTGATTTCTAGTGAGAGAAAGCTTGGATAATTTGTTTCAATGGTTTCTTCTTCTAGCCGAAAATGGTGTGATGAAGATGACAATGGTGTGGCTGATTTTATAATCCACTTACTTAGCCATTAAGCCTTACTTTCCAGCCATTAAACTTGACTTCCTAAGCCTTAGTCATGAGTCACCTAATGAGTCACCTTATGAGTTATGTTTAGCTTTAACTATGGTTAGATATTTATCTCATGGGCTTTCCATTTGGGCTTCTCGGTTTGGGCTTTCTTAATGGGCTTTCAGGCTGAAATTTTAACTATACCTAGGGCCTTTAATTGTCTAAATATTTGGCCGATCAATTGATCCAACAATTCAGTCTAAGGGACCTAAGAATTTTGATCTACGTTTAGTATACCTTAATGGGCTTTAAAATTTTCACCTTAGGTCCATTACATTTTTAACCATTAAATTTAATCCAGAATCCTTTCGAATAAATTTTCCTTATTTCTGGGGATGATTATCTTGTATTCTGGCTGAGAATTTTTTTTCCAATTTTTTTCTCCATACTTAGATTAATTTTTAACCATGATTAGTCAACTATGGTAAAAGTCCACTTTCTTAACTATAGTTGACTTTTTCCTTAACCAATGACCAAGTTGACTTTTTCTCAAAATTTTGAAAGTGTCATATCTTATGTCTTACACTCTCATCTTTATGTTTCAACCGTTCCCGGTGGATAATTACACCCGAAACACCTTAAATACCTTAACTCGCCAAAAAGGTCCAATTTACCCTTTTTAGCTTTTACTCTCATTTTTTGTGTTCGAAACTAAATCAAGCTGACTTTCCTTCATGAGCTCTCTATACTTTCTCATTTTAAGTTCTTATTTTCAGTCAGAATGATTCAGATCCACTCGGTTTAGCCTGTAACTCTTATAGCTCACATTAGGCTTTTTATATAGCTTTTGCGTGTTAAATCATTTTACTAACACTTTAAATCTAGTAAATACTCTTCTTATGATTCAACTATGATAATAGAGTGTTCATACACATAGGAATCATAAGGAACAAGCTACATAAAATCCGGGTCAGACAAGAAAGGTTCCTATAGAAGGACTTTCTAATGGGTTTGCTCTCTCACCGATGATCTTTGATAGTAAGGCTTCTATTTCTCAAAACTTGACTGCTCTCATAACTAGTTCGAAGAGCTTGATTAGCGACCTCAAGTATACCTTGCACTTTACACTCTTCATAGTCTCCTTGAGTGATTGCAAATATCTTCTGAATAAGTAGTTATAGCAAAATGTAGAGACTATTCAAGTAGCCACTACCCAAGTAAAGATCATACTTGCTTGTTTTCTTAAGCCAATGTTTCTTCTATTTACTTAACTGATCTGTTTTGTCTCATTGCAGATAATAGGCCACATGATGGCATTAGGCAATTTGATTGCTTATCAGACCCACAACTTTACAGACATTTTGGATAAGGCCCAAAAGAAGAAATAGGCTATTATAATTTCTCAGGGAAAAGTGAAGAAAGCCTTGAAAAAATTTGAGATGGAGAAAACTAATTCAATTGAGGCTAGGGATGAGGCTATGGTGGATTTGAAATCCTTGAAGTTTAAGCATGAAATAGTTGTGGCTAATCTGAATGTCGATTTTTGGACAACTCACCGTAGTGCAATCTAGGTACTTAGAGGGTACTCAAAAGTTAGATGAAGAAGAGGTGCAGCTGGTGAGCTAGAGCCATAAGATTGCATAGGTGGTTGTAGAGGCTTTGAAAAATTCTTGCCAAAGCCTGCTCGAGGATACTTGCCATTAGGGCATGATCTATAGGAGATCTACCATTTCACAATTAAAGAGAAGTATCTTGAGTTAGATTTTGATGACCTAAGCTTTAACAGTCATTGGAGGAAGGAAGATGGTGAAAGTGAGCTAAATCTTGCTCAACCCCCTCTTATTGAAGTCCAAAATACTTACATGCCAGCTTCTTCAGATCCTCATTGTGCCAAAACTTTTGTTGATTTTCCTCTTTTTGTTCAACTTATAAGAGTGAAATATTTTCTCTGCTAGTATAATTGGAAGAGTAAAGGTTTAATTGTTAGTTTGATGAAAATCTATTATCCAGTAAAAGTTCCTCTATCTATTATTTTAGTATTATGATAATTAGAGTTTTCTCGAATAAGATTGGAGAAATAAACACTACAAGGAATGGAATGTTTGATGTTGAACTCATTCATTATTATAGGCTATAAAACAAGGATGCGTGAATTTCATCAAAGTAGGTAATTTTCAAATATGAAAAGCTAAAGGAAGATATTTACTTGATTAACTAAGCATGAACCTTATCTATAAGTTTTCATTTCAACTTTTGGGGAATGAAAGAGGTAACTATGCATAGATTCACTATTGATAATTACACTATGGAAATAGGGATTTGATTTTGAGCAATTTCATTTCCTACCATTCTTAGCAACTTAATCTTATACCTACAGTGTTGTTAATATGTCATATGAATTTAGGGTCGCATCTATTAACTCCCTTTTTCATAAAATTATATTTAAGTATCTTTGCATAATTGTTGTACCAATACAAAGAATGAACCGTACACACATGAATCTGTTGTATATCACCTGCTGCTTAGCATGAGCACTTTCTTAGTTATTATAAAGGGGCGTTTGGTTCACATTTTCTAAGATTCCTTTTAGGAATCATTTTCACCATAAATCATTTTATTTGATAGATGCTTAGGAATATCAGGTTCTCGCATTTGGTTACATTGGGGGAATGTAAGATTTCTATGTTTGGTTAGAGAAAAGTAAGAATGACATATTTTACTATAATGCTCATAAAGTTATTAGTTAATATAAAGTGAATAACACTTGATAGAAGTTATATTTAAATCAATAGCTTATTTATTTAAGATGTTAGTTTATTTATTTATTTAATTGCTCCTTTATTTATAGGGTTTAATATGTAAATTATTTTGATTTAACAAAATATTACTATATGAAATTTATATTGGTCATGTTAGAAGGTCTTCAGATGTATAAACAATAACTAATTATTTAACTTTTCATATTAGAAGGTCTTAAATAAATAATTTATTTAAGATAATAATTTAATTATTTAACATATTTAATTATTTGGTCATTTTGATTGGAAGCCATTTTATCTTATAAGTGAAATGATGATGATGATAATAATAATAATAATAATAATAATAATAATAATAATAATAATAATAATAATAATAATAATAATAATAACAACACTTGATATTAAAGTGACCACAACATTTATTGATTAGTAATTTAATTAAGAAATATTACTCCGATTCTTACAAACTTGTAAATCATATTTAAATATAATGAAATTAACCATTATCTTGTAATTAAGAAAGATGTTTTAATGGCTTAAGAAAAACAAAAAGGTTTTTGATAAGTGTTTCATTTAGGATTGAAATTTTTGACAAATCCGAGGATATAATTATATTTCAATTACTTATTTAATGATTTAAGATGTTTATTTATTTATTTATTTATTTAATATATAAATAATTATTTAGGATGTAATATCTTTGATGGCAAAGGGTGAAGTTAACCCAAATGAAAAGAGATCTAAGAACAAACTTAGAACAAAAAAAAAAAAAAACCCTTGAGGAGGAAAAAAAACCTAGGGGAAGAGGGTTTTGTTTGCCCCCTATTTTCCCCCATTTTGACACTATTGAGAATGTAGGATTCTTAATGAAAGGAAAAATAGGGTGTAACGCCTCAGAAATGCGAAAATTAAGACCAATTTAAATTTTTTTGACTTAATCTTATACTTGAGGTGTATTCCTGTTCAGTGTCACTTCCTGACTTATCATTCATTTCTTAAATTGTTATACACTGTAACCTCATGAAATTACCTGTTTTTCCATTTTCATATATATATATATATAAGTAATTATATCCCAAATGCTCATTTACATATAAGTATATGTACTGTACAGGGTGTTTGGATACAATTGAAATATACCTTAAATGTGTACAAGAGATAGCCTGGGGAGGTCTCATCCACCAGCCTATATCGGGTACACAACAGGTACAAAGGCACTTACTATAAATAATCTGAAAGGAAGGAAAAAAAGGTAGTGAGCTTCAAATAGCGCAGTAAGGAGTGCATTAAAATAATAATAATATTTAAGACATTTGGAAAACAAATACTATTACTAGATAACTGAATGCAATTTCAAAACAAACGATTAAAATCATATACTTTTTCATACTAAAACATAACTCATATATATATATATATATATATATATACATTTCTTACTTCAATCAGTGTCTCAAAAATCAGTGTTTGCATAGCCAAGCGTAGGTGATAAACAAATCGTAATGAAATTGAATTATGGAGACCAGACATTTCCTATTACTATCATGAGGGTAATCACTACTTCATCCTCAAACAAGGCATCCTCCGCATAGGGCACAGAATACCTATGGCCATGGTAAGGTTGTAGATTGGATCAAGGTCGTACAACGTCGCATAAACGCCACATAGGTAGAAACACATACTGCCACGAAGGCAACATGATAGATACATAGAAGTAGGCATAACAGAGTTAAGGCCCAGCCTGTTCATAGGTCACCGGCTAGAATTCCCTTAGGTCCCTTTAAATCGACCCCCAGTTTTACTCTGACTCGCATGCTTTAGTGCCCTTAGTCTCAAAGCACTGTTATTGTGCCGAGAATATTTTCGAGTCAATTTGTACAAAATTTATAAAATTCATGCTTTAGAAATCACATATATATGATTCGTGTTCACAAATATTCGGAATTATAAGGTTGTATAGAATTGTGCACTCGTATGAAATCAAATAGGACTCAAGGTCATTTCAAAATTCGTGCTTATTATATAAAAGGTTTTCCATGCTATAAATATCTATTTTCAGGTAAGGAATATTGTTTCTAAAATAGATTGCATCCCTTACCTAACCAAGGTTAGGACAATACTAAATTGTCAGGTATTGAGTTTGTCTCGTTTTGCATGCCAACACTTCGGGCTGCAAAAAATAATTTCAAATCCATAAAATGATACTCAAATTTATCTTAATATACTTAAATATACCTCAACCTTCATAAAACTCAGTAGATTCGACCATTTTGCTGGTTTTCTCCACTTACTCGGTTTTACCGATAAAGTCTCAGTTTAAGCTATTTTCGATAGTTTCTTTCCTTCTATTTTCAATTCATTAACCTAATGTCTTACACACTTATTTTAGCCTCTAATTAACAATTCACAACATACCAAATCATCAAATTTTTACACTTTCATAGTTCTCAGCTAAACCGAGCTATAAACCGAATTTTTCGGTATAAATCTAACATTCCACAGATCACCCTAACAGCCAAGGCTAGCCAAACCTGTACATGCTCCTAGAAAATTTTTCTTCAAATTCTACATAAGCAAAAACTATCCAAATTCATCAAACATTAACATATCTAGCCATCATCAACTTCCAACAACTTTACCTCAGGTTTGACCAAGTTAGACTTGAGATTCATCCTTTAACAATGACCCTCAGCTATATATAAACATGTATACTACTTAGAATAATAAAAAAAGAAGCTAGAAAATCAACCGAAAATTTATAAATTTAAGTTTCTCTCTTGCGCCGAAACAAGGCAGATTTTGTTCACTAACTTTTCACTTAGGAAACGAGCTTGTTTTGGATTGAATTTTTTATATGTTGTAGAAGACTTAATAGGAAAGATTTTATCCTTCTAACCGAACTCCAAAAGTAGCCAGAAGGTGGCTAGAAAAATCGCACAAGTTTGGTTCAGGGATGACGCGTATGTTAGAATGAAGGGAATGGTTCTCTCCGGTTGTAAGTCGGTTTGGGGTGTTCCATACTATTCCAGAAAGGGAATGAAGTCTATTCTTATTCTAAATAAGATCAGGATTTAAGGCCTTCCATAGGGTCTTCAAATTGGGCCTTTTCTATTGGGCTATCAGAATTCTAGGGCCAGGGTAGCCTGCTACCCTGTTTTCATAAATTCCAAAAAAAATATTTCTATCTCATTTTCTTCCAAATTTCCACATTCATGTGTTCTACTATGTCCATAGTATGTTCCTTAAAATTTTTAGCCCTACTTGTTTAAGAGAAGTTTCTCGTTTGAGCCCATTTTACTCTATTTAGTCATTACCAATTGAAATTGCTTAAGGTTTTCAGTTTACTTTAAAAAATAATTTGATCACCGAAACCTTAAGATTTTCACTCAATTTTCATTCCCCAAGTCAATTATGCCTTATACTAATTTCCTATGGCCTCAGAATAATTTTTATAAATTTAGGGAATTTATTTCAAATTTATTTCGCTTACTAGGCCTAATTTCTCGGTTTAGTGCAAATCCGAGTTTTTGCTAACTTTTTTACTTCCAATACCTTAGTTTCACCTTCTAACTACAAAAATATACCTATAAATGCAATCTTTGAGATATTATTGACTTTGAAATCTTACCTCGATTTTTATGCCCCGAGCTCTATGCCATAAACTCGAGTTCTCGGTCATTCCAGGCCTGTATAATATTATTTCAAGTATCTTAATTATTTTCTAACTTTCAAATAAATAATAAAAAAAATTTTAGGTTTCACATTTCTCTCCACCTGTTAGGAATTTGGTCCTTCAAATTCAGTTAGATCTGTCAAATAAGTGAGGGTACTTCTCTCTTATAAGGCTCTCGAGCTCCCAAGTTGCTTCTTCTACTGAATATTGTTGCCAGAGAACCTTTACTATTGGATTTCTCTTCATACAAAGTACCTTCTTTCTCTTGTCAAGGATCTAGATAGGTTCTTTTACATAATTCATATCGCCTTGGATGTCTCAGACTCCATTCTTGTTAACTTGGTAGGGATCTGGATTATATTTCCTCAACATGGGAACATGAAAGACAATATGTATTCCAGAAAGCTTGGGGGAAAAATGCTAACTGGTAGGCAACATCTCCCACTCTCTCTAATATCTCGAACGGACCGATGAAACGAGGACTTAAATTTCCTTTCTTCTCGAAACGCATGATACCCTTGCTCGGAGACACCTTAAGAAATACAGAGTCCCCAACCTGAAATTCAAGTGGTCATCTATACACATCGCCGTAACTCTTCTATTGACTCTAAGCAGCTTGTAGTTTGTCATAAATAATCTAAACACCCTTTGTTGCTTATTCAACCAGATCAGGAGCAAATATTTTCCTATCACCTACTTCTTCCCAAGCTACAGGGGATCTACATCTTCTGCCATATAGAGCCTCATAAGGTGTCATGTCGATGCTAGTATGATAACTATTATTATATCTAAACTCTACAAGGGGAAAATGATCATCCCACGATCCTTTAAAGTCCAGTTTACGCGCTTTTAACATATCCTCCAAGGTCTGAATTGTCTGCTCGGGTTGACCGTCAATTTGAGGATTATAAGTGGTACTGAAATTCAGTTGAGATCCCATGGCTTCCTGAAAATGAGTCCAAAATATGGAGGTGAACCTGGAATCTCTATCAGACGTAATACTCACAAGAGCCTTATGCAAACGAGCTACTTCTCTGACATATAACTTGGCCAAGGCACTCAAAGAATCTGTATAAATTCTTTGAGTGCCTTGGTAGAATTATATGTCAGAGAAGTAGCTCGATTGCATGGGGCTTCCATGAGCATTACTTCTAATAAGGATTCCAAGTTCACCTCCAGATTTTGGAGTTGTTTTCATGAAACCTTGGGATCTCAGTTGAATGTCAACATTGCCTATAATCCTCAGACTGACGGTCAGTCTGAACGAACCATTCAAACCTTGAAGGATATGTTAAGGGCATGTACATTAGATTTTAAGGGATTATGGGATGACCATTTGTCCCTTGCAAAGTTTGCCAATAATAACAATTATCATGCTAGCATTGGGATGGCACCTTATGAGGCTTTGTATGGTAGGAGATGCAGATTTCTAGTGGCTTGGGAAGAAGTTGGTGACCAGAAGATCTTAGCTCCTGATCTTATTGAACAAGGAGTTAAGGGCGTTCAGATGATTTGTGACAGCAAGGGCATCATGCATTTTGGAAAGAAAGGAAAGTTGAGTCCTCGCTTCATTGGTCTGTTTGAGATATTAGAGAAAATGGGAGATGTTGCTAACCGGTTAGCTTTACCCCCATAGCTTTATGGGATACATAATGTCTTCCACGTCTCCATGTTGAGGAAATATAATCTAGACCCCTCCCATTTCATTGTGTATGAATCCTTAAACGTTCAAGGAGATATGAGTTATGTGGAAGAACCTATCCAGATCCTCGATAAGAAGGAAAAGGTATTTTAGACGAAGAAAATTCCATCAGTAAAGGTTCTCTGGCAACACCACTAAACAGAACAAGAAACTTGGGAGTTGGAGAACCTTATGAGGGAGAAGTACCCTTGATTGTTTAACGGACTTAGCTGAATTTGGAGGACCAAATTCTTAAAAGGTGGGGAGGAATGCAAAACCCAATTTTTTCTTACTATTGTTTAATTAAAAGTTAAAATGAGAAGTTTAAGACTTACATAAGTATTCATGTAGGGCCTGGAGTAACCGAGACACTCGAAATAGTAGCACGAAGCTCGATACAGAACTTTAAGGTAAGAATTCAAATTTAAATATTCCTCAAGAAAGTATGTTTAGGAGTATGTTTTGGTGGTTAGAAAGTGAAACTATGGTATTAGAAGCGAAAACGTTAGTAAAACTCGAGTTAGCGCTAAATCGAGCAATTGGGCCTAGAAATAGAAATAAATTCGAAAAAAATTCTAAAAATTCATAAAAATTATTTTGAGACCATAGGAAATTAGTATAAGGTATAATTGATATGAAAGAAAATTAAGTGAAAATATTGATGTCTCAGTGATCAAATTAATTTTTAAAGTAAACTGAAAACCTTAAGGAATTTCAATCAGTAATGACCGAATTGGGCAAAATGGGCTTAAACGGGAAACATTTCTTAAAATGTGGCCTAAACTTTTTATGGGATATATTAGAGACATAGTAGAACACATGAGATATGGACATTTGGAAGAAATTAGGCTGGAAACATTTTTCATGGATTTTACAAGAAAGGGCAGTGGGCTGCCCTGGCCTGGGTACCTGTAGGCCCATCAGAAATTGCCCAATTTGAAGAACTTTTGGAAGACCTTAAATCATAAGCTTCTTTAGAATAAAATTTGACTTCATGCGCTTTCTAGAACACTTAAAACCACCTGAAACCGACTTAAAACGAGAGAGAACCCCTTCCCCTCAATTTGCCATACGCGTCTTCCCTCGCCTAAGATTGTACAATTCTTCTGGCCACCTTCCGACCACTTTTAGATTTTGTTCAAAAAGGATAAAATCTTTCCTCATAATCCCTCTATAACATATAGAAAAATCCAGCCTTAAAGGAGCTCGTTTGCTAGGTGAAAAGTTAGTGAGAAGAATAAGGGCAAAATCTGCCGTGTTTCGTGTAAGAGAGAAAACTTAAATTCGAAAGTTTTTGGTTGGTTTTTGAGGTGGTTTTTTATGATTCTAAGTTGTATACATGTTGATCTATAGTTGAGAATCATTGTTAGAGCAAAAAGGAGTGGTCAAAGTTGGTCAACCAAGGGGAGAAATTGTTGGAAGATGATGATGTTAAGATATGTTGTTGTTAGATATTTTTGGTTAAGTAGAATGTGAATAAAATTTTCTAGGAGCATGTATAGGTTCAACCAGCACTTGTATGATAGGGTAAGGATGAAATTTGGTTGAGTTTGATGTTGTAGACTGTTAAATTAATACTGAAAAGTCCGATTTATATCCCAGTTTAGTGGAACACTGAAAAGTGGAAGAATTAGTAAATTTGGTATGTTGAAAAGTGTGAATTGGGGACTTGAATAAGTGTTTAGGTTGTTAAGTTATGAATTTCAAGTTAAAAGAACAGAAATTATCAGAATTAGCTTAACTTGACCCTTTAATCGATAAAATTAAGAAAATAGAAAAAATAGCCAAAAAAGGGTTAACCCCGTTTAAGTTATAATGTATAAGGATACGAAATAAAGGTGATTGGGATACTAATTAGATTGTTTTCTAGCAGCTTGAGGTATCGGTACACAAAACGAGGTAAACCTGAGACCTGACGATTTAGTGTTGCCTAAGTCCTGTTTGGGTAAAGGATGCAATTTAAAGTAGTGATGACTTCCTGTACCTGTTTACATCGCATGAAATGATTTAATAAATGTATGAAGAACCTTCGAGGGAAAATTCGAGCCATTCCAATAGGAATTTTTGAAAATAATAACCTCGATTTAATCCTGAAATAGAGCTTTTTATCCATAATATATAAGTTTTGATATATTAATATTTCATATTTGAAACTATACGATTTTATGATTTAAGTTCAATATGATTTTAAGTAAGTATGGAAGTAACTAAGGAAGTAAGATTTTTCCAAGACTAGATGCTATCCGGTAGTGTTTACTTTGTGCAAGTCATACACGCTACTTATGGTGTCCGCCTCCACCATTTGTAGTGCCTGTTTTGTTCCACCCGTGTAGTGCTTGTCTTCACCTTTATTGTGTTTGTCTTCACTATACGTGGTGCCTGTTTAGTAGTATCTCGTACCCGTGCAATACACAAGTATGTATGTTACCCGCACGGTGAGTGCCACTAATGCCCGTGCCCTAGCTGTGTACTAGTTTATTCAGATACCATGCATACATTACTGTATGACCCTGATCCAGTCTACAGCCCCTACCATGGCTATTGGTACCTTATTCCCTCTACAGATGATGGTTTATGTTTGCATGATAGCTATTTGGACTTAGTCTAGTCTTTATGTTTTAATGTAAGAATGTTTTGAGTTATGAAAGAAAGTAAGTTTTATTAAAGGAAGTAAGTATGAGAAATTTGACTACATAAATATGTAAGTAAGTATGTTTTATTGCAAAGTAAATAAGTATGTAAATTTGATTAAGTATGTATGTATGTATGTATGTATGTATGTATGTATGTATGTATGTATGTTTTTTCCTAAGTAAGTGAGATTATGTATTTTGATTTATGTAAGTATGTAAGTTTTGAAAAGCATGTTAATCCTGAAATTCTACATATTTTTAGGGTTGTCAAGATTATTTTAAATGTCTTCCTTACTGAGCTTTATAAGAAGCTCACCCCTTTTTTCCTCATTTCAGATTATCTGCAATAGAAGTGTTCAGCTGCTTACGGGGTACTCAAGTAGGCTGGTGAATTTAGAGCCTTTCAGACTACTTTCAGTACACGCTCAAGTATATCCCCTGATGTTTATTTCCAGACATTGGTAATGTATAGATACCGTGTTGTAAATACTTTTAGGATGTAATATATTTTACGGATTGGTATATAAATGGTTCTAGAAGTAAACAAATGCTGATGATGCAGTTGTGAAGTATATGGAGTTGGAAAATAATAAGTTTAAGAAATAAAATCAACTGGTTGTGGATATAAAATATAGTTACGATCATGTTTATTCCAGGGAGGTAGGTTAAGATATAAGAGGGCATACTGTCGAAATTAAGACAAACACTAAACAATTAAAAGAATAAGTAAAGGAAGAAATTAAGTAACATATACTATACAGGAGTGCAACCCAAGTAAGAAAATAAGAATTAAAGGAAAAAGTTAGCTGCTATTTCTGTGCTTCCGGGGTGTCACAGTTTACGTGGTATCAGAGTAAGGGTTGTCTAGTACTGTCAGTGTCAAAAAGTTTAAGTTTGATTACATTCCAAGTATCTGTACTTGTCTGATTATAAATTGTATATACCTGTTATAGTTGCAATTGAAATCTCTTTGGTATCGGTGCAGGTAATATATATCATTGACCATGAGTGGTAGACAAGGTCGCCCACGGAGGCAAAATCAGCCCCTTCCACCACCTCCTCCTCAGTAAGAGTGTCTTAATACCTGAATAAGGAGGCTCGAGCAAGGTACACAAAGTATGAGAGAGGGGCTCAGTGCACTTATTGCCATGTTTGTCGAACAGTTCGGGGCAAATGATTCAGATATTGGTGCTACTATGCCTGTACCCCTTCCTCCACCACCTCCTCCACAGGTTCCTCCAACACCTCCTGTCGCTCAGCCTCCGATGCAAAAAGGGACAGACGACAGAGATAAAATCAGAATGAAAGATTTTCTTAAGATGCACCCTCTAGAGTTCAAGGGGGTGAAGGATCCTGTAAAGGATGAGCAATGACTGACTGATTTAGAAAGAATCTTTGAGTATTTGGGGTGTTTCGATTCAGAGAAGGTCAGTATGGCCACCTACATGCTTACCGGACAGGCCGGTGTGTGGTGAAGTGTGAGACCCCATATATGTATAACCTTGTATATGTGTATATCGAATTTACGAAATGAATACACGCAAGTTTTAAAGTGTATAGCGAGTGTAAGAAGGATATTTCTGTGAGTGGAATGTAAATATATTGAATTTTGAGTGGTGTGGTAAAATGGAATGAAGATTGCATCAGTTGTGCACTTCCATTTAGTTTATATTATATACCCTAGGTTATACAAAGATTTCACACAAGTTTAATTGTGCATAAAGTATGAATGGATGTCATTTTCAAGTCTTAGAGGTAACTGGATGAGGAAATGACTATGGCAACAAATTAAGGATGTTTTGGTGTAAGTTTCTGTAAAACATTGCAGCAAAATTTGGAAATATGAAGGCCAGATCGATCTCATAAGATGAGAGATCGATATGGAAAAGCCAAAATGCTCTTATTTGAGCAATGGAACAAGGCAAATCGATCTCCGATGGAGTCAGATCGATCTGCTCGGCATTTGTAATGAGAAGATCGATTTTTAAGGCAAGCAGATCAATTTCCTTAGCTCTCGGGTTGGAGCATATCGATCTCTTCCTTAGCCAGATCGATCTCCTTAACTTTCTGCTTGAGACAGATCGATTTCCTTAGCTCTCTCGGGTTGGAGCAGATTGATCTCCTCCTTAGCCAGATCGATCTCCTTAACTTTCTGCCTGAGACAGATCGATTTCCTTAGCTCTCGGGTTAGAGTAGATCGATCTCCTCCTTAGCCAGAGCGATCTCCTTAACTTTCTGCCTGAGACAGATCGATTCCAAGCCCTCGATAGATCGATCTCCTGCCTTCAAATGTCGTGAAAAAAGGGATTTTAAGAGGACCAGATCGATCTTCACCCATGGTAGATCAATCTCATCAAGTTAAATCTATAAATAGGAGCAGTTGGATCTGCAGATTTTGGAAGCAACCATTACCTTTCCATTTTCAATCCAAAAACCTAATTTTCTCTCTTTAAATCCGCCCATTTTTAAGAAGATTTGAGGGAAGGCTATTAGACACAAAGTTGTTCACATCAAGGAGAAGAACAACAGAGCTTGGAGGCGTTACCCAATTTATGGGATTGAAAGAGAAAAGGAGCATTGTCATTTGGAGTGAGAAGAAAATCCAAAGAGGTGAGTTTCTAAAGCACCAACTCAAGTACATTTGTTAAGTTATTGATTTTGGAGTTGATTGGTGTGTTTATTAATGGTAGGAACTATCTAGAATACAATGTAACTATTATAACCTATAAATGGGTTAGTGTGAGAAAGTGAAATGTAGAGATATTAATGATGAATGAGATATTGTAAGGTGACAATGTTGTTGTAGGTATGATTTTAAGATGGTATTATGGAATGAATTATGAGGCTTACCCAAAATGGGTAAAATGTGTATTTAAGGCATTGGGTAAAATGCATAGTTGAATGAGAGTTAACAATGTTAACTCAAGTGTTTGATGAATGAATTGCAGCTCCCAAGGATACACCGGAGCAAATTGAGCTAGGAACGTGAGAAGCGTAAAGGAAGAGAGTCGTACCCCGAGTAAATCGAGGTAAGGAAATTGTGTGGACTCTTAGAGATATCTGTGTGCAATTTGGGCGCGTAATGTTTTGTTAGAGTGCATGTGATACTAGGAAAAGAAATGGGGTGATTGAAGGGCAAAGAGTTGGGTTTTGAGAAATGTGCATGAAAACAAAAGCATGATGCGTTGAAAACCTTATTTTGTTGCTTTTTAGCAAGTGATGGGTAGGTTGGCGGATATTTGAAATGATTTGCAAAAGAAATGATTCGATTTGGTTGAAAACCATGTTTTGTAAAGAATTGAACCATCTATATGGTTTTCATGAGAATGAAAGCATGCTAGAGTATGACTTGCACGAGATTTGATGTGTTTTATACGCATGAATGCTGGAGCATAGCTCGCACTAGTTTTCGCATGGATTTCTATAATGTTGTGTGAGACCCCGTATAGGTTAAACCTGGTATATATATGTACATGAAATCATAAGTATGGTGATATACTTGTAATAAGAGTTGTGATTGTACGTACAAGTTACATTATACATGAATATGAAAAAATGGACTTAAACATGTGAAGAATGTGAGTGGAATGGAATATGAGTAGTGTGGTAAAATGGAAGGGAGATTGCATAAGTTATGCACTTCTATTTGGTTTATATCATGTACCTTTGGTTATATAAAGATTTCACACAAGTTTTAATAGGTATAAAGTATGAATGGATGCCATTTTTAGGTCTCAAAGATAACTGGATGAGAAAATGACCATGGCAGCAAATCAAGGATGTTGGGTGTGAGTTGGTGCAGAAAAACTGTAAAAAATCTGGAAAATATGAAGGCTAGATTGATCTGGAAGAGACAAATATGATTCCAATACGATGAGTAATGAGGTCGAAAAGATCCAGAAGTTTATGGATGGATTGAGACCGACCATCAGGTCCAGATTGGTTCCCTTAGATATACCGACCTATGAGGAGGCTGTGTGCAGGGCACAATTGTGTGAACAAGACATTGATAGAATCGCCTCAGAGTTTGGAAAGGTTGGTAAAGTGAGGGATAAAGATAAGAAGAGACCAGTGATGGATAGAGGCTTCAGTTATAGGGGAAGTAAGAGGTTTGCTGGGAAGAGGCCGAGGATTGAGGAGATCCGAGAGAGGGCAATTAATCCTCCCATGTATCCGACTATAGCTCTAGCTAAGGGAATTATGATTTGAGGGCCACGACCTACTACAGAGTAGTGCAGCAAGTGTGGTAGATACCACGGTACTCGACCATGCTATGGACTTCTTGCAGTATGCTTTAGATGTGGGAAACCAGGGCACTTAATCAGGGATTGCCCATAGATGACAGAGAGAGCCCCACAGAAGGGCAGGGAGCCAGAGGGAGACCGGTTGGGATAGCTACTCCGAGGAGGAGGGCTACAACTGAGGAAAAGGGGAAATAGGCAGTGGGTGTGAGCAGAGGATGAGTGCACGCACTGGACCAGGACACTATGGATCAATCTTCGGATGTGGTTAAAGGTATCATCCAAATCTTTGATTTAGAAGCATTTGTATTGTTTAATCTTGGTGCCACGCATTCGTTTCTTTCGCCATCCTTTACATGTAAATTGCTGAAGCATGTACAACCCACACTGCTAGATAAGATGTTGATGATAACTACCCCTATGAATGATAGTCAGTTGACTGAACATGTATATAGAAATTGTAAGATAAGGATAGGATGTAAAGAGATGATAGCCGATTTAATTTTATTAAATATGAGTGATTTTGATGTAATCCTAGGTATGGATTGGCTGGCTGCAAACCATGTTGTTATGGATTGTCGTGCTAGAACCTTGATATTTTTACGACTAGACAATCTTATTGTAAATTTTGATGAAAAGAAATGAAATGACATGATCTTTATAAATGAGAAAAGTATGATTTAAATACATGATATTCAAGAGATGAATTTGTTTATCAATTACATATGTGTATGTGATGACTTGTGTTACTAACGATGGAATGGATAATGTGAAGGATACATTGCTTATGTGGTTGAGGCGGATAAGGAACGTTTGGTGTTGATAGACATTCTAGTGGTTAGGGAATATCCAGATGTCTTTTCGGAGGAATTACCAGGGTTACCTCTAGATAGGGAGATGGAATTTGGTATCGATTTGGCACCTGGTACAGAATCGATATCCAAGCCACCGTACAGAATGACTCAAGTTGAGTTGGAAGAATTAAGGAAGCAGTTGCAAGAGTTGCTGGAGAAGAGGTTCATCAGGCTGAGCGTCTCACCTTGGGGAGCACCGGTTCTGTTTGTAAGGAAGAAGGATGGAAGCCTCTGACTGTGTATAGATTATCGGTTGTTGAATAAGGCCACCATCAAGAATAACTATCCCTTTCCACATATCGATGACTTATTGGATTAGCTTAGGGGAGCGCAGGTCTTTTTCAAGATAGATCTGAGATCTGGGTATCATCAATTGAAGATACAGAGTGGAGATGTACCTAAGACAGGTTTTTGCACCCGATATGGACATTATGAGTTTATGGTTATGCCATTCGGGTTGACGAATGCTCCCACAGCTTTTATGTCATTGATGAATGAGGTATTCCACCAGTATTTGGATCAATATGTAATCGTGTTTATTGATGATATACTGGTGTACTCAAGGTCTAGAGAGGAGCATGAACGGCACCTAAGGATAGTACTGCAGACCCTCCGAGAGAAGAAGCTGTATGCTAAACTCAGTAAGTGCGACTTATGATTGGAACATATCTCTTTTCTGGGTCATATAGTATCAAGAGATGGAGTGTCAGTGGATCCATCTAAGATTGAGGCCATGGTTCAGTGGCAGAGACCCCAGACAGTGATAGAGATCAGAAGTTTCCTGGGTTCGGTTAGATATTATCGAAGGTTTGTGGAGGGATTCTCAAGGTTGGCTGCTTCTTTCACACGTCTCACGAGAAAGAATGTTGAATTTGTGTGGGACAATAAGTGTGAGGAAAGTTTTGAGGAGTTAAAGAGGAGGTTAACTACAGCTACGATACTCCCTATTCCTACTATCTCAGGAGGTTTCTCGGTGTATGCGGATGCTTCACACCAAGGACTGGGTTGTGTGTTGATACAGGATGGGAGGTAGTGGCCTATGGATCAAGGTAGTTGAAGGATCATGAGAGAAACTACCCAACCCACAATTTAGAGTTGGCGACCGTAGTGTTTGCATTGAAAATATGTCACCACTATCTTTATGGTGAGAGATTTCAGGTTTACACAGATCATAAGAGCCTTAAGTACCTATTCTCACAGAAAGAGTTAAACATGAGACAAAGGAGATGACTCGAGCTTTTAAAGGATTATGATTGTGAGATCCTATACCACCTGGGTAAAGCTAATGTAGTTGTTGATGTACTGAGTAGGAAGTATATCGGGTTGGTGTCATTCGAGATGGTCAGGGAACACGAACTGTTAGAACACTTCACAAACCTCAATTTGGATATGACCCCGCCTAACGCTGATAGTGGATTTATGATAGTTAGCTTGCAGTTGGAACCAGATCTGGTAGATCGAATCCGACAGGCTCAACGAGTTGATCAACAGTGCAGTGATATTGTCAGGCAAATACAGAGAGGTACAGAGACGGACTTTGAATTGAGTTCAGATGGCTTGTTAAGGTTCGGAGGTAGGATATGTGTTCCTGATGATCCAGAGATCAGGAAGCTGATCTTGATAGAGGCTCACTCATCGAGGTATCTGATACATCCAGGGAGTACAAAGATATATCAAAACTTGCGAAAAGTTTATTAGTGGTTTGGGATAAAGAAAGACATTACAGAATATGTCGCTAAGTGTCTCGTTTATCAGCAAGTGAAGGTAGAGCATCAGAAGCCGACAGGGTTATTACAGCCTCTACCAATATCGACTTGGAAGTAGGAGCATGTCACCATAGATTTTATGATGGGATTGCCGAGGACCCGTAGAGGCCATGATGCCATATGGGTGATTGTGGATCGGTTGATTAAATCAAGCCATTTTCTAGCCATGAGAGCTACCGATACTCTAAGCCAGTTAGCGAACTTGTATGTGAGTGAGATAGTGAGGCTACATGGAATTGCAGTGAGCGTTGATAGGGATGCCCGCTTCACTTCCCACATCTGGGAACGTTTTCAGGAAGCGATGGGGATCTAGTTGAGTTTTAGCACAGTGTTTCATCCTCAGACAGATGGTCAGTTAGAGAGGACTATACAGACCCTGGAGGATATGTTGAGAACATGTGTATTAGATTTTGGAGGCTCCTGGGATGACCATTTGCCACTCGTAGAGTTTGCCTATAATAACAGTTTTCATGCGAGTATCGGGATGGCACCATATGAGGCATTGTGAGCTTAGGGTGGGTGAGTCAGTGTTTTTTAAGGTTTCTCCTTCGAAGGGAATTATGAGATTCGGGAAGAAGGGAAAGTTGAGCCCTCGATATATATGGCCATTTAAGATACTTGATAAGGTGGGAGATAAGGCATACAGGTTGGTATTGCCACCAGAGCTGGCAAGTGTTCATAACGTCTTCCATGTATGCATGTTAAGGAAGTATCATCCGGACCCGGTGCATGTAATAAGGATTGAACCTTTGGAGCTCAATGAGAGCGTGATGTACATTGAGAGGCCAGTTCGGATATTGGACAGAAAAGAGAAAGTATTGAGGACAAAGATAATTCCCTTGGTGAAGGCTCTTTGCATCACACGGTGGAAGAGGCTACATGGGAATTGGAGAGTTTGATGCTGGAGAAGTATCTCGAGTTGTTCACAGAATGATTAGTTCCAATTTGGAGGACCAAATTTTCTAAGTGGGGGAGAATGTGAGACCCCGTATAGGTTAAACCTGGTATATATATGTAAATGAATTCATAAGTATGGTGATATACTTGTAATGTGAAGTGTATGTGATGAAAGTCCATAAGTTTAATGTACACACTTGTAATAAGAGTTGTGATTGTACGTATAAGTTACATTATACATGAATATGAAGAAATGGACTTAAACATGTGAAGAATGTGAGTGGAATGGAATATGAGTAGTGTGGTAATATGGAAGGGAGATTGCATAAGTTATGCACTTCCATTTGGTTTATATCATGTCCCTTTGGTTATAGAAAGATTTCACATAAGTTTTAATATGTATAAAGTATGAATGGATGCCATTTTCAGGTCTCAAAGATAACTGGATGAGAAAATGACCATGGCAACAAATCAAGGATGCTGGGTGTGAGTTGTTGCAGAAAAACTGCAGAAAATCTGGAAAATATGAAGGCCAGATCGATCTCATAGGATGAGAGATCTGTCATGCCCCGGAAACGCGAAAAATAGGGCAAATTTAAAAACTTTTTACTCATCAAATCACAATTAAGGGTGCATTCCTGTGCAGTGTCATACATCATCATGCATATCATACCTCAGGATCTCATCATTAGATAGCATATATCATACCATATACATTACTCAGTATTAAGTTAATTAATCCTAATACATCCCATAAAGGTTATACATCATGTGTCTGTAATTACAATAATTGTCTGGGTACATGAAAAGATAAATGATACCTCAAGACACAATATATATGGCCTAGAGCTTAAGTCTTCCACTAGCCACTACTCCGTTCGTCGCAGGGAAACCCTTCACTTGAAGAAATTTGGGGGGAAAGAAAACAGGATGCGCTTCTAAATCGCTCAGTAAGGGGGTAAGGGACTCATTGTATAAACCATAATGCACATCACAAAATATTTATTTGCAGGTGAAACTCAGTACACTCATTTGAAATCATAGCATGAAAGTTCTTAAAACAACATTCTCATATCTCAAAACCATGTGGAAATATGAAATAAAAGGCTCAGTCTAGAGCAGTAACAAGCATGTGAAAATAATGCGATAATGGCTTTCTCAATAAACGTGATAAAATCACTGTAATAATAATGCACGTGGTGCAACCACCAAACACACGTGGCATAGCCACTGATTTAGATTCACACGTGGCACAGCCACAGAGTAGGGTTTCACGTGGCAACAGCCACCAAATATACGTGGCACAGCCACAGAATGGGGGATCTCACGTGGCAACAGCCACCAAATATACGTGACACAGCCACAGAATGGGGAATCTCTCGTGGCAAAGCCACCAAATATACGTGGCACAGCTACAGAATAGGGTTTCACGCTACCAAAGCGGAGAAATATCGGACTTACATGCTACCAGAGTAATGCCCGGTGTGTACTCAAAATTACACACCTAAGTCTTTATCAATAGCCATTATCATATAAAACTGGTTTGCCTTCACGTAGAACTTATAGTAATTTTCCTCTCATAAAACTCATTAAAAACCGTTTTGTACTCAACACAAAACATATTAAAACCGAGTTCCAATTGACAAAACACGCACACATTTCTCAAATCTCAATATCGCCATAACGTGGAGCCCAATTCATTTCTCACACAAGCTCAACGGTTTATAAAGCGGTTTCACGCGTAGCTTATAAACTCATAAAAACATTGAGCTCCAATCGGCTATAAAAATCGTGTGCATTCTCATCAAAACACAACATATCAAACATGCTTGTTTTATAAATCGCAAATCATGCTATAACAGTTCACAAATCACATACACAAATGGTTTTGTTTCCCTTACCTCTTTGCACCTCTTATAGTGCAATCGTTTTCCCCTTGTCACGGACTAGTCTCGCATTCCACTCTGGAACTCCCGAGCTGTCTAAACGATGTTAAAATATCAATACTCATCATCACAGTAACCTCAATTCTCAAAATCGAGCATAAATGCTCATAACACCTCAAATCTCTCAATTCTCATAACTCTATCACAATCCACAATCTCATTCACAACATCTCAACATCCTGCACTTCCCATGCAATAATATCTATGCTAATTCATCACATTGTCTAAATTTCCATTTATAACTCAAAATTCCCAAAATTACCAAAATTGCAAAATATCATCATCACTCCAACTACATTGTAATTTCATCAATCCCTAATCATTTTCCATCTATTTCAACACAATGCTAACAGCCATTATCACCAAAATCATCTCAAATATCAAGATCGAGGTTTAGAAATTACTCAAAACTTATAGAGAGCTTATCTCTTGCCTCGATTCAATCCGTCTTCCGATTTTCAAGTATGTTGTTCTCCCTTTATTGAGGAACAACTTTCCTTCTTGCCACAGCCTCTGATTTGGACGGAAATGGGTGCTTTGGATGAGTGAGAAAGCTAGGGCTCGGGTGAAAATGGGGTTTTAAAGAGAGAGAAAATGAAATTGCAGGAGAAAGCAGGGGTTCCTTATATAGACGGAGGGTAGGAGATCGATCTAGCTCTTGATGAGATCGATTTGCATTTGAATTTGGGGACGATTTTGGGCAATTTTATGTCTATGAGATCGATCTGTCGAGGGGTGACATCGATCTCTTTATGGTTTTATGAGATCGATCTGCTCCTTGAAGAGATCGATCTTCTCCCAAACAAAAACATTTAGAGATCGATCCCTTCCTTATGAGATCGATCTTCTCTCAAAAAGAATCATAAGGAGATGAATCCTCTTCCATTAGAGATCGATCTCCTCACTTACTTTCCTCCTCCCTTATCATTTTTAACTCACCAGATCGATCTCTCCTTCTCCAAGATCGATCTGACCTCATAGTTTCACACTTAGGTTAAACACTTAACATGTAAATCTCTAAATATAATTTCCACAATTCAATACTTGGATTATCTCTCATTTATCACATATTGATGGTTGCCAAAACCAACAATATTAAATAACTTGCTCAAACAATTAATTAGTAGTATAGGGAGCAAGGTCGTGTCCCAAGAGAGATTGATTAATTTCGATTTATTTTTCTGCAAATAAAAGGAAAATAAAACAAGAGGGGTTTGAAAGTTTGAATTAACTAAAATAACAAAACATAATAGAAAGAAAACAAAATTGAGTAGAAGAATTCAATAATTTGAGAAATCCAACCCAATGAGTAATTTCCAGATTTGGTTCGGTAAGTTGATCATTGATGCAAGATAATTTTTTCTTAATCCCAACTAAACTAGTTATGGTTGTTGGTACGACCTAACAACCTGTCTCTTCTTACTGCTTTGACAATTAGGAAACGTTCTCTAATTGCTGCTTTTACCAATAAACAACCCTAGATACGATCTTATGATTTAATTTACCAATAGCTTTGAACACTAAAGAGACTACCAATTCTAATTAACAAACACACATGTAGGTTTATTTAAATCAGATCTTATAATCACATAACAAAGACTAAAAACCAGAAGTGCAATTAATCTTGTTACTTGCCACTTGTTATTGAAACAACCAAACAATTACGGATTCAGATATTTCAATTGGATGTATATTACCTTGTGAATGAATCAATAGGCCTTTTTGAAGCAACCACAAAACAATAATAATAATGAAGTGCAGAAATTATAAGAATAGAAAAGATTAAAGAAAATAAATAAGAACAATTAGATCTCACAACTTATAAACCAAATCTTTAATTTTCCTTAGATTGGAAAGAGAGTTTAGCAACCCATGAATATTGGGTAAAAACAGTAAAAATATTTGTATATGAAAATCTAATCTCCTTCCCCTAACCTAGATTTTTAAGAGCTTATTTATAACTAAAAATAGAGATAAGAGTCTTACTCCTAGTTGGACTTAAAGTCCTTACATTTAATAATAATTCTTAAAAAGTCTTCCAAGTAATAAAAAAAATCAAATCTTTAGAGGAGAGAGAAAATCATCGTATTGGATGCTTAGGCGAGAGTCTCACCTAAGGCTGCATCCGGTTCTGCCTTTGGAAGAAAAACTGCTCAGTGAAGGGAACCTTAGGCGAGAGTCTCGCCTAAGGCTGCACCCAGCACTGACTTAGCTTAAAAACTGCACAATCAATAAGACCCTTAGGCGAGAGTCTCGCCTAAGGCTGCACCCAGCACTGACTTGGCTCCTATTCATCATTTCTCATTTCTTCTTCATGATTTCCCTTGTTCCAAAATCCTTCTAAATCATCCTTTTATCCATCAATTCCATGAATTCCTACAATTATTCAAGAATAATCAATTATCTGTAGATTAAGTATAAAATTTATACAAAACCATAGGAAATCAAGGTAAATTAAGTGCATAAATAATTACTTATCACATATACATTTCACTTAGCTCAATAAATTACACTTCAAGTTCATATTACATAATTAAAATATATCTAAAATTCTCAGATCTCACATCCTCCCCACCTTAAAAGAATTTGGTCATCCAAATTCAACTCAACTAGTCAAATAGATAGGGGTAATTCTCCTTCATGAGATTCTCTAGTTCCCACGGTGCTTCTTCCATTGAGTGATGTTTCCATAAAACTTTCACTAATGGGATGCTCTTGGTTCTAAGTACCTTCTCCTTTCTATCGAGAATCTGGACGGGTTCCTCAGTGTAGCTCATGTCCTCTTGTATGTCTATCTCGTCATACTCTACGACATGAGAAGGGTCCGGGTGGTACTTCCTCAACATAGACACTTGAAAAACATTGTGTATTCCGGACATCTATGGGGGTAATGCCAATCTGTAGGCTACCTCTCCCACTCTCTCAAGAATCTCGAATGGTCCTATGTATCGAGGACTCAATTTTCCTTTCTTCCCGAATCGCATGATACCCTTACTCGGTGATATTTTCAAAAATACTGCATCACCAACATCAAACTCGAGTGGCCATCTACGCATATCTGCGTAGCTTTTCTGTCTACTCTGTGCATCCCGTAATCTCTCACATATGAGTTTCACACTCTCCACAGCTTGTTCAACGAGTTCAGGAGCATTTATCTTTCTGTCACCGACCTCTTCCCAAGCTACAGGGGATCTATACCTCCTACCATATAGAGCCTCAAAAGGTGCCATTCCAATACTCGCATGATAGCTGTTATTGTACGCAAACTCTACTAGGGGCAGGTGAACATCCCATGATCCCTTAAAATCCATCGTACACGCCCTCAACATATCCTCTAGGGTCTGAATAGTCCTCTCTGACTGACCATCTGTTTGAGGATGATAGGCGGTACTAAAACTCAATCAAGATCCCATGGACTCCTGAAACTGGGTCCAAAATCTGGAAGTAAACAGAGAATCTCTATCAGAAGTAATACTCACTGGAGCCCCATGTAATCTACCTATCTCGCTGACATACAGCTCAGCTAAGGCATCTACAGTATCTGTGCTCTTGATGGCAAGGAAGTGGGCACTCTTGGGTTAATCTATCTACTATAACCCATATAGCGTCACGACCCCTTCGGGTCCTCGGTAAACCCATAATAAAGTCCATGGTGACATGCTCCCATTTCCATGTAGGTACAGGTAAAGGCTGTAGTAGTCCTCCGGGCTTCCTATGCTCAGCTTTCACTTGCTGGCATACTAAACATCTGGCCACATACTCCGCCACATCTCGCTTCATACCACTCCACCAGTACACCTTTCTCAAATCTTGGTACATCTTAGTACTCCCTGGGTGCATGGTGTATTGCGAGCAATGGGATTCTCTCAGTATCTGTCTTTTCAGAGTATCATCGTCCGGTACACAAATTCGACCTCTGAATCTCAATAATCCATCCTCACTGATTGTAAGATCAGACTGTGAAGTCTGTCCAGCTTGGCTAACCATATCTATCAACCTCTGATCACTGCGCTGCCTAGTTCTAATCTGATCTATGATCCTGGGCTCTATCCGCAAGCTAGCCAAGAACCCAATCTCTACCTCTTTAACTCTGACCCGGAGCTCGGTGAACTGCTCTAACAAATCCCATTCCCGGATCATCATAGTAGATATCATACCCTTCCTGCTCAGGGTATCAGCAACTACATTCGCCTTACCCCGATGATATAGAATCTCGTAGTCATAATCCTTAAGGAGTTCCATCCAACTCCTTTGCCTCATGTTTAACTCTTTCTGGTTAAAGAGATATCTCAAACTCTTGTGATCAGTGAAGATCTGGAATCTTTCCCCATATAAGTAGTGTCACCAGATCTTTAAGGCAAATACCACAGCGGCTAACTCCAAATCATGCGTGGGGTAACTCCGCTCATGGTCTTTCAACTATCGTGATCCATATACGACCACCCTTCCATGTTGCATGAGTACACACCCCAATCCTTGATGACATGCATCACTATAAACTGAAAATCCTCCTAATCCCTCAGGAATAATTAACACAGGTGTCGCTGTTAATCTCCTTTTTAACTCTTTAAAACTGAGCTCACACTGATCAGTCCATAGGAACGGAGTCTCTTTGCGCGTGAGCTTAGTCAAAGGAGCGGCAATCTTGGAAAATCCTTCCACAAATCTTTTGTAATACCCTGCCAAACCAAGGAAGCTTCGTACCTCTGTAACTATCCTCGATCTTTCCCAATTAAGCACAACCTCTACTTTACTAGGATCTACTGATACCCCTTCCTCTGAGACTATATGACCAAGGAAAGCTATTCGATCCAGCCAAAACTCACACTTACTAAGCTTTCCATATAATTGCTTATCTCGGAGTATCTGAAGTACTAACCACAAATGCTGTACATGTTCCTCATATGACCGAGAGTATACCAAGATATCATCAATAAAGAGTATCACAAACTTATCTAGATAGTCTCTGAACACCTCATTCATTAATCTCATAAAGGCTGCAGCGGCGTTCGTTAATCCAAAGGACATCACCAGAAATTCATAATGGCCATACCTCATCCTGAAGGCCGTCTTTGGAATATCTTCTTCCTTAATCCTCAATTGGTGATAGCCCGATCTCAAATCAATCTTAGAGAAGATCGAAGCCCCTCTTAGTTGATCCAGTAGATCATCAATCCTGGGCAATGGGTATTTATTCTTCACCATGGCTTTATTCAACAGCCGGTAGTCTACGTATAATCTGAGATTACCATCCTTCTTCCTCACGAACAACACTGGTGCTCCTCACGGTGAGACACTGGGTCTAATGAACCCTTGATCCAATAACTCTTGTAGTTGTTTCTTCAATTTCTCAAGTTCCACTAATGCCATCCTGTAGGGAGGTTTAGAGATTGGCTGAGTATCTGGTACCAAATCAATGGTAAACTCCAGCTCTCTCTCTCTGGTGGTAAACCTGGTAACTCATATGGGAAAACATCCAGAAATTCACACACCACAGTATATCCTCAATCCTCGGATGTTCTCGATCATCATCTGAGATGAGTGTTTCATAACCTTCACATGAACAATCATATTTAATACTCTCCAAAATAATATTAAAATTCTCAGATTTCTTACAAAATTTCATACGTCTATTTACTCAATATTTCAAATGTACACTGTAAGGTTTAGGTAGGGAGAAAGTTCAATCTTAGTGTAGCAGTCTAAACTCACTCGATTGGTTGCCAACCAATCTATCCCCAAAATTACATCAAACCCATGTATATTCAACATGATTAGATCTGCTAACATCACTCTATCTCCCACATTTATTTCACATCCTCTACAGATTAACTCAGTCCTCTGGGATTCACGCATAGGGGTATTTACATGTAGTATATATTCTAGAGGTTCAAACTTCAAGTTTAATTTACATGCAAAATGCTCAGAAATGAACGAATGTGTGGATCCTGGATCAATTAACACATGAGCCTTATAGTCATAGATAGAGAGTGTATCTCTTATAGTTTGTGCAGAAGTGTCTGCAGTTTCCTTATCTAGGGCAAACACACGTCCCTGTGTAACAAGCTTCTTCCCTTTCCCTGCAGCAGTGGCCCGTCTCTAGGGGTTCACCCTCTGAGGCTGTTGTCTAGTGGGCTCCGGAACATGTGGTTTCCAAGGTTGAGGGCAGTCTTTCACCATGTGACCCATGTCTCCACATCTAAAACATCTATGGATCAACCAAGTACAACTTCCCTCATGCATTCGGCCACAATTTTTGCAAACCCTTATCTCAGGCCTGACATCTCGAGGGGTCTCCCTAATGTTAGGATAAACTCTAGGTCTCTCTAATCTTCCCTTCTGCACCTCAATCCTTCCTCTTCTGAAGGAACCTCTCCGAGCATCCGTTTGGAAAATCACTGGCCTCTTGCCCTTATCTTTATTCACCGCTCTGAGCTCGTTCTGGGATTGCACCATTTCGATTCCCCTTTCAATCTCTTGTGCTCGTCTCAGAGCATCTCCAAACTCAGTAATACATAGCCCTATCAATCTATCTCTGATGATGGGCTTCAATCCATACACAAACTTCTCTATGCGGAGCTCCTCATTCTTGAAGGTCTCTAGGTCATATCTCAATAGCGCGGTGAATTGACTCTCATAGTCATCCACAGACATATCACCCTGTACCAAACTCAAAAACTCGGCCTGCTTCTTCCTCTGGGTAGCTCGTGGTACATATTGGGTCCTAAAGGCTGTTTGAAACTCTTCCCAACCAATCACATCCTGACGGGACATCAGAATACCCTGAGTGATACCTCACCAATCTCGAGCTCTCCCTTTCAACATATAGGCACTCATACTGACCCTCTCAGTGTCTGTGCAACCCAGATAATCAAATATAATTCTCAACTCCATCAGCTACTCCTCAGCCTCTGTAGGATCCTTCTTTCCCCTAAATACGGGTGGATTCATCTTCAAAAAATCCTTCAGTCGGACCATACTTCTGTCATCAGGTTGAGTGATGGGAGGCACTGGGTCCATTTGTACTGGTGGTACGGGAGGTCTTTGTGGTGGTGTAGGAGTAGTACCCGAGGCACTAACTCCAAAGTGTTGCGCAAATAGCGCTGCCATCTGCTCAAAACCTTGCCTCACATCAGTCTCAATCTGATTAAATCGAGAGTTAGGACTCTTTGGTTGTGGGGAATGTGGCGGAGGGGACTCTGCCTGCCTCCTCGAACGACCTCGTCGTCCACTCATTCTCTATCTCAACTCGACTCCTACGCGTACATATCAAAATCAATTGAAATCTCAATCCTCAAATTCAGTTCATGACCAGACTATTACAGACAATTGGGATGTATTCTATTTCACTTAACCGACACTGACAGCACTAAACACCCTAAGCTCTGATACCAAGAAAACTTTGTTACGCCCCGAAAACGTGAAAAATAGGGCAAATTTAAAAACTTTTTACTCATCAAATCACAATTAAGGGTGCATTCCTGTGCTGTGTCATACATCATCATGCATATCATACCTCAGGATCTCATCATTAGATAGTATATATCATACCATATACATTACTCAATATTAAGTTAATTAATCCTAATACATCCCATAAAGGTTATACATCATGTGTCTGTAATTACAATAATTGTCTGGGTACATGAAAAGATAAATGATACCTCAAAACATAATATATATGGCCTGGAGCTTAAGTCCTCCACTAGCCACTACTACGTACGTCACATGAAAACCCTTTTCACTTGAAGAAATCTGGAGGGAAAGAAAACAGGGTGAGCTTCTAAATCGCTCAGTAAGGGGGTAAGGGACTCATCGTATAAACCATAATGCACATCATAAAATATTTATTTGCATGTGAAACTCAGTACACTCATTTGAAATCATAGCATGAAAGTTCTCAAAACAACATTCTCATATCTCAAAACCATGTGGAAATATGAAATAAAAGGCTCAGTAAAGAGCAGTAACAATGTCACGACCCAAATTACCTAAAAATCCCTACAAATTTTTCGCTTTTTTTTCATTTCCTCACCCGTCGTGAACAGCTACACTACTAAACAGTTGGGCTATGATTTGGTGTTAGTAACCTCTCACCTATTTACTATTCTATTTTCATATTCACATTCACATATCAATTTATTTAAACAAAATACATCCCCAATATTAAATCCATATACAGTACTGTGCATCTATATGTTCAGATACGAAATTATACAAATGTGTATACCTGGCCTTGCTAAGAAGCAACGGATAACCGAGATGCGAGATTATTGTCGCTCTCTTCTACTGAATATACCCTGTGGGGTGGAAAATGAAAGGGTGAGCGAAATGTGCTCAGTAAGGCAATAATGTAAGAAGGTAGATAACTATACTATCTACGTGCTGATAATGTCATGATGTAAAAATCGTTTACTTTCGGAGCATGAAGTAAGATTAAAACAATGCCACATGTATGTATATATCATATACAAGAAATCATGAAATCGACATATCAAGCACACATGGAAAATCATCATGTATGACATCTCATGCTCGTCACATTAAAACTCATTTATTTCATCGTAAACTCTTCACTTTAAAACTCATTTGTTTAATCACAAAACTCATCACTTTGAAACTTATTTGTTTCATCATAAATTCATCACATTTAAAACTCATTTGTTTCATTATAAAACAACTTCATCAAGGTCAAACCCATCTCTCGAGAATACCTTGATTCATCAAATCACATCTCTTTTAAAAACACAAATCGGGACTACCCCTCCATCGGGTTTGTCCTGGTCTATCCAGACCGTATGATATCATGTGAGGCATGTAGGTTACTGTATGAAAAATCGAGGACTATGGCCATACTATGTCCCTGTGATCCCATGCTACATGGATCCCGGTGTGCGGGGCATCACAACTGCAACGGGAGGTGGGGTCAAGTCCTACCCGCCAGAATATCAAGTAACATCATAGAGTCATCATGACTGCACGGTACAGCGTACTCCGTGTGACATACACGGTACATCGTACTCCGTGGACCCATATCATAGTCTGGGGGTGCCTGCCGTAGGTCTTATCCACCCCAATACTATGTCGATAACCAACCCATGTCTCAAAGTATGCGTGCAAGCATCTCAACTCTCTGTGACACACAGTCTACAGGAGGCTTCCGCACGACTATATGCATGTCAACTCACGTCTAGTGTGAGCGAAGCTCCAGCACCACGCTATGCATATCATGATATCTAAAATCTCGTGCGAGCGAAGCTCCAGCACGATTTTGTGCACACACAAATTTTTCGTATGAGCAATGCTCCAGTACGGCTTTTCATGAGAATAAATCAGTAAACTTGAGTGCGAGTAAGACTCTAGCACTCTTTTAATCATGTAAATACGATAGGTGGCTCACTTTTAATAAAACATCTTTTAAGATCGTAACCGGTACAAACCGGTTCCCTTTCGTAAAATTCACGAAATCAACAGCCCACCTATGTGCATATTTGCTTAAATCAAAGCAATATATTCATATAAAGTATTAAAAACATGAAATCATGCAATTTACCTGCCTTACTACCCTTTTTGTAAATTTTACTCCTAGGGGCAAAATCGTATTTTTCCTTATTCACCTAAGCCCCGATTTTCACAAAAATTATTATTTCATTTCTAGATGCTGTAAGAAATTTCTAAGCCCTGTAAATACCCTCAAAATACGTATAGAAATCTCTATACGCCTACAAAATTCCCTTACCTCGATTTTCCTGTCGAATCTGACATTTTCTCTGATGTCACGTCGCGTAGTCCGATCTGCTCTCAATCCAATGTCCGGAACTGCGTATTAATATTCCTCAGGGCAGATATTATACAATTTAATTGTATTTTCCTATTTTCTGGGCTTAATTTAAATCATTGAGCCCATTTGCCCTTATTGGGCCCGATTGCACCTTAATGGGCCTTAATCGGCCTTAAGCCCGTTTTCCACTTAATATTTTACACTATCGAGGCCTATTGGGCTTATTCAGCTTATCGATAATTATCGGGCTTCGTTCCAAACTCATTGGATAGCCCGTATACCATTTACGGTAATTACGTTGTAAATCCGATTAATATTCCTTTTATACAGAATTAATCCATAAATTTCGTAAAATAATCGAAACTCTGTATTAAAGGATTCTAATTGTCGAAATTAAAATGTACTTACCCAATATAATGCGGGATACGAAAATCGGAGCTCAATCGGCTCTCGTTCGGGCTTTGTCGTACAACTGCACAATTATATATTTAATCCCGGGTTACTTTCAGATTAAATATAATTTAAATAAATTTTTCGAAAGTCAAATTGGTCACTTTTGACCTCTTACCGACTTACCCAAAGTTCGGTGTATCCCCGAAAATTCTTTCCCTTTTTCTTTTTTTTTCTCTTTTTCTCCCTTTTTCCCTTCTTTCTTGGCTAAACCGGTTCAATCCGGTTCAGACCCGGTTCAACCCGATCCGGTTCAGTCGGTTCAACCCGGTTCAACCCGGTTCACCCCTTTGCTGAATCGGTCCGTACCGGTTCAGACCATTCCACCGCAGTTCACGGCTTTTTCGGCCGGTTCTCGGCTCGGTTCTCGCGCCATTCGACTCGTCTGCACTGGGAGAGTGTTCGGCTGGGGTCGGGGTTGGCCGAATCACGCCGGTGGCCGCAGGATTCATCTTCTCCCTTCGCGGCTTCTCTCCCTCAATCCGTCGAATTCCGGTGGTTTCGCCGGCCAATACCGGTCTCAAAAGGACCGGCTCCTCCTCCCGATCATGTCGGTGCCCGCCGTTCGAGCCCAGCTGCCGTGGATTGCCGGGACCGACGACGTTTTCCCCGCGGGCTTCTCTTCCTCTGTTCGGCGATTTTTGGCCTCCGCACGGCGCATTTTCAGTGCCATCTAGCTCGCCGGCCTCTCCTCTTCCTTCTCGGCTCGTCGTCGGCGGTCAAGGATCGCCGGTGGTGGCTCGTCGGTCGGCCACGCGCGGTCTCCCTCGGTTTCTCTCTTCTCTTTCTCTCTCCCCGATAGTTTAACAGATTTTACTTTTTTTCCAATTATTTTTATTTTTATTTATTATTATTTATAATTTAGTTTATTATTATTTTATTCATTAAAATAGTCAAAAATATTCAAAAATATCTACAAAATTAATATTTTATTCATTTAGTCTATAAATTAATTTCTCGGTATTATTTCGACTTTTAGGTATAATTTTCGATTATTTTCGGGATTTATTTTTCGAAATAAAAATTTCGATTAATTTCGATTAATTCCGATAAATTTATATCTTGATCAATTTAACCCGAATTAAATTCATTTCACCTTTATTGATCAAGATTCTCAAATCCATTATTTTTAATAATTATTTCTCGTTAAATTTATACCGACCTTCGATTTTTTGACCATTTTGCCCTTGCACGTGTTCGGGATTAATTTAGTCAAACTTTCCTTCACGAACACTCATTCATTTCGTATTTGAATCCTTATTTTCAGTCTGAATCCCATTCCTTTAAATTTATGAACATTTTTCTACCTCATAAAATTTACGATTTAATTTCGGGTCTTACAAATCTCCCCCACTTAAGAAATTTGGTCCTCCAAATTAGAACCAAGTCATATGAGTCCATATACAACTCCGGGTACATCGATCGTATCATACACTGTCATCCTCAAGTGACTTCTTCGGAGTGTATTACTACCAAAGGGCTTTAATTAGGGAGATCCTCTTAAACCTCAATACTTCCTTTTTCCTGTTTAATGCCCGAATCAACTTATCAATATACTTATATTTTTATTAAACTAAACTTTTGGAGTTCATATTCGATCACCTATGCTGGATCTGGATAGTATTGCCGAAGTATCAAAAGCTGAGACACATTGTGGGTGCCTGTTAATTCAGGTGATAACACCAACTTATAGGTCTTATCTCCCACTCGTCCAATCTCTCAAAATATTTCATCCAGCACAACTCAATTTACCTTCTTCCAAAAGCTCGTTATGTCCTTATTCTCTTAGGACAAGTAACTTTCAACCATACCAATTCACCAAGGGTGAATTCCAATACTTGTCTATCTGCTCTGAGGTGTTCTTAATCTCTCATCCTTAACTAAACATCCTCAGAGACTTATTATCCAAAGTCAAAAATAATTCTATCTGTCACCCACCTATTTTATCCAATTTGGGGAAACAACCCCTACGACCATACACTGTCTCATATTTGTTATCTCGATACTCAAGTGGCAACTGTCACTATTGACGAATTCGATTTGTAATAACTGATCATCCCAGGAGCATAAAAATCAAGGGCACACGCTTTCATCGGATCCTCCAGAACTTGTACAGTCCTCTCTGACTGACCACCTGTCCGAGGATGGAAAGCTGTGCTAATACTCAGTCGGGTTCCCATAGCTTCCTGAAAAATATTCCCTGAAGTAAGAAGTGAAGCGGGAATCCTTATATGTGTAAACCCCACAAATTTTCTACGTTTAATTAGATTATAAAAAAATGAAAATATTATATTTTAATGGAAGTGTGGATGTTCGTTGTAGGGCTCGAGAATATAGGAGCCGAGAAGCACGTGAAGGACCGAGAACTTGAAGATACAAGAAGTGATAAAGCGAATGCAAGTATGAAGGGATTGAGAAATTTTAATTTGTTAAATTGAAAATTGTTGATGTAAACACTTGTATCGAGAATTTATGAAGAATGATGGAATTCCGGTATTATTTTAATTTCAGAATAAGGAAAATCTCATGGAAGGCATGGTATTATGTCTTGGATAAATTATGTAAGAAAATGTATATATATGTAGATATGTACATAGGTGAATATGTATGTATGTATATATATATATATATATATATATATTAGACAAATTAAAATGGAAAGATGATGATATACATATATATATGACAAAATACATATATATATATATGTATCGTAAAGTATAACGTATAAGACATTTAAAATAATAATAATAATAATAAATAAATACCAATGACAATACATAAACAATATATTTATACTAATATAATGTATAAATATACATTGATACACTATATAGGAGTGGGTATAAAAATATAATAACCATACAAATACATAACAATTAATACCTACATACTAATATAATATATATATAAATATATTAAACTAATATATATATATATATAAATATATTATGGCATGTACGGAATTGGCTTAGAAAAGCCAATTCCGTCTGCCACTATTCTGAATTGGGGAAAAAGAAATCAAAAACAGGGGTGTTGGGCGGGAAACCGAAGGGGAGAAAAGAGAAGAGGGAAGAAAGGAAGAGAAGGGAAGAAGGGTGTTCGGCTGGAGAAGAAGGGAAGAAGAGGAGAAAGAGAAGGGTTGGCCGAGGAAAAAGAAAGAACAAAAGGGAAAAAGAAGACTGAAGCCAGAAGAAACCGAGAGGAAGAGCTGAAGGAAAGGGCAAACCGAGGCTTCAATTGAAGTGGGCTGAGTTTGAAGCTGAAGCCAGAAACGAGACCGAGGCAGGGGAGATTGAGGATTGAAGCAGGCCGAAGTAGAACAACAAGGATTGGAGTAGATTAAAGGGCTGAAATGGAGCTGAGATAGCTGGATTTCGATCATGAAAGAAAACAGGGGCTGAACTTGGTAAAGCCGAGATTGAGTGAAGAAGAGAAATAAGGATGATGATGATGGAAGCCTGAAACCGAGAGGCAGGGGGAAGAAACAAAAACAGGGGATTGAAGCAAACCGTGAGGGAGAAAGGAATTGAAGCAGAATTGAGGCTGAACAGGGGCAACTGAGCGGGGGAAATAGAAACTGGGAAATGGAAATGAAGCAGGCTGAAGCTGGAAGAAAACCGAGAGGCTTGAGGAAGAAGAAGACTGAACAGTGAAGAATGGAACCGAGGCAGGGGAATTGAGGGGAGAGAAGCAGAACCGTGAGGAAGAAGGGAGGAAATAGGAAAGAGGCAGGGGCTGGAAATTGAAACAAATTGAGGAAGAAAGGAGAAAACCGTGAGAGAAGAAAAGCAAGCTGAAAAAAAAAAAGAGAAGAAAGAAAAAAAAAAAGAGAGAGAAAAGAGGTAAGAATCTAAAGTATATATATGTATATTCAAATTGTACATGTATATAGATAGGTATAAGCATGATGAGGTAAAGTATATATATGTATATACATGTATGAATATTCATTTTAAATGTAGACAAATGGGTGGTAGAAACAAGCATGTTAGTTATGGATTAAATTAGACAAAAATTGGAATGATGAGAAGTAGGCAAAGAAATATATATTTGTGATAATGAATAATAGAGACAAGTGATAATATATATATATATATGTATTTATGTGAATAAAATATATATATATATATTTGGGTATATACATATAGGTGTGTATAATGAAAAGGTATGTTAGTATATGTACATATATTTGACAAATGAATAAGCAAAGCCAATGATAAAATAATTATGAGCATATACTTAGGTGTATATACATATAGGAGTATATGAAAAATGGGTATATACTTGGGTGTATATACAAATGATTGTATAAAATAAATGTGTTTTACTATATGTACAAACAAGGACATATATATATGTGATAAGAAAAAAATAGAAGACAATAATATATATATATGAGTGTATATATATATATATATGTATATATATATTAGATGCATATACATATGGGTGTATATAGGATGAATTTGTGCTAGTATATATATATACAAAATGTATATATGAGATAGGAAAAGAGTGAAAACAAATAAATAAATAAATAAATAAATAAATAAATAAATATATATATATATATATGCACATATGGGAGTATATATATATGTATTTATGTGTAGATACATGTAGAGGTACATAATAAGGTCTATGTGCACATACAAAATAATGTGGTAAGGGAAAATATATAAACGTGCGTGTTGACTTAGGTACGTACAATAATACGTACACACGCAGTAGTAATGAATAGGTTACGATTGTAACGCAATTCGGATAATTCGCACGAATAGGGTGCTAAGTGTACGATTTCGTTGTAGGTGATCGTAGAAGGAATTAAGGGAGGTACTAAGAGACGTCACCACTCAAGCACGGAGATTTCGATAGATCGAGGTAAGGGGATATAATTTAAAACGATAATAGTTACTTTCTGAGTTGTGATTAAAGAATACTTACAAAGACATAAAGTATGATTTTTCATGCATGTTTCTAAATTATATTTCTGATCAAGACTATGCTCTCTATGTTTATGTTTTTGAATAATTGTATATAACTGAATTTAATTTCGGAATATGAGCATGTCTTTTAAAATGATTTTTCGAATAAGATGAATTTATTTCGATATTTTCGTATAAGAAAACTATAGTTGTTATGAGACTAAGGGCCATTTATGTTGCATGTTTACGTTTGTCAATTTCGCCTGTGTGGCGTCTGACTCGCCTGTGTGGCGTTTGAACTCGCCTGTGTGGCGCTTGTATTTCGCCTGTGTGGCGTCTGACTCGCCTGTGTGGCGTTTGAACTCGCCTGTGTGGCGCTTGTATTTCGCCTGTGTGGCGCCTGTAATTCGCCTGTGTGGCGCCTGTAATTCGCCTTTGTGGCGCCTGTATTTCGCCTTCGTGGCGCCTGTAATTCGCCTGTGTGGCGCCTATATTTCGCCTGTGTGGCGCCTGTAATTCGCCTGTGTGGCGCCTGTAATTCGCCTTTGCGCCTGTATTTCGCCTTCGTGGCGCCTGTAATTCGCCTGTGTGGCGCCTGTATTTCGCCTTCGTGGCGCCTGTAATTCGCCTTCGTGGCGCCTGTATTTCGCCTTCGTGGCGCCTGTATTTCGCCTATGTGGCACCTGTATTTCGCCTTCGTGGCGCCTATACCCCGCCTTTGTGGCGTCTGAAATTACCCTTGGGTCCTGAATTCCCTCTACGGAGGATGATCGGGTTATTTTGCCGCGTGATAAATTGGTTATTGCCGCGTGATAAATTCGTTATTGTCACATGATAATTTTATGGCCGATGTAGTCTCAATTTGAAAATTTAAACTTTGTTTTCAGAACCGGATTTGTAGTATGTGATTTGATATGTATTCCTGTTTGGAATTCTGAATGTACAACTAGTTTTACGTAATATCTGTTAAGTTCAAATACCTAAAGATTTACGTTTTGAATATCGATGTTTCTAATTTTCCTTAATCTTTGAATTCTATTATCAGTTTCAGAAAGTATCATCATACGTATTATTATGTTTTATACATATTTAAATTGCTAGAATCGTTTTAAATACATCTTTTTACTGGGCTTTTTCCCGAAAGCTCACCCCTCTACCTCTCAGATTACTTGCAGTGATTCGTAGACGCTACCTGTCGCGTACACGACGTAGGCTGGTGGGGAGAGCTCCCTAGGCTACTTTTTGTACACGCAGAAAGGTATACATTTACATTCCTGTACCAGACATAATTGTATGCACAGACACATTGGAAATATCAGTTGGGATGTAATTTTGTAAGGGACGATGTAAACATTACTACTTTGGTATAATGTTTTGAGATGACTAGTATTAAATTGAAATGGATGTGTTGAGTGGTAAAGATGAATTTGGAAAGTATGCTTGGTAGTGGTGGATATCTAGGATTGCAAAAAAAAAAAACAACTGATTTGCAGGTGGGTAGGCTCATATATAAGCCGTTGTGCTGCCGAAATTTTTATCGGCCACATAAGTTAAAATATAGAAATTAATTGTGATTACGAGTAAAGTATTAGGAAAAGTGTTTTGACACTGCACAGGAATACAACCTAAGTGAATAAGGGAATAAGTGGATAAAGTAAATTAAAAAAAAAAAAATTTCCCCGATTTTCAAGGGTCAAGGGTCAAGGGTCGTTACAGTTTAAGTGGTATCAGAGCGAAGGTTGTCTAGTACTGTCAGTGTCAAAAATAAGGATTAAATTACATCCCACTGTCTGTACTTGTCTGGTTGTAGGAAATGTATACCTAATAACTTTAAGATTCGATCTTTGGAATTACGCGCAGGTATTAGATCATTGCACGATGAGTGGGAGACGCGGACGTACTCGGAGGCAAGCTCAGCCACCTCCACCTCCTCCACCCGAGCCAGAGAGTCCTCGTACTCGTATGGCTCAGTTTGAGCAGCGATTGGAGCAGCGCCTCGAGCGAGGTTTGGAGTCGATAGCTGCCATGGTTGCCCAACACCTAGGGGCAAATGTTTCTGATTCTGCTGGCACGGTACCAATTCCTACTCCGATGCAGACTCCTCCGCAAGCACCGCCACCTCCTCCTCCACCAGTTCCTCCAGTACCTTTGGCGCCTCAACCTCCTGTACAGGCCCGGAGGGATGAGAGAAATATCGGTAGGATGAGAGATTTTCTAAAGATGAGGCCTCGAGCATTTAAGGGGATTAAGAATCCGGTAGAGGCCGAAGAGTGGCTGGTGAGCCTTGGAAAGATCTTCGACTTTTTGGGGTGTTCTGATGTTGAGAAGGTCTCTATGGCCACTTACATGCTGCAGGGCCAAGCAGAGTATTGGTGGGGATCCACCAAGGTCCTTCTGACTGCTCAGCATTCGGTGATTAGTTGGGATGCTTTCTCCACAGCCTTTAGGAAGCAGTATGTTCCACTAGCTGCCCAGCAGAAGTTGAGGATGGATTTTCTAAGTTTGGTACAGGGCAGTATGACCGTAGATGAGTACGAGAGTAAATTCACCATGCTGATGAGGTATGATCCAGAGACGTTCCAGAATGAAGAGCGTCGGACTGAGAGGTTCTTAGTAGGGTTAAGGCCAGCTATCAGAGACCGTCTTTTGGGGCTATGGATTACGAAATTTCAAGATGCTTTGGGTAGAGCACAGATGGTCGAGAGGGGCCTCAATGTCACCCAGACGGAGTATGGTTTTAAGGGAAGGACCAGAGATGATCGTGTACAGATGGAGTTAGCAAGACGGGATTTTAGGAGGGGCCAACCTAAAAGGCAGAGGACAGATGAGTCTCGGGCTAGGATTAATAGGCCCATGGCTCCTATAGCTACCCCACAGACTACCAGAGGCTTCCAGCAGTACGAGAGATTGTGCCCTAGTTGTGGTAATTTCCATAGTGGTGTGTGTCACTGGTCCTCAGGGAGCTATTTTAGGTGTGGACAGAGGGGACACCGGATTAAAGATTGCCCACTGAAGAAGGTTCCATCGTCCCCAGTGCTACCACGACAACTTGATAGGTAAGCTCCCTAGAGACAAGTCCCACAGAGACATTCTACCGCAGCAGAGAAAGCCAAGAAACCTGTCACTCATGGAAGAACCTTTGCCTATGACTGATGTGGTGTGTAAGAATTGTGAAATCAAGGTAGGAGATAAGATCATATTAGCAGATCTAATTTGGTTGAGCATATATGGCTTTGATATAATTTTGGGTATGGATTGGCTAGCCACCAACCATGTAAGTTTAGATTGCTACTCTAAGACTGTAATCTTCTCCTTACCTAGTAAGTTTGATGTAAGCCTTGCAGTTAAGGAATATATTTTTTATGATTTTGTCTATTGATGAAAAATCTTGAATATACGAGCCATATTGGAATGAGAAATGTATGTAAGGTACGAATATCTCTGGTATGTGAAATGATTCGGATCAAGGGATATAAATTAAGAATAAGTTCTCATTTAGGATAAATGAGAAATTGCGGTAAGTTTGGTGTCTCAAACGATGATGCCCTAAGGCAAAGGATCTTAAAAAAATTTCATTATTCTCGGTACACCATGCACTCGGGAAGCACTAAAGTGTACCATGATTTACGAAAGGTATATTGGTTGGTCGGTATGAAAAGAATGTAGTTGAGTTGTGGCCAAGTATTTGATTTGCTAACAGATTAAGATCGAGCACCAAAGACCAGCGGGGATTACTTAAGATTTTTTTTCCCAGTGCCTACTTGGAAATGATTGTACATTACTATGGATTTCATAATAGGATTACCAAGAACCCGAAAGGGGCATGATACAATCTGGGTGATCGTAGACAGATTGATTAAGAGTACCCACGTCTATTTTGATGGACCCGAATGAATTTGGAGGACCAAATTCTTTTAAGGTGGGGAGAATGTAAACCCCACAAATTTTCTACGTTTAATTAGATTATAAAAAAATGAAAATATTATATTTTAATGGAAGTGTGGATGTTCGTTGTAGGGCTCGAGAATATAGGAGCCGAGAAGCACGTGAAGGACCGAGAACTTGAAGATACAAGAAGTGATAAAGCGAATGCAAGTATGAAGGGATTGAGAAATTTTAATTTGTTAAATTGAAAATTGTTGATGTAAACACTTGTATCGAGAATTTATGAAGAATGATGGAATTCCGGTATTATTTTAATTTCAGAATAAGGAAAATCTCATGGAAGGCATGGTATTATGTCTTGGATAAATTATGTAAGAAAATGTATATATATGTAGATATGTACATAGGTGAATATGTATGTATGTATATATATATATATATATATATATATATTAGACAAATTAAAATGGAAAGATGATGATATACATATATATATGACAAAATACATATATATATATGTATCGTAAAGTATAACGTATAAGACATTTAAAATAATAATAATAATAATAAATAAATACCAATGACAATACATAAACAATATATTTATACTAATATAATGTATAAATATACATTGATACACTATATAGGAGTGGGTATAAAAATATAATAACCATACAAATACATAACAATTAATACCTACATACTAATATAATATATATATAAATATATTAAACTAATATATATATATAAATATATTATGGCATGTACGGAATTGGCTTAGAAAAGCCAATTCCGTCTGCCACTATTCTGAATTGGGGAAAAAGAAATCAAAAACAGGGGTGTTGGGCGGGAAACCGAAGGGGAGAAAAGAGAAGAGGGAAGAAAGGAAGAGAAGGGAAGAAGGGTGTTCGGCTGGAGAAGAAGGGAAGAAGAGGAGAAAGAGAAGGGTTGGCCGAGGAAAAAGAAAGAACAAAAGGGAAAAAGAAGGCTGAAGCCAGAAGAAACCGAGAGGAAGAGCTGAAGGAAAGGGCAAACCGAGGCTTCAATTGAAGTGGGCTGAGTTTGAAGCTGAAGCCAGAAACGAGACCGAGGCAGGGGAGATTGAGGATTGAAGCAGGCCGAAGTAGAACAACAAGGATTGGAGTAGATTGAAGGGCTGAAATGGAGCTGAGATAGCTGGGTTTCGGTCATGAAAGAAAACAGGGGCTGAACTTGGTAAAGCCGAGATTGAGTGAAGAAGAGAAATAAGGATGATGATGATGGAAGCCTGAAACCGAGAGGCAGGGGGAAGAAACAAAAACAGGGGATTGAAGCAAACCGTGAGGGAGAAAGGAATTGAAGCAGAATTGAGGCTGAACAGGGGCAACTGAGCGGGGGAAATAGAAACTGGGAAATGGAAATGAAGCAGGCTGAAGCTGGAAGAAAACCGAGAGGCTTGAGGAAGAAGAAGACTGAACAGTGAAGAATGGAACCGAGGCAGGGGAATTGAGGGGAGAGAAGCAGAACCGTGAGGAAGAAGGGAGGAAATAGGAAAGAGGCAGGGGCTGGAAATTGAAACAAATTGAGGAAGAAAGGAGAAAACCGTGAGAGAAGAAAAGCAAGCTGAAAAAAAAAAAGAGAAGAAAGAAAAAAAAAAGAGAGAGAAAAGAGGTAAGAATCTAAAGTATATATATGTATATTCAAATTGTACATGTATATAGATAGGTATAAGCATGATGAGGTAAAGTATATATATGTATATACATGTATGAATATTCATTTTAAATGTAGACAAATGGGTGGTAGAAACAAGCATGTTAGTTATGGATTAAATTAGACAAAAATTGGAATGATGAGAAGTAGGCAAAGAAATATATATTTGTGATAATGAATAATGGAGACAAGTGATAATATATATATATATATATATATGTATTTATGTGAATAAAATATATATATATATATTTGGGTATATACATATAGGTGTGTATAATGAAAAGGTATGTTAGTATATGTACATATATTTGACAAATGAATAAGCAAAGCCAATGATAAAATAATTATGAGCATATACTTAGGTGTATATACATATAGGAGTATATGAAAAATGGGTATATACTTGGGTGTATATACAAATGATTGTATAAAATAAATGTGTTTTAGTATATGTACAAACAAGGACATATATATATGTGATAAGAAAAAAATAGAAGACAATAATATATATATATATATATGAGTGTATATATATATATATGTATATATATATTAGATGCATATACATATGGGTGTATATAGGATGAATTTGTGCTAGTATATATATATACAAAATGTATATATGAGATAGGAAAAGAGTGAAAACAAATAAATAAATAAATAAATAAATAAATATATATATATATATATATATATATGTATTTATGTGTAGATACATGTAGAGGTACATAATAAGGTCTATGTGCACATACAAAATAATGTGGTAAGGGAAAATATATAAACGTGCGTGTTGACTTAGGTACGTACAATAATACGTACACACGCAGTAGTAATGAATAGGTTACGATTGTAACGCAATTCGGATAATTCGCACGAATAGGGTGCTAAGTGTACGATTTCGTTGTAGGTGATCGTAGAAGGAATTAAGGGAGGTATTAAGAGACGTCACCACTCAAGCACGGAGATTTCGATAGATCGAGGTAAGGGGATATAATTTAAAACGATAATAGTTACTTTCTGAGTTGTGATTAAAGAATACTTACAAAGACATAAAGTATGATTTTTCATGCATGTTTCTAAATTATATTTCTGATCAAGACTATGCTCTCTATGTTTATGTTTTTGAATAATTGTATATAACTGAATTTAATTTCGGAATATGAGCATGTCTTTTAAAATGATTTTTCGAATAAGATGAATTTATTTCGATATTTTCGTATAAGAAAACTATAGTTGTTATGAGACTAAGGGCCATTTATGTTACATGTTTACGTTTGTCAATTTCGCCTGTGTGGCGTCTGACTCGCCTGTGTGGCGCTTGTATTTCGCCTGTGTGGCGTCTGACTCGCCTGTGTGGCGTTTGAACTCGCCTGTGTGGCGCTTGTATTTCGCCTGTGTGGCGCCTGTAATTCGCCTGTGTGGCGCCTGTAATTCGCCTTTGTGGCGCCTGTATTTCGCCTTCGTGGCGCCTGTAATTCGCCTGTGTGGCGCCTGTATTTCGCCTGTGTGGCGCCTGTAATTCGCCTGTGTGGCGCCTGTAATTCGCCTTTGTGGCGCCTGTATTTCGCCTTCGTGGCGCCTGTAATTCGCCTGTGTGGCGCCTGTATTTCGCCTTCGTGGCGCCTGTAATTCGCCTTCGTGGCGCCTGTATTTCGCCTTCGTGGCGCCTGTATTTCGCCTATGTGGCGCCTGTATTTCGCCTTCGTGGCGCCTATACCCCGCCTTTGTGGCGTCTGAAATTACCCTTGGGTCCTGAATTCCCTCTACGGAGGATGATCGGGTTATTTTGCCGCGTGATAAATTGGTTATTGCCGCGTGATAAATTCGTTATTGTCACATGATAATTTTATGGCCGATGTAGTCTCAATTTGAAAATTTAAACTTTGTTTTCAGAACCGGATTTGTAGTATGTGATTTGATATGTATTCCTGTTTGGAATTCTGAATGTACAACTAGTTTTACGTAATATCTGTTAAGTTCAAATACCTAAAGATTTACGTTTTGAATATCGATGTTTCTAATTTTCCTTAATCTTTGAATTCTATTATCAGTTTCAGAAAGTATCATCATACTTATTATTATGTTTTATACATATTTAAATTGCTAGAATCGTTTTAAATACATCTTTTTACTGGGCTTTTTCCCGAAAGCTCACCCCTCTACCTCTCAGATTACTTGCAGTGATTCGTAGACGCTACCTGTCGCGTACACGACGTAGGCTGGTGGGGAGAGCTCCCTAGGCTACTTTTTGTACACGCAGAAAGGTATACATTTACATTCCTGTACCAGACATAATTGTATGCACAGACACATTGGAAATATCAGTTGGGATGTAATTTTGTAAGGGACGATGTAAACATTACTACTTTGGTATAATGTTTTGAGATGACTAGTATTAAATTGAAATGGATGTGTTGAGTGGTAAAGATGAATTTGGAAAGTATGCTTGGTAGTGGTGGATATCTAGGATTGCAAAAAAAAAAAAAAACAACTGATTTGCAGGTGGGTAGGCTCATATATAAGCCGTTGTGCTGCCGAAATTTTTATCGGCCACATAAGTTAAAATATAGAAATTAATTGTGATTACGAGTAAAGTATTAGGAAAAGTGTTTTGACACTGCACAGGAATACAACCTAAGTGAATAAGGGAATAAGTGGATAAAGTAAATTCAAAAAAAAAAAAAAATTTCCCCGATTTTCAAGGGTCAAGGGTCAAGGGTCGTTACAATATGATACCATGCTCACTGGAACGCTACATCATGTTCCACAATCTTCCTTATACATAAATCCTCATACACACTCTGAGTATCTGGGGATTTCATAACCAGAAGGTGGGTAGACTTAGTCACTCCATCGACTATCATCCAAATAACCTCGTAATTCACCTGGATTCTCTGTAACCCATCACGACTTTCTTGGTGCGTTGCTCTCATTTTCCAAGCCGTGTCGATATAGGTAGGTGCTGCAATAACTCTGCAGACTTTTAATACTCTACCTTATTCTGCTGACATACTGTCACTTTTCCACAATCTCTACCATGTCTCTTTTCACATCTGACCACCAATACCCTTTTCAAAGATTTCATATATTCTTTACTTTCCGTATGCACTGTATATCCCGAAGAGTGAGCTTCTGACAATATTACTATCTCATCAACTGTGGTCCTGGAGAGCACTTATACTGTCTTTGAACCTCTCTGTAAACCATCAACACACTCCGTGAACTCTGTCACTGTACCCTTCTGAATCTGACCCCAGACTATCGAAATCATGCCGATCATCACGCTAAGCCTGTCAAATTCGGGCACTCTCATCCAGTTCTTGTCTCAGGCTAGCTGTCACACAATCACTGTAATCATCAGAAGGGGTCACATCAATACTGAGGCTCACAGCTGCTCTAGCAGCTCACGCTCCCTGACCATCATATGCGGTACCATCCCTAGGCTCTTTCTACTCAAAGCATCAGCCATTACATTAGCCTTCCCTGGGTGGTACAATTTTCACAAATCAAAACCTCTCAGAAGCTCTAACCCACTATGTATTTTCTCATAGTCGCCTCTTTCTGTAAAAACAGATACGTGGGGGCGTTATGATAAGTGCATATCCAAAATTTCTTTCCGTTTACCTAGTAGTACCATATCCTCGGTACAAATACTACCGTAGCCAACTTAAAATCATGAGTCAGATAGTTTATTTCGTGATCAAGGAGTTGTCTGACTCCATAATTGACTATCTTCCCATTATACATCAATACACAGCTCCTTCATTATTTTGAGGTATCCATACTCACTGAGAACCTCTTGAGTTGTTGGGTATGGTGAAAATAATCACGGTGGTCAGTTCGTACTTCACTGCACCAAATTTTCGTCACATCTATCATCTTATTTATCATCTCATTCAAAGACCACGTTTTCATAGTTAGACGTGCCAACAAAGTATACCCTTTTTAGAACTCGCAGCAACCATCTGTAAGCAACAATTTATTTTCCCTAGACTTTAACTACACCCAACATATCATCGATAATGGTGATTACAAATCGGTCCAATCCTTGACTTATTTACGCATAAGCGTATAAGATCCTTCAAAATCGCTTACGTTTTTAGGTACTAACCTGCGTCATTTCCTTTTCTTATCTTAACGACTTTTATTAAATTTTTTACTATGTTAACCTTTATGATTTGTCGAATTTTAATATTTTTATCGTCTTAGTAAATGTATCATAGTATTTATTACGACGATCGATTTCACGTTATAGATTATATATATATACTTTTAGACGTTGTTAAGTCTTCAGGCGGGGAGGTATTTTGAAATACCTTTATTTACCCTTAGACTTAACCACAATTACTTTATATACCAGTTTATGTGGTCACAATTTATATTCGCTACTAATTGCTTTAATCCTAATGACTTTGCATATTAAGGGTATTCCTTACCTAGCATATATCTCTTACTCCAATACATCTTGTATTTGGGATCTATCTTATCTCAAAGATTATCTCCTTCGTATATCAATCATTACAAAACTCTTTTCATTATTCATTCCGCGAGTACAATCCTTTACTCCTTTAATTTCAACTGTTGCACCCCTTTTTATTACTTAAAATCTCTATATCCATATTTCGTTTATTAATCCTCCTCTATTGGGGTACTCATTTATCAGTACTGTGCCCAATGATGTAGGCATTCATGCCTTTTACTCACTTATATGCGAATGAAGGTGGTATGAATAAACGTGTGGTACCAGGATCAATGAACATATGAACTTCATTATTCATAACAAGTGTGGTACCTTACACCACATCCATGAAACATCAATAGTGTCCTGGTCCAAGACATCCTCTCGCCTTCGTCCAACAGCCTACTTTCCTTTTTCTTTTTGGCTATGGCCTCCCTTTTCGTTGCAGCTATACCAACGAAGTTTTTCTCTGTCTCTTTACTTTTCTATGGGGCGATCTTGCCCAACTCTGTGCAATCAAAATCAATGGTCCGTCTTACCACACTTAACGGCCATTTTCATCAATACAGTGTAAGTATAGACCCTCCTTCCGTGGTGCCTACCACACATTCTATAGTGATCACACTGCTACTCTGCTTCGTAGCAGGTCGGGGTCCTCCAACCACAATGCCCTTCAAGAGTGCCAAAATTGGTTGCACTGGGGCCTTACCAATTATCTTACTCCAGGACTCATCAAATTAAATCTTGTACCAATTACCTTTTTCCCATTTTAACATCTTTGTCATTTCTCGATTCTCTTTTCTGTCTCTATTTCAGCCCTCACTACCTTTCCCAATCTCAGATGCGTGCAATTCATGTTCTTATCTACCCAACTGTAAATCTGCGCACTGCCTCGATATAGGTAATATCTCACGGGCCAATTGGACTCAAATTGAAAAGTTGAGCCATTTCATGAACTTTTAGACATCTCGACTGTCACCTGTTCATAGTGTCGAGGTAATATCTGCCCAGGAATATAACCAAGTTTCATACTCATAAATCATACTTATCAATAAATCAAATCCTCTGGGTCAGAGTACGGACTTTTATCCATAATTTCCTTTAAATAATGTCCAGGATATCCTATCACCGGAATACATCCAAAATATTTCTCATCTTAGCTCTGGATGTTTAACACTTAAGATGGGTCGAGCGGGTTTCCACCAAAGCTCCGCTGCGCCCTCATATCTCATACATAATCTGAGCAATTAGCTCCTCACAATAATCTCCACACTCCGCTCTAATCTCGCGAAGCGTGTCTCAATACTATCCAATCACTCTGTCGGACTCTGAGAGGCATGCTCAACATTAACCTCTATTTCAATCTCATCCTGATTCTCACAGGTCAACTCAGCACGACTTAGCAGACTCAGGTCTACCTCTACGATCTCTGCCTCGTGCACTATCTCATCTTGAGTCTCATATCATGACTCATTCGATTCTCAAGCCGATCTCTACGGCCTCGAGCATGTGTACTCGCCCCTCTACCATAGCGGCTATCAGTTATAACAACTATATTCTTGCATTTGAAACTAAGTTCTTAGCTACACTTCCATCTTGATATATACAATTGTATCTAAACAATGCACAGTACATGGGGATGTAAATTTACTTAACCACTAACACCGACTCATATCAGGCCAACTCTGCTCTAATACCACCTTTTGTCACGACCCAAATTTCCTAAAAATCCCTACAAATTTTTCTCTTTTCATTTCTTTACCCGTCGTGAACAGATATACTACTAAACAGTTGGGCTATGATTCGGTGTTAGTCACCTCTCCCCTATTTACCATTCAATTTTCATATTTCATTTACATATCAATTTATTTAAAACTAAATACATCCCCAATATTAAATCCATATACAGTACTGTGCATCTATATGTTCAGATACGAAATTATACAAATGTGTATACCTGGTCTTGCTAAGAAGCAGCGGATAACCGAGATGCGAGACTATTGTCGCTCTCTTCTACTAAATATACCCTGTGGGGTGGAAAATGAAAGGGTGAGCGAAACGTGCTCAGTAAGGCAATAATGTAAGCACGTAGATAGTATAGTTATCTACCTGCTTATATTATTGCCTTACTGAGCACGTTTCGCTCACCCTTTCATTTTCCACCCCACAGGGTATATTCAGTAGAAGAGAGCGACAATAGTCTCGCATCTCGGTTATCCGCTGCTTCTTAGCAAGACCAGGTATACACATTTGTATAATTTCGTATCTGAACATATAGATGCACAGTACTGTATATGGATTTAATATTGGGGATGTATTTAGTTTTAAATAAATTGATATGTAAATGAAATATGAAAATTGAATGGTAAATAGGGGAGAGGTGACTAACACCGAATCATAGCCCAACTGTTTAGTAGTATATCTGTTCACGACGGGTAAAGAAATGAAAAGAGAAAAATTTGTAGGGATTTTTAGGAAATTTGGGTCGTGACAAACAAGCATGTGAAAATAATGCGATAATGGCTTTCTTAATAAATGTGATAAAATCACTGTAATAATAATGCACGTGGCACAGTCACCAAACACACGTGGCATAGCCACTGATTTAGATTCACACGTGGCACAGCCACAAAGTAGGGTTTCAGGTGGCAACATCCACCAAATATACATGGCACAGCCACAGAATGGGGGATCTCACGTGGCAATAGCCACCAAATATACGTGGCACAGCCACGAAATGGGGATCTCACGTGGCAACAGCCCCCAAATATACGTGGTACAACCATAGAATGGGGGATCTCATGTGGCAAAGCCACTAAATATACTTGGCACAACCACAGAATAGGGTTTCACGTTACCAGAGCGGATAAATATCGGACTTACATGCTACCAGAGCAATGCCCGGTGTGTACTCAAAATTACACACCTAAGTTTTTATCAATAGCCATTATCATATAAAACTGGTTTGCCTTCACGTAGAACTCATAGTAATTTTCCTATCATAAAACTCATTAAAAACCATTTTGTACTCAACACAAAACATATTAAAATCGAGTTCCAACCGGTAAAACACGCACACATTTCTCAAAGCTCAATATCGCCTTAACGTAGAGCCCAATTCATTTCTCACACAAACTCAATGGTTTATAAAGCGGTTTCACGTGTAGCTTATAAACTCATAAAAACATTAGGCTCCAACCGGCTATAAAAATCCTGTGCATTCTCATCAAAACACAACACATCAAACATGCTTGTTTTATAAATCGCAAATCATGCTATAACAGTTCACAAATCACATACACAAATGGTTTAGTTTCCCTGACCTCTTTGCACCTCGTATAGTGTAATCGTTTCCCCCTTGTCCCGAGCTGTCCAAACGATGTTAAAACATCAATACTCATCATCACAGTAACCTCAATTCTCAAATCGAGCATAAATGCTCATAACACCTCAAATCTCTCAATTCTCATAACTCTATCACAATCCACAATCTCATTCACAACATCTCAACATCTTACACTTCCCATGCCATAATATCTATGCTAATTCATCACATTGTCTAAATTTCCATTTATAACTCAAAATTCCGAAAATTACAAAAATTGCTAAATATCATCATCACTCCAACTAAATTGTAATTTCATCAATCCCTAATCATTTTCCAGCTATTTCAACACAGTGCCAACAGCCATTATCACCAAAATCATCTTAAATATCAAGATCGAGGTTTAGAAATTACCCAAAACTTGTGGAGAGCTTATCTCTTGCCTCGATTCAATCTGTTTTTCGATTTCCAAGTATGTTGTTCTCCCTTTAATGAGGAACAACTTTCCTTCTTGCCACAGCCTCTGATTTGGACGGAAATGGGTGCTTTGGATGAGTGAGAAAGCTAGGGCTCGGGTGAAAATGGGGTTTTAAAGAGAGAGAAAATGGAATTGTAGGAGAAAGCAGGGGTTCCTTATAGAGACGGAGGGTAGGAGATCGATCTGGCTCTTGATGAGATCGATCTGCATTTGAATTTGGGGACGATTTTGGGCAATTTTATGCCTAGGAGATCGATCTGTCGAGGGGTGAGATCGATCTCTTTATGGTTTTATGAGATCGATCTGCTCCTTGAGGAGATCGATCTGCTCTCAAACAGAAACATTTGGAGATCGATCCCTTCCTCATGAGATCGATCTTCTCCCAGACAGAATCATAAGGAGATCAATCCTCTTCCATTGGAGATCAATCTGCTCACTTACTTTCCTCCTTCCTTGTCATTTTTAACTCACCAGATCGATCTCTCCTTCTCCAAGATCGATCTGACCTCATAGTTTCACACTTAGGTTAAACACTTAACTTGTAAATCTCCAAATATAATTTTCACAATTCACTACTTGGATTATCTCTCATTTATCACATATACATTTCACTTAGCTCAATAAATTACACTTCAAGTTCATATTACGTAATAAAAATATATCTAAAATTCTCAAATCTCACAAGATCGATTTGGAAGAGCCAAATTGCTCTTATTCGAGCAATAGGAATAGTGTTGATCGATCTCCAATGGAGCCAGATGGATCTCCTAAACATTTTGTAAAATGAGGATCGATTCTTAAGGCAAACAGATCGATCTCCTTAACTCTCAGGATGAAGCAAGATCAATCTCCTCCCAAGCCAGATCGATCTCTTGGAGCTACTGCCTGAGACAGATCGATCTCTAATCTTCGACAGATCTATCTCCTGCCTTCAAATGCCGTGAAAAAAAGGGATTTTATGAAGACCAGATCGATCTCCACCCAACGCAGATCGATCTCATCAAGCTGAATCTATAAATAGGAGCAGTTAGATCTGCAGATTTCGGGAACAACCAACTTCTTTCATCTTCCAATCTAAAAAAACCTAGATTTTACCCTCTAAATCCGGCCATTTTTAATAAGATTTGAGAGAAGGCCATTAGACACAAAGTTGTTCACATCGAAGAGAAGAACAACTTAGCTTGGAGGCATTTTTCCCATTTGTTAGATTTAAGGCACAAGGGGAATTTTGACACGCCCTAAGGGTATTACCGCAAGTGCAAGGGTCGTACAAGTAATAATGGGATTTGAGTCCCGAGTTATCATCCCTCAGAGAAGTTGGTTAGCTTAATTAACTACCGGTTAATCTTACCCTAAGTATATTCTAGCAAATTATGAAATTAAGGTGGGTGATCTACATAGCTAGAATTAAAAATACTGGAAAGCAATAAAATAAAAAGAATAAAACCGAGCAAAATTACTTACAGTGTTCCATGCAATTAAAATCAAAAACCTATACAAATAATTAAAACAGTTAAAACTAATTAACGCAATTAAAATAAAATGCAATTATGAAAATATCAAAGCAAGATTAATTAAATTAAACTAACCTAAAATGCAATTAAACTACTTAATCAAAATACAATTTAAACTAAGTTAAGATTTAATGAAATAAATTTACCCCTAATTTAATTGTAAATGAACACTTAATTAACTATCAAGCTAATTAAGACTAAGTTCTACACTATTAAGCAAGAATATTAATCATGCAATTTAATTAAAGACTCTAAACTAAGCTAACAAATTAAATTGAAATTAAACTAAATTAACAATGCATGAAAATGAATTAATTACTATTATGCACTAGCCTAACAAGCCTTAACCAATTTTAAATCATCCAAATCCCTCCATTCACTGTTTATTCTTCATTTAATTTTTATTTCCAGGTGAGGTCTCGGTTTGTCCTCTGGTCCAGGCTTTTGCCTGCTGTTCGGCCTCTATTCTCGGTCTGCCATGCAATACTGACACTGTAACTTGCTCCAAGCTGCTCTAGGTCTGCTTGGCTGCCAACGATATTGTCCCACTGCTGCCCCAGGTTCTAGCTGTACTCTCGGCTTCAGCTCTAGGTTGCTGTTCGTGCTGTCTCCAATCGGCATGCTGCACTCTGCTTCTCGGTTCTACAATCTCCTGCTGCTTCAGGCCTGCTTGTGTTGCTATCCTGGTAGTGTACAAATCTTACTGCTCAGCAGATTGCGTCCACGGCATGAACTGCTTCAGCAATGTCCTCGGCCTGACCAGCATCCCTTTGCTCCAGCAATGTTCGGCACCTGCTCCCTCTTCTTTTCTTGCTACACAGCTAATGTCTTTGTACAACTAGCATCCGTTTCAGCTGCACCCAACGTTCCTACTAGTGCTGCCATTATTCGGCTCCTCTACACAACTTTGTCCTGCTGCTGGTTATGCTCAATGATTAGACGTTCTGTTGCAAGGAAGGCAGTTGATGCATGATGGAGCAGCAGCAAGGCAGGAGCATGGACCAGCAACTGCAGCAATCGAGTCTTCAATAGCAGCTACTCCACTTCCTGCTAACCGAATGAAAATCTGGAAAATGAAAATGAACAGTAAATGATAAATGAAACAGGGGAGAGCAGAGAGTGATTAGTGGATCTCGGTTATGACCACTTCTGCTGCTCTCAGATTCCACTTCTGCTGCTCTCCATTCGTTTCTTTTCTTGGCTCATGAGATCAAAACAACTCACCACAACTTTGAGTAACGATGATAGCTAACGAAAAGAAAAAAACTAAAATTCATGGGAAGCAAACCGAGAATCATTGAACAAAAATAAAACTTGAAAATTAAGGAAAACCGAGAGCTACCACTAAGAATGAAGAACTATGCATATTAAAACTTGAAAACAAAGGAGTTGAATATAACCAAACCGAGAAGCATGAATGAGCAAATGAGGCTGCAAATCAACATGAAAAGTTTTTCATAAATGAAAAAAAGTGAAGATGAACAGTAACGTAGAACATAGTTTCGAGAAAAGCATCTAACAATAATAAAACCTAAACTAATCTAACTAAGCTACTCTAACACTACTTCTAAATTACATTACATTACACTACTCCTACTCCTAAAATTACATCCCTCTTTCAATTGTCATCCTTTCCTATTTATAAACACACTAGGGGTAAAATTGTAATTTCTACATCCTTGATGAGTTGGCATTTTTTTGGCCACTTGTCTTCACATCATTGGCTCCTTGAAAAGATATTTCCATGTCATCGGTCTTCTTGTCCAATTGGATGTGCTAGGTGGCATGACTCGTGTTGTCCGCGTGGCTCAATCTCGATTTTAGCCCAATTTTGATCCATTTTCTACCGAAATATTCAAAATTCATCCGGATTTAATTTATCTGCAAACATGACAACTTTAATTAAATAAAGGGGATAATTAACAAAATAAATTGGGGACTTAAATAATTAATTAGAAAATTAAGCACAAATAATTCTAAAAATATAGAATTATCACACCCCCAAACTTGAGTTTTTGCTTGTCCTCAAGCAAAACAAAATGATTGTAGGAATGACAAGTACAAAACACAATAATTTTCGCAATATCATCCTCAAAGAAAAAGTACAGACTATGAAATCAAAGACTCACAATTACAAGTCCAGCACTTAGAATTATTCAATCATAAGTCCTAACCCAAATTGGACTCCTCGTGAGTGTGTGAAAAATGTCAAAGTCACTTCACAGTACATTATCCGGATCAGACTATGGAACACAGTAAATGCAAAGTCAATGACATGTGATCATTCCCATAAGTTTGCTTTCACTTCTCTCTCCACTAATGTAGTCACACTTAACCAAAGATTAATAGGACTTCATTAAGCTTGTAATGTAAGGCTGGGGCTAAGGTATGATAAAGTCAATTTAGGTTTAATTACCCCTTAACATGCATTACTTCTAGGATCTATAATGTAAGAGCTCTAATTATTTCCCGCAAACTTATTTCTTTTGCTAAACATTTTTTTTTGAATTTTTCTTCTTTCTTCTTTTCTTTTTCTTTGTTTTTCATCATATTTTTTTCATACTCTTTCACTATCACTTAATACCCATATAGCTCACAATATATCCCAATGACTTTTCATGCTTTTAAGATAAGGGATAGGAATAAAGTATTTAAACTAAGGAAAATAACGTAGGTATATTTACAGAGAAAAACTTATTTGGCCCAGATGGGTTACTGGGGTAAAATAAGTACAAGGAAGACTAGAAAAGCTCAAACGATCCAAACATGGCCTAAATCATCTCCCTAATCAAGTGTGATCTAATATTTCACCTCGAGATTAGATCAAACAAATTCTAGAATATGATGCACAAAATCAATTGAACAAATGCAATCCTATGTCCACATAAGCTTTCTCTAAATAAATATACAGATTCATGACATGACATGTGCATAAAAAGAGGAAATCACAATCAGAATCAAGACAAATTCAAGAACTCAAATTCATGCTTTTCCTTTAATCATGCTTCTCAGTCAATCAAAATCAGACTTAATTATAGGGTCATATCATCAGAATATGGGAAAACTACATGCTAAGCATTAAATCATCCTAGAATCAAATAATTTTAAGCTCATATTTTCGAAAAAAATTTCAAAATTTTTTTAATTTCACCCAAATTTTTGAAAAATGCTCAAGTGATATCCCCTTCCCCAAACTTAAAGTGCACAGTGTCCTTAATGTGCAGATAATATAAGAATTTAAGCTCAAGAACAAAGTACTCCCTTTTTTGATGATGATGAACAATCGAAGCTTGATCGAAAACATAAAACGAGAAAAGAAACCTACAAAATAAACAAAGAAAGAAACAACAGAAAAGAAAAAGAAAAACAAACTATATACAAGGTGGAAAGAAAAACATAACCACTTCAAATGCAGCTGAAAAAAACAACACTCAGCAGCAGGGCGAAGAGTAGGAGGGTCATCTAGAATGGTGACAGAATGTTGACAATTAACTCCTCCTTAGCTCTATCTACTTCCCTCTTTCTTTCAGAGTTCCTATGCTTAAGCCTTATATTCTCCTCAATCTCCATCTTAAAACATTCTTGAGAGTCATCAGGGAGCTTCAAAGGTTTGAAAACAGTAAACTTCACTTCCTGATCTAGGACTCTCATAGTTAACTCCACCTTTTGTACATCAATTAAATTTCTACCCGTCGCTAGGAAAGGTCTACCTAATATAATGGGGACTTCTCTGTCTTCCTCCATGTCTAAAACAATAAAATCCGTAGGGAAAACAAATTTATCCACCTTTACTAACACATCCTCAATGACCCCCTTTGGATATTTAATTGATCGATCAGCCAACCGGAGGGTCACTGTGGTGGGCTTGGCATCCCCTATTCCTAACTTATGATAGATAGATAATGGCATCAAATTTATACTCGCTCCTAAATTGCACAGGGCTCTACCAAAGAATAAATTTTTAATAGTGCATGGTATGGTAAAGCTCCCTGGATCTTTGAGCTTAGGGGGTAATCTTTTCTGAATAATGGCACTACATTCCTCAGTTAAGGCCACCGTCTCATAATCTTCCAATCTCCTTTTCCTAGAGAGGATATCCTTTAAAAACTTCACATAACTTGGCATTTGCTCTAAGGCATCTGCGAAAGGAATGTTGATGTAAAGATTCTTAAAAACCTCAAGAAATTTGGCAAATTGTTATTCAAGCTTTTAGTTTTGAAACCTCTGAGGAAAAGGTACTGGTGGTCTAACCGGAGGGAATGTAGTGGAAACATGTGTAAGATCAGAGGGTGAGGAAGGCTGTGAAATAGAAGAAGGTATAGATGAAGAAGTGCCTAGCTTAGATTCTTTTGCAGCCTGATCCTGATGTTCCTACTCTTTCTGAGCTGCTTCGTTAGAACTTATAGGTTTTTCAACTATGGGCTCAATAGGATTGGACTTACTTTGTGGCTCATCTAGCTCTTTGCTGCTCCTAAGGGTGATGGATTTGACATATTCCTTACTGTCCCTTTGCCTAACAAGATTAGCTTCAGTGTTATTGGGAAGGGTCCCTTGAGGACGTTGGCTAAGAGCATTTGTTATTAGTCCTACCTGAACCTCTAAGTTCTTAATTGAAGCAGCTTGATTTTGCAGGATAGTCGTGAACATTTCCTCAAGCGAGGGCTTCTTCTCAGCTACTAGTGCATGGTAAAGTTGTGGCTACGTAGGTTGTGGAGGTGGTGGTGGTGGTGATAGATGATATTGAAATTTAGGTGGGGATGGATGATGTGGTGGATGGTATGGAAATTGTGGCATGGTGGTACCTGAACCGGTGAGCTTGAAAACCAGGGAGTCTTACAGGTCTAGAGCTAGAATTTTACCCTTGGTTTTGGCTCCAGGAGAAGTTAGGATGGTTCCTCCACCCTGGATTATAGGTGTTTGAAAAAGGATTGTTCTGTTGTATTTGAGAAGGGGCAACATACTGAACCGATTCTAAGTTGAGAGGACACCTATCTACAGAGTAGGTACCACTACACAGCTCGCAGGAAAGAAAAAGACTTTGGACAGAATATATAGGGTTAGGACTAGTGGGAGGATTATGTTTGGCATTGAGCGACTCTACTTTCTTCGTAAGGTTAGCAATTTGAGAGGTCAAGATAGACAGTGTGTCGAGCTCATAAATACCCGCCGACTTCTTTGGCAATTGCCTCTCCGAGGACCATAGATAGTTGTTAGCCGTCATCTTTTTTAACAACTCATAAGCTTCCTCCTCTGTTTTGCACATCAGGGCTCCACCCGCAACAACATCAACAATGGTCCTATTTGGGCTTGTAAGTCCATTGTAGAAGGTCTGAACTTGCAACCACAAAGATAGGCCATGGTGAGGGCACTTCCTAAGAAGCTCCTTATATTGTTCCCATGCTTCGTAAAGAGTTTCAGAGTCGTACTGAGTAAAGGAAGATATATTTTCTACGGAGTTGGGCCATTTTAGAGGGAGGAAAAAACTTAGATAGAAATTGATGGGCTAACTTGTCCCATGTGGAAATGGATCCTGGAGGCAGGGAGGTTAACCAGTGTCTCGTCCTATCCCTAAGTGAGAAGGGGAATAATCTAAGCCTAAGCGCATCATCAGATAATCCATTGTGTTTGAACGTGTTGCACAAGTCCAGGAATTGCCCAAGGTGAGCATGTAGGTCATCATGCGGAAACCCACAGAACTGCAACGAAGCCTGGATCATCTGGAGGATGGAAGGCTTAATTTCAAAATTGTTTGCATGGACAGCTGGTGGCCTAATACCGGTATAATAACCTCCAATAGTCAGTATTGCATAATCTCCAACGGTCTTAATTTCCCTATTTTTTGTAATTATGCTTTGCAGCGGAGCTATAAATTTCCTAGAATCCTTTCAAATTTTTCTAAGAGTGCGTTCGATTTTAGGATCTAGAGGAAAGCAATCAAAACTTCTGGCTCTACGCATGCAATCATCGAAAAGTCCTTAGAAATTTTTGTTTTCGAATTTTTCAATTTTTCAATTTTTTTTATTTTAATTTTTCAATTAACTAATCTAGATTGAACTTCTAAATATTTACAACCTAAATATTTACAAGCTAGAATTACACCTAAGCATAATTTCACCGATATTAACTAATGGCTAATTAAGACTTCCCCGGCAACGGCTCTAAAAACTTGACACGCCCAAAGGGTATTACCGCAAGTGCACGGGTCGTACAAGTAATAATGGGATTTGGGTCCCGAGTTATTGTCCCTCAGAGAAGTTGGTTAGCCTAATTAACTACCGGTTAATCTTACCCTAAGTATATTCTAGCAAATTATGAAATTAAGGTGGGTGATCTACATAGCTAGAATTAAAAATATTGGAAAGCAATAAAATAAAAAAATAAAACCAAGCAAAATTACTTACAGTGCTCCACGCAATTAAAATAAAAAACCTACAAAAATAATTAAAACAGTTAAAACTAATTAACGCAATCAAAATAAAATACAACTATGAAAATAACAAAGCAAGATTAATTAAATTAAACTAACCTAAAATGCAATTAAACTACTTAATCAAAATGCAATTTAAACTAAGTTAAGATTTAATGAAATAAATTTACCCCTAATTTAATTGTAAATGAACACTTAATTAACTATCAACCTAATCAAAACTAAGTTCTACACTATTAAGCAAGAATATTAATCATGCAATTTAATTAAAGACTCTAAACTAAGCTAACAAATTAAATTGAAATTAAACTAAATTAACTATGCATGAAAATGAATTAATTACTATTATGCACTAGCCAAACAAGCCTTAACCAATTTTAAATCATCCAAATCCCTCCATTCACTGTTCATTCTTCATTTCATTTTTATTTCCAGGTGAGGTCTCGGTTTGTCCTCTGGTCCAGGCTTTTGCCTGCTGTTCAGCCTCCATTCTCAGTCTGTCATGCAATATTGACACTGCAACTTGTTCCAGGCTGCTCTAGGTCTGCTTGGCTACGAACGATACTGTCCCACTGCTGCCCCAGGTTCCAGCTGTGCTCTCGGTTTCAGCTCTAGGTTGCTGTTCATGATGTCTCCAATCGGCATGCTGCACTCTGCTTCTCGGTTCTGCAATCTGCTGCTGCTCTAGGCCTGCTTGTGTTGCTATCTTGGTAGTGTACAAATCTTACTGCTCAGCAGATTGCGTCCATGGCATACACTGCTTTAGCAATGTCCTCGGCCTGACCAGTATCCCTCCGCTCCAGAATGTTCGGCACTTGCTCCCTCTTCTTTTCCTGCTATACAGGTCGTGTCTCTGCACAACTAGCATCTGTTTCAGCTGCACCCAACGTTCCTACTAGTGCTGCCATTATTCGGCTCCACTACACAGCTCTATCCTATTGCTGGTTATGCTCAATGACTAGACGTTCTGTTACAAAGAAGGCAGATGACGCATGATGGAGCAGCAGCAAGGCAGGAGCACAGTGATAATTCTATTTTTAATAGAATTATTTGTGCTTAAATTCATAATTATTTATTTAATCCCCATATTATTTTATTAATAATCCCCTTTATTTAATTAAAATTCTTTAATGTGCAGATAAATTAAATCCGGATGAAATTCAGTCATTTCAGACGAAATTAGGCTGAAAACGAGCTAAAAGAGACTGGACCACTTTCAATTTGCAGACCGAGTCATTAGTCGTCTGGACA